>OX463770.1:9985638-12812968 GCA_949825005.1 Gasteruption jaculator
ATTTCACTCCTTTCCTTTGTCTTCAATTTCGTTTCGCTGCAATTTCTATTTTCTTTCATTTTAATTTTAAAATTCTGCAATTTAGGTAGTCCTCAAATATACGATTACTGGTATTTCTCATTTTAGACTACATATACTCAATGTATCAGCGGTAAAGCGTAGACTCGACAAGTACGTTATGTTAATTAATTATTTGAAAAAGTTGACATACTTTAAACGTTCGCTTTCTTCGTGCAAAAGATTACCACGGTTGTAAAAATATTTTTAGAAACTTCCTTACAAGGGGTTATTTTTCTATACGTAACGAATATTTGTGTTATAAACAAACAAATTATTACAAACAGCAGGGTCGGTCAAGAGTCCTTTAAAAGTTAAAGAAGCCTTGTTCGTGGCGTTTAGGATTTGATAAAAAATTACAAATTCTGCTATTTTTAGATAATTCGAGAATTAAGGCGGAAATTTTGGAATTTTCGAGTCAAACCATGTCGAAAAAATATATTAAAGACTTTTTTGTTTACATTTAGAACATTGCCATGTCCATAAACGTTTGAAACTGTAATTTTGGGGGACTTTGTAATAAATACAAAAATCCTAATTATGGTATTACTCCTGTTAATTATTATCAAATACATTTTATCAGAATAGAAAAACCTTTTAGGCCTACAATTGTTTCAAAGTGATCTAACTTATCGTAGGAATTTCAACCGAAGATATTCTTCTTTCTTTTTTTAGCAAAGCTGAGAGCTTGGTTTGTGTATTTTTTCAAAGATCTCGTAGAATTATTTGAAATTGTGATTAAAACGGGGACCTATCGGTTGCATAGTCAAAAATAATATATATTTTGTTAATATAATTGCACTTCGATCACCGTCTCGATCTCCCGTAGGTTGTTGCAATAATCTAAGAATTTATTACCCTTAGGATTCTGTAACGTTATAAAATTGAGAAATTGTAATTAAAGTATGTCAACTTTTTGATTCGAAAGACGAAGAGAAAAATTTTGTTAATTTGAAATTTTCCTTCATCAACTATTTTTTATACATACATACAGATAAGACGAGAATATCGATCATTAATATTACTACTATTTATAGAACCTATTATTTTACTACCGCTCTTTTGAATGAGTTATATTTTTATATAGTTTCAATATCATTGATTAGAGAGAGAAAAAGTGTTTTTAATGCCTTCCTGTTTTACCTTTTTTGGTGTTAAAAGTAAAGGTTATTTAGAAGAAAGAAGATTTGTGGTGACTCAGGATTTTTTTTTCACCAAGTTAAAATCCTCCGAAGCATAATTTTATCTACGCTATATCACAATCCTATGTCTGAGCACATGACGTATTCTTTTTCCGCACTTTATTTATTTTTTTTTTGGTTTGTTAATTACTTATATAGCTTTAAATTTTCTTTCGTATATTCATTCACTTTTAGCTAATTACTTTAAGCGTTACTTTTTTACATACACATTTGTATATATATATAGTTGTTTAATGCTTTTTTATATCCTAATGGAAAATTAAATGCAAATGCTGAAAGTTGAGTGAATGAATTTTTGCTGATAAAGAAATATAAAAAGTTCTAGCCGATTTTTTACTTTATTATTTTAATTTTTTGAATGTGAGGATAACTTGTTGTGTCTGCACACTCTAATAAAAAATTATGTTAAGGAATCTGCATACAGATTCCTACATTTTAGAAGAGTATTTTTTTATTTAATTTTTCTATAATGCTTTATTGAAAAAATCGAATACCTTTTAATTTTTTTAAAGATTTTAGGTTTGGAAGTTGACATGCTATTAAAAAATTTAGAGATTTTTATTATATAACCATCTATACTTAAAAAATTCTCTCAGTAATTGCTAATTAGTTTTATTTTAATATTCTTATTATCGGAAGTTTTTAGTATAAAATCATTTTATTCTTATAAAAATTCCTAAATTTTTCAAATTGTATCAACCTTTTAGCAATGAAAATAATTGCGTTGTTTAAACATTTTGGGGATTTTTTTCAAAATATTTTGTTTATGAATTTTAATATCACATGGATATTCAATAAATTTATTGAAAATGTTAATATGGCATTTAACATTTTGAATCTTCCAAGGATGTACCATAAGAAGATCACTAAAATTATGTAATTCAATTACTGCCATTTCCGTGGTCACCTGATGCTTAACGTTACTTTTTCATTGCATTATATGTAAATTATATCACAATTAAAAAGTTTTAATAAAAAATGTTTGTTTTCGTAAAACTTATGAGAATGACAGACATTAGATGTTCGAAACACGAACCAAATCGGTTTTGCTAATTAATAATAATTGAATTTATATATCGTTGTTCTTTGTTTATTAGTGTAACATATGATTTTCTACTCATTTTTTTCAACGTGTATATTATATTACTCAATTAATTAAAGGGAGCAATTATCATTTACTCTCCTTATTCTTTTTCTTTACATATTTGTACGTGGAATGTTTCAAGTATAGAAAAATCTCCTAAAATTCGACATTTTTAGGAAATTTATTTAAGCCTATATCAATTAAATGCACATGGTACTTACTAACATTTATTTTTTTCAATGTTTTAAATCTTTTTTACTATCCTAAATATTTAAGTATAATAAACAAAGTTGCTTTTATATTTACTATTCTATGCTTATCGAGTCTATTTTCTTTTATCGCTGATCAAGATAGAATTCATGGATAAAGATAAAATTAATGGAGTTGAAATTTGTGTGAAAAAGTCAGAACTCCAAAAATAGAATCTTAGAAAGAACCTTACAAGTACAGGAATATTTCCCTTAAATTTCTTTATACATATATTTTCCTGTTGTTTTATTTCTTAAACTGTTATCCTCGATTTAAGAAATAATCCGTTTCTTAAAGAGCAAATTGTTTGCTTTATTTATATATTATTATAATTTTTATGTTGTGTATGCGATGCGATTTTTTTAGAAAAGGAATATATTAATTTTCAGAAAGCAAATATTTCTTCATTTCTTTCAACTAAATTACCATTTCCAAAAATGCATTAAAAAAACATATTAATGAATTAATCAAACGAATTAATTAAAGAAAAGTTGAATTTGTCATGCAACAGTTGTTTCTCTATTGCATTTGTAGCAACGTTATTTTTGTCTTTCTTTCTTGCAGTCAGTTTATTTCGTTAAATAAAAAACATTTCAAACAATATTAAAAAGAAGGAACTAGAAACAGCTTTTGTTAATCAAAAACATTCTGTCAGTTATTTGTTTTGATTTAGGGTTACTGGAGCGAAGAATTTTTTGTATCAAAAAATTCTTCCTAATAAATATTTTAAGTGTAATTTTTTCTGTAACAGTGAAATTTTTCGTTTCTCTTCGGCTTATTGATTTTTTTTATAATTTTAGGATCACTTTGATAAAAGAAACGATTTCTCATTTTTGCAACAATTCGATTTCATAAACTAGATTAAACAGAAGTCATATTTATTTGTGGAAGACTTTTTTGGTGCAATAACATTTTTGATTAGTGTACATGGCAGAGCTGCGACAGTAGAATTTTACTTGAACCATTTTTTATGCGTCTAAAAATGTAATTATTTACGTTTAAAAAATTGTAAAAAATAAGTTGCAATTATTGGATTCTAAATTTCGAGGGCTAAAAGCAAATTATACAAACTATAAAATTGTGACCACAAATAAGTGAAAGTATCTGCAAACTTTACTTTGAATGTAGTGAAAATTGAAAACAAAATATATTTTTTTAAAATTTATTGCTTTAGCTTTGCCATGTACACTATCACGATTTATTGAAACTTTGTCACGGGCGCTAACTTAAATTTCAGTATTTCAATATAAACTCATTCTGAAATACATCAAATAATGTATTAAACCAAATAATGAAATTTAAGTGTTTTATCGTAAAAATTTTAAGAAAGAAAGCCCTGTTTCACTATTTAACCCTTCTCACAGAGAAAGTGAAAGAAGCATTTTTTACCAGTTAAATAAGAATCTCTCATTTGAAGCAAAAGAAATTCCCAATTAAATGGTAAAAAGAACCGTATAATTTTTCTCTGTTTACCCGAAAACGGAAAAACAAACTACCACTGCGTCAAATGTTAAGAGTTACACAGAGCGAGAATGATCTAAATTTTAGATGCTTATTAATAATACTAATATTTATCAATAACATAATGATTTTTGCGAGAAAATAATTACTCGCTTTCTTTCCCGCTTTCATCTTTTCTTAGTTTGTTTTTTTCGCATATGCGGAATTCAACTATTGGTGCCTCTTCTAAATGTTATATTCTGTTGTATTATTAGGATATATGTATAGTTATGTTTTATATTTACTTCATCCTGAATGCATCCATGATCTCGTTCACAGCAGCATTTGCAGCAGCCTGTGTAGCAGCTTGTGTCACCCTCTGCTGAAGACCACCACCCCCACGACTAAACACAATACGACGAATAACCGGCCTTACAGTGTACTGTTTTCACATTTTCTTTGTGCATTTTTCATCTTTCCATTTTTCGTTATAATCGTATCACACTCTTTTTCTTTCAAAGGTTGATAATACATGTTTGAAATATTTTTTAATAGAAAAATAAAGCTTATTTCTTTATTTCTTTTTACAAAGGATTATTATTTATTCAGACTTTTTAGTAAAAAGCTTTGTTATTTTTTCTTACAATAGTTACTTTGTATGATCTCATATAGGAAAAAAGTTGTATTATCTATAAAATATTCACGTAAGGTATGACGCTCAAGTACGCTCGAAAAAATATTTGTTATTCCAGTAATACAATTTGTTTCACAACAATTATACGTTTGATTGTAAACAAAGATCGTAATTGCCGAAAAATAAATTTTACTAGTACAAAATTTTAACTCTGACGTTGCCACAAATTTTGTAGTTTAAAGATTTTTTTGCAAGTGAATGTATAATTTATAACTTGGAATGTAATTGATATTCAAAAGCTTAAATGAATAAAAAAATTTCATTTTATTAAACGCTATGAATAAAGTTTTTTAAATTAATCCTAATCATTTTTCCACGTGAATATTTTACGTATATTTTATATAAAATGTAAAACAAAAATATAGCACATAGTTAATTTTAACAAAGCTTTTCCGGTGAAAAGTAAAAAGAGCGAAAGAAAAGAGAAGGTAATTTAAATATTAATTATAGCCTTGCATTGTTTTTTTTTATAAAAGCATTCTTTGTTGCTTAATAAATATTATGATTTTTTCGTTCGTTTCTATGATTAAGTACCATTCACATTCGTGTCATGCAGGCACCGACATATCTTTCGAAATTATATAGAAGCAACAGAGATTTGAAAATATATAGAAAAGTGAAACTGAAGATTGAAATTATTTTGTAGATCTTGCGAAGTGTTTCGAATAAGAATTTTATTCGATTCGATTTATGTGTTCGGCTTTGAACAACTGAGTGAGTTATCATAAGGGCTGTTAAAAAAAAATTAAAAGAAACTTTTCAATCTTCAGTACTGTTATAAAAATAGTACTTTTGTGATTAACTACTTCCAACATCATGCTGTTAGTAATAATGAAATGAAGAATTATTTGCTCCTGAAAACCTAACAAATCTTTAACACCTTATTTGTTCCTCCTTACTCAGTGACAATATACTTGGAGAATTAATATTTATGTACAATTTTTATACGATATACAACATTATTGTTGTAATAATTATCATAATTATTATTATTATTTTTTTGCATGAGGTACAAGTTTTTTTTACCGTAGAGCTAATATACAAGAACGAATCGTCAGATACCTTGTCTCTCGATTTCCTCGTTTTTATTTTAATATCTATATTTGAGAAGCGTTTAGGGGTGTGTCATTTTCTGTTGTAAATCTATCGATGTATGTTTATCTTGTAACTTAATTAATTGTTAATTATCTTTTTCAACTACTAATCTATTTTTCTCAACCTTCTCAGTACCAGCGAATTTGTCTGTAATTTTTGTTAAAACCTAAGAACGTCAAAAAATTCTTCTCTCTCTATTAGTTATTTTGTTTGTTTCTGTTTAAATGGAAACCTAAAACCTGTATACAACTCCGAAAAAACCTAAAACCCGAATTACTTGTTGAAAGAATTTCTGCATTTTGGTATATTTAATTGTTAATTGTTTTAATGGAGTAAGTTTGGCTTGGCTTCCTTTTTAAGTCCTTATCAAATAATTGGACCACTCAGAAAAATATGTAGGAAATACTGGATAGTATTTATGAGTATCGAAATGTAATGAAGTTGAAGAAGGAATGTAAAATTGTAATTTGCGTTTCTTGCCAGCCAATGAATTTCCAGTAAAAAATTCGAATTGAACAGTGACGTAAATATTTGAATCTGATCACTGTTGAATTTAATTTTTTTGCAAGTACAAATTTGGAAACGGTGTTATGTAAACAAGAATTTTCAGAAATTGGAAATTTCGAAAATTCAGAGTTTAGTAAAGTAACTTTAAAAACATGTTTTTAAAAAAATGTGACAATTTTTATAAGCTTTTGAAACTTCGACGCATCTCTATCACCTTTTTATGTAAAGATATCGCTTTCAAAAGTATTGAATTTTTAGAAAATTCGATTAATAAATTCCTCGATTTAAGGGACATAATAAAGCCACATTTTAAAAAACACACCCCCCTTTTTGTCAATTTCTGTGAGTATTTATACAGACAGCTAAATTACAACGATATATTACTTGTTTTTAGTGAGTGTGTTTTTGTGTATGTGAATAAGGGGAAAACACGTTTACGTGTGAAAACACCATTTATATACTGACTAGATGCAACAATTATGTACCGATTAATTAGGTAGCGATTAAGACGTGTGAGTTAGTGCGAAGACTTATTGTCGGCGCCTGCAAGAGAAAGTGAAGTTAGCACCAAAGCCCCAACCGCCCAAAGCTCTGAATAGAATTTATTTTCAAATTGATGATTTTTTTAGTGTGAACTTCAGTGTTTCTCAATGTTTTTTATGTGGTGTTAAGACGAAATGTTAACTTTACACTTATTGTAATCCGTGTAAACATAAAAATGTAATTTAAAGTACAAGTAAAAAAAGGAATGCAAACATGGATAAATTGAAGTAAATTTTACGCAACTAGCAATTTAAATTCTTAAGATTATAAATAAGTTCAAATTGTGAACAATTTTTAATTAAGAATTTTTTAAATTTGATTTATAATAGTTTTAAAAGTGATTATGTTTTTTAATTAAATTAGACGAATCGATAATTTTGGTGATGCTTATAACTAATGTTAAAAATTCACGAAAAAAACTGTTATTAAAAACAGCGATTATATAATTGAGACATTTTTTTAATAATATCGTTAAACGATTGTAAGGTGCAAATAATATCGAAATTCAAATTTCCTACCGAAAGCGAAAATTCGAAATAGGCATTAAAACTCAAAAATTTGGTGAAATGTTGCATCCAAATTTACTGCAATTTTCTGTTCGCATAGATTTTCGATAAAAATTCGAGTATCCTTCTCAAATTAAGACGGACCAGAATCAGACAAACAATTAGTATAAATTGAACATAAACAAAAATAATAGAATTACGAAAATTACAAACAAAATAGAACAAGAGTGAATAAACGAAGTGTTAATCACAGAAAAGAATGTGTGTATAAAATAAAAGCTTGTTGTGTATTTGTCCAACACCAACAAAATTGTTAAGTGTGATCATAAATTTAGAATTAAATGAAAGAGAGAAAAATCCTTTAGAATTACTTACGACGGAATAAGGGGAGGAGGTAATCCTTGGTTTCCTCTTGCAACTGGCGCGCCGCCTGGTCCTGGTCGGTTTGGAATAGCCGGTGCTGGTCGACCACCGGCTGGTACTGGAGGTGGTGCTCGTGAAGATGCTGGTGGCGGTGGTTGCGTTACACCACGCCTTGGACCACCCGGAGAAGGAGGAGATAATCTATAATTAGTATATTAATAGAAAAACTAATATGGAAAAAATAAAGAAAATTTTTTCCACAACTGTATACCATTTGATTTGTAAAATTTATAATTATTATTTCCTAACCTATGATCTTCAATAAATGTCTCCAAGAATTTTGAATATACGAGATCTGACAAATTGTGGTCACTAGAAAATCTGAATTTAGGGATTTTCTTAAGATTCCACAGAAATTTTGAAAACAGGTGATCTTAACCAAATTAAGAAAATATATCTATTTTTCATGTGAATTTTCATAGATTTGAAATTTATTCATGAGTTGAAAATTCCATAATTTTCCAATATAAGACGTGTAACTTTACAAAAAGAAACTAGAAGCAAACACCAAGAGAAATCGAATCATTCTAAAAATATTTGAAAAAAATTAGCCAGTATTTACAGTTCTAGAAACCTAATTAGATTCGGAACGTTTTTGCCAAACTTCAAACAAAAACATAAAACGTTTTCAAATGATGTTTAGCTATTAAAAAAAAAAGACTTAAACGGTCCGAATTTTGTGTTTTACGATTTTCATAACGACGAACAATCCGAAAATTTATTTTTTTTTTTTTCGTCAGAAAGACAATCAGGCTAAAAAGCAACTAAGCAGTGGTGTTATTAATGTGGTGTCTTCCTTACCCGAGACTGTGTTGGTAACATGGAAGTTGGCAAAAGCAAGAGATAAAATTTGAAGAGAAAGTAAATGAATTAGTAAAGTCATAATACATCAAAAGAAACGTCATAGAATATATGTAATTCGAAAGAAAAACGAATACTAAAGAAGAATATGGCATTACCTTGGATTTTCTCCCGACGCCAACCAATCATTTTTCACAGGAGGAGGAACTGGAGTAGAAACGGTTGCCATTGAAACATCTCCAATGATACGTAAGGCTTCTTTACAGGCGTGATACATTCGCAGCATTTCTTCCCGTTTCTGTGCTTCTTCTGGCGACTCTTCCATCATCGAGGACTAAATTGCGGAAACGAACAAAGAATTATTAATAGTACCGATTAAATAATGTTCAGGAATGAACTAAAATAAGGAAATTGATAGGAAAAGATGCAGGGAATCGATCGAAAAAGGGAAATGGAGCTTATTTCAGTAGAAATAAGACTGTAATTAGAAAAGGACTTCAAAGTTTCGTGGAAGCAACTAAATCTATGTAAGATGTAAAATATTTTAAATGGGAATCAAAAAAAGTTGTTACCTGATCGCCACTTGCATACAGATGTGCCAACAATTCTCCATTGATGAAATCCTTGGCGTTGTTAATGATCAAATGCATGATAGTTTTTGGTACCAAATCCCGAGTCGTTTTCGTGACAATTTTCATGTAAGAGTCAACGAGATTTCTAATGGTTTCAACTTGTCGCTCGAGTTGAGGATCCATCGAAGATTGTGCCTCAGCTCCACCCTGTTGTTACATACAGTTAAAATTAGTTTACTGCATTTTCATTTCCACGGATTCTGTTGCATTTCCCAGAGGTACGAAACAAGAAATGAAAATTCTAAGTATAGTTAACAAAAAAGAATTGTTACTACTACTTCTAACAAAATGAAAGCAAATGTAACTCTTCAAAGTTGCATGTTTGTCGTCATCCCAAGAACAGCAGAGCTATGAAAATTTATATGTAGTTGTGTATTCACCAACAACGCATAAAAAGATAGCACTGCCATTCCCGATACAACGACATCTTGTTTAGAATAAATTCTAACATTTGCTTTGTTATGTATCGCATTTCTTGTGGCATTCATGTTTGGTTTTCAAGTGCTCTTGTGCTTCTGTGGCTTTCGTTTCTGTGGTGGTGTTTGTGTTGGTTAAGGAAGAAAAACTAACCCTACCAAGCCGTTCTCAAACTTTACCTCATATCCTTCCTGCAGATTGAATTTTAATGAAAAAAGAAAGCGAAAATGATTTGACTTTGTCGAAAAGGTAACGTAAAACGATTATGTTGTTAATGAACAAAAACCACACTATTAAAATCAAAGATTCGAAATCTCGTGATTTAATAACCTCGAGTAAAGAAGCTTTCTGGATTTCTGAAATATCAATTTTCTAAATGGATTTTAAAAAATTTTTCTATCTTTTTAGTCTGTTGAAAACCACACAAGTTAGTCATAAATCTGTCAAGAAAACACCGCTTACTCATTGGAAACCTACCCGCTGTTTATCCTAAAATAAATATCCGAAAATTTTATTAAGAAATGGATTTTTTGTTAAAAATAAGTAAGCGTTGTACTTTATATGGAACGCGAATAGTTTTTTGAAACGTTTTTCTCTGTACCTAAGAAGAAAATTAAAATTAGGTACAATAAAAAAAGGAAGTTTACCTCTCCTTCTCCATTCGCTTGTTCCGTTGATTTCTCAGGATAAACTCCTGCACGAAGGAAAGAAGCTTTCCACGAATCAACATCATCCTGTGTTTCACAACTCAGTTCAAGTTGCTTATAATCCTTGTAAACGTTTCTACCTTCCGGATTGAATAATGCGAATAAATGACGGCGTGACATGAAACCTTGTTCAAGATCGCGAAGTTTTAATCCGTCTAATGGCAACATGTATTTTTTCTCACGTTCCTAAAACGAGTTTGAAGAGTTTGTTATAATTAAAATTATTCCGCTAGTTGTAGATACAACGCAATGTTTTATTATTTTAAACGTAGAAATGAAAAATAAAGATATAATTAGAGTTAAAATAAACCTCTATCGAATAATTTATCATTTTTATACTAATACGTAAAATTACCAACTGAAACAAATTACAAACCTCTTCATCCTTGAACCAAGAGATGCTTTCGGACGTCAATACGAACCAGTAATCCCTTGATCCACCCTTCATAATACCCAAGTTATGAATGCACATATATCCTTTACGTATAACTTGATTACCCAAAGTATGCCTTCCAGTTTTAACAGAATTCTCGGAAGATTGCTGCGCACTGAAACATAAAAAAAGTTGTACTATGAAATTTTATTAATAAGCTATAGAATACTAAAATTTGAAAAAAAGTAAAGATTGATTCATGTTTTATGCGTTGCTCTTTTTTACAATAATAAAAGTCTTTGATGCAAAGTTTTGAATTATAATAGTCTAAGACATTTAACGACACAATATATATATTTATATATATTTAGTTCTTTATCATTTTAAATAGAGATTTGGCATTAGAAGAATACATAGAATCCGACAGAACTAAATTTTCTACATGTACACTGACAACAAAAATGCAAAAAAGAAATAATGATTGATTCGCGATTTCGTTATGCTTCTCTCTATTAAATTTTCTTTTTTTTTTAAATTTAAAGCGATAAGCGTTAAAAGTGCGAATGAAAATTAAAATTGTGTTTTGTGATAACTAAAGAATGTAACATCGACTGATGCTATTTACGAAACTTAATCGGTCTGAAAAATATTAGGGAATTTAATGTATGAAAAAGAAGGAAAAAAATATACTTCTTATCCGTTTTAATTTTCGAATGTTTCAAAGTTATTCATAAATTATATATAAGGTGTTTGGGAAAAGGGAGGATAACTGTTAAATTCTTCATAGTAAATACGTCATAACTACGATTATATAGCTTTAATGGAATAATAGAATAAGGAAATATATTCATACATTAAATTAAATTATTATATTGCAAGTGTAACAATAATTAATCTCTATAGTGTGTGTGTAAAACACATATTTGAATTCTAAGAAGCATGTAGTGCTTTTTAAAATGCAACATCCGAAACTCACTTTTCGAGGAAACCAACTTTTAGAAATTTTTCATTGAACGATGAACTCTAAGGAATTCCATTATTATTATATTTTCTAAAATTTCTCTAAAATCTATACAATGCTCTTAATTAAAAAAAAATCGTTTTCGTTTAATCAATATGTTTTTAAAAGGCAATGAATTTGTTTAGGACGTAAACTTTCTCCTTGTTCCAGTTTTTATACAATTTGTCGATGTTATATTTTTAATTAAGTAGAGAAGCGAAAATCTGTATCTTCGGTAAAAGTAGAGAATTTGGAAGAATATTTTTTTACTGCAGTCTTTACAGTACCAGAGAGGATATACGGAAATAAACAAAAGGAGAAAAAAGAGTGTATTTATTTATCAGCTTTCTTTTCTTTTTTTGTATGATGTATGTTAATGTTCTTACCTTGAGCTGTGGATACTGGCTGCCGCGCTGCCGGTATAATTAGATAATTGTATGTTTAATTGTATCACAAAATATATAGATATATATAAATATATAAATATATAACGAAGAGAGAAAGAACAACAGTCAACGACAATAATAATAACAGAATAATAATAATAATAGAATTGAAGATGTAAAAAAAAATTCAAATCTTTCTAAATTTAGAAACCTAAATTTAAGAAATTGTTTTCATTTTTCGATAATCGATTTCAATAACATGTCGAAATAATACAAAATAATTGATGAGAAGAATCCTTAAAATCGAGACTGATCTTGAAGATCCTCTTTTTCCTTTCTTTCAAATATAAATATGAGAAGTTTATATAATAATGAATTACAATTCACTATCAAGATTCGCTTTGTTTAATAAATATATTAGCGCTACAAGCTGTATCCACTCGAAAGTGCGGTGATGTTTGCTTGTGATATGATAGTGGCAAGGGGAATAAAAAAGAAAAAAGAATAAATAAGTGCTTCGATCCAAAAAAGAGATTTCTAGGCATAGAGCAAATAATAAGAGGTTTCTTTTCAACGTTCTTGATAATTGGCACGGAAAGTATTTTTTTTAAAATCATTTTCAATAACTATCGTCAAGGTCAAATAAGTGCAATTGCAACTGAACTAATAATGTGCAGCACTACAGCCAAAAATAGTGATAAATATATCTAATAGTCAGAAAATGTGAGGTGCAATGACAAAAAACAAAATAAACCAAGATTTACTTTTTAAGCAAAAGACATTATCTGTCTTAGCGTTGAATTTTACGGAATTGTGACAAGCAATTATTGGACAAAAATCAAATCATAGTTCAAAGAGTGATATTAATTTTCTACACGTGTATTCTTTTTTTAAGCGTGTAGGAAGTAGACATAAAAGCAGAGGGAGTGTTTGTAATATATAAGTAAAAATTACGAAGAGTAAAACCTATTGTCCGATTATTCTCATCGTAATTCTTCATTATCTTTGTAACTGGGGGAAGACGACGAATGTAGATTTAAATTTTTGTTTATATTTTTATCGTGTATTATAAAATAGCTATTAAGCTTAATATAGAGGTTAATAACAACTTACTTAGCAAAACCAATGAAATCTTCATGATTTGTATTCATGTAAGCCAATTCGCAGTCAACCAGAAGAACCAAGTGTTCTTTACATAATTGTTCACGTTGTCTAACATGAGTTGTTATTATCCTTTCAGTTTCTTCTCTCAATCGAGGATAACGTGACATCTGAAACAGATTAAGTACCATATTTTTCAATTCTTTGAAAGAATACTGATTGATAAATATAAAATGGAAAATATTGATATATTTTTTAAAATAAATAAAAGAACGAAAATAATTCATTAAAAATTATTTCTAAGAATTCCAATCTGTTTCGAAATAAGAATTTTAAAGTTCTTACATATTTATTAAATCATTTCAAATAAATTAACATTAATACGACCTTTACTATCAAAATCTTTCAAGTGTGTTTATCTTTATTTAGATCGACTATTACTGATCCAAAAAAAAGTTTTGCGGAAAAATTAAGCATAACACAACATTCCTGTAAAACTTATCGTGATAAGATTACAATATGTAAGATTAATCCGAATAGAAGTAAATTAGGCAGAAGCCATTCTATATAGAACTCAAATATTCCTATTGCTCTTTAAAAATGCTTAGCATCAAAATAAAATCTCCAAATGAAATCTTAGATTGAAAATAATAATGTAAAATAAATAAAATGACATTTGTAATAACCAAAAATGTACTCACCCTATCTGTACAAATACGCACAACATTGCTAAGTTCTTGAACGACTAGGTCGACACATTTAAGACTTGGTTCTTTTAATCTATTGATTTGTTTTTTGACAATTGCCTCGAAAGCCATATCTGGCGTGAACAAACCAACTCTAATACCTGAAATGATTATTAAATGGTGACTCATCTAACTCGATAATCTGCCAGTTTTTTTCTTCAACTTCTTTATATAAATTTCTTGAATTCATAAATATTCTTTAAATCAAAATCTGCATGCTTTCTCTTGTCTTCTAAAATTAATAATAAATGTTACCAACCGTGAATATTTCTAATGGCAAAAGCGATTTCTCTACGTAGTTCCTTTTCATCAAATTCCATTTTAACAATTTCAAAAGGAAAGCGTTCATGAAATAATCGATTGATTTTAGCACCACCACTTAGTTCCATAGTATTAATTTGAGCTGAACCAGAACCTTCGATAGTCCTTTCGAAGTCTGACTGAAGTTGTTGTATCATCCTTAAAAAATGCTTACTTTCACTGACGGTGATAATTTAGTCCAGAGGGTAATATTACAAGCTTATGGGTAGAGAGCCTTGACTTAAATCACTCAATTATTGATAAACTTATTTTTAATAAAAGGAGAAATGCAATTCAGTTTTCTATCAGAGATGCTATGATTCTTGACATTTCATTTACATTCAAGAAAAGAATTTTCTTCAAGTTCCTGTAGTTATGAATATGTACTGTTTATATGTTATATTTTTAGACATAAAATCAATGTTACATAATTGTGTGTTATAATTGAACGCACAACCGGAACGTTGATAGAAGTCACCAAGGCGAATTTTAGTTCCTACAGTTTCAATTCTCCAGAAGCATTAATGCTGTATTGTGTTTGCTAGTTTAAATGGAGACACTATTGCAGTTTAATTAAACTAAAGAAGAAGTAATTATTTATTACAAACTTATCCAACAATAATAATACGAGGAGTTGTTTAGTGATTTGAAGAGTATAATTATAGTTTCAACAGTTACATGGTGGCTCTATGCTCTCTAATTTTATAGAGTTTGTAACTAATACAATTTCGACCTGAAGCCTTTCTTCTCCCCTCGCACATAAAAGTTATCGAAAATTTTCTTGTAAATATCAAATTGTTCAGAAAAAAATTATTTTTGGTTCCTATAAGTAATTGAATTTTACCTTCATAACTTATAAGTTAAATACGTTCCCTTTTAAAAAATTAATATCAACGTATTTTACAGAAGATGCTTTTAAACATTTTTGTATATCAGACTTAAAACAAAATAGGTCAATAATTTGTTTGATTTTAAGGTTAAAGACAAGTCTTTAAAAAAAATTTAAAAAACAACACAATTTGTTATTACACCAAACATAGCAACTCTGATAAATTAATTTAATGCAATTAAGAATTTCCGAAAACCCATTTTTTTATTGGTAATGTTTGCACATCGTATTCCAAAATATTCCCAAAGCAAAAAATCAACTCTGAACATACAAATAACTTGTTCACACGTTCAGCATTGATGGCATAACATTCTGAGAGCACCAAAATTTCAGGTTCCAATCAATAATCATGAATTAGGTTACACAATTTCATATATTCATTCTACGCATGCTGTCATACTAAAAGTACTTTCATGCAGCAACCAAAGACAAAAAATTAACAAACTTAGATAAAACCGAAAGAAAATCCCCTGTGTGTACAAATAAAATACCTACATGTACAATTGTATTGATCTGAAATACAAAACAAGTGTCTAAGTCTTCACCCTCCACCCATAAATTAATATTTAAAGAAAATGAGTCATGTAAATAATTGGAAATAACGATCAAATGATATACAATTATAAATTAATCACGTGTGTAATAAAATGTTATAAAAGAAAGAATAAAGTGAAAAGAGTAAGAACAGAAATGAATAATGAAGCGACTATTGGTTTTATTGTGAAATGGCAACACAACGACTTACTGTAACATTGCCTTTGTTTTAATAGCTGGATCATCCGGCCTGAAATGTTTGTACTGTTCAACATCTTTTTCTAATGTAAGTAGTTGCTTTTGTAACCTATCTCTTAGAGCAGGCAATGTATCCCTTATATGATTTGTTAATTGTTGATTTAATACACGTTGAAGGTATGGCGTACCTAATCTATCAGCCAAATGCCGATAAGATGGATGACTGCAAAGTTCAAAAAATCATTGGTAAATTAGTACTCTTAGAAAAAAAAGTGCTTCCTTCTCTCGAACATTAAATAAATTATATTTAAAATAATTTTAATATGTATATATATTTTTTTTTTCAAGTGCAACAATTTGTAGCAAAATATATGTTTCTTATGCTGTAAAACAATAACCAAATCTGTACTTTCGACTTTTAGAACTCAGGAAAGAGTATTAGGAAGACTTAATAACTGCAGATAATACCTTGTAAACTTGCACTTGAATGCTATCTTTATGTTTATGCGACTTTAAATTTAGGAGACAACATTTCAAATCAACATTTTCAATGTTAAATCACTTTTACAAATAATTGTCTTTACAATTGTGTTACTGGACAAATTTTTTCTCGTCTTTTAACAGAAATGCAATAAATTAAATTGAATATTAATTAGGTAGGTGTACCTTAAAAAGAATTTTCGTTCAGCTGCCAAAGCATTTTTGATATCTTTCCGACCTTCGATATCTTTTTGACTTCTATTAACAACACCAATATATCCTCTTCGAAGAGGTAACAATTTATTTTCGAGAATATCTCTTGCGTCAGTTCCTTCATCCATAAGGTCCAGTTTAGTAATGACGCCGATAGTGCGAACACCTTGTGGATCAACTTCTTTGGCAAGTTTCAATGCATCGCTATTAGCCAAATCAGTATTTGCAGGTGTTACTGCCAATATTAAGCAGTTTTCCCTTTTAATAAATTGGAATATCATTCCTTTAATTTGTGCTTCAATATCTACTGGTTGATCTCCAATTGGGACTTTCGTCAAACCCGGCAAATCGATCAATGTCAAATTCAAAACTGAAAAAATTCAAACAATGCAATTGAAACGCCTGTGTCTTTTTTTCTATCATGGGAAGAAGACTGTTGTCAAAAGGAAGTATTATTTCTTAATACATTTTCTTACAAAAAAAAAAGAAACCCATTTTCATGCGTGAGAATATTTTTTTCTTTAATATTTTCTGCATAGTGATGTATTCTTACCATTTGGTGAATATACTCTCAAGTTAATAGGTATGTTTGAAATACCCTTATTACTACCAGTCACACGATCCGTTTCCGCCTCGATTTCTTTACGGACTTCATCGAAATCCACAAACTTTTTGCCTTTACAGTGAAGAAACTCGGCAGATTCTGCAGCAGAAAATTGCGAAGATTTAAAAAAAAAATACAATTTTCCATAGAAAGAACTGCATAAAAAATTTTAAAATTTTGCCATTTGCCATCGGTGTTATAAGTTTTGTAGAAAATACCTCCCCTTATTTGATTTTTTTACAATTTTATTCTACAATTGGTACTGCAAACTTTAACAGCCTTTAAGTTTAGAACGTCGGAGGTTCATACAATTTTATCATCGCATTCCAGAAAATTATCAATTTATGTTGGTGATATCAATGTCAATGACTGCGCTATACCACATAAACGAAAAAGTCATCTATGGCTGGATAAAAAAGCAGGAAGGAAATAAGTAACGCGTAGAGCAAAACGGTAATAACAGTGGTAATAAAGAATTTATAAAAGATAAACATATAAACATGCAACTACATGTCTCCTAACCGTTAATGACAGTGGCAGTGTACTCAATTTCCTGCTTTACTATCGGTTCATGCTTCACAGGAAGTTTGATAACTAGATGTATATGACAGTTGGGGAGATTTGCCGTCTGGCATTTTTCATTAATTCTATCCAGAAAAAACCAGCCTTGCAACAAAACTTCCTACTTAATCAACTGCATCTTCATTGATGAATGTACCCGGTGCAATGTCTCTTGAAAGCCAACAGAATGAGTCCTTTATCTTTCGCTAAAATCTAATTTTTGTGCTTCGCTATATACTCTCTGCTTATACATAACCGATTAATCTCTGCGAAAGTCGAGTGGAACTTTATACTATCGTTTGTAAAAGACAGTGGCAGCAGTCAATCGCTAAGTAGAAGACCATTTATTGGTTTTTCATTTAGATATGTTACTTACAATTTTCCAAAGCAATAGTCTTGTCGCTATTAAATCAGTTGACAAGTCTAAGCTCTTAAAGTCTTTCATGAATAAAATTTATTGCAACAAACAAGAAATTGAATGTCAAACTAAATTCTATCTCCGGAGGAAAGATTGAAAAATAATGTTTAAAATTTTGAAGTTTTTCGTTTCAAAACTGCACCTATTGCTGTTAAGATTTGCAGACTTGAGTGCACTACATTTCTGCAATACAAATTTTTATATCCGAGACATAAAATTCCCTTGTTTAAAATTGCTTTATAATGTAAGACTCACCAGTATTACTGTTGATCAGTTGCAAAATAAGGGGTCTTCTAGTGACAATGCCCGAACCTCTTGGTAAGAAGTCTCTGTAAAGAGAAAATTCGCATTTTTGAAATCTGTGAAAATTGCTATTTAATAGCTGCGTTAGGTAACGTCGAGACTCATCAAAAATGACTTCATAAATCGCAGAAATGACCGTATAACGTCATGGGTAAATCTGTTACACGTTAAGAATTCTAAGCGTTGATTCAAAGTTAGTCCATATCGTCTAACAGCATCGGATTACTAACAAATGATTGCTTTGGTTCCGATTTTAAAACCATCCATTCAACTTCCTTTAAATATTTGAGCGTAAGTTTGTCGTCTCTTCTCTCACTGAACTTGAATTATGTAATGTTATTTCCAAAGCACTCAGGTAATTTTTTAAACACTATTTTTAAATAGCTTCACGAAAGTAGATGACAAATTTTTCACATACTTTTTAAATTAATTTCTAATACATTCTAAGAATCAAACTCATAAGATTATAAATTTTAGGATTATAAATGACAAACTGTTAAGAACATTCATCGGAAATTATTACATTTTATTTTTTGAAAAATAAATAAGAGGCTTGAATCAATAATGTATTGATAACAATTGATAGGAATCATGAATTGATAATAAGTGACCTTTTTAGTATTCACATTTTCTTTACAGAATTAATTTATTCATTTTATTATTGTGTAACAAGTTTTTGAAATGCATTAAATCCATATAATGCAAGAAAACGTAATGCATTTGAAATTTACGTTTGCAAAGTCTAGCTATAAAAATTCTGAGATTTAACAATTCCTCGTTAGAAAAAATATTTCACGTTTAAACATAAAAAAAAATACAGAGCAAAAGTAACTGCTCCACCTTTCTGAAATGTAGACACATTTTAATGAGTTTTCCAACTTAAGGAATAAATAACAATATTTTAATTTTAAAACCAAGCAAAATCGTAAGTCACTTGTAATGGTGAATACAATAAAAATATATAAAGTTCAAGCAAATATTTCTTAAGAACCTCCTGAATTTTATTAGGAAGTTGAAGATTGGGAGTCTTGAATCAATAATAGCACTGTGTGACCTCATTCGGGAAAATGTAAACTTAAAAATCATAAAAAATTAACTTTGAAACTACAAATTTTAGGGGGAGATTAGATCTATCAATACAGCTGAAGAACAATTCTTCATACTAGAAACATATCTATTAATAGAGAAAAAAATATGTTTCAATGATGCATTCTATCGATAAATAATTTAACGGATTTTCCTATTTTTGCATTGAGTCAATAATTGACCTCAAGGGGTCAGCTATAGAGATTGTTACGTTATTTTATATCTCTCAATAAAAAGAGAAATAATAAGTGGGTAATCCATCAGCCCCTATGTCATTTAACAAAATGAAGGTCGGTTTAGGATCAACCTTAAATATATGCAGTTATGACTGCTGATCCAAACAAATTCTGTTTAAAAAAAATAATGAAATCGGAAATGTTATCTTTCGATATCAAAAGTGATAAAATCTATGAATTTTATTACTGCAATTTTTATACATTGAATATTTTAAAATCTTTTTACAAAATCAATTGAAATAATTACCGTTATTCGGATAATAATGCTACATTTAACTTCCTTTTTTTAAAATAAACATCATAGAACTTAATTTTTTTTCCTTTTAATTAATTCAGTAAATAAATGGATAAGCATCTAAAATTCTCTTATAATCGATTTAAAAAATTCTACCTATCGATATATTATTAACTGTAGCATTGATATATTAACAGAACTGAATTAAATGAAATTGAACATTCATAAAAACCCGTATCAGTCTCAGTAGGAAGCTTTCGAACAATAATTCCTATAAATAGCAACAAATGAAGATCAATTGATGAGAAACAAAACAGGGTATTTATAACATTGTTTTTTTATCGCCATTGGAATTCCTGAATGAAATTGAAGTTCCCTAGGGATGTATCCAAAGGTTAAAAGGTATATCTGCTGTAACATGGAAAAAAAGTTGTTATCAACACTGATAACGAGAGGTAGGTATCGCCAATGATTCTATGAAAAATCCATATCGATAAAATTTGTAATTGCCTTGTAAGAAGGGTAATTGCGACAATGAGTTGATTAATGACTCATTTCTTATATAAGAGGTAGATGCTATTAACGTTAACCGCTGCAACAATTAAGGGTATAATGATGATAATACGAAGGTGATGTTGCATGTAACTACTGATAAGGTATGATATGGAATCAAATACTACAATGTATGTACCAAAAAATGCATAGTAATTTCAACTATTGGCGTAGTTACACACGACATCCGTCATATATTTCTAATATTTGTAATTAAATTTTTTTCTATTTCTAACAATTTTCATGATGGAGTCAACTAAAAATGAAATAATTCATGTCTTTATTTTTTTCAACGTGTATGGATCTATGCGCTTGTCGCCAAACTGGGGCAAACATTTATTTTAGACTCTCTTGAAAGAAGGCATTCGAGAGCGTAAAGATCTTCATCAGCAGGATCGACGACTATAACGCGCGATTGCGCGTTATTGACAAGACGTCTCTGACAGCAAGAGTGATGCGATGGATTCAAGGAATCAAAAACATTGGATTAGCCGATGAGCAACAAATTCAATAAGGTCTGATTTACTCTCCCCTCCCTTTCCCACTCTTTTTAAAATAAAAAAATAGGATCAATGAACGTAAGCGTATATATATATATATGACATGACAGGTTGAGAAAACGGAAAGATAGAGATCCGATCTACTGCCACGCCTTCCGTGTATTTTTTTCTTTTCGCACGATCTTTTTTGAGGTTATTATCGATCAATTCCTAATCCTTAAAAATGAAATACATAAAACCGAGGAGACACATACTTTTGTGTAATAATACTTTCGGGGAATTCACGAGAGGTGACTGTAAATATTATTTCGATAATTATTCTTTCACATTTCGTGTTTTTCTAGATTCAGGATCTACAGTAAGTAGATTTCTGTCTAGAAAATACATGGGGGCGTTAATGTTTGATATTGATGTGCACTTCTATTCAAAATAAATGAGATGGGTTATTCCGGACTTCGGAGTCCTTACAAGATACGATACATAAGATATATAAACGGTCTTCGGAAATAACATTCTATATATCTATAGACATATATGTGTATAAAGATGAAAAGTTGTACTTACTTGCCGACAAAATTCTCAAGGACGGAACTTTTGCCAGCACTTTGCCCGCCTACCACAGCTATCTGCGGTAGATCCAATTGCATGTGGACACCGAGCTGGGTGAAGGCATCCTGGAGCTTGTTAACGATGGGGATAAGCTGTTCCATACCAGTATTTCCAGCCATTTTTGCCCGTACCTAAGTTCCTGGTTTAAATAAATCCTACGAGTATCGTTTCCTCTCCTTCCCTTTCAAAGGAATCGCGCACAGTCCACTTGACAGACCGTGCAGGAAATCTTTTTTTTTTCGCGTGGCGAAGTTGCCACCACTTGATTGATATCTTCTAACCGGAGTGAGTGTGTGTTCGATGCTATCCGTTAAACCCGTTGCACGGCGAACCCTACCAAAATGGCCGATTTCGCGAAGGGAGGTACTATGTCTCACCGCATTTTCGAGCCGCCTTTATTTTGAGGTTAACACTCGCAACGAATAAGAACGGTGCTCGATGACATTCACGATACGCGATGTAACGAAAATACGCTCAAGTATTTACATACGCTGTTTTTCCCTTTTAACGGAGCACTGGGTCCGCGAGAGCATAAATGAGATCTAATAGTACACAGAATCCAGCGAGAAAAACGGTTAAACGTTTCAATCGATAATCGAAGCGTGCGCACTGACTTCCACACCGTGACCCACTTTTGCCGCCGAGATAAAATCCATATTGGCCACTCGCGCTTCGCTACTGGCCTTTTAACATTTGAAAAACGCTCAACTACGCTCGCTCTTCCCTTCGAGTGTTCTATTCCTTCCACGACAGAACCACCTCGTGGCGGATTTCAGAACTTATTGAGTTCCCCCTTTATTTCTTATTCATCGATTACTTTCTCAACGAATTCTAATTAGATTTTACATAGTAGGTTTCGAAATCTAAAAAATTTAGTATTATTAATATTAACATTCCTCTTTTGTTATATTGTTCTTGTTATTATAGTTTTTTTAGTGGTAATATTATTCCTTATTTCAGCCAAAATTAAGGGCGATGCTGAAAGTCGTTTGAATTTGACGGTTCGTTTCAATTCAGTTGGTATGCAGTTCCAGGTTTCGGGTACAGGTGGCACTACTGGTAAATGCTAATATTTCGCGCGACTTTCTCGTACCTACCAAAATCGAAATTTTCGCGTAAGAAAGTGCCGGTTATTTATTTTGGTATTTATAATATTGCGTTTATGATAAAAATATAAAATGTAGGGAAAGTGAATTTTGTGAATTATTAATTGTACAGTTAGTGTGTTATCCAAAGTGTGCAAATTGTATCATTCGTAGATCGAGCATCGAAAAGAAGGTTACCTGACGCAACAAAAGCCGGTACACTAGTAAGCAGAATATTTCAAACTTATGTGTGTACTTATTTAAATTCGACTTTTTGGGCAGTCAGTTGTTACTACTATTATTATTTTTATTATTATTATTATGCTGGAACGCGTAAAAGTTCAACGCCGAAAGACTCGTCTTGAATAATAAAAGTCCCGAAGAATGTGTGACGTTCTTCGGGACCGTTAATGTGTCGTTTATGTAATCGATTGACATTTACGTTTGTCAAAGTTGTCGAATTTCGGCAGTTTACAAGGGTTTACTTTTACATCGAAATATTTGGAATTGCTTCAAAATTTTTGAAATGTTTTTTTTCATCAATAAATGAAATGTTTGTGCAACCAATGGTAAAAAAGAGATAAAGCTTGGTTGTAACGTAAACTTGTAACGTACTTTTCCGCCATTTCGAAAAAAACATTTGAATCACGACATTTGAAGGATACAATTTCCTACACACTCACATTCTAACTATTGTAAAAAATGAACATTCCTTTGACATTTGACTTGTAAGGATATCCGATTGTTTTCCACCTTGAGAAAACAAAAGGCGGTATTACCTCGGTGTGATCTTTAATTCATCCAAAAATCGGAGATGTTCTAACGCGTATTCTTTTCTAACTGTACATAATAGCTGCAATGAAAATATTTTTTGAAATTTCTCTGAAAAACTTCGAAGTCGATTCGAAGAGTTATTTTTCAAGAAAATATAAATATTTTAGTAAACAATTTTACGAAAAAAAAAAATATATTTTTCATAAATATTTCTGAAAGTCTGTGAATTGTTCCAATAACATCTTACAACAATTCCCAGCATTTCTCTGAAAAATATCAGCATTGTATAAAAATGTAAGGAATTTTCCACCATTTTCTAGAATTCTCAGGATTTCTCCAACCACATTTTATAAGTTTTCACGGTTTCTATTGCAAGATTTGAGAAATATTTTTCCCCATGGAGAAAAATTCTTGCTTCCATTAAACTCAATTCTTAAATTAACGCTTTAATTGAACGCTTTATATACGTACTTGAAATGTCGGTTACAAGAACACATGTCGGGAGTAACAACCAGCAAATTATGATACAGGAATTTATCCGAAGGGCTTCCAATTCATTTAACCATACATGCATGCAAAAAATGTGATCGAAAAGTGTAAAAAGGAACATCTAGTTTTTTGCTACTTACTCCATTTCCTCTGCAATTGGAGTTTTAATCGTTAGATCGAATTTTATTGCTCCTAAGATCATTTTATAGAGGTGAAGGAAAGGAGTACCATAGGTTAGTTTGAAATTGCTCGGCAAAAAAAGAGATTACACTTGACAAACGAGGAGATCATTTAACGATTCCGTGTAACAGAGCGAATCTTTATTCGAAACTTCAAGTTGTCCCATATGGAGAGGCACGTTTATGGACGGTCCTACGAGAGTCGTATAAAGGTGGTATTAAGTATCTCTTTGTGAATTTGAGATTTGAAAGAATGCAAGTGGAGAGCTTCTGCAGATCGATATAACGTGTGATTGATCATAGCGTTGTATATGAACTGTGTACATGATCTTCTACGACTTCTGTATATTTGAAACCATTCCAGAGAGAATTGGAACAGGACGCTTCTTTGGTTCCTTCAGTGGCATGTGCGTTTTGGGGTTTTTTACTGTAACACCAATTTCCTAGCCCATGGAAGTTCTAACTTTTGTTAATTTTGTATTTAAAATTATTACTACCCTTATTATACATAATGATAATGATAATGATAATGATAATGATAATGATAATGATAATGATAATGCTAATGCTAATGCTAATGCTAATGCTAATGCTAATGCTAATGCTAATGCTAATGCTAATGCTAATGCTAATGCTAATGCTAATGCTAATGCTAATGCTAATGCTAATGCTATTATGCTAATGCTAATGCTAATGCTAATATGCTAATGCTAATGCTAATGCTAATATGCTAATGCTAATATGCTAATGCTAATGCTAATGCTAATATGCTAATGCTAATGCTAATGCTAATGCTAATGCTAATATGCTAATGCTAATGCTAATATGCTAATGCTAATGCTAATATGCTAATGCTAATGCTAAAGCTAATATGCTAATGCTAATGCTAATGCTAATATGCTAATGCTAATGCTAATGCTAATGCTAATATGCTAATGCTAATGCTAATATGCTAATGCTAATGCTAATGCTAATGCTAATGCTAATATGCTAATGCTAATGCTAATGCTAATGCTAATGCTAATGCTAATGCTAATGCTAATATGCTAATGCTAATATGCTAATGCTAATGCTAATGCTAATGCTAATGCTAATGCTAATGCTAATGATAATGATAATGATAATGATAATGATAATATTGTCATTATTATTATTATTGTTGCTGTTATTATTACTATTATTATTATTATTATTATTATTATTATAATATATGAATTAAATTTGTGCCTTATAAAACTGATGTTCCTGAACAAATCTTGAACAAATCATTGATATATTTTTTTTTTACATTGGGCAATTTAGCCACAGGACATAAGCCATTATTAAATACCAATACAGGTTAGATTAGTTTTTTAAATATTTTTTTTCATACCACTAATACTATAGCTACGTTATATTGAAGTATAGTTTACATCATGAATTCTGATAAAAGTGATAAAAGGAGAACAAAAGCGGAAAAGTAGGATAAACCCTGTAAATTCTCCCGTAGAATTTATTGTGATTTTAATTTTGTTTCCGTTGGAAATTTATCGTTTCCCGATACATCAGTCGTAAATTCAGGGACTATGACAATTCATAGTCATTCCTAAGAAGCATTTTTATTGTTTACCTCCTGGATTTGGTTCACTAGAATTTTTTTCAGAAATAATATTTCAAACCAGGTACTCGACGACCAATCGATATTCATTGAAGCAAAGTTATTGGTGTTGGGAGTAAGAAATTATTATTGAGAGGTTTTCCTTTCATTATTCTTCTTTTAGTCAGTCAAGTAGAATTACTCAATTCCCTTATTTCGAGAGTTTTTAAAATTAGTAACAGCCGACAAGATCACTCAGAGCTATTGGCAAGACGTTGACATTCAGAATATTAGGCATTAAAATGGTAAAACATGAAGTTTGAAGTGTTTGAGAAGTAGGAGTTACAAAATATTGGAATTCCAATTAAGGAGATACTCAAGACTGAGAATTTCACAATTTTCGCTCCTAATAGTTTGGAAATTATGCTTCAATTTTGAAAATCAAAAGAACTTGGAATTTGGTCTTCAATTTCCAAATTTGAATTTTACTTGTGAAAGCACTAGAGAGCAAAATATGTATGATTCTTTATTCTCTAGTATAATTTTTAGACTTCGATAATAATTTATATTATTCAAGTTACAATTATAATTTATAAATATCACGATTCTTAACATATTTTGTTGGAATTACTATTTTCGAGGTTTTATCACTTTTATTTAGAATTCAGAAAGCTTGACACTCATCTTACCAATTATGAGTATTAATTCTAGAGACCAAAATTACACTGTGATAATTACTACACACACAGTGACCCGAATACTAATTTTCCTAATTACTATTATCGGTTCCTTTTTTATAAAATTTGCAATAAAAAAATTATCAAAACATTTTTGTCCTCCAATATAAATAATTAATTAAAACCCGAATATTAATTTTTGTAATAACTATTACTGGTTCCTTTTTTATAGAAGTTGCAAAAAAAATCATTAAAACATTTTTCTCCTACAATATAAATAAGCAATTAAAGCCACATCAGTGCAATCATTTTCAAACCAATGAAAATCAGTTCTAGAACTGCCGAGATTCCATCCCCCATTTCCTATCATCGGAAGTCCAATTCTTGAAATTCTTTAGTAACAAATCGGTCCGGAAACTTTCCAAACATCTCTTACGTCCAATCCCTTGTACTTAATTACTCGAACTCTTGAATTTCTTGCATAATTGAATGCAACCTTACGAACGGGAAGGAAATAATAGTTGTACAGTAATAGCGAAGGCAAATTGCAACCACAGTGTAAAGCGTAGAGTTATATGAGCGACGCGTATAATTTATTCTAATTATGCCACAATGTTTCATAAGTTTACGCTTCAACAAAATTTCTTGGCACTTATTAGCTCGGACTTTTACAATGTAGTGATTGAGTTTGTCCTTTCGGAAAAGCTATTCTCGGAAAATTCATTGTTCATAATTTTATGGCGTTTGTCTCGTAACGGTCATACTTAATGAGCCCGTTCATGGATTCAACCATGTTTGATTTATGCAACATTTCTGTAACCGGTAGAAAAAAACCTGTGTGACTCTCCTAAAGGATATTTTTTGGACGAACGTGAAATTCCACATGTTCTTGAGACGATAATAAAATGTAGAGGAGAAAATTAATTTTTTATTTGTGTTGGGGATTTTAAACTACAAATTCAGATAATATAGGGTTAATTAGTTTTCACAAGAGAAGATGATCGTGACTTTTCATAAATCAACAATTTAATTAAAAATATAATAAATAAAGTAACGATGTGTGTAAAAGTTTGATAAAAAGGAGTCCAAGAAATTCTACAAATTTAATTGTTTTACATCTAAGTAGCCATAATTGGAAAGTTTCAGTCCACTTGGTAACTTGAAGTACTGCAAAAGTTAAGGCTGTGGTTAATAATAATGGGAAGATTTATTATATACAGCGAATGGAAGCATGAGAACCGAACAGTGAATGTGTGTATGTAGGAGGCTCTCTTGCATGCAGACTCTTGTGTTAAAAGTCTATCCAGAGAGAGAAGAAGAGGTTCAGGTTGAAAACCTGAAAAACCGGACCCTCTTCTTCTTCTTCTTCTTCTTCTTCTTCTTGGATTCCTCTTTTTACCTTTTGCTTCTTCTCTTGTGGTGTAGTCATATAGTATATTATACTATACACGTATATGTATAATGTTGAAAGAATCTGTGCCTTATAGGAGCCCTTCTCCTAGGAGGCACAATACAGAAGTCGCCACGTCGACACAACACACTTACTAAGGTCTGCATAATCTACTTGGTGGCACTAGTTTTGTTATATACACGTATATATATATGTATATATATATATATACCCATAGAATTTCTATATCCTTGTAGATACAGAAACGCAGCTGCACAGGTGACAGGAAAAAAAAGAGCATTCTATCGCAATGATAAGTTCAAGTTCAATACGTCCCGTTAGGTGCCCGAAGCCACGTTCCATTAATGAATGCAAATTAGTAACATTTGATATTTTGGCTCCTCGTGAGAAATTTCGCAGCAGACGCTGTTGGAATATTCAGAGGATATGAATTTAACTATGCAGCAATCTTTTTTATTGCGCGCAGATGAAGGTATCCTCGGTACCAGAATTTTCAGCAAGCCCAGCTGAAAAGGCTGTTGAGAGCAAATGTTTAAAAAATGCGATTCCAAGTCAAGCAAAGAAGGAACAACAAATATCGACGCCTCGCAGTAACTTGATATATTACGGTAACAAGAAATTCTGGTAATTGTGCTACGTGGCTTTTCTGTAAGAGAAATCTACACGCATCAATTCCCGTTCTAAGCCTGGCTCGGATTAAGCCCTCATTAGGAGGGTGCGGATGGAATCGACGTTCAGGTGTGCAAATTCTTAAAGGGACCAATTTCATTTGCTGTCATATATTTTCTTTTTGTGCTTTCTTCAAACACACTTTGACAAATTTCGCAGAAATGACATTCTTGAAAATTTATTTTTAAGCTGAAAACATATTTTTTTTAGCTGGAAAATAGTTTGAGAAAGAATTTCTAAAAAGAAGGTGCGTCAAATTAGGAATTGGAACCACAATTTTTTAATGCATCGGTTTGAACTAAATACGAGTAACTTTTAACCCGCAAAGTTCACACCTCATCTGAATCACATAACGTTCACATTGAGGTCAATCTGACCCCACTGACAAAAATGCTTGGTATAATGAATCCGTTGGAAATTTTCACCTGATGTTTCTACAGAATAATTATAAAGTATTATTTTATGACACAAAATTGTTTATGAAGATGAAACATAATTTTGAATCTGAAAAATTCGAATCCAATTTTCAAGTTTTGATTTGGAGGCTCCAGGGGGAAGCTGCTGTGTAGAGAGTTTTTGTCTCCAAATTTTTTTCTCCATTTAATTTTGATTATGCAAAATTGTGAAATCAATTATTAGTACCAAAAATGGCATAAATTAATTAATATTTATAAATTAACATATAGCTGAAAATATTTTTATATCTTGTTTGAAGATTAAAAGTTGGTTTAAAGCAATAAAACCTGATTTAAATTTTTTAAAAAACTGGCATTTGTGGGTAATTTATAAAAAAATCAACCTTGGCTTTTTATGTAAATTCTTACACACCCACGGACTGAGAATTTTTTTAGGAAAACTATTCACGAATTCTTCCAGATGCAGGAATTTCTGTCGCATAGTATAGGTAATTTACTACGTTCCACTTTCTCCTACCTTCCGTAATCTTCTCATTACCCAGAAAGAAAGGATGCAGCATTGAAACGTTCAAGATGTAAAATGGAATTACGTAATGAATTTCCTTTTTTTTTCTTTTTTTTTTTTTTTCAATAATTCCTCCTTACTCGAAGTCGCTCATTTTATCTATACACTGCATTTCCAATCATATAATTAAAGTAAATTTATTCCATTTAGAAGCTTCATTAACCTTGTTCCAATTTCAATTGATCATACGGGAGAACGAACAGTGGGAGCTGCTCAGGAAATCTTTAGTAGATATTTCTAAATGGAATTCGATTACGTTCATTTTTCATTTGAACTTTGAATGTACGATGTGTTAGAAATTGTTTTTCCAATGCAGAATTCCCCAACAGAAAAAAGGCTTTGATAAAAAAAAGTCCCTTGAAATATTCGATTACATGCAACTCCAAGGTGAAATGTCAATTCGCGATGTTAGAATTTATTTTGGTAATGCAAAAGGCGAAGACCAAATTTCCAATAAAAATAGGTTCCGATAAAAAAAAAATTACTATCATGCACTTTCGAGTTGAAATGTCGATTTTTGACGTTGGAAATTGTTTTCATAATGCAAAATGGGAAGATTAAAGCTCAATAAAAATATTTGTAACAAAGGAGCCCTTTGATTATTTGATTAAAGCCGGATAGATTGTTGCAAGCCCTTTAACGATCACTTTCTTTTTGGTTGTTCCATTTGTGTGTATATATATATATCAATCCCCACATTTAAGTTATCTCGTATCATGAGAGGTACAGAAAAGATGTAACTCTGTCAGGTTAATTTATTTGACCCTGCAGCTACGCAACCAATTAGTCTGAGTATTTGAGAAAGAAAATGATATCCTTTTAATGGTCTTGAAATGAATCTCAAGTTACTATTGTACATTATTATTAGCGACCTTTAAAAATAGACCACGGAATGGCGAAAAATAATTTTGTTTTGCATAGGATAGCAGGTGAATTCTATAAATAAAGTAAGATGTGAAGTAAAGGCTTTAATGGCATTGCTTTTTCTCTGAGGTTACGTAGAGACCGGACTCACTAATTTTATCTATAGAATAAAATGTGTTTATTTAATTTATAAGGGGGGAACTAGGTTTGTAGAATAAATCCCGTTTGGGAAAACTCGGAATTGTATTGATACTCATTGGTCGTCAATTGATACGTGATGGAGTGCGAAATTTCTATCGAAACACAAGTTTTAAAAACGGGGTTGGACAAGTCATTTTTAGGGGTAATTTTTCCCGTAGAATCGATTCCCAAGGTCAAATTTGATGAAATCCCAGCGGAAGTTGGAGAAAAGTAGGTTTTTTGAGGAAAAATCCTGTTTCTAGCTGGATTTTGGAAATTTTGACAATGAAAATGGATTCCTCGGAAGAAAATACATCGGATATGGGTCTCCTGAAAGTTCCAAAAAAACTTTTCCAAAAGTCGATTTTTTTGGGCACCTACCCCTTCCCCAAAAATGGGGTAAAAATTAAGGTTTGAAAAATGTGGTTGGACAAGTCATTTTTAGGGGTAATTTTTCCTGTAGAATCGATTCCAAACGTCAAATTTGATGAAATCCCAGCGGAAGTTGGAAAAGTAGGTTTTTTGAGGAAAAATCCTTTTTCTAGCTGGAATTTGGAAATTTTGACAATGAAAATGGATTCCTCGGAAAAAAATACATCGGATATGGGTCTCCTGAAAGTTCCAAAAAAACTTTCCAAAAGTCGATTTTTTTGGGCATACTACCCCTTCCCCAAAAAATGGGGTAAAAATTAAAGTTTCAAAAATGTGGTTGGACAAGTCATTTCTAGGGGTAATTTTTCCCGTAGAATCGATTCCAAAGGTCAAATTCGACGAAATCCTGGCGGAAGTCGGAAAAAAGTAGGTTTTTTGAGGAAAAATCGTATTTCTCATTAGATTTCTGAAATTTGGATAAGGAAAATGGATTCCTCGGAAAAAAATACATCGGATAAGGGTTTTCCGAAAGTGCGCAAGAAAAGTTTCCAAAAGTCGAATTTCTGAGCCATAATCTCAATTTCAGTTCAATAAATTTCAAATTATAATCACTCAAGTTTTTACGTGACCGCCATAAGAAGTAAAAAGCGTGCGCGCAGCGCGCGCGTTATTGCTAGGATTAGTGAAATATGTAACCTCTTCGGTACCGTTGCTTGGTATGATTTCATTAAAGGGTATAGCCGGATAAGGGGGTCAAAAGTGCCCTTGAGCCAAATTAATCAATGAGCATATCAATTAATAAGGCGTTCTAAAAAAACCATTTGTGTCGAATATTAACCCGGTACCCTTACTGGAAGGGTAGTTACAGGGTGAAACGCAATTTTCAATTTAAGCTGTATATCTTTTGTTGTACTGGATCAAAAATTTTGAAAAAAATTAGAGATATTCTACTCTACGGCATACGTGTTTGTGAATTTTTTCAGAATTTTTCACTGCAAAATGAATTTTTAAAAATTTCGAAAAGTTTAATAATATTTATTTTTTATAGAAATTATGAAATGACCACGTTTATATTTTTACATTGTTAGTGTCTTGTTATGATTATTAATCTGTAATTTTTTCAGATTTTTGGAAGTGGGGGAACGATGTTTGAAAAATCAAAAACCGACATTTGTTTAGATTATTACCTTCATGTTTCGTGTGACCATGTTCATATTGTGACAGTTTTAATAGCTTATTACCGTTATTAATATATAATTTTTTCAGATTTTTTGTAAAGGTGCATCACATACAAAAAAATTATAAATGGATACTTACTAACTTTTCATTCGCAGAGGAGTAATATATGCGGGTAATTGATATTTTTACTGCATCGAATGGTCATTATGTACAGGTTCAAAAAGTTTTACATGTATTAAATAATGTAAGATTTGAATAAGAATTACGTTTGGTTATAGATTATCAAATCCCCTGTGTAAGTTTTCACTTCTCTCAGTAGATCTTTGAATTCTCTTTATCTAGGCCTACACAACATATATTACATCTTTATTATCAAATATGTTTTACATTCATTAGATGAATTAAGTGAATTACTTATCTGTAATAATTTTGGATATCAGCATTAGTAACATGATATATTTTCAATCTTCATCGCTGTCATCGTTTATTACAGGATTTACATGTTCTGTATTAAAGATTTTGCTTAGTATTTCCGCAGGTTTTATAATTTTCGCAATATAGCGGGCATGCGACAAATAATATATTATCGCAGCAACATGAGAACAGCATCCGATGGTCCGATTGCCATTTGCACACTCGCAGAAGTGACGCTTAATTCCGGAGCAACCTATTGCATTTGGTGTATAGTCTATATAACACTTATACATTTTCTTGCTGATGTGTCGTGATTGCACTTGAAATTGGGTAATGTTACTGTTTGCTTTTAAATAACTGAAATTAATTTGATTATCACTATTTATTAGTTCTGCGAGATAAGACACTGCTTGTGAAAATTGGTAAGACCCGGTAAAAAATACTCGCAAATCACGTTCCGTCATTTCGGGGAAATCAAGCAAATCTCCAGATGTTATTTTTTGAAACGGAGTTTTCCGTCTATTCCAGCAGTGTGTCTCGACTTCTACTCCCAAGGTATTTTTTTTTCTTTTTGTTCCGAAATTCTTGAAAGTATTTCTTCCGAAAATTCTGAATCACTCCGTAATCGCTTCCCAAACATATTTTGTAAAAAACAGGCTATTCGGAAGAATGACCGTACTGTCGGAAGCAACTTATTATCTAATTGGTGATGTAGAAGCCGGTATTTTTGTCCTATTATGCCGTGGATCGCTTCGATGACCCAACGAACTTTTGTCACCAATCTAGAATTATTGGCTTCTACAGTAGTTAATTGATGACGTTTCCCTTTCAGCGCTGGCATCAATACTCTATATCCCTCGTTTTCTAAATAATTGTGTACGTCTCGGAATCCTCGGTCAACGATGCAAATATCTCCTTTCTTCAACAATGTTCGGAGGCCATTGGGATCATTCATTACAATTTTCATAATTTCCGCGTCATTTTGTGTAGCGTAAAATGGTCCGAGCATTTCAACAATATGTCCAGTCGTTGTGCATATGGTAAATGGCTTACACAATGGTACTTTCTTCTGTCCTGAATATGATTTTCTTTGATACTCATTATTTGAGCTTTTCCCATGCCGGATGTAGGTACCATCAAAAATTAATACCAACTGATCGGTTACGTTGTGTAATTTTTTAGCAATGTATGAAGTTTCTGTTTCGATTAAATGTTGCCGAGAAAACGCAGTAAATCCAAAATAAGTCGGTAATATATCTTTCTCAAAGGAGTTTATCACTGACGCACAGAAATCGGAAACTAATTGTTCACGTTCCAGTCCAAGAATTGCAGCTATTGTTTTATTAGAATTTCCAGTTCGAAGTTTAAATAGGAAGGTAACGATAGCCTGAGTCACATTTCGGCATTTACTGTCTCTCATCGACAACATCATTTCTCGCAATTTTATAATGTTTTCCCAAGTTAATCCAGTGAAAGCTTGCAGACGTTCCTCCGAGAGCGTATAATCACCTATTTTATCTTGAATTGTTGAGTCACAATTAATTGAAAGATATTCAAAGTAATTCCTTAATTCGTGAACTTCTATAACTGTGCAATTTGAATGAACGCGTAAATTCATTACGTCTTCTTGAAATAACATTTTCTTTATTAAATGTGATGGGCAGCACCTATTTCCCTTTGGTATATATAATCGTCTTAAAACAAATACCTGTTTCCTTGTTTCATTTGGAACGTTAATAATATTTCTTCTAGAACCACAGACGAAACAGTAGCCATGCGTTGAAACGACTCTTGAAAATGGTATTTCAACATATTCAGTTTCCACTGTTGTATTATCGCTTATATTTAAATAAAATGATGGGTCTTCTCTAGATGAATTTAATCGGTCGGATTCAGAGGAAGATCCTTGTGGTACAGACTCTTCTTCAGATGAAGATGAAGTTTGTATGGATTCCTGAAGTAATGGAAGTTGTAAGAGTGGTTGATCATAAGAGGTGCTAGGTACTGCTACTTCTTCATGTTCTTCCGCGGTCATTTTCCTTTTGCTTCTATATATAATCATGCGACACTTATTACACAACACATCATTAACATTAACTACTTTTTCCAATATTTCTGACCATTTTTTAGCTTCAAGTAATGAATTAATTTTCTTTTTTCGACTGTTCGATTTCCACAACATAACATCACAGTTTATACACTTAATAGGGCCCGTATCCATTTGAACAATGTTCACTTGTCTTTATTTTCAATAAAATAAACAGTATTTTAAATAAGTTTCTAAATGTTGAAATTGTGAGTTACAGTAGTTCACCACTCGTCAATCAACAGTCACTATGCGTATGAATTCACCGAGAGAAATATTCTTACTTGGAATATGACAAACAAAACTAATTGGTTTAGTTCTAGTGGTTTGAAAAGATGTTGCTATGATGTTACTGTTTACAAAATTGTGTGGGAGGGAAAATATAAACGTTGATTGGTGGAAAATATTTCTTACTTATATATTTACCGTTAAGGGTTGACAAAAAAAAATCAGTGTTACCCAGGTAAAGTAACACGTTGGTTGGAAACGTTTTATGATAGGTTTTTATGATAGGGTTAAAGAAAGTGAGGGTGAAAGTACAATTTAGTGACAATGAAAATTCCATACAAAATTCCGGTATAGCAAAAAATAGGGATTACAATATAACATCTGCAGTGCATATTGTTCTAATCCGTTGGGGATTTCTGAAGTATAGTCGTAGAATTTCTACCTTGGACTGTGACACTGATAGAAAAATCTTAACTCTAAAATGTATAAATTAGTCCGTCTCAACATTAAGTGTTCATTGATATCTTTTTCGACATTTCTAATGTTTTCAGTTTTATATTATTTGATACATTTAAAACTATTTTGAACCTGCACATAATGACCATTCGATGCAGTAAAAATATCAATTACCCGAATACATTACTCCTCTGCGAATGAAAAGTTAGTAATTATCCATTTATAATTTTTTTGTATGTGATGCACCTTTACAAAAAATCTGAAAAAATTATATATTAATAACGGTAATAAGCTATTAAAACTGTCACAATATGAACATGGTCACACGAAACATGAAGGTAATAATCTAAACAAATGTCGGTTTTTGATTTTTCAAACATCGTTCCCCCACTTCCAAAAATCTGAAAAAATTACAGATTAATAATCATAACAAGACACTAACAATGTAAAAATATAAACGTGGTCATTTCATAATTTCTATAAAAAATAAATATTTTTAAACTTTTCGAAATTTTTAAAAATTCATTTTGCAGTGAAAAATTCTGAAAAAATTCACAAACACGTATGCCGTAGAGTAGAATATCTCTAATTTTTTTCAAAATTTTTGATCCAGTACAACAAAAGATATACAGCTTAAATTGAAAACTGCGTTTCACCCTGTAACTACCCTTCCAGTAAGGGTACCGGGTTAATATTCGACACAAATGGTTTTTTTTGAACGCTCTATTAATTGATATGCTCATTGATTAATTTGGCTCAAGGGCATTTTTGACCCCCTTATCCGGCTATACCCTTTCGTCAATTCATGCTAGTCGACGGAAAAGAATGTTCTGGTAGAAACTACAATGACTAATTCTTTGGAGAACCATGAATAAGCATTCACTGATTGAAATCGAAATATCTTCCTTCCTCCCTTTTGTCTCCTACAGGAATTCTCAAATATTGATCTTTTTTTGTTAAACAAAAGAATATCGGTGTTAATTCAATGACTTCAATATCTTTTACAATAACATATTTTAAACCTCAAATGTGTAGGTGAATGTATAAAGTAACCTCAGACTTTCACTTTTTTCAATTACTTTTTTGAGAATTCGTTCCAGGAATAATATAAAATGAAGCGGGGAAAAGAAAAAAAAAATAATCATTTCGATCCTGCCAGGATTCGAACCTGGAATCTTCTGATCCGTAGTCAGACGCGTTATCCGTTGCGCCACAGGACCGGCTTGAAATGTGTATCAAACTTTGTGTAGATATACTCCACGTGATCTGCGCGTGAAAGTGTATACATAACAAATTCTAAAGAGCGGAATTATTAACTGTGAAAATCGATAAGAGATTATTCCTACGTTTAATGCAAAAAGTGATAAAGACTAATAGTACAAATCCTTCATGCTTGAAACGTTCGATATCTTGGAAAGCTTAAAATTTATGAAACAATTGTCTGTGACTTCTTTTCTTGAACTGCTTCAGTGTAGATAACAGAATACATGGTGATCGAAGCGTTTTTTCTAATATATAATTTTCAAGAATTATTTATATGATGCAACGATTTGCAAATGAATTTATGGAGGAATTAGGTATTTTTGGTAAATCTGACAATGAGGCAAATTGTGCCACGAAATTTTTCTATTTTTCTTCTTCTATCTAATTTATGGGAAATTTATCAAAATTCAGTACCCACTAAAAATGTGAATAAATTAATTTTTTGTAAATTATTTTAAAAAAATGGTAAATTATCATTTTTTTATAAATGATTTTTAAAAAATGGTAAATTATCATTTTTTTATAAATTATTTTAAAAAAATGGTAAAGTACCATTTTCGAGAACTACTTCTAATTTCTAAGGAACAATTTCCATAGCCACTAATTTTTTATCACACGTTTTCTAAGCCTTGATCAATTTTTCTAATTCTTTCTATACTTTAAATTTCCAGATATTACCGAGAATAGTTATAAACGGTGTTTTTCCATGTAAACTAAAGCAAACGTGGATTATGATTTGTTTGCTTGAAAATCTAATCGCCCATTATCTTGAAATCCTGACATTTATCAATCGGTAGCGTTAACAGTAGCTTACATTTTATTGGCTGAAATCAAAAACTATAGCTTCTGGTGCGTTTCTTAACACTTGGAGTGACTTTAATACAAAACTGACACATCAACGATTAATAATATCTGATACCATCGTGATACCACTTAATAATTATTTTCTTGATACAACACACCGCTGAACGTTCATCAAGGAGCTTATTGAGCACTCAGGGCTCCGTTGGCAGAGAATTGACGCAGAAATGTTTTATAAAATGTGGTGTAATTACCGCAACGTTTATTACCTCTTTTCTTGGTTTAATAAACGCTTGATTTTTTTATCGCCTTGTCTATAAATGTAATCTTCATCTTAAACTTATACTTTGAAAAGGAGGTTCATAGCTCAAGCTAACAAAGAGAAAGTTTGATGATAGAGTTAACGAAGTTGTATAAACTTATGATAGCTCTTCCATCTTCTGAACTATGATGATACTGGATATGTCACACGTTAGAACTTTTTATTCTTTTTCGTCATTTTTTAAATGGAAAAACAGTTACTGTAGCTACAGTCTTTAGCAATAAACGGAGGTGCCTCGACGTACTTGGAGGGTACACACAGTGTGTCTATTGTTGCTGATAATAAAAAAAACACACATTTTTAGCACATGTTCAGAGTTTACATACTTTGAGCGTACAAAGAACAAATCACGGGCTAAGACGAGCTTTGCTTATTGAATACTATGAGTTGGAAGTGAGTAGAATTTTAAATGCCACCTCACAGAAGTTCTATCCAATTTTTAGTTGCTTGCTTTCTTGGCAAGGGTTATAACCGAGTTCTCGGAATTTTAGGTGCGAGGAATTTGAAGTCTCCGCATTGAATAAGTTCCTCAAATAAAAAGGAGCGAGCTCTCACGTTGGTTCCCGAGTTTCGAAAGTTTCAGTTCATTATAACTGGAATAACAGGAATGGTGGAAAAAAAGCAGCCATTATTTGACTACAACCTTTTCGAAAATAATCGCAGGATCAGATTCCGTAGATTTTCTAGTATAAAATATTCTACAACTTTATAATTCTTGGTATAACATACAGTGGAATTGCGAAACTTTTGTTGCTGAGTTTTATAAAGTAATTATAAGTTATAAGCCATTTTGTATGAAATTCTGAAACTTATGATTAAACTTTTCACACGCGTATGTTGATGGTGTGATTTTTTTTTGGACACACTTTTCCCCAAAAATTAAAATTTCAAAAACGGGGTTGGACGAATCATTTTTAGGAGTAATTTTTCCCGTAGAATCGATTCCAAAGGTCAAATTTGACGAAATCCTAGCGGAAGTTGGAAAAAAGTAGGTTTTTTGAGGAAAAATCGCATTTCCCCTTGGATTTTGGGAATTTTGACAATGAAAATGGATTCCTCGGGAAAAAATACATCGGATATGGGTCTCCCGGAAGTTAAAAAAAAACTTTTCCAAAAGTCGATTTTTTTGGGCACACCTACCCCTTCCCCCAAAAATGGGGTAAAAAATAAAGTTTTAAAAATGTGGTTGGACAAGTCATTTCTAGGGGTAATTTTTCCCGTAGAATCGATTCCCAAGGTCAAATTTTACGAAATCCTAGCGGAAGTTGGAAAAAAGTAGGTTTTTTGAGGAAAAATCGCATTTCCCCTTGGATTTTGGGAATTTTGACAATGAAAATGGATTCCTCGGAAAAAAATACATCGGATATGGGTCTCCCGGAAGTTCCAAAAAAACTTTTCCGAAAGTCGATTTCTTTAGGCACACCTCCCTTCCCCCCAAAATGGGCTAAAAATTAAAGTTTCAAAAATGTGGTTGGACAAGTCATTTTTAGGGGTAATTTTTCCCGTAGAATCGATTCCCAAGGTCAAATTCGACGAAATCCCAGCAGAAGTTGGAAAAAAGTAAGTTTTTTGAGGAAAAATCGCACTTTCCCTTGGACTTTGGGAATTTTGACAATGAAAATGGGTTCCTCGGAAAAAAATACATTGGATAAGGGATTTCGAAAATCTCGAAAATTCGAATTTCTTGGCCAATTCAAGCAAGATTTTCAACAAAAGAAATCTTTTTTTTTAATAATCAACAATGCGATTAAAAATCTCTGTAACCGCTTAAGATTGCATGAATGTAATTTTAGCCATGACAGATGCTAAAAACAATCATAATGACACATCCAGTAAATAATATCTTCTACTTTTGCCTACTCGGTTAGAAATTTCTACAAGTAAGCAACTTATCCTTAGACAAACGGTGGTTTTAAAACATAAAAGTATTGTATGAAGTTCAGTGGAAATTTCAACCTGAGTCTTAGGCTGCTTTCTTAGCAAGTTTTAACGGAGACTTTTGTACTTTGTGTTTCTATACCTTTACCTGAGTTTCATATATATACATATGTATATTAAGTGTATGCGCGTGTGTATCTACATACATATACATAAGGTCGGAAATATGTATCTTATATCTGTGCAACAGCACTCACTCGACTCGCGTTTCAGATATATCCGTAGACGATGTTCTTGCGGTTCGACTTCGGTGAAGGGAAGACTTGAAATCCATTGGCGTAGAAAATTATACAACAATCTTTTTTAGCCTCTTACTTTTTCAAGTATTCGAATTTCATTAGTTCTAATAGCTTTCTTAGATCAAGCCTCCTTATTAATAAGTCTGCAATACGTAGTTATGACTGACTTTTGAATTTTTTTACAACAACCGGTAAAATCTGGTGTTTCAATTCTTCTTAATTTTTCAATTTGTCATTATTAAGACGTTTCAGTCAAATTCGCCAATTTCATATTCCACTTTATCCCATAAGCCGTGAGATTTTACGCTTACCCTGAAAAATATTAGGTCCCCATTCGAGGCTTCAGTCCCAGGCAGAACAATTCAAGTATTAAATATGTAGCCCTACCCAAAGAACAGGATTTGTCTAAAAGTCGCCAGGAATTCGACTTAAAGATGGTTTAGACGCGTGGGACCTCTTTTTAGTCGCTTCATGTGAAGTCACGTGGTATGAAAATGGAATTTCAATCAACCCTATCTCACTATTATAATTATAACATGCTGATACTAAAAATTAGCATTATCGAAAATCGCTGAATTTTAAACATTTATTCGGGAATTTACTTATTTTTCTTAAAAATATGCTAGTATTAAAATTTGGGCATTATCGGAAATTGCTGAATTTTGCATATTTATTATTATAGAAATATTACAGATTTTCGTTAAAAATATTTGGCAAAGTTCTTTTTAAGAAATTGCGTGAAAGCAGCAGGAACAATCTAAACGTGGGTCTCCTTGTCTTATCTGAAGTCGAATTAAACTCATTAAAAAATTTTTATTTCGCACATTTAAATGTAGATATTTACGCAATATCCTATGTGGGATTTCATTTAGGTATAAATCTGCAGAAAGACAAAGCGGAGAGAACTGTAGAAAATTTTTATTAGCCTTCCCAAAGATATTAAGAGTAAATATAATTCACTCTTCCATCAGTGTTACTTTTATATTCGTATGTATGTGTATGTGTGTTCACATACAAATCGAGTACCTGATACATACGCATGTAAAATTCAGGTAGTTAAAAATCGCACACCTTCCGACACATCACAGTACTTGTGTTACACTGCAATTTGCTGAGACCTTTTAATTTACTCGGGAAAAAAAAACGTTTTTCTCAAATAAAGTTACGAGGAGAAGACAGAAAGTTTATCACTTTTTATTCTCTTCACATCAGGTCATAAAAAGTCATATATTTCCAATAGATTTTTATATTGTCAAGATCAAAAATGTCAATTTTAGGTTATCCGCCAGCCACAGATAATTAGAATTATTAAATAAAAACATATTCCTTCTACGAGTGTCCAACTGTCGAAATTTCGTTCCACGCGCCCTCTGCAAATTTTTTCTCGTCCTCTCTTAATTCCTTTTAACGAGGAAAATATCTCTCGCTGCAAGGTAAAAACGGCTCCGTATTAAATGCTTCAGCAGCATGTAACATTGCAACAAGTTATGTCAAACGCCGAGCAGTCTTTCGCTATTTAAAAACTATTTTTTTGTTTGGTCACTGGAAAATACGTGGGAGTGGATTGGAATCAAAGGAAAGGCCAAAGTTAAACCGAATCATTTGTTTCTTTAGTCAAACGAGAAGAAAAAGGTCATTCGATCTCGCTTTTGTTTTCCACCTTCTTCCTTTTTCTTTCTTTCCGTGTTTTTCGATACTATGCTCATGCCTGATACGATTCGGAATATACCTGCAAAATCATAATATCGCAACTTTATTAGAAACCGTCGACTTTTTATATTTGCAAATAGAAAAAAATATAGAAAAAAAATATCATGATTCGATCTCGGGTTTCCCCGAGAGCCCCCATTCTTTCTGGCAACAGTAATTGGTGAATGTGGGAGCTGGTGGGAGCGTTAAATAAGTAACCTGTAACATAACCTAACATAACCTGACATGGAGCATACGAATACCAGTTACAACCTTAACCTTAACTCGCAGGGGTTTCATAAAACTATTCTTTTTCCCTTCCGAAAAAGGAGGGTGTCGAACGGAAAATAGAAACGAAGAGGGGACAAGGAGTGTAAAAAGAAAAGAAGGGACTTACTAAACATTCAAACTTGTTGGGAGCCTTCAGGGGTTACCATGGCAACAGGATTATCATCACCGCTTTGGCGCATGCGCGCTCGACTATCCCAAGCAGAGAGAGCAAAGCGTTGTGGACACTGACTTACAAATCGTAGTAGTAGTGGTAATAGCGGTAGTAGTGTGTAGTGAAGACGACTTCGAGGGATAAGTAACCGATGTTTGACGAGGAGTGTCGATCTTAACCGATCTTCAATAAGCCGAGATAAAGAGAGCGAGAGGGAAGATAGGAACCCTTTTCACGAGAAAATATGTGACAAGAGCACTTTCAAAGTTCTTTCTTCTTGCGTGCATATATCCGAAACACGTGTTCGAATGCGTCTTTTTACTGTAAACATTGAAAGAATAGGAGGGCAGGGAATATAGCTGTCATATCTGCGTGTACTATTCATTGCAGCGGAGAAACAAAGTAAAGAGGTAAAAGGAGCGTGGGGTACGACGAGACTGAGCTCTGAACTGAAAAAGAGTGGTGGGGGAGAGAGGGTCCCTCAGTCCCCAACTCGAAGCACCGCGTACGCTGTTCGTTCGCTTCGCTCGCTCGTTCGCTCGCTTGCCTGTCTGACTGCTACAGCGTCCAGAAAGAGAAAGAAAAGCAGGCCAAAAGGGAGCAGCTTGCGGAACGTACATAACATACTGTACGCTTGACTCTCCTCTCATAGCGGCGTCTACTCACTACTCACAGCCATTAGCTTCTATTACGCGCGAACACTCGCGCTACTGTGAAAGAATAAAATTGTTCGATTGTCTCCAGCGAAGAGACGAGTTTGACCCGCCGATCGACAACGAACGAACGAATAAAACCGAACGTCACCTTTTCTTCTGCATTATCATTAGTGTCTTGCGAGGTGTAAATATACATTCCACATTGTCTTCGAATGTAGTCACGTGTGTTTGGGGAATAGAAACAGAAGAAGACGATAAATGCCACGACGAAGGAATTTTAGTAGTTAATCAAAGTACAAGTATCAAGGGGGACCTGTGGTACTGTGATTCTCGGGGGAGATCCAAAGTGACATTCGCATTTTCGGGGTGACGAGAGACGAGATCTAAGAAAGCACCATGTTTGACGTATTCGGTTCTGTGAAGGGTTTGCTAAAACTCGATTCGGTGTGCATCGACAACAATGTATTTCGTTTGCATTACAAAGCCACGGTGGTGATACTAATAGCGTTCTCGCTACTGGTAACATCGCGACAATATATCGGCGATCCGATAGATTGTATCGTCGATGACATACCGTTACACGTTATGGACACGTATTGCTGGATTTATTCCACGTTTACCATTCCCGATCGCAATGGAATTGTCGGCAAAGACGTTGTCCAGCAAGGCGTAGCGGCGCATGTAGAGGGTGAAGACGAGATCAAGTACCACAAGTACTACCAGTGGGTCTGCTTCACCCTGTTCTTCCAAGCCATCCTGTTCTACATCCCGCGTTATTTGTGGAAAACATGGGAAGGCGGTAGAATCAAAATGCTGGTGCTGGACCTCAACTGCCCGGTCGTCGCGGAGGACTGCAAGTCGGACAAACGCAAGTTACTCGTGGACTACTTCTCGACGAACATGCACACCCAGAATTTCTACGCCTTCCGGTTCTTCTTCTGCGAGATCCTCAACTTCGTCAACGTCGTCGGCCAGATCTATTTCATGGATTTCTTCCTGGACGGCGAATTCACGACCTACGGCTCCGATGTGGTGAAGTTCACGGAGATGGAGCCCGAAGACAGAATGGATCCCATGGCGCGAGTCTTCCCGAAGGTCACGAAATGCACCTTCCACAAATACGGTCCATCGGGAACGGTGCAGAAGTTCGACGGGCTCTGTGTCCTGCCATTGAACATCGTCAACGAGAAGATCTATGTGTTCTTATGGTTCTGGTTTATCATTCTCTCGATTTTAAGTGGAATCAGTTTAGTTTATCGTGCGGCTGTTGTAGCGGGACCCAAATTGCGCTTGGTGCTGCTGAGAGCGAGATCGCGTCTGTCGCCGCAAGACCAGATCGAGACCATTGCAGAAAAATGCCAAATAGGAGATTGGTTTGTGCTTTATCAACTTGGAAAGAACATCGACCCGTTGATTTACAAGCAACTGGTCGCGGATCTCGCTAAGAAACTCGATGGCACAGAAGACGTTTAGAAATCATACATGAAACTTTTCCATCCATTTCCTCAAAACTTTACTGCATATCACATCATTAACCTTTCAGGATTATCATTATATTTTGGAGCGACTGGAATATCTTTAGAGGGACTTTCCTCGAGAAAGAAGAACAAGAAAGAGGATTTTTTTTATTCAAAAGCTCTAGTCCTTGTTTTAAATGCACATGGAAATATTAGATCGATTCTCGATCCAATTCAAATTCTTACAAATTTTAATTTTGTAACCAACCGGAACCGCATGAAATTTCAAAATCCGTCTAGAATATCGGCGAAGGTTTATAGATATCGGGTGTCGACTTTCAAAATTTGCATTATCGAATAGTCGGAAACTGTCCTCTAAAGATGTTCGCTCCAAAGGATACATTCCTTGCATAGGATCGCATGTTCATGTAACTGAAGTTTAAAATATCTTTCTAAAATCAAAAATATAGAATCTGACCCAAACTTTATTTGCAATCTTATCGTACATAGCAAAATATATTTTGAACTTCAGCGGCGGTCGAAAAAGCAGAGAAAAGATTGTTGAATCTTCGTTTTCATTCCTACGATAATATTTTCTTTTAATTCATTCATCTTTAATAACTGTAACATTTGGTAATGTTTCTTTTTAAGAGTTGTCTGAGTTTCATAACGTAGATAAAAGAAAATATAAGAAAGAACATGAGAATAGGACAAAAAAGACAGCTTCCCAATGGTCCAAGAGCATTTCCTTGTGGACCGAAGCTCTTGTGTAGACTCTAATCGTGTGATAAAATGGGGGACAGTGTTATGCCTTAATACATTTTTTAACCATTTTTCTTAATCAAGCTTCTCTTGACTTCCTGTATCTTTCTTTGGTTTGTGCAACTAAACTGGATCTTAAGAAATTTTCCATCACATCGAAGTGTATCTTTTACGATACAGAGGGAATTCGATATGGAGATGTAATAAGAAATATTTTTGTAATGCAGATTTCATCAGCGAAATGGCCAGAGGTTGGCGATTACGCAAGTTGGAATTCAAAATTTCTCATTTAGGTACAAGTTTCAAATGTTTCTGCAGTAAACAAAAATTGAGAATTGTACTTATCGAATTGCCCTTAACGGGAAGCTTCCTGTTGCGAAAAGGTTGTCGACCTAGTTGCACGATCCGAAGGAGTCGTGGATGAAAGTATTCCTGAAAAACAATATAATAATTTAACAATTTGTGATTAAATTCTAGGACACGACGAACTTGGCCTGTATAATATACAGGATGTAGTGCATTTGAAGTGGCTTTTTGTGAGTCATCGGTGATTTCACTTGCACCGAACATGATAAAATATAATTTTGTATTTTAATATCAAAGGGATGAATTCAGACTTGGCTTTTGATTTTCCAAAATATCTTTTCGTAGTTCCAAGACCTTTGTAACGATTCCTTCTTAAAGGAATAATATTATAATTAAGAAGTTGCAACATTCTTTGAATGTTATACGATTGCAATTGGAATCTCAAGTTTTACATTCGAGTCGAAAGCGAATGAAAGGTTTCGAGCGTTCTTATAAGACTTTTAGTATATTTAAATACTATTTTGCAGAATTTACAAAAGTAGGAGTAGTAAATTTCATCAATTTGGGTTTGAAGATTGCAAAAATGTTTTGTTACAAACCTAATCTTCAAAAACGGTATCGTCATTATTAGAGAACTAGGAGCTTTGGCATACTTCGGTTATACAATAAACTTTAGTTAATTGAAAGATAGTTTTTGATAAGCAAAAGGTCATGCGGGTATATCAGAGCTGCAACGTGACTCGCATACATCTCGTTATGAATAATAATCAGATTCATTATTAGTTTTTCATCCGCCCTTAGAAGTAAAATATGATTCTTTATTTATAGACACTCGTTCTATAATCTTCAATCTGATGGCACTTGCTTTATGCACATTTCTTCTGTAGATGAGGATGATGAAGATCCTAACACAGACATGTTTGTAAATACATGCACGTATTTACTAATTTTTTTCTAAATTATGAGAATGTATTTATTAAATAATTACAACTACAGAAATTTCATTCATGAAGGATTGACAGAGAGAGAGAGAGCTATCCTTTTCTTTTGCAATAAAACACCCAAGGTTTACAATGGAAAAATTGTTATCAAACTAGTTCTACCGCTTGGAAAACAAATAAAAAAAAATGACCTTTGATGATTGAAAACATAGAAATTATGTTACAGTGACTTATTAAACGTAGAAAGGAACTTTTACGTAAAATGTGCTTTTGCGTCATAAAAGTAACAGTTAATCATAGTTCCTTATGGAATTTTATCAGGGTACAATATTAATTCATCCGTAATAAAACCTGGGTCCGCTCTGGTCTTAGATAAAATGTTTCCCAAGTTATACAAGAAAACGTATCACCTTCAGGTTCACCTTTTGTCCGTGAATAGATTTTTACCTCCTTCGAGCAGTTTTATCGTTATTTTAACAACACTTTTTTTTTGTTGCAAAAACAGTAAAAATCGTATTTCTCTTTACTGTATGTAGTTTTATGTGGCGATAAAAGAAGTCAATTCGAAAAGTTTCAGTGCTTGAAGCAAATACTAAAGTTCGAGATTTCGTTTTGGAGAGTATTTCTCAACATTTTCGAAGGAGATTTCCGGATTGAAGGGGTACAACTTGAAATTTCATTATCCTTCGAATCGGAAATAATTGTTAGTTGTCACAATGAAGGAACCACTCTATCGGTGAGCCGATAGAATTTACTACCCTCCATTATTGGTTTTCTTACGATTCAATTCTTTATTCAAATTGCATAATTAAAATGCCTTAATTTTAAAAAAAGTTTTATTTGGAGATATTAATTATTTCTCTCCCGGTTTATTCGAAGAAACGCTTGGAATGCAAATGTAGATCTTTAACTACTCGGCAGAATTTCAATTAAAACAATGTGTATTTACATAAATGCCGTTGAAAGTAAGAGTTTTGTGAAAAAATGCCGCCTCAAATTCTATCTTTATGGTATGAGGAATATTGCCAAGGTTTGAAACTTCAGGGATATTATGGGAACGACCGTCTTGGAAGTGTCGAGTATGGAGAAGGGAATTTATATCCCCTTATTAGGAGGAAAGTTCAAAAAAGGGGAAGTCAAGAGAAGAACAAGCAATAGCCGCCTTTCACATTCTCACTTATGTCTTTTTTATCCGTCTGTTATAATATTGTTATTATAAAAGAAAGGAGAGAAGAGCATAAAACCGATTTTTTAAGGTATACACGCCGTCCTTCTTAGTAGTGTTAAAAAGCTGAAATATTAAAAACATAAAAGTTACAAAAAAAGGTATATAGAATTCTTATCCTATACGAATGTATAAATAACGATAAAATTTGGAACTTTTGGTGGAACCTTTGTATGAGAAACGTAGATTTTACTTGAAATTTTGGAATTTCTTTCACCTGGGACTGTTGGAGGTTTGTCCCCTGTAGTGCTCCACCCAGTATAGGGTCGTCATAAATTTCTACCGAAGTTTCCGAAAAAGGCCATTCGGGGTTCCCTAATGTTCCAAACTTTAACCTTATGTCTATAAATACTTCCAGGTGTATTTTTGCCAGTAGTGCTTTTATTTCTAATGAATATTATATATTATTAGTAAAAATAATTATAAAACTACATATCTCATATATTTTTTCATGAGAGAGAGAGAGAGAGAGAGAGAAAGAAAGAGAAAGAATTTACGAAAATAAATGGAAGAAAGTAAGAACGGTAAAAAAAGATGATATATATAAATATTAAGTATACAAATTTCTATAAGCCATTGTAGATAGATACGAATATGAATATAAACCTCCAATTGCGTTCTTTTCGCCAGAAGGAAAAATCTGGCTAGGGATTTTTTGTTCCTCATTCCAGTGCGTTTTATAGTAACTCTGTACACGAGGGACCAAGTATATGAGATTTTCTTGTTCAGCTATTATTTGATAGCATATTAATTTACAATATTTCTTTTTAGTCTTTCGCTGCATTTACTGCCACTTTATTCTACCGTCCATACTTAGTTATTTTGTTGTATGTTGATAATGTAAATGAAATACAAGTATGGAATTTCGTGAAATGTCTTTTTTTTTTCATTGACGAAACAAATAACTTTACGAGTTTCAAATGTGAACCCGTTCATATTGAAAATATATTAGCTATTTTCAGCTATGGAGGATTTATTATTTTTTTTTGTTCATTATTAAATTCTTCTCGTGTTCAAAATATCGCAGGAACGGAAGCAAATGTTTCGATTTCATTCTTCTATTCTTATACGCAATTTGGTACTATCGCTTTGTTTTTCGTTTAAAATAACTGAATTGAAATATTTCGACTTCATTAAATGATATGAATAGTCACAAAGCATTTGAAATCCGGTCGTTCAATTTTAATTTGCGAAGGGATTAAAGCAGAACTATTCTTCCGCTTTCCATTTGAAGCCTATAGAGTTGAAGTATTTTGGCGCAATGGAATAAAAGCTACAGGTTTTGGCTTTATTCTTTCAGTATACATTTAACACTTTCACATTTTATTCAGAACGATATAATTGCTTTCCATGTTTTTCAAACCCCATTGCTTTGAATTTGAGATTCATTCTTTTCATCGCTTCAAGTGACACTCTAAATTTCTGTGACTCAGATTTTGCATAAGAAATTCTGGAATCAAAACATTCCGTCATGGGTTTCCATAGTAAGGTGCAATGTAATTTTCGAAAAATCGATTTGATTTTATTTTGGATTTTTATTTATGAAAGTTCTGTAGGAAAAATGTATTTTAATGAAGTAAAAAAAAATAGATTTTCTCCATAGCCAGAGACAAGAATTATCAGCTGAATGTATCGTTTTTAAGATAATTAAGAAACTAAAAAAAGACAATACGATATATAATATAGTGAAATTTTTATTATATATCATAGGTAAATAATTTAGACGAAGGCAAGAAATAGGGAGAAAAATAAAAGTAGCATGTAATTTCTTCAGTTTTCATTTTGTACAAGTTTTGGAACGTTCTTTGAACAGACGAACCATGTTCTAATTACATATTTTAATAGTTTCCCGTTAATAATTATGAAACTAGATTATTTCTTTTAATCTAATTGCTTATTACCTTCGATTTTGTTCTAGCAATACAGATATTTACGTTCTAATATTTTCTCATATAGTCTAAAAACGTTCCAAGCTTTATATTGTTCTATTTTTCGATAATTCTCAAATTATTATTACGATTATTATTATTACTACTACTATTACTATTTTTTCTCTCTTTCTTTGTAATTCTTGAGAAAGGTAAAAGGTAAACGAAAAAGAAGATAAGTAGAAACGAAAACGAGAGAATGATTAAAATTAGAAAAGTATATAAAAAGATGCTCAAAATAAGACTGCCAAGAATTCCAGAGAAACATAAAGCGATAAAATGAATAATAAAACTTGTTCTATTCTCTCTTAAAATCTGAATTTTTGTTAATCGCTCCAATCGCGAGATTGGGAGTCAAGGCATAATATTATACTGTAATTTTCTCTTATTTCCACTAATTAAAATATATACATCTTATTTACAAATTGTATAGCAATAATAGTTATAATATTTCATTGCAACTTTGTAATATTAGCAAGGCGTCGAGTCGATAAAATTACTGAAGAGTGAAAATTGAATATATGAAAAATAAATTCTAAAGAAAGTGCCTCAATAATTGTACTGTTGGATTGTTTTTACTTTTTTCGTTCTATTCAAAACGTCTTCTGTAACATTTTTTTTTAACTTGATTGACATTTTATAGATTCTTCTGTAAAATTTCAATGATTCACCTTTTAAAAATATTCAATATGAACCATCCATTTTAATTTACTGTTTACGCAATAATATTTTTTTTAATGTAAAGGTTCCTTGAACTGCAAATTTGGAACGAGAATATGATTCTTTAGTTTCCGAAGTGCCATTCCTTCCTACTGCGAATTACTTTTTCCTTATGGGATTTTGAACTACTTGTCACGATATTAATATTTCAAGTAATTGTCCTGGTTCCTCTTTTAGAGATAAGTTGGAGGGATTCCTGAACGAGTAAAAAATAAATCACACATAAAAATTTGGTTGTAAAATTTTTAAATATCGTAGATTTCACTGAAGATTTCTTGATGCGACAGATCATAAGATCCAACAAATTTTGTTAATTGTTTATAAAAAAATTCCGTAATAGTGATATTGAAAAATTATGCCATACGTTGATTCGCTAAGATAACGTATTTTTCTCGAAGAAATATCATTTGAATTTAAAAATACCTAAAAAAAAGAGAATGGGAGGCAAAGAAATATTTTTTGATTAATGAAGAAAAATATCAATGACAAGGAAAAATGATAGTAGCAGAAGCAATCAACGTTTCCAATGAGTAAAAATGTTGCAATCAAAGAATTATATAAAGTACGTCTCTTAAGATGTGTAACACATTTCTTTTTTGTTATCACAAGTGATAAAAATTATCAAGACTGTGATGTATATGAGACAATAGATATTTTTTGGAGTACTAAAACAGTTAAGGAAGAGATAACCAAACAACGTGAAAATGCCGTAATTGTAATTTTGGTGATAAGCTAAAAGCATGTTTCATGACTTAGTGAATAGAAAATTATACATAAATTAATTTCGTACGAATTTCAAAGTTGCACCAAGCAACTTTGAAATTCGTTTCTTTATTTTTCGCGTTCGGTAGTTAATTGAGAAAATAGAATTTTTTATTAATTACTCTTTTTGTTCCAATCTTTATGATTCCTGTAATATATTTTACCACTTTTCTGTATAATTTCGTTTCTATAATTTTTAAAGAAAAATTTAAAAACTCCTAATATTTGCAAGAAATTATTAGAGGTAGAGTACTTCTATAATATTTTAACAATTTCAGTTATAAAAGGAATTTTTCACATTTCAATAACAGATAAAAAAAAATTATTTTGTTCAACTGGACATTTTTATTTTGAACGTGGCGAATAAACAATACGTTTCGAGGTAACATGTGGAAAAGATTAAAATATTAGCATAACTTGTTTTGAATTTTTCAATCTTCCAATTAATGTAACAGTAAATTTTAAAGCAGTGTTGTGGTTTCTGCGAAAATTTCAAGGATCGAACTTTGAAACATTTTAGTAATACTAAATCATTGCCTTCTGAATTATTCATATCTTTTTGGTACTGGACTTTCCAGTATTTTAACACGTCGACGCTGTAAATGATCAGCGTCGAGCTTCTATCCATAAGGTGTCGATGTGAATTAAAAATGAACCTTTATTTAAATTAGAAAAAAAACTACGAGGTTATTTCAGGCTAATGCATACAAAGGTAGTGTTGCATTAAACACTTGAACAGCAAACACGGATGGTAAATCGCAGTTATTATTAATGTAGGTTATTATTGGCATACTCTAATTTTATATATTGATATAAATGATATGTATACGTATCAAAGGGAAATTTTGCGATAATTGCACTTCTATGTTTCCACGTAAATGAGATAACGCGTGATTGATTCGTTATTTTCCTTTATCATTTACAAAAATAATGATGATGCTTTTGTCATTGACATATGATATGTCTTGGTTTATATACATTTCACAATACAATATGTAATGATAAAATATAATAATTTATGTGCCATGGGGTTAAAAGAGAATAATATTTTTCGAACATTTTTCTTTCCTTTAAATTGTGCCAAAAAAAAGAATGGTAGTTTTAACACGTCAAAGTAAATTTCACCAGCTTTGCTGCTATAGTTTTCGATATTTTAAAAATATTTTTGTCTTTTCACAAAAATTAGTGTTCAGAAATCAGAAAAAAAGTATTATGCAATTTATAGAAAATTTACAAGAGGGTAATCTTAAATTCTCTAATGACTTATTTCTATAATTATCAATAACTCTTCCAGAAAAATGTGCCAATTTTTTTGTCTTTAGACTTTTCTAAAATATGTAACTCTATTTTTCGTTGATTGCAACAGGATATACGTATTTTATATTTTGTAATCTTTATCCGAAAAAATTTGGTAAAATTTTTTGAAGTTTATACAAAACACGGAACTTGTATCTTTTTGTATACAAATTGCCTTAAAAAAAAATATTAATGGCTTCAATTCAATTTTTTCTCATTTTTCCAGTTTCAGATACCACAAAGTTTTGAACAAAGAGTCGCTTTTTTTAATAGACGTACCTATGGTACTCTATTTATTTCTTTGTTCCTGTACTTTGTATGTACAAAATCATAAGATAGAAGGATAATTGTTATTAGGGAAGAGTAAAGCAGGAAGGAAGGTTTTTACAGTTTCGGGTGTATTACATGCAATTGCAAAGAATAATAGAAATTGCTCGAAGCTGCAGTGAAACAATTGACTGAAATTTTACAGAAGAAAGAATCTCCTTTCTCGTAGCTTTTTATAAAATAAAAATGCAAGCTATAGAATGAAGTCTATGAAGATGGTAATTTTTAAAAAGTGTACAAAGCCATAAGAATGAAACAAACAGTTGCCTTGTATTCAACAGAAGATTGTCTTTGATACAAATAAAATTTCGTCATTCAATAATAAACCTTTTTATTTTCCTTTGGGGGATCTATGAAGCTTTGGCAGGCAATGACAATTTCACCCAGAAGGATGCTATCCTTTTCTTTACAGAATTCATTATCTTTTCATAAATTCCAGTGCTATAAAATAAAAAAGGTCGAGTTTTCCCAAACATCGTATTTTAAACGAAAAATGATACTTTCAATTTCTCTATTTAACGTACAAGATTTTCTTCAATAATTGAAATCCAAGAGAATACCTTTGAATCTAATAAATCTGACAAATATAATAATACATTTTGTTCGACATATCCCTTCGATTCGATTAGGTTGCCTTGAGTTTAACAAATTTTCCTTGAATTCACTTAGAAACGACAGAAGATAGTAAAGTTTGAATGGGTCTCTTGAGTATTGGCATCGATTTAAAATCTCCCTGGAATTTCGCTACTCTTTCATTTATTTCCAAAAGTAAAAGTACGATTTTCTTAAATAATAAAAAACGGTAGCTAAATGATATATAATCCGAACAATTTTAAAATTGTAAAAATTATATAATTTTAAAAATAAATAGTAATTATGAAAATATTAGAATAATTACAAATTTGTCTTACATACTTTTTTCAATATAACTACTTCCAATTTCGAGCAATACATTGAAATTACTCTTGAAATAAATTGTCTTTAACACCGTTGGTATTTAATTTCAGCAGAAAGACATTTAATTGGCAAAAATTGCAATTAGTTTGGTTAATCGCAGGGATACGAAACGATCTCACCATTTTCTCAGAGACGCATGGGTATAATATTTTCCCTTTATGCAACACCTCGTTGCAATTATATCTCATTGCAGGGCCAATAAAGTTATACCCAGCCGCGTTTCGTTACGACCTTCGTTTTAATGGTATAATCATGAAGTATTGCAGGGACCTCTCCCTATGCAACGTACGTACAAATGTATACATACCTACCAATATTACAAATTACGTTAATCCAACGTTACATTCATTCATGAGGTACGTAACATACTTCGATTCACTTTATGCATTATACCATCCATGCCTTTAGTAAATTCAGTTGCACCCCTCTCTGTTCTTTTGTATGACTTCCACTGTTCGACTGAAGATTAATTTATTCAGACTTTTGCATACAGAATTAAAAGAACATACCTCCCTAACTTGATATGCGCGTGTCTATGCAAATATCCACAATGCGGAAATTGTAACACACAAGGAACTGTTACATGAAGTTACGCGGACAATTTCTTCTGCCAACTGTTTATGCCAAAAGTTACGATACTTAGGATGCATGTTTTGACGAAACATTAGTGCTGCTTAAAAAAAAAATAATTTTTATTATAAAATCGTTGCAACTTTGATACAACAAATGTTTGCTTCAAGGATATTCTGCTACATTTCCTGAGAAATTCTAAATTCAACAGAACTTTACGAATCCTGCCTGCAACATTTCTAAAAAGTTTCTATTTTTGGGAACTTAAAAATTTCCAACTTAAAATCCTGCGAAATTTGGAATTTACAAATTTGAACACCCGAAGCTTTCAATTTTTATCCCTTAGAATTTGGAAATTGTGCAATTTCGATACACACATTTTTCTCCTTGAGAGAAAATCCTTCCTTCTTCGTTTTCTGGAAAATTCCCAATTCAACTGATTTCCAAAAATTCTCTAGACAATTTCGAAATGTTAATATTCGGGAATTTAAAAATTTCCGACTGTAAATTTGAAATTAAAAAATCTAAGTATCCGAAGTTTCTAATTTTTATTCTGTAGAATTTGAAATTTCTGGAAGAATCCAAATGTCCTTCCTTATTTCCCCTAAAAGCAATCTTTGAAAAATTGAAACTTTTCTAGACATTCGGCACCGTCAGACATTTTTTTCAGATCCACAGCATTAATTATTTACAGACTGACTTTCCATCAGTAACCTTTTGGGTGAATTTGAGGTGCTGCTGGAACGGTGAGAAAAATGACATTCACTAAAATTCCAACGAAACTCCCTTCCACTCATATATTTGTATAAGTTTCACCTGGAAAGCGCAGAAGTATTCCCATAACTCAAGCGTACTTTGAAGTAGCTACGAGTGCAGGTACAGAAGTTCTGCCCGTGCATAGTAAATCTTACTGTCCCACACTCTGGCCCGCTGTTCGCATGGCAGACGTGACCGTGAACAGGTAGAATACATTGATGATGACGAAAGACAGCACCAGAATTATGTACCAGATAGACAGAAGTCAGGGTCTCCTTGGTGGAACTTAAGAAAAGGCTCCTTGGTTGGTGCACCTCGGAGACTCGTGTAAGAGGGCAACGTCCGGTCAAAGTCCCTTCCTTGTAACGATAGTCGTTGGCCTCTCTCTCTCTCTCTCTTTCTTCTTGACTTCTCTTGTAAAAACTTCTTCACTCCTCTTCTTCTTCTTCTTCTTCTTCCTCTTCTTCATCGAACGAAGAACCACGAAGAAGTGAAAGAAGAAGGAGAGGAAGATGTGGTTTGGTCTCAGGTAGAAGGCACACCAAGAGCGAGGAATACCCCTGGGATCCCCAGGCCTTGAAATATACGCTCAGACACGTTTTCTATACCGATTCCTTTTGTAATGCGCATTCTTCAACGTTCAAATAATTTGCTAACGCGAAAAAGATTTTCGAACAAGTTATTTCTCCGGGGCCTGAAAATGGCACTGCCCTCGCCGCGGTCATTGCGGAGCACCTTGCGAACGTGAATGATGATAATTCATAGTAATAAAATTTCGCGAAGCCAGAGGTGACTCTTCGGGTTTGAGATACTGAGGATTTTCGAATTAATGCATTTGTAATAGAAACGTATTACCGTCTGCATTTCGCACCTAAGTCATGGTACGGGTAAAAGGAAACCGGGGAATCGGAGCGAGTATGAAGAGACCCACATACGGATTATCTTCGGAGTTTCCCTAAATGGCCTGATGTGGTAGCAAAAGTTAGTCACGTAGGCATGATTTTCAATGGTGATATATTAGCCAAAATATAAATACGGAAGGGAAAGACATTTTTTGTGAATAATAGAAATAGGGGAAAAGGGTAGATTTTATTATTTCACAGAAACCTTTAATTTAGAAAAAAAAATTATTTTGGAGCAACTCCTGTAACGCAAAAAATTGCAGGTGTTTTTCTCGAGGCTAATTTCACATTGAATAGAAGTAAAATTTTAGAAAGGAAAAATAGAGAAAAGAATTTTTTTGTAGCGACTCCTGGAACGCAAAAAAAAAATTATAGGAATTTTCTCGGTGTTACTTTAATATTTGAAATTAGTAAAATTTACTGATTTTTCTTCCTTAATTCCAGGGTCTAGATATTCCGTACCCTGCTAAATTTTCTTCACTGTGTATCCAGATCCTTCAGTTTTTTATCATCACTGTAGGAACCTTCCCATCGTAAATTACAATTCCTAAACAGAAATCCAATACGAAACCCAACATTTTTCTTGTTGGATTTGAGAAATCAGGAGTAATGGATCAAATAAATGGTCGCTCAAGAGTTACTCGTGTAAAAGCCGATTCCAATCTGTGATGAGCTGGAACTGATGAATCAAAGACGCAGGAAAGTGATAGTCAGGTCTTCGCGGAACGTTGTTGAATCAGATCCTTAGCAATTTATTACTTAGGCTTACAATTTACTTTGGAACAATGTCTGATAATTCCTGGAAGTTTCAATGTCAAAGGATTGTAAAATACTTTCTTTCTCCACACGCTAATCTACGTACCCTTGGTTATATTTTTTTATCTTCAAATCCATGTCGTCTCGGAAAACGACTAGAAAACAAATCACGTTTTTATATCTTTCAAGCTCAAACCGGTACTATTTCAGCCACATTTTAAAAATCCTCCTTCCTTTTAACTTTTACGAAGGTACCGTTTTGTAATGAATCTTCGGCAAATGTGTAACATAAAAAAAAAGACGTTGCATCAAAGTATACCATGGATTTCTTTATAGTGCCATTCTCACTCCGGAAAGGTAAAACGCCATCATCTGATACCATAAAAAATCTATAGATGCATCTTTCCGTATCGTAATTTGCTATAAAAAAAAAATTTTGTACCTACCCGTAGCAAATTATAGAGACGCGAAGATAGAACCACTCAAATTTGGACAGATTTTTAGCAACAGTGCTGACATTTGGAGTAACGTGACCGTTTGAAATTTGCTACATTCCTTAAAAGTTGATGTGGACGTAAAAGAAATCCACTTTTATGATATTTTACAACTTAAAGTTAACCAGAATGAGTTTTATAGTCCACAAACATACAGACATGAGATATAAAACCCACCGTATTCATGAGTAACTGTATTCCTTACAATCTAATATTGAATCATTGAAACAATCTTCGTATACTTGTAAAAGTCTGACGAAATTTCCGACGATAGCACTTTTGATAGCCTCGTGGAAAAACTCAAGAAATTCGGTAAAAATAATCATAAATCATATTATGAAATTCTAGTATTTGATTTGATGACAAAACTTGAACCGTTATGCGTGTTAGATATGTGTTCAAATGAGGTAATATTTTAAGAACGAGATAAAGTTACATTACAGTATTATAATAATATCAAGTACCTTAAAACTGAGCTCCGGGCATGACTTTGAGTTTTTCTCACATTTGTGAACAGGCAAAAATTTGAGGAAAATATTGTCCAGGTATTATTCTTGTAAGAAGGCCCATTTTTGTTATAAAAATAAAATCCCACACAAGAAGGTACTCCCCAGTTTATCGCTGTGGATTTTTAAGAGACGTTTCGTGGACTCTGTTAATTGAAGTAATTCTTTTACTACATTATAGAAATAGAAAAAGAGTTTACTGTGTTGAGAGAAATTTTCTAGCGTGGGATATCAATTTTACTGTGTTGCAGGAGCTACTTTGGTGCATAATGCAAATTTTACCTGTACCACAGTAACTACTAGATTGTAAAAAAAAATTCTAGTAGAATTGAAATTACATTTTATTTAAAACATGGCAAAATTTGTTTTACCACCATAGAATAGAGAAATGTGTAATAAAATTTTATACCGAGCTACGCTAAAGCTACTTGCACTTGGAGTTGCAAATTCTACCAAGAAACTGCGTTTGCTTCTAATTAGCAGAGATTACTATTGCTTTGTGTCTCTAATAAAATATATCTTTGTTCAAAAAAAAAAAAAAAAATAAGAACCTGGAAAAACTTTCTTCTTAAATACGACGGAGTAGCGCCAATTTCTAGTTACTTCTCTTCCGTACAATTTTCTTCCAAGTGCAGGGGGCAAATGCTAGAATTGGAAATCTTTCAGCAAACTTGCAAAATATGCAAATGCAATTCAAAGAAAGAGCGGTTGGTAGTTGCTTAAGAAATGATGTACAAACAAGACAGGGACATTGTTCTCGTACAGAAGTGTTAACAAGTTTTAGCCTTTATCGTTTCTCTTATCGTTATAAGTAAAAAAACACGTCTTGACAAAAAATATGTCTGGGTAGTAACGTTTCCCCTCTTTAGTCGATATTCATTCCGTCATTTGTGATAAGGGACTCTTCAGTAATGAACTGATTTCTGAACCGAAAGCATCTGATCTTTTCTACGAGAAAAAGGGAGCAAAAAAAAAGAAAAGCGAGTGATTAGATTAAAGGGGCGTTGTATTGAAAATGAGCCATTAATTTGAATGTACATGATAATCAAATCGACACTGTAGTTCGATAAAAAGGTCCAAAGATGTCGACCGTTTTATCCACCTTTTCAATTTTGAAGAGCCACGTGAAGCTCAAAGTTTCTCAGGAAGACGTTTACATTGACAATATTGGTAATGTTATTAGAAATTTCAAAGTCAAATGACTTTGGCGAACTTCAAACTCGTTCTTTTCAGCAACGTTAATTTATTCTTTATCTAACAGTTTTCAGACTTCATTATCGAGCAACTTTTCTGGCTCTTCTTATTTCGTGTCTGTTGGTTACTTCCCGGCAGTTTATCGGTGATCACATAAGGTAGTGATGGATGTGAAATTTAATAAGTTGCAAAGTTTGTACTGTACTGGAAGGAGAGTATGGTTCACACACCTATTTGTGTGTCACACAGACTCGGGTCGGTGTTCGGAGCATTTGAACCTCGTGTTTGGGTTTGGGTACCGAGTTCAGAAAAGTTTAATGGAACAAAACCCTGGCCTGGTGCATAATTTAAAGACGTAGTTAAAATATGGCACGCCAAAACGGGCATACCTTGTCGGCGTAGTGGTTTTTGACCGTAATAGGAGATGCATGAAATTTGTATGGTGTCGGTCCATGGCAGGAGTGCAAATTTATAAATTATAAGAAATGGGTTTTGAGGATTGCTTGAAATTTCGAGGGATATTATTGGTGGTTTAGTGTATTACTCAAGTGTTTTTTTTTATTTCATAAGAAAATCAGATTTTTATTCGCGTTTCTTAAAATTGAACGGTGGGTTACCAATATTTTGAAATTTCTTTTCAATAAATTTCCAATTTCCAAATATAAAAGTTTCATATTGTTTCCTTCCAGGCGAAAATAAACTCCATTTTTTTCTGAATTTTACCTGTATTGCAATTATTATTTTTTTACTTTGAATAAGCAACAATTTTATAAATTTTTAATAAAACGATAGAAATGCTAATTCCTTCGCTCAGAGAATTTCAAGTTAATTGAAAAATGAAATGGTGGGAAACCAGTGAACTTTACTGTATTGTAGTAATTTTTATCATGCACGAGGCAATTGAAGTTGCTTGTATAGGTGTTACAATAGTTCTCCGAAACTTCCTTTCTACATTATAAATTCTTCCACAACAGTGCACACTTTGCTCTCTACATCGTATATATCACTCCGGTACTTCGTACAATTTACTATTTTCCACCTTCTTCCTTTTTTTTTCCTGTGATATGAAGATGTATAGCTGATACAGGAGTAGCTGGACATGTAATCGATACCTTCTGCTTTTTCACGTCGACGTTTACAGTGGTAAGTGATCTGTATTTATATTTTGAAAATTAATACCGTCCTTTCGTGGAACAGGATGTAAATCCGTTTTTTCTGACAGTTCCACGTGGAAAGAGTTCATTCAGAAAATTAATGACAATCTGTTACTCCGTTCAATAAATTTTCTTTTTCACTTGAAAGGCCAAACATTTCAACTCAACGTTGATCCTTCAAGGAGACATCCCACATCCTGGAGTAGGTCCAGTCTATAAAGGTGACGACGTTACTCATCATGCCTATTACCAATGGGTACCTTTCGTACTATTTTTTCAAGCACTTTGCTTCTACTTACCGCATTATTTATGGAGAAAAATTGAAGGTAAATCAGGAGAACAAATTGCTATAAAAATGAATTTTAAATGGGGCTAATTTGGATATTTTTTTTTAGAGACATTTAAATATTTTAATCATTTTAATTTAAAAAACTTTAATTCTAATAATTAGCTGAGTGGCTGTTCAATTTTTTTTGCTATATATTATTTTTTATATTTTCTAATTTAATAAATCATTTTTTATAGAATTTATTATTTAGAATAAATACGGAAATTGCGTTTGTGTTCAAAATTAAACACTATTTTTACCGAATCAAGTGGACTTAGAAAAACATAAAATTCAGGTTAATTTAATTTTGAAGTTGTCGAGGTAACCAAATTTCTATAGATTCCGGAAAAAAATGTTTTTCATTTTTTGAGGTTCCACGTATTTTGCAGAACCGTGAAATAACAATTTGTTGCTTTTAAGGAAATTCTTTTTAGCAAATAAATATTAAACAATAGGCATCAAATTAATTAGATATTCCTGTTTCCAGATGGTAGATTAAAATTTCTAGTGTCCGGATTGCATTTGGCATCGATAGCAATTAGTGAGTCTCAAATAAAGACCGACAGTGTGGTAGTGCCGACGAGAAAAGAGCGCGACGAGAAAATTCAACAAATTCGCAGAGGTTTTATCAATCGTTTACATTTAAATCGACCGTGGGCCTATTACTTAGGAATATGCGAAGTGATGAATTTCATCAACGTTTTGGCGCAAATTTATATCACCGATTGGTTTCTCGGCGGTGCCTTTTTGGGTTTGGGACAAGCTGTTGCAAATACGCGGCCTTACGAGACCGATCCTTTGGATATCGTTTTCCCCAAGGTATCAGAAATTCTTTATAATCCACTTGGCCGCACAATATTTTGTCCATCGTTGGAATTTCCTCCGTCAAATTCACTTTCCATTTGAAATCATTTTGTCACGATTCGAATTCGCTTTTTCTCTACCTACGAATTTCTAATTACCACGCTTTTCAGTCTCTTTCGCGTTTCAAGAATTCTATTTTCGTTCTACTTGTTATTGTTGCTTTAAGGATATCTCGAATTTTGCTCGTGAGCTTTACAGACGTGAGTCATTCTTGATTCCACACTTGTGTGTTCAAGTTACAAGGCTATTTGTTAAGCATTGTGCAATTGCAAGTACGATTAACGGATTACGTGGAAAACCCGTGTTAAAGATCTACGAGAAAGATGAGAAAATCTTGTCGAATCGTTTCGATTATCTCGAAAAGACCATTCTCCTTGTTTTGCATCGCATTATTTAATGATTTCCTTTACTATCATTATCAACTCGGCAAGCTTCTGATTCCTCTTCCTGCCATGTTACGCATCTATGCAATGCTATTCCACTACTATCTTCCTATGTGTCAATTGTGCATCATACATTTTCGCCATGAATGTTTTCCAATGCTTGAAACTAGTCGATTAAAAATAATCGTAATACAAAATATTTCTGTGCTTTGTAATCGTCGCATGATGTCACTGAAGTATTTTTTTTAGACTAACGCAATTTTCCATTATTTACCTGGCATTGACACATAGAAATAATTGGTATTTGAACAAAGAGGTGCATTTCAAATTCGAGGAAGTCGCATTTACTTCGCAAAGTTTTAGTTCGACATTATCTTTTAGTGTGAAATCATCAATTTTCGGTAGAAATGAAATTATCTGAATTTCCATGAAAGATTGTTTGTTGCGAGACAATTTTTCTAACTTGTCTGGGCAATTGTCCCGTCAAACGCTTCAAAATTAATTACTTTTTTTAGCCATACAATTTTATCTGTTTTCACGAACTATTAGGTAACAAAATGTACTTTCCACAAATACGGTTCTTCCGGTGGCATACAAAAACACGACGCTCTGTGTGTGATGGCATTAAATATAGTTAATGAAAAGATTTACACGTTTCTTTGGTATTGGTTCGTTATACTTGCCGTTATAACTGGTCTCGGACTTCTCTGGAGAATTGTGACAATGGTGTTACACGCAAGGTTAGTTCGTACCCTAAATTTACCTAATTATAACAAACTCGAATTTCTAGTAAATTCTTTTATCATATATTAGCTGTCATACCATGGTTAACTAATTTTCTTATCGGATCAAAAGTATATTGTTCCCTTTGGGAATTACGTGGTTAGACAAATTGATAGACTTTTATATTGTTATTATTGTTATTATTATTACTATTATTATACTTTAATATTTGTGGACCAAACAGAAATTACAAGAAAATTATTAAAAAAGGAAAAATAATTATATCGAGGAAATAGGTGCGAAAATGAGTAAAAGCATCTCAATAATTATTAAGTAAAAATTTATTTTAGAGGTAGAGTGTTTTTGGACCAAATTACTATTTTAATAATTACTATTTTTAACTGCAATTGGGGATTATTGTGCAATTTTTGCGTTTTAGGAGTCTGATGTTCAACAGGCTTATTTTCTCCATGGCCTGTCCAGGGAAGTACAATCCTTGGAATGTCCTGAGAGTGACACACGAATATAATTACGGCGACTGGCTATTCCTGTATTACATAGCCAAAAATTTGGATAATTACGTGTTCAAAGAATTGTTACAGCGATTAGGTAAAGATTTGGATGATTTAAAGGAAGGTCGTTACACGGCTATGTTGGATAAAGAGGAAGAACCTTTGACTCAGAAGGTTTGAACGACACAAAAGGAATTCTTTTTTTATCGTTTGTATTTTATTTCTAATAAAAGCAGTATTTATTTCATCAAGCTCTTCGCAGGAATTAACTTTTTCTACATTTAATATGGATTTGTAACTTATACAAATTATGTTGCATACACTGAAAAAAAAAACCATAGTAATTCTAACTATATTTATTGTTGCTCCAAGTAGTGTCATGATTGAGTCAACTAGAAATTAAATAATTAGTGTCGTCATTCTTTTTAGCGTACCAGCTTATGGCGGTGATTTTAATAATTAAAATGCAATTTGATGCAACTTTATTACGTCAAACTACTTTTCGAGTTGTCAGACTTTTCTTTGGGTGAAGGAAAGGTCCGAGAAAAAATCGCAAATGTGACAAAATGTTGTCGAAGTAAAATATTGTCGGTTCAGAAGAGATATTTTATTTTACAAGTAAACTGTTTGTCGGAGAAGAGATATACGGTTTTCCATCACCTTAAAGAAAATGGATAGCCATAAAGTGTAGGGAAAAATATGGTTCGTTTGAAAAGTATGAATTTCAGTAGGTGATAAATGTTATGGGAACTCAAAGATTAGATTTGTGGGTATTTGATTACGTCCTCGTGCTGTTTCAGTTAACTATGCTTTATATTTTTCGTTATTGCAAAAAAAAAAGATAGAGTGCCAAAGGTGTAATCACATCAACCGGAACTCGCGTCATTGACAATAACCACATAGACAGGAAACGATGCTCGGAGAGTAGTACATGAAACTGAAAAAAAAGTAGAGATCAGTTAATGGGTCGTTACACTCCTGTCTAATGTCGTCACGCTTGATGTACTATTTATCTCGCCCTTAATTAACCTTTCGTCTGCGATATACAGTATTTTGAAGAGAATCTGCGCACTTTCTTGGGGTCCTTTCGTTTTGTTTTTTTCTGGTAAAATTTCGTAAATGATATTTTGTGGCGAGGAAAGAGCAAGTTTCGCGCGAAATGAGACAAAAATAGCAGAGGACAGGAAATGTTACAACGATGTAATAATTTGCGTGGTATTACACAATAGAATTTGCAACGATGTGATCCATTTTGAAACGTTAAAATTTCTATTACGCTGCGATTCTTTCCGAAGAAATTTTAATGATTTTCGAAAATTCATGGAAATTGCTAAATTTGAAAGTCTTCAAAATTACATTATTTTTACTATAGCTGCAACTAAAAAAATGGTCTAACTTTTCCAGAATAGGTTTTTGTCGACATTTTTTATTCAATATTTAGTTAACAATATTATATTGAGAATTTTAATTGTTTGAAATTATATTTAAAAAATTATTCAAAGAATTCAATTTATTCTTGTTTCCCAAATATTATATTTAAAAATATTTATAAAGAAAAATCATTGCAATTTCCGGGAACGTAAAACAATACTTTAATATATTTACCAAAAAGGGGATTTTTCTTTTTCAAAATTTAGTAACTACTTTTAAAATATGTTCGAAAAATCAAAAGATTTAATTTGAAAAATACTCAGAACTTTCGTTAAAAAATGAGTACTTGCATAAAATCACAGCAAATATGTTTTTTTTAAGAAAATTTTTTCTTGGACGTAATCAGATTATTACCTCATCCATGTCTTACAAATTACTGATTCTTATTCGTCCCTAACAGGTTGTGTAAATATCGACTTAATTAACACGGTACGTCTTGAATTAGTGGTAGAGTCGATTCACGAGAACATTTCTGTCGTCGTATTTCCCTTTTAAATGGACTGCATAAAATTAGTTGTATATATTTAAACTTTTAACGGCAGAAATCGCCGCTCTTCCAAACGACTCGTGGATTGTTTGGAATAGAAAGTCTGGAAACTGTCAGGGAACTTCCAAAGCAGCTGAAACTTGGGGCAAAAAAGTTACAAATGTGAAAAACAGCTGTGACTATGTACTTCTTGAAATGCAGTTTTATGGTCTAGGTATACGTTTCTCAGGGTTCGGAAGACCCTAAGAGAGACGGGCGTTTCTTTCGAGCGTTGGAACTCTAGAGAAGCCTTTTGTGCCTGGAATTTCGTTTTCTCCAAACTTTTCGCTACGTGAGATTTCGCATGGGAAGGGACGGGAAATTCCAAGGTTTGGTACCGCATGTAGGTACCAAATTCTTCGGGAATGTTTGTCCATTATTTCAAATGACATGGAACTTGTTAAAGACACCCTTCGATCCCTTTTTCTTGTAACTTATTGTAGGTGGAAAATTCCAAGTGGGTTTTTTTGATTTATAGGTTGAGGGTTGAAATTGTACATAATGGAATTACGTTATTTTTTTTTTTATAATTCGATAAAAGGTAATTGAATTCTATTGGTAACTTAGCAATGTCATAATTTCATATTTTTATAATTTTGTATTTTAAAATTTGGATGTTTTAATAATTTGATAATTTGATAATTAAATGACTCTCTTATCTGAGAATTTTGGGGCATCATTAAAGTAAGAAGTTGAGAAATTAGATACTAGTATTTAATTTTATTTTATGTTCACTGCATAAATTAAATACTAGTATTTGTTGCTCCCAATGTAATCGGAAACTTGCGGGGTTTATTATATCGATTTTGGGGGAGGAAAATATAGTGTCGTACGACTTCCACTATTTTCTATTCTAACGAATGATAAATTACAGCGACCATGAGAAATCAAGTAGATTGTATCTCTTACCACGCACATTTTTTTTTGCCTACGCACTTTTCTTACTTGGGTTCAGCAGAACCAACTCCGATTCTCACCTGCGATTCTGGGGAAATTTATAGCAAGACGAATATCGGCAGAAAAGAGATCCCAACTATTTTTGAATTTCAAATTTCTCTATACTATATTTGAAATTTTACTAACCCCATATAATACCATAAAAATAGCGTTTTTAATTATTTTATAGTTCAATTTCAATCTTTTATATATTTTTTTATAGTTCATAGTTGATTTTTTCGAGCCAACCTTTCTTTTCAAAAAGAATTTACATATATAAAAAAAATCAGTTGGATTTCTTAACGCTCTTTATGGACTATTTGATCTCTTGTACATTTTATTAAAAAATTGTGGCTTTTCCATCTCAAGTTCGTTACAGCAGCTCTGGCTACAAGACACCCCGAGATCCCGGACACGGTTGCGGCAAAGACGGTGATCTTTTTATACCCAGATATCACACCAGGGGATTTCTACTACAAGTTACTAAAAGTGGGTTAAGAGTCTCCTCGTCGTCTCCGATACCGATTCTTTCCACTCGGTCGCGATGAGGAGACTTTTAGTCTACCTTCGGGCAACTTGCAAGCAGAACTTCCTGGGATATCACAGGGAGATTATAGGCAAATATAAAAAAAAAGATATAGTTTTTTTTTTGTGGAATTATTAAAGGATTCGTAGTTTTGAGGATATCTAATATAGGAAGATTGAGTTCAATGGGTAATGGGTATTTAATGGCTGGCAAGTATTTTCCCCAAAAGTTTGTCGAAGTTTCTTCCGCAAATTAATCATCGTACAATTAATGTATGTATGTCGAGCAAACTTTGAAGGATCCATAGCGACTTTTTGTGCGACCAAGTAATTGCTAGTAAATTTTAGGAAAATTATAAAACAGTGAGGATATTAAAAAGGTTCAACAATTTAATTTATAAAATTATAAAACAACGAGAATATCAAATATTAATATTAAATTGTCATAAAATATTGAATATTAAATTATTCAATTAATTTTTAATACTGGCATTGAAATAATAGCACCAGAGTTTGATCGAAATTACTTTTCGTTTTTCATTTTCTAATTTCTAATAGGAAAAATTGGATGTTTAATTAATTGACACAATCGATTCATCCCTGATCCACGTTACACCGAGAAAAATAATTGCGCCGACTGAAGGAAATCTTCTCGACCCAAGAGAATATGGTCTTGAGCCAAGAGCCGCACGCAATGTGCAATTGAAGAAAAGCTCGTTCGAAGGAACAAAAATGGGTTCGAAGAAATGATTTGTATGTAAAGGGGTTTATAAACTGCTGCTTGACAAGAAGAAGTACAACTGGAGACACACATTCGTCATAATTGACACGATTGACCCAAAGTGGTTCTCAACTGCCCCTTGAGTCCGTGTGAACCGGTTTGACAAGATTCGTGTTCAAGACAAACATTCCAAAAGATCCATCTTTGCCGAAGCTGTAATACTTTGTCTGTAAGAACGAGTTAAAAAAAAAAAGTAACATTTAAACAGAAAGGGAAAAAAGTGTACATTTCGGAATAAGAGAATGGGTGTTGGTTGTCCGTTATAAATTTGCAAAGACGTTGTTGAGAAACAAGGGTTTAATAAATAATGTATGGTGCAACTGTGCCATTTATTTGTGAAATTCAATATATTCTTTAATAGAATTTATGGTATGTTAAAAAATGTCTATTAAGAGATTAAAACTTAAATGATTATTGTTCGGAATTTATTGATTTGAAATTAGGTGTGCCCAAAAAAATCGACTTTTGGAAAAATTGTTTTGGAACTTTCGGGAGACCCATATCCGATGTATTTTCTTCCGAGGAATCCATTTTCATTGTCGAAATTCCCAAAATCCAGCTAGAAATAGGATTTTTCCTCAAAAAACCTACTTTTTTCCAACTTCCGCTGGGATTTCGTTGAAATTGACCTTGGGAATCGATTCTACAGGAAAAATTACCCCTAGAAATGACTTGTCCAACCCCGTTCTTAAAACTTTAATTTTTAGCTCATTTTTGGGGGAAGGGGTAGGTGTGCCCAAAAAAATCGACTTTTGGAAAAGTTTTTTTGGAACTTCCGGGAGACCCTTATCCGATGTATTTTCTTCCGAGGAATCCATTTTCATTGTCGAAATTTCCAAAATCCAGCTAGAAATACGATTTTTCCTCAAAAAACCTATTTTTTTCCAACTTCCGCTGGGATTTCGTCGAATTTGACCTTGGGAATCGATTCTACGGGAAAAATTACCCCTAGAAATGACTTGTCCAACCCCGTTCTTAAAACTTTAATTTTTAACCCATTTTTGGGGGAAGGGGTAGGTGTGCCCCAAAAAATGGACTTTGGGAAACTTTTTTTTTTTAACTTTCGGGAGACCCATATCCGATGTATTCTCGGATTAATTTGATAACTCCAAAAAATTAAATTACTAAGATTTTGGTAATTTTTACTCAATACAAATCCACGTTCGTGTCGATTTCAACGAGTTTGGTAATAACTCTCAACTAATAACTTCTAGCGGTCAGGTATCGGGCCAAGTTGATAAAGCCTGGACCTCCACGAGGCTGTTAAGTCCATAAACGTTCATTGGAGTTGAACAGAGAAAAGTTTCCAAACAAACTTTTCCGGTGTCAGTTACAGCACTCTAGAAATTAAATATAGTTACCTCAATTTAAACAAAAAATAGTTAATTCAATCCGCAAGCCGAAGTCCTAGTAACTGAAGAAGTTACAATTACAGTCTACCATGTTGCAGCCATTACTGGTTCTAGCAAGTGGAAAATATAGAAGCGGATTCTCGCGGAATGGTAATCCTGCTCCAATAGTTGCGCTTATCATCCAAACTTTTACCACATTCACGATCAATGCAGAGTTTAACAAACCCATCAGCATTCCACGAAGAATCAAATGCATTGTAAATTTACATGGTACCCTAGGATACAAAAATTTGCAGGGACCGAAGGAAAAGTTAACAGTTGTTGTCGGACCAAAATCTTACGGTGGCAGAAAAATAAACGCCTCAATAATAACCGTGTGGTTAAAATAAATAGATCAGTTTCTTCGACCGGTTAACCGACCGGTATCGATTGCAGCATTTTATATTGTCTTCGGAGGAAAGTTATCGAACCACGAATTTGTCGCTCTAATTACAACCTCATTATTTCCAATACGGTTCAACTTAATGAATCCCGTGTAACGCAGAGCTGAAGTAAAGTCGTAGTAACTGTACTTAGCGCGCGGAAATTTTCAGGTAATTTCTGAAACTGGAGTAACAACAGTTGGGAAAGTTCCCTGGGTATCTCCGAAATTGGAATTATCCATGCAGACAAAATCCGATGATGCGATTTTTTTTTTCCGGCGATTATTCAAAATTGCCCCAAGGTGGTGACATATATTTGCCGTTTGGCTGAACTTTGTCACTTTAAAGTTGAAAATCTGGTCTATTTAAAAAGATTAACTTGATTTTCCATTTTGAAGATAACAATGGAAACTTTGAAATATCGATTGAGAGACAAAAAGTCAGAATCTAGAGAAAGACAAAACTGACAATAGTTTGAAAACAAAATTGGAATATATTTAAAATTTGCGACGATATTTGTATTTCTTTTTTAAGAATGAAAATCGTTTGCAAAAAAAAGGGGAAAATTTTAAAGAATTTTCTAAAGGTACTTCTGTTATCGTTTTTGAAATTCTATGGAGTGTCTAATTATCGATAACTAATTATTTAGGACCTGAATTGTCAGTTTCTTCAGGGAAGCAAATTAAGTGCATCGAAATTCGGTGACATTAGGTAGAAACCATCTAGACGTTAACCATGGCCCTTCAAAAAGGATGTGATCTACGCTTTCTTAGCGACTCAAATAGATATCAGAAGGGTGTTCGGTTCTTGTCTGGCCCTGTCACCATACCTACATGGGAATGGGTGTTGAGTTAGTTCCCAGGTTAATCTTTCAAACCGCAGCTTTGAACGATTCCTCCGGCTGTGGAATTTCCAAAGGACCTGAAATAGCTGTAAAACAATAAACGCCAATCTCTCCAATTACCACAACTGTAACTTTGAAATATAACATAAATAACAATTTTCCCAAATTTTGGTAACCCTAACTTTCCCTGAGCGTTGGAAAAAAAAAATTTCCTTTTTTCCAGCCTTGCCTTGATGATCCCTGAAACTAATGACCATCGCTTTTTCTTCATTCACTTCCGGTTTCTTCACTGAAAATAAATGTATAGAAATTCCAACTACTGCTGTAGTTAAGTACCATATGTTTCCAATAATTCTAATTACTTTCATGATCAAATCAACTTGGAATAAGTAAAATAATTCCTTTTTTTTTCACATTTTGCCTTTTGGGCGCCAGGTTTTGCTAGGATTTTGCTAGGTTTTTGTTGTTTCCAGGTAGAAAATTTCCAAGTGCCGCGATAGCGCTCTTTTCATTCAGTTTCTCAAAAATATTGGCTTTATTGGACATGGAACAGAAAAAGCGCGATTGTGACGCTTGGCGCACAAACGGCTCAACAAAAGATTATTGCAAACCGATAAAGATGAATGCAACAAAAAGAGAAATGAAGGACAAAAGCAGTGATTCATAAACGAACTTATTGTTAGTACCTGTCGGTGATGAAAAAAAATTGGTATAATTAAAAATTGCGCATGGCAAGCTGGCCAATGACAATTGTTTAAAGTGGATTCTCCGCGAACGGGCGGTATCGCCGGAGTCTTTGTCTATCGTCAATGCGTTCTGTATAATTAAGGTAATTGCCGTTAGCAAGAGAGAAAGAGAGGAATACAGGAGTGGAAGAAATATATATGCAAATACTGTCCATACGCTGCTCCTACAGATAGGGGCAACAAGCAGGCTTTCTGTCTCATCGCATGTATAAATAGAGACTCGACAAGCTATTTGCATATGGAATATTAAAAGCACAAACCGCATATGTTTTTATATCACATTCTTCTCTGCGTTACCGTGGAACCGCATAAGAAATAGAATTCGCAATCCATAGAAAAAGCAGAGCCGCAGCTGCGGCTGCAGTTTGCCATTGTTGCAGTGTCAGTTACGTTCTTTGCCCTCCCGTTAATTAAGCCGATCGCTAATTATGGCTTTTTTCGACGTCTTATCGTGCCGGGGGCAAACTGCAGTCCCGTGTGATGCAACTTTGTCGTTCAAAGTTAGGTGAATTTCGGATTAAGAGAATGTGCGGTGTGGTGTGTGGTCGATGTTGTCCCTGGATCACGATGAAATCAGGAGAAAAACAGCAGATTCTATCGTGCTTTTGCGATTTTTACTCCGTAACGATGAATGGTATTACACTGTAAGGTAAAGTTTACCATGATACAGGAAAATTTGCTTCAAACGCTGTTCCAATACCTGTAATAATAATTTTAAAAAATTTTCTAATTTGATTTTCTATTTATTTTCCATTTTCTTTTCTGTGCCTTTGTGGATATTCATTGTTTTTATTTTATTGTTACGTCACCTCTTTTTTCTCTCTTCACCACAATTTATTCTTCAGTGGTTAGGTTTATACTGTTTTCTGTGGTGACATAAAATAATCAAATAAATTCACTAGAAAAATAGGCGGTAATTATAAAAAAAAACTCGCAGTTAATTTCAATTCAATATTATGCAATTTTTGTTGCATATTTTATTCATCTTTACATATTTTCGAAATTTTATGGTCATGTTTTTTAATTTTCTACGTACCTGATCCGATGTCATTCGTCATAAGGGTTTTTATTATTTTCCTATCTCATTTTACAATTTTTTTTTCTATTTTGGCGAATCCTGAGCCATCGTAGCTCTATTTTTTTAAATTCGCCCCAGGACTAACCCTAGAGTCGCTTAACGCTGGAGCCAGAATTCATAATTGAGAGTTGGTGCACTCACTATTCGACGATTCGAGACACTTCCCATCGAACACCGCAAAAGTGCGTCATCTGCAAAAAAAAGGTTTGATTATGCCTTAAGCTTCAGGGCACTTTAATCAATCCCAGCGAATATCGCAGATTAGAAATCTTCTTACGGTATAGCTTCAATAAAATTCATGCTCCTCTGTTCGACTTTCTACCTTCTTAGAAACCCCCCCGACCTAAATCTTTTGAAACTCGGAGAGAAGATTAAATCTCAGACCGGATCGATTCATTAATTGTAAATCCTTTTAATGTCGTTCCATTTTTATGCCGCGAATTGTTCCTTCGCTAATTTGACTACGTTGATTAATTAATAGCGATTTTGAAAAAATGTCTTTTTCCATTTCTCATTCGGTTTATAAATAAACTCGCTTGGCTTGGATATATACAAATGAATAAAAGTGATAATAGATGCAAGTGCAATGCAAATAACATTGACGATTGCTTGTGAAACCGCGGTTGTATCGTGGCATTGACGTCTGCATTCATTGGAATTTATTGCAACTCTGTTCTCTCCATGACATTATACCTCAATGTCCATTACAGGTGCGGCAGATTCTGTATGTTTAACGTTGCTTTTGATTTGTATATAAACGATTTCCGTTTATCCGAAGTTAACATGATATAGTGACTGACGACGTTGAAGGCGGTATATCGAAAGACTTGCAAACGTAGATTACAAATCTGGATTGTGGTTTATCCAAGATATTATCGTGGACAAATTGTGATGGCGTCAATTGTCCGAAAACAAAGACGAAGTGAACATTTCCATAATTCCTAGAAACGGCCCCAAGGTTCTTTCGCGATTTCTACATTTTCTGCGTCATATAATGATTTTTGATCAGAATATCAGGGTGTCCCATAAGTTTTTTCCGCGCCACGCCATGTACGACCTCGAGTCGGAAAGGAAGAAACTTATGGGACTAGTTTTGAAAGGAGCCTTAAACATTTTCAAAATCTCGAAGAACACCATAAAAATATTATTCCAATAAATAATTTTACACGATCGAATCTCAGATATTCGGCGGTTGTTAATAAAATGTAAGCAAAGCTCGTTAAATTGATAATTATCATTAGCGCGTACGTGTAATGAACGATTGCTAGCCATTTGGTAACCCCAGTTGTGGCAAATTGGCGACGCTACCGAAAACCTTGTCCCCTATTTGTTTGTTTCATTAAGAATGTGCGTGAAAACGATCTTCTCGTTCACATTCGTTATAAAAATCGTTCTTAGAATTTATCTCCTCGCCTGACACATTCCGGAGGGACCTTCTTTGGCTATCTAGCGCATCAACAGATTAATCATACAATCCTACTGGTATATGATCGGTGCATTAAAGGCACGTCGGAGGAACCATTGCTTCCAGTCTTGTTTGAAACTAATTAAAAAAGTTACATACAATAAAAAAGAGTAAGAGATGGATGAAAGGGAGGGAAAATAAACGGATGTTGGTAGTTTGGGGAACAGAGAGAGAGAGAGAGAGATGTGTCGAGTTTATAAAGCGAGTAGCCTCCTTATAACGTGTTGCATTACATTGCATCATATCTCACATCTGGAAGCAACTTATACGTGTACTCATTCCGTCCTACGGTGCAGTCGACATTCATATGCATAATTCGAAAATGAAAAAAAAAAGGGTCAAACAGTCGACGATCTTCAGCACACGTGTAACAATTGAAACGTCGTACAAAGTCCCATTTATGGCATAGAAATTAACGGAACAGACGTTGAAGTTTAAGATTGCGAGAAAAATACGTTCCAGACATTAGTTTCTGTTCTGCTTCTTTGATCTCTCCAACAAGAACTTGGGTTTAACTTATTGTGTCTCGTTCCTTTCAGGGAACGATTGCACGCGAGAAAAAGTTGAAAGTACGGTATTACTTAAAATCTGTCAAGGAGTTTTTTCGAGAACAAGACCATGAAAGCTGAATAAGCGCACGTTGAAAGATTGTTACGCGATGGATTTGTTTTTTCCAATCGGTCGTATGTCGCCACTTGCTTTGCCTGGATTCATTTCTTACCCACGAGATGAATATGTATACTACCTGCCGTTTTTTTTCCTGATACGGAGTATGAAATTGTTGCTCAATACGGGGCGATGAGAGCAGACGCTTTATTGCAGTTTCTGCTGTATAGTGATTTTATGGTTCCATAAATTTCGTATTTATTGCATGCAAGGCGGTCACTTTTAGTAGGCCAATAAGTATCTTGGTCTGGTGAAGTATGCATCGGAAGGTACGACTTCTCTTTGCAACCGTGGCTATAAAATGTCGATTGTTGCTGTAATAGGAACCACAATATAGTGAAAATGTTCCATCATCCAGTAGAATTATGGATTTATGTCCTTGTACTTTTGCGGTATCCCTGTAACACAAATGATTAAGCTGGAAACGGGATCGAAAAATGAAAGTGTGATGTAAGAGATGCAATGGGACCTGGCATGAGTAATTTATTTTATGTCTGGAAAAAAAAGATTTATGTGTATTTTCCCAAAGTTGGTTGATTGTAAGGTTTAAATGTGCAATTTTAGGTTTGAAGGTAATTTTTGGAAGTAGAAACGTATTAATTACTCCTTAATTAATGAAATTTGTTGTATCAGAGAAGATTATATTTTCTAGCGGAGAATTTTTTGTTAGGAAACATCTTATAAAAGGAAGCATTAATTTGATGTTTTTATTTTTGACTTTGAATTGTGAAATTCCGGATTTTGGAGAACTAGTGAAAGTATAATTAATCGGGTGACCTTTTTCTTTATTCAGTAAAATTTTGATTATAAATTTATCAATATTCATTAAACATACATTGATTGTATAGAATATTCTATGAATTTTGAATCGAATTTTAGGTCCGACTGGACAAAATTGCCACTTTTGAATCTGTTATCTTATAACACGGTAAAATGAACTATTAATTTTATATTATATTTGTTGCTTTCAAATTTTTTTGCGTCGAGATATTTCATGAATTAAAATTAATAAATCATTCCCACAATTAAAATTGTACATATCTCGAATTTATTGCGATGCTAAAAATTTGCAAATTCCAAAATTGTTCTTCTCCAAATATTTAGAAACTAAAATTGAATTCTCAAAGTTCTTCAATAACGAAGAGACCCTATTTTTTATTCAACATATTTTTCTCGTCCATCGAAATTTCCCTTTCCTTTTGTCGCTGTAACTGAAAATGCTAATTAAAAGAAGGGAACGTTTTCATAATTAAATAAAAATGTCAACGAGCGATGAAATGTCTTTGGGTCAACGAGTCTCGTTTTTTTTGTCTTCTTATTTTTTAATAATTCCAGAGAAGACTTTCTTGGACTGAAAATAATGTTTATCCGTGACGCTTAATTATTTTTTCCCTTGTTGGTGTACGCGAATACGCATGTAAATTAATTCTATCGTTGTAGGTTTATCTTTTGTTTTGCAAAAAAATTATTCAATCCAATAATAATAAGGTAAGAGTCCGTCTAATCAGAGGCATCGAAAGGTCATCAAATAATAAGCAGTAATCAGAAAGTCACAAGGAAAACCATCGAAATCACTATAATCGTTGTTCCTTTCGATTCGAGCTCGGCTTTTGTTCATCAACAAAATGTATTCACGGTTTGCACGGAATCAACATTGAGCATTCCAATGAAATTTGAATTTTAAATTGAGAATTAGAAGGCTTCGAAAACAAGTGACGGCAAGTGCAGCCGCTAACAGAAGCGAAAAGGGTTACACAAGGTTTTAAGAATCTTTGAAAAAAAATGCTCCTTCTGGTAACAAAGGCAAAGTACGTATTTGCAACAAAAGAAAAAAAGCATTTCACCGAACAAGTCCTGTTACAAAAGAGAAAGAGTATGAGAAGGAACAATGAGAGGAGGGAAATAACGATGTTCTTTATACAACGACTGCTAAGAACCGAAAGGGCGTAATTTGCGCACTCGCCAATTGCCCACCCACCCTTTTTGAGTCGCAACAGTCGGAATATGCAAACGGGGAGAGCAGGAAAATAGCGAAAATCATTGTAATTAAATTTCCAGTATTTTTCTCTGTGCAAGAACATCAAAGTTGTCTTTCTAATAAATGTTTGTTCCACATGGGGAATTTTTAGGAGGAAACGAGGGAAGGTTTCCAAACAAAACTTTTATCGGTTTCTCAACGTAACGATCATGTCCACGTTGGCTGTCCTTTCGACGCCAGGCCTTTCTCAGGTCTATCGGCCTCAGGTCAGAAATGTGAACGGTAAAATAAAAACATGTGTGTCTCCTTTTAAACACGTAGAGCCCAGAAGCACGACGTTGGAAAAATAAGTGTAGAATTCTAGTGATTAAAAGTAGTGAAATTATATAAGGAAAATAACGAAAGGTAGAAGAAAATTTCAGAAACATCAAAATTTCTTCATGGGGATATTACATAAACTGATAAATGCAAATGCTTATTGTGAAATTGAAGATAACTATTATCTTTCTATGAATATCTATGATAATAATTGCGAAATTTTTCTTCTATAAAATTTGAATTATAAGTTTACTAATTTTCAATAAATATACATGTCTACGTTATTAGTTCAATTATCTTACGTCACGAGCGCATGCTTATCATTTTTCTGCTAGTAATTTTCATTATTTCTTCGGCTTTTTTCCTCTCAAAGCGGAAGTACCTGGGATTTTTCTTTTTAGGAGTTGGAAGAATTTTTGTCCCTTAGAGAGGAGCCACTTGCACCTGTGTAACACCTGAAAAAATGTTATTATAGGTATTATATTTTTTAAAAATATAAATGGGTTTTATTATAAAAAAACATTGGTATAATATTTATGGGTGTGCGAAATGAATCATTAAACCATAAGAATTCGACAGGTCTGAATACCCACGCACAGATAAATGCATCTCACAAGTCTGGAGTCGCCTTGAAAATAATACTTTTCCCAGATTTTTGCCATACTTTCAAATTCGCGAAGGAAGACAGTAATCGTACCCTCGAGGACAATAGTAGTCGAAAATTAATTCTTCATAACTATTCTTTCGAATACTAGAGGTACATTTGTAGAATGACAATCATGTTCGCAAATGGTACTTTGGCCATAGATTTTTTCGCAATATTTCGCCAATCTATGTAAGTTTCGAAAGCAACTATGTCAATTGAAATAAGTAATTGAACCTTGCCACGTTTTGGCAACCAACTGTGACTTTCGAAATTAAACTTCTTGTCAGATAGTTGGACAGGCGGAGCGATTAATGCCGCCTTCTCGTGATCTCCCCATACTTTCACCATACACCGTGGTTTATCAAGATGCAAACAAGATCGTTCTCAGATGGCAGTCAAAGAACTTCCGAGTATCGCAAATCAGTTTCAGCTTCAACGAAAGATCTACAAATTAGGGACACGTGTTATGTAATGCCGCTGGGGTACAAAGGTCTTAGAAACAGTATGGAACATTTTTCTGTGGTATTAGGAAACTTGATAATTTTAGGGTCTCAAATGACAAAATGAAATACCGTTAGTGTTCAAAGCACTTTAGATATTTACTAATTGTATGTCTATACTTTTATGAATACCTCATTAATGGTACTGACAGTCGGTTACAATGTTGTTAATGATGAATTAATGGTGTAACGGTACAGACATGGTGGTATTTTGTTATGGTAGTACATATTATAGTATCAGTTGGACACTATTGCTTGGTGGTATTTTGGGATAGTGATATATATTATACTATTGACAGATAATACTATTTGGATTCTATTGCTTGGTGGTATTTTGGGATAGTGATATATATTATACTATTGACAGATAATACTATTTGGATTCTATTGTCGGTGATAATGTAATAGTATTTTATGGTACGATAGTAACTTGTGTTTTATAGTATGAGACATGGTAACCGTAGAGATACAAATAATAATATGTGAATAGTAGCATTAACAATATAGTTTGTTATACATTTTCCTATGTTAATGGGAAAGTACATTTACTGGTTACACTATATTGAGGATAATAATTAAATGCTATTTGACAATACGCTGATAAATTTTATTTTACAGTATATAGTAATAGTAGTTGTAGAAAAAAATACCATATTAATGGTAGTATCTATCAGCAATGCTAAGCATTTTTTTTCTTGAAACCAGATTAAAATTGCCGCAAGACATTATTAAACTCTTTTCTTGTCTCGCGCTTTAATCAGGTTCAAATTTTCTTTCATCACATCTTATTGAAACTCAGAAATACAATTCTGCTTTTGCTCCAACAGAAATCCTCGCTTTTCTTCCGGATACTTGTCGTCGTATTTTTGTAATAAAAGGGAGAAGAAGCTGGCGACAAGTACTTTTCTTTAGTACATCTCATTCGAAAGTTTGTATCTCTATATTATTATTTGTCGAGATAAGTGTTTTGAGAAAACCTGACCTTCTTTATGAAAAATCCTAGTGGTTTCCTCTTTTAATAGACATTCTCACAAAATAGCCAAATTTATATTACGTCAAGAAATTTAAATTGTTGCAAAATAAATGTCAGGAGTAACTATACCAAAATGACGAAATGTTAAAAATGTGGTTTTATTATTGTATCACCGGGTAAATCAAATTATTTATCATCTCATCGGATTGTTCATTTTATGAACAATTCCACATCCTCTTTATGGGAACAAGGGGACCAAATTCTGGCCGTTTGTAATGCGTTTATATTTTTCTACCAATTTCTGTGATTCAATTAGCTCGTCCATGCATTTTCTCCGTGTTACTGGAACGGGTTTTTTTTATCAGTAAATTCTCGAGAATTTAAAAAAATGAATCACTTCCCTTACTCGAAATATTTTTAACATTCATCCCGCGCTCGGACATCCGAAAACTCAATTATCTTTGTTAATGCGAGAGGAAGCCGAAGGAAGCCGCGGTAATAGAAACGCGTTTCCTGGCTTTTTGTATTCCTGGAGGTATTCTCCGAACCCTTTTTCACGACAGCTGCAAATTTTTTGAAAGCGTGAGTCTCATGATGAATAGACGAAGTCGAAGTAGCGCGAGCATACGAGTATGGTGAACATGTGCACTTATGCGCTTCATGGGTATGTGTGTGTGTGTGTGTGTGTGTGGAAAGGGTGTACATGCACATTAGTTTTATTAAAAACTGAACCCCTTCTATATCGACTTTACAAAACTTTCTTTCTCCGTTTCGGCACAAAGATAAGAAACAGGATTTGAAAAAGGTCCCCCAAGTATCCGCACATCTGCATACTTCAAGAGGCTTTTAAACAAAAGTGTCGAGAACTTAAGGGTGCCTATTTGGGAAATACGTGTATTCGGAAGAAGTTGAAAGCAAATGGGGAGCGATTTTAGCGTCTTTTAGTAGAAATTATTTTTTACGGAATTCCTTGTGTCAAAGTATTTGTTGTTGGTGTTATTATTATTATTATTATTATTATTATTATTACTAGTATTATTATTATTATTATTATTATTATTATTATTATTATTAATTATTTGTACAATTTTGTAATTACAGTTGTTTTGCACAAACTCGGGGAAGATAGTGCTGCCATCTTGAGACATCAATGGCGTTGCTGTACTCCTAAAATTGTTAGCGTATCGCTGCAGCAGCTGGAATATATACCACAGGTGCAGCAAATATGGCTACTATTATCCTCAGTTGAGCTAGAAATCTGCACGTAATTGTCATAAATGTTCCTTCCTGTGGTAAACTTGCAAGTTTTCACACGAAGGAAAAGGAATTGCGACGATTGTGGCTGAACATAATAAAACTGCGCTGACAATTAAGTACACACTGGGGAAACGTGTACTTCCAAATAATAAAAACTACTGGAGACTTACTTACAATTTCAAATAATGAAAAGTGACGTCTATTGTCGCAAAAAATACTAAAAACCGAAAATGCGATAGAAAACTATCTTCCAAAAAACTCTGTCGTAGCTTACAAATTTTATAACTTTTTTTAAAAATTTCTACTTTTAATTAACTCCCTATTGCCTGAAAAATCAACAATTTTGCTTCATTCGTTCACGTTTTTAACTATGTCGTGTTAAACACTTACACAAATGTTGTGGCACTATTATCGTAAGTAAACACGGATTTTGGAAAGAAACAGAAGCATCGTAAATTGTTTGTGTAAATGACGTCATTTTTATTTCCACGCAATATTTCAAATCACTGCAATGTAACAATTATTTCCTTGGAAATAAAATCTCGAGTCGTTTCATTAAAAAGAACCAAATATGAAGTTTCAAATTATTACAAAGTAACAATTATCGTCTCCGTAACATTACACTGAAAGTTTAATACTTTCTTCAGACAAAATAACTTTGCATTCTTTGCCAGCAAGTTTCACTATAGCTTCTCCCCTCTGTTATTTACCTACACACGTACATACTTTGTTTACGTAAATTCTGGCAAGGCTATAGTTTCTCGGAATTAAACATAAATACTGGGGACAAATATTGATAACAGAAACAAACGTTGTAAATTAATTGGATGCGATATTTCCTTTATTTCAATGCAAGATTTTCAATTATTAAAAAGTAAGAATTAGTATTATTCCCTTTGCGTATAAAAATCCCGAAATAATGTTTAGAAATTCGGCGGAAAATGATAGAGAACCATTTAGAAGCTCAATTCTAATTGCATCCCATAAAATTCTACACTTTTAATAATAATAATAATAATAATAATAATAATAATCACTAATTAGGCAGTTCTGAACCAGGTCCCCTAAAATGCGAAAATTACAAACAAAAAATTGAAGATAGTAATATAGATACTGAAGAATCATTTTTATTAGAATTTCAATTTATAAAAACACCAGAAATTCTCAACAAATCTCATCACTAACATGAAATCTTTCCATCACGCTTCCATTTTTTCCGTTAAAAAAAACCATTACCAGTTGCAGCAATTCCTTCTGCCCTCGATGTACTTAAAAAAAAGAGAATAAAGTTGACCGATAAGCTAATAAAAAATTATCAATCATTTTCAGATTGAGAATCATGCCGTGGACCGGTCGTCGATAAGGGACGTGATCCGGGAAACCAGGAAGCGATAAAACGGATCGAAATCTAAATGCGATGTTATGGTGTAGCCTGAAACACAGAAGTAGTCTAACGGGTGGTAATATATAAAGCAACTACGAAAAAGGAGAAAAAGGAAGAAGAAAAACCGTACTGTAGTTTACTCGTGGAGCAGCACGATATTATAGCATTGAAAGTGGGGAAAAGAGGGGGTTTTGTTGAGTACAGGGTTTCCCCCCTTTTGTGCCCTACCCCTCTTCTCTAGAAATTTCCCCCCACAACAAACCACTGGCACTTCTCGTCAGTTGCCGCTGAAGAGACTGCTAAGTTAGTACATACGTTATACTCTGATACGATTTTCAACAAACACCGCCTGTACATGCTTTGGCTCGATTTCCACGAAAATCGGCAGAAGAAGCGCATTTTTTCGAATGCGGAGGTATAAACGGCGCAAGGGGGTACAAGAGGTACCGAATTTGCATCCGCACCGACTTTTGTGAGTTCGATTTACGTGCGTCTGGAGTGAAGAAACGAGAACCGATTCGAATTGACGGTGGTTATCGGTGAAGGAGGGCGCTGATATCCGTGGGAATCACAGAATTTCGGAAAGGGGGCTGCCGAAACGCGTTGTGTGAACCCCCGTTTGCGAAAGTGCTGCCATGTACGCGTCTTTGCAACTTTTTACGGACGGAAACCGCGCATTCGCGTAGCCGATATCGCAGTTTCGCCGAATTACCGATATATCAGGAGGGACACACGCATGGAAACTACATTGAACTCTCTCGGGAAGTTTCTTCCAAGGTTCTGATGAACTCCACTCGCGAGGTCGGATTGAGATTTCGATACAAATACCCCTGAGGGCGGTAAAGTAGAACAATTGGGTCTTATCGACGTGTGTTTCGCGGACGTGACCGGTAGGAGTCACCCTAATTTGTGGCAGACCCCAAAATGCTGATAACTACGTTGTAGAAATTTGAAGGACCACGAAATTGAGTTAATTGGAGTTTGGGGATCTTTAGAAATTAACGAAACAGTCGAAGAAAAAAATCGATCATCATGTATAAGTTACTAGGAGGCTTGAGCCATTACTTGAAGCAGCAGGAGATCACGACCGATTGTATGATATTTCGGATGCACAATCATTTCACCACGGTGCTGCTTTTCACGTGTTCGCTGGTGATCACAGCCAACCAGTTGGTCGGTAACCCGATCTCATGTATCGTTCAGGGCCTGCCCGTTCACGTTGTCAACACCTTCTGCTGGATAACGTCCACGTTTACAATGCCGGATGCCTTTAGAAGACAGGCGAGTTTAATATTCTCTCTCTTTTATGTCATAGCAATAGACCGAGAGAAAGAGATGATGCTCTTGCCCAAGGGGGAGATTCACTGGCAGGATATACGCTGCGTATACGCTGTGCTGGGTAGAGTATTTGGAAGGTTTCCATTGAGACGCTGAAACTGATTTGACAATTTGGACGCATCCAAGTCGATACGCCATGGCGGTCGGGGTTCCTTGGGTCAACTCATTGTCAGTTGGTTTTGATTAAAACTTTAGTTTCGCTTCAGGTTAAAAGGAAACCGTTTATCGGAGATCAAGTTTAATTAAATTATTATTGGAATTATTATTATTATTATTATTATTATTATTATTACAGTAATTTTTAGAATTTTGGATCATGCAAAATTGATTAAAATAAAAAACAAGTTTCAAGGTAGTCATATTATCATCACCTGCAGTGGAAGGAACTCCTCTCTGCATTTGGTTTAAAATATTGTGCAGTTTTTTTAGATGGATACTTTTTTTTTTACAGAATAAATGCATTAGTTGCAGAGTAATTAAAATAATTGCATAATTGCCTAGTTGCTGAATTGCAATAATTGCAGAATAGTTTCAATTTGTTTTCTGCTTGTTTTGGGTTGAATAAGGCTTAGTAACCCCAACGAAATACACAATTGTAATTTAAGGGGAGATTTCGCCAATTAGCATGTGAGAGGAGGCAAGACTGCTATTGAAAAATGTGGTAAAACGACTGCCACACTAGAGTCTGGTTTCTCAATTATGTTTTAGAGATTTTTTGCCCAGTTGTCGGACAATTCGTAATTCATAATTGAGACGGTGACGTGAAAGGTTTCAAGTTTGCTAAATTATTAGCATTGAAATATTCAAAAATAAGGGTACAGATTTGTAACTTGGGACTGGAGAAGGTTCGAACATGGTATTTAAAAGTTAGTCGATTAGAAAATGCAAGACTTAAATTTCAATTTTTGGAGGTGGAAAAGTTGAACAGAGTATTATTCTGTTTTTGTTTCAACAAATTTATGGTTATTTATTTTCAAAGGCCGTCCTTGTTTCTCATTATTGAGTAACTGTGATTTTAAAGTTAAGTTAGCAGCAAGATAAATAAGAGGCTTGTAGTGAAATTAGACTACGTGTAGTGACCCTACTTACCGAAAACCATATTATTATTCTTGCGAAGTACCTAAAATATTTTGTTATTCATGAAGCCGAAGCTCGCAAACTTCTCGGGTCTTTTGTCTCAAGAAATAACGGTTATAATATTTAAGAATTCTAGTTTCGATTTCATGTATAGTACACTTCAGCTTCTAGTAAATTCAAGTTCAACTTAATTCCTGGTTTTATAAATTTTGTGATTTTAAATAGGATGCTAGTTATGAATTTTAAAGAAAATCAATATTTCATTATTTTCAACGTTCCAAATTTCCACGCGACTTTTATTTATATAATTCGGTGTACTCCGATGTATATTAATCACATATTATTTTTCAATCATATACTCAGGAGACACTCCTGACTCAGTTATATAATTGACCGACTAATAAAATGCATTTATTTCCCATGAACGTATTCGAATTCTAAGAAGGTTGCATATAAGTGATAGAAACGAGCAGACAAGAAAAACTCTTTTCTGCATTCTTCGTGCAGAAAATTATGTAGTAGGTTTTACTAGATTATTTTGAACACGGAATTAATTTTTCAAGATTTGTTATGGAACAAATGCTATCACTATTTTTAAACAGTTTAATGTAAAAGCTAATGTTTCTTAAAAACATTTTTCGTGGTTCATTCTAAGGTAAAAATGAATATGGAAAGTTGAAAATTCATATCAACTCATTTTAAATTAGCAAAATTATCTGAATTTTCCTAAAAAAACGTTTAAAAAGTTTTAAGACAAAAGTTTTGCAAGTTTGTTTTTACAAATTTGAATGTAAAAAAACAAGGGTTGGGTGATATTCTTGATAGAAGGTTTTTTTTTAATGTACAACTAAGCTTCCAGTACCTTTTTTTGAGGAAAAATATAATTTATATGATGTACCCGATAAGAATTATTGTACAATACAGTTCTTTGACTTCTATTATACTCCAGATTATAGTAATCGTTTGCAGTGGAAAGTTCATGAGACTTGAACGGATAGCTACACAATTACCTTCTGTGCTTATTATCTATTGTTATGCTTTTGTTTTCACGATTCATCTTTTATCTCAAGAAGAAACTATAGTTCGTATGAAAGCTTGTTTCTGGATAAATTTCCTTCTGGATTGTATCGTCTAGATTTAGAATTCGGGAATATCTAAATATCAATTATTATGTCTTTATATGAAAATGCAATTAGAGTGTTTTTGTAATATTTTGAACATTTTTTAATTCATCATTCATTTTTTAGTATTTTTCTGCTATTTAATTTTTCGAAAAACTAGATAAAACAAATTTCCGATGAAAGGTAGAAAATTTTGGGAATTACTAATTTCATTTAGCGTGGGAATATTTTCTCCTTGTCGAGAAAATTGTAACTGCTACGGTTGAACCTCCAAGAAATTGTTTTTAGTGTACACTTAAATGAGTCGTTACTACAAAGAAAAACTGAGCGAAACGAAATAAGTGAGGAGAGAAATTACCGAGCCATTAATGAGGAATTCATTTCCAAGATTTTTCAAGGCCCCTACTGTCATTAGATGATTGTAACTTTAATACTTGTTATTTCCTTCCGAAGTAATTGTTACACTGAGAAAACAACGCTACTACATCAAACAAAACTTGTAAATATGATTTTCTGTAAATTGACTTAGGACTCAATTTTTAACATTTTGTTAAGATTTTCTATTAAAATAAATTCGATGTAGAATATTAGCAATTTTTTCATTTCGCGTTTGCATTTACCATCTATAAATCTAGAAAAAACGATTGATACCAATTTGCATTTTATCCAAAAGAATCTTCACCCATTCAATTAAAAGTGTATACGTAAAGTAGCTCCTTTATTGGCCACGAGAACTAAAAAAAAATTGATAAAAAAAACCGTATCAATAATGATAAAAATTTCGCGTTTTATTGGACAATAATAAAATTTCCTATAATATCATTTTTATTATTTCACATACGTTGTTATCAATCTGTATAAACTTGAAGAGAACTCAAATCACTAGTGATGCTTTACCAAGGATTTATTAAATTGTAGAATATTCCGAATTTTCACTCCTATGAAAATAATAGGTCAACTAAATATAAACTCGATTGGTATTGAAAAATTGCGTTTTTCCTAACGGGCAAATTTTATTTAACCCCCAGATTTTTTTTTTTTTTCATCCAAATCAAGTTTCTTTCATATTATAGAAATCCATGAGAACTGCTGCACATTTGCACCTGGTGTATCCCGAGGCAACTCGTCAGCAAATCGCACGAAAAAAAATAGCTGATAACGAAAGAGATCATTTTAAACAACGTTAAATTCGCACATTTTTTTTCGTGGAACTAATTCACTTTTATATCATTAATTCCATGAAACGAGATTATTATCAGGTGAATTGCTTGGCTAATTTTTTCTTCCTCGACTCATTGTGTTACAGGTTGGCACAGAAGTCGCTCATCCCGGGGTGGCCAACGACTTTGGCGAGGTTGACGCTAGGAAATATTACACCTACTATCAGTGGGTCTGTTTTGTCTTATTCTTCCAGGTAAGCGCAGATGGATAGGCATTTTTAGTAGTCATATATATCTCTATCTGAGATTAGTGTATATGCAAAGTTTCTACTTACATCAAACAATGACCCGATCCTATTTCTATCCGGTTTGTTTCTTCATTACAAGTAGCCGCACACGTGCAAAGCTTTATTTCAGCTCATGAGCTGTTCATTAACTCCTGCTATCGTACTTTTATCTAATTCTCTAGTAAGTCGAGAGACAAAGGTATAGGAGCAATGAGCCGGTGTTAGCTTGCAAATCCTGTGGGCACATATGGAACAAAGTTATTAGATCTGCTTGTAAAATTTTTTTGTCTTAAAAGAACAGCCATTTTAGCCCAAATTCTACATATGTTTCTTAAAAAGTGTTTAAAAGTGTAAGAAAGAGAAAATAAATAAATGTAAAAAAAGAAAAAAGGAAAATAATTATTTATGACTGAAAAAATAAATGCTTGTAAAATCCAGTCTCGAATTTCTATTTTGCAAGCATCTATTTTTGCAAGTCTTTTAATGAAAGAAAAAATTCTTGAAATTTCTTTCTTGGTACTTTGAGCCTTCTTTGCGGATTTAAGTAACGGAAATTTTCCAAGTAGTGGCATCAGTCTAAAAAATTTGAGATAAATGAGTGATATGAGACCAAGCCTCACCATAAATCTTTTCTTCTCAAAAACAGCATCCCAGATGGGTATGTTGTCTTTGAAATGTCTGTCTGTCGTAATAAATGAACCAAATCATAGCAGACACCGTTTTCAAATTCGAAGCTATTCACGTTTTATCTATTCCATGTATCTTCCACATATACGTTTTTTTTGTTACCTTTTTTCAAGCTTTCACCCTTCTCGAAAAATAACTCCCAGCTTCAGTCGATAATTTGAAATTGAACAAACGGCAGAAATTTCCAATATTATAAGAAAGTAGAAAATTCCAAATAATACAAACCTTCAAATTAATAAATTCCATGACAATGAGATATTTATATTAAACTTTATACGAAGATATAAAATATAACATTAAGATATATTAGAAATATTAGGGTGTCCCATAAGTTTCTTCCTTTCCGGCTCGAGGTCCTACATAGCGTGGTGCGGAAAAAACTTATGGGACACCCCAATATAAAAAAAAACAGATCTGTTTCCCTTTAATATCAAGAGAACACCCAATAATGAAATAACCCCAGTGTGCTAAGCGAGGGTTGTTAAACCGTGCTTTTTTCTTGGTAGCAAAAGCTAATTCGTTTTTTTTTTTCACAGGGAATTTTTTGCTACTTACCACAATGGCTTTGGAACATGTGGGAAGGTGGGTTGATAAATACCCTTGTGATGGGTTTGAACCATGGACTTGACCACGAAGATGTGATTGCAAAGAAGAAGAACATCCTCATGGATTATCTCATGAATCATATCAGGGTAAGTTTAGTTGTGTTTCCTCTCTTCTTCTGCGTTTCTCGAACAAAAAGTACAACGCGGCGGAGTAACGGAGTTAATTAGTTCTGCAAGCTTTTTAAATCACATTAAGCTCCCTCAAAGGAGTTCTTACAGCTGCGGAAGATTGAATCTCTTTCAAAATTCGCAGAATACCGCTTTATTTCTAAATTGCAAGAGACCATAAAACGTTAAATCGGGGAGTATGAATATTTTCTTCAAACCGATGTTTTTACTCATTCTGTTTGTGCGAAAGCTATATTTCCAGCGGGATTTAACGTTTCCGAACCATTGAAAACGATGCTTTTAATGTCAAGCTGTAACTTCGGAATTTTATTCGAGGTTAAAAGGTAAAAAAAAATCAATTCTGATTGCACCTTTGTAATTTTTCGCTTTCGAAATTGCTAGCGAGTAATCGATTTTCGTAAATTGACGATGGGTAAATATTCCATTGAAGCGAAGAAATATTTATATGAACGCTCCTTGATGAAAATGTTGTTATTTCGTAGGAACTATGTTTGTTTATTTGGCACTGATCAACATGGAAATTATTATTCATGTTTCGCGGTGACAACTCGGAATTCTTTGAATGTATGAAATATTCATTGGAAAGTGTTGAAAAAAAAATTTTCTTTGACGCAGTACTATTTCTTTTGCATTCAATGATTTGGAAACAAAATATTGCGAACATACGTGGTAGCCCAAAATATTTTATATGTTTACAGAAATTGTAGTGAACGGTTTTTTTTTCGGTTTCTCTGAGAAAAACAGATTCTTTTTCTGGAAAGCAATACTATTTTTTTCCAAAGTAAACTATTTTCCTAAAAATACCGTACAAAGACAATGAAAAATAAAATATGTTTAGGGAAAATTCCAAATATTTACTCCAAAATCAATTCAATTTACAAATCTTTTTTTTCATCACATTTCTATATTTTTGTTGATTCATCAATTTTGATACTTCGACATTGCAACTCGAATCTATTTTTATAGTCGGAATTTACTATTAAATTTAATAGTAGTTTCAGCTGAAAAAGCAACTGCAATTTGCATTAACGTCAATTCAACTGACAAGGAGTTGCATAATCCACCGTCGGTATATGTTTTATTCTCTTGTCCATCGAACGGCTTTTAGAATGACAATAGAACGATAAGATAAAGATAATAAAGAAGAGGAAAAGAGAGGGGGAGAAAAAGGAGTTATTCTGTTAGGACCAATTCGTCCTCATTGAGTTCAATTTGCATTAATTCGGTCGACTCATCATAATTCTTTCATTTCTTTTATTTCTATTATTTTTCTTCAATATCTCTTCAAGCCCTTTTATATCTCGTATTATAGGAATTAAATTTGCATGAAATTATCGACCTTTTTTTTTTCTCGCAACCTCAGGAAGTAAATTCCTGTTGTAATAACAAAAAGTAACCGTCCGATGCCAAGAAATCGTGGTTACTAAATTCGCAGGTAGAGTTACCGAGCCCAAAAATGTGAAATGTGCGTGGTTTTAATAGTAACAATTTTTTATGGCATATACTGTATATATAGTAACAGAGAAAGCAAGGCAGAAAAGTTTAATTAAGAAAGTCGAAGAATTCCTCGTTTTTGTGGCAGTAGTAAAATTAATCGACCGGAGTCATTTTCGCTGTTAAATATCAGGAAAATATATGTCGACCCTTCTTGTGTTCTTGAAGGAATAAAATACAGAGTTCCGATTGAAGCACTTTAATCAAGACAAGGTTGTAGTGGTTTCGAAGTGGGAATTTAAGTGCGGAAATTTTTATTTGGAAATAATTGGAATTTCAATAAATCTCGAATGGTAGAATGTTACATTTCAAATCTTTCGGATCCCTGCAATTCTATCGATTTCCACTGCAAGATTTGCTTCCTGAATTAAAATGACATTAATTTGTTTGTAAAAACAGAGTCTCTCCTTCTCTATCCGGAATTACAATTTATTTGATCCTCGGAAAATATTTTGCTTTCTTTTAAATTTAATTCAAAAACACAGAAATTTTAATAACCATTATTTTTGGCCTTTTTTTCAAATCGCATTTACTTGGCTTACACTTTTACCCTCTGAATTATATTTATTTGAACCCCAAAAAATAAATCGTTTCCTTTTTTTTTAATAAAACTAAAATTCCCAGAAATTCTATTAATCATTGTCTTTTTGTTCACATTCCAGAGACACAACATGTACGCTTACCGGTACTTCGTATGCGAGGCACTTTGTTTGGTGAATATCATCGTGCAGCTTTACCTGATGAACCGATTCTTCGATGGAGAATTTCTCAATTACGGTTTCAGAGTCTTAGAATTTTCGGACGTGCCGCAGGACGAGAGACTGGATCCGATGGTATACGTATTCCCACGTGTTACTAAATGTATCTTTCACAAATACGGTCCATCGGGCACCATCCAGCAACACGATTCCTTGTGCATTCTACCGCTTAACATCGTCAACGAGAAGACGTATATTTTTATATGGTTCTGGTTTTCCATATTATCCATGCTCCTGATAGGCCTCATCGTGTACAGGGCAGCGATCATATTCGCACCCTCCGTGAGACCGAGGCTGTTGCAATTGTCCGCTCGGATATTACCTATCGAAACGTGTCAAAGTATTAGTAAAAAAATTGACCTAGGAGACTGGTGGGTTCTCTATATTTTATCGGCCAATATGGATTCGTTAGTTTATCGCGACCTTCTGACCGAACTTACGAAGAAAATGGGCGATGGCTCGATGAGTCCGTAAAATATATATATATATACATTTCGAATTTTCTTACACGCGCGTATTTTTCGTGAACGTGCCGCTGAAGTTGAAAACGTGCCCGGGGAAATCGGCACTAATTTATTTTTGTTACTATTGACGGGCAAAATCACTTTACAGATTCAACTAATTTCTGTGTCTCAATTTGTAGACAAAATAATTGAATTTTTATGTAAAAATGCTCAATGCGTATGATCTCTTGTCAAAAATAATTTTAATAAAGCGTCCCAATTTTATTAGAATTTAATGACAAGGGTTTCAACACTAGGCACAAATATTAGTATGAAAATTGCTATTTTATTAAAATGGAAATTTATAGAACATACGATTTGTAAAAATTTGTGTCTAAAAAAAACAATAAAGATTTGGAACGTTAGAAATTTCTTGTGGCTGAAATATTAAATACTAGTGTAAAGATTTCCTTCTCTGGAAATACTAAAATTTGTAATTTCAGTTTCCCGAAAATCATTGGAAGTCGAAAAATAATAGTTTGACTCGGAATGATTATTATAATTTGTCGTTTGACACTGCGATGAACGTTTTGAGCTTCAGCGAGTTTGCGATGCAATTCGCTGCGCTTTTATGTACGGTGAGAAATAGTTGTAAGATAAACTTCCGTTTCGAAGAGGCATACAGATAAATATAAAGTTTATATATATTTTCTTATAATATATAAATAACGAATACGAGCGATGGTGAATAAAAGGAGGAGACAATGTTTAGGATAAATTGGCCAATAGGAAATTTTTATGATAAGGGGTATTTTTGCATTTGTTGCTATTCCAGCGGTAAAAGAACTGTGTCATTCTCAATTAACTAGAAAAATCAATTTGATTTTATTTTTGATGTGAGTAAATTTTTTTTTTTTTTCATTTAAGTATGAGTATTACTCGCGAAAATAACATCAGATGCAAAAAAACAGTAACCGATGATTCAGTTGTAACTTAGCTGTGTTTTTTAGGATTATAAAAAATTTATTTGTTGGTTAAGCTTTTCATATACCCGTAATTTTTAAGAAAAACGTGATTTACCGTCAATTTTATTACCTGTAACAATTTAGAAGATGGTGGTTCCTGTGAAATGGCCAATTCTTAAATAAATGCTTCAGGTTTTGTGGTATTTCTAAAAATCGAATTATATTATGCATAATTTTTGCGACGTTTGTAGAATTTCGATACCGAAGGAACAGAAAAATTCTATTTTTCATATGGGATTTATTTTGAATAATTAATTATTCAATTTATGGCGGGCTTTAAATTTGTAATCTAAAAATCCTCGATTTTTAATTAAACATCAGGAAAGTCGTTTCGCAAAGTTGCGAAAATCCAAATTTAATATCATTCCAAAAATATGAAACCGAATTTCGGATGTTTGTTTCTTCGCAGTCTGTTTAAAACACAGAGGAAAATAATTCTCGAGTTGCACAGCCATAACATTTCGGAGAAATGTATCTTATTTTTTCTTTAACTAAAAACTCATTATCAAAAAATAATATTTACAATTTTATTAAGCAGAATTCACTCGTGCGAAGAATAAGAAACTTGGGGCATATATTTAGAATGATTTCGTTTTATAGTCCAACCCGTAGATTGCGTCGGTAAACAAATATGAAACGTACGGATATATTATTATCACTTTGAAAAATTGTAATTGATACAATCAGAAAGTATCAATGTCCTCTGCTCAATGCAATACGTCATTTTCATTCATCCACGTTGCGATCCTTTTTTATTAAGATCACGTTTCATTATTTACCTTCAATCATCTGTTTATTCTTAACATAGTTATTAAAATCTTCTGTAAACTGCTTTCATTACATATCCAATCTCTTCGCTGGCACGGTGGCACAATTTATCGGCTATTACAAGTTAAAGAGGCATATTTTAATTGACTGAGAAAAGATTATGATTGAAAAAGACACCGTCTAAGATTTTAATCTCATCGTAGTCAAAGCAAGTACACGAGTTAATAAATACTATAGACTACTGTAAGTAAATTTGTAAGGATATTCTTTAAGTAAAAAGAAATGTCCTTTATAGGAATTTCATAAAATTCCTATTTTAGGAAAAGAAAATTTACAGAAAAACGTCGATTTAATTTTTAAGCAAAATATGAGAAAAAAAAGAGAATTATTACACTTACAATTTTGGCATATTTCACAAATTTTTTAAATCTGAATAGAATTATCATCCAAAAAGAAAAATTTGGAAAATTCTTTAATTTTAAGTTTCATCATTTAAATATTAGAATTCATGAATTAGTATTAGTAAGTTTTGTATACGAGGTAACGCACCAGTGCCTAAAAAGATACAACGAACGAACTCCTGCCAGCGAAGATTTTAGTAATTAGATGCATTTTTCTATAAATAAAAAAAACGTCGAAAATTTATAACCTATGGAGGTAAAAGGAAATGTGAAGACTGAGAGGTGTTATCTCCTCCGTCCTTTTTGCTACAATTTATAATGCAAAAGTAATAAACTATTGCGATTTCTCAATTTTTCAAATCGTTAGGGTAAACAAGAAAGTAACTCTTAAGATAATTAAAAGTGACTCAATTTTAATATTAAGCAATTTTCTGTGTAATAATTCGAAGTAACATTTTTCCAAAGACGCGTTTTTCCGTTTTTACATAACCTCGTTTTTTACTAAAAGTGTCAAAAAAAAGGCAGAACACATTCCCTGCATTGAAGAGTATTCGAAGGTTGCAAACTTTGACATTTTTCTCAAGTTTTTTGTGATCCATTAATAAGTGTCCTTTGAATTTTACGTATTTTTGTGAGAAACGTAAAAAAAAGTAGCTGGAAAAAAACAAGGGCAAAATCCAAAGTTGCGAAAATGTACAATTTGTGTAGATTCTTTACTTTCACGCATAGAATTATTTTTTACTAAACGCAAAGCGAACAAAAGACAACTTAGGAAATATTGTAAACCTTTTCTGCATCGATTTTTAGAGAAAAAAAAATTGTTTTAAAGATGGGATTTGTTGATAAAGTTCGACAGCATGTGTTCGATATTTTCATATACATACAAATTTAGATAACGAAAGATGAGGAAATATTTTTTTCTCTTCGCATATCTTAGAATAAGAAGCAGGAAAGGTATTAAAAAAAAAAGAGGAAGTGTATTCCAAATTTACTCAAATTCAAGCAAAAGCTACTATGGGGTAAAACTGCATTCAAGGAATCTCACGCACATGGAATTCGGACTTCTGTGATTTATCTTTGCTAATTGAAAATGACAATCTCTATCCTGCGAGACAATAAAAATGTATGGAATTTAAGTATATGTCTTCCAAGGGAAGAATCTTCTCTTTGAACTTCCAGAAAGAGGAGGGGATGTTAAGAAAATAGGAAAAAATAGTAAATTTTACTGTATTAAATATTTTCAAAAACGAATTGGGCTAAAATCTCATTAATTAATTTGATTAAATTTTTTTTCGTTAAATAGTTGAAATTACTATAATACAGTAAAAGTCACTCGTACCTTTCCTTTCTTGGTGGAAAGAAAGGCTAAAATTCGTTTAAGTGATTCCCCGTTTATATACTCGAGAAATAAGTTATGATTATTTTATATTCTATATTGCATCTACCTACTTGTGTTCCACCATTTCGTAGCTGAACATCAATCGTATGGAAATATATTTTCCACAGACGATTCAATGTCACAGCCTCATTTCAAGCATTTAGTACCAGTAAGGTCTCTCAATTTTTGTTTTTTCCCATTACAAATAAATTGATCAACGTGAATTTCTTTTCGTATTTTATACATAATACTACATACTTAGGTATATAAGTAGAAGATTAAAGATGGAAATATATTTCGAATAGATTTCAGCTGGATTTATTTTTACACCTGATTTTTCCAATTTCTTCCCCCCTTTTTCTTTACTTCGAATGTATTGCTTGGAATTGTTGAAAAATATTTGAGTGAATATATATAACAAAAATACAAACAAAAAAATACTGTACAGAGTAAAGTATATATAATATAATTTATATAAAAAAAAATTTACGAAAACGAAATATAACAAAAGAAAATAATAAAAAAATGACAAAAGAAAATAAAAGAAATATAATAAAAATAGCAATAAAAATAACAAAAAAAAATAACAAAAAATCATAAAATTCAAAAACGAAAAATCGAAGAATTGAAACGAGATTCGCGTCGAATCCCTGGAGCAGATAACCGTGCTGATACTAAAAATCCGGTACTTTCCCAGGTTGCATTCACTCAACTCGATATTGGCTCACCACCAATTCCAATTCAACCACACACACTCTTAAAAAAAAAACGACCGCGGATTTGCATCCGAATGATTGCTCCCAGCGATCCGCAAAATATGTCACCGGAGCATTAGCGTGTCCCGCTGCACAGGGCGATCGCGCCAACCCTTTCGAAGTTTATCCGAGACGCATAAAAATGTAGGAACCTAAAGATAGAGCGGCATGTATCTCGCGTAAATAGAATCGGATCTATCAATAGCCAAACGATGCTCGGAATCGAATCGATTCGGGTTATAAATACCGCGAACCCCTAAAACAAGCTCATAATTCACGTTCCAGATCACCTTTAGCCCGGTACTATCTTTACAACTGTACTCGATACCGAGTTTCAATTAATTTCCAATGCATCTTTTTCCACAGGGACCCTTCACTCTACTTCCACCGGGGAATCCACGCACGCGAATAAAGATAACATTCGGCTGATGGAATCCACACGGGGTACTTCACTGGCTCGGAAGGTGTATTTCGGGAGGAGACGTCGACGGATCACACGGTAAGTCTAAGAGATTCTATGACATATCATTTTTTGTCTCTCTCCGAAGACTGACCACTCCGATTTTTCTTTTCTTTCTCAGTGGCACCGGCGGCGTAAGAGTCAGCATCGGCATCGTTTATCATCAACAGAATCAGAATCAGAATCACTATTGGCATGGCACGGTATGGTATGGTACCAGTATTAGCAGCAGCATCATTGATATCATCGGAATCAAAATTGGAAACAGTATCTGTATTAGCATCAGCATCAGAATCAGCATCAGCATCAGCATTAGCATTGGCATGGCATTAGCATCAGCATCAGCATCATTAATACCATCAGAATCAAAATCGGCAGCAACGTCTGTATTAGCATCAGCATCAGGATCTCTATCATTATCATTTGCATCAGTAACAGTATTAGCATCGGCATTAGCATCAGTATCACCATCAGCAACGCTTATCGTCGTCAGCATCGGCTTTATTATCACCATAATTAGCACATTAGCGTCGTAGTTATCATATTCAGCATCAATATCAACGTCAACGTCATTATTAATATCAGTATCAGAATCAAAATCAGAATCAGAATCAGAATCAGAATTAGTATCAGTATCAGTTTCTGCGCCAATATCAGCATCAGCATCAGCATTAGCATTATCAATATCAACATTATAATCAGAATTAATTTCAGCATTAGTATCAGTGTTAGTATCAGTATCAGCGTCAGCAACAAGCAACATCTGTATTAGCATCAGCATCAGGATCTGCATCATTATCATTTGCATCAGTAACAGTATTGGTATCGGCATTAGCATTAGTATCACCATCAGCAACGCTTATCGTCGTCAGCATCGGCTTTATTATCACCATAATTAGCACGTTAGCGTCGTGGTTATCATATTCAGCATCAATATCAGCATCAACGTCATTATTAATATCAGTATCAGAATCAAAATCAGAATCAGAATCAGCATTAGCATCAGTATCACCACCAGCAATGCTTATCGTCGTCAGCATCGGCTATATTATCACCATAATTAGCACATTGGTGTCGTAGTTATCATATTCAGCATCAATATCAGCATCAACGTCATTATTAATATCAGTATCAGTATCAGAATCAAAATCAGAATCAGAATCATCATTAGTATCAGTATCAGTTTCTGCGTCAATATCAGCATCAGCATTAGCATTATCAATATTATAATCAGAATTAATTTCAGCATTAGTATCAGCGTTAGTATCAGTATCAGCGTCAGTGTCAGCGTTAGCATCAGCATCAATATCGTTATTATTATCGGAATCAGAATTAGAATCCGAATGAACATCGGCATCAGCATCAGTATCAGTATCAGTATCAGTATCGATATCAGTATCAGCATCAGCATCGGCATCAATATTGTCACCAGCGACGTTACCCCGATGACGATGAGGCTAAAAAGCGTAGGCGTTAAGGAAAAAAGCAGAAGAAGTGGACAGCTTTATTCAACAGGACTGGGTGATCATCATTGGTGTAGCAATGAACGAAGCGACAAGGGCGGATAATATTAAAAATAAAAGCAGCTCCGTCGAAGAGGAAGAAGTAGAAGAAAGATCGGAGCGAGCGTATAGCCAGTGTCTGGTGTTTTGGCAGCCTTAGCCATGGAGCGCGGAGCGCAGTAGGTCACGCACCGTCTTTCAGTTTGTCGGAAGCTTATGGCCCGTGTATACATTGGCTGCGATTTATATCCGTAAAACGACTCGAACCGAACGTCATCCGTAATCTTCTTGTTTATGGATTCAGCGTCTGTCGAGAGTATCCGGGGAGATTCATACGTATCGCGGTAGCTTCAAGTTCAACAAAGCATAAATCCAAAGTTTTTCGAGTAAACGGAGCGAGCAAGCCCGGGGGCGAATCCACCACCGGTTGATCGATTCGATCATTCGGCAGTCAAGGAAGTCGCCGGTTGCAAGAGGAATGACGCGGATGCGTCTCGGTGCAGTCCGAGCGTCGACTGACCGTCAATTGTAACCGAGCTCGCGGGAAGGAAAAGGAATCGCAATCATGACCGGGAAAAATGCGATGGACGGAATTGTAGCGCATGGAAACGCAGAAATAGGTTTCGCCGATGAATTGGATGGGTGATGATGCAGCCGAAGAACTGCATCGAACGAGTCCGCATGGGTACCCGAAAATTGCCATTTAAGGTAGGGGTCTGGGTGCGTTTCGGTGACAGTTTGGAGCGACTTTGGTTTGGTGCATTTTGGAAGCACGGGAAGGAAGCTGTTGAATTTTAGTCGACGAGTGTCCTGGAGAAAAGGGGTCATAGGGGACCAAGGAAGTGGAAGTTTGGGAAAAATTGTAAAACGAGAGGGATATTTGTGGAACTGCTTTTATGACTTTTCTATTAAAGTTGTATTATACGTTCAGGAAGTATGTAGTGTTTATGTAATATGTCATCAATGGTTTCCAATGAAAATTTGAAGAAGTCTAGTGAATTTTTCAGCTTTACAGATTTAGATTCATGTTTCTTATTTTTTTTAATTGCGTCTAGGGTCTTTTTGCTAAAGTCATAAGAAATCTATTGGAAATGTGACGTTTTAGTAATAATTTGTTGCAACAGCTTCTACTGAAAAAACTGTAGAAGAAAAAAAATATATATATAATTATTATTCCCAGTTGGTTTTAATAGAATTTTACAAGCTTGGCTTAATTTAAAAATTTCTTTTTTACAATTTTCAAACCCTTTAATATTATTGAGGAGAACTTTAACAATAAATTGATCGCTAAAGCGTGCGCGGTTTTGCAATCTAGTCAATTAGCCGGTATTAATCACTAGCTGTGATAATTTAAAGTTACAGGATAGGAAACGATAGGAAACGACTGAACGGTTGAAGAACCCGATGGAAAGCAATAAAATTCTATGCGATTTTTCAACGATTGAGTCCTTTTCTGTCCAATTATTATTTCACTGAAAAATATCGTTGGACAGTTCAGTAGTTCGTTATTGCCGCAACTAGTCCAACTGTGGAATTTTTTGTTTAGTGTTTTTACTGAGTTTTCATTCGAACAGTGGATAACAGTGGAGGAATATTTTCCTTTCCCACGATAGAGGAAAATTTCTAGGAAAATCAACCCCACGATTAATTTCATTTAATCTAAGTTTTAAATCGCTACTTGGTCTAGATTAAAGAAAAAAATATTTTTTGTTTGTGTTAAATACTAAACGTCTCTGAATTAAAAGATGTCAATTTTTCAGGAAAAAAAAAAATATTTAAATTGTACAAGAATTCCATAACCTCGTATTTTTCGAATATTTTCCATAAACTTCTATTTTGCGACAAAAAATATATTTTCAATGGAAAACTATATTTTTGAACCAAAAATATATTTATAAACTTTCGCAATGTGTCCGAATAAAGAAACGCATTTTTTTTCTTCTTTATTTTTGGTATATTCCAGGAAAATATTGCCTGGAAACAAAATTACCTTTTCTTTTTTTAATACTATCTCTACTACTACAGCTATCTCTTTTTCTTTAAGAATACTTTTACAAGAATACAAGTAATTATTTTTGTCAGTGTAACGTCCAAGACCTGACAAACAGTTTATAAGAACCCTGTCATAATAGGGGTAAGCTTACGGGAAAAATATGTTATTCTTCACCATATGCTGCACCATATGTAGCATCGCCCAAATATCATAAAAGCTGCTATAATAATATTCGCTACGCTTTAAAAAGTAGGCGGTATATTAAATAAGTTTAGACCCGTACGGTGCTAATTTAACACCACTTTCAAAGTTCTCGGTTTTGATTGCTGCTTGTCAAAGTTGCACACACCCTAAGACATTTTTAACACCCCAGTTTTCTGGTGCTCACTTTTCCGAGCATCGGAGCGGTGTCAATTATTTTTTTTTTATATAACACCATCAACTTTCCAAAATATCCAAGACCTAGAGCTCTTTGGTCAGATGGTGTTTATGACGATGCATAAAAAATTTACTATAGTCATGAAAATAGTGGAGTGTTGAAAAAATAGAATTTTTCGGAAAGAAATTCGAAGGTGCTTCGTTTCTTTTTTACCCTGAATTATGATACCAGTTATTGGTACTACGTAGACATTTTCACAATATAAGTTTTTTGCGAATAATGAGTCACCTTGTTTCTAAAAATTCATAGGAGGCAATGAAAGTATTTGAAATTTGTACTATTCATAATTTAATTTGAGAAATTTTCAATAGATTTGTGATCACTTGAGTGTGTATTCGAAATTTATATTGGAGGGAAGCCTGTTAAGTTTCTATAACTTTTCACTAGAAGCCATTAAATGCGTTTTGCAGAAATATAATATTTTTCAGATATTTGTAGTGGTTTTAATAAAGATCATACGGAACAGCAGAACATAGAGAATATTACAACAATTCGCAATTTAGAAAAATTCCATAAATTTCTGTAAATGTCGAATAGTAGAATTTCTATAAAATTCTATAAACTTCTATAAATTTTCATTAGTAGAACTGCTGTAAATTTCTATCAACAAAAAAATCAGGAAAATGTCTCAAAATCTGTAATGTATGAAAACACATAATTTAAAGGAGATAACTATGACTGTTAGGATTTTTATATTTTCTACCATACTACAATAAACAAATTTACAGACTATCCTTCATTTGTTTTAATTCATAGTAACTTTTTTTATAGTAACAATTTTCAAATCGTAACAAAAAAAATTACTATACAGTGAAATTTTTTACACAGCAGAGGTTTCTCCAAAATATAGTAATCTTCCTTTGTACAATTTCTTTTTCTCATAATACCTCTTTTTATGCCTGCATTCGGTCCTTTTCAATTACTAACCCGAATTTTACTTCCACAGATTTACGGAAAAGTGCAATATTGGAAACACGAAAGGACCATTCAGTTGCCAATTTCTTAGCCGAGGAGAAGAAATTTCCATTTTTTTTTCTTCAAATTTTCTCTCCACCGAACCCAGATTAAAGTGCCACTTTGAAAAAAGGCATTTCTCGAAATTTGGAAGAATTGTATGAAATCCAAAAAGCCAGTCTTTCGACAGAAAGCGACCGGCAATTTATTGAAAATTTATGGTTCATCGAAATGACGATTTCCTTTGGGATTTTGTATCTTGGAGAGGACCATGTCGTCGACGATAAGAAAGAGCGGAAGGGAAGATGGAGCAGAAACGGTACCAATAACGCTGGTAGCGATGAGAGATAATATCCTGTGAGAGGATCATGAAGAATTCTAATCGTTTCGCTAAAACCGGACGATTTACGTTTGACGTTCGGGGGCAGTCGCAAGAATTTCTCGGGTGTAAACGAACATTTTCGACCCGTTTCGGTTCCGTTACAATTGTCACTAAATCAAAGCGAAAAGTCAGACGCAAGAATAGAATGATGGATGCTGTGAGAGGACTTTATGTGATGTTTCACGTGAGTTTGCTGTTGTCGTATTTTAGCTATTTATGACATTTAGAGCCAGATTGCTGCATCTGCAGTCTAGCAATTGACGACATTGTCAGATTTCTACCCAAGCCAATTTTGACGATATTAGTGCAACACTTATAGCACCCGCGGTAGGTGCCTGCTATTGCAGCTATATACTTGCAATTGATGGCACTTGCAGTCGAATGCTCGTATGTTTAAGGGGTTAGGCCACTCCAGAGGCCGAAAAAATAGGCCTTTTTTGGGAATTTTTTTGGGACAAACTACAAAATAAATCGCAACAGTGCTCCGCCTGTAATTTTTAAATTATAATAAGTCAGTTACTTTTTTTCGATTATATATTAGAGCAGCCGTGAAAGTACATATCACTTTTTCGATATATTGATTTTTGACAAAATGGTGCACTTCTGAAAAAAATTGCCAAAAAAATCGTCAGAAAATTATTAATAACAAATGAACTATCCAATATAAAGAAAGAGTGATATGTACTTTTATGGGTAATGTAATTTTATAAATATATTTAAGATTTCACGTTAACCGGTTGAAAAGTGTCCGAGTTCTGTTTCCGGCAATTTTGAAAAATGTAGTTTCGAGATAAACGCGTTTGAAGTTTTGAGTAGTAGCTCGCTGCGGACCGGGCGGCCGTGTACTAAAATTCGAAAACCGAGTACTTTGAAATTTCTCCCGGCCATAATCTTTTGGGACATCATTTTTGGGATACCAAGGGACCATTTGAGACCAAAAAAAAAATAAAATCGATTTTTCGAAAATCCTAGAGTGGCCTAACCCCTTAAAATAAAAGTAAAATTTGCTGCACTTGCACTATTTTCCAGCCGCTGCAGTTGCATATAAATTACTAGGGGCAATTCTAGCCAGATTTCTATGAAAAATAGGAACATTATTGCAGGTGCAGCGTTATCCAACTATTGCAATATCGGGGTTCCAGCATGACACCGTTGATGAGTCACAAACGAATGCACACTCATATCTCTCTTTTCTTTTTATTATTTTTTCGTTCGTGTGTCTATTATTTTTTTTTTAAATCAATAGCCAACAAAATTCTCTTGGATCTGGCTGGATTTTGTTCGGGAAGCACTTGTTCTTGGAAGGGAAAAAAAAGACACGTCCGTAAATTTCCATCAGGAATTTCGCGTGTGGAGTCTGTAAAAATTAATAGTTTATCCGGAATGAAATTTTCTGGACCAGCGTCGGCAATAATTTGCACCCCCTTCTTTGCGCCGGCTGCATTTTCACGGACTGGAACAGTTTTATCTCCACTTTTTCGAGATTCTTCCCGTGATTTACGTCGTAGGAATTATTGCAAAGGAAACATATAAAAATGGAATGACACATAAATCCTGTAAATTTAGGTAACAAGAGTAAGAACAGATGGCATCGTTTTGCGGCTTCACGTGTTGACGGCGTTACTACTGTTGACGTTTTCAGTGATAATCACCACAAAACAAGCTGTTGGCAATCCTATAGATTGCGTTCATACCAGGTACGTCACAGTTTCACGCTAACGACAAATAATGGGGATCGAAGACGGCGCTAAATGGCACACGCTGGGTGGCATTTTTTTTCCAGCGCTTGAAGAGACATTGCGTGATATTAAAAATACCGGAAAAAGATGTGTACGAATCGCCGGCGATTCCATCAGCAAATTTGCATGTTTTTGCATATTTCCTATAAAAAAATTTAATTAACCCTGAGCCTATGGGGGACGTTTATAGAGTCTCCCGCCCCCTGTAACCCCGTTATCTTTAATGACACGAAGGAATGTCGAAGGGAAAAGACGTTTTTTATTTAAAAAAAATATTACGCAACTTCGATTTTCGAAATTTTCCAGCAATTTTTGGACATTTAAATTGGAAACTCAAATTAGCCGTTTTTCCAGTTGCTATTTTTGCAAACTGACGCTTGAGGCTGAATATCTGGAAGCTTTTGCTGATGCAATTTTGTGTTTCCTTTCAATTATCCAAATTTTCCAGCGATTTCTGGAAATTTAAATTGGAAACTCGAATTAGCCGTTTTTCCAGTCGCTATTTTTGCAAACTGTCGCTTGAGGCTGAATATTTGAAAGCTTTTGCTGATGCAATTTTGTGTTTCCTTTCAATTATCAAAATTTTCCAGCGATTTCTGGAAATTTAAATTGGAAACTCAAATTAGCCGTTTTTCCAGTCGCTATTTTTGCAAACTGTCGCTTGAGGCTGAATATTTGAAAGCTTTTGCTGATGCAATTTTGTGTTTCCTTTCAATTATCAAAATTTTCCAGCGATTTCTGGAAATTTAAATTGGAAACTCAAATTAGCCGTTTTTCCAGTTGCTATTTTTGCAAACTCACGCTTGAGGCTCCAAATTTGGAGGCTTTTGCTGTGCAATTTTTTTTATAGGACTTGTTTTTGAGTTTGCAGGACTTTATACTACATTTAATTTATGAAAATGAAATTTTGAAATTTGTTACATCAATTTAAGACTGTTTGTTGTATGATTTTTTAACAAGAGCTGATTGTATATTTATAATTTGGTTTAATAACGTATGTTTGCAATTGATAATTTATCTTTGATGTGCAAGGGAATGAAAATTGACTGTTTTGCGCTCGTTTGATGTATCAGAGACATTCCAGTAGAGGCGTTCAATGCATACTGTTGGATGCACAGCACATATTTCGTGACAAGTGCAATGTTAGGAATAACTGGCGTGAACGTGGCGTTCCCGGGTGTAGGAACTTCTTTGCAATTGCATCGATATCGCCATCAGCAACATCCAGATCGGCACAGAGTTCACGAGGGCGTGAAACAAGTGAAATATTACCAGTGGGTCGCTTTCATGCTCGTCATTCAGGTAATTCCATCTTTATTTGCAAAACATGACAATTCTCTTTTCTAACCGTTTGATTTAACAATTTTCGATCGCAAAAATTATTATTAAAATTGAAATCAAAATATTACTACCGATGCCAGTTAAATTTCTATTTTATAGAAATTTTATTATATATTCCATATAATAAATGTTAGGAATTATTTTAGCTACTTTTAATAATAATTACTAATTTGTTGCCAGTAATTTTACAATATTAACATTAATAATAAATTATTTTCAATGTTAGCGTAATTGTAAATAATAGCAATTCGGCAGATTTTCTCCACTTTTCTCAATTTCACTTGAATTTGAAACTAAATCCTTCACTTCTTGTATCCGTATTTCTAAACATCAATTATATCACAAAAAAAATTCCATTTGCTCGTTTCTGTAAAGCGGGAATACACAAAAGATCCACGCAAGTTATGTCGTTCTAAAAAAAGGCGTACAACGAGTAAATGAAATTTCAATGCGGATCCGAACTTTTTAGCGAGTTAGTGCTCCTTTCTTAATTCACCTCCTTTTACCAGAAAATTGCTTTCTTCAATACACCGACGCTCCTCTGGTTGCCAAGCTAGAGGCGTTTTTCAATTAAGGCAAGTCCCTCAACGGAAAACTATATTTGAACTGAACTAGAAAAAGGCACCGTATTTTTTAATACGCTTCGAGAGAGGTATTCGAATCTTTCTTTTACGGGAAAATTTCAATCGCGAACACCAGGACTCGCTAATTTCAATATTATTTCTTATGAGTATTTGGATTCATGAGAAAACGTTAATCGCCAATTTTTCTCACGCTAGAATTAAATATCGATCACTCTCCCCTAATTTTAGAATCTATAATATTTCGTTGCGAATACAAATTTCTTTTATACGAATAAGACCCCCCTCCCCCCGCCCATTTTACAAAAATGACAATTTGTCATTTCAAGCCTATGAAATTTCGAAAAATATCAATTTTTCGAATTTCTCGCTCTAATTTTGGTTCACTGGAAATTATAGTTTTGGAATTACAAATATTTTAATTCCAGCAAATATTTTGTTACTTCGAAGAATATTTTTTTTGTTTATCCAAAAAAATTGTTCCTATTGTCAAATTCTTGCAAAAATTTTGCAATGGTTTTGTGGCACCGAATAAAAATGAAATTTGATAGAAAATGATTTATTAAAAATATGAAATTTCGAGAATCAATAATTTTTCCAATTTCTCGCTCCAGTTTTGGTTCATTGGAAATTTAATTTCTGGAATCAAATGTATCTTTATTCGAGAATTATAGGTAGCAAATTTTTTTTGCTTCGAAAAACATTTTCCGTGGAAATCGGCAGTCGCGTATTGCGGTAGCCGTTAATGTTGAATGCGACATTAAGTTCTCCTGAATCAAGAAGAAACGTCGTTCAACCGTAGGGATTTTATAAGGTATTTCGTTGACAATAGAAATTTCCTACCCCCTCGGCACGGGGTATCCCAAGTGCTAAATTTTTGTGTTAAACGACGTGGAAAAGGTTCGCATAAACTGTTCCGATACTTTTTACTCTTATTTTTTATTACATAAAAGATAAATAAAAAGGAGAAAGAGAGAAAGAGAAAAGCAATGTTTACTGGTTTGGATTTTCCACAAGTGCTTCAATTGTTGTCACCGTAGCGTAAGAATTGGCTGACTCAAAAGCTGGAAAAAAAAAATGTGCAAGCGCGTAACAAAGAAACGTGGATTTTTTAATATTTAAAAAAAATTATGACCAACGTAATTTTCATTCTTCTACATCCAATTGAGCTTTTTTTTCTTTTACTTAAATTCCAATTAGAGTCCAATTGGTATTTATCCTCGCGAATATGAAGAAATAAACATAATTATACTTAATCTTAGTTTAAATTTATCATTTATAATAAATTGATAGATAAACATAAACTTATAATATAAAAATGAAAAAAAATTACTAATTTAAAAACATTTGAATACATATAGGGAGGCCATAGAAGAACAAATTAACAAAATTTATTCCGTTATAGCAGTTTTTAAATGTTACAAAAAATATTTTTGCCTTTGATGGTAAAATTCATTCCCACGCATATATTGTAACAAATATTGTTATTTAGTCGAAATTGTTTTACGTTCAGTAGAAATACTGTAAAGTAACAAAATTGTTTTCTGCACTGTAGATAATTAAATTCTCTTCCATTGAAATAGCTTTGATTCGATTCTTTTATCTCATTATTCAGGTGCCGTGTATTGGAAGAAAATTCTAGAGGAAAGAAAGAAACAATTTTTTTTTTTTGCTCTACTTTTCAAAAGTAGAATATTGCAAGACTGTCCCATAAAAGTTTCTTCTACAGAACAATGAATTTTATTTTCCAGATTGTAAAATCTGCCAGTGGGGTATAATCGGAATTATTTTAACGCAGTAAAAAAACTGCTTCCTGTGGCTAAAGCTTTCTCTTCGTATGGATTTTCTTTCGCTGTATAATTTTTTTTACCTGAAAATGGCTTTATTCGTTTAATTAGATTTCACATTATTGAAGGAAATTATAGTGGAAAGAAAGAAACGTTTTTTTTTTTATTTCCAGACATATTCTTTTACGACCGTAAAAAATTAATTTCACCTGGAAAATCCTTTGATACGTCACGACCATTCTCTCGGTAATTTCAGAAAAGGCTACAACGGATTTCGAAATCTCGTTTACAATTCAATTCCATTCGAGAGTAAGGGAATTTATATGCAGCCCCTGAATCCGTGTAATTTTAGCCTTTTTTGCTTAATAGGTATAATATAATATTTAAATTTTGTAATTAATAAAATAAAATAATTAATAAAATTTGTAATTTTATAATATTTAATAGCTATAATACTTCCTATTTGGAACTTGTTGAAAAAAGTGTTAAGGACATAAAATCGCGCGTTAAGAAACTTGGAACGACAAATAGACAGTTTGGTACAAGTGACAGTAATTGTTATTACAAGCAGCAGTTATCTCTTCCCACTTACACCTACGACATTATTACTGAGTTTTCAACTTTCCTGAAAGTCGTGTCTTCTCTTTCCCTTTCTAAAGTGGTTCGTACGAGAGTCGTCACTTTTCAGACTTGCGTTTTCTACTTGAAACAAAGATGAAAAGTGAAACCGAAACTTTTGTTCTTCTTTCTATTCTGATTCGAACAATTTTTTCTAAAAACTATTTTTTACATGTATTCTATGTAACTATAATATTTGTTAATATCATAACTATAAGCTAATATGTATCACTAGTTGAATTATCAATAGTTATATTATGAATAATTTATTAATAATTTCATTATTAATTATTAATAGATTATTATTTATAGAATACTATAATTTACAGTTAAATAAATTATAGTTGTTAACTGCAATACCTAATATCAACAATTGAATTCATTTTGTTTCTTTCAAGAACGAAACAATTTAATTATCACCTGGACGTGGTACTTTTGGGTCGGTTTTTGAATTGGCTGGTAATTAATTTTTTTTTCCGGTGTAATTAAAGAAATTTTCGCAATCGCTTAATAGATGTTTAATTGATAGAGATCGTCCTCGTGTGTCACGCATTTATAAAGGTCGTTCTTTGTTGCGCTGAAAATACACCTGGGTTTCTTTTTGCATCGTGTGGTGCAAAAAAATGTGCAAAAAAAGGACCGTCTGTGCTTTCGCTAAACCTGCACTAATTACCTGCCAGATGCCTACCATAACCAGTCATAAGCACATAAATTTTGTACCCTCAAGAAATACAGAGGAAAATAATTTTTTTTTCAGAATCTCGCTTATTATACCTTCGTTCGATAAATCATTTTTCGGTAAAGAAAAACAGAAAGGAATTTTCTCGAGGTAATCTTTTTAAATCAACAACGAACAAGAAACGTGAATTTAAATAATTAATTTCAAATCTTATTCCTTCCCAACTGGAGCAAAATTGAAATTATTAAAATTATTGATTAATAAAGAAAAATTAAAATTACTAAAATTATTAATTACTTTTATTTTCATTATAATAAGCGACAAGATTTCAAATCAATTTTAAAAATTATACTAGCGGTTAAAAATGTTCCACCTAAAATACTCGTTGAAGAATTTCCCTTGTTTTGCATTTTTGTTGTCCATCGTAAAATCAATTTCTGCAGGATCGTAAGACTGCAATTAAAATGTGTGTGTTTAAATCAAAGTTCTATTATCGGAAGCTATAATTTTCATTCTTCCTTCACCAACAAATCTTATAAAAGACAACATTTTTCTACGGATTTATATTTTCTTTTTTAATGGTAGCATAAAATCCAGTATCCCATTAAAGGTAGCTGCGAAAGTTGTCATTCTTTATCATAAAACTGCTATATAACTGGAGTAGAAAAGAAAAATACTTGAAAATTTAATGAACAAAGTTTCTTGAGAAAATTGAAAATCTTCATGATTCCATACATCGAACCCGAAAATGTCCCATTAAGGGAGAAACATTGGATGCGATATTTCCTCTTTGTGAAATTTAATTAAAAAGTAAGAAAAAAAAAATGGAAAATTTATCTTGCGTTATTTTGCGTCAAAACACTCCATTGAAAAAAGTAACAATAGTTTGGTATAAATGAATGAAATGAAAAAAAAAAACGGCAATAAATGTCGCAAGAAACTACGGTAAAATCGTTAGTATCGCGTTCCTTTTTCCCGACTTCGTCTGACGATTCTTGAGATTCTTCAAGAGCCTGAGAAAAATAGAAAGCACCGGAGGGAAAGAAAAATGTGACGACAGAAAAGTTAAAACAATAAAAAGAACGCAGGAAAAGAGGAGAAACGATGTGATGAAAAATTCATTTCGTGACAAAATGACCTTTTTCTTAGCAACGATTTTTCTTCTTAATCATCGCTACATTTTTGTTTTTTCCTCCCTTTCCATTCTTCTCTTTCTCTTTTCTTGATGCAAGAAATTTATTTTTCTATTCACGAGAATGCACCGAAAATTTATTGCAGGAAGACCCGCGACCCGTTGAATAAATAGAAACTTCTCTTTAAATATATATATATATATATATATATATATATAAATTTTTCTTCGTCCATTCTATCATCTGAACGTTTTGATTTCGTCGACCTGTCGGGATGAATAAAATCCCTGTTCCGATTTTCGTTTGAGGAAGGATGAAAACACCGTGAAAATTTGTGGTTAACATTCACCACCCTGACAGGCGACAGCTTTGGGAACTTTGGGAATTTTTCTCAGGACATTGCGAAAGTATTCGGAAAACCTATAAATAAGTTGATCTAAATTTCCATGAAGCGTGTAATCGGCCTGTTTTCTAGTTAGAATTTAAACAAACTTAGCAAATCCCCCTGAAAACAAACATTTCGTCGAACCTCGAATTTTTCCAAATACTGGTTCTTCGTGAGATGAAAATTCGATAGGAAAAAAAATATAATAAATTCATCAAAATTTTCATTCGATTGAAAATCGACTCGTTTTCCAATGAGAATTTTCAAAAGTTACCAAATTTTCCCTGGAAAACAAATTTCTACAAACCTCGATATTCGCCAATTTCTGTTTTTTTTAAAATAAAAATATGATGGCAAAAAAAATTGGTTGACCTAAATTTCTATGTAACTCGCAATCGACCCATTTTCCAATTAGAAATTTATTCAAATTCCGCGAATTAAAACAAATTCTAAAAAATCTCCAGAGTCCGTAATTTCCGGTCTTTTGTGTAACAAAAATGCGATAGAAAAAAATCTCTTTGGTGAAATTTCGCAATATGTGCAATAATATTATAATATATTTGAAACGAAATGTACTGTAAAAATAAAAAACAGTATCGTTTCCATTATTGCAAAAATAGAAGTGGTATTTCAATTTATTTAGAAAAAAATACTTTGAATGTTCATAATCTAATGATAGAAATTTAATTAAAAGTAAATTTCCATTGACAAATTAACCATACCCTTAAATTCTATGAAAAGGGACAGAATTTATTTCATTTCTTATCAAACAGGAAACGGATTTGAAATTACAGTAATAATTTTTAGAAAAAAGGAGACTATGTAGCAATTCCGGGAAAGATGAGTCGACTGGGTTGTAAATCTTGTTGAATTAAATATTTCCCTTTCGATAACTGCTGTAATAAAATTAAAGAATTATATATAGACGTAGTTATAAAATTAGCAATGCGCGTCAACTTCAACATTTTTTCGTAGACGGGACGGAAGTTGGGGACTTCAAAGCGTTCCGGGATTTTTATTTTCGCGTGAACTTTTATATTAAGTCGAAACGTTTCTATATTTACGGGATCGAATCATGGGTAATTATTTTCCCGAAATTTGGAATTATGCCCATCGACAATTGTTCCCAGAATTCGCGAGAAAAACCACTATTGTTCACAGGGACGAAAATACAATGGAAACTTGACTTTGCCAATCGCGTTTCGCAGCAGATTTACATCCACGATTTTTCTTGTTCGTTATTTTGATTTGCAATATTTATATTCGCTCTTTTCGGTCTGCTGCTTTAAATTAAATACGTACCTACCTTCGTCCACTCGGTTTTCCCCGAGGGCCATTTTCCCTATGCTAAACAAATGTATCATTTACAGCGGCTCTACATACCCACGCGTTTGCATTGCAAACGTGATGAATAAATAAGTAAATGAAGAAGAAATTAAATAAATATACTAACACAGGGAGACTAGTTTATCGAGGTAATAAAAAAAAATCATATTTTTACTCTCGTTATTAATTATCTAGGTACTATTATTATAATTAATATATATTTTTATCATTTCCACCTACAACCTCCATCATATATGTAATTATTCGGTAACAATAATTTGGTGGCACTAATTAATGCCTTATTTTAATTTCGAGCAGACAACTGAACAATGGCGGGATCTATTATTTACACCGCTTGTTTCAATTTACACATCATTTGTATATCGTGCGGCTTTTTAAAGCAATGGAAATATTTACAATTCAATGACTCGAATAATTATAATTTACTGGTATTCAGTTTGAATCCCACTTCAACCCATAATGGTTCAATTTTTTATTATTAGTATTCGATTGATATACTAGTCAAATTAATTTTAAATGGGAAATGTCATGGTAAAATCTGTTTATATTTTTTTTTATTTTCTATATTAAACTACGTATGAAAAAAAATTCAATACAAATTTGTTTATCATTCCAAAAACTGTTCTAATAAAAAAAAAAATCGTGTAATTCGGAAGATATTTTAACCCTTTGCCGTCCGCACGTCAGATCGGGATTCTTTCGCTTGACGCCGGTATAAATCTTTATGTACGACACCAACGTGGTGCCACCGGCGTTTGCCCGAAAGTTGTCGCATGGCATCAACGTGGTGCCACCGGACGGCATAGTGTTAATTAGCAGTAACACTGGATTTCATCAAAATCGTAAATTAGAAATTATGAAATGGAAACTAAGAAATGGAAAAATTATGACAGTTCAAGTGGAACGTTGCATCAACGCAATAGGATGCGGTCAAGGGTCAAACCGTGTAGGTCCAATCGAGAAAGTCATTATCGATGCGAAAACGATGTTAATGATGTAAATCGGCAGCCGCCTGTCACATACTAATTCCGAGTCCACTGCGAATATGAAAGGCAGCGAGAAATCACAGTCTCAATCGATAGCTGGCACATGCGACTCACGAAGTTGCATCAAACCAGTCTTCGAATTGACCGTTGCATGCGCAAATTGGTGATGAATACCGATGACGGTAATAATCCACGAAGTACTTACGTACTTGCTTAATGACACCGTGGCATTTGGAGCTTGGAACTCTATCCCAAACTAATTCCGTCTATTTTTTGTCGGAAGATACACTATGTCCTTTCGGTGCATTCCGATATTGTCATTTCTTTTACATTCTGGTCCAGTCAATGGTTTTTTCGTTTTTCAATGAATTTACTAATTGGTATCTTCTATGAAATCTTCGTTTTGTCCATTCGCGCTGCATGGCCCGGTCTCAATATATTGTAAATTATATTAATTAATTACACCGGCACACAAAAATAAAAAAAGGCTCTGAGGCGGAGGTCCCATATATATATATATATTCCCATGTATTTTGACCCGCTGAACACGAATCTGGAGTCAGAATTGCTCCATCACCCTCCATTTTTTTTAAATCACAGAAATTGGCTGGAAAATGCAGAAAATGCGTTTTTTTTCGTGATTTTTATGGTACTTGCTAAGTTTACCAGCAACTTATGGATCCGAAATATGTTTTTTCCATGTATTTTGAGTTGCTGAATTCGAATCCGGCATCAGATTCCACCGAGCACTTTTCATTTTTTTGTTAAATTGCAAAAAATTACTGGAAAAATCGAAAAATATATTTCTCGATTTTTCCAGTAATTGCAAAAAATGAAAAGTGCTCGGTGGAATCTGATGCCGGATTCGAATTCAGCAACTCAAAATACATGGAGAAAACATACTTCGGATGCATAAGTTGCTGGTAAACTTAGCAAAGTCTAGTAATTACTAGAATTTAGGAACCATCAAATAATTCCTAAAATCGCATTTCCAAAGACCCTAATTTAGGAATCATTGTATTACTATTAATAATTGAATTACTAGGACTTATTGAAGACCAACCCATTCGCATGGAAATTCCTTCAAAAGAATGATATCAGACGTTTGTTACGCTTGAACCCGAAGCTTTAAACGCGAGATGAATATGATGAATAGGGTACATAATATATGTTTGCAAAGCGCTGGTATTACAAGCAAACGATGTAAATGCTAAAGACCTTAGGTGGTCTCTTTCTTCTAAAGCGAATCAAACGTAAATTCATAGCGAGCAAAAGCTGCGTAAATAACTTGGCAAGATGTAACTCGCTGCTCCTCGATTGACTTCTGTTTAAAAAAAGGAGAAATCGTCTATCACCGTCCTTCTCTTGAATTTGCTTTTACAGCTTTTTACCGTATTTCAACTACTAGTCGTGAATATTCACGCGGGGAGAAGTCGACTCTGCCGGGTTGCAAACGTTCCTTCAATTTTTTTCCTTCCCCGATTTCGAGTGCACTTTTCAGCTCGAGTTATTCGCTTTGAGGAGACTCGACTTTTTCTCGTTCCCATGATTCGCTTTCATTTTGACATCTTTTGATAACATCACATTTTCAAAAGGACAATTTTTTTTTTCTTGACATACCCAGAAAAGCGGGACAATTTCAAACGACACCGTAAATATGAAACTTTTCAAAATAAATTTCTCAAACTTCCAAAAAAATTCTACCAATTTTCTAGACCCCAGTCAAGTACCGCCGCTACTTTCTACTTTTTACCAAGAAATCTTCGCTCAACCAAATCAGCTGCATCTTCAAACTCCTCTAACTGCGCATCCATAATTAAAAAAATGCCGACTCTGCACTTTTCTCATGCATTTCTTCTTCGGGTGCGAATCCTAATTGCAATTAACGCGATTGGCTGCTCCCACGGGGACGCCGGTACGACGAAAATCCGGAAAGGGAATTTCCCGGGACGTAATTCTCGACTTTGCAATCTCCTGCAGACACCTACGACCCCACCACCTTCCTTCTTGGCTACATCGTCGTCCGAGTGAATCCTCGCTTGTTGCTATACGTCACAAAAAAAATTGTCGACTTTCCCGTACGAGTAGAACCACCAAAACCCTCGTGTCCATTTCCTGGTGTCTGCATATTTTTTTTATTTTCCACCCTCGGACGCGCCTTCCTCTCTCCGAATGCGCGAATCGTTACAACGAGAGCGAGCTTTTCTTTCCGATCAAAACGCTGTGCTATGGGCTTTTGTTAAACATACATATTAAAAGCTGGTTATCTCGAGGTACCCAACGTGGGTAAGAGCAACGCGGCTGACGTTGCGTTACTCTTTGGGTTTCGGAGTTTCTATTCCTGGAGCACCCTGACTCCTCCTTTAGCTCTCTCTCCTACGGGAGAGGAGGTGTGCGAAGAAGATGAGGAAGAAGAAGACGAAGAAGAAGAAGAAGAAGAAGAAGAAGAAACTTTGGAGAGAGAAAGAGAGTCTTGCGTGGAATAGCGTGGAAGGTAGTGGATATTGCTAGTGCGCGCGTGAATGAGCGTAGATACAGTTGGTGGAATTCAAAGATTATTTTTCGGTACCAGTAATTTTGTACGAGCAGCAGCGAGCGAGAGACCAATTGGGATTTACGCGTTTTCGAAAACGCAGTCGTCGGCCCTTAACGAGATATCCCTGCGTTGCTCCACTCAGTTCTCTTGAGAAATCAAGGAGACGGTTTATGATGAAGAGATCGAGACGAAGATGAAGATGAAAATGAAGGAGAAGAAGACGAAATAGTTTCGTCATTTTCAACCTACGGGACAAACCATCCTTCTTCTTGTCTGTCACAATCTCGATTTGATACTCAATCTACCGCGTAATTTTTACGTCGCCTTTCATCGCGATATGAATGATTTCTTCATTTTTTTTTCCTCCACCTTTCTTTCTGTCTTATCATGTTTTTCAATTGACTCGCGTCTTTTCGTAAACACCGGATGACGAGGTTTTAATAGTTCTCGATTTTTCTCCGACTCGTTCGAGCATAATTGGACGGTAAACGTGAGAATTAGTTTCAGTGGCTACCGTACAATGAGAGTTCAGCTAAACGGGCAAGTTTGGTTCTTCAACTCGGGAAACGTGATTCATCTGACCAAAACGAAGAATTTCCTCCTCGGGATGACTAAACGCAATAAATTGGGACGCTTAGGATTTTCGGCTTTGCGAAAAGCTCAACGTGGTGTAGAGTTTTCCTGCTTTTCATCTTCACGCTAACATGGATTCTTTCGCTCATGCTCGATCTTCCGCTCGCGCGGGTCCCGTGCTGGGACAGAGATCGTCCCCGACTGATCTTCCTCCCGGTACCGCTGATTTCTTTTTCCATGTAGTTTCTTTTTTTTTTTTTCGTAGTGGTACGTGACTAATTGTGGCAATTGTTGATGGTTGATTTTTTGTTCGTTATAATCCATACTCTGTTTTTCTGTTCGTGGCAATGTATCGAATTCTAGGACGGGCATGTGGGCATTGTCCCTTACTGGTGCTGTCCTTAATTACAATTTACGTAATTAGTAGCAGTTGTCCAAATTCTTAGAGACAATTGTAGAAAAATTGTTGATTTTGAATTTTTCTAATTCGCTGGATTTTTTTTTCTGTCGCAACGATCGAAAGTTTTTCCAACGTTGTTTCTTCTTTTTGTTAATTAGACCAATAATTATTAGAAACTTGAAATAATCTTTGTATTTTTATTTTCGAATTGGTAACTTTCCGTGTAATTGAATAATTTCGGAATTCTCCCAAATTGACGATTATGGCATTTAGAAAAAAATAAATAAATAGAAACTAGAATAAATAATAGAATGATAAAATAATCAAGAAAAAAAAAAAAAACTAATTTTATTGTTTCTCTAAATATATTGAGAAAGTAAAGGTACTGATAGGTCAGATTCTCACCCGGATGATTCTATAAAAAATTGTTCCTCGTTGAGCTGTATCATTACAGTCGCTCTCTCTCTCTCTTCGTGTACTATTTTCTGTGTCACTTGCAATCCACCAAATACCCGAACGGACGATGATGTCAATGAAATTGTTGTAAAATGTTTTTCGTACGTTGTGATATCTTCTAATCGTACAGAACATTGGAGAAAGTTATAAAATGGCATAGAGTCGGGGAACGGCACACCTGATAGTGTCAGTGTGGTGACTTTTCGTGGTGTTGGATTGAATGGAAGGAAAGTTGAATAGTTGTTGCAATGAAGGAAGTGAAAAAAAAAAATTTTTTTTTAATTCTGCTTCGTGTAGAAATTTTAAATGTGTAGATACAAATCTCGTGGTGTTATAGAAATTGGTAGAAATTGGAAAAATTAAATATTGTAAAAAAAGAAAGAAATTGACTATCAATATTTTAATAACGACCGAAAAAAAAAACATAATTAAGCGTTAGAAAATCGGGATTGGACATCATAAGACGACTTTCAGTCCACGTTTAGTTGGGTTCGAACAGCAATCTATTGGTATGCTGACAGGAAATGTTTACCGGCATTTAGATGAGAAATACCAGAGACAGTAGTTGTCTTCTGCCTTACCACTGGAACACTATTTTTAACTATATTTTCGGTTGGGCCTAAAGAGAGATCGAGCATTATCACTGCTACTTAATAGTAAGCTTAAAGGCTAATAAAAATCAATAGAAAAGCATTAAGTTAATCGTGTTCAAGATAATGCAAAGGAATTCCCCGTCAATTTTTGCGCGATTTTAAGAATTTTCTATTTTTCTTTATTTATCAAGATTGAACTTATCATCGGGAAATGTATCAAAATTGTTTCTTCTATTGTGAAACTATTACTTTGTATGACAAAAAATATTCCTGAATTTTCGTTTTTCTGAAAAATGCAGAAGAAATCGAATTTTTTGTTCCTTTTGTGTATAAAAGATTTATTTTCTGACTGAAATCTTAAAATTTTTTTTTACAGAAACGCCGAAATAAGCGGTGATCCAGAAACCGTATAGATAAATTTTCAAAATTCGCTAAAATATGTATGTTAGGAACGTAAAAAGAAATTGCTCAGGCAAATTCCCAGTATTTGTTCGTTTGATTTCTTGTCAAATACCACGAGGAAAAAGTCTTCTGCGAAATCTCTTACACTTTCTGGAAAATTTCATTCATCCGAATACATTTGTCTATTTTTTCAAATTACAGATAAATTCCCTGTAAATTACATCTGCAATAAAAACGTCGATTAATTTATTCGAAATTTCGGTAACCATTTAGAAATTCAGAGAAGAATGTGTAACAGAAAAATGGTAATGTCAATTATAGCCTTTATCTGACCCTAACGAGATGCTCGAATATTGTAAAAAAAAATAATATTTCGACTTTTTCAATGATTGAAAAAATTGAATTGGATTAAAAGTTTTAAAAACTGAATTTGATTAAAAATTATGAAAATTGAATTTGATAGTTCGAAAATTCTTAAAATTGGTGGAAATAAGAATATTCACATTTTCTTGCGACAACAAAAATTTTTTTATGACAAGACCATTTTTTTTTTAACAAAATCCTTCCTCGAGTGATCTCTCTCTCTTTCCGGAGGAGATCTCGTCCCTAATAGGATTCCTGTAACTCTTCAACTGTTTTCCGGTCTATCAGTTGGCGCAGAGCGGTAAGACCTGGTGTTGACTTGTTGAGTTTCCTCGGAGCATTTTAGAACCACACAATATTTTCTTGTCTTCCGCAATTTAGAGAAAACATCTCCCCGCTGTTCTATATGTATTGGAACAAAACGAAAGAATGATGCCGTTAATCCTCTCAAAGTATCTCCGGTTAGTCTCTGTCAGTTTGTTCTACATTTCACTTTGACGTCGAAGACATTCGTAAGCTGTCTTCACGCGTCCATCTGTTTCCAAATTCTATGCAATTTTTTTCACTTCACTTGTGTTTATCCTTTTATCATTTCTTCTATTTTCTCAGATAACACCAATTTTATACTTTATTAATAGGTTTCGGGTTCAAAAGCTAACAACTGCTGCTTTCCCTTCGTTTCCTTTTGCGCATAGAAAAAACAAAAGATTCTTTTCTTAGACGTGTCGGCAGCAGAACAACGGCATCACGTTGTATACTTTTCCCTTCTCTCTCTCTCTCTCTTATATTTGAATAGTCTGTTTTTCTTTTTTCTCATCCAAGCTTGGACTTTTCGAATTCACTGATTTTCCTTTTCTCAAAACTTCCGTCCTCTGATTCATCAATTTTTTGGCATACGTGTGGTGCAAAAGAAATTTGTCAATTTCTTCAGCTACTATTGCTAGAGAAATTGCCGTTCCAATTAGAAAATAGGTTTCGAATTTTGTTTTCAAATTTGTTTGTCGGATTTTGGTTTGAAATCAAGATTTTCCAAATTCTCAAATTTTCCTCCTCTTGTAATTTAAAAACACGATTACTTTTGGCTCGAATTTTTAGGGTATTTGTGGTGCAAAAGAATTTTTCGATTTTCTCTAGTTACCATTGGTACAGAAATTGTATCTTCGACAATAAAGCTGCCGTTGAAAGCAGGGGTATGCTTGGAAATAAATACTTTAGAATAAATTCAAGGTTGGCCAGAATCGTGTGGATAGTTTCTACAGCTTTTCTTGTAATCCGTCTGTCTAATTTTTTACGTGAAATTAGGGGCTTTCAACTCACCAAATTTGACATTTTCGACACAGTATCGCTTTCAGCCACGTTTCTTCTCTCGATATTTCCCAAATGTTTTCTTTTCTGACAGTTTCTTTCATCTAGTACAAGAAATTTTTAGTGTATACGCCGCGTGGGAGGAACCTGCAATTGTCTTTAGCTACCATTGCCACAGAAATCGTGCCTCTAACTATAAGACAGTTGTTGAAAAAAAAGCTGAGCTCGGAATTATTATAAAATTCATTACGATACCGTCGAATTATTGCAATTTTTTTGCAATTTGCTGGTTCGATTTTTCCAACTCAGCAAATTTCTTCCTTTTGCAATCAAACAATGTTTGCTTTTCCAACAATTTCTTCAGCTAATTTTAGAATTTTCCAGTGCATTTGTGGTGTAACAGAAATTTTTTAAATTTCTTTAGTTGCAGTTACGACAGAAATCGTGTCTCCAAATAAATAAAAAAATATTTCTTGAAAGCAGACGTATTCTGACAAATTTTCAATTCAGTAAATTTGATATTTAATTATCGTTTAATGCTGAGGTTTCTTCTCTTGGTAGTTTACAAAAGTTTTTTTTTATTTTCACTCAATTCCTAAACTCTATGGCGCCTTTGCGGTTTAAAAGGAACTTTGAAGTTTTCATAAACTTTTGTCTCTGCATAGACAGAAAGGGAGTCGTAGTCATATTATTTTTAGTTGCCGTTCCTACGGAAATCGTGTTTCCAACTACGAAATAGCGGTTGGAAGCTGAGGTACACTTGGAAATTCCTTGCAATTAAAAATTCCTGCTGGTGTCTCGAATTTTTGAATTATAGTAATATTATTTTTCTACTAAATATAAATATTTGTTTTTTTTTTTGACATGAAAACATTTTTGTAAACGAAAACTACTAATTTCCACATTTCGTTAATGTGAAGTAGCCAAATTGTACTAAAAAAATCGATCATTAATTATTCAACCAACATAAAAAGTGTGGTCAAAACACGCGTAACTCTGGAGTCTCGCTGAGCTCGAAAAGGTTAAGCAGTAACCTCAGTGGGGTTAAATAAGATAATTTTTATTCACCAATAAGGCATTCTCGAGCGTGACCCAAGAGCTTTGGACGGCAAATACTCTCAATAGGGTTTCCAATAAGAGGGAAAGTTGAAGGCAAAGGATGTATTATACTTATATTTTCAATATGAGAGAATCGCCCCTGACTTTGTCCCTGACTCGAGCTGCTCCAATGTCCCTGACGAAGGTCTGCAGCAGAGAGCTGCGAATCCTATGGAAAACTATACGTTTAACCCTGTATTCGCAATCAAGCGTACCGGCTCTGTACGAATATAGTCATTTGGACTATAAACTTTGCTCGGTGCATTCAAGAAGACCTTAAGCTCAGCTCTCTTGAGTGCAATTTCGTTTATGCAGAAGATAGCATCACTTGTAAAAGAAAAAAATAGGGATATAACGCGAATAAATTTAGATACGAAGCGGCAAAAGGAATGGTAATAAGACCAAACGACGTTTACGTTTTAGATAAAAATGATAAAAGGGGTATATTAATAAAAAGTATTTGCGTAAATGGGATTTCAGTAGAAATGTTTGAAAAGATACTCAAGTTCTAAGTTTATTTAATGGAATCGAGTGCAAAACGTTGTATCCTGAATAAAACAGCATCATCTATGTGTCTTCTTCTTGTTACACCACTTAGTTCGGACTCTTCTTCTTCTTCTTCTTCTTCTTCAATGCGTATACATACATATATGAGATTACTCAACCACCAATCTTGTGGATAGATGCATAGAGTAGACGAAGAAGAAGAGTATAGAGAAGTATGTGTATATATAATGTTATAGTTACAAAGCACTTCTTCCTCTATACATAACATATGAAAAAGCTTCTTAGGAAACTAGAGAAACTTTAGAAGTTTATTGAAATCATGGCTAACGCATACTTTATTTAACTTTACCTAATAGTCGTTTACTATTACTGACTTTAATGTTCTTTAATAATATTACATACCAAAGCATTGCAACCGTGATGATGCTCGCGAAAATGAAATGTTCGGTGCGCTCAGTGAATTAATCTTCCTGCAATTTATGTCCCGTGGTTGAAAGTAAAACAAGAGCTGTATTTTGGGAGGTACATAGAAAGCCAGGAATTCGAAGATCCGCGGTTTACGCAACAAATATACGAAGAAAAGCGAGCGATGATAGATAGTCAATTTCACTACCTATCTATAAATTTAGTGGTATACTGTCTTACCGCAGGTACTAAATTGTTACGGAAATTTACCAAAATTTTCGATAAATCCATTATTTTTAGTGCAATTTTCTCCACCCCCAAATTTTCTATCCATCTAAAAATAATAAGTAATGATACTTAAGAATTTTCTTTACCATGGTATCGACAAATAGAATTTTCAATTGAAATTGCAACCTGGTCAAATTAACTCCCTAGTATTTAGAGTATTTATTCGTATACTTTGAAATTACAATTCGAAAATCCTGCGTAAAGAGGCCAAACGAGTAATTATTCCTAGAGTATCGTTGGTGTAGCATGAAGTCGATGTGGCAGTAGGAAATTTGAGGGCTGTGACTAAACGCTGAAAGTAGTTATTAAATTTTTACTAGCAACAGTTTAGTAATAGTTCCCGGTTAATAATGTTTTGCAATATACCTTAAGTTTGTTCGTATGTAAAACCCTCCTAAAAATAGTTCGCAATTTGCTCTTTCGCCTGTATAAATTTAATGACTTCGCAGCAAAAAGTGCTTCGAATTCTAAATATGAGAATAGGCAAACGTGTTCCCAAATTAGAGATTATTGAATTTAATTTAGGTGGAAATTATGTAACCACGATTTACTATTTTCTACATTTTTTTCTACTATTTTTTTTCCACACGCAGGAACGGTTCTTGAGAATGAGAAATTTCAAAAACTAAATTTCTCCGTTGATTAAAATCTAATTGCATTTACCAGAAATATTCGCATGGTTCGAATAATTATAATTTATTAACATAAAAACTTGGTCAATTCGAGGTCTGGTTTGATGCGATTTCCCCAACTTTTCCCATCTTTAACCACCCCTCTCGATTTTCTCAGCTCAGAGCAGTTGAGTTATAGCAGTTCTTCGTCAATTTTGGACGAGAACTTTTACTTCAATTGCAATTTATTGATCCAATTAATTTTAAACGTTCTCTCGTGAAGTATTTCCTATAGCAAATCTCGAACAGTTTCAAATTTTTTCTAACCCGGTACTTTCGCCATCCAGAATTTAGTAGGTTATTGGTTGAATTGAATTTCAATTAGCAGTAAAAAAAAATTTGTTCTCCAAACAAATTCGTCGCTACCAACGCAATTAAAATAATTGTTTTTGGTCCAAACACGGAAAAGAGACGCAGATCAAAAATAGATGTTTTTTTCACAATATCAAACGCACTGTGAAATGCAAATTCTCCATTGTGCAGAAAAAGTCATTACAGTAATGTGAAGTTTTGTAGGAAAAACAGCTTATACAATGCCTATACTAATTCCTGTACGTGATAAAATTCTGCATCATTTTCTGCTCTAATTCTCCGTCCGTGATAACGAATTTTTCGCTGGCCACGGAAACGAGGCGCGTGTAGTTAGTTTAGCGGAGAAATGTGATACGAGTACCAGCTTTGTAATGACGTCAAGCGAAATCTTTGTCACAAAGTGAAGCGAACAAATTGTGTCTTTGGAGCAACAGAACCGTGGGTATTCGTTATTTTGAAAATTTCCGAAATTTCGAATAGCGAAATTGCGAGAAATTTAAATATTTAGTGACATTTAGGAAAGCGGAACGGTGTTGTTTACGTAAAATCCTCTCGAGTCTATTTTCAGAAACTCGTTTGAAGAGAATTTTCGAAAATCTTCAAAACCACCAATTTGTTGATATTCGCGTCAATGAAATTTACAATTCGCTAAAAGGTTTGGAGCAAAGCTTTTTTTTTCAGGATGCAATTATTTACGAATTCCTAATTTTTTTTGCTGCACGTGCCGGGATTAGGAAACGACCAATTTGCTATTTTTCGTACAATTTCAAGCTTTTAATCGGCCATCAAAGTTTCAGGATCAGTCTTGGTCTTATTTCCACTGGTTTTGCAATACAATAAAATTCGAAGAAATATATATTCCTCGAACTCGAAATTCATCTGGTTTTTCGAGATTGATGGCAACAGGTACAAGATTTTGAAATTTAAAAAAAATGTCAATTTGGGGACTTTCGAAACGCGATTTACGGAAGAGGGTTGACAAAAGACGGAGACGCACAGGTTCGTGGAAAAACACAATACGTTGATGAATAATTCACAGGATAGTTCGCGCTAAAAGAACAATACCAGTTCTCCTGTCAAATGAAAATCCGCTTTTATGGAGAAGAAATCTTTTTTTAGCGGCACACATGTACACAGGGGCTATTCTTAACCGCGGGACAAATAAATATTCTATATAATGAAAGTCACGTTTAGCTAAATCCGAGAAAATCTAACATCAGTCAACGCTACTTGATGTATTTTCTTTTCTTTCTCTTTATCCCCATCTGCTTCAAAGGTGAACATCGTCATTTGACGTTTAAAGATGTAACACGTGGTAGAGGAACCTGTAGGTAGATGTGTTAGCAACAAATTTCACGATATTTAGCTTCTGCGGGCAGATTCTAGAGGAGTAAAAAGAACGAGAAGAAAGAAGGGAAGTTGGAAAAGAAGAAGAAGAAGAAAACGAAGACGAAGAGGAGTTTAAAGTGTAAAAGGGTAACAGGGGAAAGACGCGTTATTTCTGCTCTATTTCTGTATTTTGTCCTCACACATTTCCAAGCATTAGTATCGGCAGTAGTAAGAGCATCGGCAGCCGGCAGCCGGTGGCAAGTTTTCATGCGTATAGTGCTTTTACGCACACGCCTGCTACAAGAGCCTGACTTTTCGTAGGCAAAACTGCACTTGTACGCGTTTCGTGTTAAAATAGACTGGCTCGAGCATCAAACAAAAATGACAAAACCTTCTTTTCTCCCGAGTATGTTTAGAGTTTTAGAGGATGCCATTTTCCTGCCTTGTAGTACCACTTCCTTTCGCTTTTTTCCTTTCATTCCGGATCGACGTAATTTACTGCTTCTGTCGAACCCGCTGACGTTATAAAATTGACTTTGAACTCTTCTTTTGACATCGAATTTAGCCTTTTTGATGTAGCTGTGTCTGCGGTTCGCTTTCGGATGCCGCGACGATAGAAACGTACGGAAATTTTGGTATCGTCGGTTTGGGGATTCGACGTCAAGCGAAAGCTTCAGTTGGTTTTACAGGAGTTTGTCGTTTCTCCCTCGTATTTTTCATATGATTTTTGAAAAACACGAAAATAGACGTCGTGGGCTCGGGCTTGCCGTTCTTAGAATTTCTGAAATTCGAATAGGAATTTTTGTAAAAAATAAAATGGTCTCGACGATGGACACTTGAAGCCATTTCCTTGTCGTGGCCGAGAAAAGGAGAGGGTTTGATTTTTCTTTTTTGGCTTTTCGGTTCCATTTTTGGGATTCGTGAAAATAAGTGGAGGCGGCGTTGGATTGGAATCGAAGAAAATCGGATAGGTATTTTTTCGGAAGCGGTGAAAGTAATTTTGTATCAGGATTTTGAAAAAATCAAATGTTCTCAGATTTTTAATAAATAGCAAAGGGGTTCTATAAAAAAAAGATAAATGTATAGAGAAGATAAAATGGTTGACAATAGTGATAAAATAATTAATAACAGTGGATAGAAAAAAATTAATATCATTTTTACCGCCTTCGGTCGTGACAACAATCGAAATGTTTCACGCCTCTGAGAAATGAATGGGCAAGAACGCATTTAGACGTCTAACAATGCTGTGAACGGAAATAGCTGTTGAAAAGAAAAATCTCGTTCTAGGGTCGATGACGTATTCGAAAAAGAAGACACAACAAAAAATATATATTTAATTCCACCACTTTCGATTCGACTTTCAGGATTTTTATAATTGCCAAGCGGTTTGTGAGAAGAAGCCAACTCGTGCCAAGTGAATCGTGAATGTGTTCCCCAAAAACTTTCGTCGAGTGCTTTGAAATGCACGATTTTGTTTAACAGCAATTGAGAAGACAAATTTCACAAATGAAACGTTTACGAGCGAACGGAGGGACTAATTTCCATTCAATTTGTTGCGATTTTATAAAATCCAGAGAAATTTGTATTTCGATACGAAGAAAGGGAAGAGAACACCAAAAGTGATAATACGTGTGCCTTAAATATTAAAAAATGAAAATGAAAACTCTTAAAATTATTATCGACGTTGAATCAGAGGGTTACCGTTTTTTTACCAAAGCAATTTGTGATACTTAATATATTAACGGGAAATTGCAAGACAAATGTTTTAAATATTTTCTGGAAAGAAATTATTCCCACTTTATGGAAGAAGAAATGTGGAGAAGGAATCATGTTTCGTGTAAAAGATTTGGAACCACGTCGAAGAAATCTAGACGGGGTTGGTTTCCGAAAAAATTACGTAGAAAGTTTTGATAAGAATTAACGAGCGAAGGAGCCAAGGAAGGAAGAGAAGAAATGGTATAATTAAAAAAATACCTCATCGGCAATTGAGAAGAAAATCCCAGCGAGATTTACAATATTTTCATAATTCCAAAGCAACAAAGTAGAAGTAATTTAGCGAAAGAAAAATTGGTAAAAGGTGAAAGGGAAACCGTACGTGAATTTTTTAAGGAAAATTACAAAGCAACCGATTACTAGTAATTCGATTAAAAAGACTTTTTTGTAATTAAGAAGAAACTATGGGAATTTTAGAGAAATATTGCTGCAACCAAGAAAAAGTGTCGTTAGTCGCGAATTTGTAACCAATGCAATAAAACTGGAGCGTCTGAAAGATGAAAGCAAGAATGTAGCGAAGAGTACTCTGGATTATCATAAAAAGTACTCTTCCCAATAAAATTCTGAGCTCTCGCATGACAAAATGTTGGACATATTTCGTGGTTTAAAGAGCTTGATTAAAACTACGCATATACACACGGACACTCCGGTTTTTCGCTTACACTACAGCCTAACAGTTATTTTGTTAATGTCGTTTTCGTTAATTGTTACTACGAGGCAGTACGTCGGTAACCCGATAGATTGTATTCACAGTAAAGACCTACCCGAGGACGTGCTTAATACGTACTGCTGGATACATAGTACTTATACAATTATGGCAGCTTATATGAAAAGAGAAGGTTCCGAAGTACCTTTTCCAGGTGTTGATAATTCCAGAGCTTATCCCGAAAGTGAAAGAAAAGAATATAGGTATTATCAATGGGTCTGCTTCATGCTATTTTTTCAGGTAACGCATCTTTTTCTATTTTTCTATTTTTCAATAATAATCATAACATTGATTTAACAATTATTTTATCAAAGAAAATGGATATTGTATTTGAATTAAAATCTTGTTTCTCGTTCGGGGAAATTAATTCCCAATCCTTGGTTACGAAAATATTAAGATGTACTGGGTTTTATTAAATTTTTTTTTATAATGATCGAGTTCCAAACTTTTGCATGGAAAATTAATGTATACAAATTTTCATAAACGAAATAAAAATTACCCTTATCAGCGAATTTGAGAAAATATCCAAGTCGATCGTTGCCTTTCCTTCGTATATGAGCAGTTTCCGATAATGGCGCAATTTCTTTGGCACACGGAGAAGTCCTTTGTTTGGATTTCTCTTACTTGAACTGCAATTCGAAATAACATCTCGGCAATGCTCCTGAAAATTGCATCACGTAAATCTGTATTAAGCATTTTTATTTCTTAATAAACACGGTGGAAAGGTTATCGAACAATGTCACAATCTTTATTTCCGATAATTCCAAAGAAATAGAAGAGCTTTGAAGAAATCGAAGGAGGTGTGTGTGGTAACGAGAGACGATAAAAGAGCGTAAAAAAGGGCAAGTTGACAAGCAATTACTGTCAACGTTACAGGACGAGGTTGTAAGTCGATTTTAGTAGGCAAAGAATTGATAGCTCAGTTGCGGTTACAATCTTAGCAACTTACCCCTTACTTACAAAGGCTTATATCTAGTTCATTGCCAAGAAAGAAACCCTAAGCACATTAGTTCTGTTAAATCTATCCGCTAGTTCCTTGTTGAGGGTCACAAAAAGAAAAAAAATATTTTTGCCTTGACGTTAACGATGACGGTCAATCCATAAACTTATCAAGGTACGTGCGAGAGGGAGAAAAAAAAGTTACCAAAGAATTCACGTAACTATACGAGTGCTCTTCGTTGATACAAAAAATTGCATTATACACCTTCTTTTGTTCTACCATTTGTTTTTTCTGCCCAACCACGTACTCTTCGCGGTTCGTATGAACTCACGACCATTTGTTTTCAAATCTTTTTTGGCTTTGCCATTTTTTACCCTTCATACCGAGATGAATGACAGCTGGAAATAACGGGTCCATGTATGTGGCGATGTTACAGAGGCTGTTCGAATCCGAAGATTTTTTTATCCTTCGTGTTATTTTTTATCCTTCTCTAAGATTTTGTTGTTAGAGAATTAATTAATTTGTTATTATTTTATTTATTTTATATATTTTGTTGTTTCATGTAATATATTTGGAAATGTGTTGCCTGTAGAATTTCTAACTAACCATAAATACACAATATATTTACATATTAATTTCAATGGGAAAATTTAACTTTTTACATTTTAAGATTTCGCTTTCCACGAACAAGAGAAATTTCTGCTGTTTCGAATTTTTCTTGAAAACCCTCTCGAATGTAGGAGACCAGTCCCGAAAGAATCTTTCAACAAATCAGAAATTAGTAGATAGAAGCTAATAAAATAGACCATCGCGTCGTAGCGAATGATCTCTTTCACCGAATCAGCATAAATTTTTAATTCGTTTTGCCAACGAAAATAATAAAAAAAAATTGACACGGCACAACCGATAGGTTTAAGTGGTTGGAGCGATGGTCTCTCGATTGCTATAACCATTAAAAATTTTATTAGCTTCCTTTAAACGATGGTTGCTTGAAGTTATTTATTTAGGCAATAATTGCAGGTCAAAATTCTTTCAACGGTTCCAATAAAATATCAATAACGCGGCTTTCTATCGAAAATAAATGTTGCTAAAATATGCATGGTACGAGTTTTTTCAGTGTCAGTGCTAGGAAGAGGCAGTCGATGCGAACTCTGGGCGTACTTGTACGTTCAAAGCATTCCGAGGGACGGCAAAAAAAATATCATCGTAGGTTTATGTTGAGAAATAGTGGTTAGGGTGTGACTTTAGTTTGAAAGTTTGAGGTGAAATTATTCTTTAAAGAATTTCAATTTTCACGCGTATACTTATTCCGATCCTACACAAATTTATGGGGAAAAATTACTAACTAAAAAAATTACTAATTGAAATGATATTAAATTAAACAAGAAGAAAATCAATTTTTTTATTCTAGTGGTGTGAAAAAAAATGAGCAGAAAAAAAGAAACCTAGGGGACCGCATCGATGCAATTTATGGACTTGGATCCGAAGACTAATGATCCAATTCGCTAATTGGTCAAAATCCAATTACAACTTACAAACTAAAATCCAATAAAATTACAGCAAAAAAAAAATCACCGTATCACTCACAGCCGCGTTTCTATTTAATTAAAGTAAGAATAAGTGCGCAACATTTGCTGTAATTTCGAGCTTCTCTTGGCTACCGTGGCAATACGTCACCGGTATTGGCAGAATCTGGAGATTTACGGCTGACGCCTTTTTTTTATATATATATACAATATTTTAATAACCTCAAAGAAATGGTATCTCGCGTTGCAAGTATAATAAAATACAGCCCCGGGCGTTTACGACTTTCATGTAAATTTTACCGGACCTCGGTTAACTTGGACGAGGAAATAATTCCATTGCATATTAATTTTAATCGTATCGTGCGACCACCCGGGACACGTAATTTGGAGTTGCATCAAACCGAGCAGCCTCCGGGCTGATAAGGATACGATTATCGTCGCGACGGGACGTACATTCGTGTTTTCGAGAATTATCGAAGCCATTGGCGGGGCTATTAAATTCAAATTTGCTCGAAGTCGAAAAGGGAAAGTAACGGTAAGGGAGTAATTAGGAAAGCTCGTTATAACAAGCAAGAGCGACTGGCTTTCAGCCAGGCTGTGTCGGTCCGCGTCGAGGAGTTGCATTGACTAACTGACAACTGCAAAAAAAGCTGCCGAAGAACTGAAAGTGGAATACCAATAGACTGAAGAAGAATGCGACGATGAGAAAACGAGACATCAAAGAGATAAAAGACTTTTATATATATATATACACACACTCGTAAGAATCGTCAAGGTATCCGGGTCATTGTCAAACTAAAGTTAGACGTCCGTCTTTATCGCGTACAAACGATTTCAAACGAATCAACGATTTGCAGCATTAATTCGCAATTTAAGCGTGACATGGAAAAGGAGTCTTCGCGAATCGAAGCAACAGTTTCTTAATGGGTTTACAAAAATTGATCGCTGTCAAGGGAAATAACTTTCTCGGCGAAAAATGGCTTGCTTTTTTTCTTTCTGGAGCGAATCTACAATATTTTCTTTCCTACCTTTTACAGAGAAAGTGGTCGCTTTGAGGAGAGCGATGTTTGTCCAAATTTCCAACAACTCGAGTCCTTCTCGAGAGGTCCATCTCTGTAAAGAAAACAAAGCGAATTCCCGGTTAGCTGAAGGTTTTCATAAACCAACAATTTCATTTCTTGCCCTTCTCTCACGTGGTTGAACGAAAGATACAATTTTATTGGGACAGAACGATATTTGTTCAAATTAATAATGTAATTAGAAATTTGTGGCTTCGTGGATTGCGTTGAATTAAATTTTTTTCCGTTCTAGAGAATTTAAATTAAATATCGAATAATGAAAATAATTGCTCTGGAATTCAACGATTTTAATCCAAATCCGAATTTTGCAATTTTTATTATTTCTCTGTGTCGGTATTATTTGAGTTATAAATTATATTTGTCTGTGAAAGAACTGAGTCACTCCACGTTTTGTGTTGAATGCATTGAAAATTCAATATTTTAACCCCATAGCATTTTTTGGTTTTTTTTATCAAGATTTGTCAACGCTTTTTTCTATTTCCAGAAAATGGAGAAAAAAAAATTTGGTAGAAAAAAGACGACTTTTATTTTTTAATCGGTAAATGTAAATGATAAAATACCAATTATGAAAAAGGTTTTGTCATTTATTAGTAAAATTTTAAAATCAATGATAATTTTACATTATTTAAGCAAATATTTCTTTTGTTTTATTTTTTTACATTTTTTATACACGTATGCGAATGCAAAACCTTCAACATTTCGAAACAAAGAATAAATGACTTAGGGCACTTTCACAATCACCGGTACATAGCGCACCCGAAGACGCGAGAGATCGAATTAAAACGATACTTGTGCACTTTGACAGACACAGAAATGCAAAAGAGGAGATAGCATTACACTTAATCCTAAATCTAAATGGATTCTCTCCAGTCATATTACTGGTTATAACGTCTTTCGTATGTTTCTCACGTGTCATGAGGAAAGTAAAGTATAGTATGTAATTATAGTAAAGGAAGGGTTGGGAATACTCGAGAGATAATATAAGTTATGTGTTCGACATTGTTGGTCGAGGCCAAGAGATGCCCCTCAAGTCCGGTCAGTCTTCCAACGACTTTCTTCTACACCCCACATGTTTTTTTTTTACTTGTTTCTCGTTTACCGTGTCGAAACTTTCTTCAAATCTTTTGTTAACGTTTCAATTGTTATCTAAAAAAAAAAAAAAAGATAAAGTACCACGGAGGCAATCAAACTCGAGGTAACCCCCTCGAGATCTTCAAGAGGATATCTGACGCGAAGTTAAAGAACGAAATAGTTGAGTTTTCTCGGTTTTTAATTCGAACAAACCCGATAATAAACTCGATCCGATCTGATACGACGATGGAACCTCAAAAGACGAATCGTGACGAAATCTACGGAAATTAGTGTCGAGGAAATTAAATGTGGAGGAGTCGAGAGAGGGTTTAAGAATGACTGCTTCTTATCGGATTCGCGATTTAACGGAACAGAAATTGCGGAATACAAATTTCGAAACGAAGATACTTTTTTGAAATCGGAATTTGATTTTCTTCGAAATGACGTTGAATAATATCAAGAAATGCGGGAACTCCAGTATCGAAGAATTGCGAGTAATTTTAAGCCCGAATAAGGAGCCCATCTGCCTCTGGTCGTAAGAAATATCAATTGTCTCGAAGATGAGGAAAAGAATGGAGTCATTTTTGAGATACACATGGAAAGATTTGTACAATAAATTGGAAAAAATTCTAAGTGAGACTTTAACACCACCATGTGATCGAAGAAACGGGGAAGTAGCAAAAGTAGTTACGATTCCTACGATGGAAGAAGCGTTATCTCGGATGGTGGTAAAGGAACATCATCGGATTTAAAATGCCGTTGATGTTGAAGATGATCGATGTTTTTGGTTCGATAAGATCGTTGTTCAAAGTTCAGAGAGTTTCAGAAGATAATACGATATTTCGGTTACACTATCGTGCAACAGTGGCGTTATTGCTCACCGGTTGTCTAACGTTGGCTTGTAAAAGTATCTCGGGCTCGCCGATACATTGCGAGGCTGCTGGTTCCGTTGATAAAGTTGTACTTGAAACTTTTTGTTGGTTGCACACCACTTATAGCATGGTACACGCTTTTAATATGAGCTTGGGACAAGCCGTGCCGTATCCAGGTGTTGCTAATAGCAAGCAAGACGTTCATGGACACGGTACTCATCCGTTAGTTAAACAGCATAAATATTATCAGTGGGTTATTTTCGCCCTCTTGTTACAAGTAAGGATTTATTACACTTTGCGGCTTAACGCTAGATTCTGATGTAGATGTAGGTAGAATAACGTGTTGTGAAATTCGTCAAGAAAATGTTAAAAATGCTGTCATGACGAAAAATGGTGAAACTGCATGTTAAAATAATGAAGGGTAACAGCAAATCTATAAGATAAATAAATCTCTTTGCAAAAATAATATATAAAATAAAAAACTTAAATGTCCTCTGTAAAATTAAAGTTCATTATATGCCTCGTTTAATTATATACTATTTTTGTAGTTAATTTCATGCTTTTTACGTTAGAAGCACTCTTGTATTTTTTTTTTACAGCAATTTTAGAGCATTTGTAGCAAGCCTTATTTAAGTTGATGGGAAAAAAACAATTAATGACATTGCTGTGAAAATAATAAAGATGCATTCGTATCAAGTAATAGTAGAATTATACTAAAAAAGAGTAAATAGTGGAAGAAATTTTCAATCATCCGAAGATTAATTTTTAAAAATGACAAATTTGAATAAATTTGTATCTAATTATTCAGACAAATTTCGAACCTTCGAAAATTGAATAAAAAAATTTATAAAAGCGATGAATCAATAAAGACAGGTTTTGTAATAGTATTAATGTTAATGATTAATTTTGTATGGGTACCCACTATTTTTCTGGTTAATTTCATAATTCGCGAATTTTTATTCGTAGCATTTTAATAAAATTGATTGCTCTTTTTTTTAGTAAAAATACAAATGCCTCGAATTTCCACAATTTTTTATTACGTACGTAGATTCAACGCGTCGATACATTTTTCAGTTTGAAAAAATATAGTGAATCTTATGGCGTAAGTTTCATAACCCCCTCGGTTTTTTTTTATAGCAACACTGTGCAGAAACTGGCACAGTAGCTATGGAATTGCTCGGATAAAAGTGGTTACATAAGAAACATATCTGGCAGATTTGAGAATCTCCTTTTAGAGAAGATGGGGTTCATTAGGGGTCTTCGATAGACTTCTATTTTCACGCTCCAAGTGTTAACGTAACATCTGTTTTAGTCGAGATATAATAGTATCGAAGATTCTGGAGTTACTCCTTTTTGTTCCTCAAACTTTCGTTTATGGATCAATATAATTATAGCAATAGTTTTATTGATACGGGTAACTGTTACTGTTACTGCAGCAGATACGTTGTAAATTCCCGGTGGAAATGATAATGTGGCAATTCATGCCTCTCGCATCCCCAAAGATCGTCTAGGAGCTGGGAGTTACGATAAGTTACAGTATTATAATGACGAAAGTTGTTTTATAGTTGAGTTTACTGTTACTGTTATAGTAAATTATCCAGGGAACGGGACTTTAGCTTTTGATTATTATAATTATTTATAATTTAAAAATTCCCTTCTTTGACCAGTGCTTTTGAATAAACTGTATTTTTATTCCGTGTCTTTTTAACTGTAAACTATTTTATTTAACTATATTTTACAACGATTGAAGACAGACAGTGGCGATACGAATTACCCCGGAAAAAAAACCCCCATTATTTTATTTATTTACAATTTTAATGAAAACGCGAGTCCGGCTGAATCGTCCAATCCTACTTTCACCCTGTCACCGTCTCCGCTCCTTATTAAAAGTAAAATAGATGGCACGATTCTTCAACTCAAGCGTGTAATACCTCATACGGTAGATAGTTAACAATGTTTAGAACACTTTTTCATTACGTAACTTTCCATCTTCATCTAAAAACACCTTGCGTCATCATTCCTAGCTCCATTCTCCGGTACAATAACAGTTAGAATCTTTCCTCCTTGTCATGGCCGAGAAGTGTTTCCTAGCAATGAAACTGTAACTAGTTACAAAATTCCGAGACCTAGAGCTTGACACTTGGGTATTTCCAATCCCAACGATTGAACTTCGATCATTAGCATTGCAAATCTCAAAACATTTGGATCCTAATTTGCATCCCTTTTCACTTCGTTGCTGAAAATGTTGGAATCTTCTGCAACTTTGTCAGCATTGGAATGAGTACTGCGAAAGTCCACATTTTAACCAAAAGTTTATTTTTTTTTTACGCGTTATGTTGAAAATCGCCTACTTTAACCCTTTGACTGCTAAAGGCGTATATATACGCTTTGACAGGTTCATCAATATATACGAAAGACGCATATATGCGTCCTTAATGACTGACATGTGAATATTGCCGCATATATTGATAGTTTCGTGCAAGAGTAAGCCGCAGTCAAAGGGTTAATCAATAAATTAAATGTTTCATTACAATAATTTGTAGAAGCTCAGGTGTGGTTTCGGGTCCATATCGATAATTTGGTGTGACTCGAAGCTTAAAAAATATATCCATGGGATGTTTAAAAAAAGTGTCTGTTTTATAATAAAATCAGTGGGTGTAAAATTTACGCAGCAGCTGCAGACTCTTTGCTACCGAATCTTTTCCAGTAACAATATTTTTGCGAATCGTATAATATAATTTAGTATCGTAACTGTATTATATAACACTCAAGTTGCAAAAATTATTCTTGGTGAGATGTAACAACCTAAAGTTTAATTACTTTGTTTGTAGGCATATAAATTTTTACTAACAAAAGTGTATTATTTTTAATCAAGGAAATACGTCACTTTAAATTTAGCTGTTTCATTTCTGCCTGTTTCAATATGTAAATATTAATAGAGCAACAATAATTGTACTGAATGATCAAAAGATCGATAAATATTTACTTAAATAATTATTTACTTAAATAATTTACGATAAATAAAAGTATAGGTGGACAAATTAGTAAATTACGTAACCAAAGGTTAGAAATCGCATCGATATTTCTACGATAGAACGTATGACCGAAAATTAGGAAAGATAGAAGGGCATTCTTGACACGAAAATGGTGCAATCTTGATACTGCAGCAATCGGAAACCAATGCAGGTGTAGCGAAATATCGAACTATTATCTCTATTTCATCTAAAATGTCTACTGCAAGTACCGTGATTTGTTCTTTATTTACCAACGAAAACTGAATCCAATCTAAAAATCTCTGATCTTGGGATAAAACAATTATAAATGAAATGAAATTTAATAATTGAACATACTTGGTTGGAATATCAATCACGGATTTCTAAACGCGTTATACATAAGTATCTCTCATAATTTTCATTCTGATTAATATCATCTCTGTTTTATATTTGCTTTCGCATAAATATGATATCATTCAACTTGAAAAGAGCTTCAAGTACCTCACTTAAACATGATTTGTAGAACTTCCACATTTTATCCTTCTATAGAAAGCTATTAATTGAGGAAAATTTATAGTCTTATCGTTAAATCAATCTTTTTTTAGATTTACACGCTGGAAAAAATGTTGAATTTTTTATTTAAAAAATGGATTTACTTAAATAATTTATGTAGTGCCCGTTTCGGGGAGACTAAGTTAAAGTCGAGGAATGATTTATTGGGACCATCGATAATCAATAAAACCGTGCTTTTTAAAGGACACATTTATTTACATAAACTTTACAAAATTATTGAGTGGATTTAAAAGCAGGTGTTTTGTGGGGATCTGCTTTAATTCGGTCCATTGTTTTATAAATAATACGCAAAAATAAATATCCTTGATTTTCAATATAATTTTAATAATACTAAAAATATGAGAATTGTTTCGAAAAAAAATTAATTTTATTCTCAATTTCAATTCAATTAGAAATTTTTTGGGATGGATGAATATTCAATTTTTTCAGAAATTCAATGAGAAAAAAGGGATGGTCGAAATAATGAAAATTGCTATTCTGCTAAAATCATTATTGTTCCAATTATCATAAATATTGAAAATTTTTTAAATTATTAATATCACATACATTATTATAAACGTATTCATAAAAATTAAAAGTAAACTGCAATTTCTTAAAAAACGTTTGCATATATTTTCGGTGTTGCTTCTCCGAATAAAATTTGCATATGGCAAAAAAAATTATTCCAACTTTTATCATTTTTTGTCACAAACGCGTTTTCTCAAACAAATTTTACAAACAATTTTTGTCCATGTCCAAAAATTAAATGTCGCTGTCGATGTCTTTTCATATTTGCATTCGGCGATTTTTCAAACGTCCGCAAATCTGTCGAAGCTGCAGTTTCTAATAAACTGCATATTTTTTGCCAAACAACGAGAACTATAAACAGTAAAATCTCGGACCAACGCTAAATTTCTTGTCAGAAGAATATTGCGGTTTTAAATCACGAGCTTTATGGGTAGGTACTCTACGTGAAAACTATTTCGGTTTGGAAGTTTACGGTGGGTAAGATTTCACCTCTTGCAATCTCCTGCGAGAGAATTGAGCAGTATTATCACGAAAGTGGTGAGATGTACCCGACAACAACAAACTCCGCTGTTTCTACGTCAAGTTTTGAAGGAAAAGGTTATGAACCTTCTTCGATGCTTTACAAATACTTGAGGAATATTATACGTGTGGTTCACAAGAGCACCTACGTAATATTTTGCATGCGTTCCTATGTACGTATAACGTACATGAACGTACATTTTGCGTGTGCACATATCGCAAAGCTTTAAAGTGTAAACGATCGAAGCTGGCATTCTGCCCAAGAGAACTTTACGGGTAAAAACCTATTTGAGACGAGTACGTACCACTGGAAAGGAGCATTGACACCAATTCTCTATAGCTTCGGATATTCAACTTTTTCCGTGCCCCAGTCGAGCTTTCGAACGATTCGTCGATATGTCGGCGGATAAAGAATTTTTCAGAAGCTAGGGATAGTCGAGAAACCTCGGAACTTTCGCTTCGTAATTTCAGAAGAAACCAGTTTCAAAGGAAATTATTTATTTACCTAATATTTGTTATACTTATTTAAATACAAAGTGAAATATAAACGATAGGAACTTCATTTTGGTTGATGTAATTTTCATTTCTCTCATTTTCAAATGTTGCGTCCGTGCTGCATTTTAATTTGAAGTCAGATTTCACTTTCCCATCATTTTTTTTCTGTGCCCCAGTCTTGCTTTCGAACGATTGGTCGATATGTCGGCGGATAAAGAATTCTTCAAAACCTAGGGATATTTGAGAAACCTGGGGAGACTCGATTTTTTATTTAAAAAAAAAACCAGATTCGGAAGAAATTAATTATTTTTCCCACTATTTTTTCTACCTCATTAAATACGAATACAATTTTAAAAATAAAAGAAACTAGATTTATTTTGGTTGATGCCATTTTTTATTCTCCCATTTTCAAATTTTGCACCCGCGCTGCATTTTAATTTCAGATACAGATTTCACTTTCCCATGATTTCACAGGGAATGGTTTTTCCGAGTTCGAAGGAACTGTATCTTTAAGTCATGTTATTTTTACTGCCCGAGGTGATGTAGAATGGAAAGGGGTAATGAACATTCGTTAGAGCAAGAATGACGGTTACTACCGCGAAAGAAGAATAATATTAATGACGAGAGACCTCTTCATCTTCTGGATAATATATTTTATTATGACAGAATATTATTTGACACGTTGCCAGTGGGTGTTTGTCATGTTATATTTTCGCGCGAAAGTTCACTCGTACTCTAATTTTTTGTAGCAATAAATTCAGAAAGCAGGGGAGACCACTAATTCCTCGACACCTTTGTGGCTGGAAATTCGATGATTCGAGCTCGTTTATGTTTTTACTTCATCTCGAGAAATTGTCGTAAGGTCCTCCTTTTTCTGCTCATACGTTTGCGTTGGAAATTTCAACCTGCTGAAACTACAACCCTATAGGCTGTAATTCTCTTTTGAAATGGACTTGGAATCAATATTGTGGAAGATTAATCGCGGTCATTTTTTAAAGAATTAATTCGATACGTGTTCTTAAGATTAACAACTTTCTAAACTATTAAAATTACAACTCTTTAAAATTATAAACAAAATCTGTGTTATTGAAAGCGAGGGATTTCTGAAACAACTTCGATATATATCGTCAATAACTCAAAATGTTGCCATATTATTGTATTTTTTAACGTAAAAATTAAAAATGATAAATTATTAATTGTATATTATAAATTATAAATTATACAATTCTAATTGTAATTTTTATTAAATTTATTTATTATGAATTGTAATATTTTATAATTTTCCTACACCGTATTAGACCAGCCACGCTGTTCTAATCGAATATTTGAGGGCCGGTCATTTTGATACTTTCATTAAAAAAAAAAGTTACATGAATTTAATTTTATACATAAATAAAATATTAATTTTTCTAATCGCTCCTCTTGTTTCTTTTTTTTTGGTCATTTTTCAGGCAATTTTATTTTATACGCCACGATGGTTATGGAAAGGATGGGAAGGTGGCAAGATTCATGCACTTATGATGGATCTTGACATAGGACTTTGTTCGGAAGTCGAAAAGAAACAGAAGAAGAAAATGCTTCTGGATTATCTCTGGGAAAATCTCCGGTTTCATAATTGGTGGGCTTACAGGTATTACCTGTGCGAAGTGTTAGCTCTAATCAACGTTATTGGTAAGTTTCCGCATTTTCAGCCATTACAAAAGTACCACTAATGAAATTATCAAAATTGATATTTTCACATTTTCACCCAAAAAAAAATAATTTTATTTCAATATTTTAGTAATATTCTTTTTAGTAGGTATTTAAATTCTCGCGAGCAGAGCTTGTATTGAAATATTTTATAATCGAAACACAGAACCGTTCCAAACTTCACCTTCATACCTATAAAAGTTTCCATTAACAATTCCTGTGCTTGCATTACAGTTTCAAAATATTGTAGTTTTCATTAAATATGTGAACGTTTTCCATAATTTTGTTTTACGCGAGAATCAAGTTAAATCAGGGAAACGAATGGGGCTCTCAAATTGTGAACATTCAATTCGATTAAAAACCCGTCAATTTGAATATGAATTAATGGAGTAAAAAGCTTCTTCGAAATTTAATTGCCGATTGTTCTATAAATTTCCTCATATTTCCCGAATTTTTAAGAATATTCTGAAAATCCTATCAAATTCACATTTTTGTGGTTAGACACCTTGATCTCTTAAAACAACATTCAACCTCCGAACATATATTTCGCAAAGAGACCGGGTAAAGAAAAAACAAGAAAATTGCAAGATTTCTTATTTCCAACGCCACGAAAGTGACAAAATGATACACGATAGCAGGTTTTTTATCACGGTACTGCCTAAATATATATTTTTTTTACGACGAGGTTTCATAAAAACGAAAAATCCGACGTTTTTAAACACTTGCTGCTGATCTCTCTTTACCCTTTCCCTCTCCTAAATTACTCGATACTAAATCGCGCGCATTAAAACGTTCATTATTATTTATAATCGCGGTAAATCAATACACCCCCATATTCTCGTTTCGCAAATTATTCACAAAACAAATGTCGCCTTAAAAAAATAAATATGTTGAGGTCAGGTTTTAATAAGCCACCGTCGACGATAAAAATATCACGGTCTTTTTCCTTTAAATGTTCGTAGTATAAATAATTTGAATAATATTAATATTATTCTTTCAAATTATTAATATTAAATAATTTGAATGATATTAATATATTTATTTGAATAATATCGTAATATAAATAATTTGAAACCCTTCCCCTGCAATTCCAGAGAAGACCCAAACCCGACAACGTCATAAATCAAATTTGTGTATATTTTTTTTCTCAAAAGAAGAAAAAATCACGCGAAATAGTAAAATTTGAGTGGAAAAAAAGTTCGTAGAGACGCGGTCATGAATGAATGAATGATTCATAGGAAAATTTGGCAAAGTTACAGCTGGCGGGGATACGAACGCATATTGTTCGCTTTTCGCATCCTCATTTCCTTCTTTATTCTAATTTTCCGTGAAATTCCTGAAAAACCAAATTCTTCGGCATCCGATAGCACCGACCACAATCCCCAAATCCAAAGCGTATAATCGTTTCGTGACATTTTCATATTTTAAGACAGCTGAGACTCGTGCCAACCGTGGAACGCCTTGTATCGTAGCAACTAAACTAGCTCATCCCTGTGTCAAGTGACAGGAAATGTGAAATAATGCGAAACATTCAAATTTAAGGTCAAATGTTTCTGATGAATCGATTCTTCGATGGAGCATTTCTGACATTTGGCATCGACGTGTTAAGGTTTCTTGAATCGGATCAAGAAGACCGAGTTGACCCAATGATTTATGTCTTTCCGAGGATGACAAAATGTACTTTTTATAAATACGGTGTAAGTGGAGAAGTCGAAAGGCATGACGCTGTTTGTATTTTACCATTAAACGTTGTCAATGAGAAGATTTACGTCTTCCTTTGGTTCTGGTTCCTCTTTCTCGGATTTTTGAGCTTTCTGACCGTCGTTTATAGGGTGAGCATGCACTTTTGCAAATTTATTCGTTTCTATAGATCTCAATGCACTGTTTCTCGATGAACCCAATGAGAATGTAGCAGTGATGGATTCTTCATAAAATTGCTCAGAAATTTACACTGACAAGAGATTGGTTGATAATGAATTAATTCGAGACTCCTAATAACGATATCGTAATAGTTTAATTTCACATTCAATATTATATTTTTCTACCCCATTCATTAGTATTCCATTTGGAACTTCGAGAAACGTAAAAATGATCCATAAACTGAAAATGCATATCAGAAGATTCCGAGTTGCAATTTCAAACCTTTACCATGAAACTTTCAATGTCACTAACGAACTTTTCTCTTATGATTGCGAAACAGGTCGTGATAATATTTTCACCTCGAACAAGGGTGTACCTTTTACGTTTAAGGTTTCGTTTAGTAAAGAAAGAAGCTATCGAAACGATAGTACGACGAAGTAAAGTTGGGGATTGGTTTTTACTTTACATGCTTGGAGAAAATTTGGACACTGTAATTTATAGGGACGTGATGCATGAATTAGCCAATAAATTAGCATCTAGACACCACCATCACAGCGTATCTGGAATGAAAGGAGAACTTCAAGAAGCCTAATTTATTGACGTAAGTTTCTATTTCATCATATCTATTATTTATCGGGGTGAAGTTTGAAACGTTTCGATAACGGTCATTAAATTTTCAGTTCACACAATGTTCAATTTACGCGGTATTCGAGTTCACGTAGTTTCTTGTAACCGATAACTGCCGGTAATTAATTGCGCATTGTTTCGCGTTTCCTTAATTTCAAGGAAACCGATTGGAATTCCGTGCGAAGAATAATTTTTATCAGCGAATGTTCCTCGATAACTTCCCATTCACTTCGTATTTTTTTTAACCTAATGTGAAGGGTGGGTGCTAGGATTTGTATTGGAATCAAGGAAGCAAAATTTTTTATTTATTTCCAGTGAAATTCAAAATTTTTTCCAGTAAAATCGAAAATTCGTTGTATCGATAACGACTTTCTTTCTATATATAGCAAATCGATTCTGTTATAAGTAAAATGCAATTTTTACAAAAACGTAACAAGCATTTTTTCATTTTGTAGGACATATATTTTTCAATATTTACGTTTCTCCTGAAATAATTATTGTAACTTGTGTGAATCTAATTTTATATTTTTCTACGTAACTTTTCTATCAAATAAATCATTTTTCTTGGCGTGGAAGCAAATTTTAATTTAATAAAATACAAATTTTTTTTTGAGGAACATTGACTTACAATTAGATTCGTTAGGGTAGGTCGGGTATTCTTTCTTGAAGAAGTTATCCGAACGTCGCAAACTTCAGTTTCCTGAAAAAATTGATTTTACGGAGTCGTTGGAATTTTTCAACTAATGAATTTTTACGAATACCTATTATCATCATTTTTATTATTACTATTACTCCTACTACTACCACTACTATCACTGCTACTGCTATTATCAATATTGCTATTATTATCATTATTAATTAAGGTGGGTGGAGGTGATCCAATCTAATACAATGTTGCCAAAAAAAAGGGATATTTTTATCACTGTCGGCGATATTATTAGGATCTTGTTTAAGGAAGATATTGCATCGTCGGTGAAAAAGCAACAGGCGTTTCGCGGAAAGTCTTTAATAACTTCACACGTGCGGAAAGTCTTTAATAACTTCGCTCAGGGGGATGATGTCCCGATACCGTAATAGTAGTAATGGTAATGGTAACAGCAGCAGTGGTAGTAGCTGCAGTGCCGCGAAAGATATATCTATATCTGCGTGTAGGAATTCGAAAATAGTGGGTGGCTAACGCGGTTCAGAGCCATACGTCTATACGCTATGTGATGTTATAGGGAAGACAAGAGCAAAGCAGTTACAACATCGCGAGACCTATTTAGAACGCTGCTTGGCATTCTATCTTAAAATATATATATATATATATATATATATATATATATATATATATATATATATTCCTCTTTCTCTATATCGCAGAGATAGACACGCGATAGCTCGTTAAAACTGCCTATAAACGAATTTCCTTCGATCTTATGAACGCGTTTCATTAAAATCTCCCCTCGACCAATTTCGCATTTCCACTCCTTCGCCTCCTTTCGTCAAACCACGACGAGTACCTGCTGCCGATGCTTCGAATAACACCTTTTTCCAACATGTACACCTACACCACTTCCGAGTGAAACAAAATCCTGATGAATGAAACGAATTCGTCTTGTGGCCGCATGATCCGAATAGAAACGTAGAAATTAAGGTCGAAATCATGCAACTCTGGGGAAAAATTTTCCCCATCAGAATCTATCATCGTAAGCGAAAGATTATTATTAATTCTTGGTTGTTTCTATTTCCTCTAGGTTTTGGGGTCGAGAGTTCTTGAAAAAGGAAGTATCTCTTCTTCTTTGAAAGTTTTCAAGAAGCAAAAGGGGAGGAAACTTTGCCTGTGTTTCAATATAAAAGACGTGTTATTTTCTTGTAAATATATCTATACATATAAATAAAAATAATGAGATTATAAGAAAACAAAAAGAAGAAGAAGAAGGAGGAGGAGGAGGAGGTGGAGAAGAAGAAGAAAGTAATTAAATTGATCGATGGGAAAATCGTGTGAGATTGTATCGTACGAGAGAAGACTATATTTTTTGATGGTTTCTTTCGAAAGAAACTCATACAGATGTTTTATACCACAACTATTAAGGAAGATTGGAGGAAAAAGGGGGTGTAATAGAAGAGAAGAAAAATTATACGTAAGTTGTAATGAATCATTATTGCCGTAACAGCTAGAGGTATAGTAATAACCTGCTAGCGAATCCGCCACAGGGAGGTTACAGGAATCTGCAATTCTCATACGGAGAATTTTTCACATGTTTTTGGAAAGTACGAAGATGCGTGTGATTTAAGAGTTCACGGTGCTTTCATTGCATTCAGGTGACTGATAAAAGCTCCTCGTGAAATATTTCTGTATTTTGCCGTCGGAAAAGTTTCCAGATATCATGATCTAAGAGGAATTTATGCTGCTCCAGATAATTCTACCTCGCGATAAAACTTGGGGCATAAATAAACTCGCGTTAATCAACGTTTTTTTTTTTTTTTCTTGACATTACCGAGTACGAACGTACCGATATTGACGTGGAAAGGAATTATGCTGAAAATTAATCGAGTTCATTGTTTTATCGTAAATTCTACTATAATTAGTATTGTTGAAAAAGAAATGTTTTAGTAGTGACAGTGTACCAACTATTCTTTGCGAGCTGCATTTTTTTGTATATTATCAACTATAATTATTCGTTCATTTTTTTTTAATTAGATGCCAGTTATTAATTAATTAATATTATTTTAAATAATATGCCAGTGTATTTTTTTATTTGCCCCGATTAAAATAAAATCACTTGCAAAACTTTGCTTTACAATTGTTGCAATTCTAATACATATGTTGCTTTAAATTTTTTGATCAGGTTGATTTCCATTGCAAGGAAACGTCCTTTGACTCCAAAATTTGAAATTGAACCACGACTATTGGACTCTTCGAGTGCAAAAATATTGTAAGAGTCAGCTGATATTATATTTCCTTAGTTTCGAAATATTTTAAAATCCTTTCAGAATTTGCTGCTTATTGAAAATAAGAAAAATAGTGCAAATTCACACGATTTCATTTTATTTTGACTTCTTTTTAATTTGTCAATAATTAAAAAAATAATTTGATGATTTGCAGATTTCTGTATATTTCTTGGAACTTTCAATAGAAAATTAACCTTTAGACCAAATGCCAATTTTATATTATTTCTACATCTTGGTTTCGTTCTTTTCGTGAAAGAATTTACTTTTTTGGTAAAAAGGGAAAGGAAAAATGAATTTAAATGATTTCAGAGTTTTCACAAAAAATTTGCGATTGTGCTCTAAACTTTTTGTCCTCCTTAACTGTGGCAGGAGAAAATCTTAAAATCTCAAAAACATGATTTTCGTTAAATAATATATCTACTATACGACATTGTAGCGTGAATTTCTAAAATACTGATAATTTCATTTTTTTCTGTTTTGCTTACTCCGAATGTTTCGAAACAGAGTCATTCGAGGATTAGACGCATCAGAGGTGAAAAAGACAACCAAAGCAGCCGCCAAAGAGTCTACGTGAAAATGGAAAAAAAGTTTCTGTTACATACAACAATGTATGCATTAAAAATTATTATTTTTTTAATTGTAAACTTCGTGGTATGGAGGACCAAAAAGGTATAACTACGTAGGTGTAACTGTATGTTCATTCTTTTGAGGGATCCGATTTTTTCTAACAATACAGCCTTTTTATTCTAAACTCCTTTCTATATTTCAACAATTCTTTTATAATACGACGCGATAAAAAATTACACATGTAACAAATCTAGTCACAATTCTTCGGAATTGAAAAAAAAAACATAAAATTTTTGTAGCAGGAGTAAAATTTTGCTTCCACAATTTTTTCAGTGTGATTAAATAATTAGCAAAAATATCAAAATCTAGTAAGAAAAGATATACCTCCCATGAAAAGAGGCAAAAAATAATTGTAGGCGATAAATTGTAATTCCAGGGAAATTCCTTCGGCTCGGGCAAATTTTGTTCTTAGTGTTAAAAGGTGTATAAGAAGATAATTTGAAAATCCAACTTTCGTTCCGGTTTTCTTCTCGAGATAATGCTCTAAGAAAATGTCTAATAATTTCATGGCAAGAGAAAAGGAAGAGGGCTCGTAAAGAGGATAATTATTTCACATAACGATCAATTGTTCCTAATGTTTCTTGTTTAGTTCCTGATTTTCGTTTTCTTTTCCCTCTCATGGGGAATTATCTGAAATGTTTGACGGAAGTAGATGGCATAAACGCATTGCTACATTTAAGTTTTAGAAACGCGTTTTACAGCTTCGCTCGGAAAACGGTTCAACAACAACAATGCTTGTGGGATTATTACTTGGAAGATTCTCTTGCGCCCATACCTACTGGTGTTACAAAAACTTAAAATATCATTTTAGTGTAATGGATCTTTCCAGTTAAAGACGGAATTTCTGATGACACTTCTTTCCTTTTCTCGGCAATTTACGTAACGATGGAATAACGAGAGTAACTTTCGGATATTATTTTTATGTAAAAAACAAAAAAAAATTAATATATTCTATGTGGGGCAATAAGTATTTGCAATCGAGAAAAAAAAATTCTCATGGGAAATGCTATAAATTGAAATCATAGAATTTCTAAAATAAATAAACTAATTGTAAGTATCGACGAAAATATGAGTTTAGCGTGTGCGTTATTTCACCTGTCGCTATGGTAACCGTAATTACCGTTGAATTGCCTATGAATTTGAATCAATGTAGTGCCCGAACAGAAATTGATTGAGGATGGAGGCAAGGACTCCGATTGGGATCGTTCAGAATAATGGGGCTAATAAGTGATACAAATCTTGTCCGTTAGGGGAGCTATTGGCAATGTAGAGATGCTCCCGCTCTATTTATTGTTAGGCAGTATAATGAAAGCTCCGCTAATAGGACATCCAGCCATGACTCTCAGGATGGAGAATCGTAGAACTTCTTGACGTAGAAATTAATCTCCAACGTTTCTGTTACGACAACAGCAGCCTCTACGGCAGATATCTGTGACCAATCTGAAGCTCTCATTTTATATTCAACTCTTAGGGGCTCCGCACATATGAGTTCGGATTCCTTGCCTCTACACTGCGTGCAGAAATTTATTAGAACGTTATTCCGACTCTATCTGATAACACCCGGGGTTGGTATACGATCTAAATATGTAATGGTAATTAAACTTTTTTATCCGCATACCGGAGCTTAGCTCTCAAAAATACCTGAAATCGCGATAAGGTTATACTACAAAGGGTTGAGATTAATTTTGCACCGAGCAATCAATATCCAGCTGCATTGTTAGAAAAAGGAGACTCGGAAGATGAACGATTGATTACGATTTAAAGGAGTACGAAATAATAAGGAATAATTGTAAAAAAATTAACGAATGAGTGATTAAACAGATCGACGAGCATTCGTTTCTTTTCCTTTTTTTTCTTATTTATGATATTATTGAATATTGTAATCGTGAGAGTTTACACTGCCATCATGATATTTCCTATACGAAAAAATAAATTAACTTTCAGTTATATTATTATGTAATAAAAGGAAAATTCACCAAAGTATTGTCTCTTTTATTTTTACCAAATTGTGTTTCCCCATTTTTTCATGAAATGCATCCTTTCTGTACCTACTCTAAAAATATTGCTTTGCTCGTTGCCGCATAGAAAGCTAAAGGTAGTATTTTTTTTACCTGTTAAAATTCAGAAATGATATAAATTATTGGGGTCATACTTGAAATGTCGAATTTTTTTTCTTGGTGGTATTTCGGAATAAATACGTTTCCTATCGCAATCGATTTTGAGTAAAGTCGATAACGAAAAAGTAAATTTGAGAATTTTCAAGCACAAGTTGAGGAAAAAATAATTGTTTGGGACTTTCAAATACAATTTAATAAAAAAAAAAAAATTCAATTTGCGAATTTTAAGCACAATGTCATAAAAAAAATATATTTGGGATTTTCTTTTAGATATTTTTTATCCTTCCTTAGGAAAAGATTATTCTACGATTTAGCTGCGAATTCATACAGAAAATGTGTGACCTCCGGTGCAGCGAGACGCCGAGGTTTGTCTCCTGGTCATGACGATGCTCTTCAATGAATTTTTTCTTAATTGATGATTTCCTACTTCAGACAGCAATTTACTCGAACAGTATGGAGAAAATGAAGTTCATTACTCAATTGAAATTTCGTTGCTGAAGTCACCTTTAACGTAGAGTTTCTGTATCGCCATTTATATCCCTGAGTAAATAGAAGTTGCTTTGGGTCGATACGGCTGAGGCATAACATGGTGAGGTAAAAGTATAGCTACGTAATTACAAGAAATTTTATCGTGTTATTTAAATAAACAGAACGGAGAGCGCGGAAAAAGAAGTACACGAGAAACCTACACTTAAGGAAACAACGTTGGTATTGGTCGTATTGATAAAACCGCGAGCTTAGAAGCTTAAATCCACAAGTTAAAGATGTGTGATTCAGTATTCTTTGATGCTACCACCGTATTCGGAAATCCAGTCGAACGAATGAAATGTCTTTAAGAAGAAGAAGGGGAGTTAACCGGTTTAACATTACTTCGGATCCTCCTTTTTCTGCTTTATCTCTCTTTCTCCCAAAGGATCGTCTGTATCTTCTCAATACACACAAGATTGCAGAAATTATCAGCTCTCTTTGCTCTGCAGCTACCGCTTCAGTAAAAGAAGAAGACTCTCCTCCTCCTTTTGCTTCATTGTTCATTCGATTTAGGCTAACCACTTTTTACTATTCCTTCCTGACTGACTTCCTTCCTCCCTTTTCTTCTCCACATCCACTATTTTATAAATGCAACTCATCAAAGTGTCAGGCTCTTCCATTAATTCATTTGGAATTGAATTGTTGGAGTCGAAAGGCTCGGTTCAGAGAATTTAATTGATTTCCAGAATACTAAAGAGTCTGAGGGGACTAAATATTGATACGTAAAAATTAGATATTTACACGCAAGAAAAAAAAAGGTAGGAAATTTAAAAAATTACTATAGCAAGTTCGGTGATAAAATAAATTCAATTTTATCTTTCAGTTTTATCGGATTAGGTGGTTTTTCAAAAATTTTTTCTATTACGAAGTGAGTTATCTTTAAAACGTCACTTTTCAAAATGTTATTTTTCAGAAAATGCGAATTTGGAAAGTGCCTAAAAGACAGAAGCTTTCTATGTCAAAAAGGATACGAAGAAATTTGAAAAAGAAAATCGAAATAATTTAAATTTTTAATCCATTTTCTCAAATTACCAAATAATACAATAATCTAATTTCTAATCCATTCAACTACGCATAAATTTTTTTCGTAAGAATAATAAACAATTAAGAAAATTTGACTCCATAAATTGCTGATATTTTTCTTTTTCCTCACAATCGAATACGTCCTGAACCAAAGCAATTTTCGTTATTCAAGAAAATGGATGAAGTAGAAAAAAAATATTTTCTCGGCAGGAGTAATTTCTTTCTCTCGGTGTACTTAAAACAAATACACGCCATCTGCTTTCAGCATTCTTTATTAAAACCAGAAATAATTTATCCGGGTTAATAAAATTTCTTAGAGTCAATAAGACTGTATACGAAAATGACAAATGGTTTATTTGCATGTGTCTTATAAAATAATGGAATTGATCTGAAAATACGAATTCTATCGAATGGACGATCGCGTTTCATAGTAAATGAAAGGAGTAGCCGATTCATTACACTTTTATCGATTCGATAAAATTCGCATATTTAAGCCAACCTATCTTTTCGTAAGATACACGCAAAGATACCATTTATTGCTTACAAATACAATTTATTCCTACAGCAACAATAGGAAATTTTATTACTACTAATAAATTCTATTTCCACAAAGTGTTTTTGAAACAGGTACTGCAAATTCTAAGGAAATAGTCCCATGAGGTAAGGGATTTTTCCAAGCTTCTGGTTTAAATACGAATTTATTAAAATTGTGATAAAAAAAAATGTACGTTTGAATTTTGCTAAAATAATTTTTCAATATAAACTAGTTTTTCGCCTTATAAAAATTCCTTTTTTTTTTCAGTGCATAGTCATATCAATGACGTATCCAATTACCATCATACGAAAATTCTTTATTTCCGTTTGCAATGGAATGACACGAATATAGTCTGAAATAAAACATGGTGTTCCCCTTTTTTTTCTGCTCTGAAAGAATTTCGGAAGCCTTTTGATACATTTATCTTCTTCCATGATAAAGCGTTGTTTCTTTGATCTCTTTCAACTGTATGGAAATTTAAAATGAGGAGAAGTAAAAAGAAGATACGCAAGAGAAAATTGTAATTTATGCTTGCAGTTATAGTGGAAAAGATAACTCTTATATATGACGGTTACATTATAATTTAGTGAACATATTTAACACTGTTCCAGGAGTTGATAATAAATTAGGCAGTTTTATAGAATATATTTGTGCCAGATGTGAATTTTGTAACAGTTATTTTCAGTGCAAACTTCATGTTTCACTTTCATTTTTTTACCGGGGAAACAAATGTAACACTTGCAAAATCCCGATTCGTTCTTGCGAAACTTTCATCACCGGTTTATGAATAATGGTATTATTCGGATATTATGGGACCGGTTGGGTAATCCAGAGAAGTTTCTGGCATGAAATATTATTTTACATTGTGTCGATGTGATTAATTTTCAAGATAACGTGCCACTTTTGGATGCTTCTTTAAAATTCATCGGCAGGTACCTTTCTAAATTTGAATAAAAATTGCACAATCTAACTTTTTGCCCAGTAATTTTTTACTCTTTCGTTATAGAATTTTTTTTTATATTGTACTAATTTATAATAAATTCGCCAAGAAAATAATAAATTTGCGATCGGTACGAAAAATAGTAAAATGTCACAATTTGACGATTTCTTTTTTTTTTCAGTGTAACTGAAACTAATTTTCGAACTTACATTATTGGAAAAGAATAATGTAAGCGATAAATTTTCACAACAAATAATTTGTGTGAACTCCCCTTTTATATAATTCATCTTTATAAATGGCCATTAATTATGCTTAACGAAACCCTAATGGGATTGTTTACTTTATGGCTATAATAAAAAAGTAATTAAACGAAAAGAAGGATAATCGGATTTTGATGGGACATAAAAAGTTTGAGCTTTTTAAAAAATTCTCCAAAGTGGGGTTGGGGCGACCTTACGGTACCTATATTTTACTCAGAAAGATGAGAGATTTAAAAATTATTTATATATTTTTATTTAAAAAATATATTTACAAAAGGTGGTTAATTAGCAAGAAAAATATGAATTTAAAAGGTATGAAATCAACTAAAAAGCCACCGGATCGAAAAGGCAAACAAAAGTTTAATCACGAGGGAAAGAAGTTACAACCCTTAAAATGGCACCCTTAAAAATGGCAATAAGACTCCGTTTAAGTAAGAAAAATGGTAGCAGCCTCGTCTTTTCTTCCCTCTTTATGAAGAGTCTTGACTTATAGGAATTTTGAAGGGTGGCATTTTAAGGGTTGTAACTTTTGCTCTGTTTGTCATTTTATTCGGTTCCTCTTTTGTTTGTATTAAAACACGCAAATTCACGTTCTTCCTAGTGATCAATATCCCGTCTTTTTATAACTTTATTTTTAGATCATTTTCACCCTACACGGGGAGTGTTAAATATGTTACGTTGCAATTACGGTAAAACGTACCGAAGACTTTGAAGCTTCCACGGTTACCGCATTTAACCTCCCTTCTCGATTTTTCGAGTTGTTGCAATAAATAATTACATTAAAGTCTTTATCAAAATTCAAAAATTTTCTACTTCCATATTCACTCTGAACGAAAAAAAAATGTATATAGTAATTTTAACTACGTTCAATATTAATTGAAATACTTTCATGACGAAGTCAAAAATAAATTAAAAAATTTGTGCCTTAATTTTTTTTTTTTCGATACCACTATAAATCTACGGTGCGAATTGCAATAGAATTCGTATTTATATTTTCACACTTTTCTTTATTATTTGAAATTTCTGTATCCATAAAATTCGCGCGCTTTCGAGGACTTGCGAGGATATATTAAATATTTGTAATTTTATTATTATTATTTCAGCAGGTTGCAGAATGGAAACGTAGGAGCTTCTTGTTTCGCGAAATTCAAATAAACCAATCCCAAGCGAAAAATTTCAGGGCTGGGACTCGAGGGAGCGCACAACAATTAAAATTCTCATGATCGGAATCGAATTAAAAGCACGATACGATTCGAAATTCTTTGGAAGAGCCAAGGGAGGGATTGGAATTTTGTCGATGCACTTGGTGCATTTTGACTCCGCCAATGAGAGAGGTGACTGGCCGATGCTCTTGGAGTTCGAATGCCCGACCAGGCGTATATGCCTTATACTTTATATACTATATGTGCGTGTCGGGGAGAGACTCGTCTCGATTCTTCAGGACCCTAGCATACCTTGAAGAAGGAGAGAAAGACAGAAAGGAAGACAAGGAATCTCTTATGGGCTGAGCCTAGTGGGTGTTGGTTCGTTGGTTTGATTCTTTATACTCAAAACAACTTGCTTTTAAAGGATAATGCGCTCTTTCTACAAAAACCCTACTTATGCACCTAAGCTTATCGCTAATTTATGCCTGAAACCCTTGAATTTTCCTATCTCGCCAACCAAGTCTATGTATATCTGGAGTCGCACTTCCAAAGTTACTTTTGCGCGTCGCCCTTTCCTTGGCCTTCCTTTTCGCTGAATTAACCATTTGAGTGCCAAGCGGCGAAATCGCGCGCTTCTCCCGTCTCGTGTCCGAAAATGCCAGCATTTTTGAAACGCGGAATAAAAAGAGCGCTACCGCGCCGTTTGGCAATTTTCGATTTTGAAACAACAAAAGGGAGTAGGCTCCAAAGGTTGAAAATTGTCTTTTTTTTAATTATTACCTGTATTTTTTTTTAATATTATATTTCCTAACAGGTAATATGATAATTTTCCTAAAATAAAGAGGAAAGTCAATTTAATAAAAAATTGACTTTCAAGGAATAAAAATATCTTTCTTTTTCTGTTTCAGAAACTAGCAAAGCTCCATGGGCTGCCGCTGGAGTGACTGTCGCTATTGTCCATTCGCTCAAGCTTCCTATAAGTGAGGCGACTGGTCTGCACTATCTCACCTATCCCAATTAGATCCGATAAATGGCAGATTTTTATACTATTTTTCCGTATATTGTAGATTTTTTACTAGATTGCTATTTATTATTATCTTCTTATTTGTTTTTTTTTTCAAGACCAATTATTATATAAAATCGCAGTGTCGATACGTTTCGATCTTAATTCGAGATTCAGTCACCGATGCTTGCATCAACGAAAATATCGATTTCGTCATACCCATAGTATGCAACTGGATTTACTTCAGGCTTTACAAAGCATTATATACCATCAATATTTAATCAATATTAAATTACAGCTTTCTTGTTTCTTACTTTTATTTAATTCAATTTTAATTCGAAAATTATCATAACGTTGGTACCAAAACCACCAACTTTTACTGATTATTAAATTTTCACTTAATATATTTCGCACAACAAATACATGGTGAAAAAGTTATTTTACCTCGTAGAGATTTTTCCAAATAAGTATTATAATTTCGAGAAAAATTTCAAAAGTTAAAAACACGATGTTTAAGGGATGAACGAAACTTTATAAGCTGCACCTACAATTTAATTGTAAGAAATTGCCGAAGTTCGGTAGCTCGGAATTTAAATAATCCGGTTTTAATGAAACTCCCAACGTAGGCCTTCGTACAAAAGCGAATTTAACTATTGAATAAATTAATAATGACGAGTAGACTACAATTGCAGCGAACAAACCGACCCTGACCGCGTTCCTGCAATTTAGAGAAAGAAAGTTTCTCGCAAACGACGACTGCGTGTGTGGAATAGGAGGATTTGGGATGTGCTTGCGATTTGCTATTAAAATTGTTACCGTCGTTTCTTCTGCTCGCATGCATATGTGATTCTTCAGTCTCAGAACCACCAGGATCGCCTTGAGGTCTCGTACCATCTACCCACGTTCTTCGGCAAAGGCGTCGAATGATGGGCGAAGCACTACAGTAGTACCTCCTTAGCTCACTTTTTTGCACTAACAATCGAAGAATCTCTAAGTTGAAAGTAAATTCCATATTTTCCAAGCGAGCCCAAAATAAAAAAAAAAACAATTTTTGCTCCAATCAGAATTTTTCTATCCAGTGCCCAGAGCGTACCCTCTTGGGTTCCCATAAAAATCTACAGAGCGAGACGTCGTTTCAGCAATTCAGCATTTTGCAAAACTAAATAATAACGTCCCAATTATCATTATTTAATTTTACAATAACGTAAGTTTTAATTTACAAAATTTGGACCCAGGTTTTTTACAATAATTGAGAAATTTAGTAACTGCGGATTATAAAAGGGACATTTATTGGTGGAATAAAATATAACGTGGGCGTAGATTCTATTATTAATCAATTTGATGGGTTTTCGTGCACGTAAATATTATCTCTCAGCTGGTTATTAATTGGGCCGAAGGAATCACTAATAGGGACGCGCACCCAAAACGTGATTAATGGGAGTTTACACTTTTCATAATCACAACATGCAAAGTTTCATTTGCTCATCTGCTCGAACTGGAACACCAGAAATACACGGAACGTACGCAAAGTGAGCCATCCATTCAACGGTAGGCATATCAAGCGGAGCGAAATTTACACCCCATGGATGGAAACACGAGAGGGAATGACATTAACAAGAGTTCCCTCCGAACGTTGTTCATTTTAGAGTGGTGTTTTTTTTCTCTCCAGCGAATCGTGAATCTCCAGATGTGTATTATTATTAATGTGGAACTGTAACTATTGGAGAACCGGCTTGCAAAGATTGCCATACGTACAGCACCGTCCGAATAATAACCCCTAGGGATTTTTCCATGTCCGCGTGAGATTTATTCGCGCAGCACCTAAGGGGTTTACTTTGATATGTTTATAAAATCGCAGCCCATCTCTTCGCGTATAACTTCGCCGCTAGATTGAGTAAAAACTAAACGTATAAATTTCACCTCTAACGAGTAAAATGTAAGTTGGGAAATATAAGGGATTTGCCTACCTATACTTATCATAACGTATAACTTGTCGTAAATAATCCCGGGATTCAGCCACCAAAGAGTAAATGCATAAATACAACGCGAGAGCCGAGTTATTTGGCGACTTATCTGTTAAGAAATGACTATCATCCAACTTGGGCAAATTGCAGTACGCGGAAAAACGAATGTGCACGGTATCTTCTTCGTATTCCTTATTTCTATATAAATAGGTACACATTTATAGCTCCTCCCCTTTTCTTAGGATTTATTGAAAAGAGGAAATGCCAAGGTGTGATAGATTTGCACGTATAGATCAAAAGCAAAGCACTTCCGGCGACTCGACATTTTTTTTTCGCTCTTCCAAGGTGGGTCCTGCAATCACCCCCGCGTTTCTTTATCAAAAGTAGGTACTGACGTTACTTTAAAGTGGTTAGAAGTAAAAAAAAACGCTTCATGTACCGGAAAGGTGGTACAGGTATCAAGATTCTTCCACGAGATAACCATGGAAACTTGGTTTGCATACAAATTGGGGGAAGAAAGAGGAAAAGATAGCTTTTGGATGCGTGAAAGCTTAAATCCTTGGGTATAAGATCGTGGATTGGTAATTATTCGAATGACAAAATAATCCAGTATGAGGGGAAATACAAATCAGAAGGAAATTGTTTCTTAACAATTTTTTTTTACCTCACAGGAATTTCTAGAACGAGGATAATCCATTCCGTTATTTTTTCAAAAGGGTAAAAAATAGATTTATTTATTTTTAAAGTTATTTTTTCAAGTACACTACCGGTCAAAAGTTTGGGTCCACTTGCATATTTCATTAAAAGTTGTGAAGTGGACCCAAACTTTTGACCGGTAGTGTACGTAATAAAATTTCCTATTTAAAGAAAAATCTCTTTTCGCCGCGTGCCAGAGGAAAATCCTGATGGATTTGTCGAAATAAAAATCTGGTGACATTGCCATTGATCTCTTTTTCCAACTAAAATATATTTTTCTCGAAAAAATATTATTCGCGTGAAATCGAGCGCAGCTAAAGCAATTAGTGGAAAACGGTACGAGCGGAAAACATTTTTTGTTTTCCTGAAATCAACGCCATTCAAAGTTTTCATTTCAACCCCTATCGTCAGTACTATTTTCTTTTTACCCATTTGGTGCGAATTCCACTTTAATTGGTGTTATCGTAGAAAAGCTAATTTTCATTTCTGCGTCTCTTTAACACGAATGTGGGTATACATTTTACGAATCAGTAATTTTTCTTCTTATATTTTCCATCCCAATGATCCCAAATAAAAAATGAAGAATTTCCAAAATACGAATTAGCCGCAATCGGAAATGAACAAATTCGTAAATGGTGTGAAATAGTTGCATCGGTAATTCCCATCATCTCCGAGCTATCCCATTGTAGAAACTGAACTGAATTAACCCGAAGAAAACTAGTTTCATTGAACTTTGAAGAGAAGCTGGTGGGTTCTGTGTAACGCTACTCACGAAATTTCATGGGAGTTGGTTGTCTGGTCAAGGAAATTGGCAAGACTCTTTCTCTTTCCGTCTCTTTTGGCTTCTCTCGTAAACGTTCTCTCGTGTCCGGCTCTTTACCTGGCCGTAAATGGAGAGCTGAAGGCCTTGGGGCGCCCACGCCCTCTCTGTCTTTCTCCCTTTTTCTTTGGTATCTCTTATGAGAACCTTCTTTTTACAATAGCCACGATTTTTCACGAGAAGAGAGAAGTACGCGCTTTCCTAAAAATTACTTTTGTCCGTGGAATTCTTCAAAATCAATGAGACAAATAACTCGAAAATTCGAAGCAAAAACTGGATGGAACGCAACTCTGAATATCCGAGTGCGTTGAAATGGAAAAGCGTCGCTTAAACCCATGAAATATCGTAAAACATGATGGAGACGAATCCAGTGACATTTACACCCACGCCGGGGCCATTTTGCTCCGCGATCCTCAAAATATTCTGATACTTATTATTTTTTCTTTTTTATAAAAAGTTGTATGTATTCATTGCTCCCCTTATGGTGGTTCAAGCCAACCCCCGGGGTTCAAGGGATGACGTGTCAATTTGTCATTATTATTTTTTCATGGAGTGCCTATTTTAATTATAATCCAGGTAGGAGAAAAATTTAAATTACGACTCACGGTAACTGTGGAATAAAATGGCAATAAAAAATAATATTTGCATATATTGTGACTTGATATTCGCCGGCAAAATTTTTAAAAATAGAAACCCAAGCTGCAAAGCTACCGCAAAAATTGAGTTGATGCCACGTTAAACCAGTGCAGTGGTAAAAAGAGCCATTTTTTTAGTACACTTCTATTCACGTCTTTTTTCTTGCTCAACGAGTAATTTCATGGACCAATTCACTTTTGTATGATGCATGAAACAACGACACATGCGAGGTAGAGAAGAAAAAAATGAGAAGTGCAGAAAGTATTTGTATAACGTGTCCTACGTGGCTCAGATTTCATCGATAATCGTTTGGACATGTAAACCGCAAAGAGTGATCTTCTTGAAAGTGAAGCCATGTGGGTTCCTTTGGTACCAGTTTCATTGGAGTCATTTTTACGCTCTTTCGTTCTTAATGATATTTTTTTTTTGTGCGACGCGAAATTAGTAGCCCGTAAGGGAATAATTGAGGAATCAAGATGAGGATTAAAGAAAAAAAAAAAGATCTTTTTTGACGTTTGCCTCACGCTGAGCCAATTTTGCGGCAAAATTTGATATGCTTTTACATCACTATTAATTTTACAGCCTATGAAATGGCGTGAAATGGTTTCAAGTCCTTTACGACCACCTTAAATCCAGGTCGGAAGGGCGCAAAGTCAGTTCTAAATTCAATTTATTCATATCGCCCGCAGGAGTTATAAACATGCTTCATATATTTCCAGATATTTCCCAAAATGTATAAATAATATTTTCCCTTCTAATGTCAACCTTCTCGAATCCGATAAAATACAATCGAGGAAGAAAATATATTTAAATAGAAAATATCACCGAGGAAGCATTTTTGAAAGGCGTAAATTTCTTTGTCGTTATAAAAATGTATTATTATTGTAATAATTACTATATTTATAATATTACTATAATAGTGTTATTACTAAAGTAGTGGTTACCACTGCTACGAAATTTTCTAGTATTTTCCAAAATATATAAATAATTTTTTTTTTTTCCTTCCAACAGCAACATTCTGGAAACCAATAAAATGTAATCGAAGCAGGAAACATTTGAATAGAAAATATTACCGAGGAAGCATTTTTAAGGCGAGTAAGTTTCTTTGTCATCGTAAAAAAGTGACTTGCAACAAAAGAAAAGTATGATTACTATAATAGTTTACCGCTACTACTAAATTTCAATTTGTCGTGTCATTAATTATGAAAACTTTCTCCAGCCCGGAACAAGTTACGAAGTCACAACGGCTTTAATCCTATCTCATTCTTTGCTTTTAGCTTTATAAAAGAGCAAGATATCTGGCAAAAATTTCCAGGTTCAAAGCTTAGAAGCTTAGTAATAACAGACCTTCCTTCTTATCTAATTAGCGAAAGGACAACTTTTCATTGCGACTGGGAAAAAAAAAAGCTACCCGGTAATAAAAGCGAGAAAATGAAACGGCAAAAAAAGGAGAATAGATAGCAGGAATAAAAGATGCACACGTAGTGTATAATTACCGGATATAACTAACTCTTCGTTATTAATGAACGTCTGCTTTTTACCTCCGAGCGTTTTGTTGTTTTTCCATGAAATTTCGTTGGAGTATTAATAAAAAGCCGAACTACGTCAAAACGTTGAAGTTCCATGTAGTGTATAATAAATTGATAATGAAACTGAGAATTGATGAAATGTTTGGCGAGTGGAAAGAGCCACTACCGTTCGGCGGACCTTTTATTGCATAACTCTTTTGTTATAAAACCGCGATATACCTGTCGCTGCGCTCCAGAAAATAAAATTTACAAAACACGAATATTTCCGTTTTCCAATCGGACCCACTTCAGAATAGTTTCGATCCGAGGAACAAACTTTCGTTAAAACCGTCAAATATTTATTGGCTTCAAAACAAAATGTTGTTTCACGCAAATAAAGTTTTTTACTGCCTTTGCCAAACTTTTTCCAGCCGGGAACGTCATTAAATTTCCAACAATCGGAAGGGAAAAATGAAAATCGCTAGTTTTGCAAAAGGCACGGTGCAAAATTGAGGGGAAAGAGTTATTTTTTATGTAACACAATTTTCAGCATGTTTTCAAATTCGTCCAATTTATTTTTGTTAATTCGATTGTTTGTATGTATGTGTTTATGAAAAGTGCTTTAATGAAAGCTTTTTTTCTAGAACATTTTTTCATTGGAAAGATTTTTTAATTTAAAGGGGTACCTTTGCACAGATTTGAAAATATAAAAAGTGGATTATTAACGCAAGAATTTCGGGCACATGTTATTTCACAAAAGCAAATTTCGTAACAGATAATTCATTCCTAGTGAAATTATAAAAAAAAGTGAATCTGAGAAATTTAAGAGCCAGGGGCGAGGTGTCCCATAAAATTTCTGTGCTTATTTTTTTTTTTAAAGAATTATACATACTGTAAAGATTTGTTTTTTTCTTACACAAATTTGCATTACAAAGAAACTCAATTTTAGCTCCATCGGTGGTTGGGAGGTAGAAGTTAGTGAAAAAAGGTGTCTGCATCGTTGAAAAAAGTTTTTGTTTAGCTGTAGGTACAAAACTTTTTTTCTAGAGCAAAAAAGCTTTAACGAAGAAGAAGAAGAAGACGACGATTGGAAGAGAGAAAACGTCTTGCCCATCTTCTCTCAAGGAAGACGAGCCAAGCTCATGTATAAGAAGCGAAGAAGAAGACGACTCCGAAAAAAAGTCCAAAGAAGAAGAAGAAGATGAAGAAGAAGAGAAGAATTCTTTGCGCGCGTGCTATCTTATTCTCTTCTCATTCTATTGTATCAACATACATATTTATACGCGTGTATTGTAACATCTCCTCTGCTTTTCTCCCTCTCTCATCTTTGTTGAAAAATCTTTTTTACATTCGTACATTCACCGCTGCCTCCACTATACCTGTGGCTTCGTAATAGTAAGAAAATATGAACACGCAAAGGTGCAAAAGAGAAAAATGATAAAACTGAAGTAAGTTCTTGAACGACAAAAGTGGGGAACCGCCGATTGTAAAGGTAAAGGTAAGGCTATAGCCGCAGCGGCAGCAGCAGGAGCAGCAGCAACAACAGCAGCAGCAGCAGCGGCAGCGGCAGCGGTACCACTGCTGATGGAATAGAAGAAGAAGAAGAAGAAGGGGCCCCCTTCTTTGCAGGTAAAACAGGCGAGGTTCGCCAGTCGTATGTACCTGCTCGTACCGAACAGGTCACGAACCAGTTGGAAAAACACTGGTTTTTAGTAATATTAGTGGCTTCGCTATTCCCGGTCCTTGAAATTACTCCCGTTGGCTCCCGGATCGGTACCTTCCCCTCCCCGCACCGACGAATTATTTATTCTTTCTCTCGCAAAAGTACAGTGTCAGTGGTGGAATTCAATATAAATATACCGTAAAAGTTATAATAGCGCCGCAGCACAGCTGGTATCAAAGCTACAACGACTCTTCGGTAAGACACTTTAGTGCGGAATAGTTATAACGTCAGTTTTTTTTTTTTACCTGCCCAGATGTAACGGTTACTGTGTACAGAGACGAGGGAAAAAAGGTTAAGAACTGCTGTTTCGCCTGTTCTCTCTTTCTCATTTATGTAGAAAAATCTTTCCAACAATGCTCGCGATGGTATACCGATAAAATAGGGAACCCGTTCGCTGTCGTAGAGTGATCGAGGATCCCAATGTTACAAATGTTGTAGAGTTAATCTTCTTTTTTTTTGTCCGTGAATTGCAAGTTTTTTAATCGAAACCCTGGAAACTTCGTGAAGGTTTTTTTTTGCAGTTTCCATACGTTCCCGACTCCGCCGAGATGAAAATGTATAACGGTAACGCGTTGGTATGGAAGATAGAGTTGACATTAGAAACGGATCTCCACGAGATCCGCGCATTAGAGTTGTAATTGCAGTCAATCCAAAAGAAGAAGTTGCGAAAATTAGTATTTACTGTTACGTAACGAGAATCTAACGCGACAAAAATTATTAAAACTGGTATTACCTTATATGAGTGTTCCTTGGAATTTTCTAGCGGAAGAATTTTGTCCCATGAGAAACTTTTTGATTTTCAAAATTGTGGAATTCTTTTTTTTTCTAAGGTCCCAACGAAGAGAGAATCCCAAATACTTGGGTGCCACTGTCAGTTATTGACTTCTGTCACGAAAGCTGGAGTAATTTTGCCTCCAAAGTCCAAAAAATACGTTAATAAAGAAAATTTCGAAAAATAAAGGTTCTAAAAATATTAGTGCCTTTTAAATACTTCGTTTTCAACAATTTTCACCGCATTTTGTGGTGAAATTTAAAAATATGATTTATAAAATTTTGTATACGTTTTATTTAGAATCGTAGACCCTAAATAATTTTTTTCATCACGACTCTAACTTTTTTTAATACATTTTTTTTAAAAATCAGTAAAGAACAGGGAAAACACCTACAAAAATATTTTCTTCAATTTCCTATAAGAAATTAGAAATTCCCTGCACAAATAACACTCAGCAAATCTGTTGTTGCCTCCATTTAATTTGGAATCGAAGCAAAATTGGGACATTCGATCATTTGATTGTATACTTTTAGGATGTAATAATTCGTGAAAGTAGAAAATCCAGTTGCAATTCCGTGTTTTGTTAGTACAAGGGGCATTGGAAAAACTATGTAGAACTATACGAGGAAGGGAAGAAACGAAATTTCGATAAACTGGAAAGATTGATTGGCAGAGCGGTGAAATATGAGTTTCTGATGGGCATACATATTTATCGACTTGACAAACACGTATGGTTATCGGACACATGTTTTGTGCACGATGTATGTGTTCTTTCAAAATACGAATGGGGGCCGAAAAGTCTTTCTTAATTAAATCATATTTCAATCGATATCGAATCCATATATACTTTACCGACGTTCTCTGACGTTGCAATATTGTTTCTTTGATTGAACAACATCTTTTATAAAAAAGACCATTAATTTAGTGACCCTCTAATGAAATTGAAACATATTTAATTAAACTTCATCTTAACACGTTCGACCCAGCGCATTTTTTAAGCCATTTCAAAAGTATTGGCCTGTGAACCACCGGTGGTTCACGCCAGGTTGAACGTGTTAATTTCATTAGAAGCGACTGAATAAAGAACTAAATTTTTTAATATATTTGTTGAGTGTCAATGATTTAATTTGGCCGCATAATAATTTTCCTAGGGTCGGGGGAATGTCAATAATATATTATTATGAGCAGTAATTAAACGAGAAAAGAGAAGAACGTATGGAAGTCATACGAAGTAGAAAGAGACGTAAAGTATCCAGTTACGAGGATGCTTCATCTGCTTAGATATTCACTTACTGGTTTTCTTTTACTCCATTTGAGTCGAGGATAATTTCGTTAGTGCCGTTATTATTCGGTTCACGCAATTATGTTTTTTCTGAAAACCAGAATGTTTACTCGCTTAAGCGAATTATGCTATCTGTCGATCTGGCTGGATTTATTTAGTTGATTCTCGTTTTTTCGGTGACTAATTTAGCAAATAAGACCCCGTCTACAAGCACTTCGCGTTAACCTTGTCGGTCCATATAAACCGCAAATGCCATGGGTAGTTTTTAAAAGCATCTAATCCCCCCATTTCGTTATATTTTGATATTCACATTTTTTTATCTGATTTCGAAAAGTCAAGGATCAACGCGATGTCAGAAATGAGGAAAAAAAACCAATCGAAATTTTATACCTTTTTTTATAATTTATAATTTTACGTACTTATAATTTAACAAAAATTATTTGAATTTCAAATAAAAATTCACTTATGAAATTTATTTATTAAAGTCCAAAGCAATAGTAAAAAAATTTGTTACAAAAAAGACTCAGGTGATCACAATTTAGATTTTTTATTTCACACAAATACATGACTGCTTTCAAACTTTTTAATAGTAATATATTATATTATAATTTTAAAAAAAATTTTTTAATTCTGAAAAATACAATTTCATATTAAATCGTATTAATATTTTTGAAATATGTGTGTGTTCAATGTTTTGAAAGGTCCTACGTAAATAAAGGGACATTGTGGTTATCCGTCGAATATCTCAATAATCTGCGCAATGTTATCGTTAAAACGTATGTAACAGGTGGTATTGTTAAAATCGGTGAGCATTGTTGAACAGCATCTATGCCATAGGTTATCCGACAGCCGTATGCGGAAATGCAAGGGGATCGTATCTTCCCAGGAGACACAAAGGTGCAGAAGAAATCTGTAGGATTTCTTACACGTCATATTTTCTTAAAAAGACATCTTTAAGAGCTCTTAAAGACGTCTTACGCCCGAGTCGTTAAGCTTTATAATTCTTGAATACTAATTTGAGGTCTTCATAATTTCTGTGGGTGTAGTACAGGATGTAATTACGAATACATTTTGACGTTCTCAAAATTGAACTCGAAAATTCCCAACTCACGTTTAGTTCTTAAATTTCGCATTTACGGATTCAAAGATTTTTTTAAGAATATAATAGCAACATTTTTGCGCAGATAAAAGCGAAGTATAAAATTGTTACCTTTGAAACTATCGATCCATGAAACTATAATAAACTATTATATGTAATCGAGTTTTCATTAAAAATTCCTAAATTAAGAATAAAATACTGTTTATATTATACGAAAAATTCGTATAATTTTCAAAATTTGACTTTCTGCGATTTCTAAACAAAAATTCGAAATTTCCAAAAATAATAATCATACCAAATATTCTACACTCCGATAACTTAGAATTTTAGGTATTTTTTTATAGTCCTTTTTCGGATTTCGAAGGCAAAGATTTGAAATTACTCGATCACGAAATGTCAGATCTTGGAAGCAATTTTTTAAACAAAACGAAAACACGAGAGGTTTGTAATTATTATTTTTACAACAGCCGAAACCGTAACTGAACGTGATATATGATTTGTATCGTTACAATGCCTCCGATACCATCTTAAAGTTTGACTCTCATCGGCGTGCTTCGTTCCATAATTTACAAAAAGTCGAAACAATCGAGGGCGGATTAAACTCATTAGCCGTAGACATTTCCGGTGGAAACTTCTACACGTGTCTCGTTTCTTTTTTTCGCACCAGATGGTTCCAAATAATACCCCTCCGAGCAGTTAACGCATACTCAAATCTTCGTGTCACTGGGAAAAACGTTGTACAAAGTGCACTCTTGTATGAGCATTCGAAAGTTTCAGGTGTTTATTTATCCACTTTCGGCGTTTCCATTTACTTTCCATCCATTTACATTGAATCAGCGAGTAAAAGAAGGCATTCATTATTGTTTTAAATTGCGATACTCAATGACGAATAAACGAATAATGGAACAACTGCAGCAGCGGTGTCCATGATATCTCGAATAATTCCTGAACATTCAATTTTCCCTTTGCTATCGCACCCATGCGAGCGTTACGAAAGGACGCAAAGATGAAAAGCTCGAAGAGCGGATTTGTTAAAAAACAAATATTTATTTTGTGTCAAACACCGAGTTATTGTCGCGAATGTGATCCCTTTCGCGGAACGTGCCAATGTTCTTTTTCGGTGTATGAAAAAAAAAAAAAAAAGAAAAACGAGGAACGCCAGAAAATTTATTGTCTCTAAAATTGCCGACGATGGAAAAAAATGAAGAACAACAAAAAAAGGATAAATGTATAAGGTGTTAGGAAAAATTTCTATTTGCGCCTGTTTAACATGGGAATGTTGCACCACATATTTATCAAGCTTCTATCCTGCCCATGACCTCGAAAAGACAGGATCCATTTGAAGAATACAAATGACGAGATGTGACGTTTCGGGTTGACATTCAAAAATTCCACGTATTCAAGGGAAAAAAGTATAGAAGAATCCATCAAGTTTGAAACTCGTGGAAAATCCACTGAAAGTTTTTTCTCTTGCGAAGGTAATAATAAGTATTTGCATAAATTTTCACTTTCGTCGGCTGAGTTTTAGAATGTGTTCGAGAAGAAATTTTTTAGAAATTTTCTGAAATTGTCAAATTTCAGAAAAAGGAAGCAGCATTATTATCAAAAATATAGATACAGTGTCCTTCTATTTTCTAAAAATATTGTAATTAACTTTTAAATAAATTTCCATCAAAAAAACTGTTGATCGAATAATTCTGACAGTTAAAAGATCCGGTAAAAGAAGTTTATAAAAGAATTATAATTTCTCAAAAATTCACATGTCGTGCGTTATCGAAAGTATGCAAAAAATGCTGTCAATTTGTTTTTTTTTTCGTCAAAATTGATGCTGAAATGTATCCTACAATAAATTCACTGTATTTTAAAATATCGAATTTTCGGTAAACCAAGCAAAGAACCTGGCGAAAATATCGAATTTATGAGTAAAGTTACAATTTCCTGCTTATGCACTTTTGAAATATGTAAATAAACAATCGTTCCTTATATTTTGAAGAAAAAATTGAAGTTAAAAATATATTTTACAGTGACGTCTGTGAGAGATTGTTATTTCCAGAGTTTCTCTTAGAACAATTCTTTGAAACGATGGACTTTTTACACGAGGCACAAGCCGCTCATTGGAAGGTACAACTTTGGTATATACACACTATAGAAAAGTGTATATACTTATTTATAGGTACTTGCGTGTCTCTCCAACTTTTTCTGTCTCTATCTTTTCACTCTTTTGCTATTCATTCGAGGAAATAGTAAACACGTCACATATGCGTATACACACACACACACGAGCAATACAGAACGAGATCCATTTCCGTCAGGAAATCGACACAAATCCTGTAATCACGTATTTGCTATTATGACATAATTTGTCGCGCGGAAATACGGCCTATCGATAAAAGAATAGCTAAATTTATTTTGTGCAATAATAACGATGCTCATTTCTGTCCCATGTGGGAATAAGCGAATCTAATTACGACTAAAGCGGGAAAAGATGTTCATTTCTGTAACGCATATAATTAAAGTTTGAAACGTCGTTTCGAAAAAAAGCTCCCCAAGGCTTTGTGAAAAAACGGAGATAATAATCTCCGCCTTTTTTTTTATTGTACGTAGTAAAAATGTTTCCACTGCCAGTGTAGGAATTTATGGTCGTTCGGTGCGTTATTAGAGGAGTCCAATCATTTCGGCTCCAAATTGCAGCAAATTTGGGCAACCCCCCTAAATTTGAAAGAAATTATGCGGAGCACTTTAGTGCGCTAAGATATATAGGCGTTCGAGATGGTTATTTTTTCATTTTAAAAATTCTTGGTGCGCTAAGAAAAAAGAATTCGTCCAAATTGCTAACAGAAATAGTAAAAATGCATTCGTTACGTTTTTAGATCTTATTGGCTATGCCCAGCAAATTCGACTTTTGAAAACTTTTTTTAGCACTTTCGGGAGACCCATATCCGATGTATTTTTTTCCGAGGAATCCATTTTCATTGTCAAAATTTCCAAAATCCAACGGGAAATAGGATTTTTCCTTAAAAAACCTACTTTTTTCCAACTTCCGCTGGGATTTCATCAAATTTGACCTTTGCAATCGATTCTACGGGAAAAATTACCCCTAGAAATGACTTCTCCAACCCTATTTTTGAAACTTTAATTTTTAGCCCATTTTTGGGGGAAGGGGTAGATGCCCCAAAAAATCGACTTTTGGAAAAATTTTTTTTGCACTTTCGGGAGACCCATATCCGATGTATTTTTTTCCGAGGAATCCATTTTCATTGTCAAAAATTCCAAAATCCAACGGGAAATAGGATTTTTCCTTAAAAAACCTACTTTTTTCCAACTTCCACTGGGATTTCATCGAATTTTACCTTTGGAATCGATTCTACGGGAAAAATTACCCCTAGAAATGACTTGTCCAACCCCATTTTTGAAACTTTAATTTTTAGCCCATTTTTGAGGAAGGGGTAGATGCCCAAAAAAATCGACTTTTGGAAAAATTTTTTTTTGCACTTTCGGGAGACCCATATCCGATGTATTTTTTTCCGAGGAATCCATTTTCATTGTCAAAAATTCCAAAATCCAACGGGAAATAGGATTTTTCCTTAAAAAACCTACTTTTTTCCAACTTCCGCTGGGATTTCATCAAATTTGACCTTTGGAATCGATTCTACGGGAAAAATTACCCCTAGAAATGACTTGTCCAACCCCATTTTTGAAACATTAACATTCACCCCATTTTTGGGGGAAGGGAGGTATTTGGAACACAAACATTTATACTTTCCTTATAGACGTAAGTTTCTCTCAGTCTTATAATTTTCAGAAACTTGCATCACTGACATGTTAAGAAGGCATTAATTTTTCTCCTACCTTTTTTCGTGTATTGTTGCTACATCCAACCTGTCGTAACCTCACTTCTTGTAAATAAAATCTTCTGTCATTATGAGCGCTATCATTCGAACAAAACTATATTCTTCGAATTGCTTTCTGCGAAAAACTCAAGTCGAACGGTATAAATTATAACAAACTAAAATTTAGTGAGCTATTACGCGAAAAAAAACCATATCTTAATTCGTTAGAGGGAACACATGCGGCATATCCCACGTTTTTCCCCTAACATAAGACACATTATATATTATAGATTGCCCAAACACAAGGGTCTTCCCAAAAGACTCTTGATGGTCGTTAATGCTTTAATTCCGGCGAAAAAAAGTTATCCACCTCGATAACAAGTTGTGAATCAGGAAAATTCCTTTGCAAAATGACTGCACGCTGTAAGAGAATATTAATTAATTTTACTAGGAAGTAGTTTCGTGTGCGCCAATAATACGCAAATGCATGTGACTTCGAAGAAAAAAGATGACTAAATAATCATTTTTCTCTTCAAATAAACGACTCTTGTAATTCTTTCGTTCATATCCCGGGTAAAGGAATTATTGTATAATGTCCATTTCTAATGTGTATATTATGCATGGTCAATACATAAAACAAGTTTATAAATGTATAAAATGAAATTATGTACAACTCTTTGCCGGGGTTGTTTTCCGACATCGTAACAAAGACATCATCATACGAAAAAACATTTCATCCGTACCTGAATGTATTTATAAAACCACGGAATGCATCATAATAATCGATATATCAATTAAACGTTATAGAATCATCGAAGCAAAATTCGTTACGATGAAAATTGCTATTTCGAAGTGGATTTTTATACACCCCCTGTGGGAGGCTATGATAAATAAATATAATAATAATAATAATGGTGACGGTAATAACAATGATAATTATAATAATAACAACATCAAGGCCTCGAGTGATGACTGTATGGGTTATAATAAAGGTTTCTCCGGCAATTAATTTATTTAATTTGTAAGCAGGTCGCATCCAACCAAGGAAAACTACAGAAATATAGTGTAAATAATGTTTCAATTACTAGTGGAATAAAATCATTATTTTCAACAAAATTATACGATTTTTATTCGAAATTGCTTAAAAAATTGGAAATTAAAAGAAATATCTTAGTTCGCTAATATTTTGGAGAAATAATATTTTACAGGAATATATTTTATATAATCTATAAAATATATGATAGAAGTCACTAAATTTCGAAATTTCCAAATTTCCAAATTTTATTTTATTTTTGGAACCATAAAAGGATACATTTTAAAAAAATATATTTTTCCTTCTACGTATTATTTTCCTGGAAATTTAGGAATTTCACATAAAATATAATACCTTTCCGTGTAAAATTTTCATTTTCATTTTTAGGTTTAATTTGAATAATTTCAATAATTATAAATCACATTAATTCGATACGACAACGCAATGCCATTCCTGCTTTCGATTTCATATAGAAAGTTTCGAGGCATATCATAAAAATTCTGCGAACGTGAAATAATCAAAATGTCGAATTTTAAATGCCGAAATTCAGGAGAAATGACTTTCAGGCTCACCCAAAGCAAATTCTCCTTCCAGAGAATATTTCGGTATCGCGAAATAATATTGCTGAAATCCTTTGTCTCCTTTCATCTGGAGAATACGGAATTCTTAAGTTAAGAGAGTTTAAGACAACGCCAACGTCTCTTGGCATATACGAAAACCGGTCCCGCTCCTGGAACGAGTATCCTGGGCGATTTTGCTGGAGGCCAAAGAGAAAGACGCCATTTTGGTTCCGACGTTGCTATGACGTCACTGGTGTACACCTAAGAGACACTATCTCCCGCTTACTCATTCTTTAAATATATTATAGATACCGACTCCTATCTGACGTATAGGAGAATTAGAGCTTCTGTTCAATATATTCTTATCCTCGGTATAAATTTCACGAACTCGAATTCCGTCGATTGGAGTGAAATTTTCGTTGTTAGCGTATGCAAAAATATGCAAATTATCAAGTTTCTTGTCCAGGTTATCCAGAATGAAAAGGAATCTTGTGATTTTTTTGTTTAAATTCTTCCAGACCAGAGGTCAATTTGGGAATGCATCTTCTCAGGATAGAAAAGCCAGAAATAGCATTTTGTTTACGTGTTTTCACGGCATACGGAATGCAATTCGTAAGCAGTTTTTCGAGTGACATGTCTGCCACTGTATGAAACACATTCCAAGGCTTTGCCTGTATAAAACCAAGTGAACTGTAACCAGTCTATCCAACTACCCTTCATAATTATTATGATAGGTAGGCTCTTGTACAAAGCAACACCATATGCCTTTATTTTTTACCATTTCTTGACTCCTTTGTCCCGAATGAATGAAGGAAGGATTCCATTATTTAATTGTACTCTGATTATTTGTTGGTTCGTAAAAGAAGAATTTTTTTTATGAGAAGGAAAATATGTTTGGGTTTTTTAAAAACACGAGACGATAAAAAATATTGCATTCTGAAACGACCACGTGCGAAAACCCCATTCGTGCAATTCTTTGGTCGAAGAATTCTGAGGCATTCTGAAAGTAGGTTTTTGGAAAATTTTAATTTAAAAAATTGTTTGTGAGGAATGTGTTAAAAAAAATCGTCAGTGGCGACCATTTCTACAAAAATGTGTTTTCGTTAAAATTTGTTTATAAATAGTCAAATTAAAAAAATATACTTTTCAGCCGTAAAGAATTTTTTAGTCTATTTGAAAATTCTTCTTGAATTTGCTCTTGAGAAAATATTTGAAATATTGGCTTTATTCGTCCTCTTAAATTTCTGTAATTTGTCCCTAGCAATAGTCCTGGGAAAGAGCCATTTACCGGAGTAGCTTTATACATCGACTAGCCGGAGGTGTTAATCAGCCAAAAAAGATTTTCAGTAAAATCCGTATTCTCGCGAGGTCAATGATCGCGACGCGGATACAGAAGTCAGATTCAAATTTGGCTGTACGTGGAATAAGTATAAAAACTTGTACTATAAAATCGTTTGGAATTAAACTCGATAAAAATTCGACTAATTTTATTTTTTCGCAGTTTTACCCGAGAAATAATGGAATTGTTCGAACCCAGAAAAATTATTAGTTTCAGATTATAAACTAAAATAAAGAAGAAAAATTTAATTTTTAAAAATTTCCGAAAATGCAATAGTTTTGTAACAAAATTTTCCAGGAAGTTTGCAAGTAACTCTGGAATGACTTAACTACAAACTCAATTTTTTTCCCATTTAAATGAAAAACTCTGAAAAAGTTTTCTTAAATCAAGGAGCATCGGCTAAACCGTTGCAGCAATGTTGAGTCGCTACCGTAGAGACTTCAGCTCTGATTAATAATAAAGGTGCCCTGCCTCTGCTGGTCACTCTGTGTAAATATGAAACTTTTTATAAAAATATATCTGAATACGTGTACGCGCGCGCGTGTGTGTGTGTGTGTGTGTGTGTGTACGTTCACGCACTCTACATATGGGCAAAGCAGCAAACAAGCAAAGCAGTGAAAGTTAAGTCAAGCCTTTGCGCAATGAGATCGACGTTGTCTCCTTCGCTTCGTATAGCTTCGACTTTAAAGGCTTGAACGATACTTTCAACCGGTTGTAAATCGTCCTTCGAAATATATGACGAGGAAACATACGTAATCACTTTGAAAAAAAGAAAGAGCGAGCCGCGGCAGAAAGAGAAAGATGGAAAAAAATATTGCATATTTAATTATCGATATGTATTTTGCCAACCGGCAATCCCGTAAATTGTACGTGCATACATACTTATTCACGCGTAGTGGGAAAAATATCGTTAAATAAGACTTCAACTTCCATACATATGATAATAACGTTACGTGCGGTTTAGCGACTAAGTGTAGAATAATTTGAGAAATCTCGTTTTTTATGTTTCCAAGTAAAAGTCCCAATACACTGAAAAAAAAAATGCTCTACATTTCAACTACATTAGCGCAGTTGGAAAAAATGAAATTAATTCAACAGCAATAACAATGCGTCAAGTATTCCATAGATTTGTTGTTGAAGAAATTTTGTCGTTGCTTCAGTGACAAAATTAGACAGAACAACCATCATATGTTTGTGGCAGCCCGTGACAATTTTGTTTTCTAACCAATAATATTTTTTTTCTGTATATTTTGATTATTTTTTTCTCAGTGTCTGCATTTCGTTCAAACGCAAAATTGGAGAAGAGTAAGTCAATTGTCATCCTACAAATCAATTCAGCGAAGATACCCAGGAGTGGCTTGAGATCTCGTAGACCAGTTGAAACGAAACTTCCGCCTCGTTTTGTTCGGGTCTCATTTCACTTGCCGCGTTTTATTCTCACTTTATTTCTGTATCAAGCTTGCCATTAGTTACATTACACATCGCATCATGTAGAATTCAATGGAAAGTCAAAACTCGGGCGAAGACGCACATTGTTGACGCGTCATTAATGCGGGTCTACTAAAGCTGCTAGAATATGACTACCGCAGTGGCTGGAAGATACTGCAGATGCACGAAATATTACACAACTCTGCTTATTTTAGCTAGAAATTTCGGTGTCAGTGTCTGAAAATTTTTCAGTTGCCGTGTATCTGGCAAATCTATTTTAAGGAACAGTGTCAAAAATGTGCCGGTAAAATCACCATTCAGATTCTATAGGATTCTATGAGCGTAGCGTCGACTATAGCTGGTGTTATCGTTGAAAAGGAGCATCGATTTTCGAAAAAATGGAGTCCATGAAAGCAAAGGCGAAAATTAAAAACGCCAAAAAATTAGGGAATTATAATAAAAGCATAGAAATACATGGAAACGCATTAGTTACCGCTACGATACGATTAATAAAAAAATATGGCTAACGTTGTTATTATAATAAGAGAAAAAAAACTAAGACTTGATGTACCTACTTCCGTCGTATGGAGTGAAATTAACACCGGGTTTTATCCGCAACTTACTCACTTGTGAAATATTTTTGGATGACGTCACCAGGTGACGCCCGAGACACTGTATGCTTCTTCAACAAATTATAATTTATTTTTGCATTATATAGTTGAATATCTATTATTTTTTTCAAATTTTCTCAATTGTTCTTTCCATAGAAAATCTGAAAAACCTTTTTCTTTGCTCGAAGTCTCTTGGAAGTCTCCAATTGATCCGCAACTTACTATTATTCCCAATTTTTTTCCAACTCTAAAGCTATTTTTGTCTACACGGCTCCATCAGAACATTTCATTCAGAATTCCAATTCCAATTTTCCAATTTCTAAAATTCAGGAATTTTCTAGTTTTGAGAAAAAAAATTCTCTCAGGCTCTCCCGAGAAAGACTTACCAGAAATTTTTTCTCCCTAGAAAATTGATACTCTTTCAAGGTGATAAAATTTTTTCTTTAATTGGGGACTTAAAACGCATTTAATTTTATTTGTTTCCTCACGAAAGTACCCTAGGAGGTCCTTTTTCAAGATTTACTCTTAGGGAGTTCTTACAAACAATTTCCTATATCTCCTCAACATAATCGGTAACGAATAGGTAATAATTGCATTGTCTTTTGAACTCTATCTGCAACTAAAAATATGGAATGCACTGTTATACGACTAACGAATGCTGTTAACCAACGCAGTAGGATGTCTATATACGCATTTATAATAGCAGTAAGCAAAATAATAATTCCAGTTCCTGAAGTAACATGAGACCCGCAATCATAGACGCATACACCGATGGTGTGTACTTCCACTGAAAGAAATAGAAAACGCAGCAAAGCAAAAATAGTTTACTCCTTTCCGTTCGTATAGATACTGTAATTATAACGTCTACCGGGAGGCTGGGAGGGGAAAGGAAAGAGAGAGAATATAGGAAATGCTGCAGCAATTTTACATCCATCTTATTTTATAGAGGGACATGTAAACGGATATGTATTGTTGATATCATTTTACCGAGCCTTGGCTAAAACGTTTAAATACCATGGAACTAAATAGTTAAACTAATAGTTAAGTACCTCGCTTTAGGTGGGATATATGTATTTCACTTACTATCTATATATACACCTGCATGTTTCAATATATATGTAAAAGTCATGGCGGTGCATACAAATGACATTTTTCTTATCACGAAATACTTCGCTACTCTACTTTCCTACTTTTCCATATCAACAGCTTGTGCTTATTGTATAATATGCACTTTTTTTTAGCTCTCTTTGTCGACAATTCTGTAACTTATTTTTTGCTATATTATTTTATTTGCTATTCAAGTGGTAACTGCACTTTTTCGCTAAATGCCCAAACTAATATTTGCGAATTCTGCGGAATTCGAAACTTCTCGAAATTGTTACATTTGTAAATAATAAACGGGATCTGAAACCCCACTACTTGTAATTTACAAATTAGAATATTAATATAACCGAGTTGAAAAGTTAGCTTTTATCTGCTAATGAAGCAACCGTGAACAATTATTTCCGTCACTATCACTCTCGATACCTTCCAGCCTAACTGTACTCGAAACTTAGAACGTATGATTATAATGCACCGTCTTCCATCTGTTTCAATGTTTCCAACGTAAACAGAGACGCGGAAAGCAGAAAATAGTAGAGTTTACCTTTCCCTAGCAATTTTTACAACAACGTAAAAATTGTGTTACGCTATTATTTGTAAAAATTACCGTAACACCGTAAAGCTTTTTTAACTTCACACTGTATCACTGTTACACGGTAAAATTTACATAAAATACACTGTAGAAATTGCCCCAACGTAAAATGGAGCGATCTCTGACTTCTTTTCTTCACCGTGTGACCCGTGTCCTATTTTATCTAATCTGTACCCGCACAAATTTGTTTTATATAAGCATGGTGGTATAAAATAAATCTCAATAAAACATATAGAGAATATAAAAAATTGTAATTTTAACAAGAATCAAATAACAAATGAAATTCCGAAAAGAATAAAAAAAGCACCAAAAAATGAAAACTAAAATTTGCGAAATAGATAATTGATATATTTATAAAAAGTAATATTTAATATATTAATTTCTAAAATATGAATTTTTTCATATTCGAATCTATGCGATCTAATTTCATCTAATATCTGAAAATTCCACATTCGAAAATAGTTTAAAAAAAAAAACATGAAAGTTGCATAATGAAAAATTCAGAAGTTCCATAAGCATTTCTTAATTAAAACATTACTCTCTAAAATACGTAGCTATCTATTGGATGCAATTACCTGTAGTTACTAAAAAAAAAAAGCCAAACCCAGTAAGAGCGATATGCGTGTGCGCTAAAACTTTAACAATGGGAGTTATAAATTAGAAAAGCATCCAGAAGATGCTCATTATTTCAGATATATTATCAGGCATTAGTTTTAATAACTGCTTGTTAAACTGATTTATCTCCCTCGAATCGCACATATATATAATAACACTTTTTTTCCCCTTAACTTAGATGTGATTTTCCGAAGGTTGATGCACGAATGTCTGTTTACATGAAAGTGCATCGACTCTTCTTTCTACGATCTAGAGTCTTACATGCATGCATCGAGGGGGAACCATCTCGATCTCTTGAAAGTATGAAATACCTTTCATACGTTTACTGCTATACGTACTTACGTATAATCACGACACGCGAGGACGGGAGAAACATTCTTTTCTACGCAAGAATAGAAGGGTGCTTTGAAATAATGTTGCCTTTTTTTTCGTTATTCAATATAAACACATTTATACGTTTATTCCTCTTTCATATTAATGTAATGGAGAAATTGAATTCCAACTGGAAAGTAACAGGTGTTGCCGCATGAAAACTTTCGGTTTGCACGCCGCAAGCTCGGATGCACGAGGACGCGAGCGAAAAGCGGGTAAAAATTAGTTGGGAGTTACCCCCTTTACGAATCCGCAGCGTTTGCATCCAAGGAAATTGCTATTAAATATATTTTTTCTGTTTAACAAAATTTGGTACACAAAAAATAAAATTTGAAAACAAATGTCCAAAATATAAAAATTCTTTGACAAAGAAAAATAAATATAGAGTAATTGCAACAATTACCGTAAAATTAAATTTAATTGGTAGATAGTTTTTTTATAAATTATCTACTATTTTGCTGGTTAATTTCATTGGTTTGCGTCCCGGGTGCATTTTTGATATATTTTGTGTGAATTTCCATAATTTTGTCGTTCCTTCTTTTTCTCAGTGTAATTCAAAGCTTCCATAAGTTTATGTAATTCCCCAAATTACGTGCAAAGCTTTCACGTTGCAGAAACACTGCCAACTCCAGCGTCGTAACGAACGACTTTTACATACGTACTGCAGAGTGGATACATAAAAATGCACTATCGATTCCAGAGCAAGACGAAATTATATAATTCCTCGCTGTGGCCTTCTTACGTAACTTTACGACAGCTTCCATTTTGCTAAACATTCACCGGTCCAGTTAATTTGTGCATTGATATCAAAAGTTTCATTGTGATTTTAATACCCGCTGAATATTAAAGAAATGAAAACTTTCTACTTCAAAACTTTTTTATGCTCATTCAAATACCGGAATATATTTATTCGCAATGGACCTAAATCTGCTTAAATATTTAATAAATTACACATTTATTTATTAATTCTTAATTATTCCTCGGTAATTCATATTTTTATTATAGACAAAGTTGAATACAAATTATCGTCGACATCTTTAATATATTCGAATTTCTGTATTTCACGCGTTTCGTTTTTTGAAGTAACGGATATAATTAATACACTGAAAAAAAGATCCTTGACACCAAAAAAAAAAAAACTCGAATTTAAGATGAAAGTTTAGCACCAAGGACAATTTATTTGGGTTATAGAGTTTCTTCAAATCGATAAAACCGTATTTGAAAGTGATAAATATCTGTTTCCATCCCCCCTGTATAGTTCTGGAATTCTCTCCTAGGCAGGAATTTTCTTTAAATGTTCGAATATACATGTATATGTAACACAGGCGGTGGAAATACTCCATTAATTGAGTTTTTACTGGTTCAATAAAATTTTTGTAATTAACTCGATTCCATCATCGTCTATCGCACGTGATAGTTGTCGTTAAATACAATTTTTTCGATTCCGGGAAATTTTAATATCGGACATAAATTGCACCTGTTTCCAAAAAAAAACCCTCGTTAAAATAAAAATTGCGCATTTGACGTAAATAATTCATTTTTTTGAATTCCTTTTTCTCGGAGCATTAAAGAGAAATATAGAAACTCGAGATTACAACGAGAGTCGATCGCGTGTTACTTTCGAAAGAAATGTCACGACATTATTTTCTCATAAACTGGAAAGAAGTTTCCATTAACACTCGAATCTAAAATAAGAAGCTAAAGGTGATTCGTCATAAGGATGATGTTTAGAAATAATGAATAATAAATGTACAGGTAGGCGCTTAAATATCAAGTTTTTCTTTTATTCTCTTCTTCTTCTTTCCACTCGAGGAATAAGAGAATTACTTGGCGATTCGTAAGACAGGAAATTGAGAAGGACACAGTGCGTGTTGATCGACAAGTAGGTGTATATCGTGTTATATTATGTACGGATACACCTTCTTTTCAAATGCTATATAGAAAAGAGAAGGTATCGTTCGAGTTATTGTTTAAGAATCATCCCAACAATTGTTACACAGTAGTGGAGCCATTACTGCAAAACTATTTGTCTGTTCATTGTCTCACAATGTATTCAAATGAGCTATGGAATTTGTTATTGTTAATTAAAAACCGTAAAGTGGGTTAACATATTTATTATAGAGAAATTATTAAAAAATGCAAATGGCATGTGTACCATAACCAAAGATGGGAAAATCCCAAATTTCAAAATTAATTATTTTTTTTTTGAGGGGGGGAATGAAATCGGGTTCAATAGCACAATTTCAAAAAGCGAAATTGTTACAATTGTGACGGATGACGGGAATAAAACCTCGGATCGACGTTTGGAGGACCTGATTATTTTCTATCAATAATACCTTGTTTTGTATCGTTAAGAAATAATGATCTCGGTTCAGGTTCGACACTCTATTGAGGTTCCAATCTTGTTATACATTCCGCCATGTTTATTTGTGTGTGTAAAGGAACCTAGTGACATCATTTATTCAAAGGAATCTTAGACAGCCGATAATAATATAAGTTCTCATTATAAGAGTGGATGTCCCAATTTTCTGCGAAAGGTCCGTTTTTTATAAGCCCCCAGAGGTATTCCAGACGTACGCTTCCAAGGAGTCCTCACGAAAGGAATATTTTGTAACCCTTAGAAGTCGCTGATTCACGACTGCAAAAAAAAATTGTCTTTCTCACGAGGAATAACTATTTAGACAAGAAACCATTTTCCTTTTGTCGAGCCGTTATCCAACTGTAAATGATACTTGGATTAATTCATGTCAGAACCATGACAAAAACGAGCTATAATGAATTCAGTTTTCAGAATTGTTTGAATTCAACGTTTCTATGTGTTTATCAAATTGTATGGGGTTTTGTGTACGAAAATTGCTTCTTAGGGGTCTTTGTGAGTTTACGTATTTCCGAGAACTTTTAATACAATGTCTCGGGTCAGATGGAAATAATTGAAAAGGGGGATCGTAATTAAATAATATATTAATAGAATTCAGATAGCTGCCAATCATTTTTGCTCGCTCCGGCAGACTTCACTTGGTCCACGTATTTGATTGGTGTTTCCAATTAGTAAAAAAAGTTCAATAATTGAAATTCTATTCTAATAAATTTTATAAAGGGCGATAATTTTCTACAAATGTAACAATTTCTATATTTTCCATAAAAACGTGAAATCGTAAGAAATTGCCTTGATATAAGTTCGAAAATAAATCTGAAATTAAAAATTGTAGTTAAAAAGAGAAAAAAATAATTAATATTTAAATATTAATAAATATTATTACATAATAAGTTTTTTTTATATATTATAATATAAAAATTACATAAAAAAAATTTTATCGCCGCTTAGTACTGAGCCAAAGAATAAAATTTATATAAATTATGAAATTTAAATTATTGATTAGTTTTTAAAAATACTAAAAATTTCATAAAAAATCCTGCGAAGCTGGAATTCGACTTACAAACGATACTTTTGTTTCGAGTAAGTCATGGAGAGCTCAAAGTTCATTGAATATTTCGAAATTTCAGATTCCAACCAAGACATGAGGATATCGTAGCGATCGAAGGACCAGGGAAGACCGAGAAGTCTTTGAAAAGAAAACATCACAAGATGAAGGTAAATAGAGAAATGATGGAACGAAAATATTGGAATTTTTTTAAAAGACTTTCATGAAAAACAAAAACCAAATGATAAATCAGAATATAAATTCACAGGTATGGCACAAGGTGTGTATGTACACGGAACATACACTTTAGAGCGGTTGTTGTTAACGGTGCCAGGTGCATCGAAGCATGCCCCAGGTACACTGCTTCGTGAGCTCCGGTAGGAGAGCAATGCAAGAAAGGAAAAAAAAAGGACATTCTAAAAAATAGCTTCCTTGAAAAGTGCCCCTTTCTGGCGTATTTATCGATTCCAAGCACGCTTGCATTCCCCATCGATGACGAATATGCATCTTTGATTCAGTGCATCGTTTCCCATCAAATTCTTACATATCAACTACTCCGAGGCTGCCATAAATACAGTTTCGATCATCTCCTGACTTCGTTCCTCCCTCTACGCTTGGAAACCATTTTTACTTTACCCCGTTACCTAAGAGCAATTATTTTTGATGAATGATGCAAAAAATTTTGATTACGGCCTGTGAAGGACGAAGAATCTTTTTTGTCGGACACGATTCTTAGTTCACTCTCAAACCTTTTATTATTCTAAAAGCATTTACATGTTTAGTTATATCCCGTGTCCACTCCACTTCATTTTTTTTTCCTGCGAGTAATTGTAAAGGTATATCTCAATGTAGTTACGAGACGCAAAGGTTCAGCCAATAAGATATATCCGAACTATCGATCGTCCTTGCACCGTATTTGCACGTGCAGCGTAGTCTAACTACGAATGATCGGGTCCTCAACGAATCGGTTGAGAGTGAAAGTCGAGAGACCATGTTGGAATTCCGGTCGATTCGTGTCGTGTTGGCATTGAGAAGTGATCTTACATCGTGTGGACTAGTTACACCTCTCATTTTTTGTTTTCAATTCTTATCTTACACCCTTTTTTTTAGCGCAGCAATTGTCAAAGAACGTCGCAACGATCTTTAAATAGAATCAAAATCGAAAAGGAGATCGAAGGAGCTTGCTTACGCATGCTCGGGACGTCCAATCGACGTTTGAGAACAGATTCACGTTGCTCTCTTAGCGGATATGGTTGAAATCGTATCCCAAACTGGCGAGGTTTAATTAAACGTGTTATTTAAAACGAGTATCATACTTTGACTAATGCAACGCAATACACAGGTACTGCATCCAACCTCTCGGGATTCCGCGACGCCGGCAGAGCAAAAATGCATAATTGCAAAACGTAATCGATTAGTCAATTACATTTGTTCAAACAACAACGTTCTTTTCGTTTTGTTGCAGCGTATGCGATCGATATTGATCGCCTTGCTCTGGGCTGCTCTCCCGGGAGCATGGGCTCAGAGCAACTATGCATCTCAAGGGAATAGCATCGAATACCAGCCAGGATTACCGACACATACGCATTTGGATGGAAAAGTCACGAAACTTGACGACATTAAAAACGACATATCGCTAAACCGAACGAAAGCTTCGCTTAACTGTGAACAAGGTGTCATGCTAGTGGATTTAACATTTGAAGAACCGTTTTACGGTGTGGCGTATGCCGACTTTGATCGCAACAGCGCTTGTATGGTAAAGGGGCACGGATTTGCCAACGCCACTCTTCAACTACCCCTCAAAGGTATCCAACGACTTTTTTTTTTCCCGATAAAAATATTCCCCGATCTTTGGACGCAACGGATGCTCACCCCTCTCGGTTAATTGAATTTAGGTTGCGGTACCAAACAAGATCCACAGCGAGTGTTCACGAATAATATCGTGGTACGATTTCATCCCGGTTTGGAGATGGACGGGGACGAAGTGATAACGATAGTCTGCAGATACCCACCAGCGCTGGCACCGGCCCCAGCGTACAACCAACCGCGGTGAGTAAAATTGCAAACCTCGTTACGAGCCCGAAAACTCATTTACCGTAGGGCTAATGGACGATAACAGACGGAATTTTGCGATTCCAGCTTTCAGCCACCGGTACCGGAACTGACGAGACAGCCTCCGTTAAAGGGATTCCAAATTCTGCTGATAATCTGTGCAATATTGTTTTTATCCCTTTTGTTACTGGGACTCGGGTGCTCCTACATGTGCCTGAAACGCAGAAACGTCCGCGTGATTCACCGACAACCATTCGGCAGCACTACCGGCTCGGAAATAACAAAATTATCCGGCTCTTCGTTAGGACATTTATCGATATTCGAGGGGCTCAAGATACCTCGCGCACATGCACCACCTCATACAGCTGCATCGTCGTCTGGCAGTGAAGCTAATCTTGTCATTGATCATTCGGACACTCTACCGAGCGATTATCCAAGCGAAAGTCACAGCGAAGTGAGTAATTGGGTCGAACAGTATGGCATGAAAACCTTTTGAATATCGATATTCTCTGTAGAAAAATGCAGCAGAGAGAAGGCGAGGTACAAAAAATTAAGTTTTTCTTCTTCCAGGTCGACGAGGTACGATCTCTTCCCGTCTCATCAGCGGGCTCGTACGACAATAAAGCGTTCGTTCATCATCAGCAAACGCAAGAAATGCGGACAACGAGTTCCTTGTATTCCGAAACAATAGCGGAAGTAGAATCGTCGGCAATGACAGCAGCCAACGCATCAAGAATAGCCGTACCACGTCATCCGGTGGCTCTACCGGTGGAACCCAAATTCGATGTGCAAATGAGAGTCAAGAGAGCGCCGCCACCACCGCCGAGCCCACTGCCATCCGAATCCGATGCCAGCGCGGTACTGGAGAGGAACCTGACGACGATTTTGGAACGCGAGGAATCCGCGAGGTCGCTAGAAAGTCCCGTTCCAAGGATGACAACGTTCTCGTACGTCCCCGAATTGCACGGACCTCCGAATACGTCGCGTCAACAGACTCCCCCGGTTTACTCGAGAATACTTCGCAAACAAGCCGAGCGGGAAACGATCGTCGAAGCGATCTCCTCGTCCCCTCCGTTAGCGCAGATACATCGTCCGAGGTCCATGACGTCTCTAAATACGGAATTAACGGAATCGCGATCACTGACAGAAGTTACCGATGCTTCACACGCGAAATACCGAGTGGCCAGTATCCTCGCTCCTACTCCTCCGCCGCCGCCACCGATAGTTCCAACCACTCACGCCGCTGTTCAACATAGAGACCATCCCAGAGAGCACGTGGAGCCTTTGGTGGAACCCATCGTGGCCTCCAGGAGACCAGAAATCACTACTCACGAGGTCGACGATGTTTTCTTACGTACGGTCACCGAGAAGAAGACTATCGAGGATGTGGAGCGTCACAGGAGGCAAGTAACCGAGTATCACGCTCGCCCGGATCCCAAATGGGATGTAACCATTCGCAATTATCCGACTGAAGAATTGCCGCCACCTCCACCGGAATGGGAAAATTTCTCCGACGTCAGCTCAGCCTCGAACTTAACGATAACCAACGAACCCACAACCTTCAGACCTACTTCCGACGAAATAGACGTCTCGATCGAGCCGACGTACACGGCTCGTGCTGAGATTCCATGCAGACCCGGATTACAAGCTCCCGAAAGAAACAGGGACTCCGATAACAACTGGTTTACACTATCCAGGGTCTTGGAACCTCAATATGCCGCGGAATTCACTGAAGAGGAACGAATTAAATGGCGTGAGATCATCACAACTGAAAGTACACTTAGAACTCTGCTTACGGAGGCTGTTGTCAAGGAAGATTACGAATTAATACGCAAAGACGCGAGGTACACTAATCTCTTCCCCCCGGCTAAATGGGATGTAATTATTCGTATACTTAGTCCAACTGTCGGAGGATCTACGTCCTCCTCGTCCCACGGGAAAAGTGGGCAGCGATATAAACGAGCAGGTAAACCATCAGAATGGGATAACAGATCAAGAAGGTCATCGTTACCCACGTTATACGAGTACGAAAGCGACGGTGGGAGTTCAGTGCGAACGCTTGGTCAGGAGCAAGCAAGACAAATGGCTGGAATGCCATTGTCTTCGGGTAGAGTACGAAGACTCAGCTCCACGACAAGAGGCGGCAGCGAGGCTGACTTGAGATCGATGTCAGAAATGACAGTGAGAGATTTCGCGAGAGTGGATCGGGACGATCTCACGAGTTTGAGTTCCTTTGAAGCCGATTCCTTGGTTCGATCGCTGAGTCAACCGAGCTTGGCGCGTTCCGGGTCTGAATTTACGGAACACTGGGGGGTTCCGGCATTGCGTGGGCTTCCAACATGGGCTACCGAGGAAGAGGAAGACCCCGCGTGTAGTTCGGCAGAGACTACACCACGAGCGGTTAGACGCGGCGAAAGGGTTCAAATACTCGCTTCTTTCAACGAAAGACAAGGTGCTCAAGGATCTAATACCTTCGCTAGATCGACAAGGTACACCGAAAGAGAAAGTATCCGAGTATCCGAAAGCCAACGGGCCTCTAATTGGTTCCATGATGACTCCGAGCCGGAAATGCATATTTGAGGAGTGTCAGTCGAACGATTTCATTTTCACTCTAACGAACGATAACGACGACGAGCTTTCTGATTAATCTCTCTCAAATAAATCGCAAAAAATGTATAAAACCGTAATCACCCTAAAAAAAAATTCTGATAGAATTTTTAATCAACAATAAATATCGACCGGTAGTTTTTAACTTGTCAGCGAAAGCTCGAACTGCAGTAAATTGCAGTTATATAAAGTAACACTGCCTATACAAATTAAAAAAAAAAGAAGCTGCTTCATGGAAACCTTGAATGTTCTGGTTTCCAAGTGACGAAACGCGAAGTCTGAAGGAAAGAAATGTAGATTTCTGTTTGAGACTGAGAAAATTGTGGGTTTTTATTATAATCACAATTTTAGACCGTGTTTGAGAAATTTTGTAAAATCAAAATACCTTCCTTGAATACTTTGTGTTTGACGAGTTCTATTACGTAATACTAATTTTAAAAAAAAAATACACAATTTTGTGTGAAAATGTTTTTCCATTTCTTTTCAAATGTATGAAAGGAAGATTATATTTCTTATATTATTTCCTATGAGAAGCTGGACTTTCCACTTGCTACTCGTGACTATAGATTAATAATCAGTTTTAACATGACTCTCTCTCTCTCTACTCCTATGACTTTAAAACACGCGAGTGGGACTGTAGAGTCCAGCAAAATGAATAAACTATCTAGTTGAAGCTTTCAAATTGATTAATCATAGTAAGGCTATAAAACAATTACTCGTGGGCTAAATTTACAATTTATTAGCAAAGTACACCCTATACTTGGCTTTTCCTAACCCGTAAAGAGTCTTCGAAAATTGAAAAAATCATTTTATCAGTATAAACGGTATACTCTTGATCATTTTTCTCAAATCGTCAACGAGTGGGATATATTCGAATATCAATTAAATCTTGGCCCTGTCGAGGAGCTCCAAAAAAATGATTAAAAAAATTCTGCGTGAAACTAAGTTCTTAGATTGGAGAATTCCGATAGATCCATATCGAACTAGACCTGTACCGTACTATTCTTTCATTTTCTATGTAGCATTTGTTAGGTTCGATCCGGACTAATCGGAACTTGAAGTTTTCCAATAAGCTTTCCTTGAGACGAACAAGCCTTGCTGACCATTATGCTGCTTTCCCTATTTTTTCAATTGAACGACTCTTTTCAATCTTGCCTCGTGCAAGATATTAGTGATAGTAGAAAAAATAGATACTGGAAAACTAAAATAAAACGATTGTAAAAGATTGTGAAAAACATATGGTGCTGGGTCTACGCTTGTTAGACTAGATAACGTTTCCTAGATTGCTACAAATGACTAAACCAACCTATCATTGAAACCTCAGTTACGTGAAACGAAGACTAAAAATACAGTCCCTTCATAAATTATTCCGCATAAAACGGATAATGAATATAATAAGTAGCAATCAGTACTCTTACATTATATTTTTCTACTTTCGTAAGCGTACTCTCTTCGCTGTGTAATACAGCAAATTTGTACTGTAACAAAATAGGTATTTTTGATACATAAATTTCTAAGCGCTGTAAGATTCAATCTTTTCGAGCCATTCATTTAGTTCCATTTACATCAAATTCTTATACGCATTTAGTGCAAAGATAACACGAAAAAATGGTGAATATACATATTTTTCGTATTCCTGAAACGCTACACCTTGTACAATATAACAAAAGTTCACTTGTTTGCAATAAGAATCACTGAAAATGCAGGTTTCCCGAATACCTAGGGTTCCGGGTACTGAGCCTTCCCCCTCTTGCCTCCTTGTTATTCTTTCCAAAAGAAAAATGAAATTCGCAGAAATGAACATAAAAGGAATCGACGAGTTATATAATTAATAAGGTACTATTGTATGTGTATATATAAAAATGAAGCGAAGCTAGTTTTAGAAAGTGTTTCGGAGAAAAGTGAAAGGAGTAAAAACAAAATCATCAGTCCGCTGGATTCAGAACCCAAATTGTGTACTTATATAATGCGTAACATTAGCGACATCGAATTTCTTGGAAAAAGAACGAAAATAAATCTGTACTGACACAGTTGTTGCAGAATAAACGTAACGCTTCTACTAAATATTTTGCTCGTCTCGTCAATATCAAACCCGACACCTGAATTTTCAAATATGAAATTAGGAGAGGCAACTCAATCCGATTCAACGACACCGCGCTTTTCAAGAACCGATGAAGTTCGATTTTGAATTACTGACGAAGTAGCTACCTGCTAATTCTCGACAAATTCATGATTTATGTGCTCTTACTTTACGGTGGATGCGGATATGAGAGTGTAATTAATTCTTACGAATTAACGATACGTTTCAGGTTTCTCCCTTCATTCGCACATACAAAAAAAAAGAAACAGCTGGCAAGGTGTTCCTCGTAGGGATATAGCCGTACGTAGAATCCATTAGGAACGCCCATGTTAATGACGTCCCTGGGTTAGTGCAAAAACATGTCTTTTTTGTGTAATAAAAGTAATAGTGACCGATGGGGACGTGTAGAAATAAACATACGTACAAACTTTTGGGGTTCTATTTCGAAAAACAAGGAGTAATTAGATAAATGCAACACAAAAGTCGACGAAGTAAAATTAAAAATAAACAAACTTAGATCAGATTTAATATTTTTAAAACGTAGCTGAAAAAAATCCTTAAAAATATGTAACCATAGGTTCTTGGGATTTTTTTCTAAAAAATTTACCGCTTGGTGTAAAAAATTTTTTTTTAAATTATTTTGCTTAAAAGTTAATAAACTTTCGTGTCATTTATTATGACCCCGAAATCAGATTTTGAACATTGAAAATGATAAATTTTTAATATTTTTTTCATAAATTTCCTCGGGACTATATTCCACAAATTATTTTTTTTTTTAGAATAACACCATATAATATTTTATAAATAAACCCTTTTGCAAAATTATATTTTAAAAATATTTTTTTCAGATACACGCTCACTTAATCTACTCGGAAATAAAAGAATGCGTTACATAAGATATTATAAACAAAATTCAAATTCATCAAAACTATTCAAAAAAGAAGTTTCCTTTCTTTCGATATCAAATATCGATGTCGCCTTAAGAGTCGAACCAATTCTCTATTGCTGCACGAAGACATTTTACAAGAAGCCGAAGTTTGGGAAAGAAAACCGAGGAAATACTTCCGAAAAGTGGTTTCATAAGCGGGACAACAACTTTTTGAGAGGAAGTCAAAGTTCCTTTATAAAGGAACAAAAGATTCTTACGAACGATACATACCTCGTCGGAAAATACATTGAAAAAAAGAAATCTTCACGAGGGATTTGAATCATTCGATAACGTTTCCTTTCTTGTTCTTACGAAAGCATGGAACGAAGAATATACATTTACGAATAAAAATCGGAATTTCCATCCGAGGAATCGTTATTACATTTGCAGATCCACGGCTTCGCTTCGGCAAAATAACATATATAGCTAAAAATCAATTAACAACTCAATCAAAATGTAATCACTAGCGAGTATCGACTTCAAAGCAATCTAGAACATGCATCCTCTGTATCTTTTCGAGAGAATGCCGTGTATGAGCGTATATACAGGCGCAAAACGTTATGCAAGCTTTCAAAGAATCGCGCATTGATTTCAACGAGAAAGACGGAAATCTAATGAACTCTATAGATGCACAACTGGTCGTCTTTCTCTCTTCTTTTCTCCACCTCCACCTCTACCTGTTTCACCCTGACATGGACCAAGCAACAGTGGCAACCCACATCTCTTCCTTCCTCCCGTCAATTTCTGAAAACACCTAGCTTTTACCAGAGAAACTCTGTTTAGCCAAGAACGCATGCGCTCTAATCAATCTTCATCCACACTTGGTTCAATCAATTTTATAAACCATTTATTTTTTAATCTTATCTTTAGCAATATTCCTTCCCTATTTTTCACCGAGACACTGACTTCGATGGTGTTCACTCCCGATTGACAACGGTCCAGCCGTTTATGTTTAGGAAAATGAGTGACGTTGCACCAAGACGTTGCATCTTAATTTTTGCAATACTTTTCAACGTGCACTTGTAGCTCGGCACGTACGTTACAAGTTTGCGTTCTATCGGAGGAAAAGGGATCGAGAGAGGGAAGTATTTGCGGTTGAAAGAAGACAAGGTAAACACACCACACCAGCGTGAGAGTGGTGTCATAAGAGAAAACGGGGTGGCAAGAGCTGAGCTTTTGTTGTAGTGGGGTTGTTCTGCAAACTGGTGGTTGGAAGAAAGAGAGAGAAAGGACTCCGTTATGGTGGCGAACGTTGCTGCTCCGCTCTACTTTGGGGATGGAGGGGTTGAAAGGTGCTGGAGTCAGTTATGATCCTCTACGCACACCTGCATTCAGTTACCGACTGCTACTCGCTCTCTAAACGGCAATTCAGACTTCAGATCAAATCTTAAGAGCATGGAGCGCGAAGATAACACTGAGCACCGATACAGGGCTCTTTCGTCCCCGCTAAAATAATACGAAATTTGGAAAATAACGCGCCGAGCAATTAAACAAGGTAATGCAGTGCAACACGTTGCCGATTCGGAGGAACTTCCATGAATAAAAATCTTTTTGCGCCCGATAACCTTGGAAAACGTCTCCGATACGTTGATCTGGATACTTGGGAAGATGTTGCAAGAAGCTTGACAGGACGAATCGAAGGGGACATTCACGAAATTCAATGGACGATGAAAATCGGTAAATTGTTCCAACCCAAGCATGAATTTACACCGGAATGCCGATTCGAAAGTCGAAACGCAAAGAAATACATGACAAGAATAGCAAATATTTGGACACGTGATGAGTATTTTTTGGAATAAAGAAACATAGAATTTATAAAGTAGTCAGATTCCAATAAGACGTATTTTTGCATATAAAGAATATAACCGGTACGAGAATTTCTACAAACAGAAGCTTCGAACGGTAAGATGAATTGCTTCCGATTTTAACAGAAGGAAATAATATTACGTATTTGCATAAATTTGGGTATAAAAAGAAGCGGAGAAGGATTGTTATTTGCAAAGGAAACAAGAGATATTCTTTTTAGAAGAGGAATAAAAGAGAATCGTTTTTTTTTTTTATAAAAAGAAGATAAAAGATGGTGATAAAGTAACCGAAGCAGCATGCAATAATTCCAAAACATAAGTAAAGTACAATATCAACTTATTCCACAAGAGATATTCTTCCACGGACATTCCAAGAGAGAAACATTGCAATAAAACTATTTTCTCATAAGTAACAATAGCTACAGATACACGTTCCTAAGGATTACGATTTTTAGAGATGATATGCGATACGAGTTAAGGCAAATAATGAGAAGATTCAAGTTGATTTCGTTGAGATGACACCAGAATTTCGAGTATGCGTAAACACGGCCACCGGGGATAAGAAGGAAGGATGAAGAAAGTGGAATGACACTGAATTATTTCGTTTGATAAACACTAACAATGAGTTCCATAAGAAGAACGGGATACCAAAACTCTCGCGATGGCACTTCCACCAGGAGACACGCGCTTCCTGGAGTATCTTCCAAGAGTGTTCGAAATCTTCTTCACGGTGGCACAGCACCGGGGTCACCAATTAGGCACAGGACCAAATACGAATTACGCAGCATCAGTTTCGAGGGCAGCAAAGTCTTACCCTGGACTATCAGGTAAGACGATTCTATGTCACGTATTTTTTTTCTTAAGGTTTTGAATTTAAAATGTTTTTGTTACGGAATGGAAAACTTGTGTTTTTTTAGGAAATTGTTATTTAAAATTTTATTGTAGGATTTTCGAATTAAATAAATTTTTTTTATACTCGATTTTGAAATCTAATTTTAAAATTGAAGGTTGAGATGAAACTGATATTTGAATTTAATAGGACCAGAAGACTAGTTTCCGGTTAAATAAACAAGGATTTTCGGTAGTTGCCGAGATTATTTTTATACAAAATAAAATAATATTTATTTACGAATGTACACCGCAAATAAAACGATATTAGAATGATGACTATTCCAATCGATTACGCACAACTATTGGTTATATCCACATGGTCAAACCGGAAACTACGACATATGTAAAATATATTTATATTTTCAAGTGTATCCTTTATACTTTGTTACAATACAAACTGAAGAGGGACACGTATAACATGTAAACACAGCATATGAAATATAAGCTCTTGCTTTCGCCTGAAATATATCTTTAGAAGCAGCCATGAAACTCAACATGAAATGAAAATCATAGGATTTCGGATTTCTTTGAGATTTTGAGAAATGGTTCGTGTCACAGTTATCCTTATTTGCGCTTTGGGAAAAGTAAATATACTTTTACGGAGCAGCTGCCACCTCTCTTGAATAAACATAAACTATTTTCAAGACACTTGAAGAAATTTCTACAGATTTTTGGAGTTTTCAAATTTGTCAACGGGGTCGAAAGCAAATTTTAAAAAAAATAAAAACCTCTTTTCATTCCAACAAGAAAAATTATTTGCAATCAGCAATACCGTCTGCCATATACCGAGCCAACAATCTTTGAATTTTTAAAATCACTCAAATAATTTAGTGGAGGATGTTGTTCGGTGCAATCAGACCTCGCTTCCTTTCCGTTAGTATTAATCTTCTCGTAGCACTTCAATTATTCAAGCAAAGCAACCTGCGGAGAATGGTTGCCGTGCCATCGATTAAAATCACGACAACGATTAGAAACGAATTATCCGCTACTACATATTCATTCCTCAGCCATAATCTTTTAGTAGGAATTTCGCAATATGAGCCTACATGGTGGATTACCGAGAATCGCTTATCGAGGGTAGTTGTTATTAGGGATCGTAAACATACCCAGATTACCGAGGCGGGTTGAGGACGTGGTAATAAGCCATCGAGATTTTACTTGTCATGGGGACTATCGGGAATTGAAATAATGCGGAACCAATCACAATGAAATTTCAGTAGCCCCAAATTAGCATAAATATTACAATTGATGGAGTGGAGACTGCTTTTATCCAGAAATCTTTGAAAGTATTGCATAATAATTAACATTTTAATTATTCATTGTTTTAAATGTAAACTTTCTAAACCTACGTTTTAAAGAAAGAGCATTAGCTAAAAGATTCACAAAAAAAAACAATAGGAACAGTATATTTTCGATATCAATGCTAAATTTCACTTTGGTTCTGAAATTCACAATTGATTTTTAAATTTTAAAAATTTGGAGATTATTTTGTAACAAATTCCTGCACCCAAAGCGTGTAAAGAAATTTGTCAATTATGGGAATGTTGATTCACGAATTTTTATCAAAGCGTCTCTTCTCCTTCCAGACAAAATCCGACTTCAGAAAAAACTATATCCCGATGCACTGCACGCTGCAGCAGCGGCAAACTGCTACAATATCTTAACCATTTTAACTATATCTATAAACACACTTTTTGAGTACCCATATATATTATTGTATTGTTTACAGTAGATATATATACGTAAGACAGGATGCTGCTCCTTAATACTATTGCAACGTCCAACGCATAACAATACAACCGAAAGCCACATTCCTAGTTTATGGTGGAAATGGAATATCTCTCTTCGAAAATCAAATTGTGGTCGTAAAGAACAAACCGAAGCATATTGTTCGAATAACAATCTCACTAAAACATCTACGTCTCTTCAATGTTACCAATCGTGAATTTCTACTCAAATGGAAATAGTGAGAGAACTTAAAGTAATTTTCTCAACAAAGGTTTATTAAAAATAAATTTTATAAAATTCCATATTAATAAACTTAAAAAAAAAATAAATCGTCAAAATAATGAAGATCGTTATAAAAAAATAATAAACAAGACCCGGTGTTGTAAAATAATGAAATTTACTCGAAAAATCATGGAAATTCATGGAAATTCTAATTTTATGGTGAATGCTATCGTTTTAGTATTTTGTATATTTATTATTTCCATAGAGAAATGTTTGAATTTTCGGAGTCTTCTTGTAACTTTCATAATTTCTATACACAACTTCACTCTTATTTTCTTGAGCGCATCTTTCTCATTTTTATAGCGAATTTCGTAAATTGTTTCTCTTCGCGTACTAAGTTATTCTTAAATTTAGGATTTTTTTTACGAGATACACTTTCCACAGAGATAATACTTGAATAAAATGTATGACTTTCGAGACGACCCAGTGACTTTCATTTTCACCGCAACCCAACATCATTTTATAGTTTTCTCAGAAAATCCCTGTATTATTATCCTCGAAGCAACGCTTCACTGGGTTAATTTGAAGATTATCCAAAGCCACGGTAGATTCTTGTGTCCGGACTTTGCCACCCTGCGAAATTTGAGACATTCCACTTAGCGGCATATATCTCCCTATCTTCCAGATGCAACTGGACGGCTTTGAGGATGCCTGTAATTACGGGGTTGCACAATAGAGCAACATTCACGTATTGCAAAGAGACCTCAGGTCCGACCCGACCTACTGCGAGTAATCAGACCGGTCCACAATTGACTTACAATCGAGTACTTTCTTTTACTGTCTCTGTCTCTTTCTTTTTTAAATATACGACTTAGGGTACTTCCTTTTACTTCTTTCTCTCTCTTTCAATCTTTTAATATCTATACCTACATTCTTAAACTTTACTATCCGCTTTGCTACTTGATTTCTATACTTTTCTTTCACCTACTTCTCTACTAATTTTACTTGTACTATTCTACCCTTCGACTACTATTGTAAATCTACTATTTCTTTTTTTCGTTCATTGTTAAAACACGTACTATATCAACATCATTAACTGTTTCTCCGAATTGCCCAAAGTTCACTACGACAAATAGAGAATCAATCAATTAATCTCTCTTTCTCTCTCTCTCTCTCTCTGTCTCTCTCTCTCTCTCTCTGTCTCTCTCTCTTTTCAAATATACAACTTAAGAAAAACAGTATTTTTCCTATACCATAAAATTATAGGTAACTTTATAATAAACTTGTACTCGATGAAATATCGAGTTAAACCCCGGTACATCAACTCCATTGTCAGAAGCAGCTAATGTAGCAACAACATTAATCTATTATTCATTGGGTAAGTCATGTGAGGAGTTTCGCAGGGGTGTGAGCTTCCGCTCGTCTTATACCAACTCGTTCTCTCTGCTTTATGCTCAAATGCACACCACGCCACATAATATACTTCCCTGAGAGGGACTTTGAACGTGACCCACGTGCGAATAAATGTGCAGAAATAACATTGAAAGAAATCACACCTGCTACGCCTGTTATTCCCATTGGACACGAAAACAAGGAAGGAATTACCGTCCATTTCTTCTTCTCTCGAAACACTCGGTTTCCTAATTCGATACTCCATCTACCGAAACCCTGCGAAACATCCTTGTTTTGGATAATTGCTGGGTAAAGCGTATTTCCTTCGTCTCAATTACTGCCAAAAGGATCGAAACCACGTTTGGATGGCGAAATTAGATCCACCGAAAGTTCTGCTCCCCGTGTTGTTTCAGGAACCCCGAGAATCACGGGCACGCGGTAAATGCGCCGAGAAAAAAAGGCATCCAGCCGAAAGAAGTGGCGATGCAAGTTTTTAGCCATACCCATAGGTAAATATCCAGTCGCTTATCGAATATTTCCCTATCGCTGGTTGCCGGGTTTCGCGCGGCTCTTTATAATTAACCCTTTGCTAGCATCAAGCCTCGTCTCCTCTTCTCCGTCTCTACCAGTCGCTTGGATGTATTCTTTTGTGTAGTGCCGATCGATCTCGATCACGCTCGACCGAGTGTAAGCGCTCCGTGTACGAGGTGTTGGGTGGCAGTAGCTTACGGGAACTTTTCTATGTACGCGAGGCAAAGGGAGAGGAAAGAAAGGAGATAGGAAAAGCTCTATCGAACTAAGCTTCGTTATTATGGATCGAAGGCAACTCGGGCGTTCTCAATAACTTTGTCTCGCTGTTGAAACGTATCGCCGATAATTGCATCACTCAAACACGATTGCCCGCATTAACAAAAGTAGTAACAACAACGTCGAAAGACATTTGTTGTGCGGTGACTTCGTGTCATAAGCTGTCGACAATGTCAATGATCCCGTGTGTTCGCCATTCTCATATTAAACCCAACTCGCCTATTTCGCCTACTACGAAACTAATGAAGAGAACGAGGAGACGCACCCTTCATTCACGAAATTAGCATAATTGAATTTCCAATTAAAGCGTATGTGCGTTTTCTATCTCGACTGTACCCCCATTATCGGAGTAATGCTTCCAATGGGTATACAATAGAGTCCGTTTCAGTCTCGGTTCTTTTTTTAATTGGTTCAGGTAACGATAATGTTTGCCAAGCTTGGTGTGCAATAAAAGTTTTTCGGAATTATAACAAAAGCGGAAATATGTCGGGTTTATTCATTTTTTATGCCGATTTTACGAGTTCCTGTCACTTTTTGGAAATTTTATGCGAAGTGAAATTGTGGGTGTCGGAAACCTGAACTCGAGAAGACGCAGTTTCGAAGACGCAGTGAATTTATAGTCGTTTTACCGGTAAAATATTGCGGCAATTCATCATATCTCCTAGTGCACAAGATCTGCACGTTCGAAAGCCTTCCAAGTCTCGGGCTGAGGTTCACAGAAAATAGTTCGCACGGGTACTAATAATTATTGGACACGTACAGAGTAGCGGAACGTTTGTCTGATGCAAAGTAAATTGAATATTGCTGTCAGAGTCTTGCCAGTGTTGCTACGCTTTTAATAACATCGCAATGCCGGCGTATAACAATCCCCGTACCCCTATGCCGGTAATGTAGTTTCTTTATCGTTAATCTTTATCTGGTACCGATTTGTTGCTTCGTACGTCTGCATTTATATTTTATATTATTTTTATATTATACTTTTTCTATTATATCAAATATTTATTAACCGTTTGAACCACAATGAGTGGGTCTCCCAGAGACCCGCCTACATTGCACCAGTTTTTGGTAGGAAGCCGTGGTCCCGGTAGCGCAGTAGGCAGCGCGTAAGTCTCATAATCTTAAGGTCGTGAGTTCGATCCTCACCCGGGGCAATTTTTTTCCTTTTCGATTCTTCTTAGTTTTAACTTCGAATTTTCTATAATTAAGTGCATTTCATTAAATACAATGAATTCCTCGCTAAAAAATAGATCAGCAAAATGTTTCTAGAAAATCGATCGCCGAAAATTGAGAAAAATTTGCAATTCTTACAAGAGTTGCTATTTATGGTTTTCTTAGGTCGCTGATCATGACTCTATCCTCCAATTTTTATGGCAACTAAAAACTTTCTGTATTTTCGACCCACGACAGTGATTTCCCATTTTCAATTTTTTTAAATTCACCGGATTAAAAATCAACAACCCGAGAAACCCTTTATACCAATTTTTCTGAAGACTGAATAATTTTCAAAATTTGTATCCACCACATTGAATCCGCCACTTTGAATTTTTTTTAGATAGCAAATTTATCATTACTTTTTTCACATCAAATTTGCTCATTTTTTTTATTCGTAGCTCTAATAAATTACTCTCTTAGAATAATTATTATTATTTTCATTCTACGAATAATGATCCATACCCTTAGAGAATTTTTGAAATCAAATAAAACATAATAATAACAATGATTCATTTATTGGGCATTTATAATTTTAAGACGCTGCTTTTAGAAGATAAAGATATCGACGAAAAAACTGACAAGCTTATTTATCCCGTAGTCAGCAGATACGTTCAGGAAAAATTTTGAAATCCGACGGTCGTTTTAAAATCCCAACAGTTCACATTTTGCTGCAAATGCAATAATGGTTACCGTAGAAAACCGCCATGGCAGCTGATACTTATCTTAGTGTCCCTTTTCCTTAAACGCCCCTTTTTTACCAAATCTCGGACAACCAAAAAATATTCGTTAAGTTTCCGCCACAATTTTTCCGAAATCGTGCAAAGGGAGAAGAATTTTCTGACCAACTTCCTACTTCCATTCGCTCGAACGAGAATTCTTTGTTATGAAATTTGTAATTTTAAACATAGTTCAGAGATTCCGCGTGCTCCAAATTTTTGGCTTGACTTCCCGCTCTCAATTATAGTTTTATTGATACAGAGAAACTTTATTAACCCAAATGAATCGACTTTGGTTACAATAAAGTATTCTTAAAAACAGACATTGTATATTTTGATTGAAGTAAACCCGTCATTCTTACTTAAGAGCAACTTCTCGTTTTTTGCAGAAAGCACGGGAGCTCCAAGTTTGTTAAGTTATTCACTCCTTGATAACCTCGATTTGAAAAAAGGCAGCGATTGAAACCTCAAACAAACATGTTAACACATTCATCTTACGCTTTCCGATATTTATACTTTTGGGAATGCAGAATTTACGACAGGAATCCCTAGCATAAACAATCCTCGGCTAAACAAAACCCTCCACAACAGTTCAATTTCCCATATTACCGCTGAAAAAACACGAGCTTTGGAAAATATATCGTGCCGAGGTGATACTTATTTAATCTGCAACCAAAACCATATTATAAAGTGATTTCGATCTGAAAAAAATCCATTCCAACCTAATGTATGTTTTTTTTTTCTTATGGAGAAACAATAAATTAGGGTGGCACAACTTGGAGTCCTTGCTGTTTGCGAAACTTTAAAAAAATATATCGTTCCCAGCTGAAATATATTTATAACTAAAACCATATTATAACGTGATTTCGATCTGGAAAAATCGATTCCAACCTAATGTATGTTTTTTTTTTTCTTATAGAGAAACAATAAATTAGGGTGGCGTCCTTGCTTTTTCCAAAATTGAAAAAAAATATGCTCAGGTGAAATACATTTGATTCGAAACTAATGCCAAATTATAAAGCAATTTTCATTCGAAAAATCAATTCCAACCTGATGTAATATGTCTTCTATTTTCTTATGGAGAAAGAATAAATTAGGGTTGCACAAGTTGGGGTCTTTGCATTGTAACGACGACACAGATTTGAATGGTCGATGGCGCCATACAATAGTTCGACCCAGACATCGCAAGCTATTTTGCTCATCGTTGTGACGCCATGCTTTTTTTTCTTTCGTTTTCCTCGGGCGAATCTCCACTCCCGAAAAACTGTGTTTCCCTGTCCCCGTACTTTCCTTTTGCTCTTCATAAGAATTTTCATGATGGATAGGAACTTGTCGACTCCACTTTTTACCTTGTTTCTCCTGTTACGTAGAAAATTGCTTTTCCCTTGTCTTGAGGAATCGCAATAAGAATCGATAGGCTGCATAAATTGTGTTATTATATCAAAAACTGGGTTGTGTACATTTCGCGGCATCGAAAAAGATCGAAAATTGTCCCTTCCTTCTTCCTTCCGCGAACAACGTTTGCAGTTCTCATCAATTTAAAAAAAAAATCGGGTCGAGGATTTTCCCTCCCCGGTGCACTCATAAATTATTGCACTTTGATTAAGAAAACGTTCTAATATTTTTTTCCCGCAGTGTACAATGTCATACTCGACGTCCACGGCTTCCTGCAAATGTATAATCACGGAGAACTTTAAATAAATCTTGTTATGCGTATATCCGCAGAAAAAAAATTATACAATCCAGTCGTAAATATGAATAATTATTCTAGCCGTGCTAAGAATAAACATAGCAGGCATGGTAATATTTGTTACTTCATACTCTCTGTAATGTGTATTTATTTTCACTGCAATATGTTATTACTATTATTTTTATCGTCAATTTTATCAAATGCCATTTCTCGTATACTTGATAAGTTCATAAAAATAACGCAATACGCTAAGTAGATATTATAGCGAAAGTTAATTGTTAAAATTTTATTAAAACTATAAATACTGTTATAAGGATCATATATTTGTTACTGTAGGAGTATAGATACTTCGAAACGTATATCTACTTACAATATTGTCGTTCAGTAATTTACACAATTTGCATTATCGAAATTAATGTTTAATTATTGCTCCAAAAATGGGGTAAAAATTATAGTTTCAAAAGTGGGGTTGGACAAGTCAGTTTTAGGGGTAATTTTTCCCGTAGAATCGATTCCAAAGGTCAAATTTGGGGAAATCTCAGCGGAAGTTGGAAAAAAGTAGGTTTTTTGAGGAAAAATCGTATTTCCCGTTGGATTTTGAGAATTTCGTCAATGAAAATGGATTCCTCGGGAAAAAATACATCGGATATGGGTCTCCCGAAAGTGCAAAAAAGATTTTTCCAAAAGTCGATTTTTTTGGGCATACTACCCCTTCCCCCAAAAATGGGGTAAAAATGAAAGTTTCAAAAATGGGGTTGGACAAGTCATTTCTAGGGGTAATTTTTCCCGTAGAATCGATTCCCAAGGTCAAATTTGAAGAAATCCTAGCGGAAGTTGGAAAAAAATAGGTTTTTTGAGGAAAAATCGCATTTCCCGTTGGATTTTGGGAATTTTGACAATGAAAATGGATTCCTCGGAAAAAAATACATCGGATATGGGTCTCCCGGAAGTTAAAAAAAAAGTTTCCAAAAGTCGATTTTTTTGGGCATACTTACCCTTTCCCCCAAAAATGGGGTAAAAATTAAAGTTTCAAAAATGGGGTTGGACAAGTCATTTCTAGGGGTAATTTTTCCCGTAGAATCGATTCCCAAGGTCAAAGTTGAAGAAATCCTAGCGGAAGTTGGAAAAAAGTAGGTTTTTTGAGGAAAAATCGCATTTCCCGTTGGATTTTGGGAATTTCGACAATGAAAATGGATTCCTCGGGAAAAAATACATCGGATATGGGTCTCCCGAAAGTGCAAAAAAGATTTTTCCAATAGTCGATTTTTTTGGGCATCTACCCCTTCCCCTAAAAATGGGGTAAAAATTAAAGTTTCAAAAATGGGGTTGGTCAAGTCATTTTTAGGGGTAATTTTTCCCGTAGAATCGATTCCAAAGGTCAAATTTGATGAAATCCCAGCGGAAGTTGGAAAAAAGTAGGTTTTTTGAGGAAAAATCCTATTTCCCGTTGGATTTCTCGAATTTTGACAACGAAAATGGATTCCTCGGAAAAAAATACATCGGATATGGGTCTCCCGGAAGTGCAAAAAAGATTTTTCCAAAAGTCGATTTTTTGGGATATATCTTTCCACATTCAGAAGACAAATCTGACAAGACCATTAGTACCCAAATTTGGAATCCGTTCCTAAAATAGAGGAATAATCGTCCAAAAAGTGAGTAACTACCATTAATATACGTTATCACTATATTCACGAATGCAAATAGTAGCTAAATCTGGTATCAGGTCCGTACTTCATTAATTCCATTGGGGATGAGTGCCGAAATGATCATTTTCATGACCGCGAATTATATATTCATGACACAACTGCACTGGAAATTATGTGTTCATCCCAGAGAGTAAAGGTTCGACCCCCGAAAATTGTTACCGTTGTCGAAAATTACCAAAACAGTACGTTAGCCAACCATGTAAATATAACATAGGCGTTTTCCTACGACTTTCGTGACGAAATAACAAAGTAGGGTAAAGAGCTCCGAGTGTGTGGAATACTATGCGTGTAGCGATGTACTTGGTTATTTGATGCGGGTCTGGTAGGATATGATAAGGAAAAAGCCACATTTGTATAGCTTTAACAAACATCGGTAGTTCCTAATACGAGAGCCTTATACGGAATAGTTCCACTTTACTCCACTAACTCTGAAGGAGCTACTCGTAAAACGGAGTTCCCTATGAAATTCAAAACTGTCCCGTCGTTTGTTTCGAAGGTCTCTCGTGTTTCGAGACGTCGTAACTGGAAAAGTACCTCGTTGCAATAACGATTTCTGTCCAACGACGATGATTCGCACTGTAATCACATGCAACATTTAACGCGAGGAAAAAGCGTGTGCATGTAGATTTATCCGTAGGAAAGTGGAATAGCGTATAGAAGGGCTTTTAAGACCAATTTGCTAATAGCAATTTCCTGCACTTCCTTTTGCACACATGCCGTTACGCGTACACGAGGACAAAATTGAGAGGTTTGTGTTTGTCCTTGCTGATAACACACACAACTAACTCGGCCAGGCACCAGCTGTCTTCATCGACTTTCGATAAAACAATGCCTATCGCTCTCAATACAACATATTTGATAACAGGTCCATAAGCGTTTGTCACACGCTCTTTTGGCTCTAGGCAGATACCGCGTTGAACATCGCTCCTTTTCCCACTCTACGCCTTAAAACCAGACCGCACTGTACGTTGTAGTCGAATATACACGCGCGCAAAAAATTTTACTAACGAAAATTTCCATGTTTTTGTACCATTTTTTTGATCTAAATTAAAATAAGCGGCGTCGCCGAGTAACGAACGATGGCCGAAAAATTATTATTCGTGTGTTAACGACTGAAAGTGTAACGAAATGACTTTGCAAAATGGGAGTTGTAGAATGAACAATTTGACCAATTTAACTGCCACGCGATAACATTATAAATCACGATAAACAAATACCGGCAAAGTGATACAGTCGTTCTCGTAAAGAATAGCTCTAAATTTATAGTGTCTTACTGAACTCGAAATTTCGGAGGTATTAGCAAGGTATAATAATAATAATAATCTATTGGCAAAAAAGTTAATAATTATTAAATATGTAAATGTATGTGTACCAATGAATCTTCGTCAAGGTACTTACATTTTTCATGTATAACTAATTTTATTCGGTACTTTACTAAATTTTTGACTAATTAAATAAATTAGAAATTGACTAATTGAATTAGTTAGTTTACTAATTTTATTAAGAATGACGTGGGTATGGAAAAATGCGTTAGTCGACACAAAGCTACAATTCTTTCGCAAAACTGCTAGAAACTTTTGTTACACATTTTGTATCATTTTATATCCAGAAAATGACTGAAAAAAATTCTTAAACTATTGCGTTTAACGATAAACCTTCGCAGAAACGAAATTCCTCCCGGCGTGAAACGCAGTTGAATTCGAAAGTGTCTGAATATTCAATCAACATGAAAATTTGAGCAATCCAATTAGTTCTAGCCGAAATCTGTTACATCCAGATGAACGTTGTTACTCCACGTGACATGTGTGGGTGGAGGAAAATGAGAAATCACTTCGTTACCCTGGCAAATAACCAGTTGCCAATCATAATATAGCCTCATAACAGAGATACCGGTCTAATAACACTTTTTCTAGCGTACCGCATTTTCATCGTGTTATCCAACACTCCGCGTACTACCTAGGTTATAATAACGAATTAACATCCGAGTCTCTTTCATCGATCATTACACGTTTCCAACAGGTCACGCGTCTCTTCCTTCGAATAATATCATATGCATAAGTTCAAATGGAACAAGAGTCTCTTCACCATTGAGTAAAAAAAAAAACGTACGAGGGCCATGACTGATTGGCAATTTCATTCCGAATGGAAAAATTGATGCGGATCAAAATAGGTCATGCCAATGATACCTATGGAAATAACCTCTCGTCATAAGCTGCTACTGCATCTTTCAAGTCGGAATTGGCTCTGGATTGGTATCGGATAGGCTATCGTTCCTGGAGTTCATCATTAACGATTTTCATATTTATACTTAATTTAAGGGTTTTTAGAGCAGACCTTGTGAAAACAATAATAGTTTTTTTTCAATGTCTTCTATTATGTAGATATTTTTTTATAATTGTAACTGTCAACATAAAGATATAAAGATGTTTTACTACTTTATACCGTTAAAATATATTATTGATTCAAAATTCAAAATTCTCACAGGCTGCCACAAACGTATCGGCCTTCTTTTGTTACCGCAGCAATGAAAAATTCCTTAACCCATTCGAGATTGATTGCACACCGTGTGTGCAACCGGTCTTGTAGCTTCGCCAAGAAAAAAATAATTACGCCCTTGGGGACAGTGTTCGAAAAAAATCGCCGTCTCGAATGGGTTAAACAAATCTTTGACGCATCGTTATTGTTGTTGAATTTGTTCAATTTTATTTTTTGTTAACTAGACTAATACAGTTGAAATACAGAGCAATTTTTTTTTAGTGTATGCATCTTTCAGTTTTAGCCGTGGATTGCAATTAAGGCTAAAATTTGTATTTCAATATAGATTATTTTTTTTTATCAGAGTCACGGTATTTATCTTTTCCAGAAAAATAAGATCATCTATTTTACCGATACACGACACGGTTTAATACCTCCAATTCGGGTCTGTCCGACATCAAATCTTCTTATTCCACTTAACGCGAGCAGCTTGAGAATCAGACAGGGGCGTTAAGCGACGCGATCCGAATCGACATTTCATCTCCATGAAATTCTGACGCACAAGCTGTCATCCCCTCGAAACATTCGTGTCACATCCACGAGTGTTTCGCGGGCATATATACGTAATGAAACGGTTTCATCAATTTTTCAAGTATTTTAGCATGAAATATGCAAACTAGAGCGATACAATCAAAAGCGGTAAAACATTAAAAAGGATATTCAACCACAGGAAAAGAGCCACAAAATTTCATTTCAACTTTTCCTGCTTCGCTTTATCTCCTCGGCGGTTCTTTTTTTTTCTTCCTTCGGTTATCCAGATATGACGATCTAAAGCTAATTCCAACCATCTCACGGCTAAACCCATGTTACGCTCCATCCACATATGCACACCCATAAGCGAAATGGGAGTGTACGTGCATACAAATGGCGATCGCGTACGTATGGGTCGCGTACATGCAGGATCCGGTGGAAAAAGAAATAGGAAAAGAAGGATGAGACGAGAGTGCAAGCGTGGTAGTGGTGGCACTGTTGTGTCGTAGGAGGAGGCAAAAATTTTAATGGTGGTAGTCAACGTTGAATACAGGTCGCACGTATTACGTCGATACGTAGAAAGAGAGAGAAATACGTGTATAAGTACATATGCGGGCGCGCAGACATGTATTGCGACACAGTCGACCGATGCACTCTGCAAGCAAGAGATGCGGCGCCAGTCGGCCTGCGTCTTGAGCAGGCACGGGGTGTTAAGTGTACGTTGCTCCAAAAGGGTCGTGGGGGGTCGTAGATCGCTTCACTCTTCCACTTTGCTCAGTAGGGGTTGAAAACCCGACAGGATAACGTCGTATCGCGTGAAAACGACTACAACGTTCGAAAAGACCTACTTGATACACCAAAACAGACACACATATATACACACACTTTGCTCCGTACGTCAAACGATCGTACAACAACCGACGAACAAACAAACAAACCTATTTTTTGTTCGAAACGGTAGCTTTTGCGGTACAGGGAGAAAGCAAACACGGATACAATTTGTTTGTATGTTTAACGTTCGTCAATTCTTTACAAAGTCAATTGTTATCGAGGGATTTCCAGAAACGCAAAGTATCGAAGAGATCTTATCGAGATCCGAGTGACAATTGCAACGTATTTATTTTTTATACATTAATTCGCGTTATTTTTAATGCCACCGGTGCAATTGTCGGCTTATTTTTAACCTCGAACGGTACTAAAATAAAACATCAAGATATACGGAAAGTATAAATACACGGAAGGCAGGAGTACACACACGTAGACACTGCTTTCATCGATAAAATTAATTAATGTTGTTGCTATAAATAAGGGGGTTGAGGGTGAGAATCCAGCAAAAAAAGGGAGGTGTGTCAACGAAAGGTCTGTCAACGTCACACATGCTTTGACTGTTACTACTTTCTCGCTATCCCCCGTGGCTGTTACTACTAGTGCTGTTTCGTAACCACCACTTGTCGGAACTCCCAAGCGAGTGTTTATACTATTTGCCGTTGAAGAATTAGAGAAACAGTTCGATACTCGGTACAGAAATATCCGGTAAAAGCTAAGCTCCCGGTTCCGTCAGACGTTCGTGTCAACAAATGACAGCGAACTCTTCTATTTAACCGAGAAATGTGGATCCGAATTTTAAAGTTGGTTTGGTGTTACGTAAACGTACCGGTTTTAGCAACTCGAGGATTTTTCGTACCTCGCGGCTCTACGTTTATTTGCATTTTCAGTTTCATGTTGATGCGGTAGAAAAACGGAGGGAAATTGAGAAGAATGTGGTACTAGTGCACCAGTTTTGCTGTGGATCGTAGAAAATGCGGTGTTGAAGTTTATATTCGGAGGCAATTCGAGTCCGTAACGCACCTGATATTATTATTCAGTTAATAAATGTCAATACTAGTGTAATCGTTAATTTAAAGATTTTTCTTACGTCCATTTGGTGCGTATAGAAGAGTAGAAGACAAAAGGTGCAAAATTTGCTCTGTTTCAAATGTACAAATTATATTTTATTATTTATTATAAGTTATACAAATTACCAAGCAATTTTTATTACGTGGAAATAATTTCCGAATTTGATTCCTTTTTTTCCCCGAGTGTATTTTTTATGTTAAAAGAATAACATAACATACGGACTCGAATTAACACCGGCGATATACGACTCGGCTAAAAACCGCGCTTAAAATCAACATCGTTCCGAGTGAATTGGGATTTATATTAATTGGTGTTATCTTTTCATTTGTTAACGGTAAATTTCGCTCTGATTAGTACAATTTTGGAATACATACTCTTTTTTTGCGTGAGAAGTTGAGCATAATATTCATTTGTTTATTCGCGAAATTTTCACAGTCTCTAATTTAATACCGTGAAAGAAAAAGTTTCTCCAACAAGGGAAAAATAGTAAAAAAAAAAAAAATTCTAGTTGGAATTTCACTATTTTCACAATACCATAGAAACTTTTTTATAAATAATTTTCTTGCTTTTCCTCGCGAGTGAGTTTACATTAGATTTTCCAGTGAATTTGTTTTCCACCCAATTTACAATCGTCACAATTATTCCATTTTCATTCGCTTCAAATTGAAAAAAAAATTTTTGATTCGCGATTCACTCGAAAGTTAATTAAATTTCGAGATTTCTACTCAATCACCAGATGACCAGTAGCAATGTATTGTTCTTCGACAACACAGCCAATCAAATTAATCCTCGTGTTAATTTATATGCCTTACAAATTCAACCGAGTTACCTGCAGGATCGATTCGTCCCATCTTCTCTGATCAATTACACTAAAATGATGATGACGACTATTGACGATCATGATTAGGCATCTATTACTAATTCACGATATCAATTATGCAATCATTAATCATGTTTTTTTGCAATACCAAATTCCCAGATATCACGAATAAATTTTTATGGCATCTAGGGTTGCGGGTGCAAGTCGTGGCGATTGTTTAGCATTTCTGGCCATTTTTCCAACCCCTTATCGATCCCTGCTACCGGCATTTTTTGAAAGCTGACTTCCGCTCCTTGAACGCTAGCGATTTCAGATTCTGACGAGTTCCCGAACGAAATATTTAAGCGTCAAATTGTTTTAACGAACAAAGATTAATACGAGCACATGTGGAACAAAAGGTGCCGATAGCAGGTACCTTTGAGCTGCAAGCTTGCCTTTAAACGACCCTAAGCGTTCGTTCTCGACTACGTAGTTATCGAGACTATCGGAGACTTTTGCAGAGCTCGGCAAGAAAGGAGTCAGCCATACGGTATAATTACGTGTAGAGAAACCTTTGCATAAAATATACACGGATATTGTTTTGACGTTCAATCCTGATAAAGTGAGCAAATTCGCGCACTGAAAAAAAAAAAGGGAATCGCTAAAATAATGGTAATCGCTAGAACAAAAATAAACGTGAGCTAGTGACTAGAAAAATGCTGGACTTTTGTAGAAAACTAATAACTTCAATTTTAAGTTTTATATATTTATTATTTTGATGAAGAAATTTTCGAATCTTTGAATTTTCAACATTTTTTTGTACCTTCTATTATTTTTAGCACATAATTATAGCATTTGTCAAAGCGCATCTTAATTATTTTCTAGCGAATTTCGTAGAATATTTTCCTCCTTGTGACGTAGTTAAGCCAAATGCACTAATTACGCACCAATGACGACTAATTGCGATCGTTGCTTTCATAATATAACAGTCAAGTTTTCCTACCGGTCCAATTATTGCTGAAAACTCTTTTTTTTTATACGTAAAAATGATCCTTGTTTGCCGGAAATTTAAAACAATAATTCCGGGATTAATTCACGGGGAAAGATAATTTAAGGGTTTCTGAATTTTTATTTTTCCAGTAGTACAACTGACTGAACTTATGCTCGCCTTCCCACGATAAGAGGCGAAACAAGTTATTTATAAGGGTCAATTTTATTATCCCGAAATTCGAAGAATCGGAAGAAATCGAATGTAGACTTTTGTTGTACATATATCCACAGGGATAAAATTTATGATGGCGACTCCCCCGTGTGGAAAACGTTTTCTCGGAACCACTTTTTGGAAAGTATCGTAATCCAATAAGCCTCTTTATCTTCTTTCAGTGTGTTTTTCTTATCTCTTTTTACAATATGGAAGCCCCTGGAATCATATTTCTGTAGTGCACTCGACCGTAATTATGTAAATATAAAATAAAAATTCTTCGCTTTTACTGGGTCACGATATTTGCTTTTTTAGGAGGCAAAGCATGTTACGAAGCTCGTACCAACAACAATATATTATTTTGCCAATGTCAAATATTTGCAGAAATCTGTTTCCCAGAGGTACAGTTTGGGATACAATTGATTGTTCTGCTTCATTTGTTTGATACAACAAATAAATAATAATAATCAGGTTTTCCAATAAATTATGTATTTCCTACCGATGGTTATTTTTACCGAGGATTGTTTCATAATCGAAGCAAAACATTTATCGTTTTCTTGACAATTCCTCATTTGTCTAAAATACAGTAAACTCGGAACAAAGCCATTTCTTGAGAGCAAATATTGTTTTGGCAAATCACAAATAGCTTGATTGTTTAATTGATTAAAACAATCTTCGGTCGAAACATGGAACTAGCTTATCAGTTTAGACCTTAATACATATTTGTATGTTCCCAGAATACTAAATTGATTGTATTCAATAAGATTCAGCGAGATGCAATTGACTTAGATGATCTATTGTTGATTTGCATAAGGAGATAACAAATACGTCAAAGAATTTACTAGATTTGGGGGAAAGCCTTTCGAACGAAAATATTTTTTGGGCTAAAAATAATTTTGACTCGATGATTTATATTAATAATGGCAAAAAGGTAAAAGAATAATAAAAAAGGGTACGGGAACGTAATATGGATATACATAAATAAAATGGATTAATAAGAGCTTATATGAAAAATAGATATTTCGTTAAATTTCTTTGAATTAATGAAAAACAATATACAAAAGTTGAATTTTACTATATTACAGTTACTTTTATAATATAAAAAAGCAACTCCTGATATTTATAATAACCTAAGGCATACCTAATTTGGAGAAATTGGTTAATCTCCCGAAAAAATGAAACCGGAAATAAAAGTTTACTTGAAACTATTGCCGGATTGTCATGGAACATTTATAAATGTTTTGGAAGCACGCGATATCTAGATAGAAAATTAAGAAAATAATACCTCTGGAGAAATCGCTGTGGATACATTTATTTATGTATTTTCATTGAAACGGTTGAAAACTTTTGAAGTATGAAAACGAAGCTTCATAAATATTTCCACTGGAACAGTTTCAGTTTCCGATTGTTTTCCAAATTGTTGAAATACGTTGAAAATATTCATAAAAATTAAAGAATTACAAAGCGAACATCATTCCTCATGAATAAAACATTGAAAAATGCACTGAAAAAAGAATGGAGCAAATAGCCTGCAAAATTCCGGTAGCTTCATATTCTAACGAAATATGTAAAATATACGGTCATATATTTCCGGTCACATCACTTGTTATTTTTTTCGCCCGCTGCTGCGGAGGCCGCAATTATCATTAGACCTTCTTCAAATTTTGTCACTGAAAGACCTGATTACACTGTATGTAACCAACCATAAATTGAACCGCATAAATTAAAGTAATAATGAGAAATTATAATAATGGTAGAGATGAAAAAAAAAACGAATGTTATTTAATACATTCACTAAAAATAGATTTTTTTTTCTTCGCAGAAATTAAGAAATGAGTTGAAAATATTTTATCCTAGACCAACAAAAATTAAATTTTGATTTTCAAGCTTTGAATGGATATGTTTCTATAAATAAATTTGATTATTTATAAATTAATACGAAATTATGTTTGTGTCTAATAATTAATCGGGAGACTCCGTTTTCTCTCTGTAAAATAAATTGTTATAAAAAAAGTAGTAGTATTTTGCTAAAAACAAAATCTGTTTCAGGATCAATTCGCATCAAAGACGATTTCCAAGTATTTTTTTTCAATTAAACATTTTCCAACCAAATTAAATAGATATAAATTTAAAGGGTTGAGCGATAAACCACAAGATTCACATATTTCCTACTTATATTGGAAAGCAGTAAATTACTAAACTTCATTATAAAACGGCTGGAAACTTCATTACTATTTATTCGCACTGCATACTAATTTAATTCATTCACGTCCATTTTAAGCGATTTAATGAAATAGGTATTTTTGAATCAATTCCGTTTATTGTGTACGATACACATCCACGAATGGGCCATTTACGGTTCGAATTACCACCTTTCATTAATTAAATGGAATTTTATCGATCGAAAGAAATCGTCTTTGATTCAAACAAAATGTATTTACGGCAAGTCGTTGAAATAAACCAGATTTCTTAGTTCTCAACAAAACCTTATTGTTAACATTAATAAAAAGAATCTATAAAATAACGCAAAATGCTTGAAAAAAAGAAATTATTCTTTGCAAAAGCGAGTGGTCTCTTTTTTCTTCAATTGTAGAATGTGTCCCTTTTTTCCAACAATTATCTAGCGTTTAACAAATTTTTGCACTCATTTCAATTTCTTTTCCAAACTCTGCAGAGCGAATTCTACAAAATACGTCGCCCGCGTGTAACCAAAACCGGTACGTTTACCATCCCTCTGTAAATTCACAGTTACTGCAAGTAAAACTTTTAAACGACTCTTTTGATACCAAGGAAGATGTTCCTCAGACTTTGTGCTAAAACCGAAAATTTCGAAATACTACAAACGTATTCACGGTAATTCGCGAGAAAGTGGAACTGAAAACAGGGCATCTAATTAATTAACAACTTTTTTTTCCTAAGTAGTAGAAGTACTTTAAAACATTTGAAAGAGGAAACTCCTTCTTCCTCCTCCTCCCTTTTGTAAATCAAAATGTTTGCAGGGACATTTACAAAGTGTCTTTCATCAAAAAGAGGAAGAAGAAAAAATACAGGAAAGAGACTTTTTAAAGAAGGAAAGAAAGACTCGAGTAGATCTGTAACGTTTACACTTTTCATCCTACATGAGATTCTTTCCTCTCTCTTTATTCATACCATCCCCTTGAGGTAAAAGGTAATCTCCAAGCTTTTACCCATAGTCGTATAGTTTGAATCCTTTTACAAAATCCTTGCAGAAAGATAGACGCTGAAATAGAAGAAGAAGAAGAAGAAGAAAAGAGGAGGAAGAGGGCAGGCGGAGCAGAAAACGGATGACAGGAAGAGAGAATTGAAGATTGATTTTTGCATGGATTCCACGAGAAACTAAAAAGAGCTCTTACATTTTTTTTTCCTCGTCGTTTTATGTACTTCTTTTCTTTTAAAGATCAAACGCAGACTTTCTCGCTGCTTAAAAAGGTCTTTCTCTCGTGACTTCAACATCAATTCTTTCATCCCAAGAACGCAACCAACGGAATATTTTGACGTGCATCAAATAAAGTCTGGTCGGGAAAATATTCATTAATATCAATACCAACGAGTGATCAATTACTTGTCAAATTACATCGACTGTCAATTTCTCCGCGGAGAGACATTGAAAGTAATTCAACGAGACTACGAAAACAAAAAATCGTTACCGCTTAACATATACGTCGTAAAATAGTGACCGATGAAAAATAGCGTCTCAAGGGAAGTACGGAAAACTCGAAATTCCACGTAATCGTATCGAAGTGTAAGGTCACGAAGAAAAGTTCAAATTTTATTCCAAAGTATATTTATAGATATATTTGAAAAACAACGAGGACGTTGAAAATAGAGGTTAGGCAAATTTGCTTTTGCGAGATAAATAATCTTGTGAGATATATATGTGTATATTCAAGAAAAATAATAATCCCGATTTTGCGACTGATACCATCGAGAAGCGTGAAAATATCGATTGAGCCGTTATCTGTGCCGCGAGATAATCGATGATAACAGACCAAAGGAGGGAAAGGCAGGAGTGAAGGTTTCGGTTGGAAGATAAAAGAAGACGGATTATGCTGTGCTTGGATATGAAACTGGTCTCACGTCTGAGAGGACTCTCGTCCTCGAACGCAGCATCGTCATCGAACTCAACAACGTCGTCGAATTCAACGAGTAGCTTAACGTACCCCAACTCAAATTCTTTCGACAAGTATATAGGCCAAAGCCGGAAGAACATACGTCGAGGTAGCAGCGGATGCACCGGTAATACGAGTCCTACGAGCGAAAGCGATGAGGATCATCCAACAATTCCAACGGTGAGGATTGTCAGGGACAGATCCAGATCGGTGTGCATGCCGGTACTTACGTCCTCGCAGCTGCGGCATTTGCATCGCCGTGCCAGTCATCACGTGTAGGTGGATTTCAAGTATTTCATTACCGTTTAAGATTGCAAATTATTCAGCCGCTCGGGAAAGAGGGTAGTTGCGCTGTCAGGGGAATAATGCGGGTGAAAGCCCTACTATTGAGGGACTAGAGTAGGGATTACTATGGCCACGGAATATAGAGTATCAGCCCACGCGGAATTTGGACGTAATGGCAATTTCCTCGCCACATTGCGGTATTCTGCGGAAAACGGCATCCGGTATCTCGGAAAGCCCTTCGGTTTGTTCTTTCTGTTTTGTTCTCCTTCGATGACTCTCGCGTGCGGATGATAGCGTATCAGGAGTTTCTCATAAATAGCTCGGACCCGAGGAGCAATCCTCCAGCAGACTTCAAGGTCCGCTACAAATCTCTTCAAGACTGTGGATCTTAGATGGATTTATATGACGGTGAGGGGCTACGTCTTTGCCATTCGTTGAATCAACTGCTCGTGTAATGATACAAAAGTAAGACAGAAAATAGATAAAACCTTGGAAAATATTAATTTTGAATTTATATTGTGGTTACAATTTTTCCAAATTTCCTAGAAATTATAAATAATGTCTTATCGATGAAAGACCTACCCAAAGATATTTATGATACAGAGAAAATTTGGACTAATCGTAAATAAAATTAAAATTTCTACGAGATCTGATAAAAAAAAAACAACCAAGGATTATCTTGAAATTACTACTATCTGACATTATTAATATTTGAAATTTTTGGTACCAATTCTTTCGATTCTAAAAATGGGTTTCTGTCAGGGAATAAAGTCTGGCAATCATAGGCGAAACAAACCAATGAGTTGAATCCGGTGAAACAAAAATAATAAGCTGCCACCCGTGCAATTTTCTAGTTCGATCTATTTCCCATATTGCAAATATCGGTAAAAGTAACGAAATGGCAACCGATTGGCGAAATCAGCTAACATGGTAATTCCATTTACCACATAATAGCAACTGCGGTAATGCTATTATATTCTAATCATCCCCGTGGAATAGGTGTTGTTCCCTGAGTGCACCATTTACAAGCCGAATTTGTGACTTAACGTGCCTCGAATTTAGGCCTATCTTATCAACCCTTTCGAACGCTTCGCACCACCCGAAGCTGAATATTAAACTATGGTGGAACTTGTGTATTTCATAAAATCGTAATGACGTACTGATAAAAATTTCTATAAATCACAAGTAGATTTTATCGAAGCGAAAATGTGGAGTGTAGGGAAAGAAAAGCCGTGCTGTCATTAGTATGTACCCAAGTGCTTATCGCCGGAGGCATAGACGCGTATAAGTTGGATATTAAAGAGGTCAGAGGATCGAGTAAAGGTCGATAGGGTTCCAATGTTTCTTAGACTACTACTTAAACCTTAAGTTTACGGGACTAAATATAACATGGCTACGTATACCTATAGGCACCCACTACCTATGAGCGGGGAGAGTAAAAGAGAGAAAAAGCTTCGGTTTAACCAAGAAAAGGTGCGGCCTCAGCTCATTCTCATTAACCCAGATACTTGGTACCGCGGAAAACGACATATACTGGCGAAATTTATACCCCTTTCCACCGAATATCACTACCACCACTGTTACTTTCACAACTACACAACAGCAGTGTGAAAGAGATACTACCAAGACCCTCCTCGCTTTCCTGATAACGTTTTCTTCATTATTATTGAAACATACCAACCCTTCCTAAAGTTATACCCTTATTCATAAAACCTATTGTGATTCTCGGTCCTTTCTGAAGACTTCCTTCGCCTATGATGTTCACGAAGCTTAATATCGAAGATGGTATTATCTGTCACGGAAGTTATATATCTTACTTTGACGTTCTCGCTGCCACAAAAGATTTGTGGATCCTTTACTTAGGAACTTCGTTTAATTGTATCTTCCCACCGAAATATCGTGTATTCAATCCTCGACGTTTCCTTCTATTAAATCTGCGCGGGACATAAGTCTCATTCCGAAAGGTCACTCACATTGTTTTTACCAGAATTGTAGTATCTCGCATTATTGAAGTTAACAACATTTCTGGGAAATCTTACGCTTTAATAAAAGATGTGTTTACCTCGAGAATACTGCTCAATGGAAACCCTATTATCACGATATTTGTTTGACAAGCAATTTATTATAGTATATTCAAATAGTATTTGAATCCTATCGGAAATTGATGACAAACAAGCTTTTTGTAAAAATATAAATTTTTCACTAGATATCTGTAATTTTGACGATGAAAATGGATTCTTCGGAAAAAAATACATCGGATAAGGGTCTCCCGAAAGTCCCGCATAGTTGTTTCCGAAAATCGATTTTTTGGGCATACCTTCCCCCAAAAATGGGGTAAAAATTAAAGTTTCAAAAATGGGGTTGGACAAGTCATTTCTAGGGGTAATTTTTCCCGTAGAATCGATTCCAAAGGTCCAATTTGATGAAATCCCAGCGGAAGTTAGAAAAAAGTAGGTTTTTTGAGGAAAAATCCTATTTCCCGTTGGATTTTGAAAATTTTTACAATGAAAATGGATTCCTCGGAAAAAAATACATCGGATATGGGTCTCCCGAAAGTGCAAAAAAGATTTTTCCAAAAGTCGATTTTTTTGGGCATACTACCCCTTTCCCCAAAAATGGAGTAAAAATTAAAGTTTCAAAAATGGGGTTGGACAAGTCATTTCTAGGGGTAATTTTTCCCGTAGAATCGATTCCCAGCGTCAAATTTAATGAAATCCCAGCGGAAGTTGGAAAAAAGTAGGTTTTTTGAGGAAAAATCCTATTTCCCGTTGGATTTATAGAATTTTGACAATGAAAATGGATTCCTCGGAAAAAAATACATCGGATATGGGTCTCCCGAAAGTGCAAAAAAGATTTTTCCAAAAGTCGATTTTTTTGGGCATACTACCCCTTCCCCAAAAAATGAGGTAAAAATTAAAGTTTCAAAAATGGGGTTGGTCAAGTCATTTTTAGGGGTAATTTTTCCCGTAGAATCGATTCCAAGGGTCAAATTTGATAAAATCCCAGCGGAAGCTGGGAAAAAGTAGGTTTTTTGAGGAAAAATCCTATTTCCCGTTGAATTTCTAGAATTTTGACAATGAAAATGGATTCCTCGGAAAAAAATACATCGGATATGGGTCTCCCGAAAGTGCACAAAAAAAGTTTCCAAAAGTCGAATTTTTTCAATAATTTCCAAATTATAATCACTCAAGTTTCTAAATGACTGCCAACAAGTCGTAAAAAGCGTGCACGTATCACGCCTGTTGTTGCTAGTGTAAGAAAATACATCACTTATTGCTTTTTTTTTACATCACGTTTACCAATATTTAGGTGATATTTATAAAAAAACGTGGAAATACTGATACATTTTTATCCCGGATTCCGAAAAATTTTCAAATTTCTACGATGGTTATTTTTTTTATCTCCATTGCAGTTTTCAAGTAGAACTGCGCTTCGCATTAAAGTTTGCTTCGTCAGCGCGATCCAATATTGATGTCGAAGTACCACGGTACTGGACATCCGATAGCAAGGATGTTTACTACATGCTCCCTTTCGAGCAACTCATGCGTGTTCTGATAGCCCAAGCGGAGCGTAAAATTGTCAAAATTTGATTAGACAAACAAATTTTATAAAACTCAAAAACTTTCTCGGCCATTCATCCCAAATCTCCTTATCTTGGTTTGCGATTTTCGAATATTTTTGTACTTCGAGTCGTTCGCTTTGATTTTTCGAAATGTGACTGCGAGTCTCGGGAAAAACTTCTGTTTTTTCAAATGATATTTGGTATCCTTTTTCCAGACGATGTTCTGCCGTTGCTGATCGAGTCGAATTCTTCGATCTAATGCATTTTGCATGTTTCTTGCGTCTCGTTGCAACATTTCTCTCACTCTTGCCGGCATAAACTTTATCGCACGAACGTGGTGTTTTGCATACCTCTGACTTTTAAGAATTCACATATTCGCCAGAATCCGTGAAATCTGACTGAATTTCTTCGACATTTTTCTGCCAATAAAAATTCCGTAAAAACGTCCCAGCTTTTGCCTAGCTTTTACGATTTATAAACTGATATGAAACGTAAATTGCAACTTCGAGGTAACCTGAGATGGAAATATCACGAAATTGCGTCAGGAATTTTACTATCTCGTAAAAGGATTTTAACTGACAGAATCCATTGCAACCAGGCTTTGAAACGGAGAGGCGAAGATTACAAGCCTCAAAATAATAACAAAATTATTTATTTTTTTGCCTTCCTATCTTTCGTTCCGATTAGCATAACGTCGAGTGTCACACGATGTCCGTTACAGCAACGTCGCCGGCTTCACCCGACTGCACATTTTCAATTCCACCGTAACGTAGCCGCAGTACTGAACCAATAATTGACTTTCGTTTCTTTTTTTTTTTCCTGCGAGAAACGTCCTTCCCTCAAAATGAACCGAACAAGCAAGGGGTAATTTAAATTCATGCTGTCCAGGGAAGTCATAATTCCCCTAAACTCCCCACGGGGAATAGAAAATCGATTCTTGTTCTAATAATATCAACACGGACTGTAATCTTTTACATCTGCTGTGGATTTTCACGGAACCCATCTAACGTTTCCAACAATTAAAGAGGAAAAAAAGATTCGTATCTTTCGGGTGACGTGTATTCGGAAAAAGTTGGGTATTTCTACCAAAAAAAAAAAAAAACCCTATCTTAAGTTTGGAATTATTCAATGGTCTGATTACTCGCCTGCGATGTAGGAAAGCAGTCGCATTAGCATCGAAAGTGTTTTAAAAAATCCATTAGCATGGATCTTGTGACACTGAAAAAGGGACGCAGGCAATATCACTTGAGGTTACAGGAAGGAAGAAATATAACACACGGTTTTACTTCCTTTTGTAGTAACTTTGTAACGCGTTAACTTCTTTGATAAGCTTATTCTCCAGCGAAGTGACTTTTCCCAGAAGTACTGTCCAGTTTTAATTATGACAGTTTTTTGTACAATAAAAGCAGCAATTAGTAAAAAAAAAAGAGAGATTGCTTGGAAATTAAATTTTTTAGTTCAAACAAATATTTTTGACTGTTTAATATTAGTATAGAAAAAAATTTATAGTAACATTGTAAAGCGTTAACTTCTTTGGTAAGCTTATTTTCCAGCGAAGTGACTTTTCCCAGAAGTACTGTCCAGTTTTAATTCTCACAGTTTTTTGTACAATAAAAGCAGCAATTAGTAAAAAAAAAGAGAGATTGCTTGGAAATTAAATTTTTTAGTTCAAAAAAATATTTTTGACTGTCAAATATTAGTATAGATAAAAATTTATAGTAACATTGTAAGGCGTTAACTTCTTTGGTAAGCTTATTTTCCAGCGAATTGGCTTTTCCCAGAAGTACTGTGCAGTTTTAATTATCACAGTTTTTTTGCACAACAATGAAAGCAACAATTAGTGCGAAAAAGAGATTATACGGAAATGGGATTTTAAAATTACAAAAATAATTTTAGAATTTTTATTATTGGAAACAGATACTTTTGATAGGAGATCAAAAAGGAATTGAACGATTGAATTGCATAGATACCATGAAAGCCAATTTATAACATTTTGTAATTATCCCGTTACAAATAAGGCAAAAGTTGCTTTAACCAAGGGTGAATTTGATCAAAGAGACTCCCGTGTCACGCTTTTGCTATCTAAACGGATAAAACCTGCCATATTTCACGTATTCTGTGGCGCTGCTGTAAAGAAAGGTGCAGTTAATTACAAATTAGTTACGGTAGAAGTAAATTTGGAAGTATTATCAAATTAATTAGGGTCTTTATGACCCCATATGAATGGTTATGGCACACAAAGAGACCGTTTCCGGCACAGTTGCTGCGAAATTCAGTGAAACTTTGGCAATCGTACCTGAGCCAATAAATTTCGAAAGTTTTGAAACGGGTATTTAGAGAATTTTCGGTAACGATTCTCTAACTGCTTATAATACTTACGAAATTTTCAGTCAGCACAAATTACAATTCTCAGACATTACCTTTATGTTTTGGTTTATTTTCAAGATTAGAATCTAGTTGGTGAAATGAAAACGACGAATTTTCAAAATTGTGTGTAACAAACGTAAAATTAAAGTTTTTTCTCAACCTTCTGTAATTCCTAATATTTATGGAAAAATAAATATTAAAAATTGAATGGTTTCAAAATAATAAAAAAATCGGATAAAAACATTTTACGAAATTTCTTAAATAATATAAAAATATTCTTAATATCCAATAGATTTTAGAAAATTGGTTAATTTTCGAATTTTCGAATTCATACAATTAGAAAAGCAACGAAAAAGAGTGTAAGCTAAAATTAAAGCTGCATATGCGAAAATGCACTTGGAAATTTCTAAAGTACCTCGAAATTCTTTTTGCGTCAGATCATCCTCGGATACTATTTCAAGAAGAGGCGTTCTATCAAGGCGCTACTATGGAAGTGTTGAAATGGTAAATATATATATATATATATATACATGCATATGTAAAAGCATTTCTTTGTTGAGAATGTAAAGAAAATGTCATGAAAAAATGCTAAAATAGTACTGTACAATGGAAATATTGATTACAAAGACTCTTGAGTAAATTGTATATTCACGTTCTTGAGCTGCCACAAGTGGAACAGGATGGGATAGACAGCGGACGAAGATTTCGAGTGGAAAATGGTGATTCTCCAGGAGAAAAAGAAGAGGTGAGGAAGAGAACGCTAATTGCCTTGCTATATTCATTTTTTTTTTGTCCCACCGAAACAATAAAAGCGTAAGAGTAATGGAATCCCATTTCCCGATTGCACACATAGAAACGATACAGAGTGGGCAAAAACGAGTAATATGTTACACAAACATAGAAAAAAAGATCCATACACCTATGTTTTTATATTTCTTTGTACAGGTATATCTCAAATTCCTGACCTACTTCATGTACACGAACCGCACAGTTCACAAGTTCCTGACCCACTTGGCAAAGAAATTACTTATCGCCCCTGTCTAGAGAATTGTGTCGACTTCTATTAGATTCTCTTACTCTCTGACATCTTAATAAACTCGCACCACCGGCAAGAAACACCATCACCACTTGTTATAAACTATAACGGCTTTATATCTACAGAACTGTCACCTCCTTTCCTTCCCCATACAGAAATATATCGCCAGACGTGTGTCATAGTTCAATCGTATTGTCTCATTTTCTCAGATGTTCGGATCTCCCAGCACTCCCATTCTGGAAAACCCAGAAAACCAAACGCGGTGGTACTTCAAATACTTTTTGGGAAAACGTAAGTCCGCCTCCGGCTAAATTCTATAACGCAAAACAGCTTGTAACGGAAATGTTAGGATCGTTACTACCGTTACAAGAAATGCAAATATGAATAAAATTAATGAAATCGGTTTTCACGAAGTTTCGTGCAGTTTCCAGTTGAGGATATTTGAATCCAGGGTGTTATATCTGCATGATTCTGGGATATTGCCTTTAAACACTCAGAATTTGTAAACTTTTAAGAGACTCCTTGAATGCAAGCACGTTTCAAACTTCCTCGGTTTTATTTAACGCTCGCTCGCTCGCTTTTAAAACTACGGCCATAACTTAATCCAAATATTGAAATGATCTAGAATCTAAAAGTTTGCAATATTCTTTTATTATCCAAAGTTCACGAGGGAAAGAAGAAATCTGAATATTATCAGTTTTGTTATAACGTTGCGATTTTCATAAGATCCCGGAGAAGCTTAAATTGCTGCGAAATTCTAGCAAGCTAACATTTGCTTCGATACAATAGAAATTGTTGCAATATAAAATTCATTCTCTATATTGCAACGTACCCTAGCTTAAAAATTAAAATACGATACAATTAAAATTAATATAATCTGTTTTTTATATTGTTTCACTAATTTTTTATTTCTTGCCTGATGATATAATAAATTTGAACCGTTGTTATATAGAAATTACAATAAAAGTTTCTGAACCTTTCTAGCTATTAAAGAAAAGAATAAAATCGGAAACAGTCCGAGTCAAATTGCTAATTATTAAATTTCACTCTAATTATCGCTATATTGATAACAACTATAGGCGGATATTTAAAAATTTCCTAATTTTTTTTTTCCATCTTCAAAGCCCACTTCGCTCCAAAATTACAGAAGAAAACTCTGTTCGACCAATCTTTTTATATCCACATGCAAACTTTTGCTAAAATGTTTATAATTTTTTCACAAGGTTCTTTGTACCTTCTTTCATAAGAAATAAATTAATGGCGCAACCGACAATTTTCGCAAATCTTCAAAAAGAATGACATTCCAATAAACAAATGGTAACGACAAAAATAAATACAACGAGCATAAATCTGTCATATTTTACTACAGCATTAACAGACCACAGCCTAAAATGTCAGTTTCAGAAAAATGTATAGGTCTTTTCTTCGAATTCTGCTTCTTAGACTTCAAAGCCCAACGATCCCTCGCGAAACTGTGACGCAACCTTTCGAATATTTCCAGTTTATTGCTTCTATTCGCGGGACTCTTTGGCTTCCTTACATTTATTATATATTCAGGGTGAATGCACCAGTAAATGAACACCCAAACAGGCGATACATCCCAGTAGCCAGACGTGTTTATGTCTTATCTACTTGAATCTACACACACGTCTTTCCATTTCTACGGTTCGGGCTACCGGAGCCAGCCGAATACTTATGCTCCAGCCCTATGCGTTATTTATGTTTTTTTTTTCAATCTCGATAGAAGGAATCGGTAGCACTGTTTGCTCTTTTTATTAAAAATTCAGATGCATATGTGTGTACGGATGCATGTCACGTCCAGATTTTATTTCCTCAGCTCCCGGACGTTCGGCTCGCACTTATCAGTGCAAGCTAAACATCCGTTTAGCTTTGCCTCTTCGAACCTACGTGACTTTCTTGCGACATGTGGACTTCGCAAGGTCAATGCAGCACTTACGGTTCTACTTCTGCTAAGTTTTACAATACTGTCAAACAGGGTCGGGGACGAAACCGCAAAAAAAACCGGGAACAGGATCCGAAACCTGGTAAAAAAAATTTAATTTTGATGCATCCAATTATGAACCGGAACAATAATTGAATTTCTATTCGCGCCAAGTGTCCCGTCCACCGTGGTTAGGACCAAATATTTTTCCGAATAGATATTCTACTTTCGAAAAAAAATATCGTTGTACAAATTCTAATTAAAAAAATTGCTGGACACTAATTTATTGACGGTAAACGCTTTTTCATTGAAAACGGTTGGCATCGGCGGTAAAGTTAATCGTTAGCCATTAACCTTCGATCTTGGTTCTTTTGAATTTCATTCCCGATAAAACTTCGTTCCTAATCACCGTCCGGGAGCGTTTACCCACGTCGAAAGCGGGAGTAATTATGAATATTTAAGCGAAAATGCCTGGAAGTCGAGGAACCGAATTAAAAAACTTAGGATAGTAGCGAGTTTTGCAGGAGGGTGTGGCTTTGGATGGTAAAGAAAGGCTTGTAAATGGGAAAAAAACTAAGAAGAGACCGGAAGGGTTTACAAAGTTTTTATTGTAATTCGGAATAACAAGTTTCAGCCTTATCTCGAATGTTGGAAGTGATAATTAAGAAAGTTTTATTACCTTCTTCAACAGTGCATCAAAATTACGTAGCCTGTGACCATGAGAGAAACCCTTTATTCCTATCAGTAGTAATTAGCGAAGGAGGAGATCAATGCGTGCCTCATTATCGAGTGATACTTTGGAAACGAACAGTGAGTACTTGCTTACACTGCCGCCTATGACCTTCGATAATTCAACATAATAGCTTCCTGAGAAACACTTCAACTTAGTTAATCCGACTCGACAGAGTACTATTCGATAATTAGTAGTGAACTGTTTCGAAATGTATCAAAATCAAATGAGAAAAACAGGACGACTTGGAGTAAGGAGGATTTGAATAATATTTTGAATAATAAATTGCCAACGATTGAATAAAAAATTGGGATCGATTTTGAGCTTTTTATGGATATCTATTATTTTTATACAATAGTTGATAATTATTAAACGAGTAGACATTTGTTATTTTTTGTTAACTCTAATTTCTTACAATCAGAATTTTCGAACTCTCTAGATACTAATTGCCTTACATTTTACAACTTATTTTATAAATTCTTATCCAATTGAACCATACGTACAACTACACAAACGTTTTTATTTACTTTTCTTTGTTCAAAGAGATGATTAGTATCCCAATGGAACGGAATTTTGGAAAAACTAATAAAATTTTCTTTACTCCGGTTAATTCCCGTAGTTTTAATCACAGTTCGAGTTGAAGAAAGTTGTAATATTGCACGATAAAAATTTCTTTTAGGGCGCACAAAAGATATCATTGCCTTATTCACCGAATAAGACGACAACCGTGCGGCAAATATTAAGGTAATGTTAATTAAATCCAAATAAAAAGTGTCTAATAAATTGGATATTTAAATTAAGCCTTTCACTTGGCGCTAAAATTTGAAATCAATAAGTCTGGAACAATTGTGTGCAAGCTCTGTTCCCATTTATTCCTTAAAAAGAATTTGAAAATTAAAAAAGAAATAAATTTGGATTAGTGAAAAAACAATATAATGGTTACTTAGAATAAGTAGAAAAAGTACGTTTGTCACAAAAGCGCCTATTTTTATTAACTCTTGTTAACGTGTCGATCACGAAACAGCAATTTCTTTGGAATGGAAAAACTGGACAAAGCACCGCGGGAAATCTTTATACCGGAAATACAAAAGGTAAGGTATCTCCTTTTACAATTACAAATTAGAAACTACTAGAATATTTCTGATACGAAGAAATATTGGTGAAAAATGTGGAGGAATTTCAAGAAATTTTGTGTGTTCGAAGGATTTGTTGTTACTGGAAGAACAGGAAGGATCGGTAAACTTCAAATTCGGTGTTATATACGCTAAGGAAGGACAAACCACAGACGACGAAATGCTCTCAAATGGTACGAAGGATATTTTGCACTAAAATGACATTTCTGAAATTGCGCAAAAAGACAGAACTATTACTGAAATGAAATATTGCTCGCTATAAGTCTGTCGACGTAAGAACTCCGATATATTTCTTGTAAAGAAAAGATGATTTTCGCCCTTCTCTTAAAAAACAAAACGACAGAAATTTATTTGAAGGAAAAAAGCCGCATAAGATAGCAATCATTGGAAAATTTCCACAAGGAAAAATTTCGTAACACAGTAAACCGATTTGGCAGAAATGTCGACATTTCCAATCACTTCATGTGTCATTTCATTTTCCCGAGCGAACCTCGCTGCATCAGACCTACATTCCCAGCCAGAAAACGAAGATACATAAAAAGCGAAGAGACGCGAGTAAACTGAAAAACGATACGTGGGAGAGAAAAAAGCGAAATTGGGCCACAATTTATTTGGCTATTTCTGCCACTCTTTCCACTTTTTCCCTTTTTTCGATAAACCGTGAACTGAAACCCCGTTCTTCCATTACGTAACTCTTACTTTAGCGAAAACTGTGTCATGCGTCTTTCAACCTCATATATTTATTTGTTGTATCTATATTTTTCTATAGAAACAGGCAGCGATGGTTTCGAAAAGTTCCTAGAAGTTCTCGGCGAAAGAATACAACTTAAGGGATGGGACAAATATAGGGGTGGCCTCGATATCAAAGGTAATACCCCCAGTGACTTTAAGACTGTGTACTGAAACTCATTTAAAAAGTTATCTCCCACATAATCTCTTTAAAACTTCACTTACGAACGGAAAAACCCGTGTATCTGAAACGCGGTAACTTCGCGCCAAGAAATACTAACGAAAGAAATCCCTTGTAATTCCGAAATAGGTGATATGACGGGGAAGGAAAGTATATACACGGTTTATGCTGGTCACGAAGTCATGTATCATGTAAGCACCATGCTTCCTTATTCGAAAGATAATCCACAGCAACTGGAGAGGAAGAGACATATTGGAAACGACATCGTTAACATCATCTACACCGACGACCCGAATGTTTTGGATACTTTCAATCCGAATTGTATCAGGAGTCAGTTTACACGTAAGTTGGCGTGAGATTGAAATTGATACACCAACAAAAAAAAAAAGTAAAAACCATATATTTCTAATTCTAGTAATTCCAACTAGGGTAAACACTCTCAAGCTTTAAAAGATTTTCATCTTGTTCGATGTGATAAAAGTAATTGAATGAAATAAAAATAATTGATTTTTATCGATAATCCTCAAACTCGGCAATTTTTCGACAGACGTATTTGCCGTGGTAACGAGCGAGGGTAACAAAGGCTGGAGGGTGGCTATTTACTGTGACGAGAGTGTCCCATTATTCGGGCCGAGCCTGCCCTGTCCACCTGTCTTCGAAGATCCTTACAACTTTCGCGAGTTCCTACTTGTTAAGTTAATCAATGGGGAAAAGGCGACTTTCGACACTCCGACATTTTCCAGAAAGCGAGAACGGACACTCGACACGCTGCTGCGCGATTTGTATCAGGAACATACCCAAGACTCCAAAGGAAACGTAAGTTACTTTATTGAAAGAATTTATATTTCTCTATTGTATTATATTTTTTGGCAAGAAACGCTCAAAGCGCCATCGCATTTTTTATATATGATAAAACTCTATTCGAAAATAATGCATGTATTTTTTTTTGTTGCATAAAATCTGCATTTGAGGTGATTAGATTTTTTTTAAGCTCATTTCATGTCCAGTTAGTACAATATCTTTGGTATATTTTTGTTCATACACTGACAAAAATAATTAGTAATTCCAACTATTGCTATAGTTAAATATGGCATCAATCATAAATTTCTAGTAATTCTAACTACATTTATTGTTACTTCAACTATTTTCATGCTTGAGTCAACCAGAAATTAGATAATTATTGCCCTCATCTTTTTCCGTGTATGAACAAATTAGGCTTTTTTTAATTATCCTCCCTTATTCGGATACTGACGAAGCCCAAATTATCTAAAAAAAAAAAAATAGTATTTGAAAAATCGACAGGGAGGCCCAGAACCAGCCTCGTCACCCCACCTCCTTCGTCGACGAAGAAAATGTAATCATATCGTTAAATACGAACAGTATCCAAATATAGTTAAGCCAGCAATCACGATGCATTCGATCAGCTTGATATTTACTTTCCGTCCCCGGCTGAGATTATCATAATCTGCCTGCATCGTTCATCATTAACAATAGCTCATCATCGCTTTAATTCATTCCGAGCATTCATCCTCTCTCTCTCTCTCTCTCTCTTTCGGCTGTGTCTCTATAATTACACTTTCATATTATGTGAAGCTGCAATTTGGTGCGTTTCTATATTGGTAGCGTTTTTACATGACATTAATGCGCAGCTGTTTCGAAGCTCGCTTGAAACAATGACAACAACAATAACGCACACCTTGTCACGGATTTCCTTTCAATAAGTCGAAAACAAGAGCCCGAGTGCGAAATATCTGATTCGTGGGAGACCCAAGTTTCTTTTTTTTTTTATCGTAGAACACTTTTGAATAATTTTGGGGTTGAAAACTTGGAAAATTCGTTTAGCTCCGTAAAATTGGAAACGCGAGATGTATACACGTTGAAATAAATTCCAATTCTGCTGAACTTTATGCATAGGAACGGATTATGGGAACGTTCGAAACTGGTTCGACTGCTTTAGCTATAAAAGGAAGACGTATAGAAGGGTACTCTTTCGTTGTCTTTATCCCCGGCAAACTTTGTCAACTCTCGCCGTGCGGTGTAAAGGCCCCTAGGAAATTTCTACAGCCCTTCGTAGATCGAAACTTTGTTGGCATAGCCACGTATTCGACTGCCGGAAATTCCTGTTTGCGAAAGGTGTTAATAAAAATGCTGATTTCGAGCCGCAGGGAAAGGCAGAAAATCTGTATGCCGTAAAAGCATAAGTGACGCAATAAAGAGGGAATCAATCGCATATTCCTATGGGAACAAGATACGGGCATTAAATATTCATCAAAATTGTACGACCCGGGATAGCATACTTCCTCTCTTACATCGCTATCTTGTGTAACTTTACTTTTTTTCCCCTTTGTTTTCCGTATGGTTTTTTTCACACGTGACAACGTGATTGATTATCTTGTGTTCGTGATTACTTTTATTAGACTCCTGCAACGGAAACTTTTCATGTAATACTCTCCCCCCCGGGGCCTTACAGCGTCTGTTCCAAAGGCTTTTCGCAAATCCTTTCAGTATCGTCGCTCTTTTAAACCCCAGTAATATTCGAGGCATATCTTTGACGTCCCGTTGCTCATAGTAAAGGTACTTATTTATCCCGAAATATTTTACATGCAAAAGGGGACACGCGAATAGGGTTACCTGTGATAAATTCGGTTAAATTGACATTTTTTTTCCTTTTTTAGCAGTAAATTTTCCCGAATTTCCCGGTGGTGAATTGAAAATTTGAAGAATCCTCGTTCTAAAGTTTACACGAATGCTTCCGCATGTTTTTTTTTTTTTTGTGTCAGAAAATTATATATAACTATCATCAATCTTTCGAGGAATACTTTCTAAAATATTGAACGCGTAATTGCTTGGCAGAGCATGTTGAACCGCCGGGCGTTATCAGACGTGGTGGAAACTCCAGGGAGAAGACGCGAGGAAACAAGAGCAGTGGAGATGGTACGAGTTGGTCAAGCATTAAAACTTGAAGCTATTGTTCGTGGATTGGCACCGACTTCATTAGCTACTGTCGGACCGTTGAAGCCCAGGCCTTGGGAGCCAAGATGTATATACCCAGATTTCCCGCACGAAATTGTCTGTGGCGATGTTTGGTCGGAAAACAGAATGATCCTTGCCACGGAGAACGGAACGTTTTTGTTAGAAGGTAAACTTCGAACCGACTTTATCAGTTTTTTTTAAAAAAAGTAGGTAAACTGGAAATTCGCTAAAAAATTTTGGCGCTTCAATGAATGGTTGTTTCACGGTTAGCAGTTGTTCATTTTCTATAAAGAGAATCCTAAAAATACGAATTTCCTAAAGACCGAGATATGTGCGATATGGAAACGTTGTTTATGAAATCGCTGTTTTCAATTTCAGACGGAATTTCACACAGGCTCCTGTTCGACAAATCGGTGATAGTCAAGCAGCTCGATGTAGTGGAGCAACATGGAATTCTGCTTTTCCGGGCCGGGGAAAAAGGAAAAGAAAGCAACGTTCACATATTTCGTTTGAGTGAGCTAGAAAACGGCAGTGATATTAATGTGGACGAGGAAGACGACGACTGCGACGAGGAGAACGATCGGGCCGACATCTTCTTGAACTTTGCACCTCACAGTCCTGGAATTGGAACAAACATACCTCCATTCGCTAGGAACCGAACGCATTGTAAGGAAAGAAAGCTCGAGAGGACAAAAGGGTGTCACTTATACAGCATCACCAGACCCGGAGGATCCCATCTCAGAATGGTACTTTTCAATTTTTGCTACCCTTCGTTTTCGCATGTTAGAAGCACCCTACGCAGGTATGACGTCACGGCAAAACTTTAAAACTATCGATTGCCAAGTATCGAATTTAATTCCTAGCGATTATTGAAACCCTGGGTCATTGTTTCGTACAAATTTGAGCATTTTTGGGGTATTTCAATTTTGAAAAATCAATTTTCCAATTTATAATTAGGCACCGAAAAAAATATTACACATACTTTTACAGAAAGCGAAATATATTTAAATAAATTGAAATTGAATATTTTCAATTACAAGACGCGCAATTTGAAATTTTGAAAATCTACCTTGAAATTTATAATCAGCGATCCGAGAAACTCAAGGATACTCATTTTTTTTGGTAAAGCAGTTGAAGAAGAAAACTCGTGGGACAAAGGGTTAATAGCCACTTGAAACAGTGTGTTGCAGTTGGAAAAAGATTAACGATATTACAATGGAAACACAACGCGGCTTGGACAACATGGTGCTCGTCAGCGGACACGGATACCATAGACGGGTTTTTACAGCTGAAGGAATTCAATGCCAGCGAAGCACCATCGCTAGTAACAATGATCGAAAGCACGGAACCGGGTTACGAATGGATGATATGCTGCGGATTAAGGCACAGCTTTGAATTAATCGCAGCTGACGGTACTTCAAGAATACTTCATGTCGAGGGTGTAGTTAAACCTCATCTCGTTGCAGCTTTGGATTTACGAGAGGACGAGGAACCTGAACTTTTACTTTGTTACAACAGTGAGTTCATCGATTTTTTTTTTATCCAATTCTTTCTGTGTAGTGAAATACAGGGAATTTCGTACAACTGCGTTTCTAGTCGTGTACGCGTTTTAACCCGTGAACGTTTCTTTGCAGACACATGCCATTTCCAGAAGCTCTGCGAGGAAACTGCCGCGCCTACGGAATTCGACTTCAATTGGAATTCGGTTCCAATTGCAGTCGGTAAGTATTTTTTTATCCCTATCGGTGAAGTAATAAGAATTCATCTATTTTTATACATTCTAATTCGTATTTTCTTGGGGAGATTTTTCCACAAAAATTGCTTACTTCTATCTTTAAATTTGTATCACTCTTTAAAATATCATGAATTTTATAGGAAACTACGAAAAATAGAAATAATAAGAATAATAATAATTTATTAAAGGACTTTGAGACAAACATCCTGAAGCTCGAATATTATAAATATAGAAACAACTTACAAAATTAATATCAGAGAAATACTGATCTTGCCATGGACGCCATAAAAAAATTATTAAAAAATGTTAATAGTACAGTGAAGAATAAATTATAATTTAAATTATTATCAAATAACAGTGAAAAATAAATATAAATATAGAAATGCATCTTAAAAATTTATTTGAAAGAAATAATGCACTGATAGAAATTTAATGAAGTTACTTTAAGAGTCAATTCAAATGTATGATAGTTTTTTCTTTGCTATCTTGTGAAAATAAAATCCATATGATTCGCATCCTGGATCATACTTCCCAGAAAATTATGAAATCTTAAAATCTTACGGTATTGCGAATAAATTATACTATACGCATAAATCTTGACCACGTTGATTAGAAGTTATAACAATTATTCTGCATTTATAAATTTTTCTGATTGCAGCTTGTGCCTTTCCTTACGTGATAGCCTTCACCGCAGACACAATGGAAATACGTTTAATAATAAACGGCAATTTGGTCCACACAATAGCGATGCCGAATTTAAGTTTAATAACATCAAAACGTGACATCTTTTTTGCAACAACTGCACCGGAATTCCTTGGTGCGAAGTGCGACAGGATCAAAGTGGACAAAGACGAGAGGAGTTGCAGTCCACCTTCGTCACAATCTACTAGTTTACAAAGTGAGTTGAACCATAAACACAAACGTACATAGTAAGAAAGTGATTTCCATACCATGAATATTCAACGCTGTGATTGCAGCCATTAATGCAGTGAAGAACTTTAATCCATTAACGATGAAACTTCCGATTATGTTTCCGTTTACGATTACGAAAGCGAGCTTATGTAAATAAGCAAGAATTTCTATGAAATCTCAAAAAAAAAAAAAATTCGATGCTAATTTGAATCTATAAGAATTCAGCATTAAAACTACGCCTTGGACGGGAATAGGAGCTTTTGCTAGATAAGAAACACATATTTACCCCAATTTTCTCAAAACACTGTCTCATATGCATACAAAGAAGTTGATTATTTGAAAGACGATATATTTTCGCTAAAAACTAGCAAGGAAATAAATCACTTCTAATAAATTCACGAGCAACATGATAAGGAAGAATTGTTTTTTGCGACGTTCCAAGTAACCTCAGAAGTGTCTTCTAGAACACCTACCTGCGTAGAAAATTTATGGCAATGACATGGCTTCGGTAAAAGCACGTTGGTGTAATACTTTATGAGGTCCTAACTTAGGGTAGATAAGATCCTAATACTTGCTATAATTTTTTTCTACACGCAAGTATCAAGGAAACTGGAAGATATAGTTTTCCCAAAAAGTTTCGTATCTTTAAGATAGTTTGATCAACCTTTGAGACGTGTTCCTAAGAAAAAGTACCTAAAAAATAATGAGTTAGCACATTGTAAGAAACTCGTATTTTCTAAATACGCATTTTTTAATATTATAAAAATATTTTGAGGCGTAGATATGTAGGTAGTTTGAAATGACCAAAGCGAAGTAAAAAATATTGATTTTGATGAAATGCTTCTGTCTCCAAATCAAATATTCCATTTTAGTTAGAATATTCATCAATTTTCTTTTTTGGTAAATAGAAAAATATATTCTACTCGACGAACAGTCACTTTTAAAAATTCCATTTCATATTTTTTGAAAGATAGATATCGTGCATACCAGAAATTTCAGATAAAGCGAACCTACAATTTGTTTAAAGGGAATTTCAAATCTCTATGGAAAAATAATATATCCCCAGAAGATATTTAAGTGAAAATTAGTATTTTAACAAAACCTTTAGTGCAAATAAAGCCATCCGGTTTGGAAGAAAACCCACACCGGGTGTCCCGTGTTACTGATTTCTTCTGTTGTACAAATATGCGAGATAGACCATTTATAGAACTTCTTCAATATTTATAGAACGATATATTTATTCAAATTCATTCTCTGATCTGATTTATACCGCGTTCAGTTTGACTCGAAACACATTTGCTCGTTTACATGAAAAGTCATTCCTCTTCTGATAGAAATGAACATTTTAACGTTAATGTATTAATCAATACATGGGTGTTTCAGTCTAATGAGCATTAACATTCTTTGTCTTTCAGATTCGCAAAGTGACGCAAAACCGATGAGGATCTACCGAATTCCTTTACAAACATTATCACGAAACACGGTGACCAATTGCAGTCAAAGGAGGTGCCCGAGTCCAGCCGAACCGGATATTGCATCTGCTCAACCCACAATAATAGATTCTAATTTTTTGAGTGCAGATTCCCACAGGCTGCTCAGTAGATCGTGCAGTAGTAGTCCCACACCCACCGCTACCACATCTCCAAACGACAATGAATAGGGACACAAAAATGACAAGTAGTATTTGGAGTGAGAATTTGGAAGAATGAGAATCCGTGGATAAAAAGTCTAGAAAAGGGGTTGGCTTTCTTTTAACGGCGTTAACAGTAAAATCAAATGGCATTTTTCTTATCTATACTATCAATGAAATCGACTTGTCCTTAGTGAAATTTTCTGTAATATAGTAAAAAAAAAGGTAAAGAGAGTCCACACGAGAGTTACTGGAATCCGTTAATTTGTATGCGTATTTCTTTTGGAGGTACATGTTGTTATTGTCTATTTTTTGTTTTGCGGGAAAGAAAAATGTTGAAAAATTTACACGAAACCTCCTAAAAGCTCGAAATTCGGGGTTCTATTCCGGAATTTATGACCCAAAGAATGCTTAAAAAGCCTGTTGCCAAAAATACGAATTAAAACATTTTGAATGAATTTCTTTCCAGTGCGGTTTTGGGCGTGGCACTACGAAAATCACGCAATTTCACAGTCTCTTACCGATAAAATTTTCTGTTTCCTTGATCAAGACGAAAAAATGTTTATTTGAAGGGAAAGTTTTGATTATAGGAAAAGAGCTAGTGAAAATCATAGGAAAAATGAAAGAGCTTTTTTTCCTTCAAGTCAATATTTTTGAAAGGAATTAGAATGTTTCTTGTAAGAAGAAAACAACCTCAACAAAACCTCAACAAAATTCCAGAATTTTACAGTTATTTTTGTAAATAACAGTAAAGGTTTCAATAATTGATTTATCTCAGTGAATAATTTGAAATCTTATTCTTTTTGCTGTAGTCAAAATAAATTAGAGTAATTTGGAAATTTGGATCTCACCGATAGAATTTTACCATGCAATTTTAGTTTGAGTGACTGAAATTGACGCTTAAATTGATAATTTGAAAAATTCCAGTAGGGTTCTTAAAATCAAAAACGAAGCCATTGATTTGATCATTAAAATTAAGACGAATCTACAAAAATAACTACAGCTCGTCTAAAATGCACAAAAATGATTATTTACCTCGGAAGCGAAAGTAATGAGTAAAACCCCAAACTTATTCTACATTTCCATTCCATCTTCTTCTTAGTAGCAGCTATTTTTGCACTTTACTATACATTGCAGTCACAAAAAAAAGACATCTGTGTAATTTTTATTAATTAAAAAATCACTGAAATAATTCCATGGCGAAGATTGCCGTTATAAGTTTTTCAAAAATGACAAAAAGGGGTTGTTTTATCCTCGAATTTAATTTCGCTCTCTCGAATCGATAGACTATTCGACAAACTGCTTATTTTTGAATCTTCTCAAAGTATTTTATAATTTATTGAGCTCATCTCGTTCATCTTTCCCCTTCGTTATAGTTTTAAAAAGTACCAAATAAAATTCCTAAACCGCGGCGTTCACTACAAACAGAAATAATTTAAAAGGATCGTCTCAACTATCCAAAACCTATCCATTCTTTGGGAATTCGTTGACTTCAAACGAGTCTCAGAATAATGTGTAACACAATAATTTATGTGTCATTGTACCGGGACAGTGTGATGGTTTAGAAAAACGACAAACGTTATGTAAAATAAAAAAAGAGAGAAAGAAAAAACTTATCAAATATATCAAACTTACGTTGTATACGCATGTGTTATTTATTCTTATTCCTAGAATTATATTTATAAAAAATGGAAATGTGAATTGATACCATGACATTTCCAAAATTTCGATTTTGTTACTTGTTAAAATGAAAATGTAAATGTAAATGTTTGCAGATTTTTGTGTAAAAAAAAACAATTTTTAATTAATGCATGCATTCGTTGAAAAGTAGTCGATCATAGCTTTTCAATGTTTCAAGGAAAGAATGATGGATGTAAAAGCGCGCGCTTTACTTTTAAACATGGTACCTACACTATTCTATCACGAACAGTACCGAACAGTACCGAATGCTACCGAACACCACAGCTACATTGACTTCTCCATTATAGAACCAACTAGCAACAATGCGCGCACTGCGCACAAGCTTTTTACGTCTTATTGGCGGTCATGAAAAAACTTGAGGAGTTATAATTTAGAAATTATTGAATTGAAATTGAAGCTGTGCCCAAAAAATTCGACTTTGCAAAGAAATTTTTGGTAACTTTCGCGGGGACCCTTACCCGATGTATTTTTTTGTGAGGAATCCATTTTTAATGTCAAAATTAAAGATTTCCAGCGGGAAATACGATTTTTTTCTCAAAAATCCTGTTTTTCACCAATTTCTTATAGAAATTAGGTACAATATATTACAGTTATATGAATTTTCTAATTGTCTTACGTATTCCGTTTTGTATTTGTTTTTATTGTTTTCTCCAAAATCGAAAAATTGAAATTTAGAATTAACACGAAGTTGGCACCGAAGCGATCAAAACGGATGAATCTGATTGGTCTCTATAACTTTATGTCACAATTGCGACGTAATCTCAGATTTGTCACGTTAGAAGGTTTTTAAAAAGTTAACGAGTTTGTAAAAGAATTAATTATTACCCTGAAAAAGTATGTTCGGGGCTGTAGACGCTACTAAAAGACCGTTAATAATACCACCAAAGTTTATACCATACATGGAAAAACATGGAATTTACGAATTGTTCCAAGTAAACTTATCGAAATATTCGGTATTACAAATGAAAAGTTTTCTATAATTTAAATTAATAGAAACATCTTGGTAGGAAATGGCGAAGTTGTTGCTAATAAAAAAACCAGAGGATCACGTGCTTTTTCTCAAACAATGTCTTCCTCATGCATCTCGAAGTCGCGATGGACCAAAAGTTGTATTATTGACTCCTCCTAATTTTGGTTAATATTCCTCCTTTCAATTTCAACGTTAATATTTTCTCAAATTTTCTTAAAAGTATTAAAGCAGATAAATTCTAGATATTTGCAAGATTTCAAAATATTTCCATTCATGTTTAATAATACAGACAGAATGTCGTTAGCAAAATCTATGGAGAATACATTTGGGATTCATAAAGTCACCTGTGAAGATCTTTGTCAAGTTACGGTAGGTGAAGTTAGATGTACTCTTCTTATTTTTTTATTTACGACAATATATCTTTTGATTTCAAATTATTAATATATTGCTTTTTAATTCACTGTGTTGGTTACTACTAAATTTTTAAATATTCTTAATTATTAATTGTGACTATATGAGCTTTCTTAAAAGGACGTCAATGCTGTAAAAGATATCGAATCTGCAGAACTTGCTGAAAATATGAAAAAAATGTTACAAACTGGAGTATTGGATTATGGCTGGATATTGGTAGGTTCGTATGCATACAGTTATAATGTTAATTAAAATACTGCGAAGTCCTAATCTTTGTATTCGCAAAATTGAAAAAACTGTACAGCAGCAAATTATTCTAAAACCTTTCAAAAATCTGACAAATAAAAATATATGTTCTACCAATTGAAAAACTCTTTAGCTTATATAATCAAAAAATTATTGTAACATAGGGAGTAAAAGTCACTATTTCACATTTTTTTTCTATTTTCGATTCTGTATGCAGATATTCCTAGAAATAAAGCAGATGCACAAGCTTTTCAACATATTGGAATTATTCCTACTCATGTCGTTCAAATTATTCCTGACCAATTTTCAAGTAAGTGAGTAGTGGAATACGATCCTCAGCTATTCCTAATTTCTGCACCTATTACCAAGTTTCGTGATAATGTATCTTAAAATTTTTCCTAATCTTTCTTTTATTAGCTTGCAGGACAATATCAAATACAGTGAAAAATGATTTGGATAAAACTGATAGTCGAAATTCAGAAAGTGATTCGATACCCGCTGAGCAGAATTTATGTGAACTTGCAGAAGTTTATTCCCATCAACTGATTGTTAGTTAAAGTTGTCCTTCAACATTATTTCTGAAATGAAAAGATATAAATATTATAAATGTTTCAAAATTTGATCTTAAAAAATTGAAAGAGGTTCAAATCTTGAAAGACTCTTATAAAAGTGTACATTTGAACAAAAGATTCACAGGATTTTTCCATACTTTCTCGAGTCTTTTGTATCTTATGAAATAAAAGCTCATTCTTCGATGCAATTTTAACCAGGATATAGAAGTGAAAGGAAGATCCATCGAGGAATTAGCGGAAGATTGCAGCTTTCTAACACAAAGGAAGCCTTTATTGAATATTCCTGGAGTTTTTCGTATAGTACTATTTGGTTCGAGAGGCTCTGGATGTCGTACCGTGGCCAAAAGCTTCGCTAAAGCTTACAATTTTGTGCATGGTAAGTTAGTATTTGTCTTAAATGCATTAAGCTATCCGCGCTTTAGAAGAATATAGACATTTCATTGAATTTAAATATTCATTACAAAAAGGAATTGAAAATATGAAAAATGTTCTTGAGTTTAATAAAGTAAATAGGTCATAAACTTATTTTAGCTGATTTCAATGAAATTTACGAAAGAACGAAGCTGCAGAAGACAGAATTAGGTGAAATTTTACGAATGAATAATAGTAGGGGAGGAACTACGGTCGCTGCTGACATCCGAATTCGTATAATTGAGGTTTTTGTTATCATATAACTAATTCCTATAAAAATATGCAAAAAACGTGAATGTGGTAAAATTTTCAATAGATTCTAAAAAAATTGTATTATTCTAAAAAATATTGATTTATTTGCAAATTTTTTCTTAAGACATATTTTGTATTTATGTTAATTTGTCAACTACAATTTATTCATCTCACATTGCAGCGATTTCTACTCAGTACCGATTGTTTGAAATACGGTTGGGTTCTAACAGGATATCCAATAACCGTTGAGGATTTCAAATTACTCGACTTCATTGCTACACCTCCAAATCGGTTAGAAAAAATATATATCCTTTTTGAAATCCCGTATCATATTAGCAAATTTTTTAAGCTGAAGGAAACGTTTTATTTTGATGTTTAGGGTAATATTTGTAGACGTTACTGAAGCGGAATGCAAAAAAAGAATTTTTTCAAGACGCTACAATGTTCACACAGGAAGTCGGCATAATTCAAGCACGTATATTTGTTGCAAATGTGACGACGACCAAAATTTTGCGATTCATCCCGGAGATTCTAAAAATACTGTGGAGCAACAAGTAAATTTTTCCTTTACATAATCAAAAAATAGAAAATTACTAATAATACTAATCGCATTTAACGCAATTGGAACCCTAGAAAGTGTGATTTAGGGTTGGCAATCCACGCTATCTTATTATTCTTAATAAATTCTTAAAGCAAATTCTTCTAAAATACAGATTCAAGACTACAGACAGAATTTAAAAGCTCTAAGAAAATATGCAGGGAAAACTGCGAATATTATTGACGGAAACTGTGACGAAAGAGCATTGCGAGAGAAAATCGAATCCTGCCTCATGAAACCAGCCTTTAGGGCTTCCCTTAGAAATCCTGGCTCCATTAAACCGAAACTTTTACCAGAGGAAGTAGAATTTAATCCTTCTGATGAACCTGATCCCAGGATCTTTGACAGTATTCGCGAACCAGAGCCAAAGTTGTTTCCATGAATTATACAGATACATTGAGAAATTGTAAAAATAAGGCGTAAAATTGTTGCACGAGTATAACGACATGAAATAGAAATATACCACAGAGTTCACGTTCAAACTCACCCCTGTTCTATTACTAGAGGGTTGGTAGTTTCAGTCTAGCTCCCGCGCGTTTCTGCTCTCCTGGCACGCCAGGCATCCCATCATCGTATCATTGAATTTTCTAACTTTTATTATGTTTTGAAAAATTAGCACAATATTCAATTTTTCATTAAAATCGAAACAGCAAAAGTAGGAATATAGTTAGAAACAAAAATGTAATTAAAAAGTAAGACATTTTTAATTTGACTCCAAGTAAAAGCGGAAAATTTTCTAATTTAATTGAAAATAAGATTTTTCAAAAATTATTAAATAAAGAAAAAAGAAGCTACAAATAAATTTAATCTTGACTTATTCTTGGTATAATTTAGAGACTTTTTCTATCTGTAATATTATATATAAAATAGAAATTCGTAATACCAAAATCAAAGCCTAAATTATTCTAATATTTTTTAGATTAAAACATTTTGTAATAAAAAAAATTACTTTTTTGTGGTATATTTTTATTTCGTGATAATACATGTAAAAGCACTCTTCATATCGATGTGAAATTTTATGAAGCGTAAATGGTTGCGAATAGTTGAAATTAATGAAACTGATAAAACAGTTATTAAGCTGAATCACAAAAAGTGTTATAATGATGAATGTATAACGCTTGTTTAAATATACTTAATTGCCTCAAACGCGAAGCATATTTCCGGATCAAGGATACATATTCGCGTGAAGGTTTGTCTATTGTCTAGAATCCTTGGGGAAGACTTGCTTTCAATGATACATTCCTACCCCTAACGCCCTCCAACTATTGGGGTGTATTTCCTTCCTTTCTTATCACGAGATAACGTTTCCTAGTAAAGTAACTGAAACTTTTCCGGAACAGGATACTAGAAAGGAGTGCTCACTATCGTCCTTAATATCAATATACTATTAAAACCCACACTCTGTTAATGAGAAATAAAATATTTAAAATTATGGTAGATTCTTAATTAATTATAACCCAAAAATGATTAAAATATATTCATGATTAATTTCAATTCCACAAAAGCTCAGCTTTTCTCTTTCTTGGCATTTTAAAACTGAAAAAAGGGATTCTAGTTTATGTGCACACTGACATCGATAGGAATAAGAAATAGTAACTATTCTAGTAACATCAGGCGAGGGAAATAGACAACTGTATCAACCCCTAGGAATATCTGAAATACCAGGACCATATGAAATTTAAGAATCGTGATCCAATTTTTTTGTGTAGCTGACTACAAAAAAAAGACAGGAACTACCCCCAGTGTGTTCAAATATTGAAAAAAGTATATACGTTCAGCTGACATTCCTGTCATAAAAGTTCTCTAGGGTGTAGCTTTTGAACAGAAAATATTCCTGCTACCAGGATTCTATGTTATGCTTGTGAATGTTTCACTAGTTTTCTATCGTTTCATTTTCCCGAGAAAACTCAATAGGAAATACATAGGACGTATCAGGGTGTCCTAAAACACCTGGAGAGACCACACAAAAAGTTTCGTTAGTGTCACATCACATGTCAAAATAGAAACATAGGGTGGTATTCTCGACACCAGGAACTTAGAAGCTTAGTTGTAGGTTTCAAAATTTCCCTGCATTACCTCCTAATGTGATGAAAGTTTTATGCGAAATGGTAGAGGTGGATAAACATAAGACAAGTAGGAATTTTCTGATACATGTATAATTATTATTTTTTCGGCATGCTTAAAACACCTTCTGATTTCACTTCCACCTTTCCTGAATCAACTCTTACATGGTATCATCTAAAAAACCGCATGGATATAATTTCACTCCAGTGATTGAATTTTTGTAAAAATAAATAAAATTAAAAATATAAAAATTAAATTCTTCACAAACATCCTAAAATTCTGTTCTAAATTTAAAGAGCCGATGACGTAAGCATTTCTACACAGTCAATTTATTTGCAATGTCATAGACGTTTTTTGTATAACATTCGTTCCCCCCTTAACCTGGTAGTTACAGACAAGTTAGAACCTGCTCTAAATTTAAAGGGCCTATGACGTAAGCATTTCTAAATATAGCCAACTTTTTTGCAATGGCATGGACATTCATTGTATAACACTGGTACCTCGCCTAGCATGGTAGATACAGACAAGTTAGAACCTGCTCTAAATTTAAAGGGCCCATGACGTAAGCATTTCTAAATATAGTCAACTTATTTGCAATATCATGGACGTTTATTATATGACATTCGATCCCCGCTTAGCCTGGTAGTTACAGACAAGTTAGAACCTGCTCTAAATTTAAAGGGCCCGTGACGTAAGCATTTCTAAATATAGCCAACTTTTTTGCAACGTCATGGACATTCATTGTATGACATTGGTACCTCGCTTAGCATGGTAGATGTAGACAAGTTAGAACCTGCTCTAAATTTAAAGGGCCCATGATGTAATATTAACCGAATATGAATGGTTTGCATTAGAGGCTCGACAAATTCAGTACAATATTGTGTATTGTGAATCTTCCGAACTGTAGCTATATATTGTTTTTATTGTTGTTCTATATTGCTGCTAAAATAAATATATAAAAATTAGTACTTGACTTTATCAAAAGACCCGTGATTGATTTTAATTAATTATTTGTTCAATTAAAACTTGCTAGTTTTCTCCTTCCTTTTTATAAATTTCTAGAAAATTCTAAAAATTCATTTAAGTTTTTTAATCCAAGGGAATTTCTTGCTAGTGAAATTCTGAATGAAACATTCAACAAGTCTATGAAGCAAATTTCGTTCCACCGAGTACTCTAAGACACCAAGGAACTATACTATCGTAAGATACCATCTTTTCTATCCTAGTACAAGACGTACGTGTGTCCTTAAAAGGATACCTTGCCCGGGGTTCCTGGTATCCTATGAAGATATAAAGATTTTCCACGTGTTAGTTCCTATTACCAACAAATGCTTACATGAAACATACCATATGTTCCTACACCAAGGTCCCTTATAAAGTAACTTACAAATTTCTATATCTAAACCTCCATGTCGCATATACTTCAAAATTGCCAAAATAAAGAATTCTCAAAATTTGGAAGTATAGAACTGAGGTGATAAACTTGAGAAAAAAATACTGAAAATATTTTATTCAAATTACAACCCAAAAATTGCGATAAAAAATGGATAAAGGATATTATAGAATAAATATGAACTACAAGCTCGTGGAAAATGCGACTACGGAAGGAAGCTTGTAGGGAGAAACTGTGATGAAAGCAGGAACGGAGTTTAAATCAATGGAGCATTTTCATTAACAACCCATTACCACACGCCAAACATAACTATGCAAACATACACAGGGTAAAGCGTAACAGGATTTCCCTAAAATTGAGCTTCAAAGCACGAACTTGTTTTTTCCATTAGGATCTCATATCACCGAGGAAGTAGACTTCTACCCCGGCTTTCATTATATATTTATCAGCTTCAACTATCCTGCACGTTTCCGGAGGGTGGCAGCTGTTACAGCAGTGGTAGTAGTAGCAATAGTAATAGTGGTAGTAAAAGTAGCGATAGTAGTGGTAGAAACAAACCCATGCTTGCTTAGAGATCCCTTTAGGGGTGGTAGGTAGACAAGGATACACAAAACTATCTATAGACGTACTTCCCCTTTATACAAAAAACCTACACAACAATAGCCTATTGTGTACATATATACACAAGTTTTAACTACCACTGCCAAGGTAGTTGCTATCGACAAAGTCGATGTTGTGCGTGTACAGTTTTTTTTTTATGATCATCAACCCCCGCTTAACTTTTTAAGTCAAAGGATTTTAGTATATAAATTTGATGTTTTTTCCCGTAGTTAACTAGTGATTTCGCACATTCTGTGTGTATGTACATGTATGTTTGTAAATTGGGCGGAAAAGATTTTAATAATGATTGCCGTTACGATAATGGCTCGGTACTTAGGACAAGCTTGAAGATGATTCAAACGGTAGGGCAGCAGGATAACAGGAAAAGGACTTTGGTATCCTGCAAGAGCTTTCATCGCACGCTTGCGCTTTAAATGTTGTCCAGCTTTTTCTTGTATAAAGTTATCAAAGTAGGGGTAAATCTTTTAACATTTCTATTTACACGAAAAGTACAAACTTTTAAAATAAAATTATTAGTAATTTTTTTTATTGAATAAAGTAACATTTTTATCCGGAAAATTCTGGGTAACCTCATTTTTCTTTATCAGACGAAGGATAAAATCCATATTTTAACAACAATAGATTGCCCTTCCTTTTTTCAGAAAATGATTGTTTAAAAAAAATTCTGGATGAAAAAAAAATCTTTTTTCTGCTTGAAGTAATATTCACACCATGAAAACTCGATATTTTGGGGGAATTTTATTTAATTCTAATAATATTTCGATTTATTTGAATTTTGCCTGTAAATTTTGTTAACATCAACCAGAAAGTTGATCTTTCTCAGGAGAATAAAATACAAAACAGGGTGGATTCCACCCTTACCGTTGGATGATTCGAACGATTTTTTGTTTCATGGCAATGGTTATTTTACCTACTACCGTTACTTTACCTTACCGAAGATTTCTCCAAATATTCAGAAACCTAAGTTGTCTACAATTTGATTCGATAATTTCTGAAAGGAAACACAAAATTAATTCTGCAAAAATAAAATATGTAAAAGCAAGTAAAAAATCATAAAAATACAAAACCGCCCCTTTAAATGGTACAAAAGTAAAATAAAAATAAATGCAAAATTAGAAAAGGTCACAAGTTCGTTAGTAATATAATGAATCTTCAACTCTGTAAAATTAAATATATCTGCATTATATTATTGCGAACAATATAAATAATATAAAGATTTTCAAAAAGAAAATTAATTTCTCCTAGCAGGAAATATATATATCAAAAATATATTTGGTATTGGAAATAATTTGGAAATTATCCGCATAAACAAATATTACCAGGGAATTTAAATCAAATTTGAAAGCTATAAAACAATGATAAATATAATAAAAAAAAAGCGTTGGAGGCTACGCGATCTTGGCCTCTTAAACTTGGCAGCCTCTGGGCGTTTAAGTCCTCATATCGTTCTAATTGAGGTTCCTCTCGCTCATTACCGCGAAAAAGTTAACGGAAACAATGGGTGGAACAATAGGAGGACAATTGCACGTAGCGTCTCTTTACTAACAAAAGGGGAAATGAAACCTACTGCTGCTATCATTCTTCTTAACTCTTCTTTTTCCCCTATACTTTTCTATTGTTTTCCTTAGGCTTTGTCAAGTAGCCGTGAAGCAATTCATATGTATTGTTATAACTGAGAGTTAACGAAGCATCCAGCTATCGAAGTAACAACTGCTATATATAGTGTTTCCCTTCTTAGCGAAAATATAAAAAGAGGATGTCTTATTTTAATGAATTGGATTGGAGTTTTAAAAGCTGCATGGAAAAATCCTTTTAGCAATAATTTCATGAATTATAACCCTGGTCTTCTTGAAAACAATGATGCCATAAAGAATCTATCCACAAAAAAAAAAACATTTGTTACAAGTTAAACCGCTTTGGAAAAAATTTCCATCATAAATTTTAGACTATCACAGTAACCGTTGAAACACCACAACAGCCAGAAAACTATTGTTCTGTTCTTATTAAAATAATTCAAGATTTAAAATTTTTCAGAGTTATCAAATTACCACTTGAAATACTGGATGGGAAAATTTATGAGAATTATTTAACCACTCTATTAGATGTCTGAAGATGGCTTAGAAATCAAGCTGAAACGTCACAACTTTTATAAATTAGTGTTTCTACAATCGTGTATAACCAAATAAATCTACAAATATAATTTATATCAACGATTGACTAAGGAATTTTAATTTACCATTATAAATTCCATTGTAATTTACAAATTTCATTCTAAATAATGGATTTTAGAGGTATAATAAATTATTTCTCGATTTCTCCAAATCACAGTTGAAGTTAAGAATTGTAGAAAGCGGAAGATCTGGCAAAAGAAAACATTGTAAATTGACTGAAGTATCTCAAGCTTAAAATATGAGTTCTTTATTAAATAAGGGATGATTTAACGAAAAGGAAACGCGTAATATAGATAATAAAGAGTTTGAAGTAGAAAAAAGATAAAGAAGCCGCGGATGTTTTAAATCTTGTACGTATTATGGCTCTATCTATTTTGTTACTTGCTCTCTCCGTCTGACTTTCTCTCTCTCTCTCGCTTTCGTGTCTCATTTTGCACGAGTACCCTCTGTAAAAAGGGTGAAAGGGGGAGCAAAGAAGGCTTTGCAAGAAAAAAAATCTTCACAGATTCAACTTTTCCTGGGCAACATTTCAATTAATTACTGTGTAATTAAAATATGAAAAAGTAGTCATTATCCTGCGTTTCTACCTCGCTTACTTTTATTATATTCTTTTACCTTCAGATATGACAGAAGTCAACAAATATAAATATATATGTAATTTTATATTGCGTTACACGTACCGCTGAGGCTTTTTAATGGAATTTATTAAAAGTTTGTTAATTTTTGGAGCGTAAATGTTTGGGGGATTTCACATTTTAATTACAAGGAGGCCACAAGTATCTGTTACAAATTTTCAGATAGAATTCTTCCAATTATAATCGTCATCAGTCTGGTGATTGATCTGAAGCAATCTTACAAATTAAAGAAGCATGTACACAAAAGGGAAATATTAAAACGTCAGTTCGGGACAAGGGTGAAAATCGAACCCGTTACCCTCCTCATCGAAGGCGACATTCGAACCAATTAACGGGTTGTTAATTTTACAAACCCGTAAGAAAATATTCACGAACTCGAAACATTAATAATTTCATCGATTGTCGTAATATTTTAAAGCTCTCGAGAAGAATAGTTAAAAAAAAGTTGTTTTTTTCTATTTCATTCAAGTATCGACAGCATAAGGTGTTAAATCTGATAATTATGAAATAAAATACAGTGCTTTGATTTTTCGCAAATACATTTTGCTGACACCATATGAATGACTTTTTTCATATTAAATATCACTCTTATACCTTTTGATTCAAAACGAAATGCAGCACAAGCACACGTGTATGTACGTTAGAGAGAAGAATTTGTATTTATGCATCGCATTATAAATGAAAAACACTACAGCTGTTCAAAACGACAGTATGTGTGGGTGTGTACGGATATACTTATATAATATCATTGTAGAGATTTACGTCATCACATGCTATGAAACTCAACCTGAAAACTCAGGAATTAATTATACACGTGTCAGAAAGTCTCAAGTACTGGTGAATAGACCAAACGATGAGTTTGAAAACCTACTGTATATATGAACTAGTAGCTAGACATTGAAATAAACATTTCAAATACATATTTTTAAATGTACTCATAATATTGACATTTTTATGTCACCTATTCTTCCCTCTATCATTTTTCAAGTGACCAAATTCGGGTGTCTAAAATTGTATCGAGCTCAACGCCAAGTCAAGAAAAAGCAAAACCTCACATAAAAAATGCAAAGCTTTTATTGCCCAAAAAGTGTCATTCAATAACGAGACATTCATAAACGGTTGACCTTCAATCCACAAACGTGCTTTGAAAGCTTCATGATCAAAATGACTTAATAACGCAATTACAAACTAAAATCATTGTTCAAAGAACGATTACGCTGTAGATTTAAAAGATGGATAACAAGTAGTCGATCTTCTTTTGCATCCGTATACGCTAAACTACATAGAAAATATCATCTCTTCCTCTTTCCTCCTTTCCATGATGTTTCCACTTGAAACGCAACGGTATAACTTTTCAATTTCGGTCGAATAATTCTCTAGAAATTCTCTGCGGTTACCTCGGCAACGATCTTGCTTCTCATTGGCTGTTTGCTTGGTACACTTGCAACCCCCAAACTGTGGTTTATGCGAGCTTATATCAATTTCTCTTTTACCCTCCTAAACTTTATCACTCTTGTTGGCTGTACGCTGGAAGAGAAAGACAGAGGTACACGGATACCACGTTAAAATCTACTAGGTGTATGTATACCATCGTTATATTCCACCCTTCTGTCTCTTTTTCTCTTGCTGTCTTCTTCTTCTTCTGCCGTCCATCCCTCTCTTGGGAAAGCATACTTAGCCCCCGTACAGGTTAACTTCAATGAGCGGATAACAAGCCACCCCTTCAACGTTATCCCTGTAATACTCACTCACATAAATGGACTCGCACGGCTTTGTCAAATCAACTGTCGTTTGTAAACAACTTTCCCTTACCTCCTCCCGTTATGTATGCGTATACACCACATATTTATGAGTTTGGAAGCATCAAGATATCTCGGTGTTTTACTTTAGACAACAAATTAAGGGGCTGACAAATTATTTTTATCAAGATACCAATCAGAGCTGTTTCAAAAGCCTCGGTATTCAATTCCAATATCGCGGGGGGATAATCTTAATAAATTTGAAGTATTCCGAAAATTCCTTATAATTATTTTGAGATTTTTTCAAAATCACCAGAATTGAGAAAAAAAAAATTAATCACAGTTTGTAATTTTTTTATGTAAGGCAAATCCTTTTTTTTATCTTTCCCCCATAACTAGTTTCTATCTAGCTGATATATTTATCAAATTGTTCAGAAATAGGTTCTGTTATAGGTTAAAGAAATAAATTCTAGTAATTAGAAATGAACGAAAATTACATGCCACCTTAACTTTAACCCTCCTCAAAATCAAAATCAAAATTAAATTAGTCGGCTTTGGTTAGTCTTGTATCTAATTCTAAGAAATTACATTTATGAGAATTTATCTGAATTTGTTACAACTATTCCTATGCCAAATTTCCTTTTCTTGAAACACATCGATTTCAAATATGTCCAATCATCCAATAAAATTCGTAAGCTCCATTTTGTAATTTCCGGGAAAAAGGGTTAAAGTTGAGAATACATTTCTTCTTCCTTTGGTATACTCTTTCTTTGACTGTTACTACCACTTCTTCTCTTCTTCTTCTTCTCCTTCTTCGATGGTATAATAATTGTATGGGAAGGCATCTTGAAAAAGGACGATGGTTACGCGGAAAGAGTGCTTGAACACGGACGTTGGTCAGGTTCCTGCAGTTCCAATTATGGTTGAAAGGCTGCCCTTCTTATTTTCCTTCTATAACAGTGCGCGGTCTCTTCAGAATTTCTATACCAACAACTACTACAGTTTCAACGATTCTCTCTTCTACGAAACACATACAAATTTCTATTTTCCTTATGTTTACCTCAAAAAATAAACTATAAGCTTATTTAAGAACTCATTAAACAAATCCCCTACTTTAACCATTACAAACATTTCCCTGCGATCAATAAAAGGTGCTCATATTACAGATTTTGAACTCAATTTCAATTTCTATCACTTGATGGCAACCAAGCTTCGCTAATGTACTTTAATTTCGCACTCGGTCTGTGTATTTTTAATACTAAAATTACACCAATTAAATTTTCTTTGCTGCATATCCTTCTTCTAGCTGATACTCCATATTCTATTATTATTCTTCAATAATAATCAAATTAAATTTTATTGGTAGAAATCTGGAAATTTGAGGACATTCATTTTCTGCCATTACGTAGAAATTTTAAATCTGCAGCTTAATTTCTCGTATAAATATCGAGCACTTAATTATTATTAACCACTTTATTCATTCTACTTGACAAAAAATTTGCCTGGCTCAAAAGAATGGCATGACCAGAGAAAACGAGACAATTATTTTGGTTGTTCCCTTAGACTTTTGTAAATGAGAGATTTATGCCTTGGCCGCTTTGCCGCCTCTTGAATTAATATCTTGTATATATTAAAATGTAATAAATTCAGAAAGGTGTGCCCTGTTTTTATGACACTGCTAGAAGTCTTTATAAAGCATACGCCTCGCATATCCGTAGAACAAAAGAAGAATAGACTGGAAGGAAAACTTTGGCTCATGTCACTTATTTAAAATTGTGTGTGTGCATATATATACATATTTAAACAAATTTTTGAGACGCATTCGAGTATGTATAATAAAGAGTGAAAAGCTCTCGTATAGCTTCGTGCTTTTATACTGAAACGAGCTACAGCACGTGCAATTTTATGCAGTACCACGTCGCTTTTACCAAAAAAGGGAAAAAAGAAGGTTTTAGAAATAATCAACATGCTCTCCCGCTGATCAGTAATTGGTAACGACTCAACCTTATACCATAAAAACGACGAAATCAATTCGAAGTTCATTCATTCGTATCGCAAATATACGTATCTCCAAAGTTGATAGGTACACGAATATCGCCGCTTTTATTTTTCATTTCAATAGGCATTCAATCTCTGAAAAGTTTCCATTGGAAGAAAACTTTTACTTGGATTTCAAAAGGAAACTTGCAACTGTTTTCCTACTAGTTACCGAAAATATACATGTGAGCAAGATACTGATAATTAACCTGAAATCATCATAATGTACTGAATATATCGGAACAATATCATTTTACTTAATACAAATATGAGGTGGATTCGGAAATATATTTTAATCCAAGTGAACTGTCAAAATCTTGCAACTATGTACTCGCTTGAAGTATATCACCGAAAAATGCCAATTACGTAAGAAAAGCTAGAGTGCATAGTATTACTCACAATTAATAATAATGATAATATAATTTTTGCTAATAATAAATTTTGAAAAAGAGTTGTCTTTGATAGTTACGAATATTACTCCACCGTTTAAAGCGCGTTTATTTTAATTCCTTGGGTAAAAAACAAATTCTCAACAGAATAACGAGTAGGATATAAAAAATGCGAAATTATACTCCCTCGGGAGCACCAACGTTTTAAAAAAATTGTGCAGGAATCAAAGAGACAAAAAGACAATTCAAGTGCCTCGCACAACAGAAGACAACACTCGCACACATTTTCTCATCCATTTGGAATCAATTTCAGTATCAATAACGTTATCGTCAAACATTTTCACACTCGATTGCTGCATTTTTGAAGCCCTACTACAATATGCAATCGAATTCCATGATCAATTCTATGTTTTCAGCGCAAAGCACCTTTCGACGTAACGGATATTTCTAAGTCACAGCAAAGTTCAGTGTTTTGTGCTCTCCTCTTTGTTGACATTGCGAAAAAATACCATTTTAACGAGTTGAAAAAGTAAACATTGTTGTTTCATATCGCAGAATAATGTATGATGTGAAAGATTTTCTATATAACTGCTTTTATATCTGTATATGTTCATCGTCAATCAGAAGCGACGGCAGTTATATTCGTACGCACGGGCGCTCATCAATAGATCTCTTGCGTTTTCCATGATTGTTAACGATTCAGTTTTTGAAAGGACCCCTCTCTTTTTCTCTTTTAATACTGTACTGCTGCTAGTTCAATCCAATACCTTGATCAACTGTTTTAAATCATTCTAGCATAAAGTACTTATACTGTCTTTTATCTGTATTTACTACAATTCGTCGGAATGATCACAATTCTTTTCTCTTTATCTATCTCTTTCTGCATTCCTTTACAGCTACACTGTTTCATACAATCATTATGCATTCAAACGTTCCTTCAGTTCCACTTGTTATCCGATACTTTGTCTTTATTGAAGGAAAATTCTTTTAAATGCGAGCTTTTAGAAAATTCTTTTGATATGCGATTGGAAAGTTCAAAAGAAAATCGAAACAAAGTTAGTTCCTATCGGAACAGTCAGGATTTCAAATATGATAGAGAAAAAATTGATTGTAATTAAAGTACACACTCTCAGTTAACGGCTTTTTATATTAGGACCAAAAAACAAAGTCCTTTTATAATTTGAAAATTATATTCCCAAAAGTAGAAAATATTGTTGTAATTTCTCTCTGAGTAATGGGCCAATATTTCAATTAGAAACTCTGCAGCTCAATCTAAATGATGAGTGAACTAACGAAAAAGATCAAAGAAATGACATTCGTTTTAAAATCCAGTAGAATCTATTGGCAATTTTGTAATATTTTCTGCAACTTAATTCCAGGTTATTATACCAAATATATTTTTCGTGGAAAAATAGAGATTTTTAACAAACCTATTATACTCTGGAACTCAGTCTCCCTTAATCAACGACTGTTCAATAGACATGTAATGTATTTACGAGAAAATTCGGGTTTGTCCCACAAAACTTGCTGCTTTATTCGGAAGGCCTAAAAATATGATAATTGCGAAAATAAGAAAGGAAAGTGGAACGTAGCTATGTTACTGCGAGGGAATCCCATTAGACTGAATAACACTTTGTGTTGGGGTGGCTTTGCAGTGCATCGCAATAGGCAAGATAAGAGAAGCAAGGGGGGTAGATTTACAGCAGACTTTGCTTTCCTCTCTCTCTCTTCCTCTAATCCATCGTGTTATATCTCATTCCCTTCAAGCGTTACCGTAACATAAACGAGCCAATCAGCCAGCTTTGTCGTGGCAATCATCCCTTGATTACCCAGCAGTTAGAATGAAAATGGGGATATTTGTGATACACATACGTAGGTGATTCCACGAAGTGTGTATACTACGAATAATCGTTTACTTACACATCTCTCTTTTACCTTACAACGCTTGAAAGTAAAGCATTTCATACATTTACATGTGAAACATTTTAGAAAGTGTATACCTATGTTTTTCAATTTTGTCCCTTTCATATGAATCTATTCAAACAAATTACCGTATCTGTTTGAAAACTTTATAAAAGCACACCTAGACTTGTATTTATAGATATCGTTTCAACGTATTCGTGGGAATAGGAATAGAATGTATTCCTAATAAATATAGGGAGACAAATTAGGTCGAATCGTTTCCATCCTAACTTTCGTTAGAATGATCAATCATCGACAATTTGTCATCACCTTACGTTTCACGATGGATCCGACGTTGAGGGAAAATTCAAAGAATAATTTAGGATGCTTTCTGTTTTCGTTATCTCCTACAACTGTCTTCATCAACTTGCGATTGAAAATGAAAGGACAATCTGCCGTAAGAACTAATTACACATAAGATATAAAAAAGAAAGACGTTCTTGAAATGAAGCACTCGATGTATGGCCTCTAATTACAAATCTTTTGAAAATAATGAATTAATAGTGTTTTTAGTGGAATTTTTTCAAGGTGATTATACCGCACCGTGAAAATCACGTTAACTATTTTGTAAATTTTATTCACGCATTTATGAGATTTTTGCACCAAATTTGCGATTTTAACAAAATTGAGTATAACAAGAGTGTGCAAAACTGAAAAATCTATTTCGAATTCTTATTCAACAATAAAATGCACTTACAACATTTTTTAAAAAGCTCACAGATGTTATAAGTTGCAGCTTTCGCCTGTCGGTGATTCCAACGGTTGAGTAACTACATTTTAATCTAGAAGACTGGAATTTGTCGCGGCTGAAAAAGAAAATAATCGATTTAATCATAATTTAGTAAACTACGAATAAAATTCTGTTTACGAAAATTTAACATTTCCTCCACTTCCAGAAATTCGACCTCAAAGAACGGAAAGAAACGTCAGCGAAGAAATTTCACTAATTATAAATTATTTTTTAATTAGTAAACTTTATTATCGTACACTTTTATTTAAAATTACTCAATTGCACATGTAAAATATTAAAAATCGAAAAATCATTCTAAATTGAGAAATTTTGTTTGAACCACTGAGATGAATCGAGGTAAAATAGTAGTAATGTACTGAAATTTACAAATACTCTTTTTCAAAAGTTGTACTAATATTTTTTATAACATAAGTTAGGGTGCATGTACACGGCGTACATTAAACTCAGGCTTCAAAATATTCAACGATTGTCCTTTCTATGATTCCTTTTTTATATTTCTGCTTGGAATACAGATAACGCCCTCATTACTGAAATGGCTTTCATAGCTTGAAAATTATTGATGAAAGAACATTAAACAAGCCCATCCTTTTCATGCACCTCAGAAGGTATAAAAAGTATATTCCTTCCATTATTCCAATTTTTTTAACCTTATCAAGACAGGTGACTACAATTTACATGCAATTTATTCGCAGTAATCGTTCACCAAGAATGACTTGTTCCACTTTTTCGTCCTCCCTCTATTCATTCTCTTTTCTTCTGTCTCTTTTTCCATCCCCCCGGATGCACATCATTCACGTAATGTACTTTTATAGAAAAAATTAATAAAAAAAAAAGAAAAAAGAGGGTTCTATGTGAAAAATTGTATGTTACAAGGCACCAAATGTATTTTTATAAACTTATGAGAAATATAAAAAGAAACTTGTGTGCAAATTGAGCAAAGAACGACCAACCCACAATATTTCATAGGGAGTATTTTCCACCAATGAGAAAAGCCAGTATATCTCGTGTTATTCATCTCACCCTCACCAGCATCGTGCCAAGCCACCAATCGGATGAAAGCCACCCTCTAGAAATGTAACATGGCGCTAACCACCCCCCAAAATGGCTGCGAAATCGCGCGGGTATTAGAGCCTAACATTCAAAATAAACGGGCGGATTAATTCGAGAAGGGGTGGATTTACTTACTACCACTAGCAGTGTCACTACCACCATTAAAATTCCGCAGATGAAAACATTCTAGGAACCTCAAGGTAGGGGTAGTAAAATTCACATCCACATCCACCACCTTCACCTTACCATCTTTCTTGCTTGTGGATCCGGCCTCGGCCGGGTCATCCGGATGTTTTTGCCATTTAGAGTATGAGAGGATGTTAAGCTAGGCTCTTGGTAAATAGAGGTATCACCACAATTTCCAAGTGGAGGATGCAATTTTAAAAGAATATCTAGCCTAATTAATTAACCCTTGAAAGGATCTCGGTGAAATTAGTGTTACGTGAAGGACTAAGTGATGTGCAGATAAGGAAAGAAAGGAATTTCGTTCTTTTTTGTGTTGTTGGATATAACGGAAGCTATCATGATGCAAGAACACAAATCTTTTCTCATTAGAGATCTCCTTGGAGATGTTCTGGCTGATAGAGTTCAAGGTAATTTGGAATTGATACGTTTTAGAATTCGACTGAGTTTTTATTACTATGAATTTACGTTTTTTGATAAATGATATGATTTGTATAAATTTTGGTAGAAAAATAAATTCATGGAAAATGGTTTTCGGTTCTTTCTTACTCAAATGTAAAGAAAATAATACAAAATAACCAACTGACGCATAAAATATACAATTTTAAATTCGATTATGCCACTGTAAAGCTCTATTATGCTTCTTTTTGTCTAAAACACTCTTTTGAAATGTCTAGATTTATATTTGGAAGAAATATTTCGCGAAAAAATTGTAGTTTCTGAAAAATTAGAATTAAAGAAGTGATAGTCTAAAAAATTCCAGAATTACCACAATGAATTAAAAACTTTAGGAATTCCTTCACAGTCACATAGAATTCAGTATACTGTGATATTTACAATCAAATATTTTTTCGATTTCAAACATGAAAAGATATATTTACTAACATTTTTCTTTTTCAATGAAATATTACGGATATATGAGTCAAACGACAATTTTTATAGAAAACAAAATTATATTTACAAAGTAACTGTGCAATTTTAATATTGTAAATAAATGTAGCGAATGGTTGGCGGCATTCTCCTCATTTTATAACAATACTTTCTTACACGATATTAACTGTAAATAATAACTATATTGAGAACAAACATTACCTCTGAAGTAACACAAGACTTCCTCGTATATAATTATTCTTTCCATACTACAAATTATTACAATGCTAACTTGTTTGTCTCCAAACTACCATTTCTCTTTGTTATAACATTTCATATATTTCGTTACAACAGTTACCTATTATGTCAAAAATTTAAAACAGCTATCACCTCATGATCAGTACCCTCCAAATATATTTTTTTTTTGTTGATTTATGCAGCTAATTTTAAGATACTTGCAAGAACAAGTTCAAATTTGTATACTTAACAATTGTTTTATTTTACACTAGCTGACGTAGAACTTCAATAACAATAGTCCTAATTCTATAAACCCTAATTTGAATGAAACCTCGTTTCTCCAAATATCAAACGATTCTAACGACCAAAAATACCTTTTTCGGACTCTTGACTCTTTCAATAAAATAATATACCAATCATAAAAGAAAATAGAAGATCCGCTGGTTCCCTTTATGAAAAGTTAAGTTATCACACGTGTCGGTATAAAATCAATCAAATGCCTATTAAGGGATCACACAAGTGTGTGAATACATAACATCTATTTACGTAGAACAAAGGAAAGAAATGTTGAAGTTTTATAAAACGTGTGTCAGTAACCGTAGGATTCTCGTTACTTGGAATCCCCGTAGAGCTTTCCTATTATTTCGACAGAACTAAAGCCAATAGGGGAGAGAGAGAATACGACAACTCTAACATCACAAGTAGCCTAAGGGTGTTCTTCTACATTAGGAAGCTATTAAGAACAATTCTACAGATGTTATCGAGTGTGGGTAGTCTCATTAGTCTTCCAATAACTATTAGTACTGAGATTTGAGTTTATAAATTGGGTTACTTCAATCCTCATTAAACGCGATAATTTTCATATCACAGAACTTAGGGATTGGAAACGAGACATGTGGCTGAAATTTCAATTACGAATTCAAATTGTCCGATTGATATCTTCCAATTTGTTTCTCTTTATCAATAGGAATGAAACTCCAAACACAGAACTATGAACTTTTAACACTTTCCCAAAATTCTGAATATTTGTTTATTCGAAAAATCAATTTGAATTTAGTAAAATCTGGGCACATAAAGTAACAACGTCCAAAAAATCCGATTTTGTAACCGAATTGTTACAAATCTCATTATAATGAAACATTTTCATGCTAAAAAACAACATCGCGTCCGCAAAAATTATAAATATAGAAATTATGTAGGTAATTCAAACGAAGGATAGGCGATGATGGGGTTACTTGAACTTTTTCGCATTATGAACATTAAAATTGTATTTGTTGTTATTGGAACAATAAAAAGTATTCTTTTCCAGAAAGTTTTCACGAAGAGACTATAATAATTGTTTAACAGAAGATACGAAAATAGCAATAATTAAATTTCTCATTTTAGATGATTCAGAAGACGATTCAGCGCTACATTCAGATTCGGAGGATACAATAGACCCCGGAAGTAGTCCTTGTACACGTTTAGGAAGTCCACCACCAGCGTTAACGCCATCACCAGGCCCAGCTAATGGTGGTAGCAAAAACTGTCCAACTGGCAATACCCCCAGTGGTAGAAAACCCCGAAGAAGACGCACAGCTTTTACACATGCACAACTGGCGTATTTAGAAAGAAAGTTTCGATGCCAAAAATATTTAAGTGTTGCTGACCGCAGTGATGTCGCAGATGCATTATCGTTATCAGAAACTCAAGTTAAAACTTGGTACCAAAATAGGAGGTGTGTGTACTAACAATTTATAAATAATTTTTTTTATATTAACACCCGTTACATTAAATTAAATCTTTAATATTCTTAACAAACTTTATCTGAGGAAGGAAAACAATTTTCATAGGATGGAAAATACCATTTTGTTGAATTAAACTATTTAATCCCGACGAACTCGTATAATTTGCTAAGATCTTATTACTTGAATTATAAAAATTGTTGGTGACAATAATTTACCAAAGCCGAGGTTGAAAATAAAAATGAAAAATCGCTAATAATTTCTACGAATAAATTTAAATATCGTGTCACCTGTGGATAAACTATTTATAGTTTTTTAAACATTCTTCTCCAGTTTATTTTATGAACTCAAATTTTCTACACGTTCTTTCAATTTTAATCACTAAAAATGAACATTTAAAAGAAACATGTCAAAATCAATTTTTTTTTTCCTGTGACGAAAATTTCTAATTCAACAAGGATTTTCCAAACATTAACTGTACATACTCCGACTGTACTTAGACAATTCCTCAAAATAACCAACCTAAGCAATTGAAACATTTGGATAGTAAGATTTAATTGAACAAATTCATTGATCTTTACAGGACAAAATGGAAAAGACAAAATCAGCTAAGATTGGAACAATTGCGGCACCAAGCAACTGTGGAAAAAGAACTATTGGTACGCGGCGTCGGCTTTCATCATGGAAGTTTAGATGCTTATTGTCCAACAGCGTATAATAATACACAGACACAAACAAGTACACACCCTTCAACTGTACCGCCACCTCCACCACCGCCAGCACCATCAACAGCATCTACAGCAGCATTTCTATCAACGGCAGCTGCGCTGTTCCGTAATGTTACTTATGTCCATGGATGTCCTCTTTAACCCGGATAAGCTTAATGTTTATCAACAATTTTTCGAAATCTAATCTCTCATTAACACTTTTAATACTATTTTTCTTAACACCCTTTTGTCGCTATAACTCTTTAATTTATTTTTCATCTCCTTCTTCACCCTGTAAATATGTATAATTAATAATTGATGAATTCACAGTGGGGGTTTTTAAACGAATTCTCGAGTTTATGTAATTTTTAATTAATGTTTTTGCTTCGTTGTATAACCAAATGATTTAATCACGAAAATCATACGTACGATGTTTTGTTTTATTTAATTTTTTTTGTTAAAATTTTCGTTAAACTTTGTAGGAATGTGAAATATGTAATATTTAATAAATTCTTCTTCAACATGTAGTTGAGTTATAGCAGCAGAAAGTGATCACCGAAAGAATTATAATAACCTTACGATAAAACATCAATTACAATGAAATAATTGATAAAATGAAAAACCTAGCGTACGATATGTCATGGATAATGAAAAAAATTGTAATTAATATCTCTCAATAAGTCATCAACTGCAACTGACCAATTTCTGATGCAATAACTCCAACTTCATTAATTTCCTTGAGTAGTAATTCTATAAAACGCAGGAACAACAGCTATTTTTAGCAATTCAACAATGAACATTCCGATGTGCAATGAAACAGTGGATTGTCATCAAAGCATTCACTGTTCATAATTATTTCTTGACCACAGTGACTCGTTACATTATATATCTATGGTCATCGATTATTCCCTAATGATTGACTATCGATTTTGTCGCAAAGTGTTCTTCTTGTAGATAAAGAAATCAATATTACATAAAAAGTGATCAAGTATTTGTTCTTTGCACCCTTTTCATACCTTCCCTGGATTCCTTCTACTTAGTTACTAGACGCGTTTGTGAAAAGGACAAATTTTATGTTACATTGCGCCACCATGAAAAATAAACATAATTTCGGTATCATTAATTACTGAATGTATTTTCGATGCTAGAGCTACGTTAAACAGCATGAACTTGGGGCACAACAGATGAGACTTTTGGCAGAAATGAAAATTTGTTGAATTTTGTAATGATACATGATAAATTCTGACTAGTATTGAAGTTACATGACGATGTAACAAAATGAGTTTTACGGAATCAGTAACATTTGAACATATAATACCGCTCGTGTCGCAACAAAATTCATCTAGGGTAGATTTACGGTGTTCGAAATTGTTTACGATATGCAATTCATTACCAGAAAATTATATAACGAAAACCTGTATTCTTCCAGTCTAGAAACAAACCACTACGTCGGGTAATAGAAACATTTCGAAGAATAGCTGATACAGAATCGGATTTTTATTCTCTACGTAGAATAAGTGCGCACGTGGCAGCCTTCAAAACCCCTTCTGAAAAGTAATTGATTGTAACTGATACAGTATATTGAATTAAGCGGAGTGGCATCACGTGGCTTCAAAGTTGCTACTGTACAATTGAATGAATTTGAATCCTTCGAATTTAGCAGATTCATTCTATGAAAAGTGCTTGACTCTAATTGGAATTATAGGTACACTTGTACTGTTATGGTATCGTTCGATCTACAGATTCGGTTTTGGGCACTTCATTGCGTAGATTACGATTTTCATTTATAAAATCCTGTTTTCGCCCCTTCCTTTCCCTATTGCAGTTGCGTTTTGCACGATTATATTAAAAATTACCCCTTAACTTGTGCCCCTTTCCTTTCTCCAAAATAAAATTTGGTAGTAATACTTTTCGGAATTAATAAACTATGTTACGAAATTTATATAAATATCAGAAATTTTATCATAATTGTTTTTACTACTTCATTTTACGTTTTGGTTGTTAATGATCTTTCCAAGTTCCTAAAATGGCTAATTGTTCATCTTCAAATGTGGATGAAATTCCTGCAAGATGTCATTGAATAAAAATAGGTAAGCAATATTTTTTTACTATTTACAAGTTTTACTTGACTAAGAAATAGTCTACATATCGTTCTTTTGGATTTCAGTGGTATATTTAACAGATAATTACAACTTTCAAGAAATAAAAAATGCTACAGGTCTGTTCAAACCAGTCGGTTTTTTCAGATTAACATCTCTTCTAAATATTTAACATTTATAAACTTTTTTCAATAAGAAGACCCCTGCATGTTTTTCTATTAACTCTCTGAACATAAAAACAGGAAATCTTACATTACACTGAAAATCATCAAAATGTTGGAATTTCGAGATTCCCAATATTATAAGTTTTGTATGTAACAATAGCATAGCAAATATCATGAATTATACGAAACATTTTTCTAAAAATGATATACAATATGCCTGAATATACGTATAGGAATTGACTGCTACGTATTTGATCCAGAGCATTTTGCCAAAATTCAAACGCTTCGTCTCGACATTTATACTTTGTTGTTGGAATATTCTAAAAATATAAATTCAACAACAGAGACAAGAGGAGATTTTTTTCAATAAACATATGTAACCTGAGATTCTTCTAATTTTTCAGGTATTTCTGACATCTGAGTTGTAAAATTTTATCAAATTTTATGCTTTGTGCTCGTAGAACATCCAATTTGACAGAAAATTATTTTCAAAAATAAGAAAAATGCAAAAGAGGATAGTTAAATGAAAAAACCCAAGAACATTTTTGACTTTTTGATATGTGCATAGACACGTGTATGTATACATTACCTATAGAAAACAGGGTGTACTTTATGCAACCCTCTTCCTATATGCGTAAGCTTCGTTGGCACTTAGGCACGCGCTTCTTATTTGTTTGCCTCTTGACAACACAGCGGTATGCCTTCTTTTTATTCCCAACAGAAAAGAATGACATCGTTAAACACTTGCCTTACCACCAAAAAAAAGCAGACTTGCGCAACCACACATACGTATAAGAAAGAATTTAATGGTTTTTTCTTTCTTAAATACGTTAGTAAAAGAAATAACGTTCAGAAGAAAAATTATAGTTAAGGTGCATACTTATGGCACAATCTGAATTCGCAATTGTAACTAGAAGCTGATTTGCGAGATGGAATTCATTTTGAAACCGAAGAGGGCGCATACAAAATGAATTTCTGCCTTAATAGTTATAATTACTTACTGACTTTATCGCAGTTGAACCTTGACAGTTTATTGCCGAATATGTATCAGCTCGCTAACAATCTCTATTCTACAGCTAAAATTCTGTACAAATACAGAATTTAGGTCTTATTCAAGAGTATTCCAATTTTTATTTGTGGGCGAATTGTAAAAAAAGTTAGTAGACCAGTTTTCTTTTAGTACGATTTTGCTGGATTATAGAGTAATCATAGAAACAAAAAATTTCACAGTATTCGGAAAAAAATTTGTCTATTCAAGGCTTTTCACGATTCAACTCCAGCATCGACAAAATACTGCAACTGTGATATTTTCGAAAATGGCACTGGATGACTAATAATCAGAATTGCCACCTTGTAACTTTTCTGAATACTGATAATAACACTCTGGTAAGGGCTAATTTAGACTGCAGTTGAAATTGCACAGAAGAGAACGTATTTTATAAAATATGACAAAATTACAACCCTCAAAAAGTTGTTTTAATTTTAGCACGACTTTATTACATGAAAATAGTACATACTGAAAAAGTTGCACTTTTTCCTTCTTTCCGAACAATAGCATTACCCTCAAGGGAAAAAAATATAACTTTTGTGTAAAACAGGTCAAGAGGTAAATTCTTCACAGCTACAATAATTTTTAATAACCACAAGCAAATAGTATCATGTTTTGCTACTTCGAATTATTGCGGGAAAAAAAGTAACATCCAAACAGCTTTTACCTCTCCAGAATATAGGCTGATTAAATCAAATAGAGTGTTTTAAATTTAAAAAAAACCTACTTCACTGGTATATCAAATACTTCCCAAAGTTATTTTTTAAATCATTAGTTAATTTTATGAAGTTCGTCAATCGAATAATTACACTATCGATTTCATTGCAAATTATATTGAAAATAATAATTTTTGGATTTCAAGTGGAAATAGAACAAGTTTTATGAGAGGGTGAGATTGTGTAATTTTTGGAAATGGTGTCTATTTTTGAAATAGTATCTGCTATAAAAACAGTAACTCGAGAATTTTTATAGAAACGTTAGAAAGTTCATCCTAATTTTTCTCTCCTACATAAGTACATAAAAAAGAATGAGATTCTGAGAATCTTTGTACTTTTATTTAGCGGAAAATTTACAGAACTCCCGTCTTCTATGTGTTCTTATCGTCACACCTGATTCTAAATTCTTTAGAAAGGCGCGAGTAATTGCTGTGGAAACTCTATAAAAGACATCAGGAAAATGTGATATGATATTATATAGATAGAGGGTTAAAAAGAGAAAGAAGTAAAGGAAATGTATATATAAGTATAAATGTAGGAATACACAAACAGCAGTTTGTATGCTAGCTAGAGAGAGAAAAGAGTAAAGAGGCAGAAGTAAAGGGGGTTGTTGGGAATTGAGATTGAGTTTACTGAGGGAAGGCAAGACGAGTTAAAAAAAAGGGGAACGAGTGTAACGAAGCTCTGACTTTTTAATTGGAATATATTCAGAAAACCGGAACACGCCTTTTCATTTAATCGCGAACTTGATGCTCTGAATGCGCCCTGAAATACCTGAATCAACGCGGAAATATGTACTTTTTCTCTTTCTCCTTTACACATCTTTTTTTTTAGGTTTTTGCTACTCCTTTCTCTAAATATTGGATACATCTAATAGTTGCTAAAAAAAGGAATATCATATTTTGTGTATAGAAATATATATGAAAGTATGTAGTTACCGATTTCTTGTGGATTTGAGACATACTGACAAAACAAAATTTGTTATGTCAATAGAATCTTATGAACAATTGTCACAAATCAACATTTGGAAGGTTTAAGCCTTTTTTTGTAAATTAATAAAAATCCACGTTTTCGTGCATTAACGAGATGCAGTCTCGCTAAGTATTTCAAATGCCCAATGATTTTAGAAAATTTGGTTTTGAAATATTATAATAATAATAATTTCGAATTAGAGTAAAAGTAGTAAAGTTAAATTGTTGAATATTTTATTCTTCGCGCCCTTTCCCACCAAAGCGACATCAAGGAACCCATTTGAATAGTGTTGCCATCTTAGGCTGTGACCCCCTTCCCTTTTCTTTATTTTCCCTTATTCTATGTTGAGACAAGATACGAGATGGACCCATACACGACTCTCTTCCTACGTCACTCTTGCTTTTATTTAATACATACGTTTTATTCTTTTCGCATTAAAACTAGTTTGTTTTGGAGTTATTGTCCCTGCCGGATTCCAAAAATAATAATCGACGAAGACCACATTTTTATGTCTTAATCAGGTTTACTTAAAAAGCAGCAATTTCAGGCAAAGTATAATACTAATTGGTAAAATATTATAAATTTTATAAATTTTCAATACAGTATTATTTAAAAATTATAAAATTGTGAAACACTTCCTACATAAACTTTTTCAATTACAAACTTTTCTTGAGAAAAATTATGAACAAAATTTCTGTGCAAACTATCACAATCACTCGGCTTGATTCATTCTACTCAAAATCCTATCCACCCATATTGGTTGCATTTGAAATCGATAAAGTTTTTATCCAGACGGTAATAAGAAAGTGTTCCGGTAAAAAAATCGGATTCTATCCAATTAAATTTATTGTATTGGTTTCAACGAGCTTTGTCAGCCAGAGAAGCGAAAACATGTAGTTTGGAATAATAAGAAGGGCTGTAAAAAGACATGGTATGGAAAAAAAAGCTTTGCTTCTTGAATTTAATGGGTTGGTTTACTTGCAAATTGTAGTATCGCTAAAGGGCAGTGGACAATTCAGAACTCGTTTTAACTTCCACATTTCAATTCCAAGAGGATACAAGGAGAGAAAGAGAATGAATAAACGAGAAGAAGCTTTGCTTACATTTACATAATTTTCTCTTACCCGCCATCTCTTCCTCTGCTACTTCTCGCACAATATTTCGTGAAAGGAATATATACGCGAGTACCACAATATTTTTAGTATTATTGAATAAGATATTTGCGAAATGCGGGTACAGGTTTGCCGAAACTGTAGTAAATTTTAGTAACGGAACTATACAATTTCTACCTTTTTTGAAAGAAGGCCAAGGTATTCCTAAAAAATTCGACATTTGGAAAAACATTTGGGGATTTTCATGTCACGTTTCGCCATTTTTGCAATTTTACAATAAATTCTTCTAGTTAAAAAAATAATATCATCTCGGTCCTATGTATTGTACATACACTTACAATTTAATGTACCTTTTTTTATGCAAAGTTCAGTTCAGACACTTCAGCCGACGAAATTTTCCAATGGGTCAGAAGAGGAAACTATGCATTTTCCAATGCTGCAAACTCTGTAACAGATCATAAGAGTCATAAATGTCAACGAAATCAATTCTGTTAAATTTTCAATGGACCTAGAATTTGGTGGAAATTCTACGACGTTTTGCCCAAAAGATTTGACTTTTGGAACCAACTTTTAAGTATTTTCGGAAAACCCTTATTTGAAGTACTTTTTTTTAATTCAACTAATTGTTAATTCAGACCAAAACAAACATCGAAATAGGAAAAAAATTGCCCCGGGTGAGGATCGAACTCACGACCTTAAGATTATGAGACTTACGCGCTGCCTACTGCGCTACCGAGGCCATGTGTTTTTACCTTTTCAAGGAATTACTTAAGTACCATTTTTGATTAAACAGTTTTTATTCTAAAAAAACAGAAGAATTTTTATATAAAAAATTGTAAAAGTGAAAAGTTGTTAAATACGGACGGGTTAAACATTTAAATACAGTTTGATTGAGACTGTTCAGTCATTTTGTAATAAATCAATATCCGGTCTACTTCCTCAGATATTTCAGCCGTTTACCAATGGATGATAAAAGTATAGTCTATTTTATCATTCACGTCACAAATGAAAACAATATGTATGAAAACCTCTATTCGTTCAACTCATATAACCAAGCTATGTCATAAACAAAGTTTTACTTAGTAAAAATTGTGTAATTTATTAACTGTTTATTTAATTAAAATGGCAAACATTGAAAATTTGCAAGAAGCTATCGGCCAATACGAGGAACAAGTGAGTTTCAAATGTTTCCAACGATCTAACCTCAAAATAATTTTCAGTACATCTGCGTTCGTAATAATTTTATATAAGCCCTTATTTTTAACCAATTAAGAACTGTTACTTCTAAAAAATCTATCCTAACATTTCTGTCCATGTTTGAAATTTATTTCCAAAAGTATGATGTAACATAACCAAAAAACTAAATTAAGACAACCAAGATAAAACAATATTGATTTCTTTATTTTTTGCAAACATTAGTTTACCGAAGCATTCTTGCTTTCATTAGTGCCCTTTTTTTTTATATTAGTATTGATCGACTTTAGTAGACTAATAAATATATATTCTTTCTATAAAATAAAAATGATTTTGGATTAACAAAATTTTCTATATACAACTGAATTGAATTATTATTATTATACTTTCATACTTTAATTTCTTAAAAAATGAAATAACATAATTATATTAACGATATATCGTGAAGATGTTTTCAACTACGCTTTTCTATCAGTTGTGACGGTTATGCCCATAGTTATTGGTTTTGAAGTCAATATTTATACAAACTAAACAATGTATTAGTGTTTGTTAAAATATATCCATGTATCCCCAAGTTATGTTTATAATTTTTCTCACTGTCTAGTTGGCTCAAGTAGAAACAACCTTATCGAAAACAGCCAAAGGACCGGATAGAGACAATTTATTAAGTTTACAATCAGACATTCAAGAACTTATAAGCTTAACTAAAGAAAGCTTAGAATCTCTCAAAGAATCTGAAAGCAACGAAAATACTGATAACCAGTCGGATGATCCTCTGGCAAGAGAATATGCCTTATTCAAGGTAAATAAAATTTTATATCAAACTAACTGTTTTATATTATCGATTTAATATTAATATGAGTAATTTTTTACTAAATTTGGCGATAAAAATACAGGCAGAACTGGAAGGAGACTCGGATGAAAGTGCAAAAAATGTCTCGCAGGATTCGACAAATTTAGAAGATGCGTCTAATGATATTCAAGTCAGTAAGAGGAATTCTACCAATGGCATCTCTCGAAGAGATTCTATGATTCAAAATTATTATACGGTTCAAGTTCATCTTGCAGGAAGAGTTAAAAGCACTGGAAGGTACTAAATGTCGAGCACCACATGGGAGCAGTTGGGGTGGTACTGGATATCATAATGCTATGGTTTGGTCGGCGTATACAGATAAAGAGGAACCGATTACTAGTATGCAAGATATCAAGGTAATATTGTTACTTACTAATTCTAATCTTTAAACAAAGAAAGTTTTTTCAATGGTTACCAGAAGAGCCTAACATTTACAGATGGGTCATAAAAATTAGAGTAAGTAACTGTCTCCTTTTTATCAAGAAATAATATTTTACATATTTTTGAAATTTAGGTACGAATATTTTTCCTAAATCCTACACACAAGGAAATGATACCCTGCCCTTACTTTCTGGAAGGCTCTTGTAAATTTTCGGATGAGCAGTGTCATTATTCTCATGGGGAAGGCGTTGCTTTGTCGAGTCTTCAAGAATATCGGTAATTATGATTTTGTTTGATTGCGCGAATGAACAATTTTATATCATTTTTACAAAAATAAAAAAACATGAGCTAGAATACACCAATGGATTAGCAACCGAAAATAAAATTTACAGAGAACCAGATTTCTCCAGTATTAAAATGGGAAGCAGAGTTTTGGCAAAACAGAAAAATCAGTTATGGCATCGCTGTGTCGTATTAAAAACACCGGAAAAAGAAGGGGAAGATTATCGAGTCAAATTTGAATCCAGTGGTAAAATAACGGAAGTTGGATTACAAGACCTTCTTCCACTTAGTACGTAATCACACAACACATTGATAAAAATATATAGTAATATTGACTTTCATCGAGAAAAGGAAATGAAATATCTTACCTTTAATCAGACGATGCGGATTTGGAACTCTCGGATTCTTCAGACTCCGACAACAATGACGATGAAGCGACTAGTGAAGAATTCCAAAGTCGGGACCAACTTCTCAATAAGTCACTATTATCTTTTACTTCTGGTGAACCTTTGGGTCGCTGGGAACAACACACCCGTGGTATCGGAAGTAAATTGATGGCACAAATGGGATACGTCCATGGAACTGGTTTAGGCAAAAGAGCCGATGGCAGAGTGGAACCTGTACAAGCAACAGTATTACCAGCTGGAAAATCTTTAGGTATTTTTTTCTATTCCATTAAATAAAACAATATTTAACAAAAAATTTTTTAACTATTTTTCCACTGATTTTTAGATCACTGTATGGAATTACGAGAAAATGCAGGAGGAGACAAAGATTTGTTTTCAGTCGAAAGGAAAATGCGAAAACAGCAATTAAAAATGGAGCAACAAAGGGAAAAACAGTATCAACGAGAAAAACAACGGGAAAAGAGCAATGTCTTTAATTTTATCAATGCGACTTTAGGAGATAAACGTTAGTAGGAATCTTAAAGTAAATTGACTTATAGTATATTAATTGCAGGCAAATAATTGCTAAAATCATCACGCTGTTATCAAATTTCTTAAATTTAGCAATTTACATTAAATTCATTGCAAAATATAAACTCTAAATTTTTATCGATTATGTTCCATTTTCTACATTTTCAATTTATAAAATTTAGAAAATTTATTCTTTTTGTTACAGCTGCAGAAGCTTCGAGTAGTTCCAAGTCAGTCAATTTCAAAACAGAATCTAACAGAAAACTCAATATAGCGAGTTTGCAAATTGGAGAGAACATAGCGAGATTAGAAAAAGAGACTGAAAAGCTGAAAAATTCAATCACGACTTACCCTAAGGGAAGTATTCCTTATAACAACATTGTCATGCAATATAATGACAAACAGAAGGAGTTACTAGACCTCCGAGCATCCGAAAGAAGCATCAATGATGAACAAAAACAGCGACGCAGTAAAGCCAAGTTATCGATATTTTGATATGTAGATTTTAACTTAATGTAACTATATGACAAATAAATGATTTCATTCAGAACAAATCCTAATTCGTCTTTCCTTCCATTTCGACGGCGGTTATGGTAGAAATTTCCTTTACCCGCTGATAAGAATTTTTAGCTACAACTGCAATGGTTGGAATGTAGCTGGTGAAAGGTGATACTGTATTTCCTACTGTACTAACTGTTGAATCAGAACTATATATTATCCTATAAATAGAATACTATGTTGAATTAGTTATCAGGAAATCTTGTGAATTAATTAGTTTGGTTTTTCAAAAAGATAAATACAGAAACTATCTTTGATATTTCAACTTCGACCCGAAGTTTGATATATTTAAGATTCTGATTTTGAACGCTATGAAACAAGACCTCTGAGAAGCCGTGATCGTCTAGTGGTTAGGACCCTACGTTGTGGCCGTAGTAACCCAGGTTCGAATCCTGGTCACGGCAATGTCTTAAGTGACATTGTCACGGCAGAGGATTTTTTTTTTCAATGGTTTCTATGATAGATAAAGTACAAAATAATGAGTCATGAGCTATTTTTGACTCGTAAATTAATACTTGGTAATTCTAGGAGCATATTTCTCAAAGAAAAGAAAGCTTTTGAATGTATCTTATATGTATATAATATATTGTAAATAGGATTTCCCCCTCCTTATTCCACTTCAAGTATAATCATATTAAGTCGGTACTACAGTTATGGAAGATTAAATATGATACAATTGTCGTATACACGTCTCTTTTTTCTATTGCAATTATTTCTCTATTTAAACGAAGTTAAATTAAGAAATCATTCGTTTAGCAATTAATTAATTGGTTAATTGATTCTCTGGTATTATGATGCTCAATTAAAAAATTCCATAAAAGCATCGTTGAAGATATCAGAAAAATTCATAACATTAATTGGCTATAAATATAATGAGTTACTATAATTTCTGTATTGAATTGTTACGTAACTTATGAAGGCTTTCAACGTCCTCAAGAAGTATTTTAAATTATTCTCTACTGTTTTCAATAGGAATTTCTCAACTACAATATCAAAAAATTGATTTGTAATTTTAAAACGAATATTAAAATTATTTTTAGCAATTCAATAATGTAAATCTATATGTCATACATATCAAATTCGTAATAAAACAAATCCACCTATTATTATTCTAAATTTCTAGTCGATAATAACCAAACATTATCCTATTAGAGAAATAAAAGACTAATATTTTATTTCTATTCCTTAAAATGTTCAATTCAGAAATTTCATACCGTGAATAAAATTAGAAATCTTTCTAACCGTTTGAGTTGAAATGAAATGTGCAATCTATTAACCTGAATCAACTTCTATCTTTTATGGACAAAAGCAAGGAGATCTCGACATGTGAAACGCATTTCTGTAAATATTGTGATTGAAAAATGAGTGATCGATTTCTATCACTTTCTTTTCCACAGAGAAATCTCAGGTACTTGGATTTCAATCCAGGCGAGCGGACAGAAATTGGTAAAAGACCTCAACATAAAACGAATCATAAATAAATTCCACCTATGTAAGTTTTCAAGTTTCTATTCAATGGTAATGAGATCTGCAAATTCTGTAATGTGGGACTGAAAGATTTTGAAATCTCCTTTACATAATAACCCGAAGTGCATGTATCGACTGTCACTTTTCTTATAAATGGTGAAGTATAATTTACCCATTAATATACTTGTTGGTCAATATCACAGATTCAGTGATAAATCAATAAATTTCTTCAAACGAGTTTCGAAAGCTTTGATCAAAACTATACGAGTCTGAATTTTTTTATTTTTATTCTAACAATCAGATATTCACAGATGAAAACAATAAAATGCTGTGTATCATTATTAAAAAATGTACGCCATTAATAAAAAATATTAATAGATATATTATTATTATTTTATTATATTATATGTTCCCTATATTGTTTAACCCTTGGCAAACCAAGGGAATCAAAGTTGCAACCTGAACCTTCTGGGGTTAATTTGTAATATTCATTACCCCAAATATTATCCATTTAAATGTTTTATGCTCCATAAAACATTTTACTCTTTGCATTTTGCTGAAAATAAGTAATAAAGAAACAATAAAACGACCACAAGGGGTCATAAGAAAAATTAGATTACGTTCAACTGGACATAAGAACGAAAATGTCGATAATTTGGACCGATCCCTATTATGTCGCGCAACCCTTTAAGTTCCTCGAGTGGGAAGTAGGGGGGGGTCAAGATCTAGACGTAACTCAATTATTCCGTTTCAAAATTCCACGACTCTTAATTAGCATTATTTTTTAGATTTAATTGTTTGTATTATTGATTTAATATTATTTTGTAAATTAGATATTTAGGTTTTACAAATTATTTCATATTAATTAACAGTCAAGTGGTTTCTACCACCTGTAGGAGTTAATATTTGATTTGAAAGAAAATTCTGTTTACTCACCTTCCAAAAGTATTTTTGGGTAACGCGTTTACTCGAAAGCTCTTTTGCTTCAATAAGTGCCTTTTATGTGCTACAATAGATTTTATAAAGGGTCCAAAAAACACTGTAATCGCAATACCATTCGAATACGGAACACTGTCGAAAAACCGTTGAATACGAGGGGAGGGGATGTACGTATCTCAAGATCCATTCTGCGCAGAATCGACCTTGTGGTTCGATTGATGCCCAATATGGATTCAAATATTCAAAGATCGATATTAATTTTCAAAAGTGTAAAATTAATATATTGTAACGCAGTTAATGAATTAAAGTTGCTTTTCATTAAAATAAATCGGCGTTGTTAATTGCTAATCTCGCGTAATATAATTGCTCAATCGATCGAAACCAATTCTCGATTACTTTTATATATTTCGTTAATTTTATTACAATCATCGATTCCTATCATTTAAATCTTTTACCCGATAGACCGTGTTATATTGAACATTCAATAAATCGATTCAATGATTATCAATATTCGTTTCGATCTTTTTCCAAGAAATCAGAGAGTTACACCCCCATACTGAAAAAAAATGCTCAAGATTTCAACTAAATCAGCACAATTGAAAAAAATAAAATTGATTCAATAGCAATGACAATACGTCAAATATTCGATAGTTTTGTTTAAGAAACTTTGTCATTGATTCAATGACAAAATTTGATGCACCAGCTGTCAATTATTTGTGGCAGCCCGTGACAATTTTGTTCTTGAATCAATAATATATTTTTTCTGTGTAGAGCGAGTAAGAAATAACCGGCACTATTGGCGACATTTTTTCCACGGAATAACCAACCGTGAGAAAACAAAATTTGAAACATCGCAACTTACCTCAGATCCAACGTCCGTTAGATTCGTCTCCTCTCGAGATTCATTAAAAGAAATCCGCGTTGTTAATTGCTAAACTCGTGCAATGTAATTCAGGGCCGTCGTGTGTTTATGAAATCTCCTGCCATAAGCGTTAATACACACGCAGGTATAAGCAGTAGGTAGCTAGGTAAAAAAGAGAATGGAAGTGGAGGGTACCAGGTTAAAACCTGGATACAATGTAGTGGGGGAAGAAGCGAGCAAGCCAACGTTCTCCAGAAAAGTGGCTCGGCAGTGGTACGTTGTCTGTCGCTGAAACGATTTTGTGTAAGTGCATGTCTCGTGTAGGACGTGTACAGTGTGTTTTGTTTTTTTTTGTATTTCAATGTAAAGTGCGTGTGTACAAAGAAGAAGAAGAAGCAGCGGCGCGCGCGGATGTAATTGCGTTTGGATACATTTGCAAACTTACATACAAAGGAAAATATATATATACATGTATATGAAAAACGTTATCGCGATAAAACAACGCGTATCCAATGTTGTATCATTGAGTGTCGAATCGAAATGTCGCACGTGTGATTTTTGAATGGCACAACAGGGACAAGTGCACAGTGGCTTGAGATAAAGAAGGACTGTAGCGAAAATTTTCGAAGAAGGGAAGAAAAATGCGGCGGGCGTATTCCGTTGTCGCAGGTGAGTATACATACAGTAGGTAGTTGGTTCAACGGATCGCCATAGCACCTGAATAAGAATATATATATACATAAATGGCTGTATGTATGTATTAACTTTTATGTGTGGATACCAACGTCTCATAGCAATGGTTTGGGGGTCGTTGTATCCAGAGAGTTGTGTACAGGTTAAGGCTTCTTTTTTTATCAATTATTTAAACAAAGTAGACGTTAAAAATATCGCCCTCGTTTTCAACAAACTATTGTTGAACTAAATGCACGGAGGTTACCCCTTTGAGTTTATTAAAGTTCTCGAACTTCTTTTGAGTCAAATGAATGATGGTGGATTATTTAAAATTGTATCCCGTGAAAACGATTGAATTCAATATTGATGGAGCAATAAAGTTAGTGCTAGGGTTAAATTTTTTTCGTAAATTAATATACTTGTATTTGAAATTTTTTAATTTTTAATAGAATTTTAAAGTACTAGGATTCTACATTTTAACCCTGATCCAAAATCAACTTACCACACTAGTTTTGATATACATGCATATATAGTAAACCCAGGGACACATTTTTGGGAAAATCAATAACTATTGCACGAAAGTGTAGAAAAGTATAGTGCTAAAATAATTGAAACATGTTTTATTAAAACTCTCGTAGCCAAAACACGTTAGTTTTGTTTACCGCCCAAAAATCAACAAATCGCTTTTCATCGTTTACGAGATGTTCAGAGATAAAGTGTTAAAGCTACGGGTTTTTTAAATGTTCTTATCGGTGAATTGTTATATAAGAATTCCGATTACAAATATAATTAACTGCAACGATCTTTTCAGTGACGTCACCCATACACGTAACAACTGATTGGTCATTAAAATTCTCTAAATTCTTATTTAAATGAATGATGGTGGAATGTTTAAAATTATCTCTCGTGGAAAAGATTAAATTAAACGTTCACGTTTCAAGAAATTGTCGCTGTAAATAACTGTAATTATGAGGGACTGCATATTTAAATGGAGTTAAGGATTATTACATTTTTTTTGCCTAACACACTTCTAAGTAGATATTTTTAGGAGGTTTTAAAGCAGATATACCCAGGACTTGGCGTTTTTTAAATTAACGTGATTAAAATATAATTAGGAAAACGGAATATTATAATTAAGAAAAAAGTTTAATAAAAGCACAGATTTCGGTAATCTTCTGCTGAAAAATTTAGAATGTTTAATAAAGTTTCAAAAAGGTTATACTTTTTCCAAATAGATATTTTAAACATTTGTGATTTATAACAGAATTTTCAGGTACTGGGATTTTGTATTTTTACCCAAAATTGACTCGATATTCACTTTTATCCATAAACGGTACGAATATTAAACTTTAAAGAGATATAGCGTAATACCTAAGAGCACCAGATTTCTTTTTCAAGTAAAATTCGTTTCATAATACATTAATATATTTTGTGAAAGCTGAAATCAGTTTTCACTCTAAATATTATTGATGCATGTAGATAAAAAAAATGTACTAATAAGATATATTGCAATAGTGCTATAGCAAATAGAAATTTTCATACTTAAAGAACGTTACGAATGTAAAAAGAGATTTTTTAAATATATATTTATTATTTTTAAGATTGAGGGTCCTAAAAAAACATGAAACAGTGTTTTAATTATGAACATTTTATCCAACACATTTATAACTAATGCTGCAGTTTTAAATGTAAGGGTAATAAACGGTAATTAAATTTATTACCCTCTGGTGTTCTAAAATTCATTTTCAAATTTTATATCACTTGCTGGAAATTCTTTACAGCAGAATTAACGGGTAATTATACGGGTGAAAATATTTGAGTAAAAAAAATTGTAAAGCTGCGGGGAAATGCTTTAATCTACAACTTTATGTTTTTCCAAGAAAATTACTGAACTTTTTAAAACAAACTTCTGTTAATTAGATATCTCTACACCCGTATAGCTAACATCAACTTTCGTGCACTCCATGCATATTAACTACACAGATACAGTCGAGTGTATATAATAATACCGCCATTGGAATTTTTAATTTCAGCTTTTAGCAAAGCAAAGTGATACTACAAACGAAATATTCTAATTATATAAAAACGCTATCGGTGGAGAAATAAAATTTTAATAATCTTCAGTCTCATAGACCCTAATCTAAAAAATCCTGTAATTAGGTATCGCCATAAATGAATTGCTAAAATCTTCTTGCCTTCATCCATATATTCATGCATATTTACAGCAAACGTGTGGGAACACCGGGTAAACGTAAAACCACACTCCCGCATCGTTACTAAATCCCAAATATCTCACATGAAATTTCATAAATTCATCATTCTTACCTGCTATTTACTATCACAGCCGCGATTAATATTTCAGAAATTCGAGGTATCTCTAGCACGCTTGCAATTTATGTTGTAATTGAAAATTGAATTTTAACACACGATGATACGGTTGGCAGACGAATTTCTAACTGCTGCATTGTTGCTTCGGAAAAAAAGGGAAAAAATTAAGGGGGATACACATTTCGTGTCTGGCGCAGGTGGAAGCCACGACGATGCATTAACGAGTCCCTCTCTTCACGCTCAGGTGCCTCACTTAAGCACCTTTTTGCCTAGCATGCTTTTGCCTTGGAGAGACAAAGATACTCGCTTCTAGCATTTTGTCAAGTACAATATACCGTTTTCCTTTTTTCCAACATTTTTCAGCTTTATCAACAGCTCTCCGTTGTATATGTACGGTGTATCCTCTTAATCTGCAAGTAAATCGCATAGATAAAATTTGCAAAGACTCCGAGATAGCCGAGTCAGAATAGATTTTTAATATAGCGAAGTGCTGTAGAATAGACCCCGTTAGAAAATTGATACGGTGGAAAAATTGTTTAGCGTATATATAAATCTGCTGCGTAATTGTAATTATTTTGATTCAATAAACTCGAATGGAAATAACTCGCCGTGTCTGTTCGTGTTAGTTGCCATACGTAGTTGCATAAAGTTTATTTCAAATGAGTTTCATAATAATTGCGAGTGTACATTCAGGGTACCAGCAAAAATACAATTTTATCTTGCTGCACCATGCGAATAATGTTTTGAAAGCTACATTGTTCAAATAGCTACTCGTTAATTTAAAGGAGCAATTATTGCTGTAGTTGATGAGTCTGACAAAATTTAACGATGTAGTTTTCCCCGATTTCGTGGTTTGTAAAAGGAAATTTTTGTAAAAAATGTTCAACAATGTGATTTTGGAAGGAATGCATAATTAATAATTTATTAGATTCTTGATGACGACTTTTTTAGAACTTTTATTAAAAAATAATTATGTTATTCACTAATGGTAGAAAATAATTAAAGCAAGAAAAGGGAAATTGTTATAAAAACAGTGAATTCTTTGGTTCCAATAATACACATAAATTGCAAAAGAGAATTTTGGAAGTTTCATTGCGAATGATATTAAATATCATAAGAGAATGAAATTTTATACAGTAAGAATTTATTAAACGTGGAAGCAAGAAACGTGGAACCAATTTTGCTGAGCTTTGTGAAAAGTCTTTTTTTCTTGAACCTTACCAGTTCGTGACTTTGGTAGGTAAAGTGGCAAAGAGTTCGATTACAGTTTAGTTTAATGTTTACACTTCCCCATTTTTACTCTGAAAATTGCACGTTTCTTCAAAATTGCTTTTCGTCGTTATGAATTTGCGAGGAATGGAAAGTAACATCTGGTTTCCCTGCAAAATTATGCTTTTTAGTTCAACTAGAAAAAGTTACACCTGTAGAATTAGAAATCGCAAACATTGTAAACTCATTTTAAAGCCCAAAGTATCATCCTGAATTTTCACCAATTTACTACGATGAAAAGAAATCTGCTGATTTGCATTTAGGTGAAATTTACCAACTTTCGGATGATAAGTACTGAAAAACGTGGTAAAATAATTATCAAAATAGGATTTCTTAACATTTCAAGCCCTTTTTCGTAATAGTATCCAACTTCAAGATTTCTAATTCATATGTAGAAATATTTGGGAAAAATGAATTATTGTTAATTCAAAAATTAATCAACAGCAGACTTTCTAAACTTCACATCATTCTCAATTCTCTTAATTTCAACGAAAAACGCAAAACCGTTTTATCTATAACCTGTCAAAAAATGTTTTATCAACATTTTTTTATCTAAAAAAATGTGTATTTGACATTTTTCCTAAAAATACATTTCTTCTTTAGTATACCTTGACAAGTATATATACCTTTGAAATGGAAAATCATAACCAGGTCTATTTTCATTCAATTGAAAGCTTAAAGCTCTCCTCTATAGAATTTAAAGAGGATCAACTGGATCTTTTTTAAGCTCTATACAAATTTCAGGTAAATATCAAAAAAGCTTTTATCAGAAAAATATTTATTAAATCCCTTTATTCATTTAGTCAAGTTTTCAATTTTTTTTGGTCTCCTTAAGTAGAAATTAGCAATATTTAATAACTTCTCTCAAAGTATACTGAACATACAAAAAATTTTTTTACAAGACTGACAACACAATTATTTTTAACAATTTATTTAAACTTCATTCTTTTTCTCTTACATCCTTCAGCGATTACTAGCAAAGTATAAGAAAAAGAAAACTGTATCCTGCAGCTATACCGTCTTCCTTTACTGAAATAAAGAAAAGACATGTTAGGTGTAGTGATGATTCATCGACCTGGCCAAGAATAGTAAAAAGAACAATGAAAATTATTAAAGTTAGCAAACTGTTAGAAGCAAAAATAGTCAATCCTTTTTCCTTGCTTCGGTCACTTTATTTTTTGTAACGCGTTGCATGTATGTTTGTCAAAGGTCAGAATCAGCGAAATGCGATGCTTGTTCTAACGAATCCGACAATCTTTCATCTTCTGCAACACTGCAACGTATAAAAGCGACTCCAAAGGTCGTGAAAAAATTATAATAATTAGTATGCATTAACTTTAACCTCCATCGCTATTGTTATCGTGATCCAGTTTCTCAAAGATTTTCACAGGAAATTGGTAGCAAGTGTAGGACGAGTGATGATGTTTTCAACGTCGCAATCGAATATCAGGCACTTGAGAAAACTTGGATGTTGAACATTTTGTGTCCTGTACTTGAAATGCAGTACTTTGGAGATTTGTCTGTCTGGTTCAGGCGCTATCTCTATTTAATGTCTAGACAAATATACCATGAAGATCATAAAAGAGAGAGACTTTCTACGGCATAGACAAATAGTCAGTCCAAGACTCCGTCAGAGCCATGTGTCATTTGTCACCGGGCAGACTTTTCATATAATAGGATCTCATTGAAATTCTTCTTCCTTTTGGTTTCCTCTTTCTGTGTCTGTTTCTTGTCCTTTCTTGTACAAATTTTCTTTGTACTTATTTGGAATTTCATCACGTAAAAACTGTGCTATGTAAATGCAACAAAACTTTAGAGGCATTGTAACTTATGTCCTCAAAGTACTGTGAAACGTTACATTTTACAACCTTAGACAACTTTCAAAGGAAGTGAAACGAAATAAAATCGAATAAGTTTTCCCATCAGTTTCATGCAATCTAAAGCTCGTATTCGTGCATTTAATCAGACAAGAGAGAAATTTCTATATCATTACCAAGACCTCAGTTGTAGTCGTTCGGTACGAAGGGAATATAAGAACCAGATGAGAAACCTGATAGAGGATTTTACTAAATCTATTAGATTTTTGTAAATTGGGTGTCTCCAAATTAATATAATTGAAATTATAAATTAAAATATTTCCCAATGAAAAGTTGAACAAATTTTCTCGTTTCCAAATAAATTGCGAAATGTTTTAGTTGCTGACCATTGTTTCGAGCATTGTTTAGAAAAATTCCCTAAAATCAAAAGCCACATTTAACTACTGAGTTCTAATTAAATGTGACCCTATTTTTATTCCCCGATTTATAGAAAACCTTTTTGTCGTTTATTTTTTCCAATTAAAAAAAAATAAATCTTATCAAACGGCTAGAAAAGTTGATATATGAATTTAACACAAACATGAAAGCAACAGGAATAATTTAAAATTCAGCCGTATTATTAAACATTCTGTGCGAGAGGAAGCTTCTCTCTGACAAAAAGGTTTTGCTTCATTTATGATGTACAGAAAAAAATCTATTTAAAATTCTGAAACTTCTTCCAGGGTATGAAAATTTTAGTGTGAGATGGATGATGCTGTGGCATAAAGAACGACTTTTTTTTTAACGACGCGAGTATGCAAGTACGCATAAATTATCTTTCTTTTGTTGCTGACCAGATCGTAAAAACAGCTCTTTTTTATCATATTTTACCTTCAAACGAACCTCAGCTCTTTGACGGTTTAACTCTCTCGAAACTCTTCAGAAACTTTTCAACTGAACTTCGCAATATTTCCAGTCGAAGTCCCATAAATCCAAAGTTTTCTATCAATAACTGGAATAATGTACCTATCCAGTAAGTTGAAGTTTATAGCATCATATCAACGAGTACCCGGAAATAGTTTAAGGTCTCATTCGATTTTTTAACTTCGATCAATTAACATAACAATCTGCTACAGTAAATAACTTGTACTTGAATCCAATGATTTAATGTACAATAACGTATACAATTATAATTTCATTTTTACAATTATAATATAATTACAATTAAATATATATTGTTCACAATTATAATAACTACTAGTTTAAAATTCAATTCTCATTCGAATTTTCCTGTACACTGTAAACCGAGGAAGACGAAACACATGTCCACGTTATCTTTGATTGCAATTTGAGACTGTAACTGTTGATGCACTTTTTCCTCCTCTTCTTCGTGTTAGTGACTTTATCATTAGACAAGGTTTATTTTCATTTGTGATTTATTCCCTCGTTCAATAATTATTTTTTTTTTATTGTGGAGATAATCTACGACAAGAAATTACAAGTATTATTAGCTAAAGATGCATTTAAAGGAATTTGTTACAAATTCCAATTACGGGTTTATGTATCCAAAGTCGAAGATAATAATTCTTGATTTCTGGGATGATAAATTTTTAAAAGAAGACACATTGAAATGCCTATGCTGCAGAAATTACTAGACGGCATAGCATGTATTCACGTTAGACTACTTTTCTCTCTGAATTAGTATGTTCATATATTTATGAACACGTACAAGTATTAAGTTACTTACAAGGTGACCATTTGAAAGATTAACGAGCTTTAACTGAACCCACAGCCCAGTCTCTGGCAATCTGCAAACTTCCAACAAATTTCCACCCTGGCGAATTTACATATTTCATGGTCTCATTTCACTCAAGAAACGCTTATAAAGATATGAAATTTTATCAGATAAAAAAGGAAGGTTGCAAAGATTGCATATTTCTAGACTTTCAAAGTGTTGATCATTCAACAATTAAAATGCATTTCGAAATTTGGGTCCCGCATTAGAAGAATTTTTGCACAAAATTGTCATTAAAATTTTATTTTAATTTTTTAGCACCTAAGATTTTGCATGTTTTCTATTTTCGGAGAGAAAGTGGAATTGCAGATGTGAAAATTTTTAAATATACCTAAGGAGCCTATAATTCCCCCAGGAACTAGGGATTTCCCATATTCTAAGAGAGAAGCTTGTACGATACCAAAGTCCTCTTTAAATTGATGAAAAGTGCATCTTTCGTGTACTTTGTGAGGTATAATTTATTATTTCCGGTTCCTTCTTCTCCCTACCCAAACAGCCATTCTTTGTGAATATTTTATACTTTCTTTTACGGCCTAATAAAAATGCTTATACGCGTATGACGAATTTTCAAATAATGTGAAAAAAGGAAAATAAAATTTGCATCACTGAGGCTTGAGCCATGATGAAAACTACCATTTCTAATAAGTGCGGGTCGTTTTAACTTGTGCCAGTACTCAACCAGAACGTGCAAACGTATTTTTGACGATTTATGCAAATGCGGGTTTATTTGATTTTAGTACATTTTCTCCCATTGCATAGATTCAACGCTGAGAAATGTATTAATATGACCTCGCAATTATTACTATACGAACCAAGCGGACCAGGATAAATTTGCTTCGTTGATATGATTACGAAATAATTAACAGTAGTAATTAAATAACCGTGTCGAGTTTTGTATTGACACGAAATTGAACATTCGTGAATCAAAGAAACAAAAATTGTAATTTTTGGAAAACCTTTATTCTGAATTTTTCATTCTATGGAAAAAGATTGATCAGGATCAAAAATATATTTTTGTAGTTCTTGATAAATACTGATAAAAATATATGTATATTTTTTTCAAAATAAATATTGATGTTCAGTTTAAAACACTGATGTTAAAGAAAAAAATGTTAATTACAATTTCTATACTGGTTCAGCTGTAATTCAATAATTGTTAATTAAATCGACGAAATACCGTGGAATTCGAGATTCACCGTAGTTCGTATTCGTGTAAAACTGTTGTTTTTGAAACTGCACAATAAATTAAATAACAGAAGGTACATAGATCCTGTTTCACTGTTTCACGAGAAAAACGAGATGCACGGGAGAACCGGTATTAGTTGATTACAACATTTCGGAATAAAGTATCTCCACCTACAAAACATAGTAGCTCACATATATTCTGTCGACAAGAAAACCGTTGACACCCGAACAATGGGGACATAGCTGTGATAAATGAAAAATTATTTCTCGGAAAGTAAAAACATTTATTTTCCCATTATTCTTACCTTGGTGCTCACCTTATTCTGGCTAAAATCATGACACAACACGTACCCTCGGAAAACGTGCCCCTAAACAGGTTAATCTTTCCCACAAGCACAGAATAATTTCTGGCTTCGTAGTATATAGTACTTAACCGGGGTAAAATAGGTCCAGTGGAACAATAGATATTCCGAAAATGGGTTATATGTCAGGCTTTTGTAGTGGAAAAAGCTGTACTATTTTTCTTCCCGTCCAGGTACATTGAGGAATATTTAGACATGGTTCATAAACAAGACCCCGACTGAAGGTGATATTGACATACCTGACCTTTTTGAAATTTCTAGACGAAAATTTCAAATTCCAGAGGTTTAACTCTAGTTGTGGGGAGCAAAAGGATCTTGACAAAATTCACTGAAAATTCTGTAAAATAGAAGAACCATATTTGGTTTATAAAATATAGAAAAAGTTTATACAGTTACTGAAGACCGTCGTTAATTTTACTAAATAATTTCCATTAAAATACATAATATTTATATATTTAAGAAAACATACATTCTTTAACAACAAAAACGTGGAAGAATTTTAAACAGAATATATTACATTTTTTTAATTCTACTATTTTTATTAGCAAATAGTAATAGATTGGTTTGTAAACCAAGAGTTTAAAATTTGTAATCTCGGGCACATTTGCGAAATTTAACAGAGGTAACCCATCTTTCAAAAGATTCGTGGGAGCAGTTTTGCAAGTGTCAGATAATTTTATTATCATTAAAAAATGATGGTAATTTCACATTTCACTGGAAAACTGATACATTCCATAAAAATGCTGATATTTTTTTTCTTCTCTCCACGCGTTTCATAGGAATATTGCAAAATAAATACAAACGAGTTAAAACTTGTCCTTTTTTTATCGTAATGCACAATGGCAAAAATTATTGAAAGCAGACGAAAGATAAATGGGTGTGCCAATGCATGAATTCTTGTTTCCAATTTAACAAGCTACCAACTACGGAATGTACCTTTCAGCCGTTAATGAAGATGAGAGTAATTAAAGACAAATTATGCTACTCGTTGTACACAGTTCGTTATGTTTAATTGATATAAAAAAAATTTGAATTGTAACAAATGCATGTATATTTCAATAACAATTTGATTTAACTCTTCTTCTCGTTTTCCATCTGATTCGTTTCGTTCGCAAGAAAATATTTTACACGTTCAAATCGGGAGAAAAAAAACTTCTTTTATTGCAGAATATATTTTTATTGCATGAAACCTATTTTTTATCAACATTCGCTAGGATTTTTCGTCGACCTTATTTTTAAAATTTTAATCTGCAGTCCTTTTGCCGGGGCGAAGATCAGTCAAGTTTCTGCCCGAAAATTCGACCTTTGGAATCAACTTTTGGGTACTTTCGAAAATTTCGAGAGTAGTTGCGAGATCTTTTAATCTGGTTTTAAAATCTTCCTACTTATATAAAAAAAATTAAAGAAGTGCAGAGAAGGAAGAGAGGTTTCCTGGTTGAATAAATTCATTGCTTCATCACAGATATTATTAAGATTACAATTCAGACTATGGTAGCTTCAAGTATAACTGTTGTGCCATTATATTACCTTATAGCTTATCAACAGTGGAATTTCAAAGCCAACTGTAATTTACTCCCTGAGAAGACTGAATGCTATCTTTTTTTCTCTCCTTTTCTTTTCTGTAAGATGTAAATACTAAACCTGTTGTTATCTCTTTCCCCCTTTTACATTTGGATAACATTCTACTACTGTATGTACTCCAAAACCAGTATTACATTGAGTCATAGTTCCAGTTTTTTTTTTTACATTAAAACAAACACAAAGTACGGCAAAGAAGAAAGTAAGAAAATTGTTTCGTGTTAACTTCAATGGTATATTGTATCCCGTATAATATTTGTTTATGATTAAAATTTGTAAAACAGCCCGACTCGGTAAAAAAGTTGTATGCTGGAGTTGTCACGGGCGGTTCCCATCTAAAAATGTATGATGCTGTAAATAACTGTACACTTTTTGCAACAAATTCCAAAATCCTTTTTGTTTTCAGTTCTACGATCAGAAGATTTATAATTCTCGTCCATAAAAACATTTTTTAAATTCAAAATAATATGAATCCCCCGAAAACGTATTTTTTTAGGTACAAATTTTGTGAGAAAAATATTTAAATTTCTAAGGATTTCGAATCTTAGCGTTTCTACTATCTGCAAAATTTGGAATTTGCGGAATTGGAAAGTTCCTTCGCAACTTTACCTGCAAAAGCGTTACAAACTTCCGCCACATTCTGACTATGCTAACAAGACCGCTAGAGTTGCGAGTGTCTATGCGAGAAAGAGGAGGATTTTCCGGATTTGAAAAGATCCCATTTGCCTTTATAAGACACCGCAGTGAAGCTTCCATCAATCCTGCAAAATTGGAATAACGAAATGTCGGATTTCCCATTACGACAAATTTTATCGATAAAAATTGCAAGATTTACCATCTACAAGTAAAATTCTATTTTGGATTCTACATTTTTCCAAAACAGAATTTTTCACCCTTAAGAATTTTTCACTTTAACCTATTGTTAGATCGATACGAATTTCGTCTCCATTTCAAACCGTTTCATTCAGTTCTGAAAGCATCTCGAGTGCGGTTTCAACACTTCCCATTTTCTTGTACTCCACGGTTAGGAAACTGCATAGAAAATTTCCCGAGAAGTTCAATTGAACTTTACAAATAGGGAGCTAGGAGTGATTCCTTCATTCAAGTCCATGATTTTCTCCCTGAATGGAACTTTCTTCGATTATCTAATCCATTCAAAATTTGTATACTCTATGTAGGCGTTCAAAAAGCTGTGTTTTGAATCGCTTTACCTTCAAATACTACTATTCGCATAATTTTGAATAAATTGAAAGCCAATCGAGACATTTGTTAAAAAGAAAACGAGGCACTCCAAGGCCGGATTGATTTGAGTTTATTCTTCGTCTTCTCGTCGTATCCTTCATCTTCATCATTCTCCATAAATTACCAAAGAGACATTTCAAGTTTAGCAATATTTTCTATTGGCTCACTATTCCTATACATTTTATTAAATTATTTTATTTACGCGTACTTGGAAAACCACTTTTCCCACCAGAGTATCCTTGTATCCTATGAATCAAGATTGTAACCCTGAGCTACTAGAGTATGGAGTGGCGTATAAACAAATAAATAAGAAAATAGAGAGCCATGAAGATTCGATGACTTGAGAAAAATACGAATGGGGAAAAATATTTTAAATAAAAGGAAGAAATGAACAATCCCACTATTTGGCTTCTCTTTTCTACCATAATACTCGCTAATTCTTCCGCTATTGCGCAATCGGTTTCCAAGCGAGAAATGAAGCCTTATTATTGAACTTTTTCACTACACGATGCCTGTTCTGTGCAAGCTAGGTACCTTGTTTTGCCGGTTTTCCGTGCTTTAAACTTCACGTCCCTATTCGAATTGATTTTATACTTGCGGAGTTTATAGTTCCCAGTTTAGCTAGTTAGCAAAGTTCCAACTGTTTTGCTATATTAAGCTCATCCCACTCTATCAAATCTCAACCGTTTCAAACTTTCAACTGTTATAATCATATTTGAACACAAAAGAGAAAGGCATTATAGGTGCTTCATCACTTGTACGAAATTCCATGCGATTAGTGAAGTAGGAAAAGGACTTTCCCGTAAACGTTTAAACTAAATTTGAAGGACTGTGTTGAAACAAGACAATTTCATTATTTTTAGGGGCAAAATTAATGGTACCGACACAGAAAAAAAAATATTATTGATTCAAGAAAAAAATTATCACCAGCTGCCACTAACATATGACTATTATTCTATCTCCTTTTGTTACCGAAGCAATAAAAGAATGCTCAAACAAATCCGTCGAATACTTGACGCATCGTTGTTGCTATTGAATCAATTTTATTTTTTTCAATTGGGTTAACGTAGTTGAAATTTTTTTTCACTGTAACGAACGAGTATGGGGTTATCAATCAATTCGAGACCAGAATTGGATAAGCACAAATTTCAGTATTTCATAGGGATGTTGAATTTTCATGAGCTCCGAGAGTTTAGGTAATTGGAGAAGAAAAACTGCAAAGTTCGGAGTTTTACAATATCGTTATTCTTCGCTGAAAGCTAATTTTTCCAGCGTACAACTTTTTTAGCCTTCTTCTATCCCAAGTAGAAATTTACATACTCATTTTAATTAAAACAGAGTATAAAAATTTTGTTTAATAAAAAAATCAAAGATTTTCCAGATAATAATTTATTATAAGATCACGGGGTATGAGGCTTTTCCAAAAATATGACGTCATCATTTTCACTTATTACTGACCTCTTCTATATGAATTTCCTAGCAATATTCTCGACTCCTTCCTCTCTCCCTTTCTAAACCACTGATCTTCGGGAAGGGAAACTTCGTGTCCTGGAAGTGCATCATCGCGTAAAAAAAAATTTTATCGTATGTGTGCACGTACACATTTACTTTTACATTAACAAATTGCCTCTTTTTAGACGTTATTTTTTTATACAGTTCCCGCAATAAAAGTCCCAATTTTTGTGTGTAAGTGACCATCAAAAAATTCGAACCGGTACGATAACGGCAATGGTAATAACCATAACAGTAAGAATAGTAACAATAATAACAATAGCAATAATAATGAAAATAAAAATAATAATCAGGACTAGTCTTTTTGAATAAGAAACCGAAATTTTATCATCACCACAAAATTGATGCATTCTGCTCTGAATAAAAAAATATAGCAATTTCAACTATGACTGTTATTAAAATGTGACATCAACCATATATTTTTTTAATTCTAATTATATTTATTGTTGCCCCACTTACTTTCATGACTAAGTCAACCAGGAATTAAATAATTCTTGCCTCAATTATTTTTTTCGATGTGATTTACAAATACTTCAGGTTTTCTGCAATGTCTATGCTCATGTTCTCCGTGTCTGTACAAACTTCTATCCAATTTGATAATTTCTACAATTTACATAAATGATAATCTATTCCTTATACAATTAACATTATTTTAAAAGCATTGGAATTTTCATATGAAATATTCCCACACATTCATTTTGTTCGTGGGCGTAAAGTCAAAGATGCAAGGAAGATTGTAAGTCAACAAAGGATATCGACAAAGCATATAGGTTTATATGTGGACATATGAAAGCATAGTGTACGTACGTACCTGAACAAGCCTGTGTGAGTCCTTTTCCCGTATCTTTCATGAAGTTGTCTCTTATTTTGTATTTTTTTCCTGTAATGACACAGACAGAAAGGGAGAGGCTTAATTCCATGTCAAGAAGAAAATCTCTTTCTTGAAGACTACAACAATGAAAACGTATATAAGTAAGGACGAAACGAAACATATACCCCATGACTATCTACATACTTAAATATATAGGATGTACGAAGAATAGAATGTAAAATCTTTGTAAGGATCAGGCACTGGAACGACCAGTTTCTAAAACACTTCTCGTTTCCCGATCCTTCTCTTGTCTTCTTTTTATGAACAAAGTTCGTAGGTATAAAGCTCCTCTTATTCCTATTAAAACCAAAACGAAATGCGCGGACAAAAAGTTTCGAAAATCTTTCTGAACTTGGTATTCCACTTAGAGTAATCTTTGTTGCACTCTCAGCACCGGGTTCATAGCAGAGCCCACTCGTTTATGAACAAGTTTTATAGACTTCTCCGAGGGAATTTAAAAACCACAATTTGTCTTGAAATAAGTAGGTATTTATATCCATGTAACCAAGTACTTTTCTTTTTCTTCCCTATCATTACATGCATTCTTGCAACAATAAGCATTTTTCTCAGTTTTTCCTATGTCTTTCTTATTCAATGGGAAGAAAACAAAGAAGATAGGAACTATATAGCGAGTTCAAGTTTTCCAGAATCCTTGGAAATTCTTTCCTATTTTTTTGCCACAAATACGAAATCGCAAGAAGACTTCCGTTACACCAAATTTGCGAAAAAAAGAACAAAGAAAATGGATAGAGCGAAGAATTTAGCCGATTTTCATGGGTCAGGTCGGTCACCGATCCACGTTTAAGATCCTATGGTACAGTATAGTTACCGTTACCGGGATGTCACATTCAATGCTACTCTGCTCTTTCTGGTTAATGCCGAAACATCCATTATTTGAAGTATGTAAACCACCGGAAGTCAGGTACCACTGTAGGTACCATATTTGTTCTTCACGGGTCATTGAACTTTCGATTCAAAAATCGTCTTTCAATCGCACTCCGTAATTAGTTCTTGGCGTGCCGGTATCAATTGTCATTCATTCAACAGTTACAGACTTTCGTGACATTCAGTCCAGAAACGTATCTTAAAAATAGAAATATCCATAAATGGGTCTAAAAAAATAGGAACAACTGTAAAATGTGATTCAAAAAATTGGATTAGTTGTAAAATGCAAAACAAAAAAACAGAAATGACCTCAAAATGCATCTTCAGAAATATCGAAATCACGGAATTTTTTTTTTTTTCGAACCTCGAGAATTCCGAGATTTCGATATTTTTGCTGCCTAAGAATCCAAATAATTAAAACAATGCAAATTCGAGCGTTGTTGAAACCAACGTATTTCTATAAGAAGTTTCACGTTTCAATATCCGTTCAGGATCGGTCTCGACGCTTTGCATTTTTTTACATCGCCCTAAGGATACTTGAGACCGAGATTGAATCCTTTCAACACTCTGTTTCTTTTCAGACTGACTTCGATGTACTCTTACTCGCAGTCACCGTGTGATTATGACACTCGAAAAATTGCCTCGGAGTGAAATTAGTGCTTAGGAAACTCAAGTTCTCAAAGGGTGTTAAAAGGCTCTGGAGATCTCAACCGTACTTCTCTCGAGCCCTTTGTTGTTGTGCAGCTGCACCGAGCAAAGAAAAGTTATTACACCAACTGTAATACCTCGATTTTAATCAGCAGTGGAGTGAATTTTCGAGATCTACAGTCACCGGAAATTTTTACATTTTTTTGTTAAATTCAAGAACAAAAAATTCGCGACGCAAAAGGTTAGACTAAATAATACCATATAAATGCTAATGCCTAACATAAGTCTCCCTGTTGCTGGTATTGAGAGCGTATTTTCGATGTAAACCTACTTCCACGACGTTCAGTCGATGATCCCTTTCAGAAGTTTTGTGAATTTCTATATCCAGAGCGGCTCCTACAGCTCCAGTGAATCGAAGACATGAAAATTTTGCCTCTTTGAATGCGAACACGGGTTCCAAGCTGAAGGCAGCTTCTATGAAACGTGGGAATCTTTCCAGTTTCCCTTTTTCGTACCCGTCCTACCTTGAAATCCAACTTTTAGAATATTTTTTTCTTTATTGTGTAAACACACCGCGCGTATTTCAATTCCTCTTTTCTCTTTCATTTCCGGAGAAGGGAAACGAAGTTTATAATGCATGCCAAGGGTTTGCCGAGCGTACTATCGCCGACGGCTACATAATCTCCGCTTATGTAATAAAAAATCTTCGCTTCTGTTCCTACGTTGCAACTGCCAACGTTCGCAAAGTACAAATAATAAATTAATAAACCCGGAGTTCTTTGGGAGTTCCTCGATAATGGCGCTATTACGGAGAGATTTCGGGTGACTCGCTATTTTCCGCCGATAAAGTAACCATGAAATGCAGCAGTCATTGGAAAGAGGAGAAACGGAAAGAGCGCATAGAGAAATCCGTTGATATGCAGGAACAAAGAGATCATAAAACCGTTACGCTCGGAGTCATTTCATCTAAATCATTTTTTGAGAACCACTGGTGTAATGAATGGCACGATATCCATTCTAGCTGCTGGACCTATGCAGTCCTGAATACCGGTGCAGTGTAATTCGATAGGAATGTAATTTTATTTGAAGTACGAGTTTTTCTAGGCCACTAGTCTGCAGCCATAGGTATCCCTTTATTCCATTGGGAGAGAAATTCAAAGGATTTTCGATTGAAAATAGTGGTATTTTGCAAAATATGCAGGTTTCCTGCGAATCACCGAGCGGTTTGATGTATAGATAAAATTGTTTTATGTAAATTACACATCTGTGAAACGAAAAGTTTGGCAGTCCATTTAGATATGAAATGGGAAAAAAGAGACAATGGGTGAAAGATAAAACTGGTACTTAATAGAAAAGAGTTTAGTCGACGATGAAGTGTCTGCGACTCTTTTCCCACGCGGTCAATCTTTTCTTTTCTATTACAACGCGAATTGCTGGGTAGGATACATTTTTTTGCAGTTGATGAAATTTGCATTTTCCACCTACCGTATGTTTCCGAACAGACGAGGAGGAAATTTACCGTTGTTATTGTTAACAAAAAAGAACAGTTAGCTTCTCAATTTTATATTTCAATCAACTGTAATGGAACATCAAAAGAGGAACAAGACGAAGGAGTCGAGATTAGGAGAGCGTGAGATTTTAGTTTCGCTAAATTAGATAAAGCCCTCGAGTTGTTTCCCAGGAACGATTCTTTTTTTCAACGAAATTGAAGCTATTAAACAAGTTATTAGTCTTGTTTGAAATTGGTTGCTATGAATTATATATGAGAGGAAGGAATACGTAAGAGGAAGTTGCTTCCAAAAGTCGAATTTTTTAGAATATGCCTTTCCTTAAAAATGGGGTAAAAATTAAAGTTTTAAAAACGGGATTGGGCAAGTCATTTCTAGGGGTAATTTTTCCCGTAGAATCGATTTCCAACGTCAAATTTGACGAAATCCTAGCGGAAGTTGGAAAAAAGTAGGTTTTTTAAGGAAAAATCGCATTTCCCTTTGGATTTTGGGAATTTCGACAATGAAAATGGATTCCTCGGAAAAAAATACATCGGATAAGGGTCTCCCGAAAATTCCCAAAAATCGATTTCAAAAGTCGATTATTCGGCCGAAAGTTGCCTAAAAGTTAATAAGAAATTTCAATGACAACACCTTCAAAATTATTTAAAAACTTAATGTAAGCAGTATAAAGAGGATAATTTAATTATCAGTCGATCATGATTATAAAAATTTCTTCAGTTTGAATCCTTGCACAGTGTATTTGGGTCTTTTTGGTGGTTAGCAGAAGTTCGGGAATTACCTCACGAGGAGAGAATTTCAAAAATTCCCACGATTCGCTTTATCTTACTCCATATACATATTTGCAATGCGTGTCAAGAGGCGATTCTAAAACCCAACAATGAAATAAAAGGTAAAGAAATCAGGAGGATCCATATACAAACTCTACCTAAAACTCTGCAATTTTAAGTCACGCAAACTGTCAAGTTGGAGATTGAAATTAACGTAGGTGCTCGCTTTTTCACATGAATCTCATAGAAATTCAGTTGAATTACTAAGTAATATTCTAAAAAGATTTTTCTTTCATTAAAAGATATCATTCTTAGTTATATCCTCTAATAAAACTAAAAGATAGCAAAACATATACATTTGAAAATTATATCTTTTACTATATAACTCTCATAAAAAAATATAATCTTCGCTTATTTTAGTTTTTTGAGTCCAGCGTGATTTCCACAAAAAAGAAAAGAAGGAAAAATTGTACATTTCTAAAGCAACAAATGGATGCCATGAGCCATTGCTCGAGCTAGGATGGAAATCTCCACAATTACTTCTTTCCAGGGTACGATTTTGTAACATTGAATGTAGGAATTTGCAACAACGAAATTCAGCTCCGCCAATTTCGCGAATAAAATGCCTTTCGAAGCTAGACCATAGAGTAGAAACCAGTCGTGTGACAAAAATTGTTACTATTACCGCGAAGACCTCATTTATGGTTCATGGGAATTTTACCATAATCATGGGAAATCTTGACAGAGAACTATGCTAATGTTACACGCATCCTCTAGATCCTATAGATAAAGGCTTAGAATTAATTCTTCCATAAATATTCTCCGTGAACCGCTAATTCTTACTTAGTGTCTGCCGACAATCTATTAACTATTGCCATATAAGCCACGTTCCAATTTCGTTGGAAATCTGCATCAAGTTCACACTCACTTAACGCATTGAAAAATTATTCATGATAATCGAGACTTAAATCCAGTGGTTATAAAAATTTCACATTAAGAAGAACATAAAATAAACCTTAATTTACGGAAGCCTGGGCCAATTTGAAACCTGTAAATGAATTCTTATACGAGCAATACAATTATGCATAGTAAAATCTTTGCCTGTCTATCGCTCCTAATTTGCAAGGAACGACTGCTGCAATGTTCAGAGTCATTATATATACATTATTAGTGATTATCAACTTCTTGGTAATCGTTTCTTGCATTTTCCCCATTCGGACGTATCGTTTCCCCAAATCCAAAATTAAAAATCGTAATTACTCTAAATTAGACACTTTCTTTTGAAGGTAAAAAAATAGAAAAAAGTAATAAAAAAAGAATTTTTGGAAACCAATCGAAATTTGGAAGATTTGGAAATGAAGGCTCAGAATATTCAATTTCCTTTGTTATTTTCGACATTCGACCGCCAAAACGTAGAAAAATTCCGCAACGCGTGTCTTTTTTCTTCTACAAAAAATTCAAATTCCAGGAAAGCCGCGTATGCGTCACCAGAGTTCCCGTACCGCAACGTTTAACTGCATTTCCACCGTTCTCTTCGCTGGAAGGTATAGGCGAACTGGAGAACTCGTCCCGACTGACTTCCTCCCCGTCAGCGATGAAAGCATGAGATCATAATTTTAATGAAACCTAAAGATTAACTAATCGGTAATCGCCTTGGACGGTTTCTTTTGAGAAACTACCGAGCTATCGCTGAAGATTCGAATTAGATTTACCGACAGATACAGAAATGACTCACGCGTTGATGGATCGCTCATGAATCGACAGACGCACTGATCATTTATAACAAAAAAAAAAAATAATAACGTGATTATCGTATTTATAATGAAAACGAGATGGATATGAAAATGAATTTCATGAATACCATTGAATGTACTATTAGGAAAGGAGGTAAAGAAGGTATAAGCTAAGGTTTTAAAGGCGTGGCGCAAGAGTTCATCGTGTGACTCAACGTATAACCGTGACGAGTACCGAGTTGTTGTAGGTCTTAAGAAGTCAAGGAACTTTCTTGTTGTTGTGTGTATATATATATATATATTTCAAAGAGCGCAAGAAAAAGGAGAGGAGGAAGAAGAGGAGCAAGGAGGTTTCATGTCTTCTGTTCTTGTAAGTCATAGTGAAAATCGTTGGAAACCATTTGAAGCTCCTGCGGATGATCTATTTTTACGATCCTTGATGATACCGCTCGACGGACTATCTCCCACAGTCGGAGAAAACTTTAGAGAACGCAACTTCTGCAAAAGGCAATGCTTCCTGCAAAATAAAGTGCACGTGCGGAATTCGTATGCTTGCATAGTGCATACTTATGCGGTATTACGGTCATCAACCCTTCTTTCCCGCTGCTCTTTCGATGCATCAAACGCTTCTAAATTGGAGTTATCAAGTGGTCGGTGGGAATTCGAAGCGAGAGTCGATAGCAAAGGTGATACGATGCATCTCGTGAGTATCTGAAAGTCATCAGGAAAAGGAGAAACTGCGTCTTTGCTTTGGAGACTTCAATGCCTCGTGAAACTGTTGCTCAGCGCAGTGTCTTACGTTGATAGAAAATTTCGTCTTCGACCTCTTCTCGTCTCCGTTGCAAAAGATTTCACTTTCAACCTTTATTATATGAATGCCCATTTTTTTTTCTCTTTTTTTTGTAAAGTGCATATTAATGAAGTAATTGGTGCATCGTGATGACAATTGTCCTCAGTGTCGTACGTTGTTAAAATCTGTCCTTTTGTTTCCGTCGCAGAAGATTTCACTTTTATCTTACAGTCTTCATTGTATTCAAGCCTTTTTTCTCATATAAGCATTTATTAATAAAAATTGAATAGAATTTTTTCATATAATGGAGAGATGAGAACACAAAGTTCGTGGTACACGTGTTGACGTAGCAACAGCTTAGCTTTCTTAGAAAAGTTTACCGTCCATAGGTGGAAGCGATATTTACCAGATTTTAGAATCTTCAATTTTTACCCAATTTTGGGGGAAAGGATTTTTGAAATTTGCAGTGAAAATAATGAAGGTGCATTCATAAAAGAAAATAGCAGAACTACATACAAAAATAATCAAAGTTGGAAGAAAATTTCTAAAATATCGAAATTTCAGTCGAAAAATAATATATATCTAAAATAATAATCAGCAAACGCTTAAAATAAAATTTTAATAAATCGCTAGTTTTTAAAAAATATCTGCTATTTTGTTAATAAATTTAAAACAGGTATCTTTCGATTTTTTTCCTCTAGTATGTAAATTTTTTTTGTCAGAATCACTGGAATTTCCATTCGATGAATCCACAACTCTCCATCTTTATCCCGATGGTTAAGTTTAATTGAGGAAGAAGAAACAGCATGATCTTGTCGGATAATCAGTTTTACAACTTATCTTTGTAACGTTGGAACGCATAATTATGCTTATAGTTCTTTATAGAACTTGTCGCGTGCTAACGTAAGACACGTTCAAGGAGGAACTCACGATTCAGAGTTTTCGTGTTCGGCATGCGAAATGAAATAATTCTCTTAGGGAGTACCGGAAGACTCCATTCTTCTTTTTTTCACGTGTAGTGTTGGATTAGTCATAGAATATATGACGCGATGCTGCTTCTGCCTCTTCTCACGAGGATACCATGAAATCGCTTGCTTCACGAAATGTCTTCATATGTAGTCATTTTTCCAAGAATTCGCATCCTTCATGGTTCACAATTTCGATAAGTACTGTAATCAAATTCCAATACACTTTTCTCGTAGTTGCAAAAGTTGTAGCTGCACAACTCTTGTGGCTTTTTTGTTACTGCAATCCAACAATAGTACACACAAAATTTTGCAGTATCGCGAAAAACGTGAAAATCTCTAAATGAAATATTAACTTTCATTCATGAAACGTCGAATTTTCAATTATTCTTCGAATTTTCTATTTCATAAATAATTCACGTTTTTTAAGTGGAAAGTTACCGTTGGGTGATAAATGAATTTAAAAAAAAGTAACTGCTTCTACTAAAATTTTATCGTAATTTTTATAACGCGATGAAAAACTTCTCTAGACTGTGACGTAGGAACTGCTCTGCTATTAATTTAATGAAATTTGCTTTCTACGTTAAAGTATCATAATTGCTACGACGCAGTAAAATCTCGACCCTGCGCTGCGGAAACTCTCACAGTATAGTTAATTTTACTTTCTTCCGATATCTTCGTATCTTCCCGTGTTCGTGAGAATCACTTATGCGGAATTATTTATCCTTCATTAGTCACCGGCACTCGTTCGGGGTGAATTTCAAAGTCGCATTTCCCGAACTTGCCATTTTACTACCGTTATTTGTACCTCGACAAAATTACGAAATTGTAAATTAAAAAATAAAGAAATTTCGAAATTAGAAAACTATTAAAAAATTTACAATTACTAAAAATATCGATTCTTGTCGCATTTTTCTACTTTTAAAATGTCTTAGTCTCTGGCAACAATTTGATATTAAATAAAAAAATCTGGTTTATTTAAAACGCTACATTCGTGGATCCTAATTTTCGATTACGTGTAAATAGCGGTAGAAATGGTCTTAAAGATACGACACGGTCATAGATCAGACTCCAAATTACAGTTATGACTATTTATAAATTCATGCATGGGAGTTATAAAATATCGTTACCGCGGTTTACCAGCAATCTTTTACGATAGTTTCCAAGAAAGATCGGTACAGAACAAAGAAAGGCCTTTTTGCATGATCGCTAACGTACAAAAAAAAAAAGGGGGAAGAAGAGTCTTGCGTCAATATTAATGATTTATCGTGATGCAACTAGCAACTAACGCGTTACGCTACGCAGATTACTTTTTATCATTCCATCCTGTGGAGTTGAAAATAGTAGTGGTATGAATAAAACTACTATGGCTGTGATTGTAGTTGTTGCTTGGATTGTGTATAACTAGAATTACGTATATAACGCATGTTGTTACGTTGGACTTGCTGAGAAACTTTCTGGAGGTAAAAGATATCCTATGTTATATACATACATACGGAGTCAACCAGTTTTGCTGTCCTGGAAATTATATCGTCGGGTTTGTCCTAATGGGAATTGTATGTTTTTTTGTGTATAACTAAGAAGCCACTTGTAAACGAAATGGATTTTTCTTACTTCGCAGTCTTCTCGGTTGATTGAATTATACGTGGTGGGTCAGAGTGCACAAAATTGTTTTACAATTTGTCAAAATTACACAGATAAAAGCCGAAAGTAAATGTTAAATTTTTATTCGGCCATCAAAATCGGGGCGGTAAAATGTACCATTCTTTATGGTATCCCATGCAGAACAATTTAAATTAAAAATCTATGTCGAGTATTTTTGCAATTACATAACAATTCCAATAATGCAAACTAGGAGGAATTGAAACTGAAATTTGTAATTCCATAAAATGTGTAGCAACGAAATACAATCATTTGTATTCGGAAAGATATTTATTCGATATTCTACTCCAATTTGCAAACAAGTAACAATCGTTATCAAATTTCTCCCAATTCGCTGGTAAACCGAAGTTCAGATCAACTCTGATTCTGTCACAGTGGCATTAATGGAAGGCTTTAACTGAATTTTTTAACTCTAGCTCTTTTTTTACAAAAAGCAACGTATCTATTAAAAGCACGGAAAAAAAATAATTGGTAATTATTGTAAATTACAGAAATAAAACCTTACTTTCTAAATATTCCTCTTCCATTTTGAAAATGGCATCCATTTTAATCAAATTCGGAAATTTAATTTCCCTCAACACCATTTTCACGATTTTTTAAATAACTCAAGAATGACAATAAAATTTCAAACAAGAAAGAAAATTGTCATGAACAAACTCTTCCTGCGACTGGAACTTGAAAAATATCGAATATTAGCCCATTATTTTTACTATTATCGCTATTTCCTCATTCCATAAATTTACAAATTTCAACATTATACAATAACTCGTTCATTCACTGCAGTTGCCCACCCAACTTACACTGATTGCATTGCTAATTAATAACAATAAAAACATTGACTTTTACACGCGAGGAATAAGGAGACAACCGTCGATGTCGATTAAAATGTTTCTTTTTCTTATCATAAACATTTATTTCTACTGCAGGCGACGGGGATTTATAAATATATCGGTGACATATTTAAGTAATGACTTTATATCACACGCTGAATGTCTATTAGAACATCAGAAGCGATCGTATGATGAAATTATAGAGCGAGATAATGAGCAGACTTTATCTTAAGAGTTATGCGTGTTGAACATAATCCTTCTTTTTTTTCACTTTCCAAATACTTCATATCATGAGTCAGAGCAGCGTAATATTAGATATATATATATACATTTTATATCATATATACATTTTATATCGACAATACACCATTATCGAGTGTAAATAGGAGTTACCAAATGTGAACGATATGACCTCAATGCATCATAGTATCAAGTGGAAGGTACACATATGGCATTTATGCGTAATATGTTGTAGGTAGAAAAGAATTTATCACGATAACGGAAACTGTGACGCGTGACACGCGACCTGTATATCGATTATAGTTATACAAATATCAACTAAAAGTGTATCAAACTACACTATCTCTGCCCCCTAAGTGCTAACAGAAAAGAAGGAAATGAGAATGGACTACTTTTAACCGGTACACTACAAAAGGGTATAGTGACTTTAAAGAGCGATCCGGAACTACGCTACTTACTATATTTTTATATTCTATGTATATGTTTGTTTTTGACAGAAACTATTCACTCAGAAAAATTGTGAAAGATCTGGTGTAAAATCACTTTTCAACGGGACAAAGCATTTCAAAATCTTTTTTTGGTAAAAAAAATAGGTGATTGTTGAAAGTACACCTTCATTTTGTTAAAAAGTTTAAAATTATAGTTAATGGAAAGAGATGAAAACGGAGAAATTAGAAAAGCTTGAAAAATCTCTCAGGGTTCAAAAATTTCTGGAATAGAACCCCGGTGTATTTTTATAGGGTTATTATTTTTTTAGATAAAAGATTCAAATGTACAATAAATCGTACCAACAGTTATATTTTTGTAGCAAGTATTCGGTATATTACGTCATGGGCCCTTTAAATTTAGAGCAGGTTCTAACTTGTCTGTAACTACCAGGCTAGGCGAGGTACCAATGTCATACAATAAATGTCCACGACATTGCAAATAAGTTGGCTATATTTAGAAATGCTTACGTCATGGGCCCTTTAAATTTAGAGCAGGTTCTAACTTGTCTGTAACTACCAGGCTAGGCGAGGAACCAATGTAATACAATGAATGTCCATGACATTGCAAATAATTTGACTATGTGTAGAAATGCTTACGTCATCAGCCCTTTAAATTTAGAGCAGGTTCTAACTTGTCTGTAACTACCAGGCTAGGCGAGGTATCAATGTCATACAATGAATGTCCATGACGTTGCAAATAATTTGGCTATGTGTAGAAATGCTTACGTCATCGGCCCTTTAAATTTAGAAGAGAAATTTAGGATGTTAATGAAGAATTGAATTCTTACGTTTTTAATTTTATTTATTTTTATCAAAATTCATTTACTGGGGTGAAATAGATCAAGCCATTTTTTTCCGTATTCGAAAAATTCCACATTCTTCAAAATATGACAGGTGATCTTGAATTTTTTCCGAAATATCTTTTAAAACAACTTTCCAGAGATAAACACCACCTGGAATGGGAAACAAAAATTTCCCTAATAGAGAGACGGCGAAATTATCTCCTAATATTGCTTCAGATCTATCGCGAGCATTCAAAGTCGCTGATACATCGAAATCACATTGGGGAGCCCCGAAATAATTGAAACCTAAACTGACATAGTTGGAAGTTCGCATCCGAATAGAACCAGAGTGATTTTCTGCGTGAATAGCCATTCAATTTCCACTCTGTTCATAAAACAGAGACCGAATTATACATAATGCTATTATTTGTTTGATTGCAGTTCTGGCAAGTTTACTGATAGCCACACACGAACAGCCGCAAACGACGCCGTCACACCAAAAATTGCAGGAGTATCAAAGGGAGGCTTACTTCAATGGCTCAGCCTATTTGAAACTGGCCTCATACGTACAAGTGCACAGACATAACGGATTGAATTTCCGTACATGCGTCGGAGGTAAATTGTTCACGCAAAGATTCGATGGAGATTCGATAAGTCTGGAAGTTACCGCCGAAGGACTCGTTTTTGTTGCTATTATCGAACAGCAACGATACGAAGAAAAGCTCAGTGCAAGGTTGCTCGACAACGTGTGGCATTATGTTAATCTGTCATTTAGACTTGGAAATCTTACACTCAGTGCTGCTGGACACACACAGGTTAATAGATAAACATTTATTCCGTTTTTCTCCCCGAGATCTTTTATTTGCCGTTGATTAAGTAATTTTCATCTTTAATTTGCGCAACATGCTTCTGGTTTTTTCCCTTATTTTCCAGGTGATTGCAAATGCGACGTACAACTCTGCGATCCTTACCTTACCCGATCACGATACCAACGGATCTCTGATAGTAGGGGAAGGATTCAAAGGGTGTATTTTACAAGGCCCGGGATTTCTGTTTAATGACAGTATTAATAACGGTGCCATTTTCGGACCTTGTCCTATCGATGGCAAAGGATGTAAGTAGGAATTGTCATAATTTAGTCGATAAGTTTCCTAACTGGAAAATGAAAAATAATTTATATCGTAGCTTCCTTTGTGTGAGTTTATAAAGGTTGTACGGTAATTAAAAAGAAATTTGAAACGACCCCTATTTTTCATAGGTAAACTTACTTTTATATAAATGGAACACAAACAGTCGATTAACCCTTTGCACTCGAGAGGCGACTCTCAATTGTCAGTTTCAAACGCTGAACTCTTAAATCTCGAATGCAAAGGGTTAAAATTTAGTAAAAGAATAATAAAAAAAGCTCAAACTAAAAAAAATTGATTATGGTAATAGCGAATCTAAAATTTCCAATATGTGGAACGGAAGTTGGACGAAAATAAGAAGGAAAATCATAAAGGCAAGCAATATTTATAAAATATTCGCCTTTTTTCTATGTTACATTATTATTTAAAATTGCGAATTCCCTTTTTATAACGATTTGCATTAATTTATGTAGTTTTTGCGTGCCCACTTTTTGAAACAGTCCTACCGGATTATTATTAATCTCCCTGCTTTCGAAAAGTCTAGGAAAGATGAAGTTTAGAATGTTGTTGAGGCACTGAAGGACTTCTAAATAGTAACAAATATTAGAAAAGCAAAGGTCTAATTGCACGAATCAAAACATTTATACTTCCATTTAATAATATCTGTTTCCAATGATTTCTTCTAATTTATTGGAACTAATTTATCCGGTGACGTTTCCGGAGTAGTAAACCTATATTATCATTTATAAGTTGACGGAACTGGATCAGGTCGAGTTGTGAAATATGACGTGTCAAAGTCCCTACGACTACGTGAAAAAAGTCTTAACATAACTTACACCGGCGAGTAACCATAGTTACACTGGCATTATAAACAAAAGCATGTATGAACAAAGATATGTAACAGCATGTTCGCAATTCGATAAGAAACAGAAAATGGAATAAGGTTGAAAGAAAAATATTTGGCATTTTTTAATGAAGCGTTCCTTTGTAGATAGTTAAATTTCCCTATAGATTCGCAAGGTGCATTTTCAAACATAGAAAATGTACTGATGTGACCATAATAAAATTGCAGCAATAAATGGCTTTTAGAATTTACATGGAATTTTTGTATTCAGCCAAAATTGTGAAGTCTTTAATCTGGTTACTTCTAATTTAATAAATTTTCATTATAAACGTCTTCTTTTATACTTACATAAACATTCTAAACTTCACCTTCAGAGGCTTAAGAAAATTTGCATTACGTAATCGAAAAGCTACAGATATTACAAAGAAATTATTGCGAAACTACTTATCTAAAAAGATACTCAAACCTTGTTAAAATTAATATGTACATTTATTAACATGTTTTCTCCCCGATAGTTTAAAGATTTTGCTTCGTTCGTTAAAAGTTCTCAAATATTTCCTCGTTAAAAAAATTATAGAGTTTTTAAAAAAAAGTTTAATGAAAGAATAGAATTTTTTCCAACATCCTCGAACAAAGTATTTTTCCATTGCCTCATTTCCTACGCTCTTCTTCAACCACGGTTGAATTGCAATCATTTTTCAAACATCATATTGTAATCATTACCTTTCATCACTTTTCACACTCTAAAGTTTGATTGATGTGTGCGCACAGTAGCGAAAATAATTCACGATATTAATCACCATTTGTTTGAGTAGTTGCGTTTGAGAACTTACTCCGACTGAGTGAAATTTATTAAAGTAGATAGAAAAACATTGAATCGAACAATCGGTATGTCTTTGGTTACACTCGACGTTATAAATTGTTTGTGAAAAATTTAAAAAATAAGATAAAATCATGCGTTGGTAATAAAAGGAAGGAAATTGCATGAAAGGCGAATATGTATGAAAATTTACAGGTAATCCAAGTGGCATTAGCAGTATATCAACAACAATAACAACATCAACTACCGAAGATCCGTGTCATAATGAACCGTGTCTGATGCATGGAATATGTATACCACGACAGGATCGTTACGAATGTCACTGTTACGCTCGATATTCCGGCCAAAATTGTCACCTTGATAATGGTAGATCATTGATAACATTAGAAACTTGTGCAATGTTCAGATATGTTAGATGATCTTTGGGTGTCGGCTGGGAAATGGGCATAACATTGCTTGATATTAAAATGAACACGGAATTGATACACCGAGAAATAAATTTAGTTGTACGAAAGAAATTTTCCAAACAATTTTTTGTAAATTAAGAAAATTTCATTTTTTCATAAATGAAATTCTCTTTTTTCTTCTCTATATTATTCTTCTAACTAAAAAAATACGCCAAATGATGTTTAATAAAATGCAAGAATTACAATTCTGTGATTCAAAAGATTTTTTTCGTACACAAGTTTGCTAAAAATGGCGTAAATCCTAATCTTTCTTATCTCGAATTTTACATAGGAATCTCCGTTGAATGTTAACTCAATTTATATCTGTCTTGCTTTCACTCTCTAGGAAACTGCAGCAAACATTGGAGGGATGCACGGATTTTTTTTTGGAATGTATTTGCATGGCTGCAATAGTTTCAGGCTGGATCTTTCTTTATACTCTAAATCTTTTCGTAGAAAGCTATGGAAATTTCCAAGCTTTCTTCTTAAGCAGATTTCCATTTTAGAATTAATGGCATTTTAGCACTTACAATTAGTTAGTGTCTGCCCAAATAACACATATAACCGTCGGTAGAAGAAACAATTTAAGTTCCTGTTGCGACAAAATTCATATTTGTAATCGAAGCTGCAATTGAAATTTCCATCAAAATAAATGTATTGCAATTTCCAATATCTATATGAATTTTGCCAATATACGTAGTAAAAAAGATCCCCTTTTCTGGTGAATATTTCTTCTATTTTTTTAATGACTGTAATCCGACGAAAAATTGCTCTGGTGAATCTCTAATTTTTTTTCACGTAACTTCACAAGAATATCTGCAAGCTTGAAAATAAAATACATTAAATTATTTTGTCATTTGTAATTCGGGAGCAAAATCCCAAAATTGTAAGACATTACCCTACAATTATACTGAATCATTTTTAAATAATATTAGAAATTCAAAAACCTGAAGCATTTGTGTTAAAATAAAATTTCCACTCGGACGAAAATCAAACTATAAAATTATAAATTCGAGATTGATCAAAGAAATTTCGTCGCTAGGGTTATTTCGGTTCTATACTTCAAACCGACGACTCGGCTGCATGAAGATATTATTCTTGGGATTAATATTGTTAAATATACTAACATTTTTGGGGAAGAACAAAATTTATGGTTCTCTTCTTCTCGAAGTAGCTTAATGTTTCTTTTTTTCTTTTATGACTTTCTTAGGTCCCCCGTGTCAAAGACTTCCTTGTACAAATGGTGGGACCTGCATCGAGGATCAGAAGGGTGACTATTCCTGCACCTGCCTACCTGGTTTTACAGGAAAAACATGCGAGTCAAGTGTAAAATTATGTGAGGGAAATCCTTGCAGGAACGACGGCATATGTATATCTTTACCTAACAATGAATACAAATGCGAGTGTATACCGGGTTGGACCGGTAGAAAATGCGAGATTAATGTCAACGAATGTTCCCCGAATCCTTGTAAAAACGGAGGAGCTTGTATCGATGGCGTTAACAATTACACGTGCAGATGCGACCGTACCGGGTAAGATTTTCTCCTTCTTTCAAATTACTCATACGTCCCAACGTTGTTTATTGCCATTCCAAACGAGGAATGCAAACTACTTTGATAATGAAACAAAGAACTCCTGAGTCACACGCGTACAACGCCTTTAACACCCGTTCCTTGTAATTTGCAGATACCGCGGAGCGAACTGTGAGGAAAATATCAATGAATGCGACAACAATCCGTGCTTGAATAAAGGCGAGTGCCACGATAACTATGGCGGTTACGTGTGCCGATGTCCAGGTGGATTCGACGGGCAGAATTGCGAATTCATCTTGAACGAATGTATATCGGCTCCTTGCTGGAATGGGGGCACTTGCGTTGACGACGTGGGAACTTATCACTGCAACTGTCCCAGCGGCTACACCGGCCAACATTGCGAGAAAAGGAAAATCGAGGGCAAGGGACTCGAGAGCTTGTGCGAGAAGGGCACCTGTCCAGTGAACAGTGTCTGCGTGGAAGATGAACATGGAGCACAGTGTGTCTGCAAGCCAGGTTACATGGGGAATCCACCAAACTGTTCCATCAATTACTGCGCGAGCAATCCTTGCGCCAACGGAGGCAGTTGTGTCAGCGGGAAAGAAGGATACAACTGTACCTGTTTACCCGAATGGAAAGGTAACGCGTCGTTTCCCTTTGCACGGAATTCGTATAATTTTTGTGACGACTTTCGTCTCGTATCACACGCTTGAAAATTTTCCCTGTATTCATATCGCATGTCTCGAAATAACATCGGTACCATGTGTGTGGGAATTGTTAAATGTAAGAATTCAAGCACCTCAATGTTGTTCTTTATGTTTGTTGGTGTTACCCTCAATTTAGGGCCCACCTGTCTCTTACCATCATCCGATTGGTGTTCGGCTTGTTTTAATGGGGGAACATGTATCGAAACAAATTATGGTATAATGTGTCAGTGTCCAAGATTTTGGACAGGACCTCAATGTAAAGATCCTGTAACTTGTCACGATCTTCCATGCAGACAAGCAACTGCTTGTCACGATTACGTGAGTAATAATTCAAAGAGTTTTCCCCTTCTTTCTTGAGTTCGATTAAATTTTCATTCATAATTTACATAGAAGAAGAAATTATAATTTAGCCGTTATAATTTTATAGCCTATAATTTGTATAGAAAATGTTGCAAAAGTGATGAGAAAGAAATATAATTCCTAATTTCTGATTTATCTCTTAATTTCTAATTGATTTTTCTTAGCTTCTTCGCCAATTCTATTGATTTGGATAACGAAAACACAGACTTATCGTTTTCCAATAATTTTCGTCTTTTTAAAATGTATTATCTTCTTAGACGTGAAATATCATGAAATGAAAGAAGGGGAATAAAAAAAAGTATTGTTTCACGATCATCGTTATTATGTGTTTGTCCTGTTTGTGTTCATTGCTTTTGTCAGCCGGGTGGTTATTATTGCAACTGTGAACCGGGATGGACTGGACCTGAATGCTCCATAGAGGTGGACGAATGCACCAGCGATCCATGTCGCAACGGTGGCATTTGTATTGATCAAATAAGCAACTACTATTGTCAGTGTCTACCAGGATACACTGGTAAAATTTCCTTTCTTTTTCTCATTTTCTGGCCTTTTTTTCCTTACACTTCCAGACATCCAAAAATGGCCAACTTTCTTTTCGTCGCATGTAAGATAATAAAAAAATCAAAGGAAGCTGCTTTTGGTTGTCTAAAAATGTTTTGGTAGTTCCTCGAGATATTTAAAACTGATTATTAAAATAGAGGGTATAATTATCCCTCTATTTTCCGAAAAGTTTTGAAAAGTTTCTCTTGGTTTATCGCCAACTTTCTATGTTTTCATGAAAATCATGTCTGTGTTTTTTGTGATTTTGTGTATCTTCTTCTAATTTTTAAAGAATTTCTTACTAACAATTTATAAAAATAATACACAATGTTAATTTTTGGCACTCGAAGTTAATACGATTCTTCATGAATTTCAGGAAAAAATTGTCAAACGAATGTCGACGAATGCGTCTCCCAACCTTGCCTCAACGGTGGAACTTGTATAGATCATCAGAATGGATACACTTGTAATTGTACCCGTGATTTCATGGGCGATAATTGCGAGAGCGAATACGACGCATGTGTCTTGAATCCCTGCTTAAATAACGGAACGTGCACGCTTCTTCAAAGGTCCAAACGAGAATTTATTTGCGAATGTCCGAGGGGATTCGAAGGGAAACTTTGCGATATCGACGTCGATGAATGCGCCGATGTCATTTGTCCGGATGGAAACATTTGCGTCGATGGGATCGCCGGTTATGAGTGCAAATGTCGAGAAGGTTATCGAGGTCCAAATTGTTCCATAATTGTTGATCACTGTGCTACTAAACCGTGTGTCAATGGAACTTGTATCGATTCGACTGAACAAGGCTTCCAGTGTATTTGTAATAAAGGATTTCAAGGTAACGCAATAAATTTATTCTATTTAATCGTACTACCGTGGATGATCATAAATATAGAAAATATTCAATTGGACGTTTTACCCGTTTTTTAAAATAAATTTAGAGGAAAAAGAGCTTGGGTGTCGAAAAAATAAAATTGGTACCAATTTATGGCTTTTACGAAATCAAACAATGAAATTTAATCCTCCGATTTTTTTGTATTAATTGATAGTAAAAAAAATCCACTTTTCTGCTTCAGGACAATTGTGCGACGAGGATATCAACGAATGCGAACAACGCGGCGCCTCACTGTGTGTCAATGGGATTTGCATTAACACGGTGGGAAGCTACAACTGTTTCTGTACTCCAGGATTTTCCGGGGACCATTGCGATATCGATATCGACGAATGCCTTCGTGGACCTTGTAAAAACAATGCAACGTGTATCGATAAGATCAATACGTTCGAATGCCGTTGTCCTCCCGGCTATAGCGGCTTCACGTGCGAAATTGATATAAACGAGTGCGATAGCGATCCCTGCCTAAACGAAGCGAAATGTGTCGATAAAATTGCAACGTATGCGTGTTTCTGCGCTCCCGGCTTCGAAGGGTTTAACTGCGAAATTAATATCGATGATTGCGAATCATCGCCGTGTCTGAACCAAGGGAGGTGTATCGACGGGGTTAACAACTACACCTGCGACTGCACCGATACTGGTTTCGAGGGCGAACAGTGCGAACATAACATCGACGATTGCCTCTTAAATTCCTGCAAGAACGGAGCCGTTTGCATAGACGACGTGAAGAAGTACATTTGTCAATGTTACCCAGGATACAGTGGCAAAAATTGCGAGATCGACATAGATGAATGCGAAAGTTCGCCTTGTCAGTTTAATGGCACTTGTTTGGAGAGATCCAACAAGGAACTCTACAAAAGTGACGCCAGAACGTTGCCGGCTATATTCAGGCAGGAATTCAGTTACGCCAATGCCAGTGGGTGAGTTTTCCGAAGTTACTATTTGAAAAGTGAGGTTTATTGACCCAATGCAAGTTTTTCAAAAAATTTTACATTGTTTTATAAAATAGATAGACTATTTTCTGCATACTTTTGTGAACAATTTTCAGCTTTCGACTTTTTTTTCCTAATTTTTATACGTTTTCGGAAATACATATTCTTTTACCAAAGATTTAAATTATAAACGTCAATTTAGAATTTTTTCTTTACAACGAAATCGTTTTGCAAAACCTTTTTAAAATTTGGAAACTAGAAATGATTATAATAACTCTCATTTTTCTATGCTTTATTATCCAATTTGTTGATAAACTGTGTGTTAAACTGTGATTTCAGATACGAGTGTATTTGCGTTCAAGGCGTAATGGGTAAAAATTGTGAAGTAAATATCAACGAATGCGAAAGTAATCCATGTCAAGCTGGAGTATGCATGGATCGAATAGGTGGATATACTTGTGAATGTGATGAAGGGTTTGAAGGAGATCATTGTCAATATGACATCGACGAATGTAAAAAATATACACCTTGTGTTCATGGCACATGCACGGATGGAAGAGCCGATTATTTTTGTAGTTGTGAAGCGGAGTATGGTGGAAAAAATTGTTCAGTTGCTTTGATAGGTTGTCAAGGTGACGCATGTCAAAACGGTGGAACATGCTTTCCTTACCTCATTGAAGAAACTGAACATAAATTTAATTGCACGTGTCCCAATGGATTCCACGGAGAAATATGCGACCGTGTAAGTACTCAAACATAGATTAATCTCATTTACATTTAAAAACTTTATTCCTGATAACTATGATTTTATTTATATTGACAAAATATGTATTCGAAAAATGTTTCATTTTTTATTGCACTTATTATTTTCAATTTACTGCACGACCCAATCCTTGAGACAGATGAAGGTGCGTAGAAAGAGGTGCTCAAAACGGACAAAACTGGAAATCAATATATTTTCTGAAATTGGTGATTTAATCGTTTTTGAAAAATTACAAAATTCGGTGTTGACTTTCAGTTTTGAATATGCGTTTTTTAGGAAATAATTTAACGTTTCATCTCTCCACTCTACAGGTGACGACTGTATCTTTAAACGGAGCTTCTTACATAGTGGTTAATACTACCCGTGAGGAGGGATATGATATACAATTTCGCTTCCGAACGACTTTGCCAAATGGTTTGCTGGCCATGGGAACGGGCTTAACGTACTACATATTGGAATTAGTAGATGGAAGGTTAAATTTACGTACGAGCCTTGTAAATAAATGGGAAGGAGTGTTTATTGGAAGTCGATTAAATGATTCCAAGTGGCAAAAAGTTTTCGTCGCTATCAATACGACACACTTGGTGGTTTCCGCTAATGAAGAACAAACGATCTATCCCATCATTGTCAATGAAGGTGCCAATACGAAACAAACCTCTTTCCTAACTACTTTCATCGGTGGGACTGTCAACTATCTTCGAAAATTAGCTAAAAGTCCGTCCCATTTCGTTGGATGCACCGAAGATATCGTTATCAATGGAGAATGGGTAAGCAAAGTACAATAACTTTGGAACGTTATTAATAAATTTTTAAAAAGTCCATCGGAAATCTCCATATTAAAAAAACATTAATTATGTACTTAATTTATCCATTTTTCTTTATGAATTGCAATTTCCCCTAATTCTAAATCATATTTTGCGTTAAATCCTTGAAATTTGTTTTCTCGATTACTTTATGTCGCTTTTGAAATAAATAGCCAATACTCGATATCAATCTGATAAATGTGATACGTGTAATTATTGAATGGAAGAACGAATCTAGTTTCTAAAACTGGAAATACGATACCAGGAAGTGATAATATTAGACACGGACTATATAATTGAACGAAATGGAATATTATTTGTTTGTAAGGGTATTTTTTTCAAGATATAAAACAAGTCCACATAAATTTATAAAGGGTTTATCATATTATTGAAATCCTTCAAATCCTTTAATTAGTAATGAAAATTGTATGGTTAATTATTTTTATTAATATATTGTGTATTTTTTTGTTAAAGGTATATCCGGGCACTCTGTTGGAAACAATAAACATCACAGGTGTCGATCCTGGATGTCCAAGAGACCCACAATGTTCGCCAAATCCCTGCAAAAACGGAGGACATTGTACAGACAGGTGGCGGGATTTCTCATGCAAATGCGAACGTCCTTATCTCGGACACACGTGTCAATATAATATGACAGCAGCCACATTTGGATATGAAAACATAACAAACGGCTACGTGACAGTACGTGTATCGGATAAAGCTAGAAAAGCTGTTAGCTCGATCGTGGACATATCCATGTTTATTCGTACCAGAGAGGATCAGGGAGATATTTTCTACCTTGGCTCAGAGCCAAGTCCGGAATCTGAAATGAAATCACTAGATCACACTTATATCGCAGCGTTATTAGACGGCGGTGAATTAAGAGTGAGAATGCAATTCAATGGGAGCGAAGCCTATACGGTCGGTGGTGTTAAGCTCAACGATGGAAATAATCACCTCATCCAAGTTATCAGAAACGTCACTCTCGTTCAAGTGAAAATAAACGGAACTGAATATTTCCGGAAAACTATCAGCGCATCTGGGCAATTAAACGTAACTGTTTTGTATCTCGGGGGATATCCACAAAATGCGAGATACATTCGACAAGCGAATACTCGACAAATGGAAATTTCTGTACTTCCACAAGTGAATTTCAAAGGAGTTATACAGGATGTACAAGTATCGAATGGAACGGAAACTATGGTCGTAGAATTTTATCCGCTTAAGGTAAGACGTTCTTTTCATTCCGTCTTTTATTCCTTAATATTAAAATCCGATTTTCAAAAGAATTTTTCAATCTTCACTAAAATTCCTTGGACTTCATGTTTATTTTTTTTTGCAGTATTATATTTATAGGTGATTTATTACTGATAATTGTTTCGTAACACTACTTATATACCGAATCTTTATTTTAGGCTACGGACATTCCGATACCGATAGAATTTGGAAACGTAACGTTCGATCAAGATAAAATCTTGGAAGGTGTGGTGTCCGATGACGTATGTCGCAGTAGCCCTTGTAATCATAATGGAACTTGCCACATAACGTGGAATGATTATTGGTGTCGGTGTCCACGTGGTTATAGCGGTAAAATATGCCAGGACATGGAATTTTGTCAATTACAGGACTGTCCAGCGGGATCGAAATGTCAAAACCTTGAAGATGGTTACGAATGTATCGCGAATGCGACCTTTGATGGCATAAGTACCTCGTTTACGTACATCTATGATCAATCGGAGGAAATTAACATGACCGAATCGAGTATTGAAACGGTGGAAATTACGTATCGCTCGAATACCGGTGGTACTTTGATGCACATGGCGCCGAGAAGTGGCGATCAACATTTTACGATATCGGTATACAGAGACAGAGTTTTGGTATCGTGGAAATTGGACATAGAAAATCGGGGTACTCTTACCTTTGGGAAAAAGGAACCCGACGGGAATTGGACGTCGATTCTATTACGATTGAATAACAATTCCATGGAATGTGGATACGCGAATGGAGAAGAAGACATGACTTCCACGAGTCCCAATTTCAGTTTCTCTTTGTGGTACGAATTACTCGTCACGGGAACCGTTACTTTGGGAGGCGTCGGTGGCAGTCTTTCGGAAAGACACAGTTATGTGACTGTTGGGAACGAGAAAATGGAACGGGATAATAGAATGAACATCGAAGGAAATTCGGTTGATTTTAACGATCACAGATTAACTACCGCTTCGCCACAACATCAAATGGCTTCTGGTAATTTTCAGTATTTCAAATACAAACAATTATTTTCTTACAGTCATAGTAGCTCCTCGAGGCAAAAAAAAATAATGCAACTCAAAAATTTGATTATTTAATATATTTAAAAATAGTATTTTGTAGAATAGGAAATTTTCTTCTAATTGCTTACAAGGCAAATAATTGCCTGGAAAATTATTTACGTTATATCTACTTTTTTTTTACAGGAGAACCATTTAAAGGATGTATGGGAGAAGTACGAATCGGTAGCATGTTGCTGCACTATTTCACTTACGAAGAAGTTTATCAAAATGCAAATTTCACTCCGTTGGAACTTTTAGCGTTGCAAGTTGACAATAACACGCATTACGAAAGTTTAGGATGTAGACTATGTTTCGATAACGACTGCAAAAACAACGGTTATTGTTTAGATAAAAGTACAAGTTACATTTGCGATTGTCCAGCCGGTTACGCCGAAGACGATTGCTCGGTTGATATTGATGAATGTATCGAAAGCAGATGTCAAAATGGAGCTCCTTGTATCGATGGCATTGCAAATTATACTTGTGTCTGTCCGAATGGATGGCAAGGATGGCTGTAAGTTCATATTTTTGCAAATTTTAGACGTTTTGTAAAAATTCTTCAAAGTACAATGGAAGAAGGAATTCTCAAATATTTCTCATGCAATATTATTTTACTCAATAACTGCAATCCTAAAGGCGAACTAAAAAATGTTTTATATTTTTCGAGTGAATTAATATTACTGTCATAATTTCAGTTGCGACGAGGATATCAACGAGTGCTTCATGAGTCCATGCGAACACGAAGGCGTGTGTGTGAATTTACCTGGATCCTTCCAGTGTCAATGTCCGGAACAATTTACGGGAGACCTCTGCGAAAAAATCAGGTTGATCACTTGTGAAAATCAGCCGTGCAAAAACGGATCCACCTGTCTGGATATCGTCAATACGCGAACTGGAGATAATTTCACGTGTAACTGTATGCCCGGGTTCGAAGGGCCTACCTGTGACATGCCTTATTGCGTTCTACAAAAATGCCAGAATGGTGGACGTTGTGATTTTCTGTATCGGGTAAAAATAATGTTTTTTTTCTCACTGACGAAGAATTTTTTTATGCTTGACATTGAAAATCAAGTAAATATGATTTAAATTATAATTATATTTTCAGGCCCCACAATGTACGTGTCCCGTCGGGTTTACCGGTCGTTATTGCGAAACCAACATTGACGATTGCGCTCCAGATCTCGAAGGAAACGTCCCTTGCAAAAACGATGGAAAGTGTTACGACCGCATTGGCAACTTCACTTGCAATTGCACTGGAACTGGATACACTGGACCGACTTGCTCGGAGGACATAAATGAATGCGAGGACGACAAAACGGACTGTGGGAATGGTCACTGCCAAAATTTACCAGGAACTTATCAGTGCATTTGTGACGAAGGATTCTGTGGATATAATTGTAAAATGGAGGATCCTTGCAAAGTGGTAAGAAAATTGATATTAACTCTGCGATTACTCTGGATTATTAAAAAATTACTAATATCAGCTATAAAATTAACGATATGAATTTTTTTTCCAGTCCTATTGCAAAAATGGAGGAACTTGCAAATGTGCTGAAGATATAGGATACACTTGTCAATGCACTCCGGAATACACTGGACAAAATTGCACCGAGGTACATTTTTATTTTTCCAAAAATTAACTAAACTAAATGGAATTGAAAGTTCATTATTACTTAATAGTTATGAAAAAATGTCATATAGATCATAATATAATAAAATAATTCCATAAAATTTCGTATTCGAAGTCTGTAATTTTCTTTTTAATTAATTTCAGGCGGAACATTTATTAGGAAGTCAAGCGCTAGACATCGCCGTAATCGTTGGACCAATAGTAGGTTGCCTTTTCCTTTTGGCATCGGGATCCTTAATAGCGTTGTTCATGATGGCGAGGAAAAAACGAGCAACGAGGGGTACCTATAGTCCGAGTGCACAAGAATTTAGCAATCCAAGGGTAGAAATGGATAACGTTATGAAACCTCCACCAGAGGAGAGACTAATTTAAAAGGAATATCAAAGAATCGAGTAGCAATAGTCGAGTTCACAAGAAAAACGAAACCTAGTCCTCCTTTCGAGTAAACGTTCTTCTTTACTCGTTAAAATTTTAATATAAGAAAATCGCGTGGAGTAAGAAAGATACAAAAAGTATATCGAGAGACTTTTTCTTAATCATTTTCTAGTCCTCGTCTGTTCTGATTTTCAAAGACATTTTTCGGGGAATTCTAACCGCGATGTAACCGAAGTTACGTCAAAATTTTCAAAAGTACTTAAAATTCAACAACAATGAAACGGAATTATGTACTTAATAAGTGTCCTTATTGCTTCGATTTTGGAGCTTTCTATTAGAAGAAAAAAAAATGCTCCTGAGCAACAAGTCCCGTCCAATATTAGTGCCTATTAATTTATACTCTACTTACAGAGAGATTACCTACTTTTAAGAAACAATACGAGTATATTACGATATTCGGTCCAAGATTCCGAGACCAATGCATGCTTTTGAAATAAGCAATTAATTATCGAAATTCTCAATTTCTGGTATTTTTTATCAGAACGTTTAACTCCATAAAATGAATGTGCTTTTTGTTGTCACGCGCTTACATTCTAGAGTCTAGAATGATTCTTTATATTTTTTATTTTCAAAATGTTGAAATGGAGCAAATTTCGTTGTAGAATCCAACTCTATTTTTCGTGAAATTCTATATTAAAAGATTTTTAAAGATAATTCGCAAATTCTGAGATTCGGAAATTAGGCGATGACTCTGAAAATTTGTACAACTTGAAAAAATGTTGGAATAATTTATCTCATATTTTTGGATAATTTTAAAAAGAGTCTGCTTTCAATTAAAGTGTAATTTAAAGTAAGATAGTTTCGAATCTTTTTATCTCGTGTATCGAAAGAATTATTTTGGGTCTTTCATTACGAATCTACAATTCGTATCTGGACTAATTCCCAAATACCAAGAAGGAAGGAAATATATATTTTGTTGAAAGACATTCAGTAAAATGCTTGCTCCGATAAATTAAAAAATTGCGAAATATAGAAAAAACCTAACGGTAAAATATAAACGAAGTCGTATCGAGGCTTTAAACAAAAAAAAACTCTAATTAAAGAGATAAACTACTCGTGTGTTTAACGATGTGTTAATTTTTGTATATACATATTCATAGATATTGTATAATGTATATTGTAACTTTGTTATTAAGGATATAGTTATTAATGATCGATAGGGTTTTTTTTATTATCGATAAAATTTTTATATGAAACAACTTTTAGTACATATGTACTTAGCGTGTTAAGTATTTAGTTATGGACTCTAATTAACTTTTACTATCAATGACACTCGTTTGTCACTACCAAAGCAATTTGGCGGTAATTCCTCTGTTCTTATTTTCTTACATTGCTTCACACCACCCACACTCTTAACGGAAAATACGTAGGATTAATATTAATGTTCTGATGCTCGTAAAATAAAAACGTAGTTTTCTTTGTTCCTTTGCCAATGAAATGTGCGAACGGCAATGTGAATGTAAACAAACCTCATTGCCAACAAAATTATAGGTTCTGACTTTCTCATTTAGGGTCAGAGATAAAATGAAGACGAGCAATATACTATTAATTATAATTAACGATCATTTCTTAATTCATTTCGAAAAAAAAAGAAACGAAGTGTGGAAGTTGTATCAAAAAGATTTTAGATAGTGAGGATACAAATAATGAATTTGTATTTTAAAAGACGGGAATTAGAAGATGAAAAGGTTTCAGGATCGATTCAAAGAAAGAGAAAGAATCTGAATTTAATTACTTTGAAATTAATGAATCATTTACGATTTTGTAGAATAGTAGGGAAGAAACTGAATTTGTTTCTTGGAATTTTTCATTTGGGAGATGAAATAGTTTCGAGTTACGGTTCACTGAGAGAACGGAAGGAAAGCTTTTGCTAATTCCAAGACTGAATCTTTGGTATTTAATAATAATAGTTTCGTAATAAAGGCGTTCCGTTATTTTATTATTATCTTAAATTAATGGGAGATATCTTTTATTGTAGCTAATTATAAGCAACGAGGTGTTTTAAGTTAAAAAAATTATGGTAGCTGTATATCGACGGTTTAAAAACCAAAAATCATTCCCGTATGTATGTAATGAAAATGTAGAAAACTAAAAGTGCCAAAGTCGTATTTTAAAAGTGACGTAGTTGGAATTAAAAAAATTTTCAAATAAAAGCCTAAAATTTTCAATTTTACGCTTTTATTTATTTATTTATATTTTCAACCACAAGTATTTGATATTTCTGAAACTAAAATTAATTTTCGCATTTTTTAAAAATTATTGGAAATCTTTAACCACGTGAAAAATATTTAAAAATCTTATTTTGAAATTAAAATGTAAAACTTTTCTTCTATACAAAATATTAACTTTTCACAACTTTTTCGGAAAAAAATTTGAGTATTTCGAATTACATCAATTTTGTCTGTTTTTTTTAAATTACGTCTGTGTAATAAATGTAAGATACAAACCAGTGCATTTTTAGTTTTCAACAGCGAATGATAAGAAATAATAAAATATTATATAATTTGAACCATCGATATAAAAATATTGAAGAAACTCAAGAAAATGTACAAATCTGAACGAGGAAATTAATGAATTTTATGTAAATATGACGATGATGATGATAATAATAATAATAAGAATAATACAAGAAATAATAATTGCAATAGTAACCATGGTCGTTTTGTTCATAACACATTTCATGAAATAGTTTATAACTATAGATATATTTACATTTCAAATGTGCAATTAAAAGTAGACATTACAATTATTATGGCAAATCTAAAAGAAGGACGTTAATAAACGAACGGATATAGTATGTATTTGTATTTACAAGTCTGTTATTTAAAATTCTTCACTAAAATTCATTTAAAATCAGCACCAATTAAAAACATTTGACGCTTTTGCCATTTACTTTGGATAGTTTATCTCGGGAAATTTTGTCAAAAAATAAAAGTCCCGCTGCTCTTTCGATACTTTCTGGAGGCACCTGTGGACATGGAAATGGAAATTACGAAAGGCACAATTTTAATATAAAATTAATTATCACTAACACAGATAATTCTTACATCTGCGCATTTATAAAACTAAGTTGCACATAAATGTATTGAGTTACATAAAACGAACGAATTTTAATGTTGTAATAATATTGTAATTATATTTGGCTGCATTGCAAACATTCATAGAAGCTTTCGAATTATTATTGCTATAAAAAATGTCCTATTTACTACTTTAAATGGCAAACTTCAATATGTACAATATTAATTTATGAATAATATTTTATATTTCTATGTTTTTTTACATGAAACATGCACCTGTCTGCAATTGTTGCACAAAAAGTTCGTGAATTTATTTTTTTTTCTATTCAATTGTGTTAGTTAAAAAAAGAAAAATAATATACATACTCGAAAATTTGATAAAGGCGTGTTATCGTCGATAGGAGCATTGGGCATGACGAATGCTTCCATTTCCAATCTATGGTCACTAGTTTCGCCCACCACTATTTTGTAAAAATGCGTGGGGACTGCAACATGATTAGTTCCAATAACCTCGTATTTTACATATTTTTTTCCATCCGCCTCCATTCTGTTGGGCAAATTTTATCAATCCATAACAATAAAATACAAGCACAGAGGAAATTTAGGAAATACTTACTTCGGCAGGTAAAGCGGACCGGTGCAAACATAGACATCCGTATAAACATTCGTCAATTTTCTTACATATTTCTCTAATCTATTCCACGAATGTCTATTAAAACCTGCTCCGACTTGCGGAGCCATGTTCGATAAATAAAAAGTTTCTTGTATGTGTCTTTGGTGCAATTTGTGGTTTCCGGCGGCTGCTAGGTGACCCCTATCGTAGCCGCTGCCCTTATAATCGTGATTTTCGGATCTGCAAGAAAAAAAACCAGAATTAATTCACTAATTAGAATTGAGCTGAAAATTAAGATTCTAAAAAATTAGAACTTGTTGCAACTTTATGTTTTGTATATTTTATTTATAAGAAAGAAGCTTTTTTAATAAATAATAATGCGTTAGGATTTTATAATACAAGGAAGATAATAGTACATACCTAAAAAATGGGTGTATGCTTTCATCAGGGCGAAATTCACATTTCGATCTATCCACATTTCCATTTACATATATCCTGTCTTTCGTTAAATGTTCAAAAACCCAATGAGCGACTCTATTTCTTCTGTCGTAGGACAAAACGAAATCTTCGAACGATCTCACTGTGTCTAATCCCGGAAATCCATATTTCATAATCTGTCGAATGAAATCGATACAAAATAATCTTTATTTTATTTATGACTCACTTTACGATACAATTAATTTTACACGCTCGTACGTTTTGTTTCATCGATTCTGCGAAGTTAACTAGAATTCAAGTTTAACCCTATGCACTCGGCCGTCCCTTCTCGGGGGACATTTCGAACGTAAAAATTAATTCTTCGAGTGCAAAGGGTTAACAATCTGATAAAATTAATCGAAAAAAATAAAAAACAAAATTGGGTGTATTCACTGTTGTCAAAATGTCGCACAGAAATAAAATTCGAATTTTATGATTCGCACTAAATTTCTATTCAGCAAAAACTATAGAAACAGCAAAGCGAAAGCTCTGAAAATTGCTTCCACAAAATGAAAAAGGACAATAAAGGCGTAGAAAAATAAACACAAGGGAAAGTAAAGTAAAATCAACAAAACCAACTTCGGAAACTCTGCTGGCAGTACTAGACAATTTTGCACCCATTTCAACTTCTTGCTCGACTGGTACAATTGGAGTCGCGGCCGAAACTGTGCCAAAAATTGGTAAAGCGGGCATGCTCCTTTTGACGTTTAAATTAGTAGCCAGAATGGAATTTCGTCGACATTCTTCTTCATCCTCTACCACGTTCAGGTGTTGATACTGTTTCTGTCGTTCTAAATATTGCCCCAGATACAGTCCACCGATACCCGCACTCGCAACTGCGCTCAATTTCAGCGCCAATTTCGTCGCGTTCTTCATAATCACGGACAATTGAAGGGAACTTTTCTTCGTGAGAAAACCCCCTGTATATTTATTATGATTTTCACACGTGCTTTCCTAGCAGACGACCCTGCACACGTTGCAAGTATCAGCTGTGCGTTGATAACAATTTTCAACGCATGCGCGTAACAGAAGATATGCGAAAGTCGATCAGTTGAATTCCAAATTTTTCTTATTTTCAAATTTATGTAAATATTTTAATAATATACGCTTTTTTTATTTACTCAAAAAGGAAGAAATGTTATTTTTTTGAATTTGTGATTTATCCAATACAAATTATTAAAACAGAAATTAATAATGATTAATAATATTAATATCGATGATTTAACAGGTGTAATGGAATTTATCTTCAAACATATATTTTGCAATTTTAACGATAAATAGAAAATAATCGTACATTTATTTGTATAGTAGAAAATAATCGTGATTTCATTGTATTTCGTTAACTTAGGAAACCCTTTTTTTTTATACATCGAAAAATAACAACACAGCGTCATATTCAATATGACGAAACTTTCGCTTCTTTCAGTCTTCATCCGAATCTCCAACAAGAATGACATCGTGCCCAGGTATCGTATTTGGGTCGAAAGTGGACTCGAAACATTTTTTAAAAATTAAGCGAGCTTTCTTTGCTGGCTGAGAAGGCGGCGAACTGGGTACGATGTCTTCGTTTTGATCAAAGTTATCAATTCCTTCATTTATTCCTATCGACTTTCTCCTACTTGTATCGTCTTCTTTTTGTCTATCGGAAGGCTCGTTAACTTCAATAATTGATTTCCTTTTATGCGTGGCGAAAATCGAACGACTTTCCTTCTTTTCTTTGGCTACTCCCGACAATAAAGACGTCGTAGCAGTTGTCGCATCCTTCGATAACAAATCTAAAGTTTTCCCATTACTTTTTGACCCTATGGAATTCTCATTTACTTTATCGTTACAATTAATTTTAGCTAATTGGTTAACCATCTGCAAAGTCGAGGCGTTCGTGTCGAATCTCTTGGTTTTTTCCTCCGGCAGAAAACAAGGATGGATAAAACTATCGTTCGCGTTACCGTTATTTACGGTGGTTTGATTACTCTTCTGACTCGGTTTTCGCCGAGATGTGTTTTTACTGGCTGCTCTCTTCGTCGTGTTTTTCGCCTTGGATCTACTCTTTACAGTTTTTTCATGAGCCGCAACGATCGTGGAATTATCAGGCTGGCTGTCGTTATCCGGATTTAACGTAGCCAGTAAAAGATTCGTTTCGAAGGAAGGACTTTTCATTATAAATACAACTGGTCTGAAAAAAGAAAGTTTTTATTAAAATTCTTTTCGATTGTTTACGACAAAGGAATCGTTATGTTATTTATATCTACTGTTTTCCATTTATTTTTTTAAATGTATTAGGAGTAACAATGATATATTAATAAACGAGAAATATAATAAATTAATAATTAATTATAGTTTTCGGATATTGCTGATTAAGAATCTGATGGTAGATTATTATTTTTTCTTCTTTGCGTTTCGATTTTTGGTTTGAATTTTGACAATTAATTAATTTTAATGAATTCATGAATTAATTAAGAAGGAATCTCATACTTTCCGGCTGATTCAAACTGTATGTTCAGTGGAAGTGCAACAGCTTCTGCCAAGTTTAGAAGGGCTCGGACTTCTTTCATACAAAATGTTATCGATACCTCGTTCTGAACGGTATATTTATCGAATTCTCCAATGGCTAGGGCCAATTGCGTCCTCGTAACGTTTGCAATACCTAAAAAAGGGAAAACAAATTAAGGTAAAATGGAACCGATGAATTTTTATTACGTCATTGATAATAAATACTTACTGGAAGTTTCGTCGACGTAATTCCTCAAGAGAACCCTCTGCGGAGTAACTTCTAATGTAATCTCAACAGTATTTTGTTGGAAATTGTGAATAGCGTCCAAAAGAACTCGTGATTTACACGTCAGGTGATTCGGCGACCCATCTTTTATATAAACCGCCTTCAACGTTTGGCAATCGATGATCGGTAAAAGATGTGTTTTTGTTATACTGTTTCGATGCTTCATGAGGAACAATAACTTAGAAGCATTCGGTTCTAATAGAATGTGGCAACTTTCGACTTGTTTGTCCAATGCTCCAGGTGTTTTAAAAACAGCCATCGCACTCTAAACAATATTTTGTACAACAGAAATAAAAAAATGCGAAATATAATAAAAAGTAAGATTGGACAAAAAGTATTTAAAAATATCGAAATTAAAGAAATGTAAAAATTTCACTAAATTAAAAGCTTTGTTCGTTACATAATTGATGAAAAAAAATAAAATACAAGGTTTGGCAATTAACTTTGAGAAATAAGTTCATAGGAATTCAAAATTTAGAGGATTTTTAATTGAAAAACAGGTATTCCAACTTACTCTCATAGAAATTTTACATTTCAAAGCATCTTCCTCCTCCAAATCTCCATAATTATAGGACGAAAAGAAATTTTCGTTAAAAGTAACATCCGCATATGCAGAATTTGCCATATTTACACATCGAAAAGATATAAAATTTTCTTGCGGCTGAACATACATTTCATCTCCAATTTTGGAGAGAGCGTGTATCGCTTTTGCTAATACTAATAAAAAAAGAAACATAATTTATTAGATAAAACATTAGAAATTTTCAACAGTTTTTTATGTTAATAACTTTCCTGAAAGCAAAGTTTTATTTTGCCTTCGAAACATTAGCGATTTTTCTTTTAAACGATAGGCATAAAATGCATTTTGCAAAAAGGGGTGGGGGGAGATCTACTTAATTCAACCCCAGGAGTATTAAAAAAAAGGGGTAGAAAATAAAAGAATAGAATAAGAATCTGAAATTTTTTTTTACTTTAATATAACATCAAAAAATGGTTGATACAGTTCCACTGTGTTTAAAAAATTGTCAAAGATGTTGGAACCAATAAACTTTACGCATACTAGAGTCATTCAATAAAAAGTATAATAAATAAATAGATTGGATGAGAAAATTTGAAGAATTCATTGCTTTCAAAAAACATAACCTAAAAATTAACAAGGAGAATACCTTTGAGATTTGATCCCGGAATTATACATTTCATGATGACGCTTCTAAATGGTAAGCAAACGAAAAGGAATCGTCCCTGTGGAAAAATTCATGTAAACATTTAGAACTTAAATAATTAACTGTTTTTCAATGTGATCATACTTGGAAACACTAAATACAAAACTTTCGCGCTAAATACAAAAGGTGACAGCCATGGTGGTTGTTTGAATCTGCTCTTTGTTCGTGGCAACGTCGCAGATTTTTCGCGCGTCTATTCGACGCGCGCAGTTATGACTCCGCGGTAAATTAAATCAATAATATAGTTTTTATAGAATTTCATTAATAATTAATAATACAGAAACTCAAATTGCAGCGACTTTAATTACGATCGTTAATAATTAAGTATTGAGTTCTATTTGACCCATTGCGAGCTGTAAAAATAATAAAATGACGAAGGGCTACGTCATTTTATCCTCGCGCATCACTTTGACGCGTATAAAAATTAGTACAAAAATAATATTCAGTTAATGTACGTATTAAGAAATCGAATGCTCGACTTATATAAAATTCAATTAATTACATTCCATTCTATAGTTACTCCTTCCTTAACTTCATTGAATATTATTTTTAAAAAAGAAACTCTGTGTTTGCCGCATCGATGCGTCAAAAAGACGCGGGAAAATGAACGAGACAGTCAATTTCCGAATAGCACCGCGCATATATCGCACTTTCGATAATTTCGATAAATCGAACGATTGCGGATTCGTTGTCACCTGTCAATTTTACTTTCATTCTTAGTATAACCTTTTCTAATTAACAAAATACGCTGAGGAGAGCGTTGTATAAAAATATTCTATCAATCATCCACCCGAAAATTGCTTAATTCGTTGTATATATAATTCGACATCATGGTAAGCCGCCTTCGCCCTCGAATTAATTATTTACGAGACATTAACCTTGCCGTGTGTAACCTATAGGGGGGTGTAAAATCAATTCTGCTCACTGGGATTTTTCTATGCAGAATTATTTACCTACTCTAATATAAAACATTTAATTGCAAGAGACGTCAGTCCCGCATATTGATATTCGAAAGCTTTAAACGTTCGTTTCTCTTGTATTTGGACTTCATCGGAGGTGCCCTGTGAATTTCCGAAACATTGTTGATCTTTATACACATTAATACTTATTTCGTTGACATTTATAATATTATAAGCGTGCACGTTGAAAAATAATAATTTGTACCTCCCAGAGTTACGTGAGAAACACTTATCCTTAATCCTTTGTACTTGAGGGTCATCGCTGTCGAACTGTGTCGGCGAGGTTTGCTATAATTCATGTAATTAAACATTGATATTAATAAGTAAAAGTTATTTAAAGGAACTCCTGTTTAAAATAAAACCAAAACCCAGCAAAAGACATTTTTTGGTATTTTCATATACTATTGTTTCTTCAATATTTTTGAGTACTAAATAAAATAAAGATTTTGAGAAACGTTTATTACAGCAAAAACTATTAATGTTGAAATCAAAATAATATTTCTGAAATGTTAAATATACTTTAAACACTGAGCGCTGACATACAAGTGCAAAAGATTGAGCTTTTACTCTATCTCGGATAATTATTGGTCACATAACTCGCAGTTCCTAATATATAAAGAAAAAAATTGTTTAACTTTATAATTAACACTTTACCGACCGTTAGCGATTCAACAATATTTGTGTATCTGACCGGCCGAACGATGATATTAATGCTAATTTATTTTTATTAAATCATTCAAGACCGATTGCACACCAGGTGTACAACCGGTCTTATAACCTCGTCAATAAAAAAAAATTGCTCTTGGGGACCGTGTTAAAAAAAAAATTGTCGTCTCGATTGGGTTAAGCATTGGCGACAAAAAGCCGATTAATAGGCTAATGGTTGATAAAGCGTTAAGATTTATGGGAAATAAAATTTGTTGTTTTAGCTGGTATTAGTATTGGGTGATCTACACATTCCACATAGATGCAGTAGTCTACCGAGTAAATTTAAGAAACTTTTAGTACCTGGTAGAATACAACATATCTTGTGTACCGGTAATTTGTGTACAAAAGAATCATATGATTACTTAAAGACTTTAGCGAGCGACGTCCACGTGGTGAGAGGAGATTTTGATGAGGTTAGTCCCTATGTTTATATTTAATTTTTATATGTATCGATATTAATATATTTTTTTCTCCTTTGTCTTATAATATAGAAAAATGTTGGTTTTTTAAAGAGAATTGTTCTGAAAGCATATCCAATATTCAGTTTTATGAATTATGAGACATATTACAAGTGTAGAATTTCACTCATGTATTGAATGTTACAAATGGATCTAAATATATTATTCTTATACTTCGTATAACCCTGAATCTTGTGTTCCTTTACATTAGCTTTCATTTTCTCAATACTGATTTTGGTCTTATCTTTTTTCATAAATTCAAGCTTTGTGACTTATGGCTTTAATTTTAATTTTAGAATCTAAATTATCCAGAACAAAAAGTAGTTACAGTTGGCCAGTTCAGGATCGGCTTATCTCATGGTCACCAAGTTGTTCCTTGGGGCGATCCAGAATCCTTAGCTTTAATTCAGAGGCAGTTAGACGTCGATATATTGATATCGGGCCATACACATAAATTTGAAGCGTATGAACATGAAAATAAGTTTTACATTAATCCTGGGTCAGCGACAGGTGCTTACAACCCACTCGATACGTAAGTCGTCACATATTTTGTATGAAAACATTCTAGTCAAAATAATTTTTTTTATTTTGGAAGTAAAGACGCAACTGTCTTTGCTGTCTATATCCTTTACCTCTCTATCACTCCTTCGAGGATACCAGTCCAAATATTTCTATTTCTTAAAATTCATTATCGTGGCACTGTAATGGAAAAGTAAAAGAAAAAGTAAAGGAAAAGTGGTACGTTTTCTACAAGGAGAAAACGTATAGTGCATTTTAAGCACAAGTAAAAAATTTCTTCACTTTTATTTGATAACGATACTCCATTATAAATACTATAATTTTATTCTTATATTGTGGTCCTCATATAAAATCTTTTTGATGAATTTATAGAATTCCTACATGATGACTGAACTGAATTTTAATTACCTAATAACTTAATTTACAATTAACACTTCTCTTCCATAAATTTTTAAAATATTTAGTATTAATAGAATTTGCGTATTTCATAGTTACTGAATAAACTTTTGCGGTCTTTATGATAATTTTAAATAAATCATTAAAAACTGTCATTTCTGAGAAGAATTACTTTCTCAAAATAGAATTTACATTACATAAGATAAAAAGTCTGACTTGCGCCTGTTTTTAATAGGCGCGAACGTGTTAGTCACGTACACATCTTTTCAACCTTACGTTATACTTGCTAATTATTATAATATGCTTTATTTCCTAGACTAATACATTTAGATAAAATGGAAATAAGTCACTACAATCAAATAAAGCTGTAGAAACGTTTTATTATTTTTTTATATTTTTCTAACTTTGTATGGCTGGTATTCCGATTAGAAAATATTCTCTTTTAAGATATTCCTGAACAATATTCACAACTTTCATCGCTTGCAAAAAAAGGAGATAGTCTTTTATTTGCCATTTTTCCTTTCAAACTTGTTTACATTGACGGATATTATAATCTAGTATTTCTATGTATTTTCATATTCAGATCAGTCGTTCCATCGTTTGTTCTAATGGATATTCAGAGTTCAACTGTTGTCACCTACGTTTATCAACTAGTTGGAGACGAGGTGAAGGTTGAAAGAATCGAATACAAAAAGAGTTAGAGAAGAGAAAAGGAAAGGACATCATGATTGAATATCAAGTATCTGCTCTGAAAAAGAGGAAGGAGTGGACAAAAATCTTATGTGCAGGACGTGAATCTCGTCAGGCATCCATGATTATTATTACTATTGTTACTATGATTACTATTTTATTGTATATTATTTACAACGATTTATATTCTATATATTAAGAAATTCATTTCTTTTCCACAGTACCATCGGAGTACATTTTAAGAATTATACAATTTCTTTTGTAAATACTACAAAGCTGTGTATTAAATTGAAAGTGCACTTAATGGGTGCTGCTGCTATATGGAAAATCAATTTTTCATGGTTATTTGTATATTTATCGTGCATGGTCCAGTGCATTTAATCAGTCTCACTTAAGATAATTAATAAAAAAAAATATTTTCTGACGGGAAAAGAATGTTACCTGTTTCTGAAGTTAGTAATGTTTTTGTAAAACTGTTGCTTAATTTAAAAAATCCTAGAAAAGAAAAATGGAAATTTATCACTTTGAAATCTCGAATACAAACATTTGAAATTTTCAGGTATTCAAAGTTTTAAAATTAATTCTCATTCCATTAATTCCAGTTCCGAAATTATTTTTCCCAAGAATCGCATATGAGAAGATGACATTGATATGAAATATTGACATGGAACTCTTAAATTGCAACTTTGAAGAATTTTCTCAGTAAAAATTGCAAACTTAAACTATTCTATTTTGAAAAAAGCAAAACAATTAGGAAATTATTTATATTTCAATTTTCAGATTTTAAAATTTACACCTTATCAATTTTCATTCTTTATCATTTTTTCTTGGCATTAAAATTCAAAATCCTTTCCAGAATGAATCCAGGAAACATCTATTGAGTTGGCACTTGAATAATTCCGGATTCTTCAAAGAAAATAAATTACAAAATCCACAATTACTTAGTTGCTAACCCAATAATATCGGAATACAAAACCTCCTTGTCGGAGATGACCAATCTTTACGTCTTAAAACACAAAATCTTTAAACTCAATCGGAACAATGGCAGTCAAAACTTCTCCAAAGTTTCGATTACAAACACCCGACGCGTAAATTGTTATTCCACAAACGCACCACGGTCCCTATTTACGTCAGAAAGCGTCACCTATCCATGTAATTAGATTTGGTAAATAAATCTGTATCTAATTAGAAGAATTTAAACACAAAACAACAAAGGAAGAAGAAAAAAGGGGAGACGAAGCGGGAGTGTTGCCTGCCAACAGTAAGTGTAACGCCTAAAACAGAAACTACCGCTCCCAAAATAAACAAATAAACAAACAACTGTTGGAGTTCTATTTGGGCAAGGAGTAACGTCAGCGACGATGTCTTTCCAGTTAATCTGAAGTGACCTGAATTCGGATGGGAAGATAAAGCATTTTATCGCATGGACAAAAGTCTGTAATTCGTGAAAAGTCATCAGAAAAAAAGCGATAGGGAGTTAGCTTTATTAATTGACGCGATTCAGTCTTCTTGGATTTCAAGGGAATCCTTATCGACCATACATATGAACATGAGAACGTGCAGCCATGCTCGTGTTCGAGCCGGAGAGAAATCGAAGGAGGCAGACGAACGTTATAAAGCTACACTTGGACAAAGTAGTGGAGGTAAGCAGCGTTGGGAGCAGCGTCCCTATAAAAAGGGTCCACCCCGGTTTGTTTTGGTTCAGTTGGAAAGTGACTCTCGAGTGACAAACGTGAAAGAAAGTCTTATTTCTACGATCAGCTTTGTTCATCAATTTAACGAGCATCAATAACAATTGAAACAATGGCAACTGCTCTGTTGAAAACCGGCATACGCCTCGCCTTAGCGAAAGGTGTCTTGGAGAAGAAACTCGTTCCAGCCGTGGCATCTTCAGCCGTTTTCAAAATGGAACGGCTTGGCGTCCTTCCAGAATCTACGTTCCAGGTGAATATCTCTCCAAGCGTTCTCTTGATATTCGGCCAACTACAGGATGCCGAGTGGACTCCATTGAACTCCATTCTACCGAAAACATTCCTAACAATTTGCTAGAGTGTAAATATTGCGTTGGCAACTAAGTAATTGCGGATTTTGTCATTTATTATCTTTGAAAAATCCGCAATTAATTAAGTGCCAACCCAAAACTTTGCTAGTTTCTATAGAAAAATAGGTAGTGTTTTGAAACATTTCCATTCCAGAGAAATTAATTCTTTGAACAAAATAATGTTGATAGAAAATTTACAAATAATATAAAATGTTGGTATGAGAAAAAAAATTAATTCTTAATTCTCCAAAAAACTACAGTTTTTCCAGAAATTGTTTGTTTCTCTTTGGATGAGAAGTTTCAGCAAGTTTTTGATACAAGTTCAAACTTTCAGGGAAAGTACCTGAAAAAGTTAAAGAGAAATTTTTTCTTTAAGAATTTTTGATTTTTGCCGAGAATGCTTTAATTTTTCAAAGACTAAATATTCCCACTGGACAGCGGGCTCTAATTGAAGCACTTTGCGCTTCAATTCCTTTTGCATTATTGTCATATGCGGTTATGATGCCTCAAAGGAATTGCCGTGTATTTTTAGGCTAAGGCTTTGATGTTTTGTTTTGAGAGCTTCGTGAATTCAATCCTATGATGAAGCGAATGTGTTTTGTGAGCGCAGGGAAACCGGTTTTCTTCATCTAAATAATATTCCTACGATACTTTATTTTCGTAGGAGAGAATTTATGTCAGGTTATAAATCAAGTTTTGTTGAATTTGACCCAACTCCTTATATTTATCGTTCAAGGGGAGTTTAATAACAACATAATTTAATATATATTTTCCTATTTGGTTAAATTTTAATAGAAAGCTACTCTTTTCCATAAAAAATCTTTTATGGAATAGAATAATTTTGCATTCCTATTTCTTTCATGAAAATCTTTATTTCCTGCAAAGTCTGGTTTACTAAAAATGACAATATTATAAAATATGTAATTAGTACATTTTTTTTAAGCTAAAGGGGTAGTGGAAAATTGGGTGGCACTTTTTTGGAACGGAATATATTTTATTCATATATTTTAATATACGCTCTATTTATATGAACAAATAGTGAATAATTAGAAAGTTAAAGTTGTATTGATTCTTCAAGAGTATGATGTGTTACGATTGAACTGGTTTTATGTCACCTACACTTCTAGAAGGAAAACGGTTACCACACTGCTCTACAAAATGAAGTTGAATGCCCTTTTCATGTATGTAAATCACAATTCCTATTGAAACCAAAACATCTTATGCAATCAAAACTCCTTTGTTTTCCGGAACTTTTCGAAACATGGGATATGTGGAATCAACGAATCTTCAAATCATATTAAAATATGCATATGTTATAACATTTAGAGGTAACCGTTGCTCCATATCGGTATTTATTTTTTCTCAAAGAATTACATAGCATTATCATAATGATAAGATTTGAACTTTTGCTACCCCCGGGATATTTTTGTATTAAATTTAATTTTTCTAATTGTGTAGTTTTACTCTTATTGAAATTGACAGACTTATTGCAGGGATTTTTCATGTTGAAATGGAAATTCTCTTTAAATTATTTCTAAAAGCATATATTGCAGTTGAAAAAATTCCTTCGAATCGAAGTTCGAATTTTGTCGCTGAAATTGGCCATTTATACAATTATCAAAATTTTTAAATGTAGAAGCTATAGTTTTGGGTATTGAAAAAATAGCAAAATCAAGTAAGAAAAAAGTTTTCTGTTATTTTGCTAGGAAGAATAATAATAAGTAATTTAAAACAGTATGAGAAGATGTTTCAATTCCGTCAAGTATACTCTGAAGTTTAACGGTACCAGGATACAGTTAATTTAAAGTAGCTGTACTTGAAATAGAAATTTGCTGATGCAAAATTTAAAAAAATATTATTGTTAAATTTGCAGATTTAAACAAACCGCGGACATTAGAAAAATACAATTAGTATCAGAAAATCTACTGTTCTAAATTATCGCGTTTTTAACATTTTTTTTAATTCGCCAAAAAAGTATATAAAATTCACCAGTTACTCGAATCTTCAAAGTCCTGTAAAGTTACCAAAGCTTACTCGCTGTGACAATATGAAACCTCAACAAATTTGAGAAACTTCTTATGAAGAAAGAGCGAGAAAAGGTCAGAGATCCAAACATCTAACTTAATTACAGACCAGTTACCATTACGTTACTTCGCACATATCTGTTTCCCAGAATACAAGACCAAAAACGGATTTTAACGAGACCAAGGGAAACAGAAAAAGAAAAGATAACATCTTTATCCGATCTGGTCTCAATTTTCATTGCGTACCGAAACGTGTAATTTTGATATGTAGTTTAAGTCATAAACCTTCGGTAAAAAAAATTACAGAATTTTATGATAATGATCTCATCATTCTGGTGATGGATAACACCATCATAACGAACGTCCTACTTACATTGATGAGAAAGGATATGGTTCTACTATTTTTGTTACTTGATTTTTGCCACGTACGCTTTAATCCTTTTTTTTATCAAGATAATTCCAATAGAATTAATTTCATTCCCTTCAAAAATGTATTCTGCATTTCAAGGTGAACCAGCAAAAGGATTATATATATATATTTATATATCCTTTCCCTTTTTTTATATAAGAAAAAAGAAAGCAACAAACTGTGAAAGTCCTTCCATTAAGAAGCAACTTGGTTGGTTGCAATTTTTGAAAAAAAGAAGTTTATGGGGTGAATTTTAAATGTTACCGGTTAATAGTGAAAATCGTATGAAGTAAATTAATTCCCATTCGTTTTATAGCAATGGAAGGTCGGAACCCGATTCTCCATTCGCTGCAATTCAATGTAATTCAATAATGCATCTTTGCATCGTTTTCAATAGGAATTTCTGATCAAGGACTTTCTCCATAGGGTGTCTAAATCAACAAGATAAATTATTGTGTCACAAATTACGTCTCTGTGACACAGATTTCTGTGCTAAATTAATTCCAGCGTATTGATATCACATATAATTTGTAACAATTGGGGCGAAAATTGAAAATAGTGATTTTGGAGGATTATATGAAAACAATTGGAATTATTCATTGTTAAATTCGAAAATTTGGAATTTTGTGGATTTTTAGAACGGATTTTTAGAATCTGTAAAATACACAATTTTTAGAGGGAAAATAGGTTCCTTCAAATTCCGTAAGTGAATGAAAATTTAAAAATTTCAGAGTTTACTGTTCTTTTAAGTTAAAGTATACAGTTATTATTTATTTCATATAAACTATAGTAGGTCAAGATTCGAAATTATTTGTGGGTCTCTTTTAAACGGGAAGAGATTAATTTATTTCGACATGATAAATTCAGGCCCCCTAAAAAGTGACATTGAAATTGAGACGCAGAACCACCTAATTTCGTTCCATTCGATTCGCTTGAATCGATTAACACTGAAAAATAATCTTTTGCAATCAAAAGTCATTCAACATTACCATCGCAAATGGCTCCGAAAGAAAGAAAAAGAAATTGTCGCACAAAAGAATGATTAAATAAATAGATTTCCATTGAAAGTTTTTACTAAATCCATAGAAAGTTTCATCAAAAATTGAGAAAGAAATGAACAAATTTATTTCCTTACAAATTAATACCCATTGAAGAAGTTCACATTCAAAATTAACCAAAATATATAACTATTGTGGAAAATAATAAACAAATGAATTTCCATGGCCTTGAACAACCTAAGAAATTTCCTGCAGCTACTAAAAATAATATTTCAAATTTCTACAAAAATCTATCCTTTGTAAACACACTGCAAATGCTGACCATATGAATATTGAAAATTACCATGGAAATCCATGTGGAAATTACTTCTCCTCTTCTCCAAACAAAAAAAAAGAATTGTGTCACAAAGTCATAAACAATTGAAATTCGACGGAAATTCCCACTACCTACATGAATTTTCATAAAAGGGAGTCTCATTTATAATAAATTTACATACTTGTACTTTATTCGAAGGTAGTTATTTTCGGGAAAGGAAAGCTGTTTTAGCAGGTAAACATTATCTCCCAGGTAGAAGTTCATATCTATCTGTTACTTACAGTGACGAGCTCCACAAAAGGGAACTGTACCGTCTCGAAAACCATTCAAACCTGAGAAAAGTAGGTAGAGAGTAATCCCCTCTATTGAAGATGAGAGCTTTCATAAAATGTCTAGAGTGTGAAGAAAGGCAAACTTTCCAGAAAATTCTAGGCACTTGAGAGGCAAGAAATTATCGAATTGCTTGTTTGTCAAATATCTTAATCTGAAAGAAAGAAAAAAAAAAGAAAATTATTGAAGGTAGATATTTCATTTTCTGGGGTCAAATTTTCATTCTCATCAATTTCTAGAGTTAAATTTCAATATGTTTCATGTAGACTGCAATATTTTACATGTTTACTAATAAATATTTCTATACAGAATATTTTATTAGTAAATATTAAAATAATACACAGCAGAAACTACTGAACCATAGAAAAATCTTCTAGTTTCACTTCCTTTTTCACGCAACATTGAAAATGGATTTTAAAAAATTATAAATAATACATAGGATGGTTAATTGCATATCACCTGTCTTTCTTGCATGGAGAGGAACGCAATCATTATCAAAACCATTAATGTTCATCGCTGCACAGTTGCAAACGAGTTGAATGCACTCGGTTGAACTCACTTTCCTCTCCTTACCATTTTCAGCCTTGAAACCGTAACTTCTTCGAGTGGAAGTTCTGGAAAGAAATGAAAATGTAGGAATTTAGTGACACTCTAATCTCCCTCTTGAAGCAATAATATTGTTGCAGGAGAAAAAATTCCAGAAAAACTGAACATTCGATTGAAAATTCCTGGACCGACTCAGCTTTTTACAAAATTCGATGGATAATTATAAAAATAATGTTTCAAATGTAAAAAATGTGCTAGAGATGAATTTGAGCAATTTCTATAGCATAACATTCCTGTCGAATGCAGTTCAAAAGTATTGATCGATGCACCTGGCTTGCAATGCAGTGTAAAGCAGGAAGTGAAACGAATCTGGTACTTTTTACCACGTGCGAGCGACTTTCTCGATACCGTATAATAAATAAATACCTGCAACACGGAAAACATTTGCTTTTCACGTCCCCTAGATTGCTACAATGCAGTAAAATTTACGACCCTCAAAGTCATAAATTGTGATGCACTCTGTCGAATTTAGGAAGGTTTTGGGAAATTCTTAATTTCATATCTTTCTGGATGTAAATTTCAAAAATGCAAAAAGATCCTGAAAATACACTGCGGTAACTCCAACGAGGTTTTAGGAGGATTCTATTTCTAGAGTTCCTGAAAAAGCAATAAGAAGTATAGAGAAATTCTGAAGAATATGAGTTCCTAACGGCAATGACCGAAAATTAAAACTTTCATCCCCTAAATTAGTATTTTTCTCTGGAATGCCATAATATTTTTCGAAATTAAATGTTTTTCGATTTACATTTATTTCTATTCAATCAATTTTTTGATCCTTGGAAAATGAAACCCTAACATTTAAGAAAAAAAGTGTCTTTTAATTACTTCAAAGAAACTTAATTATTCAATCAACGCCGAATCCCCATACGTTCTGTGAATTTGCGACTTAAAGCAATAACAAACTCTTGTCGGAAGTCTTTAATAAACCCCATTTTGATCGTACAAGTAAGATAATTATAACTCATCGACGTTGTGACATTAAGAAATACGAGGACAGTAAGAAATTCTATACTGAAAAAGGAGTCTAACAGAACCACATAAAAAATTTTACTGTAAACGCCCGATATAGAATGAAAAGGAAAGAGAATTCCATGGCATAGTTTTTATTATCTGCCATATGCTTCTACAGAATAGTCACTTGGGGAATAAAGTAGATGCAGCCGAGGCGGAGGATTTTACAGACAAATTTGCTCCTCTTCTTCTTGGAAATCCAAAAATCTGCTGAAAAAATAATAATGCAGAGGAGTTGTCTTTTTGAATAAAAAATTGCAATCTTCTGAGTCTGAATTTTATTGCAAAAGAAGATCCAAAAACTTAAAATATTAATAAAGTACGTGTTTTGCTACGAAAATTTCCATTAACAAATTTTTCAAATGAAATGGAAACCCATTAAATTTACATTCTAACGAAAATCTACTTTTCTGACCATATTTTGATTTCCACCATAGCAAAATAAACCATATTTCATCGATACAGATCCCCCCTCCTTTTTTCAATAAATAAAATTAGCTATTGTGGTTTATCTCTCCGGGTGGTGCCAAAGATCACGAATAATCTAAATTACAAGCTGTTTATAAACACACGTATTTTTTGTTCACAGTTCAACCAGTTGATAAAGCGGGAATACAGCAAACGAAATGTCCATCATACCAGAATTTCGGCTTCAATAGACGAAGGGAGCGATAGCGACAGCGAGAGCGATAACGAAGGACGGGTAAGAATTATATTCAAACAAAGTACTTCTTAATAAGATAAGTCAAAGAAGATTGAAGGCTCTTCCTGCTTCTCCGGGCCCTTCTCAAATATTCCAGAGACCGTTGGGTCCCTTGCCACAAAGGAGAAGAATCGTATAAAGCCGCATGCAGACCCAAAACAGATTACAGGAAATCACCGCGACGTCAATTCTAATGACGCATTCCTCCCGGAATACTTATGATCTTTTATCGATTCTACTCCCAAATAGAATTTTTTAATCAAATTTCTGGGGACAGAGAAAATTTGGAAGAGGAAGAAGAAGGGGAAGTTGATGTTCTTGAGTGGAAGAAAAAAATATCTTAGAAATGAAATAAATTTCCCGGACGTTGACAACTTCCTCCTTTAGTTCCTAAACTTTATTAAGACTGTTGCACAATAAACGAAAGAATTATGGATGAATTTAACCTTTACTTTGTCAATAAAGTCCCAGCATTGAAATCGATTCTATCTTTTTATGAGGAATATGCAAGTAAACATGCAATTGGTTACCTTCGAATCCAGTTTTGACGATTCTAAGCAACTGAATGTCCTAAAAAATATAGTATACAATGAGAAAGAAAAGAATTTGGTGAAATAATGCAAATTGGTTGGGAAAATAATTGCGTCTGAGATGTAAAATAATGAAATTCACTTGCAGAGTAATAAATATCTTGATAATTAATTGCAATTTTATCTCAAGCGTCAGCTTTTATTAATTCACGTGTTACTTTTATAGAAACCATTTTTTTTATCTCAGACAATTTCTGGTAACTTTTATTATTCTTACTTCCAATTTTACTATTTTTTTTCCAAGTGGCAAATTTTTGTTACTTTCTTAGCAAATTTTACAAATGATTTTTCTCCACTTGTATTTATTCTATCGCAACAATCGAGTTTTATATTGTGCAATATTTTTTTTTCCCACTGTGATATCTGCACCTCTTTCGATCTTTAATGTGCAAGAAGAAAGAAATATAATATATAAAAGAATTACTTTTCTTTTACATAACGAAGACGATGTGACCCCTTCTTCTCTGGAACTGGTCCCATGGTTTCATCATCGGACACTTGTAGCTTTCTACTCAAAGAATATTTTCTTGAATTTGGTTGCTTGTTCTGGTCTTCTGATAACTTATACGGTCACGCTTGCGTTAATGGTTTAAAGACACACACGTGCCTTCGACTTTCTTTGTTAGCCCAAGTACACGTGTACCTTTGTTTGTCGCCTAAAAAACATTTCTTGCTATGGGAAACTTGTCCCGTTGCAGATTTCCTGAAGCAAAAGAACAATTTTTTATCCGCCGCAAACCTGCAAAAGCCATACAAAAAATTTCCAATAAAAGTTGAAGAATGTTCAAACTGTTTTCTGTCCTTCGCCTACTTTTGAATCCCCCCAATTTGTACACATCTTTTTGGCCCTTTCCAATGTTTCGGCTCCAAACATCTTAATATTCAATCTTCCTCTCACTTGAATTTGTGCTGGAATATATATATTTACTGTATGTATAAAAAGAGCGAGAGTGTATTGGTGAAATTATTCTGAAAAATTAAAACAGGAAATTCTAAATAAAAATAATACCATAAGAACATGACTTTGATGTCGAAACTTTCCAAACTTGAAACCTTTGAGTTGCTTAAATTCTGTAGGATTTGTCACTCTTATTTTTTTAGTATTTTCTTTAATTATCCAAAAAAAGAACGGTCCCTCAAATATTTGTGTAAAATTAGAATTCATGAAATTCGAAATATAATATATACGGTTAAACTTAAGTTCGAATTTTTATCGAAAAACAATAAAATTCTACTAGATTTTAAAGGTCATATGACAAAAGCAATATTCAATGTTTTAGTAAATGCATACGCGTGAAAAAGAAACGTACTTGTTAGATCTTGAAAATGCACGTATTGCAAGCTTATTCCGATTATCACCACCCGCATGTTGCACAAAAAATGCTTGTAAACAAATAGTTGATTAAAGGCTGAAATGCAGAAAAAGAACAAGGACGAAAAATGCACTGTGGAAATTGTCTGCGATAAGTTGCTATCGGTTAAAAAATTACAATTAAATAACAGCTATCGCCGAAGATGAATATTTTTATTTTCCAATTATATAAATCAAAAAAGTCAAGAATATTTTTTCTTTTAATAGAAATTCCATGAAAATATATCATACTCTTGACAAATAATTGCAGGGAAATAATTTTGTACGAAATTGTTGATATTTAAAAAATATTCAAGTTCGACTCGATCTTCCAACACTTAAAAATAATAAAAATTTGCCTCGAGACTTCGAATCCCTGACTAAAATTTGATTTCGCTAACATTTCTCTATATCAAGAATTCTGCAATTTAATAACAGTTTAAAGTTAATCCCAATTTTGTTAAAATCATAAACCTTACCTTGATTACATTTCATTGGTCTTAAATATGACAAATTAATTACAAACACTGGAAGACCCACTTCCAAAATTTCCAGATGAAAACCCTAAATGTTCTCTCACTTTTATCTTTACCATATTTCTCAAAATAATCCTTATCTTTATCTTATCATCTCCTACAAGACCGATCCCAGAGTTACCTTGATCCAAATAGTGTCTCATCGACATCTATCCTTTATCAACATTCCTCCTATCAGTCGAAAGAACTGATTTCAGAAGGATCCGTCGTTATGAAATGAGAAATCTATTTATAATGACAGAATGCATTTATTGTTAGATCGCTGGGAGAGAAACAGACGAATTAAGTGTAATCTAAATTTCAATGCGGGTTCTTGGTTTTAGGGTCAATCTGCATTCTGGAGAAGGAAGATGCGAACATTACACAGCCATTTGGACGTTAATAAGGACGGCGTTATCAGTTATGACGACTTCATGCTTCTGGGAGAACGATTCGCGGCATTGGGTCATTTGACACCGGAAGCTAAGAAAGAATTTCAACAAGTTCTGAATGTAAGTTGGTCAAAAATTTTAATTTTCTTTTTAATTTTAATTTTAATGTTTTTACTTTAATCCAGTAAAATTTCGCTAATTAATATGTTTGTGATTTTTTTAACAGGATATGTGGATGGAACAGTGGGGCGAAATCAGCCCATACAACCTCATTGGAATCGAAAAATATCTGGAAGAAATGTCTCACGTGCTTAATGACGATTCTCTAAAGAAAAAGTGTCACTATTTCTTACCGTACCTCTTCAAAGTAAGTTTTTACAAAAATGAAAAATTATGTAATAATTTGGTTTCAAAATGACTTTTTTCTAATTTCCCTTCTTTGTCTTTTTTCAGGCTGTAGATAAGGATCAAAGCGGCGAAATTTCTGTGGAAGAATTCAAGCTGTTTTTCCAATGTCTGGGACTCTCACACGATGTAAGATTACATTCACCACCTACTTTTTTGTTCCAAAGTCTAAGAACATTGCAATGACACCATTGTCCTTAACTCTTACAGCACGCGGTGGTCTCCTTTAGCTACATAGACACAAACGAGGACGGTAAAATCAGTTTGGAAGAATTCATAAAACTTGGACGAGAATTCTTCGTGACGGAGGATCACAGGAAGCCCAGCAAACACTTCTGGGGACCATTAATCGATTAAACTATCTCTAAGCGGTCAAAAAGAGACTTTATTTTTTACCCATTTGAATTTGTGATATTAAATTTTGTATATTCTTTACTATGTAGATTTACGCAAGAGAATTTCGATGAAAATTTGTAGAATGTAAGTTGTCCTTTTATACCTGTATTTTGTAAGGAGTCTTCGATAAAAAGAAAAGAAAAGCAATTTTTATAAACCCACCAAAAGACGTTCCGCATCATATTTCTCATCATTTTTCATACTCATACTTTTAATATACACGAGAATTTCAAAAGTAGTCCATTCGATTTTTACACTCTGTATGTATACATACTACGAATCATCAATATACTGTAACTTTTGTGATGAATCAATAAAAGACTTAGCAAAAACTTATTACTTGGATTTATCATTTACGTGATTTCCGAAGCGAAAAACCTTCTCCCGTGAACGCTTTGAACTCGTCTTGTTCTTTTACCTGTAACGAAAAATTTGCGAGTTTGTTGTAAATTGAAAAAAACAAATAATTTTCCGAATCATACTATCGGGGATTTGAAAACCCTCAACTTAGTTTACCTCCGATTTAAGCATCTTTATAATAAGACAATTTTGCAATTTTTTTTTCCCATAAACTAACGATACAAAATTTCCAAAATTTCTCACCTCTTTGTTATTAACGGGCTTCATGTTATGGAAGAACCGAATCGTACCAATTTTGTAATCATAATCGGGAATCCCTCGAACATAAACTGGTTTATTGGAAACACCATCGGTTTGAGCGGAATCTTTGCGTTTCTTCCCATCCAAGCGATTTCCCTGTCCTTTAAATGCAACGAAACCAGCCGGTGCCGGCATCAAATCAGCTGGATCGACGATATTCTCGTCTTTCTTCACTTCTCTTTGAGGTTCCTTGTAACCAACTGGTGGTTCAAATTCGACGTTCATATCACACTCGATAATACTGACGGCGGGACCAGGTTTCGTTTCCAAAACGCACATTTCATAAATTCGCTGATTGTATTTTATAGCGATAATATCGCCAGTGGTTAAACACGCGAAGCTTCGCAAACCATTTTCTAAGACCGCCTTTGGATTTGTTATGTCTAAGAAATCCTCCGATTGTGGCTGGAATCGCGAGAATGTCGCCACTGGAAGAGATACGCTCTCGATGTTTATTAATTCTCCTTCTTCCAACAATAAATTGTGCATCATCTGAAAGCGAAAGGATGTTTTTAATTAACACTTTGCAAAATTTAGCTTATTCGTATAAAAATATATAAAAAATTTTGTTATCGACATGAATGTACACGTAAAATTAATATTTTTAATTTTTTAAGGTATTGGCAATATAAAGTGTAAATTTTATTAATATTCGTACATACCCAATATGGTAAGTACACTTTGCCTTCGTTGGCGACGAACTCCAAAACGCCGCAGTGAGTAATTCTGTTTGTTTTCTTGTTGGTTAATTTGAACAACATGGGATATACAATGTTCAGTCTTGTCAATTGTTCCAAAGCCGAAGGAGGCATGATAACTGTTGAAAAATAGAAAAAACAATTTGAAAAATATTATAAGTAAGTCAATATAAGATTTCATTTAATAATTGCCACACAATTTCAATGTACCCTGCATAACAATTTTGATTACCACGATTTTATAATTTTTCACTTTGTTAAGCGGGATGACAGATTTTGCTGGTACCAGCATTTTCAACTTAAGGTCTAATACGACCGCAGGAAAATGACAATCAATCATTGCCCACATGCTGCATACAAACGATGTGTGAACGAGTAATCGAATAAAGATCGAAATATTAAAAAACGATGAAATGTGGAGAGGAGAATTTTTGTAAATCAGTGTGGACTTTAAAGAGAAGCAGAACCTAGTTCAAGAAATTCTAGGACTTCTGGGATAATCGCAATATAGCTTTGTCTCGGTATTTCGAGACTTGCCAATTAGAAAACTCACTTTTTCCACCACGTTCCACATCCTGCCTCTCGTTTCCTGGCAGCATCGATACCGAGAAGCATTTGTACTGAGTGTTGAAGGGCCGAGGAATCTCGGGGAACATGTTGAACGAAAACTGGAAAAAATTTATAGACCGATCACAATTATGTTTATTCGATGGCAGCCCAGTCTCTGGCAGGGGTGGACAAGTTGCCACCCCTGGATTTGGCAGGGATCATTCATTGTTTGTAAAATTTTAATTAATGAAAATAATAATTGTGGATGTAGACAAAATTTCGACCCAGCCTTTGCCAAAACTTCTGTCACTCAAAGGGTCAAAATGTAGATTGAACGATATTTGAGTAATAACTTGAAGTATTTACACTATACACCTAACCTAATACACGGAATTTCTAGAAATCACAACTGGTCAAAAATTGTATCTTTTGAAGATTTAATGTTATTATTAATGACGCTGACGAACAGGACTTACCATTTTCTTGCCGATATTTATTTAATTCAGTCAAATGCAAATTAACAATAATAAATCGCAGTTGAGAATTTTGGACGTATCACAGAATGACAATGCCAATTGCCAATACTTGTGCGAAGTCACACTGTGTGAGTGTGAGTATGACAGACGAAAGAGTCGCTTCAAACCTAACCTCAAAATCCACAACCGCATCAGCTGATTGTCGCATTACGCACAGAATGCGACACGTCTGCTGGTTTGTTTATACGTATATTGTATGTACAAAGTATATTTGTAAGCAGATGGAAGTTGTTACTCGTTGTTTGTATGTTTTGTAATGCTAGTGATTATTTAAATGTTAATTTATTCGATTTTTTAAAAAAGTGGACTATGTAAGTATTGATATTTTTGAAAATATGTAACCAATTTGTAGAATCTTGAAAAACGCTGTTTATACATAACCTTTGTTCTAATTCTTTGTTATTCTCTTATTTCATGTAAAAATCGTTATTTTTGGCGTTGTTGATATTGAAGTTTTCATAATAATAAAAACCCTACGATATTATTTGAAAATAAAAAATGGCAATTATTTATACCCTGAAAGAGTTCAAAAAAGTTTTCTCTCTCATTATTGTATATAAAACTTTTTTATTGTTATAATTTTATATGGGTTTTTTATATTATATGTTTTGTTATCAATCCTATAAGTAATTCTGTTGACTGATATAACAAAAATTTCTGCAGTTCGAAATGTCTTCCTTCAAACTCCAAGATTTTGCCGATGCTTGTTGGTCGGACATCCTTTGTCTAGTCCAAGACGCCGCTGTGTATATCGACCATGCAGCTGCTGAATGTCTTCATTGGTATACCGGGGACAAAGCTTACTTAACATTAAAAGATGCCGGCGCGTCATCCGTTCATGACTTAGCGATGTATAATTTTTTGGTTTGTATCTAATAGTAAAAACTTATTTTTTTTGTGAAACATATATCTATACTTTAAGGTTAATTTTTTATTTAAAAACAGAACAGTTTCTAAATAAATTAAATCTTATAAATTTATTAATAATAATGTAACCTTTTATTTACAGACTGTGAAGGCCAAACATTCTAAAAAAGCTGTTATCATATCCACATCGGCAGATCCGATGTTCTACCAACAGACTTTGAAAATGATAATAGAGAAAAATGCATTCGAAAGCTGTAACATAGTTTGCGCGGCTCATTACAGCATCCTTACATATGATACTTCCGCTCTCGATGAAAACGAGAATAGCTATCAAAGGATAAAAAATGACGTATTGGATTGGATGAATTCCAAAAATTTACTAAACGTAATTTTAATTTACTTTACTTAATTTTAATATATTACACATTTAAAAAATATTCCTTGGCCCCTTTTTGTTCAAGTAAATTCAGTATCATTGTATCATTTGCTAGATTTCAATGTCTATTTCTAAAATAAATAGTTTAAAACGAAAAATATAAAACAAATATAAGATTACGCTCCTTTACAGGAAGCGCAAGTGGAAATCATGTTCAGGCCAATATTCACGGCGGCTGTGAACGAAAATATTTTTTTAACACCACCATTCGGAAGCATCATGCCACCGATGGATAAGAAGTCGATGGAGGAACAAGAGTTGGATGTTGATTTTCTTGTTAGTTCTTTTCATAGCTTATTTACGCATTTCAATTTAAAAGAGGATATTTATTCAATGGGGAAGTGCAGCGAATATATTACAGAAAAATTAGAGAACCTGCCCGCTGCTATCGACCGAAGAAAAGTGAGATCTTCTTTCCATTTATGCTATTGTGTAAAAAAATTTCTTTTCGTATTTTGATTATACCCTTAAATGTTCCTTTTACTTACAGCGGTTGGTTGGCCAGTCGGGAGTTTCGTTAATTTTAATCGACAGAACTTTGGATTTGTGTACAGCTACTAGTAACAATAGCGAATCCGTATTAGGACGAATTTTGAGCACTTTGCCGCATTTACCGCATCATTATAACGATGTTGCTGTCAATATGTCTTCCCTCTCGCCTGGAGGTGAGGAAATTTTACCGGCTATGACGGTACCAGGGTGTTTGGCAACCAAAGATATGGATATTTTGAATTTATTGATTTCCGGCAAGCAAAGAGACGTTATGTTAACGATGAATAATTTATTAATTGACATGTTGGTGAAGCAAAGTCCGAAAGCTAAGCTGGCCACGAGAATATCGGCTCATAGTTTGGAAAAGTTGTTGCATAAAGTTAGAGATGGTGGTGACGTTGAGTCTTTAATCAAATCCAGTAAGATGTTACAAGTGAGTCGTCTTAATTTTGTAAAAAAAAAAGGAATTGATATAATTTCTGTATTTTCTAGTTTTATTTTTAACGATCGATCAATTAAAAAAATTAATTTTATTTTACAGCAAATCGTAGCTGTAATCCAAGCACTCAAATCCGAAAAAACTGCACAATTGGAGCTACTTATAAGCTTGGAAAAATTGATATTACAGAATTTAGCAGTTAGTCGTGACTCTTCTAGTATTTTAGCGCAGGTATGTGTAAAATACTTCAAATTTCAAAATTATGTAATGAAAAAACATATGAAATCATACTCAATTAAAGAAAAAATATTGGATCGAACGCTGAGAAAAAAAAAAATATTTTCTCAATTAAGCTAAAACTAAATCATTTAAATTTCAGTATTTGATGCTTATGATTCTATGAAAATTTTATTACAGGAATGTTCTGAATTGAAAAACAATATTCTTTAGGAACATCATTTTATTTTTTAACACAGTCTTTTTACAAATTAATTTTCAGTTGAGTAACATTGTCAGAACTCGAAATGCCAGGGGACTGGACATGGATAATCTCCTTGCATTACTAATTTACATATCTGCACTTGCTGGCAAAGAAATACGATTTGCTACCCAACAAGTGGAACAATTAAAAGAAGCTATTGCAGAAGCTATCAGTGAAGATATCAATAAATGCAATGATATGAGTCAAGATGGCAGCGAAATGTCTGTTTATTTTCAAACTTTATTCATCTTAGGTTTGTCTTTCTTGCAGAATAAATTATATTTTTTTGACTTTTTTTTCCGACTCCAGGGAAGGATATAATATAATAAGAAATCCGTGATTTCAAATCCTTTCAATAATAAAATATATATTCTACAGTATTTAAAATATTTCAACAACCTTTCAGGTATTACTGATGAAGATGTGGCCAGAGAAGTTGCGGAAAAGATGACACAGTATATTACAAACGTCCTTTTTACAATTGCGCAACAGAGAGGATCTCTTCAAGATTATCAGTAAGATACAAACAATTTTTTAAGCGACTATTTCATCAAGGAAAAAATTTCAATCTACATGATCCTTCACTACGTGACTTATGAAAAATTCTAGAAATTATCCAAAAGGAGCTACAATGTATTCTTAAATGTTGGAAAAATGCATGAATTTTTATAAGTCTGTATTTAAATTAACATCCAATATTTTCATGATTTCTGAAAGGTCATTAATGAAGAAACCAAGTCGCCAGGAAATGGCACAGTGCGTGGGAATTTTGGAACGACTAGTTACAGATTTGCTAGATCCCAGTAAACCCGAAATACACGATTTGCAGCGGAAATCGTCGTCTTACATTTCTGCTGGTTTCAAGTATGTTCTTTGACCTTTTTTATTTTTTCATTTCAGCATTGAAATTGAACAATATTCTAATCATAATAATACTTACCTAATAAAAATTTTCAGTTTGCTGTTGAAAGGCAGGACGAAAACTCATCCTACAGATAATTCTTGGATAATAATTTACATCGTAGGAGGCATCACAGCGGAAGAAGCAAAGTTTATCCAAAATATCGTCGATTCGAAAACATCAAATTGTCGAATAACTTTAGCAGGATCGCGCTTCTTGAATCCGCTCGATATCGTTGAAAAGATACTTTTACCCGATCAGTGGATGTGTCAAAGCGAAACCGAAGGAATTCTGTCGAGTTAAAATATTTCTGTTTCCGTGGAAATAAAATATTTTGGAAATTTTTTATATTCGATTTATTTGAGTTGTAGTGATTCTCTTTTTTACAATTTCTTGCGACTGTAAGAATTTGTTGTATAGATCTTTTTTACATATTTCCTTTAAACTTCACGTATCTTTCCATGAAATTCCACTTTCCGTAATTTCATAAGACTTATTTACAAGCTTATCAAAAGTTTCTATTTCAGCGTAATATAGATCCAAATTTTGATTACTAATGAGTTTGATTCTACGAGTGATTCTTTCAATAGAAGGTGTTTTTACAATTTCAATGGAATCCATGACTCCTTTTGAGACAAAATTACTGGGTTTAGTGTAAATCGTAGCAACATTAAACTGCATTGTAATTTTCTGAATCTTCGCTAATAATTTTTTTACGTACATACTTTTACTTATAATACCACCGCATTCTCGGTCTTCCCAATAAAACGATGATATACTATCTATCGCCACTAATGCTATTTTACAGTCATTGGCTAAATTATTTTCCAAATAGTGCAACGTGAGAATCAATTGGTCTTTGGAATAACAATTAATTAATGTAAAATTTTCCAGACTTTTGGAGATTACGTTCTCATCTTCGCAGATCCTTTCAGGATCGGTGGTAATAATATTTTTCATTATGGTAACCAGTTTCTGCACTTTGAACTGAAAATCGGTATTAATTAGAACCACTGCCGCGTTTTCAGATCGGTGGCTTTTTAAGGGTAATATAGTTTTGGCTAACAGTTGAAGTAACAATAATGTTTTTCCAGTAGACTCGTTCCCTGTAATTTCTATAGTTTCTTTACTCTCAAAATCAGCAGGAAAAATCACTGTGTCAATTTTCAGTAACAACGGTCTGGTCGTTAATCTTGCTAAAAGTTGTAGACCGGACTCTACCAGTACCTCCGATTCCATATTGGTATTGATTGTTGCTTCATTGGAGAAAATTAAAACTCTAAAAGTAACAAAAATTAACAAAATTATAAAATTGATACCGTGTGATTTTCTTGAACATTTTCTTTAATAAGAGGAACCATCTACAAACTGTCCAATTAGATACTTGTATTTTATTATAAGTGTTTAACAATTATTGAGTTAAAAATTTTTTATTTTTATATTTATAAAACTTGCCTTTTAGAGGGTAAGTAATGGTTAACAAAAGTTAAATTTGTAATAATTAAAAATGTTAATTGAAATAAAAAGAATTCTAGTAATTGATTTACCCTCAATTTCCAAAAGAGGAGCAACAACGAACGTGAAAAATAACTTTCTCGCATCTCCCCGTTTTCCCAAAACTCTCTCGTCAACAATAACAACAAAGCACGGCCATGCTCGAACCTTTGTATCCGTTCGTTCGATGAATTGATGCCGAGGGGAAAGATCGATTTAAATCGCCTGGCGGAGAATAACAAGTTGGCGGCGCGCGCATCGCTCGAATCATGGGAAAAAATCTAACCTAAAATAGAAAATGGTCGTATTCGTATATCAGTTGGGGGTGTTGCTGCTGTGATCTATAACAGAGAGAGAACAACGACAATAAACAACAGTGTTTCTTTTTTTCTCAACTAGTAGTCTACCGATGGTCATTTTGTAGCCGAAGTGATACCGAGTGTGATGTGTTGCTTTAGTTTCGTCGTATTAATATAAGGAAAACGTGCGGGTTTACAAACATAACGTAACGAAGGTCAAGTCAACACGAAAATTTCAAGCGTCAGGTGATTGTACAGCCTTTTGTATGTAGCAGCAGCAGCAGTCACATTTATTTTAGTATCGTTATTGTCACTCGGGATTCCTGTTAATCGCCTTTCGGAGACACGCTTTTTTCGCAATTCCCACTTTTCTCTCTCCATCTCTCGCTTTGTCTCTCTCTTTCTCTCTCTCCCTCTCTCTCTCCCTCTCGACTCGATCCTTTGAGAGATATTTCTCTGTTTTAGATAAACTCCTCTTAGATAACATCTCTATTGTTATGTCTACATTGACATCTCGCACTTGAGAAACTTTGTCGTAGTTTTATTGACATTCACTTTGTCATCTTTCCGAAGTGGTTTAACAGTCAATCCCTAAGAGTGGGTTACATACAATGTTTTTGTAGACTGCACTCTCGTTGGAAAGAGTTGATTTGTTATTAACCCTTCAATGAATAGGTGAAACATCACTACATGCAAATTCTTCTTTTGGTATTATTGGAAAACCGTATTATTGGTAACATTGATACTGACATCGCTATTTTATTTGCGATAAGTGTAAAACATAAATTTTGTAACTTTTGTGATAATAATGTTTGATTGTTATAATATATTTAGTTTAATTTGTGTCTTTAACGATTTTTTCAAATAAATATACTTGTAATAAATATACAACTAATACTTCAGTACTTTAAAATTTGGCATAGGGATATTCAAGGTAAATAAGCATATATGAAGAAATAGAATAAATAAAATGAAAGTGTTGTGATATAGGATAGCATGAAAGTATGAAACATTTTAATATAAAAGAATGTAAAAACTGGAAGCTCCTCGGAAACCGAAAGGTGCGGGTCATAATAAACTAACTAACAAACTACAACTAACACTTTATAATTACTGACTATTGGAAAGGTTATGAAAAGTATTAATATACATAGCGATACACACCGAAACGTTGATTCTTGAGAATTTATTAAAATTATTTTAGAGTGGAAGGTTCTAAAAGCAAAATTTATTCATTTCATTCACCATGACCGAAAAGTAAAGAGAGCGGAGGAAATAATTAATGAGTTATCATATCAAGCAGAAGGTCTAGACTTTGTCCTAACTTCTATTCCCATAATTATAATTTCTAGAAATTTCACACGTTATTGAAGACAGAAATGGTTTAAGAAAGTTTTCGAATTGTACATTTTTAGAATTCAAGTTTAAAATTTTTAAGTAAACTAAAAATTGTATATGAAAAAAACATGACATTCTGAACTTTTCTTGCTCCAGTTTTTATTTTATATAAATACCTCAAGAGAAAATCAACTAATTGATTCATAAACTTTTCTACCTCAAGTTTTTATTTGCGTACGAATTTGATATTCAGATAATAAAGTTATTTACATTGACGCAAAAACTTCTAGCTTTACATATATATATATATATATATATATATATATATATCGTTACATTGCTCGTGCGAATATCGTCTTTCATCGATTCAAACAAAACAAATCATTAGACTTTTTTACCTCCTATGGGAATTTCCGTTCATAGTCAGAGAGAATCCCTAATTACTAGCAAGGTGATCCATCTGTTAGCTTCGAAGTGCAAAATATGAAATGATTATGAAAGACGTCAAGTTTGTTAGCGACAGATGGAAAATTTTAAAAATATTAAAGAGTTTATAAATGAAAAATGGCACTCATCGCTCATCTTTGCCTAGTAACCATCAGAGAGTAAATGTAAATTTAATTATCTACGCGATTTGTTATCTCCATTATTCATAATAGAATCTAGCCATTCTTTCAATATTATCTCCGCCAGGGTATCTAATAATACTGAGATTAATTGAATTTAATTTACGGAGTGAGTAAATACGGCGTACGTGTAGACAAATGTTCTTACACGGAGACTGGCAGGCTTATTGAGTGTTAACACAAAGACTATGAGGCTCAAACAACTTCCTTTTTAACTGAAACAACCCCTCAATAATTATCTAGAGTGCATTCGCTTTTATGTCGCAGATAACATAGCTGATAGTAGAGATAGAAATTTATCAACCTTGCTATATAACGCAACGTACTTTTTTCTTACAAAATTCTCTGTATTTTATTTATAGCCATGTCTTCGGTAAATAGCATAGAGTCTCTCGGGACGCTTCAATGGGACATGATTGAATTAGCCGGACATCTGCGACAAGAGCGGCTCTTTGTAAATTCAGAACAGCAGAATTTACAAACTCTCAATGAAAAGGTATGTTAATCTCCGACGCTAAGACTTATCAACTTTCACAGTAACACTTTCATAAATATTCTCCTACTTCGCTTGGATATCATTCCTGAGATAATTGACTTCCTACAAAGATGCTGCTTCCAACGTTTTTATGATACTCCCAGAGTCGTTGAAAATTATCTGTAAAAAGTCATAAGTATATAAATCATCAAAAATTTTAGATAAGAAATTTCGTGAAACAATTTCAAAAACCTTTGGATTCTTACCCGAAGTTAATATTTCTTACAGAAAAAAAAATATATTTCATTATCGATGAAGGAACATTTAAATTTTGGCCCGATTCGATTCGCTCCGAATAATTTATCAGCAATTCCAAGAATATTTGATACACGAATTGGACAAATATTCGCGTTACACAACGAATTTCTCTTTTTCTTCCTCGCTTGCATGAGAATTAATACCGTTCGATTTTTCAATGTTTAGGTTTTATACGTGTCTTCTGATTTGGCACAGCAAGCATGGGTGACGGCACAACAAAGAGTAAATCTAAATCGTCTGATAGTGGCAAGACCCGATTGCACACCAGCATCTTGTTGCCAAAGGGCGAATACCCTTGAGAATTCTCGTTTCATAGATGCGTACAAACATCTACGTTATCAAGCATGTTTAGCATATGGCGAATTCCTGTGTGCGTTGAGAAAGTCTCCGAAACTATTAGCATCCTGTTTAGTCGAAGGTGATAGAATTGTGCCAGAAACAATACAAAGTGTTATCCAATCCTTAGCAACTGGACTTTACGGTAGTTGTTTACTACCAGAGGATAAAATCTTGGTTTTAAAATTATTAAGACACTTAATGTTACTCCAAATAGTTCCATCGGACAACCCGCGAAGATTACTTCGACATGGCACATGCGCCTTTTCAAAATTCTATTCCATTTTTCATGAAAGCTTATTCTCAGCCAAATTATTTCTGACCGCTGCTCTCCATAGTCCGATAACACAATTGCTCATGGAAGATGAAATGTTTCTCGACATCGATCCCGATAAGGCACCTATAAGATTTCCACCGAACGAGCGATTAAAAAAATTTGGCAAAGAGGGAAACCCCGACTACCAAACAAAATTACAGAGACATCGGCACTGGATTATTAATTCGCTTGTACGAATAACACAAAGATTTATCGTCAGTATTCGTGAAAATATGCATTGCTTTCCAACGAGTATCTGCTGGTTGGTGAGACAAATGGCAGGTCTTTTAAGTAAAAGTGGATCGGTCGACCCCAAAGAAGTGCACGCGATGTGCACGGATTTAGTTTTCACCTACTTCATTTGCCCAGCGATTGTCAATCCTGAACCTTATGGAATTACGGACGCTCCTATCAGTTATGTGGCAAGATTTAATTTAATGCAAGTTGGCCAAATATTGCAAATGTTGTCTTTGATGAAGTATCAGTCGATCGATAGCAAAGTCATCGATCTCTATCGAAGATTCGACAAAGATTCCGTCTCTTCGATATTGGATGGAATGTTGGAGGGAGCGAGCGATGAATTGGAAGACGAACCTACAATTATCGATAGCACCAAACTCCAGGGTTTATCGAGATCAGCCGCTTTGTTTACGGAGAGCGAATTAAATACTTTGATAACATTTTTACAAAATGTTCTGAATAACGAAACGACTGATGATGATTCTTTGCCAACCAGAACTTTTGATAGGAAACAATTGAACGAATTACTTTCCCAGCTTCCAACAGGGCTGTTGAATGCCAATAAAATTGTTAACAACACTTTCCCAGAAACTCCGAGCAAAAGAGGTGGACTTTTAGGAAAAGGTATTTTTTTTATTCACTTTCCTCTTTTTTTTTATTGACGAAACAAAATATTTACACATTTTTCAATTTGTGTCATAGAAAATAATAATTTATTTTTCTGATTTTCTTTTGAATTTACATTTATTTTTTCAACAGCAAAAGGACGTGGTCCGAGAATCTCATCTTCATCCTCGTCAAATACAACAACCGACGGAGGAGAGGAGACAAACGGTGCCTCCGGTCCAGAAGACGATCCCTCCGATAAACATCCACAGGAGGTTTTGGTGATTCCTTTTGGACCGAGCATTGGCGAATCCGTTGGTTTGCTCAGTGAGCAAAAAGTGTTACATTCCGAAATAGAAAATAACATCGAAACGGAAACTGTAACATTGATAGCGGATGATATACCTAATGGACACGATCGTCATGATGGTCCGAGTTCGGAGAGAATTGAGACTCACGAAAAGCGAACGAGATTTTCTCTCTCGCATGACGAAGGTAATTTATTTTTTAAATATTCCACCTACTGAACTTGCTATTTGGAAAATAGTAAATTAACGCAATGTTTTTTTCTAGTTCTATTCGAAGGGTCCATCGGCAACACTTCGGATAATTTAGAAGCTGTTTCGGAGGCTGCTTCTAATCATAGCGTAGCTTCGTCCTTGGAGATGGAAACGGAAGATCAGAATGACAATCTTTCTGATATGGTTTCTGCTAATGTTTCTGGCAGGGGTACTCCTAACATATCAGGCGAGTATTTTTTGTTATTGAATTCTTTATACATTTATACTTCTGCAAAACACTACAATATTGTTTCCCAAAATGAAAATTAATATTTAGTAATTTTCGTAAACAAATACCACTTTTTGAGATAATTATATTTTTCCGTATATTGTTGTTTCTAAAAAAGAAAGTTTTCTCGTTCACCTAAATAAAAAAAAAACTTCTATAACATCTAGGTCTGTTTGATTTGAACATAAGCAGAGATAATTTATCTTCTGAACATAAGTGATTTGGGCACTTCAAATTATCACGAATAATCAAGACCGGAAGTGTATATTATCTCGTATATTAACCATCAAAGGATACAAGACCAAGTAATAGAATTTAAGTAAAAATATAACTAATTAATGGTTCTTTTGAAAAAAAAAATTGTTGTCAAAACATTTTTATAACTTATGGCAATTATTTTTGAACTTCCTGAATTCGAAGACCTAATTTTTAAAAATACCTAAGTTGTGTCTATCATGAATCAATAATTATAACCATTAGAGAACGTTGAAATTGGATCCAAAATTAAATCAGTTACGTTGTTGTACCAATAAATTTTAGTTGTCCCCTATTATCGCAAACATACACTACGCCCACAAACGGCTGTTAATAAATTGACAATATGCGAGGAAACTCTTTGTCAACATGTTGGCGGAATTTTTTTGATATCGATTGCTAAAAGGTAGGAGGGTGTGTAGCAATACACACGATACACCTTTTATTACTTTTCGCAGTCGATATCAACTTAAAATAACTCAAGAATAAAGCCTGGATCGATTCTACGGAACTACGTTTTAAAAATTTACTTTTAAAACTTTTGGCGTTTGCGTTTAAGTTGAAAGTAACAATGTTTGAAATTCAACTATGTCGACGGTAGAATCCCACTACAGATTAAATTCTCTGAAAGTTATTTTTGTGTTTTGCCCAAGGAGACAATATTATTTTTCGTCGAAACTGAAGAGTAAGAGTTGACTTTTAAAAATCTAAGAAGCCAAATAAAAAATTGCAACGTTTCCGCCCTGAAAAATGTTTATGAGACAAAATTTGGCATTCATAAAATATACAGAAATAAAAGCGGTTCTGAAATAACACTGATTCAAAACTTTTAGAACTTTTCCCCATCAAAATATCGTTTATTTTTTAGTTATCTTTTATTTTTCTCTTAACATTTTGTTTATTTCAAATTCTAAACGTTATACGTGTAATTTGAAGTAGCATCAAACTAGAGTTTATGCTGATAACCATGCGATAAAATCAGAGTTGTTTTAAGATTTGATTAAAAGTATAACGTAAATTAAAAATTCATGTATACTTGATTTTCATACATGACTAAATACATTATTGTGTTACTAAATTTTTTTTAAATTGAATCTTTTCAGGTCGAGATACACCGTCATCCCAAATTACGGAAGGTGACGATGGACGAGCGGGAGGAGAAGCTAGGCAGCTGGATCTGCCGCCCCCCACAATGCCTACAAAGCAAAGTCGTTCTGAGATCGACGATAAATTTTGTAAATTCGAAATTAAGAAACTTATCGAGGGTATGTGTCTCATTTTCTGTTTATATTATATGTCGGCTATCAAGTATAATTCCTATATGTGACGTATTTTAATGAGAACGGACTAAATTGGAAATCACTTCTTTCTCAGTTACAGGATATCGTTACTATCTTAATAGTTACTGGCCACAAATTATGTAGAATCATTTTCTTAACGCGAGAGGCAACTTCTGATAGTTAGCCAAGATTGAAAATTAAGATATTCCTTAATTTATCCATTTCCTGGCTTCAGGGGACGAAACAATATCTTTGGTATCCGACACATGGTCTACCGATGTCCTGGCATCCGATAGTGAAATAGTCGAACAGCAAGAAAGATTTCCATTTCCTCCACCGCCACCGCCGCCCGAGCAGTCAACACCAGTTTTACCAGAACCTCCCCAAGCGATGTTGGATGTCAGCGAAACAGCTTCCGAAGCGTGGAGTACAGATGTTCTAGCGAGCGATTCCGAAAGATTAACTGAAGTTGACACTGATGATACAGCGAGTGTCGCGAGGTAATGTATTTATGTTTCCTGTATTAATACGTTGCAAGGAATTAAATTACCGGAACCTTCGTATTCGTTAGAAAGACTCGAGTCAATTATCATTTCTACCGAGTTCTTTCGAGAAGAGAACAAAAATTTATACTCTTTCATTTTCTATCGATAGGTCAGTAGCGGCAAAAAATTTTCTTTGAATTAAATGCATATGCAAGATCTCGTGTCATCACGAAGTCTCCAAGTGTTTTGTAATATATCAGAAAACGTCGTTAATAAGGAATACTGTTTTTACAAAAATTTATTTTCTGATATAATCATTTTACATTTTTATAATTAAATTATAATTTTATAGGGAAAGCGTTTGAGCTCGAAAGACTCTCTTTTGCGGTAGAGAATTTTTGAAATATTATTTTATTTCTTCTAATTTGACTTTATGGTTTTCCAATTCAAGGTCGGACGATACCGCGAGGTCGGAAGTAGAAGTTGAAAATCGTGGAGAGCCAGAAGGAGGAGAGGAAACTCCACCACCTGTAAATCCACGTGAGTACTTCGATTTAAATTTAGTGGGAAAAAATGTCCTCGAACGAGATTGTAAATCCTTGAAATAATCTTGTAACATTTATTTCGAATAAAATTTTATAGGAGCGGATGTGGCTACAGCGTTATTTCGACCGATTCGCGAGGAACCGGTGGTAGTGGGACGTTCGAGAGTGATACTGACGTCTCCGACAGCGTCGTCGTCTCCGTCCTCATCGAACGTTACCGGTCGGGGTGGTACCACGTCCGACTACAGACGAAGTACCATGGAATATGTTGATAAGAATGCTAATAATATTAGTAATGTTGAATATGGTAAATGTTTAGGAGAAGATAGACTTGTTCATTTAATCGACAAACTTCATATCGACGATAGTAAGAATAGCAATGAACGTCGAATCACCAACGGGAATCATATTGGAGCTGCTGCGGCTGCCGTGGCACCGGCTCTACTTTTAGCCAATCATATATCCGCACCTACGATGAACAACGAAATTTTACCAAATGGAGATGCAAAAGCAGAGGTATATATTTTGAATTCGAGATCTTTTTTGTGATCGTTCAAATATTTTCAGTTCATATTTTTCACATTAAATTACCGACTCTTAATTTTTTTTCTTCCAGGAATTGGGTGCTATTGTGGATGGCGTTGTCAGATTAAGTACAGCCAGTTTAACATCCAGCAGTAGTTCGGGATCGGAATCTCGTCTGAAAAACACCGCGGCGTCTGAAATAACATTACCGCATCCCAGTGTAACTGTTTCCAGTAACAACGGTGAAACTAACGAAGTAGCTTGTAATAACTCAAATATGTCCAAACCCAGTACCTCCACAGGAGCGATACCAAAAAGTATAAGCTTTGACATGACAGCCGAACGTGGGGACAAGGAATTATTGGATGACGATCAGAAGAATAAACGTGGTTTCTTTGGGAAGCTAAAAATGTCTCTGCGCAATCGTAGAGGCAAATCTTTACGTGGAGCGGATGAATTGAGGGGATGTTACGACAGGGATGCTGCTGGTGATGGTGTTGACATCGGAAGACACAGGTTACGACGAATTATGTCCGAAGATGTCTCTTCGACCGCCAGTGTTAATAGTGGTACGGATGTTTTTTAGGTTTTCAGGGGGTGTTTTTCAAGTTAAAAAATACGCTTCACTTAATTTTTGTTTTTTATATTTACTATTTGCTTGTATTTGGTCTGAGATATATTCTGCAACTTCGTAATATGGAATTATAGAATTTCCAAAGATTTTAAGCACTGGTCTTTTGGATTTTTAAAACTTCTTGGGAAAAGAAATTTTAAAATCGGAAAATCTTGAAAATGGGTTTCGATTTTCAAAACATTTTTTTTTATTCTCGAGTCTCTAATAACAATTTTTGTTAATATTACCTACAAGTTCACTACAATTTTCTCACCAAATTTCACATTCGTTTCAAATATTTTCTCACTGTGGATCCGACTTTCATTTTTCCGATTTTCAACTTTTTTTTTTTTAAAAACGTGCAATAACATTTCTCCGTTTTCAATTACAGATAGTACGGACGACATTTTAGCAAAGTATAGAAGAAAGCCAAGCGCTGCGAGTGACACCGCATCTGTAGAAAGTACTCAGTCAAGAACAAAAGAAGCGGAAGATGAAAGACTTTTTATCGATCCAAACAATGTCGAACTTTCTTTCGCGTTCGCCGATGCCAAAAGGAAATTACGAATGGTATTGAGCACCGCCGATCTTCAACACATTCCATGGAGCTCTGCTTCCGAAGTAAGCAATTATAAAGTTCGAAGGAAAGAAAAGGTACTTTCTCCTGAACTTCGACGGTCCATTGAAACTAATAACTTCGATTACCTTCCAGAGAAGTGCATGGGTACAAAAGGAAAATGAATTGGTCGCTTTCCTGCAGCTTCAATTAGCGGAAGCTATAAATTTACAAGATAGGGCGCTGATAGCACATCTACACGAAACCCTACGTTGCGTGCGATTGTTCAATGACGATGGTTGCAGGAAATTATTTAAGTCACTTCGTGAAGACTATCAAAAGCGATCACCGTATATAGCTTATTTAATAAGATGTCGGCAAGGATTACTTTCAACTTTATCTCATTTGGACAGGTAACTCGATTTTCTTTTATTGGGTGGTACAATGTAGCGCAACAAATGTTGCTTCTTCGAAGATAAAGATCTTGCCTTGAGAATTTAATCAAAAGGTGGACGTGTTTGACTTGCACGAAAAAAATATATTTGAAAAGCAGCTTTTCAGAATAGACAAAGAACTTTGTAAATGGTAGAAAAATATTTGGTCACATTATGTGGTACCCATATAATAAATATTCGTTGAATCTATATTTTTTCTTTCCTAAAATATTTGAAAAGAATTCTTTCTTGCAATGTTATTCAACTTTACGTATATACTTTGAATTTTATTTAAAATTATTAATTATAGATTACCACTTTTGTGTTATTCTATCACTTTATCGATCCAAAATAATTTTTATTTAATTCTGAAATAATCTAATTAAAGCTAGAATAAACTGATTTATTTAAAATCTTCTATTTTCAGGCTTGGGGAACGCGTGAAATGCGATCGCGAGGCAGTTAACAGTCATCTGATATCTGTTTGCGTAAGAGTATTTCTTGAAAAACGAGAACCTCAGTTATTACGTTTTTGCGAGGAATTTAAACAATTGACATTGGCCGATGAGAAGCAAGATGTAGTGGACAACTTTTTGCGCAAAGTCTACGCGGAAATGGACAATGACACCGTTTGGCAATGTATGTATAGCCTACTATTGTTGTTGTTGTTGTTGTTGATGTTATTATTTTGCTAAATTGGAATATTTATCGTTACAGCTGCGAGTGAGAGTCAACTGGAATTGGCTAAAGCTGTTGTAGAGAGAACGGTAATGGCACGAGTCTATCACAACGCGCTTTATCCAAACGGGGACGGAGATGTTAATAGGGACCAGTTATTCCATGATCATATTAAGAAGTTGGCGAAGATAGTAACGCCAAACCATAAAGATTTACGAATTCCAAAGATTTATCATTACGAATGTCCATGGCCTTGGGCGCAAGCAGAACTCGCTGTGATTTCAGCTTACAAAACACCACGCGATAAATTGCAATGTGTCTTTCGCTGTGCTACAACGATATTGAATTTATTATCAATGGCCTCGGAAAGAGGAATTCCAGCGGCCGATGATATTATACCAGTTCTGGTTTACGTCATTATTAAGGTATGAATACAAAATCAATGATGAAAATAGGCAGTTACATTTACTTTCTTTTTTTTCAAATTTTTTTATCAACATTTCCTCTATTTTTAAAGCTTCGGAAATGAAAGTATTCGATTTGAGAAATTTAATAGGATATTTATTAATCTGACCTCAAAATTGAATTAAGGAAGTAAAGTAAGGAAGGCTTAAAATAGAAAAATACGAATAGACGGAATATTTGAACCTAAAAAAAGAAATATGTGAGATACGCATGAAACACGAAATCTTTCTTTGTCAAATAAAAGTAAAAGTATTCGATTTGTGCCGATAATAGATTCACATTGCACCGATATGCATTTTCTAAAATTACAAAATTAGTTATTTGCTAGAAAAAAAATGTGTTTCTATAAATTTTACTTTCAAGTCGGAGACGAAGAAGCTATTGTTTTATAAATATAAATATGCTCCTTCCAATAATCTTTTATTATCAAATAATATAACAATTATAAGTATTTCTTTAATCGTTGATATCAAAATTTATTTTGAAATTATTTTTGTTATAAAACCCCTGTAGACAAATTAAATTAGTTTTATTTATTTTAGTTTAGAGTTGATGTGATATTTTTTAATGACATTTTCTTCACTTTACAGACGAATCCACCGTCCCTTTTATCGACAGTACAATACGTTGATAGTTTTTACGGCAATCGTTTGGAGGGCGAGGAACAGTATTGGTGGACGCAATTCTGTTCGGCTATTGAATTTATAAAGACAATGGATTGAATCCCATTTCTTTGATTTTCTTTTTTCGGTCGAAAAAAGACTGCGGTATTGTAGATATTCGCGATACCGCTACGATATACGGATCCCATAACACAAATAACAGATTTCTAATTAGAGGGTTTCTCTATATATTTAGTTAGAAATTAATACTAGGAAGAAATAGCGGAGGAAGAACAGGATTAAACAAATTTTTTATACTTTCGCAGGAGTCAACTGTCTTAATTGAGATTTCCAAGTATCTTGGTGGAATGATTTTGAATTTGTCGTGTTTCCATCGAAGCGAAACGTTTTGAAATTTTGGGAACAAATGTATTTATTTAAATAATTCTTCTTTTTTCACTTGACTCTTCTAAAGTTACACCTTCGATGGAACTTCAAATTCACGCGACTTTCTTATTTAAAGGTTCGGTGTAATTTCGTCAAGATCGAACCAGCGATCGCTGTAATTATCACGATCCGGTATGCGGCAAGGTATCGAATTATCAAAGAGAGAAAAGCAATTTTTCTTCACCGTAAAGCTCAACAATTAATTTATTCATTGAATTACATTCGTTTCCGGTCTTTCGTTTCGGTCCTAGAGTCTAAAGGAAACTTAAGCGAAGGAAATAATAACAATAATAATAATAGTAATAGTAATAGTAATAATAATGATAATAATATTATTAATAATAATAGCTTTTTAGTGTCAAATGGTTTCCAATTTTCACTTCAAGGAGAATAACAAAACAATAATGAACTTTTCTTTTCTTGAAGTCCCCCCCAAAAAAAACTGGTTAGAAATAGGTAACAAAGGTAATTAGAAATAATTGAGATGAAATAAAAAAAAAATCTGTAAAAACGAATAGACTAGATACGGAGGAAAAAGATACATATGTATATTTAAATATATTCGTAGCGTTTAGAAAGTGAGGTTTTTGCATCATGAATTTTCTCGTGTCTTGATTGTTGTACATTTGTAAGATGTAGTATAGGATTATTAGGAGACAAAAACAAAGAAAAGGATTATTTTCAGTCGAACGATTATCGTATGTAGAAAGAACACCGGTTACTGAATTATCGCGAGACCTTATCTGACATTTGTTTCTTTTATTATACTAGTCGGATAATTCTTGGGAATGTTTTATTGGGAAATTATTACTCGTGTCTCTCATTCGTCTGGTTAAAGACTTACTAGATGCTAATTTTGATACTTTGATAGAAACCCTATACTTAAATTACGTGGTATGTCTGTAAATATATAGAAAGATTAGAATTCGAAAGCCAGCAAAGTTTTCAGTAGATTTTAACGATTTTTCAAACCGTTTCCATGGAAAATTAAAAAAAGAAACCAGAGATACATTAATTCAGAATTGGACAGAATAATTCAAGTGAATGCATTGCGTGGCTTTTAAACTAGAAATTATTTTTTAATATATATTGAATTTTTTAATAAATTCTAATAAATTCCACTCGAGTTGCTTAACATTAAAAAAATTCAATTGAATGATAATTTTTTATTAAGGGTCATTTCGTATCCGTTACTTGGAAAAAAAAATTAAAAAAATAGAAAAATACTGTACTTTGAAAAGAAATTTCCCAAAATAGAAAAAAAAACAGATGGACACCAGTATAATAAATGAAAGAAAATGAGAAAGAAGAAGAAAAGGTTGGAAAATGAGAAAAAAAAGGAAAAATCCACCAATACTAATTTTCATCGTTGCTAGTAACTCGTTTAAATGGAGTTCAATAACAAGAAACAAAAAGCTCAAGAAGGTGTAAGAAAAGAGTGTCTGAGTAAAAAGAGAAGAAAAAACAAATATTTAGATTCTAAGATAAAGTAAATGAAATGAAATGAAATGCAAAATACTCCGCTCCTTTGTAAATTTAGAGTAGAAGAAGAAGAAGAAGAAGCGAAAATATTTCCAAGTGAAACGAAAAAAGCAGCGCATTATTCCAAAATATTTTGCAATACTAATATACAAGCCACACATATAAATCATACAATAAACACATATATTTTTTTAGTAACGAAGGAAAGAACTACTTTCACTTTCTACCATCTTTCTTCTCTTCTCTCTCTTTGCTCATTAGAAATTGACTGTTGCTGTTACCGTTCGCTATCGCTGCTGTTGCTGATATTGCTATTGCTGCTACAATATAATATAAATGCACAGATAAATTAATATAAAGAACAGATACGTAGTATTGCACAGTGAAAGAAACGGATGATGATGATGATGATGATTTTGCACAAAAAGGGAAAACGAACAAATGCCTACAGATGTAAAAAGGAAAATTGTATCAAAGGAAACGAAAGATATGATAAAGCGAAAATTTCATTGGCGAAGTAGACGATTTTTTCTCGGCTCATTCGGCTGTGTTTTTACAGAATAGGAGAACGAAGTTGAAAAAAAAAAGAATTACACATTTCTGTATTTAAATCGTAGGAAGCTAAAAATTAATTAACTTGGGATTCTATTACCGAAGTGTCGATTGTCGAACATAGCTTTAAATTTTTTTATCGAATGGTCCATTAATTTTTAGCTTCTCTCTCTCTCTCTCTTTCCATCTCTTTTCACCACTAATATTTTTAATATATATAAATATGAATATATATATATATAGTATATTTTTTGTTTTTCTCCTTAACCAACTAATCTCTAACTGTTTCAGAAGTATGTAAAGATATATTATTTATAAAGTTTATTTCTCCTAAGTAGAATTATATATATATTTTTTTTCTCTTTCTATCAGGCCTTTTCCTCGTTTAATTAATTCTCAAAATGTATGTACATTATTTGTTGTATTGATTTAAATAAATATTCTATTATAGAGAGGATCTTTTTTATTAGGTAACAGAGATGCGATGGTTGGAACGAGAAGAGGTTTATTTAAATTTTGGAAAATAGAGATTCTGAGCAGGATGTGCAATATTTCATTGTATTTTGGAAGAAAAATTTTCCATTTTATTCGATAGAACCGGAATAAGGAAAAAAAGTTGAATAAAGGCAACTTTATTCTCAGCATTTTCTATTGTGAAATTTAAGCTTTATTTTGATGGGGTTTTTTTTTATTGTTGTAAAAAATGTTAAGAAAAAATAGAACAGGAAGGGTATGATTCTATTTTTCTGACATATTTTTTTTTAGAATATTGATAAATAACAAAAATCTATATTTATCTCATTGCAAATGCATTTTTTAATAAAATAATTTATACATTTCTGTCTTTATCTGTATTTTTATTTGATAAAAAATAAGTATTTTTATAAAATTTTGTGAAAAATTTTCCCAAAATTGGAAAAAGTGTTTGAAACATATAAAAAAAATATGTTCATCTCGACAAACTTTTTTGGAATATTATAAAGACAAGCTCTAATTTATCATCAACTTTAATATAGCATTTATTTTCTTTGACTTTTTTAGTAATTTATTATAGTTTTCTTTACATTTTTATCTTCTCCAAAGGCTTCAGATATTCCAAAATATAAATTTTTAATAGTAGAGTAGAAATGAATCCAATAAATTTTTCGAAAAACAAAAAAAACTAAGAATCCTAAAAATTTCATTGATAATAAATAATAACGCGACCAAAAAAATATTCCACTCCAAAAATTTAAATAAGCTTCCACTCTTCTATCTTTTTTTGCTCCCACTGCACCTCTTTAACTAATGATCGAATTAATATTATAATTATTTAACTGACAAATCTAGCAAAGGAATACATATTATTGTACAATTCGTTCTCAGGTTCTCTCTTTTCTTATTAACATTATTAATTTTAAAAAAAGGTGTAAAATTCGCGAATGGAAGTGATTAATGAAAGGTATAAAATTTGTCGACATTAATTGAGCGACTAAAAATGAGAGTAATACAAGGGGTGGTATTAAAAATGAACACAATTAATGAATCGAACAATCCTTTTTTCAAAGTATCGCAAATTATTTGTACTTTTAAATAGACGCGACGAAAGGATGGAAAAAGGAAAAGAAATCGAAAATTAACGGTATATAAAGGTATAGAAACGTGAAAGACTGCGATGTACACTGAGATTTCATTTTGTATGTTAAGGAAAGAGATTGTACAAGATTCAAATGATATTCGAAACTCCGTCTGCGATTATGTATTAATGAGACATTTACAAAGAATAAAATCTTGAAAAGTAAAGCCTGAATGTGTTTTATCGATTTTTTTTATGTAACCTTTTGCTCAATCTAGTAGTGATTTAACAATAAGAAATAAAAAAAGTAAATTTTTTTTTATACTGAAAAATTGAATTTTAAAAGTTAGAATTTATTAAATTTCAATTTTCGAAATTTAAAGGTTTTGTTATAAATATTTTGTCATTAGGTGAATAAATTTTCGAATTTCATAATATTATGAATATTACAAAAATATTTTCAAAATTAACGATTATAAAATATTTTTTGGCTCATATCTATCAAGGAGAAGTGATAATAATTAAGTTAATAATAATTTAGAAATTTAGTACAAAATTTTTATCAAAATGTAGAAGTCCAAAAAATATTTTTTCACTTAATCTTTACATAATATCTCCAAACGAATTGCAATTGAATTACAGGTGAATGAAAAAAAGGAAATTTTTAAAACGGTGTTTTTCTTTTATTATTTTTGCAATGATAAGTCGTATGGTATTGTATAAAACTACGTTCTAACGTTTGTTTTTGTTCCTCCTTTTCGAATTTCATTTATCTAAAAATTTACTTACAAAATCTATTGCATAAAAAAAAGCTATCACTGGTTGCAATTCTAATCACAATCTCCTAAAAAATTATCGCAACTTCATTCTTGCCTATATTCGATACCAAGTGCTTTCAATTATTGCAGGAGTCTTCCTTTTTTTTTTTTTACAAAACTCTTATTTCACTTTCGCAGAACCTTGAATACCCTAAGATTTTGATTTTATCCATGATAATAGCACGCAACATTTTTTTTTAGCACGATTGTGATTAAAACCAACATTAATATGTTGCATTACAAAAATTTCTATTCGATATAATTCATTGTTATGTTTATCTTCGTTTCTTTTTCTTCTTTAAGAATGACGACGACGACGACGATCTTACTTTTTCCTCCATTTCAAAAATGTCTCGTAATATCCGTAAGAAATACTATACGTGAGTATCTATTTATCAATAATTGTAATAATATATACTAGGAAAACCGTTTCATTTTATTATTATTACACGGCCTCTTTTTCTTTCGATTCATTTCTTTTAATTCCTAAACACCCTTTTCTTTATGTTTCTTTTTGTCTCTTCTACTATTTCTTGATTATGTAAAAACGTACTTCCCAATCACTCTTTCTTGGACTTTGCTTTACGGACAAAATATTATCGTAGAAGCTAACGTATCGTATTATTGTGACACTAAGAAGACAAACGGAGGTATTACGGTACTCGTATAAGACTAGCTCCAATAGAAATTCGCTAATAATTACAACAACAAAAAATACAAAAAATTTTCCACCGGATATCTTATAAAAGTGATTTTACAATATTCAAAATATCTTTGAAATGTTGCTTGTCTTATACGAATACAGCAATTTTTACAATAATTTCTTTATATCCTCCGTTTACGTTTGTTTTTTTCGTAGGCAAAGTGCTTCTTCAATTATTGAGTGACGTGCAGTTGCAAGAAAATATTTATTTCTATTCCAATTTTTTTACTTTAATATTCCCAATTTTTTTATTTTAATAAATCCCCATTACATTGAATATCATAAATTTTTAATTAATTAATTCCAATTGTTAACTTGATCTGAAATAATTTGATAATCTTTGAAAATTCAGAAACTATCCTGATTTATTTATTCATTTGTTTATTGAAGAAATTGCAACATCACAAAATTGTTCGGATTTAATTGTATTTTCGACAGAATTCTTCCGAAAAAGTTTTAGGTCGATTTGTTACAACAACAACAAAAATCAATAATCGGAGATACACTTTGCCATACGTCTTCTTTACAATATTCCATATTATTTAGTACAGTCTGATGTGTCTTAAGCTCTGTCTATATCGTATAACAATTTTTTTACCCATTTTTTCATTTATCTATTTTTAATTTGAATTTCATCCTCGTTTTAAATATTGTCAATGTCCATACTGTCGATTAAAGACAAACGGGTTTTTATCGTTTCTTTTCCCGGATTGTAATTAACTCTTCTTACACTTAAACGATTTAACAATTTTTCTGTATCGCCCCAATTTTCGCAAATTCAATTTAGCCGAACGAATTATTTCGGAAGGTGGTAAAAATCGTGGAAATATATACCTCGGATCGATTTTGAAAATTTGCTCTTTAGTCGTAATATTTTTGGAACATATTATTTTGTTCTTTTTTTTACTAAGAAATTCCTCCTTTTTGAATTTCTATGAGAAAGTTTCATATTTTCGTGCTTCTTTTGACAAAACATTCAGAGAAATTCCCTAATTTTAGCAAAAAATGAAAATCATCCAGAATTTTGGAAAAAGAATTCACCATCGAAATTACCTGCAGACTTTGGCAGAAAACTTTCTCACAATTTTCCTAACTTTTTGCACCAGGTTCGAATTTCTGCATCGCGTTTCACTTTATCGAAGTAAAAGAACACGTCGAACCGTGAGTTTCTATACTTTCTTTTTGCTATTACAGAATAAAGCGGTGAAAAGTAACGAAGATCTTGGAAAAATTAACAGAGCCTGGCGCAATTACGAGTCGCTATAAATTCCAACTCTTCGCTCCTACAATTAGAATAGAAAAATTTCCACGACTTTTAAATCCTTCGAAGTGGAATTAATTCCTTCCACGTAATCATCCTTTTTGTTCCCGAATCTCATTACTTTAGCCAGTAAGTTTGTAAAGTAGTTCAAAATTGCCACTTGTAAAATGATAGTTTTACTTTGAAAGTCGCGCGGCAGCAGTTTCTTCGATTTCTCGCAGACACGATTTCCGAAAAAAGAAAATGCTACCGTCGCATTTTTCCAAATTGCAACTACATTAAAATCGCTGAAATTTCTTCGCTGACAGCTAATTTTCGATACATTTCTTTTCGCTAAAAGATATTCAACGTCATTTTACGTTATATTTTCATTAACAAGTCAATATCAAAATCTCCTTAAAATCGTTAGGTCTATTTTAGGTACCACATCTGCCTTACCATCTAGGATGATAATTTCTAATCTTCAAACATATTTTCTATTTTTTTTTTCTTCCGATGAAATGTTTCTTGTTGGTTCAGTCATACATTGTACAATTATCATACCTAATTTCTAATCTAACTCATAGATTCTCTTATTAACACATACACCGTCCACTCGAACAATCGCTGCAAAAAAGAAAATAAAAAATATAATCTTTTTCTCTTAGTTCTTAGCCTTTCTATCCTTTTTTTTCATTTAAAAAAAGATCTGTTCCTACCTATTAAAATTCCAATCAAACTTTCGTAATAACATATATTTACAACCGCTTTTACTTTCGTTTCGTTTCGTTTTCTTCACGTACGATATTATTACATCTTAATATAATTATAGTAAACACATTCGTCTACTTTGGGAAAAGTAGTTCTTGCTAATTATAATATTTAAAAAATATTTCATAAAAGAGAACATGTTTGTTACGATAGACTACAATAACGATATTTCAAATATATATATATAATATGTATAAAAAGAATCCTCTGCCCTTTTAATACCAATTTTCAATTACTATTCGTGAATACTGGACAGCTTTATTTTTTTATTTTCATCTTCTAAATAAATCTAAAAGTAGCGTTTTCTTTAAAAGACATATTTCAGGATAAATTTCATTCTGTTAATTACTTTTAACGTTCTTTTGCACGCAATGTGTTTCATTTAAATAATTTCTTTTTATTTTAAGGACGCAATGTTCGACTTATTTTTTGAACCTTCTACTCTTTGATTTCATAGAATTTTCAAAATTTCTTATTGCAATGTAGGTGAAAATTTGAAGAAAGCAAATTTTATCCAAGCTACCAAAGGCTCGTGGTTCAATTCTTTAACTCAATCCAGAACTCATTGTTTCTGAAAATAGAAAATTGTATAATTTTAAAATATCACCTTGCCTCCAATTGAAATTTATGCGATTTAGGTATTACCGCAATTCGCAGGTGGTCTTGGAACGACCATTTTTTTTGTAATAATTAGAAAATATGTAAAATTTGCTCGAAAAAATATACAAAATTTTCTTAATAAATTGTACTCGGTAGAATTTTATTAAAATTGCCTCTATCTTTTTCAACGCGACTTTTGCTCGTTTAAAAAGAACTTCAATCTCTCATAAATCGACGAAAGTCCGATAAAATATAACCCTTTCGTTTAATTACGCTTTGATAGCTGGCATAAAATTTATGTTAAAAAAGTGATACATGGAGAGAGACAGAAAAAAACAGAACATTGCACGAAGATAAGCAAAATTGCATGATTGACGCTTAAAAGTAGCACAATGTTGTTGTTTTTTTTTTCTTAATAAAATAAGAAACGTAAAACTGAAACGCAGAAATGGAATTTGTATCTTTCTAAAGATACGTCTAATAATAATAATGTTAATGTTAATATTAATAATTATAATAATCATAGTAATAATAGTTAAAAAAAAAAAGAAAATCATTGCTCTCAATTGAATAGTCGACTCTTATTTTCCGCTCATTTAAGTACATAGAATCATTACCGAGTTCTTTTCTGTAGCAATTATATATTCATTCTCGCTCTTAAGTAATCGCATTACGATTCAAATACTGTCGCTTCCCAGCTATCGCCCTATTATTTTTAAATCAACACAATTAGGTTTCCTTTTTTTTCCGCGATTCGCAAAACCAATATAATCTTAACGGGAAGCACATGTTATTGTATTACGTTCAAATTGTATTATAAATACTTGAAAGGAATAAAACCACTCCATACTTTCATTGAGTAAAACTTGAAAATATTAAAACATTTATTTCAAGAAAGAAAAAATTGCACTGGTATTAAAAAAGATATTTTGTTTTTTCCCATTGAATGGAACTTTAAAGAATTATATATATATATACAATTTTAGAAGAAAAAAAAGATCTTTTATCCTTCTCATCTAATAAAAAGCAATATGAAAAATTTCGACGAGATAAAAAAAAAATTGGAGTAATTTGATTATTCCTTAAACGTATCGTTTGTTTTTTTCCTTCGAATAATGTAAAATCTACCACGTAATTTTTCTTTGCTCCATCCAGTCTTGTTGAAGAAAGTATACAAGCAAAAGAACAAAACGTGAAATACGTAGAATAGAACAAAAAAAAAAGAAATATTAAACGTTCTTGAGCTTAGAGCCTCTCGACGTTAGTTACAAAAGTTTTTCAGTCTCATTCGCAACTGGACGTACGGATCTTTCGTAGTTTTTTTTTTCTGTATAAACGTTCTCTTCGCCCTCTTTTACTTAAAAGTAACGTTTAATTTAGGCCGTAAGTCGTCTTCGAAACTCTCCTCCGTTTCAAGGCAGGAATGCAAGAACGCAAACCTCATTGTTATGTATATAAGAAGCATTTCAGTACAAAATATATATATATAAAATCTATATATATGTATATATACTATTTAGCGCATTATATAATTTATATATATAAATATTATCGTATATAAGGTCTCTATCAGCCTAACTTTTAAAATAGTTCACTAAGGAAAATAGATGAAATTAAAAAAAAAATGAAAACGAACTTTTTTTTAGTCCCCTCACCATGAGCTCTATTTCTACGCTCGACAGTCTGGTTAATCTTCCTCTCAATCGAAACTGCCCTTTTTGAGTAATTTCTTGTTCAATTCCTTTGGCTTATCTCCATGTATAAGCGTGGAATCTGAAATAAAGAGGAATTATAATTATACGTCTGATTTTTAATGATTTCGAGTACAGCTAGAAATAAAATGTTAAAAAGGGAAATAAATTGAAAACAGTAAAAAGGGAAATTATATTTCTATTTTTTGTTTGGTTTTTCGGTGTAAGAAAAAAAAAAATACATAAAGCTTACGTTTATATTTTTCTATCTTCTCTCTCTCCCTTTCTCGGCTCATTTTCAATGATCACCTCGCAGGAGCTCCATCAGAAGATTGAACGAGCTACCTTCTCCCTCGGCACGCTTAGCGGATAACAACTCTTTACCAGCCTGGCAAGTTCTCTGAAGATCCGGTATTCTTAATAATAATTCACCGAATTTGGCTGGCATTTCCGGATATCGAGCTATTGTATACTGCTGCAACGCTTGAAGTGCTTTTTCTTGCGAAGCTCGTACCTTTTCTGGTTCCTTTAACTCGCTGGTATCCGAGGTTAGTAGCACTATTACCTGCAATTTCAATTTTCAATTTTAGAAAGGGGTGTAAAAAAATAATTATATGATTTTTCACCAAATGTAGCGAAATTTCATAATTTATGGTTAATCAATATCAACCCTTTCAGTGTTCATTTATGGTGGGGAAAAAAGACGAATGAAAGGGTTAAAAATATGAAAAACGTCGCAGAAAATAAGAAAAAGGAAGATTTACCTTCATTCCAACATATTCGTACTGATCGACCTTAAGCCTTCTCAGATTATTCGTGAATGTCAACATCCTTTCGATGCAAGTGGCCAAACCGAGCTGTCTCGCTTGATCCAGAGTAATAGATTTCCCCAAAGACACGCGAATCTCTCCGGGCGTGGTCATACTTCGAAAGCAGCACGAGAATAACAACAATTCACACCAGGAATTAATGAGCAAACAGATTTGATCATCTATCGAAATATTTTTGAATAACGGAAGACTCTTGCACCATTTAACAATTTTATAGAGTCTATGATCAGCAATATTGCACAAGTTCGACAGGAAGTCTGGATGCTCGGTGGAATTTCCATTGGGATTGATACTACTACTGTTGTTACTGGTAGTAGCCGACGTGGGTGTCGGCGAATGTTCCCTCGTGATCGTCGTGGATTCGGTGGAATCGGTCGAATTGGGCCTCGTGTCGTTGCGATTGATCCCACCCATGTTTCCATTACTGGAGGACAAATGCTCGCTCGAATCCAACGTCGCTCCAGTTGGTAACCCGCTGCTGCATCCTCCGGTGTTGGCTTGGCCCCCGCTGACCCTCTCATTGTCGTTGTAGTGCCACAAGTGCTCGACGTCCATGATATCTTGCAACAATTGGGGCACGACTTGCAGCTTGTGCGAATGGTTCGAATGGTGTCTGACGGAATGGTGATGTTCGGAGCCCGGTGGCGCGGGGCTGCAATTGCCCCCTGTCATCTTGTCACCCGACAAATTGTTTCCACCCGTGGGATTGCCCATGAGATTAGCCGGTAGCGTGTAGGTACACTGATAAGTACTTCTACCACCTCGAGTGCGATCCTCCCTGATGGCTTCGAGCTTCATGCCCATGTTCAAGCATTTGTCGAATCGGCAAGCCGGGCATTTCTTCCTGGTGGCCACGGTCACGGGGCAACCGGCTCCTCGCAGACACACGTAATTCTTGCGATTCTGGACGGTGCGTTTGAAGAAACCCTTGCAGGATTCGCAGGAAAAAATGCCGTAATGGAACCCGCTAATTTTGTCGCCGCAAATCGGGCACGGGCTGTTGATCAGCTGCTGCCTCGTGGAAATACCCGACGGAGTCGACGGTATCTTGCAGTCTTCCTGGTCGTCCGGGTGACCGCTCTCGGAGGATATCTCGGAGCCGGCCGTCGAGTAATGGTGCGATATCGAATTGGTGGTCCCCGCGGTCGGCAGATGCAACGGGCTTCCTTGAGTTACTTGGTGATGATGGTGCTGCTGCTGATGGTGATGATGTTGCTGTTGCTGTTGCTGTTGTTGTTGCTGCTGCTGCTGTTGCTGTTGTTGATGCGAGTGTCTCGGTTGCTGAACCGGGGAATGAGTCGGTGGACTCAAGGAACCGTACGAGTAACAGCTACTGGACGCGTCCGAATTGTTGCGAGATAAGGAATGTGATAACGACAGTGACAGGGAAGACGTTGAGTTATTGAAGCTGTGTCTCGATAATGATAACGAAGACGAAGGCACTGGGCTTCCTGCACCTAATGCCGAATGACGTGCCGCGTGGGGACTCTGCGTCGGGGAACTGAAGACGCTGTATGCCGAATGGATCGCCGAATCTGGCGAGGGTACCTGAAAAGATAGCAAAATTGAATAAAGGATTCAATGAAATCGATGAAATTTGAAAAATTCGCGATTTGGAAAATAAATTTGTGTCTTGAATTTACAAGCCTTTGCTGTAAAAATATATTTTCTACTTTTATAAATTGTCGCTATTGTCCCATAAATTTCAGGGCATAGAAAATAATATAAGAAAATGGTATAAATTTCTCTCTGTGATCTCAAAAATAGAAGAATAACTATTGGCAAAAATAATTTTGTCATTATTAACACTTTGCCGTCCGCGCGTCTGATCGGGATTCTCTCGTTTGGCGCCGGTATAAATCTTTACGTACGACACCAACGCGGTGCCACCGGCGCTTGTTCGATAGTTTTCGCATGGCACCGACGCGGTGTCACCGGACGGCATAGCGTCGATACCAATTCAACATTGATCTAAACTTCCGCTTGACGTCTCCCCAAATCCCTAATTTTATTCTAAAAAAAAAATAAAGAAATACTCACTTGTGATCTGGTATGACTATGTTTAGTGAGATGGTGTCTCGGGTTGAGAACAGGGCTGTGATTGGGTGTGGAACTATTGTAACCACCAAGAAGTTTGCCCACGAGCAATGGCAAGTCGGTTTGCTGAGTTGGTTCAAGACCCTCGATACCACGTTGCTGAGTTTGATGCTGATGATAATGATGATGTTGCTGATGATGATGCTGTTGTTGCTGCTGCTGCTGCTGCTGCTGTTGTTGCTGCTGTTGCTGCTGCAACTGCTGAGCGTGAGTCAGAGGTATAGCCGTTTCGTTGAGGGATCCAAGAGCGAGTCCTGGACTGGATCGGAAATCTGGTTCGGATTTGATCGGAAACTTTTGTTCCTGGGGCCCGGGACTGGCGCTGCAGACTTGGACACCTTCCATCGAAGTCTCCTCGTGATCCTAAACAAGACAAAAGCGAGATTTGCATTATTAACACTTTACCGTCCGCGCGTCTGATCGGGATTCTTTCGTTTGACGCCGGTATTAATCTTTATTGTACGACACCAATGTGGTGCCACCGGCACTTGCCCGATAATTTTCGCATGGCACCAAGGTGGTGCCACCGGACGGCCTAGTGTTAATTAATGAGTACTTTTGCCTAAAGGGAAATCCAAAAAAATGTATTAAAAGTGTATTAAATGAAAAATCCACGAGTTTCGTGACGAGAGTCTGGTAAAAATAATTACGCGTTTGAGAAAATAAGCCAGATTTGCAATTATACCTGATTGGTAATTGTGTTGGAAGACATTTCTTGATCGGATAATTCTCCTTCCCAAGACATGGGTCGCTCGGGTTGTTGTTGAAGACTATCGTTATCAACGTTACCACCATCGTTATTAGACTGTCCGTCTCGCTTCTTCTTCGTGCGTAAATTAACGCCTCGGAAGTCAATCTTACTAATCTCGCCATCGCTGTCTTCCAAATCCTCGACCTTAGTGCTCTCCGGATTCAAAAGTATCCCGGTTCCGGATCCAGTGGAATTGCTACCCGATTGTATCGTCGCACAGCTCGAAACCACTGACACCGTCACTCCGTTTTGTCCACCCAAATATTTGCATACACTCTTATCTGGAAAAGAAGAAGTACGGGGAGTATTAGACGCCTTTTAAATAATATAATATTACATTAAAAATTATAGTAACCTCTTTTCCACGTTCGAGGGTAGGCATATGCACTCTAGGCTTATAAATCATGAATAAATAAAATTAATTTGAATAAAAAAAATAAATTTATTAAATTTACCATTTTTGTCTATTTGCAATTTTCTGATTTTTATATTGGAATTATAGTACATTTTCTTCTATTTTTGAATTTCTCTTCTGAAAAATTACAAAAATTGTACAAATTTTCAACTCTGCCTCCACATTTTCCATTTCTTGAACCAAATTCCATTCCGAAAATTCAAAACCATCCATTTCTTTTCCAGATAATTATAAAAAAAAATTAAATTCTTCCCCCAAACTTCATTTTCCTCCGAAAACTTGTCTCTCCTTCCTTTCCCTCTGCTACACTCTTCTCGTTAAGCAAACATTTATGCCAACACGCATGGGGCTCGTGTTCTCCTTCATAATATTATTTCCCATAAAAATAAACTGCACGCAGTAAGGATACAAAGAAGAAGAAGAAAAAAAAAATACTCACTGTCGTGCATCTCATGTACCGGTGGCACGTTAATTGTCGTGACAGAAACGTTTTTGCCGGTTTCTGTAGCGCGCGTTGGCATCGTGGACGACGACGACGACGATGAGGACGAAGAAGAAGACGATTTCCAGGATTGCGCTGGAGGCCACCAGCCCGGGCCCTCGGTGGGCCCGTTTTGTTCTGACATCCTCAGCTGCTGGCTATCCTCCGAGTAATTTTCATGTCGACATGAAGTCTACTGGCGTTTACCAGATCACTCAGCATCCTGAGCGCTCCGGTATGTATTTAAATGAATATTTCCAAGTCTTCCCAACCCCCTTACTTGGATTTTTTACATGGAAAAATCCAAGTGCCGTCTTATCGTCCGATCCTCTTTCTGTAACATCAAAGATGATACGTGGTTCGTTAATTTGTTGCGTGCGAATGAAAAAAAATTTCGAAATTATTTGACCCATTCGAGACCGATTTAGTTGCAATTGATTTCCGAGGCTAGAAAACCGGTCGAGAAAAAAAAAAATTTTGCTCCTGGGGACCGAAAAAAATCGCCATCTGGAATGGGTTGAAAAAAATAAAGGCACGAATTGTGTAATTTCTAGTTGAGTCAAACATGAAAATCGGTGGAGTAACAATAAATGTAATCCGAATTATTAGAAATTATTATCGCATCAGTGTAGTTTTAAATTTCTGTTTTTATTACTTGTGGAACAAAAAATTCATTTCCAATTCTAAAAAAAAAGTTCGCAGGGATTCTTAAGTTGCAGATTTTTGTAAGGATCACAAAGTGTCGCGTTTGATGTAATATTTTTGAAGGAGTTTTTGTTATTAATAAAAGAGATCGTCTAAAGAGTGAAGTTTTCGATTAATACAGTATAACTTTCAATAAAAATTTGCAAATATTTTGAAAACCAGAGCATTTCACTTAAAATGAATCTTTAATATTCGGAAAGTACCTTTTAGCAAAAATCCGGGGAAATTTGGAATTGGAAATATTTTTATTTCGTTAAAAATGGGGTTTGAACCGGCAACAAATCCATAGAAATTCGAAAATTCCAAACATTATCAAAATTACACCGCTTCAGTTTTCTAAATAAAAAAAATCAAGAGAATCTGGAAATACGTATATTTTCAAGATTGCACCGTTTCATTCAATAGATTATTGTTACATTAAATAGAAAATTTCTTATAGTTTCAAAAAATTCTCTGGTAGCATAACAACAATTTCCTTTTCTAAAAACGTAAAATAAAATTCAGGTCCATTTTTCCCCCTTGAATTCTCAAAATGTGGGTTCACCGAGTTGAGATAGAAACTAAATAAATCAATAAATAAATAAAATTAGGAGGGGATCGAATGTGGGACAAATATGTACAGAAAATTGATGGGAATGAGTTAAGAAATGAGCTTGTAAGTCGGTTTCCGGAGTGAATGCCTGACCGTAGTGTCCTGGAAGAGTACCATTTCAGCGCTGGAACGAATTCTAAATTTCCAGACGGAAGATTGAAGAAGAGGAAAAAAGAATAAATAAATAGACGAATCGAGGAGGGGATAGAATGTGGAATAAATATGTAGATATAAAAATTGATGGGATGAATCAAGGAATAAGCTTGTAAGTCGGTTTCCGGAGTGTATGCGTAACAGTTGTGTCCTGCAAGGCCGGCTCACTTCCGGTCCCTGTGGACGACCTTCGCGCAGAAATGGACACGCACATGGGTAGCTCTTCCAGACACATCTAAATGACTATTTAAAATAAAACTAACATTCGTACCTTCGTATGCATGTGTGTACACACACATAGATTTTATATATATATATGTATAATATGCATATTATGCATGTATGTGTATATATATATGTGTATATAAATGCGAGAAGAGAAAGATGCTTCTGCTGCCTATCATTCAAATTCTCCCTCTTCTCTTTTTTTCTTAATCTTCCTTTATTTACTATTACTCGGTAGGTTGCCTTGACGGAGTTTGTTAGAAGCAGGAGATGAGGAGAGGAGAAGAAAAAAAAATATATAAAATAAAATAAAGTAAAGTAAAATAAAAAGAAACGAGCCAAGATATGACGCATGCCAGGCAAGAAGAGAGAGGCGGTTTGAGAAAAGAGAAACGAGAGGCGCGAGGTCGCCAAGGAATATCTACTACGCATTCCTATGGTACCTAACTAACTCTTTCATCTCACCTTTAAGATTTTATGTATGTATGTATACATGTATGTATATATTTGGTTCCCATAAAATTTGAAACGCCGAAATTCGACCGTCGCTCCAACAGGTGGAGAGTCAAATCGCAATGGGTGCGAGTTTCAGCGAAACTAGAATTAGGGGTGGTGAAAAACTGGATTTCGATTCCATTAGATAAATAAAATTATGACTTTAATTATAACTATAAAATAATTTGGTTGATTAAATCCAAATAGAAAATTAAACCACCAAAAATGTCATAAAAAAATTCATTTCGAAAATTCGGTAAGAAAAAACTGCAACAGAAATCAATATTCGAAAATAGAATTTTCAAATTGAACCGTAGGAAATTTCAGAATTTTGGATTTCCTGTCTGAAAATATTAAATAAATAGTAGCATTATCTTTGGCAAATAAAAGTGACGACATTTTCGAGAAAAAATTGAACTTGAACTTTTTCTTAACCTAGATATTTTTATTTTAGATCGCGTTTCTCAGTTTTATTTATATACTACATAAATATTAAAATTTTTCTAACTTAATATATTTTTGTATACAAAATATTTGCATTCGAAGCCTTATCTTCGACATAAAAAATTCTTTCCTTGAATTTAACAAGAATAGAATTAGTCAACGGGTGTAATTTCCTTTTCCAAATATTCATAATAATTTTTATTCAAAAAGTTCTATCGTAAGATAACAAAAACGTGGATCATCTTTAATTTACAACCAGGAAAAAAATTGTTGAAATTTAAATTCGAAATCGGATAATTAAAAATTACTCAAAATTTCGGTTTCTCAATTTCGAAGCACCAATTACCGGCACTTCTCTTTTTTCGAGCATTTTCTCTGAAATTTTTTCCAGTCTTATAGGCAGTTAATCTCGTTTTTAAGTTCGGACATCGTTTTACACACTGAAAAACCATAATAATAGCTCAGACGACATACAGCTGTCCGAATGTTGACACTCGGTCGTCTTATAGATGATCTTATCTCTCTCAAAAAAAATAATAATAATAATAGTAATCAGAAGGAGACATCCGAAAGATAAAGTGTTGTCTGGGACCGATATGGTTGAAATTTTGTGCACGCAATTCCCAGTCAACACAGTCGTCACATAAAAGACTTTAGGCCCGATACTGAACATTTTTCGGATCAACAAAAAAAATTAATTGGTAAGACAACCGTCGATATATGCATCGATGACATTCAATGATACAAAAATAATAAAGCTGATGGATTGAAAAATAGAAAAATTTCCTACAGAAATGGAAAAACAATTTTAAAATATCGAAAAAAAGCAAAAAGCGAAATTGTAAATTATTCGACGGAACAATATTATTTGTAAAATTGATTTGTTAATCGATGCACGTGACGGAAAGTATTATTTAAATAAATAATATTTTACCAATTTTGTTCCAGCTCGGATTCATTTTCTATGCAATTTTACTATTTTTCGTCACGGATGCATCTTCATTATTTTCACAGCCAATTTTATAAATTTCTTTTTTTTCTACCTGCAGCGCAATAAAATGCACATTTCCCAGAAAACGTAACGTACTGCTAACTTTTTGCTGCAAACTGTGCTAAGATCGTTGTACAATCTTAACACGGCATTTCACTCGGTTACGAAGTACATATAATACAATTTACTGTACCTAATGCAGTGTCCCAAACTAGCTGCACTTTCTAGTAAAAAAGGATTGTGCAATTTCGCAGCACCCTTCCCCGAGTTTTGTTATTGCATACAAAGGAGTAACGATATATTTCTGCGATTATCGAAATTTATTGTTGCTTCAATCAAATTTTAATTGCTATGTTGAATCTTGGAAAAATGGAAATATTTACTAAAATTTTTTTTTGTATATGTATAATAATATATATAATTTTGTATATTAAAAAATAATCAAAATCGATTAGTCCAATAGTAATTCAATTCGCAATTGAAGTTCTCAGGCATTTGAGTTTGAGATTTTGTGGATTGGAATTTCCATTTTGACATTTTTCGTGTTTTATTAATGCTCCAATATATGATATTTTTAAAAATTTTATTTATCACATTTTGATTATTAATTTATTATATTTTCGTGGCACAAATAAGTGTTCTACTCGGTGCTTTGAAAAAAGTCATATTGGATTAACTGGATTTTTGCTATTTTTTAATTCCAAAAATTATTTTCGAAATTAAAATATAGATTTAAAATTCTAGAAAATATCTTAATTGAATTTTAGTGTTACATTTAAATGGTTCACAGAGTTACGCCTTAATGGTGTTACATACCACATTATGTAACTTTTACAACACAATGCGGACAACCATCAACGATAACCAATTTGTTCAGACAAAAGATACAACAGATCCAGTTATGGAAATAGTTGACATTACTTGCAGTTTTAGTTGCCATAATTATACGTTTCCAGTTGCTCGTAGAAAATGCACAATAAGGAAAACAGTTGTTATAAATATTACACCGTGGTTGAAACCATATTTTTCAAGCGGACTCGGCTATAAATAACGCGCGATGCAATTAACGAAGCTGAGAATTGCATCCAATCGCGGTGGCACTTTTTGTACATTCGGATCAGGCTGAAATCAATAACAGTCGATCGCCGCCAAAAGAAAAACTGAATTTTATGGGAAAGATGAAGAAAAAAAAAGAAAGAAAATCGGCAACGAGGAGGCCAGAAATGAAACTTTGATGGGCATCGGCCGGCACTTGACCGCGCTAATATGCAGCAGCGGTCCGGGAAACGGCGTTGGCGATTTTGAAATCCCAACAACGCTGCAATTTAATTAGCCGACGTGCTTCTAGCAGACATGCAGGCATGTCGAAACGCGTAGGTTTTACAGGTGTGTTGGAAAACGCACTTGAGAAATGCATATATCGCCTAAGCGAGCCTAGAAATATGTGTATCTGCCGGTAGCCGACGCACAAAAGGACGCAACCTCGGTCCCACAGTCTTTCAATTGCGTCCTTTTGCTTCTCGGCTGAGGAATACGTACATATTGTATATATTCAAAGAGAGACATAGGAAAGAAAAGGCTCGATACAAAAGAGAATGGAGAATTCCACGTATAGAGTTATTCAGTCCTGTCGCAGTGTTGGTCGGTTGCATGTGTGCATTTTGCAAAAAGGAATCGCGTCGTCGGGCAAAAAGACCGGCCGATTCTTTTTCCCTTTTCGAAATTCCATATAAAATTCCTTCTCTACCTGCCCCTTAAAGACCAATCGTTAAGGAACATATTAAGAATAAAACAACTTCGCCCAATAGGTTTACACATATTCGCAGGAGAGGCAAAATTATGCGTGTTACGTGTGTGTCTGTGTGTGTGAGGCAGAATTGCGAGGAGGAGAAGAAGAGAAGAAGGCTGCTGCCGGAACCTGTTCTCGTGATTTTTATCGATTAATAAAATAAATAGATAATCGCAGGACTCGCATTCCTGTCGGGCCACCACCCCAGCCAGCTTGACTACTTGCTTTTATCCTTTGCTCCTCGACGACGACGACGACGACGACGAAGAAGACGACGAAGACGACGCCGACGACGAGGACTTTTGCTCGCTGCCGATCTCCTTCTCTCTTTTTCCTCCTTTCCTTCTTTCTTTATCTCGCGTATGTCTGTGCTCGCGAGAGAACTCATGCTCGATGCTGATGCTCTTGCTGCAGCTTATCTGCTTTGGGCGTAGCTCGCATCCAACCCGTCGACCGACCACTCCGGTCTTCTCCGGTCTGACGCTTTCTGAATCTTTCGATCCTCCTTTACCTTGTCACGACATTATATCGGTGGATTTTCCACCCGACGGATTCGGATTCGGTACACTTTTTGGAGGATTTCGTCGGTTCGAAGCTCATCGCTTCTCCCACGATCGAGACGAAACACGAGAAATCGGAAAAAGTACTTTGGGTACCTACGTAAATGGAAGATAGGTTTGAAAAATAGGAATTCGTTAAAACTGACGATTGTCATTATTTGCGAGGGGCAGGGGGAAGGTCATTTCTTGTTTTTGACGAACTTCGGCTGCGATTTCGTCAAAATGGACCTTTGGAATCGATTCTACGCTGCAAATTACCCCTAGAAATGAGTTGTCCAACCACATTTTTGAAACTTTCATTTTTACTCCATTTTTGGGGAAGGGGTGTGCCCAAAAAAATCGACTTTTGAAAAAGTTTTTTGCGCACTTTCGGGAGACCCATATCCGATGTATTTTTTTCCGAGGAATCCATTTTCATTGTCAAAATTATCAAAATCCAACGGGAAATAGGATTTTTCCTCAAAAAACCTACTTTTTTCCAACTTCCGCTGGGATTTTGTCAAAGTTGACCTTGGAAATCGATTCTACGGGAAAAATTACCCCTAGAAATGACTTGTCCAATCCCGTTTTTGAAACTTTAATTTTTACCCCATTTTTGGGGGAAGGGGTTGGCATACCCAAAAAAATCGACTTTTGGAAAAATTTTTTGCGCACTTTCGGGAGACCCATATCCGATGTATTTTTTTCCGAGGAATCCATTTTCATTGTCAAAATTATCAAAATCCAACGGGAAATAGGATTTTTCCTCAAAAAACCTACTTTTTTCCAACTTCCGCTGGGATTTCGTCGAATTTGACCTTGGGAATCGATTCTACGGGAAAAATTACCCCTAGAAATGACTTGTCCAACCCCATTTTCGAAACTTTAATTTTTACCTCATTTTTACAGGAAGGCCAAGTTTTGCATGGAACCTCGATTTTTCCTATATTTATCGTTAAGAATTACCACGTAATTGCCACGGACGGTCGAATTCAGGTTTCATTTCAGTTTCAACCTCACTCCCAATCGATTGGTTTCGTTCTCACACTTGGGAAAAAGCTGTACGGTTCTGGGAAATAAAAATGGGAACGGGTTTTCTGAAAGATATATCATATTTTTAAGAAACTTCACGAAGTGCAAGCGAACGACTTCGCAGCACGTATCAATTGAATCGTTAAAGAAATAACGAGAAATAACTCAATTAATTTATTATTATTATTATTATTTTTGTTGTTGTTGTTATTTCTACTGAGATAATAAAATATTCGTTTAAACAAATCAATAAAGGAATTTCTGTTTATTTTTCTTCAGCAACAATTCGTGGGTAAAAATCTAGCACCGGTGCATAAATAATTGCGGTTTCTGCTTTAACTTGATAGTTGAAAACCACAGTCATTTTTGCACCAGCCTGATGTGTATTATCATTTATATGATGTATATACCCAACTACTCTTTTTACCGGTTCCCTTGCGGCCAGGATACATAAAAATCAAAGTTTTTCTTTCCTTTCAAATTCTGTATAAAAACCAGTTTTTTGTTTTGTTTAAATCAGGTTTCATTGTATTAACCAATTTTACAACTACCAGGAAAAAAATACAAACAATATAAAATCAATTAAATGTTTGGTACAAAAATCTTAATATCACCGCTTTTTCGGCGCAAACATTTAAAATAGAAAACATTGTTTTTTCTGATATTAACTCTAATTTTATAGATTTTTTCCAAACAAAATTCCAATTATCAGGAAATTTGAGAAAAAAATATTTTTAAACGGGAATACAAAGTTAAAAAATAATTGTAATTGCAAATAGTTTCAGAATTGTTGCAACTTTTAAAAGTCGATACCAAGTAGAGAGATAATTAGTAAATTAGATAATAAGATAACTAGGAAAGATAATTCAATAGAGTAATTAGAAAAAAATAATTAACAAATGTAAAAACAGTTGACATCAATGTAATGCATGTCAAGAAGGCAATTACTCCGATATAGTTATCGTAACTTCAAGCATGCTGGTTACCGTAATTGTATGAGTAGGTTGAAGCCAATAAAGCTATAGTTGCTAATTAAATACGGATTAAGTTTTATTTAATCCGTAATTTAAATTTTAATATTCTGCAAAAACGTTATTGTAATAATCGTAATTTACTGTCGAATGTACTACGCAGATGAAGCTCTGATACAAATAATTGATAGTTACCTGTGATATAAGTATATGGTCGTTTACTACGATGAAATATTTATAACAATTATTTTCCTTATTATGCTCCTACTTAATTATTTTCATAACTGGATTCGTTGTAAATTTAATTTTAAAAATTGGTTATTACGAATAATTGTTGGTACTGATGGTTGTTTTACATATTTTACCAATTATATACTGTAACAAATTTATATACAGGATGTTAATAAATTGGTGCTCCATCAACTATTACAATTTATTATAACATTTTTTCAGGATTCATTCAAATTTTAAGTAACAGTAAAATCCTTGATTTTGAAATTTCATTTTTTTACCTCCTCCAATTCCAATGTTATTATAAATATTACTATACTAAATAGTAATATAGTTTTTCAACCAAAATATCATGATAAAATGAATCATATTATTTTCAGAATTTTTTTTCAACGCTTTTAGAATTCGGGACTCACAGAAATTAATAGAATTATAAAATTTATTAAATAATTAGGTGAAATTTTTATTAGTAACAACCTGGAGTTTGTTATTATTTTTTTGCCTTATTTGAGGCACAGGGGGAAAATTTGGGGAAGAAAAAAATCATTTCCTGCTGAGCTGAAATAATTTTCAGCACCTTTCGGGCGTTGACTCACGACCCTCTGTCCAAAACTACAATAACTTTGATTCCTTTATAGAAATTAATAGTTTGGACCATTTGATAATTGCTTTACCCGTAAGCTTCCCGTTATGCGGTTTAATAGGAATCGTAATTCATGAATCCTGTCACAATAATCGTTACGAGAAGACGAAAAGGGTTCATAAAACGGCCGGAAGTCTGAATAAAGAGAATTTATTATTTGTATCAATTCGAAACGCTCGAATCAAAGATACGATTACTTCTTTTTTTTTTGCTTCCCGATTTCGAAAACTGCTCGACCACGAGAATGAATGAAACTTTAATTACGTATCATATACTTATAAGGAATTCCAATTCACGTGGCAGCAATTCACGTAATAGTTAATATTTATCTCAAGCTGGCATTTAATTCTTTTTTCTGCATACGTTAACATGTACTTTCTATTATAAACTTCAAAAACTCCACCAGCACTGGGATAGGGATTCGAGATACGTATATATATATGTACGTAAATTCAATTAATGGGTTTGCAAATGAACTATTAGTTATGCCACTTTTCTATTCCTGCGGTATTTCTATTTTTTTTTCTTTTTCACAGATATATATATCTATACTTCGATATTAGAAACTCCATTTTTTTCATATAAAAGAATGTTTAATAAGAATTAGTTTCTTTGAAGAAAAAGAGAAACTCAAACTCACGAAGTCATTTATTTTGCGGTTCGTTTTGACTCAAATCTTTTGTAACCTGAACTTTTTTTTCGCTTCAAAACTAAAAAAAATAAACAGCAGTTCTAAATAAACTGTTCTACTGTAATATAATGAATTTACAGTTAAAAGTGTTGGTAGTGTCAAAAAAGAGAACTGCGAAAAAAATCCTGACATTGAAATATGTGAATTTAAAAAATAAATTAATAGTTATTTTAAAGAATAAATTATTAAAATCTATTTTTTTAAGTATTTTATTTTAGAACAAATTATTGGCCTATTATTTTAAAATACATTTATAATTATTAGGTATTTAAGAAAAGAAAATGAAATATTCAATCTTATTTATGCAAAATCTAATATTTTGAAAAAAAAACCCAGGTCTAAATATATTTGCATAGCTTATTTTTTTCATTCGTTTGCTTTTAAAAAATAAATTCAAGTAGAAAAGAGGAAAAAACATTGTTTCTACCGTAGAAATAATAAAACCTCAAATTGAAATTTCAAATAAATAAATAAATGAATAAATAAATCCTCAAAATTGATAAAAATAATATTGAAAATCCTCCCTGAAATTTCACACCCGAAAGAAATCCGGCGATATGTAAATATTTCTTCGCTGAATCTGGAACCTTTCACTTTTTGAAAAAATGAGATCTAAATTATTACCGAACGTGTCCAGTTACAACTTGCGCTTGGATGGAATTAGTAACCTATACAGTGTCATAAGTTTCTCATTTGCATAAAAGAAGTTGCTACGCTCCTACAGACTATATACAAATATATAGCGTATATGGACATAGTTACAAATTTGCTGCAATTTTTGCACCACAATTTTCTCCTATCCTAGAAAATTATATATAGTCCTCGGCTGTGTTTGTCATTTTTCGAAAACAGAGGAAAAATTGTTACACGTAGTTATTGATGAACATAAATCAGATAAAATCTGAGTAAACGTATGGTTTGCTTGTACTTGTAGCTGCTCCTGTTTCTGAAAGCCTGGGGCATTTACAGGTGGTAATACAGGTGCAGCTACTTACAAATACTAGTGAAACGGTCTAAGACTACGTTCTCATGAAAGGCGTTAAGCAGAAAGACATTTCTAAGACATAACATATGCTAACGATATACACGGGCTTGCATACACACGCATGATACTGTAAGTACTCGACCCGAACAGGTAATCTCATAACGCCAACGAGAAGGTGAAAAATTGTAAATTCGCGAAATTTGATGTCCCGGATTTTTGCAATATCACATTTCAGCCTTTGTCATTTTTATTCCTACCTGGCGACATTTTTTGTACCTTCGTGAAAGCCAGAATTTCAAAATTCCTGAATTTTCGAAACGATGGGGTTTGTTTTTAGTGTTTTTAAAATACATAATATTTAAAACGACATTGTTTCAAAATTGTAATGTTTGAAAATAACTTTGAAGTTGTAATAATAAAAGTTGAGCGTGAATATTTAAAAATAATATAAAAGTTTGTAATAGATATTATCTTGTATACTCTATTTTTGCCAATTTCTTTTCTCCAAATTTGTAATAATTCCAATACCATCAATTTTTATTGAATAAAATATTCCCTTGCAAATTTTTACAAATCTGCAATATTCGAGATTTATTGTTTCTCTACCAAAATCTATATTGTTCTTTAATTTCCAAAGGTTACATCTGAAAAATGTAAGAAAAGTATTTTCTGATGCAATTAATAAAAAAATAAAAGTTTAGCATACATTAAAAATTCCAATTATTTAATATACATTAGTATTTCATAAAACGTTTAATTAAAAAAAAATAGAGAAAATGAAGAAGCTTTCCTTGAAAGTGTATAGCAATAACGGACTTCTTTTAATTAATATTCAAATGCTTGAAAAAAAAAATTAAGCATTCGCTGCAAAAAATATTTGCATACACATTAAATGTATATATTATGCAATTAAAATTTGCATAATATACTAATTAAAACGAGTAACGGTATCGATTGAAACAATCGGTCCTAGCTAGTCGAGAAAAAAAATGAAACAAAAATTTCCACAAACTAACGATTTCTCAATGGATCGAAACCAATATTTAATAATTTCATAAATTCATATATTTTAATCCCAATTATTTATTCAAAGAGTTTCGATCACCCAATCGATAGATCGATTTATATTGAAAATTCGATAAAAGCTTTATTTCCCATCGAGTCTATCTCGAAACTGCCGATTTATCCGTTAGATCGATCGATTCGATTCGATCTTTTTGTAAAAGATGAAATCGCAACCCCGCGATCGAAGATTCGTTTGGAATCAAAGTAGGGATTTAGTCAGTTGGTTACATTACGGCACAGCGTCTGGCTTTCAAGTGCATCTAGTGGTGCGACTGCGACATACAAGTTGAATTGTGTAGTAAAGAAGGGGGGATAGGAGACCTTGAGCCGTGTCACGTGACCCCAAGGTGCATAAGAGGGTAGGGCGCTGTAGAGGGCCTTGACCTTACCACCGGCTTGGGAAGAGGAGTGCAAGAGTTTCTGTGTGTGCTTCTTTCTGTGCTTTAGCTGCTGCATGTTGCAACCATTGCTGCTGCATACTGCATGCTGCTGCTGCTGCTGCTGCTGCTGCTGTTGCACTCCGCTATTGCTGATGTGATGTATACGGTGTACACATACATACACACACACAAATCCACGCACACGGCATTTCACGACCACTGTTACCGAGCCGACTGACTCGCGCTATACATGCATACGCTCGCTTCCAAAAACGTAGACCTTTCTTCCCTTGCACTCCTCTTGCACCTTTTGCTTCTTCTTTGTACATACGGTTTATATGTACCTACATCATACCATATACACTTCTCCCATACGATACTATAAAAGAAAGACGACCCTTTCTTCTTCATGGGTTCTCATTCATCCTTCCTTTATCGCGTCGTAAAATGAAACATGTATGCACTTCTATGGGAAAAGTTGTTAAAAATCACAGCTACAAATTACTGAAACGCACGGAGAGCTTTCTATGCAGGGGAAATTGCGATTTATGGCGAACATTACTATCGATTATGGTTACGATGCACGTATCAGGTTATTGCATAATTTCCGTCTTAATTCTTATTAATATATTTTTTTTTTCAATATTTCTTAATAGTCGCTAAATTAATTAACAAAAACAATTTTGCCGAGTTTTATGTTGTTTATCGGTAGGTAATAGATCGTCGATATTTTTTCTCATCACCGACTTCGAATTCGTCCACGAGGTTTTTGCAGAACAATAACAAAAATATTCAATAGAACCGACAATAATTAAACAATTAGCGATAGAAAAATAGAATTGACATTCTATTGGCTTTACTAATTTTTTGAAATCCGCGAGTGATTCACTCCGAAACCACAAAACAGCTGACTTCGACTCACCGAACACGTCAGGCGGTTTTACGCCGAATTCAAATTCGATTTCAACTCTCGATTACAACGATTGCCTCCGTGAGTGATTGCAAGTGATTTCTGCGAAGTAGCCAAAGATAAGATCTATTTCTATTGTCACGTTACTGGTGTAATTTAATCCGATGGTTTTTAATGACGTTTCCTGACGTCACCGCATTTTTATTATATAACTTTCCGATCTCCAGAAGTTTGAAATTCCATTTTATAAAAACAGGAAAATCTGCCCGATCTCTTTTCCTATTTTATCGTATTTTATATGCGCTCAATCATTGCACAACTAATTATATTGCAACTCTTCTTGAATAAAAACAAATTACTAAATTTATAGAAATTCAAAATAAATTTTTCCACCACTGAAAATTAATTACCGTTACTCCAAATATTTTCATATTAAAGTAATTATTATAAATATTAATTGGTGAATTTTGATTTTTAGTTAATTGGCTAATCGGTGTTTTTGATTTTTTTTCCTTTTTTTATAAGTAAAATTTTCTATTGTAATACGCAATTTTAATAAATCATAGATTAATAACTTTTAATTAATTCTTCGTTAACAGTTCCAACTATTCAAATTCATTATTGAATAAATTTCAGGTACGATTTAACCCATTCGAGACGGTGATTTTTTTCGAACACGGTCCCCAAGAGCGACATTATTTTTCTTTTCTCGGAAATCAATGGCACACACGGTGTGCAATCGGTCTCGAATGGGTTAAATAATTATTCTTAAAAATGGCAATAACGGTACATTTTTCCTATCCCGTCCAACAAACCAGAATTATCCCTCTGGTAAAAACTACCAGGTACGTGTAATAACGATTACGATGTCACTGAAACGTCACGAAGATGCAACGTCACGTTCTCGCCAATTTACAACACCGTTCTACGTTCTTACCCACATTTTCCTTTATTACGTATAAAGTACGTACTCGAGTTCGTAATGAAAATGTTAAATATGAAATTACACACACTTTAAAAAAAAAAAGGAGGAAGAGTCGACGGGAAGAGGAGAGGTCGAAAGAGCACGTTCAGACGTGTCTTTCACGGTCGTTCGACGACACTAGTAGACCTTAAAATAGAGCCGTCGTGCTCTTAGGTCGACGATCCCTCTTCCTCACCACCTGCTACACCTTCTATTCTTTTATCCGAACACGCGGACTCGTCATTTCGTCAAATTGGCACGGATCCAATGGTATTTCTTTCTAGGGATGTTCGAAATTTCCAAAATTTTATCAATTTTTATCATTTTTACGGTAAAACTAAGAATTTCAGCCATTTTCATGTGGAAAATTTGCTAAAATTGGAATTTAAAAATTGGGGCCTAAACCAACGGTACCAATTTTTGTTCCATTGTCTCTCATTAAGATGTAACCGTATCACTGATGATATCGAAAATAGAAAATAAAATTATACCGTAACAGAATTGCGGACAGTCGCATCATCATTAATCGCTCTGGAAAACTTCAAAAAAATTGGAACCGTTATCGAAAAAATTCTGAATATTGATATTTTTTAAATAATTTTCCAAAAACTGGAATTTTTATGAGGAATATCGCTTAAAGTCCGAAGCTTCACTTGGAAAATTCGCCAATATTACAATGTTTACTGGCAATTCTAACTTTTACTGGGAAAAATTCTTAATATTGACCGGCACTGTTTTAGAAAATTTGCACATAATATTTTTTTCCAAAATACTTATTGTTAGCTTTAAAGAATCTTATTATTTTTGAAGAATAACGCGTTTTGCGTGAAATGGTGCACCCTGTGTAGTAATCTTAACTACAATTATCGTCACTCCGACTATATTTCCTACGAGTCCACATATCGGTAAAAAGAAGAAAAAGGAAAGAAGAAACAGAATTGGAGGGAATAAAGTCATGAAACAAAGGTTGACCGGAAGATAATCGGAGTCCCATGCATGTCTGTCTGTTGTACCGAACGGTATCTTGTCTCGAACGAGAAACCTTTCTCATATGGAGTAGATCCGTTTGCAACAAATTAACATTCGTTAGAACAATACATGAACATGTAGTTTTTCACACATTTTTTTTTCTTGCAATTCAAACACTAATAAAATGGGAATGTCTGACAATCCTGAAAAGGAAAAACCTATTTTCTTTTCTCTCCTCCTCTCTCTGGGTTTTCCAAAAATGCCAAAAGCACCTGGGAACTCTTTTGTAAACTTCTATTACATAACAAATTTTTAAAAACAAATTTTTGTTTCATTATCTATTAAATTTATATTCAATTAAAAAAGGAGGTAGGAAAAAATTATGTCATTTAAATATTACATGAAAAATCAAATTTTTAAATTTTAATTAGGTTTCAATGATTTATACTAGTACTTGAATATAAATACATATAAATTAATTGAAAGCAACAACGATAATAATTTTAATTGGATATTTTAAATCTAAAAATATTATTTTCGCCATTTTTGGTGCCACTTTTGGTCACTGGTATTATTTTGAAATTTCAATAAAAAACATTTCGAGAAATTTTTTAGTTGTAAAATTACAATTTTATTGTAATATTTCCCCCAAAAAATTGTCATCTCAAAATATTACACTTTAATCATTTTTACTACCGCATATTCCAAATAAAAACCAATTTTAAACCAATTTCGAGTCACAAGAAATATTTATAAAAAATAAGGATGATATTTGTATGTAATTATAATAAACGCTTTATGTATAAATGTTAATTCCGCTGATTTTGGTGGTTAGTGTTGGTTTAATCCAACGTATTTACCTAAAAATGGTGGTTGAAACCACAAATAAAAACCACCTGATTTGAACCAAGGTGGAGGGAAGGAGAGAGATAAAAATACAGGAGAAATATTTGTACTATGAAAGAGGAAGAGAGAAGGCACGAGAATATTACTTGCGTGTTTTCCTTTCACTCAGGGCACACAGGGCCTTGTGTTAAACGAGTCAGGGCATAATCAAAGGCAGAAGGAAGGAGAAGAGAGGACTTGTATGAGTGTGAGAGAGACATATATATATTATATATATATATATATATATATATATATATATATATAAAATATGTGTGGAGCAGAGTAACGTTGAGATACCCGGTGGCTTGGCCTGGTGTCGATTAAAATTATTATTGCCGGCCGATCGAACTGACTGTCGGTCGGTCGGTCGGTCGGTCGATCAGCCAAGGGGCATTTTTGACTCGTACCAAACCGGTTACAGAGGTTCTGTAGTTCTCGTATGCCAGTACTGGTACAGAGAGAGAACACGTTTTCTTTCGCGCAATATCGACAACTAACGTCTTATCGATACCTTAAACTACGTTCCCCGTCATTTCTGTGTTTCAGCGATCGGAAGAAATTGCAGTTGCCGGGACTCGGAGGAATGGCTGCGTTCCGAAATTATTGGCACATTATTTCCACTTAAAATCTACAAATGGGAGCTTTTGGATTCGATTAATTATTTTTTTTAAATATTACACAATCGAGGTAACATTAAAATTACTTGACAATTTCTAAATAAAAACAGAATTTCGAATATTTAATAAATTTGACATAATAATAATAATAATAATAATGCAATTTTTTAAATTTTCATATCGAAATTTCGGTACGATTGCATTTTTTCTTTCAATCGATAAATTCGGAAGAGATATTTCTCTGACCCAATATAACTTTTTTCTCACAATCGGTATGTTGGATCGTTAACGATTAAAAGGGCGTAACCCCGATATTCAAGAGTAGGAGATAAGCTCCTTTAAGCTCGAGTGGCTGATGTGTATATTTGCATATGATATACACGCTGTACGTACATATCTTTTGAATGCCACTTACTGATAACTACCAATAACCCTAATTGTGCGGTGTAATAAATAATGAAAGGAAAGTGAGAACTGAATCCTTTTTTATAAACTCCAGTATTTATTTCTATGGCGCTGTTCCAGTATGGCCATAGAAGTGTCTATCATTCAAAGGGCTATTATTTAAACAAAATCGTGTCGAGGATACCTTTAATCATTTCACGGTCCTGCTCGAACAAATGCTTCTATTTATCAATTCCCCGACCCTTTTAGTGGTTGAATAAATTCGAGTCGATAGATAATAATGAAAATTTATGGAATTATTATTAAACAAGGTTTTATTTGAATTTTCATAACTTGAATAAATATTTCTATTGTAAATCCAAGAGCTACCAGCATTTAAATCAAATTTCCTATTTTTGTAAACCAATTTTCTTAACTACCAAAAATTCGGATTCCCATTTTTTTCATAAAATAATTTTCTAATTAATTGCGTATTTTTCATAGGTCACAATTATTAAAATGATTTTTCCAAAATATCGAGATTCAAATTGTGTTTAAAATAATTGTAACCCGGTCAGTTTTAATCTATTAAAAATTACTAGCTGATGTAGGAATTAAATTATCTTATGCATAAAATATTGTTAATTAAAATTGCTACAATTACAATTTTGTCAATTTTCGAAATCTTTCGGTAACAGATGAAATTTCATTCGACAATAAATCAGTAGAAAATCGTTTATAATTATTATATAATTATAAACTTTGTCTGATTTTCAATGACTTCAAGAAAAATGTTTTAAGTTCAAGAGCATATTGCGGAAGAACTTTAATAAAGTTTCCTATTTTCCCCTTTTTTTTCTGCATCAAAGCAACTTTCAAGTTTACAATAAATAGCGGGAATTAACGACACTTAACATTCGTTGTGAATTCGAAAGATACATAAAGCATTAGCACATTTTTAGATATCTATCGAAAGATAGAGATTTAAAGGGTTTATCACAGAACAAGAAGGCCGCGACTGATTCATAGTCACGGATATAAGGTATGTCGATAGATAAAGATTTGTTAAGCTTAAGGTAAAGTAAAATAAACCCAAGCGAGCCTTTCCCGTAGTAGATTGTGCAAGACTTCTTCGACGACCTTATCGATACCTATTCGCCTTCCAAGTAATAGAATATATATGTATACATTCATATGTATGCATATGTGTAATACCAATGCATATGTCCATACACTTTAATTGAGACAAACTCATATGTGCGTATATGCGATGAAATATAAGAAACGTAACCGCACGCAGCAACAAATACAATCTCGATTTATTTATTGTACACATAACTTACGTGAACTAAGTAAGTATTATCGCACGTGTGCGTACGTGTGTAGGTATTTTCACAAAGTTATACGTTTGCACACACACACACACACACATTCATAACTGCAGTATGAAATTTTATAATCTTTTGCGTTTCCTTTTTGCCAAAGTTACGGACGATCAGTCACGATTTTAAATTTCACGTTAATTTTTTTATAAACGATAATCCCGAAATTGCGAAAGTTTTCGGAAAAATAATTATTATAAACTATTACAACTTGGTAATATTTATAATATTAATATTATAAATATACTATAAATATAATAATACTATATGAGGTCGACAGGCACATTATCATTAGCTGCTTTGGGAGAAAGTTAAAATTTTTATTGATTTTAAGAAAATTTCTTATCAGTAATTATTGCGAAATTTTAATTAAACAAATTGGAAAACTAATTCCCAACCTCAAATTTTTTTTCCATATAATTTCGAAATCATACCAACGATCGGCTCGGTAAATTAATTCGATGCGTTTGTATTACCGCTATTTAATGCACGCATCTGCATATTTAATGGATTTCCGATCCGCTCTGAACGCTTGTGATTTAAAAAAAAAATGGAATAATTAATAAACTCTAGAATTATTGTTGAAACACGATCTTAACCTTCACCTTTCGCTGCGTACATATATAAAATTTCGGGTGACAATTCCCCGGGGATCTTACGTGCATTGAAACGAGCAACAAAAAAATACATATAAAGGTACACGGGAGATACTTAAAAAAACCCGTACCTTGGGATCCTTGAAAGATACCGATAGAAGGAAACGTGCCTAGCCTAAGACTTATGAATATTGATGAACCTTTCTCGACGAACCGCACCTTCCACGAGAACGCCCTTTTTTATTTATCCTACGTATAACACGCGTCATTACCCTTGGGATGAAGATAAACTAATGTTTTGAGATTACATTTGAACGCTTTTTATCGACTTCAATGAGTTATGTGATTCCACGGAGCATATAGATAAAAATGTGACGTAGGCGGCAATTATGCCACGGAAAAGGAATGACTGAAACCTGCAGCCGATTTCCGTGAAGAAAAAAAAACTCTTTCAGAAAATAGGGAACTTCGAAAAAATAAATATATAATATTACATATACATATAATAAAATATATATAATATATAAACGCGAAGCAAGAAAAATTGTGGAATTTCAAAAAACGTGGCTCTTTTTGTTAAAAACTGGAACTATTATTCAATTCTTTGTGCTGTAAATTATTTTCAAAATTATTTTTTAATTATTTCAATATAAGAGTTTGGAATAACAATAAATGTGGTATTTTGAAAATTTCAATTTTTTAAATGCTTGTATAATTACAATTGCCCATAAACACAAATATGGAAAATTTGGGAATAGAAAAATTCTTGTCTGTCCCCCCAAGCTATTGAATAATGCCATTAACTAAGCGCATAATTAATCGAATTAGATTATTCTTGTCTTAATTAAAATGATAATAATAATAATAATTTATTAAAATTATTATAATACTTAATAATTTTCTAACAAACATTTATTCCTTTGATTTAGTAGTATTTAACAGTCACTATTATTTTTAATTTGATATTACAAGCAACAACTGATTCAATAAAAATTATGACAATAATTCCTCGATTTTTCGAATCATGGAAATATATTTATTGATTGAAAAATATAAATATTTGGAATAACAATAAATGCAGTTGGAAACTACATATATACTTTCAATGCACTTCAACGAGACACTTGATTGATAAATTAAAATGAAAAATCGATGACCGGCAAGAACAACGAAAATAATTGTAAAGCAAAGGGTTCAATTTATTGTTACTGTAGAAGTTAAAAATAGTAACGAGAATGAAGTATCTGATGATTTCAACTCCGAAGAACGATAATTACGATTCGAATTAATTTGTTTCATTTAAGAAAGAAATTCGTTCCCTCTTCAACCAGTAATAAGGGGTTTCGCGTCTTCTTTTTAGTCTAAAAGAAAGAAACGCGCTTCTCGTTTCTCCTCTACTCCGGCTTCTACTTCTTCTTCTTCTTCCTGACCCGACGTAACTTGAGCGAATGTTAGAGAAACAGTATCTAACGAATAACAGTACTTTCGGTCTTTAAAAGAAGACAAAAATGAGAAAAGTTCTCGTGTTTAGAATTTTATAAATACTCACTATCCCACAAGTATAGTGGTATCATTTTTCTCAATTTTACGTAATAGCAATTCTTTTAATAAAAAAAGAGGTGAAACATTTTTCAACTTTTCGATTAAAATTTCTTTTCTGCGAGAACTTTGAAAGAAAATATAATTTCATTTTTTTAGAAAAACCTTAAAAAATAATTTCCCAGACCTATTTTGAGTATCTTTATTTTTAGGATAGTTATGAATTTTGATTTAATTGGTTTTTAATTTTATTTAATTTAAATTTTTTTACTATTTAAATAAAAAATTAAATTTTATAATTTAAGCTCAAATTTTATTTAATTTGGAATTTTATTTAATTTTTTTGTAATTTAAAAAATATTTCAAAATTTAAAATTATAGTATTAATATTAAGAGAGTAACATGATCAGTTATTTTGCTAATAAGTTTTTCATTCCCTACAAAGACTGAAAAATCTCCACTTGACGTCGAGTAATCGGCAAAAATAATATACACACATATATATATAGGTAAGCTATCGAGTGGAAAAAAGGGATGATTTTCTCAAGAGGATATACCCCGAAAAGGGTTTCTTTTTCTTTTTTACATCGTCCTTCTCCTGCACATGTACTGCACGTATGTATCAGCACTTCAAGCCAGACCGGAGTCTTTCAGGTTACACCACCTACGCGTTAAAAGCTGACTTTTGTTTCAGGTAGTTGTTTCATTACGCATGTATGGATGGATACGCGTTATATATACGTGTACGCATTATACGTGTATATATCATACATACATACGTGGGTATATATATATTTTTCTCAGCACACAACGTACGTAGACACACACACACAGACGCAAGCTTCTTTTCCCAGTTAGGGTTTAAGACATCGCACGTGCGAAGTCAGAGGAATAAAGTGATGTCGGGAAAGATTTCTCTGGTGAGATATATATACATACATATATATATTTGTGTGTACGGATGTATATTGGTGTAGAGTAATATATTTGTAGTATATACATAGGTAGGAACCTATATACCTTTGAACGTTTATATACTTACAAAGTACACAGACATGTGTGTACTTTATAAGTATATAACGTACATGTGTGGATCCCCGCCTATATATTCAACGACTCCAATAGCATTACCGTAATCGTTGATATACCGCTATAGGCTACCGCTCTGTCGATTCGTTCCCGTTTCCTTTTCTTTTCTCCGCAGGAGAGCCAAGAAACAGAGTACGAACACACGTACATGTAGATATATATGTATTCAATATATGTATCTGTACACATAGAATATAGCCAAGCCATTTTCTTGTATTGCTCTCTATACACGGTTTACCCTGCCTGCCATTATACACTTTGTGTCCTATACCGAGAGTCTGATCTTTCCCCACTCACTGTGCTTGTTTTCTTTCTTCTCTTCTCTTCTCCTTTCATTTCATTTCATTTCCTTTCTTTCGCTCGTTCTGCTTCTCTCTCTCTTTCTCCCGAGTTCATTTTGTCTCCGACGACTGGTCAATAGATTCCCAGCCTATCGAAGAAAGAATCGGAAGAAGAAGAAGAAGAAGAAGAAAAAGAAGAAAATCGTGAAGTCGTAAGAGAGGAGTCGAGTAAAATGCATAAATACAGTGCAGGGATGACGCGAAACTGCATATAGGCATCGAGGTACCTTTTACTAGGGACAGTCTGGTTTTTTAATTTATTTATCCGCGAATCACTGAGATCCGGCGATTTCTATTCAAAATCCGACTACCCAAGTCATTGTTTTTACTCGGCTGCTTACTCTGCCGCCATCTTGTGTTTTTTCAAAGAAACCTAACCAGCGCCGTGCTATAATAGAGCGACAACTTTTTTAAGCTAGTTCCTGCGTGAATTAGGAAATTATAAAATTAAAGAAAAATTGTCGGAGCTAATAAAATTATTACTGTACGGATCCTCTATTATTTAACACGTTGACTGCCGCGTCACCCATATTCGAGTGCCAGCAAAGTTTCTGATCGGGCCGCGTCACCCGTATTCGGGTGACGCTTATTTGACGACTTGCGAAGGATCGTCGTAGGTATTTGAAAAGGTATTCCACAGGAAGTAAAAAACTATTGAATTGGTGTGGGCACTCGTGGCCTGAAGGAGATTTCAATGGAAATACACGTGGCAGTCAACGTGTTAAAAAGGGAAAATTTTTGAGAAAAATATATTGGGCCGTTCGGAAAGTTCCCGCTGATTTTACCTTGCGCCATCCATCGGAAACCTGCGGGAACTTTCCGAACGACCCAATAAATTTCTTTCTTTTTTTCTTGGACAAAATAGGAGCCATGTTTTTTAGCATAGCGTTAGCCCTTCTTTATCTTATAACTTGCTGAAAGATTGGAGTAATTTTGCAAACCGCAATTCGAATCGATTTTTTTGTGATAATAATATTACACTGTGGTAATAAATAAAAATACCACCAAAATCAGTGGAGTTTACCTCATTTCGTGCGTCATTCTGACAATGAACATAAAAGCAATGTTTAAATATATGAATATATACATAAGCCTAACTCACGTAATTGTGTAGTTACTATCAAACAACGGTAGACTTTGATCACGAAACGATGATATGGATTTGTCGTTAAATTTGCGATACGCGTTTCTATAAATCAAAGTTGCAAGAAATTATCGGCAAAAAATTCTACCTGCGGATTTTTGCGATCACACAAACTATTGAATATTTTGCAAAAGTATTCGAAAACTTATTTTGACAAAATACTAAAAAATTTCCAGCGGTTAATTATTATTTTTTATGCTCAATTTTAAATAAAATAGAAATTGAGACTATTGGAATCGCAAATGAAATCGTAAATTCACTGTGAAAAATTCAACATTCTTATACTAATTTTTTTAATGGGGAAAGGTCATATACAATGGCCTACTGTTGTTATTAATTATTACAATAAATTTTGAAAAAGGGATTATTAATTATCTTTATTCATAATTTGATAAGTCAAAGATTGCGTTAAATCTAAATAACACCTTTCATATGTCTAAAGAAATCCACGCAAATGTTAATTAAATTAAAATACAACAGGTTAAATTCCAACGGGAATTTTTTCCCTTCCTTTCAAACAAAGAATCGATTCAACACATATCGGCTGGTTCAAGTTGACGCTCAAGAATGCTCATTTACCGGCACTCAAATAATTGAAAATAGTCAAACTTTTGAAGGAAATTATAATACTTCAAAGAATAATTCCACAAGCTTCACCAAAGTTAATATTTTTACCCTAAAAAAATGATATCAAGATAAATTTGAAAACGAACTAATTTCGAACACTATTTCACCAACTCAATTGAAATATGTAACCTAACTAAAACCTCATTTATTTGAGATCCTAGTTTTCATATACAACAAGGAAAAACGCATTTTTACAATTGCGTTTCAACTTCGACCTTCAAACAAGTGTCAAAAAAAGGATATATATGTGAGAAAAGGAATATAGTTAATTATGATACACGTTTATTGTAGAAAAAAGTTACTACATTACTCCAAGTTGAAATTTCAGAATTTATATGACGTTGGGAAACACTGTACATGGGGTATTGTATATACTGTATACATATATGTCTCAGGAGTGGGGATTGGTTCCCCGAGGTACGGGGAGACGCGAGGGGGGGCTCAAGGCCGGTCGCGCTGTCAAGCCAGAAAGACTGTGGAGCCGAAATATCAACAAGCCTTTTCCTACACAACTTCTTACTCCATTCTGCTTTCTACAGTTTATTACATTACAAAGAAAACCACGTTCGGTCTCGACCGACTCCGCTCCGATATCCTCTTTTTTCTATACCCTTTCTTAGCTCATTTCGACTCTTTTTCTAAAATGAAAAAAAGAAACACAAAGTTCCGCAGAATCACGGATAATATCGAATTAACTGGTACTTCGTCTATAATTATCTCGTCGAAAACGAGAATATATATGTATACAGTAAAGGCGCCGATTTGACTCGAAATACCTGATGTTACATAACCTGAAAGTTTTTAACTCAAATGAATTTGATCTTGGAACTTATATGAATTTGATAAGAATTCAAATGCATCGACTGAAAACTTGGAAATTTGAAATTATGTCCAAATCATAAATAATAGACCGAATATTTTTCTTTTTTTTCATTTCCCCTAAATCCTGACTGAAAGGGTTACAAAAGAAAATAGTCTCAAAGCTATGAATACGTCATTCGCGTGGTAATTAAATTCAATGGGAATCCCGATTGAGACTGAGTTTAAAATAAGAAGCGATGGAAATATATATCCCTTTGCGAGATTTCTTTGACCTCTCTTCTTTCGAAGCCTTTCTTCTCCAGAGACTGCTGCTGTTGCTGGCAGCCAGGCACGCTTAAGCGAAGTAAGGAGAAGAGGTAAGTGGACGTACGTACATACATGTAGTCCCTATTCGTAGGGATACCGATCTTAAAATCGAATCTGCGGAGGAATCGATCTTTCGTTCCTATATGATCGATTTCTACAACCGATTTTTTCCAATAGACAAAGTTCTAACTGAAACGACCGATTTTCGATTTTACAAGAAATTTATCAAAAATTTCTAATAACTTTTAAGTGGAATGAAATTAGTATTTACTATTTTCGTATACATTTTTTATAGTTTTAATTGCAATTTCTATATTATTCAACTAATATTTGCATATTGTACGAAATAAAAGGGGTGGTGTCAATTAAATGATCAATCCTAGTTTCAAGAAAAAATGTAACTCGAATTTTCACTAAATTACGATTTCGAGAAGATCAATCTTTGTGCCCGCGATATATCATTAGATCCACTCAACGACCGTCGATTCGATTAGCTTTGATCTTGCAGATCGATCTTTTTCTGAAAGATCGGTATCCCTACCTCTTCCCATGAACGCGAAAAAGAACTACTCGGAAAGAAAGAAAGAAAGAAAGAAAGAAAGAGGAGGGGGGAGTCCAAACCATCGAAGGAGACGAAAGGCGTTGGAGGGGGAGGGTGAACTTACTGAGGGGTCATTGGGAAACATAACCTCCACGAAACCTTCCATCACTTTTCTTTGCTACCCATGATTTTACCTTACTTTACTTTATTTTAATTCAGTTGAATTTATTTTACCTTGCTTTACTTTGCTTTACTTTCCTGGAAATAAATATTTACCCTTCCTAAGGACACGGATACTCTAAGAAACTAATAAACGTACATACATATTTCTTACCTCATTCTTCGATTCCTCTCGACTCGTCTTGACTCAACTCAACTCAACTCAACTCAACTCAACTCGTCTCGTTTCGTCTCCTCTCCTCTTCCGTCTGTTTGTAAGAAAAGGAGAGACGATCGACTGACTATCTATCTATCACACGCGAAAGGGTTTGAAAAATACACAGCACTCAACCAACAACACTTTCACGACACTTTTCCTTTTGACGTACGTACATACATACTTGCATATAGATGTATGTGTGTATATATGTATATGTAATTACAAAAAATTGTAAACTTTCTTGCATAAGTTGATCTTTCTTTCGCGTGTGTGTTTCGTGGTTGATTAAATGTAATATAAAGAGAAAGAAAAAGGGTGAGTTAAAGAGAGAGAGAGAAAGAGAGGTTCCACGGCACACCTTCTTCGTGTTACGTTACAACAAACGAGTTACGAGAAACCTTCTCGCGCGAGATATACAAGAAAATACCTTCTCACTGACTCCACAGCACGAGCTGTTGCTGCTGCTGCTGTTATTGCGGCCGCTTTTGCTCCTGCTGCTGCTACTACTACTACTAGTGCTCGTAGTGCCGAGGCGGTTAGACTCTTAGTATAGTGCACGGCCGCTAGATGTCGAATCTCTTGCCCCGCGACCCTCATGGTACATACTTTACGAAAGTTTTTACCTACACTCGACCGGCCACGCATTCGATCCTATTCGAATTTTCCTTTCATCTCTAATTTGCGGTAATGTGTTTCTAATTATATAATACGTCATAACGGGGTCCTTGGATGATATTTCACTCATTCATACCACTTATTTTTTAAAAATCGCTCGAAAATTGTATTTATTTATTTCAGTAGTAATAATCAAAGGGCGCTGGCATAAAACTAAACTAATTTACCTATGCATAGGTCTGATATGGCGTAATACGAACGTATTTTTATTTATAACTAAAACTAATTTTTTACATTTAGTTATATCGAGTAAAATAGCGAACCAGTAGCAACAGGGGTTGTAGGAGGAAAGAAAGGAGCCATTAATGTTTCCGATGTATTCATTTAGCCAGTTTTTTTGAGATACGATTTTTTACTTATGTAACAATTTCGAAGAATCGAAATTTGTCGCGAATTAATAGTTTTTTGATGCGACATCGCGAGGGAGTTAATGCCACTGCAGTAGGTAGGTGGCAGGTAGGTAGTAAGTGAAAAAAGGGTGGTGGGCGGTAAGTAGTAGATTGTAGGTAGTAACTGGGTGGTTGATGGGTGGTATGTAGGTGGTAGGTAGGCGGTTGATTGGTGGTAGGTTTGAATTAGGTGATATTTTCAAAAGAATAGCGCTGAAGGCATTTTTTAGGACAAATCCTCGCTTTTTGGGCAAAGGACCAATTGCCCTGAAAAAAATATGTCTGATAAGGCATTGTCTAAAGTCACATGAATATTTCCGATTACAGAATAGTAATAATATTTATTTCTTAGCAATCTATTCTAAATCTATTCGAATCCGAACTCGCTATTTTCCCGCCTTGAACATCACGTGACTTCACGCCATTCCCAAACAAGCTTTAGTGGCCAATAACGTACCGAGAGAAAACTGAGAAGACCAATCAAAGAATAACATGACATTGTAAGGGTTTATTTTCATGTATTGAAAAAATTGTTCCTTTTACCCACCATGTTTTTTAGGCCCCTCCAATTTGACAAATCCCAATAGCGAACGGGTAATCGTGGCTGCTTTGTCGCTGCATAGAAACGGTACCTAAAAAGATTGGAACATAAACAGATTTTCGCGTGTTCGTATTTCATAAAAAACATGTTTTTTAATTGAATTGTAGCCAATAAATCGATCAATTATGGATATAATATTTGACACAAAAGGAGATGAAGAATTGAAAGAAAAGGAGTGTGGCGTTGACAGTGACGACGATGAACTCGACACTAGTACTTTACTCGACACTAGTAAGTAAATGCGTTTTGTTACTTTTATAGGTTAACCAGAGAATGTAGGCTCTAGAGCAGCGGGATGTGTTATCCTAATCGAATTTTCTTGAAATCGTATTTTTACCCGCTTCGGTAATTAAAATATTTCAAGAATTGTGGAATAATTACTCATTCTAAATGCAGTTAAAAATTCAAGTACTTTCCATATATTTATGTACCAGCTAATTTGAAATTATAAACTTCAAGAATAATTATAAATGAATTTTAAAAATGATTAATTTACATTTTTTAATTTATTATTAAATTATATCAATATATTTCTAATTATATTATAATTTTAATTTATCGAGTAATTTAAGTTACTCATTTAACAAATTTATCAGGCTTCCTTTCAACGATATTGCCAGAGCCGGAAGAAGCTCCAAAGAAATCCAAACGTATTGCGAAGAATGATTTTGATTTGGATGAGTTTGAAATGGAAATGGGCTGGAAGAAAGGCAAACGATTTGTAAAGAAACCACCAAATGTTGAAAATCTTACTAAAGAGTTAACACCCATCGATAAAATTCTGGAAAAAAGTGCCATCAAACCTGGATTCGAGAAATTAGAGGCAGTACCGGGCTACAACGTACACGAGAAGAAATTGAGAGCGATGAGACGACGCGAACAGGAAAAAACTAAAGGAAAGAAATGGTTCAATTTACCGGCACCGGAAATGACCGATGAAATAAAGCACGATCTTGAAGTCATTCAAATGAGATCCGTTTTGGACCCCAAACATTTTTACAAAAAGAACGACTTGAAAGTTCTTCCGAAGTACTTCCAGATTGGCAAAGTCGTGGATTCTCCGTTGGATTATTATACCGATAGATTAACAAAGAAAGAAAGGAAACGCACGATAGTGGATGAACTAATGGCCGATGCAGAATTTTCTAAGTATAACAAACGAAAATACAAAGAAATCATTGAGGAAAAACGGAAAATGCATTACAAGGCTCATCGTCACGCTAAGAAACTTAAAGGAAAGAGGAAATGATAAATTCTGAAACTTTGTTCAACAGCAGCTCTTTAATAAAGATTCTTTCATTTCATAACAAAAATTCAAGGTACAAAAGTTTCTTGCATCTTATTTCTTTGATATGTTGTTTAACACAAGCCTCCCGTAACTTCGATAGTTGTTCCATTGATATAGGAACTTCTATCGGACGCCAGGAATAATATTGCTTCCGCTATTTCTTCAGCCGTTCCCATTCTTCCCAATGGAATTCGTTTTATAAACATTTGTTTAACGTTGTCCGGTACTGTTTGTGTCATGGGTGTGTCTATGAATCCCGGTAACACGGCGTTCACTCTTATTCCAAATCTACAATATTTTCAAATGTGAATTCAGCGGATCTTTTGTGCAAATTTTCATTATTTGCTAATGAATTAAAAATAATTTGTCGACAAGATGAAATTTTGAGAGAACAATGTAATGAAAAAATAATTAACGAATAACTTGGAGAATAACAAATAAAAATAGTTCTATTTACTTTCCAAATTCCATGGATGCGGATTTTGTCAAAGCTACGACTCCGGCTTTTGACGCACTATAATTACATTGTCCTATATTTCCAATCTTTCCGATAATGGACGACAAGTTAATAATCGAACTTCCATGGGAAACATTGCAATCGATCATTGATTTAACAGCATTTTGAATGACAAGAAACGTGCCAGTTAAGTTAACATTCAAGACTTCGCTAAAATCATGTTCAGTAAGTTTCAGTAAGAAATTGTCTCTTGTGATTCCAGCTGAATTCACCACTATTGTCGGTGGCCTTTTGTAATGATCTAAAATAATCTTGAATGTTTCTTCTATCGATTTTACGTCAGAAACATCCAAAGACATTGGAATGTGGTTTGATCCTGGAACAAATTAAATATTAAATTTTTTTTCCCATATAACGCTAAAAATATTCTAGTGCAGTATTAAATGTGAGCTTTAATAACAATGAAATTGTATTTTTCGTTCTATTTAAAGTTATTTTGAATTATTATTTGGTATATTATCAATTATTTAACATTATTGGTAAACACATTTAAATACAATATATGTAGAGTTTCTCTAAATATATTGTATTTATTATAAAGTAAAATTTTGGTCTGAAATGAAAACGTACACAATTCATATTAATACGTTGCAAATATATAATTTATGATACTAATTAAAATTCTATCTGGGACGTTTTTGTTCAACTCTGGTGTTTCTCTACATTTTATTCAGAAACATTCATGTCAGTTAATATTTCGCAATGAAAAAAAAGAACGACCAGTACAATTCCATGGCTGCCACATTTCTACCATGCTACGACATAGAAATTGCAAAACCTTCGCATTTGCAACATTGCAACCTTGTAAATATTTAGTAGTTTCCTCAGCATTTTCACAGTTTCGATCAGCAGCGACGACGGTTGCTCCCTCTTTCGAAAAAACTCGACAAACTGCTCTGCCGATGCCACTGCCGGCTCCTAAGTAACAGAAAAAGGCTGGTTGCGAAACAAAAATCAACCTACGCTTGGGTTTTGTTGAAAAAAACAAAACGCTTTTATTACTATTTCATAAAAAAGCTCAAATCTTGGTGAATTTAAACGTTTGCGTCATTCTATATATTTTACATGTATGTGAAACTCACGTACATGTGTGTGTTATAACATACACACATATTGTATAAAAAAAAATTTCTTTCAAACCTGTAACCAATGCTAATTTCCCCCCAAGCATCCTCGACGTAATCGCTTCCGTTTTGGAATTACTCCGAATTTCAAACTTTCGAATTTAAGTATATATGCACGTGTACATATACATATATATGTATTTACTGCAGGATCGAGACTGTGACCTTGTCCCGAAACGTAACTTGGCTGCGTTACGTACAGTAATGTTTCACGCGCTTTCTTTCCGTTATAATCGACCCTCCATATAACATGTTACATATATATTCTCTTTTTTTGTAAATATGATACCATAGAATAACGATGACGCGGAAAAAAAGTATAAAAGGTACGAAATAAGTTATTTGCACTTGTTGTTTTTTATCAAAAAAGGAGTGGGGGGAGAAAAAGGAGAGAAAAAAGGGACGTTAAATACGATGCAAACGTGGGACCAATTAGAATCGACTACCCCGTCGTTGCCCGTGGCAACGGTAGCATCTGCTGACTGACGTCAAAGCTTCGACTGCAATGACGTCAGGAAGTGCAACGCAAGTGGCTATGTTTACAGAAAAATTTCAACTCGAATTATCGCTAGCTCGCTCACTAGCGTTACTCGACAATCGATGCATATTATTAACTTAACTTAGAAGCAGCAGCAGCAGATCTTCTTCGTAATACCTACCGTGAAAAAAAAAGGAGTAACAAGTGAGTGATCGAACCGTTAAAATTGCCATTGCCAATCCTATTCTTCCCTTCCTATTTTTCCTCTTTTTCGTTTATCTCGCGCGTCTTTATTTTTAGCCCCTTTTTCGCGGGGATGAAAAAGTTCCTCCGGTTTCTGTGGGGTTATAGGTTAGAGCGTCCGTTTAAACCTTGCGCGCGCGGCAAAATTCAAAAACCGTCGATTCCGGGAAGAAGTTGATAAGTTTTTCGATAAAACTTGTAAATTTAGGATTTTCTTTTATTAAAAACTAGGTATAACATTGAAATTGTACAGAACGAACTCAGTTACAAAAAATGAATAATCCACAATGTTGAGTAATCAACTAAATGGTAATTTGTCATTTATTCGAATTACACCATATTGTAAATAAGTAATACATTTATAGTTTTCTCTTACACAAAAATTATAAATTTTCAATTTTGTTGCGACAAATTTAATTCAAAATTGAAATTTGTTTTTAAAAAAATCTTATAAGTTTTAATTCAAAAGTTAAAGAAATTGACAAATCCTTAAAAAATTGTGAATTTTCGTTGAATTTTCTGGAATGGACTTAAGGAAACCGAGTGGGTAGGGGAATTTCGAAAAATCTGTGAAAATAGTGCATCGTGAAAATTGGTAGAAAAGACGCAGGTGCGTCGCAAGCGTTCGCACTGGCAGCACCGGCGCGCCGCGATTACGAGCGCAGCCAGAAGGCTCGTGCCAGTTTTCTGTCGGAAGCCAGGCAAATCGAGTTGTATTGATATCTCGCAGAGAAGTTGGTTTTTCTTCTTCTTCTTTTTTGGTCGAAAGGAGGAGGTTTGGGAAAATGTTGAGTTTGGGTATCGTCGCCGATACGGTGGAACGCAATGAGCGGAATGAGTGGTAGGTTCGGGACACTGGCCTCTGTTCGAATGACACGCGAGGAAGGAGGAAAATAAAAAAGGAGGCGGTGTCAGTCATCGGGGAGCGATTTTTGTCGATGGATAGTTTCCAGAGGAGCGGGTCTGCAGTGTCCGTGGTCCGTTGAGGAGCGAAAAGGCGCAGGAGAAGGCAACCGGTACGGGAATCACCGGTACCAAGGTGTTTCGAGGAGCGGCGGCCGCAGCAGCAGCAGCTCACGATGCTGCTCGACGTAACAAGAAGATGGCCGTGATCGGCGAACCTAGGTTATACCCGGTGGTCCATGCGAGCGCCCACGTTGAGCTTTCGTCGCGTAGGAGCAAAGGTGGGACAGGTGCGACGACGACGACGAGCAGCAACAGCAGCAGCGGCGTACCATCGTCACCGTCGTCATCGGCATCATCGTCATCGGCTCGTCCGCGTCGTCGGCAGAAGAGGAAGGGGTTCCCGGCCTTCGAGGACACAACAACGATGTCGTGTTCCAGGACCAGTGGATTTGAATCTGCCGATCTCAGCGATCCCGAGGACGCTTACCTGGACACCGACCCTCTTAGGTACACTCGTGTTCTTTCATTTTCTAGGTTATTTGTCTGAATGGAAAGCCACAGAAAAATAAAAACAAAGCTTTTCAGTTTTGGAAATTATGCAAAGATCAATTTTTTTTTGGTTTTAATTAGGTTTCATTGGTTCTCAATCAATTTTGAATGTGGAAAGAAATGTATATAACATGGAATGATATTTTTAATTAAGTTTTTTATATTTTTTTGGAATTCTTCAATTTGACAATTTTTGTTGATTAGATGTAGAAAAAATATTTTATTAGTGCAAGGAATGGACAAACTATGTAACCAAATGTATGCATTTGTGAGGTCGAGGTTTCCTTTCATTTAAAAATTTTTGTTTGCATCCCATAAGTAATTTTGTTTTTTCTTCGAGGTCGAACGACCTAGACCTCTTTCAAAATCAACCATACGAGTAAAAATCGCATAACGATGCAATGAAAAGATGCATAGCATTGAAAAATAGTTAACTTTAACAGGAAGTCGATACAATTTTTCTGAGCTAACTTCTCAATATTGCCATTGAAATTCATTCCACCTAAAAATTTGATAAATAATATTTTTCTATGTTGCTATCTTAGACATTATCGGCGTCATAACTGGTGCATATAAAATATTTTACTACATTATTATTAACCAATTGCTTCGGCCGAACATTAAATGAAACAATATTAGTTGATTAAAATTTTGGTTCAAAACTAACCTATAAATCGACTGCATTCATCGGAGCTTGTACCCCTTGCAAGTAAATATTTATATATTTACATATAGGATGTGAAAAAAATGAAATTAAAAATGCTATTTCAACAGTTTCATATAAATGAGATAAACCGAGACGCTGTGTATTGTAATCACCAGCAAAGAGAGGCAAACCTATAAAGCGACAGAGATATATTAATGCAAATTAATGTAATTCAACTAGTCGATGTTGGTGAGATCACCCAGAGATCCTCGAGTTGACCGCTGGTATGGATTAGATGTAATAGCTTCGTGGGAACTTCTCAAAAAGTGCTCCAGGCATTTGTAGATTTTACATGTCATTGACCTATGCTAAACCTACACCACGTTACGGTAGAACTTTGTTGGCATTTTAATATAAGAGGAAAGGTTATTTAAATTTTGAAGTAAGGCCGATCTCTTAGCAGACGTGGAATCTAATATCGATGTAATAGAGGCAATGGTATGAAAAGTAGTTCCTAGATAATATTTATGTTGTAATCTTCCACTCGTGGATATAACAAATTATAAGTTATACAACTTTAATGTTATTGCTTAAAGATAAGTAATGTATTCGCATTTCTTTCATAAAGATTGAATCGTCAGAACATTACACTAGGCCATTACAATCGCAAATGGAGCATTTCTATTTTAATGTTATATTTTGTGGTAATATCAGCTGGATGTTAATATTATAATTGTCTGTTAGTTGGGATACTACACATTATTTTCATTGCGACAATATTCATTCGATTATTGCAGGATTCTTTCATTTTTCGCACAAGAGCGATACAAGAATTTTGCTTATATGTAAAGGATATCGTCTCGAGAGAAAAAAATCTAAAAGATACTATTATTATTTATTCCAAAACAAACTTTTAATGAACGTAAATCCTTCATTGATAGCACGGATGATTAAAAATTCGAGCTTTGAGAAATGTTTATGTTAAAGTGACTGATTATTAGTAATCTTATGTAAAACAAGTTGAGATATTTGAATTTCAATTTTATTGTAACACGTAATTCTTTGGTGCTCACATTATTGCGTTTTAATATAAATTGAAGATCATTTCAAAACTGATCTTTGTACATTGCAGTTTGTTTTGTAGTAAAACGTAAAGGGATAGCGAACCTGCTGACGTATTCGGAACTTATGGAATTCAGATATGTTGAATTTTTGGGAAATCACGGACGACTGAGAATATTTTTGTTGCAACAGACTGTATCGATGAAAATCGTGCTGCATCATAAACGCGTGAAGATTTCTTTAAACTCCCAAACATTTCCTGTTTCAATATTTTATTTTGGTATCCTATTAAACCATCTCTGGTATTTATCAATTGCATCGTGACAATAAATATTGATTATATATTTGATACTTTTGGAAGCAAAAAATAGCAGATATAATTAAAAAAAAAACAAAACTTCTCAAAATTATTATTAGAACTACCAAAATTAATAACCACTTATTGCCACGAGTGTCCAAATGGTCAGTTTGTGAAAGAAAAAAAAATTATTTTTATGTGGGAGACAATTTCGTTTCGAATCATCTAACAAAATAATATATATTTTTATAATATTATAGATAAATATTTATTTTTTAATTGTACCTTTAATAAAACATATTTTTAAAGTTTGCAAATCTGTTATTCGGACTGGTCGGTAGTTTTAGTGTTAAATTGAAATTGTAGGCTATACTAGAATAGAGAAGCCTCGATGATATAATAACTGCAACAGTCAGATTCGGAAAAAAAAAACAAGATAAAAGGAATCACGAGATTCAGATATCTGATTATTGGAAAATGCGGTCTGCGTGGATATCCCGATCACTGTTGCTGTCACACTCTGTGGTTATAAAATACAACAATTTGCCAGGGTCATTCCTTGGTCTTGCTCGGATTATGTTCGACGATAATGATCCTTTCGGAAGGTTTAAGTGCAGTTCGATACCAAAAGGACGAATAAAATTTAATATTTTGCAATATTATATAAAAAAGAAAGAAACCAAACTTCGGTTATGTTAATCGAGAAAATAAATATCAAATTTATTGCATAAAGAATAACTGTGTATTTTCAAAGTCTCGATTTTAAAATTGCAATTAATATTTTTCCACTGTCAGTGGAAATTTCAATTCAACATTTTTCTTTCATGATGACAACACAGTTGTTTTACACTTTAACGTCGGTTCTCTATTCTTTTACTTCTTATTACGGGGTGTAAATTATTTTGAAAAAGAGATTGAGTCGAACACCAGGCTTAAAGCGTGAGGCGACTGCAGTAAAAAAACCATAAAAAAGTATCTGTAAATTAAGCATGTAGAGAGAAGAATGGACTTTATGGTTCCTTCCTGTTACAACCTTACTGTTACTGTTTTTCATGGCGACAGATAGTTAAACTACATCTAGTTGTCACAACGAGTACAGTTTTTATTGCTTATTTTTAGGAGTGAAGTTTGAATCAAATTTGCAGCGTTTTGAGAATTTTTAAAATCCAATGTCAGGCATTTGCAATGTTCCCTATAAAAAATGCAAATTTTCATCTTTTGCCTGAAAAGAAGCTAAAATACTTCAAATTCTGTAGTTCACAGTAAAAGACTTTTTTGATAATTGTATTTTTGAGTTTTGGTTCAGTTCAAATTTCACTACATTTATTATTTTGCATTTTAATAACAAACGTACATTTGTTACTCATTTTCTCGGACGGATCCATGCCATTTCGTGCCAAAATTATTCCCAAAGGTATCGGTTGGCTCGATTTAGGGAATTACAACTTTAGGGTATTCTGGAATAAGAGTTTCAAGGGTTTTACTATCGTGCCTACGTAAATTAAATAAAGAAAAAAAAAGATTGAAATTTTTCTATTGTAACATTGCCGTAAACCTCGGTTTCACTTATTCTTACAAAAAAAATCTCACCCTTCATAGAAACTGATAATGTAGGATAAATTTCGTGAAGGGAAGAATGCAAATAACGTTGGTAAAAAATTGATGCGCATTATTTACTTGAAGATTGCATCGTTTATGTTATTAAAAAGTGTCCAAGTAGAAGTATTGGTAGTTCGCTAAAAAATTAGTACGCAAATAACGAATACAAGTAATTGGACGCTCATGAAACTTGAGCAATAATGTGTTTTTTTTTTACACTCACAGGACGCCTAAGAAACCACTTGGAGCCGCCCCTTCTTAAGTAAAGTCTTAAAAAAGTTTTGCAAAAAATCGACCCGATACATTTTATCTTTCCCAAAAAGAAAAAAACGAGAGTCTAGTTCGACTGTGAGTCCAATAATTCCAAACGAGCTGTCTCTTATTGCCTGGGTTTCCAAAAAAAAAATTATACAAACACATTTTGATGTTATTCTTTAGCTCGATTTCTATAATCTAAATTACTAATCCTAAAGATGATGGGTGAAAATCAAATCAAATTGAAATTTAGATTAAATGTATTTTCTGAAACAAAGAATATACGCTTATTTTTTTTTGGAAAATTATTTTTATACACAATTAACAAAAAATCAATAGAAAAAAGTATCGCATTTTGATCACGAACGATTTTTGTTTAATTTTTAAAGTTTAATCCAACTTTTATACATTTTTTTTTTAATATCCAAACTTTGAACTGCAACTATGTTTCAGAAATAAGTGTTAATTCAATAGAACTTTTAAAAATAGGATTGAAAGATACTAAGATTTAAAAGTCAAATTTTAGGCTGAATATTTTTCGAGATTATATTTTACAGACTCTTCTTGGTAAAATGAAAAATCTAAATTCATGCTTTTGCAGGTACGAGTTGAGAAACATTCAGAGTGTCATCCACGTGACTCGACAAAACATCGATGCTCTGAACAATCGTTTCGCTGGATTCCAACACCCGCCGTCGATTTACCTGAACGAGTATCAGGAGCTGACGAGCAAACTTCACGAATTGGAGTCGAAGGAGCAGAAGTTGAACGAACTGTTGAACTCGACGGTGGCGTCCAACACGTCCTTGGCAAACGAAAACGAGCCACGGGATAACACTTACGTGCGCTATCCAGATCCGCGCACGCCCTTGAAATCGCTGCTGCGAGCTCACCTGCCCAACCAGCAACGCACGAGCGTTCAAGTGCGAGAGGGTTTATCCCTGAGAGATGCGTTAGCGAGAGCCATGAAACTGCGTAACTTGACGACCGAAATGTGCGTGGTTTATATCGTAGGTCCGGATAATTCCAAGTACCCGATTCCCTGGGACACGGATATATCCTCGTTGGAATGCGACGAGATATCCGTGGAGATTCTCGACAAGTTTCCCATCACCACCTCGATCTCGCACAATTTCGTGCGCAAGACGTTCTTCTCGCTAGCCTTCTGCGAATGCTGTCGGAAGTTGCTCTTCCAAGGTTTCTACTGCCGCACGTGCAACTACAGATTCCACCAGAGATGCGCCGGCGGCGTACCGGCCCTGTGTCACCAGGTGCGAATGCAGGACACCTATTACCAGGCTTTGCTGGCCCACAATCCGGAGATAAGCGCCGGAATTCTGCAGCTACCGTCCGGCTACGGTCTGAGCAGAAGCATGTCGCCATCGCTGGCACCGTCTCGAAACCATCAACGGCATCCTCGGACGCTGGGCCAGCAGGATCGGTCGAGTTCCGCGCCGAACGTCTGCTTCAACATGGTGAAACCCGGGGGAGAGCCGGCGAATCTCGACGAGTACGCGAGGTCCCAGAGCCTCGGGCGTCCCGTGGACATGATGCAGAGCCCGGTGTCCCCGGGCAGCAGTCCCACGAAGCACAGCCAGTCCACCCAGGCCAGTCCCACGAGCACCCTGAGACCGAAACGCCCGAGAGCGAGATCCGCGGACGAGTCGTCCAAAAATTTGTTGGCGCCCCGGGAATCCATCGAGGACTGGGAGATCCCGGCCGACGAGATTCTCGTGGGTCCCAGAATCGGATCCGGGTCTTTCGGGACCGTCTACAAGGCGCACTGGCACGGTCCCGTGGCCGTGAAGACGCTGAACGTGAAAATCCCGACGACGGCGCAGCTGCAGGCGTTCAAGAACGAGGTGGCGGTGTTGCGCAAAACGCGCCACGTCAACATCCTGCTGTTCATGGGATGCGTGAGCAAGCCGCAGCTGGCGATAGTGACCCAATGGTGCGAGGGGTCGTCGCTGTACAAGCACTTGCACGTCTTCGAGACGAAGTTCCAGCTGCTGACGCTCATCGAGATCGGCAGGCAGACGGCGCAGGGCATGGATTACCTGCACGCGAAGAATATCATCCATCGGGACTTGAAGAGCAACAACATCTTCCTGCACGACGACCTCACGGTGAAAATCGGGGATTTCGGGCTGGCCACGGCGAAGACAAGGTGGTCCGGGTCGCAGCAGTTCCACCAACCGACCGGGTCCATACTTTGGATGGCGCCGGAAGTGATTAGAATGCAAGAGGAGAACCCGTACAGTTTTCAGTCGGACGTTTATGCATTTGGAGTAGTATTATTTGAATTATTAGCTGGACAATTGCCTTACTCGAATATAAATAATAAGGATCAAATCTTATTTATGGTTGGTCGTGGTTATTTGAGGCCAGATTTGAATAAATTACGTTCCGATACACCGAAAGCACTTAAGAGGCTTACCGAAGATTGTATTAAATTTTCACGCGACGATCGACCGATATTTCGACAGATACTCGCTAGTTTGGAAGGTCTTTTGCGTGGTTTACCTAAAATCACGAGGTCCGCTTCGGAACCGAATTTAAATAGAACTCAATTGCAATCCGACGATTTCCTCTATGCTTGTGCGTCACCCAAGACTCCGGTGAATTTTCAATTTGGAGCTTTTCCATTTTACCCTACCGGTGGTAACATTTAAGAAAAAAAAAATAAATAAAATAACGCACGACGCCGAAAGAAAACAAAATGATAAACTCTTTTTTTTTTCGAATTCTCAGAAAATAATAAGAATTATTATGAAAATGTGGTGATTTTGTGTATATCTGTGAGCACTTGTGTCTGTGTGCACTTGGGTGCGTGCAAGCGTGCGTCGAAGAAGAAAATGATTAGGAAAATGGAAAAAAAAGAAAGATGGAAATTGCGTGGATGTCTTTAATATTATATTACAAATAATGATTACAGTTACTATGAACATTTCGTGTAATTCCGTTTTTGAGAATGTATGTATGTATGTATGTTCGTAATTTGCATCGATTAAGGGTACCAGAATATGGACTTCGTTTTGGTGCCTATTGAAATTATGGTGCAGAATTTTTCATTGTTTTCTTCTTTCGAAGCGTATATGAAAGGAAGGAAAGTCCGTTTTAGTAAAGGAAATGTTTTGTAGTCACGATACAAAATTGAGATTTGGCCGAATTTGGTTTGGAAGAATTTGCACATTTCGTTCTTTTTGGAAGATAATAGCAACGTAATATTTGCATTCGCTTCAGGAAGATTTCGAAATTTAACAATTCGAAACATTTCTGAAGATTGCGATATTTTAATGAAAGATTTAACAATTATGATTTGCAATAACTCCTATTTATTAATTGTCTTAGTTGGTCTATGTTGTTGAATTTCAAATATTTGAACCTATACAGATATTAAACTACAATTTTGAACTAAATAAATTTTAAATAAGGCAAAAAGAAAACATTTTTGGAGATTTTTCGAAAAATATGATTTTAACACTGACTTCCAAAGTTTTAGTGCAAAGAGGATAAAAATATTGGAAATTCCATAACTCCAAAACATGTTAAATTTCATCGTTATCTGAAAGCAAATACTCGGCTGAATAATTTTGAAAAAGTTTATTTGAATTTGGACTTTATAATCTCTTATGTCGGAATAACAAATGTTCCTTTACGAAGACGGGGGAGAAAGAAAAGGAAAAAGATAAAAATGTCCATGGCAATCATAAATCTGAACAAAACGTTTCCTTATTTAATAAAACGATACTTGTTTTTCAAAGTGATGGATGTAAATATCTTTGCAAATGTAGCAGCCATTGTTTCAGTTGATTGATTTTCTTTCCCTTGTAATTCTTTTTCTTTCATCATTTCTTCACGAAAATCCTTGAAAAGGATGTAAAAATATAACACGTAGGCATTTAAATGAAAAACAAAATGAAGCGAATGGACTTGAGATCGATTGCGGATCGTTGATTTTAATCCACGAGAATAGTTATCCATAAAACCATGACCGATTTTTCTACCTATAAAAACTGATCTAAGTACTCCTTTTTCTTGTATAGTATTTCTTTCATTTTACTTTACAATTTATTTCCACGAATTTCTTTTGTTGTATTCAACATTTTTTTCTTCTCTTTATTTAATTTCTTATTCCATAGAGAAAAATGTTAACTTCGAAAAAAACAAATGAAATTCGGTCAATTGATATTTTTTGAATTAATTATTATTATTAGAAAGCTTGATTCGAAGATTCTTTTTTCTTCGTAAAATGTTTTTCGGAATAACAACGATCCTTTGAAGGAAAAAAAAGAATTTTAAATATTCGCGCGATCCTACTTGTGATGTTGAAACTTGAAATTATCAGTTTTATTTCATTAAATAATTTCAAGATTGGAAAGTCGATGATTGCGATCTGAAAAGTTTTTAATTTCGAAAACTAAATTTTATATAAATAAAATTCGATTATTTGAAGAATTTTTGACTTGGAAATTATAATTTGGAAATTTAATATATGGATTTACAAACATTGGAATTCAAAGTGTTTGGGAAAAAACAGAAAATCGACCAGGATTTATAAAAAAAATTGTAAATTTTTCAAAATCCAAGAATTATTTTATTATCGAAATTTAAAAAACGAAAATTTCTACATTTTCGGTTTTTAGCTTTTTTCAGGAAAAGTCCTTTGCAAAATTATAATTTTAATGTTTCTCAAAATATAAATTGAAAATTGTCATTATTTTGATTTGAGATATTTCCAAAGATGTAAATGTTCGCAATTTGAAAAATCTTCCCATTTTCACAATTTTTCAGTGAGATCTTGAACGATCCACACATTCCAAGCTTCAACTTTACAGTCTATACATAAAATCAATCTTGGAATCAATCTTTTTAACTATGTAATTATTGACAATGCAGCAATTACGAATAGTTCTAATCTAACTTTAACGAGAAAACAATTGTGCAAAAATAATCCTGTTGAAAAAGGGTTTGAAATATTGTATCTTCCATACGAAGAAAATGATAAACAAACAAACAACAAAATAATAAGAATGCCATTCACAGATCTCATTTTGATGTGTTTCCATAAGAAAGATAAAATATAAATATATATATATTTAAATATATATATATATAAACATAAATATAAATATATATCTTCTCATTTTGTATCATACAATCTCAACTTCTTCTGTAATATTTCAAACATTAACAATAAGTGGATTTGTTTCACTCGCAACGTCTGCTACTATTACTACTACTTTACAAAAAAGTAAGACAACCATTATCTTGTTACTACGAAAAAAAGAGGGAGAAAGAAACATTAACAAATTTTCGCGACTACTCAACGACTAATGTAAAAAAAAAGTCGAATTTTATCGTTTGACAATTTGTTCATCGGGGGGTTGATGAAATATCTCGTCTGCACGGAGAGAAATGTTCAGTGAGTTGTACAAAGAACGGAGCAACATTTATAGAGATGCTCCATAATTATTTCCACGTACGGTGGAAAATCCGAAGGTTTCGTTTGGTCTTTCATTATGGGAAAATTGCGTTGCCTTGCGTTTTTAAAGCTTCACTCTGCATTTCTTTCTGTGTTTAATTAAATGGCCTAATGTAACAAAACTGTTCGACGCAGTTATTGGAGAAACTTCTATGGAGAGAGAAAAAAAAGATGTTTGATTTTATCAGTTAAATAATAAGAAAGTAAAGTGATACGAATACGTTCTGAGATTTACAATAGTTACATTTTTCTGCACTTTTTGTTCATTTCTTGCGAAAAGTGACGAGAATAGGGGGTTACCTCGTGCCGTTGCCTTCTGCAAAATATTATTTACATTAATTGCGATTTTATCGCTGAGAAAAAATTATATGTATATGAGTAGGGTGTGAAATTTATTGTAAAATAATCAAGGATCTCAAAAATGAAGCATTTTAGAAAAATACGTTTTTCGGAAAAAATGTTTATTCCAATTTTTATTGAAATTTTGGAGTAGCGGGTTAATTTAATAAAATAGCGAATAAATGAATAAACGTTTAACAGGCACATAATATTGTATATTACAGTTTTTTAAGTCTTAACTTAAATTTTCTTATGTTTTTAATAAATTCTATTTGAAACATTTTTTCTAAAATGCCTAATTTTTCAGATATTCATGGGTCTGATGCTAAATAATGCACCCTATATATCTACGAAATTTTGCTTCTGATTGAAAACCATATAATTTTGGAAATATTCAATTAATCAATTTAAATTGATCAGCTCATTATTTCCAAACTGATTATCATAGAGAAATCTTGGAATCCCAGTATTTAAAAATCAATAATTTCAAGGAAGTTGAGTTTCCCCATTTGATTTTTTTTTTAAATTTTTTGTAGGAAACGATTGATTTTTCAAATTAAGAAAAATTTCAATGTTTTTTTAAGCTAAATTTTTGAAAAACATCAAAAATTACTTTCTGAAAAGCACGAAAGATTTCCGTGACAAATTCGCTGTTATCTGTGTTATTAGCACGACTCGACCTCTGGGAGCGAAATGCTCCTAGATTGGGTGACATTCTATTGGATTTTTACATTAAATCAAGCCACGAACAGAAACTCACAAATCACTCGAAATACCCCCTATTCGACGTCACATCAGATTCTATTCCGCCTCCTCGATTCTTCCCAATTTTCAAAAATGCTACGTTTCTATGTATCAATTCCACAAACTCGAAGCGCATGCCCTGAAAAATGTTACCGTGATAAATTTTATTTTTGCTGAATATTATAAAACGTCAGTTTGCTGAAAAATAAATAATACTTGTACATACTTGAACAATTCTCAAAATAGTGGATTTTTGCTGGGAAAAATAATTCTGAAAGTATTTTGTGAACTAGAAAACCCCTTTTTTTAAAGACTATCCTTCCCCAAGTTCAAAATTCTTTATTTTATTTATTAATTTTTATCATATTTAAATTATAATAAAATACCAATATTTTATTTTGCAAAAAAGGAACTTATCATTTTACTACTTTTTTTCAAATAACTTTGAGTTAACTGATAAATATTAATAACTTAAATACTTAAATTATAAATATTAGCTTTAGAATCCCTAAGTTTAAGTTTTACTGTAATTCAAATAAAAGGACTGCAAAAGTGGAACTGAAGAATTTTATAATTTATATACGACTCTCATTTTTTTATGTTTTTACGAGCAGACAAAATTATTCTAATTTTTTTTTATTTCTTTTGCCCTTAAAAAAATCGAACGAAGGTTCATTTTCTTAATGTATATTTTTTTTTATTGATACAAAAATCATAAAAATAATTTTAAAAAAATATTCTAAGCTTTATGAGAAGAAAATAAAGAAATTTCAGCCTGTGTAATTTTTTTCTAAAATTGATATGATTCAAGTAAAAATTCATGAAGGATCAATAATATGTTCTAGTTGTTTCTCAAAATTAAGATCCGAGAAAAAAAAGTTTTAGACAAACGGTATTGTTTTGTAATTAGGATTTGTTAATTTATCAATCAACTCAAAGTTTCTTCAAATTATTTGATCTATAATTTAACAAAACGTACAAAATCTGACTTAAAAATTTTCAAATGTTTTATTTTCTAATTTTATCAATAATCCTTTACACTTCACAGCTTGCATAAATCGGTGCTAAAAATGGTGTGTGTGTAAATTCACGTTTGATTTACCATCGTCCATGCGAGTCTCGTTGAAAAAATGAGGTAGATTAGAGTCAATCGGAAGACAGGATAATTTCATTAATCAAAAAAATGTCAAATGTCTCGAGTCAAATACAGCAAATATGTTTTGAAGACACTCTGTTCAATTTATTTCGGCTATTAGAGCTCGTATGAGTCAATAAAACTGTTCTTGAAAATGACAAATGGGTTCTTTGCATGTATCTTGTTAGAGAATATAAAAGTGTTTCAAAAGTATCGCATTAATTTCAGAATAGTTGAAATAATTATCTTATTTCTCTTCAGATACTCTAATTTTTTAAATTAACTTCAGAATAAATGAAATTGGTTCAATTGGTAAAAATTTTATTCCTAGCATAAAATTTGCATTTCCAATCAATAAAATAATTTTTTTTTAAATATATGCATATGCATCTATTTTCTGAAATGCATGGAAATTGATCATTTGTTATCTACAACTGCAACTTTTGCGATTCGAAACAGTTTTATTTATATGTTACAATGACAAAAAAAATTTGTGTTGTTTTTTTCAACTTTTTGCTGAACAAAATGTAGCATAATTCCTATTTTTTCATTATTTTACCAAGAAGCAGTTAAAGTAAAAAAATCTTCAGTTTTCAGAAAATCAATCAAATTTTATATTGATAATTTTGAAAAAACTAATTTTTATATCAAACAATTAAATTCGAAATCATATTTGTACAGTAAAATTTGCTATATCAATTATTTTTCAGTGTTATATTATAATCATTATTTTCAAGAATTAAATACAAATTTGTTCATATACTTTTTTATCGTTACAATTTCTTTTTTTTAAATCATCATTTTTTTTTATCAAAAAAAGACTGTGTACCTCGAACCATGCTAATTTCGATGATTTTAATAGAAAATGTTAATAAAAGTAATTAAAATACCGTATACCATCCGTGGCAATGAATTTTACCCTTTTAGTTACGTTTCCAGTATCATAACTCTTGTAATGTATAATGGCTTTGAATTATAATAAGTATATAATTCGTTTAAAGAATGGTTTACTTTTCTCGCGTGTTATTACCCCCTGATTCCTGCAAAGTATAATCTAAGTTACTATTCAATTATAATTACGTTGCATAATTGAAAAAAGTAATTTCATTATTTACGTAAACGTTAAGGCACACGTCTAACAGGACTATTGGCCCTTGAATAGCATATTCAAGACATAGAAAAGCCTTTAATGCTTTTAAAGTATTGTCTGCTGCAAGCATTAGGTTCTTATTGATCAGTCCGCCGCTACTTCACTTTTATAATCAATTCCTTCATTCGTGTCATCTGCTGCGATCAGTTGTAGACGACAAATGATAATAAACATTATTAATAAATTGGAACCATCGAGGTATTGGTCAATATCGTAGCTTGTTCTTCCCCTGTTTTAGAGCCTCAATGGAAAATAGGAAAAACAAGACCCATTTTTTTGAATAATTTGTTGTTCAGGAGAATTTGCTGAAAAATATTTGTGAAAATAGATTAGAAAATTTCTCAATTTGAAACTGGTTTCAGTTTTAAACTCCAATGATTTTTCATTTTTTTTAATAGATTTTCTCTCAAAAACGCGTTTAACGATACCCGGAATTTTCGGATTTTTAATAGGAATTTTCTCTGAAAATAATTAAATGGTTCTCAAAAAATCGTTATATATTAAATATCCCGACTTTCGAAAATGAATTATTTTTTATAATTTTCGAAAATCATTCAACTCGTTAAAAAAAAATGATTTTTGATATCGTTGCAAATTTCAGAATAGAGATTTTGATTTCTTCTATTAAGTATTTTTTTATAACATTTTGTAATAAAAAAATTTTTCTCATTGGAAAAAGTACTAATTTGGTTTATCAAGAAAACTAATTTCACCTTTTTAATCATCATAATTAATAAAAAAGTTTATTTTTCATTAAAAACATTTTTTTTCTCTCTCCAAAGACACTCGAAATTTTGTTCCAAACTTTTTTTCCAATAATCAGTAAATGGATTTCAAAAATAAATCGAATGAGAGGTACACGAGAGATAAGAAAGCAAAACACAGAAACGTAAACAACAACTGAGGTTCTTGCTGAAGACAAAACACGAAAAATCAGTCTTGATTACATGAAATCCCACGTCTGTTAGAGGTACTTAATGATTTTCATCAAAGTGGAGTAACTTCGCAACGACTTGCTGTATCGAAATAAAACCAATGACGCAAGAAAAATCGAAAAAATAAAATAATACTTTGTCTTCTTCACTCGCTTCAATTTATTTGTTTCTTTTCCTTCCGTTGCAAGAAAAACGCATTTTTTAAACTCACATTGTATTTGGGTGCTGACGTAGTAGTGAAATTCATTTCGCATTTCGCGCGTTTCGGGATCCATTAATCGTCGAGGGATTTAAATTTACGCGCGATTAAATGCGAATACTGAATGTTTTTGAATTTGTCGGATCTTGCAATTCCTTTCTTTAATTTCTTTTTTTCTTTTTATTATTACACGTTGGTGTATTGACATTTATTTATTTATTTATTTATTAAGTTCAATCAAATTCTTGTTTCGATGACGAAAATAGACGCGATCAATATCCTCGAACCTCTCTGATAGTTTTTATGTTGCTCCAATTATTATCGAAAGTATCGAAGCTTTTCTGTGTTCGCCAATTTGACGATGTCAATAAGCATTTTTAATAATTATTTTTTAGATCCTATAAATATTTATAAATATAAAAAAAAATTCGCCCTATCCTAGTCGGCTTTGTTGTTGATTTTTCCACTGAAAAAAATTATGTTATTATTGTTATTATATTATTATTATTATTATTATTATTATTATTATTATTATTATTATTGTTATTATTATTATTATTATTATCATTATTATTTTCAATATCAACGTTAGAACTAAATGTTTGATAAAATGTTTTTATTGAAAAATTGTAGAAAAGCAGCAGTTGTAAATAAATTGTTCTAAGGCAATATTATTATTCTACAACTAAAATTCTTTTATTATTTTATAATTGGAAAGATAGTAAGAAAAAAATATATAAAAAAAATTTTTAGTAATTATTAATAATAGAATTTTTTATAGATTTCTAACAGATGCTTTCTCCAATTTTTAGAGATTCCTATGCAATTACGTTATTCTACGCACTCGCAATTCGAAATACCGGGTGATAAAGTACAGCACCGATATGACTGATTATCGTCCAATTGAAAAACATTGAACCCTACTTGTCCAATTGAAAGTCTATAATATGTTCAATTTCAATAAAGTTCTTTCTAGAATCTCACTGACACCATTCGAATTGACATAAATGCAATATTATGTAAAAGTTTATCATCCGTTATACTATAGACAAGTATCAAGTAAGTTCATATGGTTGCATTGTATGCTACTTGTAATGACAACTCCACCACAATCGGTTAAGCTGGGAATCCCTGTAGGAAGGTCGTGACTTCGTCGGTTCTAACATAATCCCGTACGACCGAGTCACACTACTTCAAAGCTTTACTTATATGCACAAGTTACATATAGAAACCTCGGTGATCCCAAAGTAGGAAGGGGGTAACTAAATATACACACATAATGCTCCACTCTTTTTCTATATATACCTATATATCTATATATGTATATACGGGGTGGGCTTTTAAATCGAGGCATCTAAATATTTCAAAACGCGCGTCGGTTTTTTCGAAAGAAGTCTTTCGGATAAAACTTTGTGGGATTCCAAGGGGGAAAGAGCGCTGCATTATTTACTTTTCACTTGTTGGACATTTGTAAGGTCGTTTGAAGGTTTATGTTGTTTTTTTTCTAAAATATAATCGATATTTTTTTACTCCGCGTAAGAAAAGCAACTTTTATGTGTAAAATGTTATAATTTTTGTTTTTCAAATTTCTGTCGGTAATAATTTTAAACTGAAATTAATTCTACATTCAGAAATATAATATTCGAAGTTAATCTTAATTGAAGAAAAGGCAAAGTTTATCTTCGAGTGACCTTGAAAACGGCCATCGCTGACGAAAAAAGTAACGCAGTTCTCTTACACCCTTCTCCCCCCTCCTTTGGGATCACCCCATAATTTTTTGTTCGAATCTTTTTTCGTCATAGGTACTTGAATAAACGTCTCAATATTTAAATACTTCACTTTGTACCGCTTCTATGTATTTACAAATGTCGTATTATATTTTATTCGAAATACGCAAACAGAAGCTCGAGTGTGTGGAACTCGCGCTCTTCATACTACCCTGGTATGCGAATCCATGTATCTACGTACAGTATGTATGCAGGTACATATGTATCCACAGCTATTTTTCTCTCCTACGTTCTTCAAATCTCGTTTCGGTCGAAAGTATATATTTACTTACTTACTTGCATACATACATACACATATTCATATACCACATACCTCATACGTATATACATACATTCATACACACATTGGTGGCTCTAAATAATGATAACAATCAAAAATGGGAGATTATCTTGATCCAGATACCGCGATAAGCGTAAAATCGGCGCTTCTATGAACGTGCACGCACACATATATAAGAGTACGTATATGTAAGAAGAATCGGAGCAGAAGCCGACATGAGACTAAACAAAAAAAGGGTGAAAAGTTGGGTGAAAATGCAATAATAGGAGGGCGAAAAAGAAATTGACTAGACGTACCGAGTTAATAATCTTCGTAGGTTTGTGTGTTAGTAGAAGCGTACGGCGAGAAATCGGTTGGCGCATGCGCGAGGGTCACTGGCGCCTTCAGTCAGTCGATGCTGGAAATTCGAGGCGTGAATATCTATGTTCGGTTTCATCGTTTACATTGCTCGCGGTGCTCTCTTTTTCGTTATTCAGACAAATAACGGAACGATTATTCCGACAATTCATTAGCGATCTTATAGGTATGTTTCCGTTCGGTGTTAACGTACGGGAAAGGAAGGAATGACACAACTCCCTCTATATTTCAATTAACATATTTTAAGAATCTCGGGAAGAATCATGTATATATATAGCCCATTTCCACTTCCGTTTCCGTTTCTGCTTCCGATTTCATCGGATGTCTTTCCCATTACCTTATGCTAATTAGTCCGCTTTTGTTATCTTCCCGAAAATCTTGATACACAATTCCGAGGGTGACTAATAATTAATGATATATATAGATATATATATAAAATGAGTAAATTAGCAAGTAATTGGCATTTGGTCCCGATATATTAACAAAAGTAAATATATATATGTAGAATGGAACGTATATGTACAAAACTTGTGAAGAGAATGTACAGAGGTATATATCCACAGTATATATGTGTATATATATGTATATAGAATGCATATATGTATATGTAAGTGCACGTATACATGTATTTACGTGCTTATATACTCGACGTAGGATTCATGTAGAGAAATGAAAGGTTGGAGAACTCGAGGGGGAGAAAGTTTATACGGATGATATATTTTGCCGGTGATTAGTTGCTCCATGGTTTGCATTATTGGCGGCCATCGATTTTTCCTTGGCTCTCTTCCTTTTTATTATGATTTTCTTTTTTCTATTAAATAGTTATCGTCGTATAGTGTATCGTTACCGTGTTCGACAAGCAAATTGTGATAAAATGGATCATTGATAAGCTCGTTATTACTTTTTTTCCCCGGTGAATCTTTATAGGAAGAAGTGGTGCTGGTGGTGGTGGTATTATTGTTATTATCATTATTGTGACTATGATGATTATTCTCGTGGTCGTTGCGTGGATGTATAGTAAACGTTAGGTTAAAGATCGATTGATTATTTCGAGACTCGCCGTACAATTATCATTGCTGCTTGCCGTATATCGCCGAGAAGATTGATAGACATATTTTAGCTGTGTGACGTTGGATGAAAACAACGCTCGATTTTGATTAGCTTTGCTATTTTCAGACTAATTCTCGTTATTTTTGTAACGCCGTTGGCGGTACTTTTAGAGCCTTTGTATTATTGGCGTCAGCGAAGTTGACGTTCAAATCGTTTTTAATTCTCGTAAATGGACGGGCTTCGATGGTGGTAGTGAGCGAATTCGATCCAATTGATATATTAGTTGGCGTCGCTGCAATCGAATTAGTCGATAATTATCGACTGAGCACGGGTGTATGTGCGCTCTTTGGTTATGTTGGGATACATAATTGGTAAAATTTAGGTGTAATGGTTTATTATTAGTTAATACCACTGATTAATCGGATGATTATAAATAATTAGATTTGATAAATCTATAATTAGATCGGTAAATGTAATTATCGAAATTTCTAGCGAGATTTTGGTTCCGAGGAATTTTCAACAATTTGAATTTTCTAACGGAATAACGGAAACCGTGCATTAGAATTTGAGAGAAAAAGGGGAGGGGGTACAGTAATAACCCGTAGAATAGCGGGATTCCTTGATATTTACAAAAATTGATTTATAAAAAACGTTATTGTATTTTCTCTTGCAATTTTGTTAATTATTACAGTAGGTGTTTTGAACCTCCAGCTGTGTCGTGAATCACAAGGTTGTTGAAGCTTTTAAGGTTTCACTATAAATACATACAAGCATATTTATGGAATCCACGCACACTTACATATGTTTACCTCCATTTTTATTTTTCTCCATTTCTTTTTTAGCAACTCCAACTGCCTACAGATTAGATTTTAATATTTCCATCTCAAATATATTTGGGAAAAATATGGGTATTTTATAAAAATGGGTATTTAAAAAAAATATTTATATATTTATTTTTGAAGTTTGGGTCAACTTATAAAATACCCATATTTTACCCAAATACTTTTTATCATCTAAACCCTTGTTTAGGTGAACATACATACCGAGTTTTTCGAGTCCTAACCTCGGGACAAATGCAAATTTTCATATTTTCTTTTCCCTGCGAAAGAAAAAACAAATCCAGGATATTTTTCTTCCCTCGTGGGTTCTCTTTCTTTTCTGGAAAATCCTCGTGAGAAACTGATGGGGATGAATGATAAATTTCCTTCAAGGGACAGAGGGAAATAATGGTGTTGCAAAAGTACCCTTGTGCTAGGATCTGATTCTTGGAATAATTTTTACTCAAAATGGTTATGTCGAACTGAAATATTTGCCAAACGAAAATTCTATCAACTTTTGGGACAATTTAATAGTATATAATCATTCGAAATTAAATATTAATGTATTCTAATGGCAACTATTATCATTTGGGATTCTAAAAAAAAATATTAAAGCACTTCCAGGTACTGAAATTTTATATTCAACGATTTTTCAACTACCAAATATGGAAATATCTGAAATTCAATTCGATGATAGGTCCATTACGAATAATATTACTGGTCATGGATCTGCTTTTATGTCTTCGCTGAATCTTGGCTAGGATATAAGTCTTTCTATAATGTTGAAATCAAATTTATAATAGTAAAAACATCGGACACATTATTTATAATTGTAGAAAATACATAATTAATGTATTTTGCTAAATTAGTATTTGATAAGCATTCAAGCGGTATTTAAGTAAGCGGTATTTTGATAAATTAGTCGTCTCGTTTCGATTTACAAAAACAAATGTTAAGTATGGCACATTGAAAACTTATATCTATATCGACTGCACGACGCAAATAATCATTCGGATAAAGATAACCGAAAATAGCACACGTTTGATATATATTCTTAAATGACAAAGTAGTTCAATGTCAAAGTTCCCGGTTTGTTTCTAGCAAGAATTCAATGTTGACAAAATGCTAGAATAGTTGATAGTTTAATGCTCCCTCTGTCTTGTGTTATCAACACAAAATACTCACACCTGAATTGTTTATATAAACATTTATTTAAACCGTAGCTGGCCTACCGGGGTCTGAGACGTCCCAGCCTACACCGAAAAAAATTGAGGCACTGATTATTTAATTTCTAGTTGACTTTATCATGAAAGATAATTAGAATGACAATAAATGTAATTAAAATTACTAGAAATATATGGTTGATGCCTCATTCAACTACAGCAATAGTTAGAATTACTATAAATTTTTTTCAATGTACCTCAGCTTCCAATTTTATAGTAAAAAAATTCTATAATTCTTTTTTCATACTATAAATATTATATTTTCGTAAAATAATCTACACTATTTGTTAAAATGACATTTAAAGAAAAACATACATTTTTTTTCATTAAAAAAAGTAATAGCTCCTACGCATTACATATTTTTATCGGTGGGGTTCTGAAATGTTTAACGATTTATATTATTCCTTCTTTATTACATTGTATTTTAGTCCCTCGTTAAATTCGGGAAACGGTTGAAATTTAGCTGCAATTTTATTAATCGCACCGCGACTGAATTTGTTATGTTGTAACAATTGCAAAATCTCGTTACGTTGACCATTGGTCAATTGTTGTGAGTTACTGTCTTGTTTATTACAACGGGTATCACTTTAATTAATTTCTCTGGATTATCACTTTTTCCTTAAAGTAACTACGTCATAAGTTATTCAAACACGGTCAAAGCTTGTAAAAAAGAATTTTATGCCTTCAACATTTTATTTAGACCAGTGAGAGACAAATAACATTTGTTGTATCCTAAAATGGACAATAATGAGGGAATTTTGTAGAAAGATGTATCACATTGTGGAGGAGTGAAAGCGTGATACAAGCGTTCTGATAACAGGCTTATTTTTAGTACGTAATACTGCTTGCTATTTTCGTTTTTAATCTATAAGTATCAATTTACGTCTTGACAAAAATTTATCAAAATTGAATTACTCTTAGAAATTACTTTGACAAATTTCTATTAAAAATTTGTATGTTTAATACAATTTATTGTATATAAATTATTCGTATAGGTAAATTTGTAGTGTTTTTTTTAATAATAATCATTTTTAATATTAATTTCGCAAAATCGCACTGGTACAAGCAAAAAATATAATATCAAAATTATTAACAAATATAAAATTTTAACCAATTCTTTGGAAAGGTAGATCCAGAGTCATTTAAATTTCTTAAATTTTTATTAAGGTGTGAGACTAAAAATTTGGTACTTATTAGTTCCAAAAAAATTTTTTTTAAAGTGCCTATATCTATGTTTCCAATAAACGATTAAAATTTTAATGTCAATTTTCTAATAACATTGAAATTACAGTTTTAATTACAATTTCATCAATTATCCAATTATTATCTAACAATATTTTTGGAAACAAGACTGTCCATTGCTCAAAAAGAAAATTGTAGACTCAATTAAAATTAAATTACAACGCAATCTTCATTTCAACCGAAAAAAAATTATTCGCTTCGTCAAACAGAATTTCCAAATTTTATTTTTCATTTAAAAAAAAGTGGTTCCGACATAAAAACACATTTTATCCCCAGCGTTACTTATTTTCCTTCTTCTCGGTGTACCACACCGATTTTATTAACTGCATTCGCTTCTCATTGCTGAAATAAACTCACAAGAGTATTTCATCTACGCGCATCATAATGCTCGCAGTGGCTTTTATCCGAGAAAATTATATGACGTAAAATTACTCTACCTTATAACGATTGGATGACATAATACGTTAATACTATAAACGTGTTTATTAATAACTCTTTCGTGGCTTTTCTTTTAAATCCGCGGCTCTGTTCGAGCTTTTTTAAAATTCAAAGTCAAAGAACAATATGCTTTAATAACAACAACAGCAATATACGAGCTTTTGCCGATGAGTGCTGGGAACAAATTAAATTGGTATAAATAGCGAACGCGTTAAAAGCGTAATAATATAAATGAAATTCGATAACCTATTTTCAAGGAGACAAAATGCAATCCTTTGATATCTCCGATAATGTCATAAGACCATTGACGTGAGGGACATAGTGGCTTTTTGTCTCGTTTGCCCCAATTTGGGGATGCAAAGAGAGGGATAGTTCGGAACCCCCGGTGTTTCCCTCATACCAAAGGTGTTTGATAGCATATTCACAGATGTCAAAGGCAGAAGACTGATTTTCCCCTCGACGTGGAATATCACATTTTTGTTTATTTCGTTACGTTTTTCACGCACTTCCAATTCATGCAAATTTCTTCGGTGAAATTCGAATCAATTATCTGTCCCGTATGGAATTTTTTTTTAAGAACAATTGTTTATAGATATTCTACCGGCAATTTTTAATTATCATGAAACTGAAGTTTTTGGCCTTTTAGAATTCATATTATTTTAATTGATTTCTATTATTTGTTTAATTGATTATTTTTTAATTGATTTCCAAATTAAAATTATTGACATTTAAAATTGATGTAACTTGAGTTTTGCGAATTAAAAAAAGGGGACAAGATTTATATTTTTTTTTATAATTGAAAATTATCAAAATTGGTGAGCAAAAGATTTTTTCTTTGTAGTTTTATTGTTTCCAAACGTTGCAAAATTTTTATTGTTCAAATTATAAGTTTAAATTTCTATTGTTGAAGATTTAAACCGAAAAGAAATATCTAAAGTGGATGAATGTCCACGAATCAATAAAATAGTGTTAGAAAATTTCCAAACACAGAATTCCAATTACTGATGATTTCATTCCGATCATTGTTCCGCGAATTAACTCAAGCTATAAGAAATTCGTTAGTTGAGCTAAATTTCGCGAAATAAATATTTTCTTTATTGTACAAAATGCCATTTGGTTTCCTTCATTCAAAGTTCGTTGCGTGAAATAGAATTGAATTAGGTCAAGTTAAAATTGGATTCAGTTGGCTAAATGACATTTTGTTCGATGAGGGAAATATTTTTTCAAGCCGTATTTAACTGTCGTGTAGCATTTTCCACTGAACTCTAATGATTGGCTTAACTATGTTTGCGTTTACTGTGCGAATAACAATTTTTCCCGTCAAATACAATTTTTTTTTAAACAACGGGGAACTGGAGTACAGAGTCAATCATTGGTTATTTTTTAATTGATCAACAATTGTTCCAATTCGTGCCCAATTTCTACTAATTACAATTAGTTGACTCGTTAAATTTGTTGGAAGGAAGCTGAATGAAAAATTACAATATGCGTAGGATAACACATTTTGCGTGGCCACCGCACATTTGGTTCAAAATTGTACCCGATCAAGTAATTTTGGGGCAAACTAGGGCAAAGATCACATGACTTAACATCCTTTCAACTGGTTTTCAACGAGAGGAACAGGTGGTGTATTCCGTATCGACCACCTAATACATTTAGATGTGATATATTAGGAGGCTTGTTAAGAGAAGACCCTCCTAAACGTTTTACACGTAATTACTATCTAAATATATGTATGTGTATACATACATATATTTATGTCTATACATACATATGTATGTGTGTACATACATATATAGGGTACCCAGCGACCGCATAATCGGAAGTTACGCGAGATTTCCCAAATGTTCTTGAAAGTGCGGGAAATTTGCGAGAACTGAAGAATCAACCGAGAATTAGTTTCTGAACTGATAAATTCTTACCCAAATCGTCAGGGTTGGGTTTCAGCTAGTTGGAAATTTCAACAATTTCACTTCCACCATTGAAAATTAACGAGGATTAATAAATTTTGGTTCTTTAATAGAAATTATTGAATTTAGATAATTTCGAAATCGTACCTACTCAGTCTCTACTAATTATAATTACCAGGAATCTAACGATCGGTTGGAGCTTTCGTTAGAATTATTCGTGAACGTACCCATTCAAAATCCTGTTACGTTTCCACTCATTCTATTGATTAAAATTAATATTGTATTGGGGTCGCCATAAATTTGTATAATTTGAGAATTAGCAACAAGTGAACCGATGTCAGTATATTGATATTATATAAAATAATTTTATATACTTATTCATAAAAGTATGTGCATACCGAGAAAAATGAAGGCACTAATTATTTAATTTCTGGTTGACTTAATCGTGAAAGCAGTTGGAATAACAATAAGTGTAGTTAAAATTACCAGAAGTATATGGTTGATGCCTTATTCAACCACAACTATAATTAGAACTAGTATAAATTTTTGTTTTCAATCCAAAAAGAACCGGGATTATGGGATTTTACGGAAATTCAATTTTATGGTGGACTCTCAGATACATATTTTTAACATTATTTCTACCAAAGGTGTCAAAAGACAATTAGAATTTATGCCCAAAATTATTTTCTAGGTTTAATTTAATCTTTTTTTAAAATTCACAAACGGGAGGTGCTTAGTTCAGCGATTATGCGTCATTAAAAAATTTGGTAATAATTAAGAAAATCTATTTTAATTTTAATTCTATATTTTTGGTTTTGGATTTTCGATTACGTATAATTAGCGCGGTAGGAATAGTGTTAAATAATTCTTATGGATAAACATAAGGGGGTAATTTTACTTTAAATTATTATTTCTATAAATAATTCGAAAATAACGTAAAAAGCAAAATTCAAAGGAACCAGAACTAACATAGAGTTCCTTTTTTTAATTCTTCCTTATCTTTCCGGTCTCTTTCATTAAAATTATAGAGGATACAAGTGTAACGAGATGTTATCTAGTAAAAGTCCACTGGAAGATTCCAAGTACGTGTATTCGCATGTAAATGCTTTGTCCTTTAAAATTTCATTAGTCGAAAAGGTTTTCATTAGTTGGAAATCTACTATCACTGGCCATCCAGTGACAAAAGAAAACCTGTTTCTTTTAATCCCTCGATACCACTCTAAAAACAAAATTGATGACCCAAAGAAATTTATCCAAACGATACTGAAAATTCGTAATGATTCTTTTTTTCCATTCCCATAAATTTCTATAAATTTCCGGTTCTTTCGCTCATTATTCGCAGGAGTTTCACGATTAACGAGAGGAGAAGCGATGGAAGGCTAACAGTCTCAGCTCTTTCTTTTCTCGTTACTTTTTAAAACGTGTCATCTTAAAGCTTTGCGTTTCAATTATCTTCACGCAGCTGATACCCCCTTGAAACAGCTGAGCTGTCTCACAATTAATTGAAACAGACTCCGAGAAGAGAGAGAGAGATTGAAAGTAAATAGTTGTTAAAACCGGAGAAAGAACTTTTTAAAACGATTTACTTTACTCCTTCCTATTAAATTTATAAAGTGGCCTAAGTCCATTTTTGAGTTGTTTCTTATTACCTAAAATTAGTAATTAGTTACCTAATTATTAGTTATTACTTAAAAATAATTAAAATTACCTAAAATTGTAGTAACGTGTGCCATTCGGAGTTAGCTGTTTTAAAAAATATTTGGCAATATTTCAACATAAATGGGCTTGGGCCACTTTCAAAATAAACAGCTGGTATACAAAAATTTGGTGTTACACCTTGAAAAAATTAATTTTTCAATGTATTTTAATATACGTAAGCATATGTATAAAATATATAATGAGAGTATTCAAAAGTAATTAAGAATATACGCAAGATTTATGTATTTCCTAAGAAATGGTTTTGTAGAAAATTAATAACATATTATTAATATATCAGATTATAATTATATATGGAAGATACACGTCACATATTCTGTGTCTGCTACACATATTTTATTACATAACGATACGTTATCAAAGTAATTCTATACTAAATTTGTTTGGGTTTGTGGTCGTCATATTGAATCATCAAATTTTAGAATATCGTTTATTTCTGGCCATTCGACTAAATAGTAAATATTTGCGTCGTAGTAAACAAGTAAGTAGAGGCTAACCTGGATGGAATCCAGTCTGGGTTGGGATTTAGGCTGGAAACTTAATCTAGATCAACTGAATTTTTTATTGGAGACCTTGTAATTCTAAAACAAAGCTGTATCGAATTTTTTTAAGGCCAAAGAGTGGCACATGGAAAATTCTTAAATAGTTAAGAAATTTTAAATTGCAAGTCTATAGGTACATATATTTTTAATTCAACAGTTTTTCTTTTTTTTTTAGCATATAATATGGTACCGTTTTGTATTAAAATCACGTATGACTGCATTTGACTCCCGTATATTCATAAAATAAGTACACATATGTTTCCCTATATTGCAACGCAACGGAATATATCTGCTTATATTTCCAACTATTTTTTTTTTCCTTGGGGGGCATACCCTGGTGGAACCGAAAGCATGGGAAAAGTTTACGACCGACTTAACAAAAGTACGGATGAGCGATGGAATTCGATACTTCAAAGCGTGACCCATATGGATATTTGCGACACTCTTATTCACGGAGAAAAGAAGAAGAAACGAGAAGTTATTCAATTTTGCAGTGCTCCAGTAATTTTCACGCCACATTGGATCATTTTACTATGCAACAAAATTCACATTGCGACAAAGTATTGAAATTTCCCTTTTACGCTGCAAAGTTGCAACTGACCTCTTTTTTCTCGCTCTTCTCTCTTCTCCATTATTATTTTTTTTTTTTTTTGGTGCAAAGGGACAGAATAAATTAGCCATTCATTTTGAAAGTGACCTATGTCCATATTTTTAAAATTTCGCAAAATGTATTTTAACACTATTTCTAGCAAAGGTTTCAAAAGACGTCTTTTAGAATTTTAAATTAGAATTATTTTCCAGGTTTAATTTAATCTTTTCTTGAAATCCACAAACGGAAGGTGTTTAGGAGAGCAATTATGCGTCTGTAAAAAATTTGGTATTAATTGAGAAAATCTATTTTAATTATAATTCTATATTTTCGTTTTCGGATTTTTGATTACGTACAATTAACGCGGTAGAAATTCGTGTGACACGTGTTATTACAGTTAACGACAAGAAATTTAACCCTAGAAGAGCACATGGGGTCAATATGTCCCCACGCTTAGAAAATTTATTCTGATTTCCCAATGATGAAACATTATTCAAGGAATGTCAATATATATCTCTAAAAATTTTCAGCCTTAAATATTGAAAATTCGCGGAGAAATTGATATTTTTTCACGTGGGGTCACTGAGCCCCTAGTGTGTTCTTTATGTTCGAGTTTGGAGGTGTGCTGTTCTAGGGTTAAAAATGGACTCGGGTCATTTTCAAAATAAGCGTCTGAAATGGCAAAATTGGTTCATCGCCTAATTCCAAATTTTCATTTGTTTTGTTTCTCTTTTGCAGTGATAAGATTCCATAAGAGGAAAAAAACAAATCAAGAAAACTGTCCATCAGGGAAAGCTACAACAATAAGACTATCATGAAAATCAATTCGAATTGAAAAATATTTCACGAAGACTGCCAAGTGACTGAAGTATATTTCTTCTATACAATTTTCGAGTTCATTTAACAGAAATAGAAACGAGAAACTTAATAAAGAACAAAGCGATTCGACAGATAGATATCGTCGCCGTGGAATTCTTCTCGCTATAGGGCAGAATTGAAAAAAAAAAGAAGAAGAAGAAGAAAGAAAGAAATTAGCAAGACGACGGTTTCTTATGGTCAAAAGAAACAGGTAAACCTTCAAGACGAAAGAACCGTATGGATCTATTCTAAGAAACTAGAACGACCTCGAATGAACGTCGTTCATTCAGTTTCAGTCTTGTATGCGACTAAAAGTGCATCTTGTAAATCACTTTGAAGGATTTCTCATCGCCGTCGATGCCAACGATATCTGCTCTTTCATCCACAAAGTAACAGACCCTATACCGAGCATAGAATTGATCCTTAAACCTCGCGTTTGAGAATAAGAGCGGGCTTCGGGAAGAAAGAACCGTCGCGATTGCGAAAGCCGAGGAACCGCAAAGTCCACTAGAGACGAAACCAAGGGAACCAATGGAACAGAATTTCCCCGGGAACGAGTTACATCGGTTTTAAATTATTTTTTCTAAGACGGAGATTCGAATGCATTGTAAGGAAAAACATGTCGACTCTACGAAATTGGACATCGGGTAAAAGCGAAACCGTGAAACTAAAAGAAAAATAGAGGATGAAGTGGAAGAAGAAAAGTTTATCTTTGGATTAGAAAAAATGGATTGGCCGCCTCAGCAATCCGCCAGGTAGCCGAAGAACTCGGCCGGTAGGAAGTACGCAAAAGGAAATCGAGGTTCAAAGTCGCTTTTATCGAGGTACTTCGTCGAATAATGTTCGTTTCGGTGTAAATATCAAATTCTCAAAACCATAGTCATTAGGTAAGAAAAGAGGAGTTAGGAAGGAACTGTATTTTTCTTTTTTTTCGTCGGTGTTGTACATATCCAGTGTGTTCTAAACTTAATCTTCTAAAGAGAAGCGACATTCGCAAGATTTTTGGAAAATCATCAGAGAGAGAATCAAGAAGACTTGTTGAAATAGTGTTTCTTGAATTGAAAGACTGAAAAGACTCTTTGTCATATCGTAACCAGTAACCACAAAAACAGCAACTAAGGTTTTGAGAGGAAGACTCTAACGAAGTTTCCTAAATCCTAGAATCGGACTTTGCATATCTCTTTGGTGATCTCCGCGGTGACCAAAGTTTCAATAAACAAAGGTGTCTTTTTTTTCTCTTTTTTCTAATCCCAAATAAATATTTCAACCGTTCAAGAGTTCTGAAAAATCCATCAATTGTGCAAATTTCCATCAGGGGGCGAAGAAAATGAAGACCAATTTTAGAAAAAGAGTAAACACTTAGTTTTAATACAACTCAGATTTTCTAAGCGGTTATATAAAAGCTCGGATCTTTATCTCAAGATTCTCCTTTTATTTATTGCAACTCAATTGAAGAAGAAAAAAACGGAGGAACTTTTGTAATAGCGAGGAATTGAACCGAGGGTCTCTTCGAGAAGAGGATCAATACAAAAACCAAAATGTGATTTTTTCCATAAGAATTAGTTGAAGATCAGTCATATTTTTACAAAGAGAAGTAGAGAAATTAACGCGGGGTCGAAAGGAGACATAATGGGCTGTGGACAAAGCAAGATTGGCAATTTCTATCCCAAGAACAAGAAGAACAAGAACAACAGTACCAAAAAGAATGGCGATTCCATACGTGAGTGATCATTTGAATTCTCTTCTTTGTTTATTGCACGTTTGTTTAATTTTTTCTTGTGTATCTCATTTGACCGTTTTTCTCCGATACAGCGATTTTACCTCAGTCGCCGCCTCGTTCCAATATTGGAACGATTTTATTTACGGTTGCGTTGTAGGTAATTAGTAATTGGTGATATTTTATTATCAGTTCCATGCTGCGTATCCTTTTTTTCTCGTCATTCCGCGCCAACCGGAATGTTTTTCTGTGTTATCATGTGGGTTAATGTTTACATATACCGACTAAAAACATGCGATAAAAGCGAACGCAAAGTTCGATTCGAAATACCGGGAGCTATATTTTTTTCCGTCTCCGATTTCATCCTTTGGGTAATTTTTTGTAAGAGGGTTTGTTTATATAATAATATTGAGTGAGACAGTTTACGGTAACGACAAAAAATATCGATTTAAGCATTTGTTCCTGACTTACAACAATTTTAGGTCCAATAAAACAGCAACGTTTCGGAAATTATTATTAGTATCAATTAATCCTTAACTGACCCACTTTACAAGAATGACATAGTTGGTACACTGGGACTTTTTAGACCCCTCTGATACACAGTCAAATCGCGCGGATGTTATTGACTTTTTTAATGAAAAAAAATTTATAACAACTGTTAGAAGTTTTTTTTTAACTAAGAGCATAGGTTGTTTTTGAAAATATAGTATTTCTGGTACGAAAAAAATTGTAGAAGGAAAAAAAGGGAAAATAGTAACTTTCGCTAAAAAATCTAAGCCTTTAACTAACAATAGGTAATGTTAAAAATTTTATTACTATAGATACATAAATTGGAAGTGAAGTAGTCTGGGGTGTATCCGACCCCAGTAGGCTGGCTAAAGGTTAAAGTTGCCAGTTTTTAATTGAAATTCATAATACAAAAACGTACGAAGCTGAGGATACAATATATAAATTAATAAATTAGGTAAAATGGGGTATGAAACAGGAAAAAAACGTATAATCGATTTATTATTAATTCAATTACGTTGATTAATTATCGCAAAATTACATATTTGACATTTCACGGAAAAGTAAAAAATATATGCAGATGATGAATTTGAAGCATTTGCTACAATAGAAATTTTTATGGCGATGAATGGGAAAATGAAAATTTGTGAAACTTTATTATTTTTCGTCCTAACATTTATTACCTTTATTGTCTTACTTAATTATTTTAAGATTTGACTTTCTCTTCGACCGAAATTTTTGTAAAATAAACAGCGGGTATTTCAAGATAGCATGCACAAGCCGGCTATTTTTAATCCCCAGGAATTAAAAATCAATTATAAATCATTCAGATAAAATCTATTTTTTTGTCTTATTTTCTCTCATCAGAATAATGATTAGCATGTAAAGACGAAGTATATTAGCACATGCATATACATACTTAGGTCGATAGTGATTATACATACTTCCACAAAAATCCTTGGACTTGTTTATCATCGGAGTTAATGTATTGCGAAAAATGCGCTTCCAGAATCAAATTGAGTTTCCTCGTTCTCTCTATGTGTTACCTATTTTTTCCTATCGCTTTACGATTTATGATTTTTCAATTGCGTGTCGATCTTCCTTCGCTGCGTTAAAAATATACGTTTTATCAGACCTTGGGATCGCGGAACGGATGGTATAGAGAGAAAAAAATAGCAAAATCGTTTCATTATCACCCATCAACTTCAGTGGATTTCCGTATATAGCTTTTGCTTCTCTTTTCTTGTCACTCGAATCTCATAATAACTTTGATTATTTCATAAAATGGAAATAGCGGAGGGGTTTCTCTTTTATTATCCAACGCTTGTTCCAAAAGCATGTTCTTCTTCTTATACCAGTGCTCAGTTAAATTTTCTCGCTGAAAATTTTGGTTTTCGGGTAAAAGTCTTCAAATTTTGATATATAAAAGAAGATTTGGATTTTATGGGATCTTATATTTTAATTTGATTTTACCATAGACTCCCTGACACACATTTTTTAAATAATTCCAAGTTTCAATTTCTATAAATGATTCGAAATTAAACAAAAATAATTTATCCGCGTATGATAAAATCCAGCGTTGAATGCATTTTCCAATCACCGCGTGAAATGTTCAATCCTTTGCGGTAGGTACCCTTGAACTCATCAATCCGCAGTCCTATATATAAAAGAAGATTACGCTGACGGATTACGCTTTGCTTCGTGACAATGCTTCCTGTTAATCCCGATGCATTAATCTGTTAGGCTGTAAAATCAATTGTACCAATTTAATAGCCATTAGGTCCTTTGGGGATTGGCATCCTCTGCCTAATAAAGAGGAGAAGAATGATCGGAGGAACACGCGTGTCGCGTAAACGTACGCACGCGTAGCTTAGGATCGATTCAGACACGGATCCTTCTAATGCCCAGCCGGTGACCTCGATTATGTTAGGTTATGGTGGAAAAGGGTATTAAGGCTATCCAGATATTTCATGTCCAGCGTCAATAATGTCTGTTGCCGACAATCAGTTTATTGTATCGATTATTTTTTTTATCCTTTCATTTGTTTATGAATTACTCATGTTGTTTCCCGTTACCTTCGACTTCGCGGCTCTTCTCCCCTTCCTGCCTCTCTTTTCACCGTACATTTTACCCCCGTTGTAGGCAAACTTTGCTCAGCTGCTGTATGGGTGATTTTACCAATACTTCTATCGATGGTTTGAAAAAAAAATGGTTTTTTTAAAAATAAAATTTTTACTCAAAACTATTTCCTAATGTTATTTTGTCAATTTGGTCCCGAGTAAGTTTTTGACGTTAACGTGGGGAAACTGTTCGGTAGAGCAACTGTAAAGCAACTGCAGAGAAACCGCAGAGCAACTATTTGGTAGAGTATCTCTAGAAAAATTTGCAAACTTGATTGTTGATTATGAAGATGGAATTTTTGTATATGAAGACCGAATGTTTGTTAATTAGAATAGTAATTACAATTTTTTCATTATTTTTCTGGTTATAAAAAAAATTGAAGAAACAAAGAATTAAAAAAGTTGAAAAGAAAATATTTTTTTCCAGTATCTAAATAATTAATAATTTACATTCAAATGCAAAAGATGTTGAAAGACACCTCGGTAGTAAAAACAGGTACACATAAAACCGCGGTAGAAATGGACCAACACCGAAAAAAATAGAAATACTAATAATTTACTTCCTAGTTGACTCAATTATGAAAGATGTTAGAATTACAGTAAATGTAGTTGAAATACTAGAAATATGTGGTTGATGCCTTATCCAACTACAACAATAGTTCCAATTACTATAAATTTGTTCAGTAAAGGTACACATGTTTCTATCATGGAAGGAGACTGGAATGGGGTTCTGCTTCTGACGAGAAGGCTACTGAAAATAGTGAAATTCTTGAAAGAGAAAACGCGTTTCGTCGGGGTCAAGTATCCAATCGAATATACAGTGCGTGTGTTAATGACACTTTATCAAAATCCAAGTCAAAAACATACAGTTCCTAGTCGTCGAATTACAATTTTTCAACATTTTTATATTTTTAGCAAAATTGAAGGGTCTCGGCGTATTTTAGAAATAGTTTTCTAAACCATCTGTTTCCATAATTCCATTAGAAATTGTATTTATATTTTTAGTTACTCGAAATGTTGCTTTTGATCATTTTTGAACTCGAAGCTTTCGTAGCTCTTTCGAGCAAATGACTTCCCGTTTACATTGTTGAACATTTCAACAATTGCATAATAGAAACTCTAGGAAAGTTCCTAACTGACAATTTCCGAATAATTAAACAATTTCCATTCTAAAGTAACTGAACATTTGGAATGACCAGATGAATCCAGAATTTCTGGATTCGTCAGCTCTCTCGCAAATTGTACGTAACCTTGTCTGGAAGAAAGCCCGTAAATTCCAAACATAACTAGTTAAATTGCATGCAATCAAGACAATAGCGCTCGTTTATTGCATTATGCTGCTTAATAGTATTATATTAGATATCAAATCATTCCTATTTTCTAAAACATGTTCAGAATTTGGAAAATTCTAATTCCATTTTTTTTCGATTATGAGATGCTATGAATATTTACAACCTGGGAAAATAAATTACGAAAATATGCAAAGAAATTTTAGAAATCTTCCAAATCCTTAAGCGTGTGAAGCAAATCTTCGCTATTGATAATACCCATTTCTCTGTTTCACTCAGCGAGGAGTAATAAATAAAGAGCAATAAATACCGTAGGTGTTAAGAACAGTCGGATACGAGTCGAAATTTATTTTCAAATTAGCTCAAATAAAATATATTTTACCGCCCGGAAGGGCACATTTAGGGTCAGGGTCGTTTTGCTCAACTTTCAGTGCGGAAGTCGCATTAGCTTTACCGGGTCATGGTGGCTCTTTAAGTGGGCAAAAATGACTGTACGTTTTGTCGTAATTTTTTCGAATTATTTAAAATTTGCAGAAATTTATTATACATTTTCTCAAATCCTTCGAAAAAAGACTTATTTTAGAAATACATTTTCACGACTTTTTCCGCATCTCGAAGATTTTGCAATAGTCTCGCAAAAGTTGAAAGAAAAAGAGGAAAAATAAATAAATCGTTACTCTGGTTACATTAAAAAGGCTGAAAAAATAAAAAAAAATTTGCTGTATGTAAGAGTTTCCGTTATATATTTTCCTAGCGATTTTCGTAATATAAATAAATTAAAGTTAGGAAGGAAGTGAGATTCTCATGATCTTGGAAACTTCATTGCTTTGCGAAATTTTCACATTTTCGTTTGCAAAAAAATTCTGAATCCGAGAAATTTGGAGGCGATTTTTTTCATTGAAAAATCATAATTAATAGGTAGTGGAAATTTCACTACACATAATGCAAAAATAATACTTGTTGCATCTGCAACTAAATTGTGACAATTTCAAAATTATTCTTTTCTACGATTTAAAAATATTGAGGATTTTTTAAATATTTTATTTAAGTCGTGTCATTTTTGGTTTCTTTCCATTTGACGATATTAATAATCAAGTACAGCAGCGATAACACGATACAATGGGGTAATTGAAGGGAAATATTGTTTAACATCGCCCAGAATTCCACTATTCTGCATTTTTCTTCTACGGAAATTAATTTAATGGAACGGGAATGGAGATCCATATAAAAGATAATCGAAGAAAAATATTATTCAGGATTACGTATTTTTGCATCGGGATTCCGACATTCTTGAAAGGCATTTGAATAGCCATTGCAACGCGATGCTGCTTGCAAAAGGAACGTTTAATTGACCCAAATAGCATTCCTTTTTTTTTGTAAATCGAATCTGTACCGAAAGAGAGGTATCTCATCGTATCGGGAAAACAAAGCAACTACTTTCTACTCGGGCGATATTCTCCCTTAAAAGAAACCAATTTCACGTAAAAAGGTGTACTTGCAACTTTGTGTTGAAAGAAGAGCGATTCTAAACCGAACAAATATGTGAGTCGTACGGAAAGTAAAGGAAAAGTAAGAAGAAAAAGAGGAAAAAAAAGGAACATTTATTTAACCGAATAGTACATTTGCCTTTTTTCTTAAATCCTCGACGGAAAAAAAAGTATTTTACCGTAATGAAAAAAAAAATTCTATCTATCTTATGTATTAAAAGCAGTTTCAAAATAAGACAATGAAGAAAGTAAATTTAATTGACCCAAATTGTGAAATTTCCTTTTTTTAAATTAAATCTGCTCTGAAAAAAAAGATCCCCGGCGATAATTTCTTTTTGCAGAAAAAAGTTTCAGATAAAAAGGGCGAATTAGTGGATTCACTTTAGGAGCTCTGTGCTGCGTTTGTATCGAATGCAACGAAAAAAGTAAAAAAAAAAGCATAAAGACACAAAGAGAGAAATTTAATTGACAGCAATTAAAAATCGAATGCAAAGAAAAAAGTAGAAAAAAAAGATAAAGATACAAAGAGAGAAATTTAATTGACATTAATCGTACATTCCTCCTTTTTTTTTTTAAATGGAACCTACACTCTACTGTAGCAAAAAAGTACCTTATCGTACCTTTTTGCTCTACGTTGAGAGCTCTATTTTGAGTTTGCGTCGAATGCAAAGAAAAAAGTAAGAAAAAAAAAGACACAAAAAAGGTAATTTAATTGACGATAATTAAAAATCCAATATAAAGATAAAAAGTAAAAAAAAATGAAAGACACAAAAAGGAAAATTTAATTCGAACATTCCTCCTTTTTTTTGAAAACGGAACGCAGACTGGCAAAAAAGTACCTTATCGTATTGGGGAAAAAGCACTTTCCGCTTGGAACGCGATATTGCCCCTTGGGAAATTAAATTACACGCGAAAGGTACATACGTGATTTTGGACTGCAACAGCCAGTGGTTTGAAAGTTAAATAAATGTACCAGTTACACCGAAAGTAGGAAAAAGTGAAAAATTGGGTATTTTCTTGAAATACCCTTCGGCAATGTCACGCTTGAAAATGGTAATCCAACAACAACTTGTTTTAAACTATTAAGCCAATTTTCATAACGAATGTTTTTCATGCATTAATGAAGTAAGTGGCAAGAGAATTTAAAGAGGAGGAAATATGAAGGAGGGGGACGGTAATTTTCAACACTACAACACAGTTGGAAGAGGAATGATAACATCGGAATTACCATTTATGTTATATTTAGCCGGCATGGATGTCAAGTAATGATAAACAACAGGCTATGGATATACATCTACATATATATATGTATTCATGTATGCACAGTTATTACATATTGCTACGGTTTGAAAAATATTGATGTATCGGCAGGCACAGAGAAAACGTAATAGGCAAAAACCTGATTAACGTTAGAATCAAAACAACTCTTTATTGCGCCTTTTATTTCATTCTTAGGTAGACAATTGCGAATGTACAGAAATGAAGAGGAATGACGAGGAACTATTACTATTTTAAGTATCTTCGAATGTCGTCGTATTTTTATCGCAACGAGTTCCTCGGTTCATCTTCATATCGCGAGTACGTAAAGATCTTCATAGGAAATGGAAAAGCGGTTTTTTTTTAGAAAAGGAGATCAAAGAGGAACAGGACTTTCGTATTGGAATTGATCGAGCCACTTTTTATTGTATGAATCATTACCAGTTTATTTGATACTTATCCAGTCGAATGCCTTATTCTTATGGGATATTAAAATCCTGTTGGGAATCTCATTTCCAGAGGAATATATTGAAATTCTGCATATTAAATTTCCATAAAGTATTCGCCTGCAGTCCTGTAGAATTTTATTGCGTATTTATTTGCATATGCAAAAAGGAAATTTTAGCACACATATACTTGCTGCAGTAGTTTGCATTGCACAGGGAGTAAATTTTACAGGGCAGCTTGTATTTTGTTAAAATTGGGTTTTATGGAAATTAATATTATTTTTATTTGAAAGTATAGTGAAGCTACTATTTTTTTTACTGATTTTCTACTAAGTCGAATAACAAAAAATTAATCGGAGTAAAATAGAATTTCTATTAAATATAATCAAAACTTATTAATTATAAAATAATTAGTTAATTCTAACTCAACTGATTAATTAGAATAGAATAGAAAAAATTTGTAGAAACAATTTCGCCCCTTTACTCGAAATTATTTCTATAATTTTCATAAGTTCTCAATTACTAATTTCTAAAATTAACAATTTTTTCTATAAATTTTATTATTCCATAGCAATTCTTGAAGAGCGATACGAAATTTATTATATCGCAAATTTTACTTTCATTATATTTATTTTCCTAGAATATCGCCAAATTCGAAAAATTCGGAAGATCGACAAAATAATTATGTTGAACATTATTTATTTATACCCACATAAATTTCTTTTTTCCGCATTTGTATATCAAAACCGGCAACAGTTGAAACACGCACACACATTTATGTAAATACTAAAACCATTACGTATTAAAAATCAAGATAAGTCAAAATCCTTCCAAAAAACAGTGATTCATTAAATTCCAGATTCGATCGAAATTCTTCTAATTATACGAATTTGATAAGATACAGCCTTCGTCGTACCCCAACATACAATTCAAATCCCTGACATATAATACAAACCTACCTAATCGATAAACTTCTCCATATGCTCGAGCAACAATGATCTATTGTTACCTTGAAGTTTCGGTTTCAAGTGAGAAGCCTCTTGAAATTGACCCAAAAAAAAAATTTTAAAAGGCACAAAATGAAACGCAAAAGAGGACGATACTCAAAAACTGCGCAAATTTCTAAACGGCTACCGATAAAAATCTCTATCATTTTTTTACCTCGATATAATGATTATTAAAAAGAGCTTACGAACATAATTACTCTCATGAAACATATGCGATGACTAACGATAATTCAAGGAAAAGAAACAATAACAATAAGTTTCCCAATATTATCAATATTATTGGGAAACCATTTGGTGATCCATCAAATATCGATAACACGTTCATTTATACGATTTCCTTTTCCAATATTATTTTTCTTCCTAAAAGACGTGATCTCAATAAAAGTCGACGATCTGTTACTCGCAGGGTTGAGTGAATTACTGTAGGTTTACTGGTTGGATAAGCCGAGTAAGTTTATTTGTAACTAATTTTAAGTTCAGTTACAAGTTGGCAGACCCAGAAGAAAATTAATTTACTTGAGTTAAAAGTTACTGCTCGCAACAATTAATTGGGTGGAAATTAAGGTGATTTATAGTTACCGATTAATGAAAGTTAAAGGTTTACTTTACGTCACGGAAGGGGACCTTTTTTTGTCACTATTAAGGTTTTTGCGAATATAATGTAACTGTTTCATTTGGGAAGTTAAATAATTGAGGCTGTTCGGTTAATCTTGGTTATTGATTAATTTCCTTTTTATGTAACTAAATTAGTAAGGGTTGATTTTAACTTTTTTTTTGTGAAATAACTGAACTTTTTATCCTAAAAAGCTAAAAAGTTAATAGTAACTATATAGTTCAAAGAATTAAGTAATCGAGATAGTTGGTTAACTAACAATAAGATTATTCGCTAATTAATTCTGCTTCCATGTAATTAAATTATTTAAGCATTTTTTAATTATTTAACTTAACTCTTAAGTTAATGTTTGGAGTAACTCAAAGTAAAATTAAAATTATTTTAAATTTTTACAGTGACCCAAATATCCATCCCAAAAAGTTAATACCAACGTTTCGCTCAAAACATTTTTTTTTCAACGCAGTACTTGATCAACCAATTTTAATTAATTCAGCCAACCCCTATATTTTAATTAAATATCAGCGAACTACTAAATAATTCGCTTTTCGAGTAGCACAAATTAGTAACTTTTCAGCCATTTAACAGAATTCTCATCTTCTTTGCCAGCTACTACTACTCAACCCTGGTTGTTTGCCTCTAGCCACAGAGACTGGTGGTGGTGGTGGTAACAATAGTGCCGACGTGTGTTTGTACACACGCTATTCGTATGGTATAAGCGTCTTGTGGGGGTGGGGGAAGAGAGATAATGCGAGAAAAGATACACATGACGAAAAATGCGCGCCAATAGTTAAGAAACGGCGTCAACGGTAATGATGCACGTGTGTGGACGAACGAATTGATGTCGTATACGTGATCATGTGCTACACAACAGTAAACAAGAACACCAGAGCACTCTGGCTGCTCCCAAGGACCGGCTCGATATTATCGCACTCGGTAGTATAGCAGCCGGCTTGCCTGCGTACGTGATCGCAGTCCCGTATAAAGAGACGGACGACTTTAACGTCCACAGCATTTGAATCCCATTGTAATTTCACGTAACATCTAAACCCGCGTGTGTTTCGCGTCGCAGCGAGTCATTTTTCACGACTAATAATAACGTTCGAACGATAATCGCAGTGTTATTGTTGTCACATTGTTTTCGTTTTCACTTCATTTCTTCCCATCCTTTCGCTCGCGAAGGAAGCGTGGACGATATTTACTACTACGTGCGTGCTATATATGCAGTGTTTTCATATCCGCCATATTTACAGCGACTGAAAAAAAAAGAGAGACACTAGGCTAAGGCCGGAAGATAAACAAAAACTTGGCCGGATATTCGAATGGAACTGTGGAGATAAGTCCCCCGGGTTTCTCTGCCTCCAGTGGTTATTGAAAACGCGCCAAAGTGACTTCCTCAAAGAATTCGACGGTTATAAAGGAGCGCTTGAATGATAATAAGTTGACAAACCAGAGGAGCAGTATGTGGCTTAAAATATTGAGACAGAACATTTCGCATTTGGCGCGAAGGGCCAAAGGTAAAGTGAAGTGAATCTCGTCTGTTTTTTTGTTCCCCAAAATATTTTTTAATTGAAATTGAATATATCAGTGACGACGCGTATGCTTTTTACATTTTATTGACGGTCATTTAAAAACTTGAGTGATTGTAAGTTGGAGTTTATTGGTTAGAAAATTGAAGCTATGTTGAAAAAATTCGATTTTTAGCAAGACCCTAGCGAAGAAAGCATTTTCATTGTCAAAATTCCAAAAATCCAATGGGAATGACGATTTTTTTTTACACAAAAAACCTACTTTCGGAAAAGTTTTTTGCGCACTTTTGGGAGACCCATATCCGATGTATTTTTTTCCGAGGAATCCATTTTTATTGTCAAAATTATCAAAATTCAACGGGAAATAGGATTTTTCTTCAAAAAACCTACTTTTTTCCAACTTCCGCTGGGATTTCGTTAAATTTGACCTTGGGAATCGATTCTACGGGAAAAATTACCCCTGGAAATGACTTGTCCAACCCCGTTTTTGAAATTTCAAGTTTTACCCCAATTTTTGGGGGAAGGTAGGTATGCCCAAAAAAATCGACTTTTGGAAAAGTTTTTTCCGCACTTTCAGGAGACCCATATCCGATGTATTTTTTTCCGAGGAATCCAATTCTGTTATTAAAATTCTAGAAATCCCACGGGAAATAGGATTTTTCCTCAAAAAACCTACTTTTAACCAACTTCCGCTGGGATTTCGTCAAATTTGACCTTGGGAATCGATTCTACGGGAAAAATTACTACTAGAAATGACTTGTCCAACCCCGATTTTGAAACTTTAATTTTTACCCCATTTTCGGGAAAATATACCTTTCATTACGTAAGCCATTATTTCTAACTGCCCTGAATGTTATTATAAAAAAGGACGAAATTAAATTTCTCTACATTTCATTCAAATCTTCACCAATCAAACCCTTCATTTTTTGCAAGGGTTTCTCTTTCAATAAAAATTAACTTTTTAGGAATGGCTTATTGAAAGAAAATCAAATAAAAACATGTTTTTCTTCTCAACCATATTGATACGTATACATTGGGTATGTATGTGTACTTTGGATACATGCTGTGTTTTAGTCAGGTTTGAAATATCCGGGATTGAGGTGACGATAATTGAAAATTGATGGGGGTGGAGGGAGATGAAAGGATAAATTCGGTTGATCTCTTTTCAAGGTCGACCAGTTTATAGGTGTTATCCACCGCGAGTGATTAATGCGAAATGAAATTGAGGTTATGTTCATTGCGTGCGATTATTTTCCTGCGAAATACATCTACGCACTTGGCCGAGGGTCGAGTCCTTTTTGTTTCTTTCACCCTTTCTTCCTTTTGGCCCGTTCCCATCCATCATGTACTACGCATTAGTTTCGAACGAATCGAGGGTGAGTCGATTGTCATCAATATTTCAAAGCGTTAACGGCCGTTTATGATTGCATAAACGTCCTAAGGGATTCTGTGACCGAAATCCTATTTTCATGAGCAAAGTAACTCCTATTATTATTATTATTATTATTATTATTATTATTATTATTATTATTATTATTTATATTATTACTATTATTAATATTAATATTATTATTATTATTATTGTTATTATACTATTCGTATAATTAAAATTAGTGTAAAATTAAATAATAATAACTAATAATTATTTTTTGGAGATTTCACATGAAATTCAAATTTGGTTGATACCTAATTTGGTTTAATAAAGGCTGCACTTTTGCCATTTAATTAATTAGAGCAAAAGGAGAAAGAACAGAGAAATAGATTAATTACTGAATGAAATATTTTTGTCTATATCAATTTTTTTTTATTTTGAGCTGCGTTTTAATGTTTGGAAAATTTTTGATTTCAAAAAATAATTTCGAAATTAGAATAGGAAACGTACACAATATATGTAGGTACTGACGTTAAATTGTTTTGCAAAGTTTTACAAAAATGTTAAATTTGGTCGATGCCTCGGTTTGATAAAAGCTGTTCTTCCACGTTTAAACTAATTGGACCGAAAGGAGGAAGAATGGAGATTATTGATTATTGAATCAAGTACTTTTTTTATCTCCTCTTGTTACGTTTATAAGAAACGTTGTTTATTTTTTTATCTTCTTTTCACCTTTCAAGAATGGTAGTATTAATTATATTAGCGTTTTTTGCAACACAGTTGAGGACTTCCTTGATAATTGCTTTCTTCCGTGACAAAATTAAAGTAGAATCGCTTTAATTACGTGAATTGTTACGAGAGTGCAGTTGAATGCGAATTTATGCCGTTTTTGATTTTCAACGATTTGATTTTAGCTATTTTCCATTTTTCAATTTCATTTTTTATTGCAAAAGGATCCAAAGGGAAAATGTTGTAGATTCAGTACTTTTCCAATATTGGCCTTTTAGGATGTTAATATTGATTTGCAGTAAATAATACATGGCATATGCTAACAAACGTTTCAATATTATGTTTTAATGGAAAAATAATCACCAATAGGTTCTGTGGTTTTCCCCAAATATTGAGTGAATTTTGGTCGCGGATGAATAAATTAGCAAATATAGTCTCCAAGTATTTGTTAGAATTTTGAAAGTAGTTACTTGTACATTTTCCAACTTTTTGAAATTCCCAACTTTTGGAAAATGTAAGCACAAAGTGTTTGAGTCTTGTGCTTTTGTGAATTTGTTTTGTTTATCATTTTTATCACTTAAAAGAGTTATTATCGGAAGATAAAAATATTTTCCTTGATAAGATTGGGAGACTCTCAGTTTCTAAATCGTCAAAATCTTGCAAAATGTCATCGTAAAGGAGAAGTTTCTTTAATACAAGCCCACTCAAAATAGAAATTCGACTATATCAAGATTTCTAAATAAATTGCTCAAAAATATTTTCAAAATGCCCTGTTCTTAAAATATTAGGTATTATTAAATTTTAATTTCCGCCATCCGCGGTTGGATTTAAATTTTATACGTCACAGCTCTGGAATTTCGAACATTTTAAAATACTAATTACAAACTGTTGAGGCGTTAAAAAAAAAGAAACCTATAAATCGAGTGAAGACACTTCAATAAAAACTAAGACAATAGAAAACAGCTTTTAAGCTCTTCCATTTCATTGCAAATCGAAAGCAGTTATTCCAAATAATGCGTTTCATCGCAATCAAGCATTTTATCGCATTAACAATAGTAAAAGTGTGAAATTGAGGCTGAACTCGCGGGACAGCGAGTGTCAGAGTTTACTGTCAAAACCCAGTTGTGTCAGAGAATTTGAAACAGGTCATGGGAACCGACAAAATGTCAGGGGATTTTATGAAACAATTCACGCGTACACCGTTTCTTGACGTCAATAAAATTGCTGAAATGTTAACAAAATTGCTAGATTTATTTAAAACTCCTTCCAGTTGCAAAAATGAACATTACAAAAACAAACTCTCAGGATTTATGATCTCACTTCGAGGTGCTCTTTAAAAAACACAAAGTTCTCAAGACGCATGGGAAGCGAAAAATTTTTTTTTTTACATTCGGAAAATTTCACAAAATTTGCGTAATACTTTTTATAATACTGGATATAAATTTCTGCAACTTTATTTTTTTTTATATTTTCAATCCCAATGTCAAGAAATTTAATTTCCTCAATTTTAACAAACGTTCGGACCATTTTTAAATTCCATGAATTGTCAGAAAATCGAGATTTACGTATTTTGATATCTTCTTACAAATATCTTTTTTATTTATAACAAAAAAATTTTTGTTTGAACATTGATAACGTTAATCTTCTAATTTACAGACGACAAGGCATTCTTTTGCGCCTTATTCTATCATTACCGATATTCATATTCAATTATCATTTATTTTTAAATACTCAGACGAGCGAATACTAACCGTTCCGAGTTCGTGGTTGTATTAAATAAGTTATATTTGTTCTGAACATTCTTTTCTTTGTACATACATGAAAGATACATAACCAATCGAGATAGGAGTAAAATGTTGACATTTCAAATTATGCACAAGTCAGTTTTTTATATCACCACATTTAAGCGTGACACCGATCTTTCAGGATAGAATCAGAGGCGAGAAATGTGAGGAATAAGAATAGCTATAATAGCTTCCAGAATTCATTTCTTTCTTTATACCGCCTCAAATTGCTTTTCTATATTTAAAACGGTGCACTACATTTTAAATTCTAATATTTCGTTCCGTAGCTTTATTCTTCGACTTCCCAATTGCGAAAGAAAATCATTTGCATTTAAATGAATTTTTCTATAAATTTTCCATTTCTAAATAACGCTGTAGGAAGAACATTTTAAGCTTCGGTTACACAACAGCCTACGTACTATACATTTGCCAGAAATCAAATGCTAATTTTACTGTCATGAATATTCTCAAATGTTATTCCCAAGCAAAAGTGAAATTTTCCAAAATTCCATACGACAGTAAAATTTGGTTTATCCTGAGAAGAAAATTTATATTATTGAGTTGAAAATTGGGGTGTTTTCAATTGTAGGATTTTTCGAAAATTTCTACATTTTTTTCATTTCCAAATGTCGAAATTTGAAATTTTAGTAAAATCATAATACAGTTTTAATTTGTGCGAATTTTTGAAATGTCCTTTCTTTGGGGAAATCAAATAAAAAATGGAATTTTTTTCGGAATTCGTAATTAATCACCAAAGTTGCTGAAAACAAAGTTAGATATTTTTGTTTTAGTCAAGAACATTGCAGCATTAAATCCAAGTTAAATTACGATCCAGTGTTATCCAATTTATCAGTCATCCCCGATTCCTCTGCACTTTTTTGAAATGTATGTAATACTTTTTATCGGATTTTCAAAGGGAAAGCTTCCAGAATACTTCATATCCGATTTAATTAATTTCATACTTGGAAATTCCCTCAGGAATCTTTTAAATGGTTAATTCTTGAAACTTTGCTTTGAAATTCCTACCGGAGCATTTATAAAAAGACCGATTCTTTGCATTTTACGTTAGGGAATTCCTTTGGAACTTTAATTACGGTAGAATGTCTATTTATCGCAAGGAGAGAAGTAATCAAGAGGTTCGGTTGGTAATGAGACAACGTTTAAATAATTTCCACGGTTATAGAAGCGACCAAAGATAGTCGAAATAAAAAAGAAACAATTTATGAAATTCACCGTGGAAATAATAAAGTTGCTTTGCAAATGATAGTAAAATTATAATAAAAAAAATAACAAAAGTTACCGTAAAAATTTTGAAAATTTCAAAATTAAAATTATAAGGGCAAATTTACGTACCAAAGTTTATAAAACAGGAAAGGAAAACGTTTACCATTAAATTAAAATGAATTATTAGGTTTTCATAAATATCCATTATTTTTTTACAACGGTAAATTTCACAATTTTGCTTGAAGGGCACATGTTTACATTGTTTCGTCGCAATTTTTGTTATTTTTAGGACTCCTTTTTTCTCAAAGTAGGAATTCTACGAAGTTAAACTAAAATGAACAGGTCCCGACCTGTTGAAGTATGGTTATACCATTTGTTCCATCGTTATGTACTCCTTCCTTTTTATATAGCAGGTGTATTATTTCGTAATCGCATGTGCAAACAAACATTTATCGAATATATTGTGGTATTTGTTTTATGTCAGTGGAAGACACACACAGTTGTGCGTATCGACGGAATACAAGTATGTCTCATTATTTTTAACGATTTTATGTTAAGCTTCTTCCTTTTTTCCGGCTTTTTAATATGCAACCGCAGCTTTGAATACCTTTACAGCGACTCTCCAGAAACCGGAGGAGAGTCTCTTCGTATATTAGTTATTTATTAAAGCCAGTTATTTATTCATAATGGAATACTTGCAAAAATAGACTCGTTAATGTCCTATTTTTAGGTACAGGTCGCGGAGCAATATTTATTGACTTTTTTAAACTGGAGCTTTAGCCGGAAAACAATTTTCCAGGAATTAAGTATTTATTGAGATTATTGTAAAGCTTCGAATTATTTAAAAATCGAAAGTAACTTCATATATATTTGAGGCGTTGATTTTTAATTGAATCAACCTGCTAACTGCGTCAATTTTTTTTTTCGTTTTCTGTTTACATGAAAAATGTTGAAATGTGAAATAATTCTCGCAGAAGTCTCCTAAGATGGAATTTCAAAATGTTATGAAATCGCCGTAAGGTCGCCTCAAATTAATTTTATTACCGTTATTACCAACGAAGATAAAATTCCGAAGGTTCCCTCAGTAGTTATACAATTTTTGAGATCCAATTGGATTTTTTTAGGTGACATTTAAAAATACTGAAATTTGTAATAGACGTTCGTTATAAATTACAACAAAATTCAATAATTCTTGAACTTTAAGTTTATTAAAATTTATAAATTTCAAAATTACTGAATTAGTATTTATAGAATTTTGGAAATCTATTTAGATTCTTTTTCCAAATGACATTTAAAAATACTATAATTTTTAACATACTTTCATTATAAGTCACAACCAAGAACAATAATTATTATAAAATTCCAAATTTTTTGAAATTCAGATTCTTGTCTAGAACGAACATAAAATATGGATTCTAAAAATTGTAGATAGAAAATTTCTTACTTTTGTAACACTCGAAACTGAAATGTTTCTCGTATTTATGTGTTTTTGAAAATTAATTAAAGAAATCTCATTTGTTCTTACTTCCTTGCCAATTTCTCGAATCTGTGCGTTTCACGTTCATGCGTTTGCAAATGTCATTAATATTCTGGAATGTCTTTTAGGTGCATATGTATATGAAATCCGTAAAGGTTTTTGCATTATTAGCAGTTTGTTGAACTCAAACTTTATACTTACATTGCACGTGTCTGCATGTACAGCGATACTCAGCCAAAATAACTAGAGACACGCAATTCTCTAGTAAATTTTCTTCGGCTTTTCCTATGTATAACTCCGACTCTTCTTATTTTAATCGTATTAGTTTCAGACATACACAATGAGAACTTCTAATATTTCGCCCGCTACAGCAACCGCAACGTCAAAATTTATAACTACGATGTTTCATATCTGCATGCAATTTTAGCATTCTTCAAGGAGAAATAATTCTGTATGGAAAAAGATGCTCGTGAATGCACTTTGTATCAAGTTTTAACCCTTGTTAATTATAGACGGAGCTTGAAGAGAAATTGAAACCTTCTGAAAATCAGTTTTGAAATTGTAATATTTTTATTTAATAAAAATGGAATGGAACTCCAGATCTAATGTTGTTAAAAAAGAACACTAGGTCCCACACGTGTTATTGTGTCATTTTAATTTTAAATTAAGACAAATTATTTCCTAATTTCCAGTTCCAAAAATCTTCAAAACGCCACACTCGAGATGCAAAGCAAATTTGAACATTCGAACTTTTGTGTAAAGAAACTAGAGTCACCTGAGCTGTTAAAGTGGGCAAATGTCTTATCACGTGCTTTTGCAAATTGCTTATCACGTGCTTTTGCGTCGGATCAATTCGAAATCAACGTGATTTCACCAGCATTCGTTTCACCAAAATTTATCTTTTTTCATTTGCTGAGTCATATCTAACGGTAACGTGAAATTGCAATTTTCTTCTATCGTTTCATCCTCATTCGTAAGAATGACACAAGTATTCGCAATCCTTTTACCTGACTATTACGCGTGTAGGAATGTTAAACGGCTCCAATCTTTTTTTATCTAATTAGACGTTCATGCTAATCAGTACGTACGTTATTATTATCGGCGATCGGTGTAACATGGAGAATATGACGTACGATCGCTATGAATCAACGTTGTCTCGTCTCGTCATCGTCTTAACTAATCTAGTATGGTCGGATGACTAAGAGTGCGAGTGAGAGGCCAAATGAGAGAAAAGGAACGATGGTGAATTATTCTCTAACAGTTCACTTATACCGAGAGACTTTCAATTCGAAACTATATTTAGAATCGACCACGAGGATACTTGCATTTAGCTTAGCTTAGCTTAGCTTAGCTTAGCTTAGCTTAGGTAAGCATAGCCTCCACCTTACCGTCTTATTTTTCAAGTACATGCGTACTTATGCACGGTTAAACTTTTACTCGTCCTCGACCAAATCTTATTATTGCTATCGGGGGTCTTACACTTTGAACTCGACCAATACCGGTGTTCCTTCGGTGAATAACAGTAAATTTGAATTTCAAATAGGACTTTACGGTTTTCAAGGAACAATTGGAATTTTTTCAACCCTTAATTGGCTCGCTTTATGAGAACGAGATAGTTGGCACGCTAGGACCTTTGAGACTTCACTCATAAAAATTTGTCTTGCATGAAAGTTACCGATTTTTTTTTTTGCTTACAAAAATTGTATAATGGTTATTAAATGTTATTTCAATAGGGAAAAAATGGATACATTCATATGCTCAACAATTTTTACTATTTTTATTTTTTTATCAGACAATTAATGCAGCTGTTATCTAACAGTATTACCGCAAAGCTGCTGTTTTTCTATATTTCTCGGTAAGAAAGTGCACCAGAAATAAAATTTGTATACTGGAATTTAAATTTTAAATTATTCGATTATTTATGTTTCCTATTTTTTTTTTGCAATTTTATCTCGTTCAAAAGCAAGCAAAATTCGAGCTACAAAAAATTGGAAAGTCAAGTGCATTATTTTCTATTTGTAACGTAAAAAATATTCTTATGTGGCCATAAAATAATTTATTGCATTAAAAATATTGGAAAACAAATTCCAATAAATTCCGACATTATACATTTTAAATTGTTGCATTAAATGCCAGGTATTTTTAGATAATCAAAATTTAACGCTACAGAAATTTTTAATTCCTGATTTACATTGATACTAATTATAGCTTTACCGATACACGTATCACGCATATATTATTAAAATAGCATTGTATTGAACCGATAATTAATTATTCATGCAATGTTTAATGTTCGTTACAACTAGTTTGTGGATCCTGGTAATGAGCGGTCGGTATTGCAAAGTAAACAACATTAAATGTTAAATAAATAGGCATTATTTATTAGCAACAATCGGTGGAGGCGAAACTGTGAATTTTTAACCTTCCTGATTTTCCATCTTTTGTTAGCGTACGACCAGACCAGACGGTTTTAGCGATTCCTTGGTACGAAAATTGGGGAATTGGTGAGACATAGGTAATATTCGATACCGAAACGTAGGAAATAATTAGCAACAAAATTCCATACACAGTAATTACCATTGATGCGTGTGTGTGTGCAACGAAACTCTAACAGCGCAGTAGCCGGTCTTTGCGAATGACATTGATTTGCTAATTTCATTAAGAAACAAATTCTAAAATGAAATTTTTCCGCGTAATAGGGACTTAAAAATTTCCTTGATTGATCAAAATAATTTTAATTCTATGAAATACAATTTTCATAATTGTCGAAATATGATAAAATTGCCTAAATTCCATGTGACCAATTTTTTTCGTAGCGTTAATATCGAAAAAATTATTAATTAGAAAGAAATTATGCGTGGGCGCTATGAAAAATTTTCAAATTTACTCGGAGCTCCAAAAGTCAATTTGGAACAATTATAAAATTTCAAAATTTTGCAGATTCGGAAATGAAGCGTATCGAGTGATTTTCGAAATCCTCGATTATCATATCGTTATTATTATCGATTATATTATTACAATATCGCGGATATAGGAATAAAAAAAATTTCATTCACCTGCGTTCTATTTTCGTTTACGAATTAATCGAAGATACGGGAACTCGTGGGAATTTCCATTAACCTTAGTGATTGTCACGGCAAATGACGTGGAGGCCAAAAGTTTCTGTAGGTCCTTTTTTATGTTTGCCTGCCTTATAATTTTTCTTATTGTTTTACACTTGTTTTTTTACATACACAAATCCACGTTTATATACATACGCATTTATACTTTTCATAATCATCAAGTGTTTGCTTACTTACAGCCTCCAAAGTGGTACTTTCTGGGTTAAACCAGAATTGATCAAATGCTTCTCAGTGAGGGCACCTCACATGCCTTTGAATCAATCAATGTTTAGTTGATTTGGTACAGATCTCGAGTAGGCAAATATGGTCGGGCTTAACACAGACCTTATGGAATGCTGCATATCTGATTGAAATTGGATTCCAGTTTCGTCAAATAACTGGAAATTTCAATTCATTCCCGTGAATCTGAGTCAAGTCGACCGAATACTTTGAGTGCAATCGGTCTTAGTCGTATCGCAATCAGGCCAAGTTTACTTGCAGTAATCGAATGGTGGTTACTGGAACGCTACTTGAATTAATCGCGTTTCCGATTTGGTGAAATATGGTTTCGATAATTGTCGAAAACTGACAGAATCATCGGAATTGCATTTGAGTATGTAAATTTGTCGTCAGTAGGTACAATTTTAGAAGAAAAAAAAACATTTATATGTAACCACTTTTTAAACAATTTAAATTTCTTGCCAATTAATATTATCTGATATTTAAAAATAACAATGCTCGTCGTCTTTTTTTGGGAACATATTTTTCTTTATAATATATTTTATTATTTTTTTATATTTTCTAGTACGTATACTTTGCCATACCCGTAAAATTCTACCATTTTTTACGGTTCGTAAAATGTTTTTCAAAATCCTTTTATCTCGAAAACTTTCCCGGGCAACCCCCCGCAATTTTTAATCTTTCATAAGGAACGAATCCGACGTTGATATCGCTCCCTTGCAACTTACGGCATCATATCGTATCTCGCTTTTATATCAAAATATCCGCTGATAAGAAAGATACGGTTGAAAGAATAGGGAGCAGTAAAACTTTGAATATTTTATTGCTCATCTTTTATACAAAAGCGACTTCTTATGTATTATTAACGTCATTTTAACGATAATCGTTATACACGAAAGTTTATCCTTTGATAAGAAACCGGAATAACGTGACGCGGGTTGCAACATTGCAGGTTGTTGTAGTAGGTTGCACCGATGGGGTAATGGTAGTGGTTTTGTATCACTGTCCATATCTACCATCTTTTTATTACTCGTTATATTTTTATCATCAAAAAGTTGTTTTATTAACGTACCGCAGTTAGTATCTTACATTTATTAATAATTCCTTTCACATTTTTCCGCTTTTATTAATGTTCCTCTGGAGCTTCTATAATTTTCTACGAATTAAAAAAAATGATCGTTCGATAATCGCCTCTTTTTTTAATAGATGCTGAGTTATAAAATTATCCCGTTTTTTTTTTTTTAATAAAAAAATATATATCGCGTGGCATCGTATGGTATATAGTTCAAAGTTGCTAGGAATTTTTTGAATACTGGTGGAACTTCAATGAAGTCGTTATTTTTGAAAAACCGTCATAATTTTTTTTTTTTATAGGATGACATTTTTGAAAATTCAACGTTTACAGGATTACAATTATACGATATTCTTGGATTTGAAAAAATTTCGAATTTTTTCTCTGGTAGAATTTGTAGAAGAAATTATTACGCAAAAATTTTGATGGAAATTCTTTTTCAGATAATTATAAAAATATTCATATCAAATACAATTTCTACTAGATCACTAAAGTTCAATTTTGGGAATTCCCAAAAATTCAAAATTTTTTATTAGGAGCCGCCGAAGTAAACGTTTCCTCAATATTCGAATTTTTCCAATTCTCTTAATAACTTTCACCGAAAAACCCTAGCAGAATCCTATGAAATTACAATTATAATTGTTTTAATTAAAAACAACAGGAATAATGTAGATCCTCGTCCCACAAATGTTATGTGATCTACTCGGCAACAATTTCACTCGTTAGCGAATTTACCTCACAAAGGTACATTTCATTTTAGTTAGTGAAAATGTAATTATCAATTTTTTTAACCCACCTTTTCTGATATTCAGTTCTAATTTTTTCGTTGTTGGTAGATCCTTCGGTATAATTAAATTGGTTGCTTATATGCAGTATCCTCTGGAAAGTGGAATCCTTCGAAAATTGAAAAATGATGCAGGTGAGGTAGGAAATATGAAAAATGTTACCATCTTCCCTTTTTTATAGCCAGTTGAATTGTTGCCAAATTCACGTAACCTACTTTCATGGTTCTTCGGATTCCGCGTCGGAAGATTCTTTTTAGAATTACGATCACCGTAATAAAATTTTGCTGTTTTCACGTGGGACCGCTTTAAAAATCGTTTAACTTTATTTCGTCATTTTACAACACTGTCTCTGATTCTTCAAATTTCATAAACGTAAACAATATTATTCGTTTAATAGTTTCGAGAACAGTGGTACCGTAAACAGAGGCGCCAGTTGTTATTATTAGAGATTGTAGGCGGAAATGATTGCGAGGCGACAAGAATATACATTAAGCTGTTAGCGAAAGGCATTAAAATTTTGGGTCTGTCTTAATTTTGTTTTTTTTTTGCATAAAAAAATTTCGAAAATCCAAAGTAACAGTTATCCTAAATTTGAAAAATTAAAAATTTTCAATATTTCACTTATTTGCTACTTTAAAAACAGCGAATTATAATTCGTGATATTCGAAAACCGCGTTAGAAAAATTCGACAATTTTCATCATTTTCACATTTTAATAAAAAAAAAAGTTGATAACTTTTCCACCCAAATTGCTGAAAATTGTAATTTCGAAATATAAGCGTTTCAACGTGATTTTCTGGCAATTGTCAGTGCTCCAAAAGTTAGGCGCCGGCTTCGCGGGGCTATTTATCATTATATGGTTGATTTTGATATAAATGGTACGATTGATATAAAAGAAGACTCTTTACGATTAGAAAAGTTGTAATCCTCGTGTTTGTCTAACAGCCACATTTGAGCCGAACATAAAAATAATAGGCTTTTTTCAAAGATAATATTGATACACATGATTAAAGTGTATCCTTGGCGAGTGTTTTCATACCGGCAGTAACTTCGTATATAGACATACTTATAGAGACGCATATATCATGTACTTATATTGACATTTTATCTTTGAAAATAGCTGCGTTTATTCTGCTCCTCCTCCGCCGCTTCCTTCTTCTTCTTCCTCTTATTCTCTTTTATAAAGAGCAAATACGTATTCAATCTTTGCAGCAGTCATAAACAGAAAGAAGAAAATATGTTGTGCAAAGATGCAAATGTAATGCATACGAAAATAATAAGTATTATTTTAGCCAGTCCTTTTTCTATTTTTGACGAAATAAAATCTCGCCATTTCGTTCGAGAGTTAAGTTGCAAACGAATGTTTACTAAAATTCTGCTAATTTCCATGTAAATTCGAACATTTCGGAATTTTCCTTCGAACTCTTCGAAGGAACTCAAAATTCGAGGTATCGAATTTTCCACCTCTCAAATTTTTTTCAATTCAATTATTTGAAATTTAAAAAAAATTTGTTTTCTTCAAATTCTCGATTGGAAAATTCCGGGACTTGAAATTTCCATTTGTTTTTTAATACTCACAAATTTCTTATTTTTCTTTGAGGTATTTTTAATATAGTAACTTCAACTATACTTTAGCAATTGGTGATTGAATGGTAGTTATATATTAATTATGTCACAAAAAAAATTATATTAACTGTAAAATTGGAAATACCACGTTTGCAATATTTCTAATAATTTAAAATGTGATTCTCTCGAGCACTGACAAAAAGTATATGGTAATTCGAACTACATTTACCGTTAATCCAATTATTTTCATGATTGAATCAACTACAAATTAAATAATTAGTGCCTTCATTTTTTTTTCGGCGAGAACCTAACATTCTTCGCCTGCTTGGATTGAAAATATAAACATTCTTGAAAAATGACAAAGAAATAGCAGAAATTCTTTTCTCCCATTACGGACTCCTGAGTGATCGATTGCTTGATTAATTGGCAATTATTGAATTACCTATATAACCACTCAATAATGCAATACGACATTTGACAAAAGCATATCACTTCTTTTTTCTTACCCCCTTTCAACATCATGGCATATTTCATTTTTTCTCTTTACGCTTTTTATCGTACGTAATTGTGTTGGACGAAAATCAATATCCACCTAGACGCTTAATTAATATTTATTCGAGTGCCTTTACACACCTGTCATAGCTATGCTGAGTACTTTTTGTCTTCGAACAGCATATACATAATTTATACCTGTATGCGGATATATAGGCTTATCGTATACATTATACATACGGGGTGAGTATCTTGCAAAATGATATCCATTTCAAAAAACTATATTTCGCAGGCTATCCTATGACCTGGCGTATCGTATTTATTCATGTATTCGGTGGAAACCAACCGAGAAAAAAAATTGGCCCGTGGAATTATATTTCCGATTGTGGACAAAAAAATATATATATGTATACATATGCATATTGATGTGTATTTTTTGTATTCATTAATAGGGTAATCCCGGTAAAAAGTTTTGCACATTCGTATATTAGTAAACTGCAGATTTCGAAACGCTCTAATTAGAGGGGTTCCGTTTTTGCAGACTACTTTCGTTTTTATGAAAGTTTATGTACAGGACGTGCAATATTGCTGACCAGCGATTTTACTCGTAAATGGCAAATGTAGGGAAAATCGAAATGGAAAAATATTTTACTGTTTTTTTTTAGAAATTTTAGAATTTAAAAAATATTGTTTTTAGAAACGAAGATAATTTTTTATTTGAATTCTTTTTCTTACAAAAAAATGTATTTCAAGATCCTCATTTTTCGAAAAATATTGCAGACAAGCTAGCGGTGATTTGTGTAGTGTAACAGTCACGTTTTACAATATTGGTTTTCTTGGCACTTGGTTTGGAGCTCAAGGGAAAATTTTCGTATCATTTAATGCCAGAATACGAGAAACTGTGTGTGCCTCCACTATTTTCGTTAACGTTCTAAGATCAAGTCGGACTTGCGAGCGATCCCTCAGTATTTTTGGCGCAACAATGACTTTTGTCAAATTAACCCTTTGAGTTGCAGTGAATTTTCCAGAGATCCACCCACATTCCACTGGTTTTAGATGTTTTATGAGATCTTTTGGTCTTCTCCCAAAAAATGGGAAAAAAATTGAAAATTCAAAATAGGCAAAGTTTCAAAATTTAAAAATACTGAATTTTCACCAAAAACAATGGTTTTATGCCGAAACATAAAGTACCCGTACAGGGTTGTGACAAAAAAGGAGGAAAAGCTCCGCACCCTCTATTATTTCTCACATTTTCCACAAATTTTCAATTTTAATTAAGAGGCAAAGTGGCCACTTCATTACAGCCACCCCTCTCTGCGCGAACGTAATTCCGTATTCAAAGAGGCTCTCGTTTTCTTATTGTCCATAAAATTCACCGTCATTGAGACACTTTTAGTAAGCTAATGCATGACTTTCGTTACTTGTTAGTCCACTTGTCGGCGTTCTCCTTAAAAAGAGAATTGAGGACGTCTCTAGGAATTATTGAATAAAACATCAGAATTCCAAGAGCTCGTATGTATACGCCACGCTACACGTCCTTAGCGATTAGTCAACCGACTGAAAATTTGCTAAAAGCTCAAAACTAGTTAAGTTTAACAGAAACGCTGTCGGAAATGTGAAATATTTATTACGCAGGTTGAAAATTAAATTATGAGCAAATGAATTTTACGAGAGAACCGGATTTTGAGTATTTTTCGAATTTTGAAAGATGAAATTTCGACCATTTTTCGTTAATTATTTATTTCTTCGGAATGCTTAAAACACCTTCTGATTTCACTTCCACCTTTTCTGAATCAACTCTTAAATGGTATCATCTAAAAAACCGCATGGATATAATTTCACTCTAGTAAATGAATTTTCTTAAAAGTAAATTAAATTAAAAATATAAAAATTCAATTCTTCCATAACACCCTAAAATTTCGTTCTAAATTTAAAGGGCCGATGACGTAAGCATTTCTACACACAGTCAAATTATTTGCAATTACATGGACATTCATTGTATTGCATTGTTATCTCGCCTAGCCTGGTAGTTATAGACAAGTTAGAACCTGCTCTAAATTTAAAGGGCCCATGACGTAAGCATTTCTAAATATAGCCAACTTATTTGCAATGTCATGGACATTTATTGTATAACATTGGTTCCTCGCCTAGCCTGGTAGCCACAGACAAGTTAGAACCTGCTCTAAATTTAAAGGGCCCATGACGTAAGAATTTCTAAATATAGCCAACTTATTTGCAATATCATGGACATTTATTGTGGGTGCTTTCCAACAAGAGATGCATGATACACAGTGTGACACAGTGTGCAACGCTGAGTGTTCCAACAGTGACACCACACGACACGCTTCGACACAACTTTTATTTGAATTCTAGCGTGTTATGTTTGTCATGGTTGCCAACTTTTTTAGATATTTTATGTCTGATGAGTGGTAATTGCCTTCTAACGGTACTTTACGATCATGGCGTGTTCATCAACAATGACTGGTATTGTATTAAATATAATTCAGTAAATCACATTAATTTTATATATTAAAACTATCAGCAAGTATAATAATAGTCTATTGTATTTTATAGATAACTACTTTTGTAACCACTGCAACAAAATAATGTTGTCGCTAGATGAAGTGGAACATCACGAGTGTTTTAGAGGACAAACTATATCTATGGACGAAAATAATATATTCTGCATAGAGAATCCTTACAAATGTCGTGAATGTAAGTATTTTATAATGCATAAATCCTATTTCATAGGCAAATGTTATTTATTTCATTAATATCATCTTTATAGCATATGGTTCTCCTCCTTCGAAATCTGAAACGATTTTTGACGACCCACAAAGAATAGAGGAACATGAAAATTACGAGTCAGGTACGAATGTTGAATCTGTTTTTATGCCAATATATGAAAATAAAATTATTTTTTTATCTTTGTAGTAGAATATTTACTTGATGAGGACGAAATGGTATTACCGCCTAATCCATCACAAAGATGCAACCCAGATGAAATTAATAAATCAAGTATGTTTACTAAATTGCTTGTTTAATCCCGACTTAGTAAATTGTTCTATGCAAGTCTTAAAATTATTGTTGTTTTACAGCTGCCGTATGGAATAAAAAATCAACGCTTGCTTTATTAAGTTTATATGAAGCGAATTACGATAAGATGGACAGCAACAAAAAAAAGAAAAAAATATGGTCTGCTATTTCTACAGGCTTGGAAGAATTAAATATCAAGGTATGAAAGGTTATTATATAAATGGTAATATTACCAATAGTTTTTATTTATTAATTTTTAACCAAAGCATATACAAATTCTCTGCCACTGTTAATATCTTATTCGATACAGATGTCGACTGAGCAAGTAAGGCATAAAATATATTCCCTGCTGAAGAAATATAAAGAATGTGTAGACAACAATTCCAGATCAGGACGAGGTCCGATGACATTCGAATTCTACGATGAGATGGAAGAAATTTTTCATTTGGGAAAAGACGCTACTGCTCAATATACAGCATCAACAAGTTTACCTTCAAAAAAAGGATTAAGTTGTACATTGAATGTCATAAAGACCAAAACAAAAAATGTCGAGCAAGAGCTTCCCACTTCTGTGCTTTCATCTACAAGTAAATCAACCATTTTGAAAATGCCATCTACCAGCGATAATTTACTTGACCAGCCATCTGTCAGTTTAAGTGCATCATCTAACGTGAAAGATATTGAAAATAAATCAGGCAAAAATGATTCCACCAGGAAAAGAAATCGTCCACAACATGGATCAGGGTCTAATATTGCACGAAGTAAGTTGGAGTTAAACACGCAGTGGCTACAACACTTACAAAACGAGGAACAGCAACGAATAATACGCGACGAACGACATGAGAAACTTTTAAAAGCTAAAAATGAAGCTTTGCAGTTGAAGAAACGTCATCTTCAAATACAAGAGAGATCTTTAGATATAAAGAAAACGCTAGCCGCAAACAAACTCAAAACTAAAGAACGAAGACACGATGAATTGATTGAACTCGAGAAACTCAAATGTAAGCTATTAAGTAAACTTTTAAAAGAAAAAGAGAATATCGATACACAGGATAGCGATGACTCAGACTGAATAAGTGTTTAAGTTTAAAAAAAAGTCTGATAAAGATCTAAAATCTAAGTTCATTTTTGTCAAAAGTCTGATCATTTTGTTCATGATTATAATTTAAGTCTGATTTTACAGTATAAAAAATATCGTATATGGAAGTTGCTGTTGTTATATTCGGGGTTGTAGTCTATAAGCTTAAGAAATTGGAAGTTCAAGTACAAAACTTTTAATATGTTTTTCCTGCGTTTATAAATTCAAATGTCTATTTATATGAAAGTATTTACTTACGAAAAAACAAAAATGTTCGATCTAAAATAGCTATTTTATGCTCCATTACCAGTTTTAATCAAACATATATTCACATGAAGAAATAATGGGAGGATAATAAAAAGAAATATGATTATGATTTCTCGAATAAGAAAAGTTGAAGTTTAAATTAAAGTTTAAAAACAATAGATTATAGTCACTATGCATGGGAAAATAATTACTAAGATAATACGTGCATTTACGATTCGTTCTAATTGTTATTAACATTTATTGCTACAAATGCGTACTTTTAAAAAAATGTTTTAATGTACAAATTATAAGTATTACTAAATAAATAACTTTTATTTCTCATAATGAAATTACATTGTATATTATATAACAAATTTTCTTTTGGTTTCATGCAGGTGTGAATTTTTACAATGGTGTTTTTCGATTTCTCAATATTGCAATATTTAACAGGTGAAATTCGTTTCATGACTTCATTTATATGTAATTTGCATTACACATTAGGAAATAGATCTCTAAATAATTCCATTCTGCGATCTACACCGAAAGCATTTTGAACAATTTCATGATCATCATCATTTGCATGAATATCTATATCATCCTCATTGATATCAAAAGAATCGTTTTCATTTATACAATAATTATGTAAAATACATGCCGCTATTACTACATCAGTGATAAATTTAATATTTCTGTATTCGGAAAAAAATTTTATTCGCCGAAATCTTCCTTTTAAAACACCGAACGCTCTTTCAACAGCGATACGGGTTGACGAATGCATATAATTGAATTCAGTTTGTTGAGCAGTTAAATGACCATTGTCGCGAAACGGTGGAACGAGCCATGGCAATGATGGGTAAGCCGAATCGCCAATTATATACGTTTGATTAGGAAACAATGATTCTCTATCATTATTTGCAATCATAAATAATGGAGATCTTCTAAGAATGCGAGCGTCATGCATAGAACCAGGTTCACCGCAATATAAATTTGTGAAACGCATATTTGGATCTACGACAGCCTGTAAGACTATTGAAAAGAATTTTTTTCGATTACAGTATTGCTGACTATTTACTGCTGGCTTCATTATACGTATATGCGTACAATCTATTGACCCTATGATTTTTTTAATTCCTTGTTTTGATGAGAATCCATCACATGTTCTAACAATATTCTCATTTTGTGGCCATTGAATAATATCATTTGACTTCGTTGATATCCATGCTACGACTCGACGAATTACACGAAAAGCTGATGAGATTGAAATATCGAAGCGATCTGCTATAGTTCTTAATGGTTCTGTGTTTGCTATGAACCATAAGAATATTAAAATACTTAACTTTGCTGTAATGGGTTTCATTCCAAAAGTGTGATGAGCAAGAAATGGAGACTTCTCGAATTCATCTGTAAAATGAAGGTGAACACAATTATTTTTTGTTCTATTGTCAGAATAGTTACTGTACAGAAGTTGCCAATAGTAAGGCTATTTGGATAATGTCATTTCCGTTAATAATTAGGTTGCAAATTCTGGACGTTAACTATTCTAGCAATAGAACAAAGAACGATTGTATTTAGTGCAATTGAATTACCAATTAGTTGGTATACCGTTGGTCGTTGTAATCTTAAATGTTCTTTAAATTCTAAGTCTGTCCATATTTCTACAACGGCCAAGTAATTTGTAACTCGTTGTCGTCGATATCCACATGTTAACGACTGCATTAGTGGAAACCATAACACATCATTAGTATGGTCCTGGCAATCTATCCAGCTATCATCACTCAGAACGCTACTGGAATCGTTTAAGCTTGCACTGCTTGATGATGATGTATCACTACTGCTCAATTCCATTGTCTCAGCTAAACAGAATTCAACTCTTCGTTTCCACATCTGCAGTTTATAACAAAAAATTTTAAGAATTTAACCATTAGAAGTATAAAATAGGAAAAAATAACCTTGATAAGGTTAATTTACGTTTATTCCATGCGATATAGAATAAGAATATTGTAAATATATATAAAAGCTTAACAGAGCCGAGATTAAAACAAAATTAATGTGCAAAACAATACTTACAGCTCAAAATTTTTTAAAAATCCGTATTATTTATAGTGATTGTTTGAAAATTCAAAGTGTTCGAGAACGGCGGTCACTATGTATGTATGTACCTATGGGTGCACCCTAGCGTAGATTTGTAAAACTAAACTGCGTTCCAACCATGTTCCAACAGGCATATCAAAACTTTCTACACTGTGAGACAGGGTGTATCACTGTGTTCGCTTGATGGAAAGCACCCTGTATAACATTGGTTCCTCGCCTAGCCTGGTAGCCACAGACAAGTTAGAACCTGCTCTAAATTTAAAGGGCCCATGACGTAAGAATTTCTAAATATAGCCAACTTATTTGCAATATCATGGACATTTATTGTATGACATTGGTTCCTCGCCTAGCCTGGTAGCCACAGACAAGTTAGAACCTGCTCTAAATTTAAAGGGCCCATGACGTGTAAGAATTTCTACATATAGCCAATTTATTTGCAATGTCATGGATTGTATGACATTGGTACCTCGTCTAGCCTGGTAGTTACAGACAAGTTAGAACCTGCTCTAAATTTAAAGGGCCCATGACGTAATATACCGAATGCGAATGATTTGCGTTAGTAGGCTCGATAAATTCAGTACAGGTTCTAACTTGTCTGCAAATACGGAGTGTCATATCGTACTATAAATAGAAAACATTAAAAGCTGATTTAGAAAAGTTTAAAGCCACATTATGACACAAAGGATTACTATTCTGCTTGTTTTATATTTTCCTCAAATAATGTTGGGAATATTAAAATATGTAAAAATAAAATTGTATACATTTGTAGCCTTGGAGGGCGACTCAATTTTTATTAAACAAGCGGATTATATATATTTATTTCTCAATTGGTCAATCAATTGCATTAACTATTTATTTAATTTGGCATCGAAAAGTTAATTGTTCACTTTTCCATTCATTGCCAAATGTCAAAACTTATCGGTTGACGTCATATTTCAACTTTCAAATTGATTGCGTTAATTCATTATTCCATTTCGAACGGAAAAGTAATGACATTCGCGTTGATCGTTCAACAAGTTGACGTCGTGAGTCGAAGGAAGAGAAATTTCGCATGACGAACGGAACTCTCATGGGAGATGAGATCGGTATTATTAGAGGGGAAGGTCAACAATTGGGAGTTTAACCTTGGCTTAAACACTCTATTAAGCTTTCGAATATTCAATCTAACTTCGTACGTACGTGCATATCAACTTCGCAATTACTGTAATCAGGGGTTAACGAAATTGGAGATACCGTCTTCTGCAAAAACATTCGGCTTTCTTTTTTATCAGGATTTACGGCCAAGGGAAAGCAATCAGTTTCATCGGGGGAACCTGTAAGACAGGTGGAAAAGTCAGTTAGGTCATTAAAGTTTCACATTTTTTTTTTCTTTTCGCCGGAAACTGAAGACTTTCTAGGAAACTCGGTTAAGTTAGGGGCCATTTCGAAAATTCTAGGATTTTTCGGAAAATCTTTTCGAATCGGTCACTTATTTATTGGGAGGCTAAGACTGCATTAGCGTGAAATCGGATCGTTTAGGTCCAAGATGGTATCCCCCGACGAGGGAAAAATCTTATTAATAGCGACAGGAAAATATTTCGAGTCTCCCCTAAGTCTCCCGTACCGGACACGCTTCTGCTCAGAATTCTTCAAATATCCCGGACTCCATAAAAAAAAAGTCCTAAGCGTCTATATATCCTTGCAAATTCCTGCAGGATTTGCTCTCGATTGAAAAACATAGTGGACTCTTGTCCACTTACAGTTCCCCCGGAACGTAATTACATTCTGTCCGATAACCTGCCGATAAACGATGGCTGATAAGAAACGAACGATATACGAATCAAATATTAACGCGAAGAAAGATTTCGACTATTATCTTTTTTTTTTGGTCAATCCAGTTCGGTTCTTTCGGAGGATTGGTGTAAGATACGATGATCCGATAACGACAATCTAATAGGGTCCGTCCGAGTTCCATTTAGTTAAGGAGGTCAAGTATAGGGTATTGTAATGGCTAATATCTGCCACGCATTACATACATTACACTGGTTTTACGTCAGAAAAACCAAAGGGGGACAATAGGAAAAGATGGAAGAAAAAAGATTGTACCAGGAAGAAATATCGGTTCTTTCATGTACCCACTGACAATGAGAACAAGGGAATTGTCAAAATACTGGAAATTGTTGGAAGAGATGATAAACAAATTTCGCTCGTGACGTAAAAGAATGAAGTTAACCAAGAGGATAGTGGATATTCGTAGAAAACTAATATTGAACTCCAATTTTATTGGAAACGTCCGCGTTTGTTTTTCGATATAATATTTTTCTCTGAAGAATTCTTTGAATTTCGAACTTTTGCTGCAGTCTAGTATTTTTTGTATATAATTTTACTGAGATTTTTTAGATTTGTTGAATTTTTTAATTTGAAAAAAACAAACCTTCCTTTTTTGTGCCTCGAATTTTGGCTTCGATTATTTTTCACGAGTGCATCTTTACTATTTGGATAGAGAATTTCATCAATTGTATTGCTTTCCCGTGTATATCTGATGAAAAGTGCCCCCTTCGCTGACATTGTCGGGTGAACAAAGCAATAGGACCGTATCAAAAGCGTATAACATTCCGTTACAACAAATATTGACCCTACATTTATATATAAAATATATATATGTCCAATTGGCTCCGACTGGTCGCGACTACAGCAGAGCCAATTTCAACAAAGGCATATGTAACTCTAATACTCCATTCGAATGTCCTTTCTAGAGTTGCGTCGGTTCGGACGCTGATATATCTCGGGTAGTTTACTGTTGGTAGAGGGAACTTTTGATTGAAGTTCCAGACTATCCCGACACGAGTTTATTTACCAACGTAGAAATATTACCCGATACTTTGCAAAATTGCCGAATACGGTTTCGATAAGTTTCCGCTGGGCCACTACACCCGAGCATTCGTTCGATTTTGCAGGACTTCGGGTCTCCAAATTTACAATTAGCCCATTCGAGACCGATTGCACACGGTGTATGCAATTGACTTCCGAATTTTTTTTTCTTGGCGAGGCTATATAGCTTCGTCAAGAAAAAATAAATTTTGCTCTTGGGGACCGTTATGGAAAAAAATCGCCGTCTCGAATGGGTTAGGAGAAATCGGTAGCAGGCTTCAGAATTTTCGCATAAGCCAGTATAACGCCAATACTCGTAACGTCATTCTTCATTATTATTTGGAAACTTAACATCAATAGGGTTACTAGTAGTAGTAGTAGTAGTAGTAGTAGTAGTAATGCTGTTGAATTAAACATCAGAGTGCAACACTTTTGTGTAACGCCGTGGCCTTAGTCATCATGAATTGCATATGAAGCCAATTCTTTGAGGCGGTTTAAAGGTACTTGTCTGGAACCTGAACCCTGGTCTCCCACGTGGAAGTTTAGTGATAAATTCGTCAAGCTTTTGTGGAGTTTCTGAATCGTCTAAAAATCTATAGTTATATTATTTAATCCGTCGACCACGTGGTTGACTTTCAATTAATTATCAAAAGTTCCTCAAATTTTAATCACATGTTCAGCAATCTTTTGTGACCTTTTGGCAATTATACCTATGCTTTAGCTTTTTGGGGGCAGATTATTAAGAGAAAATTCGACCTTTTTCTTACATCAAATTTTTAACACAAACATGGAAACAAATTAACGCGCATAAGTTAGAATAAAAAGTGATTGGATGCACTTAAAATAGGTTAGAAATTTAAAGAGACAAATGAACAGAAAATAACTAGGTGGGGCGTGTACGTCCCACAAAATCGAGTCACGTTCGCAACCCTAGGGAAACGCGATTTTCAAAAATAGCTTTATTATTTTTTTCAACTAGAAAAAAATTACGTATGACTCACTCGCTTTACATATGAATCATGTGGAATGTATGTATGTACATATATGACACACATAACCCTTTACGGACGGGAACTTTTGTCAATGTACCGATTCGTCTGGAGTGTGGCCGTATATTTGGCGTTCGGTATTCATCCGTAAATGGTTAAAGTTGGAATTACCCACACTTTCGTACGGTTTTTTGCCGACGTCTCCTGTTTGGCGCCATCAATTTTTCGTCCCACGCCTCTACAGCAATTGTGTTGTAGTACTTGCTTTGACTTATCAGTGCAAAACACAGCACGTGTAGACACGAGCGTCAATATTTACGTAATTTTTGGTGCCTCTTCCGTCGGCTTGTTTACACGGTTCAAAGAGCAATGATATTCGGAGAATCGACAGATCTTAAAAATTCAGCACGTACAGCATTAATATAGAAAATCTGGTAGAGATAGGGATAGTCGTAAACAATCAAAATAGCTTCCAAAAATAGCAAAATGTCTTATTAGAAAAAATTCAAGATAAGGAGTGTTTTGAGGCGCAGAATATTTATATCTCATCCTCAACGTTATTATTCCGAAAAAAATTGATATAAATATCTAAAATTAATATTAGATAAAATAAGTTGGAAACTTAAATCAACTGAAATTATTTTTAATCGCAAATCTTCTAATATAAAATAAATATTACATATGAAAAAAATATGGCAGAACACTATGCGACCTCTAGTGGACTCAACCATGAAAATAATTGGAGTAACAATAAATGTAGATAATGTTACTAGAAATTATTATACATTTTTTCCAGCGGAAGAAATTCCTTGAAATATTAATTTTGTCGAAAGCCGATAGGACTTAGAGCTTGCAATGAAGGGTTTTTTTGCGATCGATTTTTTAAGCGGCAATTCAATTATAAATATGCTCGAGTTCTAAAGACAAGACAGAGGCCGAGAAGAAAAGAAAGACGACGCAGATGATATTTTTTATTCCACTACCTCCTGTAAAAATACATTACCCACATATAATACAATGGCTGCCATACCTGTATTATAGTGGACGAGGATGTGAAGTATAAAATGCACCGGTAGAAAAAAAAAAGAAATAAGCGAGAAAATGAAAATGGCGAGGGGAAATAACGAACGTGCTCTCGTGATGTGAAATAATGAAATTAATTAGAAAGATAGTGGACATTTATAGTCCGCGTTTATTATTTTTTAGAAAAATATTTGCATAGTTTCTCCATTATTTCTAATTCATTCTACTAACTTTTCGTGATGAATGTAACTTTATTAGTTCCTTTACGAATTTATTGTTCCAAGGAATTGGGGTAACTAATGAGTCGGAACCAAAATACAAAAATACTAAATTCTATAGATCCACCGTTATTATTTTCAGTATCTTGAAACATTTTTTTCGTGTCAAATATTTCTCTATTAAATTTTTCGAAATACACATTGAATCTCGATACGCCGTTCGCGTGACTTTATAAATAACGAAATTACACAAAATATGCCTCGTCGATATTTTTTTTTCCTCTTCGCTATGGGACTTAATTAAGGCGCCGAGATAAATTCCAATGGCGACAACATGGTGCACCTGTTACGGTTCAGGTACAAGTAGACCTTTGCATATCGAGTCCTACTAGTTTTTTATCGCTCGTAATTGCAATATTTTTTAATAAATTTTCATTTTTTTCCGTTAATTGTATTTTTCTTTATTTATGTTGTTGTTCGGCTATCACTTTTATTTCGTTATTTCACGAAGTTTCCAACAATATTATTTAACAACGACAATATTGATAATAATACTAATAATAGTAATAATAAGAATAATAATAAATATATAATTATAATAATAATAAAAATAATAAAATAATAATAATAATAATAATAATAATAATAATAACACCGAACCTTCAAATCAAACTACAATGCAGTAAAAAATCTCAAACTATAGTCAACCGAGATTGATGCAGAGAAATTTCCATTAGGATTTGGAGAACCTACAAGTTTCCCTTTTGCAAGGAAAATTGCTCCAGCGATTTTAGTCACAGATTACCCAAATCCTAAATTGGATGTCTCAGGTCCTAAGTCTTGGGTTTTAGGTACAATCGGTGATCCCATATTATACGCGAGGAAAACCATAGACAACCGAACGACTCTGTGGGAGCTTTTGTTCGGGTTATTGGCAGTCAACTTCGGTCAGCACGGTATTGTGAGATTGATTTTTCAAGGTGAGAACAAACGGAACATTGATTGGGAATAAAAAAAAAAGGGATGTGTAAAGAAGAATGCCTAGGGTACCTCGTGACAAACAAATGGTCCGTGTTTATCGGCAAAAAAACATATGGTGCTTGCGATAGTACAGCGAAAGCACGATCCTACGTCATGTATTTTCGCGGTGAGTTAAAAGCTTCCGGTTGAATGGTTGGTATATAGCCACTATAGCTGGCGGATAGGTAGGTAGTGCCAATCTAGAGGTAGGTAGGTAGGTTGGTTGGTATATGTATGTACCAAATGCATTATTCATTCGCAATGTAGGCGTTGTGTGATGCTATAATTCGATCGGTGCCACAACCGAACCCCTCGATAGCTTCTCGGTATATCTCATGTACACACTTAGTCTCTATCTGTCTTTCGGTGTATGTATATTTTGCAAGTTCCGAGCTTGCACGAGTATATATACATATAACGTTACATGTGGTTCACCGTCACTTCAACAAGTTGAATACGTGAATAAACTCGAGACGAGATGAGACGAAGATACCGGTTTAATTCATTCGCGCCGTGGATGTGCGTACGAATAAATACACAAAGGCTAGAACGCAGGAAAAATGAAAGGAATTGTTTTCTTCGCTTTCGTCGACGCCGTGGTGTTAATTATTAATTAACCGTGGTTAATAATTAATTAGAGTACTGGAAGTACGTTGCAGATTGGGTATCGAATTCAATTATAAGGGTGCTTTCTTTTCCTGGAAGGGAAATTAAAGGGAATTCTTGATGCGGGGGAGGAACTTCAGTATATTTCAAATGCTCTTGGTAATTTGGAATATTGGAGTATTGAGAAAGAATATATTGTAATAATGTTATTTTGGATTTCATACGCACCGATGAGTCCCTCGGGATTTTTATTTATGTATTGTAATGTAAACCATTATTTACAATATTATCTTGAAATAAATCATAAAATAGGATTGTTACGAACGAGAGACTGTTCAAAGTCAGAGACGACTAATTTGGAGTTTTATATTTTTAATTATTAGAACTAATTATAATTTTACGATTCATAATTATAATAATCGTGGTAATGGTGATGATAATGATTATAATAAATAAATATAATAATAGCAGCAATAACAATATTAATAATAATAAATTATTTTTACTAAGAAATTTATCTACAATCCGAATTCGTACAGAGAAAATTCTCTAAAATTTCAATTTTTTAGAGAAAATTAGAAAAAGCGGCAGAAACTGAAAATTTTGTTCTCATAATTTTCCACTACTACTACTACTACTACTCATAATAATAATAAATAATAATAATAATAATAATGATAATTTTAAATGAATGCTTGTAAAAAGCCCACGGATTAAATGAGGCTAACATAAGTAGTCCTTTTTATATAAAAAAAAACCGGTAACAAGAATTTTTAAAGCAAAGGCAGCTTCGACGATAAAAGAACGTAGGAAGCTTTTTTAACGTTTAAAAACAAATACATAGTCAGCTTCAGTACGTTCGACAGCCATCGATAAAAAGTCGCGTAATGGGGGAGCTTTATTTGATTACAGAAGCTTCGAGGTCGCTACTTATCCAATAACGGTGAAGGAGGGAGCGAGGAAAAAAATGTGTATGTGTGTGTGTGAGAGAGAGAGAATGAAAATGTTAAAATGAAAGAGTGGAAGAAAAAAAAGAAATCGATGCACTAAACGATATGACACGACACGGGCGCGATGATAAAAGGATCTTTCATTCCCTTTTATACTCCTTTTATACTCTCAGAATTTTTATAATCCCGCTTGAGAGAAAACTTCCATGTAAATAGCAAAAAAGTAATTCCGTATAAATTACGCGAAATGCAAAGGAAGTTGTATTATAAAAGAATTCATTAAAATCGTAAATGCCTTGCACTTGGATTAGTGTAATATCGGAAAGGGGATACAGAGTTGCAGCTATTGTTGCATCGCGGAGGTGTCGTAGGTTGCATCCGGGAGAAAGAAAATGCATACAGGGAATTATGGAAAGTTCGGAATCGGTGAAATTAAAATCGGAATGATTTTGCGCCAAACGAGAAAAACACTTTTGTGCCGGTGTCATTTCGCCATGACTTATCGCAAATTTAAAATCCCATTACTCTTCTCCGCCATCTTCTCGTAAAAGAAAATTGCTTGGAGCAGCAAACAAACAAAACCAAAAAAAAAAGAATGGTGCCGTGATTTGATAGAACGAACAATTTTTATTTAATTGTGCTTTATTGTAATATATTTCGTCGATTATATCGGCATTTGGAAAAAAGAAATATTAACAAAAATTTGTTAACACTCACCCACCGTTACATAATCATTAGATGTTCCAGAAAAAAGAAATGGAATTTTTACTGATGAATTTTACTACGAATTAGTATTTTTACTGAAAAATTAATTTTCAATTGGAATGTGCAAAGAGAAAAATCCCTATAATTAGACTTTTTTTCTAATTCAGAGAAAAGTAATTAAAGTAAGAATTCAAACCGGGTTAGAATTTGCTCCATTTTTGATATTCCTCCTGAATTAAAAAATAAAGTAGGAGTAGAAATAGCGACAAAAAACTGGAAATTTTTTTTCTCAAAATTTTCCACTATTCTTATCAAGGGTTCGTATTTTCGAAAATTTTAAGAAAAGAAACGGGTTCCATCGAACCTTCGTACAAGAAAATCCCCTTAAGGCGCTCGAGTTGGATTACTCATCCTCTACGCCAATTTTCAAAAGTTAATTAAAAACCCAACATCCCCAAAGGCAATTTGAACTGGCGAGCGGAGTTTCTATGATTCATACGCGGAGGATTGAATTTGAGGTCTAGGATGTGAATCAAAAAGGAAAGGAAAGGAAAAGAGGTAGAATGAAATGTTTAGACACACGCACACACATACACACATTTATCTCTTTTGAAATCAAAGTTTTTCGACTATTCGTTATTAACGTTCAAGGAATTATTTCCTGCTTTTATTTCCGTCTGTGCCGTAGATCCACGTTTCTTTCGAGAATGGATCGACCTCCGCTGTTTTGTAATTTGTAAAAGTGTGCGTAATGTACGTGCATTACCACGTAGAAGTTACGGTTACAGGTATGTACGCCGGTAATAGGTGTAGGTATAATATAATATAATCACCAATATCGCTTTCGTACCAAGGCAAACTCGTTTCATTTATATTTTATACCTTAGAGAAATGTTTGTTCGCGCGTGTCGGTGAAAATGTCATTATTTGCTGTATGTCATAACGTTACATCTTGTTATTATAGCTGGGTTAAAAATAGTTACAGGTGTTTTTGGTCGTATAGAAAAGAAAGGCGTGTACGGGTCTGGAGAGACATTTCATACGAGAAAAATAAGGTGTACCAAAATAGGAACGGATTTTATTGATGAAAGGCGATCGTAAACTCTCAAATACTTTATTTAATCATATAATAAATATTTTATTTAATTTCTGTTTATGATAACGCGATTGGTTTATTTAATTTTTAATGAGTATTTAGGTATTCATTGGAAATAAGTGTACATGTTCCGAATATATTAATATTCAACTTATATAATAATTTATAAAAGTTATTATCTGAATAATTATTGGAACATTAAATATTATATCAATTTCAATATTATATAAAATATTTTAACATTCGGCTAGAAATTTTGACCTATTTTCATTCCGAAAGACAACCCGGATGTAATTTGTTAATTACTTATTTCAAAAAATCTACTTTGTGTGGAATAAATAACTGAATTACATTTTTCATGAACTTTGTATCAAAAGAAAAATAATTACGTACCTTCTTATGAAAAGCGTACAAGTTTTTCTCGAGCGAAGGAACCCCTTTGATTTTCATTTACGTACTCGGTCTAAATTTTCCGGATGACTTCACTTCATCGTTTCACTTCTTGCGAGATTAATAGGTAAATTGCAATATACGTCAAAAAGCCAATAACGTCAGACAGTAACGTCATCATCACATTGTTAGTCTAGCGAACTAAGCGATCATAAGGTGGAACCCAAACAAATATCTTTCTTTCTAACAATAACATTGTAAATGGAAATGTGGATCTTAACATTTTTGGAATTTTCAATATTCCTGCAACAATGAATCACGTCGAAGGGGACCGAATTTTTGTGCAAGTGCAGTTCGCAACTCGTTTATTATCATTGCTATCTTCCTGTGATTGATATCGATAATTGGCTCGGTGCCGAACATCAACAAAGATCCTGCTTCATCTTGTAGTTCATGAAAATACTGTATCGTTCATAAGCCACCCGCATAAACGACATTCTTGCCAAGATACATAGAAAATAGATGTGACTACCTCATTTCCTTTTCACTTTAACTTATAAGTCATTTGAAAGTAAAATTGTGCAGGTAAACACACCGCAGCATGTGCTTGTAATGTACGTTGTCACGTGATTATGCGCAATTCGATGATGTTGATCCGGACAAAATTCTGCAGATTCGCATTACGCGGTGTAGAAATATCTAGGAATGTCAGGGAATTACCCGAAAAGAGAGAAAAATGACGCCAAGTCTTACGTGGAAAAACAGAAATACCTCTTCGTTTAATCGCAATCAGTAAAATCTAATCTTTCATCATTTTCTTTGGCTGCTCAACTTGTTTAGCAGCAAAATAATTTAGGTTGAAGTAAAATGTGTGCTGCCATGTATTTTATAGTGTCGTCTCTTATTTTGTTCTTCTACATATTTTACTTTCTACATTTTATTATAATTTTCATACCCGATTAAGATTTTTGATAATTCTAAAAAAAATTTCGCTTAATCTTTCCGCAGTCGAATTTTTTGAAATTGTTGTAAAAAAAGTATATTCAAAAATCAGATTTTTCTGTTATATTTAATCCCAAAGTATTTCCAATTTTGAATCATAAAAAAAAATATCAGAAAATAATGAAATTTTCCTAGACAATTTTGAAAATTAAGAAATTCAAGTGGAACTTAACGAAAATCCCACATTTTCCTAAAAAGTCTATTTTTTCATTCTTAACAAATTCCTGGAAATTTTTCTAGGTCAAATGTTTTTTCCAAAATATTCAATTATCGAGTTCCTGGATAATGTCAATTACAAGGAACTTCGGGAGTGATTTTTGGATAGATTTTGAATATTTCAAAATTAGGTGAAAATAGGCTTTAAAATTAGGCTGATGCAAAAAATATAAAAATTCGAAACTTTTGCAAAATTAAATACTGTTGCTGATATTTCCTGATTTTCTCCTGAAAATTGAAATACAGGAATATTTATTATAAAATGATGCAAGTGCCATAAGTCACTGTCCAAAAACATAAACGCCATTCGCGAGACACGAATATTTTCGTAACCGGAAGTGACCCTTGTGCTTTATCCTCCATCCCGTCAGAACTCCGGTGATTCATTAAATCGAAGTCTTTCAAGAACTCCGCTAATGAAAGATGTTCGAAAGAAGGAAAAAAACACTTCAGAGTAGAAAAAAGTTTCCTTAGTATCTCCGGTTTCAAGTGTTCCAACGCATAAAGAAATACAGATTTACCGCGAAGATGAACTTCGGATCGATCTTCGATCGAATTTCGAGAATTTCAGGTCCGAGAAATATCAGCAATGAAATTTACAAAAACGCGAGTCACTCTTTTTTTATGGTGTTCGTGGTATCGTAAAATTAACAGCATTTGGTTTGCAATTACTTTACCACATAACTGTCTCACCAGAGGTTTGCGTCTCAATTAAAGGAAGAAAAATAGCCTAACATTATTATTAATGAGACAATTGACATGGGGTTTAGCCACACCCTCGTGCCAGTAATATGGATATTCCCCTGAGTAAGAAGTATCTGTGTGGGACGGGGTTTGAGTTTTTGACATACTTTTTTCACGAACATTTTACCTAATTTTTTTAATTAATTTTTGCTAATGGCAATTACTAATGGTAATTTTACATGATTCTTTTGCAATATAATATTTTGAGTATTCCATAAAAAAATAGTATACATGTAATTGAATTCTATTTTTTTTGGTTACAGCTGTAGCCATTACTGGTAAAAATAATAATTTTATTTATTTGTACTTTATTTTTAGAAAAGTTTGGTTTCTACTGAGATTACTAATTTTGTTCTTCTTATAATAATTCCTTTCATCGCAGCAAGAATTAGTCATTTTTCGGGGAGGTGCTCATTCTTTCCTCCAATCTTATATTATCATTATATTATTTATTATCTTTTTTATCCTTATTACACTGAAAAAAAAATATATAGTGATTTCAACTACATTTATTCTTATTCCAACTACTTTTATGATTAAGCCAACTAGAAACTAAATAATCAGTGCCTTTATCTATTTATATATTTAATAATTATTAAATTGTAATAATTGTTACAATTAAAATTAAATTAAAAAAATTAATTTTATACATTAACCTTATATTATTATCTTACGTAACAATCTTTCAATTTTTTAGTTGATCAACCAAATTTCGAATTTTATCAAAGGCACACAAATTTCTACAATTTTCCTCCTGGAAATTCGTAAGTGGTTTGCAATTAGACACATGTATTAGTTTCTAACTGAATGTATCGTTTGTTATTCCCTCAATTATTTAACACAATTTACTGAAACAATAGCAACCTTTAGAACCATGTGAACCCAAAATTAAAAATCGTATCACGTATGATTCTATGGCGCCGCGCTAAATAAACTGATCGATATTGTTCGTTATTTCCTCAATTATTTACAACATTTACCGAAGCATAGGTAAACTTTGGAAGCGTGTGCATCGAAAAATAAAAATTGCAACGCTTGGTTCGGTAGTGACGCGCTGAATAAATTGATCGGTATTGTATCAGCTGGAAAATTGCACCGCTAAAAACAAAGTCCGCGCGAATTACAAAATTGGATTATTATTATACACATGCGACACGTGACGAGAGGCGAGGAGTGTCATTAATTTCGAATTTATTCGTATCAATTGTGTGGCTACAAGTGTAAAATAAATAGAAGGCTGGCGTGCCGCTAGAATAAAAGTATTGCTGTAGGTCGGCTCGGCTCCGCTCGGCTCGGCTCGTGTATAATTACTTATTAAAACGTAATATCGCCCAACTAACGTTGATCCAAATGAAATGTATCTACATTACATACACATTCGTATGTAGCTATATCGCATTACTCAACTCGTGCTTTTATGCATGTGCTGCCTGCTTGAAGTTTATTTGCGTTTCATTGTAATTTAAGTTCATTCTCCTTGCCTCGCGTGCCGCTGAATGGACCACCCGACACAATATTTACACACTATGTCACTTACTTTATCAAATTCTATTTATACATTTGCCTATAGGTTCCGTAAACACGCAAACAATTCCTATTGTGAACTTTCAATTGTGTTTGCATTGCGTTTATGCGAAAATAGAGGGCCATTTTTTTCATTAATTAGCCATTGTTTGTTTTTTTTTATTCCAGTTGTTTCTTGGCTTACATACAGATTGTAAAAAAAATATATATGTGATTGGATATTTTTTATTCGGTAGTAAATTCTAGAAGGAGAATAAGAAATTGCCTTTGCAGCACATGGGAGCAGTTTTCCTATGTATATATTTAAAAGAAAATTATTTCCCTAAAAAAAGGAACCCTCCAAATAGAAGGAATTAATTTCTCTTCCGTAACAATTTTTTTTTTGTTTTTGATCGTATGGGGAAAAGTAATATATTTTACCGTGTCCAAATAATTTATAAGTTGCATATAGGAAAGCAGTTAAAGTTTTTTTTACTCTTTCATTTTTTAATATAATACATAAGACATCGGATTAATAAAACGGAGTATAATTTATAATTAATGAATTAGAATAAATTTACAATTAATTGTGTTGCTTCTATATTTTAGTTTTGTTTTTTTACGTTATTCTATTTCTTTTCTCACATACATACACACAAATGGAAAAAATGTGTGGTAGGACATTTTTTATTTGACAATAAATTCTGAAAGTAGGAGGATTCACCTTTGCAACACATGGGAGCAGTTTTCCTATATGTGTATATATACTTAAAAGAAAATTATTTCCCTAAAAAGAAGAAACTCTCCGAGTAAAAAGAAGAAATTTCTGCTCCACAAAGTTAATTTTTTATTTATTTTTCTTGATTTTATAGGAAAAAATAAAAAAAGGCGAATAATACATTTTATTAAGTCCTAATAATTTATAGGTTCCACATAGGAAATTTCGCTAAGTTAGAATTGGTTATTATTTTTTTTTGCTGGATAGGAAATTGGATTAATAACATAAAGACCAATTTCTATTTTATTAGTCACTGTTGATTCTACTTTCTCTTTTTATCTTATTTCTATTATACCCCTCTCTATATCTATGTGTGAGAAATGTGCGATACGACATTTTTTATTCGATAATAAATTCTCGAAGGAGAACAAGGAAGCTTTGTAGCACATGGGAGCAGTTTTTCTAACATCCATACATACATGAAAGGAAATTATTCCCTTAAAAGAAGAATTCCTCAAGTAGGGAGAAAGAATTTACTTTTCTACAATGTAAATATATATATTTTTTAAATCGTGTTGTAAAAAGAAATATCTTTGAATAGGAATTTTACGCGTGGGAATAAAAATCTTATTTATTTATTTCCACAGAAATTTAAAAAAAAAAACAGGGTATCCTCTAAAAGGCGCCTTTTCTATGAAACGACACCACCTGGAAATATATAAATTTTTAATCGGTTTAAAAACTGTGTCGTTTTTCGAAAACCAGTAAATACATTGTTTCCCTTTATTTTTTTTTTGCAAATAAAACACAAAAATGTACACTCCTCTGAACATGCTATTGTTGTTGTCCTTGCAACCGTTAATAACGAAAACCCACCGGATGATGAAAATTCGAATCGTGTGAAAAAAAAATTCCGCTGTTGAATGTGCTATTAAAATACCGTGATTTCGTTTTTCAATTTATTGTCGCATTTTTAACTGTCAATCTCACAATACGTTTCATTGGAATATGTTGTCTCTGATTTCAAAAATGATAGAAAATGTCCATTTGCGCGCGTGAAGCTTATATATATATAAATACGACTCGATAACGCGTTAAAGTTTATTACCAATCGTGTACATTCAGAGAAATTTCTACGACGATAAGATTAAAAATCGTGTTTACAAGTCACTTCGCTGAACTCTGTACCCGATGTGGAGTCATTTTTCTCGACCAGTTCTTCCCTCGGGTTGCACATTCTTAAGAAACCGTAAATCTAGTTAATTATGACTAGTTGTAACAAAAATAAGCAATAAGACGTGATCGATACCGTCTATTCTTATTAACTTGTAATTACACTCTGAGTAATTCCCTGGCATATGGCATGTTATTACAGTCAACGTCAAAAAACTTAAAAATGGACTTGGGTCACTTTCAAAATAAACGTCTCATATATTTTTAAAGAAAGTTCTTGTGGAAATTTCCACCGCATTTTGATTTAGGAATTTATTAATAATAACACCGTGCAGAATATACCTATAGCGAATTAATACTGCAACCTATACCAAATGTTTGTACTAAGCACCTCCAAGATTTACATAAATTCCACTAAATTCAGATTCCGTGCCGTCTCACCTGCAGAATATTCGTGCCTGGAAATCCTCTTACATACCACAACACTTGTCTAAGATGTAAAAGGATAATTAATTCCTGTTGCTTGGAATAACTGCATAAATAAATTCCATAAATGTAAATATCGATTTATTTCAAGGAACAAATCCCGTATCAAAATTTGTCGCTGGCAAATGCATTTTTATTCATGGAGACGAATGAGAACGAGCGTTTGGGGTGCTTATGAAACCAAAATTGCAGTCGAAAGTAAATAACATACGCCCCATTGTTCCTTCTTGGATGACTACGAAATTTGCATTTATTCGCTGAAAGTTGTAACCTCTCTTGAAACTCAATTTCGGAGCAGCTCTTTGCAAAATTCACTCGTCGCGTTCGCTAAAGTAGGACACTACTTAACGGAACGTGGAAATAATTGCTATTTACATAATAATCTCATCAGTATATAGGTATGCTCTCTATGGGGATATCGACATGTGGCATTGCAACTTCAAAGGTCTAAAGAGTGGAAGGAAATTTATCTTCATACTGAAGAAATAGTTGGTTTCGTTCAAAGGATCCTTGATAAGATAACGCTTCTTTTTTCTTTCATGCCAATCAAACCAAAACTTTTTCTTTGCCGTTATTAGATTTTTCTCCTTTTAACCTATTTGCAACATACAAAGAAAGATCCTCTTTCAAACGGGGTGCACATCAAAGTTTCAAAAATGATGTCGAGGAGACCATTTCTAGAGGCAATTTGACGGGTACCCCTTCCCCCCAAAATGGGGTAAAAATTAAAGTTTCAAAAACGGGGTTGGACAAGTCATTTCTAGTGGTAATTTTTCCCGTAGAATCGATTCCCAAGGTCAAATTTGACGAAATCCCAGCGGAAGTTGGAAAAAAGTAGGTTTTTTGAGGAAAAATGGCACTTCCCCTTGGATTTTGGGAATTTTGACAATGGAAATGGATTCCTCGGAAAAAAATACATCGGATATGGGTCTCCCGAAAGTGCGAAAAAAACTTTTCCAAAAGTCGATTTTTTGGGCATACCGACCCCTTCCCCCCAAAATGGGGTAAAAATTAAAGTTTCAAAAACGGCGTTGGACAAGTCATTTCTAGTGGTAATTTTTCCCGTAGAATCGATTCCCAAGGTCAAATTTGACGAAATCCCAGCGGAAGTTGGAAAAAAGTAGGTTTTTTGAGGAAAAATGGCACTTCCCCTTGGATTTTGGGAATTTTGACAATGGAAATGGATTCCTCGGAAAAAAATACATCGGATATGAGTCTCCCGAAAGTGCGAAAAAAACTTTTCCAAAAGTCGATTTTTTTGGGCATACCGACCCCTTCCCCCCAAAATGGGGTAAAAATTAAAGTTTCAAAAATGGAGTTGGACAAGTCATTTCTAGGGGTAATTTTTCCCGTAGAATCGATTCCAAAGGTCAAATTTAGCGAAATCCTAGCGGAAGTTGGAAAAAAGTAGGTTTTTTGCGGAAAAATGGCACTTCCCCTTGAATTTTGGGAATTTTGACAATGGAGATGGATTTCTCGCGAAAAAATACATCCGATAAGGGTCTCCCGATAATCCCCGAAAATCGATTTTAAAAGTCGATTTTTTCGGCCTAAAGTTGACCGATTTTTCCGCCGGCAAATCGGAAGCACCTTAAAATCTTCACAAACCAACCATGATTTCAGCCTTAATTTATTGGTGCTATAAAAAATAGGAGCAACTTATTCGTCTACTTTCAAACAAGTGACTGCAGTTGATTGCTTTCCTGACACAAGCAGTTAAATAATTCGGCCGAAACTAACTTCTACGAACCGTGCCTGGAAAGGGTTTCAAAGATTCGAACCGCACGGAGATGTGCAAAAGTTTGCAAAGTTGTTGCAGAATAAAATTAAATCTACGCGAAGTTTGCAACGTTTTTCCGCGCGCCAAGAAAAGACAAGCCTAAAAGTTTTGACTGTAACACAAAGTTGATAATTCGTTGAAGTTCTAATGTTTTAAATTAAATAGACCCATCTGAACTTAAATACTCGGTAATCAGTAAACATCAAGCCTGTTGGCAGTTTTGCGAGTCGTGGCAAAACGACAATTGTTCTAACATACATATTTATCGCAACTATTAAGATATCCCACAGATTACTACCTAGAGTAGTAATTTCTACCAAGATAAGACAGCAGAAAATTTAGGTTATAGTGATTATACGAGTAGGTTAAAGTTAACGACGCTACGGTTTCTTGAAATTCGAATTGTAACAATTTTTCAATTATTTTTTTCTTTTGTTCAGTAAAGTTTATCTGAAAAATGGTGAAATTTACTTTTCTATGAAGCAATAATGGAACTGAAAAAATGAATTTCGAATCCGAAATAACAATGGAACTGAAAATTTGCATTAAAATTTCAGGTAGCGCATCACTAGAACAAAAGAATGGAAACGGCAAAGGCAACAAGACGAACAACAATGGAGCCGAAGTTAATAGAAACGAAGACCAAAATAATTCCGCTGATAAGGGGCAGGCCAAAAAAAAGTCTAATGCGCCTGGAAGTGGTCCTCTGTTGCAACAAGCGTAAGTATTTTTCACATATTTTAATATACTAAATAATTTTCTAAAAATTTATTATATATACAAACTTTCTATTTTTTTGTATACAAAAATTCTATTTTTGTAAGTTGGATAATATCTGATTTGCTCACGATAACATAAAACAATTAATTATTGTAAATTCTAGCATTCTTTATCCTATATTTTATTTTATTTTATTTTATTAAATTGTTATATATAAAATTTAATTATACTGTTATCGAATGTAAATTTTATATCCACGCTTCAGGGGACTTGTTCCAAAGCGTCAAATGAATAACCCTGACTTTAACAAAACATTCGGTAGAATGTCAATTTGTTCACTTTGAAAAGTAGAGGAAATATATTTGCAACACAATGAAAAAGGTATATAGCCTCTGCTATCGATGGCTCCACAACGTAGAAATTACTCTAATTACCGAACTCAAACGTTAAAAGGACTTTAAACGTCCACTTAATTATAGCCCCATTTCAAACGAACGAGTCACTCGTTTCCCAATTGGTGTTTTGGAAAAACGTTATTTATTCCCGTTTTTTTTTTGTTTTCTCCTTCCACAGAGAGATCTCTACCAGTCAGTTGGATTTCTTCAAAATGCTGGACGAGAAAATTGAAAACGTAAGTGATGGAATCTAATCTACATGCAAAACAGCAAATCGATTTCGAAATAATGAAAAACACCGAAGGGAGGGACCAACCCCTGCGATATGGGACGTAAAATATGCCGAGAAAAGTTGTCAGTTATCCCATTTTACCACAAACCAAGTGTGAAGCGTAATTTCCCATGGGGGAGAAGGATTGCACGCATAATTAATTGTTCTCTCGCACACTTGAACGCCACCCAATTATTTTGGGATCACTCGCACCTACTTTGGAATGAATGAAAATATGACATCAATCGAAAAAACGCAAGTGCCACTTTGCCGTCAGAAGTGGAGGGAAAGAGGACAAACACATTTTAGCGGGTCACGGTATAAAAAGTGAGGGTTGCGCCCTCCCTCTGATTTATCACCCTCCATGGTAATGATTAATTACATAATGAACCTTCCTTCGACGTACGTTTCGTCCTGTTTTCAACACTGACGTTTATTGACATTTTCATCATTCCTTCAGTCAACTCTTTTGTTTCGCAAAGTAAGAGCAGCTACCGTTTTTGCTAAATTCCTCTCAACATTAATGCAATTTTATCCAAATGCAAAACGCAACTTTCGAAGAAGCCGAAAATCCATTTTTGCCGTTTGTCAGAGTTTTGCTACGGATTTGCCAGGGTTTGGACCTTTGCGCATTCTCTCTCTTTGTCAACAACTTCAGAAACGACGTGAACGAACACAAAAACCAGGATTAATTTCCTTCAGGGACGATACACCGAAAAATTTATGAGGGTTGTGGACGTTCCAGCAAATTTACCGTTAACGCCTAATTTTTCATGTTTAAGTGGCAAACCGATGGTGCGCTCGCAAAACTCTATAAATTTTCATCCCCCATAAGTTGTAAACCGCCCCCGGACGCGAGTGAGTTTTCTTTATAGATTAGGTTCCCTGGGTATGAAAAATTTACGAAAGTCTTCCACTTTGGGTTTCGCGAGTAAATAGGAGTAGGAGTACCCTTATCTTGTCGTGTATTGAAAATCAATCTGCCTCCAAGAGCATTCCACTGATGAAATTTGTGGTAAAAAAGGAAGAAATATATCCATGGTATGAAATTCTCCTGTATCGTCGCGAATATAATAAACTTCCGTTATAAGTTTGCTTTCCTTCTTCGAATCTCGGATGCTTTCCCATTTAACTATCGTTTCTTGTAATTCCACATAGGAGGATTCCCATTTTCATTTTCCCACATTTTTGAAGACGACTCCGGGTAATAATACTTCCAAAGATGGATTTTTTCCGCAAGATATTCCTCTAAAACGTCCCTCAAATCTCAGTTATTCGCCGACAACCGCGCGCCTTATTGAAAATTGGGGAAACGGGCCAAAACGTTGAATAATTCTATTGCATACGTTGATGTAGGTCATACGTAAATAGATATCGAATATTTATCACACCTTTTGTCATTTTATCCTCTTGAGCTTTCAGCCGGTGCAAGATATTGAGCTTTAGAATTTTCGATTTATCACTCTGGAGGTGTATGGGTTTTGAAAAATGCTTTAGAATTTTTCTGGACATCGAGCTTTTTTCCATGGGAAAGGTTACACAATTTCTAGGAGGAAGGGGAAATAAAGATTTTTTGCGTCGATCTTAAATAAATAATAATTCCAACCTCCTGTTTTTTAAAAGCAGCTGAAAAACTAGTTTTTTGGAAACCCATAGAATTTTTGTCTCGGTAAAAATTACAAAATTATTACAAAGGGTGACAAGAAAATTTTCGTTCCTTTTAAAAGGTCCTTGGAATTTTAATCTTTTAATGGTAAATAACGGAAACTATTTTTCACCGTCGACATTAAATAAATAATGATCCTGGTTTTTGAAAGTAAATCGAAAGCTGGAATTTCGGCAAATCTGGAGAAAGTTTTTTTTTTTAATTGCTATGAAATAATTAAAGAACATATTAAAATAATTAAAGGTAATTAAAAAAATGTTATAGTAATCAATTTTAATTATTATAAATAATTAATTCTACAAAATTAAATAATCTCAAGCGGTAATAGTACCTTTGGTTACCAATCATGAATAAATAATTATAATTATCAAAATAAAAAAAATAACTAAAAAAACTATTATTTTGGGATACCAGCGAATTTATCTGGAGGAAAAATTACGTAATCATGAGAAAAAAAGGAAGAAAGAAAATTTATATCCCGTTACACAGATCCTGGGAGTGATAACATTTTACCCGTAGGCGCCGCTTTTTGCGGTAGATCCTGAATAAATAATCTTCTTCCGAGCTGAATTTCAGCTGAATAATTTGCCGAAGTTTAAAAAAAGGGAGTATTCGAACATAACTTCGCTATCAAATACTTGAGAAAAAGTAAAAGAAGACGAAGAGTCCTTGATATATCGTTACGTTGTGCGATCTATTTCTTTCTTGGCGTGCACTGGTCGTACTTGAGTAACCTTATCTGGTTTCGCTGGCGTTATTATTTTTTTTCGCCGACGTTTGCACATCTTTGGTTGCAGTGCAGAGAACCTTGCCGTGCAAAAAGAAGCTGGAAAATAATTTCCAGTGGAAATTTTTATTTTCAAGCTTTTCATCCATTAACAGGAAAATATATTTGCCAACCAACCCAATCATACCTACCGGAGCTAATTTCTACTCACAGGTTAAATAAAAGTGCACTTAAAGTACTCTCAGAATGGCTTTTGGTCGATTTCCACGAAATAGAAATTTATTTTATAGTTTTTTTAATTAATTTCTAAATTAAAGCCTTTCGATAAACCAATGAAGCTTCACTAAATTAAATTATTTGGTTTCATTTTTAAAAAAAAATTATAAATTTTTTGGGAAATATTAACTCAAATATGTTGAGCTAAACAATTATAGATTTTGCAAGATTTTTTTTATAATTAGAATCTCGTAAAAATTGCAAATCTTGGAAATTCCAATTCAGAAAAAAATTAAATAATGCCTTTCTCGACTTTTAGAACCCTCACAGAAAAGTTTAAAATTTGTTTTTGGGAAGCAACCTTTTTTTATTTCCAAACTTGTTGATAAAAATTGCATACCTTTCTTCGAGAAGCATCCATTGCCGCGTTACTTAAATTTTTGAAGATTCGAGTATTTACTAAAGTGTATAAACCTTCGGATATTATGTCAACCGTGAGTACAAAGTTTGGAACTTTTTTGCAGTGACAGTAAACACGCGTTAAACAGCTTCAGAATTCAACGTCAAGAATTCCAAAGTTCCTTTATATGTAATTTTTTTTATATATAATTTCAATTGAGGTCGTCCGTAAAATGAAATCCGGTATCGGTTTAATCGCATTCGAGGACAAACCTCAAGTTTCTGTTTAAATACGAGTATGAAAGGTGCGAAATAAGTAATTTAATTTGAAAACTTCTCGTTTCAAAAGTTACTCCGGCAATTTTCTATATTTCCACGAAATTCGGGGATTCTCGAAATAAGCGCATTTTATTATTACATTTTCCAAAGTTATTAAATCACTGCAGAAAATTATTACAAACTCGTCTAAATTTTCTATTTCTATCGTTCGTCATTTCGAAATTGTTCCAAAGCCACAATTCAATTATTTATGACGTTGAAATAGCATTTCAAAATGAAAATTTCAAGTGGAATTGAAAATTCCAAATTTTTAAATAAAATTTTCAATTGGAATTAAAAATTGCACAAATTTAATATTTAATAATCCTACGTATTTATTGAAATATTAACACTATGCCGTCCCGGTGGTAGCACGTTGGTGCCATGCGAAAAAAAATCGGGAACGCGCCGGTGGCACCACGTTGGTGTCGTACATAAAGATTTATGCCGGCGCCAAACGAAAGAATTCCGATCAAACGCGTGGACCCATTTTCAAAAATCTGTCCCAAAAAATGGAAAAAGGGGGTCCCAAAAAAACAATTCTAGGCGCTAGAAATTTTTATTTCCAAACACGCATTTTTATAAAAAAAAAAAAAACGTCAATTAAATTAACTAATTTTCTGTCATTGCTTGTAGGGGCCAGACTACGACGAGAGCTTGGACGCAGCGACCCGGGCCGAGCACGTTTCCAATTTGCTACGTCGATGGGAATTAGCGAGCGTCACCTGGTCGAGCAGCGTGTCGGATTTGAACAACACCACGTCGACGTCGACGTCGCTGAAGAACGCGCCGCGTCCGTCAGTTGGCTTCAACAACATCCCATCGCGGCAAAACTTAACGGCCAAGGATCGCGAAGGAATGCGTAACATCATCGGCGGCAGGCCCGAGAGCGCGCCGGTGTTCATGAGGAACGTCGCCAATCGCGTGGACGGGCTCCAAGAAACGCACCATTGCCCGTCGCCGAGCATGCCGAGGCACGTGCTGGAGTCGATAACGCAAAGTCCAACGCAGAGCCTGAAAAATTCGGCTTCCATCACGGCCGCGACTCCGCCCGGTATGTCTCCGACGAGCCTTCGCTACAGTCAAGACGGCAACAGTTACAACAAAGAGTGTAATTCTAATCAGATTACGCCAAAGATTACGAAGATCGCCGCCGCTACGACGCATTTCAACGCGAACAGCGGCAGCTGCAGCGGTAGCGGCAGCCATCCCAATCAGAATCAGCTGAACGGCGGGGACTTCGTCGCCCAGCAAGCGGCCCTTTATCGCGAGCAGTATCTCCAGCAAAGTGGCATAATAACGATACCGCCCTCGTCGCAATACTCATCGAAAGGTTCATCCCCCGTGGGCACCGCCAACGTCTTGAGGAACCACCATTCCTCGTATGTACAGCAATTCCAAATCACGAGTGCGCAGAATTACCCGACGCCGCGCAAACCACGAAACTTCAATAACGCTGCGCAAATGACGTGACAAGGATGGACCACAGCTCTACGAGATAAGACTGAGAGAGATTCGAATTAACAGAAGAAACACGAGAGTATCACGCGAGGAGAGAGGAGAGAGGAGAGAAAGTGAGCAAAGAGCTCCCTTTGTCCGACTCTTTGCCGGTTTTTCTCCTCGAGACGAGGCGAACAAACGAAAATTATTGTAGATTACCGTGCGATCGAAGAACCGGTCGCGGGAGAGGAGAAAATGAAATTGGTTTCCTTTGGTCTCGCAATCGGATAACTTCGAAGACGAATTATCATGAATTTCGTATCACTTTTGGTTACGAGGAAATGGAGAAGTAACGTAGGAAGGAATATTTTCGTAAGCGAATGACAAAAAATGGAAAATGAAAAATGAAAGTGCGAAAATGGTTACGAGCGAGAACGAAAGTTGGGGGAGTATCTAGGTATTTCTTGAAAAGCTCTGGTGACTTGAGAAAATTCATGAGTTTAACCATTTTGTAAATGGAAGCTAAAATTTGCCGAATTTTAGGAAATTTCGTATACGGAATGTAACAGGGATTTGATTTCTACGGATGAAGAGAAGAAACTTGGCGTTTCTTTTAATTTAGTATGGAAGCGATTTTTTTTTTCGGGGAGATATTTGCATGTATATTTATTGAGAATCTTTTTCATAGTTTACCACTTTCTCTCGGATATTTAATTTTGGAGTCCTCGAAATACTTTGTACTATCACGTTCACCGCGATACTAGTTTTTCAGTAGTCGTTGAAAAGACGTAAAATGAGTTAAAACGGAATAAAACATATATATGTAAATGTGTAGAAGTCAACTCGAGATGCAAATTTATGTTGCAAAGGTGTTCGAAGTATTTTTGAAATTGTTTTGGAAAATTTGAGAATTTTTGGAATGTTTAACCCTTGCACTCGAGACTTGGAAGATGATCACTTAAAACTGGCGACTGGGTCGTTTCTCGAGAGCAGAGGGTTCAAAGTAGGTGAAGTTTGCAGTTCACCGAAGCTAGTTTTTCATGCATTTAATAATTTGTTCCGAGCAAAAATAGAATGTTGACTCGCGGCAATTTGCATCGAGTGATTTTGAAAAAAAATCTATAAAATCTTTTTCGAGTGAGACTTTTGTAAATTCGGCGATGTTAATTCTCGCGATAATTGGATATTTCAGGATTTTTCTGAATTCGGTCGGTACAAAATTGAAGTACTTTCGTGAAATTCTTTCTAGAGACGAAAAAAAAATAGAGAATATATTTTTTCACTTAGTGAAAAAGGAAAAGACGGAATCGATTTTAAAGAAATCTGGGATTAATATAATATTTTCTACAAATATATGTTATTGAAAATACATATTTTAGATTTCCTAAAGTATTTCGTGAATGTCGCAAGATAATTTCAAGATAATTTAACTTTTTTTTCCCCAAACGATACCGAGAATACTTTTGATTATTTTGTATTCATAAAAAATATGAAAAACATACTATTTTTCGAAAACTTTCCCAAATAGCTCCAGTAATATTTTAATTTTACTGGACTATTTTTTCAGATTAGTGGAAATACGATGAAATATATTTTTATTGTAGTATCTCTAGGTACTGTAGTTTTAGAAACGTTGCGACTCTAAAAAGTAAAAAGAAACTAAGTATATTTCTGACGATACTGAGATAATTGTGGATTTTTTTCTAAGTTAAATATTTACTATATAAAACGGTACAAAATCAATAATGATACAAAATGCGAAGGAATTATAATGATGATGATAATAATAATAATAATAATAATCTCCCGATAAAAAAAAACCAGATTTCTTGATGATCGGTTTCGTGGTTTACTTCTTTGGGAAAATATAATTATTTTTAAGACACTCTCGGATACTTTTCTTATAATAATTCATCTGAAAAATATGTGATTGCTAATTTTACTTTTAAGATATTCCAAAATTCTCAAATTAGACCAAAAATGTCTAACTTTTGTAAAAAGACAAGCGAATGTGGCAATTGGTCTTCGAAGTATTTCCGAAAAAATGAGAAGGTAAACGGGCCTAAAAGGGAATAGAATCGATTATTGCGATTCATCTTCGTTGGAGATAACTGGGAATTGTTTAAAAACTAAGAATTCTTCGTTATAAGTGCCAAAAAAAAACTATAAGTAAGAAGCGCTACTTGAGTCTATACGAGTTACCAAAAATCTAATTCTTTTGAGAAGTTTCCGTGGTACTAAGAGTCTGAAATTGAATGGGATGGAGATTCAGATCCGTAACTTACAGATATTTATTTTATTCTCATACTTTTTTAAAGCTTCAAACATTTTTAAAAGATTGCTGCATTTACGATAAATCAACATTTCAGTAACGGAATATAAATTTCGCGAGAATAGTGAAATTTGTAAATTTTGCATTGAAAAAAAAAAATGCTGAAACGTAAAAAAAAATCAGTGATTTTTTTTCATTAATTTTAATACTGCTGCATTTTAATACTAGTTGTTGCTAATTTCTCCACCATTGGAATGAAGCGTTTTATTACCATCGAAAGTTTTCTTACAGGAAAGGAAAAACAATGAAAAATTGATTTAATAATTGTTTCAACGAGTCGGTAGAAAAGAATCGATTTCATGCAGATTGGAAAATGTTTAAACAATCAAATACATTTTGTAAGTTAAAGTTCCCTAATTAGATGTTGTAAAATGAAGGAAAAGAAACTTCGCAAAAAAAAACAACAATAATTGTAAAAAAAAAGCATTTTTTGTGAATGTGCGATACTATAATTGTTGTTTCAATCATTGTCTCTTCTGCAACGAAAAGCAGATTTAAAAAAAGTAAATCGATTAAAGAGAAAAAATTTGAAATAATTCAGAGAGAAAAGAAAATCTGCAGAAAAAGAATTCCAAAATAATAATGATGAAATAATACTAAACGGAGACAATTTTACGTAAGCGCGTGTCTTAAACGTAGTCAGTGGTTTTGTATAAAGGATATATTATAAATATTATAGCAAAATATATACAAAGCAGATTTAGAAAAAGATAACAGATAACTGTGTAACATATAGACTCGCTGTATATCTATTGTACGATTTATTGAAATAATGCTAAACAGTAGGTAGAGGAATTGCACTTCTGATTGGGTTTCGAAAAAATAGAAAATACCGATCCGACGAATGGTCGTGAGAAAGATGACGAAAATATTGATTCACTCCAGATAACAATTTTCTGGGTCAAACGGAGGCTCGTTCTCGAAAGCAAGCACTGGTTTCTTTTTCATATGTGCGCAAAGAAACGAAATCGTGCTTTTCAAAAAAATAGGGATTCCAATTTCAAATATTTTGAAGAAAATATTGAAAGTGAAAAGTTACTAATTACTTTGATGTCGTGACTAAAATTGGAAGAAGTTTTTAGGACGGAAAAGGAATTTTCGAAATTTGTACAATAAATTAATATCGAAGGATTTTAATTTTGCTACAGTCAATTTTACAGAAAATTCTCTGTTTCGTGGAAAATTTATAAAATTGCTTTTCATAGAACGGAAAGATTAAATTTCCTGTTTTAGAGACACGGTTTAGGTGAAATGTGAAAAACGAAAATCAGAAAATTACAAATTACGAAATTATCGATAGTCTGGAAAAACAAATTTCTACATTTCGACGACAGAATTGTGAATTCTTTGGAAATTTAATTATTCCAAACTTGTCCTACTTTTTCTCGTCATTATCAAAATATTGGTAATTTCACAAACGAATTCTACAGGAAACAATTTCCAATGCTCTTGTTAAGTAATTTTCTCTTTATAACATTTCTGTTCATTAATTCTGTTCCAACACACGTTGTGAAATTTTAGTCAGATATGTTGAGTTCGAAAATATTGTTATTTGTGATTTTCAAAAACATCTGCAAAGTTCTTAGCAGATCAAATTAATGAATACTGAAGAGATACCAAAAATCAAAACTTGTTAAAATTTTGTTGGAAAGTATATAAACAATATTTTGTATTGAGAAAAAGTTTGAAAAAAATTCAAATGTCAAGAAATTTTCAACAATAATCACAGAAGCGTATTTTTTGGAGTGAATAACTGAATTTTTCACGATTATTCAAAAACAATGTTTTTTGGAAATCCAAGAAAAAGGTCGATTCCGAGTGTAAAGAATACTTGATGAAAGAAGTAATATGGAAGGAAAGAGAAAAAAACGTATAATATTTCATAATGATGGCTGTATATTTATATGTTGATGATCGTGTTTTAAGAAAAAAAAATTGCTATCGTATATATAGTATATATACAAACAAATCTAGTTGATGATGAGAGGTTTTATATTTCATGTTAAGGTACAGCAGATAAAAAAAAAGAAATATTGTCCTTTTTCTCAACTGTTTATTTCATGAAACATCGAGAACCGTATGACGGTTTCATTGTAATTCAGTTTACCGATATGTTTTCTGTTCCTCCGAAAGAAAAAGGAAAACCATAATTTTGGTTTTATTCTGTCTACTTTTTTTTAACGAATAAACACAAATTCTCCCTAACGTGCGTTTCTTCATGCAAAATTAATATAGAATAGAATAGCTTATAAAAAAAAACCCCTATATCCCAAATTCCTAATGCGAAAAAATATTTTTACAATAATTAAAAAATTTGTATCCATTAATTTTGCGAAAAATTGAAATTCCAATCAGTGTTTTCAGGAAGAAAGGGACCAGGTTTAAATTATACTTTCATAGTTTTTAGATTTCTTTAAAAAAAGTTCTCAAGGTCTTCCAAAGTTATGAATTATATTTTGATTTTTTATAAATTAAGAACATTTTGAATGCCCAGCATTCGCGATTGGAAAAATCATTCCATGCCGAAGAAATTCTGAAACCTGGTCCCTCGGATACTCTTACAAAATATATGTTTCAATGTGATGAATTTTATAATAATTTTGTATTTATTAGTGTCAATTTCAATATTTATTATTTCTAATTGAAAATTTAATTCTACATTTCTTTTTACTTATGTATTTTGTGTTTTGAAGGTATTTTCAAAATTCAATTCTCTCTTTCATTTTTAAATTGCCGCCTTGAAGCGAACTATAATTATGCTTCGATGCTTCCTCACTAGATGGAGCCACTCACCTCTTATCAATCGTGTAATTAGCAGCATTATCTTCGTACCGCCACAAAGTGGAGTTATTATACACAATTCGAGTGATTTAATTATTCGTAACTCAATTTCGGGAAATTTTCATTGAATAATCTGTGATAACTCTAATAATAGAGCCTAACCGACTTTTAAATACTTTCTTAGATTCTTATTTTAATGAGTTTCAATTTCAAGACCCGGTACAATAAAAAAAAAGGTCATGCAAAAACAGAATTAAGGGTGCGCTTTTAAAAAAAAGTAACTCCAAATATTTTTATTCTAAATTACAATTATTGTTAACTATAATGTAAACTTGAACTACAATAAATTGTAAAAACGATTTTCATGAATCTTTTCATATTTGAGTATATGACGGCTGGTGGTTTGATTCGTAAAAAAAAAACTGACGATAAATCCGCTCCAAGGGGGATTCCCCGTGCAATTGGTAGATACCGTTGTGGCTTCGAAAGTCTCTTTCCGTTGGAACGGCGCGCGTTTACGAATTTAAGCGTCAGCGGATAATGGAAAGTTACGTCGCTTTTCATGAGTGCAACAGCGGTCGTGAGTGGAAACGAGCTTTGAGGGTGTACTGTCACTACCGCCACCGCTGATGTCAGGTCAGAATGCATTATCGGAATATACGTAGAAGAGTTTTAATGACGGAAGTAGCAATTATAACAATTCTAATTACAACTGGATTGTTTGCTTCCGTCTATACTTAAGTATATGATTGGAGAAATATTATCATCCTTGTTATCACTGCTTCTATGTTGTCATCACTCTTTTTAGTATTTTTATGATTATGATGATTACGATTATTATTGTTATTGTTATTACTACTATCATTTATGTTAAGAATATAATAATCTTGATGAAAATGATAATTGTAACTACTATAATGACAATAATAACAATAACAACAACAATAATAATAGTAATAGTAATAGTAATAGTAATAATAATAATAATAATAATAATAATAATAATAATAATAATAATAATAATAATAGTAGTAGTAGTAGTAGTAGAAGTAGAAGTAATAAAACTATATATTATTATCATTATTGTCGTCATCACTATCATCATCAATGTTGTTGTTGTTGTTAGTGTTGTTATTGTTACTATACTATTATAACGATCGATCTTGGGAATTCGAAGAGACCGAATCAGAAGTAAACAATTTTTTGAAGGAAAAATAGGGAAACGGAGACAGGGAGGGGGTATTTGGAATGACGCGATCATAGCGCTTACGTTTTAACATTCCTTTCTGTTTATTCCCCGAATACCCTTATATCGCCATAAGCGGAATTGTAAGGAAGAAAAAAAAAGTTCCTGTGAAAATAAATAGAAGACAAAAAAAAGAAAAATAAAGGCGCGCGAACCACGCGAATGACGCAAAATATAAATCTAAAATTGAAAGTAAAGCAAAGCAAAATAGAATAAAGTAAAGGAAATTCGTATCGATCGGTGTTATTTTTTCCTGCCGCGTCTCGTCCATCGGTCCTACCTATTTCCGGTAACCGAGGATACATCAACGTACGGCGTAATGCCGTAACAGGTATATTCTCAAACGGAAATAACGTAGAGACGGACGGTGCATGTACACTCGACGTATTTGTCGTCGGCGGCGGAATGATGACGTCGGGAAAGAACCTCGCGATGATTACACGAGGGTGTCGACTAAAAAAAGAGAGATGGAGATACTCGGGGAAAGAATGACAAGAGCGAGAGCGAGAGAGAGAGACGAAGGGAAAGAGAGAGAAATAACGCTTCTACGTTGCTGCTGCTGCTGCTGCTACTGCTGTTATACTGACGAAGTAGGGATAGAAATTCTCCCCCTCTTTAGCGACGCACTTAAGTGGTTGTGGAACGTGGACTCTTTCGAAAGTCCCTACGTCTATTTTAAACGGGACGTTTCCACTTTTCTCCATTCTTCGTGTCCTTTCTTGCGGAGAAGAAATTATTCTACCCCAGGGAAAACAATGATAATAAAGCTTCGGGAAAATTTGGATTCGCAGCGGTTGGGGTTGGGATTGGAGCTTGAATTGAATTGGAATGGGTTGGGGTTAGGTTTTGAATAATTTGTGATTTACATACACCGAAGACAGGAAGTGGCTGGTTTTAACACAATACAAAATTGGGATTCAAAGAAAAAGAGGCAATAACCCAGTAGATTTAATTATTTTGAGGAATAATTTTTAATATGCAATATTTACATCGTGAAAATGCGTTTCAAGTACATAAGCGTTGCAGAGGGTTATAAGTAATAAATGAAATCTGAAACTTATCGAAATCAATATGGCGGATCCAATATGGCCGCCAAATTAAAAATCTAAACAAATTCATAACGTTTGTAAATTTCTTTTTTTATCATTTTCGAGGAAAAATATATTTCAAAAAATCGTCATTTTTTTGTATCAAGGTGTTATTTTCGAAATTTGGACTAGGAACCTTCTAGAAGTTTATTATCAAAATTCGATGGAACGGCAGGAAGGGGCAGTAGCAGTAGCAGTGGTAGCGCCAGCAACCGAGCGTTGTCGAGCCCGCAACTGCAGCTCGGCCGGAAAGTCAACGCGAAAGCGCTGCATACTGCATTATTGAAACCCCAAGTGCGTGCGGCATGGGGCTACAAAATAAAGTCGCGGGGAAACCAGTCCTCGGACTGACTAAAATATGAAGCTCGGCAGCTTGGAAGTTGCAAGCAATCGAAGTTCCACGCTCCTGAGCTTCCAGAAAGGCGATAAAATCCTCCGAAAGGAGTGAGAAGCACCTTTCGAGGGTTTCTTGAAATTCTTTGAAGGAGTGGTAGTGGCGTGGAAGTATAAGAAAGGTCTGACGTGATTTGTCGAGGCACGGGGTGTGACGGGGACTCGCTTCTTTTCTCTCTCTCGTGGATCGTAAAGGCAATGTACTGTAAGGAGCTCACGACTTTACCCTCCCTCCCGAAGAAAAACCCACTCCCTCTTGAGATATGTATGGTATATGTATATATACACATACACATATATACACATATACATCTATCTTTCTTTCTTTTTCCCTCTCAGTCATTCTTCTTTCCCTTTTTCTCCCTCTCACTCCATCTCGTTTTTCCTCTCATCCTGTCTCTCACCATTACCCCCCTGCCCCTCTCTCTGTCTCTCCTTACTGGCTTTCTTTCTTTCTAGCTCACCGTCTTTCGCTCGGGTGATCTTTTATACGAAGGGGGGCGCGCGCGCGTTAGGGCGAACCAAACACAGGCTCTCCTCTTTACAATCCTCCATGGATACAGTGTCCTCTTTTAACACTATCTAGTTTATCTACATACCGCCGAATAATATCTCAAAATTTAGAGCCTTCGGAGCAGGAACCAATAGCGTACGGGGGGGTTTCGCCTCATCCCTTTGTTGCACCGGTCTTATTTCTCCTCAATTTTTATCAATCGAAGCTTTGTTTATAACATTTCTTATTACATATTTGGGGTTCCACGTTCCTGTATTGGAAAAGATGTTTTCGAAAAATCATTTTACAGAAATTTTTATTTGTAGAATACAGTGAGCTTGACTTCATTTCTATGAATTGAAACTTCGTTTATAATAGGTTATGTAACATATTTGGTATTCTTGAATAGATTAGATATTCCTGTACCTAAAATATGGGATATATTTGAAATATAATTATTGGAAAACCGTTATTTATAGAATACTGTAGACTCAAAAATAGTATTTCTCTAAAAAATGAAGTTTCTCAAAAAAATATAAAATTGGTGCGAATTATTTCCGAATGGGAGTAAAATGTAGAGACGCACAGCGCCTCTTGGGGTATAAGTAGGTAGTAAATTAGCTCTGAAGATCATCGAATTCGACGTGGCCGAATCAACATGGCCGCCAAAATGTTAACATTCGATATAAGTTCATCATTTTACTTACATTTTTAACAACTTTATTTTTACTTTAAATTATTTTTAAATACTTCTCAATAACTCTTCTATAATCTTTATTTTTATTCACACATTTCGTTTACATTTATTACATTTTCGCTACTATGTTAATACCAAAATATTGTCAGGCTGAAACGCTATGCAAAATAGTTAAAATATTTTTTTTTTCTCAGTGCGTATATTTCTATGTATCTATATATTTCCTTACACGTGCGTATGTATATAGGATGGGGATAAAAATTCCTTCCCATTTTCTTATCTATCTCCTACGTCTTATCACATCCCTTTGTTTGACTTTCTAATCGATGATTATTCGACCGTTTATTTTCTGTCACAAGTCGAAGTAGAGTCTCGACTTATTGGAGGAAAGCTACTTATTGTCATTCTACGTATACATTATAAATAATTGTTGGTTAACATTTTAATTGATCACTCGGTAATTATTCCGAATTTCAAAAAATGGTATATAACCTTTTTTTCTCAAATTTTCACCCTCTACCACTACCTTTCGGCTTTGAACTCCTGTATTATATCCACGATGAGAAAATCTCTGGCTATAATCGAGACGCGATAATCTTAACCCATTTGCGTCATGCGACGAAAATGAAAGACAGTCGCGAGTCCGCTCCGTAAGAAAACAATTGCGGGCTCGCGTAATAATCCGCGCTCGGTGATAACAGACAGTAGCGGATCGCGGAATATTCCGCTCTTGGATGCAAATGTGTTAAATCCCGAATGGAAAGACCCAGAGCCAAGGGGGTATAAAAAATAAATTAACTCCAGAACTTATCGACACCAATATGGTCGCCAAATTAAAAATCCAAACAAAATTCGTAATTTTTCCAAAAAAATCTTTCGTTATAAATATTTCCCGGGAAATTTACATATATGAAAAAAATATATGTATTCAAAAAATCGGCATTTTAGCCACAGTCGGAGGGGGCAGTTGTATAGCAGCTACGTCACGATAATCCTAAATGGGTAAAACGCGAAATCGATTTCAAGGAGACCTCGTACTCGACATTTTCTGAGGTACAAAGGGTGCGTTGCACCAGGAGCTGCTGGAACCAAATGGAACTGTCACTGCGGGTCGCTACTCTCGACAATTGCTCCGTTTGAACGAAGAATTGGAGCGAAAACGTCCGTATTACGGGCAAAGGACGACGTTCGGCGGCATTTCTACGTGATAACGCTAGACCTCGCGTTGCTGAATGGACAAAGGATACGTGGACCCTTTGCCTCTCCCGATCGATGCAATTGTCTCCGCTCTGGAAACGCAATACTCGCGACAATTGTTCCGTTTGAACGAAGAATTGGAGCAAATCGCCCACGTAAGGGCGAATGCCAGCGTCCAGAGACATTGCCTCGCCATAGGACCGCTCGACGGACAAAAGATACGCTATTGGAGGTTGGCTGAGACCTTTTACCTCGCCCTCGAGTCGTCGAGGCGCGTTCCGATCGATGCAAAACGCCTTGTCCGAGACGTGCCTCGAAACACAAGACGAAATCGGAAAAGGGATCGATGCCTTCGCGTCAAAAGACCGAGCTTTGGAGCTTTCGAGCCACCCCTAACGGTGGCGAAGGTGCGGTAGGAGACAATGGCGAGGGCTTCGAGGATTAAATTGCCGGTTTTCGATTGTTTGCAAATAAATGGCGAATGTAGCGAGTCGTTGGTAGATCGACAGGAATGCAGGAAGCAGGTTGCAAGGGTGTGGAAAGATTCACTTCGTGATGCAGCAGCACGCGTTGTCGTTATAATGCAATTTTTGAAATCCCTCGTCTCCCACCCTTGGAAGGGGATTTTTTTTTGTATTTTGGGATTTCGAAAAAGTAGGATACATATGTATCACTATTTTCACCGCGCCAATTATACATATTAAAAAATTCAAAAGGAAAAATGTAGAATTTTAATTAAATTATTATTAATAATTAATAATTAATTATTATTATTAGCTATTAATTAATTATCAATTATTATTAATAATTAATTATTATTGATAATTAAATTATAATTGCGCTAATAAGTACCTCCCGTTTGTGGATTTCAAAAAAAGGTTGAACTAAACCTCGAAAATAATTCTAAAAAGTAATTCTAAAATATTTATTTATTTATTTATTTAGGGAAGGTGTTTTAGAATAAGTGTAATAGAATTAAGAGCGTAAATTTACACGCTGCAAAAGTTTTGTAGAAACTAATTTAAATTAACTTCCCTCGCGTTCACGAATTTTCCCCTTACGCGTAACAAGACGGTAATGGTTTCCATCACTTCTATACGTTTCTATGGGGCTTTTCTGACGTTGGAGATTTATTTAAAGAGAACACGATGGGATTCTACACTTGGGGTTTAAACGCATACGGGATACATTGTTTTCTTTGCGGGCCCCGCGGTGTCTCAAATGGGGTAGATTTTGCCCCATACCGTGTCTCCATATTCCATACGTGTCACTCGAAATCTTAGGGTTACCGAAAACGAGCTTCCCTCAATAGTGATGCATAATGCAGTCGCTCAGAAAAAAAAAACAAATAAATTTCAAGGAAATAAAAATTAAACAATTTTTTAATTGCGTATTCCAAGTAATCCTATTTCAATTTCCACTTTTCTCAAAATATGCATTGGCCAATAGGTTATGTAATTTTTTCCCACGAAAGAAATATAGACTTTTGGGGGTATTAAAAATTAAGCAAGGTTTAAACGATTCCGTACCGGTATCGGGTTACCTGCAAAAGTTGCTGTGAAAAAATATCCGCGAAAACGGTACTTCTGAATGCAAATGAGTATAACGTAACTACTCGAAAACTCAAGAAAGAAAGAAATCCGAACGGGATTTAAGAGAGGTCAATTGAAAGTGATACGTGTTGCTATTATACCCCTAATAGGGCTCCCCTTGTACACCTGCATGATACTTTTCTAATCCGGCCACTTCAGGGATTCTAAAATTCCTTTGTATCACGTTCTCCACAGAAGCAATATATATGTATATATATATGTATTGTTAGTAGAAAATGCATATTTTGAGAAAAGTGGAAATTCAAAAAGGATTACATGAAATACGCAATTAAAAATAGTTTAGTTTTTATTGCCTCGAAATTGTTTGTTTGTTATATGCGAATATTTATTGTTTTTTTTAATAAATATTTAATGATTATTCTCGATGCGCTGTACTTGGCTCTCGAATAATCTTTAGTCATACTAGAATTTGAGGGCACTCCCAAAAGTATGCAAATGGCGTCAAAGTAGCTAATTAAATAAAACAGTCCCGGAGATGCGCGATTGATATAAATATGCGTACATACATACATACATACATACACATACATGCATTCATACATATGTACATTTTATATACACACACATACAAATAAATTAGCCTATATCCATGAGCTCACTCACATACGTGTATGTCAAAGCCAGGATTAAAATATCGAGTTACAGATTTTATTACTTCACACTTTGTTACCACAATATAGTCTAAGAAAGTGGTTTGAAGGTCAGATCGCCTTATTGAGACTGTACTATATACAAAAGAATGGTTCTGTAGGATTTAGAAAAATGTAAACACATCCATATTAATCTACTTCGCTTTGTTTTCTATCTTTTTGTAATTCATCTTTGTCCGCAAGAATCAAAGCATAACTAAGGTTAAGCAAATAAACAAACATTCTTGGACACAAAATATGGAGCAATACTGTAGTAAATAAAAAAAGTATTGTAATATGTAACATTTTTTTCAACAATGTAATAATGGGGAATTTGTTTGCCGCAATGTGAAAAATTGCATTATTGTTACAAAGGTGATACAATTCCAAAAACTCAATTTTTCAGGGGCGGGGAAAAAAACGATTTCTAGTTTTATAAAAATCTGCGCAGGAATAAAAAAAACAAGCACCAATTGGATTGTTGTCCCCCAATAAAAAGATTTTGTTAACAATTATAAGCCCATTTTTTACTTTTTTTATTTTTTCATTTAAGATAATATTTAAGGTGACCATTCGGGTCACCTTGTAACTGAAAATTAGTAGTTTTTGCTGCAACAATGCAATATGTTTTTTAATATTATCTCCCGAAACGTTTATTGCAACTTTTGTAAATCTAATATTTCCTAATATTTGTATATTACAAGAAATTTTGTTTCCTATGTTTTTTTTGTATTACCAGAAATTTTTATGCGTTCCCTGTCTCTTAATTTTTTCTGTATTATCGACAAATAGGTGGATGGGAAACATCGTGAGGAAGAAACCGACAAAACAGGGTCGAATGGTCCACTGAATGACACTCGGAGTGGATCTATTCGGTGGAATTCACCGTGGAATCGAAAAGAACCGTTGCCGGAGAGAGAAAGAACAGAGTAGAAGAAAACGGGACGAAGGAATCGGCAGAAAGAAATAAAGGAAGGAATATACCAACCAAAGTGGAATTGTGCAATCATCAAGTCACACCCTTCTTTATAAATCATTAATGTCAAGTACTGTACAACATACACGGGCTATATGGTCGACAGGGTCGACGCAAGTGGGTTGGTAATGTCGTTACTGTCCTGCTCGGTACCCCCGGCTCGTTCAACGACCCCGTACTCCGTGTGTGCACGCACGTGACGTCGTACGACCGAGAGAACTCACCGTGGTACATACATATACGGAACCACAGGAATGAAAACTCTCAGGACAACTCTTACGGGGTACGTATTTCCCTTTCCATTCTCTCGTTTCTATCCTTTTTTCACCTTTCATTATATTTACCTTTCTTTTTGCCTCTCTTTTTACGTGGATGCACGCATACGCGTACCCCGAGCACCCGCACGCACTCACACAAGCGCGCGCAGACCTTTGCCCGATACCCCACAGGAACGATTGAAAAATTCGGAAAATTCCTAAATCGACTCGCGTTGGAGTTGAAATTGAAAAAAAAATAAGAAGTCTTCTTACGCCATTTCTCGTATTTTTATGCGCACTGCCATCTATAGGGAAAGAAGTTGAAATTGGATTACGCAAATCTGCAACAGCCAAAAGTCGTTACCGGCAAAGTAAGAATGACCTAACCTAAATCAAATTTTTAGTTTTACGAAATATTTGAAAAATATAGTATAAAAAATCAATATAATAATTATTAATCGTATTTGACTTTAACTGGAAATTTTAGCTGACCACTGAAAAATAAAGCAGGGAAAATTTAGACATTATGCAAACAAATGATTGTGTGGGACACGCAGTGACGTAATTAAGTTCGAGAGTCTACCACAGATGGAGCTTCGGTGTTTATCGCTTCCTGAATCAAAGCCAACCGAACCAAATTACACGCACTTCCCCTGGTAGAAAAAGAAATATATAAAATTCATTAAAAAAATAGATAGCTGGGTGCAAAAATTAATTGATTTCATTGTGAAAGCACATTCCCCTGAAAATTTAGAAAGAGTAGAAAAATAAAAAGAAAAAAAAAGTCGGAAAACTCGTAAAGTTGACTCGCGAGGGGACAATACAAGTAGACGTTCCATTCAACAGACGCGTTTAACCGATCAGGTGGCATCAGGTGCCTTTGGGAAGCTTTAAAAAGAATTAGCCACCTATTGTGAAAGCGAGTACAATGGAATCGAGGACGGGGAAAATCATCGTGTGCATTAAGGGTCGTGTTGGCGAGGCTCTTATGTATTTTAAAACGCCACCTAAGTATATATTTATATTTCGTGTGTGTGCATGTAACCGTGCGTATGTGTAGTTTCTCCTTTTTTAACACACTTGCCATTCAATAAAAGGAAGGGAAAGGAGAGGGGAGGGAAAGGAAGAGGGCTATAGGTGGCGTTTCAGCCCATCCATCGTGTATGTATGGGATACAAGTGCATTCAGGGAATTTTATGCGTGGCGCAAAGCTGTGGCACCTGATATGCGCATGACAGTCTTCAAACTTCTTATTGGCAATAGCGAAAGAGAGAAACAGATGGAGAATAAGGTCTGAAGTTAGCGGATAAACAATCGGTGGCGCGTCGAGCAGTTTTCGCGACAATTGGGAAACTTAAAAATGGCAGAGGGAATCTGAGAGAAAGAGAGAGATAGAAAGATACGAGAACTTCGACAAAGAGAGAGAGAGAGAGAAAGAATGAAAGAAAGCATAACTTGAGCTTGGAATTTTAATTACGAAGACGAATAAAAGAGTCGAGGAATTATTGTCTAAATTTTTTGCGAAGATTCAAAAGAAGATGAAGGCATTTCCTAAAATTGTCCTTTCTCGCGAAATGCAGGCGAATGACGTGAACGAAAGGATGAAAGTAGGTAGGTAGGTAGGTAGGTGGGTAGGTAGGCGGAAGTGAGTTTAACGGTAACAACACTGCGGAGCCACAGGACACAGGCAGTAAAAGCCTCCGATCTTTAACCGTGAAATGGGGTTTCAGAAATTTCTTAAGTCTTTCCTCCTCCCTCTCCTCCTCCTTTTCTTCTTCTCTTGCCATTCAAATATTTCCCACTTTTTTCTTCATAGAGTTTCTGCTTCATTGAGAATCGTAATTGAAAACGTTCAAAATGTGTTTTGTGTTCGTTTCCAGGATGATATGAATTCTGGCGAAAAACGACACACAATGAACAAATGAGGATTCAAAAATTTCCTCTTTCACTCCGCGATATAACGAAATGAGATGGGCGAGACGTATTTTTATAATTATAACCAATTAATGGTTACATTAATATTGAATGATGCACCTGACGACCCATCCACGCTAATTATAAGGGTTCCTCAATGTCGTACTTAAATTTATGAAAACTCTTTTATTTTCACGAATCGGGAACTTTGGAGAACCACAGCGCCACTTTCCAGATGGCGCTGCGGTCTAAGAAATAACTGTAAAATATTTAATTACCGTAAAAAATTGCGTCACGTAACGAAATCCACCTTTTTCTAACAAAAATCGTAAAAAATGCACGACACCGGTAAAAATGACCCCCATGAATCAAATTCACCCTGAAACGCGACTAAGGGATGAAATGAAATTTCTTTGTTTGCTTGTGTTGGATGGGAGAAACACTGAAAGTTAGACGATTGTTCCGAGGGGAGGCAATAATTGTTGTCTCAAATAAAGTAGTTGTTATGTCGCAGCAACGACAACCTGTTGCAACCACTCGCCCCAACTACGGGTCCGTCGTAAAGCCAGCGGGTGGCGATGTCCAAGACGAGTCCGACTCCGAGTAAACTAGCGGGACACGAATGTAATGATGGCTAAGGATTAAAAGGGCTCGGCTCCGATACTCGCGAGGATAGCGAATACGCCCTTAAGGCGGATCCGCGAATTCTTATTCAAAAGGACGTAGGTTCTAACGCGTTAGGACTCGAGTAACGCCTTTGTGATTCTCGATACTTGGGTATCGGTCAAAAGGGCGTAAGTCCGCGTATTACGTTGCATTGAACTTGTAGACTATCGATAACTGAAACCTCAAAATGAGTCGCTTGATGTAGTAATTTTTTTCGCGATGCATATTTTATTTGTGCTCGGTTTCCAATTTTTTTTTTATAATAATGCAGGAATAATGTTACCAAAAAGGGATTTTGAAGAAATTTGTGATGAAAATTGATAAAAAGCAATTGGGCCCAGGGCATTTTTCAATTTTTTTTATAATGCAGGAATAATGTTACCAAAAAAGGGGTTTGAAAAAATTTGTGCTAAAAATTGATAAAAAGCAATTGGGCCCAGGAAATGAATTATTTATAGATCAGGAATTTTAAGAATCGTGTTAAAAGTCACAAATTCCTATGATTTAGGATAATTACTAGTTTAAAATAGAATAAATTGAAATTTATTTGAAATATAATATATCAAAATTTTCTTGGTTATATTTATAAAATTAATTCCACGCAGTGCTAAGGCAACGTTAATAGAAAAAAAATTCGAGACATGTTCCAAGTGCTTGTATCACTTTCACTGATGCGTCAAAAGTGCATTTTTCTTTCTTCCTTTTTTTTTTCTTGCACGTTCATCTCGCAGGTGCATTGCTATCGAAAAAAGGGGTTCGCTTAGAAAAAAAGGGAAGGATTTGAAAAACGAAATGGAACAACAATTAAAACAATTATGAAAAAATTAAAATTTATTAAAAGCTATAAATTATATTTCTAACATCAAAGTTAGGAAAAATATTCTACTTATATATATATAAATTTATATCGCCCCCACTGAAGCGTAAAAAAAGTACTTTCTTCTTCTGTGCCTAGCGTACAGGTGCATTGCTTCCAAAAAAAGGCAATATTTCCAAACGAAGCCTGGGGTAAAAAATAATCTGAAAAAGGGGTCGCTTGGAAGAAAAAGGAAAGATTTAGGAAAAAACGAAACGGGGGGGAAAGCACGAATAAAAAAAGCATGTATAGTATCATGGAGACACGCATATGTATTAAACATTTTGAAAGCATCCCTATGAAAACAATGGTCTACCTGCCGGCTGAGGCTGCTTTGGGAAACAGGTTGAGGGTTAAAAAAAAAGGGAGGACTGGAGGAAGGTTTTTGAAGGTATTCATGTATTAAGAGTCAGCTCTGCGTGACGATGGGGTAAGTAGCGAGGTTCAGCAGGTCCTTTACGATCCTTTTTTTTTCTTCTTCCCTCCCTTTTTTTCCAACTCCTTTAACATCTCTCCCCTCGACTTCTTCTTCTTCTTCTTCTCCTCTTTCCTTTTTCTCCCTTTTTTAATCTTACGAGATATATCTCTTTTCTGTTTCCCGAGAAATTCGACCTGTTTGTGGAGGTATATCTCTTTCTCTTTATTTATTTGGTTGCGCATGAAAAACGTAGGGCGATAGAGGTATGCACGTACACGCGAGAAAAAGTCGTGGCCTTAGTAGGTCAAGTCGTTCGTTCCTTCCCTTCGAAACAGTTACGTCATCCTTCACCACCACTACCAATACCACCACCTCACACATGTCATTACGCGTACACGCGTGTATGTGTAGATAAGCACGTGCAGAAGTACATACATGCACACGGATACTGCGCGTAAGGAAAAGCGTGTACGCGTGTATACACACGCATGTGTGCGTGCGTGTGTGCGTGAGACCAAAGCCACCCACCCAAACGCCTACCTAGTCGCATTGTGGTGACTATTGACCAGCTTTTTTTTTATTTCTTTATTATTCGATATTTTTTTTTTTATATTCGCTAAGAAATTTCAACTTTGCCCATAAGAGGTTGGCTTCGAACCGAACGATTCACCAAATTGAGCCCAGTCGGGGATTATTTACGAGCGATCGTTCGGAAAATATCGAACGATGAATCGAAATGGGGAGGAAGTCGGGTTAAAATCGATTCTGCGGAGAATCGATCATTCGCACCTGTGATATCGATTTTTACTATCGATCTTTTTGGTCGATTGCGAAAATCGAGCGAATATCGATTATAGAAATCGATATTTTTTTATCGATCGATTGTAGAATTCGATTTTTTTTCTATCGATCGATTGATCGAATCGATTCCATCGTTTGTAACGCGGGTGATAAATACGATATTCGATGTATTTCGTACTCGTTTGATTGGAAATCGAGAAAATGAAAGGAACTATTTTTTGGAACCAAAAAAAGAAAAAACCAATTTTGTCAATGTTCAATTATTTGAAAGAAAAATGTAGTTTATTTATTTCTTAAAAGTAAAATCCCCGAATTTATCTTATACTCCCCTTGTCCCAAATCAAGGTATAGAACAAAAAAAATATAGAAAAAAGATTTCCACGAAACTTTCTGTTCACGGTCCGGTTTAAGATACACCAGGTATCAATTGACTCATATTGACGTATCAATTGACTCATATCGAATCATCAATTAACTCATTTTCTAGATACTAAAGCAGGTGATCGAATTTGAATAATTCAACAGGTACGACTACTCGAACGTCATTGCTTCTTTACCGCATCGATGAAAAAGTTGATGAAAATTCTTACAAAAAATTGATAGAAGTATGCTCTCGACGCAAAGTATAGAAATTAATAACTATCAAAATAATCAATAACTGATGGATCAAAAATTTCCTTTTTTTGGGAGAACTTGTCTTGTCTTCCCAAAAAATTCCTAAAAATTTCTCAGTTCCTCATTTGTGGGGTTAGAATTGTTTGCAATATTTCATTTTCATTTATCACAAGTTATTTTATGCAAATACAATATTTAGTGTGAAAAGAAAACAAAAGTTAGAAACCTACTACAAAGGTAAATTGGAACCGAACCACTCTGGGGCGTCGCGGACCCCAGTGGTCTAGCTAAGGGTTGAATAAGATTTATGCAAAAAAGGCATTAGTTACAAATAATGGTTTCATAAAAACACCATAAAAAAAATAGAACAAGGAATCTATTCAAAATGTACGTCATATTCGGGTTCGGAGGGGGCGCAATGATCGAACAAAAGCATCTTCTTTTTTTTTATTGTTGTTGTTACGCGCAAAAGGCACGCACAAAACCTTCAATACGCTGCGTCTAATGCGCTTGAGTGATATTCACCCTAAAGGAAACTATTAGGGTTTGTGTAGTAGTGCTATTAATTATTCAATTAAGGGGGAGTGGGGTTTAATGGAGAGGAAGCATTTGGAGAAATCATCAACCCCACGATCGGTGGATTGCTATGGAGAATTTATGGTGATGCGTGCTTTGTATACTATTTTGTGGATGCGTATGTGCGTGTGCGAGCGAGAGAGAGAGAAAAAGAGGGAGAAAGAGAGAAAGAAGGAAAAAAAAGGGAAAAAAAGAGACAGGAAGGGATATGCGGGTCGGGGTCGAGTCGTGCATATCGATATCGGACTTGCATGAATTTTTCATACTTTTCTCTGATTCCTTTCGACGATACTACCATTTGTCCCAAAGTTACGGTTTTGTACGGCTGACAGGGGATAGAGCGAGTGGAGTTTTACATTTTTAGGGTGTACTTTTTTTTTTTATATACGTCATCTCGCAGGCCCGAGGTTTCTTCGAATATTTATGAAAGAGGGAAAATACGAGGGTTGGGATTTAATGCATGTACATATTACGTGCAAAGGAAAGATTGGGATTCGATTGATTTTTTTTTTCGCTTTCCTTTCCTTTCCTTTGCCTCAAGGGAACGAAGGGTCATGTGAATTTTTGAAGGTTTTGGCCCCGAAATGAGCAATAATAGGGGTGCGCGCGGCTCAAATTTCAAATGTGGTTCCCATAAAATTTGTTTTTCGGTATATTTTCCATAGATGTGTTTTGAACGCACAATTTTTTATTTGTTGCGGAAAAAAAAAACGTGCGAATTTTCTTTTGTAAAATTTTGGCCCTCGAGTGATCGATAATGGGGCTAGCTCAAATTTGAAAAGTTGAATCCGGAAATATTTATTTTCCCACGCACCGGAAAAAATAAAGGCACTAATTATTCAATTTCCAGTTGACTCCATCGTAAAAGTAGTTGGAGTAATAATCAATGTAGTTAGAATTACTAGAAATATATTGTAATTGAAGAATATATAGTAATTATTACTAGAAAAATATAGTAATTAATGTATAGTTTATATACAAAAAATATGATGTATTCGTTTCTCATTATAATCAGTTTAGATTTTTGGACAATTTGTATAAATTAGGATTGGGGGGGGGGGGGGGTGCATTAGATGTGCTTTTTGTACAGGTATCACTTTTCATACATGAACTTCAATTTTTTGAATTTTTTCAAAATTTTCAATTTTTGTTACAGCAGAGGTGTTTTTTAGGGGTAGTAATTTCAGCTACCGCTATAGTTAAAATTACTATATCTATTTTTTTTGTTCAATGAGTACCGTGCATAATTTTCAAAACCTATTGAAGAATATGTGAGCCGTTTATTTTGAAAGTGGCCTAAGTCCATTTAAAAAATAAAGAAAAATTCGAAAAATTTATAATTAAATTGCTGAAAACTAATTATTTATGCCGATATATAATGACTCTTTAAAAATGGACTTAGGCCACTTTCAAAATAAACGGCTCATGTAATTTGCTATGTGTTGGGGTAAAAATTACCGTAACACCGGAAAAAGATGCACTTTACATTGTAGCTACTGTCTGTCGGGTAGGTAAAAGTTGCTGTATGCTTCCTTTCTATATATATACCGTACGATGCAACTCGATCAATGATTTCGTTACATAATGTAAAACATAGCATGTGTATATGGAAATTACCATGACCGTTTCAAAATCATCCCGAAATCTATCGATCCGCTGACACTCAAAGTACGAATTTTGTTACCCAGCGAAATTTCGTGGAGGGTAATTTTTCGGGGATTGAAATACAATAATTATGTATATTATAATATATTATATGTGTAATTTATATAAAATTACAGTTCTGGTTTTGAGAATAATTTGTTGAAAATAAATTGCAATTCAGTTGCAGCGATGACGTTTCGTTAAATGGTAAATATTCATTTTGAACGCAAAAAATGGTCTATAAATGCGTCTCGTTTCCTCCAAAACGGTATACATTTTCCCAATAAAGTTCGTACCTTTGGTAGAATTCCGTAATTTGCATGCAAATAAACCATTTGTGGCTTTCAAATGCAGTATAATTCATTCCAAGAAACTTTCTTGACCCCAATAAATTGCCTCTGATTTTCTTTTGAAAACGGATACCGTGTATTTCATTCAAGAAAATCCTTTTCTTTTTGCATTTTTTATCCAATTTGAATAAATTTCCTTTTCTTTCAATTTATACACCAAAAAAAGGGAAGCTACTTTTTTGTAATTCAGAGTTGAGAAAAATGTGGTTTTAAAAAAAAGGCTTTTTTAATTTTCACAAAATTAGTTCTAGCGTGTTTTTTAACAATTATTTGACATTTCCATTCTTGCGAATTAGTTAAAACTTGAATTCGAATTTTACATAAATTTTCTGTTGATTTATTTTGTTTTTTTTTTCTTTAAGAAGTTGTTTCACTCTAATTTTTTTTTTACGTTGGAAACAACAACTTTCTGCCAAATCTCCTTGAAATTCATAATAAATTTTTCACAAAATTGTGAATTTTCAATTTTTCACAAAACTTTCACAATTTTTCCTCAAATTTCTTTCCCTTTTCTAAAATTAAAGTTTTCTATAAACGCAAGGCTGATATAATAAAATCAATCAATTTCCTGTATACATATTGATTTTCTTATTAATATACTCCCGCTCTTTCTGCTATCACTGGAAACAATTTTGTAGCAAAACTTCCCAGGCTCCATTGGAAGTTTTATTACGATATACACGTGTTGTTCGTTTAAACAACTTTTAATACGATTTTACCTGAAACTTTAGTAACTTTAGTATTTTCGTTTTATTAACTTTTGAACGTAAAGGGGTTGAAAGTCAAACCTCGACCATCTTATCGATTGACCAACTGCATAAATTTGTTATTTATTATAAAATTTAGTCACTCATTTCATCGAAATTTTTTCCTCCTTTTTCATTAAACAAATCTTTTATTTTTTCTTGGAATCAGTTAATTTTCTTATAAAAGAAAGTATCCAAATGGAACATAACAAATATTTGATCCAATTCTTCCCCCGATGTAACCTGTCATAAAATTTTCAATTCGGCAAAATTGCTTTTCTTTCCTATGCCCCAGAGATCTTCGTTCGAGCCGCGAGAGCGTACGACATTCGCAACATTTATCCCCCAAATAAAGCTACAACCCGTGTTTCAATTTATTTTGCAACATTTCCCAATTGAAAAATCTCTTCTGGTTGATCGTTCACTGAAAAGAAATGACGTAACTGAAAGATTCCTTCAAAAGCCTTATGATTTTCCTTTTTACAGGCTGATGTTTACGGGGCGAACTCGTGCCCGGAAGACGTTTCTCGACATTGCAACCTATTTGTTCCGCAAACGACTGCAATGTAACACGATTATAAAAGTACCGAGAAGCACTCCGTGGCTGAGAAAAGTCGTGCTGGTTACGCGAAAGTAAGAAAAATACACACATCCATGTAACGTTGCCCGTATACACCCTTTTTCCTTTCGCTGCACACTATTGCAATAAAAATATAACTTGAATAATTCCTTAACCCTTACTGGAATAAAAGAATAACGAAAGTCTTCCTGCCTGGCTGCGCTTAAAAAGCATCAGAGCAAAACGGTGCATTTATATATACGTATATATATATTAATATACATATATATGCAATGTTTTGCTATTTTTTTTACTCTTTGTATTTATTATATTACATTATAATATTATAATATTCTATTATGACAATATTTCTACCGCGCTAATTGTAGAAAATCGAAAATCTAAAATTAAAAATATAGAATTATAATGAAAAAACAATTTTTTTTAATTAATACCAAATTTTTTGCTGACGCATAATTGCTCTACTGAGCACCTCCCGTTTGTGAATTCCAAAAAAAGATTCAATTGAACCTTGAAAATATATTTATTATATTATATGGTACATTTGACATTAGGCTGTCTGTGTATAGGCACTCCTACGCAGATATACAGGAATAAATATATGAGGGTTAATAAATATTGTAATACAATAAATATTATTTTATGTGTGTGATTAAAAACCCCCAATGTATAAATATAAAATTCACTGCGATGTAACTTAAAGGGTGGAAATGTGACTCCCATTCAATAAATACCCAATTTACAAAATCATCATGGGGGGTAAATTTTTCCAGGACAATGCCAGAGGTATCAATATCAAGATACAAATCCTTTTCTATAAAAGAAGAGGAGGCAGAAATCGAAGAGGAACCCGTAACATTTCGTCCGTTTCTTCCCTTTCTAAATCAAACTAGAGTCGAAAGAGAAGAAGCAAAAGCAGAAGAAGAAGAAGAAGAAGAAGAGAAAGGAGGTACCTTAAAGGTAAGGTGAATATACATACAAAAATATACATGTGTACATATATGTATATACACAAATGTATATGTATATATGCATACATACATATACTAGATGCATTTGTATGTGGTTGGCGGTAAAAGAGCAATTGGTAATCGAGGAATCCGGGAACCCAGAGAACACCGTTCGAACGGTTGAGTTGCCTCAGACGCAAGGTCGTTGTCCTTGGGGGATCAACGACCCCTCGAGGAGGGATGGTGGGGATGGAATATAACACGATATATATATATATGTATATATATATGTGTATATACATCTACCTTTTACTACCTCCCTGAGTTTCATCCATGTCGACATCAACGTCTGGATGTAAGGGCGACTCTTCAAGCTTATACTACTAGAGAGTCAGGGCGCGCGGCGTTAGGGCTTAGTTAGAAACGTAGGGAGGATGTCGGCTATAGAAGGAACGTACGTAGGTAGGTAGGTAGGTAGGTAGGTAGGTAGGTAGGTAGAAGCGTACGAGCTTCAGGTAAAACATAAAGAAGAGGAGGAACGAACCCTACACACACATGCGCAGACACACGCATACACATATATATATACATATGGATGCACACACACAGACGCGAGTTTCTCTTCTTCTTTGCCTCCTCCTGGTTCCCTCCTTGTTTCTTCTTCCACTGTTTCGCTCCTTCTCCTTTGTATGCACCGTCACGACGGGGGAAGTTAAAAGAACAAGGATAGGAAATGAGAAAAGGGAGGAACAAGGTAGAGATTCCAACATCCAACGTCGTGTCGCTGGAGAAAGAAAGAAGGGTGAGAAAGAGGGAAGGTGGAGGGACGAAGGGGTGGAAAGAGGGAGGAGGGAGGAGAGAGGGTGAGAGGGACAGAGGGAGACACCAAGAGAGACGCTATAAAGAAATAGCTTATGCCCTTCGTGATAGCAACGGAGACAATGTTATACAAGGGGGTGTGGGAAAGATACTTTTAGAATAAAGCGCTCTGAACCACCTGTTGGGGTGGCGGGACACGTGAAAGCCACTTCAGCGTCTCGCTCGCTCAAATTCTTCTTTGGCTTACGTGCAATGCAGGACTTTTTTGTCACCCCTGCTGCTTCGTCGTCTTCTTCAGCTTCTTCTTTCCCCTTTTCGGACATTTTTTTAGGTGGATGCCCGCTGGAACGGAAAGAGTGGACGTTTTTATTAAGCGCAGACTTTGCAGGTGGATAAGCGGGGGGCTTTTTTTTTATTATAAAATCTCTATCTTTTGGAATTTCCCGGGAATCCTTGAAATCAATATTTCTTGTGACGAGAAGACACAGCTGAGGGGTGGTTGATTTCTTTTTTTAGTGGATGATTAATTAGTAGGGTTAGCAATTGGATTTTTAGGGTTTTTGAAAAATGGAAAAACCTCAAGTAGATTTAATGGGGAATTTATTGAAAATCCTTGAAATCAATATTTTTGTTTGAGGCGAAAAAATAACTGAAGGGTGGTTGGTAATTTATTTAGTGATGGTCGAACTAATTAATTGGGTTAAAAATTGGATTTTTAGGGTTTTTGAAAAATGGAACAACCCCAAGTGGATTTAATGGGGAATTTATTGAAAATTCTTGAAATCAATATTTTTGTCTGAGGCGAGGAAACAATTGAAGGGTGGTTGGTAATTTATTTAGTGATGGTCAAACTAATTAATTGGGTTAAAAATTGGATTTTTAGAGTTTTTGAAAAATGAAACAACCCCAAGTGGATTTAATGGGAAATTTATTGAGAATCCTTGAAACGAATATTTTTGTTTGAGGCGAAAAAACAATTGAAGGGTGGTTGGTAATTTATTTAGTGATGGTCCAATGAATTGATTGGTTTAAAAATTGGATTTTTAGCGTTTTTGAAAAATGGTAAAACTTCGAGTATAACTTTTGTAGAATTTTAATATTGGGAATTTAGGCAACATGTATAAAGGGACGGTTTTCTTTGACGATAACACCGGTTGAAGTAAAATTTACACCCAGTGGACGAGAAAATAACCCCAAAGGTACCCTGAAAAGAAAAACCAATGACTATAATTGAATACAGCGTCAACTGCGTGTTTATAGAAATTTTAACCACATTTATCGTTATTCCAGCTGTTCTCATTCCAAAATTAACTAGAAATTAAATATTTTCAATCTTATTTTTTCTTTCCGGTGAGCATATATTGTTATTATTATTAAGTATATATTGTTATTATTATTTTAGTAAAATTGATATTGTCATTTTCGCTCGTATCGATTTATGACACTTATTTTAGCTTTTTCGTTGGAGTGATAAGTGATTTGAGGGTTTCAACGTAAGGTGAACGTCCCAGTTAACGACCATGTTCCAATTATCGACCATTTCTAGCAGTAATTGAGAAATACAGAGATAGCAGATGATAAGAATGATACTCGCTTGTAGAAAAAAAGGAATCTTCCAGATACAGGTTCTATTAATAACGAATTTGAGTGATTTTCCTGTATTTAAAAATCATTTTTGCAAGTGATCACCGTTCATTCATATTAATTATATTGATGCAAGATATCGTGACCCCCTCAAATCGTTCGCAAACGATCGTGTAGGATTCAATAAACATTTTATTCATTGTACGATCATTCATTAATAATTTATAGTTTTAGTATCAAATTTTAGCATTATATATTTAGGGGAAATTAAATGTCTATTAAATATTATGTATAGTAACATAGGGATCGGTATGTATTTATTTAAATACAATACAAAATTTATTCGGGACAAATTTGAAATTTAAAATACCAGAATCTTACTTACAAAGACCACTTTGCCCTCAAATCCGGCGAAACCCTAGCAAATCCCTAGCGAAACCTTATATTCCAAATTTCAGTTTCAATCTTCCGATAATTTAGGGACAATTATTTCCAAAAGTCACTTTAGCAAATACCTAGCACCCTAGCAAAACCTTATATTCCAAATTTCAGCTTCAAACTTCGGATAATTTAGGGACAAGTATTTCCAAAAATGTGACTTTAGCAAATCCCTAGAAAATCCCTAGCAAAACCTTATATTCCAAATTTCAGCTTCAATCTTCGGATAACTTAGGGATAAATATTTCCAAAAAAGTCACTAGCAAATCCCTAGAAAATCCCTAGCAAAACCTTGTATTCCAAATTTCAACTTCAATCTTCCAATAAATTTCGCACAAATATTTCCAAAAAAGTCACTTTTCTGAAAAATTCCAAGCTTCAATGAATTTTAATTACTTTCGCCTAATTTAGGATCTAGAATAATAGTAAACTTTGTGAAAACAAAATGAGACGATAATGTTGAAAAAATGTAAAATTTTATTTGAACAAGGTTGAAATTCCTTGGAGATATATTCTCCGACGTCTCTCGTAAAATCACCCCTGACGAAGAAACGGGTTTTGTAAAATTAGACCGCTAAAATAAGATACAAAGGGTCGTATATATACTTACACGTCGGGGTATTAGGGGAGTTTGTTATCGTCACCGGAAGTGGAGGACCTTAAAAAGACCACGGGAAAGTAGGACGATTATCTTTAGTTGCTGCGTTCATCCCCCTTATTTCAAACCTTTGGGGTAGAATTTTAACGGATTTCTTCTTCCTTTCTTTTCAATATCAGTTTTATCTTTCCTCAGAAGCGGCAGATAAAAGCATTTTCTGGGAATGATTTTTTATGCCTTCTTGTCACTTCTTTTTATTTAAATATAGACCCCTCGTGACGGAAAAAAGCTGTCACTTTATCGCTACAATCCGCACAAATATACGGCTAGTATGCCAGAAGTCTACGGCAGCTTAAAAATTTGGAATTTTATTTTTAGCATTAATTTTGAAATAATTCCAAACAAATTTTTTTTTCGAAATATTAACAATTTCGGGATGGAAAAAATATTCAAACGTATTTCCTGTTTCTTGAAAATATATTTTTTTTATTCAAAATAAGATTCAAAGAACCTTGGGAAATTTTTGAAAAAAATCTAAAAATGGTATATTTCAAATTTTAGAGAATTCCAAGTAAATTGGGGTTTCAAAACTCCTACGAAAAATCATGAAATCCTCAAAATCTGAAAAAAATTTTACAAAAAAATGTTGAACAACCCTCAAAGTGAAAGCAATTTCGGTCTCATAAAAAATTCTCATATTTTTTTCCGCAAAGAAAATTCCGGTTCCACCGTCACGGTAAATATCGTTTTTGTTTCCACGGTAAATATTAGGTAGCAACCATTCAACTGCATTTTTCACTGTAGGGATTAGTTAAAGGATGATGTTCTTTTCGAAATTCAAATAGGGTCAATTCGTAAAGGAGGTCAAGACTTAAACTCTCGCATGTGGTTCCCAGTTGGGACAAGATTATGTCGTAATAAATACTGAAGGCACAACGTCGTTTTCTTCTCTATGTACACCATGCTACACCGTCCCTAATTGGATACACCAAAGAAATTCTAGATAACAAAAAATATGTATATTTTTCATCCTCATTTTCTTCTCTAACAATTGTACACTTGTGCCTTCATACTCTTTCGGTATTATAATATGTGCATTTTCCTTGAAATTATTTTCCAGAGCCTGTATATGCTTTTCTTCAATTGTATTTTCTTTTTAGTCATTTGTAAGTTTAAAAAAGTCCATTTTTTATAAATATAACTTTTCTTTTAAATCTGTACCATATATATACAAATTTATAGAATTTATGAAATTTTGTATATTTACAAATTTTCTTATAATTGATGGGGATTCACTACAGACTTAAAAAATTTCGAAAATTCTAATGGATTTTTAAAATCCTGATTTTTATTTATTAATTAAATCATGAAACTTTCAAAAATTATAAAATTCTGTAATAAAGTATTTCAAAAGCTCCAAAGAATTTTTAATATTGTAAAAAATGGTATTTTATTATACTTTTGGTTTCTTATGCAACTAAAAAAATCAATTTAAAAAAAAAATAAATGTTCATTCTTATCAAATTTTAAGTTTGAGGATTTTTGAAACTATTTATAGAATTTTATGATGATAATTGAAAATTTTATCAATCAATTACAAATATTTTAAATATCTGTTTCTTTTTAAACCATTTTCAATTTTTTAATTTTTAAATTTCTTTACAGTAAAAAAATACAGATCCTATACCCTATTTGATTAAAAATGCTGAAAAATAATTCCAAGAAACATGCATGTATTGGAATATTGAGAGCGAGCCAAGACGCAAGTGTACAATTATATACGTGCAATACGTATCTTGAAAATGTATAGAAAAGTAAAGTTTAAAAATGAAAAAAAAAAAAAAAGTTAGAGAACAAACAGAACGATTATCTTATCAGGCTACACCCCGAGAGAGGCGTCAACGATATTTTCTACTATTTGACTTCTTCCTCTTTTAGGGTCACTATGAGGGAGCAATGTTGCTATCTAACTTAGGGGCTTTCGAATGTCTTATCCAATATATGTATTGATAGGAAAAAAAGTATATTCTGTTGATTTTTCTCAAAGAATAAGCCATTTACTTTGTTGAATTTTTTTAAAGGAAAGTAGGGTTCCTCTTTTAAGAAATCAAATTCCCAAAAAAACCAACACTCTCTTCCACTGGATGTAAAATATTTATTAATATTTATATTTACCAACAATTTAATATATTATTAATAACCAATACTTTTTAATTGTAAAATAATTCTCATACCAAACAATTTAGGAAAAAAAAATGTTGAGTTCAATTTCTATCAATAGTAGAACAAAAAAAAAAAATATATATATATATATATATATGACGTGATTTCTAGCTGAAATAATGGCAATAATGCAATATTTGTTGCAGCTGCAATATTTTCTATGCACTGCAATGGTAGTGCGAGATAACGATTTTTGCAGAATTGCACCGTGGCGCCCAGAAGGGAGGAAGTAACTTTCATTACATTACAGTAACTTTTGTCATATCAAAAACAATTCCCCCTATAATTTCTAGACTCTGAGAAAGAAAACTAGTAATTTCAGGAACTATAGCGCAAAGTTGATTATTCATTGTAGTTGCAAACAATTTTACAGTTGTTCAAACTAAATTATACTTACCCCCGGTAACTGAATGTGAATAGTTGATAATCTGCATCTACATGTTTTTTTTTCCAAACTCTAGATCCATATCTATATGTGTACTTCTATAGTCTATGCCATACTATTATTACTATACCATTACATGTTGCTATTACTGTCCGCTATTTACTGTTTTATTATTTTGCTAAAATATTAAAAACAAAGAAAGTCTATTTGTTTGTTTGTTTGTTTGAACTGATCTCGAAAACTATTAAACCGATTGCGATAAAATTCTCACAGTGGCGTTTTTATATTTTTAGAAGCGTTATAGGCTATATTCAACCCTGAAATAAATAACATATCCAGAATAACAAAAATAAAGCAACTATTTTTTTCGTTGGCGTGTTGCAACGATGCATAGATGAGCGATGTAAGGATGTAGGAGATATGGAATATAAAAGCTCGCATTTAGCGATTAATTGCTAAATTTTTTTTAATTAGAAATTTTTAGATATTGTTGATTATAATAATTTCCAGTAATTGTGATTTCTAAAAATTTCCAAAAATAGCTAAAAATAAATGTATACAATTTCCAAACACCGCTTGAAAAAAATCTAACATTTTTTAAAATTTATTTCTAGCCATTTTTAGAAATTTATTTTGCAATTTCTGAAAATAGTCATTTCTAAAAATCTCCAAAAATTATTTGAAAAAATTTATAAAATTTTTAAAAATTTATTTCCAGCAATTTTTGGAAATTTTTAGAAATAGCAATTTTTCAAAATTCTTAGGAACCACAATTTTACATCTTATTTTTATTCCCACCCTCCCTAGTATTTTTAGGAATCCCCTAGCTTACCAATTTACCCGCATTACCCAACACCCAATCACCATCTTTGCGACCGAATTTTCTCCCCCAACAAAATGTATCAATTTTTCAAGTCACACCCAAAACGGGAAGCGGTGCCATTCGTTCCCGGCGTGTCCTACAAAGGTCCCAAAAATTTCTTTCTCACCGATCCCAAACAGTGCATTCACTCACGAGCATTCATCGATACCGATGGAACCTCGGAAACCTCCCTTCTCGGGCTAATGTGGCAACTGGGATCCCCCAAGTCGACGCCGACGACGATATCTACGGTTATAAAATCCACGCTCCTCGGCCGTACTTTCAAAAGTTCCTGCAGTCGATAGATAGAAACGTAAATATGCAACGAGTATGTGCATTCATGGCATACGATAGCATTGTAAACAGACGAGGAGTTATAATACGATACTCTAAACTCCGGGCATATACTGTAACGTCCTGTGCATGTACGTGCGTATGTACCATGTATGTGTATGTATGCACGGTGGCGGTAACGGCAGCAGTTATAAAAGCCCTACATACACGCCGTGGCGTACACGTGGGATATGTAACCGAATGAAAGGATCACATTGTAAAAGCTATAGGAGAGAAACATAACGGGGAGGGCAGAGAAAGAGAGGAAGAGAGCGAGTGGGGCGAGGAAGAGAGAGTTAAAAAGTCTTAAAGGTAAGGGCTTGGCTCATTTCTTGGGTTAGCTTGGCTCGAGTTAACTCACAACTAAACTGAACTCAAAGTTTAGCCGGCCAGCGTATATGGTTATGCATCTTCCTCTCGGACTTTCTTCATACGAGGCATATAAGTAGTATACGTCTACGGGCAAGAAATAAGGAACGGAGGAGACGAAGAAGGCGAGAAAGAAAGAAGGAAAGAAAAACCTAACCTATCTCCCCCCCGTTCCCCCCCCCCCTCACCATCTCTGCCTGGCTGTTTCTCAACCCTCTCATGGTTACGTCACGTTAAAAAAGCTATTTGGGGTCAACACCCCGGTGCAGCGACACGTGTAGTCCTACTCCTCGACAGTCCCTTGCCCTCTTCTCGCTCCTCTCTTCTTCTTTTACCACCCCCTCCCGCCGCGCCATCTCTCTTTGCCCTCTCAGTCGAACGGATGGCGGGCATCCCTCCTCCCACCCGTGGAATAGAAACTAAAACTACTTCTTTTCCCAACACTTAGCTACTACTACTACTACTATTTCTACAACCACCACCATCACCATCACCACCATGCCGTTACTAGTTTTAACCTCTTCTACGAGCCACGACTATCTCCTTCTACAGCTTAGTACCCCTTCTTGACCCACAACGGCCGACAGATTTCCAATCTCCTCTTCCTGTAATCGCATTCAGGATCGGCGCATCGCTTTAACTTCATTATCTCTCTCGCCACCCTCGTACCCAGCGAGAGCGGGTATGCGAGCGCCACCGGTGTCATCCAACGGGGAATAATATCCCGCAGGCGGGGTATTCAATTTACCCCTTTTAATGAATGAAAGGGAGACCCCATTCACGCCCGTGTCCCAATTTACCCCTATAGAAGATCACGGAGGAGCAATCCGAGGGGAATGTGTGACTTCCCGGCGTACAAAGGACCTTTAGAAATCGCGGGGGAAAAAAAAATGGGGCTCCAAGGTGTAATGGTACACCCTCTCGTCATTGTGCGAGTCGAGAGAGACAGAGAGAGACGGGACAGAAACAGAATCAGCGTCAGTGGCGGTAGCATTGGGTAGGAACGAAGCGCTATAACCGAGTTTCTACGCGCGGCTGGCTAGAACTAGCGCGAGCGCAAGCAAGCCTTGCTAGAGCCGAGCCAAGGACACTAGACAAGAGCGGCGAGGTTTCGAGTCGGAGGAGTCAGTCAAATCATCGCAACGCAGCCAACGTCGGTGACTTCTATACACACACACCCTTCCCCTTTGCCCCGACCCACATTGTGCGGTCCCCCTTCGCCCCGCGGTTCCTCCTTAACGTACCAAGCGCTATCCCACCCACCCCTACTGCCGACTCGAAACAACACTTCCCCCCTCGCATGCCGCTCGTTCTTTTGCCCCGGCTTTTACGAGACTCACCGACTCTCTTCCCCTTCCAGCGACCTTTTTTTGTATTCGTAGCCTCGTCCCGTCCGTCGTCACGGCAGCCTCCACGTCTCTTTATCAGTCGACCGAAAAGATCTGTCGAATCCTTCCGTTTCATCCCACTTTTCACGGCATTAGAAGCTTCCTCCGAGATAGAGGCACTTACTTCTTTCCAGGGGTACTCGTGTCTTCTTCTTTTTTTTTTTATGGTGCACCTTGAGAACATTGAGCGGATACTGGGAAGACGAACTGTATCCTTGCGGCGAAAGGGTGTTTCGTGTTGGGTCGGGTTAAGTTAGTTTCAAGTTCGATCGGATTGATTTGGGTTGGGTTGGGTTCAATTAAATTAAATTGGATCGGATTGGACCGAATTGAATCAAAATAGGTTTAATTCAACTGGACTGGATTGGGTTTGCTTCTATTGGCTCGCGTTAGGTTAGGTTAAGTCGGACTGGAGTGGACTATTTGAAAGTTTTTGTTTTCTTCCCGTCAGTGTGGTAACGATAAGAGGGTAAACGTGTCAAGGTGCCAACGTTGCAACCACGCGATTCACCGTACCACAAGTCGCGTGACGTCACTGTGAAATGAAGGAGAGAAACGGTTTTTAGTTGGTTGCACCTCGATTGCGTTTTTGTTACCATCGATATTGTTATTATCGTCACGGATGTAATTCGACTTTGTGTTACGTGGATCATCGGGCGGCGAATATCAGATTACGCATCTCGATGTCAAGACTACCGAGGACCCACGAGGCTGGTGAATGGGATAACATCGCGCTCTTCCATTGGCAGTCGTTGGTAAGTTAACGACAAGCTTTTCGCGATACCGATGCTGCCACAGTTGAATTCGTCCCCGTCTGATATTTCTTTTTTTTTTGTACTTTTTACGATGGATCGGGGTGTGTATGTGTGTGTGTGTGTATGTAAGTGCATGCGAATACAGGAGAACGAGAACGCAACCTCGTGGTCGGTTGCCGTAAGTTCTTTTATCAGAGTTTTAAGTACCAGAGTCGGGGAAAGGAATGGGAAGGGAAGGGAAGGAAAGGAAAGGATAGGAAAGAAAGGGAAGGGGAAATGAGAAGCGAGAAGTGAGAAGTAGCGGCTACAAAGTTGAAGACGATGAGGAAAGAAAAGGAAATATGTATGTGCGGTTGCGCAAGCGTACGGTTTCCCGCCCGATGGTTTTCGTCAACCCTTTGAGGCTCGATTTGAAATCTAGAAAGGACCCATGGCGGGGTAAAGCGCTCAGGCCCTATTCTTCGTTACCATTTATATTTAGAAATGGAGGTAGCTAGGAACCAATGGCGTTACTCAACCCTTCTGTTTCACTTATTTTTGTTGTTTTTGTAATTGTTCAAAAATCCGTCGAATTATTCAGCGCATTTTCGGAGGGTGACTTGCTTCAATCGTGAAGCCAGATACGTCTGTATTCACATATTCCGAATGTAATTAACCTCGCCGTAGAAGTGGCGAATCATCGCTTCTTCGATGATAATAATTTGTCTAATTGTACCCTCGTAGATGTACAGAAGTGGAAGGTTTTAATTTCTACCTTCGTTGCAACTTGCTTGTTAAAATCGAAAATCATAGGAATCGATAAAGTAGTGGAAGAAAATTACGCCTCTTCCATTCCTGTCTAAATTATCAACATTATTTCGAAGAATCGCCAACAAGAATTTTTTCCATTATTCCATTTTTTTTTGGAGGAACTTAATTTAATGCAACCACGTGATCAATCATCGACTGAAATAAATGTGAAACTTCTGCGCTAAAAAAAGTAAAAGTAAAAATTCAGTTAAAATTCTTCTAGTATTGAAATACCAATTGGAATTATTTCACTATAATATTAATAACATGATATCAATATTTTTCATTTTTAAAACTTACTCGACTTTAATTGACTGTTAAATAATAGAACAAATACTTAATTATCAATTTCAGTCTGCAACTATTATTTTTGTTTAATTTCTGGGTTATCGAGCGATAATTTTTTTTTTTTTTTTCAAAATTTAGATTCTCTTGAATTATGTGTTTCGATTTTTTTATGAGAAATAAATAACGATTAAAACAGAGCGTTCTATGATAATATTATTATTATATAGTTAAAATGGTTCATGCAAGTAAAAATAAAGGAACTAAAAATAAAAATGCCGAAAATGTGAATAATAATAATAATAATCATAATGATTGTTTCTATTATTATTATTATTATTATTATTATTATTATTATTTTAATTTCAATACAACAAAATCAACAATGTTCATTTTCAAAATCAATTGGAACCAAAATATTTTCATTGTATGGAAAAAAAATATAGAATCGCGCAAATCCATGGGTTTCGAAAATTTCTCAAAATCCCGAACAAGTCCGGACCGGTCGGAACTTCACTCCCGTAAGAGCTTCGCTATCTTTCTTATCTTCGGGGACCGTATGTCCGTATGGTAACGGCAACTAAGGTGGTATGAATGAGGTCCTTCCCCTCTTCCCTTTCACCCATTGGCAGGATTGAAGTTATGCCGTTCGTGGATCCGTCTCAGCGTCATAACACCGACTACACGCTAGTGGGGTGTTGCCCTGGTTATCTGGGGCTTGACCCTAATCCATAAGAATAGAGGATACGGTCTTCTGACTTTTAGCTGTAATACATTATTAACGCGTATCTCACCGAGAACGATACGGATGGCAATCATAAGAATGTATGTACTACCGCCGGTGCACTTGAAATTTTCACGTTGCAACATAGGAGAGTCTCTTCGATTATACATAGTCGCAGTCGGCGAGGTAATAATAGGCGCTACCTAATTTCCAGTCGTTATGTGTAATGGCATACAGAGAATCTCAATTGATGTATGATTTCTAATTGCGATGACTCGAACCTTTTCAAACAGGTACCGGATAAGTGGTATCCTGTTGATCAGCGTCCATCGGGGATGCTCCAAAACTGGAAATTCCAAAAAACCGGTTACTAGGTTCTCGAAATTACCGGTTAAATAACTGAAGTTGATCCGCTTATTTAATCGATTAAAGTTAATTTAGGTATTTTGAGATTTCATCATTAACCCATTCGAGGCGGCTATTTTTTTCCGAAGAGCGAAATTTTCCTTTTTTTTTGGCGAGGCTATAAGATGATCGGAAATCAATTGCACACCAGGTGTGCAATCGGTTTCGAATGATGATTTCGGTAGATAAATATTATTTTTAATTATTTTTTAGGTTACCATTTTTCAAATTTGGGAAGTTACATAAGTCCCATGGCAAAATTGTTATGTAAAAAAAAAAGTATGTAGCCCGAGATTCACATAACGTTATGGAGGGTTAAAGATAGTTCACCCAAGTTTTGTGGGATTACGTGGAGAAGAAAATTGTGGTGTGAGCCAACTATTTTGTAAATTATGGCGACAATTCTAACGGTTATTACCCCGATAAAGGCAAACTGCGCAGAAATGCTCGAATTGTGGCATTAAATAACGCCAAATTTGGAGATATTCCAAAACTTTGCTGAACTTTAGCAAACTTTCTCGACCAAGCAAGAGAACTCACTTTTCTGGTATTTATTGTCGTGTTAGGAAAAGTAACAGGAAAACCGCAGTATCCAAAAAGTGACATCAACCGTGTGGAGAGAAAAATTCGCCTTTTTAGTTATACCCACTGCATTGTCGTTGCAATTTATCTAAAAAATTTGGAAAATTATATAGGAAAATTAAACAAATTAAACAAAAATTTTAGATATGAAGAAAAGAATAGGAATTTTTCTGTGAAAAATTTTATCATAGAATACATTTGTAATATTTTCAGGATTTGAATTTGTCACTATAAAAAACTGATAATTATCCGACCGGAATTTTATTTTTTATATTATATTTAATATAATTACACTTTTAAACTTTTTTTTATGCTATATTATATTTCCACCAAAGGGAATATATATTTATCCAATTTATTAACGTGTTAGCCAGAACTTCAATCACAGAATCGCAGAAAAAGAGAGAAAAAAAAGGGAAATTAAATTGACTCTGAACCTTTTACTGATAGAAAATTATTGGTCCACCCACGCAAGGGCGAATTTCGTATCGAAGAAAAATAGCAGGAAGCTTCATACAGATTTAGAGAAAAATAGAGATAGAAATTGGACAATTTATTAGATATCATTAAATATTATTATATCTTAAAACGATCCGTGATTAAAAAAATGTATATAAATATATTACATAATGTAGGAAAATTTTATTAAAATCGATATCCGAGGAAGCGTGCTAAAAACATTAGTATTCCGATCATGGCGGTATCCACCCCCGTTTCTGAATTTATTCATACTCCCCTTATATTTATGTTAATTGATACTTTGTTCCTTTCCTACCATGAATGGCGGTTTTTCTCCAATGGCAACAAAGGTACATATATAAATAAATACAAATAAATAAATAATTGAATAAACGCGGTAAAACGGAGTGGAGAATTTTCTGGACCGGAAAATCGGAGGAGAAAACGATTAATTGAAAGAACAACGGCATTGTTCCACAAGGGGGAGTTTCAGAAACCGTCTTTGAATAAGTGCATTCGGAACGTAACGTGTTTACTAAAATAGGCCATTACTTCTGGAGTTTCATAAACAGATATACATTGATACCATTGAAGGGGATACTTGAAACGCAATACATACAGAAATATTTATTTGGTATCAAAAGAGGTACGTACTTCTTACGCAACAACTCAACTCGTCATTAGCGTGAGAATATACATGAGGAATGATAATACATATGCTTGTCCGTCTGTACGTAGACGGTACGCACACGCGCGCGCGCGTGTATATACACATATACGCGCGCGAGGATGGCACAAAGTTTCGTTGGTGGATGGGATAGATAAAAAAAACTGAGCACGTACCAATACATGGAGAGAAAAGAGAAAGAGAGGGTGTACCGCTATGTATGTGTGTATGTATGCGTTCTTTAGCAAGGGAAAAAATCCGTGAAGGTAAAAAAAGATGTAAAAGAGAGAAGGGAGGAAAAGAAGTAGGAGTGAGAGCAGGACGAGTCGTGAGAACAAAGAGGGCGAAAATAAGTGCCCTTTCTAGAGGGTGATCGAGGGCAAAAGTGCGAAGGGGGAGTAAAAAAGAATCGAGAAAGCCTTAAAACACAGACACTATGTATATGTATGTATACACCTATGTGGAAGGTGGTGGGGATAGGAAACGAGCGAGACGAAGGCATAGGACTTCGAGGGTGTTGAAGAAATAGAAGGGGAAAATGTGTTTCAAGTAAAGAAAGAGGGGAAGAATCCAGTTGAAACGCGAAAGACGGAGATGGAGAATGTTGAGTAACGCGTATTAACTTTTCCAGCGAGTTAAACCAACTTAACTTTTCGTACGTTCGTAATAATTCGTGATCAATCCCTTAATGCATCGTCGGGAGAACAAAAGGTCATCCTCGTAAACTCCCTGCGTTATTCCCCCTCCGAAGGAAAAAAAAAGGGTTGATGCGAATTGCATATATGTATATTGGAATTTAAATTCAAAGCAATTATAATACATTAGAAGGAATATATTTACACTTTCAAGTGTGCGAAAGAGAGGGAGCGAGGGATCAAGAGAGCGAGAGACGTGGACGTATTTGTACACGGTACAACTGTATTCTACGTATACACGTATTTATATATATACATATATGTATCAAGAGAGAGGGAGCAAGTTCATAGGGTGTGGAGAAAAGAGGGAGAGATGACAAGGATGGTTTTTACGCGAGAGAGAAGGAAGAAGAAGTGGGGTAGTTGGTGGTAGAGAAGAGGAGTATAACGCGGGAGTGCTGTTGTTTGTGTGGGAATACCCCGTATGCGTGTGTTGTGTATGTGAGGAGGAACTCGGGGCTTCGGTGGTTTGGTTGAACGAGGGCGCGCAAACGGGCGGTTGTCGCGAGTGTTGGTAAATGGTGAAGGGTACGCTGAACGGAAGAACACGACGATCGTAGCGCTTAGACGGGCGTAGGCGAGGTTCCGTGGCAACCGTCCCGGGTATAATCAGGAATTACTCGCTGTAAGGGACGACCGAGAAAGAGGAGAAGAAGAAGAAGAAGAAGCTAGCGCGAGATCCTTACGTGTATACACACTCACGCATACACATACACACGCGCACGTACGCCGCGTCTACGTATATACAATCTCCTTCCACACCTACACGCGCTCCCAACCAACACACGTACCTTTATCTCCATCCGTCTCTCTCTATCTCATCGATCTCGATCTCTCTTGATCTCTCTCTCTCTCTCGCTCTCCCTCTGTCTCTCATTCTTCCACATTCACCACTCAAATGTTTTATCTTCCTCTCTCTCTCATTCGGTATATCGTACATATCACAGCGCCAAGAGATCCGCGCCTGCCTCTTCGACTTGCTGACATGGCGTCGTAGCCGATACACGGGTGGAGGAGTAGTCGGTGGTCCCTTGGTGGAGACATTTCTATGGTCCACCAACGTAACAACAATAACAACAACAACCCCAATTTTAATATCGGACGAGTCATTTCCCCGAAAAATCTCTGTGCGACCGACGTTGCTTCTTCAATCGTACCGAGGATGTCGTTAAGGTAAGTGTCCGTTGTGAGTGTGTTTTTAAGTGATACGAAGTCCAAGTGCAATCATTACCTTAGTGAGTGAGTGCTTTTTTTTTCTTCTCGAATAAGCAAAATAAAGGGGAGGGGGTGGTCATTTCCATGAAACGCGAAACGAGGAGGGGGATGAAATTGGATGAAATTCCAGCGAGGAGTTTCGAAGTAGCGAGCAAGCGAGCAAACTAAAGTGTGTGATTTTTCCTTCTCTTTTTCTCCGCTGAGCCGTTTCGGGTCTCGTCGGGGAAAACCGGGCGGTGTCGATAAGCCCCGAGTAAAAAAGTATCGTGGCACAAGTCCGCGCCAGTTCAGACCCTGGCGAGAGAGGCAGCAGGGTCGTTGCCATCGGGCTCTTATCCTGTGCCTGCGCCATATAACCCAATCGATATTTAACAAAACCCAGTGTTGTGTGTCTCGTTCTTTAAGGGAAGGAAAGGAGAGGGGAAGTAATATATAACCCACGATTATCGTATATATTTATATATATGCACATCAGTATATATGTGAAAAAGGAACGTGTGTTGTACGTGTCTCTCTCTCTCTCTTTCCTATCCTTATTATTTCCCCTTTTAACCCTCTCTTGTTCTACGAGAAATTCGAGTATCATACATGCGCGCGCGCACTCTCTTCTCTAAGTGTCGGTGAGTGACCATACTACTACTACTACACATGTGTTTTAATAAATAACAATAAATAGTCAATTCATGCACGTATTTACATACGAGCGGAAAAGGACAGTGAATTGGTTAGTTTGAGTTGGACTCAAAGGTTACTCGTATTTTTCTCGCAATTGTTAACAGGAAAGTGTTTTTATTTGAGGTTAGTTTCGTTAACAAATTCCAGATATTGTAGGTATAACGGGATCTTTCTTGTTTCTTCTCTTCCATCCATCCATTTCTCCAACGAACCAACGGTTCTTTTGGATCTCCGTGATTAATTGAGAAAGAGATAAAAAAAAGAATCACCAACGTTGGTTTTTATACGATTGTTAAAAAATATTTGCTTATTCGTGAAAAATCGGGGAAGGGGAGTTTCCCGTATTTCACGTCTCTTGGTATTTTATTATATTCGAGTGCGTGTCTTCTACGTGGATTTTTCGCTCGGTTCAAGAAGAGGGTTGCGTAAATCCACCGCCTCCCACCCTCGGCCTGTTTCTTTGGACGGACGTGTCGCGCGGTGTGGAGCGGTAAGGGCGCTGGTTTACCCATAGGCGCCGCGAATACGCCCCGGGGTGTCGAGGCAAACGTAGGCAAGTAAAGCTGAAGGCAGGCAAAAGCGAAGTATAGCTAACAAGCGAGCCTGACTCGAGTTCGTCCGTTCTCCGTCCATCCTCCCCCTCGTGTGGCTTTTCCCATTCACCACGTTTCTTTCCCCAGTTAGAGAGTTTCTTCCCTCGAAGGGAAACAGTACAGTACAGTAAAGTAAAGTACAGTTCGGTACAGTGCAGTGAAACACGGTACAGTACGGTACAGTTGAGTTCGGTTCAGTTTTATAATTGTAAATACTCGAATTATCGTTACGGTTTCTCCCCGATTCGCCCTTTTTCGACGGTACAGTGTCACTCCAAGCGTCGAAACGAACAAAATTTACGTCTTTTCTTTTTTCATTGGTTATTTATTTATTTTTTTTATTCATCGAAGTTCGGGTAGAATACTGTGAAACCGAGGCACAAATACTTATTTATGATACAAAGCACGTGTCGAAGCTCGGAAGTGTCGCCAGTAGCAACCGTTACGTCGCATTTCGATTAAATTGTTTATGATTTATTTAAATTTGAAATATTTGTGCGCGCGGGAATGAGGTTATGGGTGACTCGGCGGTCGCTCGAGACTTTGCATCGCGAACGGCGATTTAGGTTAGTGCCAGTTTTTTTATCATCGTTATTATGGTTCTCGCTTGTGGTAGAGATTATTATTCGGTATCGCCGACTCGCAAATGTCGCTAAGGTCGCGATTTTGGGTAAGGTACTTACTGTACCGCCTTGGTTGTGGCGATTATTTCTGCAGGACAGCCATGATCCATGTAAATAAGACTTCGAGTGAATTGGTTAGGAAACAAAAGCGCTGGAATTTCGTTTAATTGTGGTTTTCCAAACGGGGATGGTTTTACTTCAAACGAAAGTGATCAGTTATTTGCCTATTTTTGGTTACACAAATTTGATGATATTAATATTGATTATTATTATTATTGTTATTATTATTATGTATACAACAAGTGTATCCTGACAGGCAGGTAAGGGGGGAAAGGTGCTGAAATCAGGTTATATAGAAGTAATCGGTTTTTTATAACAACAACAACAATAATAATAAGAATAACAAGAGTAATCGTAAATGATTAGTGAAAATAATTAAGTAGGAAAGAAAAGATTAATTATAACTATTAAATATAAATTACTAAATTGCACAATCGAATGTAATAAAACTTGAACGGTTATTTGAAAAGTGGAACACCATCCCGTAACTTAATAAATCAGGAAGCTGAAATTCGAATCGATGCTGCGTTGATACGAATATAGCGAGGACATTTTATTATCAAGTTTTTTTTTCTTCTAAAAAAGGAAGTGAAGCTATTTTTCTAAAAAAAAAAAAAAAAAAGTAATCTCGAAAATATATTATTACAGAGAAAATACGAGAACGACACAACGAAGTGATCTTTTTTTCTTAAATTTACATGATATAAAATAGGGAAATCTTGTTGGGCTTATTTTTTTCTGTGAAACCTATTCCAACTTGGTTTCTTAGTTTTTTTTTCCTGTTTATTACAGACCCATAAATATCGATATCGGTAAATCTTCCTTTCCTGCCAAATGATTATGAAGCTAGGTAGTATTAAAGGATTACTGTTATAAATGCGTTTAACGGAGAGCAATATTCCCAGAAAAAATTGAGTAGGCGCTATTATTTTTCTTCAAAATTTGTAAACACACCTTCTAACTATGGCGAAAGCTATAAATTATAAAGACGAATTTAGGATAAAATTTTCATAGAAAAACTTGCTGTAATATATTAGTCCATTGGAGGCTAAAAAAAGTGGTTCCTATTTTTTTTTATAAATTATTAAATCATGTTAGAAATATTGGAAAATTCGATTACGGAACAGGATTTATGGAAAAATATTGATAAGGCGGGGAAATAAAAGGGGAACAAACTGGTATGTGTGAATATTATTTTAGCAAACGATATCTCGGGCCATTAAATATTCCCTATGATAATACTCCTCTTTTCGACTTATCTTCTCTTTTATTTCTGGAGGGATTTTTTTTATTATTTTTTGCATGTAGTAGTGACAGATAACATCGGCGAGTATTAAAAATCGACTATTACCAACGAGAATTGGACTTAGTTCCAAGGAGTTACTGCCCAATCTCCATGTAAGGCTGATATCTCAATCTAACGGATACCTTTAGCCATGAAAGTTATTTTATCATAAAATAACTTACAAGTACAGAATTTTCAGACACGGAATAATTGAAAGAATCTATTTCACGCTACTTTTTTTTTTACTAAGAATTACTGGATCGACTGCGTGTAATTTATTACTCGATTATTTTCAAATTATAATATATTGAAAAAATTATATTAAAAAATTATTGCATTATATTACAATTATTTTCTACATACTGGTTATTTTTTATTATGCTATTATTTTCCTGCAACAATAAATTACTCTTTGAGTTCCATTTGGAAATTTGACAAATTGGTGATTTCTTGAAAAATAAATAGAATTTCGAATATTTGCAAATTTATATAAAATCTTTTTCTCATTTTGAAATATTACAAAATGAAATTCTAAAAAATTCGAAAATATTCGAAATAAAGATTCTCTGCGGTAAAAATTCCTTCTAATTTTCCAAAATTACATATTCTACCGGTTTCCTCCCTTAAAATTGCATCCGCGTTGAGAATGAGATACGGTTCTTTCTCTGCTTCTCTTCATTAGTCAGTGAAATATGTATCTATATGTTTCGTTCAAGGATATTACTTTACTTACTCCACACACCACTTGAATTCTTGTAAACCGATACTCTGAACAATATCAAGAAAAAAAAAAAACAAAATGATACATATAGCTGACAACAAGTCTAGACGATTTTTCATGTTTCGGTAGAATAGGATATTCCCGCAAAAAGTGCTATTGTCGACGTAGCGAATATTAATCTATCACAAAAAAATAAATTAATACGACGTTCCCTCTCTCTCTTTGAAGTGATTTTGTTGATCTTTTATGGATTTCAACAAGTCGGGCCATTCTTAGAGGGGAAACTTTCATTCTCATGCAAAGGCCTCCTGCTAGGCAAACGCTTCACCACGTGGTCGAAACGTGGCTTTGGGAACGTTTCTTTCCTCCCCTCGAGTTTCTCTTGAATTATAAAAAAAAAGCTCTCTATCATTTGAACCGATGAACTCCAGTTCAATTAATTACTATTTTTGATTTTTTTTTCTTCTTCACAAGAAAAAGTGTCACTGCATTTTAGGGTTTTAAGAGTGAATGTTATGTAACGCCTTATCAGTTTAGTGGAACCCATTCAAGAATTTTATGAAAGTAAATACAAAGAAGTGAAATGTTTTCTAAATTAGGAATTTTATGTAATGTTCTCAAAATTTGGAGTAGTTCGATAATTTATTACGGTTGAATTTTATTTTTTTTTTCTTTTTCAAATTTAAAATTGAAGTTAATGCGGAAAATAGAGTTCATAGGTTTTTCTGAAATTTCTTGACTTCAGAATTCCAATTTTTCAGCTAAAATTATTGTAAATTGTCACGTGACGTAAAACCCAAAATATGAATTTCAAATTTTGTACTGATTATTGTTACTAATTACTATTTTTCTTATTTTTGTTTCTTCTTAATTTGAAAAAATGCTGCACATTTTAGAGTTTTAAGAATGAATGTTATGAAAAGTTTACGGGAACCCGATCAGGAATTTTAAGATAATAAAAATTTGAAAAAAAAAATTGAAATATTTTCAAAATTTGGAATTTATGCAGTGTCCCCCTAAATTTTGAATAGTTCAACAATTAATTTTCTCAGAAATTTCTTGGCTTCAGAATTCCAATTTTCGATCCAAGAAAATTCTAAATTTCGCCACGTGGGCGTACCGCGGGAACCCCAAAACATAAATTTCGAATTTCACAATCCCGGAATCGTCCGACCTATCTGAAATTTCAGCTTTCTACAATTTCCAACATAAATTCCTCCTTATCGATCCGAAATCTGAACCGCAGCCTGAAAAACCACTCCTCGATTTATCACAAACGGCTTCGGCGACCGAAAATGAAGTTTCACGCTTGACAATTTTCCCATAGTTAGAAAACGTGTCAACGCGTATGTGTATATATATTTTTCCGATTCCCACTCCCGTGAATAAATACATGAAAGTATTTCCTGCTGACTAATGTCCCGTAATGCGAAGTACATGCACACACACATATCTATATACACACACGTGGAAGTGTAAAGTCGAAATACACATGAGCATTACCATGGCGGTAATTCGACTTTTTTTATTATTATCATTATTACTATTACCACTCGCTTTTATTTTCTAAGCGCATGCACAAATCTTCTATTTCTATTATACCACCGCCACACTCGCGTCCGCGCTACCATCCCATTTTTTTTTCTACCACTTTTAACAGTACTATTATTACTGCTCCTATTTATTCAAAGCATCGCCCTCTAACCCACGTGTGCACTATTTCGATGAGAAATTTACATGTGGCTTCCTGCGGGCGTTGATTAAAGTACCGTGACGACGATTTTATCACGGTACCCGCGAGGGGTTGTAATGTCAATTATGCTGGTCTATTATAATGTTTCCCAGCAAAAAGGGGGTTTTATTTCCGTACTTTAGCCAATCTACGCTCGTTATTAGGGGAATCACATGGAAAAGATAAATCCCGACGCGTATAGGGGTTGAATCGTTACTCCAACTCCCCCGTCCGTCCGTCCGTCCGTTCGTTCATTCATTGCCCGAACATGATACTTATTTAATTTCTCCTTCCCACCCTTCTTTGTTATCTGCCCTTTGCTTCCCCTATGAGCGCACACGGGATCCTTTGTAGGTACATAAAAAAAAGAAGTATCCATGGAGCTCTTGTTCTTGAAGACCGGACGAAACTAAAAAATGGGGTGTCTCCTGAACCGAGAAAAACGTTTCCGTATATTGCACCTGCATAGCTATTCCATTACACTTGTTTCTTCTGTTGAACAAGTGCTATAGAGAATAGTGCTGTCATTCTGCCCCCTCTTGCCCACCCTACTTTTTTTTTTCAACTTTGATTCGGATGGGATTTTCAAACAGATTTCGAATGGGATTTTCACGCTGGTTCCAGTTTTAATTAAGGGTAGAAATTTTTTTTTTTAGGGGTTTTAAATTTAAATGAATGCTTATTCGTATTTTAATTATATAACACCGAGGGAAGAGGAAATTGGAAAGTTAACATACAGTAATTAAAAATTGCTATTTTGCTTATTCAATTCAAAATTACTAGTTTGCTCAAGCAAAAGTTCGTTTTTGTACCATGAAAGTTAAATTAACGCATTACAGTGAAATTTGTACTGTGTTTCTTTTTGCGTACTTCCAAATACAGATTTTATAGAATTTCTGCAATTTTTTATTTAAAAATTTTTTTCATCATTATACAACATTTGGATCAAAGTCGGGAACTGGAATTTCTTTTATTTCCATTTACCCAGAGATGCTAAAATATGGAAATTTGTATTTAAAATAGATACTGATATTTAAAAGTTGAAATGAAAAAAGTTAAAGCTCGGCAAAAGTATTTTACACAATTTTGAAAATATGTAAAACTTTCGTTAAATTCAATTCCGTGGTTTTATTGGTTACTCTTTGGATCCGAGAAAGGTTCGAAAATGCTAATCGAATGAATTCATACCATTGTACATTTGTATTCAAAAAATTTAGTGCCAACTTGCCAGAGTCATAACCTGACCCGGGCCACCGTTTTTTTTTATGTATTGAATAAAGGGCAGGTAAAAATGACTTCGTTTCACCATTGTGTCCCTATTTAGACGCTCAGGTACTGGCACTGTATAAAAGTACCTACTCCATGCTTTTGTGGCACTCTCAACTATAGGTGTATAAATAAAGCCGAAGTTGACCGAACTATTTCTATATCCGCATTACCATTGAATGATGTAAATAAGCCATTTTCAAAAAGGTGCCTTAAGTGTGCGTAAAAAAATTTTCACTGAATTTTTACGGTCAGTAATGGAGACACCAGCTGGTAATTCCGAGAAATAGAAAAATTGTATTCGTAACCCTTAGCCTCAGCCTGGTTCGGCTCGAAATTAATTTTCTTTTTAGTAAAAAAAAATTCTACAATTTTTTTCGTACTACAAATAATATATTTATATTAAATAGCCTGCACTATTTGTTAAAAAAATATTTAATAACTATCGTACAATTTTTGTTAAGCCAAAAAAGTCAATAGGTGCCATGGAATGCAAATTTCTAGCGCTGGGGTCCGAAAAGCCCCAATGTGTCAACCCTGTAGTTTTGGTGAAGTAGGTCAGCTAAGGGTTAATTGTGAAACTAGTTTAATAATAAAATAGGGAGAAATAAAATCGTATGTTTTACCTTAATTATGACACTTAACATTAACTCTTTTTTTACCTTCTGACAATTTAATTGTTCGTAATTTATCATTCATTTAATGAAAATTAAATTAAGACATTCAAAGTAATTAATGATATTGAAATCGTCTTAAATTACATTTATCATTTTTTTTCTCACTTCGTATTAAAAAGGGCTCCGTGTAAAATATAAGTAACTCTGGATACTTTATTATTTAAAAGTCAAATTAATTAAAGTTAATTTGTAATAAAAAATTAAATTTGAATTTAATTCCTTAAACGCAATGTCGGTGTTTTAAGGCATTTTTATACACCCGGTATAACTCGAGCCAGATTAATTACTTTAAAAGTGTGATGGATTTGATGATAAATTACACCATGTATATTAACCGAACCATGAAAAAAAAGGGGGGTTATATTCGGTGTGTGCATACATATAAAACAATGTGATTAATGCTACAATTTATTCATTGATGAAGGCGAATTCCTGAACTGACGATTTCCTAATAGGTACCGATAAGGTTACCGTTAAGCCTTGGCGAACCGAAAATTATTATTCCCCGTTCACCAAACTCGTATAGCGAACTTCCACTACTAAAAGTCCTATTTAATATATTCCGTATGGGTGTGTATACGTATACATGGGGTTCTTGCATCTATTCGCTGTTATTTTTTTGTTCTTTTCAAAATAACTGCTAACATGCACACAAAGAACGTCCTTCCATTGATTAATGCATCAATTTTTGTGAAAGTTTCAGACCTCTGAAAGTTTTTACCCACGAGCAGACTCGAATATGAATCTGCTATGATATATATATATCAAACTTTTTTTTACAGAAATTGTAATTTCGGTAAATTCAATTTTCTTTCCGTAGAAGGGAAAAAATTGTAATTTTTGCAATTACAAATTGTAATTTGTAATTTTACAATTAAAAATTGTAAAATTGTAAAATCTGCGAAAATTGTAATTTTGCAATTTTCTCAAATTAATCTTAAAAATTAAAAAATAGTTTTTCTTTCACGGAGGGAATTGCATACTTATCGATTTTTAAATATTAAAAATATACATATATTATTATAATATATATTACAGATTTAAAAATAATTTTCTTTTAAGGGAGACGGCATTTTTTTTGCACTTAAACGCATTAATTAATTGCGCAAAGAAATAAAAGTGTGCATTTACCCCCAAGGTAGGGTTGGTTAATTTTCTATAAATTACAATTGTTCACATTTAAATTTTTAGTATCTCTAAACTAAAAACGTAGAAACCCCAAAATTTTCAAGGCCCGGATTTTCCCAAAGAGAACTTTACATATTTTCCTCGTTAAAGTTCACAATCGAGAAAATCTTTCCTGTACTCCGGCAGCTTGTGCAACGTAGAAAGGAATGTTACAGCAACTTTTACTTCATATTATACTAAAGTTTTCTCTTACGTGCCGAGCAACCTATTAAAGCGTAGTAAAATGCACTATTTTGTGCTTTCCTGCCTTCTACGCGTGTAGGTTGAATCCGAGGGAAAATAAGTGGAATGCAAAAATACGAGAAGTTCGAGCAAATATAATATTTAAAAAGAAAGAAAAAAAAAAGAGGCAGATACCGAGGAGTTTAAGTAGAAGGAAAGTTTAGTGTAACGCAATGTAACGGTGATGATAAAAGCCATGCAACGAAGAACCTTCTTTTTCCCTTCTCTCTCTCTCTCGCGCGTCTCTCTTTCCTTTTATTACGTGGACGTATTACGACTTTGCCCTCACAGGATATATCCGTTACAGGAATGTAACTTTACTCGATTCAACTTTAATCGCTTGGAATGATTTCCCGGTTTCTATATAAATACTTTTCGAAACCCTCTTTCGAGTATTAACGTCCCAGTGTTTCCCGAAGTTTCAATAAATTTCCATGGACCTTTCATTAGCTACTCCCTTTTCTTTTCACCTTCCGTTAGAAAAGTACGGGAAAAAAAACCTCGGTAATTATTTGAAACTGTGGAGGAACTGTGAAAATAGGAGAACTACCGGTTTCATGTATTTCCGTGGAAAGAAAAAGGCTGAAAAATATAAAAAGTCCGGATTCGAGATTTATTGAAAGAAAAAAAATGTAGGGTGGACGCCAATGCGAGTTGCGAGGTCGAATGTTGGCGGAAGGGTGGTGGTCGTGAGGGAAAGAGGTGTAGGAGGGGTAGGTAGGAAGAATTGTGGAAGGAGGTAGTAGGGTGCAGGCAGAACAGAAAGAAAGATGGCGCGTTCATGTTTTGTAGCTGTAGTGGTAAAACGAACTACGTATACACGTGTACAAAAAGAGGGTCTCTCACTCTATCTCTATATACAGCGAAAAAGAGGAGTTTTGCACTTGTAGTGGTAGCAATAGTAGAAGCGGTGGTGGTGGTGGTAGTGGAGTTGAGTCGAGTTGAGTTGGCTAGAGTCAAGATAACGCCAGGAACTCTCCTTCTAAAGCTTTAAGAATATACTTGACGATGACTATACAGGGTGTAACTTCTTTAATAACTGCAGCTCACTCGAATATTTAATCGTACGAGTTGGATTTTTATCGCGCTCAGGCCAATTTCGATCGGTCGCGCGGTTCCTTCCTCAGGGGTGGAAATAGGTTATTGAAATTCAGCGTACAGAAAGGGGGGGAATTAAATCTTTTAGGAAAATTAGGTAGAGGAGATGGTCGTTTCAGCAATTGCTTTTAAGATAATAAATTAATTCTAGGTAAATCCTAAACCGCTCCATCGTATTTCGTGGTCGTTTTTATTTTTGAAATAAGGATTGGCAATTCCTTATTTAATTTAGTAATTACTAATTTAGTCACTACTAATTTAGTAATTACTAATAATTTTTAGTTATTTCCTATTTATTATAATTTCGAACTGGAAATAGGGAATTGTGATTTTGGAAAAATGACAATGGATGGAATACTATTTTCCACCAATTCGTGATCCAAAGGAAGATAAGAATATATTCTGAACCTTGAAACCAGTTATGGTAACTGTAAAAATGAAGTTAGAGCCTCATTTCAATTTTTACTTCCACGACATTTTAGAGGACGGTCAAACCAAATTGTCTAGTAGAAAAGAGATTATTTTAGGGATATTTCCTAAAATAAAGAGTAAATTTGTTTTAGACAATTTATAGTCTAAAGGAAAGCAGAAATATTCTTAATTATGAAAGCAGTTGTGATAACTGTAAAAATGAAGTTGGCTTTATTTATTCTATTTCTTAGAAGCGCATTAAAATAAATTTTAAAATAAGCATGAATAATAAATACATGAAAATAAATATAAATATAGATAAAATAGCAATTATTTTTTATTTATTTTTTTTTTTTCAATTTTTATAAATCATGTTAAAATTTAGGTGTCTCTCACACATAAACTTTTTTTAGCGATCAGCGATTTTTAGCGATTTTAGCAATTAATTCTGAGAAAATTAGTAATGTTGAAATAAATCCTGATTTTTTATAGTCATTCTTAATTTTTACAGAAGCGCCGCCACATTTTTTGATAATTATCCGGATTATAATTAGGTACTAATTTTTTCACGGTAAAATTAGTACAGTGGAAAAATTGCATTAACTATTTAAAAAAAAGACTTGATATTTCACGGTCATTTTTTGGTTTTTTGGGATAAGTTACCGTACTCTTGCGAATTATTCCTTGCAGATTGCCAACGGGTACTAATTTCCTACCTTATAATTAGAATTCTGAAAAAAAATAGCATTGACTATACAACAATTCGTAATCCAAAGGAAGCAGGAATATCCTTAATCATAAAACCAGTTATGGTAACTGTAAAAATGAAGTTGGCGCCTCATTTAACTATTTAATCAGCTACATTTTCCAGGGCAGTAACGTAAAAACCGCTTTGCACTCACCATAACGTCCTGTCTTTCCTTTTTATGGGGAGAGGATCATTTTTATTATCTACCTCAAATCAACTCCTTTCTACCCAAGTACCTAATTTCTTCTTCATTTTATTTTAATATAATCATTCCCATGGGAAATATACCGAGACAACTTAAACCCTAAATTTCCTTATGCCAGCCATAAATGAGACGCAATAATTACAAAGCGAGAGAGATAAGCTTATGCATATATACCCAAACGACTTTCCGAAGACGTGCTTTGTTTAGATGGAGGTTCCTATTGAAGAATGAATTAGCGAGGCGAGACGAGTCGGGGATTTCGATAATTTCTACAGATAACGGTGCATTGTTGGAAACTACCCCCTTGCAAAGCAACCACACTGAGTCATTACGTTAGAAAGCGGAGGGTTGAATCGTCGTTTAATTATCTTCCGTTACAGCGAGTGACTCAAGACTTAATCTCTTAGTCACCATTAGTCCAGGAAAAACCGCATTAAGGGAAATTATCATTTAGGCTTATGTAGAGTGTAGGTATATTATTCCGTTTTACCCTTACCCGTATAATTCTTCCCGCTCACATATTTTCTTTTTCTATCCCCATCCCTAGTACACGTGGAACCCAGTTATTTTGTTTAGCCCTTTGAAGCGCAGTGGGGTCTTTCAGGGACCTGGTATCGGTTTTTGAAGTTTTATGAGGTGGTCTCAAAAAATGAGTAAAAATTAAAGTTTTAAAAATGGGGTTGGACAAGTCATTTCTAGGGGCAATTTTTCCCGTAGAATCGATTCCCAGGGTCGAATTTGACGAAATCCCAGCGGAAGTTGGAAAAAAGTAGGTTTTTTGAGGAAAAATGGCACTTCCCCCTGGATTTTGGGAATTTTGACAATGGAAATGGATTCCTCGGAAAAAAATACATCCGATATGGGTCTCCCGAAAGTGCGGAAAAAACTTTTCCAAAAGTCGATTTTTTGGGCATGCCTCCCTTCCCCCAAAAATGGGGTAAATATTAAAGTTTTAAAATCGGGGTTGGACAAGTCATTTCTAGGGGTAATTTTTCCCGTAGAATCGATTCCCAAGGTCAAATTTGACGAAATCCCAGCGGAAGTTGGAAAAAAGTAGGTTTTTTGAGGAAAAATCCTGTTTCCCGTTGGATTTTGATAATTTTTATAATAAAAATGGATTCCTCGGAAAAAAATACATCGGAAATGGGTCTCCTGAAAGTGCGAAAAAAACTTTTCCAAAAGTTGATTTTTTTGGGTACACCTTGGCCTTCCCCCAAAAATGAGGATTCTAAAATCCGGTAATATTTACTTAACCAGCAATGACTACTATTCGCAATCCTTATAAATATGACATATAAATATATGTGTATGTTGGAGCAGCTGGTACCTTTTTGCCTGAACCGTAGGGGAATTTGGGACCTTTTCCTGGAAACTTTTGTACCTCTCCACTATTACCCTTTGTTTCATTCCAAAAGGATGATACACCCTTCTCCTGGAAGAGCAAAATATTTTTTCGAGGCAATTAAATATAACGGCCACCCAGTGTCGTCCAAACATTTCCAATCGTTACCAATTTCGCAATGTTACGTTATTGTCCAAAATTCAAGTTCATCTTTTAGAGACTTTTCCCCCATATTCCTTCAGTAATGACCTTTAAGTGTTTTCAATTATCATCAGTTTCTCCGCAAGAATTTCCATGCCTACCGTAGAAATTTGAACTTCACCCTGAAACCTGTAAAACCACGTAGACCCCATTTTCACGGCAGCTCTCGAAAATCTGGAAACGGTCACTCCACCGGCTCTCAATTGGGTCCCAATGAAATCTCGTCCTAATAAAGCAGACGAGGTGAAGTAATAACTCTTGCATTTAATAACGATTATTGAGAAGTGTAATATGAAGAGTAGGAAAGCAGCGTGTGGGAATAACAGGTGATTCAAACGCGAAGGAAAGTCATGGGGAGTTCTCAATTAGTATTAGTATCAGGATTCCTCGTCGAGACGAGCGGGTATAGTAGTTAAACGTATATACATGAGCCAGAAGTATAAGCAACTATACATCAAGGGGGGAAATACCAGCGACGAAGGTTCTAAAATGTGGGACACGGTTCTCGGTAGCCACCCAATCCCCCACCAAAGTCTTCTTCTCTTCCCTTGACGCGAAATCCTCCGTTAACTCGGTACCTGGTGTGTTGTCTTTCTACACAACTAACGGAAAGAGCCATACCTGTACGCTGCAACGACTAAACGTCGTCGCCGCCGCCGCCGCCGCCGCTGTGTCGTCGTTGACGACGGCGACGTATCGTTGTCGTTGTTGTGTTGAATTCTCTTTATAGAAGATGGGATGCACCGTGTGTGTCAGCACGCACACAAAGAACGGCGACACAAGGAGAGAGAGAGAGAGAGAGAGAGAGAGAGAGAGAGAGAGAGAGAGACAGAGATGGATAAAGAGAGGCTTCGCGTGTATGCATGTACGTTCGACTCGCGCACGTGTGTGCGTGCATGCAGAGGAGAAAGAGAGAGACAGAGAAACACATATGTATAAATACATGTGTGGACTCTGAGCGCGTTCATCGTTCCAAGCACATCCTGGCACTCCCCCAGTGGGAGGAGGTGCGACGAGGGACAGATATCCGAGAGAAACACACGTTTATGCGCTCTGTTCTCTGTATATTTCAAAATATCTTTGCTTCTCTTTGCTCGCGAGCGTCTGCATTTCTTTTTCACGTTTCTCCTTTTCACTTTGTTCATTTCCCTGGAAAATGTTAAGCCAAGGGTGCTTTTAAATCGTGAAAGGAATTCGAACACAATAACGTTTGCGCTGACGTAGACAAAAAAAAAATAAATAAATAAATGGCAAGGGGGTAGGAGGGGGATGCAAAAATAAAAAGAGCGTCCGACTTTTGGTCGTCGATGTTTTAATTGACGGAAACGAATTTTGATAATCCATCGGACAAACGCCCCATCGGTGGTGGTGCAACGAATGCATCCAAAGGCATTTATTTTTGCGAGAAAAGATAAATACATGAATAAATGGGCAGAAGGGTGGGGGGAGGGGGAAGATGCAAAAAAAAAGAGTGTCCTCGATATTTTTTGATCGACAGAAATGAATTTTCTGTAATCCATTGGGCAAACGCTCCATCGGTGGTGCAACCAATGCATCCGACGGCATTTATTTTTGCAAGAAGAAAAAAATCAATAAATAGCCAGAGGGGTGGGGGTGGGAATGCAAAAAGAGCGTTCGACTTTTGGTCGCCAATATTTTAATTGACGGAAACGAATTCCGATAACCCATCGGATAAACGCCCCATCGGTGGTGCAACGAATGAATCCAACGGCATTTATTTTTTGCAAGAAAAGATAAATAAATAAATAAATAAATGGACAGAGGGGTGGGAGAGGGGCGCGCAAAAAAAAGGAGCGTCCGCCTTTTTGTCGTGGATATTTTAATTGACGGAAACGAATTTCGATAATCCATTGGACAAACGACGCCCCATCGGTGGCGCGCTGAATGCATCCAGTAGCGTTTATTTTTGCCAAAGGATGAAAAAACAGAGAGGAGGAAGTCCAAAGGGTTTTCGCCTTTAAATAGGATTAAATTGCATCGGAATAGGTGTAGATGAGAGATCCTTGGAAGCGTCTGTTGGATTTTCTCCACCGCAAATGGCAGCGGACCCGCTGCAGGTCGACCGGGGGCTTTGGTAATCGCTAACAAGAGGAACTTGTGTGCACGTACGTGCATGCAGATTCACGCTTGATCGAGTCGGAATATCTCTTCTGGATATAACAAATGGTTAAAGACTTTTTCCCACTACGTTCGGTTGGCTTCGACCTCGATCCCCATCGTCGAAATTCGGTCGATCGATGGAGCAACCCCTTGCTTCTAGGACAACGCGTGCCTCCGGATGCGCACACATATCAATGCTCCTTTTTCCCCGGCGTGCAAAGTCGTCCGCATTTCCACGTTTTTAGCGATCCTCTTTTTGTCCTTCCAGTCTCTTTGCGAGTGGAGCGCGTTATCGCGTTTGTAATCACCACCGCGAATCGCATCACGTACATATTTTCGAAGCGCGACGCCGTTGAGTAATCGGTCTTCGTCGCTGCGGAGCCAACCGCGGCACAATTGGCCCCAAGTTCCATGAAAATTTCACTTCCTCAAAGGTTTCGTGCCATTTTCCGCGCAATCTTATCGCGGGTATGATTTTTCTCGGGATTTTCTTGCCCCCGAACTTTGTACCGAGCGAACGCGGTGCAGGGATTAACTATTTCTCGTAGCAGCAAACGTGTCACTTGGTAATTGTGTTATTAAATTTCGCTTAATCAGTTCGGGACGCTGGGTATTACGTTTAATAGCTCGAAAACGTCGAGAATGGATTAACGTTTTGCAGGAATTACGGTATCGCCTTTACCAGGATTCCAGGCTGTAGGATGTGATATGTTTCATGACCCAGTTCTATGATACCTTCGATTTTTTAGTTTCAGCGTCGAGTTCGCATTTTCTCCACCCATTTAATGAAATTCGAGAGATTTTTTGTTAGTGGTTGTTGGGGAGACTAGAATTTTTGGGGACAATTTTTAACGTAATCCATCATTTTGAAATTTTTAAATATTTTAACAATGTTCGCTTTTGGATAATGTAAACAAAATTCGAGTGCAGTAATTAGAAATAATAAAATTATTTGGAATCCTTTTGGGTCCGCGAGCGAAATAGTTCATGCATAAAATTGTTTTTTTTTTAGAAATTGTGTTTATTTGTTCTTTGTTTTGTAATTTGATTTTTTATTCCTATATAAAATTAAAAAACAGGAATAATAATTTGTTAAAGTCAATCAAAATTCCGTGTTTGAGTGTTTGCGTGTTTTGTAAAATCTAAAGTTCGTGAAAAATTGTGCACCAGTGTAAACAAATTATTCGAAAAATCAATTCAGATTTAATTAAAAGGACTCAATTAATTCAAGAGACTTATATTCCCTGCATGGAATTCACGGACTGACTTTTTTTTTATTCCACCAATTTATTGTACCCCGAGAAAATAATTAGATCCCCGGGGATTCGAATTCAAACTCCCATTTTCGAGTATAATTAAAATGTCCGCTTTTTCTTATACCACAAGAACACTTCTGAATTCCCAACTTTTGCGGTAAAAAATCCCTCCGAAGAATCGTAAGAGATCTTTAGGGTTTCAAATTGCTAATTTAAGTTCTTGCTCTCTGGAGGTTCGGGGGTTAAAGGCCAGAAAAGTCACGTTCCAGCAGCGTATAGAGTTTCTTAACCCATTCGAGACCGAGTGCACACCCTGTGTCCCTATATGCTCACCGGTTGCACACTCGGTGTGCAACCGGTCTTAGAGTCCCGCCAAAAAAAAAAAAAAAATACGCTCTTGGGGACCTTGTTCGAAAAAAAAATCGCCGTCTCGAATGGGTCAAGCGACCAGTAAATTTTAGTTACCAAATCCAGGACCTTTGAAACACGAAAATTCAAGGCAAAAACCATTAACAGGTAATTCCAGAGCCGTGCAACACAAAAATGAAAGCGTCCCCGATTGTTGTTTATTCTGACATTTTTATAACAACGCTGTATTTCATACGTCGCTTCGTAAATTACGGAAGAGAGAAACAGAATGTCGTAAGTACCGGGCACATAAACGATACTCCTCATTCTTTCCTTACTTCTGTTCTTTCCTCGGTTCTTTATCATTTGTTTTATATCCCCGGCGTGACTCTATGCCTTGCCACTGCTGCAGCTACTGCTGCTGCTAATGATTACGCAATGCGTGGCCGTGAGAGGAACGCGCGAGCGAGTCCACCGATATGCATACACACGTACGTCGTTTGTGTCGTTGTCGTCGTCGTCGTCGTGGAGTTCGTCATTCGTTGTTAACAGTAGCAACAACAGCAGTGGTAGCTGAAGCAGCAGGAGCAATAGCAGTAGCAGCAGCCACATGCACATGAGACAACACCACGAGTGCGTGCACGTGCAGTTAAATCCACTGTGCAAAGCATCTGTCTTGAATATGCATGCAATCGATACTCTCTCGCCTCTACTTTAATCGATACGCATTCTTTTGTTTTCACGTATTTACTGGTTTCAAAGACCAGAGGTTGATCAAACAAGAATTTGTTTTTCTGCGCGGAGCAAAAAAGGAACTCGGAAATAACTCGTCGAGCCGACGAGGATCGACGCCAGCAATCGTTGCTGCGCAAAGACACATGCTGTGCAGTTAAATTTGGTTAATTTCGAACAAGAAATTGTGACTGACAGTAAAGGTTACACTTGAAAAATGTTAAAATCAAAAGAACCAATGGGGAATATTTTTTTTTTCACCATGGAATTTGGTTGATCGGGTCAGTTATATAGCAAGTGTGGTAAATTATCCCCTGCCGTGAAGTATAAAATAAGATATGAATTTGGTTTTTCCTGGAAAAACGAGGTTTTTGTTACTATTTTTGTGAGTATCGCGCGATAACTTGGGAAATGTACGGATCTAGGGTAAATTGCATCAAAATTTGGGTTATTAAAAGCTAAAACGAATGAAAATGAAGGGACCTCCTCGAATCAACGAAATCTTCATAAAATCATCTTGTTTTCCTGAACGGAGGAAAAGAGAACTCGAAAAACACGAGAATTGAGTGCACCAAAGTTCGTTCCCCCTTTTTACTGTATTGATATTAATGTATACCGGCTTTATTGCTTCTCTTACTACCTGTTTACAGTAAGATTTATTTACACTGCTGACTTTACTTACAAGTCGGTAAGAAGAAATGGCGAAAATCCTTCGTTTGCGGATTTTCGCATTTTTATTTGCCTCTCAGGCACTCGAGGAATCGAGTGGAAACGATTTAGTAGGTTAAAGGTTCTTTCCTTTCAAATTCTTCCGGGGAACCGGTACCCGAGACGAAGGAATACTTGCAGCCCCATCTTAGCACCCGTGCAAAACCTATTTGAAAATCGGCAATTGCTCTGAAAAATATTTTGCAAGGGATACTTGTCCCAGAAAATGCGCAAAATCGGCAAAAGTAGCAATAATCGATATTCATTCTTTAGTATCTCATTGCAAAAGTTGCATCTCCAAATTGTACGCCAAATCTCGCAAGAGCGAAGGCGGTGCTATGACGTAACACGGTATCATCTTTTTTTTTGCCACGTATCGTCATTCGAGAGATGAGAAAAGAGCAAAAGGCTGGGGTCTCGAGCGTGGATGGAACGAACAATTAAGGAATCAATTACCGCTATCGTTGAAACCATATCGTTATCATCATCATCATCATACAGAGATTTCAGCGCAGCTCATAATATCGAGTATTAATTTCAAGCCAGCCATTATCAGCTGGCGATACTTTCACCGTCGACCTTTTTCGTTGAAATCGTACACTGCTTGTAAGTCGATTGCAACGTCGTTTCTGACATTAACCTTGCTCAAAGTATAAACTCTACACTGCCGTAGCATTTGCACAGTAGAGTTTGCGACAAGGTCTCGCAAGGCTGTTGTCTTAATACCACTCGATCGGTTATAAAATCTCAGGTAATTGAAAATCCACGGACTCGAATCTCGAGTGTTTATGAAATTTAACGGAGATGTCAACACCGGGTAAAATAAATGAAATTGAGAATTAATAACACTAATGACTTATACCGCCGTAACGGGCGTATATTCTATCCATTCTCCGTCTCTCTCCCTCTCTCTCTCTCTCTCTCACCACAGGCTTCTAAACATCATCAGAAATATTTCCTGGTGAAGTAACAAACGTAAATGTTGCGCATATGACCCTGGTAGGATGGAAAGGGTGAAGGGGGAAAAAGAATTACGTAAAAGGTACGAGTTGTGTTGAGTCTCTCTTGCCTACATGGCTCCAGGGTCGAACACCCACGTCCTTACTTCATATCGTCGTCATAATTATGCGTATATATAGAGACACCCATGACGATTCCCGCTGAATCGATCATTAAAAAAGATAGAGCCACTTGCATATGCGATTCTCAAAGTAAGGGCTTCCAATCGCTTCAATTCATCTCCGGACTTAATGGATGCTCCTCCTTCGTGTCATTTCGCGTATCTCGCGGTGGAAATGACGAGAAGAGTGCCCGAAACACAAAGCTTTGCTAGGTTTGTTCGCCTAAAAATGCCTCGAGAATTTTCGAAATTCTTCCACACACGCGGAAATGGCATTCCCGGAGAGATTCATGCCCATGCCCACGCCCCCGCCCGTTTCCTTCCAGCAACAGCCCCGTTACAAGACAGTCACGCTCGAAATGCTAGTGCCCTTCTAAATTACCTTATTAGGATCTGGATGGGATTTCTCGGTTGCGTTAAAACTCTCTAATGAGACTCGGGAAGGCTTGTGGTTGTGCAAGACTGAAATAATTTTCCCTTTTTTTTCGTCTGGAATCGTTAAACAGAGACGGGAACTGTTTAGATCGAGCTGATTTTGGGGTACCATTGGCCCCAAAACGAGGCCATTGACGAGAATTTCGTTCAACGCCTGGCCGGGGGACCCCACAATTTTTATGGGAAAGTCTCCGGCTGTGAAGTATTTGGAAAACCGAGAGGGGTACGATATTTAGGTGACGTCATATCTAATTTAGCATTGTTAGAAGTATGGGCAATTCGTGCCCAAACGTGGGGAATTGTATCATCGTTTATGCGTGAATCATTGAGTTCTAGATGAGACTTTATGCAAATTTGCGTCGGGCAAGAAGACTTTTAAAAAGTTTCCTCGGTGCGTACGCCGATCTGGGATCCAGATATTGGCCATAGCGCCATGCGTGCGTGCATAATCTGGTCCCAGACGGGGTTTTATTCGAATTTCGGGCCGACAACTTATGAATAGCGACGATGTCAAGGCGATTGCGCAGTTAAAGTAGCGAGAAGGTCGAGCCAGAAGCCAGGAAATACAATCGCGTGTTTATTTGGGGAATCGATTTGCAATTTTTACCGAGGAAGCGACGAATATATGCCAATAACTGTTAATTTCCTCGGTGCAAAGTGCGATTCACCGTGCAATTTATCTCCCGGAATCATTGACAGACAGGTGTAATTGGAAATTCAGCGCTTCTAACGCATCCTTTGAATTTTGCTGCAGGTCGCCACGAGATAGAGAGACGTGATAAGAGCGGAAGGAGGTCGCCGATGAAGGGAAGAACAAAAGTCACTTCAATAGATGCAGGAGCGAGAATAGAAGCAATAATAAGTAAGAAGGATCATCGTCAAAGGAGCGATAAGGGAAAGACAGAAATTAGAGTAGACGTGGAAGAGGGAAGAAGAGGAAGACGACGACAGTGGCAAGAGCAGCGGCTGCGACGGAGTGTAGTGACAATAGCATTGTTTAAACGAAGGCAGCAGAAGCAGCAAGAGCAAGATAGAGAGAGAAGAATCGATTAAACAATTAACACCAGGTCTGATGTTAGCGGATATCAACGGTAACCTGGCGGATCTGAGAAGCGAAGCGATGGCGTCGCAGAGATTCTGTCTGCGCTGGAACAACCATCAGAGCAATTTACTCTCTGTTTTCGACCAACTACTCCATGACGAGTCGTTTGTCGATGTCACCCTGGCTGTTGAAGGCCAGCTACTCAGGGCACACAAAATGGTGTTGTCGGCGTGCAGTCCTTACTTTCAGGTATATTTATATATATGTATATGTCTATTCATCATTCTCATTTCTGACTCATCATACGTATACAAATTTACTCCTTTCTATCCTTTGTTTTCTCGAAGTACTATTTCTTTTGTGCCTTTTTTTTCATGTCTTTTTGTTCTCCAAAAATGGCGAGTTTCTATGCCGAAAAGTTTTGGAATTTGAAAATCACGTTGCCTTTTAGGCTCCAGGAGAAAAGATAAATTGAGAAATTTCGAAGGATTGTTTTTTTTTTTTTTCATAAGAGGTTTTATTTCTGGAAAAAGACGGTGTTTCAAATATTAAAAATAAAATTTGTACCTCCAATGAAGTATTCTAATTGTGCTAATTAAGTGGATTGGTAGAGCAAAATACGTATAATCTGTTTATGGAGACTGGAAGGTCGTGAATTTGTAGGAATATTTCATAACGAAATACATTAATATGAAATTTATTCTGTTTGTGGAAAATTGAATAACGCGAAGTAACTTGATTTAATGTGTAACGTTTATTAAAAATGCTTTTTCTATTTTTATTTTATTCCAATTTTTCTATTAATCAAACTTGTGAATTTAATAAATAATTCAATTTAACACATGTTATCGAAATTTCAATTTCTCAAATAATTTAAACAGGAGTTACCGATAAAAGTATTATTAATATTGCAAACTTGAATGAAATATTTCGAGTTTTTGCGATTCGTAGAGAATTTTGTTTTTCTCCCAAGATTCGGGACTACGCAATAAATCTTGTCAATCTAATTTTTATTAGCAACTATTCAAAGTGTAAACCCAAATATTGGAAATATTTTCGATAATCAAGTATCGCTAAATTCTGGAGATTTTCATTTCAATTTCCGCAAGATATTACAGAATCTTTCATTTTCGTAAATCGTCTACCCTCGGAGCAAGACATGACGGAATCTTTAATTTTAATAAAGCGTCTACTACCCCCGGAGCCATTATTTTCCTTCTCCCGAACCATTCGAAAATAAAAGAGAAACTCACTCTTTGGCGATCAATACCTTCCGTGCGTTACAACAATGGTCTATTGTTCGTGAAAAGAGGCAATTTCTGCTTCATTTTTAAATGATTTGGGGGAATCGAAACGTCTGGCCACCCCCTTGAACGATCATCAGGCCCTCCGCGCTCCCTTTTTATTACGTAACGGAGATCAGAACACGGGACGTACCTATTTCTTTGCAGGCATTGTTCGTCGGACACCCCGATAAGCATCCGATAGTCATATTGAAGGATGTTCCGTACGTGGACATGAGAAGTCTCCTGGACTTCATGTATCGTGGAGAAGTAAGCGTCGATCAGGACAGATTAACAGCATTTCTCCGAGTAGCTGAATCTTTAAGGATAAAAGGCCTTACCGAAGTAAATGAGGATAAATGTGATTTGCCGAGTATAACGTCCTCGTTGCTCGGCAATCAGAACGCGGTCCCACCGCCACCACCAAATCTTCATCGAATAAACCAAATTGGCTCGCATCATCATGTCTCGCAAAAGAGGTATCATCACATGTCGAGCCATCCATTGTTAGGATCAGCATTAACGGCTCCAAAGAGAAAACGTGGTAGACCGAGGAAACTCAGCGGTTCTTCCGATACACCGATGGGCGAACCAATGACCGGACAGGACCTGCAATCCTGCTCCGGCACGGATCTGGTACAAGGCTCGCCCGAGATGATGGAAATGAAGATGGGTTTAGATTTTCAAAGTGAAGCCAGTGCTAACAGTGCTGCCGGTGGCAGCAACAACAATGCTGGTACATCAGCTTCTTCTAATATCGGCAATAACAATAGTAATAATAATAATAATGCCAATACAAATCAAGCTGCCTCGTCATCCTCTTCTTCTACAGCTAAAAAGGATGAACCTACGGAAAATGGTACGGACACGCCGGATCCATCTCTCACAAGAATCAAAAGGGAACCGGAACCGACACCCAGCACTTCGGCGCAGGGTAAGTTTTTATTCCTAAACGATTCTCATGGTTTTTTCTCTTATCATTTTTATTTACATTTACACTTACAGTCTTTTTTTTTTATTTTTGACTTTCCTTAATAATCCTCTACGACTTCTTCCGATGTCGTTGCGACAACGCGCAAACCGAAGTTCCAACGAACGATTCTCGGTTGCACACGACTTTCTAACAATTGCTAACTCAATCAGTTTTAACCGGTTTATGTTAGGTTTTATTGGGACCCCGAAGAATACGTATGTTTAGTTGGTTTTAGGAAGACATTTTTTTTTATTATTACTCTCGATTTATCGCATAACTTTGGTATCTAGACTTTTTGGTTTTCTCTTTTGCGGTGATTTTCGGAAAATTAGGATTTTCTAACACTTTTGAGGTTTCACGAAGCTGAAGGTTGAAAACTTCTCACTATTTTGACAATTTTTCTTTTAGGAGCATGTGTCTTATTTGTTGGTACAAGACAGAACTGGGAAATTTGATTTAACGACAACCTGGAACCACGATTTGATTGAAAATTTATGAAAAAAATTGAAAATTATCTATAAATTGAAATATTCTTTAACCCGAGTATTAAATTAATTATCAATTCTTGTATTTTACATTTTCGAATCCGCGGCGTGAAAAATGTGAAATTATTAATAATTCATTCCCTCGAAATTAAGATCAAAATTAAACAAGCGATTTATCTTTAGCCAATAATTTTTCAAATGGTATATTTTCATACCAGGAATTTCTGAATTTTAAAATCCAGTTTTCGTTTATTTTTTCCAATTTAATCAATTTTACATTTAAAAAATGACAAGTTGTCGAATCTTTAATTTATCAAAAATATTTTGATTGGGAAAGTTTCAATCTTCAGCTTTCAGCAAAACAAGGGGTCCGTGTGAAATTGTTACGTTTTCATTTTCTTGTTTAATTTGAGAGACGCAAAATATTGATGGTCACGAGAAATTTTCATTCTAGCATCCGATGAGACGTTCGCACGGCCCCTCAGTAGACAAGGGAGCGAAGCGTACAAACAAGGTAAGAATTACCGCGATTAGCGCGCTTCTTACCCTCCCAATTTTTCTCGCGAGATCACCTCTCTTTATTATTATTAATTTAATGTGCCCACGATCAATAACCTCCCGTGTATCTGAAATTTCGTTCTTTGAACTCATTCATTACCTAACCAACAATAACATTTTCAAATATTGATTTCCGAAGAAGAGAAAGTAAAAAAGATACAAAAAAAATAATTAGACAGATAAGAATTGTTATGCCGCAAATTCGATGAATTGAAAAAAAAAAGGGTCCCAATATACTGCATGAATAATTTGCACGAAAGAAACACTCTTCATCCATTAGAATTACTGCAGCTTCCCTTTTTGAGTCGAACTACTTTGGTTCTGTTCAATTAAAATGAAAATGGAGACGTAAAAGAAAAAGGAATAAAAATCAGGGTCGATAATTTTTTTTTTTTTTTTTTTTCGGTTTTTTCCTCTTGCTACCTTAGAATAGCAAGAACTCAATTTTTTCGATTAATACAGTCCGATTAATTGTCTTTCATTGCATGATGTGTGCAAATCCTTAACTCCCGTATGAATCTAATAGGAATCGATTTTAGGGAAGACAAAGTAGCAGGAAGGTAGGATTCATTCGAGGTTTAGATGGTGGCTTGCTTTACGAATCTAAATATTTATAAATTAAAGCTATTTTTCATTTATGAAATATTCTGAAGGGCATTAATTATTGATATTGCTGAATATTTATTACAATTGCTTATTGAAATTTTTAGTAAGAAATTCGATGACTTTGAAATTTGAGGGGTTGAGGAATAGATTTTCTTTGGAAAATTTGGTTCTTTCGGAATTTATGGTTACTTGCAGAAATGTAATAAACTTTTTGAGGAATTAAAAAAATATTATATCTTTGCCTGTCACGAAATTGAAACCAGAGTAATTTTACTTTTTACAAAGATTCTTAAAGTTCTTAAAATTCGGAAATGTAAAGTAAGCCACATTCGCGTTAGAAAATCCAAAAAAAAATCCAAGAAAATGAAAATCAGATCGAAATCCAAGAAAACGTGCCTTCCAAAATAGAAAGATTTTGAGTTTCAAAGAATGACTCCTTATAGAATTACAAAAATCAGAGTATAGTTAAATATTGTCCTGAAAATCCCAATTAGTAAAGCAATATCTTAGCAAAGATACGAGATCGGACTTATCAGTAATGTACCCAAACGAGAAACAGAAAACCACATACATTTCTCGGTCAATGAGCAGCTAATTTGGAAAAAGTGTTTTTCCGCAGAAAATCGAGGAAACCAAAATCCGTAGTGAGAAAGTTTGTGTATTTGTTGTTATCCTTATTTGTTATTAATCTTGGATTACGTTATACACCTTTTTCTTTGCAGTAACCACTTTTAATCCACCTCACAAAATAATAATTAAAAACAACAAAAAAGTAATTAGTGTTAATTAATGTTAATAATATTCACGTGTTTCAAAGAAGCGAATAAAAAAATAATATGTAATTTTGAAAGAAGTCTTTCTATCTTTTATCACTCTGTCCCCGCACGAAATGCTTCGCTGCCATTGGCCACTTGGTAAAAGGAGGGGTTGGAGCCAGCTTTTAGCGGTGCTTTAATATAAATATAAATATATATATATATATACTTTATTTTTCCTTCAGAATAATTTATATTAGATTCAATCTTTATACATAAAAATAATGATATCATATCAGAGAACTCACTCAAAAACGCTGGTTTAACTATATACTTTGTTTATTTACTTTTTAACGTTTATATGAACTTATGATCTATATTACTCCATTTTTTATGTATTTTACTACATGCAATGACCTTTATATGACAAAAAAAAAACACCAAAAACTTTAGTCTAAAATGTGGAATATGTATTTCCTAATTGTTTAATTTTATTATCATTGACATTTATATGCGTGACGTGCTTGATTCTTTTATAGACTGACAAGAAAGATATTATTTAACGGATGCTTTAGCGAGTTTTACTTTTATTTTTTTTTTGGTATTGATATTCCTGAGCTGGAATTATGACGGCCCGATATTGGGCTGAAACAATAAAAGCCGAGTTAACATTGGGCCAAATAATAATCGCGTAGAACCACATGCGCTTCAGGATTTATTATCTTGACCCGATACTGGCTCGCTGCAAATTCTTACTTAGGTTCGAATTATTCTTGCCAAATCTCATTCAATTAGCCTTCGTTAGCATTTTTTATTATAAATAGCTTCGAGATACAAAAATATTTTGGATTGTTATTAAATTTCCGAAACTATTTAGAGTCAATGTATATGACATTTTCGGTCTCACTCATTTTTTACAGTACGACCCAAAATTTTGTTTCACTTCAATTGGGCTGAAACGATAATATAATTATTTAAATTTAAAGAAAAAAAAAAGTCAATTTGTCGAAAATATCACTCATAGCATTTTTTAACTTAATTAGCCCTGATTGAAAATAAGCAGTTCTTTTAAATTTAGAAGAAAATCATTTTTCTTGTAAATATAATTTTATTCGATTATGCATTTCGGAATTTCTATATTTTCAAACAAATCTCTTTTTAATTTTATGGAATTTAAGACTTGAAAAAAATTTGATTCAGTTTCTTCAAATTAAAAAAAAAGTATATAAATTTTCGTAATTTGAAAAGAATTGATTCTAATCGGAATTTGTAACGGTCCAACGTTAAACCAATGGGTCCAGGTGATTCCAGCCGGAGAAGTTATTTCATAGTCCCCTTTTTTCTGAAAATTCGATTTCCCGAAAAAAAAATTTCAATTCGTTTCAACTACTCGATAAAAAGCATCCAAAATACATGAAAAGCGAGCGAAAAGTTCTTTTGTAATATCTTTCGGAATGTCAGGAAAAGGAAAACGAAAACGAGTAAAATACAAAAAATCAGCACACAAAGCATAAGAAACAGAAACCCAAGAAAGGGATATTTTTCTTCTTACGTATAATTATTTTTCCTGTTACATATAATATTTTCTGGTTTCTGACGCATATCAATCATACAACCACAGAAAACACAACTTCGCGAGTGCTCCAAAATATCTTCTATCGTGGATTTAATCCGTGTTTTTCGGTAGTGCAAAAAAAAAGTTAAAACAAAAGAAACGTGAAAAATGTTTACTTAGTGTTCTCTTTGCGCAGGTGAGTTGAGATTCAAATGAAATCTTTTGCTGAAAAAGAAAAACAAATCAAAGAAAAATAATCGTCTTACCTTTTGCGCGGGGAAGCGAGGGACTTTTTAGCGAGGGAGGCCAGCCGTTTTTTCTTTTTTCGAAAACCGTTTATTAACCCCTAAAAAAAAACTTTGTTTTGAAAATACCAAGAGACACCAAAAAATATACTCTTTCAGGAAGCGAAGTACATTCATAACAAAAACCACAATTTTTGTTTAAAGAAAAAAAAAAGATTGTGTGTAGAAATAAAATGACGAGCAAAAAAGAGTCATGGAAAAGTTCTCGACTCAAAAAAAAAAAAAATTATAGCTACGTATATATATTCTTTTAATTTTTTGGTAAGAAAAACATGTAATTGGATCCTTTGAGGATCCGATGGAAGAAGGATTTTTTGCGTTATTTGTTAGGGAGCGTGAAAGTGATAGAAAGAAAATTAGCGCGCGGTTTTGACTTTGTATTGCTGGCTCTACCCTTCCTCTTGCTTCCCCCCACAAAATATAAGATTGAATTTAGATTTTTTTATTTTTGAAATAAGTTTTTTTTTTTCTTTTGTATTATATATTTTATAATATTTTAAGACAATTAGGGTTGCTGACTAAGCTGGTTGAAAAGAGGCTTTGCAATCGACCTTTTGTTTGCAAGGATATAGTTACATTTTGTCCGGAGGTAGCAAAATCAGCCCGGTTGGCAACTTTAAGTGCAGTCGCAAAACTGAAAGTTGATAAGTTTTCTTCTCAAATTTAGGTGGTTTTTGGAGAAGGAGGCAGTTATACCGAGGAACGTGTGTAGAGAATATTGTTCTAGTTGTTTGGCAATTTCGGGAGGAAATAATAGAGAAGGTGAGATAAAATTGCAATTTTTAAGGAAAATCTTCAAACGCGTTTGGAGGAATTGTTTTTTTCTTATTAATTTCATTCTATCCCGAAATTGCCATACAATTGTAGCAAATTCGATTATGCAGGTTTTTCAATGTAGAAGTAAGGGCGTATGAAAAAAGGTATCATTGTTGCAGCGGCAAAAATATACAGGATTCAAGCGATTGGTTAAGAGAAAAAAAAAATTCAAAATGAGATAATAAGATAATTTTCCAATTTTTTTTTCCAGATTGTTTGATGACGAAAATCAAAGGAACATGTCGAGGATTATTATAATTTATATATTTTCAAAATTTGTGTACCCTAATAATGCTAAAGAGAATTCAACAATATCGCGTAATTCTATTTTGCGTTTGCTTTGTTGGCTAAGAAAAAGTTTTTTTTAATATATATTAATATTTTTTTGTGGATGGTCTAGCGAAGTTCACAAAATTCTAAAGATAAAAATGCTGGAATAGGCAGTTTTTTTTTTAAAAATAAAATGAGACTTTACTCTTGTATATTTCGTTCTCCTCAAACATAAATCGTAATACGAAGTTTTTCAGAATTTCGTCTATTATTGGAAACTTTTTCTCCGTCTGGCAATAAAAAAGATACGATTTGCCTATTATTAACGGCTAGAGATGGTCCTAAAACGTAAACATGGGGAAACTTGACTGTAACTTTATTCCTCGCAATAAAATAAATTTTGTCCAAACAACATCTTAGAGTTTTTAATGTTTACAGTATTTTTTCTTGTAATGAAAAGGGAGAAAATTTTACAATATAGTTTCCATAAAATCAGAGCCATTTTTTTCTATTAACAATTGCTTTAGTCAAAGTTACAACAATGGTACCGAGGTCACTTTCGTACACTGTGTCAGTGTCAAGGTTGGAAAATTAACCATTTTTTATTTTCTGCTTTATTTCGAGATGTGACTCAAAGTTGTAAGTTTCATTGAAATTTAATTAGTTCGAGTATGGTTATTAATTTTCCATTATCATAAAAACGATCATAAATATGAATTAATAATAAAAGGGAGTAATATTATTTTTTGTGGGAATTTTCAACTGATCAGAAATTTCAGCAGTTGAAAATTCTTTTATGTAGGAAGAATTTTCAAAATTTAAATAATAATTTAATCTTTGGGTACAACAGCAACTATTTTTTATTTTTTTTAGATTTTATAAAGTCAGGTAATTTTCAAGTCAAATTTTCAATTTATCAAAATTCGTTGTTGTATTTTTAAGTTAAAAAAAGTGGTTATTTTTTCTGACTTAACTGGTAACTTTTTCTAGTACGTGATCGGTTTCAAAATCCAGTGAAATATCCAGGAAATGTCCACATTCGGAAGAACGAAACTCATCAACTTTCAATTTCGCGTTAATCTTGGGTGTAAGATAACTTAAAGCTAGGTAGCTGTTTCTTCCTTTTTTCAGACTCCGAGGAGACATCGTCAAATTGCGGCGTGTCCGGAGCCGGATCGCAATCACCAAGTCACATACGTATCAATTTCGAAAGATGTTTCCGTAAAGAGTATAGTACAACAAATTTACACGGTAAAAATACAAGCACCACCACCACCACAACGTCAGCAAGTTCATTAGAAGATCCGCAGCAGCACCAGCAGCATCATTCAGACTCTGAAACGGAACAGAAAGTATCTACCAAGGAACATCTTCCCAGTGCCATATTTAATCTGGTCGCAGGCGAATCCGAAATAAGTCAAAGTGATTTTGAGGGTTCGTTTAAAGTCGAGAACGAGAGAAACGAAGGATCCGTGCGTGACTTTTGTGTGAAAGAAGGGGATGTTTATCGTTGTACCGTATGTCAACGTACCTATACACACATCAGTAACTTTTGTCGGCATTACGTCACCTCGCACAAACCTAACGTTAAATATTATCCTTGTCCTGTATGTTTCAAGGAATTTACACGTAAGGATAATATGGTGGCGCATGTTAAGATCATACACAGTCTCAAACCACAGGCTACTTTAAGCAGCGCTGGTGGCAACACCATGGGACAACATTAAGACAATTTTTCGAGAGAGCAATCGAGGGCAATTCTTTCCCTTTCCAGCACTTCTCTTTCCAGTTAACGCATTTTTTGCCAAATAATCAAATAACGCGAGAACCTGGGGTACGACGAGGAGGAAACTTTTGTTACAAAGTTACTGGAAAAGAGTCCTGCTGGAATTGGAAGGAAATCGAAGAAGAAACAAACATATCGCAGAAAAACAGCAATTAACAAATTATTTTGGGACTTCGGCGACGCGCGAAGTTCGAAATGATATGTTGGATGTAAAATGATAAGATTGTTGTAAAGTAAACCAAGAAGCGAGTCAGTTACTGTGTCAAAACTCAGTCCGTACCAATACCAATGATAGTGAGAAGTAGTAAAGAAAATTCGACTGATATTTGCACGTTGTAACTGAAAGTGAGAAGGAAAATCGTCGATTTCCTTTGTCAAAAAATAATCTGGAGGCTAATCCCATTACAAAGTTATGCGAATGGGAAAGTTGTTTTTTTTTGGGGGGGGGGGATTTTTTTCTTTTAATTAAATGAAATAATAATAAAACGAGCTTTACCGCGTGCCTTTCCTCAGGTGTATCGAGAGGGAACTCGCGGATGATATAAAGAAAAATGTAGGAAGGAGTGAGGAAGAAAACAAAGAGTTTATATTAATACGGTGAATGTTTTTTTAAAAATATAATCGTCATTGATTAGAGAAAGAAAAAAAAAACATCCACACAGTGTAAGAATGATGAAATCGTTTCTTAACAAATTTATTATCCCAAAATGTTGTGTGTTGATAAAGAAAGAAATTTAGAAGAAGGGAAAAAGGCAGAACGAATGAAAGGTAGAAAATACACAAGAAAAATATATATTATATTTAATATACTATCGCGTGTAAGAGAAAGAGAGAGAGAGAGAAATAAATAGAATATTACGTTTACTGAATGTAAGAAAAGGAGGGGCTAGAGAAATGATAAAAAAACAAATCAAATGTTATTTATGTCTGTGTGCAGAAGTCAGTCTTTGGAATATGGGATAGATTCTGATTGTTGTTGCTCGAAGGAACTGTTAGTAAGTTTGGACTTTGTCGGGAAATGTTGGATTTTTAGCGGAACATTTTATTTTGCCCCGAAGAAATATTTCTTTGAATGTAACAAAGTTATTTATTTTAAAGGGACTTGTCGTTTTTTGGATTTTACTGAAATAACGTCCTTTGTATGAATAGAATTTTTTTTTCGATTGAAAATTACATGGAATTTTTTGGACCGAAATAATTTTGTTGATCTGTGTGTAAAATAAGATAAATGTCAATTTTTTTTTTGCTAAAATGTACAATTTTAAAGTAAAGTGTCTTGAAATTTTGGCTCGTTGCAAAATTGGTGAAAAATAATGTGGAAATTTTGTTGTCCTTTCTCTCAAAAATAAGAAATAGATTCTAGTGTTCCAAAAAGGAGATTTTTCGGAATAGAATTTTATTATCGAAATACTTTGAAATCAAGATTTTCATTAAACAAGGAAAAATAATTGTAAAAAGTTTGTAAGTTCCCCCATTTTACAAATATTTCGAAACAGAACAAACCAAATCCAGTTTTTCAGAAAAAATACAAATATAAAAGAATTTGAAAATTCGCTAAAAGAAAGAAGGAAATAAATTCTAAAAATTAAAAGAAAAATTGCCGTTGGAAAAAAAGTACAATTTCACAAATTCCAAATTATGACGTCACACATAGACCATAAATAAGGGAAACTACGTAGACTGAGTAAATGCAATATAATTATTTACGACGACCGTTCGCCATGTTGTTGAGCCGTTGTGCTGTTGTCAAATTCTTTTTTTTTATTTTCTCTTCTCTGACGAGGAAGTTCAGAGAAGACGGAAACAATGGGAAAAAAGGAGAAAAAATATAAAAAGTTGTAGAATAGATCCTTGAAAAAAATGAAAAGGAGACAAAAAGTGGGAGAGTTTTTAAAAAAAAAAGTTCTCATTTAAGATAAAATTTTAATAATGAAAGAATTTAAAGAAACAGAAAAGGTAGTTGGATTGAAACACAATGTTTTCGACGGGGTAACTAAAGTTAACAGGAAATAGAAAAAGTAAGAGGGGAATAAGTGAAAAATATAATAATAAAATATGATAACGGGATATGCAATTCTCGAAAGACTGCAGAGGGACGGTTTTTAACGACACCAAATACAAGATAGTACTGACATTGGATAGACTGAAGGCACTTTAGTAGTAACTTAACGCCGAGCCGTGCTTTTGCCTCTAATCGAAACCGAATAGCCGTTGCTTGTCAATCTCGATATGTAGATATTATGATTATTCTTAGTGATTCAACAGCAAAGTCTCAATTTCCCGTTGTATTTCTTTTTTCTTCGCGAATGTTGCAAAAACAAAGCGCATTCAAGTGTTCCTTTTGCGAATTGATATCGTATGGAAGTCTGGTAGGAAGACATTTTGTGTTGGTAGAATTTGAAACTTTTGGAATTTATCACATTTTATTTACGAATTAGTACGATTCTTCCGTTGCAAGACGTTCTTCGGACAAGTTTGTGTTTCCACCCATTGTTGATCGAAGGTATTGGTGTTTCCATAAAGTTAAAATTGGTCCCGATATAATTTTCTGAAGTTCAGCTAAATTTGGACCACGAACATCATTCTTGTTGGTCAGAATAAAAAGGATAATGAATTTTACAATTTTATAATAAATTTAGTTACATGATTTTACGAATTACGATACATAGATTTTTTGTACCAGTAAATGTGATTTTTCTGATAAACACTAATAACTTTGTTTGAAACAATGTTTGGTTGCTTTGGAAATTATTACAACACGGTGAAATTCATTTTTTAAATAATATTCTTCTTCTGTGTGTCTTAAAATTTTTCTCTATTCTAACGATATGGCAAATTAGAATAAAAAATATTTGAAGTTTTCATTAATTGTAAGACCTTTAAAATTTGCAACTGTGATCCAGAAGGAATTCGAAGTACCAAAATTGATAACAATATATCTCGCAATCGTAATAAGAGGTTATTAAAGAATAATCGGACTTCACTGGAACCGACGAAGAAAAAATTTGATTAATTCAATAACCCTCGTTTGTTTAATGGACTTTCAGTCTACATAATTTCAACGTTTCAATGTTTACTCATCTATATACAAGTCGAGTCCCAGAAAGCCCTCAAAATTTTATATTAAATAGGAAATGACTTGAAACTAGAGAATCTAACGAAATTTAACTAAAAAATTGTAAATTACTTTCCAACGTAGAGAATTTACGTTAATTCGCCCTTAAAATATTTCCTTATTCAAAATTGTTTATAAGATAGAAAGAGATATACGTATTTACAATTTATAAAAATGTTGAAAATGAAACACGTTCAAAAATTGAATACTTTGTTGGTTTTAAAAAAAAAATCGTTTACAAAATTTATAAAGGAAGCATTGTTGAATATTTCGAGTACAAAATTGAATAAAGATGCCAAATTAATGTTATTGATTGTAGAATTTGATGATCGAGGTCAAATTCTCAGGAGCTCAGTGAAAAATAAAAATTAAATTATACGAATTTTAGGAAAGCTGCCAAAATATGATAATGAAACTATTTTAGTGTCAAAAGAAAGAACAGTGTAAAAATGGTTTTGAAGGAACTGCCAAAAAGAAAAGAATTTATATCTCAATTAGCAATTAAGAAGTACAAGCAATATACAAAAAGGGAAAAGAAATGAAAAGTTACAAATAACATCACGTTCTTATACCGAGGAGAAAAATTATAATCAAAATCAAAATAAGTAGATAATTACTTTTTATAATTGAATTTTCAGTAAAGGTAATTAATACAAATGAAAATATTTAAAGTATTGAAGATAATATATGTATACTAAAAGATAGTAAATTTTTACTACTAAAATGTAGATTTTTTGCTAGGATATTAGTCAAAGGAGAAATATAAAAAGGGATGTTCAGGTTTTATCAAAATGTATACGGAAAAAAAAATATCAATTTATTCATTCACTATAACATTCAGAGAAACAAAAGTATAGATAGATATATTATATGATAGAAGACACTTTCTTGAATTATTATAAAAGAAGAAACAGATTTAGAATTTTTGTATAATCGAGTTTGACGTTAAGCAAAAAGAGGCTACGGCGACGGTGTATAGGCTTAGTCGCGAAATGATTAAAAAAAAAAACAGCACTAAAAAGTAAAGAAATATGACTAGTAAGCTTACTATATTTTGCACTTTACAATAATTAATTATTGACTTCATCGTTTTCGTCTTCTTTTTCAGCAATAGCAATTTTCGAATGGACTACTAGTTTCCAATAGTTTTTCTCTCGAAACAGAAAATTATAATGCAAGATTCAAAGTCTGAAACATTTATTTAAATTTTAGTTTGATAATTTATAAGTTTGGGAAAAAATTTGTATGAATGAAATTTAATCAACTATTACAAAAAATTGAAAATTATTTGGTTTCTGACGAATTGTTTATATAAATTGGAATTCTTTTTTACGATTCTACATTTTTCAGTTTAGGAATTTCCAAATAAAAAAATTAATGAATTATTTATAAAAATTAATTATGTATCTTTATACAAATTCGAATGATTAATGAAGAATTTAATTTATTCAAAAACTGCAACATTTTAGAGATTCTTTGTGTTACTAAAGTTCGCAAATCAGAAAAATCGTGGCTAATTGTGACAAATCCAAAACCATTTATATTAAAACGGATTAAAATCGACTATAAAAAGATAAAAGTATCAGATGTGTAAAAAAATTATAGACACACATAAAATTTGTCTCTATCTTCGGTGTCATCTTTATAAAAATGTTTCAGACTGCAGTAAAATGTTAAGAAGTAGGTTAAAAATCTCTGTGGCAAAAACGGCAAATGAAACGAAGACGATGATTCGATATACAAATGTTTTTTTTCACACTAGTTGGGCATATAGACGTTTAGAAAACTAGAGGCTATATTATTACGATTTATTATTACAATGATTGAATGATGATGATAATGATTTTATTGCTACTGCTACTATTAATTATTATGATGATTATTATAAATCACACACTATATATACTATTATCAAATCGAGAAAAATAAAATGTTTTAATGATTGTTAAGAAAAGTGGGATAAAAGATAAAAGAAAGAAAAAAAAAGTATCGTACTCAAAGAAGTTTCATATTCATTTTTTTAGTTTCATATTAGTACAGATATCTTTCATTAATAGATAACATGAATTTGTGGTAGTTGTTTTTTTAAGGAGATATAATGAGAACAAGTTGAAAAAGATGGTATGTTTAAAGGGAAAGTTAAAGGTTTGAATTTTTATTGATGAATAGGGTTGAAACTAAGTCGAAGTAAAAGGCAATGTAGGATTTTCATCGCAAATAGAATGCTATCAAATGTTTGGGTTCCCATCGCTTTTGATTTAAAATTCCATTACCGCGTGGTTGAGAGAAAAGAGGTAATGGAAGACTTTTTTTGCTTCGACTTGGGAAATATATAGGACAGTTTGTCGAAGAATTTTTCTATTTTTTATGTTCACAAAGTTTAGGTCAATTACGTAATTTAATATGACGCTTTTTAGAAAAATGAAGGTTTCACTTGATCGAGGTGCAATGAGATGGAATTGGTTTAATATTAACCAAGAATTTATGAAGCAAAATATCGTTGAAATAAAATAAAATTTATTTATTAGAAATTTTGGATGAAATGTACTTTAAAAATAATTAAAACTAAAATTAGAAATGAAATACTTCTTTGAGATACTAAAAATCGAAAATAAGAAATTAAAGAATTTTAACCTCGCACATCGATCATTGAGACTTTCAATAAATCAAAATTTTCAAGTTTGGAACAAAAAAAAAATAACTTGATAATTTTTATTTGAAGCAAAAGCAGACAAAAGTGTTCAAAGGAATGGAATAAGTAGAAAAATTCTGTTTTCAAATAATCCGCATGAAAAATAAAGGAGTCCCTCTATTCATTGAATAAAAGATCGATAGATTATTTAAGGTTTATAATCTGTCCAAAGAAAATAATATCGTGAAATAATAAAATATACAAAAGAATCATACACATACACACTTATATTAGACATTATCCATTAGAATTTATTCTAAAGGTCGAGAAAAGATCGTATGGAAATCGAAATGAAAGGGAAATATTAGGGAAAAAAAATGAAATGGAGAAAAAACGAGGAAGAGAAAGAATTAATGAAAACAAAGTTATATATATTATGGCAGCGGCTAGACAGCTTATACTTCTGTGTATATCAAATTTTTCAAAGTAACGAGATGAATTTAAGAATTAATTATATTCAGATATTAAACAAAAAAATACATAAACACATTTTACACGAAGACATACAGACACAAAAAAAAAACATTATCAAATACATGTTAATCACTGAGAGGCTAAGACTAACTCAATTTTTAGGAGACGAAGTTATAGAAAATGCTATTAAAAGAATAAAAGTTGAAGAAGTACACTTTTTAGGGAAAAAGAGGGGGAAGGGATCAAGAAAAAAGTGTTATCAAAGAGAAACTCTTAACAATCAACCAAAAAGAAAAAAAAAATATTAAATTTAGAGTCTTTACAACTTGACTTAATTCTTAGACACATATTACTAGTTGTTAGCGACATTCGAAGTGGAACTACAACTGAAAACAGGAAAAAGATATTGAGTCGTTCTAGCAGCGAATCTTTTCTCTCGTTTTTGAAAGTTTGGTCTTTTTTTTTAATTGACGAAAAGAGCAAGAAATTTCTTCTCCTTATTTTTTTTCCTCTTAAAAATGGGATTACCATAACCAGTCAATATAACAAACATATAAAAGATTAATGAAAGAATGAAACAGAAAAATATAAAGTTAATATTTTATAAGTTGTTCTTATATTCAAATGAAAGGAAAAAAAAACATCTCTTCTCTCGTACGTGTCTCTGTCTCGTATTTATATATAATATTATCATATAAAAGAAATACGTTTGCTTTTTTTTTGGTAGCATCCGAAGATCTAAGTTACAAAGATAGCGGTGTTTCATGTTTAGATTTTATTTTTATAAAAATTGAAGTTCTTCATTAATCGTATCAATAATGACTTTTGTTGCGTTCATTTGAATTTGATGTTTGATGAAAAAAAAAAAAATAATAAAATGGAGACAGGAATAATTAAAATATGGATGAGCGAAGGGTGGGTTCAATTTTACGAGGCTTAAAAAGCAGACTGTGTACTATTCGGGTAGATTTTTAATATGTATAGAAAGTGAGAGAACAAAACAAAAACACATACATATATAGTATACTATTAAAAAAAATGTAATGATGGAAATGGAAAATTATTATGGTAACAATCAGAAGTAGAAGGAAAGAATGAAATTATTGTCGCATAAATCAATGTTCGTTTTAACGGAAAAACTTCTTTACGGTCTCAAAAAGTAAACAGAGAAGTTCTTGAAACGATTTCATTTTTAATTGGAAATTGTTGATTTGGGGAAGAATGTGTATATGTTTAAAGAAATATTTCTAAAATGTTTCTACCGTTGCCCAAAAAAATTGTTGTTTATAAAACTTTGAAAATTTATAACTAATAGTTTTCTCGTTCTAGTTTTATTTTTCGTTCCTGTCTGACACAAAATGCAGTGTTTGGAAATTGAAAATCAGAATTTTTATATTTGTGGTGTAAATTTCAAGATGATTTGTTGTTTCCCGTTCTTAATTTCAATATTTTACTCGATTGCCATTTTTTTTTTCGATACCTTTGGAACAAAACGAATATGAAAACTTCTCTGTCTACTTAGAAATTATTTTCTATTTGCTTACATTCGGCTGAATTCTTGGCAAATGTTGTAACAATAATTAACGGTTACTCAAAACGATAAAATCTAAATTTTGTATAACAATGAAGATTGAAAACTCGTCTAAAAATATATTTTTGGAAACATACTCTTAATCAAAATTCGGAATTAGACCTGTTTAGATACGAAACTATTTTGTAACTCGTGAAGTAAATTGAGATAGAAAAATCGAGACGAAGTATCGGAAATTGAGATTGATCGAATGAAAAAATTGGTCGTTATTAAATTTCATCGAAGTTCGGGAATTTAGTGCGTTGAAAATATATAAGCCAATTAAATCTTTTAACTTCATCAATGTTCGAGGCAATGTAATATACGGTCAACAAAATTCCAGCAACTGATGAATTTTAATTTCACAGAAACGTACGAATTTCCTAGAAATTTGTATTGATGTTTCATTGCGTGTACTTGATTCTTGCGATAATCATAATTTACTATTACTATTCATTATATGATTAATTATTATTATGATTATTATTATTATCATTATTATATATATATTATAATATATATAAACAAAAGTTATATCGAATATATTTTAGCGCTAGTTGGTAATAATAATAATAATACCTATTAAACGTCGTTGCAGTTTAAAAGAAATATGGTGAATTAAGTGGAATTATTATTGAACGAAGTGACGGTGGAATAAAAAAAAAAGCGGAAAACAAAAATTTATTATTCGAGAACGGGAAATGGTGACAAAAAGAATAGGAATCGTTAAAAAGTCAAGCGAGAATGTTGATATACAAATATAAACAAAAAAAAGTGGAAAAAGTGAAAATAACGCGTCAGAAAGAAAAAGTCAAAGTCTTTTAGTTTTTTATATATACCTACTTTTGACAAAGACACGTTGAAAAAATAAAAATTTAACGTTTATTAAGAAATTTAAAAAAAAAATTATTGTGGGATCTAAATGCGAATACATGTTAAAATATTAATCCCGGTTTGGTGCCTTTTCTCTAAATATTTATATTAAAATAAATAAATGAGAAGACGAAGATGTTTTAGAAGAAAGAAAGGGAGAAAGAAAGAAAGAGAGAGAGAGAGAGAGTAAAAAAACAAAAGAACACATGATAAAAAGAAATTAAATTTTTACAAAATTTATCGAGTAAAATGATACAAAAAATTGTTAAGAAAAAAAAAATGAAATGTAAAAAAAATATGACGCATCATTTGTGAAATGAACGTCACACTCTAGTGCCAAATAATGTTGTGACCTCGGGGTTTAATTAAAATGGGGTTTTCATTTTATTGAAGGAGAAAAAATATGAAAAAAAAAATCAGTTTTTCTTAATGAATTTAAGGAAACACCAAAAAAAGAAGGTTAAATTGATTGTTCTATTAAAGGAGTAAATTTTAAACGAGAAATTAAAAATGATGACCATAAAAATTTTATAGGGGAAATACATTTTTTAGGTAAAGAAAAGTAAAATAAAATTTATGGTACGGAAATAAATTCTAATTAAGAAATTAAATGGATAAGGAAAAAAAAACGAGTTTAATGATAATGTTAAAAACTTATGAGGACTTCTGAGGAAGATTTAATAAGAAAGAAAGCAACATGTTGAAAACAAAAATGAAAATTAACGAGTCTTTTTCTGACGCTGAGTAGAAACTTAGTATATTTTATATGCACTGATTGTTTGTTTATGACTATCGATAATAAAACTAAAAAAAGAACGGTGTTCAATAGATTGTAATTATATATTAATTAATTATATATATGGAATTATTATTATTTTTTGTCTTGATATTAAGATTTTGCTTGTCACTCTTGTCATTCACTACTGCGACACTTTTTATTAGCGAAGAGTAATAATTTGTTAATTTAATATATACTTTTAAATTCTAGTGGTTCTCTTTTTAGGTTTTTCTTTTTGTAATACTTTGTACGGCGACTATATTGGATGAGGTTCAATAGAATTGGACGTGGGGCTTGGAAGCCTGCCTTTCCAACAACATTCAAGAAGAATTCTCTTTTCTCGAAAAGTATGATTTTCATATTTTTCGATACATTCAACAAAATCGTACACGATTTTTCAAGAGTCCAATTTTTTCCCCCGTACAATCAATTGAATCTCATCCGATATCCTGAAATTATGATTTTCTCATATTCTTTGTTTTGGTTTGACTAAAAAAACGAGTATGTTTTCGATACAAAATGTGTGGAAAATGGAAGAAAGGTTTTGACGTTAACAATTTTGTTTTTTTTGGAATTTACTATCGTTCTATTTTAAAAAAGAAGAGAGAAAATATTAATGAGTCAATTTCACGACAAATTTTTCTATATTTTGACTAAAAAATTTTCACATTGGCAAATTGAAAATCAAAAAGTGCAAAAAATTACAAAAACGATGAAATGCAAAACTCGCAAAATTTAACAAAATTGCAAATTTTTTCGTGTCATTTGCGTGACTGAAATGTCTTGGTTTCAGAAATTCTTTTAAATTTTACGAAAAAGAATAAAAATTATATTCTTTTATTGAATAACATTAAAAGTCAAAACCAATGTAAAATCTTCGTAGAATAATTGGCAAAAAATGTAAAAAAAATAGAGGAAAAAAGAGAATTGAAAATGGTTCGATTGAAATTAATGAGGTTGCAAATTTTCAAAGAAAAAATTCAAGTCAATTTAAAAAAGCAAGAAATGTTCTTCGAGAAAGACGTAAAAATTCGATTTCAAGTCTATTTGTCATGGGAAATGACAGCGATAAAAATTAAAATGAAGGTGTTACATGGTTCTCATTCAGACTACTGAAAAAAAACCACGTTTTTCGAACAAAAGAATGAACGAGGAATTATTTATAAGTGCGTGAAGGTGATCAAAAACTCGAGCAGCTAATTTTTTTCGTTCTTTTTCTCTTATCATTGTTTTCGTTCCTTTCAAATAAAAGAAAAAACATTTTAACACAAGACTCCGAAGAAAATCAAACAACTAACAACCCGAATAAGAGATTGAGAGAAAAAGGTAACTAATATTACTAACAATGCACTTAATTTTTATGTACAGCCACTGCATCACGAGAAACGAAACCGTAGAAACATAGAAATTAATGCGAAGTGGGATCATTTTATAGTAAAAAAATGAACTGAAAGGTAAATTCTAAGTCCATATCTTCTACTTTTTTTCTTTTTATAGTAAACTATGAATTATCCCATTTCGCGTGAATTCGCTGTTGTTTTCATAATAATCAAACATTTTTGTTGTATGTTGCTTTATTAGCAAAAAATTGACATTTTTTTTTGTTTTGTTTCATTGAACATGTATGTAAAAATTATACTTTTGTTTGTTTGTATTAGACCATGAATTGAGAACCAACGCACCGTTATACTTAGCCAAAAATTACTTTTATTTAGTTTCTTTGATAGCTTTTAGTTTGTATGTCATTTGTAATTAGAATTATGTTTTCAAAGGTACCTCAATTTTTGAATTGAGGACCTTAAGAGCCGGTTCATTTTCTGCAAACAATTTTGGCTTCGTTGCGCCTCAAAGATTAATGAAAAAAAAAAACAATTAATGTAAACGAAACAATTTGTTGCAATTCGTTTGACAGCTTCTAAAAATGAAATGTGAAAATTCCTTCAAATATTTTCTACCGAATGTGTATAATTTGTATAACAATTTCGGCAGAAATATCTGACGAAAATTTTTCAGCTGTTTTGCGATGCGCAAATGTTTCTGGAAAAAAAAAATCAAGAAAGGGCAAATCAAAATTGACGAACGAAAAATGAGTCGAGTAGTCAATAAGAAATTCTGTAGACTTTTTCTCGAGTCAAGTTAATTGAGAGAAAGCTGCAGAAAGACACGGAAATATATTTTCTATAGATTATTATTATTATTTTAATATTATTATCATTATTATTAATTTTTTGTTTTTGCATGTTACGTTGACAAAACAACGTTCTTTGTTGATTTATACATTTTTTTTTAAACGAAAATATAAATGGAGAGAAGTAAAAAAAAATATATTCTAAATAAATATATATTATGATTATTATAATTGTAACTATATTATATTATATTATTATTGTATGTATGGTTTGTTCGTTGCATTTAATATCTTTTTTTTTCCGACTTCACAATTTAATAAGTACACACGATTCATTGTTACGCCATTGAATTTATTATTTACGTTTTCGCTTAATTATCAAATTTGTGTTTTAGACGAATATATATATATATATATACACTATCGATTGTTTTTCTATTTGTAATATTAAAAGATTTACTTTTTTTTTTCGAAGATTACTGAGTCATATCCAGTCATTTTTTTAATAATGTATGAGTGTACATGTTTTTACAGTGAAAAGAATTTAATAATTATCCCAAAAAAAGGTGGAGAACAAAAAGGTGACGAAACCGAGAAAGGAAATATGTGTTTTAAAATGTCTTGTATAGTACAAAAAAAAAAACAAGATCTCTGTGCTCGAAGAAGAGCTTTTGTTTTTGCTGTAAAAAGGTGTACAAAATTGCGGTAATCTTCTCTTAGGGCGAAAGTTTTCCTTACGCCAAATTCATTTTGATGGAATGCAAGTGAAAAAATAGAAAAATGCAAAAATTTGAAATTCGAGTAAATTGTTGAAATGAAGAAAAAAGAAAATTCTTGGAAAAATGAATTAGCAGGAAAAAGAAAACTTTCAACCCTTTTTTTTTCTTTGTATAATATTTTTAATCTATTTTCTTTCTTCTTTTGTAAATAAGCTATGAATATTTTGCGCTATGATTATTTTAGCCTGAAGAAACAACAAATTTTATGATTAAAAAAAACGAAATATACATATATCACACAGAGACACGGAGAGAATGCAAATTGTGCATATATAAATAATACACGTATCTAAAGTAATGCAAGAAAAACAACAACAAAGCAAAAGAAAGAAAACGAAATATTATACCTTTTTCATATAATGAATGTTGCACGTTTAATTACAACACATAACAACGTTACACGCGTAAATGATAACGCGCAAGAAAATTATTATTTAGTTATGATTTTATCATTAATATTATTATTATTATTATTATTATTAAAGAATGGTATAATTTTATATTTGTTCTTTTATTTTATCCGTAGCGTTTCCCCGTTTTCGTTCCTTTTATTTATTTCATACTACGTCTAAAGTCCTAAACAATCTTCGATTTTCTTACTTTCTCGAATTGAATTTGTCCATTTCAGTCATTTCGAAAAGTATGTCATCGTAGAATTGTTACAATCTCAAATGGCGATATTGAAGATTTCCATTTTTTTGATGGATAACTTTTGTGGTTGAAAAATATACATTTGTTGTATATTAAAAAAAAAATTTGCAATTTTCCAAAAGTGATTTCGAAATTTTTTTCAGAAAGTTATCACAAAAATGGAGATCCTCAAACCTTTCAAGTATTAGTTTGTTTGAAATTAGTTCGTTTTTCCTTATTTTTATATGAATTTTATTTTATAAAAAAAAATACTTTCCAAGGATAAAGAAAACTCGACAAAAATGAATTTATTCCTTAAATACGAGAATCATCCAATTACTTTCGCTTGGGAACTATTTTTTACCAGTAACTAGAAAATTTGTTATTCAATTATTGTTCACTTATGCATGTAGTCCACTTGCAATTAGATTGTTCACTTAGTTGCAAGAGCAATGTTCATCGAATTATTCCGCAGGGAAAAATTGTCACTGGATCCAAGAAATCTCCAAAACAAACACGAAATTCCTCCAATTTTTATAAATCTTCTTCATGAAATAAATTCCAAAGATCCAATTTTTTTTTGGACCAAAACTCCTCATATTTTCTCCCGAAAACCTAAAATATCGTACTTTTGGATCCAACGTGTAATTCTTCCCTGCATAGAATTGCATCAAACGTACCGCAATTATGCAAACTCCTGGTAGTTACCTAGATTTGAATTTTATTCTAGAACGTATTCGTTGAATGCACTTTCTTTAAAAAAAAAAAATTTGAAAATCTCGATTTTACAAAACTCGTTTCTCTTGCAGGTGAAAACTTCTCGTCGACGAAATCTGAAACAACCGAAACGTGGAAAGAGAAGAACGCACGAGGCGGACGCACGTCCTCGCCTTGCCAGGCACCCACGACGGAGTCCACGTCCTCTCGACTCTCCAATTTAACGAACACCAGTTCAATTGCCACGACCGGCACGCAGTCCACGACCACGACCACCGGCACGCTATCGAACGCGATAAGCAGTAGCGGTACAACAACGACAAACACAACGGCGATCACCACGCCGACAACGACGTCGTCCTCGTCGTCGACGCGCGGCTCCTCGGCCTCTCCGGCGACGACCCCCGGCAGAGCGAGCTTGAGTCCGGGCTCCGTCAATTCCCCGGGGAGCCAAGGCACGATGTCGGCACCGTCCGGGCGTGGGGTGCCCAAGAGACGCATGAGACGTCGCGCCACTTCCCAGTCGCAGGATCCGGCGGAGCAATTGACCGAAATGTCCGTCAGGGGGTTGAACCTGTTCCGATACGCGTCCATCTCGGAGGGTGTCTACCAGTGCACCGAGTGTGCCAAGCTGGACATCCAGAAAACGTTCAAGAACAAGTACAGCTTCCAGCGACACGCTTTCCTCTATCACGAGGGCCACCAGCGTAAGGTCTTCCCCTGCCCAGTGTGCGGCAAAGAATTCTCGAGACCGGATAAAATGAAGAATCATATGAAAACCGTTCACGATTGCTTCATGCCCAAGGATTGCGTCATGCCTTTCGGTTTCTTTCTCCCGCCGTAGCAGGTGGACCCGAGGGCGAGGCAGGGTGACGACCGGTCCAAGGAACAAACCATAGATTAATGAAAAAAAAAAGAGAGATCAATCGAGAAACGACACAAAAACAGGATATTCTTTCTTATTATTTAATGGGTTTAGTAACTCTACCGGTCAAGAACTTCAAATTCCCGGCATGGTTTTTCAGTTGAATTTTTCTTTTTCTTTGCACCTCCCCCCCAAAGAATCGGGTTCTTCTGCGGTTTTCAAATGCTTCCATTTTACGTTTCAAAAATTAAAACGATCCATGAGGAAAGATTGCGAGTGATTGGATGATCCTGGGAGGTTTCCGCGGGTTTCAATTTTCCAAATTTTTCTCCACGGGTTCTCGGGAGCTTTGGAAGTTCATTGGAATGGAGGAAAATTTCAGATGAAGCTTCTTTTTTTGTTAATTCCATTTTTTGACGGTTTAAAGAATTTTTTTTTGGAGGCTAATTGTTGAAAGATTGGAACCTGTGGATAATTCTGGGATCGTTCGCGCTTGCACTTTATCTCTGTCATTTGTTCTTAAAATCTGTGATGTTATAGAACATTCAGGAACGTTTCGAACGTCTGTGATCCTCAAAAAAAAAAAATACCTACGAATTTTGATGAATCTTTTGTCCGGGTGCTTTTCGAGCCTTTTAAAATCCCCAGAATCTGAAAACGCAAATTTTTTCGGGGTCGTCGTGATTTCAAACGGTCCATGAATTTTTGTTACTGAAATTGCAAGATTTTGTTTCGAGAGGATAGAAAAAAAGATTTTTTTATGCATTAGAAAATGTTACGAAGCTTTCTTTACTCGAATCGTGTAGGATAAAACGCGTCTTTTTTTTTTTTTATAAAAAATTAAATAACGTTATTATTACAAGTTTAAAAAATAAGTGAAGCTGGAGGTTGCACGAAGGAAAGATTTTTATCTAATAAAAAAAGGGGGGATTTAATAAAAAGAATATATCATATAGAAGCAATACTAAATTGAGGCGTGGACCAAGTCCGTGATTTTGGAAGAAGCAAAATACAGCAATACAGACATTTTAGAGACTAAGGAAAACAATTTGAAAAAAAGAAAAGGAGAAAATAATGAGAGTTTGGATGAAAATTCTCATACCAAAAAAAAAAAATAGAAGCCAAGAAATATCTACAATCTCGATACATATCTAAAACAATTCTAAAGACAGCGAAACAACCTAAGACAATCTTTGATGAATTGTGGAATTGATTGTAATTCAAAGTAATAATATGGTCCTGAAGGAGAGACTTTAATAATTTAAAAAGAAAAAAAGGAAAAGGACTAACCGTAAAAAGATGAGAAAGGATTTTTATCTTCCAATGGAAATTTAAATAAGAAAGAAATATATGTGAATTCCAATGGTGCGTAGCCAACCATTAAATTAGTTAATAGAAAAAAAGCTTAACAGAAATGATGAAACGGAGAAAGAAAGAAAGAAAGAAAAATATATATATATATATTTAGATAGAGCTATATGATGAAAAAAAAATAGCAAATATATTATTATATTTACCAGACAGAATTATATTAATATCGAATACCTCGGTTATAAGGAATGGAGAAGATCGAGGTTTAAATTAATAGTAGAAAGAAAGAGAGAGAGAGAGTCTTCTTTTGTTTCTTTGCTTATGGCGTCGAGAAAAAATATCCGTGAACAAAGGAAATTAGTATTTACTTACGTTTATTGATAACACAAGTGAAAGGAAACGATACGAGCGAAAAAAAAAAAATTATCGAAGTGTCGAAAATTGTCGAAGGAATCATTTTGTAGGTTCCAAAGACAATTTTGAGCATTTTGATGAATCGTGGTAACAAAGAATGCTGGGAAATTTCGGTTTTTTTCAATGGCACTTTTGAATAAATATTGCCAATTGCAATTCCCGAAGTTGCAGTTTCATAGGATTTCGTATCTTCCATTTGTCAAAAAAATTCATTTTTCCTGTAGACAAATTTTCTTTTGCTGGTTCAGTGTCGAAGGTTTCATGTATCGGTGGGTTACAGATTGTGCAAATCGGGAATTTCAATAGGCAATATTTTTTTGCGAGCTTCTGTCGTTTAAAAAAATGAGAAAAACCAAAATTTCAAATTTTCCAGTATATTCGGCTTCCACTCACTGGGGGTAAAGAAATAGTTGACAATTAGTACTGCAAATTCGATCAGTATCGTACTTGTGTTATCGGTAACCTAAGATATAGAAATGAAAAGGAAAATTAATAAGCAAACTCATGAAATTATAACGAAGCGATAACTGCACAGCAGTCCTCGTTAGAAATTCTGTACAGGAACGACAATTTCTCTTTTCTTCTTTTTTCGAGGGAAGGAGAGTGTATTATAGAGATATTGATGCTAAATATGACTATTATTATTATTATTATTATTATTATATTATTAATATTATTATTATTAATGTTATTGATAATTAATTTACCACTGCATTAAATGTTTACCTCTCTCTCTTTTGTCTTCCGAGACATTTTTTTCACAAAATAGTTGAGTTCCTTTTACATACAATCGTGCCTTTGTTGAGAAAAATGACCCTAATAATCGAAAAATCTTCCAAAATTTCATCGATGTCGTATTTATGATTGTAATCGATTAGAATAATGTTAAACCTTTTTTTTTATACGAATTAAGCCCTAAAATCGTGATCGAAGAAAATCTCATTTTGTAGTTAAACGAAATTATTATTATATATTGTTTCGTTGTGTTATTCTCTTAATTATAAACAAACGGTCCGATTGTATCGTAATGAGGTAAAAGTTACAGTTCTTTCTTACAATTATTTTTTACTATTAATCGTTATCGTATATTGACGAAGAATATAAAATATTATTATGATTATTATTATTAATATTATTATTATTATTATTATTATAGTTACATTTAATATTCTTATTAATATTATTATCGTTTTCTTTTCACGAGTAAGCAATTATTAATGTTTAGCTATGGACAAACGCAACGATAACATTTATTACAAACTAAAAAAAAATGGTTTAGAAAAAGTAGCGAACGAAAGAAACACATGAAAAGCAATAGCAGCAGAATTTTCATTTTAATACGAAATAATCTTTTCTTCCGTACCTACAAACATTAATTCTTTTTTTTATATTTAAGGATTTAAAACAAATTGATATAAAACAAACGTAACTTGCACAAATGTACGCACATGTTATTAATTATAAAAAAGATAAAGTTCAGGTACGTGGAATGGCTTTTGACACTCGAAAATGGTAAAAAAAAAGTTATATTGGAAATATTATGTAGAAAGTTGTGCGGTTTAAGGCGAGGTATTGAATGTAATTAACAAAAAAGTTTTTTCTCTAACAAAAATTTATAGGAGCGTGGTGAAAAATTACATTGACGATTTTGACAAATCTTTCCAGTAACAACTGAGATTTGTTGTAAATTTTTTTTCCAGAAAAAAGGACAAAATAGTTTTTTTTTGTTAATTTTTTCAAATTGTGTAATCATAGACGAGTTAAAAAAAGTTAAAAATTGTGTTACCTTTCTAGAAGTATTTTGAAAGCGTTAGATGCCAAATCAAAAATCTGATTAACAGTAAAAAGTATACAAACACTTCTTCTTCAAATATTTTCATAATCGATCTTCACTTTTCTACTTCTTTTTGTTAAAAAGGATTTATTTGCTATATTTTTTACCGCAAAACAAAAAATTTTGAAATTGCATAAGTTTAAATACCAACTGGTTCCTTGACTCGTAGATACTAACTTTTATTTCTTACTTGTTTTTTCCCAAAAGTCTCCGGAAATATTAGAATATTTTCTATATTTGGTAAATTTAAAGTTTTATTTTTTTTTAAAGAATTTCCGATTCAAAGAAATATCTATTCGGAGACTAATTTGTTGAATTTACAAAATCCTGAAAAAAAAATTATATTGTGAAAGCTAAACAGTTTATTTATGCTAAAATATTATATTAAAAAGTGATACTTATATGTACGTACATATGTTATTTTAATATAAATATAAATAAAGTGTTTCGAATTCATTAAATTTAATTAAAAACACAAACATTGAAAAAAGCATTTTTCTATATTAAATACAAAATTCTAATTAAATTTATAATTTTTATGGAACGGGTTAATCTGGTTGGTAATGAAAATTTTTGTGGTAATGATCTACAATGAATTAGAGTCCTTTCATTTTTACCATTTTCGAGTGTAAAAAATGTCATCTTACGTTGATTTATATTTATATATATATTTGAAATATAAATATATATTCTATTTTCTAGAAAATATTATTACACGATTTAACTTAAAAAGAAACACAGATATTAGTTAAATCGTATTGTTTTCTATTATTTCCACTATGTTCACTGAGTTTATTATAGATTTTGCAAATTTCTTCGCGTTCAATTCGTTAGTATATGTCTCATTTTTTTTTTTCATAAAATTAAGGATATTAAGAAAAATCGTTAGAAAAGAAGAACGTCCATTTTGTTAAGTATGCCGCGTTTCTTTTTTTCTATTGTTGTTAAAAATATGAAGAAAAAAAAACTTCATTTTAGGTGTTGGGAAAACAAACAATGACAATCTTTTCTTTTTTTTATAGAAAATAGATACGTCGGATTTAGAATTTACGATGAAATAATAACAAAGAATAACAACAATTGTAAATTTAAACTTTTAAAGAATGTTGATTTTGTAACAACAACAATATCGCGAAGAAATTCATTTTTATTTTCACAAATTTTACTTTTTCCTTTTTTTTCGGGATCTTCCTATTTTTAAAGGACCTTTATCCTTTTATTTTCTATTTTGTTACAAAGAAATATTTGTTTTTCCTTTCATACCTACATATTCGTCATTCTTTAAGATGTTTAAGTAGTTTATTATTATAAAGAAAGTGAAATGGAAAAAATTTATCTGTATTCCTAAATTTCTCTTTTTGCTTCATTTGTCCCAAAATTAAGGCTTCCAATTATTCGAAGGTAAAGAAAAACCTAGAATTTCTCCGCAAAAAGTGATAATGTTAAAATTGAAAATTGTACCTTTTTCTGCGGATTCAAAACTTCGCGAATTTTGAAAGTCGCAGAAAAAACGAGGGGAAAAAAAGGGAGAGAGAAAAAATTAATTAGATACTATGAAAAAATAAAAATGAAGGAAAAAGAAGATGAATTTAGGAATTAAAAGCAGTATTTGGTCTTCCGTGTTAATAATTCTATATCTATAGCTAAAGAAAGTACTTGTGCGTGATCATGAATGAGTTGAGAGGAGCGAAGAAAATAATATTGTATGGTTTACGTGGTATGTTTTTTAAATTTTTAAAAAATTTTGATTGTAAACGTGACCATGGAATGGATGAGTGAATGTTTGACTGTTTACTTGTATTTCACAACACAAAGGGATATTTACAAAAAAAGTTTATATTATATTGAAAAAGAAGATTAATATGAAATACAATTATCGAGAAAAAAAAATAAAATAAAAATGGAGAAATTATATATTTTATAAATGATTATTCTAACAAAGAGCACAAATATTGTCGGTTATTCGAACGAAAGAAATTTCTTGTCGGAGCGGTCCGATTAAAATTAAGAACACTATTAATCGAAGCCTAAATTTCCAACTATTGCTATTCTTCTTTTCTGAAAAGTGATTACTGTCGATCTGGAAAATGGAATATTTTGAAAAATGTATTTTTTTATTAACGTTCTTGAAGAAATTATGGATTTTCACAGTTGGATGAAACTTTCATGACCAGAAGTGATCTGGTAACAGTAAGGAATGGAATTCCACTGTTATTTGGTATTTGTATAAATTAAATTTCGCAAATTTCAAATAATCATTTGTTGATTTGCCAAGAATGTGTAAACAAAAATTATATCGCCTTCATTTTGGCATTCATTTTGGTCCAGGGATGAATATATTGGAATCATAGACCACTCGTAGATGTAATACATTTATTTATCCGTGTCCTTTTTCTACTTTCTTATTGACACTTTGCCGTCCGCGCGTCCGATCGGGATTCTTTTTTGTATTGATTCTTTGTGTACGACACCACCGTGGTGCCACCGGCGCTTGCCCGATAGTTTTCGCGTGGCACCAACGCGGTGCCACCGGACGGCGTAGCGTTAATGCAAAACTATAACTTCAATTCCAAAGAAAAAGAAATTGGATAGATGAATGTTCATAAAAATAATTTTGAAGACAACGAACCCGATGTAAATTTTACATTTCCACGTTGTTCTAGGAAACTTGGTTTTTGTACGTTTCTATTAAAACACTTTTTTTCCTGATTTCGAATAACAACAATTTTGCAAAAAATTCAACACTCGAGTGTTCTTCTTCGAATTGAAAATCACTCGCAATCACCGAAAATTCATGCACATCGAACTCGGAAAAAGAGCATAAGAAGCAGATAAAGAATATTTAAGATTGTTGCGAACCGCAATGCTTCAATATTTTACTCGTTACAGTATTTAAGGTTCTTTTAATATTGCAATCTCTCGCTGTGATTACAATATAAAAGGAATACCGTGAGGTTATACAGATTACGGTGTTAATCCTTTAATTGTCGATTAAAGGATTATTACTGTCATTAATGTTGTATTAATACTGTATTATATAATCCTGTATTTATTATGCATCATGCATTTATTATCTGTAATCCATTAATACTATAATCTGTAAAAGATTATAATACATAATATTTTCATGTGCAATTTGAAATCTCTTTGAGTTCCTGCAAAGCGTTCCCCGATATTTTCCTTTTCTGTATTTATTTTTCTTTCCCATTATTTTGACAAACGCATTTTTTAAGCCCATAACGCCTAAAACGAAAATAAATGGAAATTATAATTTTGAAAAATATTTGGTATCGCATAACTGAGGGCGTTTTTAAAAATAATAATGGTTTGATGGCATTAAGTTAATATAAATTTCTTTCTCTTGAAATTCGAGAATTTGCGATTTATCATTTTTTGTTTATTTATTGTAACGGGTATAACAACAAAAATAGTACGATAATTGTCAATTATTGTTTGACAGATTTATTTATCGAACGTTGGTGTGTAATTCTGGGGCGCCCTCTCGTGACATATTTCACAAATACTTGGAATATATAATTATTATATTCTTTAAAAACGAGTAAAATGAATAGCGAGTCTTCTGATAATAATTCTGTAATGTAAAAAAATATTGTTTAATTAACAGTATTTTATAACAATTCATAATAATTGTGTCACATAATAAAATGCTGTTAAATTGAACAACGTATTCGCGTGGACGCCATTAAAAGAGCGAGTCCTCTTCCGGTTTCTTTCTCCCTCCTGTGGACTCTAGCGAGACAGGGCCGTATCAAACATCTAATATTTTTTATCACATTATTTTTATCACTCAAACATTTTTAATATTTTGCTAAACATATCCAAAATTTTGTAAACATATCTTCTTTTTTTATCAAACATATCTAAAGTCTTAAACTATAAAACCGTTGAACTTATTGTACCCTAACAAAAACGGAAACATTGGCAATATTCCCGCAATATTTTCGAAACCAAGACTCAGCGGTGCCACTCGGATGGCAACTAACTACCGAAATCCAATATTCCAAATCCCATAAAAACGTTGCTCCTGTTGCTTTCTGTCCCTAGATCACCCACTACCGACTCTACCGAGCGACATAACATTCGAGATCTGCTCGTCGTCGCCGGCGAGGGACGACAGCTGTTACGCCGAATCTACCGAGGGTAACGGCGAGGCCATGCTGGGGACGAGCATGGACGGGGACGCCGAGGACGAAGTGCTCCGAGGAGGCGTCGGGATTGACGGAGTGGTCGACGGAGGATTAGCTGGAGGGGGAGGAGGTGGAGGATTGTCCGGAGGAGGTGGAGGTGGAGGTGGATGTCGAGAAGGTGTCGATGGGGATGTCGAAGGAGGGTCGTACGGGAAAACCGAACGCGTGGGTAGCACGGGCGTGCACTTCCTGACGACGGATCGGGAGGAGGACCATCGTAGCTCGGACGCGGTGTTCTTGGGGAAATCGGAAAGTGGCGTTGAAACGGAGCCGGAAGTTCGAAAACAGGTTGGTTGGTCCGCTGGTAGTACTGATGCCGTAACGGGGAGTACGCCAACGAGATCACCGGTGATTCGAAAGAGACGCTACCGGTTGCACCCTCATGGAATAGATACGTTCAATCGGATCCGGATACTAGCGCCACGCAAATTGCCGCCGCGTATTTAGATCGCGCGCACGTAAATACTTGGGATGCGAAAGAAAGAAAATTGAAAAAAAAAGAAAAAGAAAAAAGTAAATAAATAAATGAATAAATAAAATGAATAATAAATGAATGAATCAAACAATAAAGCCGAAAATGCGAATGTATGTAAAAAATAGGGGAACGAAAATATTTGCGGATGTTCTTTCGTACACTGTGGCGTATTCCCTCGTGTACCTTTTTTTTCTCTTAGTTCCCTCCCCAGAAGGTAACCGCGGAGAGTGAGGTGAGGAGGATTCGAGAGGTTTGGGGCAGATGGAGCTGGAACGGTGTAATGGAAACGAGTGTAGAATGGGAGGAGAGGATGATGATGGAAAAGGAAAGAGATTCGAACGAGTATATAAATGTGTAATATAATAAGCAAAAAAAAACAGGGGGTCAAAAGCAAAAAACTGAGTAAAAAGAGGGAAAATGGCATTGTTTTACAAGCTGCTGGAATACCTCATTCAAAACGACGGTTCCGTAGTCTGCAAATGGTGCGGCGAGGTGCTCCCGTCTCGAACCCGCTGGTACAGGCACAAGTATAAGCTGCATGTAACCACGCAAGTCACGCAACCGGCACCGCTCTTCAAGTGCCATAGCTGTAACACCTACTTCAAATCCAGAAAGGGCTACATCGGTCATCTCAGCTCGAGGCATTCCGATAACGAGAACGACGAGAATAGGGAAGAGCCGGCGAACAAGAAAACGAGAAGGACTTCGGACGTAAGTATTCGATGTTCTACCGAAAAACGAAGGAAGACTGTTCCTAGGAAATTTGTTGCCTATCGCGGGGAATTGGATTCCTAGAGTGATTCGAATCGTGGCTGATTGGAATTTTCTTCTTTTTTTCTATGGATTCGGATTTGTGCAAATATCCGGAGATCTTTTTTAACACTTTGCCGTCCGCGCGTCCGATCGGGATTCTTTCGTTCGGCGCCGGTATAAATCTTTATGTACGACACCAACGTGGTATCACCGGCGCTTGCCCGATAGTTTTCGCATGGCACCAACGTGGTGCCACCGGACGGCATAGCGTTACTAATAAGGTACAGAAGGATGATAAATATTCATATTGTAGGTAAACGAAAAAGGGAAACCCTAAAAGAAGTATTGGGAAAAAAAAATTGCAATATTTGGTATCATTATATATCTAGTGTCTAGAGAGGAAGTTCATGAGCTTGACTAACGTATTCGAAATAGGAATCGAGATTTATAATTACGTCATTTCCAGTTTTGATACCAGCGCCAAGGATAGTCAGTATCCATATTACGAACTATGGATACCGGAATGAATTATGGTGTGATGACGAGCCATGTTATTTTATAAATTTCGGTAATTAGGTAAAATTAGCATGATTACATATAATAAAAAAAATATTATAAAATTGATTAATCACCAAAAGAGGAATTTTCTATGAACAGTCTTCGCAATGAATAATTGTCAGTTTATGTTTCGACAAACATTTTTGCATTCCAATATCCTGGCTTTTGGAGACCCAGAATTTTTTATTCCCTACCATTGTTTCCGTGCTTCCGTTTTGAGGCAGCGCAGTCGCGTCACGATATCTCAAAAACTTCTGCACAAATCTTATATAACAATGGGCAACAAACTTTAATAAAGTAACTTTAAAAAGCAATAGTTTCTTCAAAAAAATTATCAAAAAAGTGCTTTTTTAAATTGTCCCGTTGTCCCATACCCCCCCCTCTAAGAAATTCCCCAGATTACTAACGAAGTTAGCAGCTTGTAGCCTATTTAGGGACAAAATGGTATGGAATAAAAAAATACAGAATATCCCTAGAACAAAAGCTATAAATATAGTGAAAAATCCTCTCTCTGCCCGCGTAACACATCCTGTGATATAATCCTTGCTTGCGTGGAATAAAGAGCGAAAACGAAAACCCCAGATCGGCAAAGGACCGGATTGGGAGCAGCAGAGGGAGAAGGAAGAGAAGCTCGTTGCGGATATAATCGACCGAGTGAAACGGGAATGTGAAGCTCAGGGTGAGACTGTTACTAGAAGAGGATATTCCAGAAGGACAACGGTGATGAATAGTTAAAACCCGATGATGTTATTGATAAAAGGAGCGCCGAGAAGCGAAGAAGAATGATGGGTGACCTCTTCTTCGGCATGGAGGGGGGAAGAAAAGAGAGCGGAAAGGAATCTTCACCCACCCAAACTATTGTAGCTCTACAAATGTCGTTGTAGAATGAAAAATACTTGTAAATCAATCGAAACTCCGACAATCCGTCGAAATAATTTTCTTAATTTCTTTACAAATGTATTGGAGGAACTGCGGATAGGTAGAATTCGGGATACTTTTAGCAAAGTACTTTAGTGAGGTTTTCGGGGCGAGGGAGAGAGATGTAAAACGCCAAAGAGTCCTATTGGACGGTTTTCGATTTGTAGGTTAGCTTCTTTTTACCATTTTTTTTAGAAGAACAAGAAAATGCCATGGACTGATGTAGTCAGAGGGGTAGATTTACGATTAGGTTCGACGATAGCGGAACGGAGGATCTCCGATTCCATTGTTTACGGGGTGACCCTACTGTGACCGAGCTTTGAGAAATTTCTAATTTTGCGAATTAGTTCTGGACAATTTTTTAGAGGCTATTTTTTTCATTTCTTGTGGATTTATATGTATATTTTATATTTCACGAGCGATTTTCATTTTTCCATTTCATTAGTAACAATTTAATAAGAAATACATATTCTTTTTTTATTGGCTACGTTATACTTGCCATTTTGCGAAGGAGTGAATTTTTTTCCAAGTCATTGTTTAAAAAAAAAGATCTGGTTGATCTTTTTGGCACAAGAGATTGTATTATTATTAATATTACTATTATTATTATTATTATTTTTTTTTTATTCATTCCGGTTTCATAGTAGGGTAACGCCTGAAAATAATGCACAACGTGTGAATGGCTCTTGATTTTTGCAGGGAATAGGCACAGAAAAGAGAGGAAAAGAATTTTGAAAAAAGTTATATTTTTTATACCGAAGCCAAACTTGTATTTTATGAGTAATTATCCTAAGACGTGAATATTTGAATTAAAAATATGACAAATAACAATTTTTACACTAACTTGAAACAATGATAATTTAAGTACTAGCATATTTGCTGCAAAGTATCGGAATAAGTATTGGATTCAAAGGAGAGATCGTACAACGATTAATGGAAATTTCCAAAAATTGGTCATGATAACAAGGAAATTCCAAAATATCTTTTACGGTATAAATTTTAGCAACTTTTTGTAATTGGCTATTTTCAACAACGTAGTCAAATTAGTTTTTACCAATTTTCGTCTCTTTTCCGTGCGAAGTTGGGGACTATTGAAATTGGGTGATTCGTGTGTTCTTGAAATTGCATAGAAACATAAAATACTGGAATAGAATATAAAAAATTGGAATACAACTGGAAGGATCCAATTTCGATAAGAGCTCCCTTCGGTAGGCGAAGAATAAGAATGGAATGTTGCTTTTAATGGCAATTTAAGATACAGAATATAGAAATTGGAGGTTTCGTCCGAAGGTGTATTTTAAGTTAAAAATATGTCAATTGTAAGATTGGCATTTCTACGAATAAGAACGTTAAAAACGTCACTTCCATTGAAAATTCTTCAGTAGGTTTTGTATTAACTTAAAAGTGCTTCCACGATATTCCATCTTGAAGTTAATTTTATTATACCTTTTAAATCAAAAGATAGTTCGTTAGCAGAAATGTGCGAAATGGGTACTTTCGAAACAAAAAAAAAATGCAAAATATGGAATTATTTCCTCCTGTAAATATTTTCAAAATAGATTTCAAATAAAATGTTTGTTTTTGAATTTTCTCTCAACTGGAAGAAAATTATAAAGGGAGAAAATGATGTTTTATAATAACTAAATTATAAATTGCAATGAAAAATTCATTTTTACAACGTACCATCACCAAATTTTGGAAAAGTGAAAAATTAGAAGTATTTTGTATCTCCATTTTAAACTGATCCATTTCAAATAAATTGCATTTCTGTTAATTAGATGCCCTCATTTGGGAGACTCGAGAATTTATCTTTAAAAAACTCATCATGGAAGTAGTCCTTTGAAAATGGCCAAAAATGGAGAATACGTTTTATTTATTCTAGACAAATTTCATTGCTTTTACTTTAGGTAACTTAACTACAGAAAATAAAACGTTGCAATAAAAAAAATAATTCGAGTGTAGTCAAATTTCGGGGATTGTAAAAAAAAATCATTTGTCGCATTTGAATTTTTCAGAAAATATAATATTTCTTGGATTTAAAAAAAGATGAGACTTTGGACATTACTGTTCTTACATTTATTATAATAATTTGAACAAGTTGAAAAATAAAAGTCTCCCAAATGACTAAGTGAGAAAATACTCCTTCAACATTCTGTGATTATTTGAAAAGTTCTCTCATGAAAAGTACTTTTTAAAAGTACACGCAACAGTTGGAAGTCGAGGTCTTGGTCCAAACAATCAAACGGGAATTTATTATTATACATATATAAATATTATACAGATTATTATAAATAGTATAATACATAACAAAATTAATTATACTATTGTATGTCCTCCGTCAAAATGGCAAAAAAGAGGAACAAAAAAAAACAAAGAAGTTTACTTGACAATTCACGTGGCCGATAATGATACTAATACAGTTGGTTCCTCAAAATGCAAATTCTATGGTTCTGTGGAGAAACGATAACAAAAAAAAGAAGAAGAAGAAGAAACAGAAATTGATACTAATTAATATATACCACAATTGTAAATATATTATCTTAGATAACAAAAAGAAATGAATAAAAATATCTTCCTTTACAAAAGAAAAAGAGAACGTTCAGTGCCAAATGTATATCTTCCCAAAATGAAATGAAAAAAGAAAAGAAGAATTATAAATAAACATTATACACATTACCACAACTATTATTTCAATTTGAAGAACAAACAACAAATATATATATTCGCTTAAGCGACGAGCATTTGCTCAAAAGTGCAACTACTTAAACAAAAATGAAGAGAAAAAACAGAACTATTATCTTGTAAATATATATACATATATATATACTATGACTTCGATATCCCCTCTTTTAACATTTGTTGCGGAAACAAAATTGTTTTTGTAATTACGTTACAATGTAAACGAGTCGGTTTTAATCCCAATTCTATGGGACATAATTTTAGATTCGTTAAAAAAAATAATTAACGTAAAAATACAAATTGAGGTAGTATAAAGAATTTTTAATGGTTCGAAAAACGAGGTTTTTATTAGAATATGATCATTTTAGCAATTTTTTTACATAAATTAGACGCTCGGTGACATTTGTGAAATTTGTTTCACGTTGACATGGAAGTTAATAATGGAAAATGTGAAAATTGACAAACACCAGGTATAATCAAATACATTGTAATTTAATTACAAATGCTACAAGGTTTTATCCTCTTGAAATGACAAAGAAAATCAAGTGATTACATAAATACTGAAGTACATTAAATATAATACTAAATATTGCAAGAAAGTCTGTCCATTTTTTCGAATATCTCGAAAGTATTTTAATTAAATTCTCTCAGTATCCGTTGCTGCAACGTTATAATTGTAGTATAGAAATCTACCTTTTAATCTATTTTTGAAAAAAGAAACTTAACGATTAATGTAAAAATCCAAGAAAATGTGTATATTGTACGAGTAGTATATAACAAATAAAATAAAAGAATCTTTTACTACAATGGATTTTCAGATGAAATTAATAAACCATAACGTTGCCGCGGATTTTGAGCGATTATCTACTACAAAACAAAATGGAAAAAAATGTTTAAGGATTTTCTTTCCGTGTATGTTATAGCCAAGAACGAAGTGAAATTGTCCGAAATTGCAATTTTTCAAAATATAACAAAATTGACAACTTCCATTTTTGCCAAATAAGGTCCACGTTGAAAAAATACCATTATATTTTTCCAAACGAGTCTCTGACACAATAGTATTTAATAGTAACGTCGTTGATTATTAATTTTATAGTAGATTATTAAAAATGTTATTCTCTATCAACTATTACTGGTTATTTAATTAGTATTCATTGCTAATTATCAGCAATCAGTAATAGCACTATTGATCATCAATTTTATTATTAGTTACTATTGAGTCAGTATTGAGTCAGTATATGCGTGGTATTTAATTTAAAAAAAAACTATTTGAACTATAAATTGGGCAATTGCGAACTCGTAGTTGTTATGATTATACATTCTGTAAAACCAGAACATGGATCTTTATTTTTAAAAGAAAATATTTGTAAAAAGTGGTTTTAAAGATCCCATATAGTGCGAATACCAAAATTCTTTGATAATTAATTTTAATTTCCGTCTTTAATATTTTATAAAAGAAACAAGAATCTCTTTGAAGTTGAGGAAAACTCATAAAAATCTATAAAATTCCGTAAGGGAGTGGTTTTCCACTTCGAAGGTTCCCTTCTAAACACAAAAAAAAATAAATTTGTTCCCAAAAGGGAAGAGAATATAACATTCGTGTAAATAAAATCCTTGTGAACATTTAGAAAGTTAAGATGTTCCCTGAAGATTGCAATCAAAATGAGATCTGTATTGACAGAATGACAGAAGAAGCAACAAAGCAGAAGAAACTGTTTTTCTTAGGGACACTTGGCTCGAAACTGTAATAAAATCTTCTGCATTTGAATCTTAAGTGTTACTAATTGTAAGAACGTAAGGCTGACCTCTTAAATAAATACAAAACGTAATATGGGTTTTGTTTTTCAGAAGTATTGTAACATAGAGAAATATATTTTGAAGCCAAAGAATTTTTAGAAGAAAACTTTCCGAATTGAACATTCTAGTAATTGATAGGTTTCAAGAAACATAGGTGAAAATATTGAGAAAAAATATAATATCAAAGGATTTTTTATTTAAAAAAAAATAGTGTTGGAGCTTTGGGCCAGTTCCTAAAATTTCTTTGTAAATTGTTAAAAATAACGAAGTTGTTTTAGAATTCACCAAATGCTCAAAATTAGAAAAAAATTAATAGGAAGATTAAAATTATTATAAAAATACTATTTTTTAACAAATTATCAGAGGGTTTAAGAAACAAATTATATCCTCTGAATTTCGTCAGCAAAAAAATTATAAAAATATAATAATTTGTTCTTAAAATAATTACAAACCGAATTTATATTGTGACATTTTTAACTGACAATATTTCCAACTATGTTTCTTTAAATCTAATGAGTTTCCCTTGATTGGCAAAAAAATATGTAAATAATAGGGACTTAATTTTTAGCTAATTCTTTTACATTATCAGGAAATTCGAAGAGTCACAAACGTGAAGAAATAATAAAAGAATTGATTTGAAAATTCAAAAGATTATTTTGCTAAGCAGAAATTCCTTAATGTTGTATCGAAGGTAAAACGAAATCCTTGTACGTTTTTGTATTTGCGAATTCTTCGTACGACTCGAAGGACTATATTGTACTGTACAGCAAGTGATAAGAAAATGAAGTGATAAGAAACAACAAAACAAAAATAATATTAATAACGATAAGCAAAAGAAAGAATTTATGCAAGAAATATCATAATTATATATACGTACAAATAAAATCAAATAAAAATGGTAGCTTTTGTGGGATCTATCATTTTAAACAACCGAAATTATAAAAATGTACGTTCAAATTAACAATCTGAAGATTAACAAAAAAACAAGACATTTTGTGCATGAATTTCAATTGATAATAAAATCAAAATCTAACAATTATTAATCTCTTCTTGTGTTTCTATTTTTACTGTTCCATCCTTTCCAAATTCCGAGCGTTCAGGAGACACATCAAATTACCTCTATCTTATTTCACATTGTCCTATATGAATATTAAAAATTGTTCGAAAAGAACAATTTCAACCTTCATAAGAAAATTAAAGATATCCTTGGCAAAGTCAAAATTAATGTAGATTTCTTTTTTTCATTTTATTCTAACCTTACATATGAAGATGTGGGAATAATTAAATTTCGCATCCTTTCTTTTTTACAATATTAATAAAAAATGGATTTTGTTTTACATAAAACAAAGGATTATTCTCGAATTCACTGAATATCCCCTAAAGTTAAAGTTATCTAATGGACAGGGTTTTCGATGATTGCAAAAGAGCAAAATATAAGGATTTAATGAAAATCCAAAAAAAGTAGTCTTATTTTTGAAAATCTCTGCTATTATGAGAAGTTTCTTAAAATTTAACATTTTTCCTCCTCGACTAACAATAAGTATTTGATTATCGAGACACTTTTGCTAAACTAATTATTTGAATATTCGGGATTTACTTGAAACAAAAATAGATAATATAAAGAACACACTCGAGAAATTCAATTTTATAATAAATTTGAGAAAACGCAAGGATATGAAAATATGGAAATTCGCATGATCCCTTTCTCGAACAATTAGTTGGGGGAAGAGAATAGATCTGTCGTTACGAAAATTGTGAGATTCCTCAAAACGAAACTTAATTAAGCGCTAATGGTTTCAATAAAACCGAAAAGAGAAACAAAATAGAAAATAAATTGCCAGGGTTTTGCTACAAAATGGAAAATAAATTGCAATTAGATCAACACGAAATATCGAATCTGTAATTGCCACATTTCCTACATATAATAACATCTTCATTTCTTTACACCTTATTTTTTTAGATTTCTCCCGCTTGGGGGAAAAGGATTTCAACTGTAGCCCAAGATGGAAACTAATTTTCGTTACAATCTGAACAAGCAAATCTGTAAATTCATCAAACGTAACACTGAGTTCAATAAACATTTGGAAATTCGCATATTTCTTCTAATCGATCATAGTATTTTCGTTTGGAAGTGATTCATGGCTGCATAGATTTTCTCGCGCTGCAATTCCATTTTCTGCTCTTTCAGCTGCAAAAGTCTTCTCTGCACTTCCAATTCGCTATGTCTGAGAGACATTTCCTCTTTGTGTCTTCGTTCCCTTGCCGCTTCCGCCATTGCGTAGTTTTGTTTCAAAACGTCAATCAGCTTTTCGATTTTATCGCCCAAAGATGGAGCTACGCCGTTCTCATTGGCGCCATTATTCAAAGACGTCAAGGTCGAAGCGTTCACGATCCGAAATGAATTCGAAGCCGCACTTTGCGCGGCCCTTTCTTCGTCCATCTTGGCGACCAGGTTTCGGGATCCACTCGGTGGCGGGTAATCTTCTTCGTTCAAGTACATGCGTTGCTTCTTTTCGCTAAATATCTCGTCCAGGGCGCGTTTGTGCTCCCAGTGCCCGTAGTGCCTCATTCTACCCGGTTTCTTCAACTTCTCCCGAAATGCGAGATTCATGTACTTGCGCTCCAAGACCCTCCACTTGTTCTCGCATTTTTGAGCGCTGAAGTAGTACCCGTATTTTTGCATCTCCAGCGATATCATTTCGAACATTTCGCGAAGGCTCCTCAACTGAGTCGATTGGCCCACCATCTGTCGGTATTTCTTGTACTGCGTTATCAAACAAGACGTTGCTTTGCTGTTCCACAGATTTGCAGCCCCGATGTCGGCCGTGGATGGTATCCTTGCGTTGGCGATGCCAACGAAATGGTGATCGTTACTATTTTCTTCCAAAGTTTCCACGATAGGTTCCATTTTTACTTCGACTTCTGCCTCGGGCATGTCGTTTCCTAAAAAGAAGAAAAAAAATGAAATCAAGATTTATGTATCTATGTATTTATGATTTATGTATTTATGTTATTAATTATGTATCGGATCGAAAATGGTTAAAAAAGAGTATTTTAAATAACCTTAACAACTTTACATTTATCCCTATCAGTTTTTTCCTATTTTTCAATAGCAAACACTGAACTGCGAATTATTTGTTGACTTTCACTAAAAATGTTGAAGTAATAATCTTTCCAAAGAAATGCACGAACGCTAATTCGAAATATGCGGATGTAATAAGTTTCTTAGTGTTTTATTTAAAATCCTCCTGAAATGTTGCATAATCTGACCTTTTGGGTTCTTTTTTTACAAAATATTGCATTAAAGTAACCCCAGTCTGGTGCTTGGATGGACATACAGCAGAAATCTAACAGTTAATGCCATAGAAATATTTCTACTTTCACTAATCTTTCTGATGTATTACTGCAAGGCTATATAGCAAATAATTTTTTAAGGATAAATAAAAAACTAATATAGCCAATTTCAACACTCTCGATAACATGTCCAAATTAATAATAATTATGAATGAGACAAACAAAAGCAATGAAAATAAAAATGTATAATAATAACAACAATAACAACTAAGTGTAATAGTAATAATAATAATAATAATAATAAGAGGTCTCCGGGCTGAATAAAAAAATTGACAAATATTCCTTTGGAGCCTGAACGATGATAATTTGTAGCAAAACAATTTAATATCAAAAATTAAAACAGTACCATAAAAATAATCAAGATAAATCATAACAATAGCAAAAAACGTAATAGTAAAAAATATCATTGTTAACGCGTTAATAAATTTTAAAAATGTATAAGAATGCATGGAAATGTTTAACTGGTTGGCAAGAATTAATTGCAAATCTTGGGTACCACTTTTAAACAACAAAAAAATGCCGCTGAAAGATTTCTACTATACCGGCTCTCAATGATACAGAAACTGTTTTGTAAGAGCGTCAGCTCAGGAGTATTCTACCGTTAATAAAGCAGAACGTACACTATGATCCGCTCCCAACGCCAACCTCCTACGAAGCCATTACGATCCTCTCGAAACATGTACCCAACAACTAACGATAGACAAAATTCGTATTTCTCACCGATTATTTCGTTACTGGCTTCCATTTCGACGGCGTCGACGGTCGCACTCTGCTGCAAACTAAACATAAATGTCAGTTCCTTGTATAATTTGACCAGTCGTTCCCAAAAAACTTCAGAAAACTTGTTTGAAACCTGTTCCACGCAGAACTGGTTCCGTACACGTCGAGAACCACATCGGCCATCTTGATTTTCCCCTCCTCTAGTAGACAAACGATGATCGATTAGTTGCGCGGTAAAGTAATAGATATTTGCACGAATTTCAAACGTGGCTTATAATTGTCGTCAATAAAGTTACTAAATTAGTGTAAATTACTATCATAAAATCGATAATTACCTACATTTTTCTTTTAAGGAAATATTAATTCGTTTGTTTTGATTAAATTCCTCTTCTTCGACCGTTGTTATGTAATAAAACACTGATAAAAAAAGTTTGCAATAATCTGAAAATTGCAAAATCTTATTCGAATGAAATAGAACAAAGTAAAAAACTCTTCTAAAGTCTATAAACTTTTTTTGAAAAAATAAAATTGTGAAATTACGTATAAAAATAATAAAAGTCATAAGAAAATTTATAAAATATATAAAATGCTTTATAAAATTAATATATAAAATAATAAACGCTAATATATTATACAATTAGGCTTAATCGTTAGCTTCTTATAAATATTAACTATTTTTTGTAGCGATTTTCGTCTTTTTTTCATAGCATTAAATATTAAAAATTAAAATACTTAAAAAATACAGTTTCTTCAGTTCCTTGTCCGTGAAATTTGCATAAAAACCCATACACCTATTGAAATAAAAAAAAAGTAGGAGACTTGCGGTTAATTAAAAAAATAAAAGAGGATTAAAAAGAAATCCTGATATCATGATATGAGAAAATCGAGGTTATTCTGTACTATCACTTTCCCTTCCTTTCAGGAGATTGTCGATGACAATCTCCTCTCTGATTATTGAAAGGGATAAAAACAAAAGATGCCTTTTTGCGGATGTTACGCTCGTTACCAATCAGCAAGGTCATTCCTGGAAACTTTTTCTAATCCTCTCTCGTTTCTATTTGATTTTTAGAATGTCGAAAAGCATTTGTTGTACACATTTATCTCTCCCTTTGATTTTAACAATTCGAAGGCCAGAAAATACATTGGATATTAAAATGTGCCTTTCATCTTTGAACAGTTGTTCTGCTCTCGCGATATTTCTATAAGCTTCTGCAAAGAAGTTGGACGTCATTTTCAGATAGGAAAAAAAAATCAAGGTGACTCACGTAGTTCAGTAAAAAGTTATTGAGAGGATAATGATAGAAGGAAAGATGGAAAATACGATAACTCGTAATTTTTAATCGTATTTCAATTTTTGTATTTTCTGTATTTTTTGGTGGAGCGAAAGTTTGAAAATCTCTGAAATGAAAGAATTTGGGATAATTTTATTCAAAAGTGTGTCAAAAAAAAATCACAAATTTTCAATTGTAGCTACAAAATATAATTAATATTTTATTTCTGAAACTAGAAACCTTTTCCTCATCATTATTCTTCTATTTCATAATTTTTATTGATTTCGACGGGAATCAATAAAAAAAGGAGAGAAAATGATTTATTACACTAATTGGATAAATCGATTTAGTTATTAATACTAAATTTTTAGCTTATATTGAGTTCTTTTATTTCTTTTATTGATATTGAATTTCTTGCAGGAAGAAAAGTGCCTGTGTCAGTGTTCAATACAATTCCATTTTTATTATTTTTGTATTATTTTATTACAAAGAGAAAGATATTGCAAAGTTACTGCACTTTATCGAAAATTCGTATATTTTATGGGAAAAAGTTTGAAAATTATTCAGAAAATATATTTTCGTGATAAAATATGGAGAATTTATAATAGATTTTCATTTACTTTATTGTGAAATTAATTGCAATCAAGCTACCGTTCTAAATGAAGTCAATTTTACAATAAAAAGAACCGTATAATTTTCTCCGTGACGCGTAATCTTGATTATAGAGGAAACGTCAAATAAAATTACAGAAAAAAACACTAGAAAATTAATTCCTATTATATCTTAACAAGATACAGCAACATCTAAGTAAATACAATAAATCAGAAATGGAATAGCAATATTTCGAAAATATACTCGCAGAAGAAAATATTTTGAATAACATAAAAAATCACTCCTCTGAAGTAAATCCTACAAAATTAAATTCATGTTCATTTTTTTGAAGAAAAATTTTTGGGAGAAAAATTTCATTTTCTCCATAAGCTCATCAACGCTATGGTTGAAAAGAAAAGGGAACCGAAATTCCTTTTCGATGCTTCAAGATTTTAAAAATAACCTTTCCACAAAAAAAAAGAAGTGATTTATAATGATTCTGCAAAACGTTGAGATTCTGTTACAAATCTGGGTAACATTTGATCTTTTGCTTGACTCAAGAGAAGATATATATTCATATTTCATTAACGGCATGCCAGTAGAAAGTGAAAGGAATACATATAAGCGAAGCCCTGGTACCGATACTGAATACCATGTGTAAAAACATGTACTCTATATATTATGAAAGAAAGAATCCAATAAGTACATGCATGAATTTCTAAGAATAGAACAAAGTTGTTCGCCTGCGAAAAAATATTTCACCGATGCAAATCTAGATGCACGGTTCTGCTTTAATCCAGGGTTAAAATTGCCATGAGTTTGACGCTTGGAAGTACATGGTCTAATTGCCTTTCGTGTCGAATAAGAGGTTGAATTGCAGAATTCTAAAAAAAACGGAATTTCTCCAGTCCCATTTATCTCTTTAACTTGAAATAAATCAACTTTCTACCGTTTTGTCGTTTCAATAAAGATTTTTTTATTTTCAAATCATTGTTTGGAACATAAATCGTGGTTTCACATAAAAATGACACCTACATCCCCATTCAAAAGGTGTCATAAAGCGGAAAAAGAAATAATAATACTGTTTGTCCCTCCCTCCTCTTCTTTTCACACACATACACACCCATGCATATATACATTTAATATGATAGAGTAAAGGTATATAAAATATTGAAAAGAAAAACAGTTTTTACACAATTACATTAATCCCCAAAATTTGTTCATTTTTTTGAATTTTCAATTCAGTGATTATTTTTTATCATTAACATTAATTAAATTTTTCAATTATTATTAATTTGTTAGTATTGTTTATTATTTTCATTGCCAATAAAATCAACTAATAACAACATTAAAAAATATGGTGTGTATGTATCTGTGTATAGCGACTATTTATATATTTTTTTAATACAAGGTATACTTGAAATTTCAAAACATTTTTTAAATTTCCATTCCACCAAGTAATAATTAATAATTAACATGACAAATAATTAACACTTTGCCGCATGGCACCAACGTGGTGCCACCGGACGGCATGGTGCTAATAATAAAAAGTGTGACGAGGATATTAAACAAAAATATGAAAAATAAAACATGAAAAATTATTGTCATCATTTAAATGACCCACGAATGAGAAAGAACTATGGCGTTTACTTATTGTCAGTAGGTAACCGTCACAATATGGAACAAAATTATCAGGAGTATGAGGAAAAACAAAATACACAATACGAATTTTCTGCATTCTCCGTTTTGGGTCATTGTACCTATGGATTCTCACATCCGTGACGCTTTTTATTCCCTTTTTTTCAGAGAGGGAGGCAGAATAGTTATTCAACTAACATTTCACGCTCTCTCAATTTCTGTGTCCGTCAACAAATTGAAAAAATTGAATTGTCTGCTACACTGAGTCATCCCGCTATTCTCAATACACAGTAGGATATCTGTACATTTATTTTCGCTAACGCGGTGAGACAATACGTTACGAGTTGAGATGAAATTAACCATGAGGGCATACGTAGTACATAAATTGCCGCACGTGTGCAGCAACGTAAATGACAAATGTCCAAGAATGCATGGCACATGTAAATCCTGCGAGATTGCGTAAGCTTTTTTTTCGATATTCCTAGGTAGGATAACTGCTGCCACTGTCGTCATAAAAGTGCATACATATATAGGAGTACCTCTTTTTATACGATATTTAAAACATTTACGTATCTGCATTATACGATAAGAGGCGGCGTTCGCTCCAATAAATTGTATACTGGGATGGAAACTATGACGTAATCCTTCTACGAGGGAGCAATTCGATTAGCGGCCATCTTTTTTCCTACACCCTCTTCTTCAACCCTCACCCTACTTTTTCTCATTCTACTTTTTCCCCATTGAAAATGGCTTTTCGACGCAGATTCCATACAAGGGAAACCCGAATTGTCAGAGTCTAGCTAAATTGCAGCTCCTGGTAATAAGAAACTGCAAATTTACAATAAAAAAAAAGCTACAATCCCTGTCGGTGAGGTTATATGTGTATTCACAACTCGACACTCGGCCATGCCGGTTCTGACGTCAGGGCGATAGAGGGAAAGGAAGAGTTACACTTGTAGTAGTGTAGTAGTAGTAGTCTGTACATACAAATATGTACGTAACCGGAATAGTAATAGTATAATAGTAACGTAGTACAGTAGTAGTAGCAGTTTAGTAGTATTAGTATAATAATAGTAGCAGTATTAGTATATTAGTTTTCGATATAGTAATAGTATCCGCAGTAATAGTAATTTAGTAACGTTGGTGTAGCAAAGTAGTAGTGTAGTGTAGTGTAGTAGTACTATTCGTAGTGGTGGTAGGACGTAAACGAAAGAGGGGAAAAGAGAAAGAAGGAAAGCAGCGGCGGCAGCAGCAGCAACAGCAGCAGCGGCAGCGGCAGCAGCCAGCAGAAACGATCGGGGGGTCGTTTTGTTGGCAACGTTATAAAGTTGGGGGCGCACGTATACGTTCTCGGGTTGCTGCTTCTGCCCGTGGCTTTTAGGCGCGAGAACTGCGCCTGTGCGTGTTCGTCGCCGTAAGTATGTGTATTCGTGTGTATGGCTCTCTCTCGAACGGACAGGTGTGTCATTGCGCTTTCAATTTCTTCTCGTAACGTAACGAAAAAAAAAGAAGAGAGGAGAGAAGGAAAGAAAGAAATACGCGAAGCAAACCTCCATCCAGCCGCCGTTCGCCGCTCCACGACGAGTTAATCAATCTAGTAATCGAGATCCCCCGGGAATCGGCGCGAAACATCGGGTGTCTCGTGAGAAAATGTCGAAATTCCAAGTGTAAATATCGCGAGGCTCTTTTGTAGTATTTTGCTTTTTGACATCTTCAACGACACACCGAAACATGGCTACCAGCTCCGGCAGTAATACGACGACGATGACAACAACAACGACGACGAGCAACTGTGGTGGTAGTAGTGGTGGTGGTGGTGGCAGTGGCAGTGGCAGTGGTAGTGGTGGTAGCTGTAGTATCAGCGGCAGCAGCGGTAGCATCATCACCGGTAGTGAAAATAATAATGGCAACAGTGTGCCGCAATGGAAGAGGGACCTGATACAACGCCGTCGACAGCAGAACAAAGTCTTGGCGAATAACGGTGCGAGCATCAAATTGTGCTCGGCCGTGATAGGCCCGAACGCGACGACGAACATCGAGTCCAAAGTCGACGCGAGTATCAATCAGGAGCAACAACAATGCATCGCCGGTATCAATTATTGTATCAGAACGCGTAACGAGGAGGATCCTGGTACCGCGAATAATAGCGGCAAGAGCGGCAACAACAGCAATGCGGCAACGGCGGTGTTAACGTCTTTGAGAAGTTCGATCAGTGGCGCCTCCAGCGGCCGTCTCATAGTTACGACAACAACGACGACACTCGAAAGCACATCGTCGTCAGTCGCGTGCAACATGCGTCTCGAAACGGAAGTGTCGCTCGACGCGGACGACGTACTGAATGGCGTTAACAATAAACCATCGGAGATGGAACAAAAGGAACTGAATTTTCAGCATGTTTGTGAAAGTAATACGGCCAACGAGAATAATAAGAAGGTTACGATGGAAAATGTGTGTTTGAGATCGCGTAGCAGGAACGAGAAGAAAGAGACGACGACGATGCCGCCACCGCCACCACTATCGTCGCTTTGTCCCTACAAAGAGATTCAAATGAGGAGTATCAAGGATGCGGAGAGAAAAAGGGACGACTTTTGCGACGACGAACAGGACAACGAGAGCGATAGTTCCGAGGAACTGCAGTACGGGCCCGGGATAGTAAATAGGCTGAAGAGCAAGTACCTCAACCTGACCCTGAGGGAAATGAACAACAGTCGTGTGTCCGTGCAACGGTTTCGAAGAGCCGCCAGTTTGGAGGACCTTTTGGATTGCGACGAGCCTCTGGAGGAGAAAAGTTGTTCCAGGAAGTTCACCAAAAGGAATGCCGGCGGAGTCTCTACGGCTTCGAAAACCGATAGATACAGAAACGCCTCCCGTGGTAACGAGTCCATGAAAAGGGCGCGAAGTGTCGAGACTCTCATGAGGTATAATCTTTGTACCCGTTTTTCGTTCTATCCCACGTTTTATCTATTTGTTTGGATAGTGGTGGAAATTGACGATGGATGTGAATCTTTATAGGATATTTGTTTTCTAGTCTTCGACATTGGAAGTACGATTTTCGGTATATTTTCCCTCCTTGTTTTTTTTTACCCACCCCTCGAGTATGAGTCAGACTTCTGCGACATCTCGATTAGGAATCGCAAAGCTTCGAGGATTACTCAGTTTTTGAAAGGGACAGGAGTCATGGGTGGCCCCAAATATTGATTATAATTAACGTTTTTGGGGTTACGATTCGAGAAAGTGGATGTTTGTGGGTTATTGTAGGAGTTCTTTTGATTAATAGAATCTTTCAAATATTTCATATCTATAGGTCTTTTTGAATAAAATGATAAATTAATAGAATTACATTCTTGTCTTTCTGTATTTTTTTCCAATTCCAGAAATTACACACACACACACAATTAAAATTCAGCAGTAATGGAGGTAGAATTTCCTGAAGGTTAAAATATTTGGGATATTATTATTATTATTATTTGCATTTTGCATCAGTTTCGCTTGGTAACAAAACATTTTTCAATTCAAGCAAAATGGCATAAAGAATCTGAAGAACATTTTTGGTAACTAATAAAATATTTGCAGTTTTTGGTGAGATTTTCTCAAAATCGGGATCTACGACGGTGGTACTACGACGACCAAAATCCCTATACTCGCAACATATTAATTGCACTTATACATGTTAGTTAGTTTGATTCATGCTCCAATTACTGGTAGTAAATTTCTTAAGTCAATAAAAATGAAATATGTCTTAACAGACATTTTCACTTCTGAAAGTAAACATTGTGGCAGGATTAAAATCTTTTTTTCCCTGTGTAAGCCTTTATATGGATATAAGTAGCTGTAATACTCTCAACCCGAAACCTTTTGGAGTGATTTTAAGGACAGTAACATTATACACACATGGATATAACTTCTCATATTTTATGGACCTAAGTAGTAACCTTAAGATGCTACCATTGTAGGGAAGAACATATACATATCAATATTTTATGAAAATGCGTTTAGGAAAACCATACCGAGTCCTTTGGTACAAAAGTTTATGTGTATACTACTAATTCTACTAGACTGTTGATGTTAGAGAAAAAGAAAGAAATAGCATACTAGAGCAGATGTGAAAAGAAAACATGAAAGTTAAAGGTATGAACCTTGCATGGGGTAACAAGCTTTACACACATCAGGAATTTCTTCTATTACGGTGTTTGATATTTGATACTTTCACCCTAGTAAATTGTAAATAAAGTGAATTCATTGGTGATAGTCCAAAACTATATTTCATTTTTGAATTATTCAAGAAAGATCGATTTTATATCATCCAGTATTTTTTTTATCGATATTAAAGAACAGAAATTTCAATATCTGAAATTTTATTGAAAATATATTTTTGAATTTCTATGTTCAAATTTATCGAAACCTTTATTACCAGAAATTCTCAAAATCAGGAGATAGCGACAAAGTGGATTTCCACAATTTCCATGAACTTTCAAAAATCATTAACGACTCGGAAGTTTTCCAAATTTCAAATGAACTCGCACTTCAATATTTGAATAGGACACGTTAAAAACGTTGTAAGGTACAAATTGCAAATTGTTCGAAAACCCCCAAAAATGAAAAAAAATAACCTGATGCCGCAATAATAATTGTTTTAAAAAATTTGTAGCTTCCAACGTTTTTGAGGTGACCCATTAATTTATCAAGCGCCACCTTCATTTACTCGAGATCCCCGTACACTTGAAACCGAAGGTTCTCTCTTGGTCTTTTCAATAGCATTAAACTTTGATAGTCAAGAACGCGATGTAGCCTTGAATTTAATTGAACTGATCTCGATTTCATACAATTACTAATCCTTTCCTGAAAGCGTTTTTTTACAAGTAGGTAAAAGGTTCGTGGCGATGGAAAAAAGGAGCTAGAGTCAAAGGAATGATTTTCTGCCTTCCTAGTTGAAATTAGATACCACAAAGCTATCATTAGTTATAAACGATTTTCCCAAAGTCCTATTTGTTTTCTTTTTTGCTTTGCAATTTCACTTAGCCGGGTACCTTACAAAGTACGGTCAATCATTCGTATCGTGTACGTGCTCATTGAGCTGCAAAATGTAAACACAGAACGATTATAAGAGTCCCTCTCGACGTATGCCATATCCTTGAACCAGCATTTGCTTTATGAACCGACAATGAAATACTCAGAAATTCCGCTGTCTCTGACTTTAAGTACTGTCATTTGTTGGCTTATAAAGCCTCATGTCAGATTTTGAGATTTCACGTGTAGTCAATAGCAGGGACTTGCACAAACACAAAATGCGCGTAAGTCAAAGCAAACGCACTCCAAAAAGAAAAAAATTAGAGTTCTCTTTTCTCTGGTTTGAGATTTATGAGGAGATAACTTTTATTTGCATTTCTTTTTTTACTAATTTTAGCGATCCGACGTACAAGTTGTGGAAAATTAACGCGACAAAATCTTTCCAATGTCGAAGAAGATACGGTACATTTTTGTTATCTTGAATTCTCATGATAATGCAAACCTTGGACATTGAGAATTTCATGATATTTTTATGCTGAACCAGGGAAATTGATCGACTGTGACTTTTGCTTATCTAAAATTGTAAACGAATTTCATTTCCGAATGGAAAGAGAATTATTTACAAATTTGGAAAAATAGCAAAATGTTTTTCTTTTTCCGATATATAGATTTTTATATAAAAATTGCAATTTTTCGCCCCAAAAGTGTGGACTAGCTTTTCAAAAGCGAGACTTTTCCTACTCAAAAAAAGTTAAAGGCACTAATTATTGAATTTCTAGTTGACCCAATCATAAAAATACTTGGGGTAGCAGTAAACATGCAAGATCGTGAAAAAAAATAAAATGTATTAATTTAGGTTTGGAATTAATTTAAAACAAAGATTATATTATATACAAATTTTTATTTAACTTTAAATAATTGTAATCGGTATGGTGTTCTTTGCCATGGTGGCTGAGAGTTCGACTGCAAAGGATTAACTATAGCGATAGTTAGAATTACTATATACTCTTTTCACTGTAGGACGTCCCACAATTGCATCTTCAGTCTCGGGCGAATGTTTAATTAGAGTGGGTTTAAAATTTCACATAACAATTTCCGGGTATTATATCTTTAGTTCAGCGTAAAAGCAATAAACCATCAGGAGACCATGAATTCCCCTGGTTCGTGTAATACACCATAACTTAACCGTTGCATTAAGCAATTTTGCCGAAGACTCCTTGCCTCTCAAGAAGATGTAGCTGAAATTACCTTTTTCTTCGCGTTAATAGGAAATATTTACACTATCTTGCGTAATTCAAAGACGCAACGTTAACTGAACTTCTACTCCATTTAATACTATTTAACGGTACACCATAAACCAAAACGAAAAAAGTTCAATCCTCAGGAATGTATCCTTCTTGTATCTTTTTTTTTCTCTGTTTATGCAGATACAACACGTCGGATGATGTCGGTGGGCAGCAAGGATTATTAACACTGGGGCTGGGATCATCGACAGTGTTGAGACAGGACCCGGTGAACGATCACATAATCTTGATAGACAGAACCTCGGTAAAGATTGAGAGTCGCTTAAGGGAAGTAGTGGAACGGCCGAAAGCAATAAACAAACCTAAAAGAATAAAACCGATACTCGCTGAAACGGAAAGACCGCCGCCAGATCTAGTCAAGACAACCATGAGAATATTCGAAGGTTCTGCCAAAAAGTTGAGACCCAAGGGCGAGGTCGCCGCCAAGGTGGCCACGTTCAAGACCATCAACGACACTTTCAAAGCTCAAAATCAGAAAAAGCTCGTTCCCAAGCCACCGATTCAACCGAAACCCTTCATCAACGGGAAGAGCAACGTTTCCTCGCCGAAGAAAATCGTGGTCCCGACAAAACCGATGGCCGAGTTGATAGAAAAAGGTCTGGACGATTACCACAACGACGGCGTTATCACGGAAAGTATCGTCCAGTCGGTGTCCTCGGTCGTGAGCAAGTTCCAGCAAATTGAAAAATCGTATTCGCCGTCACCGTCGCCGGAACCGTCACTGAAACTGCTGAAATCCTTCTCACCCAGTCCGGAGCTGAAGACTTCCCTAGAAATTAACGTGAAATCCCCACCGATAACGCCGGTGCCCTCGCCGCGTATATCATCGTCGTCCCCGAAACTAACGTCACCGGTATCCTCGCCCAAGAAGGAACAACAAAACTGCATCATTCGACAAAATTCCAGCCCTGTCCATAGATCCTCGAGTCCCAACAAAGAATTGCTCAAGCAGATTTCCGCGCCCGAATCGCCAAAACTCAGCAGGCACGAAAGTAACGAAAAGGAGAACGTAGAAAACGACAAGATATCCGATGATAAAGATATCCAGGTCGAGAACGATGACGCAACCGTAACGTGCGTGGATTCCCCCTCGAAAAGTATTTCAAAATCGGCGTTAGACAATATTAGCAAAGCGGGCACGACGATGCAGTTCAGCTTCAATGGGAAACCCAACGAAGCCAAGAGTTATCTCCCGGGCGCGCAACAAAATGGAGAAAAAATGAGTAATAACGTAGCGAAAGAGAATTCCGAGAGTAACAATGTTGAGGTACCTTCGGAGGCCCTTGAAAATGCCGAAACTCAACCCGTGGAAGAACCTGTTTTCGCAAGGTTGTTGCAAGAAAGGCTGGAACCGGAAAAGAATGAAAAGAAAGTGGAAGAAAGCAGCAGCGTTGGGGGTTCGACCGAAAGTAAACCTCTTCCTCTCGTGGGAGCCATATCCAGTTTGGGTCTTCTTAAATCAACAACGGCGACGACACCCCATCCGCAGGGAAACGAGGCGAAAACGATAAAGTGCCAAAAAATAGTTGAAACGTCGTCGTCGGCTTCGTCGTTACCATCGCCACCGCCGCCGAAGCAAATCGGTATCATAAGGCCATTGGTGTCGACGAAAACGCAACTGCCACAGCAGAATTTAAGTAGTCGCGAATTGGAGAAGAATTTGATCAATCGTGTGAAAAGTATCGAACAGCCGACCAAAGTCGTCGTGAGTCTCAAAAGTGCCGATGAAATACAACCCGTGAAGAAATCCGGGTCCGGCAGCAGCGGTGCCGGTCTCTGGGACACCAAGCCCTGGAACCAACAGAACAATACCATGGTTTTCAATTTCAGTAACCGCAAGGATGTACCGGATTATATCGAAAACGATGGGCTCATCATCAGGAGGAAGAGAGAGAAGCCGAAGGTGAGTAAGGGTTTCGCTTAAATTGGACAAATAATTTTAATTGATATTGTGGGTCTCTTATTGGACAATTTTCAGGAAGTTGTGAGAGAGCAGAATATGTATTTTTGCACAATTTGATTTGTGGTTTTTCCAGAATTTTACTATACAAAATTCGAAATTTGTAATTTCTGCTGCTACAATTTGGGATCTCCAATTTACATAAGTCCTATTTCTATCGGATAAGAAAGGAAACTTTTAGCATAAATTGGAAATTCGAATTCGAGGGCTTTAAAAATGAACGAATTTTGTTGGTCCTTCTTTGCAGCGAATTTACGATTTTATTGAATATAATTATAAAGTGAAATTCACTGCAACTGTTTGAATATCCTCAATTAGCTATACTTTCTCGTAGGAACGACAGCCTAATTTCGTTGGCGAATTATCCGCCAGAAGAGTGTGCAATCTTTTCCTTTCATTATGAAATTGAATGAATGAACCTACGGGAAGTTCACTGACATTGACTTTTAAATTTTTTACTTTCTTCTATTACGTTTCCACATCGCTTTTGATTCATGCGAACAAAAATGTCTTCTTATTTATAATTTAAGCGTTGAATCCATTCACATTTGGAATTTTAAGTGACGTTTACGATGCTCGACACGTGCTTTTGTACGCATACCAGAACATCATTACAATATTATTCAGTTGTATAGCTATTGTAGCTTTTTTTCATTCTCTTCACCAACAGAACATTCTAATCAACACATATGTCTATCTCTTATTGAAAAGGAGAACACGTGCATCATTGAGTTGGATGTATGTAATACAATCCAGCTGCTGTTTGGATAGCAATTGCCTGCTTGTTTCTTTTATTATTTGTTAGTCATTCATAGAGATATTACACTTACCTTCCAAGGTACCCGATATTGACAATATTATTTTCATTATGTCACTCTTATGAAATTCGTGACAGATTATCTGTTGGTTGATAACGTACAAATTTTGATATTTGCTTTTTCGGATTTTTCAAAACAAAGATTGGCCTTCTGGAGAATTTTAATGATAAATTGAGAATTTGATCAATTATCGGAGGTACAGTTTTCCTTTATTTTGTACACAACAAATATTCGAAAAATAATAACATTGAAACTTATAGAATTTTTCAAATTTGGAACTTCTTTAAAGAAATTGCAAAAAGCATACAACCGAATTTTCCAATGGCACTTTAAATAAAAAATTTGCTTAGCTTTATAGGGATCTTGACTAAAATATCAAAAAGATCATTTTTAAAAATTTTGGAACAGCTAGAAAAATAATAGAAAAGTTTCGAATTTCAAATGAATTCTGAATAGTAATATTTTAATATATTTTTCAATACATTTTTAAAATTATTATTCAGAATACATTATTTAATTATTTTTGAATATATTATAATACACTTTTCTTCCAATTTAGAAAATCTAAAATAGCTCAATTTCAGACCCGATTTTATTTAAATCAGCCAGGCATTGATTCACCATAAACTCATTGCTCTCGACAATTTCCTCCACTTCATTGCATTTTTTCACTTTCTTCTTAAAAGCCATTGTTTATTGAAAAACACTGTAGGAGAGTGAAGCATTTGTAAAGAAAAATTCCCAGCTTCGATTTCCTCATTAGTGCATGTACTATCAACAAACTTAACATAAGTTCACTTGAGAGATTAAAACGTTACAAGCAGCGAGTTGATAAACTTGTGTTATGGAAATAAACAGAAAGTGAAGCAAACGGAAGACGATAAAAGGGTATATGTGCATGGAAAAAGGATGCTATGATATCAGTGTTAGGGTTTTATTGAAACAGGACGTGGTCGTCGTTTGTCCGGATGTTCGACTCAGCTGACATAGAGTGTATTCAGTAAATACAAGTTTAAATATGCATATATTCAATCGAGTATTAACTTGATACACATTAACATTCCTTCAGCTTCCTAATTACGTTCTTGAAATACATACCATTAAAATACAATTTTTCTTCTCTCGTTCCTTCCTTTACTAATTAACGCACAGTTCTGGCTTACTTCGTCTTTCTTTTTAGATGATTATAATATTTAGGTCATTGCGCTTCTGTATCGCGTCACACAACTTCATTTAATCTATTTGTTACGAAACAATAAGTTTATCGTTCCACTCTTAATTAAACGCATTTTCTTCTTCAGCTCTTTCTCAATGCAGAAAGAAAATTCTTTCTGTCCAATCTTTTCCATCGCATTAATTACCCCGAGTACACGATTTTATACAAAAGGGTTATGAAAGCAACTGTGTTTTCAGTCTTCATTAAAATCTGCCTGCAATATATTTTTCTATTTCTCGTTTTCTTGAGTGAAAATGGTGATGCTAGATAAAATAGAAGGTTTATCGTTGTTTGGATCTGAGACCAAATATTTTTGACACAGAAGTTATCTACATCCTGGGGAGTTTTGGTATCTCTGTAGAATTAATGGTAGGTTTGGAAAATTTTGAAGTGCGTTTATCAAATTTTGATAAACTTTAAATTGGTAAATTTTATGAAGCAATTTTGGAAGAAATTTTGCAGAGAAAAGAAAGTGATCGAAGATTCCATTTTTTCTAAATTGGCCACAGTTAGTTTTAAAGAGTCATCAATTGAAAATTAAAAAATAATAGTTTTAATTTAATGCAAATAGAAACAGAAGAATTAAAAAATTGTCCGAAGATTAAGTTCAATACTTTGGAATTTATTATTTGTAAAAAAAATTTTTTAAAATTTTTCTTCAATAGCAAAATAAGTGTATGTGATTATTCAGTTTTTGCGAGTATCTATTAAAACAAAATACTGAAATTTTCAAGTACGAAATACTTGTAACTTCGAGTTACATAATATTTTAACATATTACCTGCAAAAGGACAGTATCCTCTAAATAATGCTGACTGGCTGTTTCAAAAATGTTAAAATATGAGAAGCAGAGCCGGTTTAACGCTCTGGGTTGAAAGAATTTATGAAAGTGAAGTTTGGATCGTGCTTTTAACGTGTCTGGATTACTACTTGTTATCTTTATGGAGTTGAAAGCATCAGAATTGCAAATTTCAACTTTTCTAGACACAAACTTGCAGGAATGTTTGAAACTTCGTACAAAAAATGAGCAGCGCTTTTTCAGCAACAGAAATATTTACATGGACAAGAAAAAAAATTTTTGTTTTCCAAATTCCGTGATTTTAGATAGAGGAATTTTTATTATTTTTGTATTAAAATTGTTCAAAATACGAAAATACATGGAATTCTTCGTAATAGAAATATCTATATTTTAAACGATTATTAACGGATTAATTAAAAATCATGTGACTTGTAAACCTTCAATCACTAAAAATTTAACTAAAAATTAAGCGATGGTGTTCTCGCTCCAGAGCTCCTGCATGCTCCCAATGCGTGTTCTAGTTGCCGGTTCGTTAAACGGTCACCGTTTTTTTTGCATGTATTTCCTTCCTTGGGATGAAATAATTATAAAATTCGTCAATCGGAAAATCTTGATGAGGTAAACAATTCTGAATAATGAAAATCTTTTCTTCATACGTTTGTCTAATGCAATTTTAATTGGATCGAAAAGGTGAGAAGTGATTACTCTGGAAAAATGTACAATAAAAGAAATGCTTCCATCAAAGCGGTGTCTGACTCTCTGTAGACTCTTAATGATGAATAAAAATGCGGTAAATTATCGCAGTTGCAGTTTTATATACTTCTAATAATAAAATTCTTCTAGTATAGTTACGAAATTTCCAAAAGTTTCACCGTCACACAGCTAACACTCCAATCACATTTTTTCTAGAATAACGTGACGCAAGTGCAGTCAAATTTATAGTCACTACCTTATTCTCAGTAATTATTTTTCGTAAGCGGAAGTATTATTAACGCATTGTCAACCGATGACGTATGAGTTTCTCATTTGCTATCCCGTTACACTTCGGCAATGATAGTTGATAGTGTGTGTAATTTAAACTGTGTAAAAAATACCTGGGGACAAGCATTTGTTTTTGCAAATTTCGCCCGATTGTTAAAAAATACGTTAAAATTCTTATTTTTTTATGATAAACAAAAGTAACTATGGGAGAAATTTTCTTTAAATGAATATTACAAAGCATGACACTTTTATTATCGTAAATTTCTATTTTCAAAAGTCGCTAAATTTGAGATAAGTCCACTTGATTTTCCCTAAAAATTTTAAAATTCGCAAATTGTTATTTCCAACATTCAAAAACAATTTTTTTTCTCTAAATTGAGAGATGCTATAAAATCAATCCAAACTTCACTCAATTTTATTTCTCTACGTATATATCTTTAGTGTAGGTTTTAGTCTTGTTGGCTGGCGACTAATTCAGCCGGTTCGTGTTTCTACAATTGGTTTTTCTGTACGTAAAAAGAAATGTCACGCGTATCCTGATACAAAAGCTTAAACTCGTGTATGTATATTTATCAGTGACTCATGTACCTCTTATCTATCAATTGCAAATTAAAAGTGTTGTGTATACGAAGCGTATATTGTATATCACGACCTGTCAACGGCTATTGTTTGCATTATGGTTGGCTTTTATTTTGAGAATAGATAAATTTTAAATATATAGCACAAGGCAAGATCAGAATAGTTGTTGAATTTCAATTTTATCCCTCGCTTATTTTTGTGGGAATAAGAGGGAAGAAATACAAAAGATGTAATAGAATTTCATAGTATAATAATATAACATTTAAATTTATATTTCTGGTTCAACTTCCATTAATAAATAACATTTTTAGTAAAAATCTAAGCATAATTTGAAATTTGCATTATTTTGATGCTGAACATTTGCTGTAAATTGCAACCAAAGTTTACCTTGAAAATACAAAAATTGTGTATTTTGAGAATTTAATTACCAAAAATTTCGGGTTTTCAAATTTTTAATTGTCTCTTTTCTTCCTTTCAAATATTATAACAGACTGCAGCTACTTGGCTCTACAGCTGCATGCACTCTTTTCAAAGCCACATGCAAAATCATTTACGGTAAACTTTTGCTGTAAAACTTTCCTCCATAAGCCCGATACTTAAAACTTATAATGAATTGACCTTATAATGAAACTGAACCGTACTGCAAATTTCTTTTCACATTTTATGAAATATCAAGGAAGAAACGCGATGCATAATTTTTATTCCGACCAAACTGTCGTTTCAAGTTCGTAGCCAGTCCGAGATAAGAAACTTAACTTTATATTCCCTTACGCTTTATCATAAAAAATATCGTGAAGTAATACGGTATCGAATAACATGGCATAAATATTGGGTTTAAAAATAGCATCCGTGCAAGAAATTTAATTGAAATAAGGAAATAATTTTCACGACTTAAAAGGAAACGTTTCCTGATTCAGATGAAATCCTTTTCAGCCTCGGGGTATGAGTGCGACAAATTAAATTGTATTTATTCTGCAGAAAAGGTATCGCTAAGTACCTTACACATGTTCAATTATGGAATTAAAAATGTTAAGTATTTTTCGAAGGCGGTCAAGGATATTAAAGACGCGTTTTTAGTTCAGCGAGATCTCCTCGACCGTCACTGCTACTGCAAGTATGTTAATTAAGCTTTTATATCATCAAGCCTACAAATCCCCGATCTTCTTTCACCGTATAGCTCCAATGATTAAACAAAGCATTGGATATTTTTTGAATTTCGTCAAGACTTTCTTTCTCCCCGAAGCTGTAAATATCACTATCATGTAACATAAAAAAAAGCTTCATATCAGATTTCTCTGAAATTCTCATGTAAAATTATGTATTTTCCTTAGATTCGTTAATTGCAGTTGTTCAAGATCTAAAAACTAATAACTTTCTTATCATTTCAATAAAAATCTCTATCATATTTTTGGAATTTAATATCGATATTAGTTTGCTGCAAATTTCATTTTCTTTGAACCTACCATTTGGCTTTTTGCATTAGTAAAGTCTCGGGTAAGCCATTAAACATTTTTTGAGAAAAGCCATGGAAATTGAAAAACGCTAAAATCATTTTTTTGTTTTCACTGGGTCCCTTTATTTCATGAAAGTTGTAAAAAAGTAAATATAAAAAGTATATAAAAAAATACTAAATTAATTTTTTAATATCCACTTACAGACACTATTGGTTAATTTCTTATGGAATTTCAGTAAATTTCATCTTCTAATTCTTACCGCTGCATTTCTGCATACTAGCTTAATATGACTCCAAAGGAAACTGCAAGCAAAAGAGATAAAATTTTATCATAATCCTCTCGTTGCAGAACTCAGAGACTGAAATAAGAGAACTTTGGGTAAAACTTACACCAAGACTATATTTTATCCTTGATGTTATTTTATAGCTTTGTCTTTTTCATTAAATTTGTAATCTTTCCTTTTTTTCTTAATTATTTCATTTAACTTTTAGATTGCCACGTTTTTTGGTGTCAAGAACACCATGTAGGTTTTTGGGTAAAAAATGTAAACATTAGTTCAGGAAAATATTAGAGGAAAGGTCGACCAATGTCTGGGCCATTGGAATTATCAAGGGGCAGTCTAAAGGTGAAATATGTGAATTTCGTGCGTTTTCTTCGAAGGTGAGCGTTTACTTCGGTAATATCTCCCTTTAAAGTATAAGGAAGAGAACTGTGCCATTAATTGAAATGATTTGAAAAGTTCAAAGAGGTCCATTACTATACACATATACATTTCTCAGAGGTCGTTAAAGTTGATGTTTTAGAAGAAAAAGCAAACTAACAGGGTGCAGGTAAAAGAAAAGTGGTATTTACCTAGGGCATAACCCACCATTCGCGACTACATTCCATTGGATTACGAAGAAATCCTCTTATATGGCTGTCCTAGACTACTAGTTACTAGTAACATAAGATCCGTTAGCACCTTTCAAGTTCTTTTAAAAGAGTAGACAAGTAACTCCGAGAAATAAAATTATTTTCTTATGCATTTCACGTATTATCTTTTGCAAAATTCAACTTATAGGTCATTTTCAGAACCCGGACAATTCCTAATAATAAAAAAACTGTTTTGGGAAGTTGTTTAACAGCCAAAACGAAACTCCCTCTTTTTGGATAACATAATTTCCTGAATTTAAGTGACCATTAAATAAAAAAAAATTATATTTCTCAATGGATGTCTGGAATTTTAATAACGAGTCCTGGAAAACAAATATATTGGATAAGGTCAAAAGTTGATTCCAAAAATCGAATTTTTGGGCATACCTTGGCTGTTTCCCAAAAATAGGGTAAAAATTAAGGCTTCAAAAATGAGATTAGACATTTCATTTCTGGCTGTAATTTGACCCGTAGAATCAATTCCAAGGGTCTAATTTCATCAAATCCTAGCGGAAGCTCTTGAAAACCACGTTTTGTGAGGAAAAATAGTACTCCTCGCTGGAAATTTGCAATTTTTACAATGAAAATGGATTCCTTGCAAAAAAAATACATCGGATAAGGGTCTTCCGAAAGTGCCCAAAAATTTCCTACAAAAGTCGAATTTTTCAGTTTTTTCATGACCGCCAGTAAGGCGTAAAAACGTGCCCGCAACGCGGGCGTTGTTGCTAGTGATCCATTAAAATCAACATCTGAGGAAATACCTACGTTCTCTCTTGGTGTCTATGAATTTGCCTGAAATAACATTCAAACTTATTTTCATTTATCCGTTTTTAAGACGCATATCAGATGTTCAGCATCAAGCCCTCGCATCCTTCATCCACTTCTCGCTTCCTTTTTCGCCTGGTTGATGATTCACTGTATTACGAAATTTTCAAAACCGTCGTCATTCTTCGTAGATAAATTTCTCTGACTTGTTTAGTGCCCCATTCGTTTCATAATCGCGATCCCGAGATATAAATTGCGTTAAGTAGTTGCCAGTAATTCGGTTTTATTATACCTTCTCACTTTTCTTCTCTTACGCCGTAAATGCAGAAATTATCTTTTTAGAGGATGAGGGGGATTATTTCGACATGCAGAAGTAATCGGTGTATTTACTGGTTTCTATGTTTAGGATCTCTGCATGTGCAGAGTGTTATTCGTTCCAAGCAATGGTAAAGTACCGAGATTCCAGCTGGTAATTATTTATAAAATTCATAGGATTTATTGGGAATTTTATTACTGAAAAAAGCATGGGAGCCTTATGGTGAAATTTCATCTCGGCGTTATATCCATTTACATTTATGTGTTTCTTCCAAGCGAAGACATGTGAAAGGGTGCATTAGAGACTTAGGTGAAATTCAAGAAACACACCTGACCTCGATCGATCTTGGTCCGTCTTTCAAATGGAAATATCTCGTGTTGACAACTATGAATTTCTAGCACCGATGAAATTAATAGCCAAACAATTTGTTTTGCTAATCCTGAGTCCGCATGAAAACTTGGAAATTTAGAAATTTCGTCTGGAAGCGGTATAGTCTGGAAATAGAAGAAAGTTTTGGACGGTCATTTTTAAAATGCTACGACAGAAGGCTAATTGTCAAAGAAATGACTATTTTGTTATGATATTTTGATAATATGCGCGTAGAAAAGAAAGTCTATGGAGTAAAACTTCTATTCCCCTTTGCTGACTGCTCTCCTGCCTTTTCCTCTATGGTAGAATTCTTTGCGGCAATTAAATTTTAACTTGCTTGAAATATGTAAAGTTTTTTGTCGCAAAAGGAATTCCTATTATCGCGAATTACGAAATTTACACCGAGAAATACCGCAAAATTTAACAACTCCCAAGTGAAAATCCCAGTTTCTTGCATTCCAGGCTTGAAAGTTAATAATTTCGAAATATTTTCTTTACTGAATTTGTTGCATACAAATTGAAACGTTACATACTTCAAAATTTGCCACTCAATGGCTAAAAAAGTGTTATAAATTATTATCCAGTAATTCCCCAGTTTAGACTGTGATCCTTGGATTTGGTGAAAAAAATCTGTTTTGTGGATTCAGGAAATCTCTTTCGTCATTGAGTTGGTACATTACAAAATAAATACGATTTGGTTGTTATTCATCTCTGGAATGATATACGCATTCATTAGCCAACTTTCATTCTAAAACGGCGCCCAAAATGAAATGTCCGACTACTATCTCTTCAAATTTTTCTCACCTTTTTAATTAGCCATAACTCGTTCCTAAAAGTGGAATGTTGATACAAACACAAGTTTCACTTTTGTCATTCTAAATTCGACTTTCCATTTCAAAAAACTTCCATCTCGGGTCTTATCTTCTTTCATTTATGTGGTCACTTGAAATAATTACGTCCATAATGTTAACCAAATTAAAATTTTTATTACACTAGGGTATAGAGTTAAAGCGAAAAAACATATAACAATTGTAGAACTTTACGCAATTTTAGTTGGATATATTAACTTTGTTTATATAATACTGCAAACATTATTGTTGTACAATAACAATTACTATAACAATAACATTATCATATGGTAGAGTTTAATTATGGTTAGAAAGGAGTAATTTTAGTTACACAATCGATCTTGCTTTTGTTTATTAAAGTTTTAATGTTGAGCAAATAATACATATACCCCAATTCTTGGACTAAACTACAGTTATCATATTAATGAGTATTATTTAATAAATGTATTCAAAAAATGGTTTTATTTTGTTAATTTGTACTTTTGAAAATTATAGGATGGGATAAAATATTATATTATCCAAAATTCTTTAAAAGGAGGATATTTGCAAATCGCCAAAATGGCACAAATTTGAAATGTTATTTTTCTTAAATAAAAAGGAATCTTAATCAGTGTTACCATTTTTTAACCCTTATTTATAATCAAAAGAAAGAAAAAAATATACATTCATAATGTTTTCTTGCATAATCGCTACAAAAAGTTACCAAAATGGTACCCATAATTCCTACAATCTGTATCATTTGTCTCTTCTAGAAGCCTCGTTTGAAACTTTCCCCAAAAGTCAGAGAAGACACTCTGATAGTGCATCAGTTTGTTTAACATGACTTTTTGAAAAACACGTCTGTGCCCTGGCACTGTTGGTAAGAACCACGATAACCATCAGGAGTAGGAATTTGTACCGACCCAGTATTTGATCAACTTAAGAAAGTCTGGGCGGACTAGTACCAAGATAAGAAATTCCTAGTGAGAGTACCCCGCTTCTACTCTTCACACACATCTACAGAAGCCTTCATAGAAATCTGTAATAAAATCTGTTTGTTGTAGCTACGCGATAAGGACGCAAAGGGAACGGAACTACCAAAAAAAGGAAAAAAAAACAATGATACGTTCGTTCGTTAACCAAATAATTGTAAATTTGCATATACAAATTGCCTGGTACCGTAAATACGTGTGCGCTTATATGTACGAATTAGCATGTTTTCGTATAATTATTTCCAGACGCGGATTATAATTCCGGGCATCGGGTTACCGGTCCGTGTCAAAAGTGGAGAAAAATAGAAAGGAAGTGTTTGCGAGTGGAGACCTAACGCCTGATTCACGAGGTGTTGGCAATAGTAAAAGACTCGTTAAATACCATATTTTCATGTGTACGTGTTACAATTGTACCAGATAGTACACGGTAACACATGTACGTATATGGCAGACCGTGTAATTGTTTGATGGCTCTCGCGGAGAGAGGTTCAAGGTCCAAGAGGTAAAAGAATATGATAGATAAAGAGAGACGGCATAATAAAGATAGAAACAGACGTTGAACTGAATAGAATGGTGAAAAGTGGTTATGGGAGTTTCCCATGGAGTCGTGAACCTTTTGTAAAAGTTCAGTCGCCTTCTCGTATTCCTTTTACGCAAGAAAAATAGTATTTTATAACATTCCTCGATACGTAACATCCCCAAAGCACCTCCTTCTTTGTTTTCTTTTTAACAAATGACGATGGTCGTCCTCTTCTTCTTCTTCTTATCATCTTTCCCTTTTTGTCTTGTTATAATATGTGTAACCAGACAAACCACCTCGAAAACTCGTCGCATGGAACGTGGTTTGGATCCCCACGTGATTCTGGTTTGGTAACACGTGATTGCTCCAAGGGATCCTCCGGCAGAGAGATGTAAGTTGATCGTGTAGGCGTTGACTTGTAGCTACACCTCTGATTTATCTCTCATTCTTTGGCTCTTTTGTGAGGCTGCTTTTCAAGCGGTTAAGGTGGAGCGGAAATTTCAGGACAAAGAAGGAAACGAAACGATAGCTCTGTATCAATTTGCAATCGAACTAATGGAAGCGAGGGAAATCGATGGAAGTTACTCTCGCGGATGATACTTCCGGTAATTCTATAATTCCGACGAGGAGAGAAAGATTCTAATTGGACCGGAAATCGCTTATAGGTTTGAAACATTCACTTGGAAGAGATCCATGAGATTATGGCATTTCTCTTGGAAACTCTTTAACGTTCCAATGGGAAAATTACCGGCATTGAATCCGGTCACACCGGATTCCCTTATACTTGATGGACGAAAAAAGAAAAGAAAAAACTGAAGTATAGAGAGAATTTCGTGATGTGTAGCCTTGAGTGGAGTTTCAAGATACTTAGTTTTAGTATGTAACAGGTATAAAGTACATGTGTAAAATGAACTTTTTTTTTTTTCATTTCATACACACAAAGAGATAAGTTTATTTCATTCCACCGGATGTTATTCCATTCATGAGGGAATTGAAAGGCGGCGTTTAATGACCACTTTACCATAGATCCCAACCGTCATGCCATCGGAAGCATTTTCAAGGGATCATATGGGCAATGTTCGATAATAATATCGTACGGACACTTGCACGCCCTTTTCATGAGTGCAACCGAGTCTTCGAACAGTTTTCATATTCGGAGGAATTCGTTGAAAGGAATTTCCTGCTCGTTCGAGCTACAGCGACCGGAATTTTTCTGGTCACCGGCCAAAGCCACAAAATTGAGTAATAAAAAGTATTGCATAATATTCCTTGCGCCCGCTGTATCTGTATCGGTTCGAAAATTGCATTATGCAATTGCAGTTCGTCTCTGGAGCAAGGAGAATGCGAAAAACAAATATTAGTGTCATTAAAGTGTGCCAAGTAAATCCACTATTTCTCTCTCGTTCGTTTTACTGACACAAAATCTACGTCTACGACTTTCTATGTTTCTCTGGACTTAATCCTTTTGTGAATGTTAACGATGGTGTTAATTGTATTAATTTATAGAGGATCGCACGAATCCAAAATTCAATGATACGCTTCTTTTTTCGGAGAACGTATATTTTTATATAATTATATTTTATTATATTCCAAATATTTGCCGGTAACTGAAATTTTTAGTAACGTATTTTTGATTTGCAGGTCGGTGATAGTGGAATCATAGTGTTGGATGCAACTTTGGATACGTCGTCGACGGACGATGCTGACTGGGAAATTTCGGGTGGACCGCCATCACCGTGTGATGTTTCTTTCCTGAATGATAACATTCTTATTAACGGTCGTAGTAATCTGTCGAGACAACCACGAAATCACAAGGTAAGTTGTGCTGGTAGAAATTCTTCTTCAGGATTTAATGAATGCTAAAATAAAATTGGATGGGCATTGAAATCTATAGGAATGCATAGAATCTCAACGTTGCAGTGTCAATAAATTTTCAAAAATGAGACACTTTTCGTAAACATTCTTTTTACAGAAAATCTAGAAAAATATAAAAAAATTAGAATGTTAGATTTTTAATTCTGGAATAAATAAGAGCGTTCGTTGTCGTCTTTGAATTTCGCGAATTTTCAAATTTGAGAGAACGAGTAATCAATTTATCTTAAGGATACTGGGATGGAAGTGCTCGAAAACCGAAGATCAATTTGTCGACATGTTTTTCCAACAGTCGAGGAAAAAATGGCAAAATGAATTAAATTGCGTTTGCGAAAGGAAGCAATCTCTTCAATTAAATCAATACCAATTTAATAGAATTTTTAGCCAATTGAAATGAAATTCAATTAATCTAAGTGGTCAAAGTTTTGCACCGTAAATTGAATTTACCTAGACCAAATAGAAATCACAGAATTCCAACCAACAATTGTTGATCTTCGGTTATCAAAATTTGAATTCAATCCAAGAAGTGAAAAGCATCCCCAATGGAAATCTGCATCCATCCACCAAATTATAATTTATTTGCAACAGCAATTGATGCGATCAACCTTTAAACCCGAAAATACGGAATTAGTTAATAAACGTAAATGTGAACACGCTTTCGGGAGTTTTCAAAAAATGCAAAATAGCTTAAGGGGGGGGTATGGTTTTGAGGGTTCAAAAAAAGTGATTTTTTTTTATTGCATATTATGAAAGTATAGTATTTCAAGAATGTTGTCTGTTAATAGGAAGTCAATCGGAGCAAAACTCACAAAGATATAGCTTTGGAAGTAGACGTGTCTCGAACGACTACCTGAGCTGTAACCGCTCAGCGGGAAGGCAGTTGTTTCTCAATCTCTTTTGTTATCTTCTTTTGTTATTGTCCAATCTTCTTTTGTTATTCTCCAATCTTCTTTTGTTATTGTCCAGTCTTCTTTTGTTATTGTCCCTAAGCAGTTTCCAGAAAGGTCTTAGACAGGGTCGTTGTAACGGTACCCCGGTACCTGGTGTTGCTTCATTTTCGAAGCAGACGCGGAGTGTAACAGTCGTGTTGTATTTTCTTACTCTATTTCGTTGTGATATTTTTGTTGTTCGCAAAATGCCGAGAAAAGTTTCCAGAGAGTGTAGAAAGGAGAGTGGTAAAAAGTTGTATCGAGGTAAAAAAATAGTTCCTCCGCATAAACGAAGAAACGATGACGATATTGAGACAAGGAGTACGTCAACGAAAAAAATCAGACTAAGTTTTAGCCAAGAAGTTGCTGAAGATACAAATAAGCATTTCAGAATCATTGATTTTCTGTTAGTTTTTTCAACAATTTCTACGTTAGTGAAGTGTGCAGTTTGTGATAGTACAGTATCATTTCAGTGTTGTGGCAAAATAGGTCTTGGTTTCAAGATAAAAATAAAATGTGAAAAATGCAAAGAACCTCGTTACGTTCCGTCTAGTGAACGAGTAGATGATCATATGTATGAAGTGAACTACCGATTTGCTTTCGTGATGCGAGTTTTAGGCTTGGGATTAGCTGGTTTTGACAAATTCTGCGGACTGATGGATTTATCCAGTAATTTCGTAGCAAAATCGGTATACCAGAATTACTTGAAGAAAATGTGCTCCAGTGTGACGAATGCCGCAAAAAGATTTTTTGTTTCTGCGATAGAGGAAGAAAAAGCAGCTATGTGTAGAGAAAAAAATATTGAATCTTCATCAGAATTAACCGTATCAGGCGATGGAACTTGGAAAAAGCGTGGATTTTCTTCTTTATATGGCGTGGCTTCCTTGATTGGATATTACACCGGAAAAGTCGTCGATGTTCTCGTAAAAAGTTCATACTGTCACATGTGTGTTACTTGGAAGAATAAGCTTGATTCTGCAGAGTTCGAAGAATGGCAAGAGAACCATATAAATGAAGATCAATGTTCTGCAAATCACAAAGGAGCATCCGGTAACATGGAAGTCGACGCAATTGTCACAATGTTCAAAAGATCGCAAGAGAATAACGTGAAGATTCGCAACTATATTGGAGATGGTGACTCGAAAACATATAGTGGTGTTATCAATGCTGAACCTTATGGTGAAAATTTTCTAGTCAATAAAAAAGAATGTGTTGGACACGTCCAAAAAAGGATGGGAACTCGTTTGCGTGATTTAGTCAAAAAAACTATGACTGATAGTGAAACCAAAACTGGAAAAAAAACTCTCTCAGGTAAAGGGAAACTGACTGCAAAAATGATTGATAAGCTCACCCAGTACTATGGTCGTGCAATTCGTTTCAATTCTAATTCTGTAGAAGAAATGAAGAAAGCCATTTGGGCTACTTACTATCATTATGCCTCAACCGATGCAAAACCACAACACGAAAACTGCGCTAGCGGAGAAGACTCATGGTGTGAATGGCAGAAAGCTGCAGCTTCAAACAAGCTGAATAATTTCAAACACACATATTCTGCTCTACCAACTGATGTTTTACAAGGAATCAAGCCAATTTATGAAGATTTAAGCAAAGATGCTCTCCTAGAGCGATGTATTGGCGGATTCACACAAAATAATAATGAGAGTTTGAACCAGCTTATTTGGAAGATTGCGCCGAAAGTTGAGAGTGGTTCAGCAATTATCGTCGAATTTGCATCTTCAGTGGCTGCTTGTGTTTTCAATGAAGGCTGTAAAGCTTATTTAACCTTCCTAGAAGAGATGCGAATAAGTACTGGTCCAAGTTGTCATGGATGGGCGCTTCGAACCAACGATATTCGAATGAACAGAGCAGATGAGCGAGCAGCTGAAACCGCTAAAAATGATAGAATTCGCCGCAGACTTGATAAAAAAGATGCTTTGGACATTCTTGACGAAAGTTCTATACTCTATGGTCCCGGCATTGATGATTCTATGTGAGTAAAATAAAAAATAAATAGCTTACTAAGTTTTATCAGGGTCTTTTCGCTACGAAAAACTTTAAACGCGTTTTTCTCAAGTCGATGTTTTTTGAGTCGGTGCACACTGTATCTGAAAATCTATTCAACCGATCGTTCTCAAATTTTTTACAGTATTTCCTTACATAATTTATGAGGTAACCCTGGCGAGATTTTTTCGTCTTTGATTTTATTTTTCTTATTATTAACAACAATAGTCATGAATTTAGGCCAAAAATCGGTATTTTCACTTTCAAGTCTTGTAAAAAGTTCAAAAATTAAAAAAAATGGAAAAACTCGGCAGCGATACCTAGAGGGACATAAAAATTAAGGAAAAAACTTTGGTTATTTCATTTCAAATGATCCAGTGCTGAGATATGATGTGCACCGCAAAATGTATTTCTTCTGAGGCGCCTGCGAAGAATTGCTGCCATTCGGTCAATTTTCAATATTTTTGAACCAATATTTCACAGAATATAGTTCAATTACTACTCTTTAATGTACAACAATCAGAAATAAATGTACTTTCACCGTACGCCCAAAAAAAAATCTGTAAAAACCTGTTTTTTTCTGCCTTCAAAACCATACCCCCCCCTTAAGAAAGCGCTGATAAATTTTATCAGATTAAAACCATGTCGTCTTTCGATAAAGTTATGTTTTATCATTTTAATAGCTTTAAAGGCCTGTTAATAATATTTTTCTACCGGTAAGGTCATGCATTTTTCCTCATTTTTAAAGTGTACATTATTTTCGCCAGACAAAAAGGAAAGGAAAGTAAAGTAAAGGCTGATAAAGTAGATAAATCAAAAAAGAGGAAACAGTTGATATGTGCAATATCTTTGGTAAAAGACCCCTTCAACGTCCTTCGCAGGCTCGTGGGAACGTGTTTTCTCGAGCATTTATTTCTCTTAGGAACGTAAAAGAGGGCGAGACCCCCACATGGTTGCTGAACCATCTCGTACACTCTTTCCCGCTTGTTAAAGGTTCATTTATTACGAATTTTCGATTTTCCATCGACTTATTACGTAACCATCTATGAGAACCCCGTTTTCCACAAGTTGCCAACGTTCTTCTAACGTCGTAAGAGCTATTTCTTTGTTGCCAAGGTAATACAGTTCAGTTCACCTGAGAAAATAAGAAACCGATCGAAGAACCGGTGAATTTGATTTTCTTGCAGAAACGTTTGATTTTTTAGCACAAATGCAAATATCGAAAACCAATTTTTATTAGATTGCAATTTTATACAATCCAGATCGAACAATTTCCAAACCAAATCTTATTTTTGTGATTCTAACAATTGACGATTCGAATGAAATATTTATACACTTTCTTGGAAGAAGAAATTTATTCCAAAGGAGAATTTTATAAACGCAAAGGGAACATAGCTACGTGCACCAACGGTTCAGGAAATTATTGTACAAAATTCGCACGAGTACATATTTTATAGAAACCATAAAGTACCACGGCTCTGAGAGTTGAGAATTTGAATATTTATTTGAAAGTATGACAAACTCGCCAAAGATTTTCTCTCCCATAAAGGATATAGATTCTAGTATCCATGACAGAAACGGTAGATTAACTTTTGAGCGTGCGAGCTGTGAATCGTCCTCATGAATTGTTAGAGCGTTGCATCGACTTTTACTTGTAAATTGTAGATGGAAAATCGAGTGCAGAGATTTCAAAGAGAAAATGGGTGGTTCTCAGACTGCATAGGAATGAAAGATTCATGTCTTGTTTTTTTTTTATCGTTTACTGAAAATGCAAAAAGTATCCCAAAGTAATAAGCTTCTTTATATTCACGTTCTTACTTTGCTCCCTCTTGTTACACTTTACCCTATCTGTTAAATGAAGAGTCCAAAGCGTTTGCCAAAGCGTGAGAGAATTGCAAGTTCATTCATGCGATAAAACAAAGATTTTATTCGGTGGGAACTTATGAATTGTTTTAGCCAAGGGATACATGAAAATTAGCTGATTTAAATTCCCCATTGTTTGTATTTTAAAAAATATGTTGGAATGCAAATTACTCCAGGTACAAATTGACGAGAATTACTTCGACTCTTTTATTTAGCGTTAATGCATTCTTGTTTCGTTCTATAAATTTTAGATGAAGTCGCGAAAAAAAAAAATAGAAAATGTTGTAAGATTTCTTTGAACCAAAATTCCTTAATCTTTTTCTAACAACTTAACGCCTAATACCAATTTCAAAAAATTAGGGACTCAAAATTGACGTTTGAAATTGATCACACTCATTTTTTATATTTTTGGAATCCCTTCAAAGTAATTAAAAAAAATCCATGAAAATTCTTTACGAAAGAAATCCGTCTTTTTTATAAAATATAACTTTACTGTAACATTTGTGGAATGTTTAGTGAAATGAAAAATGTTTAAAATACACCCATCCTTTAAAGCTTTCTATATTATTACAAATTTTTCACACTAAAGATTCGAAAAGTCAACAGTTTAAGTACACGGATAATATCGACGCGTTCTTGTCTTCAAGGAAGTGCATAAGATGAAAGCAAACGCTTTTGTTTGATTCTTCAGGTTTTTTTTTCTCTCCATAATAGCGCAAAATGTTGTATTATTAGAAACATGAGGTAGAGCAACGCCGTTTATAAATTTTGCTATTTCACTTTATAGAGCCAATTAGAACTGCATTACATAACTGGCTGACAATATAAAGTCTTTTTATAGTAGCAGTAAATAATAGCTGAGGGTATTGTAAACTGGATAAAACAAGAACGTTTGCAGTAGTTTGCAAAGAATTATCATCAACTGTTACCGTATCTTATCACGATGACAATACTGTTCTTATATCAGGACAATCAACAATGTATTTCGTTATATGATCTCTCTTCACATACTCATTTCTTGTAATTGTCGGTAAGAAATGTTCTTGTAAGGGTGTGTTAAGAATGATAACGTCTTATGACAATTTAAATATACGTAATATCGTCAAATAGCTGTTAGAAATGTAGTTACATCATTGTTTGACGATAATTCTTGGGTTGGATAAAAAATATCTGAGCAAAAAATATCCAAGTTACAATTTGGCTACTCCAGTTGACAATGTTCCTGCGATCGGTTTGCAGTGAAAGGAAAATGCGGGGAAAGTGAAGTTTGGAGTCCATGTTAACTTGGAGAAAGCTTGTGATGGAGAACTTCGAATAGATAACGAAGTCCAAAAAAAAATCTAATTTTTTTGGAATCCGAATTTTTTTAGTACATAAAAATTAAAATTGGATTTATCATCCTAAAGAAGATAGTATTAAAAATTTAATTTTCTAAGTCTGTCTAATTTGAAATATTACTTTCAACAATTTTGAAAGTAATATTTACAAATTTTAGCACTGTTATATAAGTTTGAGATTTTAAGAATTTTCGGCTATGGATATTTAATTAATAAACTATATTTCAGAATCATTGCAGACCTACTATGATTTATCAAATTTTTTGAAATTGCGAACTATTAATATCATAAATTGAAAAGATTAATTTGAGCCTCTTAAACTCGCAGTAAAGAATGTTTGCTTTCTCAGGAGTTTAGCAATGTAAAATAAGACAAACATATATTTTCCCACAAGCTGAATGTTTTCGAGACCATGAAACAATCAACCAGGAGAAAATGTCTGAACCTTAGCAAGATACTACATTTACTTATTTATTTTTTATTGTTTCTTTTTTATGAACAAGCTTTTATTTTACCGTTACAAGACTTGCATTACTGTCCCTCTTACAGATAATTTGTATTTTACGGTCCACTCCGACCAACTCTGGTGATATAATTTCTCTGGAACATTTGCTTTATTGCTAAATTTCGCCTTCTCCTTCTTTCAAGGAATCATTCATTCATCAAACTTATCACAGTGAGTGTCGTAGGTAGACTTTGAATTCAAGTACGTTATCTTAAGGAATTCTGTAAATTTTAGATAACGAACAAAATTGTTAAAATACGCATTTACCAACCACAGTTTTTTTTCATTACTATTTTTTATATACAACTTCTTTCAAAAGTATACAAAAACTTTATAAAATTAATACCCAGCGCTTGATTTTTACAAAGTTAGGTTTTTCCAGTATTTCTTCTCTTTAAAATATTTTTTATTTCGCTGATGTTGGCAAAGAGTGAAATGAGGGCGAATGCTTATATTCCTTCATTTGCTTGGGAATGGAAATTCTAAAAAAGAGATTTTTAGAGTAACTTTTACCGTACAAGTTAGTTAACAATGCGACCGTCGTTGTTTTTAACAAAGCGACGAAATGTGAAAAGGAAAGGAAATTAGTTAAGGATGTCAGTCGGTCATACAACTGTCTTTAGGTGCATACGTCGATTTTATTCACATGTTTTTCGAGTGTATATACTTTTTATACAACACGAGAGATAAAATGTATATGTTTATACAAGTTTTTCACATGTAATGATAGCATGCACGTCTTATTTTCCTCTGCCGTTAAAAACATTAGCTAATAACAGTTTGGTACTCGCAGCTCGTGCGTGCAAGAAGTCACGCTTTAGCCGCAGATAAAGTCGCTGACATTTATTTTCAAATTGCTGTGGCTGCAATTAATAAACCGTTTAACAAATTGCAATGATTTCACATCATTTAATTTTTAATTATTATATTTAGCTACATTATTATTATAGATTTCTTCTACAATTCTTAGGAGGAGGTGCGTACTGCAGTTGCAATTATAGTACTTGTCGTAATAGGTGTTACAAGTATAAAATAATTTATTACAATTTCAATTGGAGACATTAATGGATATTTTTTTTCAAAATACATATTAGCTTTCTTGATTCTTAATTTTGTTTTGGAAATTCGCATAAATATTGCGAGATGGATTCTGTCAAATTTGAAGCAAATTTTGAAATATTTGTGCGATACTTATGTTGACAAATTTTTTAAATTGAAAAAAGTGCGTCCTTAAAGCTTCAATTTTCAACGATTAAAAAAACATTCAAATTAAATTAAAAAATCAACTATGAAAGCTACTCTCAATTCTTATGACATTGTAGGAAAATATTATTTTAATGCAATTTTATTAAAACCTTATATTTTATTAATTTATTAGTACAATTCATATTGATGAAATTGAGTTCCCGCAATATTAATATTTCTGCAAATGTGCATACTGGTCTTTCTAAATGAAAAAAAAAATCATGGTAACATTTTTGAAATTCCGAAAACTGAGCAAATGTTTAATCTTTCGTATTTGCAATTCACGTAATACATGAACACTTTTTTGAAAACAATTTGAGAGCGTGTCGCGATACCAGAGGCCTGTAATTGAAAATGAAAGATGCGAGTGGAGGAAAAAGAAGAGCAAGTGTAGGAGTCGTTGACGTATACACAATAGCGTTGCATAACTTTGTTATTGTAATTATAAAGCGAGACAGGTATCTAATTACGCACTAATCAACGGGTTATGACAGCGAGTTATGCATTTCGCCGCGGTAGCAAAAGCGTATACGCGCACACATGCACTCCAGTTCTTGTTTATTGTCTTGCACACGGCTAATGGTCGACACAAGAATGTCATGACCATTTCATTTTTGCCTTTTCTCTCTCTCCAATAATACAACAAATGTGACGTATAACGCTAAAAGGTATGGGGTTGCAAAGTCATTGTGGCTGAGTCTCCGTGGCGCATCCAAAAATAACGAACAAGTTGAAATGTCATTAAACAAAAAGGAACGTGCATTAACGAGACAATAAATTGGCAGAAATGGTCAGAAAAAAGATTTATTCGAATTCTCGTACTTTGAAATGACACAGGAATAAAAAGAAAACGGGATTTAAAAAGATTCCAAAGAACCGTTGGAAATCATTGACGGTAAAATGTGGAAAAGATTTATTTGAATTCACGATCTTTGCAACTGCAGGCATTATTCTTTGAGGAATGAAATAAAAGTACATCAAGTTTTATAGCAGATGAACTCAGTGACCGAATAAATAAATGCTCAAACTGAGATCTAGTTTAACTATATCGTCATTATAAAAAATACTCATGTCATTGATTCACCCACCGGATCCTCATATTCTAATAATTTTCTAACAATTATAAAATTGTTTCATTTTCCCGGTAAATTGTCCGCTACATAATTGCATTGTTTCCTAAATTGTTGTTACCGTTCGCTCTCTTTTTCCTCGCTATTGGTGTCATATGAAAGAAAAACACGGTATAATAAAGCAATTTATTTGATGCATCATCAGAAAAAATGAGTTCAGTATATTCGTCGGTGTATTTTCTATATTCTATATTATTCTGTTTGAAACGTCGAAAAGAAAGGTCGTGAATTTTTCTCGTGCCTTCCGCCAAGATACTAATCGGTACCACTGGAAATAATGCAAGTGTACCGTGCATGACCTGCGGCCCAATTTCGCCCAATAACTAGTTCTCAGCCATTCGGACTTCCTCTGATTTTTTGTCCGCTTGAAATCTAGTTCTCTTCCATGGTCAATTTCTACCAAGAGTTACCCTCTTGATTTCAATAATCCATGAAGAATTGTTTTTCAATAGAAAGTTAAATGCATCTTTCTAGATTATACCGCAATTGTATTGGAAATTTTCATTACGCGTAAAATAAAAATAGAAAATTCCTTCAGGCCGGAGATAAATTTGAAAAATATATTTTTATAGTTGTTTAATTATATAATATTTATAATAATAGCAGATATTTTTGTCCTTAATAGATTATTCGCTCTAATTACAATTAAAATTGAATATTATATTAAAAATATAACCATTAGGAAAATCACAAAAGATGAAAACGACGATTAATTAAAATAATCATTTATTTCTCGTTTTATAATTATTTTCATGCCTACTTCCCCTGTCAAAATTTTTTATGAGCCATATCTCCGCAAACAAATGTAAATCGATAATTTACCAAAATTGATAAATTAAAAATATAAGCATTAGAAGGATAAAAGTTAAGATTAAAAAAATAATCATTTTATTTCCTGGTCACAATTATTTCGACATTCGCTTCCAGTGTCAACATTTTTTATGAGCCATGTTTCCGCAATCGACAGTTCCCCAAAACCATATAAACTTCAATTGGATTTCTTACGAACTCGTAAAAATGAATTTCCAAAGATTCATTCTTCCCGCGTTAATGAACTCTCGCTGCATTTGCTGAAGGAGTCATTCAAGCAATTGCAGAAATATTTGTTCCATGCGAGGAGACGTTGGTCGTGTAAATTGATCGGTGAAAGCTTTGAGAGGTTTGTGTAATATGGAAAGAAGAGGAAGAGGAAAAGGAAGAATAGGATTGCGTGGGTCCGAAACAATAGCAGTAAATGATTACAGTAAATCGATTAATTAAAGTCGTTGTAGCAGATGTTTTTCAAGTGGCCTTGTCAAGCACGCTGCTTCGCGCCTAGGTCATTTGTAAATACTTACCCATATGCAAATCATATACATTTAATATATAAATAGATAAAAGGAAGACTTGTGTGGGTTGCAAATGTAATGAATGTCAATGTACTTCTTGCTGTAACGGTACCACGCGTAACTTACGTCTATCACAATTTTCGTTCAGTTTATATGGATATGTTGGCAGATAATAGGTGTGAGCAATGCTCCATGCAATAATAGTGTACCTTTTTTTTTGGACTTTGATACCGTACATTTGATATAGCTTGACGAAATTGCCGTAAGTGTGGGTTTTATTGTGTATTTAACCATTTGTTTTTTTTTTTACCAGACCTTTTAACTTTCAATTTAAAGGAAAGCCAGTGAAGCTTAACTTAAGCAAATAGTATCAATAAAAAGTACATGAAAAGATGTTATTAGCAAGGATCTAGACTGTATAGGAAAAAAAGAAAGTGCAAAATAATCCATTTTACTGCGTTGTACTCGTTTTTATGGGAATGCTTTCATTTCTTTTGTCTGAAACTCTCAACGAGAGTGAATTTGAAATTGCTTGTAAGAGCAAACTTTGGATCTAGTTTGCGGCCTTCTTGAAATTCAAACATTCCGTTAACCATTTTTTTCAGAGTAAAAAAAATATGAATATCAACCTTCTACCATAGTTCAAATATATTGAGGTACTTGGAATTCAGGAATTTTCAATAGTACAGATTCTACTTAAAATTTTGGAGGTTTGATATGTCACTGCCATAATTATTACCGTGAGGTTTTAATTTTCTATGATTTTTCAGTGCCCGGTTTATTGAAATTTCAGAGAAAACGTAGACACTATTTCTGCTCCATAGAAAAGATCCTTGATTAATGATGGATTAATAATTCCAGTTTTTTTGTTTAAACATTACCTATATTTAACCCACATAGAAGAATACGACCACCATGAGAAACGTCTGAGAGAAATTTCAACATATAGCCAAGGAACGGATTTGAAATTTTTCAACCCGTCACAGATTTTTACGACACTTTCCCTTTTGCGCAGAAATTAGAGGCAATTATTTTTCTATGTATAAAAAAAAAGAGTAATTAGGCGGAACAAAGTAATTTACAAGTGAAATAAATATTCGCCTTCGGCTAAGATTTTCGGTTATAAATTTTTACTAATTTAATAGATACTCTAAATATAATCCAAGCAAAGGCTGATTTTCCAAAAAAAAATATAACACAAATTTTAAAAAATGTAAACTTTAGCTCCACTTCAACGTAAATAAAAATTAATTTCCAAAGAGTATAATTTATTAAAAGACGTCACAGATACATTTCAATATGTAACCAAGGAACGCATTTAATATTCTACAGCTTGTTCTACATTTTTAGGACACTTTCATTTTTGTCCAGAAAAAAATAGAATTGTAACAACACTGTCGGTAAGAAAAAAATAATAATTAGCCGTTACATGGCAAAAAATAAAGAATAATCAAAAATAAATATTTGTTTATATAAATATTTAATTTATATTTATTTTTATTATTAAAAAATAATGAAAGACAGTACAAGTAACAGCTGGTACAGATATAATCCAAATAAAGATATGGATAAAAAGGGTGAAAAATCCGAGTCATTGACACTGAGGCCAAGATCCTTCAGGACATGGCACACAGTCAGCATCAGCCCTCTTTAGAAGTCACGATGTTTTATTAGAACATAACGGATGTCGGCGTCCAGTTTTTATCAAGCTGAACACGACCTTTATGTCGCCGTTTAGCACTCCGTTTCATTGCTCTTTGCCGGATCTTTAACACTTAGAGGAATAATGAATGGGAATGGGAACGAAGGGAAAAAAAGGTAAATAGGAAATAAACGTGGCCTGGGATTAAAGGGTACAAAGGATTGGTACGCTTTATGCGTTAATGCTACAGTGAAAATAACGAAAGTTGAAAGTAGCAACGGTGCAACATTCGAACAAATGATTTGATGGAAAGTAAAATTGATTGGTCTCGTGTAATATGGTACCGAAATTGAAGGTATGAGTAGGAAATTTGTATTCCCCGAGAGAAAGATTTCCTATTTGGATATCTCAGGTATTCGATAAATTTATGTGGGTCGAGAGAGAAATTATGATAAACTCTTCAAATCGGTGAAAGCAAATTCTTTTTAATATCAAACCATAATGTTGTACTTTTCGGTGGTCAATGAAATGTATAGAGTCTAATGACATTACCTTTTCTCACAGTCCTCTCTCTTTCGCTGAATGTTGACTGTTGATGGAAAGCGTACATCGCTTTTTTAAAACCTACAGTTATTTCTAGGAAACCTATTTTCCTGAATTTTTTTCGCGAAATAGCGTTTCCCGTAAATATTGGAACCTTCATACACGAAAATTGTATTTTGTGGGAAAGGAAAATTAAGGAATGCGAATTTGCTGGTGTGACAATTCCGAGGACGCCGAAAGGAATCGTTGATTACACTGCGCCGATTTTTAACACGAAGAATCGTCAAATTTGCATGTTTGCAGTGCAATGCAATATACTATTTTACATATTTTCGTGGTGAAAAGGCACCGACATTATTTGGTACCTCATTATCAGTTCCATTGAATCAATCATACCGAATAAATTTACATGAAGAGTCGGGTCATCAGCCAAATTGTATTTCCTCTCTCCATTGTTATTTAAATGAGTCCAATACGTGCGGCAAATTTCGCGGTAGAATTTGCCAAATTGTCACAAGAATTTCGAAATAAGGTAGAACTCAAGGTACATTCACGAGATTCCTGCGAAATTTTCCTAAAGTAGAATTTCAAATTTTTTTCAATTAGTTAAAATTCCTACACGAATTTGTAGCATAATTTGTTATAGTTTCAACGTTATTGAATAAGGTACCCTATTTTTTGAAAATTCACACCAGGTTTCTTAAATCTACATTTTTTTCTGGCAATATCCACAAATATTCCAAGTTTGATTGTTTTAAATTCGAAACGCATTGCCCCATAAAATCTATCAGATAATATCTATAATTATAATGTAAATTAGACTGACATTTAGACTAATTTATTTTCCACAAATTCCCAAAATTTTCCTGGACCAAAATATTTTCGTTTCCGTAACATCAATGCTTTTAAGGAAACAACTCCAATCTTGACGTATTTATATTTCCTATTTTTGACAAACATAATTTCAAGCGTCTTAATTAAATATTTACTTCTTTATCTGACATCCTTATTCGACATTACTTACACCCAACAAAAATAAACCCGCACACGTTAGATAAAACTTATGAAATTCGTGTAATCTAAATGACGCACGATTATTAATAACACTTCCAAACACAATCATTTGTCGTGCTATCAGTGAATTTGTATACGTTGAGATTACTCTCTCTCTCTCTGTGATTTCACTGAGGCGTCGATAAAGCTTCAACCGTTGAGTTCTTCGGCATCAACTTAAAGATTAGTGTGCATCTCATACGGTGATAAGATACATCGCTAATCATTGAAACAGTTAGCCGGGACACGCCCGTAATAAAAACAACTCGTGAAAACCCGTTGTGACTGCAACTGCTGTTATTTGCAGTAACAAGAGAGTGTTTAACGATTCGTAAGATATATTTGCCATCCTACAAATTTTATCTCGGTATTTAAATCTCTTTTTGTTATTGCTGCAGCTTTAATGCGTTTATGATTAACATGTTTTTCACGACTGCGTTTGCTGCACTGGGAAAAACTGCAGTTGCAGTTGTACCACAGTTGGAATTGCGGTGTGTAATTTGTACCCGCAAGAAGAGACGTAGAAATGCATTTTTAGTAAAATGTGCAAAGTATGGCATTATTTTCTACTTCGGATACAAATTTTTATTTCTATAATATATTATTATTTTTTTAAACTCGGAATATACTAAAAATTGCAGTTTTTTTCACATGAAAGTAGGTTACAAGCGAAGGGAATCATGGTTTGTTATAAATAAATAATGGTAGTTAATAATCATTAATGATAATTAAACGTAACTCAAAATTAATTTTTCTTTTTCAACGTAAGAAAGTAAAAAATCCAACTGCGGAAAAGGAGTTTTGAAATTATTGGTTTTGTGACCACATTTGTGTGGGGAAAAAGGGAAAAAAAAGAACAAACCATTGATGTTTGGAAAAAGTGATGAAAATGATGCATTAAAAATTTTCCAAAAATTGAGATTGGCTGTGAAAAATTATCTGAATAGAAATTTAAAGCGACAATTAAAATAGAAAACAAAAATAGGTATTTTGCATTTCCGTTTCAATGAAAAAAATTCGTCTTTGGCTGTCGCGTATAATTAGTGGCAGTATAAAATTGAAAATAAAGCAATTCAAATGAAATATTATTTGAAAACAAAATAAATTAAACAAATTCAAAACAATTCCAGCTACAAATTCGACTCGAAAGCTCGGTGACCGTTTCGTTTATTTAGTTGTAGCAGTTTTCGTTACGATAAAAGCGAGGAATCTCAAGTAAATGTTTCGAATAAACGAACGGATCGATCGTTAAAAATCCAGCACACGTTTGAACTTTCCATCTTGATATTTCTTCTGTGTCTATTGAATAAATAATAGATCGTGTTCCGTGTATCGACCAAACGATTTTCACGAGTGACGAAAATGAAGAAAGGCAGAAGACGTGCATGAAAACACACACCGAGAGAAACTTTCTCGAAAAACGAATCGGTATTTGTAGAAATACGCGTCTTTCGTATTTTTTGAATACCGCAAGGAGCTATTGGAGACTACATATTTCAGAAAGAATCGTAAAAGTTGTCGTTTACTTTCTAAACACCGATAAATATCGGTTCAACTTCCTGGTGTTTTCCCCGGTGACTGAATAACGAAAGAAATGTAGCAGAAAGGAAACTTATCAAAAACAATTAGGTTTCTTGGCTCCTTAAATAGAAAGTTTAAACAATAAAGTCAATTTCGACCGAATGCCATCTAACGCGAGCGATACGATGTTTTCTCGCTCGTAAATCTTTAGTAACAGATTTCTGTGTATGCTTGCATGTTTTCAGGGTCGAACAACGGGTGTATAGAACTAAGAAGCCAACTACTCAGTAATTACTTAAAACGACTTTAGTAAGACTTCCGTCTACGATTTAATGCTCGCTTTCACGCTAAAAAGAGAGTTCGAGAATTTCTTTTTCACATTTTTTTTTAAGGAAGAAACGAGAATATCGCGTCCGTCCAAGTTTCTTCTCGTTCATTGAGTCATCGAAAAGTCAAATTACGTGGAATTTATTAAAACTCGGATGGATGGGCAGGAAGAAAAAAGAGCGGAGAGGCTCGGGTTGAAAGGAGCAGGAAAAACGTACAAGTCAAAACGGTAGATACACATTATTAAATAAAGCGAACGAAGTCGACCCCTGCTGGAAATAATTATCTGTACTGTTACCGTAACTTCCACTCGAAGAAATCTCGTCGAATGTTCGTCATAAAAGCAGAAGAGCAGGAAATATTTGCTTTTTCTCAATCGCAGCATTCCTTTTGATTCGGCAAAAAAAAAAGTCCTACGTACGGAAAGGCCGGAAATTTCATTGGAATCCCAAGGATTTATTTGAAAACTTTCGCACTCTTATTTTATGCGAAGTCGTAGGTGAAGCCACTTAAAAATGAGGTAACTGTTAAAGAACAGACGCTTGTTTCTTTCGGTGTAAAAAGAATGCAGGGTGTCCACCGGTACTGGAAATACTTGAAGGACTGGAATGATACCTTATTTTTATCTGGTTTATGCACTGAAATACTTCAACCGCGTTCACTGAGAAAAATGTATAGGAATTCTAACTGCGTTTATCCTTATTACAATTATTTTCAGTGATTGGGTCAAGTAGGAATTAAATAATTCGGGCTTCAATTTTTGTTTTCTGTCTAATTTGGGTTCCTAAAATATATAAAACCTCTTATCTAAATTAAAAAATAAATGGGTTTTCAGCAAAATTTCTTTTCTTTAAATTTTAAGGTTTTCTTTTCCCAGAACGTACTTGGAAAAACATGTTTTCGATTTTTAAAATGAATATCTCTTGAAATTTCTACCAAAAACAAATTCTTTCACTGTAGTTTGTCGAAAGAAGGTACTTTTAAGGAAGGAGGTACCAAAAGTTCCTTCGAAGAACTTTTTTTTGGAAAAAGTTTCTATCGAGGTACTTTGCTTCGAAAGAATGTTCCTTCGAAGAACTTTTTTTTTAAAAAAGTTTCTTTCGAAGTGCCTTTCTTCCACAGAAGGTTCCTTCGAAGAACTGTTTTTTGAAAAAAGTTTCTTTCGAGGTACTTTTCTTCCAAAGAAGGTTCCTCCGATGAACTTTTCTTCGGAAGAAAGCTTCTTCGAAAAAATTTTCTTCGGAAGAAGGTTCCTTCGTGGAACTTCCCTTTCGAAAAAAAATTCCTTCGAGAAACTTCCCTTTCGAGAACCATCGACCGAAAAAGTAATTAATGGAAAATTCAATCCCCAAAAGAGCACTCGATAGAGAAAACAATTTGTGGAAAAAAAATAGTTCGTCGAAGAGGCAATTTATCAAGGAAACAATGGATCTAAAAAAAAATAGATCGGAAAGAAAACAATTTATCAAAAGAACCGTTGATTGAAAAGACAATTTAATTGCTCGAAGGTGGTCGTTGGCAATTTCTAAGGGCTGCAACCCCTTGACGACTTGAATGTGTCGATGTCTTCCACACGTTGGGAGAAAAACACGGAGAAATTGACTCTTTTCTGTAACGAAAGTGATATATAACGCGAAATTGGAGAATTTCAAACAGTTCCTAATTCTGTGCCTGCGACCTACTGAAAATTGCAATCGTGATGCATTCACTTTCTCGAAAGCGGTATTTAACAACTTGAACTTTACCTTCGTGCCATACAACTCTTCGCTGATATTTACTGATAATGCGATCAAACGTGACTTTCTTAACAATAACAGTTGCATTTCCATCTTTACAGCATCTGATAGTATTAAATAAATAAATAAATAAATAAATAAATAAATAAAAGATCCATAGTTGTTATTCAAATCCTAAAATGAAATTGCTAAATTCTAATTATGGAAAATTACAGAATTTTCAAGAATTCAATGTAAAATTCGAAAATCTGTAACTTCAATTATTGAGAATTTCCAAAGTAGGAATTTTGAATTTTGTAAACATTGCCATCAAAAATAGAAACCTCGGTTCATAACAGTACCCGTTTCTGTTCTGATTTTTATACATATTAATTTTCGGTTCCAGTTCAGGTTCAGGAGCAGGTTCTTTCTTTGTTGCCTGTTGTTCTAATTATAACACAGGTTTGTGATAAATATTTGACAAAAAATTGGGTTGCTTAATTTCAGGAAACCTGGAATGAGACCATCCCCCCCAAAAAAACTAGTGTTTTAAATTTTCTTCTCTTACCTTGTGATTACGAATGAATATTCACTAGAGCAAAATTAACATTAAAACAAACAACACAATTCCCATGTTGAAAGAAGAGTAACATTGTTGGAGCAATAAAAACAAATAAAAAATTTATTGGGACGTGGAACTGTAATATAATGAATATATTATATTTAGAATATATTAATTATAAATATATTATAATATTGTATAATACATTATATATTATGTTATAATTATTATATGATAATTCTAATATATTATAACATTAATTATTAATTATAAATATACTATATTATAAATATTTTTCGAAATGAATATAAAGTTCTAGGATAAAGTTCACCCAAGGGACTCATCTTTTCTCAATCTTCCCATTTTTTTTCCAAACAAACGATTAATTTCAGAAGAAAATAAAAATTGATCAATATTATGGGTACCCTTCCTTGGCTCTCTTATTACCCATTTCCTATTCTACTGATATAGACATAAATTTTGCACCAGTACGAAAGGCAAAGACATAAATCCTTCCTTCGTGAACATATCCTTTGTATGCGCTCGATCCTCTTAAGTTTCCTTTTACCGTCCTGATAACGAATCTTCAAAGTACGGGATTGTGTCTCTAAATAAAGAATGAAAATGATGGATCTTTTGTCGTCATACACGAGGCCGAAAAACCAACAAGTGTGACCAGTTACTGTTACTCGTGATTACATAGCGTGCCGTTGTTTGCTCATCTATTCTTGCTCCTTTCCACTTCACACCATATACTTTTACAGGATAGACATTTCCATAGTCTTACAATATGTGTATGTACATATATATATAAATAAAACACATATGTATAAAAAAATATATATATATATATATTTTTTCTCTTCCTGATATTTTATTTCTTCCCTTCGTGTTACAGTTATCGTTAAAACCACTGGAAGGAAACGTAAAATTTATGCAAAATAATTCGGTTTCTGTTTCAGCATCGAATTCAATTTGACGATACTGCCACAAGAACTTTTGAGTACCCAAGTGAAGCTTCAATGCTCGAAGGAGAGAGTAGCAATGTCGATGGAGAAACTTCCGCTTGTGCTGAACAATCCACTTCGATTAACAATAGGTCTTCTTCGACAATGCAAACTTCAACTTTACCGTCACTTCTTGGTATGCATTTTTGTTTTTACAAATATGGCAATTGTTTCTATTGGGAATCTTGGTAATTCCTCGAAAAAGAGCTCCAAGGTGTGAGAAAACTGCACTTTTGATTATTTACGTGGGAGCTTGGTATTCATATTTTTTGCTGACCCTTGATTAAATTACGATATTATAATTCAATGTGAATTTATAGTATTTTTTTAAGAGAAAAATGCTAAAAACTCAAAGTGCTATAATTAGTAATTAAATTCTTTAAACTTTGGACAGTAAATGGAATATTTTTCGATTAATTTGCAATCCAATAATTAATACATAATAATTACTTGTGTCTTTTGATAAAACTTCTTATTTAAAATTTAAAGCAATATTGAAAATTATTTGAAATTTAGGAACTTGGTAATAAAGTATTTTTTTGTATCCCAAAAGTACCATAATTTTCCCCCTAATTTCTCTATAGACTTTATTATATTGCTGAAGTAACGAACATTTCTTTCACATTCACTGTCGGTTGGATAATTTTGCAAGGCTTCGCTTGATCGGTGAAATTTCAATGGCAAGTTTACAGGAAATGTTTTTTTTTTCTGTGTTTCTTCCATTCACCGTCTCCTTGGAAAAACTGCAAGGAAACTCTTATTTCCTGCAGGATATTGAAAATTCGAATTACACTCATTTTTTTTTTGCTCTCATGGCTGTGACCTTATTTGAGAATACCATAAATACGGTTATTTCCCGTCCACATAACAACCAGGAACTGGAATAATTTTGTATTTCAATAAATGATAAATAATGATATCACGACAGGAATGTTGGAAACTTCAGCATTGTAATTCATTTCCAGATTACATACTCACACCTTCTAATCTTCTTTTCTCTTCTTCTTCCGACTTTCTTTTTACAGAAACAACTCCGAACTATCAAGTCCCACCCCTTGCATCAGAAATTCTTTTAGAAGTAGATCCGGCGCAAGAATCTTTAGTTTAAATTATTCGGGATTGCGAAAAATAGAGATTAGATAGTCTATTTTGTTGCATTTAACGTTTTAGGGCGGCATGGCATTGATAAACAGTAAAAAAGTAATAAATCAATTTCTCCAGTGAAACTTACCAGGCTCAAATGAATTTTTATTTTATTTGATAGTTATTAATATTACCATAATTAAAAAATTCTTTAGGTTTACGGTCCGATGGCATGATTTTTTTTAGATAGAAGCTATACCTTATTAAAATAACTATAAAATACGAGATTCTTATAAAAATGTTTTTTTCTTAAACAAATGATTTGGTAGTAAATTCAAATTTGACAAGAAGGTGCAAGTTTTATTATAAAAAATATAATTCTGACACAGATGAAATTTGGAATTTTTTAGAAATGTATCAAAAAGTCTCTTGCTTTTGAAATTTACTTCAAATTAACAAAATTTAGAGTCATTTCTTGTATAAATTTTCTAAAAGAACAAATTATGTCCGAGAAAAATATTTGACTCTTTCAATAGAAATTTCGAACCTTGGTTTTGGGGTTTCTCAAAAATGAAATGACCGAAATTTTGGATACATCATTTTTAAAGCGAATTTCCAAGCCGTGATTTTGGAATAAGTTGCTCTTTTAATTTTTTTTTACCACAAATTTCTATATTGTAATTTTATTATAATATAGAATTAATTTTTTTGTAATATACTAATTTTTTATTATAATTTTTTTATAATATACTATCAATTATTATCCATATTTTAATTTCGAATTTGAATGAGTCCCAAAGAGACAAGGTTGCTTTGACGATAGAGAGTGCTTCTCTTTTCTTTTTTCTAGTTCCACCTTTCAAAATCAACATGTAGATTTCCTAGTAGAAGTTAAACGCTAGATGCTTCTTACCAACAGGTGGAGGAGGGCTTGCAAGTTACACACCGAGCAAAGTGGACCTAACGACTGAGGGATTCGAATTGGGTGTTACAAGAGCTGTTGCATCATCTGTACCAACGACACCAACCAATGTTTCATCATCAACCCAACCAGACAGTTTGAGAGAAGTGGATTATCTGAAACCAGCTCAAGATGCAGGTGCATGGGGCTCGGAAACGACTGGAGACCTTCTTTATTGAACCAGCCGCTGCTAAATCATATTTTTTTACTTCAGTGATTTGAAATTTTTGGTGCGGAAGAAGAAGAGTATCAGAAACTAAACTTTGGAGAGTTGTCGAGACAACTTTTGGAGAAATAATTCCTTTTACAAACATGTGCTCATTTAGTATTTTTTCTTCTACTAGATTTAGAAAAAAAAGAAGGATGCTCAGAATTAAAATTACGCGCGTTCGTTTCGACGCAAATTCTTTGCTGGAAAAACAATTGTTGCCTCGGAAATCAAAGAAATTATCAAAAAAAAACAGTTAAAACGATTCAATAATTTTCGTGAAGCTCCGTGAAGCTTGAATGTTTACATTCCGAAATGAGAAAAAAATTAGCGTAATTTCGAAACTGTGATTTTGGAATAAGTCGCTCTCATTTTTTTACCACAAATTTCTATTATAATTTTTTTTTCTTATTTGCGAAGTCCTACGCGTAAATAATATTTTTTAACCGTCCGATAAAAATCGTCTGAAAATGATAAAAATAATGACAAAATCCAACAGACTAAGACGTTTAATCCCTCGTAATTTCGCCATTCGATATCATAAAAGATTTAAATATCATAGATAGTAAACATGAAACTCACGAGAATCCGTAAAATTTCTCTTTTCTACGATATTTTTTATCCCATTTTTTAGCAAAAAAAAAATCAAAGTAAAAAAGGAAACGCGAGAATGGTATAAATTGATTCCGGAATCACTTTGTAAATTCGATATGCGCTAATTTTCTCTGAAAATTTGTCTCAATCAATGTTCAAGTAACAACGCGAATACGAAAATCCAGCAAACGAGAAGTCGCGACCGCATTAAAAGAAAAAACGTTAGTTCGTAAAAGTAAAGTAACAAAAAAGAGTCCTTAGATAGGGTTTAAAAGGTGATTAAAACAAAAAAAAGGCCAACAGTATCATTCCAATTATGCATTTACATTGTATTTAAAAAAAAAGCCAACGATAAGCCTTTAAATGCACTAACTAAGAGACTGAAGAATGAACGAAACAAGAGAAAAAAAGACGGATGAAAAAGGTTCACGATTCTTTCATGAATCCATTAAACGAATAAAATTAGTAAGAGCGAGAAAGACAGAATGTAAAATAGAAAAGATACAAGTTCTGCATATCAAGTATTTCGAGTTTTGAAAAAACACGCGAAGCGAAGTCCAAATAATATTATATACTGCCAAATGGGAGATTTTCGAAGCGTCTCCTTGAAAACTTCTCTAAGAAATAAAAAAAAATAATAATTCTACTAAATTCGCTCAAGAAAAATCCTAAAGGAATAAACAAAAAGAAAGAGAGAGATCTCATGAATATTTATAAGAATTCGAAAAAAAAAAAAAAAAAAGAAACATTTTTTAAATGCCAAAAGGTCGATCCAATATTTGGGATTTTTTGTCGGATACACCAAGTCCGTACTATTTGTAACAGTTTTTTTTGTTCACTTTGTTTTTGTCCTCCGTTGTTCTATCGTTTGTTTTTATATCAGATTTTGACGAGGACCGAGAAAAAAAAATTCCTTGGATCGAATTTCCAAAATTCGGGGATCGCAAAAGTCGCGAAAGAAGCTTGAAGCGCGTCAAGGAATTTTTTTTAGCCCGATTTAATAAAAGGAGGGATCCCCAAAATTGCCTTTTCGTTTTTGTAAATAATATTTGCCCTAAATTATTATTTTTCCAATGTATCGAAGGAATTTGAAAGTTGCAGGAAAATTTAAAGATACGTTTCGTTTCCTTTTCAACGTTTCCCGTTATTGTGTATGCGTGGAAGTGAGAAGCCGGGATTCGTTTCGACTTCAGATTTTTGAAAAAGAGAATTCAGAAGACTTCGGTATTGTTTTCTTGTAGTATTAAAAAAAATACATCATTGAGAAGCAATAGGTGATTCGTATTGTCGTCGAGAGAGAGAGAAAAATACGAGCTCGCGAACCGAGTGGTCGAGCATGTAAGAGTGAAAAAAATGGAACACGATGAAGATGAGGAGTGTGAAATGCGTAAAAAAAAAGAAATTATTTATTATGTGTACTTTTTTTCGTGTATCTTGTGAAAATGGTATATTTAGGAGCTCTACCGGTTCGTTATTCGTTTATTTCCGTTCAGGAAAGACTTCATGCGATCATTTTCATGAAAGGGTTTAAGGAAATTCAATTTTTCATCGGATCTCGAGGTTTCGAATTATTTTTATTTACGTAAATTGTTAACTTTTTTTTTGAAGTTGGTTTGTCTCATTTGAAAAAGATAAACGCTCGAATTTATTCGGCCCGAGACGTTGAAAAACAATTTTTTTTTTGAGAAATTTGGTAATTTTGTACCATTTGGGAAGTGAAATGTCTTTTTTGGTAGACAAAAAAATATTTTCCTCTTAAAAAAAAAAATTTGTAGAAACTTCGAAAAGATTTGAGACTGAAAAATGTGGACCATTTGGGAGAAAAATCGATGCGAAATCCGATAAAAAGTTGAATTTTTGTTTAATGACGCTCCGTAAGATGAATCTTTCCATAAACGATATATAAGATTATTCTTTTCTATAAACATATATAGTCAGTAGGTTCATTAGTGTTTAAAATTGTGATAATTTCTCATGAATCCTTCCCTTGGAATAAATCTTCTTTTTTTTTTAAAAATATTTTAACGAATTGTTAATAATCGTCTGAGAAAGGAACAAAAGAGAGAGAAAGAAGCAGGAGGAGGAAGCATTCGAATCAAGCATTCCGTAACAAGGAATTCATCCAGAGCATTGTGGAATTGAATTTATCGTTATATTAACTGATTTTCATTTCGTAATTAGGAGATGCTTGGGTTCTTGTTTATGTTAATTATGTATTTTTATTAACCAAGGGAACCGCTCCATAAAAAGGGACAAAAAAAGGGGAAGAAATACCACCATTTTTTGTAAATTATCATTGTACAGTATGAAAAGAAACTATCAATGGAAGTATCACGGCATACTAATACTGAAATGAAATGAAAGGAATTAGTATTACCCTTTATAAGATTTAATGAATAACTGGAAATAATAATACCGATGCTTCGAATTATATTACTATCTCTTATTAATCTTTACTTAACAGTTAGAAAGTATCGTGTGATGTATCGTCTGTGTGTTATGAAATATTGGAGTAATAAATAAGAAATAATTACTTATACTTCGTCGATTCTATTGCTTTCGTATACACAACCTTGATATTTGCATTTGTTGATGCATAAAAAGAAAGACATCCGCTTGTCTTTTTTTACCCCATACGGAATTGGTACCATAGAGAAATTCGTTATTAGCAGCAATGAAAGTAATGTAATATGACTAAAATATATGCAACCGATTGAAAGGAAAAAAAAAACTCAAGGTTGCGAACTCGCTTTTGACGAAAATTGCAGATACCGGTTTTAAGAATTTCGATTGTTCAGAATTTAATCGGAATTATGAAAGTGAAGTGCTCTTAATAGTATACGCGTAATCTCGAACGTGGTTTATTTACCGCGTATTTTTTATTATCGTTGGACATTCGTACGATATTAAAAAATCTTAAGAATCATTAATATCTGAAGTTTATGCAATATGAAATTCCTAAACAACTGAAATTATTTTTTACTGGGCAAGATTTGAGAATTTAAAAAAAAAAAGGAATATTTTGAAATTTGAATTTATCAAGGTTTATTTAATAATTAGTAAAATTAAAAAATAGTAGCGGTCCAAATACTTTTTTGATTAAAAATGAAAAATACTTAATAAAAACGTATAGTCACTTTTCAATAGTTAATAGTTATTATATTAATTACTGAAAGTTAATTTCTATTTTTAAATGACACAAGCGAAACATTGATTCTCGAAAATATAACAAAACAACAATTAGCTAAACTCTAAGTATAATATTAATAAAATTTGCAATTATTAGCCATAATTAATCCATCAAAAATATAATTATTTGAAAAATTACAAATACATTTATGATATTCAAAGCATAATTGCTATGTATAATACGGCAAAAAGAGCGTTAAAAGAATTGAACCGAAACGAAGACGTTTTCTTAACGTTCTCATTACAATAAAAATAAGGAGTATTGATTTAATTATACGCACTCGTATTTTAACTTTCTGATTTTCAATGAGTTCATTGCCGTTGCTACGCTAAAAGTACCAGTCGCCGACCCATTTGGTACCCATTTCTGACATTGTTATTTTTAAAATTCCAAAAGGGCGTGCCATCTCTTATATGCACTTTTCAATATTTTAATTTTTCCATATATTTTTATCGAATCGCATGCAATTGAAAAATGAGAGAATTTGAGGCACCATAGTTATCAATTTTTACAGACGAAGGTTCAAAAAGATACACAAGAAGGAATGTTAATTGTAGAAAAATTAAATGTATTCATTAAATTAGTTTATGTACAAGAGTTATAAACAAATCGCTTCTCTCCTTCTTCGTCGTACGTATCTGGTCCGAATGTTAAACAAGCTCGTGGAGAATCATATAGTCCTTATACTTAATTCACTTATTTCACAGATCGTCTCATTTATATATCGAAGTGTAATACTCTTCCTCTAAATCGTGTAGATCCGCTGCCATGTCGTCACGCAGCGAAGCTAATTTTTGGTCACATTCCGCTTGTTTCGTTCTAAATAGTTTACTGTTCTGTGCTATCGCTTCGTTCACCGATGGGAAATCATTTAATATTAAATATTGTTTGATATCGGAGACTAGTTTCATCAATGATTCTCCCGCTCGAACGATGTTCGCCGCTCGTACGTGCATCTCGTAGGTATCCTGCTCGCACTGCGTCAATCGAGACAATTGGGTGTCGTTTTCTCCTTTGGCCAGTTTCACTATTTCTGGAAAAAAACGAATGGAACTTTGATTTCTAGGTTCCAGGAATTTTTTTTAGATTCTATGTTAAATAATAAGATATGGATGGGTCAGATATTGAAAAAAAAATCAATTAATTGGATCTTTTTTCGAAAATTTTCAAGTTAATTAAATTTATCCGTAACTATTCGATTAGACATAATTTTGCCATTATTAAATTTTTGGCTAATTAAAGTTTCAAATAATGCAAAAAAAAAACAAATTCGAACTGTGATAACAAATGTCCAATCACAATTACTTATGAGCGGGAGTGTACTTCAAAACGTACGCGGCGGAAAATATCCGAGTATAGGTTATGTCACACAGTCAGAATACCTTCGAAGTTCTCCAGCATCGACTTGATATCATCTTTCAACCTGGTCGTGTACGATTTTAGCAAAGCTTCCTTGCTCTGCGGCAAGGTCCGTTGCGTGGCCATTTTGCAGCAAATTCTCTTTTAAAATTTTCAACTCCAAAGGCGTCTTGTCTCTTCCGACCCCGAAAAACCGAAAACAATCAAGGAACCTCCATGACACGAAAATCTTGAAGCTCGAAGGTGCGCGCGCAGTAGATACCTACTTTACCGACCGTTCGTCGGACCTCGACTTCTTCGACCTTTGCGGCCTGCGGTAACTTCGGTACCGGAAGTGGTACCAATGAACGATGGTATTGTCGGCAAAAATTCCATAAATATATATATATATATATATCTCGAATTAAAATTCCACCGTCCTTTTTTTCCCTCGGTTTGCGAAGAATGTGCGGGAATCCTTTTTTTTCCCCTGGATCTCGCCTCTCCAGGAGGAGAATCTGCGATTTCCGCGTTTATTGATTTTCCGAGAAAGGTGGAAGAAAGTCGTACAAGAGTCGAGTCAACCCTATCCCCACTACGGCGATCCTTGAAATCCCGGGATAGAATCAATATGAAGCACACGGGGAAAGAAGACGTCGGTCTTAAATGAAGTTGTTTTTACGGATCATTCCGAGCGGAAACATTAGTGTCAAGAGGCGCGATATTTCTTTTCTTGCAAATGTCCATCGAGTGATAAGCGAAATGACGTTTCTAACGAATTCAAATGGAGATACAACGATTACAGTCTGTTGAATAGTCGACAATTATATTTATATCTATATACATGTATGTCGTGTCTGTGTGAGTGAGTGTTTTTTTAAATACACCTCATTTTCGTGTTCTATCCCCTCGAATTCGGTGGATGGATAAATTCGAGGGTAATCGTAGAATTTGCCTCAACTCAGCGTGAATTTTGTCGAGAAAAGAAAAAATGACATCGATAGCCGATTATCGAATGATCGGATCGACCGGGGAACAAATAAGTCTCTTCGACTCGGTGGTATGATAATTACGAGAAGCGATTTTCTCCCGCGGAATCGTCATGTCCAGTAAAATGTGTGCAACGTTGACGGTCGTCTTTCTTACGTTATCTACCGTGCCTTTGACGAAGGCGTCGTTACCACCTCCTTCGGCGGACGACGAAAATGTTCTTCACATCGGGGGAATTTTCCCGATCGCCGGTGAAGGCGGCTGGCAAGGGGGACAGGTAAGGAACACTATTTTTTTTGGGCCTCCATCGGTTCCAAAGATTCGGGGGAATCCATGAAAAGTGGACAAAATTAATTTGGACTCTTTTAGTTTGAGCTACTATTGGGAAAACTGAATCGTTATTGGACAATTTTAATTTGAGCCACTGCGATTGGACATGAAAAGTGGACAAAATTAATTTGGACTATTGTAGTTTGAGCTACTATTGGGGAAATTGAATCGTTATTGGACAATTTTAATTTGAGCCACTGCGATTGGACAAAAAAGAACCATTTTTCTTTAGGCCACTATTGGACTCATTTACTCCAAGTCACATTGGACAAAATTTTTCTGAGCTATTGTTAGATAAAATTATTTTGGGTAGTTGCTGGACAAATTTATTTTCAACGAATGTTGGATAAAATTATTTTTGAGACGTTATTGGACAAACTTTGAGAGCTTCGATGCATAAATTGTAGTGGTAGCGTTAATTAATAATCTCTAGTTACCAGAGTAATAAGAAGGGAGTCGAGTAATTAATATTAAATCATTGTAGTAGCAATTAATAGTAAAACAGGAAAGGAATTGAATAGGTAGGAATTAATAGTGAAACATTCTGTCAAGCGGATTTCCTATTTTATGAACTATAATAGAAGGAATATAAAGATAGCGAATCGCTTTTTGTAACTACTGCAATAGGTGTTCATCTAAAGGGAATCGAATGCTGCTTAATATTTCTTTAACCGGATTTATCTTCGATGAATGTAAAAATGTAAAATACCTTAAAAATTAATTGCAAAACTATGGAACTTCTAATAAGATTTGATACAAATTACAAATATATTAGTAAATAAATAAATAAATTAGTAAAAAGTCGCTACAAAAGCACCGTAGCCTAAATTATTTCAAATTATCCTGCCATTTTCCTTAAATTATGCCTGAAAGGGTTCAAATTGTAAAAGGAGGAGTTCCGATAGATATTGATCCTACATTTGCAAAGAGACGACTTCCTCCACCAATTTTCTAGTTTTCTATAGATTTTATTTTCAATATTCACATTTTTAATCTTCTAGGCTTGCATGCCAGCAGTAAATCTCGCATTAGACGATGTTAATCGCGAAAAAAATTTATTACCCGGATTTACATTGAAACTGCACTCAAACGACAGCGAGGTAAGTTCCAGTCGAATACACAAAAAACGAGAATCAATCTATAAGTTGCACTGAAAAGAAATTTCAATGGTATCGAGACACAAAGTAAATTTGGTTCATCGATTGCCATTTATAATTAAATTTGTTTCATTTCTGCAACTGGAATTTGAATCAACTAATGCAATTTATTTTTCTGAAAGTTGCATAAATTAAATAGCAAAATAGTATAATTTGATTTTCTGCTTTTCAGTGCGAACCTGGTCTTGGAGCTTCGGTGATGTATAATTTATTGTATTACAAGCCGTACAAATTAATGCTGCTGGCCGGCTGTAGCACAGTTTGTACAACAGTTGCCGAAGCTGCAAAAATGTGGAATTTAGTGGTGGTAAGTATACTAAGAATCAAATTTCTTTAAACAAAATAATAAATATACACTTTGAATAAAATATAAACATAGTGTGAAATAATTATTTTTTTTAGATGTTTTTTTGCAACTTTAATTATTTCAATATCTATTTAATTTTACTGTTTTACGTCAAAATGCATTTTTTCCTAATATTCTACGTTACTTATTAATTTATTAATTAGTTTATAAGTTCATTATTTTCTACAGTCATTTATTTATATATTATAAAAACTGTTTATAACAATAATAAATTTAATAAATTTTCTTTTTTAAATTTATAAAAATTAGAAGAAAACACTATTTTATAAAAATGTTGAGCTTATTGTCTCTGTGGCATTTAAATCTCGAAAGTTCATTCGCCGTATCCTCAGAAGTACCTATGCTGATCCAATTCCGTCCGTTACCTGACTTCGTGCCTTATCTCCTTTAGATCCGTTTTAATTCCATCCTCTTACCCACCCTTTTTCCAATAAGTCTCCCCGATGGGTTAATTGCATTAATTTTTTATCTCGTCCATTAGCGCCACGTTAAATAAATAACGCGTCTGCTCATAAGTATTTCAAACGAAATTATAGGATCTTTTAAAAAATACACATTTTATTGAGGCAGTGAATGTTTTTTTAAATCCCATTGGACAAATAAACCTAACTTTCGCAAATAAATTATATTTCCAAAGAAAAATATTATTTTTATACAAATTTATTGGGTTGGCAACTAAGTAATTGCGGATTTTGTCATTTGTTTGCTTTGAAAATTCCGCAATTACTTTGTTGCCAACCCAATATATGTGGTTTTTGGATTTTATTCCACTTTGTCTACATGTAAAAGTTCCATGAGTCCCACTACATTAAATATTGTCAATATGGAATCATTCCCTTCGTGATTTCCCATTGCCCCGTGGGTTCCAGGGTACATTATATGGTAGTAAAAAAAAAAAATAAGCCACAAATGTTTTTGGAGATACTGGTGATAAGTACGAAAAAAATATCACCGTTAGATTCTAGATATGATAGCGTGTCGGTGGAAAAGTACACACGGTTACCTAAATTGTTAACAAGTTATTATTAGACTCGACATCGAATTCACATGAAACAACTTTTTATGGAAGTAAAAAAGAACGAAGGTGGCAATAAATACAGAGATAAGCTCAAAAAGCTACAAATCATGCAAATCGTTTCAGTTACTGCTCAAGAGAAACCATCTAGGGAAAAAATAATGATTTCCTATTTCACTCTACCCTGAATTTCATTCGTTTCATAATCGCCCAAAACTTTACTGTATATTATTTTCTGTGACACAATTCTGCGATGTTACAGCTTTGTTATGGAGCATCTTCCCCGGCATTGTCAGATCGAAATCGATTCCCAACCCTTTTTAGGACACATCCATCGGCGACGGTTCACAATCCAACGAGAATAAAACTTTTACAAAAATTCGGCTGGTCTCGAGTGGCGATTTTGCAACAGGCTGAAGAGGTTTTCATATCGGTAAATATTTTGGTAGTATTTTTATTTGTTGAGGAAAATCGGATTATTGTTGCCACCATTGTTACATTAATTTCGCTAAAATGGGTACTATAGGAGGTTTTCCAGGGTTTTGCTGGAGTTTCGCTGGAATTTTGCTGTGATCAACGAAATTGCAAACGAAACCTGGCACAAACCCTAGCAAAACCGTAGCAAAAACAAAAAAAGTACCAATTTCAATTGAATGGGGGGTCACCTCAAAAACGTTGTAAGGTACAAATTGCAAATGATTCAAAAACCCCCGAAAATGAAAAAAAAATTAACCCTATTGTGCAATAATAATTGTTCGAAAAAATTTGAAGCCTACAACGTTTTTGAGGTGACCGATTTTATTATTGGACCATCGGGTTATTTTTTTCATTTTCGGGGATTTTTGAATAATTTACAATTTCTACCTCACACCGTTTTTGAGGTGACCCATTCAATTATAGAAATTTTTTTATCGCGATAAAATGAATATTTTTTTCATTCGACTATTTTATTTATTTACTAAAATAAATTTTTACTTATTTACAATTTTATTTATTTTAATTAAGAGGAAAAAAATTCTAACTCTAGATGATATATTAATGGTCTTTTGTTTTTTCACAGACCGTCGAGGATTTGGAAGCACATTGCAAAGAAGCAGGAATCGAAATAGTAACGAGACAAAGTTTCCTCTCCGATCCCTCTGACGCCGTTAGAAATTTACGTCGACAAGATGCAAGAATTATTGTCGGATTGTTCTACGTGGTTGCCGCTAGGAGGGTACTTTGCGAACTCTATCACCAAAATCTCTACGGGAAGAGTTACGTTTGGTTTTTCATTGGATGGTACGAGGATAATTGGTTCGAAGTTAATTTGGATAAAGAAGGCATCACTTGCACGAAAGAGCAAATGAGACAAGCTGCCGAGGGTCATTTAACCACCGAAGCTTTAATGTGGAACCAGAATAACGATACGACTATCAGCGGAATGACTTCTGAGGATTTCAGGCAAAGGTTGAATAAAATGCTGAAAGAAGGTGGATACGATATCGATAATAACAGGTATCCCGAGGGATATCAGGAAGCTCCGCTTGCTTATGACGCTGTGTGGTCCGTTGCTTTAGGTAAAAATATAATATCTTAATTGAATGGGTCACCTCAAAAACATTGTAAGGTACAAATTTTTTTAAAACAATTATTATTGCACCACCAGGTTATTTTTGTCATTTTCGGAGTTTTTGAACAATTTGCAATTTGTACCTTACAACGATTTTGAGGTGACCCATTCAATTATGAAATAAATAATCATGAGTATTGGGTTGGAGCAGAATTACAGGCGATTACTTTGTGCGAATATTTATTTGTCAAAAAGATATAACAATACTTCAACAACTGCTTCGCATTTGCTTGGCAGACGATCGATTCTAGGCCTTGACACGGGCCACCAAAATAATCGTCGTTAATTTTGCACCAGCCCAATTTCATTCATTTAATTATTTTTACTAAAAATTAGCAGCATCTTGGTAATACTTATTACAATTTGATTGAAGAAATATGGCGAGAATTTGCTTGCAATTTCGACGTAGGACCCGTATCGCCAAAGAAAAGACATTATTACTTAAAAAACTAACTTTTTTTAAAATATTTTGCAGCGTTCAACAAGACAATGGAGAAATTGAGTAAACAAGGAAAGAGTTTGAAAAATTTTACCTACACCGACAAGGAAATAGCCGACGAAATCTATTCGGCGGTAAATTCTACACAATTTCTTGGAGTATCGGTAGGTATTATTGTCCTCCGATTAGCAAGAAAAATATAGAACTGTGAAGAAATTGTTGTTTCTAATGTCGGATCAATTTTCCATTTCTAAAAGGGATACGTTGCATTTAGTTCTCAAGGTGACAGAATAGCATTGACCCAAATTGAGCAAATGATCGATGGCAAATATGTAAAGATGGGCTATTACGATACTCAGAGCGATAATCTTACCTGGAGAAATATGGAAAGATGGATTGGCGGAAAAGTGCCGCAAGACCGAACTGTCGTCAAAACTGTTTTGAGAACAGTGTCTTTACCGTTATTTATCTGCATGGGTGCCATCTCTTCCGTTGGTATCATTATCGCTATCATCTTAATTGTGTTCAATGTCTGGAACAGACATCGAAGGTTTGTCATGATATATTTTATTTTTCAATCGTCCCATATTTCATGGGAACGTTTCCAAAGCTAAGGTATCGACGTAAAGTATTAACACTATGCCGTCCCGGTGGCACCACGTCGGTGTCATGCGAAAACTATCGGGCAGGCGCCGGTGGCACCACGTTGGTGTCGTACATAAAGATTTGTACCGGCGTGAAACGAAAGAATCCCGATCAGACATTGCGGGCGGCAAAGTGTTAATCATCTACCCGATATTAATTAAAACTCCAATAATGTTTTTTTTAAACGTAATGTGTTGGTTTAGTAAATTGTAACAACTATAAAAATTTCAAAGATTATTTTTACTTAAAAATTCGGATTAGTTTAAATTCTTCAAGACGGGGCAAATCACAGCAAAACCCTAACTCTTTGCGGCATAGGAATTCAGGTCATAAAATAGACCCGTGGTTGCACAGAAATTTTATTGCCTTTTAAAAACAAAATTATGTTATTATTAATAAAGGCATCACATACTGTAAAAAAATAAAAAATAAATTATTATTTAATCGAATTTGTTGTTAGAGGCTGGGACTAAGGTAGTCCCATCGTGCCTATACCCATGCAGCTATTGCGAAATTTCGAGATGGGATTAAAAATGTCCCACCATGCATTAGGGTGGGACACTTTTGATCCCACCGTGGCCCAAAGAGTCAAAGCAAGGGCGCAAATAAATTTGTATGATTGACGTTAATGGGAGACGAGAATATTATTTATTTTCTTTTGCAGAGTAATCTTATCATCGCATCCGGTATGCAATACCATCATGTTAGCGGGTGTCATAGCATGTTTCGTCTCGGTATTTTTATTGGGAATCGATGGGAGATTCGTGTCGCCATCAGAGTACCAGGGTGTTTGCCAAGCAAGGGCATGGATGTTATCGACAGGATTTACATTAGCATTCGGCGCTATGTTTAGCAAAATTTGGCGAGTGCATCGTTTAACCACCAAAACGAAAGCCGATCAAGCCAAGGTACAATAAAATGTTTCAAGAGTACGAAAATGTCCGAATTTCGAGTTTCGGAATTTATTCGTCCCCTCGAAAATAATTTTTCATTCCGTTTCAGCTTTTTATGGCGAAACAGAAGGTTTCGTCCGTGCAGAAGAAGGTAGAACCGTGGAAACTCTACACAATGGTCAGTGCCCTTTTAGCCGTCGATGTAATTCTACTTGGTGCTTGGCAAGGTCTTGATCCCTTGCAAAGAAGGATCGAAGTTTTCCCTTTAGAATTGCCATTATATGGAGACGACGACGCAAGAATAAGACCGGAACTGGAACATTGCGAGAGCGAACACAACAGCATTTGGCTTGGTATGAATGGAGATCGCAATCTTTCTTTTACCCATTAACAGCCTTGTATGGAAAACCGATATTCGTATACAGCTTTATAGAAATCACAGTTAACAATGCTCCAATTAAGGAAAATTTTCCAGCAACTGAATTTCACCTTTATAGTAGGACACAAAAAGTTTATTTTTTCGAAATTTTTTTTCGCTAATATTTAATTTTGTTTCCCTGTTTATTTTTTTTAAATTTTCTTGAATTATTTTTTTAATTAGTTTTCGTTATTTTATTTTTTCAATTAGTAATAAATTCTACTAATAAAATTGTCGTATCGTTTTAGGTTTGATTTACAGCTATAAAGGAGTGATATTGGTATTCGGATTATTTTTGGCGTACGAGACTCGAAGTATCAAAGTGAAGCAAATAAACGACTCGAGATACGTTGGGATGTCAATTTACAATGTCGTAGTTTTGTGTTTGATAACGGCGCCAGTGACAATGGTGATAGCTAGTCAACAAGACGCCAGTTTTGCATTCGTTGCATTGGCGATTATTTTTTGTTGTTTTTTAAGTATGGCTTTGATATTCGTTCCTAAAGTCATCGAAGTGATACGACATCCACGAGACAAGGCTGAATCCAAGTACAATCCTGACGTAGGAATGTCCAAAGAAGACGAGGAACGGTATCAAAAGCTTCTCAATGAAAACGACGAACTACAGAAACTCATAGCTGCTGTAAATATGGATTTGCATTATTTATTTATTAATTCTAAGGTTTCGTTATTTATTTCATTATTTTCATTATTTATTAATTTTCAGGTTTCGTTATTTATTTCATTAGTTTCGTTATTTATTAATTTATTACTTTTCATTATTTATTAATTCTAAGGTTGCGTTTCGTTGATGGTCAATAATACTGAAAATAAATTTGCAGAAGGAGGAGAAAATCCGCGTACTGAAGCAGAAACTCGCCGAAAGGGATGCCTCCAAAGGTGGAGGCGGCACGAGTCTTCAACCCAAAGATTCTTTGATCGTAGCTGATTTTGTCACTGGAGAAGGCACTTCGGATAGCGCTATCGGTGGGGGTATTTCTGTTTACACGAGATCTTCCCGTGCTTCCGCTTCTGATTTTGAATTTTCCGAATCCTATCTATAGAAATCTTACCTCGAAATTACAAACAACCAACAGAGGAATAAGTTTGAATTAAATTGATTAATTGCTAGTCCTTGCTTTTGCGAATGACTCGTTATGAAACGAGTTACTCGTGGAATCAGAGTAGCAATTCTGATCCTTTCGTGGACAAATCGAGAATTAACGACTCCAAGCAATCCTACAAATGTCAGAAACATCGAAACGGTTTAAGAATTTTTTTCGGGTTGTACAGTAACAGCATGAGGCCTAGGTTTTGTCAATGAAATATTTTATGGGTATGGGTTAGGTTTTATCAATGAAATATTTTATGGGAATTCGCACAAATAATTGTCGACTGATATTTAAATTTTTCGAGCTCGTATCTCTCTTCTTGTAACAGTAAAATCGGATTTATTCATTTTATTTTTACTTATTGTTCGAAAATAACAATTTCACGAAATAAATAATTACTTTGTACGATTACAAATTTTTCCAAACAGATTAACGCGTCGTACTTTTACTGTATAGAACGATAAAAATGACTGAATTCATTTAACAGTTTACTTTATGAATTTTCAGCTACAGTACTTTACATTCATGCCCTGGAAAGGGTGTAATTAGATTTACTTTTATTCATGAGGGAGGAAAAAAGGAGTATCCAAAAATACAGTTTTATGAATTTTCAGTACAAAAATGGGACCTTTGCTTAAAAATTCATTTCATAATAACAGGTTCCTCATGTTTTTGTTATTATTGCCGAGGTTGTTTATTTAGATAAATCTCATCATGAATTTTCTCTTTTGAGTACATCAGAAAAATTAGAAAACTGACGTTTCAAGCTACTTTTTGTTTTAACTACAAAGTAATTGTTACCGGCAAACATAATGATGGAAAAGTACTTAAATTAGCATGAACGGTGAAGAAAAAATGTTAATGATTATTAATAGAACCTCTGAATGTGTCTTAAGGTAAAAATCTTCATAGAAAAGTAACAGTATTTGGTGTTTCGACGTTACAATGTGTCTTAAAATATCAGAATATCAAAAGTAAACTATAACAAAAGAACAATGATAATACAAAGCAAATTTATTTGGCAATAAGAAAGCTACGTTACGATATTAAAGATATCACAGCGAACATATTTTTCTTTCAACTTTTTAACATCCTAAATCTTAGATTTCAAGTGGCATATATATTGAATTCAGTTTCTAATCGTTTTCAAGCGAAATTTTATGCCATTCACTATCGACCTAAGTTTTAAAAAATTCAAATACCGCCTGGCCTATGTAACGAGTGATCCAATGATCGTTTGTAACGACCACTTTGTGTTCTCGGCGACTTTTGAAAAAATGGTGCACGATAATGTTTTGTATAAAATCATCCGGGGATGAAAATTCGAAAAAAGTGTCCCGACACAAAACTATTCTAGAAATGGTAATCAGCAATAATGGTCAACAACAATTACATATCTGTAATTATAAGTTTGCTAATTGTTGAGTCTAACTATTGATGTCAATGTAACTCCTTGATATTCGTACTAGAAATATTTTTATCAACCTAACTTTTTTTCTCCAAGAATATTTGTTACAAAGTATTTTGTGACAAATAAAGCATAGCCGTATTTTTATTGCATTTTTCAAAATGTTCAAGAAAGAAAGTAGAGAGTAAGAAATTTCACTATGTTTAATGGCTACTATCTTTTATTTCTGTATTCTTTATTTGACGATATTTAAAAATAGATACTTTTCTGTCCCTTATAGTATAAAGAAAACAGCAAAAAAAATTATTAATAATAATTGTTGACAATGTTAGTTATAAAATCAGAATAATGGTAAAAACACAATACTTGGCTTAACTAAAAATTAGTTTCTTCAAATTAAGTCCGAAGTTAATTAACAAAATATTCTGAAAGAAGCATACGTTACAAATGTACGAGGCAAACAATTTTTTAAAATATATGACGCTACTTTTTGGGTCCAAAGAAAGAGAAAGATAAACACATCTTTTGGAAACTTGAACAATCATAAAGAAATTTCTACAAACTGTTTCTTGTAATTAGGATTCCTTTACAATTAAATATTTGCAATGGATTATTCGATTAATCCTCAATCTATTTGTCAGACCTGAAGGGAATTACTGCCAGTAGAAAAGGGAACAAAAAACAAAAGGTCTTTTAAAAGTGCAACAAAAGGAAATGACTTTTTTTTATAAATCTCCCTGTAACGAAATCGAACAGGAAAATGGGGCACTAAATCTATATATGGAGATATGCAAGCGATATTTTAAATTAGATGATTTTTGAATTTTTATTCGTGGCCTAATTTAACGTGAAATGAAAAGATGCGGAATTTTTGCCAATTATTATACATATTTTTGATAGCATTCAACGGCGAAAGAACAGTGTCCCATATGTTCGACTCCAGAAAAGAAAATTACAGTTGCCACGTTTTCTTAAAAACTTTGGAAGATTTAGAATGTAAGCGAATTTGCTCATTTCAAAGACTACCTAGAAAAAAAAGAAATTTATGGGAACAAAAAAGTGCAGCCTGAATTTTATCGGTAAAAAATTTGTGGATTATGAATTAGTTTTCAATTATTTACAGATATGATTTAAATCTGAAATTTCATTACATACTTTGAGGCAAAATATTTGAAGATTACTTTTTTCCCTAAATTTACTTTTAAAAAATGATAATTGAATTTCTTTTAAATAGCACATTTAAAATTGATAATTTCCCATTTTCACGTTCCAAAATGACCAGAAAAATAATTATCTAGAATATTTTTTTGGTAAAATTTACAACTTTCTAAAATGGAATTGCAAATTACAGAACTCATGGCAACTATAAAGACAACAATAACCCCGAACCCGAATTGCCTTAGATGTTAATTCCTTTTTCAAATATATATTATACAAAAAAATGAGAAAAACAAAAAAAGTAAATCAGAGGTTTAGTTTTAAGATAAGTAACTAAGTGTAACAAAAACAGGGATTGCAGTTAAATCTCGTTAGATCTGAATTTGATCTAAAAATTGAAAAAAGAGACAAAATCGATGAAAAGAATGTAAACCTCATGAAGTCCGCTCCCAAATTATATCTTTTATTTTGTCATAACTTTGTCAACTTTGTTTAACAACAATCTTTTTTGATAAATTCACTCGAAGAGAAGAAAGTAACAAGAAAATAACAAATATTCTGGTACCTGATTAGAAAATAAATAAATCAACAAGAATCAAAGACCAAAGACCTTTCTAACGAGATTTAAACATATCAGTTTATAACTATTTTGATTTCAACACACCATTCATAACTAATTTGGGAGTCTTGATGAGGTAAAGATTAATATTTCGCAATTAACATGTCAAAATAGATTTTCTGCTGATCAATGAAAATCTAATTATACAAAAAAATGCATTTATCTTATAGGTCGAAGTTGATTTGACTGAAAAACGAATGTCAATTTTACATTAAGAAGATAATTCTTGAGAGAAAGATTTTATATTGATATTCATCATTTACATGGATGTCGAAAAATTCATCAAGAAAATTATTTATGAATGGGAGAAATGGCACAAGAAATAATTCACGAACGTAACAATTTTGTCTCAAGAGTATCTTTAATTGTTTGTTTCTAGAAAATGATCGAGCTGGCTGATGTCAATGATGATGAAAGAGGATCATCGATTATGAACGACTAGAAAATGCGAAAGCAATATGTATGTACGTTCCAATGCCAATCTTCTAAAATTAACGGTAAAAATGACCAGTGACCAATCAATCAATCAATCAATTATTTTCGTTATTAATTATTTTTGTGTTATCCAAATAACTGAAAGGATCACGAATAACTAGAAATGGTTATTTACCAGAAATTACAATCAATAAGATGGCGAAAATGCAACCATCGATTATTTGGGTAGAAATTATACTTTGCATATGTAACTCTTAGAACTCTGATACTTTTGGACATTTTGCCCGGTAGGTGGTCAACTAATGAAGTTTGGGTGCTTTTTTGAGCGAAATGTTTCAAACAAAGACTTTGTCATTGTTCACTGCAACTAAAATTCTATTCTTTTCTGATTCCTTGCGTCTCAGAAATTACAATCTAAGATGAATAATTCGGAGATTTAGAATACAAAATTCTCAATTACAGCATTCCCAGAGTTACATATAAGTCAACATCGATGGTTGCCACTAAAGTTGCTTATTTAAATTCCTGTAAATTTTGATTTATGATCTGCAAATGATATTACAAGTGCCCATTGAATTTACATTTAATATTATTTTCAAAAGTTACTATTTTAATGGTACACAAATTATTTTAGGGAAAGTCTTCACGCCAAATAGTCGTTTCACTGCCGAAATCTCACTGACTTTAAATCGACTAGCATGTGATTTTTAATTTGAAGCTGCAAATGCAAAAAATCAGGGTATTCGAGAAACAACTGGAAAAAGTCTGCCTCACACCGATTTTGAAATTTCCTTTGAATCAGACCTGCTGTATTAGCAGTTTACACATGAATTATTGAAAATTTGTTCCTGCCTCTCTGTTTTAGAATTGTGTACTGGAAAGTTCTTTTAAATTGGAAAATATGATCAATTTCAAATTATGTCATTATAGTTGTTAAATTTGTAGATTTTTTACAGGAATTTCAGTAATTAGAAATTTTAGTGGACAAATTTGCAAGTGATCCGATTCCGTTTGAGCACTGAGAAAAATAATTCTTACATTTTAACGAATTGATCTGTTACTGTTTTGATTCGAATTTAGAAGATAGTCTTCTCGTTGACACGGTATAAATAATATGGTTTCCATAATTTGGAAATATAAAAACCTATTGTTGATAGGGTACATAAATTTTTGTCCGAGTGTGCAAACCTGCGTTTACTTATAACCTTTGTTATCACCCACATAGTAAATTCTTTAAACAATCGAGGGGGAAGGGGAATACAAAACTTAGAATTTTTGAAATTCATACATTTACTAGGAATTTAAATTACAAAGTTTCACGGAGAAATGAAAAAAGTAATTTTTGCGAGCACGTGTAGTACATTTTGCTTTTGGAGTGTGACTTGAAGATAATCATTATAGTAATAATCTCTATTTGAATGAAAAAAAAAAAGATATTTTACCTGAAAAATTGCTTGTCTCTTTGCTCTGTGAACTTTTAGCAGTTACAAATAGCTCTTTGCAAAATGTCAGTAAAGAATAAAAATGGTTCCCAAGAGAAATACTATGTGAGATGAACGTATTGTTATCTTACAGCGTGAAAAAGTGTTTTTCCGTAAAAAAAGAAATTATCCTCACTAGTCAAATATCGGAAAAAGATTTTTTCCATAAAAGAGTAGTCCCTTCTGAAGAAAAAAGAACTTTATCGGTGTTATATATAGTGAGATTACATTTGTTGTTAATATTTCACTCTATACATTTAAATCGGGAGATTCATAGGCATAGAGGAATTTGAAAAGTGTTAATAAAACGCAAGGAATGACTAGAAAGGCGATAGTAATTAATGATACAGCAAGCATTCTTTACAAATTAAAAAAAGTAACGCCTAGAGTCCTCGTTACATCATCAAATTAATAGCTTTAGAAATTAACGTTAAAACGATAGAGACAAGGGTAGGTGATTGGAATAAAAAACTGTACTGTTGGGATATCTATTGACATTTTGAAAAGACTTTTTTCTGACCACGTATTTAGAAATATTTATATAAAATAAATATATTTCTTTTTATGAAAAAGAAATACCAAAAAATAAAGCCAAAGAAATATCCCGAGAATTCAAAGGACAATTTACAGCATTGTTTCAGCAAAGAATTCATGTCCCTTATTAACGCGGAGGAACTTTGTCTTGCAAAATGATGCTGTAAATGTGAACCCAAAGGGATTAGTTGCGTTACCTGCTATTGTTTTAATAAAAGTTAGTAGAAGTTGTAACTCTACTTTCTTTCACAAGGTAAATTATGTGAAACTATTCGATTTTTTTCGTATCGAGAGGAAAAATGTAGCAACTTTTATCTCGTTATCGGTGACTAGGGTTTTTCAAATTATTTATTCCCACTGTAAATTGTCCTAAAGTGATTGATGCGTTACATTTTTTTATTGTCTGAGAATTTCTACAATTTTTCCTCTGCGTAAAAATTGTCGTTTCTTTTGGAAAATTCGATAACTTTCTGGTGAAAAAGAAAATTCGCATTAGCTATAAATATTCATAGAAAAAGTGAAGGAAATTAAATTCAAGAAAAATTCATTATGAGAATAATTGTTTTCGGTATTTTTGACAATTATCAGAATCTCTTTTTCTACAGAATTGATAATACACGAATTGACATTTATAAAAGAAAATCATTGTATTTATATTTAAACAAATTCTTTTACATTTCAAATTAGATATTCACAAATGTATATTATTATTAAATTTATTATTATTATTATTATTATTATTATTATATTTATTATTATTATTACGATTATTAATGTTATTATTATTGAAACGAGATTTGACTGCAATTCGATACATACTGTATGGTAGAATTGTGCGTATTAATCGTAGACCTTCAATGGTTTATACATACTTCAAATTAGGATTAGGAAAGAAATGAAAAACATGACAATTTAAGGAGAAGGAAGAAACGAAATTAATTAATTATACTACGAATCCGTTATTTTGGAATAGCGTAGGATATTTTTTTCCACATTTAAATGCAAATTTCCAACTTTTGCTTAGGAAGACCTGTTTTCTATCTACAGATATTCGAATTACGTCCTTTTCAGTCTCAAATGTTAACGAAATAGTTGAAAGAATTGAAAGGCAAGAAAGAAGTAGAAAAATTGCTCAAAAATACAAGTGTTTGTATAAGAAGACATCGATTTTGAAGCCTATGCACAAAATTTGAATCATCTCTTGATAGTACAAAAGCGACTTTTGCTTTCACAGTTTTTTTCACCTTGTAAATCAACAACTTTTTTGCAATTTCGAAAGTTTTATCTTTTACAATCAACTTCGCATTTAAGTTAAACGGGTGTAAAAATATAGTGACTATACTAATTTGTTTGTACTTAAGCGACGAAATTAAGACTCAAATTTGAAGTTACAGAGAAAAGTTTATTTGATTTTAGAAAGAGGAATTTTAGTATTTATTCTCGAATAATTTGCGCACAAAAAATTCATTTGTAACACATGGTTTTCGCGTAATTTTGAAATATTTAATGTTAGGAAATTTATTAAATGTACCTGTCATTAAAAATTATTAAATGCAAATTTTAATAACTGTTCGGTTTAACTGTGGAAAAAAATATCTTATTGCACTTTCCTTGACAACAATGCAAAACGAAACAAAGTACTTAATGTTTTTATTACATATTACCATTATTTAATGTTCTATTTTTGGTGATTAAATCGAAATTTATAAAATTCAACAACAGATTGTAAACTCTATATGATTATTATAATGTTACAAGAAAGTATATATAATGAATTATGTACGTACGTTGACGAATGGAAATATTTAAATTAAGTTTTTGAATTATAAAAATGACTAACTGAAATGAAATACGTTGAAAAAATCACTTGTAAGCTTTTTTATTTATCATATCCCTATTCTAAACGATCCATTTGGCAAAGGTTTACTTTCATATTCACAATTACTCTGAAATAGTTTAAAAATTTTTAAATATTATTCTTTTGGTATACTGTTAGAGTAAAGAAATTACTTGTACATTTTTTATAAATAGCAATGGAAATAAAGAAAAATTTTCAATAAGTAAAATCGCAGTTTTTATAATTAACTACAAATATTGTCGTTAAATTCCTCGTGTATCCTCCTTAAAGTCATTAAACGTTGATTTGATTCAATCTCCGCATTTACTAACTTCCGGTTAATGGAAGCTTAATCATTTCCGGTTTGAATAAAGTACCGCGATCCGGTCTTATGAGTTCGTTGATTTTTGGAAGATTGAACAAAGTTTGGGGCAATTTTGTTCAGATAATAATTGAATTTTAATAATTTTAATCGCATCTCATATGGAAACGTATAAATAATTTATAAGAAGTGTTAAATATATTCTTAATGTGAATTATTACTTACATATCGAAGAGAGAAGTGTGGAGACCATATCCCAACGATCGTTTTGGCGCGTAACTAACTGTATGCCACTCATGTCGCGCCATCTTGAAAAGTTTGTCCCGGTAACGGTCGTTGGCATGAGCAGTAAAAAATTAAATGAATTTTATGTAAAAAATTCCAGACATACAATTTGCCAAAATGTTTTTAAAACTACATAAATATTACTCGCATGACAAATTTCCAACAATTCGAAAGAAATGCGGAATATTATAAATTTCAATGTTAAATTAAACATCGTGAAAAACAAATTTTATACTTTTAACGATACAATAATGTTATTAATGATTATTCGTTTTCAATAATAATAATTTTAGCCTCGGGTCCCATAAAATCCAGGGGTAGTTCTACCGAAAAAAGTACCGGCAACTTACTGTCGCGGAAACTTTTCGTTAATGAAAACGCGCCTTAATACTGAGCGGGATACACACAGACTATAAGTTGTTAAGTGTGTAGCGGTAGATACGTAGTAGTAGTGGTGTGTCCTTGGATGACTCCGAGTCTGGAATGTAAACGTTGGTTGAGTGCAATTTTGAATACAGTGTCTGCGTTTCTGTTTTTGAGAATTTCTATTGTAAATATCTGCAAAAATAGTGAAAATGTCGTTCGGAAGCGGATTCGGAACTACCACTTCAACTCCAGCTCCTTCCTTCAACTTCGGAACGAATGCATCCACTACAGCTACACCGGTTAAACCAAGTAAGTGGAATCTTTGAGGTTATGTCATGCTTTACTTCAAAACAATGTGCGTTGTAAATTGTGACTCGAGCCCCGTACCTAATTATGCATCCATACATGAAGTTATTAACAATTGATATTTTTTAATGATTTTTTCATAATTTCCAAGCTTCCTCAAAAATTTTTAGCAGAATCATATCTATTTCAATGTAAATCTGATCTAAGTCTTTTTTTATGTATTTTTTTAAAACATATTAGCAGATCTCGCTGTAAATTACTATCTCAACTCCAATTTATGTTTACAAATGGTTTAATTACAGTAGGTGCAATTCCGTCATATATACCTAATGCAAGAATCATATTTGTAAATCCTCCATCAATGTATGCAGACCTATTGATAACCTGATAAAGATTGATACAAAGTATGCGATAGTTGTTAACATTGCGAAAAGATAGATAAGAACGTTGATGCAAAGTCATTCATGATGCTGTGAGCGACATAGTGATTTACAGGGGGTTGTTAACTCATGATAGTCAAATGCAGCCATTCTTTGTAAATATTTACGAATTATCATCTTGACAATCACGTTTTATGTGAAAAAAGAACATTTTGTTTTTCAGAATTGATTTTTTTTTATGTAATATCGCTCACCTTTCAGTTGTATCATCAATAACGAACACCCCATGTACGAAATTATACAGAATCGGTATGACTGAATCCATTTTTTCCCATCATTTCCAAAGTACTTTAACTCAATGAATCACGAGAAAGATGAAAACCAAAAACAAATTAAAAAACTTGCTATCCCATAGTTTTTATTGTACACAATCATGAAATTCATCAAAATTATTTTCGTAATGAACTTCCAGTGGTTTTACTCGTACATTGAGAAATTTTGTCCATACTTAGAAGAGGTTTCTGAATACCGGGGCAATCTTCATCACATTCCTCGTCTTTATTTTGGAAATAATCTTTTCTCCTTTTCGCTCTCGCTATAAAACACGCTATTAAGCAACAAAGGAGTAAAAGAACTATAAGAGTGATCGCTAGAGCCAAAAACATTGTAGAATGGGTAGTGAAACCCGAAACTGCGGCAGTCTTATTTTTTTCGTGTTCTATTGTCGAGGTGACTAGGACTATTTCCGTTTCACATATAGTTGCTGGGGGGTTATTTGAAGTTGTGTCTTCTAAATAAAACATTTCTTTTCTTTTGGTAGTTTTCCAGTCGTTGTAATTATCAGTTCGGCTGTTACATCCTAGGTAAAAATTTGGTTCCGTTGAAAGGTAATTGTCTCTCTTAAAGCATAAGCACAAATTACTATACTGTTATATGTGTAAAAATAATGTTACCCCAGTCGCTATATCGGTAGTTCCTGTTTGATGAAGAAATTCCGTTTCCTCGTTTAGAGGTAAATTTTGTCTTGCTACTATTTTTGGATCGGATCTGCTATAATAGTTAAAATAATAGTACATTCGTTACATTACTAAAATAAAAACATTAGGGGGGGAGAAACAATTATCGTCTCACTTACGCGTTAATGTCTTTGATCATCCAAAATCAGCGTAACATTCGAATCGAAATCAACTTACATCTACCCTTAAAATAATGACTCAAAATAATAAATATTCGAAATGTAGTTACTTCTCGACTAAAAGGACATCCCACAAATTCCTTCACCTGACACCACTTGAATCTAATTCCTGAAACTGAAGAGCATCGCAATGGTCTTCCTTTGTCTGTTCCTTTTACGAACCTACCTTCAGAGCGAATGCAAATAAACAAGAAATGGATATCGAACAATGGTTGAAAAATCAAATTGAAAATAAAATGAATACTTGCAGCAGGTTTCGGAACACCATCGTTCGGCTTTAGCACACCAGCCACATCGGCGCCGACACTTTTTGGTACACCTTCGACTCAAAGCACTGGATTTTCCACGGGAACCGGTTTCGGAACTCCAGCGGCCACTGGTTTCAGTAGTACCAGCACATTTAGCACACCGGGAACTACCGGGTTTGGTTTTGGAACTGGATCTGCTTTCGGATCCACTCCAGCATCGAGTAGTGCTTTCGGAACTTTAGGAAGTACAACAACGACCAGTTCTACAGGGTTTCCGGCTTTTAGTGGATTTGGTACGATGGCGACAACATCCGCTCCCACACTTTTCGGTGGGTTTGGAACAACCAACACTGCATCCACTGGATTTGGAGGTACCACTGGTTTCGGTGGATTCGGCACAAAGCCTGCAACAAATGCAACTCCTAGTTTTGGAACTTTTGGAACTGGTAAATATTTCAAAAGATCTTTTAATCTGTAGTTCTCGGGAGCACAGAATTCCATAATGTTGGAACGACATTCCAAACTACGGTCTCATAAGAAAATGACATTTCAGGAACTGGATTCGGTGGTTTCGGCACGAGTTTAACTCAACCGCAAATTCTACCTCAACAACAGCAATCGACTAATGCTATCTACGAGGCCCTTTGTTCATACGCTATACGCAATTGCCAACTATTTAACGACGAGAGGGATAAAATAATAGAGCGATGGAATTTAATCCAAGCTCAGTGGGGATCAGGAAAAGCTTACTACTCAGCGAATGCACCACCGATCGAGTTGACGCAAGAAAATCCATTTTGCAGATTCAAAGCGATCGGCTATAGTTGTATGCCCAATGCCAATAACAATGATGGTTTAGTCGTTTTGTGTTTTAATAAAAAGGAACAGGAACTCAAAGATGGAAAGACACAGTTAATTGGTTCTTTGAACACCATTTTAGAAAATAAACAGAATTTAACAGTAAATATCGATACTATAAAATCAACCGCTGAAACAAAAAGTCAAGTTATCATTTACGTACTGGAAAAAGGAGTGACTGGAAGTTCTAGAAAAATTCCAGCCAACGAACTGGTCAATTACCTCTCGCAAGCTGTGCAAAAGCAACAATTGTCACAAATTGGTGTAGAAAATATATATCCTCAAGTGAAACTGGAACCTTCCCAGTTGAAGGAGTACCTCGAAAATCCTCCTTGCTCGATCGATCCGATACTTTGGAAACAGGCTCAATTGGATAATCCGAATCCAGAAATGTATATTCCAGTACCATTGATTGGATTCCAACAAATTAAACATCGGTTGAAATGCCAAGAAGAAGAAACTGCCAAGCATCGGGCATTTTTAGATCAGACTGCAGAGGAAATACAAGGTTTATCGAGGCAACACACCTCTGCCCAAGCGAAACTCAAAGAACATCGAAGAACTTTACTGGAGCTTCAACACAGAGTTCTTCAGGTAATTATACTTTCAAACCCTAAGAAACTAACTTTTTTTTCCATTTTTCGAGAGAGTGAAATTTGGATGGATTGAATTCTAACTTTTTATATTTTGAACAGGTATTAGTAAGGCAAGAAATTACCCGCAAAGTTGGATTATCTTTACAACCCGAGGAGGAAGCGTTAACTCGCAGGTTTGAAGCGATGCACTCACAAATTAGTGCACCAACGCAGTTTAAGGGTAGAATTAGTGAAATGTTATCGCAGTTGCGAATGAGAAGATACTCGGATCCTCAAAATCAAGAAAGATATACGATGCATCCGATAGTTCAAGATGAAATCAAAGCTGTAAGTGAAAATAAAAGTATTTATTCTTCTCTTTTTATTATCAAAGATTAATTATTCATTTTCTTTTTCTTTACAGTACTTGAGCATGGAACAACAAGGCATGGGACAGTTAGTTGCTACGATTAATTCCGATTTAGAAAGTTTGAAAATTATTAAAGATGGATTATCGGACCTGTTATCACACAGTGTGTCTTGAGACTAACTTTGAAAACTGTCGGTCAAAATTTATGAACGTTAACATTCGTTCGTTTCAAACTCTACCTCTAACGTTTACACAGTTTTTCCTACTTAATTGCCATTCTCTTCAAGTGTAACTTTAAACGATTTATGAGGCTGAAGTTTTCAGCGTTTCATCGCAGGAAGAATTTCAAAAATGATTACTAACAGTAATTTTGAAAATACTTAGACCTCAATTAGCACATTATTTATTCACTTTATGTTCGCAGTTAACACAAGTCCTTATCAAAGATTTCTAGAGAATATGAAGTAAATTATTTGAAAGAACGTAAGATGAAATTTCAATTGAAGTTTGTACCTACGAAATTTTGACTTTTAGTACTTTTGAATGGGTTTTCTTATATTCTATACTTTTCTATGTTTTTTTTACGCAGTATAATTATGATAAGAATAGTAATAAACTCTCTGTGTTGAATTTACTGTTATTTCATGTAAACTTATTTTGAATATAAAAACTTCAATTCGTAAAACCGTATAATTTTTTTAATTTTCAGATTATTTTTATATCAATTGTTATTCCGATAAATAAATTTGTCGTTTGATCAATTATTAAGGCTATTAACATTTTTGCTTGTTATTGGAAAATGAACTACTAGGATTTTGATTTTATTAGACTGTAAATTGCAAGTCACCAAAAGCTTGACTGTGAAATGATATAAATTCTAGAATACAAAATTGTATATTTATCAATTTGTAAAATTTATAATTTACTGAATTTCGCCTAAATTCAGTTTAGTTTATTTCTTAAATTACTAAAACCTCGTTAAGAATTGTAAACGCAACACAAATAGTTTATGACAAATTTGAAACAAACTTCCGCTACACAAATAAGAGTAAGTTGTAAACACAAAAAATTATCAAAGAATTTTTTGTCATTTTCCAAATCACGTTTATAATCCAACGAGACACATTTACGAAAGAAGAATCAAGTTTTCTAAATTAATTATAAACTTTTGTATGATTCAAGGAATTCTTTGATGATGAAAGGGACAATCGTCGAATTTATTGCAGATTAAAAAAAAATTGTATTATAAGAAACAAGGAAATAAATAAGAAAGAAATATTTTCTTTTCTATAAATAAACGTATCTTTATTGAATAGCTTCACAACACTTACAGAAAGGCCTTTTCTGTTTCTTCTCAATTGTATTTCTGACAATTTTCTTCATTCTCTTCTAATTACAGAAATACTCGAATATATAAAATATACTTATATTCATAACCGATATTTACATAAGGCACATATATTTCTTATTGACACTGAGAGAGAAAGAAATAAAAAACAAAACAGCTTCAGTTCATCAATAGTACAGCTTTTAGGAAAAAATGTGATTGAATCGTTTCATCCAAACTTTCTTCACTTTTTTTTTTAGTATCCGTATTTTGGCACTCATAAAATTAATAGATGCCGATCGATTTGAGCAAACTACAGTTGTTGGTATTTCGTTTTGTTTCTGATTGTTTATCTCATTTATTAAATATTATATATTTGGCTTTACAGTCTGACTCAATGTTTCTGAATTTACCTATTATCGAACATCATCTTATCGGTTTCTTTCGCTCTCGAATAAGGTCTTCTTTACTAACACCTTCGAAAATAGGTTTTCAAAAACATTCGAACAAAGAGTCCGAGCTATAATGAAGACATAGACCAGCTAAATCTTGGATACCTTGGGTTTACAAAATTCGATGATCCTAAAAATTTCTGCATTTTTTACCAAAGATATTTCTGAGTTTTCAACAACGTGTAAATTAACAAATTTCAAACAATTTTAAAAGCAAAAATGGGTTTCCCAATTTATTAAGAGCATTCGAGTGACGAAAACAAAAAGTCAGGCTTCCAGCAGTTTTATGTCCGAACCAACATTTTTGAAAATGAATTTATGTCGCTCGATTATATAAAATTCCAAGTCGAACACTTTATAAGTGAAATATTTTTTTCTGAATTATTTTTTGGCAAGACTTTGCTATTGAGAGAAATTTGAATGTTTACATGAAAAATATAATTTCTTCAGAATTGATTTAGTTGACTAATTTAATGAGTTCATTCCAGAACCGGACATCGTTCGAATGTTCTTAAAATTTGGCGATGGCGAGCTAAGCGATCTTTCTGACAAATTGTATAAGAAATTCTATATTAAACTTTGTTTTTAATATTTCACAAATTTGATTTGAAAATTATAGAATTATTCTACAATAAGTACTTTGAATCGTTTTCAAAAATTTTGATGTTTAGCTTCTCGCTTAGCTTCTATTACCATTGTAGCTTAGGTATCGGGAACCCCATTTTCGAAAGTTTCGAGTAACTCTATTTACAAAACCGCATAAAAATCTAGGAAATTGATCGAAAAGAAGGGAACGATAATCTATGAAAAAATTATTACTTTTGTACCAGATTGTACATTAGTAATCGGATTTCAGGAAATTTATGAAACGGATTGTAGAACATAAAATCTTCAGGATCATAAAACTCGAAGAACTTAATTGAAAACTGTCCTGATAATCAAATTCTGTAGAACAAATAATCCCGAATTTTGTTGATAATTTCGCAAATTTTGAGTATTAAGTTCTCCGTATTAGTATCCTCTCAACTCGCTCGTATTTGGTAAACTCAAACAAAGACTTGCACGCAAAAAAGAAGTTTATCGAAAATTCCATTTTTATCATCCAATTAGAACTCTGATATTACGTAACAACAGGCGCATTTCTCATTTTTCTTTATTTCATTCTTAGCTACTCGAAATTGTATTCGCTTTCAGCGAATTTAGAACCGGACATATTTTGACAAAGCAATTTCCGTAAATTTTCTTTTCTGCATGTGGTAAAGGAGGACGATGACTCTCTTCTCATTTGTTAATCGTCAAGTCTAACGGAAGGTCTTGTTCCATATCGGTAACAATGGTCTCGTGTTTTACCCTCAAATCTTGCCCGCACGTGTTCGTACTATCCGTTATATTACTCCACATATTTTGTAACCCGTACTGAAGGTCCACCGACGAATTTAGAAGGTGTCTGAAAAGTGGGTTCTGCGCTTTAAGTAACAAATCCGATAAAATTTTGGTTTTCTCTAGGAAGCTATCGTTATTATGCATACAACATTTGTGATGACAACAACAACTGTTTACACTCTTGTGCGACACCTTGTGCGTCTCGTGCTTCGCGTTGATATGCTGGTGGTTCGAATGTTGGTGCTCGATTTCCATCTTCAAATCCTCGGCGCGTTTTATAACGGAGTGTCTTATTGGGTCGCAGTTCTCTTTCTTACAGGGCGTGCTATTCACGATGGATTCGATGTTACGGTAATCGACCGTCGTGTTGTTGACTTTAGGCACCGGTTGCTGTTCCATCGGAGTATTGCTCTCCTCGATCTTGATCGGTGTCGATTGCATTCCTATTCTCGAGTACGTATCTGGGATTCTCAGGGGACTCGTGTGAGGCGAGCTTTCCTTCGAATACAGCGGGTTGACTTGGATTCTATCGGGAATGATGTAACTTTCCTCGTAAATTCGCGGGTACAGCTTGATATCGGTTTCGTAGTTGCTCTTTGGTGGCGTTACTTGTTCCTGTTCCTTGCGCTCAAGGTTGTTGTAGATGTTGTTCCATTCCACGAACTTCCTCTGTTCCTCGAAACTGTTGCTGGCTTTGGAGCTCGAGTTCGACGTGTTGTTGCCGCTACTCGTCTCCATACTCGAATCTTTCTTCTCGGACTCGGACTGCGCGCCATTGCTGTTGTTCTTCTCCGGTGAAAGCATCTCGAACCTCGTGGTGGAGGAGGTGGTGGTTTTGTCTTGGGAGTTGTTGCTCTCGTCGAAACTCTTCTCTTGCAGTTTGTCGTTGTTGTTGTTGACGTAATGGCGAAAGGTCTTGACGTGTTTTCGCAAAGAGGACGGATCCGTGTATCGTTTGGAGCAGCCTGGGACTTTGCAGCAGTAGGGTTTGTCAACGGCGTGCGTTCTCGTATGCTTAAAGCGATCCGATGAATTCGAATAAGCTTTGTTGCACCCGTCCACCGGACACACGTATGGTCGTTCTCCCGTGTGTGATCTCGCGTGGATTTTTAAGTTTTCCGCTCGACTAAAACTTTTGTCACACTGGAAACAGTGATGGGGTTTCTCGTTGGTGTGTGTTCGTACGTGCACCAGCATTTTGTACCTGGAAAGTGAAGAAGCTTATGATTAGAGATTGCTATTTGATTTTTTTTTCAATAAAGATTTTATTCGAAAGTATGCCAAATTTTTTTTATATATTATAATAGGAAATTGTTAACCTATACATAGATTTTTATTTTTTTTTGGGGGGGGGGGGGGGGATCTGGGATACTAAAAATTCGCAAAGTTTTATAAAAGGGAGGGGATGTAGGGATGTAGTTACGAGTTTGAGAGTATGGGGGATTCCAACGATCCAGTAAATTTACCTTGCGTTAAAACCACGATCGCCGCGCGCACATCCTTCCCAGCCGCAATAAAACAATCCCCGGGGTCCTGGGGCGGCATGTAATCTTGCAACATGTCCGGCTAATTGTTCTAAAGATGTGAACCAACGCCCACAATTCTGCCATCTGTAATTAATATAAGGAAGAAGGAATTAACACCAACTTCGCTGCAGAGATTACTATAATTATCATTATTATAAAAAATTGACATAATCCTTCACGCCGCGTGTGCAGATTTCGCTATTAAGACGATAGTCGTGATACTTCAACTCGTAAAGTTATGTCGCTTGATATTTTGTAATTTCAAGCGTTATCGTATCCACTACTTTTATACAAGTTGAGAAATAAAATAAAAAGAGCGAGCTTTTTTACAAATTTATATGTTTAATCTTGTGATTCCGAGAAAAAATTTTTTTTCCTTCAATTCAATTTTAAGATTAATTAGATTTTGGGTTACAATTGGCTTCTAATTGTAAGAAATTTAGTAACTAACAATTGAACTTATAATTATTTATAATTTGATTGCAAAATAAGTAATTCAGAAACAAACGGGATTTTATCAGAAAAATAAATGGAGAAGTATCTTTTTTGCAAATATCATATTGGACAATTTTCCCACAATTTTTGGGGCACATGTAATTACACGATTCCCCGGAATTCTCTGAAAATTGAAATTCAATTCTACGATTTTGGGATTTATGGAAAAAAAATTGTAAATATTTTGAAAATTGGGAATATTATTTTTTACACAATGAGTTTCTAATTTTCACAATGTCGTAAAAAAAGTAAAATTTATATTTTCTAAGACCTATCAGTTTTGCAACAATTTGGAGACAAGAAATTAAGAAAATTATTCAGGAGGTAAAGAATCGATTCGCGCCATGTGAATAAAAAAACCATAAACTTGGCGTTATTTCTTCTTTCTTCCCATCAATTGAAGCTAATTCTAGCGATTTTGCAATTGATGTCATTTGACACCACAGCTTCATTTGGAACCTTCGGTGTTATTTCAATAAGGAAAGACAGTGGCGATCAATCCTCCTGCTCTCTTTCCCTCTTTTTCTTTCTTTTTATATTTTCTGATGTCTTTCAATTGATTCATTTCGAATGTGATGGCGCATATATAGTAGGTTGAGAGATCAAGGCAATGACTTAGTCCCTATTCATGGTCGGTTTCAATCTTTACAGTTATTGAAGCTAATTCACATGTTACTGATTGATAAGAATAACTGACTTTTATTCAACAACTGTTACGATTTCGTTTGTTGACTTTCAATTCAGAGTGCATTCGTGTTTCAATTGTTCACAAGTTTATTTTTAAGATACGTCAGGGGATACGTCTTTTATTTAGCTTCGATTCTTAAGGAATTTAAATGGTAAATGCGCGTCGCGCTGAAATGTTCAGGAATTGTTGCTGAAATTGTTAGGAATTGTCTACGTGGAAAGAGAATTACCGCAAAAAATTGAAGTAAAAAAAAATAGAGAAAGGAATTATTGAAATTTCTAATACTAATTATGGCCAGAATCACCGTATTTAATTTTTTTTAAAAGATCGACAAAGAAAAAAAATTGTAGCTCAAGTAAATATTGTCCGTTTTGACGATTTCTTCTAATTTTAGCCACATTTGGACCTCCACGCATTGCAAATAATTGACTTGAAGGATAAATTTGTTAAAAGGAAGACGTTAATCATACAGATCCACGTACACTAAACGTCACTTGCATTTTTAGAATTTGGACTTTTCTACCGTTTATTGACTCTATTTTATTTGGAAAGGCTGGAGCTAAACTATCATGGAGCCTGGTGTGAGTGCATATTTAAACATGAAAATTCAAGGAGAAACTGATAAAATTCTGCTTGGATCCATTATCAGCTGACCTTTTGTACTTCCCAATTCGAGATCTCTTGGATCAAAGATTTTCAAATATACGCTTCTTTTTTGTGGCATAAAATCTCAGAAATCCTTTGAAATTTTTTCCCACATGGACTTTGCAATTTACAAAGATATAAGGCAAAACAAACACGGCTTTCGTTTCTTGCTTCAATTCAAAGAAATATACATGCCTTTTTGTCTCGGACGAAATTCTCATAAGCTCGTAAGCTTTTCAAGAGTAAACATGAGGAATCTGGTTGTATAACAGCATCACGTTACACACCATGACGTTACACGAACATAACGCTGCAATGTTGTATATTATTTATTCAGAGTTTAACAAGTTTCTTATTTTCTTATCTACGAGAAGCGCCACTAAACGTTTGACCTTACACGAGATAATGAAACGTGTGCATATAAAACGTTAATTCTGTTTCAAGGTAATCATAAATTTCTGTGTATTCCTACGCCAGGCTAATTTCACATTCATTCGTAGAAATGAGGTTTTCAAATCATCTGCGTGCGATAGAAAATGTGAGGGGATTAACCAATCAAGTGTTATTAACAGATGTATCAATAATAAATACGAGTTTTCCTTTTTTTTTTCAATGCACTTCTTGTTAATCGTCAAGAAAAGGATGTGATAAACACTATTGCGACTTATCTTAATTTTTCCATGATGAGTCTCAAGCAAAGTGTCTAGTTGGAATTCGCCGTGACATTTTGAAAACGCGTCGTTTCTGCTGGATATCAGTTTATTCTACGTAAGTGCGGCAGATCCAGCCCCGCGTTTCAAAAGTTAAATTAATAAAGACTCAATGGGGATAAAGGGTTTAAAAAATGTTTTAGAGAAATAATAATAATGTCCTTGTGGCGCAAAAATTTGCAAAATTACGTACAAATTTGATCAAAGTAAAGACAACGTTTTTAAACGACAGACATTTTATTGGAAAATAATTTGTAAAATAAGTAAAACAAACGTTTATTGCTTGAAGGGGATTTCCATGAATTCCTACAATTTTTCTATTTAATTATTTCTATTATTTTACTTTTCGTAGACGCATATTTATTATATTTGTAGCGATTATCGTTATTTCGACAATTACTTCTTTTTTTTTATTTATTCTGGGAGAAAATAGTGGCTAGGAAAATGAAAATTATGAGAAACTGGTAAATATTTATAGAAGGCGAATAAATAAAATCCATTTTGTTGGAGTAACTATTTCTATTTATAGTTTCATGCAACTCCTGTAATTTTGATATTTTCGAAATTTGTTATGACTTGGACTATTAGTGTCACTTATTTTTTTTTTTTTTCATGGGAACCCCTTTTTTACTTTTTTAACCAAATTTTGAAAAACGTTTTTGTTTGTACAACTACTATCGCTACTGCACCATTCTTACTTTTTTTTACTGATAATCGATAAGGAATCTTTATCGTAATTCAATACTAGAGACCGATAAGGAACGATTTTTCAAAAAATTCCACTCAAATTTTTTTTCTGTTTCGCTATTTCCTATCTTTTTGAGAATAATTTAAATCGTATGAACAAAGATCGATCTCATACGAATATTTTCAAGACCCAAAATCCAGTTACAAAACCTCCTCTTTCCTCCATCGAACTGATAATCTACCATCGTTTGTCTTATCGATAGATAGAAATATCCGTCTCTTACTAGTTCCTTAACGACTTTCACGCTGTAACTGCGTGTGATGTCAAGTAAATAGTTTGTTGTACGCTTCAAGCAAGGAGGCGATGAGAGGGAACGGATAAATTACGAAAGTGCCATAAAGCCACTCGAGCCGGATTTTCATCTGGCATTTTTTTAAAGCCCATATTGGTGCGCTCTAATTTATCGAGGCTCTAACTTATAGGACAGTCACGCTGGAGACGCCGGCGTCCTTCTGGATTATCTCATTAGGGCTCCAGAAGCGTTCCCATGCTAAGCCTAAGCTACAAAACCTCAACTCCAGAACGCTGAAATGTAAAAAACCTACTCATCCTTTCTAATAAGGATTCCACGATTTCACCTGCAACCGGGCGAGCTTTATCTCGGCTCTCTATTGAAAAATTACCGATGGAACCAGATCGAGACGGATAAGTGGCCGGAATTCCTCGGCAGCCGTGCCATATCTCTGGCGATTTCGACGCGGCTCCACCCGGACCGCGAGTATTCGCCCCCAAAAAAAATTGCGCAATTACCTTCTGGTCGAGAAACGAGGTGCATAACGATAGGACACTGCGATCTTACCTGCATTTGAGTTGGGCATTGCCACCACGTCTCACGGAACCCAATTCCAAGCTGGAGCTGGAAGCATCGGAATCACTGTGCGCCGGGGATGGTGGCCCGCCGTTGGTCAGGGTGCTTCCGGGAGACGTAGCCAAATTAGCCAGGCCAGTGTTGGGTGATGTCGCCGCTACCAATTCTTCGTCAACCGGCATCCTTCGCGGCCAAACCGGAAGGTCCAGCGATGACGTCGTTAGGTGATGGGGGTTCAAACTTCCGTAATAGGATGTCGGCGATGCTGGAGCCGATGCCGCGGTCGGATGATGTTGATAAACCGATACCGGATGATTGTAGTAACCCGGTATCGTTCCAAGTAAGGTACCCGGGTAACGAGCTGATCCGTAGGGACCAACGTGGTTTGGCATTCTACCAGGTACATAAACAATCATTGTTGTTAGTTGGATTATTCTACTTCTAAACAAGGCGAGCTCGCGAACAGAGAAACAGGGAGAGAGATGAACTTTTGGATTGCTTCCACGATTTTTCCTCCGAGACCGGGAAATTTTGAGGTTGACAAACTTTTTTTTTTTTTTTACAAATCTTCAATCATCGAATCGAAAATTTCGGCAGGTTTCTTGTTTTTTTTGTTTTTTTCGTTTTCAAAGGATTTCAGGTCTGGCTCAAGAAAGCTTTTCCTCCGGTTAACGACGATTCCGTCGATTTTCCCATAAACCTCGAGCCGCTTCCTTCCGAGAAGAGTGCGGATACTTCCATGAAATGGAACAAGACTTTCCAGGTCTTGTCGCGACGAATCAGAAATTTCTGTCCTTGGACTAATTAAATTCTTACAATTCTGTCGACGCACGAGTACCGTATTCCCATAACGATCGTAACACATACACTTGTCGCGCACTTGTGTGCACTTTAGTCCGAGTCCGTATCGTCAGATGTACTTGAACCGGTTAGATTTGAGAATACGGTAACTCAAAAATTGTTTGCTATACTCGATGGAGAACATAACTGCGCCGAGATCTTTGTAATTCGTCAAATGCAAAGCCACTTTGCCTGCCGGGCTTCTCTCCACGAGCGGACGCTCCTTTTCGCTAATTCACACCGGTAGGCGAGTCCTCTTTTCGCGAGAACTCGTGACGTATCCGAATTGCTCGACGTTTTATGGACGCTAGGAAATCGCTTCCGTGTGGGACATTTTTGCGACTCGCGTGTGATCGGACCCGGAGCGAATTAGACGCGATTGATATCTGAAGTGACGGGACTTCCGCTAATAATGTTTTGATTGCGAATTAATCGGAGACTTTAGATTAGGAATTGGCGCGATAAGGATTTATTTAACAACAAAGAAAGGGGCCAGGAAATCGCGGGGGATCGAAAATGGTATCGAACGAGCAACCGATGAGCACTATTCTTCGGAAGATGACCAAGGCGCTTTATATATGACTGTGGTATCGTCGGTTCTCCCTCCTCGCGATTGGTCTGTACAAAACTCAAGACGTGTATGATAATTCAAGCACTTGATAAGAAATAATCGAGAGTGAGGCGGAGACTGGTAAGAGACAAGCGTCCAAGTCAATCCCGTAGACATACATAGCGACGAACTTGACGTCATTGTTCTATGAGACGAAGTTCTCACAAACACGAGGTTCTCATCGATACAAAGTTGCAGGCTTATCTAATCTCTGGCAATCACGTTTTTACAAGTATCTCCGCGTTTCTTTTTCTTGCGACATTTCGACTTTTTTTCCCTTTCCCGGAGATTAGCGGCTAAGCTTGTCATTGGACGCCCGCGAACAATAATTAAAAAGAATTGTTGAATGTTTTTGGAAGCAACAGTAGAAATTACACGAGTCCGCGCTGACTGATAATGAAGAAGTTAATCATTGACCTAAGAAAGGAGAGAAATACGTGGAAGAAAAAAAGAACGTGCTCGTTTTTGTGCTACAGATAACGCGATAAAACGTGACGCCGCGAATTTTTATTTTTGCCCCCCCTTGGTGCTCAATGTATTTTTTCCCCTTGTCTCATTTTCTCGTCTCAGGTCATCAAGTTTTATTTGCCCAATTTATTGTCTTGTGAATTTATTATTAATGTATAAGCATGTCAATTTTTGGGGATTTTTGGGAGACATGCCCGGTAGGTATTCCCAAAAAATCGACTTTTGGAAAAGTTTTTTCCGCACTTTCGGGAGACCCATATCCGATGTATTTTTTTCCGAGGAATCCATTTTCATTGTCAAAATTCCCAAAATCCAACGGGAAGTGCGTTTTTTCCTCAAAAAACCTACTTTTTTCCAACTTCCGCTGGGATTTCGTCAAATTTGACCTTGGGAATCGATTCTACGGGAAAAATTACCCCTAAAAATGACTTGTCCAACCCCGTTTTTGAAACTTTAATTTTTACCCCATTTTTGGGGGAAGGGGTATATGCCCAAAAAAATCGACTTTTGGAAAAGTTTTTTCCGCACTTTCGGGAGACCCATATCCGATGTATTTTTTTCCGAGGAATCCATTTTCATTGTCAAAATTCCCAAAATCCAACGGGAAGTGCGATTTTTCCTCAAAAAACCTACTTTTTTCCAACTTCCGCTGGGATTTCGTCAAATTTGACCCTGGGAATCGATTCTACGGGAAAAATTACCCCTAAAAATGACTTGTCCAACCCCGTTTTTGAAACTTTAATTTTTACCCCATTTTTGGGGGAAGGCCAGTACTTCACAAGACTTCAAAAACCGGTGGAATGTGAGTTTATCTTTGAAATGTCAAAAGATTAAAATGAAAATTAAGTCAATGTCAAACAGGATGCCGCATCTTTTTATTTTTGCCCTTCACCCTCTCGGTGTTTAATATATTTTTTCCTCTGGTATCATTTTCACAGGTCATCAAGTTTCATTTCATTAATTTGTTGTCTCGCGAATTTATTATAAATGTATAAACACGAAATTGCGGAAAAACATTGTTAAAAGTCTGTTTCTTGTAGATTTTTTCTTGTTGGTCTTAAACACAAGATTAGATTATTGCGATTTAATGTATTTGTGAACTAGGGGACCAATTATCGCATTGCGGTACTACTTCAGAGATATCGCTATCGCTTGACTAATTTTGAGTATCCGAAATGAAAGGGAGGGGCGAAGTCTGTGAGACCTCGAGATTTTTATGACAGATGTATATAATTTATTGTTATTCTCTCGAATTCGAAATGAAGTCAATGTCGAGTCAAACCTCAGTTTTAGTTGATAAGGGGAAAAAATGCAACTAGGATTGTTTAACTCAAATTACGCGAGGTGTCAACTACGCTAAATGGAAAAAATTGAAAACGTCGGCCGAAGATAGAGAAAGATGGAAAAACCAGTCCCGGCAATGATCACATGACGATGATAAATGCGATTTGCTAACGTTTAAGAACTGCATCAATGTTGCATACGGAGAAACCGAGGCGGCAAATTATACTGTGGGGGAGCAAGAAAAAGTTCACGTCAGAATTTTCCATCGCGGTTCTCCGAGTTTGGAGCAAAGTCTTGTGAAGGAATTGCATTTCATTTTTTATGAACGTAAAAAAAATTGAAATTTGAGGAATTTTCGAATAGAAAATAAAATTTCCTTTTTCTAGGCTGACTATGCAATAAAGATCAAGAAAAATCCTAATTTAGTCACAAAACCATCTTATATTAATATTAATTTCTCTTATAAAAAAATTGTATACAAAAATATTATTTTTAAAATTCTGATTAATCTTTGAAACTTCGTATCTCGTTTTTTATCAAAAATCCGAAAATAATAATTTTCATTTAAACTGAAAATTTTTTATAATTCCTACGTCGATTCATAGAAATTCGAAAAATTTTCTGAACCGCAGAAAATTGTTTCACTTTCTTGCGGAAAATGAGCGAACCCGTTTCTTCAATAAATACCAATACGAGATCAAAGGTTTTGGAATTTCGAGATAATTTCGTTTGGAATCATAAAAATTACAAAATTCGCTGATAAAAGGCTCCAATCTAAAGATAAAAATCTATTTGTATGATCGCGAAGGAGTATTTTAAGACCTGCATTTATTTCTCAACGGAAAACAAATTTAAAAACACACGAAGGTTTTTATTCGCTGAGTCGATAGGTGTTTACGTGATTTCAGTCGTGACAAATTTATAGAGATTAAAAATGCGCGTGTATATAAAAAAGTAATTAATAGCCTTCCATCCTGTTCATACGGCAACGGTAATCTTCAAAACGCTGTTCATTAAACTTTTTGCATAATCGTGCATTTACGAAATTATCGCTTAGGTTCTGGTAAACATACCATTTGAAGATGTATACGAGTTATAAAAGACCATAAAGAGTATTTTTCCTAAGGAATTACTGATATGAATTTCGGCAATAAAGGATATATCTCTCGATTTCGACACAGACGGGCTGAAAATAATAGTTTATGGGATGGTTCACATAATAGTTCAAAATTCTTCTCGGCACGTATCTTTTTTATCGTTGATTTCCATATATGTCTTACAACATTACGGAATTTATTTAATGTATAATTTTGAAGATCAACGAAAGAAGTAAATCGATTAATCAAACTTTTATCGATTCAATATCATTTGCATATTTAAATTGATTTTGCCATTTCGAAATACATAATCTGTAAGTGAATAAATTATTCTCATTAAAAATAATTTTTTATTTATTCTACAAAATTTTATGAACCTTGAATGTTACATTTATTTTTAATATACGTCTTTTTAATTTTTTAACTCTGCAATTTCAATAATCTTACACACTGAAAAAAAATTATAATAATTCTAATCTTACATTTATTTTAATTAAAACTACTTTCATGATTAAGTCAACTGCAAACTGAATAATTAGTTCCTTTATTTTATTTTTTTTTTTTTCGGTACACAAAAGTATTACCGAAACAGAAGTAAACCTGTTTCTTTTAATTAATCTAATTAATTTTTTTTTTCTATTTAATTTTAATTTCGGTGTAATTTCAAATTTATTATGAAATATTTACTAATAGTTTTTAAGAAATAAAACCACAAGGAGCGATACAGGGGAAGATATGCAATTCCTATACAACGGAATAACGTATACCGGAGTTTCCTCCTTTTACAATTCTACGGAACAGGTATAATGCAAAAAAAGGCTGTGATATTTTTTCTCTCCGATAGTTGTAACAGATGGTTATATTATATACGATATAAATACAGTGGACTCCATTCATAAGAAAAGTCAGATACGGTTCGTTTCCTTTCTGTTATAACCATACCTTTCGACCTGTGATTCATTGAATAAGGAACCATTCTGTTTTATTGTTCGGAGATAACGTAATGACCCATAAACAACTTAACGTTATTTCTTATTAGAAGTTGATGGAAGAAGTTTTTTTTTATTGATCGCAAAAAAAGAAAATAAAAGTCAAAGACGCTTCATAAATATCGTATGCCATCGTTTCACGGAACCCCAATGAATTGTGTCACCGTATTTTTTTTTTTCAATTTCGTAAATATTCGTGATTCGAAAATCTATAAAGTTGTACAAAAAATAATAATCAATAAATACTTCTCATTCCTATTAAAAAAAATATCAAGAATATTCGGGAATTCCAAAAAAAAAAACTGAAGACGATCGTTTCACGAAATCTCAAATGATCGAGCCATCGCGGTTACGTAGTTTTTTCTTCTTTTCGAAAATTTTGGAAATATCCGTAATAGCAAAAATCCACAGAATTATAAAAAAAATCAAGAATCAATAAGTATCTCTAGTTCCTACTTAATAAAAAATATCAAAAACATTCGAAAATTCTGAAGGAAAATCTAACGAAGTAATAACAAAAATCTACAGAATTATACAAAAATCGATAATCCATAAATATTCCAAATCAATAAAAAAAAATCAAATTTTCGAAAATTCCGAATGAAAGTTAACAAACAATACAGAATTACTATTAATGCATTAGAATAATTACTAATACATTCTTGCATCCTTAGATTGAACAACCTCGGTCTGTCAGTTCGGGCCCATCCCAATTGAATTTCACAGCCTCGGTTCGCTTCTGTTCCGGTAATAATTTTCGAACCCACTTTCATTTCACCTCCCGGTGCTGGCCGTCGTCTCAATATCGCGTCCCGTCTAATTAACACGATTCCTGGAACAGGACTCACCGTGAAACCTGCGAATTCTTACGTACGAGGATACAGATATGTAATTCGTAATGACAATAATCGCGGTAAACGTGTTAATAACAAAGCGTGGTGCTGTTAAGACAATGAATTTGTTTACCGAGTGGCGTTTGTAGAAAAAGAGTCATCGCAGTCATACACATAAATATAGAACCGCCGTGCACGTGTACCGTCTGCACATACGAAGGAGATAGGCGATAAAAATTCATTCTCCTCCAAAGTACTTCACTGATTACATCAAGGCTGTGCAAGAGACTCGATACTTGGGGGGGCATCTGTGTGTATCAAAAGCATTGAACGATACGTATACGAAAAGCCGCTGCCGGAGAAACGAAAGGACGTAAGCTGATAAAGCTGAAAAATGTCGCATACACCTTTCTGATTCTTCAACCTCCGAGCGTATTAAAAATACGCTCGGTCTAAGCTGAACAAATTGTCATTTTGTGTGTGTGTGTGTGTATTATTTTATCTCGAGTCTTTATCGTCACGCCTTTCTAACAATTTCAACTCGACAAGAATGTCTGAACGAACTGCGAATAAGGGGGTCCTGTCAAATAGGTCACGATAATCGAATTAAGTAAACATATGAAATTCATATACGTAACAGCCGTCTGCGCTGCAGATATGGATACGAGAGAACCTTGTGAATTTGCAAAGACGTAAAAAATCTTCAACAATAAACAATTCGCTACGGACTGGCTGGTATCTGCCATATAAATAGGTTACTGAAACAAATTTTTATTTTAATGAACCAAAATTATGTACTTTGATTATTACGCGCGTTTATCGACCATTTCGTCGTATTTCTTGAGCTCTCGTTTTTACACAATTTCGGTTTGATACACGAATGCTATCGGATCAACTTTTATCGCAGATGAGATTACAAAGAATGCGAAAGTTAATTTGTCATTTTCATGAAATGCCGCTTCAAGTCCTGTAATTTCCGAATTCGGAAGAGATTATAGGGAAATTTAAAACTTCTAGTGATTTTCTTAATTCTAAACTCAGCAGAAATGTCGCAAAATTTTTTTTGGCAATTTTTAGAATTTTTTTTAATATACAATATTTATTGATTGGTTTCAAACGATGGATGTTTCCGAGTACCTATGAAAAATTATTATTATTATTATTATTATTATTATCATCATCATTATTATTATTACTACTTCTACTACTACTGCTATTATTATTATTATTATTATTATTATTGTTGTTGTTATGAAAATTGCAATTTTCAGAAAAATAATAATTGAGAATAATAAAATTGTAATTTTGGGAATACAGAAGCTGTTTTGTTGCTAAATCCAAAAATGTTATTTTTGAAAAAAGGAACTTTCGGACTTTGCTAGGGTTTTGCTAGGGTTTTGCTAGGGCTTTGCTAGGGTTTTGTCTGAATCCAAAAAATGTTATTTTCGAAAAAAGGAACTTTCGGAGTTTGGTGCTCTTGCGGCATTTAATCGAAAACACGAAAAATTCTGGCTCAAGATTAAACACTTAAACATTTTTGCCGATAAGTAGATATCCAATCAAGAAAAACAGAGGAGCTTTTCAACCTATCGCTCTAATTTGAAGCAACTGATAAAAATAGTAAAATATAAAGATAATTCTATATATAGCCTAAAGTTTAAGGAAGGAGCGCACGGTAGATGCCAGACGTTAGATAAGAATTTAAAAAAATTAGGTATCCCATGTGGAACACGACCACTATTGTCCTTTAAAATCTTGTGATTCTTAACTTCATAGATGATCTGTTTTTTTCGAACATGTCGTCCTTCTTAAACGACTTTTATCAGCCGTTTCAGATCTTAAATTGTGTCTCTCAGTTGTCCCCCCTTTTTTTTTTAAGAAAGGGATTTAAATATTTTTAAGAGGATCTTTGGCGATGATACTTTAGAAAGGATTTTCTTTTTCTAGGTCCTCGAGTTACAAACTTTACGACTTGTCGAAAATCTCCCCGAATCTCAAAATCTTCGAGCTCCGGCGTACAAATTTACCGCTACAGCTTCTCTTTTAATTATCATAGTAATTTAATGACTAATTAACTCCTGCAACCTTTTTTCGTGGGATCGTGAAAATAAATATTAGAAAGCTTCCCAATAACGCGAAGAATCGATTCCAAAGGTCTATTTTGACGAAATCCTGACGAAAGTTGGCCAAAAGTAGGTTTTTTTACGGAAAAATCGCATTTCTGATGAGATATCGTGAATTTAAATAACAGACTTGGATTCCTCGGAAAAAAAATAGTTGACCGATCGCTATATGGCTCCCTATTTTAATTACCACAATATTTCGGTAATTAATGAAACTCGAAACCTTCCCCGTAGGAATTAGGTAGAATTTAAATCCACGAGATATGCGATATTATTTTTGAAATAAAGTAACAATGTTTCCCCACAAAGAACATTCTTCGGATTCGTTGTACAACATTTCAGGAGATTAAACTGTGTCTCCAATCTAAAATCCAATTTTCGTGAAAAGGACTAGCAATAATTCGATTCTTTATTGATATTATGAACATTTGGAATTTAATACTCTAATAAAAAGCCATTTGATTCTTCATGCGCAGAAGGAACGAACCGCAAGTGTTGGGAATCGAAATGGAGGGCTATTAAAAATATATATATAAATACATTCACCAAAGGCAGAAAAAAAAATAAGTTCTTCTTTTGAAGAAAGACGAATAATCATGATCATCAAGAAATTCTCTCTTTTGAGATTTTAAAAGGGACCGCTCGGTAGAAGTTTCGTCTCTCAATCTATCTATTAATGAATATATATACGTGAGCCTGTATATCTATGTATTGTATATATACATATATATATATATATATATTCGTACCCCCAGCATCTTCTCGAAATTTTGGGGGGCGTATTAATGAATGTGGTTGAAAAGAGAGATAGTCGGTTAAAAAAGAGAAGGAAAGGTTTCTTTCTGTTGGCATACACCACCTCTTCCCCATTTTACATGACACCCCATGGACCCAAAGGTTGGTTAAGAAGTTTCGTCGGTTCCCCTTTGATGTCATGGAACGCGGCGGGACAGGTAGAGAAAGGTACCAAAGGGAGTCGTAGCTGTAGCTTTAAACTCAAGGAAATATGTTCGGTACGTGCTTTTTCTTTTGCTGTTCCTCTCGTTGTTTTTTTTTTTTTTACATTTTTTTCCCATTCGATTGAGATCCATGGGAGATATAAGCTTCTGCTTCTGATGTCGCTGATGTTTCTTCTCATTTCCCCCTTCGTTTCGATTCCCTCCCTTACCCCTTTGAGCAACGAGGAGCGAGCGGGGGAAGCGATAAAAAGTAAAAAGGGCCATTTCAGATCTTTCATTTAGATTTTATACACCAATTTTAAGCTCCGGTTTCTTTCTTTCTTTTTTCTTTTTTTTTTTTAAGAGAAAGAACCCGTGAACTTCGACACTTTTTACGCTCACCGCGCACCCCATTCGCGTTTGAGGGAATTTTCTATAGGTGTGAAGGGAATAGGGCGAAGGGGAAGAATGAAATGCCACTCAAGAAGTTTCGAAACAAGGCACCGATTTTTCCTTCCCTTTCGGGCGAATTCCTAATGTTTTTCGGTTTGGGCACCCTTCTCGGCTCACGTCGGATATCAGGGGGAGGAATCGGTCGAAAGCTTCAGGTGGGGTGCTGGTACGCACTTGCGTGGGACGCGAACCTCCTCGTAAAAATACAAGAGAGACTCTCTCTTTCGCTCCACGAGAGAGGAACGAGAGTGGAGAGAGAGAATAGGGGCACCGCGGAGCTATGTGGAAAAGAGCACTTGGCACGCAGCGGGTGTATCATGAGAGAAACATGGTATTTTAGTCGCGCGCTCTTGGGGGTTCCTCGAGTTCTCTTCACTCCACTATACTTCGTCTTCTCATTTCTTCCCTAATGAAAAAAGAAACCAAAGGAAAGAATATAAAAAAAAAGGCCTTCCAACACTTCTACGGAAGAGAAGTGGTCTCTTAGAAGAACCGTGGGAGAGAGAAATTCTCCAGGAAACCTCAAATATCCCACGGAAGAACTCGAGGATCTGAAACCCCTTTAAATATGTTTTTTTCCCGTCGCGGAACAGTTCCCTGATGGAAAGCAGGAAAACACAGTAGATCGGCACAGAAGAAATTGCAATTTTGCAGATTTTCTGGAAATCCTAGAAATCGATTGAATTGAGGGAATAGCTTTTCTCGGAAAATGTTTCTTGTAATTTTAGGAAAAATATTTAAAAAAATGAGCAAATCAAATATTATTAAAGGAAAATGTGATTACAATCATTTTTCAAGCGTTGTTTAAAAAACATATTTGTTTCACTCTTGTTTTGATGAATAAATACAAATTTTTTAAATATTTTGGGGAGAATTGTAAGATTGAATTATGGAGTTTTAAAAATATGAATTTTGGGTCCAGTAAAATTGGGATAAAATGTAACAATTAACCAGTTTCTCAAAAAGTAAGAGTTCAGCCGTTGCTTTTGAAAGCGGGGCCATTTTTTAAAAATAAAAATTAATCTCATTACGAATTAAAATAATATTCATGATTTTTTTTTATAAATTCACAATAAAAATGGATTTGCTCCACTTTCAAAAGAGCAACGGTTTAATTAAGGGCATCTGATGTTTTATTTTTTAAAATACTGTAATTGAAGTTAAATCATGAATCTGAATTTTAGGAGAAGGAGCTTTTCCACGTTTTACCGAATTTCCCATACTTTTCCGAAGAAATTCTTTTCTTTCACTAGCATTTATTACAAAAATATGGTAGAGAAGAAAAAACACTAATGTTACAACCCCTTTCTCACATCCCCAAAATCAACAATTCGTATTCCCCATTTCCCCTGTTTTGAGCAATTGATAAAATTGATTTGGAGACTTTTCCAGAAAAAGCGGAAAACGGAAAGAGCACAAATTACCGCGCTAAGATGCAACATGCTACCGATAGTAATTCCAAAAGTGCAACGGTATATGCGGATTCCTTCTTTTCTCACTTTTACACATTTCCCTTGCAAGGATTAAGAAAATCCGAAAGAAATAAATAATAAAAAAAAGGAAGAAATTCCAAGTAATTTCAAGAAAGTTAACAGCCTTGTTAAAGGCAATATGAATGTGTAAGAGTTTAACATAAAGTGACTTCGCTTTGAAAGGGTTTAAAAGATCATTACACTTGATGCAAGGTGCAACAGGACACATCCTTCGTTTGAATGGTGATTTATCATGTTTAAAGGACGGAATATTAATATCATAATGGCGTGCGCGAGCCATAGTACCACTTTTGGTATACGTATACACGTATGTGAACTTTATATGTAGATACACGAATATAAACTTGCCACATATTCACATGTACGTCAGAATGTGTGCGTGTAGGATATATATATAAATACATATTACACACGGGACAGAGGATAGCTACTGGTCGCAGCGGGAGAGCACCACAGGGGGTTTCTCGTATGCCTCCTTCGTTCCTTGATGCTTCCACCGAGCTACCGAGAAAGAGAACTCTTCTTCTTCTTCATCTTCTTCTCTTCTCGTTTCGTTTCCTTTCCTTTCTTTTCTCTTTATATCTTTACCCTTCATGCCTCTATGATCATGACAACCATTCCTTTCAGCTTCATATGAAACTTTTCTTTTACCCTCAGCCTCTCTCTCAATGTACAGCCTATATATATTAGAGATCAAATTAAAATATAGTTACTGTTACGTATGGGAGTTAATTATCGTCCGTAATGAGACGTTTAAGAATTTTCATACTGAGTTTGGATTCCACGGCCAGGAAGGAGCCGTTTAATTACACGGGGGGAAGAAAAAACAAATTGGAGAGCAGTTGTTGCGATATTTACAACCTTCGCGGAGGAAAATAGTTTTTGTAAAATTAGTTGGGAAATGAGAAAAAAAGGCTCGTGACGAAAAAAAATATATATATTGTAATTAACGATTGATAAAAATGAGAAAAAAGTTGGTGAAATATAGATACATTTTTTAAATAAATAATATGTAACACAATAGGCAAGGAAATTGGAGGTAATTACTTGGCTATGAATATCTACCATTCCTTTCATTATTTCGACGATACCTGTTTTCCCTTGGTATATAATAAAAAATGTCAGTAGGTATGTGAAAATTGTCTGAATATTTTACATATATTTTTATTTATCACATTTATTATGCCCAGAAAATTCCCAAGTTCGAGCAAAAAATTTCGAGTTTCTTCAATTTGGAATTTTACGAACGATTTTCTTAAATTTTTATCGTCATTTTATTAAAATTGAAATGAATAAAACAAAATTTACAATTTTGGCATTTTTTCTTTCAACCAATATTTGGTCCAAGCAAAAATTTGTAAAATTCGTTAAGGGAATAATAAAAATTCGCTCGTGACAAAAAATAGTAAAATTACATGCACAAATAATAGAAATTATAGAAAAAGTTCGAAAAAAATAAAAATGATTTTTAGAACGATAAACCCAGTTCCGCTTTTTCCAACAGTTCTCTCTTTGAAACAATCGTTACATCGATAATTAATAACAATAAAATAATTGCGTGATCTTCTTTATCAAAATAAAACGCATCTCGTACTGATTACAGGCATTTCCTGTAGTTCTAGAGAAAAATTTCGAAAGCCCTCGAGATACCGAGCCCCCGAAAGGTTCGGTATCACCACGAGCAATAAAAAGAACGAAAGGAAAGATCGTAATGTATTTTAGAACGGACTGGGGGGCCCCCTAAGGGAAAGAAGCAAACGGAGAGACCCAAGTAACCTGTAATTTCAACACGAACGTAGCGAGTCCGCTGGTAATATGGGAACTAACCGCGTGGGTATAGGCATCGTCATTTCCATAATTCCTTCTTTTAAGGTTCACTTTTAATAGGCCGCTGGTGCCGGACAAAACGTCCGGGGTTTTATATTTTTGGTTCGTTGGCGAACGTTCCTGTGGGAGGGGTTGGACCGAACATTAAATCAGAGAAAGAGGTAGAGGAGAAAGAAACGGTATTTGGGCCAAAAGCCAGACGAGCGAGTATCCCGCTGCGAAGCGCATTTTCGGTGGACTTCCCAAAAATTGCAAAATTCTTACCAAATCTCGCGATAAATCCCGATAACGAGTATCCGTAAGTGAAGTTTTACCGAAATTATTGGCGGTGTTGAAACAGCGCCATTGTTTCGAAATCATGGAGTTATCGAAATTAAGGTACTTCGGGCATGGAAATAATTTTGAGAATTCCGAGATAATTCCAAAAAACTGGAGATTCGGTTTCCAGTCGATCACAAAATTCGCAGGCTGGCGAATGGAAATGGCGATAGCCCGGATTTGGACCAAACCGGTATCTCTCGTTTCGCGGGAAAAGTCCGAATTTTAACCCAAAAAATTACATGCATATTTGATCGTTTATTACTTTTTTTTTTTATCGTACGAGAAATGTTCCGTGGGAAAGTCCCCGAAACGGTCTGGGTTATCTGAGAAAAAAAAAAGCTATCAACTGCAAGAGTTATTGCAATCGCCGGATAAATGGTATCTTTAAAACCGCGAAATTAAGGATAATCGTATCACTTAAAAGGCTATTAAAGGTTCTTTAAAATCATGTCAATTACTACAGACTCTATCATATCTCTCTCTCTCTCTCTCTCTCTCTCTCTGGAATCGCTCCTACAAAAGAAAATATCTTGCACAAAATGCTCCTTATCTTCTCCTTCCTCTTCTCCTTCCTCATTAATTAATCTTTCTAATAGAAGTAATTAAAATTTAGAATATGATGAAGTACTTGTTGCCACATTATAAAGTGATAAAAAGATATTGAGAAAAGCAGAAGTTAATTGAATGCAATTTGACTTTTAAACGATGAAAAGAGTTAAACTCAGAAAGCTATTAAAAGAGGAAGTCAAAAAAGAAGAAAGAAAGAGTCCAAAGTAAGAATATGTGTGTGTGTGTGTAACAGTAGCAAGGGAATATATGTATATATATATATCTACATATATACGTGTATAAGGGAGAGCAAAAGCAAGTTTCATCCGAAAGCGGATGCGTTTCGTAGTCGCCGATGTGGGAGGTCTTCGTCTTTTCCCTCCATGAAACTTCGAATCATTTGTCAATGCGGGCCCAGTTTAGCGATTCGTTTCAGTAACCATACCAACTCTCTTACTCACACAATTTTGTTACATGTTAGAGGCATTGCCATGCTCTTTTCAATTCATTTTTAAACGAACGATGTAAAAAAAATGGGATTCCTTCGGGGGGGAGGAGGACCAATCGGACGGTTTCGTGTTTTCTTCGTTTCTTGCACCGTCTCCTTTCCTTTTTTTTTGAAGCCATACAGGTGTGAAATTTATGATGAATTATGGGAACTTATGGATTTTGAGCTTGATAAAAACTGTATCCTTCTCCGTATGGAATTTCGTCTCTCATGGACCTCGGGTATACATGTGGCCCGAAAGGTTACATGCGTATTGCGTTGCTGCAAGGGTTTTGAATTTCGGGGATTTTGTTTCGCAGTTTTTTGATCCGTCTCGGGAGAAATTCGAATTCTTGGGCCGAAAATGGATTTTAATTTTTTATCCCAAGCGTTTGGAATTATTATTTTATATATTATTTTTATTTTTTACAAATTTTCTATTAACTTTTATTATTGTTGCAAGTAATTGTTCTACATTTGGTTACGTGCAAATTTTTTTTTATATTCTTAGCAATTGTTTTTCATGTCGTAGTGGAAATTTGTTTCCAAATAATGAGTGGTGACATCGAATTTGTGGGAAAAAGAAGGAATCCTAAAATTGTATCTTTTTTTATATCATAATTTTTACCAAGCTAACGACAAAAAATTTGGAAACCGTACAAAATATTTTATTGCACCATAATCGTCTTTAAAAAAAGGTAACTTTCCTTTACAATTTTGTTTGCCTTTTAAATCTAGATATTTTCGGATACAAAAAAAAATTGTTTCCCACTTTCCCCATGTATCGTCGTTATAAACTCTCGTTAATCTCTTTCATACATGGAAAAAAATGTAAAGAAATCGATGAAAACGAAAAAAAAACGTCTCTTCCCTGTGTACTTTTGTATATTGAAAGTAAACCAATACAGGACAATAGATATATAAATGTTAGTTAGTTTCTTTCTCTGTCAAAAGGCTGAAGTATTATGTAGGGGGACGTTTTCCGCTACTGGAGATTTTCTGATTTTTTTTTTCTATAGGGAAAATTTTCCCGAAGAACCTTTTTAGAGTAAACACCATGAAAGAAGCGATAGACATTCGCAAATATTTTTCTATGCTGTTGACGCATTCTACAAATGTATTGTACCCAAGGGGGTTTCGAAAAAAAAAAGGATATGGGGGAAAATGGTACCCATGTTCGCATATGCAAAGAGTAAAAGAGCAGAAATACAACTTGTTTATTTTTGACCTATTCGTTTCTCTCACGACAAATATCCTATTGGAAACTCCTCCATTTCTGACATTTTTTTTTAGTGCAAAGGAATTTTTTTTCCTTTTTTTAATGAGCAAATAATTCGACTATTTTTATTTTTTTTTTTTATTAATTCCACAATGGAGATTTCAATGCTTCATAGCTACTTTTATTAAATTAGAGAATATTTTACCATTTATAAATTTAAATAAATATTAATTGAACGATTCTAGTGATACCTTATTTTATTTCGGCTTTTTTAAAATATAAAAATCGTTTAATTTCATAAAATTAGTATTTCATGTAACAAAATCTATCTTTTTCTTAAGATTCTGTACTAATAGAACCAACAAAATATTGAGAGGCCCGAATATTTTTTAAAAATGAATAATTAACACATAAATACTGTCGCTATGGTAAAATGACTACTGACACATTATTTACCATTGTAATATCTGCTTCTATTCTTAATGGAAAAATTCCGTTCCAATAAATAGTTGGGGCAGGCATACACTTGTTTAAATACGATCGAAATAAATTCAAGTTTTTTTATACCCTTGAAAAATAAAATGGCTGCCCGTAGCATGTGTCAATTTTTGAAGCTGACATATAAATAAATACCTACCATGCAAATGAAGCGTAGTCAAGGTTAGAAAATTAGAATATCTTAATGATCTTTATTTAATTTCGCATGTTATCGGTTACGTAGAATTTATTAACTATAGTCAACAGGTTATTTCCTATCTGTGCACACTATTTGTTCACATCAAATTCCATCGGTAATTTGTCAAAATATTAATTATTATATAACTTTATATAATTTGTAAATAATTAATAGTCAAATATCGACTATCGATATATCGATATCGATTAATTTGCAAATAATTAATAGTCAAAATTGTTTACTCTCGGCATTCCAGTATCAAGTACAATATTAATTTATTTTTTTTTTCGATAAAAAAAAATAATACTATACACCTTCTTGAGGATTTATGTCTGTACACTCGAAAGACTTTCTTAAGGATTCGAATTCTTTTTTTTTTTTTACACTTTCTCGTAGAAATACAAGACTTCCTTAAAATGAGGAAGGAAAGAGAAAGAGAGGAGGAGTAATTCTAGTTGGGAGATGTGCCTTCGTGGGTGGTCTTTGGTTAAAGTCGCAGAGGTGTCTCGTTGTGTGTGGTATCTACGACCATAGTTAAAGTTCTCTTTGGACTGTTTAGAGTAACATTCTGAAGAACATAAGAGTTACTTTTTTCAGTTTACAGTAAACTCGAAAGTGTGATGGTTACTAAAACACCTCGTCAAAAGACCCCCTGTGGAGTACAGAGAAGCCTCGTGTTTCGTAACACCGTCTCGTATTCATTCCTTCTTTTCTTCCAATTCCTTTCATTTCACTTCTTTATTTCGTTGCAAATATACCTCTTCGTTTGTCACCTTGAATTTTCAAACACGCGATTGGAGGCGACTTTGGCGACTTTTACTCGACAATTCCACCAGTAATAAATGATTATGCGAAACAATTTTCTGCCTTGCAAAATTTTTATATTTGTTATAAATAAAATTATTACGCTCTTTTTTTTCAATTAATGTATATTTTTCTTTCTACATTCTTCGTTATTCACTGCAATTGTTGTTTGAGGAAGCCGCGGAAATTTATATTGTCTAACTTAAATTTTTTCCCGACACTGGAAAATTTTGGAAAAATAATTTCGATAACGGTAACTATTTATTCGGATTTTTAAATGTTTTTCTAACAATTCTGGAGAAAGTATCTTTCTCGGAATAAACAATTAGAAATGGGAGGAAACTTAATATCCACTTTCTTTGTCTCCATGATCCCATTAAATGGCAAAATTTGTAACTTTCTTCTCTTTTGTGTAAAAATAGGTTGGTGCTCGATTTTTGTCGTATTTTTTATTAACAGGAAACTTAATAGAAATAAAATAGTTAGGAATCTTTTTTTTTTCACGAGGAATCGACAAAATGTCAAATAGGTGAAGAAGAAATATTGAATGTAAATAATGGTCAACATAAAATTCATTAAAAATGTCTTTCGAAAATTCTGCTGGTTTCAATTTTACCCCAAAATACGGCAAAAATTACTTAGCAGCTTGATGAAAATAAAAAAAGGCTGAAAGCTTGATTTTTTTTAATGGCAAATTGGAAACCACCATGAAGACAAAATCGTAGCTTACTTTACCATGGTGTCAAGGATCGACTTTTTTTTCCTACTTTAGCGTAACACTGTACAGAGTTGCTTCAGCTAAAAGCTGACACACTTCAGTTGACAACGAAAAAATCGTTCGACTGATGCCCAACTTTCGAACTTTGCTATCCACGCGTACGTTAGTCGAAGGCGAACCGAACCGGCTTCGGATCCGCGTCATTACCGTTCGCAAATAGACACATTTCGACCTTAGACGATTTTTGATAAGCAGGGATTTCGTAACGGCGCTCAAATTTACATAGGATCGATTTTGGAGTCAAAAGAGAATTCCGGGAAAATGGGTAACCGTGTAAAAGAGTTTCCCGACGATCCAAGGCTCTCCTCCTTCCTTATCACATTCGACGAGACATAAAAATGCTAATCCAAAGGGAGAAACAAAATAAAAGGGAGATTAAACAGAGACAGCTTCTACATACATCATATATACGTACATGCGGGCTTAAAAGGTCGACTAGTGGTTTCCTAGCAGGGGGTTCCCCGCATTGTTGCTAATTGCACGCCGCGCCAGTAAAAATGCGGCCATGGTGGTCCATTGTACGAACGTACAAGGAGACTGTATATTTTCCTATCTGCCATGCCGATGGTAACTTTTAGAGCTAAAACCACCTTTATTCCCTTTATTCCAGAAAGGTACAGAAAGGAAGATATGCCTCGCAATGGCCGTTGGTCAAAACATTCATTGTTACTATTTTATGGCATGTTTTGGGTTCCCTGGTGATCCTTAAAACCTTCCAAGCACTTTATCCCATGAGACAACAACTCGAAGACAACTAAATCTTTCTTTCCTTTCATAATATGGCTTTCTCCCGTTCCCGGAGGCCTTGTGCACGATTCTAGGTACCCATTCCCCAGGGTATTGGTACACTTGAATTAAAAAACGGGACGATTCTGTCGAGTTGAATCATAGAAAAATAATTAAACGACCGAAAAAGTAAAATTAAAATTTTTAATATCGTAATGATCAATGAAAACTCCATATTTTTGAATTCTGTGAATGTATTTCTCGAGGATATTTGCGTATTTGAAATAAAAATATGGATAATTCTAAAAATACAATCCGTAGAAAAATAATGAAACAACCAAGGAGTGAATAAAAAATTACTTTAGGTTATATAAAAATTTCGAAAAAAAATGATTGGGTATTTTAAAATACCTAGGATAGAAATTTCACCAGGTAATATAGCGAAAGTTACTCCGACGCAGAGAAATTTTGACTCTAGCAAAAATTCCCAGCGTCAATATCAGCGTCAGCCCTAGTTTCTTTCCTTTAATCGACAACCGTATTTTTTTTGTTTTACACCGGGTAAATTGCAATTCAACTTTCACCATTTTGCACCCGTTAATCACGGTTCTATCGAACCCCGATTGGATCTTGACGATGCTGACAAGCCCCCGAGCCGGGTCTCGTTAGGTCCCGTGTCGATGCGCGCATTATTCTACCGCAGAAGGCGATTTTCCCGGTTGCATAAACGTTGCTGCAACGCGGCGAAGCCTGTTTTGTAACTACTACGTTGCAGAAAAGTCCCTCGTCAATCCGGGCTCGTACCGTCCGGTGCAACGCGATCATCAAAAACGCATCTAACAGATGCGAAACGAAGTTTCTCCTCCGTGACATCAGCAATTACGTCCGAAAGTCAGACGGACCGAATGAACAACTCGTACGAAACAATCAAGTCCACTCGAATTCGTCTTGTTTACCGCCTTTGCCCTCCACGAATATTCGTAATCGTCGTTTCGAGCCAAATTCTTTTCTTATTTTTTTATTATATTGAAATATCGACAAAAAATACCATAAAATTGACGAGACTCGAATTTGGCTTTTCACGTAAAATCTTCAGACCGGAGTCACTGGGGTTGAAGAGCACATAAACCAAACGCAAAATGCTAATCGTCGAAAAATATTGTTATCCGCCTAGAAAAGAATAGAACGACTTTCGAAAGATCCGTTGGTGACTCGTAGCACGAGTTTCCACCCAAAACGTAGTAATCCCAAAAAAAAAGAGAGGAAGAGAGGTTCCTCGAGATTCCCACGTGGGACGACCTCGTGAGTATGCGGGCCGAAAATATGCTAATATCTAAAGCAATTCCTCACGTTGTTTGACTGGGCCTAAAAACCACACTTGCATAAGGCGAAAAGGAGAAGAGGAGACTGAATAAGCGTCGATGCGTATTTAGAAAAAAAGAAAAAAAAAAGTTGAGAAACCCCTTGAAGAAGCGTCATTACCATACATGCTATAAATGAAACCTGTCTCTTCATTCCCTTTAACAATGCACAATCACATCCCCAACTTCCGTTCTGCCTCCCCATAGCCATAGTTATCCTACGGGACACGTTTGGGACGTGTCAACGGTCCTATACGGGGATACCGGTTTCTTCTATTTCTTGCCATGGGACGTTCCATATCGGAATGGGGTTTCGCTATTGTCTACCAGCCGAGATTAGAACCGTTCAAATGACTTGGGATATATTTTACCGCGCCGAGCCTAACGGTTATGCGGAAGGTCCACGAGGTGATCACCGTTTCTTCCTTCAATTTTTTTTTTTTTCTTGTCTAGATGGATCTTCTCACCTCGTAACGAACTTATATCTGGTCACGTATGGAAACGCTCCTGCGGCCCGAGTTCATGACCCAATCGCAGACCCTTCAAACGTATTCCACGTGTTAGGAAGAAACGTTAGCTCGCCACGAGGGACGCGTAAAAAGAGTAGGCCGGATCGAGCGTTGGGACGCTTATGAATATTAAAATTCCCGGAATATTATCATTTTGATGAATATTCGAAATATTATGAATAATAAAGATAGTTGCCGATTTCTAATCGGGGTGCCTTCCCAGCTGGCGGAGTAAACGGACGTTTGTTTAATTGCCACTCGTCCACTGTAGGTGTAGGAATTTATGACGGACAGCTACATACTGCAGTCTTCGAAATTCGCTTTTTTTTTACCCAAAGAAATTTTTTTTCTTTTACGACAAAGGGTTTCTGAAAATTTTTTCATTATCGAACATAATTTTAAATGTAAACAATTGTCGATGACGACTGTTCCCTTTCAGCTTTTTACTAACTACTACATTTTTTTTCTAATACAATGGTATAAATTAGCACTACGTGGGTATTATAGGAAGCAAAAAAAAAAATATTCAAGGGAGGGAAAGGAAATGGTGGATTTAATAATCCATCATATTTTTTTTTCTAGAACGCGAACAATGAGATTTAAAGGAAATCTTCAACAGTTGGTTAGTTAGAAAAAGTACGTTACGGGAAGACACCCCATGTAATCTTTTCAATTTCACATCTTCCTTTTTCACCATTTCTCTCCTCCCCAATCATCTTTCTATAAGGAGGGGATCATAAAAACTCCCACACTTTGAATACCGGAAGATTTTTGCGCAATCCCATTCAATTCTACGTTGGGTGAGCCAACAGCTATGGAGTTTAGTAGTATTCTCGCTGCAGCGTTACAATGGATGCAACTTTGGTACCTGACCTGAGATAATCCCATCCTATAAGGTCGTCCCTCCGTTCTTTATGTATTGAAAACGTACTATTATTATCCTTGCTCGTGCTCCCCCATGGATTTTTAGTTCAGAAAAATCTGCTTGCTCCACTGCTGCGGATGCTGACGTTGTTTCGTCTCTTTCCTCCCCGTTCAGTACTTTTGAAAATAGAGAGAGAGAGAGGAAAATTTTCTATGTGTTCACCGGCAGCACACGAAGACCCTCGAGTCTTGCTCGCATTGTGACACTTCGTCGTTTTCCTTTGCTGTATCGAATCTCTTTACACGTTGATTCGATTTCACCAATAACGCTTTCCCGTAACTCATAATTCAACGACTATGCGAGATACATGTACGTTTCTCCCTAGTGTCGATCAACCACCATAAATCTCCCTTTCTAAAGAGAAACAACGTCGAGGATTTTTATGTAAAACTGCGGGAAATTATTGGAAGATTTATTCAGCGTATTGAGAATTTCGAGATTTGTCGTCGAAAGAAATTCTATATCTTTCGTACGAATTTATGGGGATTCTATGGGGTGTGAAAGAAAAGAAAAAGGGTCCTCCTTGAAATTACATAAAATCGTTACTTTCAATCGAAAGTACTTAGGAGCTCTATGGCAAAAACAATTAGAAAACGTTTTCTATCCACAGCTTTATTTTTTTTTTATTGGTTTTTTTTACTAATAATTGTTACGTATCGCGAATATTTGTTGTCGCTTTTTTTTTTACTTTTTTATACAATAATTCTACGATTATTTTGTAATTTACATTCATCAATTTTTTGGTCAGAATTGACTAGAGATTCCCGCTTCGTTTCAGCTCCTTCGTGTAATTAAATCAAACGAAAAAGAAGTTTTTCGGGAAAGACGAGAATGAATTAAATTCTACGGTGAAAGGTTTTGTATCGTCTCCTCTAATAAATCTAATCGGTGCATATGTGTTCGTCGCGCTTCTTGTATCCAAGGGACGCGTTTTACTGTCAAAAAAATAAACAGATTTTTTTTTTTGAGACAGTATCAAATAACACGTTGAACCGTGAATTTCATTAATTATGGATCGGCCTTGAATAAACTGTATATATGATTAAATGTTTTATTCAGCTATTCTTTTGTATAACAGTGGGAATGTTAATTCGCTAATTTACTAATCACATTAAGATTTTTTTCAGTAGATTTTTTACCGATTATCCCTTTTTCTAGATTTTCCTTTATCAAGTCCCGGGTTTATTGTCGTTCTTATTATTATTATTAACAATTCCATTTTTTTTTATTTATTATCGCAATTATTATTCTATATTATTCGCCATTTTTTTGGCCCACCTTGCCAATTATTTCTTTTTCTATATTTTCCTTTATTAAGACCGGAGTTTATTGTCGTTTTTATTATTATTAATAATTTTCTTTTTTAATTATCATGTTGATTATTATTTTTATTTCCCGTCATTGATCTCGAGCACGAAATTGGAGAAACGTATGATTTCGAAAAGTACCATTTTGACAATCCTATTGTTCGTTTGAGGTTGCATTTATTTTTGCACATACTATTTCGCATAATTATAAATATTGGGTTGGCAACTAAGTAATTGCCGATTTTCCAAAGCAAACAAATGACAAAATCGGCAATTACTTACAATTAGTTGCCAACCCAATAAAAAGCTCGAGCTAAGGCACCTACCAACGGATACACGAAACAACGCAGTTTCATTCATCGTCATGACTCAGACTTTTCATGGATTTGATTACAGGTAAAGAAAAACGTAAAGGATCCGAGGATAAATCGAACAATCCAAAAAAGAAAACCCCATCTCTTTCCAATGTTTTGGGTGAGTCTTACCGAAAATATTTGGGTGGTGGAAATTATAATGGTGATTCGTCCTTCGAAACCTTTCATTCTCACGTCGCGTACGACTTTAGGAAAACAGGTTTCAAGAGCAAAGGAGATCCTTCGAAGAGCTGTCGCTTCGAAGAACTTCTCAAAAGATCGATAGCACCTTCTCAAAATTCGATCACGATAATAATATCGTACCCGATTTCCTTCCTTTATTCAATCTCCCCCCCCCCCCCCTCTTTTTTTTTGTTGCAATACGATCATATCTGGTCTTTTTTTTCCAACTCCTCCAGTTAAAGGAATCGAAAGTTTCAGGATCAGATAAAAAGAGTGTAATCTGAAATATCAGCCGTAAAAAAAAAGTACTCGTTAAACGGACACGTGGAAACGTTTAAGGACGAATCACCGTTTTTTGCCCCACTTATTTGCAATTGCAATTGGTATCAAGATTGTTTTTCACGCTGCAATAATTCTTTTTTTTTTTTTCAAAGGATAACCTCAGCCTTGATATGCTAATAGGCACTTGTACATAGAAATATAATCAGAGGTCATAGGGGAAAAAATTAAAGAAACGACTTTTACCGGTTCAGTGAGAATTTCGTGACATCTTTATGTACGCATTATTGTACATAAAGAAGTATCAGGACTTTGGACTTTTTTTTTTTACACAAAAGTTGAATTATAGTAATTTGTCTTCTTTTATGGAACAAAAGTGGGGAATTTAATTCTTTTTATAGTGGGTAATTGAAGAACGACTCTCTTGCTACTATTTATCACGAAATATTTCACTGAAATGAATATCACAGACTTTTTTTTTTAATTAAGTAACAATTTATTATCATAATTAGAAATATATATTTTATCGGAAGCTGGAGATTCCAATTATAGAAACATTTTTTTTGATAATGCTAATTATATTATTTTCGCACTGGAATATGTCAAAATTTTAGTGATTTTTGTTTCTTAATTTTGCAGTAACAAAAATTTCGAAACAATCCAAATTTACGTTAGAGTGACAAAAATTTACACGTTTTCTAGTAACAATTGTAGCAGTCGTAATCATGATTGAATCATTCGCAAATTTTTTTCAGTGCGTAATCAAAAATAAATAAATAACAAATTTTTTACGTCATCGAGATAAGATTTTTTTAAATGCACAAAAAATATCAAATTTCCATTGAAATTCATTGTAGCTCAACACCTTAGGTCTTTCTTAGGAAAAAACAAATTTAAATGCCACCGAATTCTCCTGTCACTGGTTAAAATCTTCCTGTCATTTTTGCCGCATGACAGATCGGGATCAAAATTGGATGCTGCCCGTGATCTGTCACAAGTCACTTTGAAATCTACTGTCTGTATTTTTATCGCGCTTTTTATCACGTCCCAACGAACTTTGACAGGTCCGTTGCAGCAAGTGACAATGGCAACGTGCATTCACGTAATAAAAATTACAGCGGAATAGTGAAACTTACTATACTTTACTTTCATCGCCTCTTTATCAGATCACTCGCGTTATCAATTATTGAAAAAAAAAAAAAAAGAAAAAAAAACGAATCGAAAGTATCAAAGTACGAGTCAGCCACTTTTTAATGACACAGTGGGTCAGGTTTTGGGTATTTTTCCCGATTACTCGACTCGGGTAATCTAATTGCAAGCAAATGCAGCTATACTCTTCGCGTTATCATCCCGGGTACGCGAAAAACAGTCTTGATTCCACCTGATACCGATAAGGCCGAAAATCAAAAATGCTACTTACCAACAAAAAGATCCGGGGACTCGAATCGGTCCTTCTCTTCTTATCAAAATCTCGAATCACTGATACTCCACAGAAAGCAACAAATAAATAAATATGTGCGCGTATACAAGTATCCGGTGTTTCACGAAATTCGTCGCTAATTTATTTGCGCGAAGAAAAAAAAAAAAATAATAGTTCTTATCTGAAGATCGGAAATCCACTTATCCACAAAAAATTGTGTCGGGTGCGACGTCGAAGGGGGAGGAGGATCCGTTATCGGACAATAAATAAATTCGGTCTAGAAGTAGAGGACGAAAAGTGTTTTTGAAAAACACGTGTTCGCGGAGGAGCACGTTTTTATTCACATGTAACGTGGGTCGTGTTTATTGTGCATCTATGTCCGTGCCACATACACACGAGTTGAAGTTTCGAGTCGGTATGGTTAATCGCGTTTGAAGCGGAATCGAACCGCCGGTTTCCAAGGATGGGTTCGAACTGAGAGCATCGGAAGAGGTCCCTTGTGAGTCCCGAGAATCATAGGGTGTGGGTTTTCGGTTCGCCTTTTTCCCCTTACTTATGTGTGTTGTGTTCGTTCGGTGCTTTTTTTTTTCTTTTTTCATCAGGGACGACGTCGACTACCACTATACGACGTTGTGGCGTTTGCGGCCGTGGGCCTTTAGGCCCCAGGAGGTTTTTGTCCAACTTACGAGAGTGGGGAGACCCCTAACCTCGCCTAACTCCCTCCACTGTTAACAACAACACCCTCCACAACCCCTTTCATCCCCACTTCCTTCGCCTCTTCTTTCTTATTTCTTTCGTCCAATATTTTCTTCTTCACTGATGCTGCAAGTAGTAGAAGCGGAGGAAGAGAAGGTGGAGCAGGAGGAGGAGGAGAGGTGTATCTGTCGGATACATATCCAACTTTATACCTTGCTGAATCCATATCAAAGCTTCCCTAAATTCTTGCAAATTTTTTTTTTTCATCCCATCGCTTCTCTCTTCCCTTTCCTCGTGATTGGATTTCATGTGAAAAGTTTGAAGAATTTTTATGAAATCTGGATACGCGCGGAATGGAGATTTCGTACTTTCGGGGGAGAGAGAGAGATTATGTTGCTGATATCGAATTTGGAGATGGCCCGTTTTTTTTTTTTTACTGCGTTTCTGAACTTTGCACAATTTTCGTGAACCGGTAATTGCATCTGAGGAATGAGCTTGTAGCATATGGCGCAGTAAATCTTGGGTATTTCGTGTGAACAAATTTTTCTGATTAACTTTCGAGGCTTTTTTCCCAGACTCGAAGATTCGCAGTTTGCGTGGAAATGGTGTCAAAGAATTTCGAAAATTTAGGATTTCTTATCGGCAATCTTCAAAATTGGGAATATGCAGAGTCAAAATTTTTTTCATTTTAAAAAATGGTTCGAAATTAAGTTTTAATTTCGTTATTTAACTTTTTTGTTGAAAATAATTAATAAAAAAAATTATGTTTCCTTATTTTTTAGTCGATTGGGTAATTACAATATTTTATTTAATTATTAGCAAGCGTAGCGTTTCGGTCCTTTGGTAATTGATCAATTGACCGAAAAATAAGGAAACCTTAATTTTTGTTGGAATTTATATTGGGCATTTCTATTGATCCTTAGCAGTCAATTTGGAATCTTTCGTGCTTTGAAGAAAAATTGATTTTTAAGCAATCGTTCTACGAATTTAAGGAACAAAAATTTATAAAAAAATTAATTTTTGTTTCTAAAAGACCCCATATCGACTGGTATGGGTACTAAAAACCATGTCGGTTGTTACGTGGTAATAACATTTTTCAAAAACGTTCGAGATTTTGAATTAAAATTCATTAAATAAAAAGTCACGCATCGTCACCTTCTATAAATAAAGTAATTCCATCTAAAACCAAAGAAACTTATGTCGTATGATACCTAACGTGAATATAAATCACTCCGAACCCCATAAACTCCTGCTCGCAAAAATCATTGAATATTTGAAATTCAATTATTGGAACGGAAAAATGATAATTCATGGCTTAACAATTAATTTCAGCCCATTACTAAATGAATTTTTGCGAAGATCAGCGAAAAGTCCATTGACGGTGAGCCCGAGAAATTTGAACTCATGGTTCACAATGGCGATAAAAGTCACGCTTTGGCAGTAAATCCATGGGATAAGAAGAAAGTGTGTATGCACGTTGAATAGACGGAACAAAACTGGATCTCGGTAGTAATAATTTAAAGAATCTTTCATTGAAAAAGGAACAAATTAAGTTACATTCATTCATTTCATTTGAAGAATGATAGAACAGATATCTCGAGGTTAAAATGCACGAATACGAAGGAGGATGAGATGAAAGAGAGAGAGAGAGAGAAATACTGAAAGAATGATTATTGTTAGAGTATATGTAGTGTTTTCAAAGGCGGTAGTAATATATTCATAAGTATCTCATACGCTCACGGGTGTATATAACTTATACATAACACAAGTAAAAAGGAAACGCACTGGGTGGATGTATGTATTCACATACATACGTATACATGGTACATGCGTATATTCTATAAGGTTCAAGAATGGCCCCTGGTGCGTACTTCTCTTATAGGGTAATACATAAACACACATATAACTCGAAGAAACTAAGAAACTCCGATATCAAGGCGTATACGCACACGGTTCTATAGAAGTGTTCTCATGTGTGAGTGTGTGTACGTGTGTGTACTGGCTGTATAACATTAGGGTATAAAAAGGTAAAAAAAAAAAAGACTCATCCTAATATACCTTCTTCTTGAAGAAGAAACGTAGGCAGCAGCTACATACGTATAACAGTGAGTCTTCAAGCCCCCTGCTTCGAATGCGCTTCACTTTGCGGGATATGCTCCTCCTGCATGTGTGCATGCACATTTCATGTGCACGTATGCATTTTTCGTGATATGTGTTGGAACGTGCACACTGCGTTCAGCAGAAGATGAAAAGTTCCTTCGAAGGTCAGAAATGCTTAAAACATGATGATGGTGATAATGGCGATGAATTTAATATTGGATGCAACAATAATAAATGTATATACCCATTAATCGCGATCCCGGTAAAAATATATATTACGCTATTTCATTTTTTAACCGGTTGCGCAAAGTCACGTTCTTATAAATGTAGATGTTGCAAAAAAAAAAGGAGAAGATACCATTTGTTTTCCCGCTCCGACAGAAACGTATATTATACAAGGATTGTTTTAAAAGACAATTGTTAATAAATGTAGCGAAACGTAGAAATAATTTTGTTATTAATTTTTCATCGATTTTGGAAAATTTTTCCATGTATCGCCAATCCTGAAATTTTTGCAGCAACGTCTCTATAGTAAAAATAGGGTTTTGGTGAGATACTGGAAATTTTTGGACCCCCCCCCCCCCCAATCTATTTCCGTGGAGCAAGAATGGAATAGAAAAATTAATGAAAACAATTAAAACTTAATTTACAGTAATTTTTGCGGCACTGAATTTTGAGCATCATTGTAGTAACGGTTACTTGCGAAATGGTTGTAGTAAAAACGAATCTCTCATTGCGTCAGCAATTTAGTAACTTAATTAGGGAAGAGCGATGAGAGGGACTCCCTCTGTGCCTAAATTGCATATGAAGAGCGAATTATGTTACTATCTAACATCATAATGACCCCCGTGGAACCCGTAATTTAACTCTTTGAGCCACGCACATTCTACCGAATTTTGACATCTCGTAAAACTTCAATTTTAACCCCGAAAAAAGTAGGAAATTTGAAATTTGAAATTACAAAAATGGGGTTGGGGAATTTATTTTCGGGAATGCCTGATGATCGATAAAAGAAGAATCGTAATTTTCGTAAATCGCATATGTATTCGAAAATGTACCCAAAAAACTAGGAAAATTGAATTTTGAAATTACAAAATTGGGGTTGGGGAATTTATTTTCGGGAATGCCTGATGATCGATAAAAGAAAAATAGTAATTTTCGTAAATCGCATATGTATTCGAAAATGTACCCAAAAAAACTAGGAATTTTCAATTTTAAAATTACAAAAATGGGGTTGGGGAATTTATTTTCGGGAGTGCCTGATGATCGATAAAAGAAAAATAGTAATTTTCGTAAATCGCATATGTATTCGAAAATGTACCCAAAAAACTAGGAAATTTCAATTTTTAAAATACAAAACTGGGGTTGGGGAATTTATTTTCGGGAATGCCTGATGATCGATAAAAAAAAATCGTAATTTACGCAATTCGCATATGTATTCGAAAATGTACCCAAAAATCTAGGAAATTTCAATTTTATAAATACAAAAATGGGGTTGGGGAATTTATTTTCGGGAATGCCTGATGATCGATAAAAGAAAAATAGTAACTTTCGTAAACCGCATATGTATTCGAAAATGCGTTGAAGTAACCAGCTGAGAATGATCTCTCGCACGAATTCGCTGACTTTGGTGATACCATGTCGCCGATCCGGTTTCTCGGTGCATCTGGAAGAATTTGCACCACTTTCGACTCTTTTGTTTACCGTGCTGCCGCGCCTTGTATGTATAAGTCACAATTAATGAAAGGAAAATTAGATGCGTGTGTCCAATTGTAACGTCGAATTGTTTTTATTCTCGAAATGTGATATCACATGTCGGGACTCGTTAATGCACCAACGTGTATCATGCACGCGGAAGAACGCTTCTTGAAATTGAGCGTAACTGCAGTTACTGCAAGCAAAGGGGGTAGGTAACTTCACATGTACGTACACGTATAAGCTTACTACATCGTTTCTTTTTCTTCGTCTTACATACTCCACTTCTACTACTACTACTACTACCACCATACTTCTTCTCTTCTCTCTTTGCTATTTCTTCTTTCTGCACAAGAGATATATTTCTACCTGTGATTCGCTCCGGGCGAACTATATCTTCGCCGCCTTACTATGAGCTACATGTAGCTACAATAATATTCTGCTACTTAGATATAAGTATATATACTTAAATTGCCCTTCAGAAAAATCGTAGTAAGATGAGATCCATGGTAGTCGAACTAATGCTGAATTCAACCTACCGGTAAGTTTTCAATCTTCAGGTGCAGGCGATGATTTGCGAAATCAACCGATTTTTACTGACTTTCGTACGATGCTGCCGATTTATTTAATCTCCGGCTCGCATTGCCGCATAAAAAATAGGAATTATTTAAGTCGAACTAATCCTGAATTCAACTTACCGGTAAGTTTTCAATTTTCAGGTGCGGGCGATGATTTGCGAAATCAACCGATTTTTACTGAATTTCGTACGATGCTGCCGATTTATTTAATTTCCGGCTCGCATTGCCGCATAAAAAATAGGAATTATTTAATTTTTTAATTGACTCACTCGTGAAACCAGCGGGAATAAGAATAATTGGAATTAAAATTACTGTAGGGAGACGAAAAGTTGGTAGTTGTAATGGCGATTCGAGGTGTACCTGAGTCTTTGCCCCGGATTTTTCGAAAAAGATGAATACAATCGATTCGATGCGTCTAATTATCGCCATAAATGAGCTCTTCCACTTCATTTTGGAAACTCCATTTTTTTGTTTCATTTTTGGAGGGAAGTCCAAGGTACTCGGAAAAATTGTGTATTTCTTTCGCGAGGAATTCATTGCCATTATTAAAATTTTGTATGTGTGAGTACTATGCAGAGGCCCCAATTTGTCAAATTTAAAGAAAATAAAAAATTAAATTTAAAAAAATCCCTTGCTACTAATTGCCACTGATATGGATCAGAAAAAAAAAACCAAAAATTTGGTGCTTTAATAACATATTTAAGAAAAAAAAATTGAACTAGTTGAAAATATACATGTAAAAATTATTTAATTTGCATTATTTTGAAATAATTGCCAACTTTTCAACTCCCAAATCCCAACAGTACATACCCAAATCTCCATAATCTCCATGTTATCAAATTGCGAAAACTGAGATGGGCGGGACACGTGGCGCGAATGGACGAAATGATGAATGCCTACAGGATACATACGGGCCAACCTATTTTAAAAGGACCATTAAATGAACTCTGACGCAGATAGGAGCGGTTAGTCCCATAAAGGACCTACAGGAGGTGGATACTTTGTCGAGAAAGGACGAAATTAGCTTCGAAAAAGCTTCGTGTGGCCGCGGCGCTGAACTTTCAAGCTCCAAATATAATATAATTTATATTGGAAAGGTATTGGAACAACGCAAACTATTTTAAATACTGTTGGTTTATTATTGTAGTAGTAACATAATTTAAGTCGGAGAGATTTTTCTATACGCCACTATGGGGGCGCATCTGCGCGTAGTTTATTTGTAGATGCTACTTCGGAAATAGGGAGCAGCTACATGTATACTAAATGCGGTCTTCAACGGAAAAATTATTGCGCTTTGGATAGGTAGAGCTCTTTAAAATTAATGAATAAAATGTTGGTGTATATACATAGTATATATGTATATAGAAGAGAGACGTTTAGGAATGTTTAATGAGGAAAAATTTGAACCCCACGGTATACAAGTTACGCATATTATATTGAAAGGAGTGGTAACACGAGCCCTTTTTCGGCATTCCGGATGACCTAATTGGGACCACCAAGCTTGCAAAGCATCTCACAGCCAATCGGATTCCTCCGTCGGACTTGTAATTGCTAACGTGATTTACTAGAACTTTTATGTTATCTTTCCTGCTACTGTTACCTTTTCTTTTATGTTTCGTAGATTAGATTAGATTTTGGTGGTTCCGACCGATTTTGCCGAAAGATATTTTTCCCGGCAAAAAAAAGAAAAAAGGACCGGTGTCAGGACGGTTTTAGCGACATGGTTCGAGTTTGTTAATTTGGGAAGAGGAGTTCGAGAAACGGAAGTCCCTGGTAGTTTTGTCAATGTTTTTAACGAAATTCCGAGCATTCTCCGAAAAAGCGAAATCGAAACTATGCGCTTCTTAACATTTTTGGGTTATTTTATTTTTGTTGATGTTTGGAGATTTTTTGGTAAAAATTATTTTTAAACAATATCGAAATGCAAAAAGTGTGGAAATTCTTAGTGTAACAAATTCTCGATTGCAATTGCCTTGTGAGAAAATTATCTATTTTAGAAGAGGACAGGTATATTTTAGTTTATTGTATTTATTAAAATTAGAGAAATTTGGATTCGAAGTGAATCTCAGGTTGAAAATCGGTATTTCTTGATTTTAAGGATTCTCCCTTTGAAAGGATTTTAATGAGATAAAAAATTAATGATATTTTTAAGTGGTAACTGTGGAAATTTGACTTGCTTTTAAAAAAAAATGTTTTCAAATGGATTCCTTTCATTTTCTTAAATTGTGAATGCAACTGGATGCAACTGAGAAAGCGACTGACCGGTGCATCGTTCTCTCAAAAGTAACATGAAAGATCGATGTCTCGAGTTTCAAGATTAAATCGATGTCTCGAATTTCGGCTTCGCTCGATAATTATTCGGGTTAGAATTTTTCACGTGGAATGGCTTTGCACTTGAAACCAGGTGATGATTTTTACTTTAACCAGTGACTAAAAAAAATCACTCAAAAAGAAATACTACTTGGAAAAAAATCGAATTTTTTTTTTTTTCGTAACTGGTTGTTTAGAAATTTAATTATTTATGAGAAATTAAAATGCATAAACAAATTTTACAATTGTATAACAATTTCAATAACCCAACATAATTTTAATTTTCACTTTTTCTATTTATGATAACTTTCTATTCCAAATTAAAATATTTTCATTGAATGGTTGTTATTCGCAAGATTTTTTGTACAAATTGGTACTGGAGGAGACACTTGGCAGGAGAATGTGTTCCTACGACGAATGAAATTTCGTCTTCTGCCGTATCTCGCTTCTGTAAAAGTATTTATCTTCAATTTCCGAGAAAACGAGTGAAGTATGTCTTTAATTAAAGCCGATAATACGGCATCCAAAATTAACGGATGTGATTAGACGTTCTAGTTTGTTTGCAATCCAGCTGATTCTACAGCAAAGTACGATGAAGATTCGAAGGAAAAAAAAGATAAAGTTAGTGTCAAATCTTGTGATAATATGGTCAAAACCGTCGAAGTATCTTGTGCGGTTTTTTCCTCAGATAAAAAAATCCGGTTTTATAATATGAAACCTTGGAAGTAGCATTCCCTGGTGTAGATTCTTCCTCGACGTTCGTGGGAGAGCACGTACACACCTGATTATACATTTATTTTTTTTTTTTTCAAAAGTACACAGAATCATCAGCTGCACAGATGTCACCCAATGGGAATTTCGTAAATGTTGGAATTACAAAAAAAAAATTATTCCTACGTGGTCTGGAATTCGTGCACATTTTATATTGTAATTTAATGCAGGTTACAGTAAATTAAAAAATTTCGGACAAATTATATAACGAATCGAGTGGCTTTTGCAATTTTTAATCACACCTCGGTCAAAGACTGGAGCTGAAATTAAAGAATTTCCATTTCAGGCGATTTAAGAAACTCCGGCAAACTATTGTTAATTAATACGGAAAAAATAAGTCGACAATGAAAAATCATAAATTCAGAACCTAGAGGTTCATTTCACGTGGAATTGATACAAAACCGTTCCGCTCAATGGTTTCGTGCATAAGAACTCTAAATTATACGACTTTTGATTTGTACAAAGTATTTGTATTTTTTTTGTTCTATATCGGATTGTTAAAACGGTAATTCTTATTCTGCGGTTGCGGTTTGGTGAGTTTCTCCATTTTCCATCGCTTCGGTTTCCTCGCAGGTAATTCGATAAAATAAGAACCAGCAGATATTGCATTTTCCTGTTACTGCGATATTATCAATCTTCTCTATTTTTTTTTTATTTTTGCACGAATTTTATGAAAAACATACAATTTTTTTTCTCGTCATTTTCCTCATTCCTACGCGTGACTTAATTTTAAATCCCACTCTCGTGCGAGTCGTGCACGTTTTTCTTTTTCAACTACAGGAGCTGCTCCGGTATGGCAAAATTTCCCTTGGGACAGGTTACCTACACAGCATGAAGTTTATTGTTAACGTTTGGTAATAATTCCTCGTAATCGCGGTATTCGAGTTTCTGTATACGTCACCAATTTCTTCATTTTTCCAGATACGACTGTTAAGCAGAAACTCCGTGTACTTCCCCCTGCTTATCATAATCCGGATGGATTGACTCAAATGAGTAATTGTTTGTTAATTCTACCACCAGTGGTGTTATCTTTCCACCCACACGGAGAAACGTGATTCGTAAAATTCGTTTACGTTCTTACAATGAAAAATGGTGAAATTACATAGAAAACGAACAAAAGTTATAAGCGAATTCATGAAATAAATATATAAATTTCTTTACACAATTAATTATTTATCCATCAATATTTTTGCATCACGAATGCCAATTTACAATTATTTATAATATTTTTTTATCATTTCGAGAATTTCTTTTTTTCCCAAACTACAATTTTTAAGGAAATTAAATAAAATTCTTACGAAGAAGAAAAAATATTAAAATCATGAAAAACAAAATTAAATCATTTGAAAACACATTATTTTCAAACTGGGTGACCAAATTTGGAATTCCAAAGATTCTCTCTCAATAACGGTCCAGCCAAAAAATTTCAAACCTATACACTAATTTTTCCGGCGACCGAGGAAAATTTATCACAAGTGCCACGTGTCACCCACCTACGATAATCATGAATACAAATACCTCCGAAAAAAACAGAAACGATCGAATAAATCGGCGGGAGAACTTTAGTAAAATCCACTATATTCAAGCGTGGGACAGGACGAGCAACGGAGGCTGCGTGCTCTGCTGGGGGCGGCTTACTTATCCTTTTTTTCCATCTTTTACTTTTCTCTCTCTCTTTCGATCTCTCTGGTTCTTTTTTGGGGGCCCCCTTCTTTTCTCTTTCGCGTCGTTCCTTTTTTCCCTTTCATCTCCTTTGCCATCTTTTTATCTCCATCTCTTTCTTCCTTCCACCTCCATGGTTTCTGTAGGACCTCGGGACTTATCCTCCCGGCAGGAAACGCACGCGTGTGCGTGTGTTTCGTGCGTTTATCTTCCAGAGTGGGGGTAACAGGTGGATACTCGTATATATACATATAGATGTATTTTGTATATACGTGGTCCGAATAATACATGAGCTTTATAAGGGTACACATACGCAGGGATATCGAAAGAGTGTGCGTTCGGATGCGACGGTGAAGTTTCGACGGTTCACACATAACGGTGATAAAGTCAAACCCGTAAATTAGGGAAATTCGGTAACCGAAGAAACCAGAAGTGGACCTCGAGTGTCCGTGCGATGTTCGGTTTTCGAAATTTCGAAAAATTTGAATTTGAACTTTTTATTTCAGCGGAATTCTTTACTTCGTCATTAGCTCTCTGGGGTATTCAGGTACCGGAGAGCTGCAAGTTGCAGTCCCACATTTCGCCTCGCGTCGAGTCACTCTTTCAAGGAAAGCGTTAATGTTTTCGTGAATTTGCACAGCTGTGAAGAAATTCGGTTGTTTTCGCCAAGTCGTGCTGCAAAAGTGCGATAAATGAGTGTCTTTGGCAAATATTTGCCGGTGAATCGAACTTTGCTTGAAGAATAGTCATTGAAAAATTACAAATTTGAGGAAAATTCTATGTAAACGTAAAAAATAATTTAAAAAAAACACAAATTATTTAATTGATTCGCAAACTGACAATGAGACTCACAAACTTTGGCGTTTCAAAATAATTTATAATTAAAATTTTCTTTTACAAAATGTTTGAATAATAATAATAATAGAATATCGATAAAAATATTTGAAATTTGAAATGTTTTATGCAAATTTTACCGTCAAATAAATCACAAATTACATTGCCAGATACAGCAAAAAAAAAATGCGAGCTGCTGGGTTAATTTTAGGGCGTAAACCCAAAATAGCGAATTTATCTTTTGTAATTTAATCTTTTCCAACAAATGCCCAATTTTTGACAGACCAAATTTGATCGATCGGAAAACCGTGGTATATCGAGAATTCCATAAGCACGCGTCGAACCGCTTTTTTCGCTGCACGAAAGGATTTGATACCTTGACCCGAGGTGGCAAAATGAAAAAGTAGCACGTATTTACACCATCGCTTCTAGATGCCTGGATCCCACTTGCATTTTGCATACAATACACACTTACCCTCATTTTTGTATACGTGCATATATATTTATGAGGCTTGTTAATCTTAAACGTTGATACTTAAGGTGATTTATTGAGGTGCCGAAAGTCCGGAACGTGAAAACAGAGTCAAAAAGTCTTTCGTGTCTTAATAACGAATTCTCGCGTCCGATCTAGAAATATACGAACTTTTCATTCTTCCTTCGAGTATGAATGCACGCGCATAGTTGTATGCACATGTGTATATATCTACTATAGAATATAAAAATCATCTTTCATTCTTTCTCTTAGTATCTTACCTAAGATTCTTCCATTCAACAGTCTTATCCCTTGAATAGGGATACCGAGGGCGCCTACGTAATCCCGCCTTATATACCATTGTTAGAATAAGCAGCAACCAGTTTTCTGTATACGGTACCCTTTTTTTTAGCGCTCCTTCGTCTTGTCTTTCTATCAGCCTTCTTTCAAAAAAATATATATGTATACGTATAAAACGTACCTGCTCGTCCATACGTAAAGAATCCACGTGCCCTTTTAACCCCATTGCTCTTCATCTTTTTAAAACCCTTATCCCTTTCTCTCTTTCCGTACCTCCATTTCTCTCGAATTTTATTTTACCCCTCTAGGAGAGCAAAATATAGTTGCCGTAACCATACGTTTTTCCTATAAAATCCATGAGGTACTTTTAAATTTGTCTACTAACACAATAATTATTAGGTTGCTGCCTCATTTCTATTGTATTTTCAGGTAATTTTTAAAATGGCGATAATTATGTAATTATTTATAACAGGTCGTGTTAATTTCATTGTAACGACAAACTTTAATATTTCATTAAAAAAAAAATGGCCGTAATTGATATAGTAATATATGGTTTTAATGTTGTTGAAGTTGCTGTAGTATAGTAAAATTTACTACCTACATTGTTGAAGCTGAATTCTACCAACTTTTTTTTTCTATTTTCTGGGTTCTTCGTTTCCACGTATGTAATTAATTATGGAGTAGCTACGACAAGTGCTTTGATTTCAATTATTATTTTTTCTACTATTTCAAAAATTTTTTATATTTTCAATTTTATTTTGTAGAATAATTTTTATGAGATTCGGCAAAAAAAATTATGATTATTTGGGCAGCAATTTACAAATACCCGAGCAAAAAATTATGAATATTTGGGCAAGAAAATCTTTGTTAAATACAAGTCCAATAGTAAGACTAAAGTTTCGGAAAAATAGAATCGACAATTTAATTTCTACCTCGATTTGAAAATCCATGGAAAAATTTACTCAACGAAAGTGTTGCACATCAATAACGATATTAATACTAACGTACACTCGTTACAAAATTTTGCGCCAAACTTAAGTTTTACAGAAAGGACAAAGTTCTGAAAATTTATTACCTTATTCATAAACTTATAATATGTCAACTCAGGAGAGAAGAAATAAAAAAGTTGTCGGAATAATATCGTAATAAAAAAAAAAATTCCTATTCAACAGTAACAATCGAGTTTCCCGGTAAAAAGTTGCGGAACACGTACAGTAAAATTTACCATTGTCCAATCGCTTCTTCCTTTCGTAAAGGATTGATGCGGACGATTGGACCGAGAAAGGGTAATTGTACGTCAAAACAATGAACCTACGCACGACTCCTATATATATATATATATTGTAGATGTGTATGTCGGCAATTATCAAAGAGAGGTTCACAAGGTTCTGGACCTTACTAGTCACGCTGAAGACGGGGAGCCATTTAAAAGATCGTATCGTTGACTTTGCCTCTCTTGTGTTCTCTTTTTCCCTCTCCAGAAGGTCTCATCTTCCTACCTTCATCTTATTCTCATTCCTATAAGATTCATCTCTCTCGTCTTTGAAACACAAACTTGATGAGGAGAAGGAAGAAGGTATACAGAAAGACAAAACCCTTCTTGTGTAGGTGTATAGCCTCTCATGGACACACACTTACATACACCCATGTACGTGTATAGGTATGTTACTCGAAAACATTTTTAAGACTATTGGCGCCAAGGGTAAATCTTTTAAAACCGTCTCGAATTTCAACGCGAATCGAATTTTTACAGGATTTATGATCCAGCCTTCCCTCCACTTGCCATCATCAAAAAGGACAATTTTTGCTTTTCGCTTTTCTTACAGGTCATTGAGATGATTGGTTTCGTCTTCTTAAAATAATAGGCGATTTTTGCGCCTTGGAAATTTTCGATTGCGGGCCATGCAACGGCCCACGGTAAGGTTTTACGGCTCCATTGTTGCCTCGCCTCTTTGGATCATTTCTCGAATGTTTTGTCTCGACCAACGTTGTTCGATTTTTTTTATTGGGTACTCGCTTTAACGCGGTTATTGTCTCATTCGGTCCCTTTTGTTGAGGAAAATTCTGGTAAGATGTGGTATTTTTTTTAGAAGATTGACGCAGATAAGGAACGATTGTGGAAACGTTATACCGGTTCCATATTTTAATGTCGAAATGTTTTATATTTGTAGGGTTCGGTATTGTCTAGTGTTGTAAAAATCCTCATACATGCTGACAATTCCTCGATTGCCGGTTATGACATTTATTGTACCGGGTCGTTGTAGGTGGTCCAGATCCAGAATCCACCTTCTCCATTGTCGTTACAGCTAGTGCAATAATTTTGGGCATGACTGGATTTTTTGTGTGATGAATTTTGGATATTTAATATAAATGTGTTTCAACTTTTGATAGAAATTTTACAAAACCGATGTGAATAAAGATGAATTAGAGAAAACTTATTTTTTAAAAAGAAATTTTCCTTTCCTTCCTCATCTTTTGAAAATTCATAACTAAATCTGGTTTTTTTTCTATATAATTGCAATGGTTTGCTGTTTTACAAATTGAATTTTTATCGCGCAATAACAAATTTCATTAGGAATTAAATTTCGGCAACTCTGGGAAATTCACTTTTATTGCAATAGAATTTTCTATAGCGTGGTAAAAATTTCTTTCTACATGGTAGAAATTACTATAATCTAAAAACGTTTGAGTTAAAAATTCAATTTTTTGCTTTAAAAATCACTAACAATTCGATTACTTCTGTGAGGAAAATAATGGCTGGAAAGTTCTAAAAATCCAAACTTACAACCGCAACTGTAATAAAATTTATTTAATTACAACTTATTGTGGATACACTATAAAATAATCGCACCGAAGTATAGTTGTACATTTTTAATTTTTTATAACATATTTTTATTTATTATATTATAACATACAAAATTTATATTATTTATTATATTATTACATTACAACATAAGGTTTGGTAATTTTCTCAACGTTAAGCTAATCCACCATTAGTTGACTAAACGATGAAATATTAATTAGTAAATCAGATCACACAAATTAAAAATACTTTTGTCTTCAAATACGATCTTTTTGAATTCTATCAAATATTTACCGTTATCACCCTAATTCGGTTGAATATATAAAATATAAAATAGTACTCGAATGCTTGGAGCCTTCTTTCTCCCGGTAATGATTTTAATACCAGGAAATCGTAACAAGTGTTCCGATCTATAACTTTTTAACGGACAAAAGGAAGAGATAATAAGAAGCAACATGACAAGTGTTATTCCACCCTGGGAAGAAAAGCAAAAAAATATTCCGGAGGGGTGGTGGTAAGTTAAAAACGACGATTGGTCTTCCTTTCTCTGTCTTTCTGGTGGCCATCGAATTAATAGGCCATCTGCTCTGGCTTCTTGAGGAAGTCAATGTTTAGGAAGTCCATGGGAAGAGGCGACAACGGAAAGACCCATAAGAAGAAGACATGGGAACGGCTTGTGAGGAAGTTCACTTTCGTCCTACCCTCCCGTGTATATAAGTACCTTCTTCTATAATATATGTCCGTACGGCATACTTATACGCTGCTATATAACTCCGACCTCATACTCCCAAGAAAGCTTAATGCGTAGGTGTTGTTGCATGCTACAATCTGCAACACTTATATATGTACATCGGAACGGACATGGTCATGGCCAAGCATACGATCCTTCGCCCACTTTACACCTTCCTCTCTTTACCACCATGACTCAATTATCTCCAGTACATGCTTTCAACCTTGCTTGTTTCAACCATCTTACTTGCCATCCTTCAATCTCAGAAGCACTTGTGGCCGGTAACTGCGGAAATTAAGCCATGGAATTTCATTCCAAAGATCGTCTGGCTCATTGCTAATAGGCACGAATCTTCCCCTTGACTCGCCCAATTCTTCCCGATGCATGTACGTACATCCCCTAACGATGTTGTATCAAGGATAAATATTGCTGATAAGAAAGATTTTTTTTTTGTACAAATTTATGGGGGTTACGTGATAAAGGGTTTTTCAATGAAAACATTCTATAAGAGTATTCCGAAATTTTTTTTTGACCTGGAACGCGTAGAAAAGAACAAATGAGCCGTTTATTTTGAAAGTGGACCTAAATCCATTTGTGAGATTTTTGTTAACCTTGAGAGGACGGGAGTGGTCGAAAATTCGACCACCAATTTTGTCAGGCGATCGACGTGACAAATTCTTCGATTTTATGTACAAATATCGAGTAAAAAAAAAGTCGAATTTTAAGGTAAAATTCCCCGTCCTCTAACGGTTAACTGTGGTAACATGCGCCACTTAAAGTTAGCTGTCATAAAAAACATTTTGGGAAATTAAAAAAAATTGGACATAGGCCACATTCAAAATAAAGGGCTCGAATAAAGAAATGGCGAGGGGGTGTAGCCATTTCTAGATCAAATTTGTAAATTCAACATTATTTTTACAAAAGGTGTCATGAGTCACGTTTCAAAATTTTATTTTAGAATTATTTTCGAGGTTTAATTCCACCTTTTTTGAAATCCACAAACGGGAGGTGCTTAGTAGGACAATTATGCGTCTGTGAAAAATTTGGTATTGATTAAGAAAATCTATTTCAATTACAATTCTATATTTTTGGTTTTGGATTTTTGATTACGTATAATTGGCGCGGTAGAAGTAGCGTCGAAGTATAGAAATTTCGAAATTTTGTCCAATTACGTTTAACGTAAAAAGCAAAATTCACTGGGAAATGTTAATTCCCACACATAATTTTTTTTTTTTTTTTTTTTTCAATGGAGTGAGCACATAGATATCGGAAAAATGTTTGTTCTCATATTTTCTCGTCCTTCTGTATACTTTCTCCAACGCATAAAGCGATTACATATATAAATTGCGATATTTAATGACGAGGAATCTTCGAGAAAAGTAAAAGGTGAAGCATCGACAAACGCCGAAGGAAAAAAAGATAACTTCAAGGAAGTTTATCGACGGACAGTGGATGCACATACGGATGTGTGCTCAGCGTTATTAATACCGGGTGAAAGTTCAAAAGTTGATAGCAACGTGAATAGGGACAAAGATGACAGAGCGTGGAAGGGTACAAAAATTAATAGTTACACGCATGTGTTATCAAGCACGTAAACGACTCGGAAAATGCATGTCGATGACGATTTTACACAAATTTCCATTTCTCGTCACGGATGCATTTTAATTATTTCCTCAGCGAATAATAAAAATTAATAAAAGGGAAATAATAAAAATATAAAAAAATTCATCCAAAAGTAGAAGCAAATTTCGAAAATTGAAAAAATTTCTTTCGAAAAATTATATATGTATACAAAATGATAATTATTTTGGTAATTATATGGAAAAGCATATACGCAATATTCATTGTAGCAGTAGCAACGGTATTTTGGAAATTTCTCGGGATCTGCGGCCGAGCGACGATCATATGTGTATTAAAAAGTTGTTAAAATGTACATTTCTAGAACATATTTAAAAATCATGGAAATCGGTAAGGTCTATGCTTTTCTATATACTCACCATTATTTTATACTATAATAATAATAATAATAATAATTATTATTATTATTATTATTATTATTGTTATTGATTACTCTAAAATTACAGTCAATTATTAATTATTTACGCTGCAATTAATTCAATTCGATTCAGAAATTACCGTTTTCTAATAAAATTTCTTTTTTCCTTATTTTTTTCTTCTATATTTCCTGCCTTTTGTGTGCATTCCAGATTAACACGAATCCCCGTTTCCATTGTGACTCGATCGAAAAACCATTCGTCGCGTAAACGTTCTAAATCCCTGGGGAATGATCGCCCGATGTACATACCAACAATATTTATCTCATCGTCAGATACGCCGAGTACATATATCTCCAAGTGCTCTCGGCGTGTTACGAAAAGAAAAACAATACGTTCATTTATTCAGCCTCCACCACGTGCCTTTTTTTTATTAATAAAACATCTATTTATTTATTTATTTATTTAATCCCATTGCAAATGACGATAACGTTACTTAGTTTCTAGATACGCGACTGACAATAAGTAGGACTTTATGGCCTTCTTCTTTTTTTTTGCTGCGCTTTTTTCATCGCGTAATCTCGAGTCATTGACCACATACACGTCGCTGATATAAGTAACGTAAAATACAATATCTGCGACAATAAACGTAACTGTCTGAAGAAATGCTTAAGATTATGTCTCTCCGATGTGTAATATACAACTCTATTGTTGTCATCTGCGCGATCCTTTGTTTTGTCTACGATACGCTTATTGCGATTTAATTGCTTCTTAACAGGTTAATTATCCCCGATTTTTATCGCGCCATTTTTACTATCAGTGCCAATAAAACACAAGCCGATAAATCAAATCTAACCGGGAAACGTCTCCAGGTGTTCGATTTCAACGAGACTCTTTGCCATCTCGTAGACTGGAGGCATTAGACACGTGTTTTTTCTTCCCCGCCGAGGGTAATTTTACCGTAAGGGATGAAATTCATCCCCAAAAATTCACATTTGTTCCGTTTTTGTTTCTAACACGGTGGGAAACAGAATTGAGTTATATATTTTTTTAACAGGTGTCCATTTTTTACAATAGAACTTCGAAAATAAAGGGGCTTTTTGATAAGGAAACCCTAATTTTTAATCTCTAACTTTTAAATTTTAGGTCTAGATGGCGCGAAAAAAAATTTGCATAAAAAAAATGACATTTTTTTTTACTCGCTGTATATTATTATAAATAAATTCAATTATGCCCCATGTTCATAATTTGATTTATTTTATTTGAATTCATTATAAATCTATAATTTAATTTATTTATATCTCTTCCACAGCCTGTTGGTTGTAAGAACATTGTTTAAACTAAAGTATAATAAATAGTAACGATTTTTTGCGTAATTTGCATGAAATTGGAACGGGGACTATTACGTCACAGGCAAAAAGAGGCTTAGAATTGTTTTTAATTAAATAACGTAACAAAGAGAATAATAATTAACCCTAGAACAGCACATGGGGTCAATATGACCCCACGCGATTTTCGAACTCCATTGTCCGAACTCCAAATCTGTAATTATCTGCGATATTACGAAAATTAGTAATTCTCTAAAAATCACACCCATCATTTTTCAAAATAAATACCTTTTTTGGAAAATCGATTACGCTCTTTACGTTCGAGTTTGGAGGTGTGCTGTTCTAGGGTTAAGGAACTTCGCCATAATTTATAACTTTCGCGTTAAGATATATTTTTCACAATCGGAACCATTTTTCTTACCATTTCTTCTAATGAATCGAGCCAACCGGTGACGTAATCAATAATCCCGATGCAACTGCCAATTTGCAAGGCGATGTTACTGCGTTGCAAGCAGTTGTTACGCACAAACACATCAATATTATATACATATATATGTATATAAAAGATAAATAACGAGAATAATTAATTATTTCTGTGTAACTATTTTTCTTCGTAATGGCACTCGAATTTTTTTTTTAAGCATCACCTGCTTAATAATTTCGTTGCAGTTTCTTTCCGAGTAAAATTTCTTCGGTTACAAGAAAAGCCAAGAAACCTGCACCTCAAACAAAGCCGCGTCGACTTCCGTCACGAGGGTGCTCCTATTTTTCCCACCTCGGAAACCTTCCACTTAGCGACAGCTTTGAGTAAATTTATTTACAGCAATATCGTTTGTAGTCGACTTCCGGTGTCACGGTTGGTGTAATAGGTGGCGCACTGCTTTTTCACCCCCGAGATCATGAGGTCAACCCCCGCCGGTTGCGTTCCGTTGCTCCCACTGTGTCCAAAATGGGCAAGGGATTGATTTATTTTCGGATAGAGCACGAATTAGGGATAAAATTATTTTTTTTTCTTTTGAAGCTTTGGTAGAAATCCCCCGAAACCCGGATATAAAAAAAATACAAATACAGAAGCAATATAAAAATTCTTGAAAAAAAATTGGATCCACTTGACAAATTAATTAAAAATGTAGTAAATAAAATAGCAACGTAAATATACGTAAGACTTTTTGATAATGACTTGCAAGTAACGATTAAAAAAAATCTACGATAAAAGAAGGAGATAATTTGCAACATGTTTCTCGGCAGAATAATTCTGCGAAGAAATAAGAAAAATGAAGCAGATGATTATCACTAACAGACCGCCCGCTTCAATATTGCTAATTTCGTACAATAGGGGATGTTGGACGGTTCTTTAGAATTTATCCCGCAGAAAAAATCTGACGTGTAGGGGATCATTAGGGATGCACTTTTGCTCCAGTCGTTAAAAAAACGCCGCAGGTGCGGCAAGCAAATATTGCAACAGTGTTTCTATTTTCGATAAAAATCTACCCCTACTTGTCTCACGCCAGTATATTGGAAATTGAACGATCCTGCAACATCTCAGTGATTGTAAAGAGAAAAAAAAGGATAATAAATATTTATTCAAATTTTTAATGAATATTTATCATCCCTTATCCGATGTATCTTTTCCCGAGGAATCCATTTTCAGTGTAAAAATTCCAAATTTCCAGCGGGAAATATGATTTTTCCTCAATTTTCCTCAAAATTGCTGCTTTTGAAGACCTTCCGCTCGGATTTTGTCAAATTTCACCTTTGGAATCGATTCTACGGGAAAAATTACCACTAGAAGTGACTTGTCCAACCCCGTTTTTAAAACTTTAATTTTTACCCCATTTTTGGGGAAGGGGTATGTATGCCCAAAAAAATCGACTTTTCGAAAAGTTTTTTCCGCACTTTCGGGAGACCCATATCCGATGTATTTTTTTCCGAGGAATCCATTTCCATTGTCAAAATTCCCAAAATCCAACGGGAAATGCGATTTTTCCTTAAAAAACCTACTTTTTTCCAACTTCCGCTGGGATTTTATCAAATTTGACCGTTGGAATCGATTCTACGGGAAAAATTACCCCTAGAAATGACTTGTCCAACCCCATTTTTGAAACTTTAATTTTTACCCCATTTTTGGGGGAAGGGGTATGTATGCCCAAAAAAATCGAGTTTTCGAAAAGTTTTTTCCGCACTTTCGGGAGACCCATATCCGATGTATTTTTTTCCGAGGAACCCATTTTCATTGTCAAAATTCCCAAAATCCAACGGGAAGTGCGATTTTTCCTCAAAAAACCTACTTTTCTCCAACTTCCGCTGGGATTTTATCAAATTTGACCGTTGGAATCGATTCTACGGGAAAAATTACCCCTAAAAATGACTTGTCCAACCCCATTTTTGAAACTTTAATTTTTACCCCATTTTTGGGGGAAGGGGTATGTATGCCCAAAAAAATCGACTTTTCGAAAAGTTTTTTCCGCACTTTCGGGAGACCCATATCCGATGTATTTTTTTCCGAGGAATCCATTTTCATTGTCAAAATTCCCAAAATCCAACGGGAAGTGCGATTTTTCCTCAAAAAACCTACTTTTCTCCAACTTCCGGTGGGAATTCATCAAATTTGACCTTGCGAATCGGTTCTACGGGAAAAATTACCCCTAAAAATGACTTGTCCAACCCCATTTTTGAAACTTTAATTTTTACCCCATTTTTGGGGGGAAAGCATTCTCAAAAAATTTATTGTCTATTAAAAATCACTATTTTTTGTAGCGATAATTTTCATTCCCCTCTCATCCGGCTCTAAAAAAATTTGCTCACGCGTACGACAGCGCGGATTCGCACTTTCGGCTCGCAAAGTGCGCGCAACCCCACGTCAAGTTTGGTCGTTTGACTACATACCGCTGAATCGGATAAAATTCTCGAAATCCGAAGTAAACACGCAATTTTGGCACCCCCTCCGTGCACTCCCCATCCCTTTTGTCTCTTCGGGCAGGACGGAGGGTATTAGCTAAGGGTTGCTGCCAAGATTAACAAATCCAGCAGCGGTCGGTTGTTTTCGCTTAGTAACAATATAACGAAACACCTTTTATGCACGCGCGTGGATTCCTCTTCTCCTCCATACGCGTGTACTTCGTTCCTCTTCTTCTTTCTCTTTACATTCACCTGCTGCTATTCGAAGATCAGCTGCCTTAACCGCCACCTTGGCAGCACCTTGCTCACCACTGTCCTTCTTCACCACCATCGACAAAGTTTCTCCTTTCTTATTCTTCTTCTACTATTACTTCTTATTTTTTTCCTCTTCTTTTTTCCTCTTCCATCTTAAGTCTTTTCCGAAAGTCTTTTTTCTTGCTCACAAGCATATGCTCCCAAGAGAACTTCTTTGGATCGATATATTTTGGAAAGTCTCCGAGATGTTGATTTTAGTATCGAACGTCTGGTTGCGCAGTCATTCATGCAACAGCCGCAAGTTACAGCTTTTCTGGTATTTTAAGTCATTCCTTCCGAGGGAATTAGGGAAAAAGGTGGTTTAGGGAAACAATTTTTTTTTTTACTGACGTTGTTATCATTTTCGAGCGAGGAATTCTTTCGTCTTTTGTGAATTTCTCCTAAAGTCGGAAGTTGTTCTTATGAATTCGAATGAAATCCCACGGAAGAAATATTCTACACACTTTTTTTGAAAATTCCCTTTTTTTCGTTTAGGAAAATAAAAATACTGATTCTACATTTTTGTGGGTCGCCATTGCCACCCTTTGAAAATACAGTAAACGCTCGCTTGTGAAGTAAATTAATAAAATTTACCGGAAAAATATTGGACATTCATAGAAAGACAATTATTAGTTCCAATTTATGGTAAATCTTTACGGTTTTTATTACGTATATTATTTTTGCAAAGAAATTTTCGGAATTTCGAAATTTCCTTTGTAACTCTTTTGATTTTATGCAATAATAATTTAATACTGTAATATTCTACAACTAATTGATAATGTAACATTGCACAAATATTAAAAAATTATTATTAATATTTACAATATTAATAATCTATTGCGCAATATTTCCATATGCACCAGGTACCGGGCTTCATCGATCTTCTTATCGACTTTGCTATCGTCAACCGTTAAAACGCGAGCCTGTCCCTCTTTCGTCAACAATATTTCCTCCCTTCGATGCAACCCCTGTTATTAAATGACCGGAAGACATTAAACAAGAAATTCATTCCAAAATAAGTCATTACAAGATTATCCCAAACTAAAAAATCTAAAAAAATCACGATCCTCGAAATAATTCGCAGTTTTATCGCTTCCCAATCTTCCAGAATCTTTCGCGAAATTCATTAAAATTTCCGGGAGAAAAAAAAATTAATTCTCGTATTATCAGTCGATATTAGCCGAGGGTGGTGGTGGTGGTGGTTAGAAGTAAGGAGAAAGAAGAAGAGATAAAGAAGAAGAAGAAGGAGAAGAGGAGGGTTAAAGAAGAGAATTCTCTCCCTGATACACTTTTAATACGGGATTCGAAAGAGCCCCCTGCACAGCAGGTGCACTGCAGGTGATTCTGCTCATCCTTCTCTTCCTCTCTCAAATTCCCTCTCACTATGCGATGCTCTCGTAAGCAACTGCAAGCACCCTACATGATCTCCCACAGTGGACTTGCTTTTTTTCCTCGTCCATTTTTTTTTTATTTCATCTCTTCTTCCTTTTTAAAGTTAAGCACATCCTACCAATTCACCAAACAATTTTGCCGGAAAAAAAAAAGTTACAGTTTTTCTTCCCAATAGACTCACCATTAGCTCCTCATTTTTGGCGTCTATCGTTTTTTTTTTCTCCCCCTTCCGCTCGAACACATAGTAAATCGTTCTTTTCTTAATTATGTGAACTTTCGGGAGGAAAGATTGATGTAATTTTTGTCAGAAAGAGTGCTGCGATTTCCTTTATTCCGTGGATTCTATGCAACTCTGGGTGGTGGGACGTTTTTCACGGGCTGATAATGATGAAGAAACTGCTTTGGGGTTTTTTTTCTTTTTTGGAAAATGGAGGAAAGATGCTGCGGCCTTTGAAAATCATTTGACTTTCAGCGGCATCTTTGTAGAAAAAAATAAGTGTCAAAAAATGACCCACATGTTGATTAGAGCTGATAATAATAATAATAATAATAATAATAATAATAATAAGAGAATTTTATTAATTTTATCGAGTGCCATAAATAAAGAAAATTGCTAGTAATAATGAAAAATTACAATTGAATTAAAGAAAATTAATGGGAAAGGCTCATATTGCAGCAAAATCCAAGAAATTAAATGTAAAAATAAAAATAGAAAATTAACAAACGGAAAGAGCAAATTTTCTGAAAATTTTCGCCAAGATTAGTAACAACTTTTATTGCGTCATAAGTTGTGGAGGTTATTCTTGAAAAATAATAATAACTTTCTGCGTAAATAAATAAAATTTACCCTAAAAGGGTAAAATCTATTTGTTCCAAGGATTTTTCCCGCAAAAAAAATTTCTACCGCCGATAAACGCGCGGTGATATGTTTCTGCGATTTTTGAAAGTTCCATATTAATGGTACTTTAATCGGAGATGTTATCTTCAAAGTCGTAGTCTACTCATTGCCACGAGTGCGAGCGAGATAGACCGCTGCTCCTCCCTTCCATACTCTTATTGTTAGTGTTAAATGGGGAGCTTTGACCTGCATATCTTCCGAGGCAGGTATTAATTTTACAGATTTTTAATGAGCAGATTTTCCGTATACTTTCAATGCACGGTATTTATCGAACAAGCTTCTGAATCGAATTCAAGAATACTTGCTTGCATTTTTTAACAGACTTCTGAGTTACTTGAAAATGTTACGAAAGTGCAGCGAATTTTGCAATAAATCGTGAAAAATATTTTTATTTGGTTTCTTTAATTTTTATGATACAAAAAATATAAGCAAAGATAGAAACATCATTTTCAACTATAAATCAATTCCTCATACCGTTGCAACTGCTCGTGAAGCGTAATTAATATACAGGAGAAAAAAAAGCTACTCTTCAATGGTAGATTTTACCGAATCATTCGGTTACCGTAACTAATTTCAGGCTGTCGCTATTTGGATAACTGTTTTTCTTTTCATTCAACAACTATCGTATCATTTCCCTTCATCGCGGCAATAAACATTCCGGTACGTATCAAGTATATGAGCCGTTTATTTTGAAAGTGGCCTAAAAATCCATTTTTCCAACAAAAAAAAAATGAAAAACTCGAAAATTTATAATTAAATTGCTGAAAACTAATTATTTATGCCTATATATAATGTAGTCTCTTTAAAAATGGACTTAGTCCACTTTCAAAATAAACGGCTCATACATTATACTTGACGGAAGTTCAGGAGATTCACAACGGGGGCGCTGTCTCGCAAGCTTGTGACCGTTGGAGTCTCCTATACTGTTCGAAACAAAATCTCGTTCGATCGATTCTCCTTCATTTTTAGGAAAATTGAAAAATTACTTTTTAAAAAAAATATGAAAATTTCTGCGGCATATTAAAATCCACCATTCCCTTCAATTACAAAAATGTCACGTTGCTTTCGAGACAAAATGTTTCCCTTTAATTCCTCTAGTACCTATTTTTCCCGATTTTTGGAACAAATAATTCACAACAATTTTTCGAATAAAACCCCTTTGGCTCAAGTTTCATTTCCATTTTGCGAAAAAAAAAATTAATTAAGGTACAAGAAAATGTAATAAACGAGAATGTTAGTAATTAAAAGCGTAATTAGACGAACGTCAAGTGTTCCCTCGTTCCAATGACAGTGTTTCGATGGTATCGACGAAAATTCGAATGGCCTGAGCCTGTTTTTTTTTTTCCAAAGTAACAACCGCGTAGGACTCCTTTCACGTTGGAACGTTTTCTCGAGGAACCTGAAACATGAAACATCGAATAGAAAATGTGTGGGAATTCTAATACGGGATACAAGCTCAACCCTTTTTAAAAAGCCGACCTACACTAAAACTATGCGATACCACGTGGAAGGAAAGGGGAAAGAACCAACTTGGTGGGATACATGTAATTGATACGCTGCTTTCCGACCATGTTTGAATTTCATTATGGTATCCTACCGCCGCATTCAATTCGTTCCGGATGACTGGTTCACCTGTTGCCCAACAAATGGGATCATAATGAAAAATTCAACACTCTATTTTCCCTTTGTTACTCTTACGCTTTAATTTACCAACGAAATCTCTATCGTAAATACGCGCTTTGCGCTTCCCTTATTCTCGCGAGCGACAAAAAAGGGATTATTTGTTTTATCCGAAACAAAATGTCTGGGGAAAACTTCGGGAATATAGTAACAATATTTATTCGCAAACGTTAAAGAAAGGTTATTTTAAAAATCTACGCAAGCTGAATTTCAAGGAGTTTTTTTGTTTTGTTAATTACCCGCAGCAATCGCAGTTGCATTTTTCCCCCTGGAGGATACGGAGAATCGCAAATTTAATCCGGGAATTTTGTAAAAATGGAAAGAATTGTAAATTTGAAATTTACAAAATTCGTACCATTTTTTGATATTTTGTTTTCTTTGTGGTAAAACAAAATTAGAAAATTATTTTGGTTGAACGTTGATTTTGCATTCGAAATTCGAAAACAAAAAAGGAAAATCTTTCCATTTCTCGTCAAAAGTATAGAATATTCATTAAAAATACCATTCTTAATATTTTAATTTAACTTTATTATTTAACGGTTACATTTATAATTATACTTTGCGGTATTATCAAATTATTCAAGACCATGGACTTGGAAAAATTTTGGTTTTTCAAATTTCTGCTTTTCTTCAGGTCACGTGCACTTAACCATAATATCCCTAATAACGAAAATCTACATTTTCATAATTTCAGGTTCACTAATTTCTCCTTTTCGATAATGCATAAACAGTTTAAAGGCATAACCATGAAAAAATATAAATTAACATCCCCCGAAGGCGTTTACAGGCGTGAGAAAATTGAGAAGATGAATTTCCTTACCCTCAAACCTAAACCCTCAAACCAGTAAATTTCCCATCGTATGAATATATTTTCACAAAACAAACAAAGCCTCTCGGTGCTCCGAGACCGTCGGAATTTGAAATTGTGAAATTCCGAGAAGTCAGGAAAATGGGAAGTCCAGGGACCAAAATTAGCGAGGTTTCTGTTTCTTATTTGGAAACTCCCGAAATTAGTAGGCAAGGTGGGTTTCACCGATTCCTGCTTTTCTAATAAGACAAAAGCCGATGGTTGTGGAGGAATTGAATGAAATTATCGTTAAAACCGAAGGGTGCTGGTGCGTAGGTTAAAAAAAAAAGCCGAGATCCTAAGAAAACGGTCACAAGAGTTGTACGCAAAGTCGTGCCGGTCTCTTTTTCTCTCTCTCTTTTCGAAGACAGCAACGGCCAACAGGTGGATAGCAGGTGCATCATAGCGCCTTGAGAATCAGCTAAAAAGTTTCATATCCACCTGAAGGTCCCACGCGAGACTCCGAATGACTTTTAACCGTCATTTCTTCAAGACGTTAAAACTACCACCACCCCTTCGAGTTTTTAAATAACGAAACTCTGCCCTGGAGAACCAACCTTACCGCTACGAGACATATCGACAAAGGGATGTACTGGAAACTGTGCGCGAAAGGGTGTGAAAAAGAGGAAAACGCGTGACTCTGGCGACCAGGGTGATTTTTGTAAATTTTATTTTGGAAAAAACCACGAAAATGAAATTTGCAGTTTTCCGGATCCTCGAAAGAAACTAAAAATGAAACTGCAAATTTGCAATCGTCGCTGATTAATTCAAAAATTAAATTTTTAAAATTCAGTTTTGATAAATTGCGATGCTTAATTGAAATAACAAAACTAATATTTTTAATAAATGCTCTAGTTCTGACGATCGAATTAAAATTTTGGAAAATTCTCCATCCCTAGTTTAGTAGCCGAGAAATGGATATTTTTCTTTTTTTCGAATTTCGAGTGTAAAATTTAAGTTCAACCAAACTAATTTTGAATTTAGTTTTACCAAAAATGAAATTACATAATAATTTCTTATGACTCTTGTATTGTTGGAGAATAAAAATTCTACCGGGGGTTGAAAAAAAGCTGGAATTTTCAAAATCTGAAATTCCATCTTTCCTTGCGATACCTTCCAATGGAAAATTCTAGAATTTCAAGTTTGCCAGAAATTAAAAATTCCAGTTTCCGATCAGCCAGCGAACAAAAATAGGAAAAAATGACTAATTTGTTGTTATTGCATATACATCAACTTTGATGTGAAATTTGCATAATAAGAAATCGCATAATTGGAGCTTCTTTTTCTTTTCATCCCGGAAATTCCAGTTTTCCAAATTCCGCATTTCAAGTTTCCCAAAAATTAGAAAATTCACTTTCGAGAAAGGGGACAAACGAAATCTAGTGTGAAACTTCCAGATTTTTCGGTTTTCCCTCGAGTGGAACTTCCTGATACGCTTTGAGACGCTAAAAAGCCACTGTTTATATTATGTGTATACGTGGTAACAGAAATTTCAACGGTTGGAGTGGAAAGCGAGGTAAAATGAAGTAAAGTTAAAGCCACCCTAACGAAAACTGAAGGCTCGGCGTCAGGTGCTTCTTCCTGGACGGCAAGTGCAGGCGGCACAAGTGCTTTCGATTTAATGACACGTTACTCCGCTCTCGACATGGATATATATTTACACAAATGCGTTTTACGCACGCATACACACTCGAGTTTCACCAGGAAGGGTCTGTACGTGGATACCCTGGTTAGTCGACGAATTTCCGTTGGATAGGAAGACGAGGCAAGGAGGAAGGAACGAGCGAAGGAACCAAGGTGGTTCGGGTATTCCTGGCTGGCATATCCACCTAATTCTCGTTCCCAGTCGGGGAAGGAAGCAGCCAGGAACACTTACAGAATCCTTCATATGTGTGTGTGCGTGTGCGTGTATTATAGGTACACACGAAGATTACATCCACATATCGCTGGAAGGTTCCTTTCTCTTTGCGGCACCACGTCTTTTGCTTCCAGTGGCAGCTGTAACGCACGAGGCAACCCAGAAGTGTACGTACGTATGTGTGTAATATCGTACTGTTCGACTTCGGGAGTGTGTTTTATACGGTTTTACCTACAGGTGGAAGGCATCATCTCCGACTTCGTACCCTTCGTCCTCTTCTTTTTCCTGTTCTTTGTTTCTTATGCTATCTTTGACACGCGCCGCGATGATCGATCGCTGCGTTATTCCTCGATCTTCGGCTCGGGGACGTTCGAATTCCTCCGTTTCGATGCTATCTCGGCAGTTCTTTCGCCCAAATTTGGAAACGGGGAGAAAGTACACATGCAATATGCAAATGGCGAATTTCGATATTTTATAGATACTGCAATTTAAAGAGGTGTCATGGTGTGAAATAATAATTGCGCCTATGGTGTATCCAAATTCTATGGCTATGTGATATGGGTAGTGTTTTCAATGAGCAAAGTTACGGGTAATCGATAATTGTAATTGAGCCGTTTATTCTGAAAAAGTCCATTTATGATTTCTTTTTTTATTGTTAGCCACTGGAGGTCAGCTGTCGTGAAACACATTTTGGGAATTTAATAAAAAAGAAAACTGGACTTACGCCACTTTCAAAGTAAACGGCTCAATTATAAGGAAATAATTTAATAATAAATATGTAGCTACCTTAATTTACGCACGGTCGTATAATAAATTAGAGGCATTTTTTGGGCATAATATTACTGAAAAATAATGAATTATTAAAATAATATTAAATAATTAATTACTAATTATTAAAATAATTAATTATTAGTTATTAAAATAATTAATTATTAATTATTGAAATAATTAATAAAATTATTCAATTTTTAAAAATAATTTTTCGAAATACTTCGTCGGTCAAATTTCGATAAACAATTTATTTTTCAATATCACATACACTTGGGAGTTTGACGTATCGTGGACACGATATTCGTAACGATTTAGTTACATTTCCATAATTTCGTATAATTGAAAATACGAAAAAAAAACTCGTTTAAATCTAAATTACAATTTCTGAAATTCGTAAAATTCATATAATTGAATTTTATAAAAAAATGTAATATAAATATAGTAACAATATAAATATTCTGACCACGATATATCAAACTTTCTAGTTCCGCGTGAAATTATTATAAATGTAATTAATATACAAATTGACATTTAGCCGATAACTGTAATTATAAAATAAATATAAATACCCCCTTCCAACAATTTCTGACAGTTCCTAGACGTATTACTCGCCTCACTTCCGAATTACCGTTACCGACCAACCTGTTCGGTCATTTGGCTATTGTAAAACTGCGAAAAAAGCGTGACGCTCGTAAATTTTGTTAGATTCACGATTTGGCTAATTACCATTGTCCCCCTGACATTGAATTCTTCATTTCGGTAAACTAGAAAGGGGGTATTAAAACACACCCATTTTCATGAGAAAATTATGAATATATATGCCGTAGCGCACTTCCGGTTGGGTAGTATTTTGTTGAAAGTATGCACTCACACTGACCAATGCGACTCCGATATAGTTTCTGTCATGTAAAGAATTAACTCACCCAAAAGTCATTTCACGCGTGACGAAGCACGGAAACGGGCATTTACTCCCGAGATTTTCGTTTCATAAATCACTGGACAGCGTTTTTGTTTACAAAGCAGGAGGGTGGGTGCAAGGGTTGTCGAGTTTATCCGCAAAGTCTCGATGCATCGACCACAACGGGGAAAAAATAGAAACGGGACCTACATTTGGTGTTATTGCAATTACTTTCATGAGTGAGTTGCATAATGAGAAATTGCATAATTGGAGTTTTTGTTGCTTTTTTTTCGGTACAGCACAATCACGGTGCACTCTAATATAATTCCGTATGAAGAAAGAGTCCGATGTTATCTGATTTATTATTAATATAACCAGTTACTGTGGAAGATAAAACATTTGTGGGATTTTTCATTCTATTTTCGACAAAAAAAATTATTTTATTTAAAAATGAATATAGAGAATTTTTGAAATCCAGGAATTATTTTTGGTTTTCCCTAAACTTCTCGTTTTGTATCCAACCAATCCTAGAAAAAATATGAGAATTATTTGAAAGATATATTGTAAAGTAATGAAATTGTCAAATATCCAATATTTACATATTTAAAAAACACTTTTTTTTTTATAACCTTTTTCATTTTTACAGTTAATTTTACTATCTTTAAAATTACAAGGGCATTTTAATCATTTTTAAGAGATTTTTTCCTCTAATATTCTAACTATTCTCAAATTTTGGAAATGCACGAAGTATTTTTTAGAAAACGCAATAAAATTCGAAATTTCGCGAATTCTGAAATTTCAATCTTCGAAATTTCTCGAATTCCGAGTTTTAATCTTCGAAATTTCTCGAATTCTGAAATTTCAACTTTCGAAATTTCTCGAATTCCGAAATTTCAATTTTCGAAATTTCTCGAATTCCAAAATTTCAATCTTCGAAATTTCTCGAATTCCAAAATTTCAACCTTCGAAATTTCTCAAATTTCGAAATTTCAATCTTCGAAATTTCTCGATTTCCGAAATTTCAATCTTCGAAATTTCTCGAATTCCGAAAATTCAATCTTCGAAATTTCTCAAATTCCAAAATTTCAACCTTCAAAATTTCTCGAATTCCGAAATTTCAATCTTCGAAATTTCTCGAATTCCGAAATTTCAATCTTCGAAATTTCTCGAAATTCCACTCGAAATTACCCGGAACAAAATATGAGAAGTTATTAATAACATATTGCATCGAAACCGATCGGTTCCAAAAATATTCTTAATGAACTTTATAGCTGTATTAAGAAAAAAAAAAAGACTTTGATCGCTATGAAAGACGTTTCTTCTTCAATTAAGCGAAACCGGAAATTCCAAATAGACAAAGCCGGGGAGCGTATTTCAGGGAAAAGAGAATGAAAGAACTTTAGTAGATTGATCGAACGCCCTAATGATTATACTTAATGATCGAGAGTTGGATTATGATTCCCATTTTCTTTTTGTCGAATCCTCGGATGCTCGGGTGCTCATAGTTCTATGGGAGCTAATCGAGTCCTCTTTGAAAGTAAAGAGGGAAAAAAGGGAAGAAATCCATGAATGCCATGACACATATTACAAAAGAAGAGTTCTAACATCACTTAACACTTTTTTTTTTGCCATCTGTCTTTCGATTCGTGTGTTGGGCATATGCTATTGGAAGAACATCCAAAAATGATCCACAACAGGTAAAAAAGGAGAATAATATGGAGAAGACGAGGACGAAGGAGAAAAGGAAGAGACGTAACTCTCAATGTGTAGTATAATTTCTTCGCTCCCCGTCTGTTGGAGTCACCTGTTGAAATGTATTCCCAAAATCAGAGTGATATCATAGTCGCTCGAGCCACAATTTTACGTCATTCGTACGAAATTTTTCATTGATGCCGAACACGCTCGAGAAAGATGCAAGTCGATCGCATAATTTTTATCGGAGTTAGAGCTGCAGTTAATTTGAAAAAATGCATTTTCGAGAAAAATGCATTTAAAGCCCAAGGCACTGGTTTCGGTGCTGCAACTGTTTTAGTTCCAACCTTGGCATTTAAATACGTTATTGGTATGCATAGTTTGCATACTAATATAAAAAAAAAAATTAATACTAATACTAATGTAACAAAAATTAATACTAATACTAATATAACAAAAATTAATACTAATACTAATGTAACAAAAATTAATACTAATACTAATATCACAAAAAAATGAATTTCGAAAAATTTTACACTTATGCCCCCCCTCCCCCAACCCTTTTAAATTCCATTGCATCAGTAGCAGTTAACAGGTAACAGTTTCATTTCACTCCATGTGAACAAAAAACTGATGTTTACCGTGTTCAAGGACCGAAACCAGGACCGCAGGAGCTTTATTGTGTGGCAATGAGAATCAAAACCGGAACCGGTGCCCTGATACGTGAAGGTTTGCTGCCCCTGCCCGTGTAAGAATGACAAGCGTGAATAGGTAGTCCTCAAAGTATTAAAAATGTTAATAATTATCTTTTCAATTATTAAAAATCTTCTTTCTGGATATTTACAAAAAATTTTTTGAAATTTCTAGAATAGCAAAAATTGCAAATTTTTCTGTTCTTCCATATTCGAGATGAGAGAATATGATAATTTTTTGGGGAAATCTGTAAATCGAACTTTTAACTCCCGGGTAACTTTCGCAGTCGAAGATTTTATCGGCAGGTAAAAGGTACAGAGGTAGAACCAGCAGCAAATGCTGGTAGTTTACATGATGTTGAAAAGAAGGGACTGGGGAAAAATGTAAATTTTACTACTTGGCACACTTCTCCATGTCGTAGCATCTGCCACAGAATCCAATGCAAATTTTCCCATGTCATAGAAATTTGTGCAATGGAGGAAACCAATGTCATTATACTGAAGAAATTTCTACATCCTGGAATTCTGTTTCGGGCACTTTTTTCTTAGGTCAATTTTCCTCATAGATTAAAAAAGATTGTTATTTGTTCGATTTTTGTTTTAAACACGATATTATAAGTTTTTATTATATATTTATAATATATTAGAAATATTTATAAAAATAAATTACCATTTATTTTCGTGGAATTAATAATTTTATTTTAATATATATTTTATTTATTTATTTATTGTTATATTTATATTTAAATTTCTATTAATAATTAAGTGTTTAGAAAAGTACACCAGGTAAAATGTGATCGTAAAAAAAAAATGAAGACCTAAAAGTGCAGAATTTGCTGAGTAATTTACTGGAAGATTCACGATTCTCGAAATTTGTTCGTAATATCCACTATAATTATATATAGTAAACCGCGTGTATTATTAAAGCGGCGAAAAATCTCGGGGAAAAAAACCTCCCCTGAATATCTTTGAAAAACGTAATGGTTACGAATCCGGAATGTTAAAAGCTGAGGAAAAGAGGAGGGTACAGATTCGAAAACCAAGATAGTTCTGCCTTTTCGTACGGGTTGCTTGATAAGCATCTGAATAGTAAATTACGGGACGAAACGCTTTACACGCGCTTTTGTTTGTCTCGAAAATTGCATTTCTTCCAGGCCGCAATGATTTTTTCATTTTCCTACGGCGAAAGAGAATTTCTAACTTTCTGATCTAAAAAGAATCTCCTCGGAAGTGATCGAGCTGGCTCTTGCCGCGTTTGAATAATTTATAACATATGGTTGGTTACTTAAGTAGAAATATAAAACAATCGGGATAAATTCAAACGAGGCAATAAATCACAACAATTAACCGACGATCGGTGCAATGAAATTTTGCAATTGTTGATCAAATATTCTAAGATTTTTATAAATATTATAATAATAATAATAATAATAATAATAATAATAATAATAATAATAATAATATAACATATAATAATTATTATAAATGTTGTGAGAAGATTTGTACTAAGATATATATTTTATTTTCTTCGTATATATATAATTATAGTAAGAACTCTCAATGACAATCTCTTCGGGACCGAAAAACCTCCCCATAACAATCTCTCCCTCAATCCCACTTTACGTGGCTGTGAGTTACTGAATTACAAGCCTAATGCGCAGGAGTATGCGCAGAAGCAAATTTTTCCCTATGCGTTAATGTTCATCGTGTAACCTCAAATGTGAAATTGAGATTTGCAATAGATTTTTATAATAATTCTCATTAATTTAGCTACAATTATCTATATTTTTTTAATATAATTTGGAATCCACCCATAATATACACGCATTTGATGTATACTACATATGCAAATTTTCAACTTTAAGAAAAATAAAGTTTAGCAATTGAATCTTATGGTATTTGACGAGAGGATTTGAAATTTCAATATTATTAAAATCTTCTTGGGATTAGATTTTCTAAACACAATTTCCTTTTTTCTATAACTATAGAATTTAATTTCTTTTTTTCTATAACTTCTATAATTATAATTATTCCAAAAAGTTATCAATACTCGATAAAATCGGTCTTTGTAAATGGATAATTTCAAAATACAACCAAATGCCCTCTAATAATCGACAATCGGTATTATCATTTTGAGCAAACATCGGATTTCGAAATACGTCACTACCGCCATCTGTGCTGATCCCGTCGAACTATGTACTCCACGCACTTGCGGTACACTGCTCAGCCATTGCGATCATGAAGGAACATACACATATATGTTGTAATATCATGTAAACTAGCCTGCGATACAGCTTGTACATATAACCAAAAAGAGAATTACTGAATTTCCCTTAAGAAAAGCGACGAGTGTTCGAAATAAATCGTGATGTTGCTGTTAACGGGCTTATCGATACTCTGCTGCAATTACACTTGAGTTATTTCGTATTTTTGAGGTAAGTGCGTGCACACATACGCCTCTGTACGAATTAATAACAGGAGAATTTCAGTGATTCATTTTCCTTCGCAAATAGGTATCTGACATTTAAAGAACGATTATTGCAATTTAGGAGCACGTCAAACGTTTCCTCGTTTCAACATGGCTAATGATCGCGAAGTTCTGCGTGAAATTTGGGAGGGCAAGATCCCAGTTTGTTTCCAATTGGATTTGGAGGAAGCATGTGAATTGCAAGCTCCTGATCCTTTTTATTTGATGGTTCCTAGATTAAGCTATTTTCCACTGTGTACGGATAAGGTATATTTTATTCTTTACTTAATTATCTAACAAGTGGAAGATATGGAATTAATTTTTGTTATTTCTTTGTTTATTATAAAATATATTGTTTTTCTCGAAACTCTTGGTTTGGAGAAAAACATATTTTCGAGGAATCGTAGTAAATAGAAATTTCAAAATTAGAGTTTCGATATCGATATCACAAAATTTTTTTCAATTTTTGTCGTTATTTAATTGCTTGAAGATATTTAAGTACTTATTTATTATCTAATAAGCGGAAAATATGGAATTAATTTTTGCTATTTCTTTGTTTATTACGAAGATGATTTTCCATCGCCAACTGATAATAATTTGTCTAACCCAAAGGTGCGGAAACATTTTATTCGACATATTCAAGAAGACAAACAAGAGAACGAGATGTGGTTAGAATTCAACGGGATTCCGATAAAATGGCATTTACCGATCGGAGTGATTTTAGATATTTATGCCAATGACGTTCAGTTGCCGTGGAATATCGTCGTACATTTCGATAAGTTTCCAGAAGACGTTATCATGCATTGCCCTAATAAGTATGAAAATGACATTTCAGGTTTTTATATGTGATAATAATTATACGCTTATTATCGAATTCTCTTTGTGACACAAAACTCCTGCAATAGTTTCTCACATTTATCTTTGTTTCCTAACTGGATGCTCTCGAACTCGTAGGATTACAAATATTTCGTATTTAATCCCTTGCACTCGGAGAATTAATTTTTACGTTCGAAATGTCCCCCGAGAAGCGGGAGCCGAGCGCATAGGGTTAATCATTCCTTTTTCAGATATTTTACTAACGATTTTAATATGTACAAAAAATCTATTGATACAATCGAATTGTAACGAATTTCAAAAATGCACTTTTTCTTCAGGGAAGTCGTAGAAACGTACTTTCTCTCGTGTATCAAAGAAGCGGATTACCTGAAGCATCGAAGTCAGGTAGTTTCGAATATGCAAAAGAAGGATCACAACCAATTGTTTCTCGGATTACTTAACGACAAATTCGACCAGTTCTGGTCAGTCAACAGACGTCTCATGGAGTCCAGCAACAACGACGAGGGTTTCAAACATATACCCTTCCGCTGTTATACCAGCGAGGATAGATACATACAGAAACTCGTGAAACCCATTAACGAGGAAGGACAAAGGAAAACACTGAAGCACTTGTTGGTCGAAGTCTTCCCGGACAAGGAACAAGGTTTGATTATGTTAATTAATTTCAAAATTATTCAAGTACTTGATCCAATGGACGGGATAAAATAGTTTTAACCCTTTCAGTCCGCCGTTTGTGTGTTTTTTTTTTTGGACGGGGACCCTCGGTCCAAAGTATAAATTTTTGGTATTGTTGGTTTTTTTTTTCAAAAGAAAAAAAAATGTAATAAAAAATTGGTAGAATAAATATATTTCGAAAGCGTATGAGACATAATTAAGTAAAAAAAATCGCGAAATAACCATAAGGAGGGAAAGGGTTAATGCCATTTCAAAAGATTCTGGTCAGAAAGGATTATTCTTCGATCGATTTCGATGTTTTTTCTAAATAATACATTTTTTTTTGCCTTTTTAGTGGAGGTGAGAACGCACGGGATAATCCCACCACAAGAAACGCCATTGCAATGGTTATCCGAACATTTTAGCTACCCTGATAATTTTTTACACTTAATATGCCTTACATCGTCGTAACGTGAAGTCAGAAAGTTGGTTTCGTTCTTTTTTTTTTTAATTCGCAATTATATTTATTACGCCAATTGTTCGTGCAAAACCCAACGATATACTCGTGAATAAGAAAAAAAAGTGTATTTAAAAAGATGATATTTTTGGCGCTCAAGGGAACGTTACGATTTACCCAAGGGTCAATTACCGAGAACTGCAGTATTTTTTTTCTCGCATCGGACTTCTGCCTTACGCTTAGTTTGCCAAAAACCGTTTGAAACGGTCGATTAACGCTTCGCCGTCCGCGCGTCCGATCGGGATTCGTTCGTTTGGCGCCGGTACGAGCCTTTGTGTACGACACCAACATGGTGCCACCGGCGCTTGCCCGATACTTTTCGCGTGGCACCAACGCGGTGCCACCGGCGCTTGCCCGATCGTTTTCGCATGGCACCAACGCGGTGCCACCGGACGGCATAGCGTCAATATAATTATTTTTGATTCTCCAAAGACATTTTCCAAAAAAAGAAAAATAAGAAAACGAAATATTAGAAGGAATGAACTTCTAGCCCCAAAGAAACTATGTCGACGTGAAAAGTTTGCCACGTAATTGACTGTTGACGTTCTCTTGGACGCAAAAAAAGTGGAAACGAAAAATGAAAGAAAAAAAAATGGAAAGTTGGAACTTTTTCGAGAATTTCCTTGGGATATTTCCATTTGTATTTTTTCTGTTTTGGAAAAAAAGAGCGCGATTTCAGTCTACGATTTTTTCTTTGAATACGCTTAAGCGCGAGAAACAAATGGAAATATTTCGAGAGAATACGTCGAATGTTGGAAAGTTTCAATTTTCTGAAAAAAAAAAAATAAGAAGGCTTCTTTAAACAAAAACGAAAACCTAAGTAACGAAGAGATAGAATGAATTTTTTCTGTTTATGACAAATCATAAACGTATAATTTTTTTTGTATGCCGGTGCAGGAAACGGAGAGGGTGTGTTTGCAATCAAATTCGAAATTTATTTTACGTGTAACATAAAAACAAAATAATATAATTATATATAGAAAGTATGGCTCTCGTGTATTTTAATTACCTACAGATGTATATGCTTATACATGAATTCGATATTTCTATATTTAAAATATAAAAACTGGTGAGAATGAGATTTGTGCTGGATATTACAAAATGAACGAAAAGAAAAAATCCAAGAAGAATAATAACAATAATATTAATAATTCTTTTTTTCTGCTTTTCTTTTCATGTTATCGAACAAGACTCTTGCGGCTTTTGATATATCCTAAATAATCTTGCGCCGAAATCATTTCTTTGCTGTGGAATGAGCGCATCTGGTTTACGAATAAGTACTGGTTGATTGCCACAAGTGCTGTATTCCATAGTTCTCCGGCTACTTCCGAAACTCAAGTAACTCACCTTTTTTCGATTTTGTTGCTCCTGAAAAAAATCACGATACGTTTGTTTTATTTAGGCATTGTTCGGAGCCTTCAGTAAAACTTGAGAATTTTCAGGAATTTAAATTGTTGCATAATTTTTTTAATGGAAAATAATTGCAAAATTATCAATTTTTAGGAATTTCGTACTTTTTTGGAATTTTGGAATTTTTTTAAAACTATCAATTTTCATTTAAAATTTACATTTCTATTAAAATAAAATATGAGAATTTGCACTTTCGGGTTTAAAATTGGTTTTTCGAAATTACAATTATCATTGGAATTTTGTATTTTTGTGAAATATTAAAAATCAGCTTGGTGCGTAAAAAATTGCGATTTCTATCTTGTATTTGCTGCCTCAGAAACGCAATTCTTTTTACACCAAGCTGATATTTAATTGTTGAAGAAATACGAAAAACTGATTTTTCCAAATTCTTACTTTAAAAATAACTAAAGCTGTGTCCTGGTATCTTTTTTTTACTTCTTCCTCGGACAATACTAATTGTACCTCTGGTGATTCATACTGATCAGACATTTACAATACTCCAGATGTGTCATTAAATGCAATTATAAAGTGTATGACCTTCCTTGTTGCGTAGACCTGAAATAAAAAATTTGAAATTGTGACTAAGTACCAATTGTTTTATTAGATAAAAAATATTATAAAAAAATATTCCAAATAAAGACTTTTTCAAATTTTAGGAACAATCTTAATTATTTAGTAATAAAATGATTTAAAATCCAATCAATACGAACCCAAGTTATACACATTTTTTAGACGAAATCTTACCCAAATTGAAAAATCAATAGGTTGGAGAAAAAAAACTGTTATCTCAATTTTGATAAAAACCTTGAAAACTGTTTTCTTGTGATAAAATGTAAAAAGTTACTAGAAATTTGCCAGATCAGAGGATAAACTGCCAAAGCACGGACACTGCAGCTTTCAAGATCAAAAGCTTAACGGCTCCTCTCGCACTGCAGATAAAGAACTTCGTTACGTCCTATTGCTCTTTGGCTGCTTGCCAAATACTTTTTAGCATCTCTTTTAAATTTCCGGGATGAACGTGCACAATGTAGAGGAATCAAATCAATGTAATTAATCTTATTTTTGTACCCAGGAAGTGCATTGCTTCCAGCCTTCTAATTTAATTCTGTGCAAATTGTTGGACCCACTTTTTTTAAATGTCAATTTTTTTTTACATTGTCTCTTTTTTTTAAAATGCAGATATTTGTATTTTATTAATTATTGACTAAATTATAAAATTGTAAAATTTCCGTTTTCGAGTGTTACAAAAATTCAAATTCAAAATTGAATTTTGGGGGATTTTATTTTTTTTATAAATAATCCATAATAATTAACAAATTTGAAATAAATAAATAAATAACTGTTTGTTTAGAAATTTTAGCATTTTATCTTAAACTTTTTTTTTCATGAGCTTTTCGTACATTTCGAAGGGAAAGTTACCGACCGAAAGTAACGAAGTCGGTCGATCAGTTACCGACGGAGGCTCGTTTCTCATAATGAACCAGGATCACCTTTTAATTATTCAGAAAAGTTCATTAGGATAATTAACCATTCGCGTCATAATCCTTTTCTTAGTTTCCCATCCATCATCTCTGATTTCATTTTCTTTTTTTTTTCAGATTCAATATCTTGTCACTTTGGGTGGAAGAAATTGCTTACGCTTGTTTAACATTCAGAAGGTGCGATATACCGGCTGGTGCGGTTTCTAGATTTTCACTTCCCTCCTATTTCGTTGCATAGAATGTAAAAACGCCTCTAAACGTTGCGCTCAATTTTTTTTTCCCCCGATAGAGTTTTCAGTATCGCCTGGAAGGAGTGATTTTGAGTGCGAACGATTCAAATGTAAATGTTGCATAATTTGCAATTCTATGCAACCGAATGGAAGGAGAGCGAAAACTTCGAAACAATGTTGGTTTACTGTACACTTCCTCTGATCTTTTATTAACGAAACGCTTGTTTCTAAACCGTTGATGGTACGGATATATAATTTATATGTTCCAGGGAAAAAATGGGGTATTATTTACGCCAACGGCGACCTTACAGTGTCGAAGGTTGGTTTAAAGTTGCAATTATAATTGACAGACGTCATTGTCTCCAATGTTACGTGATATTGATTAAAGTTGAAGTAGGGTTTTTCTTTATTAAGTGTTTGTAGTCGCGTCAGTTCACAGGTTACTAGTTAATGACCATTAACGCCATAGTGTCAGTCAATAGTTAGTACCTACATAGTCATAGTCTTACCGCAATATTTACAGAATAAAAAAAATAATAATGATAATAATAATAATAATAATAATAATAATAATAATAATAATAATAGAAGTAGTTTCAATTTGAGACATAGATTTTTGGAAAATTTCGGAAGAATTCGAAAGAATTTTGAAGAACTTTCAAAAAATGTTTCCAAAAACATTTCTTTGAAAATCTCCGCAAAAATTCCAAATGTGCGTCGCGAACATTGTTTTCTAATTTGAAAAAATTCAGAGAAATTTCAGAAAATGTTCAGACGCACGCAGACAATTTTCAAAAATTCTCTGAGAACTATTTCTCCAGCAACCTCCGAAAAAATTCCAAATCCCAACATAAAAATTCTTTGGAACTCCAGTTTTTTTACTTCGTTTCTTGTAATAAAGGCGATCGTCCATATTTTCAAGCGGACTACATTTTTAATTGCTAACTTTATTTTCTCTCTCTCTCTCTCTCTCTCTCTTGTTCGGCTAGGAGTTTCGTGAGGAGAAAAATAACTACAATTAATCCATTTGCATCCGAAAGCGGAATATTCCGCGATCGGCAACTGTGCAATATCACCGAGCGCGGATTATTCCGCGAACCCGCGACAATTTTTCATTTCAGTCGCACGATGCACACGGGTCAAGAATTCGTGGATTTTCAATTTTTGTTTTTATATCGGACAAAAACAACAATTCAATGGAAAAAACTGAAACAGGTGAATACCGAAATACTGGAGAGCGTTGGATTTCTATGCGTTCGAAATTGTTACATGATACCATAAGAAAACGTCGTCCAGATGTTACACATTTAATCTGTGTGCGCATATGTCGCTACACACACGTACGTGTAATTATTTGTGTGTGCGTTCGTGAGCGCGCAGAGAGACGAAGAGAGAGAGAAAGAAAGAGAGAAAGAGAGAGAATACGAAAACGTGATTCACATAATATAACAAAGTACCACTTGTGTATACATAAAGGACGTACATATATAGAGCGGTATGTAGGGACATGCATGTGCATGTTCCTGCGCACTGAGCGTTGTGTGCCTGCGCACATAAAATACATGTAATGGCTCGGTCTGCTTAACTTTATGTGGTAGCATGTATGTACTACTATGTTATATATCGCATGCGTGCCTTAGAAAGTTTTCAGTAGAGAGAACATAGGGAACATGGGTAACACGGTTCACCAATCGCCAATCATTTCAGATAATGGAAACAATACTATGAACTGTGGTGCACTGCTACTTTATAATGCACTTCCACGGGAGCACGCATTGCGCTCTTTCGAAATTTCCCTATTTTTTTTTATGTCTTATTATTTTATTTTTAAACTTGCAATAGCGTATACCGTTACGACCCACGCGGCGTCAATAGGGAGTCACGTAAATTTTACGTGCCAGTCAAAGGATTAATGACAATTAATTTCAGTATACAATATTATTAGCAATATTAAGTAATAAAAATAAATTTCAGGTTATTATGTGGTAATAATAATAATAATAATAATAATAATATTCTAATTACTATTATTATCATTATTATTTATTTTGTAAATTATTACAATTATTTCGGTTAGTATTATTAATTCCTAAAAATAATTTTCAATTAATTATATAATAAAAAATAGCATAAAAAAATTATCTTAAAATTTGTCCTCCCTTAATTAAATTATTCTGCGGGAATCGTCGGAATAAAAAGTCCATAAATTCATTTCAAAATAATCTCTTATATTTCTCTGACATTCAGTAGACATTTCTCATCTATCCTTAATAATATAATATATCATCTATATGTACGCCTATGTATGTCTTGTGTCTTGTTTCAATATAATACAACATTTCTTTTAATACAATAATATAATATTAATAATTAATAATAAAATTTGTCACTTGTATCTTTTTTTTCTTTATCTATTTTTTTCTTAATCATTTATAAATGTTACACTCATTCCCATTTTCCTTCCATCCAATCATCGTTCCATCAATTTCACGCGAATCACAATGTACATGGATATGAATTGGTTCTTCAATGTTAATAATAGAAACGAAATTATGCGCACCATATGTATCTACGGTAGACTTCTATCAATCAATCATTCAATCAATCAAAAGAGAAAACAAGTTCTCTAGTCATCTTATTAACATAAATGTATATATTGTACCAATGATAATGTATCTTTTTTTTTTCTTTTAACGAGACGATGCTCTTTTTATCGCCCATTAATTTCGCATAAGATTCTTTTAATCCATATGTATAAAAAAAATGACCTACAAAAGTTTCATAATTTACATCCACAAAGACTCCCATCGTCTCTTGATATAATTAGAATGTCTCTATTTTTTTTTTATAATGATTTCTATTGGAGTCTAGACTTTCCACGAGACTTTGGTCAATTGATATTTTCAAAATAGAACTTCGATAGAACCGGTACTTTTTTTTTTTAATAATTGAATGGGTCACCTCAAAAACGTTGTAAGCTACAAATTGGAAATTGTTTAAAAACCCTCGAAAATGAAAAAAAAATAACCCGATGGTGCAATAATGGAATGGGTCACCTCAAAAACGTTGTAAGGTACAAATTTGTTTAAACAATTATTATTGCACAATCAGGTTATTTTTTTTCATTTTCGGGGGTTTTTGAAGAATTTGCCATTTGTACCTTCAACGTTTTTTGAGGTGACCAATTCCATTATTGTTTTAAAATTCATTGGGAAAAGTTCCAAAATTTACCAAATTGAAGGAACTTTCAGGGTCACTTGCTTTTTTTTTTAAATTTAGTGTCGGCACTTTGTGTTAATAAAAAAAAAAAGAAAATCAGTATAAATTCGTAATAATTTTATAAAATTTGTATTTAAATAATTTTTGAAGAAGTTGAAGGTCGAAACTTTTTCTTCACTTTTGCTCAAATGGAAAACAAGAGAATTTTGTTTAAAATATTTTTTTTTTCTAAATTTCAGTTTAGCAACTGAAGAAGGTGGAACTTGTGTAGAATTTTTAAAGGCATTCGACAATTTTTGAAATTAATTTCAAGCCACAAATTCCACAAAAAAAAAAATGTTTGAGGGGAATTAAAAATTTTAACTAGAAGTTGCTTTTTAAAAAAGTGACCAGTTTTAAAAAATTTCATACCAGAGCGTAACTGTTCAATAGAAATCATTAGAAAATTAGAAATCGCATTGGAAAAATAGTTTTATTTCTATGAAGAAGAAGGCACGAAATATGATTAAAGAGTCCCTAAGAATGCTGACAAAAATTGTCATTCTGGTTTTCGATCTTTATCGTTTCTCGAAACATTTGTCGTAAATATTAAGGAGTTTTGTAAATTCAAGAATTGCTATCTCTATTTCCAAGTAATTATGAAAACAGTCGTGCAGAAGCTGAAACGCGGAAATTCCAAGTTTTGCAATCGGTAGAAGTTATTAGTGTTATTTAAATAGCACATTATTTATTATACCGCGTTCTAATATTTTTCCAATAAATTTAAATAAATTTTTGTTTCCGATTTCACAGAAATCACCAAAAATCCTCGGAATTGGAAAATATTCCAAAGTCTAGGAATTTGGCGATCATTCATTTTTGCAAATGTCGGTAATTTGCGTCAATAAAAAAAGGAAGAAAAGCGGTAGAAAGAATTCGTAGAAATTTGATAAAATTTGTATTTAAATATTTTTCGTACAAAGAAACTTGTAAAACAGAGGCAGCAATACTTTGAACTCCAAATCCAATGGAAAAGTGAAGTTAACAATCGAAACTTTCTCTCAAATTTTGATTAATGTCAAAATAAGTATGAGACAATTTTTTTTAGAATTTCAAAAAAAGTCCCATACCTCAATTGAAGAAAACCATGAATTTGGAGGTGGAATATTGCTCATTCCTAAATGTTCTCAAATTATCATTTTTTTTTCCTTCAATCAGATCTCACTGTAATTTGTACTTTGCGGTTTTTCCAAAATATAGAATTTTATATTACAATTTGTCAAAGTTCATATAAATACTAATAATTAATCAGTTGCAAAGTAAAATTTTCATTAAACCTCGAAACAGCTGATACCAACTAATTTCTCCGTGACTCAAAAATTAATGAACATCCGTTAATTAATTTTAATTACATTAATTTTCGTTAGTTGATTAATTTTTGACGTTCGATTATGATTTAAAACAATTTTTGGACATCCTGAAATATTCTCTCACAATTTGAGACACTTTCTTTCCACGCTAAAAATCACAGATAAACCAACTGTCGGTTCAAAAACCTCCAAAATTTCGAGGAAAAAGTTCTCGATTGGAAACTCCACGCTAAGAAATGCCGTGAACCACGACGTATTAAAAAAATATTCGATTGTTGTACATACAATAAATATCTCATCTCGTTTTCTTTCGTCATAAACATTATCACTCCTAAAATTCGGTTGATTCTGTACATTAAAAATTGACCCGAAATTTCGACCGCTCTGTCGGACTTTAACGACACACTTTTCTTTTCGTCATAGGTCTCTCTTGCAATTAGAAATCGCCGATTTGTGGGGGCTCGCCCACAAAAACCCCTTCAACTTCGACTTTTTTTTTTCCCAACTTTTTCACCTGTACCTGTACGTTCTATATACATATATCGCACTTAAAAAAATATTGCTCGTAGAGAAAATATACACACACACACTTGTACTATATATATGTATATTTCTCATATACATATACACATGCCTCATTAATAGACTCTTGTGGGCTGTGAGCGTGTAACAAACGCAAACGGTAACACGACAATTTCTCTCTTTACATCCTCTACCTCTTCCTTAATTTCATTTTCCTTCCAACATTTTTCTCTCGTATATTCTATTTTAGAAATACACATTCATTAGCTACATGTATAATATCATTTCGTCAGTCGACAATGTATATATATATATATATATTACGTTAAAACGTGTATGGCATTATGTAATTCATTATGGCTTATAATTACACTCGTTTTTTTTTGCTTCTTCTTACGAACCATTCTTTTTTTTTTCACAATTATTTATACCTAGTCTCTGTGAACTTGTTTTCACCCCATAAAAATTCTCTTCAACCGTTGGGGTGGAAATCTAAGACTGACTAATTCTTTCCGCAATGTGTCATCGACGACAGAATGCACTTTCCTCCTAGAAATGAGTCTCTTACGTTATCGAACGTCTTTTACTTTGCATCAACGAGTTATATTATGATTTAGGAGCAGGATTGATAAATAAGTCAAGTTTAAGGCACTTGATTTTCATGTTTTTTTTTGCGTCCGGTTTTTTTTCTCCTTAATATGCGTTTTTTCTTTGTACACACGAGTGTCTTTTTTTTTTATCAACGAAGCATTTATGCTTTGATTTGTACTTGGATTTGTTTTAGAGAAAGAAAAAAGAAAACGTCTTGCAATTTCAGGTTCCTTTTTATTTTTATTTTCATACTTATGCAATTTTTTTTTCTTCAAGAGGTATTTTTTTATAAAAAAAATAAGTGGAATTTTTTTGTTAGTGATACAGAAAGATTTTTTAATCGTCTCCTTTCGAAATTGCAAAGAGAAGAAGCGGGAGTTTCGAAACGCGGTATAATGATGATGATAATTTTCGAAGCTCTGATTTTGAAAATTTTCCGAAAAAAGTAACGGGTTTCGTTGGATTGCATGAGACCAATTTTCAGGAGCTTTTTAAAATCGTGTAAGGTACATATTATTTTAAAATTTAGTAGAATTTACGGTGTTCCCATTTTCATTTTTTTTACAAGAGTTGTGTTTTATCAATATTTGTGGAAATTAATATATACATAAATAAAAATATCAAAAAATTGTTTAAGTCGTGTTTTTGCAGCCACTGAAATTTTCGATTTGACAAGTTCCAAGATTGAAAATAAAAAATTTGTTTACGCAGAAGAGTAAATGGTTAATGTTCTAATAAATGTAAAAACTAAAAACAAATTTCGTTGAAATGTAGGGTAAAAATTCCTGTAACCTTTAAAAAAAATTCTTTTCACGGTTATATTATTATTAAAAATTATTTAGACTATTAAATCGCGTTATAGTTTAATAGCAGTTACAGAATAATTTATTAAAAAATGGAAATTTAAAATATTTATTAAAAACTTATTATTCAATTGCCATTTGATTAACTCTTTTCCTAATGACCAAAATTTCTAGATCCACAAATATCACCTGTAAAATTCATTTTTCACAAGTGCAAATTTTTTAAAACTCTGCATTTCCAAATATCCTCCTCCCGAAATCTCATTCGGAAAATTTTCGAAAATTCAGATCCACCTTAAAATATTCCCGACTTTCCTCGATTTCGAAAATTTCCAAAACGTTCGAAACTCCAGCACCGACACTTCAATACCCTGTTTATTTGAAATTGTCCTAAACGTTAATAGAAAAAAAAAAAGAAAGTTATTTTCGCGTCGTATAAATTCGTTCTTTTAAATAAATCCTATACATCGTACAAATATATATTTCTATATATAATAAATCGAATAACTTTTGTCTCTTTTAAATCTTAAATTACAATATACATTATTTATGGAAGCAATTCTTTGAGCAATTCAATGATTCAATTTTATCTTTCATTTTTGCGACATTAATAAACCCCTCTCTTGATAACACCTGAACGGTTCTTTATAAAATTATTTATAATTCCATGGAAAGATATTTCCATGATTCAAAATAATAATAATGACGATAAGGAGAAGAGAGATTATTCTTTTTTTACTCTTTCGTTCCCTGTCTTTTCCTTTTCGATGTGTCATCTGACACACAACTTGACATAATTTCGTAACATCACCCATTTTTATACGACCTCTAAACGGCCTAAGCTTTGACAACTCTGATAACTAATCTTTCGTGTTAGAGATAATCTGGCGGAAAAGAAAAATTGTGGCTTTATATGCGAGTGCGACAAAAAGTCATTGAGAACAAAAACCGCTAATGTCAATGGAAAAGAAAGGCTGCAGTGTTTTTTTCTTCTTCATTGTCAACATCGTTATTATCAGCAATCGGCACGAGGAAACGCGATTTTGCTTACACGGTATCACATACGTGTCGTAGATCACGTACGTGGTTTAGCCGGGTATATGTTTGTAATAATTTGTTAAGGTAGGTTACAAAACTGACTTCGTCAAAATGACGCAACTCGATCAGTTACGAGAACCGAGATTTAGATACGTTTCACGGTAAGTGGAATATTTTCGAATATTTTAATCTTATCGCGACACGAAACACCGTAACTTCTCGGTTTCTGTGCCCTTAAATGACTCGAACGCGAGAGCCAGCTTTCGTATTCTAGAGATTTCAGGGGAAAGAGGAACTAGAAGTCTCCAGCTTTCGTATCGAAATAGGATTTTTTAACATTTCATGGATTTTTTGTGATTCGAAAATTGATGGATTTTTTTGTCTAAAGTTTGAATCCCACATTTTTTTTACCTGAACGAGTATGGATTTATTGAAAAATCAGTTAGTAACCTGTCTCTTTTTTTGAGAGTGACCGACTTACACTGTTTTTGAAGGAATAATTGTTTAAATGGGTCACCTCAAAAACGTTGCAAGGTAAATTAAATTATTTGTACCTTACAACGTTTTTGGGGTGACTCATTCAATTGTACTTTTTGAGAAATTTTAGTATTTTTAGTATGAATTTTTTATTTTTATATTTTTTTGAGAAATTTTATATTTTTGGTCTAAAAGATTTCCCGATTCTGGAAATTGAAATTTCGAACGTATTTTTATAAAGAACCAATTTTTTCCCATACTTTTTTTTATAAACATGACTTGGAATTGTAATATTGCAATTACAAAATGATATTTATCACAATATCTGATGTTACAACTGCAATTTCAATTGTAACTTCAATTGACCTTTTTAATATTTCCCCGAAGAAAGGAAAAATTCGGAAAGAATTCAGGAGAACTCGATATTATCAATTTTTTACAATATATAAACTAAAATTTTTCAATTTTTACCCATACATTTATAAAATTACTTTTTTCTCAACCCACTGGAATCTCGAAAATTCGACTCAATCCATTTCGTTTCACCCGACACGTTCGAAACTTCAATCCTCCGACACGACGAGCTAAGGCCTCTAAATATCGAGCGAAAAACCTGCAGCTTTCGATTCCATTTGAAACTCTAACTCGAAAATAAATTTGCAGCAGTGGCTAAGTAGTGTAATGAGGGCTCGTCGTCGGGTACCTAACGAAGGCACTTCTGACATGAGGAAAATCGCTATAAATACCGACGGCGTTGACAGGGGTATTGTTAACGCTCCTCCAAGAAATAGGAACCCTCAAATTCAATTCCAACGCATAGGCATTGTTCCTGTCCTCGTTTAAGTTACAAATGGTCTGGCAATTGTTGTTGTTGTGTTGAATAACGTGTTGCGTACTGTTGGGCGACAAACTGTTGCGTTGCTGCTGCTGTTGCTGCTGCAACTGCAACTGCGGCTTCTGCTGCTGACTCTGGGGCTTGCTAACGGGGTTGTCCAGGTACGGTTTGAACAAAATGGCATCTTTCCTCGCGTTGTCGGCACTCGCAGAAACAACGTCAGCAGTGGCGGCGATCACGCTACCGGGGAAGCTCCCGGTGTCGGGGCCATTCGCTCGTTCGGGATCCGAACGAGCCTTCTTGGGCTTCACCAGACACAACGGCCTGTCCTGGACGAGACTCGCGTCCTCCTCGAGGCAAATCCTCTTGGCCGGTACCGGGGAACACGACATCGCGTCGTAGCAGCACGACAGGGTGCAGTGCATTCGTTTCGGGGGCGTCAGCACTCGCCTGTCGTCCTCCAGGCTCGAGTAGCAATACTCCTGTTGCTGGTAACTGCCCCTTTTGAACGGGTCCTGGTAACAGGGCGACGACTCGTCCATGCAACAGGATAGGTTGCACGCGAGACGCTGGCTCGACTCTACCGGGATGTTGTAATAACTTTGCTGCTGCTGCTGCTGTTGCTGTTGCTGTTGCGCGAGGTCGCAGCAATAATTAACCGAATTCAAGCCGGATTTCACAACCTCCGACGCGTAACTCTGGTTGATCCTCAGATCGACCGGCGACTCCCTGTCTTGCGGCGCAAGTCTTTGTCTCGACATCCCACCGCGTATCCGGATCTCGCCCCGCAACTCCGTCTCTTGGCCCAACCACTTCTGCACTTGACGCCGGTTGATGCCGAACTTCCTGGCCGTGGCCCTTTGGTTGCCCGCGACGTTGGCGTCGCCATGGAAGGCGTCCAACACGTCCAACTTGAACCGCAACGAGAACGAGCGTCTCCTGGACAAGTCGCTTTTACCGTTATTGTTGTTGTTATTGCTACAGTCCAGGGGATCCATGTCGCTGTCGGAGCAGCTGCCCGAGGAGCTGCTGTGGCCCCCGTCGTTGGGGCTGGTGGGCAAAGAGGAGAAGGTCTGGTACTTTTCTTGCTTCACCAGAACCTTGGCGACCTCGTGGTCTTCCTCTTCTTCCTCCTCTTCCTCCCCCTCCTCCTCCTCTTCTCGATGCGTTTTCGAGTGCAACAAGAGCAGAGTCGGGGGCGAGCGCAGGTTCTCATTGTAATTATTCGACTCGACGTTATCAATGGGAGATAAGACGTTACCGGTTGGCACTTTAGCGCCGAGGACGATGTTATTGTTGTTAACGAGCTCGTACGGGCTGGATCTTTCGCATTTCACCTTCGGGTGGTTCACGCAGTCGGTGGTGGTACCAGGTGGCGTTAGCGGGTCGATGTTGGCGTACAATTCCGGCGAAGTATAATTATTGTTGCTAATATTGGAAGATGCGACTGTGTAAATCTCACTGGTCGGGTTTTGGTAATATTTGTCATCCTGGTGCTGGTGTTGGTGTTGATGAGGATGGTGCTGGTGGTTGTAATAGTCTACACCGTTCGGCGCCGGTATTAGAATATTCTGGGGCGAGGACGAAGAAGACGAAGAAGAGGACGACGAGGAGGATGACGATGACGACGACGACGAGGAAGATGACAAAGATGGCCCTTGGATGACGCGAGAAGATGAAAGCACCGTCGCGGTGGTAGTGGTGGTAGTGAGTTGCTGCTCGTCGCCGTGCAGTCTAGCGAGACTGAGGTTCAAGGCCGGCGTTACTGGAGTCACGCCGGTGGGCCCTGTGGCGACCATGCTGCTGGCACCATTGTTGCTAATATTACCGCTGCCACTGACATCATCGCAGCATTTCACGCTCGTCGTGCCGTTGTTCTCGGCGCAACTGCTGCGTAAATTCTCCTCGCACTGCAACCATTTCTGTATCTGCCGACGATGGATGCCGTACTTGCGTGCCGTGGCGCGTTGATTACCGCGACAATCGATGTCGTTCCTGTAGGAGTCCAGCACCTTCAGCTTGAACGCTGGCGCGAAGATGCGTCTGCTGCCCATCACGCCGACCGATTTCCGCGGAGGATGGCTCTTCGGGGCAGTTACCATTTTCGCGTCGAGGATCTCGTTGATCCCGTGTGCCATACTATTATAATAAATATCACGTCACGTCACGTCACCGCGAGAACTGGACTGTGTTATACCGAAGCTTCCAACGATCACTGGACTTGATTGGCTTTGCACGTTGCTCGGGCGTTTCGTCGATCAGTTGTAGAAAAATACCGAGCCGAGTTTTCGAAACACAGGAGAAGAATAAGAATAAGAAAAAGAAGAAGAAGAAGAAGAGGAACGGTGGTAGCACATAACGCGTAACATTGCACGAAGTGGCCTGCCTGCGCCGCGCACGGAGTTCCTTTTAGGTCTTGGTAGATGCCGTAACTAATTTTCATCCCCACTATAAAAGCACCCGAGCACACTACACTCCCGAACAACTGCGGCTGTGTGTGCTTCCCACTGAAAACCTTCTTTCAGTATCTCTCTCTCTCTCTGCATTTTACCCCCACCACTTTTCTCCTTTTCACTTCTTGCCTCTACTGGCTCGCTACTTGCTCGCCCCACTCGAAATATTGTGGATACACACGCATATACACACACAGACGCATGGCAAAGAGGAGTTAGATACAGAATTGAGTTCCCGCGTATGTGTGTATGTATATGCGTGACTCCTCTTTGACACGTACGAAGGTTGTGTGAGTGTGGGATTTTTCCCCCACTCGAGAGATTTTGTGAGTGCCACCAGTCATTCCGACGAAAAACGTTTTCTGTAGAGTAGCTTCCCTTCCAACCATCCATCTTTATATATTTCTTTCTTTCTTTCTCTGCCTATTCATCGCCATTCTCTCACTTGTGTGTGTGTGTGTGTTGGTTGGGATGACTTGGGTTTAGCCCCTTGCGTAGGCGCCCCCTTCGCTCTTTCACACCTCCGAAAAGAGATAGAGCCATGTAGAAGAAGGAAAACGATAAAAGAAGATAGAGAAAGATGGAACGCCATTTTGTGCATTCCCTCTTTGTCTACTTCCGTTAATGACGCGCGCGCGGGAAAGAAACGTCACACCGGCGTGACGACGATATTCTTAAGTCGAGTCTCTCTTTCTCGGCGCCATGTTGTCTGCCACGATCGTCTGCCTGCTCGCCCTGACTCTCTTTCAGATTCCTATATGTGCTAGCCAGCATGGAGCCACACCGCATTACAAATGTTTTGGTTCCTCTTTTTTACATACTATTGAATTGTGAAAGAGCAATACGGAATTCTCGATCTCGTTTCGCTTCCTCCGATTATCGGCTAATCGGTTTCCGATGAATTCGGAGCGGTGAGAAGGATTTGATTGGCAGCTGACGGTATAAATAGTTAATGTTTGCAGTCGCAAGTTTCTAGCGTGGCGGTATAATTGCATTTTTTGCTTGATCGTTTTTCTTGGTTAATAGGAGATCATTAAAATTTTGTAAAACATAATTATTTTCAGTTTAGATTTTGTAATATTGAATTATAATCATTAGCATTTTGAAAACGAATTTACCTCGAATTATTTGCAATATTAACGTGGACTATTTCTAGGATTTTCCAAAAGTATTGGTAATATTTATGATAATTAAAATATTTATAATAAAGGAAAATTACAAAAATTGATAAACATCTAACGATCCCCAAAAATTTCTGTATTTATTTCTGTAAAAAAATATCGCGATTTTCGAAAAGTCCAAAAACAGATTATTTCCTTCTGAAACGTTTTTAACCAGGAATCCGCAATTATTTTAAACAATATCATCGGGATTACTTGTTGCTTGAATTTATAGTCATCCAAATAATGGCTTATGTTGTTTTTCGATTGCAATACGGAAACGTCTTGCAAAACAATTTTTAATCTTTTCTACACGGTGTCGAATTCCTTCGTACTCGTGTAAAGTGTATCGACATTCGCATGGAAAAATATGATATGTCCACATAATAATAATTGTGATAGCACTGACGCAAGCGCTATATATGTACACACATACATTTGTACACACTGTAGGCTTCTGCTGTGAGACTATTGTGTTCGTGTAAAGATATTTGGAAATAGAACGCACTATTGGAGGCTTACGTAAGAATTTTAGCACTCGACTGGTAACTGAACGTTCCTTACATCGGCAGTAAGAAGTCTTTTAAAAGACCTTGCGTTCCTTGATAACCTTCTACACTTACTTTATCTATCCGCGCATACACGGTGCACATACGCATTTTTTTAATACTTTCTTTTCTATAAATAACGTCAATCACTTTTTCCTTATATTTATATTCCATATGTATATATAAAACTTTTTCAATTGATTTCACACTCGCATAATATTCTTTGTCATTTGCGACATGTGTTCCGACATATATCTGCCGTTTTCTTTTTTTTTTACATTGCCATAATCTTATCTTTTACTACTTTTCTTTACACGATGCATATTCTGTTAGGTACTTGGCTCACATATGTAGTACACACACCGAGAGTATAAAAACGGCGCTTACGTTATGGCTGCCAAAGGCTGGCCTCGCCCTTTTGCGTGTACCAAACAACTGATAATTATAATTACCAGCGGCAAACATAATTAATAATAATAATAACGATCATTACGCTTACAGTTACCACACATGCTTGGTCTTTACTATAATGTCAATTAAGTTAAAAATTTCCGAGCAACTCTAGAATTTCATTTGAGCGAAAAATACCCCAAACTATAATTTTAGTCTCAAATTGCATTTTTATATACATATCTAACACATTTCCTAAGATTTTCGTGGTTGCTTAGTACGAATATTATTTTCTGATTTTACAATTTCAATATTCGAAATACTAAATTCAATATGGCGACGAGCTTAGAATTCCTAAAATGCCAATTTCGACCTTTTCCTAACCTCACTCTCGATTTTAGATCCTCCATCTTGGATTTAAGGGTTTCCAGTTGGAAATTCCGATCCATCGACATCAAAAACCTCTAAATTTGAATTACTAACCGTTTGAGTGCCAGAGGTTTTTTTTGTTTCGAAATAAAAAATTACCAAGCGACGCAATAGCGCTCTTTTCATTCCTCATTTCAAAATGGTGGCACTTTTGGACATGGAACGGAAGAAGCGCGATTGCGCCGCTCGGCACTGAAACGGTTAAGGAAATTTCCCATCGCGCGACACTTGGATGCGAAATTCTAAAAATTGAAGCTTTCGTTTTCAAGTAAAATTTCGGAACCTTTATTTTCCAAAAGAAGTACGTGACTTTCTCGGCTTTCTGTTAGTGGGTTTTCCCCATTATCTGCGATTAATAATAAAACATGTGGAATAGGAAAAAAGGGTTAGCTGCGCGGAGATTGTTTTCTAGGAAACAGTCAAGTGCGACTTTTCTTCTACGTCAATGTTTTGTGTGGTTTGAAAAAAGGTTACACGTACAGGGGTCGGCATACCCGACGAAGACCTCAGTATGAGGTCGAAGAAAAGGAGAGAGGGGGAGCGAGCGAAAGAGGAGGAAGGAGGGAAAGGAAAAGAGGGGTTTCGCTTTCCAGGAATCGCTTTTGTGGTATAGTCGATTTATTACTTCCAAGTAGTCTCATTAAGTTTATAGTATGTCCCCGGTATTCCTCAGCAGGTAAAACGAGGATATTTATTCTTACTGGTCATTACTGGCGCCCTCCCCCTCCCTCGCCCCCTTTTTTGTACCGTTATAGGAAATTAAAGTTTCCAAGTAACGAGCGCACATTTTACTTTCGTTACTTTCAAGTCACTCCCCAACTTCCTTTTTTTTTCACGAAAACTCGGGACATCCGTTATCAAATTCGATACGTGATGTTTTGACGATATGAAACACACACACATAGAAATATATGAAAATTCAATATGACGGCAGCCAAATTTTGAAAAATAATTGGATTCTTATGAAAATCATTACCTTAAGGTTTTATATAAATTAAATAAATTATCGGGAAACAGCGAAATATATATTTTAGTGTAATCAATCGAAATTTCAGATAAAAATTGTATACAATATAAAAGTATAGCTAAGCATTAATTTATAAAATATTTATTAATCACTATACGTATGTGTATAGACATATATCGCTATAGATTGAGATCATGTTGTTTTTGTGGCGTGAGCCGACAGTTAATATGTTTAGTTTAGCTACACTGCGCCTTCTGCAATGTTGCCATATCCTTGCACGTAGGCAGCAACGGTACGAGCCGTGACGCAAGTTTTCACGAGAGATGCCGACAAAGAAACCTCGTAAATTTTCTCACTTCTCGTATAGTTAAATAAGCGGAATCTTTTGACAATAATCCAATTCATGAAGAATCGATTGAATTTCGAGTTCGAGCAATCCCCCCCCTTCCCTCGGCACCTGCGAAAATGTTCTCCTAGGATTCCCCTGGAAAAATTTACACTAACGTATACATTTACACTACCCGTTTTTTCATGTTTCACTGCACAGGTATTCCAATGTGACTCATCGTTGGGGAATTTTAAACGTTTCAGGGACCTTCGTCTAATCTCGTAAAAGTTCGTATAATCGAGTGTATAATTTCTAAATTTTAATTGAGGAAAAAGAACAGCGAGTTCCCGATTTCCGGGAATTTGGTGATCTTTTATTCAAAGCTCTTCGAGCGTGTGTGTGTGTGAGAGAAAAAAACGTGTGTGTTTACGTAATTTCCGTAAAAGAAGTGACATAGTAAACATAAACATCTATATTTATGTGCAAAATACGAAGGAAAGACGACATCCAAGTGGCCTCTAAATATATGGAATCCTTAATTGTATTTTTCGTAACGGGGAACTTGAACGTCGTGGAGTTTTAATCCGTTTCATATTTATTAGGAATTATCTCCGAGATTTGAAATATTATTTTCTACTTTCATGTTTTTTTTTTCTTCAAAACGAAAATTGAGATAGATTTTGTTTTTTTTTTGTTTCACGCTTATATTTCAAATATTTCGGAATTTTTCGAAATATGTATATTTTAAAAAGTGTCTAAAATTTGTATTCCAGGAAAAATGTTGTAAATTGTAGGAAATTTCGGAATCGTTAGATTTACAAAGTAACGATAAATATGGAAAAAAGATAATCTCAAAGATTTACTAGATTTCAATTATCGTCGATACCGATAATATTTTTCAATTAATACGAGACTTTCCGATTTCGTAACGATACAGAATCAAGTAGTCTTTAATTTGACCTTCAAGGCCATCGGTTATTAATAAGTTCATGCCATCGTGGTGTCATAGAGTGGAATTATGGATTGCAACATTATTTCACGGTACGGATTGCAACTTTTACATAAAAAATGCAGAATAACGATGAAACGTGCAGTTTGTAAGGCGACAAGTGTAAATGCAAGTTCAAAAACTTTTGCAACTATCAGTCTCTATTTGTAGATTTCACAACGAGTTTCGTCATTCTTAGCGGAAAAAGTCATAAAACTTTTCAAAAATCCTTCGGCGATGTTTTCAAGATCATATAAGGCTTATCTTTTTTTTGTAACCAAGATTATCGGCGAGGGATTACGTGCATCCCAGGATGGCATAATCGACAAATAAAAATGTGTGCATTGATATGAAGTTCAAGTGACGTATATTTTTTTTGGTTAATAATAAAATTGTAGGTCACGTATTTACGAAATTTCAAAACTTGCATGAAGAGCTGATTTTCGTAGATATTGGTTGCTAAACAAAATGTGTTTTGAAAATAAAAAAAAACAATAGAAAATTAAGTAAAGAATATTATCTAAAAACTGAACTTCCATCGCGCTAATGTATTTCAGTTGTACTTTCATGGGAGTTATCCCGACTCCTAGAAGGAAAAAACTGTAACGCCAAAAAATGATTACAGGATGTAAAGCTGAACATTACTTTCATTCATGGAATGTATATACCGTGCAAGTGTATTGGTTAATAGGCCTTTGCTTCCAATAAATTTGTAAGAGCGTGGGCACGAGAAGATACTCTTAAGAATTCTCTCCTTATTTTTTAAATCGTCCTTCAATACCTCCGAGTCATAACAACTACAATGCTTGTAACCCCTTTCAAACCCTCATTTTCATTCCTACATTCTAAAAATCAAATACATACATAGGAGTTCCCAATGCCTGCCAACGTGCTCATGTATACACACACACACACACTGATGCGTGCAAATGCTAACAAAATTATAGGCAACGAATTTAACATATATCCTATAAACATTAATTTGTTTCGTAATGTTACTATATTTCTAACAAGAAAATATTTTTATATAGTGTGTAATTTACATATTTGCAACTTAAACGTATGATCGAAGTCTCGGTAATCATTTAAACAAAAAGTGTAAATTTCGAAACGTCTTTATCCAGTCGAAATCGCATAAATGCATCCTTCTTAAGAAAAACAATACCTAGGAATAAATTTATCACAAAACGTATGCAACATGTATACACACTGAAAGTGTATTTCATATCGAGAAATAATCACGTTTAGACCCACAACGTGCGCGCCAGTATGGCTGGCATCGCCGTCGTCGTTTCAGTTGGTGTCCTTGGTTCGAAGGTAGGCGCAGCGACCGAGGACGTGGCAACGTAGCCTCATACCTCTCCCCTCTTTTGTCCGTCAGCCGGTCTTGCCAGACAGGGTGTCGCCAGTTCGGTCGGCTCTGGTCGTTCGAGTATAGCAAAAAGGGGGGTCGAGGAGTAGATGCGAGAGGGAGAGAGACGGAAAGATACAAAAAGACGAAAGGGGGAAGAGGGAAAAGAACTTTGAGTCGGAGGAAGAGGAAGAAGAAGAGGGAAACGGGGGGAGGGGAGTTCTTACACCAAGGGATTCAAGTTGGAAGGGTAAAGAGAGAAAGAAACTGACAATAAGAGAGAGAGAGAGAAGGTTCTTTTATGGGTGTATGCACATGTATAAGGTGTTTCTGTAGTGACGCCGAATGCATTCACACCTTATGCCATGGAGCCAATTGTAGTAAACAAGATTGTCGACTTCATGATTTCTTCATCGATAATTTCGATAACTTCGGGGTATTATGTACTCGGGAGGGAGGGCAACCAAAGCTTATCTTCTTCTCTTGAATAAAAAAATTTCCTTGAAACTCGCTGGCAATAAATAATTTTTGGATTCGGGAGGAAGTTCCGTTGCAAGTGCGCGTACAAACTGTCCCACCGAGTATGTACCGGCTCTTGTATATTATATAGGATCGGTCGAGGACCTACATTCACGCGAGTAGCCAGCCATGTTTGAAAACTCGCGTCTCTCTGGAATGTAGCCCCTAAAGAAAGAGAAAAGATAGTCTCTCACTCCTTTTCCTTCTCTTCGTATTCCCTCTCGCCGATGGAAGAATGAAGTGAAGTGAAGCCTTCTCTCTCCCTCCCCTCCCCCCCTCTCTCTTTCTCTCTCTGGTATTTCTTTCTTCTCTATCTCCTTTTAAAACCTTGTCGAACGCCTACCTACACCCCTGCAAAGTCCCCTCTCTTTAATGGCATGCCTTGGCGCCCCAAATGGTCGCGTAACCAGAGACGTGGTCGCACCAGACTTCTCGGCGCCCAAATGATGTACGTTTTGTTCATTCCGTCTCTCTCCCTCTTTCTCTCCGTCTCCTTCCTTCCTTCTTTCTTTCCCAATGCTTTTTTTTCTCTCCCTCTCCTTCTCATGCACTTTTCTGCAGCATATTCTCCTTATGTGTAGAGACTTCCAGTCTCGAACTCCTTTTTCATTCTTCCTTTTACTCGAAGAACCACGTTCGATGTATACATGGAACTACGTAGGAGAACGAGAAAAATATATTTCTAACTTCTATTTCCTTCGAGTATCTCGCAAGACGGCTGCTCTTTTTTTTCGAGAAGAGGGACAGAGAGGGAGAGATTGTGCGAACCTTTTATAACTGTACACGTATACCGTGCGCTGGAGTGAGTGTCACCCGTTTTTGGAAGCATATGTGGATCGGATTGGACCGAACCTAACCTTTTTTTTGGTTACTTTGCAAAGGGCATTTTTTCAGGATTGGGATTTCAGTTTGTTAGGAATTAAAATTTTTTATAACCTTTCTCATAGGAATTTGTTATACGTAGATATTTATTATTTTTTACATTTTTTAATTTTTTAATGATTACTGAAGGGGTTAGAGTATCGATAAAATTAACCAAATATTTCCAAAGTTATATATTTGTACCGTAGGAAAGTCTAAAATTTGGAGTGTCTTATCTACGACGGCTTGAAATCTCCGAGTTATTTTTATCACTGTGATATCTAACGATTATAATTTCGATGGCGGGCATATACAGGGTGGGCTATTTCAATCGGGATGGTAAATATACAAACATTTCCACGCTTACAAACTTAAAAATATAATTATTTTGTGGTGTAACGAAAGAAATCGAAATCCGCGACGTAGATAAAAATATGAATAGCTTAGTCCTGGAAATGAATTTCAGCCGGTAAGCAGCTGAGACTCGAAGTTTACAAATATCCCCCCTTCCCTGGCTCTCGACAAGAAAATGTAATTGGATCACAATAATTTTCCATGTAAGAGAACATTAGTCACGTAGGAAATGTTTCTCAAGATTAAGCAAATGATTTATTGAATAATCTGGTCGTAAGACAAGTGGGAATATGGAAATATCGATACGAAACATGGCCGCATGTGTACACATTATAGGCAATATTAACCGGAGGAGGGTATTTATCATTTTAGTTGATATATGAAAAATAATAATCTGTAGTTAGGGTTATCTTGTTATGTTATGATTGCTCATACATGTAATGCAGGAAAAAAAGGAGCTGAAACAGTTCAACTTTCTTGTTCTTACATTTACATTTCAATGTTGAGTACTTGAAAGCATATTCTATCTATCATAACGTGTTACATAAAATTAAAACGCACGGAAACATTCGAAACACTTGCAATTGCGAAAACCTTAATACGGAATGTTAGTAAGGTTTCAACACACACACAAACAAATCCATGTGTAAGTGGGAAAACGCGTTTCATGTACACATATACACTCATAGAAATATTCAAACGCTTAGAATAAAAATATCCATTAAAATATGAAATGTACTTGTGTTTACACACACACACGTGTGTGTACGTATGTGTGAAACCAATGGTAGTCGAACCTAACGTTTATTTGCGTGTAATGCCGCTGCTAACCGGGGGAGAGATTGCAGTGGACGCACGTGTGTTCATTTACAGGGACACATACATGCGTAAGTGCATTTAAAATTTTAATGGATATTTTTATTGTGAGCGTGGAGTGTATTCCTATCGGTATGTGTGTGTTTGTGTAAGTACATGAGACGCGCCATTATTAAGAGTTACACGTACACGCGTTTACTTGTGTGAACAGATACCAAGCGACTCCGCGCGCGTATATGGGTGTGTTTATAAGAGGGGAATTCGCGCGCACGGTGTGTGTATGTGTGTAGTGCCTAAAGCGCGTTACACTTTATTCGCCATCCTACTCGTCTGCCCACGTAGGATCCCAGAAATATACTTCAGTGTAGGCGGTCAAACAAGAGACAGACGGCGCCTACCTGTAAGTAAGTAAGTACGTATACCTGGTGACCAACTGCCTAATCTCGTTAGACCCCTTCTTGTCTATCGCATCCCAACAGCAAATCCCCTTATACTCGAGAAGTGGAGTAGAAATCATGGAAACGGAAAGCGTCTGGCTTATTTCCGTTTGCTTTTCCACTTACCACCGATTACCATCGAAAGTTAACCGTCCGTAACCAGAATTTTCTTCTGGTGTTTGGCGAAAAGGTAAACAGTCGAAATTGAGAGAATACTAACAAGTTGATAATTTTTATTTGGGATGATTGTTACTAAAAAATTACTATCAATTAAAAATGCCACTCCAGAAACTGCTTTTTTGGTTTAGCGTCTTTGTTGAGAAATAAAAAAAAATCCATTTTTTAAATAAATTTATTTAAGCAATTATGGTTATTCTTTTGTTATTAATTATAATTTTGTTAAAAATGTTGTAAATTACAATATTGCTAAAAATTACTATTTTGCTCTATTTTCAAATTCAAGTTAAGTTCGAGTAGAAATCATATTAATTAGTGATTACAAGCACTGTAACGTAGTGATGGAATAATAATAAAGCGATTATAACTAAAAAATGATGAATAAACAAAACACTAATAGCGAGATTGGGTTGCCCCAAAAGTTTCTTTCGTTTTATCAGTGAATGATACATACACATTGCACAATAGGTGCAGGTCGCGAAAGAAACATTTTGGGACAACCTAATACAATGTAAATGCATGAAGGATTCATTAGAATGTAACGTGAATGTTTTCTTTTGGAAAGTTTTCCTAACTTTTGACACCTTTCTCATCGCCTGAAATAAAGCTGCTTCCAACACTAGCGTAAACTAACTTGGATCATTGAAGTGTTGACTTCCATGTGTGTCCTAACTTGAATCTTTCCACAATAATTTCATAACACAATGTCTTGTGTAAGTTCAGTTTCGAATTGTAAATGATAAACTGTAGAGCATTAATAAGTTAAATGTCGAGTAAAGTGTACACACTGTAATTATCTGTAATCAAGACTTCAATGGGGCTGCAGGGCTTCATGTTTATTGTTGGTATACAATACGTTTTCTGAAGTTTTCATTTTGAAAATTGATAATGTGGAATTTAAAAAAAAACAGAATATTATTTATCTAGAAATCCGGTTTTCTAAAATTTCAAACAATTTTCGAGAAAGTTTCTTTTGAAAAAGAAATTGAGAATTTAATAGTACAGCTATTATAAAAATTTAATTTGAAAGACTATAGCTGCTAAGTTTAAAATCACGATCCCTCCAATTATTTTTTCCCATTTCCTATTTTATTATTATTATTTTTATTATTTTCCAATCTTCCTTTCACTTTGAATTATCATTTCTTAATAATGGTCAAGCAAAAACAAAAATATCTAATTTGGAGGTTATGTTCTAGGAACTCCAGGCCATTTCTGAAAGAATGTCCAAGTCCTATTACGTGTCATTTGGAGTAACGCGAAAAAAACCGTTACTCGTTTAAATCTTTACCCGGGTAAAACATTTTGAATTATTTATTATACCAAACTGGTAAACTTTTATTAAAAAAACTGCATATTTCTTTACCCCCACCCTTCGATTCACGATTTCACAAAATGTGTATAAAAAATGAACCACAATTTGAAATTCAAATATCGATACTCGACAATGTAACCTGCAATCGACCGCGGCATACGCAACACACACACACTCACAAAATCTACAATTCCTCAATATGAATTTGAAAAAGGCTCTAATCGTCAGTAAATCCTATGCAAACAAAAAAGGTGCGGTTCAATTAAACATACAAAGGAATAAACATAAGAAAACAATGTAATACAGCTGTAGATTTACGTACCTCGTTATCTTATCATATTAAGTTGAAGGCGTATCGAGGTTGATGCCATGTGTTTGCTTTTCATATTATTACGTACTACAAATAAATAACAAACCGCTACATTGTTTGAAAATATCAATTCCACACTATTTTATGAAATAGACATTCCCTTTTAACGAATCCTTCCTTTGTTTGTACTCCTTTCCTTCCATGGCTTCAAGTACGTTACTATGAAGTAGCAAGTATCGATTCTAAAATTCCGGATGAACGTAGAAACGAGTGTGCTTTGAATATAGGCACGGACGCCATGTTGCACAATATGTAGATGCAGAGCCACTTTATCGACTAGAACCGTGCGCGGTTGGTTGGTTTTCTTTCTTTATAAGGTACGTATCCGTATCACTAGTACGCATATGCAAGGTACGAAGAAGGAAGTACGCGATAAGCGCCTTTTAACTCCTGTTTTACCTACCGAAGATCGTTATTTTGTTTTTCATAGAAAGCTTCGATGAAAAGCTTCGACGTGAAGTTTGCCACTTGCATTGGAAGCTTATAGTTTATGGTTTATTAATTCCCTCCGCGTACCTGGGACGTGTGCCTTGTTTGCAATTATTCAAATGAGTTACGGGTGTTTAATTATCTGTACAGTTTGCGTTATATATGGTCACTAGTGTAGGCAAACATAACCTTACATATCGAAACTAATGTAAGTAGTTCGGGTCCACTTGAGTTGTAGATGGCGATACTATCGTTTGTAGCCTATTAATTTCTAAGCGTCGTGATTTATCGTAATTTCAAATTGTGAAAGTTTTATTAAAATTGAAATAATTTACACACAAATGGTTCCTAAATCAATTTCGAATATGTCTTTTTAATACAAATGTGTTCGAAAATTTATTGCTTGGCAAAGAAATTGTCGATGGGAGTCTCATAAATTTCTTTAATAAGCGAATAATAATAATAATAATAACCCTGTTTGGAGACAGTTTCAATTTATAGACAGCTCCGCCCATGTTGGACGTCAATTTCACAGAACAGATTCCAAATTTGACTGAAAAAAAGTATATATGGTGATTTCAACTGTTACAATAATTAAACGTAGTATCAACCATATACTATATTTCTAGTAATTTTAACTGTATCTTAAATTACTCCCACTATTTTCGTGATCGAATCAACCAGAAATTAAATAATTGCCGCCTTTATTTTTTTCGGTGTATGGTTGCGTAATGCTTCGAGTCTCATGCAGAGTGGAACAAGTTCGGTGGCGTGAATTTCTGCCACTGCGTGTTACATATATAACAACAAGAGTACCTCATGTCTTAAATTGGATTTAATTAAATCAGATGATCTTAATTTAATTAAACTATTCCACGTCTTTTGTGATATTACGTGACCTAGGAATTTCCTTTTTCCTTGTTGACGTTATTGTTATTATTACTACCACTTCTACACTAGTACTACTACTACTGTTATTATTATTATTATTATCGTTATTATTATTAATAATGTCGCTAAAACGTTATAACTTCTTTGGCACTGCTAAATAAATAAGATATGAATTAATATATAAATAAAGAGGATGTCAAACACAGGAAGGAAACAAATATGAGGAAAGATAAGCAAGAAGGCACATAATTTTATCATTATTTAATTATTAAAAAACATTCGGTATATAAATAGAGTACAAATACATGTGACATGATATGTTGTATATTTATCATCCTTCTAAGAAGGTTTATATACTAATATCCGTTGCGATATATATTATATATACATAACTCTCTTTTGTTCCTCTAATTATCGTGTTCATTTCGTTTTGTTGATATTTCCTTGAATCGAGCTCGCAAGGGATATGAAAAATAGTAGGAGATACAGCTATGTGTCGATATGTTGCTTCTTGTTTCTATGTAATGTTTCCTTATCATTGTTCAAGTATTGTTTTAAACCAGCGGTTCTCAACCTCCCCTCGCAACCGCAAAACCCCGATCCCTTATAACACTCTTACGCGTGACACCGGTTGCGAATCGGTGGTTTAACGATTAACAACAAAAAAAAATATAGGGAACGTAAAAAAAAGTACTTGAAAATCCCCTAACGAGCCAACATCAGCACCTTAACCGGAATTTCTTATCACTCCACACCCAAACCACAAAAATTGCTTCGAAAAAAAAAAATAAATGTTTAACCGTTTGTTGCATAGCTCTCTCTTTCTCTCTCTCTATATATATATATGTAGGTTATATATTAATTATCTCTAATTATATTTTAAAATTTTAACTACATAATAAGGCTTTTTTTAAAAATCACATGAAAATTTATTTTATTCCAAAGAAAGTCATTGAAAACAATGTCATTTTTAGAAAAAAAATCATTTTTAAAAAAATTTGACTAATAACGACCTGGAAAAATATATTAATTTATGTTTCTTGGGATAATCGTGAATCTACTCTCAGATTTTGAAAATTCAAAACCGAATTCGAAAATGGAAGAAAATGAGAAAAATCTGACAGCAAATTCCAAAAATGCAGAAACGGTTCGCGAGAATAATTAATGCAACAAAGGGTTAATTAAATTCCATTCCTTTTTTATATATATATTTTTTTAAATGTCAATCAAGAATTTTATGAAAATTCCACTTTTTTGCAACAAGGTGAGCGAAGCAGATTTTAGGAACGGAATTTGAAAAAAATGCTGCAGTTGTCGAGTACTTTCGCCTGTTCCATTCGAAATTGTCAAAAAGAGCAACAGTGCATGGAAATGAAATGTTTCTTTTGGGCCACTGATAAAATGGAAACGACACGTTGGTGTCAAGTAATTCGAGGTATTTAGGTCCAGCCAGCGGCACAGGGGCCAATTAATCTTGAGCTAGCTAAATGCTAACTCAAGATTACGTGCTACGAATTATCTTATGATATCCGAAAGCGAAGTACGTCAAGATCGGACATCGTGAGAGGATTCTTGATTAACCGTTAGTTAACGACTAGGAACCAATTGACCTTTGATGTGCCGACTGGGATTGCCGTGAGAAATTTGTCGAGGGAAAAATTCATTTTCCAAAAAAAAAAAAAACAGGAATTTGGTTTTTGTATTAAAATGACACAAAATCCAAAGCAGAATTTTTTTCATAGTCATTGATTATATATAATTTTCTTATCACTCCTTTAATCACTATTATGTAAATTTTCAATTACAATTTAATATTTAAATAAATTAATTTTGACTGTAATATTAAAATTTTGAGATATTATAAATTAAAAAAAAATAGAATTCTCAAATATTGAAGAAAATAAATGTATAATATTTTTAATATTTCACAATTATTTTTTTTATAACATTATTTTTTATAAAAAATTTGTTCCAGTCTGGGAAAGGGAATTCCCCTGGAATATATTATGGAAAATAGATTTTAGGGGATTTATTCAATATCATGGGGTTTCGTGTCATTTTTATACACGTGATTGGAAACAATATCACTGAAATTCTTATTGTTTGTGACAAAAGAGGGTCCAACAGTCACTTACAGTAACTTTTTTGAGATACAAGTTAATCTGTAAAACTGAGTAACGTGTGACACTTGAGGGAAAAGTCGAACTATTTATAATTTCAGCCTTGATTTTGTTTTTCGTGTCTCTTTAGTAGAGATTAAAAGAAATATTTCTGTCCCATTGTTACTCTTTCCACTCCTTCCTATTTTTAGCGAACAAACTTTAAAGCTAAGAAAGCTAAATTTTAGTTAACATAATTATTAAAGCAGTTAAATCTTAGCACAGGAAACTATGAACTTTGAGTATTACGCTTATAAAAAAAATGAATCTATGGAAAAAAAATTTGCATGATTATGTCTTGGATGTTTCAAATAAAGGTGAAGTTTGGAACGGTCTTAGTTATATTCCAAAGTGAGCCAGAGCAAAAATTTTGCAATTTTCCTAAACTTGCGAAGTTCTTCAAATTTTTTTTGCCCGTGTATTTTATTTTTCTGCAATAAAATTACAGAAAAAAATATTTTTAGTAAATTATAAACGAGAATATTTTTAATTATCATTTTGCAATTTTTTTATTATCCACGTTTAAAATTTAAAAACTTAAACACGGTGAGTTTAATTAATAATTTTCACGTTAAAATTTAAAAATTGGAATAATAATTAAATTTTAAAAAAAAAGGTTAATAAATTTTAGATCTACAAGAACGTCCCAAATTTCACCTGTAAGTTAATAAATTTAAGAAGCAGCCTTTGACGCTAAATATGAGAACAAAAATCGTTCTGTTCTATTTTGCTTTCTTTTTCCGAGATTTTCGCTTTCGTTCCACTCCATTATCACTTCCCATCAATTTTGATCTAGAATAATTTCCGCAATTTCTCAAAAATCTACTTTTTCTTACTTTCCTTCTCTTTCCTAGAATAAAAAGCATGCTTTCTACTTTGTTCCTTAAAAAAAAAAATATCGCCTATGTTCTAACTTAAGAAAACGTCACTTAAAAAAATCTACTGTATATCCTATAAACTAAATTGATTCGTTAAAGATATTTCTTTTATTAGTCAAGCGTGAACCTTTAAATATAATATTTACTTGCTAGTCTTGACGTAGGTTACAAGTCATTCGGTTTCTCAGGAAACGAAATTTTATCTCTTGCAGCTGGCGGTTTTTTTCGAGTTTCTTCCGTTCAATTGCATCTTCAATTTCAGCGCAAAGGAAAGTTGTTCCAAATGCAGTTGAATGAAAAGAAGGTATTTAAGGTTCGTGAGCGTAAAATAAAGGCCAGTGCGAAAAACGAGGAAAATAAATAAATATATAATAACCAAATAATTATCAAGGATTCTTTGACGTCACAAGAAATTTTAAATGTCACACATGACTTAAAAAAATCACAAATTAAATTATTATATTTTCACTCAATATAATTTGGTAATATACTGCAACGTTAAATATTCCTCGTCTTTTCGTGCCTATTTTTTATACTCTTGCAGCCTTAACTGGAAAAAGTAACAATTAAAAATCCGAAGGATGTAAACCCTGATCCTGTGGATCGTAAAAATTGAATTAGCATCCTCCTGGTTTTTAATCACCAACAACTGGCTCGCTTTGTTTATGTAAAAAAAAATGGAAAAATAGAAGAGTTTAAAATTTCATTCCCGATGATCCTTAAAATATTGCAGTGGGAATCCTTGCAACCCAATCAAAAGTAGTTTCAATGATGAATTATAAAGAAATGATAGAAGATTATTTTGAGAAAATGGATATGTGCGTATGTTGGTTTCTTTGTATGTGTGTGTATGTATTTATGTGTGCGTGTGTGTATATATCTTTCCTTAAATAAATGACACATGACGCGAAATCATTACAAAATTGTAATGTTTCATATGTGTTTGTCATCTTTCTCATATAAAATGATTAAAATATCTATTGCAACCTCAATCATGACACAAAATCATGGTACGAATGTGTTTTGCCACTCTCTTCTTATAAAAAATTTGTAAACAGTATCTTTGTCCCGGAGATCTCGGTGGTATGGAAAAATTTCAAAAATGGAAACCTTTTTGTATTTTATGGACAACGTTATTTTTTTAAAAACTACCTTCGCTGACAGAATTTTATACCTGAAATGATATTTGATATGGAAATTTTTTTATAAATTTCTAATTCTAATTAGTTTTAAAAAAATCTCCATTTATAAAAAATTTCAGTATACAACGAAAATGCTTTGTTGTTACAAAAAAGCTCCTTTGTTTTCTTTCCCTTATCGCAAATATTTTTTTGTGAAAGAAAAACATAACTTGAAAAGGAGATTTTTGTATGATGATCAAACGCATTTTCTGATTGTCTAAATCCTTGTTTTTTTAACCCGTACAATTACTCACTTTATTATCGTTTCACTTCGCTCGAGGAGTATTTAAAAAAGATTAATAACGTTTCTTGGAAAGTATTGCTTACAATAAAATACGATTTCAGATGTTTCACAATTTTTGAAATAACATTCTGTCAGCACTGGAACCCCAGTGGAAATAACGTTGTTTTCAAACGAAAGAAATCTGGATTCTTCTGGAACGTTTGGTACAAATAAAGAAAGTTATTGTACCTCGAAGTCATTTTTCGTGGATTGAATTACCGTGGTAATTCAAATACAGAAACAGAAGGGTCATAAAATAAGTCTCCATTATAAATGCAAATAGTTGTGAAGTTACGCAATTATTTCTGTTTATACCACTTGAAATTTTCAATAAGACTTCAGATTTCGTTAAACAAATACTTTTTTTTCCCTCAAAAGCAAATTTTAATTCTGCAAAATAAATTCATTATCTGGATTTCAAGAAAATTGCAATAAAATCAACAAAAAGTTCCTTCGACTGATTCCAGATCCCATTTTGAGAGTCATCTCGCATTTTCCATACCTTTCCTTGATCATCCTAAGACCCTCTCGACACCAAATTTTATACGAAGAGAAGAAGGAAGTGTTTTTGGAAATGTTTATATGAATATGAAAGTTATGAGTATATCGTTAAATTGTCAATTCATGTAAGAAACCTGGTTGTCACGGAAAAGTTTGTGGAAATATTGCCGCAAATGGAATGTTCCTTGTACAGAAATACCTGCTAGCAAGGTTGGGGTCCAATAAACCCCAAAATTTGGCGCTGTCCTTCCCAACTGTTTTTCCGCGTTCCTTTTCTTTTCTACCATTTTGCTTTGAAATTTCTTGAAAAAAAAGTCTTTTTGCTACATATGTACTCGCTTTAAAAACGATCTCAGGGCATCATTTTGCGTGGCGTCAACCATTTTTTCATATAGTAACAGAAAATTGTTGAGATGTAGATGAACACCAAAAGTGCACATGTAACTCCCAATGTTAAAACTGATGTTTTCGTTGGACACGGTTCCACGATTGTCACAGTTTTATCTGGAAAAGAAAATTTTTTTTTATCACATTAAAAATTTGAGGAAGTTAAAGTTATTTAATATAAATACGTTGCAGAAGAAAATCGTGAAAATTGGTAATTACAAATAATACACAGTCACTAAAAATAATAATACTAATATAACAATACTTGTAACACTGAATTAGTATTGCAAAACTAGAAAACAGAATTGATTAGTACGAAAATAATTTAAGTCGTATTTTTTTTAACTTGATATGTTTCAAAAATTTAATACCGTAATTTTTACCTTGTAATACAGTAATTTTTTTTGGTGAATTTTGCTTTTAAAAGCTGATATTCTTTTAGGATTCAAGAAATTCATGGGAAATACTTTTGAAATATAAATTAAAATAAATTTAAAAAAATAGATAAATCGCTTTTTGCGAATAAAGGCAACATTATAGTTTTAAAAAAATCAGCTACAACTGTCGGCTTGCAAAAAATTATAAAACGACTTTATAAATAGTAATTACTGTTTACAAGAGTGATTTTATTAGGCACAAAAAATGGAATAGGTTTTAAAATTTGAAAAACAGCGAATATTCTCTATTTATAATCTCTTCAAGAGACATTTTATAGGTAATAAACTTTAGCAGTTTCATAGTTTCATAACGTAGTAAAAAAAATCATGTTAATGATGACTAGAAAGATGGGAAATAAAAATTCGGACGATTTTTACCTGCGTCGTTGAAATCTATGCTGGAATCACTCTTCAAAAATTCAGATTGCTTTTCGTCCCCAAAGTCCAATACCAGAATTTCTTGAGACAGCGTCATGTCTTCATCCTTCTCTTCAGTGCCATTGGTGATGCTTCTTCGACGTCTCTTACCCCAAGATTCGACGGATTCGCGTCCCCATTCGCAAACAGCCTAAAATTGAAAAAAAAAATGGAGAAAATGCAAATTAAAGTATGGTAATTAATGTAGAGTAATTTCAAAGTCTGATTATTACTTTTGCGGTAAAATAATAATACTGTCCCTAAAATATTTATTTACAATATAAATTTTGTATAAATTGTATGATACATATTTTTATACAAAATATTAATACAAAATTTTTACCAGAGATCGATAATATTTAGGAATTTCGGAGCGTCCGGAATTTGGAGTTTATTTTTTATTTTGTTGAATTTTTAATGAAATTCCTTACATGAAATTTCAAATTTCTCAATATTTTAGGGATTTCATTTTTTATATTAGGACCGATGGTTTATCGACATATTGAAATTAACGATTATTTCTGAGTTTCTTCTGGTTCCTGAACTTTCAATAATTTCTCGTAACATTTAATATGCCATTTCCCTCCCCCACAATTTCAGCGGAAAAACTTTTCGAACGCATGCTGAATAAACAGTAACGCATGTAATTCTACGAAAGCAGGAAAAGAATGAGTCACAATGAAAAAGTTTCATTAAAGAAAAAGTATCGTGTATCTTCTTCTTACGATTAGTAATCAGACCAGGTCGTGTGATTCGAATACTACACGCATACGCATGCGATTGCGATTGCACAATAAGATGCAATTTTTGGAATGTCACTTCGTACACAAAGTGACGTCAGTGAATGTACCTATACCGGCTATTTTTCTCTCATAGCCTCCTTTTAATTATTTTTGTCACATGCCACGTGTATCTGATTTTAAATTATTGCACGTGACTAATGCTCATTCTTTGCAGTTAATAAACACCTAATGCATCTAACAATAGCTCCTGAATTTTTCTTTCTATTTGTCATATGCTTTCTTTGAGAACTTTATTTTAAATTTGGATCCTTCATTTTTTTTAAAATTCATGATAAAGTGCAGAAATATCCGAAATAATGGGATGGAAATTGTGAGAGTGGGAGGATTTGACGAAGGGGTAGGTCCAATTCGTTTTTGAAAATTTATAGGATTTATATAATTCGACACGTGTCAGTTGCATCCGATTTTAAACAATCACACGTGACTGAACGCTCATTCCCTGCGGTTGATAAACATCTGATACATCTAACAACAGGTTCTGAATTTTTTCCTGTTCGTCATATGCTTTCTCTGCGAGCTTTAATTTATATTTGGACCTTTGACGTTTTTAAATCGATGACGAAGTTCAGAAGCACTCGAAGAAATTAGAAACGTTCAAGGTGCATTTAAAAAATAATGAAATAAATCTTGTGCCATTTTTTTTTAATTTTCTTAATTTCTAGGAAAATTGTTTTGACACAAAAATGTAATTTCAATATTGGCGATCTGATACTTGTTGAAAAAACAAACAAAAAAAATAAATAAATTTGAATATTAATAAATACGTAATTATAATTTAAAGAGAAAACTTACTGGTTCGCAGGGTCCGAGGCAGTATTTCACGTTACATTGGAAAATCACTCCATAAGATTCCGTGAATCTGAAAGCTTCGTATATGGACTGCAATGCATTTCCATCAGGAGTGAAGCTTGGAAATATCGATGGGTCGACTGGACACCTGAAATATAAGATGCAATATTGAAGGAAAAAAATCGCAGGTAAAATTTTACACTAAAAACAAGTCGTTTGATTAATGTTATTTTGTTAATTCCTTTTAATATAACAAATGCTCAATTTTTTAAAATCCTATTTTTTCTTTCTGGACCAAAATGAATTTTTTACTCTACTAAATTTCCTGCTAATTAATGAACGGTGTATTTATAAGCACAAATAATTTATTCGCATGCGTCTTGCAAAATAATAGAACAGATTAAAAACACCTGTTTCCTGTCCGTTTCTATTTTCTATTAAATTAACGATACAGATGTTTCTGAATCCACGTTATCTTCTTAAGATGCATTCAAATAAATCGTTCGTCTTTTGAAACGCGTAGTTTGCCAGTTTGATGGTTTATTTGTTATATCAATAAACTAGTTTTCTTTCAAATAATATTGCTTTGAGACAAAGCTTCCGAAGAAACCTGTTTATTCGTAAAAAAAGACTTTCTTGGAATTTCAGTGGTGACATTTGATTATTAAAGAAACTCATCAATATTTATTTACTATTTTTGATGTAGAGTCAGACTATCACGCGCAGCAAAAATTCACAGACAAAATATCGCATGGGATTATATTGTAATTCATATTAAAATATACAAATCTTGGTGATATAATGTCATGTTTTATGTATAAATTGCCGTGTTGGACTGATTCCTCAGAATTTCAAAAAACACAAATTTATTGTATTATTTTTTTCATGTAGGAATGGAAATTTATATTATTTTGACGAAATTGTCTTAATTATTATTTATTTGGATTCTACAGAAAAATCTGGCGGGAATGATTGGACAAAATTTTTAATTCGTTGTATTGGGTTGGCAAATAAGTTCGTTCGGTTTTTGTGATTTATTCCACTGTTAAAAACCGAACGAACTTATTTGCCAACCCAATAGTATTATTAATAATGTAATTACTGACATAATTAGTTTACTAAGGTTTCAGTAATTAAATATATTTTAGAAAAAACAAATTAGATAGAAATATTATAAAAATATTATAGCAAAAATTTTAAATAAATTTAATTAAAACATGATATTTTGTCTGCTGTATTTTATATTTCACCAAATATCATTCCACCGGAAATTTTTATTTTCCATATTACTCATTATGTTACAGGTGGAAAGGAATTTGAAAACTTACCCCTCGTCGTCGATAATTTGGAATGTACTCTTGGAGTCCTTAGCCATAGCGACACAGCTGCGTGCAAAGATTCCATAGGGAGCTGCAAAAAAAAAATAGGTTTGCGTTCATATCATTACATTTCATGGCAATTCCTAATTTTGTAATTATTTTGCTGAGTGGTATAATTACAGTTTATAATTAAGGAACCGTAAATTAAATATTTAGACGCGGAATTAAATATCTGATTTTTTGGGTCTTTCTGTCCTTCAGGAAAATCGAAAAAAAAATATTATTATTAGTTATCGCTCTAACCCTTTAAAAAATAATGAAAAACACACTTACTGTCTTCTGGAATTTCGATTCTGAAAGTAAGTTTGTCCCCAATTCGTACAGTCTCGACTTCCCTCGATCTGCTATCGAGAATGCGGATCCTTGGTGGTGGGGCTTCCGGTGCACTCGTGATACTGATCATTTCCGGGTCCCTGATAGGCATCATCCCGAAAGTGATGTTCTTCGAGGACATGTCGTAGGTGCATTTGACTTTGTAAATTTTGTCAGCTTTCGTCATCACGACCGAGTGATGCTGCAGTACCACGGTGTTGGAGTAAACACCGGTCTGAAACCGTTACAAAATCACAGAATTTTCAATTTCATAGCATAAAATGTATATTCAATTTTATTTCTATTGCAAAATAGTAGGAAACCAAATTCGAGAGAAATCTTTTTCTTAATAGGTCGAATCCGAAGTGCGAAAGCGTTGACATATGCACGCTCGGAAATTGCAACTTACCACACTTTGGGTGTTGCAATCCTGTCCGCTCATAGTCAAGTCCAATCTGAAAAGGTCGCTATTGATCACGTCAATGTTGCAAGTTTCGGAGCGACCGAGTGCATAAATACGTCCGTTGAATGGCTTATTCGTGCGGACTTGAACCGCAATTCTGGTGTCCTTGCAATCGACGGATACTGAAAAAAAAATTTGGATTTTTGCAAATTAGCAAATTCGTCCAAGATTTTTAGGCGTTTTCTTAAGGTTCGGACAAAATGAAATGGTGTCATAGAAATCAAAGTCTCCGTACCATCGTAACAGGTGCCAGTCTTGTCGCAATTGATGTCCCCATAGCGCGAGGAACTGTTGAGCGTTTGATTGACCGAATGGAGTGCGAAATCGGGACTCAATTCGTTGCTCTCTGGAATTCAAAGTAAAAGGGAGAGATATTAATTAATAAATTAATTTTTGTAAATTAGAAATTCGAGGATTGGATGCAAATTGCAATTATATCCAAATGTTCATAACAAATTAGGAAAAACGAAATTGGTCTGGGTAAGAATCGCTTTTTTGTTTATTTTCTACAATCTCCTAAATTGTAATTTCGATTCAATTACGTTGTAATTTGTAATTCAATAATTTTTACGAAACTATATTGCTCTTTGTAATTTTATTGCACTTGAAATTTCGAAATGCATCACAGCAAATTAATTAATTAAAGATTTCCACCGTAATCCAATTCAATTAAATGAATTTCAATTTCGAATTGCATTGAAATTTAATGAAATTAGAGATTCCCTCGGTAATTTCAATAAATTAAACAAGTTGCAATTTCGAATTGCATTCCAATTCAATTAAATTCGAGATCCGTGCTTTGGTCTAATTAAATTAGACGAGTTGCAATTTAGAATTAATTACTTTGCAATTGTAATTTCTGCAGTAATTCAATTTCTAATTCAATCTAATATTAATATCGAGTAACCAAATATAAAAAAAAACGAAAATAAAAAACCGTGCGGGTGATTTGTAGAAAATCGGCAAACTTTTTGAATCACGCGATAAGTTGCCTCGTAACAATGTCAATGAAATTCGCCGTGGAAGCTTACAAAGGACTTACTTTCGCAGAAGTTTTCGAAATAAGTTCCGACTCGTTCGCCATTGTCAATTAAGGGCCTTTCAGCGTTGAGATAAGTCGAGGGACCATCGGGCAGAGTCCAATGATCAAGATGGAATAGATGGCAATTGTACGCGCTACCCTGTGGTGCACCTTTGTAGAGGAACGATCGACAGAGGAACTCGTTTTCAATCTCGCAAGCTAATTTACATGCAGCTTCGCTTTGGACTTGCAATTCTTTGTCGGTGTAATAATGCAAGCCTGCGTATTGCGCAACCTTATCGTCCGCTACGCCGATACGCGGGATTTGATAGATCCTCTGAGACTTGCAGGCTTCTTTACCTGGAAGGAAGTTTGCAAAAAGCACGTATTACGAAATTGTTTATTGCTTCCCTTTTATTGGATCCGTGCGGGACAGGAAATTCATGGAAATTGATTTCTGCGGCCTTCCTTTCAACGTTACATTGGAAACGGAAAAGGAAACCTGTCCCGGACTGAGCCAACAAAATTAAAATGACTAACGAAATGGCGGAAGGTAGATAACAGGCGATTTTTAGCCGTGGAATATCATTGCGAAATTGCATTTGGAATAATTTCCACGTAAGGGTAAGAATTCGTAGAAACTAAAAAAAAATGAGTAAAAATATTGAAAATATTAGTTTGGAATTTGCTATGATTCTTGAGGAACATTTTTATGCCTCTGGTTTGCATTTATCGAGATCTTGTTGAAAGCTCGTATTTCTGGGATATTTTTGGAATTTTTTTGGCGGCGAATGTTATTATTTAGGAGGTTTTTTGGAATTTTTAAGTAATCATTATGAAAATGATAGAAATTTGATATTGTTATTAAAGTTTAAATAAGGATTTTTAATATTACGTTGGAATAAAAGCAATTTGAGATTTGCTACGTCCCTTGGAGAGCATTTACATGTACACGTCAGGGTTGATTTATCGAGACCTCGATCAAGCTCCTACTGGCATACGTGGGGCCTAATTTGGACCCCGATAGGATCGAGGTTCAAGTATGCAAATTTTGTACGTGGGTACTGCGGATGGAGCTTGGTTGCAAGCTCGTTTCAAGGGAGCTTTTTAAATACTTTTAGTAGTAAAGGTCACTATAAAATTGAATTTTGTTTATTGTCTGGAACTTTTATTTATTTTCATTAATTAGAAAATTTGGAGTACGTGAAGTTTTCCTCTGGAATCCTATTTTTTTTTTTAGAATTATTGTCCAGAATTTTTTTTAGAATTATTCTCACACACCTGTCCGAGATTTCGCAATTGACGGAAAAATTCATAAAAAATATCCAGTATATTTGTCTCTGTGTTTACCTTTGAGACAAAGATTCTCAAAATAGTCGACACCCTGCGCATCGACGAATTGAACGTATTGACCGGTGGTACGTCTATCGGAGTCGCTCAGGTGACACTGTAATGTGACATAATTGTACTCGAGAGATCGACACGAAAAGCGATGTTCATTTAAACACGCTGCCAAACAGGCTTCCTTTGTTGACGTGTAAATTAGGGCGTTGTCTAATCCACGAATCATTTTGTTCGGTACCCTTTCGAACGCCCATGGTCTCAAACAAACGTTTTCTGGAACAAAGAATCACGGTAATGGTACATTGGTTAAATCAGAAACTGAGCATTTTTAATTACATAATATCGGTCATTTTAATGCGAATTTGGAATTCGAGAATTTTTAAATAGGGGAAATTTTGGTAATAAAATGAAAATTGCACATTTCAGAATTCTTGCGAATGGAAAAATTTAGACGTTTCGTAGAAACAAAAAAAATATATAATATTTGCATGTTACTATTTTTTTTTCATTGTATTGGTTTTCTTCAAGAAAATATTGACAGGTCGACACATCGGAATTCGAAACTTGGAATTTGCAAAATTGAAATTTTGGGCCTTGGCAAAATTGAAATTTCCAAATAGAAATTCCCAAATTAAAATTCTCAAATTGAAATTTCAAATTTGGAATTTCAATTTGACCCCACAATTTAACTTTTTTTTGTAATTCGACCGCAAAGAGAAGACTCTTAACCCACTTTTAGTTAACCTGCAAGTAGGTGCGCTACCCATTAAGTTGCAAAAGGGATGCCGAGCATTCAGAGTGGACTCGATCTGACGTCTCCCAATTATTTACGAACTTGGCGCGATAATTTTCGTTCCTCCCACATTCGCGAGGTAATTTACAGGAAAATCGGCAAGTTTCGGGCGACATGTAGTAAATTTCGAAGAAAAATTGCGAGACTTCGCCGGGAGCGGGTGTAATAAGAAACAGAAAAATCTAGCTTGGCACCTCTAGGCACCTATGACGCACAAGCCAAACATTTTTGGCAAATGATATTCCCAGTGTTTTTGGCAAGAGCTTCCGGCTGCTGTTCCACTTTGCGGCACTCCCTGCTTTTCGCTTTAATTGTGTTTGTGCTTGGCTGTTACATTTATAACATCCTTCTTTTTCGCCATCACCTTTTTTTTCGGTAATCCGTTCTGTATCTGCTCTCGCCTGGCGCTTCCACAAGTCATGCCAACGAACCGTTGCGTGACTTTTCACAAATAGCGTGCTCGTGAGTCATTTTCTGCTACGCGAATACCTTTGCTTCGAGACCCCGAGAAAGCCACGGAGAGGGAAAGATAAAACATTTAATGTCTTTAACAAAATATTACCTACAACCTATGGTTTTTCGCCATAGAAGGGAAGAGTAGTCGTAGAAAGTTATGGGATTATGATACCACGTTGCCACGGCTTCCCTTTATTTTCGCAAAAGGCCGTGGATGGGCTTCGGATTCTTTGATTATATTATCGCGTTACTTTATTTACTATATTTTTTATGGTTTCTTGGAGAAAAATGAGCACCAGCGAAAAAATAAAAAAAAAACGTCGGAGATGAAATCTCTTCGATTTGTATATATAATAATTCTTTTCCATGAAACACATATATACAGACACGAGAGTCTGGAAATTGCAGTCCGAGGTAATAAAAAAAGAAAAGAATCTCGAAGTTTCCCCGAAATAAATACATCCGGGAATTACAATTGTACCTAGGAAGAAGACCAGTTGCAGTCGTGGCAAGATTTAATGACTCCAAGAGGGTCCAAGTGGGAAAGCATTTTTCGGATATTCAGAAACTTCGAAAAGGATTTATAGCTTCAGTGGAAACTGTAACGAAATCCCACCAGGGGCCTAATTAGGCTTCGAGAGAGGCTTCGTACCTATTCGAGGCCGAGTAAGGCCGGGTCTTGATGGTTTCAGGAACGCCTGGTGGCTGGGAAAGTTTTTCCAGAAATTCTAGAATTTCTCTGGAAAGAGTTTTCGAATTTGCACGGTCCTGGAATTTTTTGGTGATATTTGTAAGCCAACTAGGGATTTTTTTTTCTAGTTATTGTTTCATATTTCTAATATTATAATAATTTTATATTTATATAATTCGTTACATAAGGATAAATACAATATAATTTATTTAATAATTATTGTATGAAATTCAAAAATTTTTAAAGAAAGAGTTTTCGAATTTGAACATTCGTTGGATTTTTAATGATTTTGCGAATGAACTAGGGATTTCTAGTTATTATTCAGTGTTTATAATATTACAGTAAATTAATATTTATTTTAAGCATAAATTGTAATGGATTCAATAATATATTTGTTGTAACAAATCCAGGCAGGTGTGACTTTGATTCACAGAACAAATTTCATGATTTGAAGTTATGAATATTCGAAATAGAAATAGGAATTATGAATTCCATATTGATTTATCTCTAATTAAATCAATATTATTCAAATCTCAATACTCATTTATTAGAAATATTTATTCGAAGCCTTTCGAATGGATATTTCCTCGATTCCGTGGAATGTTCGTTAGAAGCTTTCTAATAAATTAAATTAGTAGCTATATTTTAGTAAGTTTTTAGTACGCCCAGTATTTATTAGAAACCAGTCAAATAAATATTGATTTCATTCTACTGAATTTGTTTTTTCTCGATGTTGTATTGGATCCAGATTTACACGAGATTCAAGGTATACCGGTTAACCTTTAATGAATCACCTGTGACTTTTGTTGCGTCCAACCTGTTTCAATAAATTAATTAATATCTGCTATTTTGAAAAAAAAAACGAAGAAATAACAAAATCTCTGCTGATTTTTAGAATCTCCAAATAATTCACTAAATAATTCTTCTAATTTAACAAAACCTAGAAATACTCAAATTTGCTATATACAACAATTTCTTTTTTCAATCTATTATAAAAAAAATTGGGTATTCGCAGAAAAGTTCCGTAGGTGCTAAGGCAAGCTAATAAAATAAATAAAATAAGCGTAACCCGCCATAAACTCCCGGAAGGGTTAATCTTACAATTTAATAAAATCCAAAAAAAAATTGTTACCCTCAAATGGGCTTACAATTGCCACTTATTCAATTTGCCTGGAAACTTGAATATTCAATAAAATCTCGGTGAAATTTCAATATTCCCGTTAAATCCTTGGGGAGTCTTACTTGGGGGTATAAAACTTCCAAAGGTTTACTGGCTTAAGGATCGTTAAGGTAAATTTTACAAGATGGATATATATATATATAGGTAGCACTTACTTCAGGTACAATTGTTAGGCGAATTAAAGGAAGGATAAGAATACTACCAGCAGTACTTGTTAAACGAACATTACGGCAAGGCAATTTTTCTTTTTTCGCCTCCTTTTCCCGGACCCTCTGTTTCCCTTTCTAAGGGTATAAATTTTCAACACCTTTCGAAGGTTCATGGCTAGTACCTGTTCATTATCTTTTCGGGTCTTGCACTTAACGCCTTCATTTGAAAAGAGAGTAAAGGAAGTTTATACAGACACCAGCTAGTACCCCATTGTTTGAGTAAAACGCCTGGTTCTGGTGCCTTCCGAGCCGGGGGTGTGAAAAAACACCAGTTTTGTCACTTTCCGATCCTTTTCACGTGGCTTTGTACCTACGGTGACTAATCATCCCCTTCTTCACACTTCGGCCCTTTTCTTCTACTTATACTATTTCTACCCTTATTGTTAGAGCTTCATGTGATTAAGATAGTGACAATTTTGTTAAATGAAGTTAATTAAATTAGGGAAAATATTAAAGCCGAAGTACAGAATTTGGGAAAATGGTAAACCCAAAATGCAAAATTTACCTAAAAGGGCAATTAAAAATTGTGTGACTGGAAAAATACAGAAAACCCAAATTATCATAATTAGGAAAATTGGAAGGCAAGAATAAAAAATAAATTTGTGAAAGAAAATAATAAAATTACAGTGAAGAAAAAAAAAACAAATTTTTTATAAAAAATCCAAAATTTTTCAATAATCGTTTTTATTCATTAAATTGAATATTTCCCTGTAAAAATATTGTCATATTTGAGATTTTTCTTACCCCCTTCCCATTATAGTTAATTTTACTATTTTTCATTACCGGTAAAACATTATTATTTTGTAGATAGACTTCAAAAATAATTTTTTATTATTAAACATAGTAAAATTTACTACACCGCGATTTACCCTCAGAGCTCGTTGGTGTCTAGGTTTTCCGTGCATGCATCAAACCTGCATTCGACATGCAAGGTTAGACCGATCGGAGAAACTCGTTTGCAGAAGTGAAATGCATGCGGTAATTTCTCGGGAATGCTTCTAGGCGAGAAGACAAATGTAGATATGCATACTTTACCTGATCTAATTTGTAATTTTGTCATGTAATACATGTTAACAGCTCGTTGCGGTTGCGCTGCGGGATTGGAAGCCGCGGTTTCATTTTGCAATTGACACAAAGTGTCTTGCATTGGTGCCAAAGGGTTAACGACAAAGGAAAAAGCTGCCGCTTGACAGTCGGCCTCCTCTCGACACCAACCCTGACATTCGTATAAAGATAGATTCCTCACACTGTAATAAGTCGTGCCGCGGTAGTCGAAATCCGTCAATTTTTCGAATGCAGTTCTCGCTGTAACAAAAAAGCGATTTCTTATTTTTTTACTATTTTATATTATTTTTTTTTTCACCCAAATTTGATTTTAGTTGCATTTGAAAAGGGAAACAGGCTGAGGCTGAAAATTGCTTCCCTCCCAAGTAAGAATTTGCGGCTTTCCAGAAATTCGAATTTTGGTTTGCAATTTTTGGGAAAAAATTTATTCAGGAGAATTTGATATTTTTAATAATTACCATTAGGTTTGTGGTTTTATTAATTTTTATATCCAAGTAAAAAATTATAATGGTAGTCTAGTTTCAAAAATTGGTTCTCATAAAATGTTGATAATTCTTTGATGGATTTTCATAATTATTATAATATTTTTAGGCATGATTGAATGAGAGCTAATTAAAATATATGGGCAAATAAATCCCCCCCCCCTTTTTTTTCAGATTTTATTATTTTTCTGGCCGATTTAAGATTGACCTCTTGGGGAAATTAAATTTTTCGACATTGTATCGCAGCAAAAATTTGAATAATTATATTAATTATTATGAAACTGTGATAATTACCTAAAGCAGCTTGGGTACCAGTGACAAGAGCACATATCACTAAGAGGCCTACGGCACAATTGCCAAATTTGTGGGAGCCCATCTGAAAAAGAAGAGAGAGCAAAAATCATGAGACAAAATCGATAACCGTGCAATTAAATAAAAAAACAGTATTTACTCTTTCTCGATCCAAGAAAAGGGAAGAGTAAAGATAAAGCGCACCTGGCAAGTATGGGCATTATCTGACAAGCCATACTCTATTGTTTTATTTTTTCAGCGTAACTGTTCCATTCCGCAGAGAATTCCCAAGTTTCGTTTCACACAGTGTGCTGAAGAGCAGCATTATTTATAATAAAAGAAGTATGCGAATACACTTTATTTCTAACTAAAGCCACTGCAGCGTTTTCAAGCAAAAAGGAAGAATACGAGTTCAGTCGCTTCTCATGAGAAGAGAATTATAAATTTATATAAGAAATTAGTTTTTTTCTTCACTCTTCTTCCTAGCTTCCCTCGTGATTCGATGCTTATGAAATTCTAACAATAAAGGTTACACAAATCCTAATAAGGGATTCGTTATTGCACCCGTCTTCCAAAACCTCAACGTGGCTCAAAGGGTTGAAAATTTGGTTACTACATTCCACCATTTAAAAAAAATATTTTATGAGAATTTGGTGTTTCCAAAAAATTAAATCCTCAAATTCTGACATTAAACCCAACTTTTAATATTGTTTACTTCCCTCTTTTTTTGCAATTATTTTGAAAAAAAGATAGAGAAAAATTGCAAGAGTAGGTTCTTATTGGAAAATTCAATTTCTCAGGGGATTAAAAATTTGGTTCCTACATTCCACCATTTTTAAAAAATATTTTATGCAGATTCCGTGTTTCCAAAAAATTAAATCCTTAAATTCTGACACTAAACCCAACTTTTAATATTGTTTACTTCCTTCTTTTTTTGCAATTATTTTGAAAAAAAAGATAGAGAAAAATCGCAACAGTAGGTTCTTATTGGAAAATTCAATTTCTCAAGGGATTGAAAATTTGGTTCCTACATTTCACCTTTTTAAAAATATTTTATGCAGATTCCGTGTTTCCAAAAAATTAAATCCTCAAATTCTGACACTAAGCCCAACTTTTAATATTGTTTACTTCCCTCTTTTTTTGCAATTATTTTGAAAAAAAAATAATGAAAAATCGCAACAGAAGGTTCTTATTGGAAAATTCAATTTCTCAGGGGATTAAAAATTTGGTTCGTACATTTCATCTTTTTAAGAATATTTTATGGGTTTTTGGCGTTCGTTTCATTTTTAACAAAAGTCGTCCCTTCCTGGATGAACATCATCTCATCTCCTTCATACGCTCTTATCCGGTCTTATCTTTCGTTTTTACCCTTCAGCGCTGAATCTTTTATTATTTTTTTTTGTCGGTTTACACTATTTCTTGTGCAAATACCCCACGTTGCTGTTGCAGCTTCGACTTCTTTCGCTTTGTTTCCTCCGTTTTTGCTCCTTAACTTGAGGCTTATCTTCCTTGTTCGCATCTTTTGCGAAGATTCCTTATCAATATTTTCCTCGAGTCCGTCCAAACGATCTTTTTTGCGGGGGAATTATACGTTAATGCTTAGTTACGTTGCAGAATTCTGCATCGCATTTTCTAATGCGCGTGAGAAGCGTGTACGTGAAAAAAAAAAAGGAACACGGATAATTTCTTAGCACAATTTACAGGACGTTTACGACGTACTGCATTTCCTGTTCGGATTTTTTCGATTTGCTTTTTTTTTATTCGCTTCTTTTTTTTGCTTCGGGAACGTTTATCTTGAAACCGGGAATTAAAGTACCATCGCGTTACTGGTTGCTCGTAGAAAAGAGGGAATCGAGAAAAAGTGGATTTTTTTTAGCGTGACTTCTCTCGTATATGGTGATTTTTACTATGCTACTTTAGGAATTTATGTAATTCGAGTCTTTTTTAATTTTTTTCATATTTTAATATTATTGTTAGGAAAATTTGGAACTTCATACATTTGAGAAAGATGATCATTATTAATTTTGAAGGAATAATTTTTAAAAAATTAGTAATAATATTGTAGTTTCCTGGAAATCGAGAGTGGTACATATTTTTTTGTGACGTCACTAATTTGGAAATTTTACATTTTATTAGGAAATTATTTTGCAGGTTTTTAGATTTCGGCTTTTTTTAATTTTTATTTTTGAAAACTCACAAAGATTTGAACCGATTGTGTGAAATTTTTTGGAGCATATCTACGTTTTGAAATTTGTATTTTGAACATTTCGAACTGCTGCTTTTGAAATTTAGCAAAAACTTTTTGGGGCAAAAGTTGGGAAAAAAATTAGTCGAAGATAAATTCGAATCCTCAAATGCTGCAACCCTCCATGCTCCTTTTATCCAAACATTGCCTGCTTTCGTACCGTTGAAGTTTCAAACTTCGAAATTTCTCACTCCAATCGAAATTTGGAAATTGGTATCTCTAAGAAATTCGAAATTTGAAAATTCCAATTTTTCCGGGAAAAATTTCCCGCATCGAACACTTGGTTGGATCAAAGGGCGTTATTTTAACACCTGTCGGATTGGGAAACGATACCGACTGGTGTTATCCGAGTGCATCGGGCTCTCCGCAGTGACATAAATTTCCAGCAGAGTACCTCCCTTCCTTCCGAGCTTCTGACCTTCTCTTAGCGCAAAATTCGTTCCCTCGAGAATGCTATTTTATGTCTCTCGGAAAGGTAAAGATTTCATCGCCCCGAGTTTCGTTAAACACAGTAAGTAAGCAAACGAGAATCGCTGTATGTCGTGTCTAGTCTTTCAGGTCAAAGGTTCATCTTTCCTTCCTCCTACTCAATGGAGGTAAAGTCCTCCTTACTTTTGCATTATGCTAACAATGAGGAATGCGAGGGATATTTTCTCATATTGCAAGATCATGCGCTTGTACTGTTACAGGGAGATAAATGCCTTCCCGAGATAGGTACTCCACCGTCTATTTATTATTCCTTTTCAAATTCACTTGAGTCTTCTTTTCTTTTATTTCCTTGTACGGAGTTATTTTTTTCCTACGGCTGCGATCACTCTTAATTTTTTTTATCGATCATCGATCGACACTGTTTTATCGACGAGGCGATTAAACCAGCTGTTGGTAAATTAGGTTTCTATACTTTTTCTCCAATCCATGGTTACTACTATTTCAATGTCGAGAAATCAGTAAGAAGTGTATAATTGGTGGCCTACTGACAGGGTTGTTCGGGGCATTCGTATCCAGGCTTTAGCTCCAGCACCATTTTCGATAGGGGGTCAATTAATCGATACCATGACGTTCGTTATATTAATTATAGCATATTACAATATATTAAATATAAATATAATATATATTAAAATTCGATTAGAGGGAAAAAAGGAATTCTTTGGAACCAATAATATCCAGGGAAATTGTCATACTGAAATTATAATTATAATTAATAAATATTTCTTTAAGAGATTATTGATACCGGTTTCTTTGTAAATAAATTAATAGGTATCGAAATTCAAAAATTTGAATAATATTAGTTAATTTGAAATTAAAAATAAATTAGTAATATATTATAATTTATTAAATGCCAATGTTTTGGAATCACACAAATTTTTTATCAAGACTGTATTTAATAACTATAATTACAGCTATAATTTCCCCAGATATTTTTTGATTGCAACGAATTTTTTTTCTTTTAATTAAATTTTAACATAGTACATATATTTACTATATTGTAATTAATATATTGTAATACACTGTAATTAATATAACGAACGTCACGGTATCCATTGATTCAACTTTGAACCCCAGCATTTTTCTTTTCCGAACGTTCAAATCCATCATATTTTGAGGAAAAAAAATGTTATGAATATTGGAAAAAAATTGAAATTGCACGCGGCTATGCATTTTCATTAACGAAGAAAAGTAATTATCCGCTGGAAAGATTAAAAACAGTCGGTGAGCGATATATCATGATGAAAGTTACAAACAGCCGTAGAAGTAAGTTCCCGACCTTTACGTCACAACCGGTCCCATAGAAGTGAGAAAACCTGGTTGACGACTTCACATGTATGAGCAATAATCCTTTGCACCTTATAAACGCCACATTCCTCCCTTTTTCTGCCAACTTCCGGACGCCTCGATCGTCGCGTTCTCTTCTTTATTCAAATTGCTAACTTCAATTACACCGTTACTTCGAGAGAGAGAAGCAACGCTTAAAAATCTTCCCCGTTACAGGAATAATTAACTAACTCATAACGTGTAAGTTCTCGCCGTTCGTTGATTTGCATGTATACGGCAGCGATAGATTACTTGCAAGTCAATCTCGAAAGTTGCATCCATTCAGGCGCCGAGGAATGGTAATTCGTTCGACCGTTAAGCATTTCTGATTAGTCGCAATTGCAAATGACGATTTTTTTTTTAAAAAACACTAATTTCAGGAAATTTCGCGATTTAAAAAGAAAAAATTTCTTGAAATTTGCCAAAATTAATAAAGATCCGATTACGATAAATGTACAGAAAAAAATAATTAAAGTCAAAATAAAATTCGAAAACATTTTTTTTTACAAAATTAATAGATTAAATAATAAAGGCAAATATTTGTAATAAAATAGGAGTCTACTATTTTTCTAACGCGGTAAATTGAAATTTCGATCAATTGCAAACCAAATATTATTATTAGAAAAAAAACTATGATATTACCAAAAAATTCCCTAGAAATTGAGAAAATTGCGGAACCATTGCTTCTTTTCCACGACTAATTTTTTTAATTTTCCTGTTTTTATTTGGCTCCAAATTGATCAGTTTCCAGAAAAAATCGCGATATTTTTTCGAACAATTAAATTTCTAATTAATTACTAGCTAATCGGTGAAGAATGTCCCCAACGAAAAATCGAAAGCTTCGGTATTTCTGGTGAGTTTCAGATTCGGAAACCGTAGAAAGCTTCGGTCGTAAGGATCGCCATTAAGTTTGAAAACAAGACATTGCGTAAGTATATACATTTCAAAGGTATACATGTAACATATGAAGCAAACATACGAGTTCTTGAAACTCGAGGAAGAAATCGCGGAAGAGTGCCTATAAAAGAAGAAGAAGAAGAAGAAGACGACGACGAAGACCAAGAAGAGGAGTAAGAAGTAGTAGCAGCAGCATAAAACGCGTTAGCATGAGTTTCTCGTTACGATTCTTTTTGTTTATCCAACATCTTTTTCTGCAGCTTTTTTTTCCAAAATTTTTTCGCCCAACGCAAACCAGTTTGCTTTCTGTTTATCTCATGTGGTTTATCAGCTAAAGCTTTCTACATATATATCCTAGCCAATACGATAGCGAATGTATGTACACCGTCTGTAAATGCGAAGTCGTTAAACTTTTCTTCTTCTTCCTCCTCTTCGTCTTATTGTTACTTGCACGAGAGAAGAACTAAGTACATCCATACATACACATATATACATACACATATACTTGGTGTCCTTAAGCATGACCTTCATTTAAGTCGAAACTTTTCTTTTTTTTTTTTCGATCACGGGGCACGAATTCAACCCTTGTCTTGATTTTATTTTATTTTATTTATATTCTTTTGTTATTTTCAGTTTGCAGTTGCTTTCCACTGAACATTGGCAGAAGGCACGGTGGAGCAATAATGGGTCACGAACTTATCCGGAATCGTGATACCGTGGAATGTTTTTCTCGGTTGTTCTCCTTTTTTTCCGGAATATCAACCTAAAATACAGCCTTAATAGTAAATAATAGCCTTCGAACGCAATAGATCTTGCGTTTCGTTGCTCCTTCTCCAGGATGACCGGTTAGACAAATTTGCATACCGTGAAAACAGTTAGTTTCGGCTACAATTACGGTTACATTGTAAAGGTAACGCGAAAAGAGTAAAAATAAATTTGCAATGAAATTTTGGGATATTGGAAATTTACGGTCCCAGCCTTGGTAATGGTAAAATTGAAGTATAAATAAAAACTGACTCGGCGAAACTTTTTTTGGGACGATTTCACCCTTCGTTTATTGAATTAATATTTTTTTTAGAATTTTTATTGTAAAGAAAAATGAAGTTCGAAAATTTTTAGCGGGTAATAAATTATATAACGACGTTGTTGATTAACGGGACTCAAAATTGCAGCCAGTGAATAAAGGATTCGAACAGGTTCCTTTTGGAATTAGAAAGGACTTTTGCAGAGGACTCTAAAAAATGGTAGAAAATTGGTTATATAGCTACTGTTTGTTTTTGTAATTAAGAAATTATTGTAATTTTTATAGCAATCTTCAACAATTTTGTAACAGCGAAATTTTTTTATTATTGTATTAGTGGAGTGCAAAAAAAAGACGTTTTTTTTTACGGTTTATGGAATTTTCAGAGTAACGGTAAGGAACATTGATGTCACACAGGAAACAATATTCATATAGTGACGCACAATTTGTTGCAGTAACTAAATATATGTAGTAAACAAAAGTAACGGAACCGATTTTTTTTTACCCAAACTGATGATTTTACCTCTTTTTTTCCACGATAAATCCTTTTGCGGGTATGACTAGACAGACATTTCTAAAATAAATCACGAAACATTTATTTGACAGGAATGATGGATTCCTCTTTTTAGTCAGATTTGCCGAAAGCCTATAATGGATGTACGTCAAATATTCTCGATTTTTATTTTATGAAGAGATTCTGTGCCGGAGCATTCTTTTAACCCATTCGAGACCGATTGCAATTGATTCCCGAGGTTTTCGGATTTTTTTTTTTCCTTTCGAATTTTTTTTCTCTTCGCTCTTGGGGACCGTGTTCGAAAAAAAAAAAATCGCCGTCTCGAATGGGTTAATAGATACGGTCAAAAAATGTAAAAATATGTTGTGTAATTTTTAAATTTAATAAAATCCATATTTTTTTTAAAATCCCAATTCTCCAACTTCTTGCAAACGTTTTCCTCTTTCCCTTTCTTTTCGAAGCATTTGAAAAATGAGAGATATCGTCTGAAACCGATAAATTAAACGCCACTTTTTGAAGACACCTCCGACTACGCAAAAGAAGAACCTCAAGTTCCCATAGGGTCATCCAAGACACCAGATCACTGGCGTAAGATAAACTACAACTTCTCAAGTACGTATGATCGTGATCCTCCTTTGCAAGTTAAAGAAAGAGTAGAAGGAAGAACGTTTTTGCTACCGGACTCTCCACACTATAGATTTATTCACCTTTTTCCCCGGTGTCAACTATTCCTTGAAAATGAATGCCTTCCCTTTTAGCCGTATGTTTTGCGAAGCGTTGAAATACGAGAAGACACGAACAGACAACTTCACTAACGAGAAATGTCTTTGCGGATTTTTTTTCCAATTTCTCCGCTTTTCTCTCTTAGACAAACCGGGTATAAATACCGAAAGTGTTGTCATTTAACGCGAACACGAGCTTTTTGTTAGAAACAAAAATTAGCATCGACGAGCAACTTGTCCGTGATTACCATTTGTTCGCCAGGAATCCCAAGACTCCTGAGGAATGCGTGTACGAGATGCTCGATGGATCTTTCGAGCTTGTACTTCGCAAGATGTAACATTTACAAAAAAAGAAATACAACAAAGATATAATTAAATATTATGCGATCAATAACAAATTGTTAATAAACACTAGAACTTTCAAAATCCATTAAAATACTGGATTTTTAACAGTAAAATATATTATAAAAAAAAGATTTTGTTAAATTTAGCGTTAATATTGTAATTAGTAACGATAAAAAAATTGATTGATAAATTGATATTGCAAGAATTGAATAACATAATTAGTTTATTAATTAATAATAACAAATTCGGTAAGATTTCTTTTCCGAATTTTTCAAAATGAATTTCAAATACTTCTAGTAATTTATAAAAAAGGAAAAATATAGTAATTAATATATTGACCCACAACAAAGCGTTTTAATCGAAACATTATGAATTATCAGGAATAAACAAAAATTGTAATTTTCAATTCTCAATTTGCCGAAAATTCGAATTTCAAAGTTTCGAAAAATACTTTGAAATCCGATTGAAGCGGCACTCTCGCGAAGTGGCAATTATCTAACAGCTGCCGTTAAAAGCAGGGAAACACCATGAAATCCCTTTAACACTTTAATGGCGTGTGACGTCAGATCGGCGTCATTAGCATGACAATTACCCGGCTTGCGTAGCGTTAATACGTATATTTTGCACCTTCGGAATTCAGATCTTCATTAGTTCACGGAGAAGAGCAATGTTATCTGCTTTACGGGTACAAGAAAATACCTCTATTCCGAGTGTCCGGTTAACGGTAGGTACGTAAAAAGAGAATAAGTAAATAATAACAGATAAGCAAAGAATCGCTTCGTGGAAACATCCTTGATGTAATTACACGTTGCATTGGACGATAAGTCCCTCGCGTTATTTCTTGCGTATCAGGAAATTGTAAAATTATGTGTAGCCGTTGATTGGTAACGTTGGCCATGGAAGATATATTGCAGGAAAAGGGAAGAAAACGAGAAAGAAAATTCTAACTAGATCTCAAGAGAGAGAGAGAGAGAGAGAGAAAACAAAAATGGGGATATCGAGTGGTCTGCATGTTCCGAAGAAAGACGAGTTTCAGTTTGAGTTTGACTGAGACTGATATCTTTAATCTTGTACCTGTCTTCCGTATGAAGGAAGAAGGATTCATGACCCATCGATGCGGAGGAAAGCTGCTACCGTCTATTTTAAAAGGGTTGATACAAAGTACCATTCTCACTCTTGAAGAATACCGTCTTTAACGTGATGAATGAGATCCTAATTGAAAGTTACCTCCTAGACTTTGCGCAACAGGGATCTCGCAGCGCAAAGTTTCTAGCAAATAATAGTTTTTCTTTAAGTACATACACTTAGGGACGAGACATTTTTTCCCGCCGATTATTATGCGCCGTAAATAATGTTCCTCGACGCGTAAGCCGCGGAATTTCTATAAATAAACGACGTATGAGTAAATACGCTTCTATAAATAATGTCTTTATTTATAACTAGCTGTCAAATTCCTCGTGCGACTCGAGGAAGAAACGTACTTGTGCGCAACCATTCGAGACTACTAATTAAGTTTATAGTTACTAGTTCCGAGTAGACTCGCGATCGTCATAAATTTTCTTCGATTTTCCAGTTCCTTCAAGGGTCATTTCGAGATGTGGGATAATTAGCTGCGTGAATAATGGTCCCAGTAACGTAGTATTTGTACCGAGAAGGAGGACACTTGTAATTAGTAATTTTAACTGTATCGCGAAGTCGGTAATTCGTCATAGCTGCGGATGTTGTTGAAATTATGGTTCTTCGAAGTAATTGTAATGAATTAATTTGTGTAGTTGACGATTAGTAAATGTAGAAAAGATTTTTATTTTGTTAGAATTTGTATTCCAGAAACAATTACCTGGTCTGTCATTATTTGGGTGTTTTATGAATTTTATGATTCTCGAAGAAATTATTGAAAATGCGTCCAAGGTTAAAAATTAGTAAAAATGTTTATAAAAGTAGCAGAAGGTACAAGAAACTTTCTAAAATATACAAATTTTATTAGGAAAATAACGTATAAAATAATAAAAGCCATTATCATTATTTTTCAGGAGAATTTTTAACAATATCTACTTTTATAATTGTATGAGATATTTTATGAGCATTTTATTTTAAAACTGATCTAAGTCCATTTGTGAATTTTTTGTGGTTAACTGTGGCAACATGTGCAACGATATTTTATTGTACATTTTTGTATAACGATATTTTGCGAAATTTAGAAAAAAAAACTGACCCCGACTGTTCTCAAAATAAACGACTCTTATTGTTCGTTCTCGGTTAACTAGAGTAAAAAAATCTATTACAAAAACACGGTTGTTTAAAATTATCCGTAATAACTATTTTTCCTAGAAAATACATATTTTAAATAACTTACTTTAAAATTTGTAATATTTGCAAGCAAACTGTTTACCCGAATTTCAAGTAAATTTTATTCCAACGAATACAATTGTTACAAACAATTTCATTCGTTATATTCTAAAAGTTACACGATAAATCGTATAAATATTAATAAACTATAATTCAGCCAACCTCTAGAATTTACTACATTAACTCTGTTTTTTTTGTCTACCTCCCAAGTATAATAACATTCCAATTCATCTCCGACAAATACATTGATTTTGGTATCGCGCTGTTACGGTATAAACCAACAAAGATTGCTATACTTTTTTTTTTCCATTGGATAGGTATTCATATCGAGTCCCTTAAGAGTCGCTGTATGCAAATAGGGACCACGATCCGCCTTCCTGGTTTAGCAAATACATTTCTAAAACATGCGAAAGATAAGGAAGGGGAAGATTCATAATCAATGAGGTTACCATATACCCGAGCGAGAAGGAAGCTGAGGCAAATAGATTCATAAACAATGAATCTTTCGCACAAATAGATTCCATGCAAAAGAATAGAATTTCCTATTTTGAATTATTCCTCAAAGCACGAATCGCTATCAATTGCATAACGTTCCGGGGCCATACGATGCTGCTGATGATGATTATTCTCCCCTTCGTGAGAAATTTCTGTGAAATGGAATCTTGTGATAGTTCAATCTCGCATTACGGTATTCGAATGAGGCTCTATTTTCAATTCTATCCTTCCCCGCGATCTTCCGCGTGGCCAGGTAATTCCATAAACCTTAGCCCGATCGCACAATCGGTATTCCAGTTGTTTGCAATAATTTATTAATGAATTATTTTTCGTGAGAAAACAATATCGATTCCTTCGCTTCATCCGATACCACGCAAACACGTATCGCGGTATCGCAATGTTGGGATTCCGTGCAACTCCAACCGACTGCAATTGCACGAGCAACGGAGGATACCGGGAAAGGGTGAATCCTGGTGATTTTTAAAGCGTGGGATGGGAAAACGGGAAACCTACGATATTTACGAGCGCTGCAGCTAGGAAAAGCTTATCGATAGGCGCGAATCGATATTTCGTAATTAAATAAACGTACAGCTGCAGTTGTAGGAAGTTTTACAGCCACTTTCTGCAATGCGACCAATTACGGCTGGAACCTGGGAGGAACGGTTATTCATGAGATGATATAACGAGACGAGTTTCAAATCGAGAGATTAAAGTTTCCGCATAAAGCATCGCTATGATAGGGTAATATCTCGAGATGTAATGGTTTAAGCGGTTTGAATAGTTAATCAATTAATCAATACATTAATACAATTATTAATAGCCTCAGAGACCCATTCCCAAGCGGAGACTTCCGTGAGAAAGTTGAGAGTGGTGCTGCTTTGAATGATCATCAGCATCATTTTCTGCATCTTTATGTATTTCTTTTATTTTTTCATCTTCATCATCATCTACCTTCTTCTTCTTCTTCTTCTGCTGAGTTTTCTTATGATCACCGCTGGGGATCGAGACGTCGATAAGGATCAGCGACATCGATCGAAGAAGAAGGAGCTTTAAGTAGTGGTAGTGGTGGTGATAGTAGTAGTAGTAGTAGTAGTAGCAATAGTACTAGTAGCAATAGTAGTAGTAGTAGCAATAGTACTAGTAGCAATAGTAGTAGTAGTAGCAATAGTAGTAGTAGCAATAGTACTAGTAGCAATAGTAGTAGTAGTAGCAATAGTAGTAGTAGCAATAGTAGTAGTGGTAATAGAAGTAGTAGTAGTAGTAGTGGCAGCAATAGTAGTAGTAGTAATAAAAGTAGTAATAGTAGTGGCAGCAATAGTAGTAGTAGTAATAGAGGTAGTAGTAGTAGTAATAGTAGTAGTAGTAGTAGCAGCAGCAGCAGCAATAGTGTTAGTAGTAATAGAAGTAGTAGCAATAGTATTAGTAGTAATAGAAGTAGTAGTGGTAGTAGTAGTAGTAGCAGCAGCAGCAGCAATAGTATTAGTAGTAATAGAAGTAGTAGCAATAATATTAGTAGCAATAGAAGTAGTAGTGGTAGTAGGAGTAGTAGTAGTAGTGGTAGTGGTAGTAGCAGTGGTAGTACTGGTAGTAGTAAAAGAAGGTACATATATCGATCTCGATAAATCGTTAGGGAGTAATTAGCAACTAGGAGAGAGATCGTCTCCGTTGTGTTAAAGGAAAATGAATTAAATGGGGGAGGATGTATAGTAGGTACCAACTAAGAAATATGATAATGGTACTAGAAAGAGAGAGAGAGAAAGAGAGAGAGAGAGAGAGAGAGAGAGAGAGGCGTTCTTCGTGGTATAGAGATAGAAGTCTTCGTGCAATGACCTTTTATATACGTATATATCCTTCCCAGAAGCCCTTGACTTCCCTTCTCTATCTATCCTTATACCTATACACACTCACAAATGCACATACATGTTACGGCAACGCATGGAATAATATCATATCGCTGGAATTATTATTCCCTAACATCCTTAAATTATTTCTTCCTTGAATTTATTACGCGGCATATTATAAGCTAGATTATTTCCAATTGGTCAGATATCTGCTTCATGGTTACGCGAATACATATTTTTCGTGTTCACAGCAGTCGAGACCCTTCGCGTGGGGTCTAAGAGACCCCAGTCGAGGAATCCCACAAAGATACGGAGGGAAAGAAAGAAGAGGAGGTAAAAATGTAGAATAGCATTTCGTGACGCGTAGAATCGATCGCAGGAGTCTGTTGTTTGGCAAAACCGTGTCAAAAATTGGTAAAAAAAAAACGAGTTTTATCAAAAACCCTACCGGCAGTGCCTCGAGTGAGATTTCGAGAGCTTACGGCATTACACCGTAAGGATAATTGCGGCAATCTCATTTTTCTCATACCCTCCACTGCAATTACACGCTAAAAAGATTTTATGTGGACGTTAATTATACATTAAAACGGGCCACTGCTGATTCCGATAATTACGCGCGAATGGAAATGACGAGGGAAAGATCGAAAGAGGGGAAGAAAAACGCATTCCTTGGAAGAGACACCTCGGTGGCACCTGGAAAACGGGCAGATACTTGAGTGGAGAAAAAGCGGGACGTCCAAGAAGTAAGGAAGTGAACGAAAGCTTCTCACGTGAGGTAAAAGAATGGAGAGAGAGAGAGAGAGAGGGAGAGAAAAAAATATGTCGCGAGAAAACGTGTCCCGTGTCGGTAATATGGCAATGAGAGGTAACATACAAGATTCCTTCTACCCTTGGGGTCCCGAACAATTTGTGAATCATTCAAACTCTCGTGAGTAATTTTAATGAGGCCGTTTTCGAAGAATATTTTCACCTACCCACCCGGGAGGTGAAGAGGAGAGATCGTGCGGAATTTTGCTTAGAAAATGCCGCTACTATGACGATCATTGTTGTACCGTTAAGTCGAGACACGCGGACAGTCAAAGATCACAATATTCCCTTCACCGTGTCGACGAAAAATTAATTTCAACTGGGTATTTTGCGTGGTATGCACGTAATGGACAAGACAAAGCACCCCAAGTGGAAATTTTTAGACCTAAAGGTTGTAAATTAATTTATTTTAGTTATTGAATTTTTTTCAAAGCGTTTTTTGTTCTATTATTATTATTATTATTATTATTATTATTATTATTATTATTATTATTTGTAGGCGATGTAATAACTTAAAATCTTTAAAGTTGCAAATCTGATTAACTTTAATGCAAAAATTTCCTTTTTGTCCCTGTTCCCATAGAACTTTCGAATTCAAATAAGCCACAAAATTTCCAAGAGCAAATTTGACTCAATTTCTCGCATTCTTTCTTTTTTTTTGGAGGCCTTCGTGGGCGTGAGAAAACTGTTGCCGATTCCAAAGCTTCTGTCACGAGCTTTTCTCGATCGAGGAAATTTGGAAGCTCTCAGTGTAATGCTGCAAAAACGGAACCGTTTTCCCATGGACAGCCTTCGAACAGACCGCGAGGAGAGCGACGGCTACTCCAGTTACACGAACGAGAGAAGAAATAGGAGGAAAGCGAATTCGAACATGTAGCAGAAGCTTTTGCGGTATCGAAAACGAGTTCTACCGCGTTTCTTACGATTAGCAATTCGGTTTTACTGGGTGGCAGCGCCTGCGTCTATTCTTAAAAAGCTCGCTCACGCGTGAATGCGAAACGCACCATGCAAATTTTATCTTGCACCCCACAATCAACCTCCCGACAACTCACCACGGTACTTATAGTGCGCTAATGTAAGTGAGATATACCAACTGAGGGAGGAGTTCGTTTCGGTATGGTAGCATAGTCTGCTGAACAGCAGACGCACGATGGTATATAATGCCTATGTAATTAAGTGCGTACTGCGTGGCAGCAGGGGAACAATGGATAAAAATAGCGAAAATTCCTGAAATAAGTAACCATTTTTCTCCTATCGCGTAAAGTAAGAGAAGTAGCGACGACGCAAATGCTTGCGTAGAAGTTGCCTTGTCCTACCGAGCTTCGTATGGAGGGTTGCCATTGAACAGGCTTGTATGTATATTTGCAGATTTTTAAATTGGCAGTATCTAACTTTGCCTCCATTGTATCAAAGAATTTCGAGAATTCGAGTTTATCGGACTAATTACCGTGTTACAAAATAAAATTTACCTTCCGAACTATAACAGCTACTGTAATTTAGCAAAATTGATGTAAAATTTACTACCTTGGGTTTGTAGAAAGGGAAATAGATTTTTGACCTTTTTGGAATCCAATTGAACTGTATTGGATTCTCAAAATTAGCCCTATTGGGTCTAAAAAAATTCGAAAACCAAATTACCACAGTATTAGAAATTCCCAGGGGTTCGGACACGAATAGGAAATTCTTCCATAGAAATCTTGCTCGTACATAAATTTGAATGACTGGAGGCGTCCTTTCCTACCTTGTATAGCTACTTTTGCTGTATAATAAATCCTTATAAAAAATCTAAAGAAGCGCATCCGTAACTAAAAGGACGTGAAAAAAGGACTTCAGTGAACAACTGTAAAGATACATGACAAGGACGAAGATGGGCGAGAGAGAGAGAGGAAGAGTGCCATTGAAAATAAATACATCTTACAAGAAAAACGGAAGAAAAAAAATAAAAAGCGAGCAGAAAGGAAGAGGGAAAAAGATGCGCTCCTGATGCAGACGTGGAGGATATATGTTCTATGTGTAGACTTTAAGTGTGTAGTTTCTATATATATTATATAGCCTTCTATTTCAAACTATACTTTATTACTGGACGCTGCAACAAAATATTTTTTTCTGCCGCTCGTTCCCCTTTTTGCAAGGAAACTCACGTTAAAGGGAACGCTATAGAAGCATCTTCCTTCTCGACGTGTTACTCGCTGGCTCTCTCGGTTTACTAGTTAGACTTTTGCTGCGTGCCCCGCGAACTTGAGGTCTTTATTTATTCGAAACCAGTTCACAGAACCGCAACGACTTCTCATTTTCTAAATTGGTCCGGCCGAGCTAAATTCATATTCTTGTCTGTTACCTCGTGTACGCGATTTTTTTATTCCCTTTGTATATTTTCGAACCGAAGACCATTAATTTCGAACCGTGGGGCATTAATTACGCCTGAAATTCAACTCCCCTTCCCTTTTCTTTGAGATTCTAATGAGGAGAATAATCATTATCATAAAATTTCTTAAACAGACCAATAAAATAGGTCTTTCCCGGAGACAAGATACCCGGAGAACGAACAGTGGGAAGAGCAAGTATACGATGATGTCGTTCGGTATACAATGTGCACGTACCTTTAGAAAGGAAATTATAATTACAGTAACCAGAAAATAGAGCAGTTCGAGCTTTGCCTCGAAGTTGTTGCGGTGGTTGAGAAAGAATTCTGGAAAATTTATTGTTTATAGTATTGGTTCTTTCGAGTTATGGGAATTTATGGAACGAGAAGATACTGCATGGGTATGCGGTGCAGTTGGTGCAATTACTATTCGGGTGCTCACCTGATACATTGTCCACAAGGAAATTTGTTTTTTTTTTCGATAAAAAATAGTTAATAATAAATAATCGATTTATTCTGGGAAACTATAATTTATTTGCATATTTTCGTTTAAGAGAAAAATTAATGTGAAATTTTTAAATACAATTGTTCAAATTCAAAGAAATTCTATTGACACGCTTAATTATAAAATACTAAAAATATTCTCAAAACAGATACTGTATATTTGGTGCGAAAAAAATTTTTTTTTCGATCAAGAAACATTTTTTTTTTAAATTTCATTCTGTTATAAAGCAGAAAGTACTGTGACGTATTTAAACTTATAGTGATGTTATAGATATTGCTGTAGTATTGTAAAATATTAAAAAATCCCTTCAATGTGTATTGATTTTTCTAAAGCGCTCAAAATAGCGTTAAAATCTTTAACAAATAAATATTTTACGTGGATTAATTTTTTTTATTTACCATGAATATTTGGTTACAAGTTGGAATTTTTTTCATTTTAGAATTAATTTTTTAGGATTTAGAATTTCATGTTTTTAAATTAGAATAATTTTTGTTCTACCTAATTCGCTGATTCTATATAAAATCGAGATAAAAATTCGTAAATGTATTTCTTGCATTCACTGAAGACATTAACTTTATAAACTCAAATTTCTGTACGTAGAAAATGTGTTTCTACATTCTCGGTTGTTCATGTATGACTACTTTTTTATAAAGACGCAATGTTTTATGATAAGTAATTAGGTGTAATTGAGTATACACTGGAATTGGATTTCTTTTTCCGCGCATGTAGCGATAGTTTCTTCTTGGACAGTGAATTATGTCGAAAGGGAAGTTTTCTTTGAAGTAAAGTACCATATTTCCGAGCTCATCTTCTCTACTATGTAGAAAATCTCGTGCACTAATACATAATAAATTGCCGTACTTAGATATGCTAACTTTTATACGAAGAGTATAAGTTGCGAGCATGACTAACAATAAGTATACGTCTGCTTTTAGTTTCACTTCCAACATCGACTTTTCGCTTCAAGAGAATTATTAAAGTGCAACGTTCTGAAATTTCCACCAAGGCGTTTCAGGCTGAATTAATACAAAAAAAAAAGAAGGAAAATATAAATATTCCAACGGTAGGTACGTAATACTATTTTTAAATTTGCGTTTCTTGAAATAAAATAAATTGCTCGTAGCGCGAAGGAAATACAGACGCAGAAACCAGACTCGTAAAACTGGTTACAAAAGACGTAAAGTCCACGAAGAAACTCTGTAGAAATAATTATAAAATTATAAAAAAATTTGGTCATTTTTGCAGAATACTCTTTTTACTCATTTTTTCTATTCAGAAGAATTTTTTTTCCCAGACCAAAAATGAAATTAATATTTATTTTTCTGTATTTGAATTGCAAGACGGTTTTTGACTTTCGCTAAAATGTAAAACGTTTGCTCTCCAGGTGTAACGGGATACGGGTAAGTCAGAATTGGGTTTTATGGTTCTTCAAGAATTTTTAACGGGTTCCTTTTTCCCTTAAATTTGGCCAAACGGGTAACCTGATAAAGTAGATTCACCGGTTACGGTCATGGCCTGCTACATTTTCTGTCACAGGAGCTTTTTTTATTGTCTCATGATTTCATACTTCAAAGTCTTGGTTTTACAATCCGTCTTACGTGCCTCTCAAAATTCCTAATGATCAATTCGTCTTTTTTTTAGAAGTACTGATTTTTTTTCTAATTTCCAACCTTCAGAGTTTATTGATAAAAAAATTCAGAATTGAATACTTGTTATTAATAATTTGTTTTTTTTAAGTTTTATTTCTAAGAAAGTAGAAAGCAAATTTTTACATTCCAGAAATTAATAAATAAATAACTCGAAAAGAGTCTTATGAATGATTATTTTCAAACAAAAAGTTGAAATCAAGTATAAATTCAAACCCTTATTAAAATTCGCTTTCTATAGTGTAATAGTTGCAATTATGCGACAATAATTTGCACTCTGTGTTACAAACAAAATAATATAATAAAATTTAGTTCCCTCTACTATTTCCTTTTTTTTCATCGACAATTCGAAAAAACTCCCAGTAACCAGTATATTGCAATTGTTAATTTGTTAACTCGTACAAAATCCTATACGTCCTTTCCAACAACAATAATTTATCTAATTTTAGAAATTCCAATTAACGACATTTTTACGCAGATTCCCCTCGCTAATCGCTTCTATATTTTTAACAACTCGTACGAAGTCTTAAAACCGGTGAGTTTCTACTAACCGGTGTCTCCACTGTAGCTTCGTATTTCAGGCAAACAAATTCACTTTGCAATAAGCATAAATGTTTATTTTAATTCCCATTATGGAATATAAATTCCCTGCATGAGAGTATTATATGAAAATGACCCGCGAGGCTTTAACGTCCTTAATTACCCTTAATTTTCGAAAACTAATAAGTTTTTGAGGCGTAACAGGCCGACGGTCGTAAAACCACGGGTTGTTTGCCGAAGTAAGCTCGTTGCTTTTGATTACCAATAAATTCTATACACGCGACACCTCGATTCAAGCCATATGTGTCGTCTCTACTTAGGTAGACGCTTAGCATGCAAGTCCTTCGCCCTTCCCTTTCCTCTCTCTCTCTGTCTTACCAGTAATTATAGTTTCGCAGCTCACGCTAATGAGTATTTAGAACGTTACTTCAAGTGATTTACTACTATACATAATACCCAGTGTGTGTGTGTGTGTGTATGTATTTCTACGTGTACGAAAGAGACAGAGAGTGAGAAAGTGAGTGAGAGAGAGAGAGAGAGAGAGAGAGAGAGAGAGAGAGAGAGAGAGAGAGAGAGAGAGAGAGAGAGAGAGAGAGAGAGAGAGAGAGAGAGAGAGAGAGAGAGAGAGAGAGAGAGAGATAGTGTCCCTTCAATCTCCCCGGAGTGCATCTATGCTCGTACATGCGAATTAGCATTTATGCAAATTCGCTCCTCATGCTGCGATTTACCACTTGCATGTTATTTCATGCAAAAAAAAAGAAAGGTACAAATAAAAAATCTTTTTTTTTTATTTTCTTGTACCCTTCTGTCTTCCACTCTTGGGTGCTCATTGATTCTTCAGTTCTTTCAGAAAAATCCACGTGTGGTTACAAAAAAAAAATGAGGCATGTGTGCACGTATGTATACGTAGACGTCTTTGCCGCCGAGGTTTCAATATTCAGCTCGCATACAATTTACTGAATACAAATTTTCTGTGGACTGTCGACCAGCATCGGAGCGCTTTGAGTACGAGTCGATTGTATAAAAATCTCCCGAAGGCTTTCAGGAGTCTTCTTTTACGCGATTAGTTGGGTTTCATGGAGTTCGAGGTTCGATGGTCACTTCTTCATCAAGAATTTTTACGAATTTTTCCAATTTCTACGGAAATTGGAAATTCGAATTTCTACAGTCAAAAATTGCGAGAATTGAAATGTTGCGTTTTTCATTTCTACCAAAATACTAATTGTGAATTAATAAAATCTATTTCAAAAAAATGGTTATTCTAAAAAGGATTTATTTATTATTTTTAGCTTTTAGAAAATTTTCGAAAAGTAGATATTTCGAAATTCGGAAAATCGAAATTTGAATGTAAGCGAGCTAATTTTATTTTTAGTAACGTTTTCAATTATGATAAATTTCTGAAGATAAAGTTTGGGGATAAATTATGAAGTTTTCAAAAAATCCATATCCGATCTTTAAACTACTAAATAAAAATTTGAAATAAAGAGAAGAATATTAAAATATGGTATCCCCATTATTTTAATATACAACTCCGTGTCATTTATATAAATTTACTCAGTCGGACAATTTCGTATATTTCCCCGAGGAACTCATAGAGCTGGAATCGTGTAAGACGTCAAGACATATATTCTATGACGATGTTTATGTATGGATATATTTTCCAACGATGCTGTGGTTCATGGTCGAGATATACCATTGCTTAGTTAGCGACAACTTTTTCCCAAGCCATCTTTCATAAGACCTTTTGACCCAAACACTGGCCGCGATCGTCCCACAAAGGGATGGTATCTAAACCGTTTTCGATTACAGGCAGGATACGTTACACGCTTGAATTGAGTTCATTGGCGTTATTGCTTGTACGGATTATCCTCTAGAATATGTTGAAAATATTTTGTAGAATGCTGAAATCCCAAGCACGTGACCGTAAGAGCCACTGGAAACCTGTTTCGTCAAACCTACATTCAGAATTCTCAGTGGCTGATAGCGTTAACGAATAAAATGAGATAATATTATCCCCGATAGCTGCATCAGCTCATTAAGGATGTTACAGAAGGTAGCGTCCTTCCAGTCGAGATGGGTATCCTCGATAAATTTAGCGTTCGACCACTGGCATACATCTCGCATCCTGCTGGAGCTTCGGTGCTTCGCGGAAGACGAGAGTGTATGGGAAAGGTACGAGAGAGCGAATGCTCATCAGGGTTTCAGGACTACAAATCAATTAATTATCGATAGTCTAGTGTTTTACTCATTTTTGACCCCAATTGAAAAAAAATTGGGTAATTGCAGGTAGGGTTTAAAAATAGCAGGTGTGGTAGCGTTACCTTTTGGTTACGAGAAAAAAAATGTTATTCGGGTGATTCAAAAGTTCCTTCCGTTTTTGTAATACTTCGTAATGGTAAAAACGGAACGAACTTTTGAATCAACCCAATATATTCAATATTTCAAATATGAGCCGTTTATTTTGAAAGTGGCCTAAGTCCATTTTTAAAGAGTCATTATATATCGGCGTAAATAATCAGTTTTCAGCAATTTAATTATAAATTATTGAGTTTTTCATTTTTTTTTTGGAAAAATGGATTTAGGCCACTTTCAAAATAAATGGCTCATATATTTGTTGACACTTCGATGGCCTATATTATATAATTATATAATTATATAATATCTAAATATGATTCTTTTGTATTTTAATCAAAGCTATTTATTCATTATATCAGAATTTCCTTGAAATCTGAGAATTCCTTTATTTGTCAAATCTTATTATCGATCATTTTTAATATTACAAAATTTAATATCGACCCGACTATTTTTAATACTAAAAATTATTGAAGTTTGTATAAACAATAATAATTTTGCCGGTCATGGTCATTTCGCCACGCGACAAAAAAAAATATGGCTGAGTTCAGAAATAGGTTCGCTAATAAATTTTCCAAAAAAAAAAAAAAAAATTCGATTTCAGCTTCCAAACGATTCGGTGGCAAAAACGATACAATCGCGTATTCCTTGGGGCAGCATCACCCGAGAGCAATCAAGATTCTATCGCAAATGTTGATCCAACGAGGGGTTTCAAAACACATCTTTACAACTCGCAACGATAATAACAACGATAATTATAGTAGTAGTGCTGGATCAAAATCAATAAGACCGCCCTTCAGCGAAGGGTTAAATTGATATCAATAACTGAGCATAATACGGCCGAGTCATTGAATCAATTCCAATTGAAATATTAGCGGTATCGTGATTAACCGTCAAGCAGAAGAAATATAACATATCAGCGAGAGATTATATTACGTTAAGAGCTACATGGTTTATTGTTTGAGCGGAAAAATGCTTGATGAGAAAACAATTGGATGATTTATTGTAAGAGAAGCAAGTCACGTTTTTCATGAATTCAATAGGCGGGGAAAAAGGAAGACGATGGAAAGTCGTTTTTTTTTTTTTTTTACCAGTTGGCGTAATACAATGGATGAAGGGTACGAGGTATGGTTGCTGGGTGCAGGACGACACGAGGCAACGCATGGCAACTTGCCGCATGTTCGTATCTTTAGCAAAAGCTTGATTACAAACGTGTCGAGCGCACCAAAGTATGATTACAAAGCACGAAGCACGGAAAAGGAAAGGGACGGAAAATTGCGCCGTACGGAGTGCACGGCGAGCGCATATTCTCCCGTAAACGAGTTATTGCTCCACGGCACTTCCAAGAGTTACGAGAAATTGTTTCAGAGCTAATGAGCTTCGGTTGACGAACGCGCATAACCAATGTGTGTGTACGTCTACGCATCACGCGAGATACATTTTTCATAATATTCATGAAAATGAAAGGGAACGAGAACGTTGTTTAATTCGTTAACGAGGAGAGGCAATCTGTTCAGCAGCAAAGTGCCGGCAAGCGCTGACACGGAGTCTTCGAGGAAATCTTCATTTGGAAAATTGTAGCGTTTGTAGACGGTGGTTGTTCGTATTAAATTTTTCTTCAGCTCCGATTGAAATTTTTTTTCTATTTTAATTTGTCAGATGCAATTTTTTCGTTCGAGTAATCGTCGTTTGACTGAAGAAAAAAAAAATTGGTTTTTGAATTTACCATAATTATTCCAATTAAAACTCTTTGGATGTCAACGAGGCCCTCATTTGGGGCATTTGGGCCCTTATTTGGGGTATTTGGGGCATTTGGGCCCTCATTTGGGGCGTTTGGGGCGTTTGGGCCCAAATTTGGGGCATTTGGGCCCTCATTTGGGGTCTGGCATCCAAAGGGTTAAGTTCATCCTGAATTTAGATGTTTGAAACAAAGTAGGTTTCCAGATTTCGACTCGAATCGAACCGAATCGCTTTTCCCCCGATCCTATTGATGCCCATTTTCCTGAAACCTTGGTAAAATCGATCCCACGATTTCTCGAACCGATTTTCACCAAAGACCGGGAGTTTGGTAAATCGAATCGCTAGAGCACGCGCACGATACCTTCGTGTAGGAGCTGCGGGGCGAATAAATTTAAATTCTTAGAAAGTGATAATCATTTTATATGACGTTAAGAGTAGCTGGAGGTGGCTGGATTCACTTGATTATGCAAGATAAAAGCTTACACTCATTGGCGAAGCTTTAAAAGTTTTTTCTTTTTTAGTACCTGTATTCAAGGTTGAATACATACACACGCGATTCCCCATAAAGATAAAGTTGGGTGGCTCTAGGGTAATCTTTGGAAGATAGATTGTGTACATATAGGTGCATATAAACTATTTCCCATGTCTGTATTAAAGTCTTCATGGCATCCACACATGAAGCTATATAACGCTACATAAAGATTCCCATCTCCCTCTCTTTCTTTCTTCCTATGGGCTTCTACACGGTATTATACCATACGTTTGTATATAAAGAGACTTGCTCGCAAGCTGGTCTTAAAGAAGACAGGATAGTGATTTATGTTCCTATTTAAAAACATAAAAATCATACACGGGACGAGAAAAAAGAAGCGTGATGCGGCAACGAGTGATTACATAGATTTATGGTCAGACAAAAATGCTGTTAAGTGTCCTACTAATTTCTAGCGCGATTTTTGAGCTAATGATCTTTGTCCTATCGCTATAAGCGGATGCGTAAAAGTCAGCTTCGGTTTAAAATTAGAATCACTTTGCTTGATTTCAATGCGCGTTTATGGGCTTCGAAGCAGTTTCCTCACACCTTATGAGGAAAAATTATAATGTTGTGCGGGTAATTAATAACGGAGGGTATTGGGGAAGAGCGATAAACCAGTCTACAGGCTGATGTGCTTAATGTTGATGAGGTGTAACTGCTACCGCTACGATATTATTATGCACTTGTTGCTATATAAAGGGGTGACAAATGGTGACTAATGACGCGTCCACTTTTTTTTTCTCAAAAGGGCTTGAAATTTCCGCTCTCGACGGGTCAAGGTTTGCCATAAAATGATCAACATTTTTTATCAAATATATTTTACTCCTGTTGTTTTCAGCATGTGGCAAATTGTTGAGTATTTTTTAATATCGAACTTTCGTAATTTGGTACGGTAATTTATTTTTAATTGCTTTTACTAATTTTCTTTATCACGAAATCGTATATTTAAAATCGATATATTAAAAATTAGTTTATAATTAAATAGGTGTATTTAAAAAAAATTTCATATACGTTATACGATTTTTTAGTAAAATAAATTCAATTTTAAATATTTTTGTCTCGCTTGCGATGTAAAAATTCATGCAAGTAATTTATTATTATTATTATTATTATTTATTATATATTCATGTATTAAAAAATGTTTAACTTTGATTTTGAACAGAAAAGTCTTCGATTTTGAGCCACAATGTATGTAACCTTCGAAAAATGACTTGGCGCATGCCTAGACTGGCTCTATCGAAATTTCAGTAGAATTCAGAAAATAGCTCGGAATTGCTCAAGAAGTTGAACAGCGCGTACGAGTTTTTAGCCCTGAACTGCAGCTTCGATCCTGGACGTTAAATGAAAATTGTGGCTGGAGAAATGCAAGGCGCCAATTACGTATAATATATCGTTCCCGGACAGTTCCTCGTGAAGACACTGTATGGTGAGGACAAGTTATCGCGAAAACAATATACCCCGTAGACAATTTATCGCCGAGATAATTTATAGTAGAGACAATTTATAGTAAGAACAATATATCATGGCGAGGATTCATCGCGGAGACGATTTATGGCGAAGATAATTTACCCCGAAGACGGTTTATCGCGGAGTGAAAAGATCTTAGGTTCTGTCAATATTTAACCACCCGTATCGGTTTTCCTCAAGACGTTTTGTTGAAATATCGCGGAGATGGACCTTCTTCCAGATGGTCCCTAAGACCCACCACAAATTCCCCAGTGGTTGGGTTCAAAATTATCCACGGTTTCACTAAACGTCACTAGACTCTAGTTCTGCAGCAATTTTTAAATAAATAACACGTTGCTGGATCTAACAATGGGCGTTAAATATTTTTAAAAAATTCTTTTCACCTCCATTTAATAGCTTTTTAAGTCTACCTGGAGTCTGAGATCGTCCACAGATTGTATCGGTTATTTTCACGTAGAAATGTCTGCACGATACATTCCAGGGACAGTAAATCACACACGAGTGTGATTCATATCCGATTGGATTCGAACAACTAAATATTTTATGAATTCCAGGTATTCGATACTCGACTCCGTTTGACGGTAAGTGGATTTGATTTATTTAACAATAAATAGCCACGTCGAGTGGCGCGGTAAGTTTGTTGATTTTTAGGCTATAAAGTCAGAAGTATCTTGTCAATATCGAACGGAAGATCGAGGCAAGAGATAAATCTTTATGTTTAGGAACTGGCACGTGTAATTTGTTGTCTCGAGTACCAGCATTCGAGATATCAGTACCGTTACTCGCTATTGCTGCAGTTACATCAATCGCAAGCGTGATATCAGTAATGTCGTTTTACCAACTGTTTTCGACAGTTAAGCAGATAACGCTAGTTCCAGTTGAGGAGAATGCTGCCGGAACACTTGTTGCCGTTCGAGGTGCCACGTATACTTGAAACGCATCTCCACATACAGAGATGATAGAGGTTTTGTCACTTTACAGGGTTTTTTGATAGCTTTTAGGAAGCGTTCAGTAATAAATTGACGGTTTTTATTGGGAAACTGCTGCAGAACTGGAATAAATCTAGAAGATTTTACGCTGCTCTATTTTTTCTTGGAGAGGGTAATAAGTACTATGTAAAATATTTCGTTTCTGTGATTTGAAATTAAAAAAGAGTGATACATATAAAATTAGAAATTACCTTAACACTCAGAGACAAAACATTCAGGATTCCGAATATAATTGCGAACGTACCTGTAACATAAAAAAAGAGAGATTAAAATTAGTATAACTCGCATTTTTTGGTAAAATGGAAAGAATGAAAATTTTGTTTTTCATCGAAACAACCATAAGAGAGCCCTAACTACACAGAATTATTTTGACGGTTTTTTTTGTGGTAATAAAATTTTTAAAAATACATTGCAAGTGGAATATGATTATAAATTTACACTGAAATTTATAAATTTACCAACCAAATTGATAACACTATTTTTAGAAATACATTGCAAGTGGAATGTGGCTATAAATTTCCACTGAAATTTATAAATTTATAAATTTCAGTGGAAATTTATGACCAAATTCTAAAGCAATAGGTACCACAATTCGCAGTATATATTAGGTACCTAATCTCCAATTTATTCAGTATCGCGACCACTTTTCTCCACCCTCTCCTCTGGTGTTCCATTGAGAAGCAGGATATCCCGTCAAAATTTGCATGCAAACGGCACCAGAGGAGCGTAACCGTGATGTCTAAGCACACGAGTTACACCCTTCTGCTTCTTTTAACCCACCGGGCTCGCGTATAATTCTTCCATAAACGGCACGGTATTTTCTCCTACATGGAAAATCAATTTCTTCGAAGATCCCCATGAATGTCTTGAGCGGCAGCTATAAAATTCGAAGGCTATCTTTCTTCGAAAAATGCACTTTCATATGGAATTCGTGATTAGAAGTAAAGTAAAGTAAAGTAAAATAAAATTTCGTCCGGTCATTTCGTCAATTGTAACGGGACAAATGGATTCCGTTTCTTTGACGCTCCGGACTGAGGATGAGAAGGCAGGCACGCGGGGTCTGTTCAACATTATGTCGTAGTATATAGTATTTTTCTCGATCCTTTCTCTCGTGAATCCGGGAGAAGAGAAGACTTACTATGATACTTTGGTATCTCGTGGAGGATAAAAGTATAGGTACAGTGTATCCCAACTGGTATCCTAGGTAAAGGGTATCTTTTCAAGTGAAGCTGTGGAAGGAGAAGAAGAAAACGGTGCGACTCGTGTCATGGGTTGAAGATCGAAACAACAACATCCAGCAACTTGAAAAGAGAGGAAGGTAAAGGAGCCAGTATACTATAGCATAACGGTAAGAACGAAACTTCGATGCCGCTTGAATCACCGCTAGGTGTTCACAAAACAATTAATCATGTTTTATACGGCTCTTGCACAACAGGGATTTTCAGCTTTGGACATTACTTGTTATTATATTTCCTGTCCTTATTCTCGTTCCTCCTCTTGCTCCCGCTCCCACTATTTTTGTGGGTCCTGTAACTGTTCTTAATTTATTCGGCGATACCGAATTATGTATCCAGGTTACGTGTATACATTTCTGTGTAGACAAATCGGTGATCTACTGACTGGGTTCAGGAGAATAGCAACGAACTCGAAACACCTGCTGATGAAAAAAGATTCAACTGTAATTGTTCGTAATAGGTGACGTCATCGGAGATGTCGCTATTCTTATATGAATTTTGTAATGGATGGAAGGATTCAAAAAAAAAATATATAAATCCCGATTTTTATAGTAATAATATTTTAATGCTGCTAGAGTTGCCGTTATAAAATTAATTTAAAAAACGCTGGATAATTATTGACAGCTAATATTTCATTTCAATTTTATAATATCTGTTTACATTTATTATTATGCACATTATTAAATAATATTTTCGAATTCTGTAATTTTTTTTATAACCAGTATTATTTTTGTATTTATTTTTTTTAATTTTTCGTTACAAGAGCACCTTTATTATTTTTTCACTGAATTTTAGAAAAATGACTTTTCTCAAGCAAAGTCCCTTTTATTCCAATCTTTAAAAATGCGTGTGCCATTTCTGCTACTGTTGCGACCAAATTTGTAACACATTTGGGGCCCCATTTACTCCTTAACACCTGACTACCTTGTTTTCATAACCCCTAAACCCCTTTTCGTACCTTAGCGTAAGAACCACATATAAAAATCACCGCACAACGTAACCAGTTGGTACCCCATCAGATAAAATCTCAAACCCAAAAGAAATTGGGGGTAATCGAATGGATATATTCCAGTCCACGTCCTCGGCATAATGGTCCTTAAAGGTACAGAGGAATAATGCAGTGAATTTAACCCAGAGACGTTTGCAAATTAACCGGTTTTCTCGGAAGTTGTCAGCACCGCCGTCGTCCGCCATGAATAATTATTTATACTGTTAATTTATGCGACTTCAAAAGCTCCGAAACCCAAAACTGCGACATCCCACGTTGGAGTCCTTCGCTGATCACTGCATTCCATGCACGTCTGCCGCATGGTTAAGGGTGAAAGTAAAGATTGACACACATGTTCACCGTCAAACTATCCGTGATAACCTGTTTTTCGTTTGTCAGTTGGACGAAGCTTTTAGAAAAAAAGCTAAAATTAAGGCCCTTACGGTACCCGGCGATTCGGAGACAGGTTATATCGATATTTCGTACCAGTACGTATCGGATTCCAGTTTTACAGCCGGATTTTACCGTTCGTTTGGAAAGAAATTCCCTGCAATTTTTCTAAAGCTTTTGCATTTACTGGCGATAGAGTGTAAGTAGGACAGATATCAAACCGTTTCCTTTTTCTCCTCAGCTTTTTTCTTTCCTCGAAGCATGTTACTTTAAACGCAGTGGTCATATAAAATAGTCTTCTCTAACAGCGTATTCTGCGGTTTCTTTCCGAACTTTATACACTGCCGAGTGAACAAATGGCATTCCAATGTTGAACATAACGGAAGAATCTTATTGTAATAGTCAGAGTAACGGCTCCAACTTGAAAATACAGTGTATTGCAGAAATTCTCTTCCCTTGTGGCGACAAAATCTGTTCTCAATGGAACTTCGCACAATACGGAAACAAAAGTTATTTTGCAATTGTCGAGAAAATCGTCGGAGGAAAAATTACAAATTTCGAAAAAGAAAAATTGCAATTCGCAGATTTAAGATATTTGGTATTTCAATGAATAGTACTTTTTTTTCAACTTTTTGCTCCGACAATTATTAATTTCTAATTATATTTTTTAAAAATTGTTATTCTAAAAATGGGAAAATTTTTCTATGTTATATTATTTTTACGTTGATGCTTATTTTAAATAATAATTTCATTCCGGTATTATTTTTTAAATTATCAATATATAAAAAAACGAATAGTTAAAAAAAAATTCAACAAACTCTGCTAATGTCAAAAAATTTAGTACCATCAAACGATCCCATTTACTCACTGACAGTTACCATTCACTGTTTCTTGCTAGTTATTTATGGCTGCAATTTTTACCACAAATAGGAAAAAATAATTACCCCTTCAAATATTAATTTCAGTTTCCACCATCCCTGAAAAAAAAAAATGAAAATTGCAGAATTCGTTTTCAAAAAAGTTTTTCTGCGACAAATTTTACCCTACACTTAGTAAACGTTCCTTTTCTTCCACCCAGTGGATAAAGGACTCGCTCTCCGGTGCATTTTGATGCATCACCTGGAGAGCACAGAACTTCGATTCTTTTAATTGCACGTTTTGTACAATTTATGTAACCCTTTTTTAATGAACGTGAATTAGCTGCATGGGAACGACAATGATCTTATCGACCTAAAAATCTTGTCTTCCATTTTTTTCTCTCCCATTCCTTTGACCTTTTTAGTTTCCCACATGTATCGTTCACCCTGGAGGTACAGAGAGAGAGAGAGATTCTTTATCTACGTCGTCCTTTCCACGCATCCTTTCTGTTATATATCTTTTTCAAAACGTTCTTTTTCCTCCATTTTTGTTGTTGTTTTAAATATCCTCGCTACACGCAAAAGCGTATACGCACCGACCCGGGACTTCGAGGCGTATAATTTAAAGTCGATTGAATTTTACATGAGCTAAACCACTGCAAGAACCAGTATATCCTAAGTCTCTCCTTTTTTCGCCGTTGCTTCGAAATATACGACCTCACGTTGGGTGGATATTTGAGAATATTAATCGTGGATATTTTAATTCCAAGCAATCTTTAAGCCTCGAGGGTAATGTGTGTATTAATTATTTTAATTATTGCTACATACAAACTTCGATTAGGATTATTTTTCTGCGAAGTACTTTATTCCCTTTCGTAATTAATGATAGCCTTAGCGCCAAATGGTAATGAGAACAGGCCGGCTAAGAATTTATGTGCACTTTTTGGTTGAAAAAGTGGATGATCGAGATAAATGGGGGAGACTATATGTGTAATTTTTTTAATTAACAATTTTTTTTATCACGATGTCGTCCAAATTAATTTTTAAACGTCATTTTAAAATTGTTAGGTTTGCAATTTTGAAAATTTGTAGTCTGAAATCTGAAGTCGAAAAAAAAAAATTTGTGGGATAATGAAAAATTCCTAAATTAATATAATTAAAATTCCCCAATTCGAATAAGTATCTTTTGGTTTGATTACATTGTTCGAAATAGACACTAAATAATTTTGGTCGAGGTAAACTCGTTTTTCACATTCAAGAAAATCTTCTTTTCGGTGTGCATTTGGAAGATTCACCTAATTTCCTAAATAAAAGAAATCCTGTTTTTTCCAACCAGGAGAAAGTAAATCCAGAACGGTTTCATCGTAGAATACATACCAATTTCTGTAACAAACGTACATGACATTTCTAATAAACTAAATAATAGCATATATTTACTCGTGTCATCTTACATTCGGGACGCTTGTGCTTGACTGGTTATTCGTGTTTAATACGTGCACATCAAATATATTCTTAATCATATATAATAATATCTTGTGACACGGTTCACAATCACGGTTCTAGTTGGCTTTGTGACAAGTGACAAACGCTCCTGGTCCCGTTAAAAACTCGTACGAAAGGAAGTCTTAAAAGGAAGACCTCCTTTCGTCGCTTTACTTTCGTTCTACTCTAATTCTATGGTTGACCATTGAGGCGTATTTTGGAAGCACTATTGACAGTGAATCGGATTAGTTTCCTTGCTACAAAATAGACTGGAAAATTATCCGGTTTTAAAATAGTTCAGTTTTGATTTGTACTAAAAATTGTATATAAAGCGTAACTATTGCATTGTATAATGAAAATTAAAAAAGGCTTTATAATTTTTTGTATATTTTTTATTTTGCTGCTTTAATATTTTTTTTTGCATCCGAGACAAATAAGTAAAGTTTCAAAATTTCAATAAACGTAAGGCGAATTCTAAAGAATTCGAAATAAAAAAAAATATACCATAAATTTCGAGACAATGACGTTTACTGTAAATTTAAAAAAATAATGGTAGTTAAAATTTCGATAATAACGTAAAGATTTGTGATAATTCTTATTTCAAACTCTAAGGAAGATGTATCTACATTTTTTTCATCGTTCCTCAACTCATATAGTTTTTCCTTCTCGAATCTCTTCTTCATATCTACAACTTTCCCTCTTGGCGTGGAATTTATTTGATTCGTAAAGCTCCTAGGCGCCTTTAAAGTTGCAAACTGCTGTAAAATGCTTCTGTTTAATTAATGGACAAGTAATTAACGTCTATTAAAAGAGAATATAATCGTTAATTTACTATTAATAGTGAGAGGCAAGCAGAAGTTCAACAACGAATTTTGTATTATTAGTATGAAAAAAGGAGCATGTCTGGAAGTCTGTATAATGGTGTTATAAAAATAAAACTGCAGGGTATGTGTTCCATGAGACTATATATACGTATCTAAAATCATCACGTTTCGTCACGCCACTTCTTAATGACGTGAGAGTTACTCGGAGCTTGAAAGAAGTCTCGTACCTTAATTACGTCATTCGAAAAATATATTTATCGGGAGTTTCTGGTAGCATGTAATGTATGACATCAAATTCCCTTAAATTCGAAATACCGAAAAAGAACCAGTTTCTTTTATTGAATGGAATCTCTCCTCCTTTTAATTGGAAATACTCGATGATGAAAAAAATTCTCGTGTCACCTGAAATTCTTGAAATTTGATGCCGAGGCATTTACATATATATGCACCTTTTAAATTTTATTTCATTTTTTAACGACACCAATCAAGGGTTTTCCGCCACAAATTGATTTTGCAAATTAAAGAAAAAATATTGTCATTGCTGCTGTATAATTCAATTTTTTTTTATTTGAGCCACAAATTGTTCGAATGAATTAAGAGAAAAATATTTTGCTTGCTACTGCACAATTAATTTTTTTTTTATTCGAGCCACAAATTGTTCGAATGAATTAAGAGAAAAAAATGTTTCGCTTGCTACTGCACAATTAATTTTTTTTTAATTTCAATATATTTTATTACCGGATAATTTTAAATCAAGCGGAACAAAATATTAAATTTCGGGGTCAAAATATTCGCCCGCAGGAAATTTAGAGGTAAATTTTTATCTAAAATCTCTTTTTTTCGAAAATATCTAAGTAACAATAGCAGGGGCTTTCGAAAGCGGGCGTGTAAAGAATGCACGTCCATCTTCCCTCATTTCTCTGCGCGTGTAATTAGCTCCGTGTAAAAAAATGGAGCGTATAAAATCTGTAAACTCCCCTTTTAGCTATTTCGTACAGAATTTGTAATCTACCGCACCGTTCCTATTTTTTTTTTTTTTCGAAAAGTCGATTGCACGTCATTCTTTTACCTGGAGTTTTTTTTTTTCCTTCGAGTATCGAGTTCACGGTAAGGGTTACGGTGAGAAGTATAAAACGGAGTACCAGTACCGACCTACAATCTTGATCCAGCCAAGCTTATTAAACCGCAACGGTTTCTTGTAGCGCAGGTATATAAATCGAGGATGCTCATCTTACGTGAAACATCGAATTTTATCAAGATTCTTTAACGGATCACAAAAATGCTCTTGTTAAAAGGTGATGTGTATTAAAATGCCTTCGTAATAACTTTCCATTACAGAGCGTGTCGAGAATTGAATGGTTTTCTTCGTAATAAAATTACAACAATGAAATATAATAAGAAAGATCATCTTTTTTCTATGATTTTAAATTGTACCTTGAATTAATATTTTATGGGTCCCCATACCTGCTTTTCAACGATTTCCAATGGGATTTTGTTTCAAACAGACCATTTAAAAAAATCCCATTTTTGAAAGTTCAATTTTTCGCTCATTTTTTTTACAAATACTAAATAAATTTAAAAATACTAAAAAATTCAAATTTATATTATTTTTAATATTCGATTTTTAATATTTACATGATATATGTGTACGTGCGTGTGTATTAATTACGTGTACAAATAGAATAGGAATTCCTAAGTTTTTGTAGAGAAAAATGAAGAAGAAAATAAGTCTGTCTCGATTAGTGATTTATTGACGTTTCAATGAAAGTAAAAACCTGAAAAAAATAAAAACTTGAAGACGAAGGGAGAAGAAATAATTGGTATTTGATTAAAAGAAGTAATAACAAAGGAAGAATAAATAAAATCGATGTTAATTTTGTTTGACCACCCATACAACGATAATTAAATTCTTCCATGTGCACAAACACATATGTTGCTACAGAACGCGATGGGTACCTAGTAATTTGCACGGATGAACAGTTGGTATGTCTGCAGGAGATGGCGTACAAAGGATAGATGGTGAATAAGCGTATACAGCAAAGTTTAATTACCATTTCATGGTTTTCGCGGCCTATTTGTATGCAAGAATAATTCTTTTGCTTATAATATTGTTGGGAGGAAGCAAAGAAGGGAGAATAGATGTCGAGCAGCGCAACAAGTAGTGTAGCACAGTGCGGAATAGTTCCACACCGAGCTTCGGCTCTGCTTCTTCCTTTGCACATTTCTATCTGATTATTCATTCTTTGCACCGCGCTCCAGTAATTTCATTACCGTGGAAATTAAAAAAAAAATAGCGAGGAACGAAAAGATAATGAGACAGAAAAAAAATGAAGGTATTCCAGAAGATCCTCTTTCCGCGTACTTCTGTTTCCACCAATTACAATCAATTATACCAACAATTGACTTCTCAAGATTCCATGGATTGTTCTCAAGAAACTGATTCGCCGATTTTTCTTGTGTCGAGTTAATTCGGGGTATAAATATTTTACTGTTTTATTTTATTTTTTTTTTTGCGAAAGAAATATAAATACTTCCAAGAGAATTTCAGAAGAATAAAATTGTAGGGGGAAGGTTGACCCCTCGAATTTTGAGACGAAAAAAATTATTAGCAATCGTTCGGAATTTCAGCTCGAGATTTTTGAGGGCCCGAATTTTATTGTCTTTGGTTTTGGAAAATTAGTCTTCGCGCAGTTTTAGGATTTTAGGATTTTACTGTTTTATAATTTTATTTTTTTGCGAAGGAAATATAAATACTTCCAAGAGAATTTCAGAAAAAAAAAATTGCAGGGGAAAGGTTGACCCCTCGAATTTTGAGACGAAACAAATTATCAGTAATCGTTCGGAATTTCAGCTCGAGATTTTTGAGGGCCCGAATTTTAGTGTCTTTGGTTTTGGAAAATTAGTCTTCGCGCAGTTTTAGGATTTTAGGATTTTACTGTTTTATAATTTAATTTTTTTGCGAAGGAAATATAAATACTTCCAAGAGAATTTCAGAAGAAAAAAATTGCAGGGGAAAGGTTGACCTCTCGAATTTTGAGACAACAAAAAATTACCAATAATCATTCGGAATTTCAGCTCGAGATTTTTGAGGGCCCGAATTTTAGTGTCTTTGGTTTTGGAAAATTAGTCTTTGCGCAGTTTTAGGATTTTAGGATTTTACTGTTTTACAATTTTATTTTTTTGCGAAGGAAATATAAATACTTTCGAGAGAATTTCAGAAGAAAAAAATTGCAGGGGAAAGGTTGACCCCTCGAATTTTGAGACGAAACAAATTATCAGTAATCGTTCGGAATTTCAGCTCGAGATTTTTGAGGGCCCGAATTTTAGTGTCTTTGGTTTTGGAAAATTAGTCTTTGCGCAGTTTTAGGATTTTAGGATTTTACTGTTTTATAATTTAATTTTTTTGCGAAGGAAATATAAATACTTCCAAGAGAATTTCAGAAGAAAAAAATTGCAGGGGAAAGGTTGACCCCTCGAATTTTGAGACGAAACAAATTATCAGTAATCGTTCGGAATTTCAGCTCGAGATTTTTGAGGGCCCGAATTTTAGTGTCTTTGGTTTTGGAAAATTAGTCTTCGCGCAGTTTTAGGATTTGCATTCGATGCACGATGATGATTTGTTACTTTGCGACTAATGGTAGCCTTCATAGGAAGATAAAGTGAGAGTAAACTGTAAAACACGCGAAGCGAACGCGTGGAATGGTAATACCGTTGAAAATGCAATTTTATGGAACAACCAATAAATAAAATACGCTACTTTCATATGCATAATAAGGAACTACACGATTCACCGGACGCAGTTTGCTTTATCAAGTCCCTACGATTGCCAAGACCGAGACACGAAGCGTAAATGGACAGAATCAGTTGAACCCAAGAAGACCGACGAGCCTCCGTGGCCTCTCCAGTACATTTTCGCATTCTCATTAATCCCAAGGAATACAAATAATATTGAATTCCCAGTATGACGTAATTCAAGTAGGTCAAGTCCCTATTCTTGGTCATTATCATGTACCATTATCATTATTCGTAATTGAAGAGCTCCGACCACTTCCTCGGACGTTCACAAGCATCTGAAACGATCAAACTTAATCACAGAAAACTAATCGAATGCCTCTTGTGCATCCAAAGCCTTTCCGAGTCCCTGTAATCTCGGGGAATTTAGATCTCACGCGTTTATTACCGGATAATTACAATAATTTCCGCTGCAATAAAGTGTTCCAGAAATAGACTGGGATTTTTGCTGGACGCTCGGGGAGCCGATCCTCTGAAACCACGGATGCTCGCGGATGCTCATTGAAACCGGGATTGCCGGTATACGTTATTACCTGGATCCAAAGCGCGGTAATTCAAATTGGCTTATTCGCACAAGGCGACTTAAATAGCCGTCGTGCTTTCATTGGCCGCGTCTATGAAATGAATCGGTTTTGCATGCGCACACCAACGTTAAATTGACGTCAAGTTAAACCCGGAATCCAGTTACCCGATTTGCCACGTAAGGAAATTCTGCTTGTATGCATAATAAAGCTAACCACACAACTCATACCCAGCATCTGGAATAACAACGATAATGCACGAGGATGCACGTGTGAGTCGATGCACAGGTGTTACACGCCGAAGATCTATATGTGTGTGTGTATAAAAGTGGTGTATCTTAAGGTAATCGTTGCAGCAGTAAATCATTAAACGATCGTCGTTAAAATGACGTTAATCCGTAGTTGAATGCACGCGTAAAGCTGCACAAGATGATGATGATGATGATGATGATGATGACGACGACGATGATGATGATGATGATGATGACGACGACGATGTGGTATATTATGTACGTCGAATCACAGTAATAACTTTCAAAAGTATACATCCTACTGCTATTTTTGTCCCTCCCATCGGTGCATCTTTCAACAGTGCAATGGATATGCACCATAGAGGTATGAGATAAGAGCAGTGCAATTTGCGCAGGAAGATGCTCTATTTGAGGATAGGTTTAACGTTATATATGTTATTCCTGCACTTCTGGAATTCCGTCCCGGAAAAGCATTAAATTCGCGAGCTCTCTGGAGCTGCTATATAATTCCTATATTATATACATATATACTATAAACGGTAAGTGCGCTTCTAGAATTTTTCATTTACCTGGCGTGTTGAAAGTATGATCGGTACCTTTTAAAGCCCATGCCATTTACGTGTAATTTAACGAACCAGACGTTCGACGATTTACCGACACTTCATCTTACGTGAATTCCGCGCGTTTCCACATTTTACGACGGAATCGCGTCGGTTTTACGGGATTTGAACAATACTAAGGACCTCGAATTATTTTCGAAAAAGGGAGGGGGTGTGTTGATTGTGGGAATTTATAATCGAGTAAAATGGAAACCCATTGGCCGAGTGCGACCGTGCATTGAAATGTGAAAATTATAGATAATTTACGATGTGCTAATCCTCAATTGGCCTCGATTGGTGGTGTACGCCACCAATTGGCCTGTGCGTGTACATAAAAGCCAAAGTTGGGTGAGACCGAGGGGGCGTGAAACGAAGAGGCTCTTATTTCGCTCTCACACTTGAACCACGGAGGAATTATTCAGCAAGAGTCCCTTTTAGACCCAGGATAGAATGCAAAGTATCCGTGCATTTTTATTTTTACTCGAGCCTCGCTCAAGTGTTTCCGGAAATTAAAATTCATGAGACAATGCCGTGGAGAAACTGAGATTATAGCGAATTTTAGTGCAACAAGGTGCAAGTCAGATTTTTGCATTGCTTTCCTGCGATTTTCACTGTATCGGTAATAAAATGTCGGCAGGTAATCGCTGCGCGCGTCTCTTCCCGGTTAATAAACTATCGGCGTCAAATTGTTTGTAAAAAATGTAAAAAAAAAGATTAGAATATATAGAAAATGACCATAATTTTGTCGGTGGTGTTACGCAGGAGCGATACCTGGTCTTGTATGTTGCTAACAATAAGCGAACAGAGGTTTAGAGTTTTTGAAAATGCGGAGAATTATTCAGCAAGAGTCTCTATAAAATCCAGGAGCGATCGTAAAGTGTCCGTGTGTTTTTTTTTAAATTAGGCTTCACTCAAGTATTTCCGGAAATTAAAATTCGTGAGACAGTACCATGGAGGAACCGGGGATTACAGCGAATTTTAGTATAATGAAAAAAAAGGGAATCGACGGAATAATAAAAACTGTTAGAAAAATAATAAAAAACGAAAAGCAATAAATTTATTAGAAAATTAGTAGATGCTTATATAAAGTTGACGAGTAACTCTAATTTTATAGTAAGTGTTTGGGTTTATTATTTTATTATGAATATTTCGAATTTTTCTTGTAACCTTTTATTATTTTTGTCAGTAATTTTACAATATTTTTGTCATTAGTGCATTTTTATTATTTTCTAAGCGAAATTTATGTCAAACCCCGTCCTTTTTGAATTGTGGTCCAAATTGACAAAATAATATTTTTTCAGTAGAAAAGCATATTACGAGAACCTGCAGAATTTTCAGATCCCACACACTTCACGCGCATTGCCGAATATGATCTGCATTACCAAATCCCAAAATTTACAATAAAGGGGACACGCGGCGCGAATGAACGAACTGAGAAATGCAAACGATAGATAGGCAGCTATTGGAGAGCGAACACTAGGTAGGCTAAGACGCAGAAAGAAGGACAATGTCAAAATCGACCTACGGGAAGGTAGGATATTACAGCAGGGAATGGGTAAAATTAGCTCGGGATGGGGACAATTCACCAGATTGCGAGTGCGGCAATGAACTTTCGACTTTCAAGTGCCTCGGAATAAGTAAGCGTAAGACGCGTAAATGCTACCGCATTGGAATCCTACCTCCTGCAGGTTGGATTGCATTATGCCTATCCTCGTTTCCCTATCAAATAAATTGAATTTACTCATAAGGCCGCTTTTAACAGCACACGGAGAATATGAGCTCCTGTAACGTTAATCTCATCTGTGGATAAAAGCTAATTAAGATAATATCGGAAAGACCTAACGGATGTTTAATGTTTGTTCCGCCTGGAATCAAGTCGTTGGAAGTAGGATAGTAAATTCAGGCAAGGAGAAGCTAATAAAATCGATGTAGGAATAACGATCGGGTGATGGACGATGGACGATGATAAAACAAAATTTCACGTCGGCAGGAAATGACCGGGAGACGATAATTTTCACAGTATGTTTCAAGGAATGCCGCGCTATTTCAGGAGGAATTTTTACGCCGTAGGCAACGAGATATTTATCCACCTCTTGTTATATTTGTGCGCCATGCTGGCATATGGGCATTAAAACAAACATTTTATGGTCACTACGGAAGATAAAGAGAGAGAGACAGAGATTCCATAAGTGTAACGGTGTTCGAACGCAATGCCAAGACGACTACTCAACCAAGTTGGTTACCGTTGCGCGGTCCAGAAACACTTCTTCCTCCTCTTCTGCTGCAGCCTTCGAGCTTCCACATCCAAGATAGAGGCAAGGTCCGTCGTATACAACACGCAGCCTCTTAAAATTATTGTCTTATTTTCTTCAGTCTCAGTTCATCTTTACACGGTCACGCGTTTTCCGTCAGACTCTATTACGCCAGCGTTTCTTGGATTAAATTACGCTTCCACGCGTAGGTACCCACTCCTACTTCGGTTTTACCTTTTACGAATGCCAGTAGGATAGTAGGTGCGCGAAGGATGCGAGGATTTAATACCCCTTCCGCGGAATATCTTCTCACTTTTTGCTTCCCTCAAATTTTATGGGATCGATGAATCCAAATTGCATCGATACCGCGGTTGAACGGTAACCGTTGGTTTATCTAACTGCGTCCAACAGTGACGAATCCTCTTGGAGACGATTTATTGAATTGCATATAACGATTGAATAATTTACCAACTGGATTGCAAAGTTATACCTTCAATTTGCAATTTGTTGTTCCAGTTATTGCAAATTTGTTTGTATATATGTATACATAGGTTATGTAGGTGTTATGTACAGGGTGTGCGGTACAAGAGTTTCAAGCCGAAAGGTGGTAATGGAGGGTGAACATATGAGAAAAAAAAATTTCGTAACATTTTTCGAAATCCGGGATAATTACCGAGTAATAATTAAAGTGCTTTGACCAATCGGAAGGTCAAAGAGGCTTGGTGGAATGTCAAAAAAATTTAGAATTCAAATTTCCTAGCAATTACGATTATACTTTCACAGATAGAAGTGCCACTCGCCACCCCCAGAAACTGATACCACCTGTGATTGGCCAAAATATTTTAATTAATTACTCGGTAATTATATAACAAAATTTGACTGTTCTTTTGCAAAAATTCCTCTCTGATGTAATAAAATGCTTCTACTGCCAAGGTTGGCAACTGACCCCAGAGTGTCAACTAACGACCCTCTGTTATTAACTTATCATTAAATTCTAAAAAAAAAGTGAAAAATTTTATCTCGTGGCAGCGAGTGAGAAACGTTGAAGGTGATGCAGTACTTCTCTTCCTTCAGAAATTTTCTTGCACGTAGAACTTTTACCGTGAATTCTTCAAAGTACCATGTCTTTGATCCATGTACTGATACTCATGATAACTATATACCATCTTGCCGTGCATTTTCCGCAACCAGCCATCATTAAAACAAATACCATTAAAATAAATACCCTCGCGATCAAAGATAGCGCAGTATCAAGCATAAGTGCACTTATCCTTAAGATAATAACATGGAATAGGCCAACGTAAAAGGGCAGAATATGTATATGCATACACCTATAATGTATCATATATCGAGATCAACGTCCTCTTTTCTATCACGATCTTCAGAACCGTTAATCGATCAATTTACAAAGCGCGCGTCCTCTCGATGTGCATCGTTGTATACATATACTTTCCTCCGATTCATGCCAGTGTGGTTAATATCGGTATGGATTTATCCGACCGGCAACTTCGATGCAGCGCAACTTGAAAATTTCAACAAAATCCTGTTTGGCGTGGAACGACTATATATAATACACATACACACGTGCCTCGATTATCGCGATCCACTTTTGCTAACCATCGGCTTTGCGTCCGAAAGAAAAGGATTCGAGTAACGTTCGTCTTCTTTTTGTTTCAGAAAAAAAAGGAGGCCGCGTCTTGCTCACTGGAAATTATTAACATATTTACAATTTTTTTTCTCCTTGCAATTTTTATCCCTTTTATCGGGAAAAAAACCGGTTGATGTTTCACTTGAAATTTTTCTTTTCTCAGTTAATGACCCGAAAAGTGGAGCCGTTCCATTTTAGAAAAATAATTCGAATTCCACGGAAAGGAGCAATTCTTGAAAATTCGCTGAAAATCGTTCAAATGCACACAAAATTTTGAATTTTAATTGTAAATGAAAATTTTGATTATCAATTATTTGTAAACTCCAAACTTAGGCAGGATTTTATGCGTCACAAAGAATAAAAAAAAAATCAAAGCCTTTACGTAAATGTAGAGACCGCACCAAAAATATTTCGTTAACCAATAAAAGGGGATTAGGTCGTATTGAAGAAAAAGCCGTTACGGAATTTATTTCGAGTGCAGGTGTACCTCAAAAGACGCGTGGAAATGTAAAGAATTTCGTAAAAAAAAAACGTCTACGAGTGTGTACTCACGTACACAGAAGCACACAAGCGGGTATAAATATGTATATGTTTATATAAAAGCAGCTACTCTATGATAGTAAAAATCAAAGCTTTGAAAAGATACCTCACATACGTTTATAAAAGAACGTCCGGTTAAAGTCTTTGAATGTATATATATATATATATATTTTCTGATATAATACAGCTACGAGAGAGAAGGAGTTCTTCTGAGGAAAGCAGGTGGAAGAGGTAAGTCGTGTGTGAGTTCTTGGTCAGGGCTGGTAAAAGGTCAATGACCATACGGCGCCTAAGATCCTCCGGAGTTACAGATACATTATAGTGGGGTAGGTCGTGTTAACACCGAGAACAAAATTGAAGATGCATTTTCGCTAACGATTGATTTGCTTCGTAATGGAAACATTAAATTTTCTTAGAAAATGCAACGCGTGTGTCTGAAAAATATATGCACGGAAAAAATGGTAATCGTCGAAATATTGGAGATCGCCAAAAAAAAATAACAAGCACGAACTTGGACGTAAAATAATAAAATTTAACGAAAAAGAAATCCTAGGTATTATTTCTCTAAAGGTAAAAATTAATTCGAATTTCATAGCACTTGTGTTAATTTATTATTTAAGAAATTACAATTGGTAAAAGGATTTTCTACTTTATTTAAAATTAATTTCATTTTTTAATTTTATTTTTTTAACCGTACACGTAAATTTACTATTTTTGAGCGAATTTCCGAATTTTTCTTTGTCAAAAATTATTTTCAGCGAATAAAAGTATGAAAAATATCCATTTCTAAAAAAAATTGAAAACCGGAACGACGGTATTTTCGTGTAAATTGAATACTGCAGTATTTTTATTTATTAAAATGACTTGTTTAAAAGTAATTAAAGAAGCTATACGTATAGCAATTTCCTGGAACGATCTATAAAATGAAACAGTGGGGAAGAAAAAGAACTCGTTTACCCATCGTTCAGGTCTCTCGCTTTCGAGGACATTAACTATCGGAAGAGAGGTTACGCTTGCCTTGGCATCGAACTCTCCTCTAAACCCTCAATCTTCTTTTTCTCTAAGAAGAGCTAAACGTGTAGTTATTCTTTGACTTAATTTTTTACCAAGGGCTGGTATCTTTTTTTGAACAGCATTTTTCTTATTGTTAATCCTTCTACTACAGATTTTCACTCGCTAAGAAGGCAACATTGGATGTTTGGTTTAAGGTTAAAGCAATTTCGTAGGCGCAAGAAAGGAAGCTATTGTTGGTTTAGCAAGAAGAAATTATGAGAAGCTACAAAAATGAAAGAAATTGGCGCCATTTCGAAGAAAAAAAAAACGAATCTCGTTTTTTTTTAAATTTATAGTCAATCAAAATTTGTCTGATGGATGTTCCGACTGTTCTGATAATTTTAGATCTAATTTCAATCCGTATTTGTCTGGTATCGAAATTGTTATAAATAAAAAATAGAAATTTTCAATATTTTTAATTAGCAATTTTCCAAGATTTCATTATTTTTTAATCCAGCTACTACTGGCTCGGTTAAAAATTTTCCGACGCTTCTAAGAATTGCAAATTTTCGAATGGAATACAATTAATACTAAATTAAATATTGAAAATTGAGAAAACAAGAGTCAACACGAAATCAATCAGAATAATTTTAGCAAATGAACATTTTCAATTACTGAAAGCTTGAACGTTGAAACAAACAAAAATGACCTACCGTGGAAAATTGAAAACTACAATGTTTGTATAGAACACATAAACATACGTATTTAAATTAAGTGCGTGTCATGAAAGAGAAGAGCAGTAAGAGTGCTGGGAGAAAATCCATTTCGTTTTCACGGCTTTAGAGTAAAGTTGTATTAAGAGGAAGAAAACGAAGAAGACGAGGTGAAGTGAGAAAAAGACCTAAGGAACTTGCCTTGCACTAATACTCCTCTCCCAGAGCGCGTTGCCATTGCTCAACACAACGGCCCTGACTTTGAACTGTAAGTTGTTACTTCTACAACACCGTGGGAATAGAAGCCTTCGAGACTTATACTTCCGCCGGCAAAAAAGAAATTAAATAGATGCTTTTATCCATTTCTTTCGGACTCGCTATTCTCGAACGAAGATAATCTATGAGCCGCGGGCTTGGAATTCCTCGATAGCCCTTTGAGCCAGTTTCGGGCGCTAGGATAACTTCGTTGGAGTAGAAAAATCAGTGATAGAGATACGATTCCCTTAGGATACGGATTTTTACTCGTTTTGTTATTCCGCAAAAGTTGCAATATTGCAGCAACGTTGGAATTTTGCTCTCGCAATTTTTGCAATTTATTTTCTGCAGCACAAGTTGCACGAAGAAGTGGAATTATTTTTTCCGATAATTTTCTAATAATTTCTCAATTCATATTTTCACGGTATCGAAGTTGTTATAAATAAAAAATTAAATAATTAGCGCGTTCCAATATCAAGGGCCATTATTGGGCTACGTCCACTTCAACTGGAACTCTCTCGGAACTTCAGTAACATTTCTGTAGGAAATTGGTTCCTTTTTGAAACGACTGAAGACTTTTTTCAAAATTTCTAAAATTCTCTGGACAAACTTTTAACACGGACTCTTTTTCAACGACTCAGACAAACCCGAAGTGCCATTCATCTCATAAATATCACAGAACCGTAAATTTATCGTGAAAATCGCATTTTTCTAGGTTGTTACAATTTTTCCAATGCAAAATACGAACTTTGGTACGTTAATGTAACTTTTGCAAAATAGTCCGTTCCAATTGGGGTCGAAATCAATTTTCTCCCGAGTCAATATTGACAATTGACACTACCGATCACTCAAAAGCTTCCCCGAAGATCTCAACCTCAATTCCAACCCTGATAATTCCTCGAATTCAACAATAATCTCTTGGACCCAGTTGTACCTACACCAAATGTGTCCTATCATCGAAGAATGAGAAGAAGCGGGAAAAGAAGTAGCAAGGATTCGGCAAATCTCAAGACACTTTCTGAAGAAATCCTTAATCAACCGTGGTCTTATCAACACGTACCTTCGTCGACGTTTCACTGGTACCAGAACTGGCAGTAGAGTTTGTCACGTCGTAGAACAAAATTTGCCGACGACAATAATAACAAATAATCAAAATGTGTCACTCAAAAAAAGTTCACTTCTCAACGTTTTCTCAACGTTATCCTCGTTGGAAACCCTCGAAACTTTAAAAAAAAATAGAGAATTAGGAATTCCGGGTGGAAGAAAAAAAAAACAACTACACCGCGGATCCGACCACACGCACAACTTTTCTTGAAAAACGTCCGGATGGTTGGGCAGTCGGCACGGTTCTGTCTTGGAGTCACTGGACGAGGCTCACTTTATAAACGACGGTACCCCAGTTGCTGTTAGTCAAAGCCAAGAAGCTATTGGCGTAGAGCTGCTAAAGCTTATCGTTGATTGGTCTCTAAATCCTAGCGGTATTTTGAAGGAAGCTGAGGGAACTAACTCCTTTTAAACTTCGATGCTTATATTATGTTTTCGTGAGTCTTCCTCTCTTTCTCCGGCTCTTCCTTCCAATGCAAAGAAGAGGGAAAATGATTTTTCTCTCTCGCTAGTTACATCGCGTAATTAGGGAACAGTGACATTTTACCGTTTTTCTTTTTTATTCCTATTCTTGGCCTTACATTTCATCATGATGATGATGATGATGATGATCATCATCATCATCATCATCATCATCAACAACGACGTCATCGTCTTCTTCCTCGTATATGCACCCATGTCCGTTTTATTTCTCCTCTTCCGTTTTAATAACTTTCAGGAGGATCTCTTAATGATAACTCATCTATTTGAATCAACACCTGCGTTTACGTCGATGAGAATTCCCTATCGGGGTGGAGTAAGTACACCCTACAGGGAGCAACAAAGTCTCGGATGTATAATTAGCAATAAACGATGATTCCACCAGGAATTAATTTGTTGTTTTACCCCGAGTATAATTGACGTTAATTGTAAGGTATTTTTTGTTAAACCTGCGTGTTTACGGAAACGAACAACATCCCTGGTTTCAAAAAGTGAAATTCAAGAGTATCTAATGGAGATCAGTCAGGATATGACGTAATTGAAATAGTAAATGTAGTGTGCACGTAATTTTGAGTATGCAATTTAAATTGCATTGGTTATAAGGTATTTGTTGCACGTAATTTTGAGTATGCAATTTAAATTGCATTGGTTATAAGGTATTTGTTTTGTAAAGGTTGAAAATTTGTAGGATTCATGTTCCAAAGGTAAGAAATATAATTATTAAGAAAATTTAGTCGCATCTAAATCGAATTGTTTATTGGAGATAATTCGTGCAAATTATTTTGCTATTTTTTCCTTTGTTCTTAATCATTTTTTTCTTACGTTCAACAATAATATCTATAAAATTTGGCCGTTACTTTAAGGTAGATGCTAAAGAATAGAAAATTATGCAATTTCTGTCCCATATAAATATCGCATTTTTGTCATATTATATTTTCATTATATAAGCTTCATATTTTTATAAAAGTTTTTGGTTTTAATTTCTACCTTTAATTTTATGCCATGAATTCAATTTTAATTCGCAATAAATTGAGGGGCGCTGAACGTACGTTTACTAATTTCGTTAAGACGAACCTTGCTGCTTTTTCTAAAATAATTTTTAAGTTTTTCAACTGTACCATTTTTCATACGAAAATTCTGAAATCACAACTTTTCTCTATAGTAAGAATAAATCCTGACCGCATAGATGGATCTAAACAGCGAGATTATTTTTCACGCGGAGCGAAGACGCGACGTGAGAATAACCCGAGAGAAAAGTCAGCGTAAAAGAGAGAGACTGCGATTCGATTTCATACTTGAGCTGAAATCGCATCGACTTCCAATAAAACTTTTACGTGCGCACTTCGATGTCCAATCGATTTTATTACGCTGTTAACATAAACTGTTTCCGTAGTCGGTGGGGCACGCTTCGGATCCTGAAATTGAGAAGTTTCTCAAATGTCATTGCCACGGAGCAAGAGAATGCTTTTGACGCTAAAAGTCGAATATAAAACATTCTTCTAGGATTCACTCCTCTTCTTCCCGGTAAGTAGGCTACAAAGGAAAGATGGAGATACACGTACGTAAGCAGTTTTCAACGTGACTATTTGGCGAGTACCTCCGACATTCCGCTGTAACGATGTTATCGGTAGCCTGTAGCTCTAACAGTTTCACGGTTCAGCGAATACTCAAACGGCTTCACATTTACGAATAGCAGCTCTGGAATTACGATACTTTGTGCTCCGATATTCTCTCATCATCGTCATATGACCGGCCGCAGGGCCGAAGCGAGACGTATCGACCAATGCAATTCCTTCTTGCATAAATAAATATTTAGTTATTGAATATTCGGATGAAATATACGCAGTTGAGGGTATTAGCGACAACCGGGGGTTAAAACGGTAAACAATTGTACTACGAATGGCACGATAGATTCCAGCTAGTCTTCGGCTACGCTTGATCTTAGAATTTTTCAAGGTGCATTCCGATCCACGAGAACCGCAGTAGCGGCAGGTGCGAAGGAAGTTTCACAGGTGTTTGATCGGGATTTGAACCAGTGTCTCCCGCATGGAAGTCGAGCATTAATTGTAGTCAGCCGTCGTGGCTCTACCAATTTTTTTTGTCATAGCTTTTCTCGAAACTAAAGCGAGGAGGTTAAAGAGAGATGCATAAAATATGTAAAAAAAAAAATGTTTTTAAATATATTTATAATAAAATGGATACGAATGTACGTGATATTTATGTTCTAACGAATTTGTATAATCGAGCAATATATTTTAGGCGAGCGCAGCAACCAGATCCATGATAAAAATTTCTAACAGGTGGCGCCAATTACCGACAAATAATCACACTAATACTAAAAATTAGTATGGATTCATCCAAAAATTAGGAATTCCTAAATGACGTCATATTCGGTTGCCGAAGTTTACCAACCATGCAGGTATTTTACATTTCGAAGACCAGCAGCTTTCTAAGTTCGCGTCGCCCACTACTAGGACCTCTTGGGTAGAAAAAAAACGGAAGATAAACGATCGACGCATGGGAAATATTAATTGCGCAAATTGAAGCCAAGTTACATAAAGTTAATTCAACACCATTAGTCGTCGTATAAAACCTTGATTATTCAACGACTTCTTACCTCTCGGGCCTGTTATTAAAATCATCTCGAAGCTGTTTTTTTTTTGCTACATTCGCAGTATGCATTTCTCAGTAATAAGCAAGATTTTTTTTTTTGCTATCAGACTCCGGTACCATATGTAAGAAGGGAGCTACGGGTACTATTAGAGAAACAATTCTACTTTTAGTTCTTTTACGACCTTACCCTTATATATTCCACCGCTTTTCCCTTTTTCCATTTCTTTTTTCATTCTCGTCAGTACCCGTTTTTTCCCAGTTCCTTTACCAGCTTATAGTTCATCATTTCCAGCGTAACGATTTTCGTATTTACGTCGTCTTAAAGATTTTCGACCTTGGAGGGCCTTCAAGCAGCATTCTTATACCGTAATTTTCATAACTTTTCACGGTGATTCGACAAGCTGTCTGCAAAAGTGAATGAAATAACCACTTAACCATGATTTTAAACATTTCTCTCATCGTCCTGTGTTCTATGATAGGATTATTGATAAGAAGACGTAATGTGATTGAATTATTATTAATTGCACGGAATTCGCAGGAGAGCTTTTGACAAATGACGTCACTGAAACGAAGGAAAGCAGATAAAAGAAATGGAGAACGATTTCTACAAAAAGTGAAAATCCGGTAAATTTTATTAAATTTGGAAATTAATTAATTAAATTTTGTTAATCACATTTAAGAGCCATTGCTAAATTTAATTGGAATTATCACCAGGATGAAAGGACTTGAAAATTTTGAGGATTTTAAAATCCGAAAATTTCAAATCTGAAATAATATAGTCTTGATTTTTTTTTTCCTTCAGGAATTTTATGACGCAACATTTAATGGCGCTGAAAAATGTATCTCGAGAAAGAGTATAAGTTCCTGTAATTGTGTAACAGAGCCGTTATCTTTTCATGCGATAATACCAGACTTTACCCCTTAATGCTGCAAACGCTTGACAATGAGGATATTCTGAAACGGGATTAAATGAAAATACTGGAGTTGCGGGAAACCGCTGTGAGTTTTACTTGAAAGGAAATTTTCTCTTGGAATGCTGGTTACAGGTTTGGATAGCGATCACAATTCATCTGAATTTTTCTTCGGGCAATGAAGATAATTCTGGATTATCTTTATGTTTATAATACATTTTAAAGTAACGCTGCAGGTTGATGTGTTTCCACAATCTCTCAATTTTTAAAATACGTTTTTAATAACGTTTCTTTTTTTACGGTGATTTTTTTCCAAAATCATTTTTGAATTTTTTAGTTTTACCCTATTTTCGGGAGAAAGCCAAGTTATCCAATCGCATTTTTGAAAAGTTAATTTCGATATCTAATCATTTTTGCGCCACGATATATATTTTAGATAAAATCACATTTTCTGTAGCGGAAGTCGTACTTTTATTTTCATTTTTTCCTTTTTTTTTTGGTGCAGTAAAAACAATTTTGTTCCGATGAAAAAAAAAACCGCAATTGTTTGCGCGATAATTTTGATGGATAGAATTCGTTATCTCAGGCGTCGATTTATTGAACAGCTGCAAAAAGTGTTTCAAGAAATAGCGAATTTTTAGCAAAAAGGGAACCGAGGTGTAGTTTATTCGACATTATTTCAGCTAATTCGGATTGGATTTCCCGTAGCGATGGGCAATTGAAGTTCTCTAGAAGTAATGACAGTCGTTAGCATCACGCGAACTTCGTTACTTATAACCTTCGTTTTCTTCCTCTTTAACTGACGAACAGAAACCCGAGAAATCTCTTTCCCTCTTTCTCCTTCTGCTTGGAAGCCTCACCCACGCTCCTTCAGTCAATCCTTCGCCTAAGAAACGAAGTTCAGGAAATCCTATGCTATCCTGATGCACTTTTTCTACCAGGAATGATTGACGATGATTGGTAATGAATAATATGCTTAGGGTGTATCACTTTTATTTCAAAGGAGCCTCATTAATATAAGCCGCTGTTATTGCAAACATATTTTGCAGGAATTTTATTTAAAGTTATCTAACTCTTCGATCATCATTGATATGAAAATAAAATTAGAGATTCCATTTTGAAATTTATTGAATATTTTTTTTACAGAAAATACAGAATCCCGCAGGAGTAGTTGCTGCATTTACTGCGAATTTCCCCAATTAAATTAATTAACTTAATTAACTAAAATTATATTAACCCCCCGGGAACCGGTTGAATGAAAGTCACCCGTGGGGTTAATTTTACCCCAAACATTATCCATGTATAAATATATAACTCGAATAAAATGGAATTTTAAAATAACGTTTTCCATAAATTATTTTTGAAAATTTACAAATATAAAATATTGTTTGAAAATAAAACATCGGTTTTAAAATCGCCGGGGTTAATTAAACCCCACCTGGTTCGCGGAGGGTCAGCATTAAATTCATCGCCTTGCTGTGACGTAATATAGATATTTTTTTTTGTATCACAGAACATTTTTAGTATGAATAAAAAGTGATCCCGGAGGTTATAAAAAACCCGATTTCTCGAAATCTACGATTACAGTTCCGTATCAGCCTCTATGAAATTCAGGTGGGATTACCGAACCGCTTTGAGTATAAAAGCGAAGCAAGAGCAGAAAAGGTAAGGTGTTAAAAAAAAAATGAAAAACACGGTTGTACTCTCGGAGAGAAGAGCGTAGTTAATCGAAACTCTAGAGGGTCCTTAAAGGTTAAAGTACTGAAGTTTCTTATCAAGGAAGTTGCTTTCATTATTATCATTATTTTTATATTATGAAATTTACTTTTTGTCCGTCCACAGTCTTCGTGATTCGATTTGGCATAGCATGCGGAGATTTTTTTTTTTTTTTTCAACAACAGAAAGAAGCGCTAGCAAAAAGCATCGCGTTCAAAGGCACGGGCGAACAGATCCTCGCGTAGAACATTGGAGAGTAATTTCCTTTTCCAAACGTTTAATAAATCTAAATCGTGTGCAATGATGCTTTTAAGACGATCCTTCTTATTCTCTTCCTCCTTCTGCCAATCTCTCCGGCTTTCCTTATTCATCCTTCCGCTTTTTTAGTAAACCGTTTACTGTTCGTAACATTCTTTATCTCATTGATTAGATACGCTTGTCTCCGTTTACCGTTGGACGTTACAGACTTTTGCCCAAAAATCGAACCGGTGAACTGAAGTACACCTCCAACGGGAATTTTTCGGTAGCTGTAGAAAATAATTATATAGAACAAAGAAAAAAAAACAGCTATGGATTCTTCGTGACCTTTTAACGTTTCGTTGGTTCCAGGATCAAGGCTCTTCGTGGACAGGAAGGTACGTTTCCGTGCAAAAGATTGATTTCGAACTGAAGATTTTGGGGTTGCCTGTTTTTTTTTGTGATATTTTTGTACAAAAAAGTTTGTTTATTTTAGCAAATAATTTATTGATCACGATTTCTAGTTTTCGAATTTCCACACTTCCTCCAATTTTCATAGAAATTTGCAAGCACATTAATTACATTTAAATATATATTAATTGCACTAAATAAAAATCACTAATAATTTTAATTCAAATTCGAATTTAAAATAATTGAAATTTGAAGATTTCAAATAAATTCTCGACGTTAAACCGAAAGCATAAATGAAAATCCATTTTTCAATAGATATTAAATATGAATAAAATAAGAAAAATTTATATAAAAAATGGGTTCAGTGCCTTGTAAAATCGTTCTGGTTCATGCTCTGAACATATTACTCCTTGTTCCCTTTTATTTAAAAAAAGGAATACGTGTATACAAAGTTAACAAGTCGAAGGTCTGCGTTAGGTGGTAACATTACTAGTATGCAAATGGTTTGGAAGTTTAGATATTAGAGGTCGTGTTAAGTTTAGAGGGATGTGTCTAACTGCGGCAATATATACCTTGTGTTTTATGGTTTACGAACTCGTTCGAAGGCGTATGTAGGCGTGAAAATATTCCTGTAAAAGAGCCGAAGACGTTCTCGACTTTAACCTTTAGCTTTTTTTCTCTCTCTCTCTCTCTCTCTGGTTTTTCTCCTCTATCTCTCTCTCTCTCTATTTCTACACATATCTATGTACGTACAAGTTCTGCATACGTAGTAAGAAACTACGAGTTTCTGACAAACGGTCCTTAAGTACCTCCCAGTTTTACCGCACTCTTTTCTACACTCGATCAAGATCCCTTCAACAATTCTGCAGCCACATAACGACCTCACAACGTATATTTACCTCCATAACGTGCCACGTAACGTAAGAAAAAAAAAAGATGTTCCTCTGGGCCACTGAATCTGCAACTTAAAATTCCATCTCGCGTCTATCACGTGTTTACCACAAAAATTACCATGCAGCGATTGTGCATGTGGAGACCTTCCGAATTGCAACTGGAGTCCGCGCAGCTTGAGGCGCAATACGTAGTTTTTGAAAAATATACAAATTTTGTTTCATTTTCTTTCTTTGGACGATGCAAATGCAATGCAATTAAAAATTCAATTAGAAAGCAATGAGAATATTTTCAATCCTCGGCGACAAAAATTTGCAGAGCTACTGTTTTTGTAACTGATAAAAAATTTTTGGACGAAATTCAAGCTTCTTCTGTGGTTTGCGATTAAAATTTGAACTGGAGAGTTTTTTTTTACAAAGGCCAAGTTTCACCACTGGAACACAGAATTATTCCAGAATCGAAGAGAGCGGAGAAAGAAATTTTGTTAAAACTGGAATTTTTTGTTCCATTTTTTTACTGGAAACGTATTACACTCGCTTAGAAAAATGACTACCTTCGAATTGAGATATTTATCGAGTCATTCTGGCTGCATTAAACCTCATAAAAAAAAAGTTCTCGTGTCTGTTTTTTTCCGAGCACGTAAGTACAATTTCGACCCGTGCTCCTACCTGTGGTATATTAAGCAAATGAGATAAGGAGGAAAATAAATAGAGTTACAGTTAGAGAGACTTTTAGTTTTCGTTCTTTTACTCCACTCCTTTTTTTTTTCGGGGACCCGCATATCCGTTTTTTGTGGTTCGTGATTATGGTTAATGACCGGAATTTTACTTTTTTATGCTACTTTTCTTCATTAATGGTGTATCGAGACAGCGATATGTGAATGGACTTCTTCAAAGAGGATAGGACAGTTACATCATAGGACATTACTGACCCGATGGAATCGACACTTAGGATATTCCGTTATGTCGCTCGTTCACGACGCGTTTTCTTTTCTATCGTCAGTTTTTTGTTCCTGCATCTGGAATCAAAAGAATGATGATAATGAATAAACTATTCTGTCCATCGGGAGATAGCAACGAGCTCTCGAGGGCCGTACATTGACTTGGTTTAAAATACGAATGGGGATCTTTTGTTCACAAACGTTCTTTCCTAACGCGATGTTGAATTAATCGATCGTTGGTAACTAAAAGGGCGTAACGTGGTTTATAAGAACAAACATTCTTCATATCCTATCGTAAAAAAGACAAGTCACGATACATCTCGAAATAGTAAAGCTGCTATAAAGGCCAATCAGATACATCCACTCCGGTTCGGTGAGAATGCTCAAAATCGATTTTTTGGGTAGGCCCTTCCCTAAAAATGGGGTAAAAATTAAAGTTTTAAAAACGGGGTTGGACGAGTCATTTTTAGGGGTAATTTTTCCCGTACAATCGATTCCAAGGGACAAATTTAACGAAAGCCTAGCGGAAGTTGGAAAAAAGTAGGTTTTTTGAGGAAAAATCGCATTTCCCGTTGGATTTTGGGAATTTTGACAATGAAAATGGATTCCTCGGAAAAAAATACATCGGATATGGGTCTCCCGAAAGTGCGGAAAAAACTTTTCGAAAAGTCGATTTTTTTGGGCATACCCCTTCCCCCAAAAATGGGGTAAAAATTAAAGTTTCAAAAATGGGGTTGGACAAGTCATTTCTAGGGGTAATTTTTCCCGTAGAATCGATTCCAACGGTCAAATTTGATAAAATCCCAGCGGAAGTTGGAAAAAAGTAGGTTTTTTGAGGAAAAATCGCATTTCCCGTTGGATTTTGGGAATTTTGACAATGAAAATGGATTCCTCGGAAAAAAATACATCGGATATGGGTCTCCCGAAAGTGCAGAAAAAACTTTTCGAAAAGTCGATTTTTTTGGGCATACATACCCTTTCCCCCAAAAATGGGGTAAAAATTAAAGTTTCAAAAATGGGGTTGGACAAGTCATTTCTAGGGGTAATTTTTCCCGTAGAATCGATTCCCAAGGTCAAATTTGACGAAATCCCACCGGAAGTTGGTTAAAAGTAGGTTTTTTGAGGAAAAATCGCATTTCCCGTTGAATTTTGGGAATTTTGACAATGAAAATGGATTCCTCGGAAAAAAATACATCGAATAGGGGTCTCCCGATAATTCCCAAAAATCGATTTTTTCGGCGGAAAGTTGACAAATTCGTTTAAAATTTCACTAAACTGAAACAGAGACTGAATGAAGATGGGCAGAAATTGGAACTGATTCTGTGTTTTTGTAGAACTCCCACGTTTCTGTCCTGCTTCGTAGGTCTACTGGTTCTTCGGTAAAAAGAAGAAGGAGGAGAATAAGAAGAAGAAGAAGAAGAAGAGTTGTTGTCTATACCAACGGCCATGCCATTCCTTGCTATTTGCAAGATCAAGCGTTTCAGTGCGTGTAATAAAGCCGCCTCTCCCACGGTGATCCAGGAAGAGACGTACGCGCACTTGTAGAATCTTCCGGCAGGATCGCAAAACTTTTGAAAAGAGAGAAAAGGGAAAAGATCCAACTTCAGAAAACATACCTGATTCCCCTGCAAAGGCTAATCTCGACAAAAGTGGATTTCATTTATTAGCCGATAAAATTTACGATCATCCCTGCTGTTAATTAACAAATAAAGTTGTATATAGTTTTCACAGTTACTTTTTACGACCTGCTGCCATTTCCAATCTAAACCGAAGCTGCGTAAAATCAGAGAAACCAACTAGTATTACCACCAATAAAAATTGTTATTATCTCCCAGTTACTGCCATTATTATCGTCCAATAAATTTTCCAAACATCCTTAAGAGACGTGCGGGAAGCCTGGTAGCGCATGTGAGAATTTTGCATTTTTGACGTCATAATTAGATGATAATTTGGTTGCATTTAAATTCACGACTTTTTAATTCAACGTCTTGTAGGTGAATGAAAAAGTTATTAATAAATACTGGATAAATTCCTACTATTTCTCTCTAAAATTTTCTAATTGCCAGTGAAAATTATTGAAAAATTAATTATATGGAAGTTACCTCTCCAATTCTTTCTAATTGAGTATCTGGTGGCTCAAAAAATACTTCGTTAATTAATAATTGTTTTGAACTCTGACTAATGTTTTTCTAAATATTGTCAATGTCCTAAAAATGGAGGTAAAGCCTCTTTCCAAAATTGCATGTATCTCGAAAGATCCTGCAAAGTCCCACCGATTGAAATGCTGAGCGCTACTACCATCATACATTAATTAAGAAAATTAAAAAGTACCTATTTATCCGATATATAAATCATCCTTCGGATAACGACCATCCAATTGCTGCACTGCTACTTAAATTCTATCTTCAATGAACATTCGTAGCTGATACAGAATTAATTGCAAGTGTTGAAAGTAGCATGTCGTCGCCCGACTCGGAAATAACCATGAATTAGCGATGATACCTTTATCAACCGTACCGCCAACCAGCCGTCAAATACTTTCTAATAATTGCCAGCAATGAATGCTAATCCCCGATCAATTAAAGGGATCATTAAGAACTTGTTAACCGCGCGCAGTGGTGATCGTAAGTACATGGCAATGACTTTCGACGAATCACGCCGAAGATTAAACACGCGGTAGCATAACCATTACTAATCGTAAGCAGATCTTCGATAATTGCATCTTCAGGAATTTGTTTATTGCCTGTGGCCCATTGTTGGTCTACGTTTCACGCAACGGGCGCACCAGAAATTCCGATTGATGTAGAAACTACCTGTAACGCGAGATAACAAGAGATATTGTTGTCAGTTGATGTCAGTCGTCAAAGGGGATTGTAAATGACGATGACTTTCGACAAATCTGGCCGAAGATTAAACTCACGGTAGCGCGACCATTAGTAAATAGACCTTCGATAATTGTGCATGTAGTTATTTATTATGGCCTATTGTCGGTCCCGGTTGAATCGTGCAGGTGCGCCAGAAATTCCGATTCGAGCAGGAACTATACCGACGACCCGAGATAGACGGCGAGATTGTTTTCAGTTGTAAATAAATGGCGATGACTTTCGACAAATCGACCAGAACACGAAATTAATAGCAATGTACCGATCGGCGAGCACTGAACAGTGATGACCCTCGGTATAATTGCGCCTCAAGAATTTATTCTTGCCCATAGTTGGTCAAGGTTGTTTCGGCATGGTGAAATTCCTACCGGTCGTCTCAGAAATTTTGCCTTGGACCGGGACTGCCCGTAATTGCGAGATAACGGGAGAGCTCATTGTTAGGTGCATAACAATAATCATCAACGATCGATTTGAACAAATCGAGGAACAAACAAAATCGATAATGTACGTGACTAATTTTAGGCGTATCCAACGCCGCCCCTAGGAATAACCGTTACAAAATTCCCCAGTATCGCCCGTTCCTTCGATTTGACGCCGAATTATCGAATGACAACGAGTTTTTTTCTCAAAGAGGTTCAAATCAACAGGGTTCTTACATTTAAAAAAGGCGAGTTGAAAAATTTTTGCTCGTCATTTATGTGTCAGTAAACCCCTTTTTTACACCAGACCCCACAAGTATTTTTACGAGAACCCGAGAGTGTTTCCCGTACCCATCAGTTCCCATGAAAATCCGGGTCACTCGGAATGTTTGACAAAAAAATAGGAATTTTTTTTTCCTACAACGCAGTGAGTTGCGTCTCATGCCACCATGGGTCCCGACAATTGATTAGCCCCCGCTGTTACGTGTGACCACCTTGCGTAGCGAATCTCATTTCTAAACAATTTGGGCCATCGAAATTCAACGAAGTTACCGTTGTCTCTAAATTGTCAATTTCAAGCTTCAATAATTGACTCGTAGAGCCCTCGGGTTCGCGATAGCCGGGTTTTCGGAATTCAGGGGTAAAGTATAGTAAGAAGAGGACGGTAATAACGACGTTGACGTCGATGACGGTAATAATGACGACGAGGAATCCAGGATTTCCTTAAATTCAATTGTATGTTTCCTTTCTATTTCTCGACTAGCGTTTTCCTGAGCGTTAGTTGCTAACTCGCGCACGGCTCGGTCCCCACCTTCTGGAGGTCTGCCGGCATAATCACTATATTTTAGTTCCTCGGCCGTATAACATCGACTCTCTCGCGTGCGCTGGCCAATCACAAGAAGATAGCCGTCGTTGTGTTGTTCCCGGGTTCAGGGTCGGTCAAGGACTCGGCACCAAAGTCACTCTTTCTTTCCCGGTTTCTTCGCATCTTTTTCCTTTTGAAATTGCAAACGCACTCGCCACAGAATGAGCGAAAAACGAGAACAGCAAAGAGCCAGATGAAAACCAGGCGCTGTATTAATTTCGTCTTGGTTCGTGCTAATCTTTTAGGTATTCGTGCCATCCGGTAAGATAATTATTGTTATTACATATTACCTCATTAATTATACGACACGGATAAACCCTCGAAGGATACGCTCGTCTCGCTCTTTCCCGATGCTTTTCCCTTGTCTCCTACTCGTTCTTCTAGAATTTCTTGCTCCGGAGGAGACCCTAAGTTCTCTTTCCTCCCCTCGCGTACATCTCTCGCAAGATATATCGTCCTAAGGATATTCTCCATAGCTTTATTATTAACCTCTTCCATAATTTCTGCAAGGTAACCATCAGTTTATTTCATAGCTTTATGACTGAGTGAGTGTTTAGTGTTCTTATGGCGTCTCAGAGCCTTTGTATTTCCTTAAACTCCTCACTTTTACTCTTGTGTAATTGCTTACATTCGCATGATTGATTCGTGATGAATTTCCAGCTTCTTATCCCGCCACTCGTGAGGAGGCTGGCCACCGACTCCGTCGTTTTTCATCAGATGGGCATAAATTCCTCGGCGTCTCTTTCCACTCGTTCCTGAACAATCGCTGCATCTGTTTTTACAGTGTTATGAACACTATTCTTTCATTCCTTCTCTCTCTCTCTCTCTCTCTCGCTTCATTCTGTAACTTTACGCGCGAAATCCTTGGTAATCGATTTCCGCGGTGAAGCCTTGTCTTCTTACATCGATGTGCTGCTATTAGATAGTTGTCTATCGCTCAGCTTAGCAATACGATAACTTCCGGGGATGCTTCTGTGTACGGCCATCGTGTGTAATTTAACAACGTGTTCGGGGAGAAAAGGAGAGGAGGAAGAGGCATCGTGGAAGAAACAGAAGAAGAAGGAGAAAATCCTTCTCGAGTTATTTTACATGCTGACTTTTACGTCCTCCAGTAGCAACACGGCCGAGTATCATCCCCGTTCTCATGGTGTGTTGTTGCTGTTTGTTGCTTTTGCTCTCGCTTCTATAGGCACTAATGCCGATGTTGCTGTTGCTCCATGCATTTTCTCCACTATAAATAGACTTGTTCGCCTCAGAGACTCATGACCTTGAAGCAAAATCACCTTTACGACTTACAAGATTGGAAGTGCGAGCCAGTGAAAGAAAGAGAACAGATAGTTCTGAAGAGGAGATAAACTGCTAGGTTACAAAAAGAGACGTTCAAGCCCTGGAAAACGTGTTATTACGTATTCATAAGGTGCTTGGAATCCAAAGAAATTGCAGGAATTGGGTAGATACGTATCGGGAGTCGCAACGAAATTCGATTTTCGTCACACGGGGCGCAGTCTTGGTATCGATCTCGAAGAAAGCTGGGGAAATTTTTCTCGTCACCCACGAGCGCAAAAGTCAGACGCTCTTATCAATTTTTAAAGTCCTTTATATTTGGTACTTACACGGTTAAGGTCGGATCCTCATATGTCAGGCACTTCGTTGCGTTGATGCAATGATTCCAAATTATCGAAATCATTTTTGTTCAGTTCCAGACCTGAAGGACCATGACGAAATGGTCAAAAAATGGACAATTCGTTTTCCAGAACGTGCAACTACAATTGACAATTGTTTTGATCGAGCGAAGACCGTCATCGTTGAAAGTTTAGGTCAGAGACCTCTCGAATCTCACTACGTACCAACTATACGAGAATGTTAAATGCATAGGGAAAACGTAACATAGTGCGTCTTGGTGCGCTGCATCCTCGAAGCGTGTCGTACGTTCCGTTTTGCGATACACACGCGCTCGCCGTGGACCAACTCGGTGACATCCGAGCCACGACGTTTCCTCTTCAGAGCCATTTCCTCATTCCATTATAAGAAGTTGGCTCCACCTCTTTCGCTTCTACTCTTTCTGTTTCTTCTGGACTCCTCGCCCTTTTTCTCTTGCTATGAAATCAACGACAGAATCGTGCGGTTAAAATACGACTCACCATCACGGCCACGATTCAAATGATACTGCCACAAGGTGTCATGATGTTATTCCCTCAGGTAGCTACGACAAATCATCTCCAAGAGAGTTATTACCAGTTCTGAAGAAACTCGGGATACATTGCAATCCCATCAGACAAATCCGTGACGATATATCTTCCATCCTTGATATTTTTTCCGCAGGTTACCAGTTTTTGTCATTTTATTTCCTTTCAGAATTCTTAGGGTGTCGTAAAATTCTTGCAGCTTAGAGCGAAGAAAAGGGGAGAAGAGAGCAGCACCCGTAGCTTTTCTGCCGCATCCTATGCCATACTTGCATCTACAAGAAATCTAACCAGTTATCTCTGTTATTAATAGACCTTCGACTCCTGTTTAGTTCACCTAACTGTGGAGCGTATGTGCTGGAAGAAAGTCGATACGATGAAGACGTCAGAATCGGTATCTCAGTTTGATAACGATTCTCAAAGGGGACACATGCTCCGATCAAATTGCCTTCCAGTTGCCAAACTATGTTCCTATTCCGATTTTTTTTTCTCGCTATTCGACCAGGGACTAATATGGTTTATACAGTTAAACCGAAATAAGGTTGTAAAAGATTTTTGAGGAATTTTTTATACCGGATCCTAACCAGGGCATTGCTGATCGAAAGTTTTAAAATTTAGAAAATTGAGACGTACAAAATTTTTACGCTATTATTTTACCGTACCCGTAATTTTGTAATTGAAGTTCTTAATATAAAATTTTTTAAAACATTTAAACGTCAATTCCAATATGCGTCGAGTTGGTGAATAAAAATATGCTTCTTTTTATTCTTTTGGTACAAACAAAAATTAAAATTCTGATCTTATGAGCCGCTACTATTTTTTACAAATAAATTAATTTTTTATTCGAGGTCAGCAAACTTTACGAGTCTCCAATTCATGCTTCATGCGATACACCATGAAGTGTGGATTGAAGCATAACTGAACCAGAATCTGATATACCTGTTTCGATAACATAACCTCGTTCAAAATTAATAAGGTTCTAACTACGTCTTAACTCAAACCCGAGCAGAATCCTAACGAAGTCCCGATAGTCAGATTGCGTTACACACATCGTCAAGTCCTGGCCAGATCACCTTATAAGGACCTGATAAGAGATTCAGGTTAACCCGATCAGGTTTTGTGTCGCCAATGTTTCATACCTGTAAGGAGTGCATCATCGTCATCATAATTTGTCGCTTGAAACTACTGATCTTTGACAAGTACCGTACAAGTTGGCGTATGTAACGCCTTGTTTTTCCTGTCACTCTAACGTTTTTCTTACCTTCCTCCATTCTGTTCCGTTCCGACAAATAAGAGAACGAGCAACAGAGAAGTGGACACACACACACACTTCCATGCCCGGACATTGACCACCCAGCGTGCTTGAAATGCACTCGCAATTTACTCTTGCTTACTTTCGTGTCTCTAGTTGCCTATCAGCAAGGACACGAAGAAACCATCAAGCTCTTTTCTCTTCTTATAAATAACCTCGGGTTCTGCTCAAGATCTCCATGAATTCCAGTACTTATCTACATAAGTAGGCGCATCCAATCAATCCTGAGCAGGAGGAAGTAACTATGAAGACTTTGTTTGCATCCCAATTCGCAGAAAACGTGGGATTTTCTTCAATCGCGAAATGCTTGGATGAGTCGCAATCAACGAGACGTCGAGTATGTCCATTTAATCGCCAACTCTTGAACCGAAGGGGAAATTGGAGAGAACGAGGAATCGAAGTATTTCTGACAGATTTTGTTACACCCAATAAACTTCGCGTCGTTAATAGCTATGTCCCCTTGCGTCTCTCTTGCGAGTGAGCTTTTAACTCCGAGTACGAAGCTAACAACCGACCTCCGTGACCCCACGGAATACGATGAATTGTATAAAAAAGGAATGACAGTTGCCCCGAGGTCTCCTGGAGGATAATCCTTGTAGCCAATTATTTCGAGGATTCTTCAGAGAAATTGTTGTTTAGAGAATCTCTCTCCTCTATAATTCATGTCACGTCTGTGCACACTAGCGGCTGGTCGCGCGTTGCTCACTTTTGTACATTTCGTGTGCCGCGAAACGAACTTCAAAATAACGAATGATTCAAGCTCGGAGGGGTAAAAAGCCGGGACAAAAGAAACGCATATCAAACTGATATGCCTCCATAACTTTCTTTTTCCGCAATTACTCTTCGTCATCTCCTTTGAAATTTCTTGTGGTCGACCGTGGCAGGAATAGACAAGCATGGTATCTTCGTGTCTTACAAGAAATGCAACTTCCCGCCTCGGATGAGACGATCACGAAAGTGCAGAAGGGGATAAACTGATTAAAAGCAAGAAAGAATGAATGAATGACACGAGGATGTAAAGAAAACAACAGCTAATACATGTAACGAAATGGCTGGTGACTCGAACGCAATCTCGCTTAATGATATAAAACATTTCTGATAGCACCGCCATGCTGATATGGGACCGGTTTATTCGTAATTACGTACTTTTGAGTGCAAAGAAGAAGCGGCAGGTGTGAGACATTCGTTGAAATATTCATTGCGGCGGTTTTTTCTTTTTTTTTTTTCAAATTAATCAGGAATTCTACGCGTATCTGCCATACCATTCCAACAGATTTTATATTTTTAGCGTAAGGCACAGAAGTGTGTATGCATATCGCAGGGCTGATAAGATGCTGGATTTAACTTGTATAAAATTAGCGACACTCTACTTTTTATGCGGAGGTGCAAGAGTGTGATCCGGTAACTTAAATTGCAATAGAATTAAATACGTAATTATAAGAGTCTATTTAAATTCAAAACGTACTAAATTATAAAATGTACCTGTATCTAATTGTAAGCACTGTCAAATATTAAATTAGTTGACGGTGTGAAGGGGCAGATTGCTTTTCAAAATAATACTACATTCCTGCCAATGCAAATTATATAAAAAAAAAATTTGAATCGCAGTTGAAGGTGAAGTATGAGTGGAGACGATATCTAAAAATGCTAAACAGATTTTTTATCACCATTGATTGAATTTAATTCTTGACATTCATGCACGCCCGCAGTACTCGAACTGTAACTATAATTCTCTGCTCAGTGCGTTCTAGATTCACTAAATTTCATAACCATCTCAGAAGTTATAGTATTTTCTTGGGGGTTACAAAATTATACACCTCGGTGACGTGCAACAACAGATTAAAGTCAGAACCGACACACAGACTTGAGTTCCAAGACAGACAAGCACACCTCTGACTCTTCAGAATTCTGGTAGGTCAAAATCCACCTGAAATTATAACAACAGCAGGAGATCGAGGATCTCTTTCCACGTCACAACTATCGGGTTTACGTGGAAGCCGTGACAGCTGAGGCTGCAGCATCACTCGAAGGAGATCCCGTCCTCCTTAAAATCCCCGTGTTTACAGTTAATCTCCGACTGCTTCTGATGGAGTAGAATGAAACACTCGAAAAAAAATGACAATTTCGAAAATAAAAGTAACTCCTGTCTCTGTGAATGCAGCTGACGTTTACTCAAGAACATTGAATCCTCATTGAATCCACAGCTGCATTTGTACAGCGAACAGGGGTATCCTGTTTGAATCTTCTTGGCGATGTATATTTGTACATACTCAATCCAGCCGCTCGATAGTGTGTATCCACTTCATCCTCCGGCGGTAGGTAAATTGTTGCCACGAGTTGTTTAAAAGCCGAATGTGATCATCGATGAGCAAATTCAAGCACTTTTTTGCAAGCAAGTGTATTCACTCGGTATTATATCTTGTGGATAAAAAAATTCTTTGAGGAATTTTTGTTCCTATAAATTACTAGAAACTATGCCACATAAGGTTTCAAGTATCCGAAAGACTTTGACCCGCACAATTCGAGCCTGATGAGAACGGGATTCGTCATTTCCTCGCAGGGGGTTTAACCCATTTAGGACCCTTCTTATTTTCGAAATTTTTTACATTTCTGATTTATTTAAAATTCTTTAAGTGAATATAAGCACTTTTTAGGTCCTTGGAGGTCCAATTCCTGCAATTTTTATAAAAAATGTCATTAGTTACTATCTAAAAAAAACGGGATAGAGTTCCGTCTAAAAAAAAACGTGCCCTTCAGAGGGTTAATGTTTCCTGTGTACGATATTCGCAATCAAGGTAAAATTTTCTCGCTCATCCGGCTTGTTGCTCTTATTTCGCGTTTTTCTGCGACACGTAGGCACTGGGAAACTCCTCGGAAGGGATCACTCAATCCACCGATTTGCTTTGAGAAACCCGCAATAACGAGTGAAGTGCAGCAGGAAATGCTAATGAAGTCACTCTTACAGAATGGTATGATACAACCTCGTTATCCTTCCGCATCATCTCGAAAGTATGAAATAACTTTCATAACTAGGAATAACTTACGTTTCTCATAACTAGAAACCCACGTAATCTCGGTTCGAAATGGAACTTTTCTTCGAACGATTTCTACTCGTTTATATTCTGCCATTTACTCGCATGAAAAAAAAAAAAAAACCTCGAGGGGATATCCGTGAAAGTTTCCTTTTCTATCGTGCTCCTTCCTATGTTTTTAAAGAGTGAAGGACCAGTTTTATTACGAGTGCAAGTGCGGTTTTTGCTCTTCCCTCCGACAGCGACCTTGGACAACCTTGCACTTTTGACGTCAGTGAGTTCCGCAGGAATATATATACATATATTCTTTTACCTGCTTGCCTTTTGAATTCCAGGAGCTACGATCTCAACATCCTGTAATTCTGCTCAACGCAAAACCTACCGCAATCTTCCAAGGTGCTTCTTAAACCGAAGGGGGTTGCATAGAAATTTACGCTTCAACAAGTTTCGCTCTTCTAAGCTTCATGAAATTCTGTTGCCTTGCCTCGTAACTACCACGGGCTGGACCCAGTTTTCTTCTCCTCCTCGTTTTATTACACCCACTTTTGTTGTACAATTTTTTGGTCTTGTGATACTTTTGACTCGGGCTTGGCAGCATAAAAATTAAACGGACGTGGGTAATTATTTGTATATCGTAATAATGTATGCAACAATAAAAAAACGTAATAACGTGTGTAATTCAAAACGACTGGTAATTTCCATTTGCGAAACTTTTCATTAAAGCTGAAAAGCGACGGAAGGGGAATTAAGGTAATATGCATATTCTTGCACCCTTCGTAACCGAGGCTGCATGTGAGATAGAGTTAATCGTTTCTAATAGGTTCTGTTACTACCTCGAACGTCCCTATTTTAAACATTTGTATAGAAATAAGGGAGAACAGCTTCTGTAAGTTTTTCAATAATGCTTTCCTGTATTTTCATTTTTTTCTTTCTTCCGCAGCATACCCTCGAGGGTTTTCGTCTTTTCTTAGTGCGGGAAGGAGCATTATGGGAAGAATATTCTACAGGAAGACTCATGAAAATTGTCCGAGGAAGTTGAATAGCGAAACGTAACGTGTAACTTGGATGCTTAAACGTGCACTCATCGTCATATATCTGCTGTAATGGATCCACTCGGAAACCCTTGAGGGACAAAGGCGAAAGGTCCTTTCGTGACGCTTGTTAAGTCTTACTCTGTTATCATTTCATCCTTCCGTAAAATGGAAGGTCTAAATATACTTTTGGATTAAACAAGCTTCGCTGATGTTGATTTTACGGCTATGTAACCTTGCACGAGTCAGGCGTACGGGTCTGATACGCAGAAGTTGCATTTTGTCGCAAGTGAATTCACTGACAACTCCCGTTTTTTTGAAACTGCCCTTTCCTAAAGCTTCTGTGACAGTTGATTTTGTAGAAATTATACATTCCTTGTATTTTCTGGCAAAGAAGTAATTTTATTACACTTTTATTCGTGACGTTTCAACAATTGGTAAGTTGCCGTTATTAGAACCGAGAATATTATTTATAATTTTCATTATTATCAAGCAATTCGGATAATTTCTGTAATTTCGTTAATAATAATGTAAATATTTAACAAAATTTATTTTTCATTATTCGTCAGAATTTATTTCTCTTGTATTCGATTTTTCGTTTCGAAACATAACGTTTCAAAAGTATCAATTAATCCAATGAACGGAAGAAATCCATTCAACAATTAAACCCTACCTCCAATTCTGACCACTTGGAAAATAATGGTCCTCAGAAATGGCTCATAGAAAATATAAATGATATCCTCGACTTTTATCACAAACGTTAGATCCCCTTTACTCGCAACCTACCTCCAATCTGATTAAATCTTCCCTGGACCACTTCCCCTCACGTCCTCCATAATTTCCATACCACTTATCAATGACATAAAATATCGATATGGAATCGCCTGATTTACCGAACCTTCTTCTCAACGTTTTCGAACGCACAGTCTCGTTCTACCAACTGCCCCCAAGTGTCTACTGTCCTCGTGCGAAGTGTTTCATTCGGCGGGAAGAAAAGTAATATAATCTTCGTAATTAGATGACAATTATAATGAGCGAATTGATTAACGACCGAGTGTTTATTAACTGCAACTGCAAAAGGGGAAAAATAAGATAAAGAAGATGTTCAAGGTTGTACAAGGTCGTTGCTTGTGAAGGCAAAGACCTTGCAGTCGTAATAAACTGGTCCCTGCATTTCTTCTTCTTCAGAAGAGAACTCGAGAGATGGAGAAAGAGGATCAGATGTTATATATATATATATATATATACATGAAGAACCGGAGCAAGGTGCTGTTGGTTGGTGTATCTCCTATCTTACTTTATTATCCTCTTACCTTCCTCTATCTAACTCTTTCTTTGAACTAATAATAATACAGACCGATCCTCTTACATTATTTGCTACGGTTCACGCACGGACGAACACCGTAAGAAGACTCTTGATGGAATCCGGTCGATCCCTACTTCTTTATATTCCCTCTTTCTTCTCGTTCTCTTAGTCATGCTCTTCTACCCAGTCCTTAAGAAAATCATTTGAAATTATTGGTTAGTTAGTCTTATCGACGAATCTTCATGAAGGAGGACCGATCGATGCACCTCGCAAGGACATTCGCTTTAGGGGTTATACCCTATCTTTCGCGGATAACGATCTGCGTCTTCGATGAATTTGCACATTATTACTTTTGCGACCGGAGACGCTCAATGATTGCAATTCAGGCTCATTCCCATCGTGCGAATTTATTAACGTCCAGTGATTACACGTTCAAAGCTAATAACAGACTCACGAACCGAGTATATTTGTCATTGAAAGTCGAGGAATGAACAATGGACCCTGTAGCTGGTCATTAAATGGTACTCGTACTCGTCCAGAGATGAAAAAAGGATGCCCAGGCAATGGGGACACTTCGAAATTCTGGACACGGTCTTCCGCGAGATTCCGGGACCCAACTGGAGTTACTGGAACGTCTGATATCTGGGAAAATGCGTTATCGGTTTCCATTCGCACGACGTCTCGTAATTAGGAACGTCCAATGAGGAATCCGGAGTATTCGAAGGACTCTTTGTTGGATGCAATTTTGGATTATGCCCCTTCGTCTTATTCCGCTTTGATTCTCACGCAATTGACATCCGCTAACGTATGTAAATGCAAGGTAATTGGACGAAATTGCCTTGTGCGTCTTTGCCAACGGTAATTTGCATATAAAACAAGCAATTGCAATTTTAGCGAAAATAGGAAGCGTGGTAGTACACGATTGAACAGTAGGTACTTTAAGTAAACGAAAATTGCCGTCGTTGGAGTATGACTGTGTCCATTTCCTAAGTTGTTCCCTTTTTCACTGGTTACTTTCTTGAGAGAGACACGTTGCGATAATTCTTTTACTAATTTCCTTCCATGGAATTAGTTATATATTTATTTGATTCCGTTTTTCTTGTTTTTATGGTATTTTATTTTTGCATTAAATATGTAGTCGATCAATATTTTATTATTAAAATAATTATTTAGTTCCAGTAAATTTGACACAACATAAAATATTGTACCAAAGAATAGTAATTTTGTAATATATTTTGGATAATTTTGTATACTAAAATTTTATACGATTTTATTTGATAAAAATAAAAATATGGGACCCAAAAATTTAATAGAAGTGACATTTTTTTGTTACATGTGTGTATAAAATAGGTCTAAAAAATGTCCTAGGTGTTAACCACTCTAAACTATTTCAAACGTTCTAGTGGCAAATGACTCGCTGGTTAGCACCAATTTGATAAGAATCCTGCGTGTCTCTTTTTACAAAAAAATGCCGATAACAGTTACGCTGTACCACTTTATTCCGTCAACCTATCGCCAGTGTTTAAATATACGTTTTACAAATTTTTATTCTTCACAGCCTCTTAACTTACTTAAGTAACTGTCTTTTATCCCTAGTCTTCTCAGGATGTGTCTCACTTTTATTTTGGTTAATTATGTAAATAGCAGTAATAAGTAATCTTCCATTAGGCAATTTTTTTTTTCTTAACAAATAATTCATAAAGAAATCAAAAATGATTCCTAAGTACCATAAAAGGCGACATCCAAAATGAAATCTGTCACGAAGCTGAACAATTTTTAATGCGCGCTTCTTCGATATATTAATTATTCTTTTTGTTTAATTTCACATTCAAAAATCATTACGAGGGCGATTGTAACTTCAACTGCATCATTTATCAGGGAAATGAATTAACAAAAACTTTTTTTATCCCCCGCGATCCTTTTTAGATTACGCTTTGTTACCGGTGGAATAATTCAAGAGTCGACCTGTTTCGTTACTCGGAGAGAGGTAACACTTTTCTTTTGAAATCTCAACGTTTCTTTATATTACGTTTATTCCTTCATTTATCATCGATTCTTTGTGTCCGCTTTGGACACCGAAAAAAAACTTCTTTGCTTTCACGCTTTAATTTCTGTAAGCGCGATTTTCGATAATAATTCCAAGCGATGTAATAATTTTGGGAACTGTCAATTGGTACGTATTTATTCAACAATTTTCAAATTTGATTAGAAACAAAAAAAATTCCAAACGGAAACAACACCTCTAGAAATTCGTACGAAAGTGTCGTCGTGGAAGAAGAAAAGTACCTCATTCAAGTGACTCGCGCTACTGAAATCTTCGGTAATTAATATTTATATTAAGCACCGTTGTAGGTTAAAAAGCCATAACCAATTGCGGGGGATATTACTTTCAAAATTCATTTCCATCTGTGAAATCGCGCAATAATTGACCGTTAAACTATTTCATCCGCTCTGTAATGAGTAACTTTATGGTACGACGGCAAATTGCACTTCTTCCGTAATGGCCCTTTACGACGCTTGGCCCTTTTTACGACCGCGTACAGTTTTTTCATTTTAACGCGTCTTTGAAAAAACTCGCTAAAATCTCATTAGTTTTCGGGCAGAAAAAAAAAGAACAAAGTCGTTTGTTAGCTCAGATCCGAGTATTTCTCACTACGTTTCCATCGTACCATCGTTTCCCTTTTATTTCACGGCTACGGCAACAGCAATTTAATCTTTCCTTTTCAGAGGATAACTGTATTAGAAAAAAGATCCCGCATAAATTATATTTCAATGAAAGGAAATTGAATGGCGCAATTAATTAATAATTAACGCGCGAAGGGGTATTAACGTAACAATGCTACCGGGGGGGGGGGGGGGGGGGGTTCTGGTAAATTGTACAAAAAGATAACACCGGGATGATAGGAAAAGGAAAAGATCACGAGTGCGTCGTCCCTCGAAAGATAGCGCGGATTTGCTATCACGGGTTCAACGACAGCTTCGGGAACTCTTCCGTGGACATGGAACAAAGGTAGTAACGAGAGAGCAAAGAAACAACCCACTTTTGTAAGCAAGAGTCTGGTTAATGAACTTCGCGTTATTAGATGCTAATTGGAACATACCACGTAAATTCATCCTGGGAATATTCCCTTGTCCTTCCTTTGTTCTTGAAGTTCCCTTTGTAGTCGGTGCATTGCGAAATCGTACTGTTGAAGACACGGCAAATATTATTGAAACTTTATTGAAAGCTGAAAAAATATACCAACAGTTGCATCACACCTGAGCCGAATCTTTATTGATTCACTGTTATTTGTACAGCGACAATAAAAATATTGCAACATAATTTTACTGGTTCTAACACGGTCTCACTCTTGTGTGCGTATCCGCATTCGAAGGACACTTTGTCTTCGGGTGACTGGGATCCGCGGGAAAAGACGGTGTAAGCAGAGTACCATGAGTACTTTCATGTTCCAGCAGATGTTACTGCTTACACAGAAACAATTTTATCGGAAAGTTAAATATTATTGTTTTGTGGGTAATTCCTCAAACCGAAATTAGGTCGCTTCTGCCTATATATATAGAAATTTGTATGGTTCAAATTCGTCAGTTCCAGTTTCTAGTTCCGATCGTCAAGACTCGCGATATCGAGAGATGATGAAGTTTTCGTTGTGTCTAGCTGTTGTAGCACTCGTTGCTATTGTAGTACCTTCAATTTCCTCTGCTGGTAAATTTGGTTAAGCAATTTCTTAGAAAATTTCAATATTAGTCTTCGATTTTGTGGCGAAATAGGAAATAATGTTAAAAAAAAATGTATGACCGCTTTGAATTTTTGTATCGAACAAATTTTATGGCAGAATCTTTTGCAAATTCTTCGTATTTCTTAGGACACTGTGTTTCATCATTTAACTGTTACCACCATTTTTGTGGTTTCTTAGAAACTAATTGACTAGAAATTATCGATTAGTGTTTATAATTTTCTAGGATTATGGATTAGATTTTAAGAACGTTTGCACCAATTACCTAAAAACAAAATAAATTATATTGCAGAAAAGCTTGGTCAAAATGTCTACACAAAAGTGGTTAAAGAACCAGTCAGACAAAATAAGGTTACCGGCGAAATGTAAGTTGCTGAAACCATACCACCGTTTTTACATTGGAAGCTTAAATAAAACCTATTTTTTAAATAATTAAAAAATTTGATATTCACAATCCAGACAATTAGCGTCCAACAATAAATACATAAAAAAAAGTTGCTTTTGTTATCCCACCTTGCAAAAGTGAAATTCATTGAATAACAAATTTACATTTTCTTTCAGGATTTATAAAGACGTGACGAAATATTGTTACAACCAAGTCGGAACTGATGCAGAATGTAACCCCGAAATTTTACTGGTTTGCGAAAAAGAGAAGATTCCAGGATCGGAAAAACCTGCTTGTTTAGATACACACGAATGTCTTTGCCAAAATCCACCGGCATTTATGTTTTGGCGTCAAAAGGGTTGTTGGTGCCAAATGAAACAACCGAAGAGTCAGCCAACGATTGTACCGTGTTTCAGTAGGAAACGCGCAAGATGCTAATGAGATAGTGTTGTACGAACACCGCTGATTAATATGGAGCGTGTCAAATTTTCTGTGTCACTGTAAAAACATCGTTATGAAGATTTTACCATATAAAGTAGGCATTTAGAGACCGATATTATTTTCGCATTTAGGGTGTAAATAATTGTATATTTCTGTATGATAGAAGCAATAAATTTTACCGTATAACAGCAAGTTCTGTCTGAATCCGTATTTCAATTGCCTCCAGACTTGATCAAGAAAAACTGCAAATGAAACTGTTACGCCACTTCCACAACGATTCCTCATTCACAGTTGAATTAATTTGGGTGAGAAATCCGAAGAAAATTCTAAAATGGTGGAAACCGATGTTTTAATTGCGTATCCTATCGCTTTAGTAAAATTATTATTATTATTATTTTTATAACTATTATTATTATTTTTATTATTATTTTATGCTTTGCATTCTCTTTCCTCAAAATTATTTTTTTGTGCTCGTTAGAACAATGGAAAAATGACATCGAAGGTAACGTACTACTCGATCTATCCTCAGCAACGGTATTCACTGCCCACGATCATGGTTACGCCTGGTGGACACGAACGACAGATCGGTCACTACACTCACTAGATAAGACATTAGAGCTGATTACGTATCAATTTTGAGATAAACGAGGAGAGATTGCGAGAAGGAGTCGGAAGATTTATATATCACCAGCTCAGCTCCCTTTTTCTCACATCCGTCATATACGCTCGACGGGTGCTTTTCGTCGCGGATCAAGACCGATACGAAAGTCGATGCAAATGTACCGGAAGGATTTTCCCGTAAAAATTAAAACGCCGGGCAAGCTCGCGATAGAGCAATGGACGTGCAATTAGCATATCGTCGAACAAGTTTCGAGCCTAACATTTTTTGAGACATCAGTTTCGATGATGTACAAGGTAGGTATCTGCCTCGGAATCTTTGCGGAACTCATTCGCAGCTTGTGTCGCATGGCGATGTAAATGATATCGAGACTCAAAAAACCTTATCGTTAACATCTACCACGAGGAGAAAAAAAAAACGCTTCTACAGAATTCCCCCATGAACGTAGCCCATGTAAGTGATGAATAATTAATAGATGATACGTTAAGATAAAGCTAATATATCATTCTCAATTAAAAGCTACGTCATCTAGGAAATTCAAGACCCAGCTGTGGCTCGCAACGCTATAAAAACGGCAAAACAACATATTGTTTTGTCCGGTAGCATCTTAATTAAGCGGAGCTCACCGGGCGTATCGATTTATTTGGTAAAAGTGGTATCTCTTTATTTCTCCCTGGTCACTCTTCTATTTCCACAGCGCAACGGCGAATACAGGAGAGTGCGATGTCCTGTATGAGATAAATCGAAAATTCCAGCTAGTTATCCAAGCGTAAGTCATCTGATTAATCTCAAACAATTTACGAGGTATTGTAAGAGACGACCTTCCGCTACCTACCTTATGCAAGAATATATGTTGTATAGGTAATAGCCATTAGGGTGCGAAGGAACATTCGAACAAGCCTACATAATGTCAGCTTCAGGAATGAGAAAGATGAGAAAGTAGTGGTGTAACTTTATAAATGTATTTAAAGTCCTCTCGCTAAATCTTTCTCTCCATCTCTCTCCTCTTCCCTATTTACATTATAAATGATGCCTCGTTAAGTGCGCGAGATATTACGTTTACTGTTATAAACAAGAGAGTATAGAACCAGCGGCAGAAGTAATTGATTATTTTCATCGGAGTGTCAGGATTCCGATGCAATTAAATGTTGGACGCAAAATCATACTCCGAGGGTTTCTGAAAATCTTTGCCGTTTAAATTTGAAACTTTCGAATATCAAATTGCCGGGGAATGAGGCACGAACTTTCTTCGTCGAGGAAATCTCGAAGCTGGGGAAGGATTTTTTCGATCGTAGAAAAGAGGAAGCGGTGAAAAATCGAAGATCGTATGCAAATGACAGGCATTACCACGACACGCAACATTTATGACAAGGTGAAAGCAACGAACCAGCAATTGTTGTAACCTACGGTAATTTTCACAGCATTTTATTTTGGCCACTGACATTTTTTATAGGTACCCTTTAAATGGCACGACTCGTACCGAAGACAGCGTTTGTATCTTAAAAGGAACGTCGTGTTATTGCGTAGGTACTAAAAGTTTGTTCGGGTTCCGTTACGATTCGCATCAGGCCCCAGCATCTCGTAACAACCGATGTGTTGAAGCAATCACGAAATCTGAGACTCGTCTTGTTGTCTGCAGGCAGGACCGATGCTAAATATCTGCCATCGATTGTTGATAGGCTTCACATTAATAAGTTACAGCGAACCACTATAGTTTATTTTTTTTTTTTTAGTATCACATGGGTGCATCTCGTGGAACCTACATCAAGTTCTAATTACGAAGATCAACACGAGAGATAAGCAATTTGTATTAATGATAATTAAAATTTTAAAAAAGCGGAGATTCGTATCAATCATTTTCGAACGTATTAAAGTCCGTTCCGTTTTTATTTCTCATCTTCCTCTTTCATTCCCCAGTGGCCTTTCGTAACAATTTTGACGTCTGTCGTGTAACGGTAATTTTTGAAGGAGGCCCCCCCTTCATTGTGATTTTTGGGGCGAGACCAGATTTTTGGATTGTGGTTCAGGACTCGTGTTCCCACACCTTGGAATAACACCTACCTGCCACTATTAGAACGTTCTTCTATTATTACTCGGTCTAATGAATCGGACTGTTATGTATTGTAATGTTATTTTAAAAACACTCTTCTTATTCCGAAGAGAAATATATTTTATTCTTCGTTACTTTCAATCTACCTTTGATATATAGACCAGAAAATTTAATCAAGAAAATCCATAAAGTATGAAATACGAATTATAACATTTTTATTGCCACGAATTTAAAATAATTTAAGGGGAAAGCAACAGAAAAAAAATAAAATACCTATCATATGTCTGTGGCAGCTCGTGATAATTTTCTTGCATCGATAATATTTTTTTTTCTTCTGCGCAGTATAAAATTTATCAATTAATTACCGATGCAAATGAAATCTCGCTTGCTTTTATTTTCTTTGCAGGAATTATTCATGCAGCACAAATGAAGACACGTAATTCTTTATCGCCCAGATTTTTATTGCACGGAGCAAATTTCATTTCCCTACCGGGTTTCGTAACGAAAATGGACAATTCCCGGTTAATGTCACGAGGAAAGAGCGAGGTCTAGTAGTTTATGCTTAGGATGAAAAGAAAATGATGCTAATAAAATAATAATAATAATAACAACGATGGCAAAAATAATGATAATGTGTACGTTAGTTCATGTGAGTTTATAAAACGGTGCTTTTACTGTGACGTTGACGCGAACGTATTTTCCTCCCAGTTATTCGTTTATTATCTAAGTACCTGAGACTAGTCGCGAGTGCGTAACCGCAGGACGCGAATCAAGTACCGTAATATCGCTTGATTATGCGGACTGCTTTAAGAAGTCGCATTAAGTTGTTTGCGGTGTGCGAAGAGTAAAACGATATATACACATGAACATTGCTGGCAATGAATATAAAAAGGAAAGAAAAGGAAAAGGAAACAATAAAAGGAGAGAGAAACGTTGAAATCCTTCAGTGCAGAGTTACGATCTCAATTAATATAGTACAGTAAAAAAACGGTATCCCGATCCGTAATTAAAACGCGATACGGAAGCTGAAACTAAGAGAGTGGACAGTGGTTACGCTTCATGCCAATTTAACTTACAAACATGAGACTAAGGTTTTCTATGGTCACCCTTAGTGACAGAAATGGAGTAATAACAGGCGGAAGGAATTTAGACTTCCTTTTTGTCCCGAGTGTCACATTTATTTCTATGGGTTTTTCTTCACTTCATAATTCCCTTCATCCTTTTGAAGAGGACAAGGTGAATTTCCAGGATTCGAGAGCTTTCAAAAACTTTAACTCGAGTAGATTCGATCTTGAAAATTATTACGTCAAATGAACGGTCGCTTTTCCAGATATTTGTCGTTTCTGAACTTTTGAATTATGTGATGGTATTTTATTTGAATTTATGGTATTTTAAAAAAAGACGAAGATGAGTACTCGCTACAATGCACCATAAAAAATAAAAATAAAAATAATCAAAAAAGAAGGAAGTAATTTACAAGAAAATTTGTGTACGGTATATACATTGTCAATTCGTATACTTAATTTCTAGACGAGGTAGATATAGCATACTGTAACCACTATCTATAGAAGAGACACAATATGCCTAAAGGAGACAATCATAAGAATCATAGGCATTTCACGGTGAATTTTATCCCTGAGAGAATTTGATTTCTGATTATACCCTGTTTCGAAGTTGTGCTTCACGTATAATATTCTCCTTTTTATTCCCTCGCATGTCTGTACGGGAACCACAAGTACTATTTTGTGTCGATGTAGCAATTTCACATTTTATTAGTACGTATTCTCGATACTTGTATCACTTCCTATATTTTATTTCGAATAACGTTTTTGTAATATAGAATTTTTAAGTCATTTCAAATGCACGGCTATTCAATTATAGAAGTATGTACATTATTAACAAACTTTCGAAGATTTTCGGGAGACCCATATCCGATGTATTTTTTTCCGAGGAATCCATTTTCATTATCAAAATTTCTAAAATCCAACGGGAAATCCGATTTTTCCTTAAAAAACCTACTTTTTTCCAACTTCCGCTGGGATTTTCACAAATTTGACCTTTGGAATCGAATCTACGGGAAAAATTACCCCTAAAAATGACTCGTCCAACCCCGTTTTTAAAACTTTAATTTTTACCCCATTTTTGGGGGAAAAGGTTGGTGTGCCCAAAAAAATTGACTTTTGGAAAAATTTTTGCGCACTTTCGGGAGACCCATATCCGATGTATTTTTTCCCGGAGAATCCATTTTCATTGTCAAAATTTCAGAATTCCAGTGGGAAATACAATTTTTCCTCAAAAAACATAATTTTTACGCCCTTCCACTAGGATTTCATGAAAATGGACCTTTGGAATCGATCCTGCGCGTCAAATTACCCCTAGAAATGGTCCCTCCGACTGTATTTTTGCAACTTTAATTTTTACTCAATCTTTGGAGTATCAAAAAAATGAGTAAACTTTAAGAACCTATGGCATCTCGGTGGCTGACGGGATTACAAGTGTTCTTATAAAACTTCCATTTCCGCGCATCGCCAATAAAATTTGAAAATACCTTCCCATTACGTTTGTGGTATCTTTTTGCCTATTCCACTTTTATCCTTGTCGCAAGTTGTAACTTTGATGAAAGTTTTTGCAGTGCTTTCGTGATCAATCGTGGTAATATTTCAGGTGAATTATTTCGCGTTACAGAATTGGTCGAAAAAATTGCGCGATTCATCACGGCCATGATCGTCTGCGGTATTTTCACACGAAGCACTTTGCGCGACAAAACTAGTTTCAAAAACCCTATTAATTTCTCGAGAAATGCAAAAAGAAATACCGGCCAACATATTTCTCCGCTACTTGTTATTTACCAATTTGCTAATTAAACCTCATTTTAGCGTATTTAAAATAATAAAAACAAGCCTCGAACTCACACTAATCTTCCTTGAACGTGTAGCGCTACTCGGTGAAAAAAAAAAAAATAGAAATCCTGTTTTCCTCATTTTTTGCCCCAATTACAGAAATCTGGTTTATTAAATAAGCCCAGTCGGGTATATTTGACCGTCGTACGCATACCAATTGAATCTACACTATCGTACATCCGTTTACAGATGAGATGTCAAGTTTCAGTGGAATTTATTATACGAACAGTCAATTTCCCTGCAATAAAAGCTTTACGTTATGTGCAAGCCTACCACCCGATCATCTTGTATTCGCTTTAAGATGAAACGATCGAAGTAAAAGGATCAAAACAAGGACGGTCATCCGATTCCAATATAGTATAGGAGATGTAGAACGTTGTTATGGTGGTACTGTTACCTTGACATTCGATACGTGCATCCTTGTATATTCAGAACATAAAAGAGGCCATGCCATATCGTATAAACGGATTAATAGATTCGAATAACTATACCACACTATACTATACTACACCTCACCTGTTGAATGTTTACAAAACGGTTGTAAAGAAAAAGAGTTACTAAAATGTATGTAAATTCGATTTACCTTCCTTCGATTGCTCCACTTTCCCTATAAATGGGACATTTTCGTGAAAACAGGAGGGATATTTTAACTGTTGGAGCTTCCACTTCCACGAAAGGGTATTAAAGTTATTTTTCTCGAGGATTCAAATGAATAATAAATTTATAGTAAATTTGTATTTGAAGAAATCGATAAATAAATTTTAGAAACGAGAAGGATAAAAAATATAATTGTAAGCGAATTAAAAAAAAATACAGTTCTTAGTTGTTGTTATTATTATTATAGTTTTAAAGAGCCAGGATTTATGTAAAAATGGGTACCTTGGAAAATTCAAATTTGCGATTGCCGCGATTATAAAGTAGCAATTTTTGAAATTACGTCAAATTCATCAAAAATTGGTTATAAATATTTTTTCCATTGGAATATTATTGAACTTTTCTCCATTTTTTTCTTCATCGACGCACGTCCTTATGTAATTTGTTCACTCGAGGATGAACAATATTCGCACATTAGATGTTTTCCCCGAGTTTCCTTTACATCTTAATGAAGATATTAAAATGTAAAAATGTAAAGATAGAAGCCATTCAAATATTTATATTAATTAATGATAAAAAAGTTTCATAAAACGTACGTTTGTAACTTTTTATCGCGTAGCAAATGCGTAACGGACTTTAATTGCCCCTATTCCAAGGAATCAATGGTTGAGTAATTATAAACCGCATTTATTTTCTTTTTAACAAGATATTTCAGGATATTTCTTGCTTAAAAAAAAAACATGCTTTTAATTTCCTGTTAGACAAATAATGTATAAATCCACAACCCGAGGTGAAAATCAATGAGATCTGCATAAATATGTTTACGTTACGCATAATTTGCGTACGAAAGACGTTTTCAAATAAAAGGAATGGATCATGAATATAGCAAAAATAATAGTTATTAATTATTATTATCCACCACAAATTTTTTTTTTCATATTAGACACTATAAAATGCGATAAATAATAAATTGCTCTTAAAAAATGTTGACAATAAATTTTTACCCAAAGCAAAAATAATTGTAATGCAATTTTTAAATCAATCAAATAAATTTCATGACATGCATTTTGTTATTTCCCACTTGAACTTTTCGATGCCTTCGTAACGAATGAATTATTTTCTATTTTTTCGAATTTCCTGAAAATTGCCAATTTTTGGGACATAGGTTTAAAAATCGCAATTTTTAAATTTTTAAAAATTGAGACTCTATGAATAGTAGACACGCTGTAAGTGTTTGAAAAGGAGAAAAAGTATCAGTTCTACTACAAACCTTGAAGCAAACTTGGAAAGTGTTGAATGGAGATCAAGAAGTCGTCGCATGAGCAAGTACCCATTATACACCAACTCCTTCGTGTTCTACCGGAACGCGCAAAGATATCGGAAGCTAAAAGTTCTCCTTGGCTTTAGTGTCCTCGTTAAACCATTTACGGCATTCGTAATAACGGTGCCCGTAACACCGAGGCGGTAATAATGACACTAAAATCACGAATGGTCATGGGGGTCAAATTTAATGACTCACGTATAAGTTATATCAATAAATAACAATGTAAAATGTTCTCGTTTACTAGCCGTTGGCAATATTTCTAGGCAATGAAATACATCTTTTTCGTGTACTCGCAATTAAATTAATTCCAATAAACAAATACATAAATTCTATTGAAGTACTTGTTCATTGAATGCGCAGTTTTTTTGCGTGCAAATTCTCCTGTATCGGTAGAGTTCAATTGATCTCACACTAAACTCCTATTTTTTTTTTTCGATCACGAGGCACACCGTGGGTCTATGACAGCCTGTGCACTTTTAAATCTACTCAATCAATTCCTACAGTCGAACTGCCTTGTTGCAAAAATTAAAACTCGAAAAAAAAAAATGTTTTTTGTCCAAAAAAATGAAGTTTTATGGAAAAAACGGGGTCTGAGAGTCCCTGTATAGCGGTGGAGGGTTTAAAAAACTGTTATTTTAATTGTATTTAAATTTAGAAAAAGAGATTTTTTCTAACGAAATAAAAATAGTCGGTCACAGATTTTCCACGCTGTCTTTGAATTTCAAAAGAGACAGGACTTTGTAAATTCTCTTGTCTCCATGGTACACCAAGAAACTTATGATTCACTGTTTGAGTGCATCAAGGGTCGTCCCTCAATAAAGAACTCGCAGGAAACATCTTCCGAAGCACATCCAAATCTTCTTACTGGCTATAAAGTCTTTCTCTGACTCCGGTAATGGCTGTTCTTCGAAACTTCTATCCCTGGAGATTTTCGACAGACATTTGAATAATCCACTTTCCGCAGACGTGGTAATATTCAGTCAGTGTTTGAGAAAAGAAATTTTACAGGATTCTTTAGAAAAGAATTTATTTTATGTATCACATAATTTCTGATAAATTGGTAAAAATTTATCGAATAATTTCCTGCAGGATCCATCAAGCATTTACCGTATTACAGTGGCCTAAAGAAAACAGCAAAAAAAAGCGAGAAAGGATAATAATTATTAATAGTCCAATTATAATTAGTCTACTATATATTCGAAGGTAGAAAAATTGGAACCTCGAGTGAAATACGTGCACATAAAATGAACTCGTTCAATTACTGTAATAAAATGAAGTCTCATTGAATTAAGGATTAACAATACAGGAGATATACAACTTTACGACTCACTATTTTATATATGAAGCGAAATTACCTGGGCAGGTTGATTTTTTAAACTGCTGCCCATGGTCTTTAATATAAATCGACACGGTAGGAGATATTTTGTTATTATTACTGTGCTTATTATTATTATTATTATTATTATTTTTATTATTATTATTATTATTATCGTATATATCGAAGATGAATTCACTTTTTATATTATAACCCCGATTACACGGACGAATTAGCGCGTCAAGGATGTCTGATGTTATAAGTGTAGACGTGTTTAATGGCAGCTATAGAACATCCTTTGTGGCTTTTAAAGACGATAATGTTCATGTACACCATAGACTTTACTTTTAATTCTGTCTTCCTTGATTGCCAATAAACCGAGAGCTTCCTTCTGTACGATCCAGTATGTGAATAACATAATAATTCATGTTACATCCATTATGTCTTGTATGGATCATCGTGTTTACAGAAAAGGCTATGGGCACGTCTAGATCTCTGTCTTGTGTAATTTTTTTTTTCAGGTTTGTTTAGCTTTCGAAGTAATTCCAGCAATCTTTGTTGTAACAAATCATCGTTTCTGATGAGAACAGGGGGCAAAGCTTTCAAAGCGAAGAGGTAAAAATTTTAAAAATGGGAAAACTTTAATTGAAATAAAATTCAGTAACAATGGCAAAGTTACGTGAGAAAATAGGTTTTCAGAAAATTGAATTTTTCCAGTTAGGAATTTTCATTTTCAAAATCCAGAAAGTTTCATTTTATAATTTCGTATTAATCCATGTTTGATTTATTAAATTATACGGAAACGTAATAATATTTTGACAGCCTCTAGAAAGAATTATCACCTTTCAAATTCTGTAAAATTTCCTCGGAAAATATATTTTACGAATATTTAATTCGTCGGGTTCTCGATTTATCACAAAATACAATTTTTATGCTGCAGTTCTCTCTCTCTCTCTCCAATACTCATTTGTGTGTCAGAAAATGTAGATAACTGCTCGATAATTTTAATTTCCTCTCCTTCGTATCCAGGACACGAAAGAATGTGGTCGAACCATTAGAAGTTTATATTTATTTGCATAGCCGAGAGAAAAATATCCGTGGAACGGATGATTAATGAAAAAATGACAATCGAAGAGAAGCCCGAGAAAATACGTGAGAGACAAATGGCAAAAAAAAAAGGGATATCTTTGTATATAAATTCATTGGCGAGAAACGTTTTTACGGTTACCAATTTTTCTCCTGCTCACGTGGATAAATTACCGTGCGGATAATTTGCCTTTGCGATAATTTATCGTGGAAACAAATTGACCGCGCCGTACAATTTGCCTCACGATTCTGGTAAATTCGGTCCTCGCGGGACCAAATTCACTCGCGAAGACAAATTATTTATTACGAAAATAATTGATCGTACGTAGCAGCAATTTTAATTACCCACGAAGATTCCTTTGATTCGAAATCAGCGAGTTTCGATTAATTTCCTCGCAATGTAAAAAATATTTTCGCAGAATAATTATTGTCCGAAAAAAAGTGTTTCGTAAAAAATCTTCTATCCATTTTTTTTTGTTGTAAAATTAGCATATGTGTGAAAAATATGTCGTATCGACGGAACTTGAAGTGCCATAGAACGGAATGACGACTTTTCATGGGAATGTTATTTGGAAAAAATACAGCCATCAGAAATTAAACACTTCACACAGGCGTGCGGAGGAGTGTTTTGTAAATACTAAACTCTCTTGGAAGAAGTTGAAGCGAGAAACGAGGAGGAAATAACGAAGGTGTAGAAAAATTCCAACGGGATGAAGACGTATTACGTTTTTCTCCTACGAGTAGACTAGGTTTTACGAGATTTGAGGAATCTCGGAAAGAGGTAACACCCACTTCTCGGTATTAGAGTACGAGTACACGGATGTGTATACAATTTGTCTAACTGTACCTCCTCAAACTGGGAGGAATATGGGCCAAGAAGTCTCAGAGTCGTATAGTCAGACGAAGAACTGTGATTTTGCGGTACAATTTCATCTCCCTGTGAGAAACATTTTCGAATATTCGAAGCAACAACGTAAGTGAAACGAGAGGCGGGGAATCTAAACCGTAGCATTCTTTGAAAATTGTGTTAAGATTCCTTCTGACTCGCGCATTTACGATGTGGTTAAAAAAAAGATCTGTAACGAGAATTTTCCGCTACTTTTTCCCGCGGTTCGGGATAATGATAATTAGACGGACAATTGTTGGGATTCAATTTTATTGACTGCTTCTCACATATGACTGGGTATACCCACTTGAAAAAGTCGTAAAAAATCTTTCCTATGTTCGTATTTTTGCTCGAACAGATCTCAACAAAAAGTCACTTTGCAGTTATTCGACCTGTTTTTCTTGAAACTAACAATATGCAAACTTACATCGTAAAAAAAAAAAATAAAGTCTAGAATTTGTTGCTTTTTAATAATTACTTTCTATCAATAACTTTTGATTCGCCTTCTTTTCTGTTAATAAATTACTTTTTGCTAAAAAAAATTTTCCAAGGAACCAAAACGTGCCATTTTTGGAGAAAAAAGGTTTCGAGATTTCCTCGGGGTCTATCATTCTTTGTCGTTATTATTCTACGCAAAAACGCAGAAAATCGGGCACCGAGTCGATAAAGAAAAATATTTCGCGCGTAAGAAACCAATTTCTATTCCACAAAAGTCTATTATTCCTCAAAGAGAACATTTGAAATTCAATTTTGGTGTGAAAAAAAGAATAGTTCCTATTTTCGCTGGAACCTGCTGGCGAGTATTTTAATTATTGCCTTCCAAACACGTTTGAGCTACATATTTCAGCATTCCATATCGTTCTCATGTTCACTTACCCCTGCGAAAGAAGAACGAAGTGGAATCACCAGTGACATACTAATGAGCCACATAAATATGTAGAGTGACTGTATATTATACAACTTTTTTTTCTTGTCAATGAAAAGACAAGACGTATACATACACTAACGAGCAGAAAACGATACATTTATTGTCCGCAGCCTCTTGTATGACCGAGCCGTATTACATCATGCCCATCATCTGTTTAAAATCTCATGGAGGGTATGTACAAGTTTACATACTTCTCACGACAAAGATTGTTTTCTCTTCAAAGGACAAGAGATTTCGTCAGGTGTCTAACACGAGAGTGTATGTCTGGGTATAAAAGATTTCCATAATATTCAAGTATTTTTTTGACTTCCAAATGCTTGCCTTATTCTTGTTTTACTAACCGGCAGAAGAGTGAAAAGGGTACCGAGGAAGGGAAGGACTCTAAGTAAATTTTGGGAGGTTCAGAAGAATTACATTGTTCTATTTGAATTTCTAAAGAATTTTCCGTGGGGTGAAAAGTTTTCAATTTTTGTGATTCAAAATCTTTCGAGCTTTGTAGGTTTTTTATTTCGATATTAAAAAAAAATATTCTTGCCGAAAAATTAAAGGAACGAAATTACTAAAGTCATCTAAGACGAGGAAATCCCCTAGTTTGCTGGTGTTTAAGTAAAGCAAACGTCTCAGCATGTCCTATAATCACCGAATAGCTCTCAAACACCGTAGACGCACTGTAAAGCTTCGCTATCGAAGTTGCGAAAGCTCTGACGAAGGAAACTGCACCGTTCGCGCAACGTCGGCAAATATCCTTTGTGAAATAACATGAAAAGTAAGAAATTACATAAAAAATAATCACACCATTTTCACAAAAATTTCGAATTTTCGTCCAAAAATTTTCGAATCTATTTTACCTTCTTGGAGTCTTAAGGGACCATTTTACGTAATTCTATTTTCCGTCGAATTGTAATTTTTGCAATATCTATTCATATGCAAACAATTTTGTTGAACACCTTATCCCACTTTGTTTCAGATAACATTGTTATATCAATTTACTTCATACCCTATCCCATACTTCATACGTATTCCATGCACACATAGAAATTTGAATAATAGTACACAAAATCTAATTTTTTCTCTGCTCGAATTTAAAAGACTTCAATATATTAAAATATATTCCACTCCTTGGCCGAAAAAAAGTTCACACAGAAAGAGAAAGATAAGAGGGACAGTAGCGTATACTATTCACAGTGCGTGCATTTGTAACATGACTTTACATACTTATATTATGCAATGTAGGGGCAAAGGACTGGCATACAATATGTTCTTATACATATGTTCGTAAGAATGTACATTGTAGATTCTTTTACGGACTGTGTAGGTGATGGTATATATCTGCATGCAAGTCTCAGGAAATTGTGCGTATATGCTAGAACGCACTACTGTTATGTGAAAGAGACCTCAGTGGTGCTCACATTCATCTTCGATTTTACACCAAAATTCGCGTATTTGCAAAATTCCAAGCCGAGAAAATTATTCTGAAAATTATCACGTTTATGTGTAAAATTTGCATGGATATTATTTTAATTAGGAAATATCCTTCCTTTCGAAACAGTGATACCTCGAATAGCAAAATGGCACTTAACGTATAATTATTTTTCGAGAGTATCCAAAAAAAAAAAAATTAATACCAGGGACAAAAATGACCATTATTCTGATCCTCGGGTGGCAACACTTTGGCTTCCAAATGACCTCCACCGTTTTGCAAAAAATCACGCGAGAGAGCCGAAAAATGTTGCTTTTTCGCTACATCAGATACAGCTCGTGAAACTTAAGGCAGTTTACTTTTATCGTGCACCGATCCTATCTGTTTAAGCATAAAACGTGTGCAATGGTAAGAATCACATGCACACAAGCAAATTCTACGTATCTATGTACGTGCAAAATATACGAGAGAAGATATCATTTCCACCTGCTGTTTCCACACGAACATGAAGTACAGTTACGTAGACTGCCTTGAAATATTCTACAAGAAGTCTTATTTTTTTTTCACTTCTCTTTTTCCCCTTATTCACTAATTTATTGTCATTACCATTATCCTCTTACCTATATTTATGCCATCCTTTGGCGACTAGAATCTAGTCCAAGAATTTTTGTTTGCCGGATGATATACAATTTTTTCCCCTGCCTACATCTGATTGAGATTTATATTTAAACAGCATCGCGTAATTTAGGACGCGATGTTTACGTTGAAATTTATACTCGTTTCGTTACATTATTTCGTGATTTATCGGTTGCTTATAATTCCTTTGAATTAAAGATGCAATTTTTCATGTTCATCGGTAGTTCCTATTTTATTCTTCTAGCAAAAAAAAAAGAAAGAATTTTATTTATTTACTTACTCGACGCCTTCTTTAGGTCAGACGCTCTTAAATTTCATTCACAGTTCGAGGAATAAAAAAGAAGTAACGGATTAATCATTAAATCTGTTCATTTAATGATTTCCGGTTTTTGTCTACGGTACATCTTCTTAATTGACCGTCCGTTTTTAGACGCGCTTTTTATAGAAAATGGTGAATATTATTATGGACAAGTTTCGACGGTAATAAAAACGATTAATGCATGGGAAGCTGTTACGTCGAAAGGCGCCGGTTGAAGGTTCATTACGTCCTTTAAAATTATCTATAATTAACTCCGAGTGAAAACTCATTCAAATTGGTCAGATTAGTGCTTCGGCTTTCGAAAATTATACTTATAAAAATTACAAATTTCGAAATATTTACTTGAAGGGATAAATATAAAAATTAGAAAAAATTTGACGGTGACTTACGCAAAAGAATTGTTGGCATTTTTTTATTATAAATCCTGGAAATTCCACCCCCTCTTTCTACTTTCAAAATTTAAAACTTTATAAGAATTCAAAGTTAATTCGTTCTTATATAAGTAAACAATGAGTAATTAAGGACGCGTATGTAAACATTGCATAATTATTAATGAAGGCATGAATTAATTTTTAAATATTATATTATCATATAATTACAACAAAGAAGGTACAAACGGGACTTATTTGACCCTCAATTTTATTTCAGTTAGCTGGATCATCATGGAATAGCTTCAGCTATTATAGTGTTTTATGAAATGACGATATTGATTATTAAAACATGAATCTCATATCGGTAACGCGGGTTTTAACTAAACTAAATAAATACATCGTAAACAACATTTTTATTGATTTAACGAAGTTGTACGGTTTCTCAGGGATTACAGTCCCCGACTTCCATTCAGAGGGTCGTAGGATCGATCCCCGTTAATGATGCGAAAATGCAACGGTACGAATCGAGAGAACTGCGACATGGAAAGCAACGGGAAACCACGACATTATTAATCTCCCGTAAGTACATGCAACGTTGAATTGCAAAGTTACGTTAAACAAGTCTTCCAGTTGACTGCCATATAATAATAATAATAGTAATGACGATTCGATAAAAAAGAAAATACTTTCGAACACAAGTTGTGCATTAATTTACATGTTATTATTATTAGTAGTATTATATTATTATTTTTATTATTGCTATTATATTGGTTTGAATTTCATTACTATTATTTTAGTGATATAAAATATATAAAAAATAGTTTTTGGTTTTCCTTCCCTGGTTAGTAATATTTTATTATGCATTTTATGCCAGCTACTTGAATACATCAAACGGTAAAAACCGTGAATAGGTTGAGTTCAATGTTATATACGTTCAAGTACATACGTTCTATATATTTACATAATATGTCTTTATAGTTGGGTCCAGAATCTTAATATGCATGCAACAACTGCATTATTCATCGTGCTTATAAGTTGATGATTCTTATGATTCCTACTAATGCTACTGCTATTACAATAACTTGGCGTTATTGCCGGTTGATCAATGTATTATGCAATTTATACGGATGAATTCTTATAGTTTAGCGCTATCGGAGTGCTTTTCACCCTTTTGTTAATTAAATTTCATATGGTATATACTTATTTGAAAATAAGAGTCCCCAAAAATTTTACAATTCAGCAAAAAACATATCAATTTATCAACGATTTTTATAACTTATCACATATAACGTGATAATGTATCACTTTTTTTAGAGAAAAAAAATGAAATAACAACGTAGCCTAATGGTTATTATGCGAGATAAAATTTCGTAGCAATAAATTTTCGGGGTCAAATTCTCACGCAGGTAAAATCGCAAAGACAAAGTTTCCCAAGAATCTAAGATTTAAGTTTAATTGGCGCCCTAAGATTTCTTTTAATGGGCGTGTGAGACCATTTAAAGTACGAGGAAGTGAAGTAAAGAAAAGGTGTAAGGATAAAAAAGAAAAATTGCATACACGTAAAAGGAAGAATAAGATGAAGGCTACGTTGCACGCTTGTAGAATCTTTATACGTATATATTCGCACTTTATGTATGCCCACCTTTCACATGTAAAACGTGAATATACATACAGTATAGAAACGCAAAGAAAGAGATCCTCAAGTTGATCTCTTGACTGAGCTAAGAAACACCTTTTTTTTTTTGCATACACCCATACAACCATACACCGTCGACATATCCTCGAACTTTTAAAGCAACTTGACCAGTTTTGCCTAAGGTGTATAGCGAGTACCGTAGGCAAATGTAATCAGCTCTAGTTGAACTGCTTTACGAAGATCTAACGCCTTCGCTATGTAACGAGAATATGTATATATACATGTATACAAACAAGTTTATCTTTCCATGCAAATCCCTGGTTTTAGACGTGGATCATTCCTTCGATATAAACCTCTTTCCCTGCTCTTTCTTTCCACACATTTCCCTTTTTTTCGGTTCACGTGTTGTGTGCTTACTCGTGTAGTCAGTGCGATGCGATGTGCAATATAAAAACGACTTTTAACGCCAATGGAGATTAGATGAACAGCAGGTACGTGTTGCAGATAAAATGCTGTATTCCTACTAGGAATTTCTGCAGCTCCATAAATTCCTAAACTATTCGACGCTAACTTTTAAAATCACTGCTTTCATTACGACTCTTGGAATTCTGCTTTTATTGTTGTATTTATAGTAAATAACAAATCAGGAATTTTGCCAAAAGAAATAGTTTGCATTTTTTGAAAAGTGAATTCGGATTTGGAATTTTTTCTTTTAAAATTTGCGTCAGTTGATTGTTCTAGATTTGGGTCCCTGAAACGTGGGAAGAAGAAACTTTTGAATAATCGTCATTTTAACAAATTATTCCGAAGTTTCAATCGAACATTGCATCGATTTAATCGGAAACTTTTTTTTATTTAGCACGAATTTTATGGATATTCTGACTGTTTTTGAAACTCCGGATTTTGAAGTCCAAAGAACTCTGTGTCAAAAATGCCGACCGACCAGTAGGAAGTCTAACTGTTCGCGTATCTTTCAAGATCCGTTATGCATTTCTCCGGTTCTGCATACAAGGCAATAAGATCATTTATGTTTCTTTTCAAATGTCACTGGTTTGTCTGCAAGCTCAGACGTGGATAGAAAACAACAACGGGTATCACCGAGTGAATATAATATCATCTTCATGGTATGAAGGGTTGGCTATTTAAAATTTAAATTATTAACACACGACTGAGTATTTAATTTCCAGCCGGACGTTAACAGCCGACAGTAATTTATGAATTTTAAAAATGTGAGGTTTCAAGAAAAAAAAGTCCATCTTCTCCTTTTTCATAAATTACTCTTCAAATAATTTTCCATAAAATATTTGGGAGTGAAACTTTCAGATTATTGGGAAAGTACTTATATACCCTACAAAAATTATTATTATATAATAATTTTTATTATATAATAAATTATTATTATATAATATAATATTAATAATAATAATGAATATTATTGGCGACACAAAAAAATCTAATGAAATCATTTTTTATAGATAAATATATTTTTTAAAATTTGTTACTGAAATCATTATAAATTCTCATATATTAATTTGATAAAGATATCGACGCTGTAAGTGCATAATATTACACTTTGCAAGAATACGTGACTGAGAAAAAGTAAATTTTCCTGACAGTAAACGATATATTATTACAAGATAGAATTTTCATTCCAGAAGGAGACTTGGTCTATAGTTACACGAGGAGCAATTACAAAAAAATAAATAATCATTATTTAACCACGTGGAGAAAAGGTACATATCATAAATTCATTTAAAAGAGGTATAAAATCTTCGTAAGCTGCTTTGGAGTAAATCAGTGGTAATAATTATACCAGCAGCAGACTTCAGCAAAGAATAATAATTATTAGGTTAGTCCGTCTCTCTCTCTAGCTCTATCTGTGTCCAGCTAATCAGGAATTATATGAAATTATTCTCTGCGATAAAGTTGTTACGTTTTTTTACCGTCAATATTCGCGTGATATACATATACACGAGTATCTGGTCGATTTAATATATAACGTGGAGTAACTTTTCTTGTAATTTCTGTTTTAAACGATTTATATTTGCTAACACCTTTTTCTCCTTCTTTTTCTCACGGTAATTAGCTGCCCGAAACACTTTTTCAACAATGGGAATCCTTTCGGTTTCGATGGATTGTTTTTGCAGATCAATCCCATCGTTTTCATTTGCAGCCTGGTTTCCATATTGATTGTACATCATTATTTCCAGCCTCATTCCCACGTGATTGTTTGTCCGACTCTCAAATTATTTGTATCAGACGAGTGAGAACGAGACTAAAAATCAGATTTTCCAGAAACCTAGACTCAGATCGAGAACCGGATTAACAGTGCGATTGAGGATGAATTGGAATCGGCTTAATCTTCTTACACGAATGCTGATTCCACCTCGAGACGCGAAGAGGATGTCTGTGATACAGCGCGTTGCATTTGCTCGCGAATTTATTACATGTCAGTGCCTCGATCTTGATAGATAAAATTAAGGTATGCGAATCCAGGTCACGGAGTTTATAATTAATGACGCTCGGAACATACGTACACATTATAACTTCCGTTAAAAAAAATATCTCTAGCGCAGAATCCCAATGCATTTAATAACCGCTTCGTCGATTCCGTACAATGTCCTCGGAAATGACTTCACTCCGCCATCCCGTGTCTTCCTTCGGCGTAACATGGCAAAAATATGTATATAATGTCGGTTTCCCATACTCGACCTCTCTTCGCTCAAGTGCAGTTTCAAAGAATGGCGAAGACACGACGGTAGCGAAACTCGTTAGGTCCGTGCGAAACATAAATCGAAGTACAAGGGACTAGGCTCGTTTGGTCTCATAAGAATGACGTATTTACATAAATTAGACACGCTCAAACGAAATTCCTCCGAGAGAATCGTGTGAAAAAAAAGCTACCGTATTTTATAGAAATTTGCGAATATATCGCGTTCTTTTCTGCACGACAATGCGATGGCCTACTATAAAATTAAAGCTCATTATTATTTTATAATTAATATCTATTATTTTGTTAATTTCTTCTTGAAACTTATTATATTAATTAAAGGGTCTCTCGTCCACATGTATATCGATTGGAAACTTTTTGTCTTTTTTATGGGATTTTACGGTTGAATAAAAAATCCCCAGGAAAATAATGCACCAGGGCTTAAAATTTTTCGAACCATCCCTAAGTCAATGGAACAAATATTTTATTTTACCTTATCCGTTAAATTATAATCGAAGGGGTTAATTTAATTATCTTACGTCACGGGTGTATCTTTATCAATTTTTTAAGCAATTTTCAAAGTTTTGTAATTTTTCGTGGATTTTCCTTTTCTCGATAAATTTGAAACGGCACGAAAAAAAAAATTTTTTTTTTCAAGGGAATGTCGATTATTGAAAATTGATAGAAGCGAAACGGAAGAAAGAAACAGGAGCAAAGTGAAAGCTTCAGTTTTAGCACAATTGGTCATACATTATGATACCATCAGATTATAAATCTATGAGGAACATTAGATATAATGGTTGTCCATAAATTTGCTATGCCTCTTCACTTTTTACAAGACAATAGCGTAAAGACTGGTTACAAGACAAAGTTACCGCGCCATACAAGGTTTTGCTACTATAACTAGACCTCCATAAAGCCTTGGATGAACGTTTAAGGGCGTTCTTACGCAAAATCCTTTTTGTACCTTTGTACCTTCGGCTCGATAAAACATGTTATGGCATGAAAAAGGAAAAAAAAAAAAGATGCTTCTCCTTTTTTTCCGCTCCTAAACAGGGCTTTAACTCCGGAAAAGATTGTGTTTGTTAACATATGTAAAACAAATGCCGCTGTATTTTTCGAGGTTTTTTGCGAGAAAGGGAAAAGTTCGATCCTTCGATGGTAAATACAACTGAAGTTTGACTCATTATAAAGTCTTAGCATGAGTTCCCTTTTAACATTACAAGCTTTGTACATTTTTACAAGCTTCGCGAAGGCTCTTTAGCCGAGCAACGTGTAAGTCACCCATGGTGGAGCATGCAAATCACGCATGCGATCGCCGAGCGTATGCAACTTTAAAAGAGTCATGAACTGCCCGGTCTTTTTACTTTGTTTCGCAGTCCGAGTAGGTGAAATCATTTCCATCCGCGTAACAAAAAATTGTATGACTCTAATGACGCTCCCGACAACAAATAATGCGGCTTAAGAGGGAAATAAGTTGCTTGGAAAAATTCTTAAGTAACAGGGAGAGACCTTTTGCACGTCCATTAAATGAAATACGTTTAGGTTCAAAATATATTCATTAATTTTATAGGTGAAAGATCTTATGGGAAGTAATTCCAGTGTGGTTCTCTCGTCTTGAGTCATGTACCTGTCTATTGAAGGTAGAGGTACTTAAATTATAACCCCACCTGTTCGTGCGAGTGCGAATCTCCCTTGTCGATTTCCTTATTTACAGTTAATCAAAGTCCCCTTCGCTCAAAGGATCCCGCACTTTTCCCTTAACGCCGTTAATTGCTCCAATCGTGACTAATTTGTCTTCAAAATTCCGTCATATTTCAAAACCACTGGATTTATTTAGTTACTTCACCTCAGGTGAGAATTCCGACACCGCGGTCCGAAGTTTTAATAGTGACAGCGATAAAGAAATAATCTCAAGAAGAGATCCTCCTTTTTTCGTTTTGCAAAGACGTTAAAAGATGTAATAAGTGTTTTTGTCATTTTTGTACTGCGTTAACGGTAAAAATTACGGTCATAGGGGGTGATTAACTTTTAAACCCTTGTGAAAAGAAATTCTTATTTAATTGCGCAGCGCAGCGAGACAATAAATAAAGCGTACAACAATTTCTGAGAAAAAAACGGCTAACACTTGTTGGTATGCTTCCGCGCTCTTTGCAGAAACTGTGTTTTCTTCGTTTCATATGTTCAGTTAAATACCCGGCTCACAAGAATTCCCTTTTCATCATTTTTTTGAGAAAATGGTAAAATTACGTCCGTTACGATTATATAAGAGTAGTAATAATAGCATTCGCTGTTCGACTTGCATCGTACATCAAACGAGGTTAAGGTTTCTTGCTTGTTGAACAAAGGTGAGATAAAAAAAAAGGATATTTGAAAGTACCATTGAAATATTTATAGATTATTACATACGTGCAGTTAGACGTACTTGCATCCTGTATTTACTTTCCCACAAAGGAAAGGTTGTGAATAATATAGGAACGTTACTCGCTACCTCCGCGGCATAAGAAAGCTCGACGATGTTTCTTCTTATTTTGATATGCATAGTTGGCACAAGGGTAATTTCAGATCTTTCTTAATAAAATTAACGTTTCCAAATACGGCAAACTCCCTTGCTCGTTCGCGAACAGTATTATGGATCGAATGTGAAAGAAAGAGAGGAAGAAAAGCAGCAATGCGGAAATGCATCGGTGCATCTCCCGGCTTCCTTTTCCAGCGACATTGTCGTTAAAGACAAGATCACTGTTCTAAACTGGTATCTTCTAATTAACTTTAACTCATACGCGAAATGTAAATAATAAAATAAGAGTCGCAACGTGTGCGGAAATATGCAAATGAAGGAGCCATGCGGGGACAAAAGTGCGAATGCGTGGAACGAAGATGAAAAATGAAGGAAATGTGTTCCAGTTCATTACTGAAGTAACACACGTGGAAACAGTTTTATCGTTGTTATGGGAGGAATGAAAGGAATTTCAACTCTTGACACGCGTGTTGAAGAATTTTGCATTATAGTTTTCAATAAGTGAATTCTATGGGTTTCTGATAATGACGATGATAGGATACTTTGTTATAATGGAAGATAACTGTTTTTTAATCGGTAAATTTTGTAGTTAACTGTTCAGCAGAAGGAGGGTATCTGTTAGACGTTTTTAAGAAATAATATACACGTAGAAAGTTTTATCGCAAAAAGGATTAATTTCCCATAGTAATTCTGGGATATACGCAACAGATCATGCTTGTTAGCATTCTTTTTTGTAATTTACTGTGGTTATGGTACGATAAGAATGTCATCAGTTACTTTACGATATTGTGGATATTTTCGAAATGCTAGGCTCAGTTCCCGGTAGATCATTTTTTCCGAGTATTTTAGAACCGATTATTGAAAAATAATTATTGTTTAATAAAAACAGCGCTCAGATTTTGTGTGAAAGAATTTGTTTATGTAAATAAGAAATACAATATGTATCGAAGTATTTTAACGCGAAAAGTTTCGATCTACTGCAATTCTTTTTATCGCAGGTACAGTAAAAAGGTGCTTCGAAGGATTTAACGGGAAAAAGCTTTTAAAACAAGGAAATTGAAGTTTTTTATGTAACTGATAGTTTTACGACAATAATAATGGAATATGTGAGAGAGAAAATATGGCCAAGATGCTAAACTAATATTCATATTATCGCATACAGGAAATGGCAGTATTATTGAATACGGGTCAGTGGCATTGACTGTTATAATCGCCTATCCGCGTGCTGATTATTAATTTCACTTGGTATCTGTAACGATTAACCATATTAAAATCATAATATTATAGTTTTAATAGCAAATCGGTAAGTGATTGCAAATTCCTGCTCTTATAATGACCTGGTCTTTATCAAAAATTGTCACTTACATTTTATTAATTCAATAAATATTAACTTACTCCGAAATATTCAGGAAAAAAATGTCTCAGCAATTTTTTATGTAAAGAAAAGAAAATTTGAGCCTATTTTTGGCTTTCGCGTTGTTTCTAATCCGACGGATAAATCATCTTCTCCAGATTTTTTGCAGTATAAATAATTCTTTCCGATTTTATAGCAAATATTTTATACGTTATATATTATAATAATGGTTCCCAAACATTTCCTAGGTGCCACCAATTTCCACAATTTTGAATTCGTCACGGGTGAGGTATGACCCGAAACGATATTACGTTCTGATGTGTTTCTTCACACCTGTCTAGCGAAATGACGGATTATATAGTAATAGAAATAGATATGTGATAAAAACTCGTTTACGTTGTACCGACCAGGTACAAGACAGTTGTATGTATCAACTGTGACACATAATATCTTCGCCATAAAAATCGTCTGGTAATGGGAAGACACTCAATTCGTTTGAAAGATGTGAGAAATATTGTAAAAGCTACAATTCTCCCAGTATGTTTTCCACTTTAGACGTAATGATAAATGTGAAAACACGTTAACCACTTGTTTGACTTGTGAGATTTAAGCGATAAGACTGAACTCAACGTGTTCATCAATCGCTTTTTAATAAATTCTTCTCTCAGTGTGGGATATGAATTTTAACAATTTTGTACCTTTCCAACAAAAAATAGAATTAGTCGCGATTTTTGTATCTGCGTGTATTTATTTGCCTACGAAATAAATGCAATACAAAAATATTTTCATTACATGCAGCCAAAAATGTTGCCAAAATTTGTTCGGTAGGAACCAAGAAATTGTAGATTAAACTGGCAGAATTTGAAAAATGTTTAACTTCCAGTATCTGGCAGTGATTAAATTCTTACCAAAACAAGGAAACGGACATTCGAAGATTAAAGAATTCCTGGACGCTGTTCGTGAGGATTCTTCTTCGTACTCGACTTTGGAAGAAAGGGGCAGTCCGATTTCGTTTGAAACGAGAAACCATTGAAGACGAACTTCGCCAAGATTGATTAAATAATTCACAAAAAATTATAATTGATTTGAAATTTTTAATTGAGTATTTGATTAAAAAAAAAATTGGAAAAATTGGAATTTGAAAATAATAATGAGGGAAATAAATTCCAGGTTAAAATATAGAAAAATGCCAAAGCTGTAAAATTAGCCCGTCAACTTACAGCTATAAATTTAATCCGACACTTTTATTCACTTTTTAATCCGTTTGAAAACAACATAATTGCTCGTGCGTAAAATTATGATAGCGGAGAGTTCGCTAAGACGATCGGAAATGTCACCACGAACAATTCAAACAATGAGCGTGGAATACTGCGAATCTCGGTGAGCTATACATACCATTGTTAGAAATACAATGATAATCTTGATTGAATACTATACTTGATGAATGTGAACTATTGTTAAATGATAAGGGGTTGTGATTCTTGATGGTATCGTACTTGATTAGCAAAAATATTGTACAAAAATTTCTAATAGCAATTTTTTTTTATTGCTTTTTAAAGATCGGTTTAATTACACTGCAATGGCCTTTAACGGAATTTGAAAGTTTAATTTAACCCCTTGCACTCGGCGGTTCGTCGGTATGTTTCCTCGTAACTGATGAAATCAGATAATTACATCATAGTACAGATAGAACGGTGCAAATCGTATCAAATTACGTTAAGTAATTGAGAGCTCGATGAAATTACATTCATTTCGATGTTAATGTATCTTGATTAATTAGTGGTTGTAAAGTTTCGAATTGTTAGTACGTAGCTATAAGAAAAAAAATTATTGGAGTTCAAAAGATCAATTACAAAAAATTCTTCACCTCAGGATTTTAAATTCTAATTCGCATAAATTGGAAGATTCATGTCCCATACTCGTACATCCATATTTTCAAATTTCTGGGTCTTTATTTTTGTTACCAATAACTGCTATTTTCCCCTATTACTTTCGAAAACAAAAAAAAAGTAATTGTGTAAAAATAAATAATTATATATACTGAAATTTGCTTTTGAAATTGTTACATTGACAGAATTGCATTTATTATGTTGCTGTTATTTCACTTTACGTTCGGAAACAAAGGAAAAATTCGTATCAGAGTGGGTTGAACGTTGCAATTATGGTATTAATATTTTTTCTTTTCGGACAATATTTATTCTAACGTATCTGACGATTGTATGTATTTTCAAATCGGTACGTATGCAAAAGAAACATTAGAATAAGAGGCTTCGATTATCCGTCTTTTAGCTGTTTACTGTTGCCGAGGGAGAGCCGATAATTCGAAGATTCCCGTAAGTTTCCAACAGCTTTCACACCTTCGTAATTGCAGCAATACGAAGTTGTTTATACACTTGAAAAGAACAGAGATTTCATTATAACTGCATTTAAAAATATGCAGTGAAGAACAATAAGACTCCTTTTTCCGCACGCTTCCTTGTTGGAATTGCTCGTTTACTCATCTATGGAGGAAAAAGGTAACTAACGAGCAAATAGGTTGGAAATAGTTTAGCATCTGAGGAGATAAGAAATCACCTGCTAACTTCCGTAGTGAAAAAAATGCTTACAAGAAAAAAAAAAACATTATTCCATTTTTGGAATAGATGTGAGTCACCCATCGACGATGGACCGGAAATTTCTCCGGGTTCGAATCAGAACCATCGTAAATAGTACAAAAAAATGTCGATATGTAAAAAAAATGACATCACCAAGTCACGATAAATACACAGAAGGGAAAAAAAAGTAACGGTTACATATGTAAAGTAGATTATGTCATCGATTTGAATGAGTAAGCGCATATTTTGTACTATTGTTACGAGATCAGCGAAGTAACATTTCCTTCTTCACTCCACAAATCCATCCGTTCTTTCTTTCTCTTTTAGATTCGAGATCTTGAACTTGACTGGTGTCCGTGTTACAGCCTTGGTTGAAGTTTAATACCGTTAACTATACTCGAAGTCAAGGTAGGTATTCTCTTTCTACCGTGTCTCCCTTTTTTTTTTCTTTCCCTCTTCTTTCTTTTCACACACCTTGGCTCGTTCAATCTATTTTTCTTCCTCAACTTCGCCATTGCTACGAACGAAAACAACTTTCTAATGCATATTTAATAATTTTCCAGCGTTATTAATTCCAGAAGTAATATCCAACGCGTGAAAATTATACTCGTTTCCGACGAGGTTTCGTTCTTCAAATTATTTGCAGTGTCAATTTACATGCATCGAAACGGTGCAATTTTATTTTACCGTGGTATTACAGATTCTCTTCTTTTTCTAAATTACCTTCTCAACATTGATAACGAAAGCGTAATGCTGGGAAAGCAGAAATTTTTTTCACTCGGCCTTCCAAGTACATTAGAAGCAATAGTTACACACACACACAATAGTTATACCTGCGTATGCAAAACCTGCTCAAGTGTGTAAGAAAAAAATGTTTACTTGCAAGTTGCACCAATTATGTTTGTTGCAAAAATTTCCGCACACATGCACCAAAATAACTTTATCTTACATTTCAATGGGGGCCCACTTAGAATATGTAGATGTCGAATGAATTAAGAAATCTATCGAATACTTCGTTATTCCTATTGAATTAATTTTATGTTTTTTAATTAAGCCGATGCAGTTGAAATCCAGAGCACTTTTTTTTTCAGGGTACCCTTTAATTTACAAAACCTCATAATTATATGAAACTATAGGCATACGTATGCAAATGGCATCGATTTCCCATACGCCTACTTAAAAGTTTAAGGTAATTATATTTGTTTAAAAATTTATCGCTCGTATGTTTGTTCTCAACTACCGAAGTACCTCTAAAGTCCCGGCAATGGAACCCAAAGGAGTTAATATATATGTTAATCTGTATCTCGGTTAATTATAGAGTGCCAAACATGCTTCGAGTGCAAAGGATTAACGTTCGATGGCAAAGTTTCCATTGTCTATGCAGTGGAAAGCAGAGAGACACGAAAGTTGCTTAAGCTCACCGTTGCACTTGGAACTTGAACACCTTCGAAAGTATGAGTTTCCCAAGAATGTCGTAACACTTTGTTAAATTATGCAAATAGAATCGGGAAGCGTCGTTTATTTTAAGACACCGTGTAGTCCTGGAAGCTTCATTAGCGAGAATTTCTAGACTACTGCAGGTGAGCTTGTTATTTTGTAACCGTTGTATTTGGAGCAATGTAGTGAAACTAGGAAATTTTGTTGGGTATTTTATTGAACTAGGAAAAGCATCAGGAATCGAACCTATAGTGTAACATAAGAGATAAAAGTTGCAAGGAAAAATATGTAATTAATGAAAAGGTAATATTAATCGTTATCTACATCCTTCAACTGCTCAAAGCTGCATCCTGAAGATTTCAGCAGCTTGGAATTTTTTTTTTGCAATATCTGGCTGTGTAACGTGTGATTTGTTTCAGGACGAAATTTGTATATAAAATTTAAAAAGCAAGATATTTTTAAAATTATTTTATTATTATCAGAACGTGAACATTTTAAAATTAATGAAAAAAACTATTTGAAATGCCAAACTTTGGCAGTGCCTGTGGGGAGTATTTCGAGTGCAAAGGGTGAAGATGAAAAAATTGGAAACTGAATCTTCAAACGTTAAGAAAAAATATTGAAGTATTGGGTAATATTTAAAAAAAAATATCGAAAAATACAATTTTCATGCGTTCGAAATAAAGGTTGAAAAGAATTTCACTTTTATCCGATACCTGTTCGGAGAAATGGGTTAGGAAAGCACATCAATCTACAGTTAGTTAAAAGATTGATGTTCATACGCAAACGATTGTGAGATTCCGTATACGTTCTTGGAAGTGCAGATACAGAAGAAATAATAAGGTAATAAAAAAAAAAGCACCAGCACGGAAATTGTAGCCAACCGTATATCAAAAGCAACGGGTTGAAATTCCAACGCATCATCAACAACGGGAAATATTTTTCATCTATTTGCAATTGGTACTTTAGAAATTGACCAAGTTTCCACGAGTTTGAATAGTCATCATTATCATCATTGCGATGATGATCAACAACAAGGTAAACACGATATTCTTTGAACGTGGAGTGAAATGTTTGCTCGTAAAATAAAACCATATGGAACCTTCAAGAACCTGCATTCAACTTTATTTATTTCCAATTAAGCCTCCGATAATTTCTCTCTCTCTCTCTCTCTCTCTCTCTCCGTCTTTCTATTTATCTTATTCTGTTCTCAGTCGTATTATCCTTTTCTCATCCTGTCATTAAACTGAGCGGTATGATGAGCTTCAATATTTTATATCTACGTATATTTTATTATAGGTTCAGCTTCGAGTCACGTAACCACGGAAAAATACATTTAATAGAATTAGAATTGGGGCAAGTATATTAAAAGATCTGGATTATGTTGTATAATAAAAAAAAAGTAGATAATCGCAAGAGAAGATGCCACATTTGGAATACAAATATATTTTTTTATGATTTTTTCAGAACGTCAGTAAAGTGTTATACATTTCTAAATAAAGTATCTATGAAAACGCTTAATCAGCCATATAGTATTACAATAATTTGTAGGAAATGCGATCCACTTGCAGATACATAAATTGTTAAATTACGACCATCGCATATTAATGACTTTCTTTGATCAATTTCTTTCAATGACTATTTGAATGTTTGTTAAAGTGGATCTGTAAATTAAGTAAATGCACTGATAGGATTAAAAATTATTATTATTATTATAATTAGGCTAAGTATATTAAAAGTGGTAGATTATGTTGCATGATGAAGAAAATGTAGATGATCCCCCCCCCAAAAAAAATCAACAAGATTTCCAATGCAAATATATTTTCTAGAATTTGTTTTTTAGAATGTCAGTAAAGTGTCACACGGATGTAAATAAAATATTTTAAAAAAATCGAAGCAACTATTTAGATTTATAGTTTCATAATAATTTATAGTAATGCGATCCACTTGCAGATAACTCCTTCCTGGTTCTTCCTACGCGATTTAATGACTTTCTTTTATTAATTGCTACGGGTGACGCTTTTAAAATTTGTAAAAGCTACTTTGTAAGTTAAATAAATAAATTGATAAGATTTTTGCAATTAAAATAAATTTAAAATACAAGTCCGCTTTTTTAACGTATGCATGGATACTGTATATTTCCTAGTAAAATATTTTACCCCTTGCAAATACCTCGGTCCCGTTATATCCATCGCATACTAACTACTTTTTTTTTCTTACTAATTGCTACGAATAGCTGTTTTAATTTTGAGAGATTGTGTAAACAAAATAAATAAACAAAATTGATAAGATTACGACAAAAATTATCCATATTTTTGTTCCATGTCTGGAGTTGCTCTGACTAGGTCAAGGTCCGAATATACCGAGCGTTTCGTTGTATCTTATTAATGTTATCGCGGTTATATAAAATGTTAAACGTGTGTGACGTAATTGGAATAACTGTATTAGAGAATTTTTCAATATTTCGCAACATACTGGGCGTGATAGTGGATTTTGTTTTGCGAGAATTTACGGCAACCGCGAGCAGGTACGCCATAAAGAAAATTCCTAGGGTTACGCGAAGTTTCGCCATAAGGATCCAGCTATTTGTTGCATTTTAGATGCGCCGGAAACGTCTTATGCATGTTACAAATTTTTCCTCCACGAAAGGGGAAAATTTATCTTTCTCGTTTGTTGTTTACGGAAAAGAACAGTCTACCTCTGGTGCAAGATGCTACTACATATGAATACGTACATATAGTATACAATAAGCGACATGTACATCTGACAGATGTGCGTAGGCGAATATAACTGGACATGTCCAATAAAATGATATTGGTATAAACTTCGCGATATTTTATTCATCAATTGACCCAGAAATTTCATTTAACTTTACATGACTTTGTGCAGGAATTAAGCCATGTCTTATCAGGAGTTTGAATTTATTTTACGTCCACTTTACGCACATGTGCCAACAGCTGTTATCATTGGTGTATATAATGTATGATTTCCCAGAAACCTTTTCCCAACCCCACTTTTGAAACTTCAATTTTGTACCCATTTTTGGAGACACTCCCAAAATGTAACTTGGATTTTTAGAGATTTTCGGGACATTTTTGCAATTCGAGTCTATGGGGTTAATTACCAATTACTGGAAATGAGTTTTCCAACCCTATTTATAAAATTTTAATTTTTCAGGGGACTATCAAAGTGTTACTAAAAAATTCAGCTCTCGGAAATTTCGTGGGAGACCCTTTTCTAGTGTATTTTTTTACGAGGAATCAATTATTTATTTTTGAAATTCCCGATATCCGTGCAGAAATACGATCTTTCCAAGAAAAATTTGAAACCCACAATTGTCGATAGGATTTCGTTAACAGAGACCTCTGCAATCGATTCTACGCATCAAATTATCCCTAAATATAAATACCTAGGGTGTAAATTCTAGATATAGGTGGTATATAGGGTATAGGGGGAAATTTTCAAAAAGTACCGGATCCACCCCTTATCTCAGTCTATCTATTATAGGAAAAAATTAATTGTCACCAGTTTTTGGGGTCACGGGGGGGGGGGGGGGGCGTTTTTTGAAACCCTGTATGGTACCTGTATCGCATGAAATCCTGTCTATTGTCAGGAAAGTGGGTCTCTCGGAAATGGAATGGTAAGGACTCGTAGAAAAAGAACAGATTCTTCTATTACTAGAGAAACATACCGCTACGTAACATATGGCAGATGCGGTCCGCGTGTTCTGCGATTCACGCTGTTACTACATACACACGTATTTTACTATATTGCCTCGTTCTACATGTGCTGTTGCAACTTCTTGTGCCGCCTATAGATATAAACAATCTTAATAATTATTCAAGGTGTTGCGTTATAAACACAACGGTTAAAACGTTATATAAATTTTCATGAACTTGCAGCTGATGCGTCTTTTTATATCAGCAGATGCACGGGCGAGAAATGTTACAATTTTTATCGTCCTCCGTTGTAAAAAAACACTAGGAACAAATATAGTGTTTCAATCGATACGTTTCGGAGTGACTACGAACTTCTATGGATTCGAAGTTAGATGTTATTTTATTTATAAGATTGTACGTGAGGAAGACTCAGAAAATGTAAAATCGATTTTCTATAATTTAGGAAAAAGGTTCATTATAAAAATTTGATTTTTAATGAACAAAAATATATAGACATCTTCGGCTTCGAAAATAAAAAACAAAAATGAAAATCAAAATTGCAAATTTTATTAGTACAGACAATTCAAAAAACAATCGAAATTTAATTTTTAATTTTAAAAAAATATAGAAAAAGCGTCTCCCTAAAAAATAAAATAGAAAATGAAAATCAAAATAGCACATTTTATTAATATACACAATTTAAAAAAAAAATATTTACTATAAAAATGTAATTATTAATTTTAAAAAAGCATATACAAATTTTTACCTTAAAAAATAAAACAAAAAATGAAAATTCAAACAACAAATTTGATTAATGTAAATAATTTAGAAAAAGTACTTTCGAATTTTTTTGGAATGTCGCCAGTGTAATGGCAACAAAGGTAATAGCTGCATATCCCGATAATTGCAATTTGTACAGGTTGTCCTGCGAGTCGACTCCTCGGATTTCTGAGCTCAAACGGACACGAAAAGTCCTTTAGCACTTTTCTCTCCGACGCATCCTCGATTTTATATTAATTTTTAAAGATCGACCAATAAACAGCCGCGCGTCTGTTCATTCAACCGGCGTCACGGTTGTCCACTTACGCGAATGAAATGGATTTCATCGTGTCTCCAAGTGTAATGTGGAACGAACACGTGGTCTGAACTGTAAAAAAAGATCCGCGATGTTGTTGAGTGATCTTCGAGGCAAGTTCTAATATGTCAGGATGGCCGAGCGGTCTAAGGCGCTGCGTTCAGGTCGCAGTCCACTTCTGTGGGCGTGGGTTCGAATCCCACTTCTGACAAAATTTTGTATGCGGTGATGTGGAGCCGGTTGCATCTTTAACAATTAATGCAGTCACCCATCAATGGTTGCACCTGAAGGAAAAGTATTTAAAGAGACTTTCTTCTTCATCCCTGATTGGGAGCTGAGGTGCAATTATTAATGGGTAAAAAAAAACCATCCCTTACATATTAATTGTTAAAGATCCACACAAGGACCATCGTTTCGGCAGTTTAAATTCTGCCGCATAGAAAACATTTTTTTTTAACAGTAAAGTATCTTTCTTTTAAATAGAATATTCAATAATTATTTTCTCGAAACCGAGTTGAATTGTTATTTTTTTAAAATTATATTTAAACAATATAATGAAAATTATCAAAAAGTTTGAGTACACATTTTATTGCGGTTGTCAATATTTCTTTCTAATTAGCAGGAATTTAAATATTTTGTAGCAATAAATTATATTTAATGAATATCCTAATTTCTGTTGAAAATATTGAAAAGATTTTCGATAACTCAGAGAATTCGTGAAGACTTAAAATATTTATATGATATAAACAAAATATAGTAATTAGAATAAATCAGAAATATAATAATAAAATTAAGTTTCATGTGCAATATTTAAAATGAAAAAAAAAAAAAAAATTTCTTTGTCAGAAGTGGGATTCGAACCCACGCCCACACAAGTGGACTGCGACCTGAACGCAGCGCCTTAGACCGCTCGGCCATCCTGACATACTCGAAGTTGTCTCGAAAACCACTTGTCAACGGGACAGATTATTTTTATTCATTTTATCGGTCAAATTCGTTTTCTCTTGCACTTGAAGAAGCGGTAAAACCTATTTCATCCGCAAAATGGTCTTCAAAATTCAGAAAAGGGTGCGAAAATAAAGAAACGTGTAATTAAATACTTGTCGTAATGTGTCTTTCGAAAATTCGAATTAGAATAATTATGAATGCCATAGTTGCTTCGTTATTTTGTATATAATTATTCTCCAACTGTTCAAACTTTGAAATCCCGGTTTTTTTAATCGTTTTTTCAGCGAAATACTTTTTATTCTGGAAATCCAACGAAGAAATGCAGCACCATCTATCGGAATAGTTATGAACTCGATTCTTCTCCACTCGCAATTACAAGAATCTCGCATGATAAATGACTTACCGTAAAAGCTGCGAAAAATAACTAATTTATCGACTGCATGTATAGTAGTTCTTCCGCGTATAAAAGATTAATAAAATACTGACTTTATTTTTGAAACTTCAATTTGCACCCTCTTTGCCGGGGCGAAGATCAGTCAAGTTTCAGTCGAAAAAATCGACTTATAAAATCAATTTGTGCGCACTTTCGGGAGACCCATATCCGATGTATTTTTTTCCGAGGAATCCAATTTCATTGTCAAAATTCCCAAAATCCAGCGGGAAATGCGATTTTTCCTCAAAAAACCTACTTTTTTCCAACTTCCGCTGGGATTTCGTCAACTTTGACCTTGGGAATCGATTCTACGGGAAAAATTACCCCTAGAAATGACTTGTCCAACCCCGTTTTTAAAACTTTAATTTTTACCCCATTTTTGGGGGAACGGGTATGCCCAAAAAAATCGACTTTTGGAAAAGTTTTTTCCGCACTTTCGGGAGACCCATATCCGATGTATTTTTTTCCGAGGAATCCATTTTCATTGTTAAAATTCCCAAAATCCAACGGGAAATACGATTTTTCCTCAAAAAACCTACTTTTTTCCAACTTCCGGTGGGATTTCGTCAAATTTGACCTTGGGAATCGATTCTACGGGAAAAATTACCCCTAGAAATGACTTGTCCAACCTCATTTTTAAAACTTTAATTTTTACCCCATTTTTCGGGGAACCGCACTGAAGCGATCAGAGCAGATAAATCTGATTGGCAGCCTGACTCTTTCAAGTTGTATCGTGTCATGCCTTTTTTGCAAAAAAGAAGTACGTATTAATGCAATAATTTAAAGAACCAAGAAAATACTATTTAGCTTCAAGTGTTTTATCCATTGAGAAATGGCAATTAAAAACAAATAATAATTTTATGGCAAATGCTTTAAAATTCCAAAGGTTTCCAGTAAGTAATAAAAAGAGAAAACCAAAAAAACGTAAATGTCAAGAAAATATGGATATATTATAAAAAAGAAAATATCTATATGCAACCTGAAAGTCGTCAGACGTCGCAGAGGGTTGGTAAAAGCAAGAGGAGTGCGAGAACCGCCGAAATTTCATAAAATAAAGTTGTTTAAAAATAAAAGTGTGTTCGGTAATATATTAATTTCAATAGATTGTATAGCTATATATATATACATCTACATAAACGTCAGCCATGGAAAAGGTAAGGGAAAAAGCGATGTTGATCTTGCTCGCAAACTTAATGATCACAAGTGGCGCAAGAGTATCCAGAACGAGAGAGAGAGAGAGAGAGAAAGAGAGTCAGAGAGAGAAAGAGAAGCTGGTGTTTCCTGAACAAGGACCGGTTATGCACATATGCCTCTGGTGCACTGCACGTATGCAACTGATCATGTAGAAAGCTCTGTTGCATAAGATTTCTTGACCGGATCCCCATACTACAGTTTCCGAGATGGATTGAGAGAAAAGGGGAGAAAGAAACAGAACGAGTTTGTAATTGTGGTTAATACGCAGAATATTAGTGAGAGATTCCTCGCCGAAATTTTCGAGCACTTTCCATTTACCGTAAGAAGAGAAAAGAGACCTCGATTAAATTGTCGTGTTCTCCAGTGTAAAATAGTTACAGCAACTGTAGGTGCACTTCGGATTCTTTGTCCAGATAAATAATTAATTTGAGGTATGAGGTGGATTCAAGGAATTCTACGCTTTAGAGCTTCACAAGAGCTTTACAAGGGCTTTACAAAAGCTCCAGACCTAAAGTTCGAGACGGTAACTTTTGTTGGTAAAATCCACAGATCGGTGCATGTGCCTATTTTTGACCATTTTCGCTTCCTTAATTTTCCAAAATCTACTGAAATCTGATTCTGTCTTACATAAAATTCTTCTTACAAGTACTAATTTGAAAAGTGAGTTTGGTCAAATTTGGTTGTCATTTATAAACAACTGTTTTCTTGGAGCTTTTCAATTGAAATTAAAAGGAAGAGAATTGCAAATTTGGACAAATTTCAATAATTATTTATTTTATGAAATAGTCTAAGGTAATTTTATTTTATAGAAAAAGGAAAGAGAAAACTAATATTTAATTGTTATGTTTCATTTTGTCTCTTTCGTCTTATCATTCAATTCGTATTCGATTTTTTTTTGAATGAGCAAAATGCGATAAGATTTTCAATAGGTAAAACAATTAAATTACATTTATACATTCAGAATTTTTTTTAAAAGAGATAAGAGAGTATTTTATTAAACGCTAAATAATGTCGTAGTTCTCAGATCTGCAAATTTTTGTATCAACTTTTGAGACATAAAGCTAAAATAAAAAAAAAATAGGTGGAATTATTTCAATCAGAACAACTTTTTGAAAATGAAATTTGTTGCCAGCTAAGATACATGCTACAGGTAACCATAGAAAACATGCGAAAACACTCAAGATCACGCGAAAGTCGCCAAAGTTTGCGAAAATAATTAGAGAGGACAACAATGTTTGGGAACTTTGATGGTAGTTTCGAATTTTGAAAAGTGCCGAGACTAAGTATTTAAAGTATCGCATTTCGCGTTCATTGCACCGCCGAGTACAACAAGTTGAACATGTGATTATACAGTAGGTGCAACAATTGACAAAGTAAAATTCAATTTACGTATTTACCGGTTGACCATTTTAGCGCGAAAGCGTCGAAGATACTTATGAAATACTTGCTGCACATTTGGACGTGTTTGTTATTTATTATAAAGCCGGTTGGTAACAAACGGAAGCTTTCTCTCGCGAAAAATTTCTTTTATTCATCAAAATATTTTTTCTACGAATAATACAAAGTTCATTTTTATTTTTTCAGTAATTATGTTTATGTAAATTTTCCGAGATTTTCTTATAACTTTTATAATGTTCGTATTCAATTTTATTACTTTTCGTTAATTTTAGATTTCGAGCAATACGAGTGCAAAGAATTGCATTAATCGCCTGATTTCACGTACTGTTTAATAAACATTCCTTACGTAAAGTTTTATGAACGTAAATCGCTACAAAAAAGGTATTTACATAGAACAAAAGGAAAGAAAGAAATTACAAACATCCCAAGCTAAGATTGTACAATTACACACTAGGAGATTATACAAGGATCTCGTCATTGTTGAATTATGTAAGAGAAATATATGCAAGTGGTCTATAAGCTCAGGAGCTACGACATTTCCTCATAAGAAAGAAACTCGGGTCGTCGGAGAAAGGGGACTCGAACACCTTATACTACACCTGAATCCAGCCGCATGTCAATTATTCGTTTCATTCAGTGAGTGTATGTATACCTCGGAGTTTCGTTCGACTCCGATCTACATTTCGATCAAATTTTTCGGTGGAATTGAAAAACTTCTTCAACCAACAATTAACCAGAATAATTTTATACTTTCATCCAAAGAAAGAGAAAGGAGGAACCTGAATTTATTTAATTTTACCTGTAGTGTATGTTATCAAAGTGCAATTAAGTTACTACGAAATACGAAACGTCAGCTGTAAATTATTATAAAATAATCCAAAAAGTTGTTATAACAAAAAAAATTAAAAACCTGTTCTTTTTTTTTATAAATTAAGAATAATTGAAAGAGTTCGAGAGAAGTAGAAAGTGTTTTCTAAAACAACCGTATGACAGTTTTCCGCGTTTAATTATAAAGTTCGAATCAACCATTGCTTCAAACTTTTCGAAAACTGCCCTTTGGCGTGTTATCTCCGGTAATAATCACATAAATGCTGTATAATAAAAGCGAAGAATTACTTCGCGAAGTGGATGTTTAGGAAGCGAAGTAAAGAAACACGTTATCAAACGACGTGAATGGTAGAGTTTACTTTCGATTGCCTCGTAAAGGACGCGAAGACGTGAGTGGAGGAGACTATGTTCGAGTTTCCGGAAGACTAAACCAAAACTGCATCGATAGAAGACGCACTCGAAGGAAAAGCCGAAGTTTTCGAAAATAAATCGTGGGTTGTTTAAAAGAAAATAATCGATAGACTCGAAAATATGACGAAGCTGCCCGAACAAACGAGCGAATTATTTTCTTTTAATTGATACAAATTGAAAAAAAAAAGAAAATAAAAGCTGAAGGGTCTCAAGATGAAGTTCTCTTTGTATATTTTTGTAACATTGTGCCTCGTTAATTTAACTGTATCCTCGCAGAACGTGTCGAATATTTTGAGGCTAAGCAAGCCACAAAAAGTGCCGTCGATTCACGTTAAAACGCCGAATTATAATGTAACGGATGATTTCTCCGACGAGGACGACGACGGTGACAGTGATGGTGACGACGATATTAATAATAACAATAATACCAATAACGGACGGAGTGACGATACCAAACTACGCAGACGTTTGGTGGAATTTAGCAAAAATAACCCCGAATTGGATTGGAAGAATGAATTGAAGAAGGTGGCGGATAAAATAGAGGAGCAAACGCCGAGAGAGTTGGACGTTGATTTCATGAAGGAGAAACTTGTCAAAACTGCTAATAGTATTCAGTGGCTCGCTGATTTATACGACCCGTTGAGATGGACGAGAGTTCCTGGTAAACTTCCAGAAGACTGTCGCAAGGACATGGAATGGTTTTTAAAGTCCTTACGGGATGGCGAACTTTGGGCTGCCAGAAGTAAGTTCGAATTTTTATATAAAAGTGATTTGTCTTGACATGGAAAACCTTATGAATTATTCCATTGTGTCTTATTAATTGGTTGGGGGGGAATTGTGGATGTTATAATTGAGCCGTTCAATGCACAAATCGATTAACTCCATTTTTTTTCCATTTTTTAAATTTGTTACTTAAAAAGGATTTTAAAAAGCAATATATGCTATTTTATCATTTTTGTCAACTTCATTTTTTATGGAGTTAATCGATTTGTGCACTGAGCGGTTCAATTGTCCCAGTGCTATACAGGGAACCTAAAAATGGAAGTTCCAGTGTAGGGAAGAAAAGTGGAAGAGGGGCTCGCGTTTATGGAAATATCGGAACCACACAATTTTTAATGAAAATTTCAGGCGAGGCAAATATTAATATTTCTCTCGAATAAAAAATAAATATTATTGTATTGCTGCAATAAATGCAAACAAAATTAATGTGCCACAAAGTTTGCCGATTATCAATTAATTATCCTGGTTATGTATTTTTTTTTGAAAGATAATTTATTATCAATGAGATGGAAACTTGTGCAATGAAAATTGTCATTTCAAGTCAGTTGTAACTACCAGAAATGGGCCCACATAAATAATAAGCGCTCTAGCAAACTTCTGTCAGGTGTAGAAAACGTGAGGTACGACAATCCTTCGGACGGTAACCCGCATAAAAATGAAAGTATGAGGAAAGCTATGGCACAGGCTTTATAGTATGGCATAGGATCGAAGGCCAGGTTTGAAGCATGGCCCAGACTCTTGTCACACCGCTATCTCTATCCGGAAACCCGTAATTTCTATGTCAAGTAGAATTTTGGTTGACCGATTACTTTCTCCGGGAGAAGAATGCGTAGTTCTGTTTTAAACCGCGAGGAAATATTTAAAATAAACGTTCAAAACGAAAATGTTTAGTCGCTCGACGTTTGTATTTGTAGAATCAACTGTGTCGAAACGTCCAAGTTTTATGGGAACCTGCTCCGTTCCGCCATAAACTAACGAGTTCCTAAAGATGCGAGCAACTTGGGAATGCAAATAATTCAATAGCGTCGTAGGGTTAAAGTTCCCGGCAATCAGAATATTTTCCAACTGATAAGAGGAGCCCACGTTCATTCTTTTACGAGTAATTTACCGCAATAAGGAACACGAAATTTATGGCACGTTTGAATTTATGCCGAATGAGTTTCTACTATCCAAAGCAATGGCTCGAAACGATGGGAGAATAGTCAATGAAATTAATTTTCTATAGGTCCATGAATTAATCACGTTTATTTCTATGCGTTGGAATTTATTATACAACTTTCTTTTCTGTCCACCGGTACTCGATTAGCGAAGACAATTTTACCAAGATTTCCAAGATAAAACATCGCTCGCTGAGCATAACTATTAAAATAAGGAGTTATGGAAATATTGAGAAATATTTTAATTGATCGGTGTATATTATTTAAAGGATGAAGCTGAACTTCAAACGGATTTTTCATGAATAATCTCCTGATAAATATGAAAAGCTGATGCCGAACTTAAATCTCTCCGCATTATCTACATTATGAAATATACAAATTATCCACAAATTTCTGGAGAGCCTAAAATTGTTTTTATATTCCGGAGAAATTGTTTGTAATTCCAAGAAATCTGAATCAAGGAATTGACCTACTTGTACCATTTTAGTGTCAATTTTCTCTCAAATTTATTATTTCCCAGATTCGTAGAATTTTTTGAAAATAAAGTTTCAGAATATTTCAGAAAACTTTACATCTAATTTTTCAAATATTTATTCAAAGAAAAATTGAATTTCTACTCTCTGATAAACCATTGGAAGAAGAGCGGAATTGTAAAGAAGCTTTTTTCAATATAACGAAATTAAGTAGTAACACGTTCAGACAATTCGACGAGATATTTCGTGTGCATATGATATTTATGAGAAAAGTACAGGGGTTCGAAGAAGCTGGAAAGCTTTCAGGTAGAGAATATGCTCTATCCTCGGATCTTTTCATAAAAAGGCTGACGGGTACGCGGTTTCTTTGAAAAGGGTTGAATTACATTCAGATAGCACTTGCAATTTATTAAGAATTCGAAAAAAGTAAGAGATACGTACATGCGAAAAGTAGCGGTTTGGAGGAATTCAGAAGTTGATAAAATAACTCACGGGGAAGATGCATCGTGTGACAAGCTTTCTGATAAACTGAATTTTTACTTGATGTCTGAGGAAATCCAGAATATTTTTCATAGAAATGTATGAAGAATTTCATCAAAAATATCAATTTTCAGAATTTTTTGTAGCATTATCAATATAAAAATAATTTTTCACAAAGAAACAAAATTGAAAGTTATTTTTATCTGATTATTAGAATTATTTTAATAATGATTACGTGAATTGTTTAAAATGGATAGAAGTTGGATATTTGATAATAGCTCATCATATGCAACAATTTAAAAAAGGTAGAATTTCCTAATCATTCCTAAGAAAGTATGTAAAAAAAATAACAACTTCTGGTACAAGAGAATTTCGCAACGTAACAAGCTATCGAAACAAAAAACAGCTTATACCTACCTTATACGTAAATACCATATAAATTTATGTAGTATTTTAAGGATAATTTTAAAGGTTTCTGTCTTACAATAAATCATTAAATCACCGATTGACTGAAATTATGCAACAAGTAAATTGGCAATAATGCAGCAACAAATTTTGAGGTCGAGATAATCATTATCGTTTCGTTACTGCAGCACTACTACTATAATACGACCACTCCATTATTAATCCTTAGTTAATATTGCTAACTAATATTATATACTAATTGTAAGTAGATTTAGAAAGCGAGAACGGTACTGCTTGTGTAGGTATACATTAAAAAACCGCGAAAGACCTGTATAGAACGTATTGTAAAAGATCGATAAGCAAATATACGTATATATATGTATCATGTTTGTGTATTAATACAATAAGAATATCACAATTACCTGACATACTAGGTCGGATAATTTCCGGCAATCATCGTGGATAGTATTAATACCTAACGGAGGTAATATCATACATAAGAAACTTCCTTCCGTCATAGTCTTATGAAACTATTAAGATTTCATCGTAGCAAAAACTTCTCTATTCATTCCGTTTATTTTTCTTTCTCTCCCTTTTCCAGTTGCTAAATCTCACTATATATTTCTAGTTGCCTCTTAACTCAACATAGGGTTGTGTCGAAACAAGGGTTGACTAATAGATCGTGTTACCGGTAACATCTGGTTTCCCCTCACGGAAGAAAATATGACTTGAAATCTAAACAAATATATTCTATTACATTGGCATTCGTAAAAATATATGTGTTTATATTTCATGGATATGTGCAATGGAAGTCAAATATTTGTATGAGTAATATAGGTGTCGCGTACCGGTAAAAATAGATATTATTATTTTTCTGATTTATAAATTATCGTATAGAATCATATTTCCTATTTATTGTATATTAAAATATACTTTAATATAATTATTATATGTCGTATACATATATTTTAAAAAATAGAATATCAATTATATTGAATTAATCAATTTCAATAAAAGTGCATCCGAGAAAAATAAGGGTAGGAATTATTAAAATTCTAGTTGATTTAATAACGAAGGTAGTTGGAGTTACAATGTATTTTTTTTTTCAGTGTGGATACATTTCTAATATATTTTATAATTAATTTTTGCACACACTTGAACATATATCTTTCCGGTAGGAGTCGTCAACCAGAGACAACAAGTTAATTACACATATAATCATCATACGATTCAACGTTTCCTTTCATTTATGAAATTGCTTATCCGTATTACGTATGGATGCGCGGGACCGATAAAGTCATTTATTTATTTTGTAATTAGTGACAGCAGGAGGATTCTTGTTCCGGAATTTATTTTTCTCATCTAGCGGAAAGTAATAAAAAATGATTTATGAGCGGACGAGAGGAAAGAATAACATTTTTGGAGGATAGGGAACTTTGAAGTATTTTAAATTACGATCTCAAGTGTGTATAGATATAACACTCGTGTCTCTCGGGTTAAAAGTATCTCGTGCTTGCATTCGAGATGCCTTACTTCAGATTTTGCACCTTTACTGCAAATATCGATATAAAGTTCAAATTTATAAGAGAAAATTCTGTTCCTTCTTAATCGTGGAAAAAACAATTTTTCGTTGAAGGCAAAAAATTGATATTCTAACTGGAAAATGCCTTGTTACTCCGTAGAATCATTTTTCTTAACGCAGTGCATTTAGATTATCAAAGCTTATCCCTGTTTGACGGGACATTGCAGCGAGGTTGACGTTTTATTCTGCTTTGCATACGTATAACAAGGAAATTGATGTAGGAACACGTCTTGTGATAATTTGATTAATGTTCAAAATGATGGTGTAAATTTTATAGATTCATTTTTTAAACCAATTGTAATGCAAATTTTTAGCTTCACTTTGTTTGGTCGTTACTGATCAAATAAATTGAATTTTTCCTCAGTCTTTCGCTTCAAAATTTTATTTATTGTAGCAAATATCGATATTTCGAAAATTACTTTAAATAATATTTCAAAGTTAAAATTTTTCTCATTAATATTAAAAGTTACCATTAAATTCACTACTATTAATAAATAAATTATTAACGTATGCGTATTTCACTTCAATTCCACATATTAAAAAATACCATATCCTTAAAGATAAAAAAGTATGTACCCGCATTTCACGTAATAACGAAAGACTGCGGCGCCAACGCAACTAAATTGGTTGCATAGGATGCAATTCTTAGTCGTACGCTTGCCCTATAGCCGAGGATCATGCACTTTCAGTTAGCCTACATAATTTTCTCATATTTCTGTATTATTCCTCTCATCTAGAATTTCTGTGTGGTGAAATGCATAATGGTAGGAATTATATTATATATTTTTTTTATTCTTATTTTTTGCAAGCAGAATACAGTTGCAGTTATTGTAGCATATTTCTCTCTTTTTTATTGAGATTATTTCGGAAGATTTTACAGCTTTTCTTGATTGCTTTCGAAATTGTTTAATGGAGTGTAATTGCCACTTTAAAAAAGTTTCTCGGTGTTGGTGGATAGTGCTTTGGGGTATGAAATTATATCTAAGTTTGGTAAACTTCGGTACGAGGAAACCTGGAAATTAATGAAAATTCTCTCGTTTATTTCCGCACAAAATTTATCATTCGCGTTTTTTTTTCGGTACTAGAAGAATAAAAATTCGAAAATCGAAAATCCAATTTATAATGTTGGAGTTTAAAAGTAAGTGTCCTCAGAGTCTGACATTAAAAATTGATAGACTCTTTTGGGAATAATATGTAAAGAAAAGCCAGGATTTCAATGTATCTAAATTTAAGAAATCCACATATAAATTTTGTAAGAGCTAAATCTGACTGCGGTGGCATGCAGATTTTGGAAAGTTGGGGATGAATAAATATCCTATTTCAATTTTGACGTGAAACTTAGTTTTGCCTCTATTTCTAGATTAATTCTCCAGCTTGTCGACCCAAATATAAATATTGGCTGAAAAGTATTTGAAGGGAGTTGTCGAGTCGGATGTATTTTCTAAGAAATTTAAATTTGGAACTTAATCTAAACTTGAAGGGCAATAAATTCATTGCAAGTGTTTTACTGCCGTAACAGGGAAGTGTTTTTCTTCATTTCTAGAGAAAAATGCATGAAAACGTAAAGCACGTTCTGGATTTTCTTCTTCGCAGCACTGTTTATTTAGAATAGTTCCAAATCTTTCATTATTTTTAAGTGACTCCTCATCTGGAATTTCGAATTTCCTAACATTCATGGACCATATATTTTTCTGACGAAATCGATTTGCTTGAATATTTATAAAATTGCTAACCTTCAAATTTTATTTTTGCCTTTCTAAATTTTTCATCAAGTACATGTTAACATTTGAGATCAACGTGTTCCAATTTCTGAATTTGTACACGCAACAGATGCAAGCAATTAAAATAATAACGTAACCCAATGGCGGGATTTTCCACTTCATAATGGGATGGCGGGACTTTCCACTTCAGTTCACTAAAAATTTCGTTACGCAATTTACTAGTCACCGACTGACTTCATTTTTTTCTGGAACAAAAATTGTGAAACTGAAATTTCAGCCGTTTAATTAATTCAGTAAATAAATGGGCAATCAGAACTGATAGTAACATCAATCAAAGCAACAACCTGTAACAAAAAAAAAACTCTCAAAATGTGCAACCATCTACACGTCATACCAAAAGTGGGGACGACACTCTTTTATCGAAAAAGTCTAATACGAAAAGTTTTCAAATTTCAAGCCCAAAAGTTTAAACTTGATTCCAGGTTCTAGGGAAATTCTTGTCGCTTGTATGTTAAATTCTGAATTGCTGTTTATCAACTTTTGAAACTCGGAAGTTCGTAAGCTTCCGCAACATGTGTCCTTAAAGTTTCCTTAGCTTGAAATCCTTGGAGCTCATAAGTGTTATAAAAACGTTGCGAATTTCACCTACCCTTTCTGAAATTCCATTACGTTATTATTCGCAATTTTCATTTACCATTTCGATACCAAAATTTTGGTATCGGTTTCGAGTTCTTTTATTTCGATCTCATCTGGATCTATTCATGGTCCAGCAAAGTTCTGACAAACGAAAGGAAACGGAAGCTGCTCGTTGAGATTCAGTAGAAATATACCGTGCCTTGTCCCAAGTCTGTCAATAATCTTCCTTTTATTTCTTTTCTCGACTAAGTGTGTCCATCCATCATTGGTCAAGTTATTTACGTGTCCTAGATTTCATGCTCTCTCGTGTACTATTTTTGTACCAACCTGACGAGACGGACGTAAAAGATTTTCTAAATTTATGTTTTGTTCAGAAATTTCTATACATTCAATGTTTTATTCGTTGCTCCGTACTTCTGCTGTCCCAGATTTATCTGATAATACATTCCTTTCGTTAATAACTTTTCGTAATAAGAGAAACCGTTTGTTGCAAGTCGTTCCTCAGTGGATGTAAACGTATAGGTAAAACTAGCTGAGTACATTACTATCAGTCCACTGTCGCTTTCTACTAACTCTTGCTATTTTACGTAACTGGCAATGAACCCCTAGATGCTCCTGGCTAAAGCCTGTAATTGGATCCTTTAGGATACGTTTATATTGACGACATAGAAAATTGCGTTACCGCTGATGGTAAAAGGTACTTAGAGAATATTGCATATTTTCGCGTAACTATGTATTGTTTACGGTGAATGAGCGCTAGGTGCAACGATTAAATATGAACGTTGAACATTTAGTACCCTAATTAGCTTAATTACGTTTCATACGTTACTAATAACGCGATTCATGAAAATATTGTAAATAATGAATGAAATTAATTTTGTTGCGCTGCTCGAAAATTGGAATATATGAAGAAATTAACAACAACAAATGATAATGATAATATTAATGATAGGAGTTAATTAAATCGATTCTGATGTTTGGCGTTAATTCTCTATTGCAAATTATATAATAAGCTGCGAATGAGAGATTACAGTTAAATTAAATTACTCCGTGGCTTAGACTTAAAAATACAATTAATACAATTTTTTTATAAATATAATAGAAGAATTTTTTAACACATTTTTTGTGAAAAATCGACTTTAAATAATACAATTGGAAAGGGTCAAATAATATTAAAGAAGACACTGGCATGCGCATCTCATTAATTACATTCGGAAAAACTGCGGGTAAGGGAAACTAATTAAATTCTGTTGTCCTTTAATTAGTCTTCAGTGACGGATTCAAAGGGTAGTGTATAACTTTGTAACGTTTTATTACAAAATCAACTCAGTAATAAATTAAACGGCACAGTTAATTATCCCGTTTCCCGATTTAACATGTTAAATATTTTTTTTCCATTTTGTTGCTTTGAAAAAAAGTATCAAATCTGCTTAAAATCAAGGAATAATGCGTACGCCTTTACAATTTTTAAAAAATGTCTTATTTTATATAAATTTTGCTCTTATTTAATATCGTGAAAATTTTATTGAGGAGCTTTTGTAGCGAATAACGACAATTTTGTGCTTGAAGGTCGATATTAGACAACGTTTTCGTGAAAAACTTTGGAAGTAACATCTAAGGTTGAATTTTTCGTTACCTTTTTCAATTTCCGGTATACGGAGTTATTACTTATATTATCGAAAATATGTGAGAGAACACTTAAGAGGATAAAAGGTCTAAAGCCAATATTCTTTGTAGGTGACGTTATTAAAACGATTTTTTTTTTACCTAACCACTTACCTTTTCCAAAAATTGCATTCGCTTTTAGGTCATTTTCAGATACTTCAGTTATTTGTTCTATTTTGTATCTTTACAGTGTCCGACGCTAGTGGACGTTACTCCTCCCAATTTCATTTCGGAAATGGCTTTTGGCTCGGTTCAAGTACACTGTGTCGAGAACTTAATGATAAGGATGGAAAGAATGTACAAGGTGTCACTCGCGTGACTGACGAATACCCACCGTATTTCGTGAAATTTCACGTGGCCAGAATGTACCTGAACCTACCGAAAGATGTTGAGCTGTCGGTAAGTGGCAGAATTGGTTCTTACAATTTATTTATTTTTCCTTTAAGATGATGTGACGTCACGTACCACAACATTCTGTCGTTGACTCGCTGGAAAATGAAAAACGATTCAAATTTGAAATAGTACCAATGTCAATATTAACAATAATGGAAGTAGTAATTATAACAAGGATAACAATATTAATAATAATAATAATAATAATAAGAATGATTGCAACAATACATGTTTTTGATTACCTTTAGTAAAGAACAGCATTGAAAAAAATATTTTATAGACTCCTCATGGCACCGTCATAAAACGCATTTTAATTAACTTGAAAAGCTGGTGGAGGTAATGAGCATTGCAACACTTTAATTCCCAGTGTGGCCATATGCTTATATATTGCGAATTATGAAATAAAATATTATCCCTACCTATATTTTCATTGCTCGATGTTGCTAATTTTAATATTACTCTGAAATTAACAGGAATTTGGAAAGTGTTGGAATTTTCCTTTCATCGAAATTTTGTGAATTACAAAAAAAGATTTTGAAGATTTTTTTAAAAGATTCAGATTTATTCACTTGCTACTGTTATTATGGGACAGAGGTATATATGTGACATTTTGAAATATAAATATATTTTCTTCAACAGAATGTGTAAGACTGTAAGTGCCATTCAGTGTATATTGGCACTTATAAGACGTTTCATATAATCCTTGCAGTCTGCTCGGATGTAACATCTGATTATCAAGTGATATAAACGTGAAAACGCTTACAATACACACAATGAAAATTTTCCTTATTTCTCACTACTTTCATTTTCATTATAACTATTATTATTTTTAATCGTATAACTTTAGGGAAAGTTTAACGAGCGTCATGTAGGAGAAATCCAATTCTCACTTTAATCAGATTCGAAATGAGTATTGTGACTTTAATTAAAAGTTCGCTCGATTTAAAAACTTCGAGCTTAATTCATTCAAAGGCGTGATTTATGGTATAAAAATTCATTTTCTCGGGTTCCTTTTTCCACGTGTACGTCTTTAAAGCTATTTTAATTGAAAATTAACTTTTTCATGTTGCAATCTGTACATTGCGTATTTCACAGACTTGACTGCTTAAACAAGTACCTTTTTAAAACGAGAGCTTTCTTTACTCTGTCAAAAATTACCAACTTTGTGAAAATTATTTTAACAAAAATTAACAATTTTCCGCGTTATTACTAATTTATTGATCACACGAAAATAATATAGATTGAAAATTATAATAATTTGTTTATTTTCTCATTGAAAAAATTGCAGAATTGCCAATTTGACTAAGTAAAAATTCCAAATTATCAACTAGTGCACAAATAAATATTATTCTATGAAATTATGACAAGCACTTCCGCTTTCTTCTTGCCTTGGCATACTAATATTAATTTAGAAAAGTATCTTCTTTTAGGACGGAATAGAAACCGAACGAATGATTCTTTTAGACAGTGTCGAGAACAACGCGCGCTTTCACTAAACATACAACTTTTATAAGTTCTTTAGCGACTTTAAAATATGGATATGTTAAAATTTCTGCTTTTACCAATATTCGTTGTTAAAAATTGATAACGACACCATCACACCAGGTTATTTATTCAAACACATCGGATCGCAAAAAAATTTCATTTTTTTGCCGAGGTACAATTTTTCGGAAATAATTCTGTTTAATCTCCCGATAGAAACCAATGCTCAGTTTCGAAACTTTCTAAATAAATATATCTACGTTCAAGTTTTGTTTAATCGTTCATAAATATTAATGTTGCACAACGTGCACAAGAGGATACTTTGTAAAAATTATGAGAATTTTGCAAGAATACAAACTTACTGAAATCGTGCAGACTATCGATTGGCATATTGTTGCGTTATGTCAAATCTACATAATTTCAGTACAATCTGTAGGATCTTAAATTCATCCGAACTTTTAATGTGTCCCATTCCTATTGCGAAACAGTTTGCGTAAAACGATGAAAATTGAAGGACAAAAAAATCATACAATGGGTTACAAAAATTTCAAAAACAGTTAATTACAATTTTATTTTGAATTGTTCTGGAATTAATTATTTTAAGTAGCGATTTATTTAAGGCAATTTTCATTTTGTTTTCAAAATCGCATTAAAAAAATAGTAAATTTTACACAGAATTCTCAATTTTCCAGAATCGATAAAAAAAATATGAAAAATCTATCGAGTAACATATTTTAGTTAAGTAAAATTTATTATAAAATTTAATTAGTTTCTTTTTCCAAAATTCAACCGTTAATATAACAATCAGAAATGGCACATAGTCATGTATGTAGTGGTACATGTACGGGTCAATGTATTATTGAACGTATCATATGATCACTTTCCCGATAATAAAATTAAAACAGACACATAGAACTTGTGTGTTTGTTCTTTAATCGAAACACGTAAGCGGGTATTCCCATGCACGAAAGGCATTTAAAAAAATAATGTGTTATGACGCGCAAACACCATAAACCTGGTGATAAATGTTCATGCGAAATGTCTTTCGAGGCACTTATGCAATAGTTACAGACGTCTTGTCTTGCCAGGAAATGGAAAGAAAGAGGATTACATATTTTTCGCTACTTTTCCTTATAATTAAAAACTGATTTCGCAAGAATTAACAAATGTACATAATACATTTATTTATCTAACGTCCAACTATTGTGCGCGTATCCCAAATCCCATCTTTGGATGCCGGATCAAAAGCTGAAAAAATATGGGGTAGATAATTTTTTGACATACTTATTTTCTTATTCTGTGGCGTTTGGAACTTGTAAGTTTATTCACGAAGCTCTAAAACGACTCGTCATTCGTATCTACCCTGATAGCTGACTCTCCGGTACACGATCTACCGAAATATTATTCTTCCCCTAGGTCCATTTTAACAATTTCCCCCATTTATGGCTTCATCTTTCCCTGGTAGTATTTCTTCCACTCGGTCCTTTTTGCTTCATATGATTTTACAACAAAAAAAATGTTCTAATCGTAAGTATCACTAATATCGTAAAAAAACAAGAAAGAAAAATGATTCAATATTCTTTTTATGAAACATTTGCCAATTCATTTTTATTGAATTTTCAAATAACAAGTCAGTTTTTTGAATCCCGTAAAAATATTAATTCTATGGTAGTAAAACTAAAAAAAAATTTATATCGTGTGTCGTTTCTTTCGATTTAATCTGATTTGCACCTGAATTGCAAATTTAGAAAAAAAGCTGTGTCCCCCGAAATTTTTGGTTACTCGTCCGATACAGCAACAATCGATGGTAGAAATTTACGAAGCTTCATTGATTATAACGACGCATTATTAATTTGATTTCAGTCTAGACAAGTATTTCTTGGTCTTTGCCTGCCAGAATCATGCGATCAAGCGTCCCTGACATCCATCTTGAGAGCCAGTGCTGATAGGGTTGAACTCGAGGGTAATTCCACTCATCGATCAAGTGGTCCAAAGATACATATCGTTACCGTTAAACCTGTACCTTCAAGCGATTACTCTGCGTGGTTAGACCCCAAGCTCTACGTTTTAACGTAAGTAAATTATTTTTTATTTCAAAAAAAAGGACTTCTGCAAACAAACTATTACCTTCGTTTTACATAAGAAAAAGGATTTTGAGGGTAAAAAGGGGGAAAAACCACCCGCTTTGCCATCTCTGCCATTAATTACCCGTTCCTTGAAACACAAAGGAGTAAGATTTTTAGTAAGAGTGTTTTTGAGTAAAAGTACATCAAAAGAATACCGGAATCGATAGGACGTTAAAGGAAAATGATTCGAGGTTTCGTTGGACACACTAATCGAAGAAGGGAGCAAAGAATCGAAAGAAAAAATATTTAATATAAAGTCAGACACAAGAACTACAATCTCTGCAAAAGGAAAATGATAATGATCTAAATTTAAAAATAAAATAAAATCGCAATAATTTATAAAGCATTAAATGACTTCACAATCTGAAATATTAAAGTTTTGATTTTCGAAAGTTACTCGCACTTTGGGAGTTGCTTTACAAGAATCCTGAATGAAGGAGTATTCCCTGGACAGTAATAGCTCAGTTGGGATACAGCTTATCTGCGGAGAAGCTAAGATACCTGTTTCGAGTCCAGGTCACGGTCTGTTTTTCCATGAATTTTTTTTTCTCAGCTATAAAAGTATTGGATTTCCATATTGCAACGTTATAATAAATTTATCGGTGGTTTTAACTAAACGTTGAAAAACAAGCTCCGGAGATGACCTTAATTTACTCCCCCGCACGAAAATAATACTTGCAAAAATATATACATATGAAATATAATAAATACTTTATAAAATATGCTAAATTTTCCCTAAAAAAATATATTTTGGTTACACGTGCTACTAGAATGTCGAAAAAACTATATACTTCCTTGATAGCGTTGAGAAATATTGACTTTTGAAAGATTTTAAAGTTTCAATTTATGTGCAAAATGTAACGAATTTGACTTTATTGATACCTTGCCAGATTTGGGGTAACCTATTTTTCCTTGATTATAATCTGAATGCAGATTCTACACCCGTACGTATTCCTTCATGATAGATATTTTTTAGTTACAATTGGATTTCTGCAAAATATATGTTGAAAATATTTTTTATTTTCTTTACGTATTCCATATCTTCGAAAAATATCAATCCACTATACTTGAATTGGTATTTGAATACAATATCCACAATTTTTTTAAACCGCTGCATTTGGACGTTCTGTGTTCAACTTCATCGAGACATAATTTCAGAAAGTAAATGTAGAGTAGCTGAAAATCTCAGCATATCATCAAACGAGAAAACACACTCCTAGCTGACGAAACTTGTACGGATCTTTGAGATCACTTTTCCAATCATGCGAAAGGTAGCAAAGTATATAACTTCCGTAAGAGTTGAAGAAAACGAGTTCTCCTTCCTTTCGAATTTGACTTGGAACCTGTTTGCTCCAAATCTTGTTTGTTACTTCCATCGGTGGAACGTTAGTCGAAGTAAATTTTCATTTATCGAACGAACACAATTAATGCATAAATAAACCATTGTTTCTTCGCTTCCTAAGCTTGCCTATCGACAATCAAGAGTGCATTTAGGAATTCTGCAGTGTACAGGCATATTTCCGGAAAATATATCTGTGTATACACGTGCGTAACACTTTCTGCACTTTCTTTCCATGAGCGATTCACTTGCATAACTACGGCTGCATCATACAGACACATTTCTCGTGTGTATATCACGTTAGCGTAATAAATAATCGTATTCTCTACATCTCCACGGCCCATGGGTTTTATAATATCCACTTCGATTTATTTAATCGGCTAAGACCGAATTCCATTTCACAACCTACCGTAAAACGCTTACTTTCCTTGCGTCAAACATTATTCAAATTTCGTTAACTCGTAGATTTGCTCCAAAGCAAACACGCTATTCACTTCGACAGGAAATTTTCAGGATCCTTTATATCACGGATATGCTTGAGTTAACACACAAGTTTGCAGAAATCGCTGTTAGAAAATTCTTCTATCCGCGTATTTGTGGGTAAACCAAACTTTTGTAAAAATTCTCTTACTTTTATTGGTGCAAAAGATCAAGCGTGAGATCTCGTCATAACGTCTGCGGGGTTTTTTCTTCCGTTATTAGAAAGTTAAAGTAGCCGATATGTTAATTTTAAGCATATTCCATTGATGACTTGTAAATCGAAATTTTCAAACCCGACATTTTTTAAATTAATACAAAAAAAAGTCAGTAAAGGTTTTGAGAAAAAAAATTACGTAATAAAATATTATAACGAGAAACACTAGATATTGTAATATGCGGTTAAAACCCACGCAAGAATTTTCATCTACTTCAACCTGCTTCGGCGTAACAAAGGCAACGATAGTAGTAAATTTTGTTATAAAACCCCCACGAGAACCGTTATCAAATCCACCACGAAACCGTACCAACTTTAATTTTTTGTAATTAAAGTAGGTCTTAGAATTCTTTTGGGCATTCCTTGGCCTTTTCCCGGGAATGGGGTAAAAATTAAAGTTTCAAAAATGATGAAATCAGTTCCCCCGAAATCATCCCGAAAATCCCCAGAAATCGAAAGCTTAAATTTGAATGAACGTGAAATTTGATTGACCCGGTACAAGTGCGAGAGTGCGAAAAATGTTAATTTTCATCGACCTCTTCTCTTCGCGTCAATGGTTTGAATTTCCTCCGAAGGAACGTTGTTCTCTCGCTTTTTCCCCATAAATACGTAACGCTTAGTTCCCAAGGAATGCGATGCCATCAATTATTCATCCTGTGTTAGCATAACACAAATTATTGAAGACGTTCTCTTGCCTGAAAAGCGTAAAGTTTTTTACTTACAGGCGTTGAGATGTAAACAATTTTTCGCACAACGAGCTGGCAGGTTGTTGGAATGAATTTTTAAATTATTGCATTTCGCACAGGCAATATAGCGTGGAGTAGCTTGAAATGGGTAGTCAGTAACAAGAATTGTCAGGTCCTTTTACACTCGAGTGAAACTACCAACGATTTATTTTGTTGAACTTTTTCGATAATTGGAAATAAATAGAGCGTTTTTTTTTTTAAATAGAAATTGTGACTTACCATTGCCACAAAAAAATTATTACGTAATAAAAAATGTTGACAAGAATTTCCACGACAATTGTGACATTTAATATCGGTATTATTCTTGGCAAGATTTTTTTTTATTATTGGAAAACAGAAGGATGCCGGATTTCGGGTTGATGAGAACCCAAACTATCGATGGAAAAACACCAGAGGTGGCGTGGTGTCAATTTATTGCGGTGGTAGGAGCACCTCTAAATTTCACCGCCAGCGACCATTCCTCAATCCAGAAAGTTGGGTAGAATGTTCTTGTTAAATCTCGTGAGAGGGACACCTCGTGTCGCAATAAAGAGGATTATTTATCACGTAAAATTCATCTCCCTCTGTGTCCTGAAAATCCAGCGGTGGTTAACGGTTGTGTAATTCGCAGCTACTGCACGTAAGGTCAACCGATTCCATAACGAATTGCGCAAGGTTTAAGGTCCGCGCGCATCAAGCGCGATTCTAAACAAATTGCCATTATTATCTAAGAAAAGGGGGAAGAAATAGTCGTATTGCAGGTACTCGACGCAACAAAAGACCTGCTTCGAAATAGCAGCGTTCTAAAAAAAAAAAATATATAATCTTAGCTGAGTATTCCTTTGAAAAGTCTCTAGGTTCATTGCAAAACATTTCTATATATCATACAGCACTTGACCGAAAGGTGCTTGAACTTTTCAATAGTTGGTAGCAATCTTACTGGTAGTGTATGTACGACTGGAATCAGGGCATAGATTGTAACTTGCCTTGAAATATAGATATTAAAATCTAAGAGTGCAGTTCCCTTTAATGTATTTTAATTATTTGCAACCGTTAACCGGTACATATCACTTTATGCAAGGACAACTCATATAGAGACCAAAGTGCAAGTTGTTGCACACGGCAAACATCTCATTGACCTTATTGGGAGAGTATATTTTTATACTTATAGAATTTTCCAGAACTTCTATTCAAGTTCATTCTCCACTCGGGGCTCTCGAACTTTCTTTCCTTTTTTTACCATATGCTTTTAAATGGTAACTGGACAAATTTTTGGATGCACGATTGGAAATGAAAAAAAAACCTGAAAATAAGTAGGTGGGGCGTATACGTCCCACAGCTTCTGAAACGGATTGTTTACGGAGTAAGTGTCTTTCCAAAATTATTTCGGAAAGTCAGAATTTCGATCTTTTTTTTCCACAACTGCACCCAATTCGTATTTTCCATAGAAAGGTAACCTTACTCTCGCAAAATCTTTTAGCGTGAATTCGGGTTTGTCGGTACGAGATAAATGTTCAATTTTTTTACAAGTGACGTCCACGACTGATTCGATTTACTGGAGGAGAGCAAAAAAATTGATTGACTTATTCTCCCCATCAGTTAAGTTGTGGATCGCAGATGCGTTAGATAATTTTTTGTTAGTCTGGTTCTTTTCAGCTACGTGTGCCGGCCTGCCAATAAAACACAAAGGTTGCGCGGTTATAACGGGAATCTGAACCCCTTCGTGCAGAATTGGTCACTCCAACCCAGATTTCCACAGAATCGTCAACTCATCCTGGGCAACCTCTGCGTCGGCTCTTATTTTCGACCACATTCTTCTCCAATCCTATATATATATATATATATATTTCTCCAAAATTAACAAGGTCCATTCTAATACTACGTAACGGAAATTTCTACCGGGAAATCCACATGGAAATCGCAGATGTAACTCGTTTCTTTATTTTATCCTAGACTTTGACGCATGGCTGTCGAGAAAAATGGATTAACCCAGAATCGTTTATGCAAACGTGGCTCGTTTTTCGCAATTGTGGACATTAGCATTTTTTTCTAATGTAAATTTCACCGTGGTATTAGACCTTTGGGGACCAACGCGAATATCAGGTTGGCTTCCAGGAATAAATCCTGAAGACGTTTCTGCCACCATTACTTTCACTTGTTCTCTGAAAAAGCGTACTCTTGTGGAAGATTCAGCCGAGTTTCTAGAAAGAGCGGGACCGAGCTGGTGTCACAACCGTGCCTCGTATTTATTCCTTGGATTAAATATCATGAAAAAAAAAAAAAAAAAAAATTAGCGATCGTCCCCAATTTCGGACATCCAACTAGCGAATGTGATGACGATAATTGCGCAATTGCGAAAAACTGGCGTTCGTAATAACGCTCATAACGCGGTTAATGATACCGTGCAGCGGCGTTTAGCGTTTGCAGTTCATAATACTGCAATTTGTAGTACGCTCGTTTTTTTTTTTTTTTTTCAGTGCAGTTACTTCGTATAATCAAGCTCCTTGTAGAACTGCGTTTTATAGTTATTGTACAGCGCAATAACCTTCTTCCCCCCCCCCGTTATTGTACCGACAATTGCGCTATATCATAATCAGTTGTTGACACTAAAACCGTATGAGCATTTCCACTCAGTCATCACTTCTTTTACTGCCAGCGTCATATTCTTCACCCTCCTTTCGCGCGTTTACGACTTTTATATTTCTTTGCTATCTATCTTAGCTCTTGTTTAGTTGGAAGGAAAACCCATAAAAAGTATTTCACGATACAAAGACAACTCTGCCACGGGTGATGAAGACATGTACGTAAATTTACGACGTCATTACATGATGTATAGGTCTCAACCCGTAGCTTTTAATCCTTTATCTTGAGTAATAACGTTATTACGCAATGCACGTAATGTATTTACGCGATATCTGCTCATATTTGTATGTGGAGTAAACGTATATTTTTTTTTCAGAACCAATCAAATCCCTCCGGGTTCCCTTTTGTCGAATCTTTCTTTTCGCTTTCAACGTAATTCCATGCCGCGTAATTAAATCTTTGGAGGAAAGTGAAGGGTTGTACTGGCGTACAAGTTGGCCCACTTTCTCATTGATGAACTCGACGTAACTTTATGCTTTAGAATTCTGTTAACGTTACTTTTTGCTTTAACCACATTTCATTGCATTATTCGCCCTGTTTGGAACATTACATGGAAGCAACATTCGAGGTCTATCCTTCACGTAGACGGTGTATGTATAAATTACCCCTTTCTCTCTATAATTTAATACCACATACGGCAAATATTACTCGTATAATATTTTATACCGTTTAGGAACCTGATAAAAAAAAAAAAATTAGTGATTCATAAGAAACCTCCCTCTCGTTTTTTTTTGGTTTTAACTTCAAGCTGACTAAAGTTTATGGACGTTTTATGAAATTTTCCTTTTTTACAGGAAACTATAACCAGCGGTTGCTTTGTCAGTGAAATTAAAGCTGTCATTTGTTATTTTAATCGATTTTGTAAACGCTTTCCTCGTAATTAACACATTTTGAAGGTTTTCATTATGAAGCTATTAAACAATATTAATCCCAAGGTTGCATAAAATGCGTGAGTATCCTTTAATATGAGAAGTTTGTTCTTTGCTGTCAAATTACATCTTGAAGAAAAAAAATGATTCGAAGAAAAAAACGGGAGTCAGTAAATTTGTTGTTAAAATTATTAAAATTAGAGTCTTTGATAGTACATTTTTATTGGTTCATAACGTAAAATTTTATCACAAATAATTTACGCGACAATATTTTACTAAAATTTCCTATCTCCTCATGATTCAATTATTTCATTGTACCTTTACAATGATTTTAATTATTTATTTCTTTTTTAGAATTATTTTTCCCACAGTAAAGGGAATACTAACGAAAACCTATGCTTTTGAAGCGTACTTTGTAGCAGAAGGTATCCGTAAGTTCATTGCCGCCTTTACGTTATCTCTCCATTCATCCCCGAGATACGTCTGTCCACGGTCTACCGAAATATTCGACTTCCGGCAGATCCATTTTAATACAATCCTCCCATTCACATCCTGCTATTTCCAATAATGCTTTTCTGACTCTCCCGGCGAGAGTTGAATCAGATTCGAAGGAAAGCTTTGTAGGGTAGGTCAAAACGATCAAGAAAAAGATGAATTTATGAATCACTATCGGAATAACGTACCAACAAAGAATTCTCATCTCAAGTGAAACGATTTCTATCTTGAAAATGGAATTTTTTTAATAATAAAGAAATTGTTGACGCGGAAGAAAATATAAGAGCCATTACCAAAATTCGAGAAATAACTGCGAAAAATAAAAATTTTTCATTGCTGCCTCAATTTGTTGATTGTCTTGGGGATGAATTTTCGTAAGAGTCCTTCAGCAACGTAAAAATATTATTATTTTACTACTATAATAAAAACATCAACTGTGTATGTTATTCGTTGACTCAAAAAATAATAATGGTTCCGGTACCAGCTTTTGCTCGGATCCCTCGAGTGGGGTGTTGCATCCCTTCTTCAAATCGTGTCTTGCCAGCTGCCACTGATGATGTACAAAAAAAAAGCAGGGAGGAAAAATGTGCACATTTTATTGTTTTGCTTAGCCCTCTGATAACCCACCGTATTACTGGATCTCTATAAACCATCTGGAGAGTTAATGAGTCGTATAAAAAAAGATTTATGAAAATAAAATACAGTCGAAATAAGTAATTACAAATAATGAGAATTTTATTTGATCAATGGGGTGGAATGAACTTCTTTGAACCGTGTAGAGGAAGTTACAATTTTACACTGCTGTTGCAAAAACCGTAGCATTAGCATAAATAAAAGATAGATTCATTTTTGTGTCACAAAATGTGTGTGCATAAAAAAAAAATTACTCATTTTTAGGTAGAAATTTCTTCGTTTTATTTGTGTTTTATTAGATAAGAAACAAGATTGAATTTCCAGAACGGGTATTTTTATATGTAATTTTGTTTACTTTGGATGCACTTCCTTTCACTTTTCCATATATGCTATATTCGGCAGCTTTTGTGTAAAAGTTGTCTCGCCGACGAACTCGCGCATTTCTGCAGGTACGTTCACGTGGTTACACATGCAAGATATATTTGTTTCTTAAGTATTACGCAAGATTATAGAAAGCCTTAACTCCCTTTGTGAAAGTTCAACGAGCGCATTATTATTGAGTGCATTCCAGGTTTACAGTTGGCTAAAAGTGCTCTCAAAATGCGTCCTTTTTACGCACGCACAGTAAATGAAATGAAAAGCAAACACACAACGACCCGAGGAAAAGGAGCGTTGCAATTACTGCGTTTCAAGTAATCATACGTTATAGAGACATTTACGAAGCCATAGCTCCTGAATTAATATTATTATGCAAAACTTGGAAAATCAAACAAGACTATCACTGAAAGGTAGTAACTGCAAGCATTAAATCTTTCTCATTGTGCGCCTGCATAAATGCTGGAAATTGGCATCTCTGTGAAAAATTTACATTTACAATTGGAATTTTTTTTTTAAATTGTAATTGCAGAATAAATCTGAAACTTAGGAGAAGAAAACAAATTACTTTCTGTACATTCTCTCGCAGTATTTCGTATATTAAAAAAAAATCAATTATAATATCGCCCCTAAGAAAGTATTATAAATCGATTAAGGTGTATCCTTTGCTTGCTATTATTATTCTCAAAGTTTATAAAAACAAGGGTAGTGATAAACAGAAGTTTTTAGATTTTTTTTTTCGGTACGTACAGAAGAGACAATTTCATATTTAAAATACAATTTCAGAGGTACTGTGTAAGAAATTCACGAAAGAACTTCGCAACAGAGAAAAGGAAGCTTAGCATGAATGGGCAATGCGCCAATACAAGCAAGAAAAGAAAGCATTAAGTTTATCTGCGTCTGGTCTTTGAAATAATAATTTTAGTTGGTTTTAGCTACGAGATAAGTTTTTAATAACAAAATTGAAGAAATAATAAGGAAGCAAAGTTTTATCAAACAACGTTTTAGATCGACTAGCAAAAGCATTAAGAATGCAGTGTAGCCGGGCCAGCTGGGAAATTAAAGAGTTTCTTTGATACCAATAATTATACAAAAGGATGATAAAAGACTAAAAACTATAATAACGTAGATTTCATTGTTTTAGATAATAGGATTTTCCCTAGATAGATATAAAAAATTATTATCCAACTAATTGAACATATCAAAATTTATTTAAAAAAAAATTAAAATCCAGTACAATATTCTGAAGGCTAAAAATAAACGTTAATGCAAAAATTCGCTACTGGAACCTGTTCTAGTGTTATGACGTCACTGAACAAATGATACGAGTGTCCAACGGAACCTGACAACTTGATTGGTTGCACTAACTGACACTTTCATCAGAATAAGTTACAACATGTGTTCAGAAGCTTACTGAATACGAGCTCCAATGTCATCTTATTTCTCGCCAATGCATACAATAGCCATTGACAGAAATATATGAAAGTTAACTCGTGGTAAATTTTCAACTGCAATCGTATGTGGTATTTCCCGATTCGATGCTACTAATGTCAGCGTTTGTAGATTTGTTCATGTGCACCCCTTATACTCCCAAACTATAATAAAAATGGTTTTCGATTTTTCGAGAATTACATTGATCAAGAATTTTATGGTAAATTTTTTATGGTAAATTTAAAATAATCTTTCATATTCTCTCCAGGGGAATTCTTTGTTCGGATAGTACCTTATATTTTAGCTACAAGAAAAGAATCAATCATTTCCAGCTTCTTGAAAAACTAATAGCATCAGTAGCTTCCGGATACTCATGCGTGTATCGTAACAATAACCATAAATTCAAGTGAGCCTTACAAAGAACATCCATTTCGAGACGAATCGTGGAGCGATTTGAATCCTAATGGAATAAAAAAAAAGAAAATGTTTTTGAAAAATTACGAATTGATTTTTTCTGATAATATGGCAGAGTGAAGTTCGAATGAATTCTAAAGCATCGATCGCACTCTAATATTAAGAAACTGGGAAAGGGGAAATTCCAAATTAAGAATTTAAATAGGAAAAATGTAAAAATATTTCAGATGGAGTATTTTTTTCACAACGGAACCCTTGGGTCATAGATTTATTCCATTTCATTAAAACTATGTTTCTGTAAAATGCATTTTACCGTGTGGTGCAAAATCATTCCCGAAGCTTGAATATTCATATTAATTGATTTTGAATTCTCATTTGTTTTTTCGTTTTTATTCCAGGGGTGTTGCCGGTACCATTCTGCTGTTAATGATCTGCTCAACGATATACGAATACAGAACAGTCGAGTGTATTAAAGACATTGAATCGTTAAGTGCATCGAATAATAATGAAAGAATCAGTACCTGTGCCGATAGAAACATTCCCGAGGAGGGAAAGATATCTATTGTGCAAGACAACAGTAAAAAACTAATCCAGGAGAGCGTTAAAAATTTAAGGAAGGACGGTCCAGTTACAGTTGAAGTGGAAAAAGGTTGTATTTTTGAAACAAAACGACTCATGAAATCTTGACTACCCTTAGACTGTCTCTTGCCCGCGTTTGTTAAGCTCTCGTGAATTTTATAACATCGTTCCAGCACGTAACCAATTAGTCGAGTAGAAGCAATCCAACCGTCCATTCTGGAATTAGATTTCAATGAACAAGATATCCACTTTCTTTTAATAATTATTATCCCATAGTTCTACAGTTCGGTAATTCCCTGAAATTATGTAATCAACGAGAACTTTATTCTACCGTTTTCATGTAATTGCTTGAGGAAAAATTCTCCCGCACGTATGCCGGTATTGCGCAAAAAAAAGGAAACATTGTTTCACAAAATTACATATCCAAATTTCTGGACCCAAAGAAAAAACCTAACTTAAAGGACTTACGTTGAAAAATAAACAGTGGTTAAAAAAAATGAAAATATTGATAACCAATCATTTGTTCCAGGTTTCGGGTTACGATGTTTGCTGGCATTCAGTCCCATAATAAATGGCACAAAGATACTGAGCACGGATCCAGCAACGAGGGACAGTCTAACGTGCCTGCATGGTTTAAGAGTACTTTCCTTAGGCTGGGTCGTGATGGTGCACACGTATCTCCAAGTCTTTTCCATAGCAGGTGAATTGACAAAACGAGTTCGCATTTCACTGAAGAGTTTGCTGCCTACCTTTCCTTCAATTATCTATGAGAAAGAGCCTCACGTGTTCCTCGTTGATGGTAAAGGTGTACGAGCACAGTGTGCTTGCATAGTTTGCAACATATGCGAGTACTCGTGTCCATTAGTGTGCGTGCGTGTGCACATGTACGTACGTATGTTACAGCATACAGCCCGTGCAGGATGTGATGAACTCGTCTTCTCGGATGAGAAAGAGAGGCATCGACCTAGTACCTGACTTTCTCTGATAACCCTCCAACGATGACGCCTTTCTCCATTCGAACTTTTATATTTTCCTTTTTTTTTCCACAGAAAACAAGACCCTCCGAACTGTTACCGAGAGGGATATCATGTTCCAGACTATCAGCAACGCTACGTTTTCCGTTGACACCTTTTTCTTTATCAGGTACTGTGTTCATTACGACAATGGCAGCGGAGCTGCATCCGATAGGAGTTTAGAGTTTGAAAAAAAAAGAAGTGTACGACTCTGGGAAAATTTATCCGATGGTGAAAATGTCACGTTGCGTCATCATTGTACCTCGTAGCTTGAACTATAAATTTGAGTTTGTTGCTGTTTTTACGATATGAGAGAGACCCTTATAAATTAGCAATAATTACCAGAAATTACTGCAGGTGCAATCCAAATATTATATTACTATGATATTTTAAGAATTTTTGTTTTGCTCCCTAAACAAAATTTTGCCATCCGAAACGAAGTTTACTTAATCTTACTTGGCACTCAACGCGCTGGAATGGCTAAAATGTGGGTATTAGAAAGTGAGGGGCATATGAAAAATGGTGGTACAAAGGGATCCTAAAATTGAAATGGACGGGGAAGGTCACAAGTGTGAAGCTCTATCGATTAAAAAAAAAGAAGGGTAGCTGTTAAAACTTTGTAACAAGGAATCCTAATGAACATTTTGAGGACCGAAACAGGGTGAAAAAAAAACAAAGGAAGGCCGAGGCCAGCTTATTTACCTCAAATGAAAAATGTCTATTGTACAATGTACAGTGACTTGGACAGTGAATGATAAATACAATAATTGATCCAGATTTTAAACTATGACTACCACATAATTATGATGACGATGATTATTTTTAAAAATTGAAGCGAAACTTTTGGATTTTTCGAACGACAAAATTTAAAGAAATGTTTCTTAAATTATAAAATTTAGAAAAAATTATGCAATTTATAAAAAATTATTCCTAAATGGCTAATATTATCCACTTTAATGGAAACAATGCCAGAGCTTTGAATTTTTAGTCCCGATCAAATCTAATAGAGTCAAAAAATGTGACTAATCGAAATGAAAAATATTTTTTTCTTGACAAAAAACGAAAGTTATGAATTCCTTTTTTTATATTTTCAGCGGACTGTTGGTAACAATACTGTTTTATCGTCCATTGGGTAGCATCAAGAGTGAAAAAAATAATTTTGTCAAAAGTTCTACAATCAAGTTCATCGTCATGATACTTTACAGATTCGTTCGGTAATTATGACACCTACCACTACGATAATAAATAAGAAAAACGATTGTTCAGGAACTAATTATTTTCAATTTTCAATCAAGGTTGACGCCGGCCTACTTATTCGTTTTGGGAATGAACGAGATCGCTATAAAGCAAACTTTGGCAAGAACTGTCTTCTCACCGGCTATAATCGACCATTTAACGTGCGAGAAATTTTGGTGGAGGAACGCTTTATACATAAATTCGCTGTACCCCAGAACGGAAATGGTAATTTTCTTTATATTTTTCCACCTAATCCGCATAAATATTTTTGCCATTTTGGATGCAGCCAAGCTTAAGCGATCTTAGTTGTGGCAAAAAATATTTCTCTCCTTTAATATTTGACGTTGGGGTAATCTTCCCCTCGGGGTAGGAAGCTAAAAAAGAAAAAAAAAACATCCCCGCTCTGTATATAGAAAGATTCACTTTAAGTATAGGAAAAGAGGAAAATGGGAGTCAACGAATTTTTGAACGTTTGTTTGACACGTGTCATGGGATTTGAGGAATCCTGGGAATGGGTAAATGTTCGATTGTAGTTAGCTTGCGCGTGGGAGGAGATCGCCAAAAAAGAAAATAGCAAGACTGGCCATCTCAATCGAGGGTGTCTCGAGGAAAGAAAAAAAAAAAATAGAAATGTGTGCGAAGGTTACGAGCCCTTAGACCACCCTTTCGCATTAAACCGGGAGAGCCTCCATTACAGAAGTTGTGCAAACTACAAGACGTTTTGTTCTGGACAGCAGAGGGTTTGAAGTGTATCTGTCAATATTTTTTTCTGTATCTTTACCTCATTTTATAACTTCGATTAATTTCGGTCCTTATCTCCACGTTTCATTATTATTAACAATAGTGAAGAAAAACTAGGGAATAGTTGATATCAATTTTGCAACAAAGTACCCAAATGAAGAAAGTGGCGCTGAAGATTACCTGGAGAAGGCCCTACGCGTTATTGTTTGTTGAGGTAATTCACATTTTACTCGGGTCGCAGACATTACCTGTTGCTCCAACTTTGCAATACACGTTATTTCGTTTTAGCTTAAAGCAACATACAAGGTAGAGTTACATAGGAAAGGAGTAACATCTTTTGCTACATTTTACAATAAAATACAGCAGCTTCACCTCCGTGATCCCATTTGCCGTAGGCTGTGTGCAACATTGTCGTAAAATGGAATCCTGCAAGTACATAAATCCGGGTGCAATTCCGAGAAAAGTCAAAAAGCCCCATCAGAGAATCAATTCTACCAATGGGGCTTATCTAACCTACTATTATTATCGTACAAAATCTCCTTTTTTCTCAATGTGGATATTTTGAAAATGCCATTAAAATTAATTTAATTTAAAAAAAAAAATAATTTTTCATGGATTCTAGAAGACAAAGACTTTAATTTTTAATAACTGCTTCACTCGTAGCCATTTTGATAAAAAACGTAACGCTAACGAAATATTTTTTTTCTTCCCATTTTTTTCCTATAATTTTTCTTTCTATTCCAAAATGATATTCGACGTAAGCAATATAACTGAGGAAATTCGACAAGTTCTCTCAAACGTTACGGAGGTTGGTTACACGATCCAATGGTTTTCCAATAATTAATTCTGGTGGGAGTAAAGTTTAGCGGAAGTCCCTTTGTGTGATATCGTAACGACCAGCAAAATCGGTTAAAGTGAATCCAGCAACCCGAGACTTATTGCAGTTTGAGAAATATTTATCGTCATTTAATTCAATGTCTAGCCGCACATTCCGAAATATCCATCTTTACCGTTATACGTATTTTTTTACCCTGAACGTAGGTCGATTAAGCCTTAATGTTTGACTGTTACGTAAAATCTAGTGCCTCATGCGTAATTTATAGACGTTAGAAAAAGTGAGGTTATTAGGTGGGGAGATCCATAATGAATTCACTGAACTTGTGTCTCTTGAGCAATTATTTATCTCGCGCACATCTTTTTTTCTACCTAAGCATTTCAATTATGGACCTTTGAATTGCAAAATAGGGTTGAAGACTGATTGATTGAATCTATCGTTAAATTGCAAAGCGATTATACACCGCGATTGCAATCATACAATTAACAAACGATCAACTTTCCAGTGCATGCTTTGGAGTTGGTACATGGCGAACGACACGCAATTCTACGTCCTTGGGATATTTCTTCTTTTACTTTCTGTCAAATACTTCAAGACAGTGATTGTGATGATTTTCCTCTTGATTACCTCTTCGTGGCTTACAACATTTTCTATTGCATATACCAATGACTATCTCGCCAGGTAAATCGATGTCTCATACACTTATACACTTCTCTTTCAAAGTATTATATAATTAACGCAGTTGTTTTATAAAAGGAAGACATCACTTTGCATTCATTCACTTTGCAGCGGCAATTTATCCGTTTTAGTCAGTGCAATTGAAATGGCTCCAGGTGACAGCCGTTAATTGCATCATTTTTTTCTTACAGTATAGGGAAATGAAATAAAACTAAATCCATGGAAAGTGGAATCGTTAATGAAATCTAATTAGAGTTCTTACAATTTATCTAACAATTTGTCATTCTTCCGCAGATTACAAGAACCTTTCGCCCTGTTCGATGAATTATATGATAAGCCCTGGCTGAGAGCGGGACCGTATTTCATTGGAACCATCACTGGATATGTTCTTTACAAAACCAACTGCAAGCTGTACACTCCTTTGGTATGACAATTTTTTAAAAATAAAATTTGGTAAATTACCTCTCTCCATTTGGCTAAATACAAAATTGAATGGGATAAAAAGGATTTAAAATAACGAAAATTTAGGAAAAAAAAATAAATGCAATGAATTCGTTTTGCAAAACAATAAAATTCATAAAAACGCAATAATTAACTCTAGTTTTGTGGTATCCAAATGTATTTAATATAGTATATATTTATAATTAATTTTACAAAATTATTCCTATACATAGAAAAATGTTTCATTATTTTTCGTTATAAGCCAATCTTTGTTTCTTCTTCAGCGAATTGTGCAAATCATTTTTGCCCGTGTGGACAGAAAAGAGATGATGTATCGCTCGTATCCCAAGTTTAAATGGATATCCTTTAGCTCAATTTATCATAAATGTAAATATTTTTATAAGATACATCTATCACAAAATCTAAGGTGATAAAAATCCTTTCGAACACAATCAAATTTATAAGGTTTTGGTAGGTCTTTTAAAAAAAAAACTTCTAGAAGAAAAAATAAAAACAATAATAATAGAAATTGCTCTGGATTTACTACAGATCATACTTATCAGAATATTTGATATTATGCTTTCTGTGTGATAGTGAAGAAAGTGAGAAAAAAAAACGGTAAAAGGAATAATGCCAGGGTAAAATCTAGTTTAATTTAAATCAGCTACATAATTCCTTTATTAAGACTTCTCCAGCGTGAAAATTGGATTAAGTGTGGGAAAACAAACAATTGGCGCAAATGTTGATACACCGAGAAAAAGAATCTTTGAATCAAATTACTGCTGAAATGAAATATACGACGTTTATGTTGAATAAAACGGTAATAAAGTAGTGTCTTAGAAATGACAAATGGTTAATTTGCATATGCTTATGAAGTTATAAAATGAATTTCGAAAGTATGAATTTTATAGAACCAAGGATAACGTTTTACAATAAATGAATGAATTATTTAATTCATTACAGTTTGATCGATACAAAAAAAAGGTTGCAGTGTTCAAATCTATCCATCATTCTGTAGAATACATGCAAATTAATTGCATATTGCCTTCAGAGCAAGCACTGAAATTTATTTATGTGCTTTTTTAATATTATTAATTTTTTTCTTTATTCTCTTTCTTTCAATATAAATGTTATGAGTTGGGTTAAAAAAAATTTATATTTATAAAAATTAAATAATAGCCTCAAATTGTGAAAAAAAATGTACACCCAGCTCTATTGACGATGTTTTTTTACCTCTACGTCTTTTTCTCCCCTGATGGTCCTGAAATACCAGAAGAAAATATTTAATATCGCAAGGCTTCCTGACAGTTGTCATACAGAGCATCAATCACTTTGACACACGCGAGTCACAGAAGCCTGCGACTGTCGAATTTTTCCAAAAAGCTATCAATTGCCAGGACATAATGTTAAATTCATGAGCCAAAAAAGTCCCCCCTTTTTTTTTTACTTATTTACTTAAAGCTATTTATCAGTTATTGCGTCAATAGCTCGCTATCCCCCATTTTTTTATTTGCGGGGAGTTTTACGCACTGTTTTCAGAGGAGAATACAGAAAAATAAACAATTCATTTAATTCACCGACGAAAATATCACGAAAAGTAGATACTGACCTAGATTCGAATCAGGAACTCTTATCTTACCGTAATGAATCTCCATTCCAACTCGGCAATTGTTGTAAAACTTTTCTATGAGAGCATCTTCTGAATTACATGTAAATTTATTATCATCTGCAAACAATAATGACAATAGAGTACGTTATGTATACGCTAGTTGTGTAAGTTTTGTGCTGAACGCAAATGGGGTTTGACGTCGTTCTACGTCATATTGACGGAACTTTGTGTTAACAGCCACGTATACGTTTTGACAATCCAAATAGCACATTGGGGCTTAGGTTAGTCCTTTACCGAACTCGGCTTCATCAACCTAATTAGCCCTTCAACTGCGACTATCGCCAATTGACGACGAAACAGAGATTTTGCGAGACAGGGCAGTCATTCACAAAACCATTTTGAGATATGCAATTTCTCTATAGTTAAACATTTGGATAGCCAATTTTATAAATACATATTTATTTATTTATTATTTATTCGTAGTTAAAGAAATAAGGGGGTAAAGTCAGCTACGAAAATAATAAATATGTTAATTTGTTGCATTTCTTCCATTATGCAATGTATTTTTTAATAACGAAGTGCTACGATTATTTTTAAATACTAACCCACTTAATTTCTTCGAATGTCCCGTTTATAATATATAAAATTAAAAAAAAATATATACATATATATTTTTTAATATTGATATGGTGTTTTGTGAAAAATACTAATTCCCTCAATTGTAATTTTTTCAGCCGTTGAAGTTGATCGGATGGATACTTTCTACGACGTTGATGCTATCTGTAGTCTACGGTCTCTACCCTGACAATTTGACGATACTGTTGAGCTCAACTTACGCAGCTTTGGCCCACACAGCTTGGGCTATGGCTGTAGCGTTTATCGTAATACAATGTTGCACCGGAGCTGCACCAATAGTCGACAGTATTTTATCACTTCGGTTAATATATCCATTATCAAGATTAACGTATTGTGCTTATCTGGTGCATCCCGTTATTATGATGGTAACAAGTACTCAAATGGATGGGCCGTTGCATCTTCATAATGGTCTTGTGGTAAGTTTATACACTTTAGGCATCTAATTTAATCCTTTCAAACATTCCACGTTTACTAATAACATTTCATTATAAGTACATTACCTCAACAACCCATCGCGTAATTTAATATTTGTTGGAATTACGTAATAATACCTTATCGGTGAGATCTAATTTTGTCCAAATTGGATCTAAAAGCTGGCAATTTAAGCTCTACAATAAGCTTCGAAAATATATATCACGCGATGCATAGTCCAAAATTTTCGAGACCGTCAACAAATGATGTAGACGAATTTTGCTAGACAACTAAAAACCTTCGTTCGGATAAAAAAAAAATTAGTAACTTGTCAGCCAAAGTAATAAAGTTGCTCTATATCTCGCGATTGATTTTTCTTGATATTTCACCCAGTGCTGTTCAAAAAGCTGCAACTTATGATATAAAGAAATGCCATAAAATAAGATTAGCCTTAGAACATATCCAAAATTTTCAATTTTAATTTTTTGTGTCTCATAAATATAAATTAGTTCCCATTTGCAACTCGGTGGAACGTTTTTGCAATTATTCGTTGATGGAAATAAGAAGAAATAAAATGGAAATATATTATAAACGCAAATGGGACCTCGAGTCGCTTATGAATATCAACAGAATTTGAGAACTTGGGGTGAAAATTGCATAATTTCCAACTTAATTCCCCTTTTGACTGGTACTGTACTTAAATGCAAAATTAATTGAGCAAATTAAGCGACATTTTCCCATAAAAGAACGAAATGTATATCATGCTGTAGGTTTGGTTTATTCAACTACCGAAGAAAGTACAAAAAACTAACTGTTGTCATTTCTGTTAAAGCTTATTCTCTACTTCGGAAACTTAGTAGCATCGTACTTGATGTCCTTTTGTGTGTCTATGGCTTTCGAGGCACCAGTAGTTAATCTTCTGAAAATTGCTTTCACATCAAAGAAGAGGAGGAGGTAGATGCTTTTACGTCAACGTAAAATCTTTAGTTGCATAGCAAAAATTGTGACAAGCAATACACGAAGAGGGCAATGTAAATTTTACACAATGTGTACTGAGAAGGAACGATTTACAAAGTCACTGTGGATTTTTCCAACTGAACAAAGCGAAAGCAGAAGGAGAGGAAGAGGATTACATTTAAGTTCGAGTCTTTGAGAGTCAGACTTGAGATACCGTACTTTCAAATACTGCATTTGTACTTTTTACATGTATACAGTTTTATGAAATAGTAATAAAAAGGCAAATGAAGAACACCCAACGTTTAAATCCCACGTGTTACTTTTGACAAAAGTTACTATTTTTATTTATTTGCTATTGTTAATGCTATTAATATTATTATAATTATTAATTTTGTCCAAGGGCTAAATTTTAAAAGTGTAATTGGATTGCAATCAATTTTTTATATGCGTAAGTTTTTTTAAAAAAAAAAACGTGTTATAATTATGAAAATATAATAGAAATTTTCTTCGAAACCCGAATCGAAAATATCGATAAAATGAAAAATTAAAAAATGACTGTTGATTTTTTTCTTCAGTAGGTAAAGAACTTTTTTTCTTAAATCGACAACAATTTTTTTATAGGCTATTATAAATTCACTCAGGATTCTTTCGAAATATATAAAGGTGTTTAAGAAAAACACGGGGTGCTAATTTCAGAGGGGTGTAAATCTTCCTATAAGCGTTAGCATCAAATAAATGGTCCTCCTCTTACAAGTACGGAATATTTTTAAAGTTGAACAGTTACGCCAAATGGCACGGATGAAAATCAATAACGGATTTTCGTCGCTATCAAACTTTCGCAAATGGAAAATCAATTGGCACACCAGGTACGTCAATAAACATTATGTATTTTATCATTTATTGTTATAATTAAGCCGTATCGAAAAGGCACTGTTAATTATTATTCAATGCACAAGCTTCATTTGCGCATAAGGGGATGCAAATGCAAAGTAGCGAGTGTTTACACGAGCTAAACACGTTACGATCCCTTTTTTTTTGTTCCAGCGATGTATGCGTAACACGGTAAGGTAGTACTGTCGTTTGTTTTCTGGCTAAAAACGAAAAATATACCGAAGAAGAGTGACGATATACCTGTCTCATTTAAATAGCCGAGTGAAATGTCACTGAAAGTTTATTATTTAGAAAAAACAACAGGAAACATTTATTAACCCCGCTTTTGCTGCTTCGAAGTACACGCGAAACATTTATTTTGCCAGAACGAACAAATTACTCTTTCATAATTACCGTGTGAATGTACGAAACTCGGCGAAAATAAAGTTCGAGTATGAACTCCCTAAAAATGAAAGTTCAACGTTGCTTACAAGAGCCCGGGGAAATTTATGGGGACATTACCATTCATTCGCATTTAAAGCCTTACTTAACCCTTCTGAAAGTATTATAAAGCAACGTGAAGTAATCTCCCTTGGATTTTCCTACCAGCAACAAAAAGGAAGAGTCGGCGTGGTCTCTGCGGGGATTTCCATTCCAGAGACATCTATAAAAACACGTGCCTGTAAAAAAGTTTATGGAACAATTTTTCCTTTTACCATAGGTGCATATGAATTCCAGAAGGATGTTTCCACTCCGGATACTGAGAACGTTGAAAAATAAAACTTTTTAACTTTCATAATAATTTTTTTAAAAGCCGTACATTATGTTACTAGAGTATTTATTCTCTACCGAGCAGGTGATAGACAGAAACTATTTCCCTAGTTACACCTACCGCCCCAATAAATATTGAAAGAACAAAATATAGTTAGTTTGAAATTATTTGGCATCTTTTTCTTTCCAATGCCATGTTTTTGCATCAGTTGTGTCTAAAAATTACCATAAAATCACAAATTTGTCTTTCTTTAGCAAAACTTTAATACTGTAACACCAGCAATTATCTTAATACATCTCTTCTGGTTACAATATGATAATTTCTCGGCTATGCAATGCCGAGAAACAATTATTGTAACAGTTGTTATTTCGTTACGACGCTTTAAGGACACAAAGACGCTGTTAAGAGCCACAATAGTTGCATAAGATGAGCCACTAAATACAATTCAAAGACAGCTAGGGGCCATTTGCTGTTTATTGTCATTGTAAAATTTTGTTGGTACCTCATTCTATGCAAATACGGTTGCATTCCGTTGCAATAGAATCGTATTATGGCGGATATAAAAACGATAGTTTTCCCTATATCTGCGTCGTTGGGTCATTGCCTGGATTTGATGGCAAATGAATTTGTTGGATTTCGATGATGCTCCTCGCGTTCGTTTCAAAAAAAACTATAGCATAGGTTGAAAAACGAAGATTTTATGTGTACCATTTGCAAACAAGTTAAAGTACCGGGAAGGAGTTTTTATTTTTCGAGCGTAGAATGTGGGTGCAGTAGTTCGAATTTTTTTTTTTTTGTGGATTGTTAATTAAATAAACATCTTTGATGGGCTACAGAGGCTGTAATAAAAGGAAAAATCGCGCAACCGTGCTTAAAGGGTAGGTACAGGGAGGAAATGGTAGGTAAATGTGAAGCTGACTATTATAATGTAATTAACGTCGAGCAATTAGTGCATAATAGCTCGTTCACGTGACTAAATGCACTGAAAACGCAGTTACAAGGTTCGACATGACTTTGCGTTATTATTTAAAACCAGTGTATGGGAAATCAAAGAAGTGGAAAAATATATACTTGCATTGAAACTGCTCGCCTCGACAAATAATTGTGGCAAAATATTTCTTTCGGTTTATCCACTTCAGAATAAGTCCGTACATAATTTTTTGTTAGGAGAGAAGAAAAAAAAAGAACTTGTCCGATAACGGTACGAATAAAATTAAAAAAACATATGAATATTTATGTTCGCGATAAGTTATGCTTAATAAAAACTGAAAATTGTTTGTTGGTTGTTTTTTTTGCCAAAGAAAATTTTGCAGTATAATTAAACAACAATTAACTGCGATAAAATCTCTTTCTCCGCGTTCTTGTTCCATTGTTTTTGCTTATAACTCCACGCGTAGCGAAATAAATGAAGTTTTTATTCGAAAGATACAAAAAAAAGGAACGCGAACCATCCCCGAAGATCAGCGAACTGTAAATTCGTGGCAATAACACAAAGTGGTTACCCATTTTTATTTGAGTTCTGCATTCATTACTGAGTGCAGCATTGAAATAAAAGGAAGACAAAAATGTGAAATATGAAAATTCCCAACGCGGGAGTAGAAAAGGAAGGAAGTAGAAAAAGACTATTGCATCAGAACTACTGAAATTGAAGAGTACGCGGCGGCAGAAATTTATTAGTAAAGTCGCGGTACGAACTGTAGTAGATTTAGAAAAAAAAAGCTAGTATATTTATAAGTGTCACGTCAGCAAAAAAAAAATACGTACAAATTTTGATAAGAAATAAGAGTGTAACGGAATTTATTTTCTCCCCGTTGTTTATCGTCGTACTATTGTTGGTTTAAGACACATTTTTCATTTACGGTAAATGAAATTTGAATAGAAACGAATCTTTTTATTCCGTTCATCGTGCCTGCACAGTGAGTTAAAACAAATGATGCTAATATTCTAGCCGGTATTATGCAATCAAACATACGTACCATCCTCAAAGTACCTTCATACGCAGAGCGAGTGCCCACAACGTTTGAAACTCCTAATTAAGTATGTTGCGCACATTTTCATACACAGGATGGTACGTATAACACTGGAATTGCATATCCTCGAGCATGAGAAGCAACGGGGATAATCCATACAAGTACCCGGCGAAAAAGAGGAATAATGCCAAAGATAATTTTCCAAGAATCTGGGGAAAATGTGAAATTTTCCCCAGATTATTATTTTCAAGTTAAAAATATTTACGATTTTTACATTATTAATTACTTTCAACCATATCGTTAATTTATTAATTTACATATTTTTCGTAATTTTATTCCATGACGTATACTCTTATATACATATATATATTTAATATTATAACGACGATGCAGTTAAAGATAATTGTAAAAATATTCAAATTGAATAAAAAATCTTTAATATTTTTTCACAATAAATTATTAGTGTGGTGTATAAAATCAAGAGCTTCACGGTGATTTCGGGGTTGAAGTATGTAAAGGAGTGTCACTGATTTTGACACTCACCGATCATTACTTATCCTAAAAAATTTGTTTAGTGACTTTTCATCAGATTTTTAATAGCTCCATTTCTAATTTGTCAAGAACCAATATATAATTTTAACGAACAGTTGAAATTCCCTAGAATTTACGGAACTTTGCTGAAGGTTGTTCTAACAATAGGAGAAAATTCGGCTGCTCGCGTGGAACGGGGTAATACATTAATTTCCCATTCCTGTCCCATATTAATTTGAAAACCTAGAACTACACTGGAATAACATTAGTAGGGTCAGCGAGATACATACATATTATCTAGTGGGATGCTCGAAACTAGGTGGTATCTATTTACCAATACACCGATGGAAGACTTACAATACCGTTATCACGAACAGATACACCATGTGTGTGTAGCTTATCCGCGGTATATGAAATTCTACAAGAGCATTTAGCACAGTTTAGACTTCCAATGCTGCTCCACTCCGGAGTACGAGCTTAAATCATCTCAATACTGGTCCAGCCTGTATCAGCCGAGGCTACTGCTGGTTTGCCACGAATTTCCACTTACTTGGACGGGATATTTTCACTTACCCTATATTTCTGCCCTTAGTTCTCATTTAGTCTCGCAAGGCATCGTTACAGAAGTCCACGGAATAGAAGCACGAACTCCTTTCCATAAAGGCTAAGGAGAATTTCCTGTATTTCAGTACTAGACGAAAAAAAAAAAAAATTACGGGCCAACGTTTCTATACTGTAACGGATGCGTGTGTGTTGGTGTATTTCTCGAGCTTTACGGGATGATGAAAAAATGTGGACATTCTATTGCGTATATAATCAAAAAGATATCTCGCCGGCACGTGTTCCAGCGCTAATCCTGTAAAAACTAGGTCCCATTGTGAAGTAGGTTGCGGTAAGCTGGGCTAAGAATGCAAGTAAATGATATACTGTGGCTAAGCCTTCCTAGCCAGAAAAAAAAAGCGTCGGGAGAAAGGGGATGAAATAAAAAGGAACTGCTGGACCATATGCATGTATACATGGTTCTAATGTGTGTGTGTACGTATTGCGTATCTAGGGCAGAATATGAATGTTCCTCTTATTCTAACTAGGAACTTACTCCACGTGTACAACTTTTAAAGTAAGTGCTTTAATGGACGCGAATTGTAGGTGAGTCTTCCTCGTATAAATAGAACATAGGCAGCATGTTCTGGAATAAATACGGAGCTTTCAAGGAATATTTTAGCTTCCCTTTTTCTTCGTAATCGAACACACTGTATTGGAAAAATGATTAAGTGGAATAAAGTGTGAGCCTGAAAATGACACCGAAAGGTACTGTCCCACCCATTCTTATAACTGCACCGACGAAATATTTCAGAATTTTTAGCAAATTATTCATTGTTGCTACATATACAAACTTATTTTATTTATAATTGGTGTAATTGAAACAAACCAGCCCGAAATTCTAAAATTGATAAGCGAAATTGACCAAGTTCTTCTGCAGCCAAGCGGTTCCTTCGGGTTCAGTGCCATTCCCTAACTTCCGCCGACCCAGGGTTACTTGATGAGTTCCAAACTTTGCTAATTTGGAGACCGGTATTTCCGAATAACGATTACCCTTCTCTTATAACGCATGAATTCACTGCTAATTTTACAAGATATTCCAAAAATTTCACTATTTAAGGGGATTGTGTCGCCCATGAACATAAAAAGTACTTATAAACATTTCTTTTATTTCTTTCATTAGGGTGAAGGTGTTTATTATTACGAGACTTCCTTTTTTTAAGGTTCGTATTTTGTGTAAGTGGAATTTTTACCTTAAAAATTTTTCACTATTCCGATGCCCTTCATTTCAGCCGTAAAATGTTAGCACTTATTATATTTTTCTACGATTTTTCTACGACACATTTAAAATATTAGTTCACGATAAAAAAAAGTGCACATTGCAATGATAAATATAACAAAATGTATTACATCTTTTATTTTTATTCACAATATTGTAATTAACCCTTAACATTTAACATGGGGTCTTTTGTGCTTTGAAAAAAGTATTTAATCGGCACCTAAAACTAGTGTCGTAAATTTTTACACAATTTTTGCTAGGGTTCACCCTTTTAACTGTTAAGGGTTGAATTGATTCGGAAATAAATCCATGTTTTACTATTTTTTGTTGAATGCTTCTGCTTCAACGAAATCCTGGGCTCGCTTTCAAAATGTACTTTGAGGATTAATTTTCCACCGAGCGATGATCCAAAACTTTCGATATTGGAGTGGGATAGAATTATGTATAACAAAGTTTTGATACCTGGCAAGAATTGTATTGTCTGTTTTTGTCACATGTGTTTGCCTGCTTAGGAAAGTGTCATAGTAGGAAATTTGTGTTGGGGCGGAAGGGAATAACTCGCACAAAGCGAGAGAGAGACGAATGAGTTTTGGAAGTACATGCCAGCATAATCCGCCGTTCTGTTCTATATATGCAGGAAGCATAACTATATTTATCTGCATATATAGCGCTCAAAAGGGTGACCTTATGTATAAATGGCCCGAAAGCTCCCTTATGAGCGGCATGTGTACCACCTCAGTCGAAGTACTTGTCCATACACATGCCGTGTGATGTTTACATGTTTCTGCGTGTATATATATCCGTAAGTCATAAGTTAACGATATTTTCCACTTCGAAGTGAACAATATGCCGGATGAATATGCATAAATTTTGTTGTAAAATGAACATTTGCACAGGATAATCAAGTGATACGTTAATTTCCTTGTCGCATTTCACAACAGGCGTGTATACACGAGAAATTTACGCGCGCGGAAATGATCTGCTTTGTTGTAAAGCGGTTTGTTGTAATACCAACCGCGCTAATAAACTTACTGGTGCCTAACGCCAACAAAACATGTCAATATCATTCTACCATATCGAAATCAAGTTTACAGGGAAAGCGGTTTAAATATAGGCCAGAACCTAATCATCTCCGTAATTCTCGCGAGACTAAACCCTGCATTCACTATTGCGCATTTCAACCACCTTCCCCGTATCGGAAAGTGGTAGTTATAGTGACCCGAAAACATGGAATTCTGCTGGTCCGTTTACCAGCCTTCTCGGAAACATATTTCTATATATATAATATTAAAAAATAAAAGTGCCCGGTAGCTGTTTGTCTGTTTGCTCGAGCTAACTCTAGCAATAGTCAAATTTTCGAATTTGCCTTTTTTACGTAAATTACATGATTAATTAAAAAAAAACAAATGGATTTTGCACGATAGAAGAAACACGAGTCCTTCGATGCGATGAATTCGTCGACCCGTTTCGCATCTCAGCCCCATTCCTAAATCGGACACCCGGGAGATGATTCTCCATTGACTGAAATTGGCGAAAATCGGAAAGGGCACGGTCCTGATTATGTGCCGGCTGTAGTGAAAATTTCCACTTAAGCTTCAGGAAGGTACCCTTGGTCACGGAAGCAATATGTGGCTGAATGATATCATCCCGAAGTGAGATGAAACAATGATTTCCTTCCCCACTTCACATCCCCTTTTTTATGAATTTCTGGGACGATTGTAGCACTTGAGGGTAATCCTCTCGCTTGGTTTGAATAGCTCGCACTGGGAAAAAAGGAAGCGCCAAAATGACCTAAGAAAAATACTTGAAGTAATGAAACGAAAATAGTAAATATTTATAAAAAATTAATAAATATTCAAAAAACTATAATAATATAATATCAAATGGGTTTTAGATACAATTAATCAGTGAGAGAAAAAAATTTCATAAATTATTTAATTAATATTTATTATTATTCGAGTATTTTTTAATCCAATTTTTAATAAACTGTGTAACTTTATGTTGAAATTAAGATACAAAAATATGGTACTATTTCGACGATTTCGTATTAAAAAAAGGTTCGTTAAATATTCAATTTTTTTGGCAAAAGGTTTCCCAATAAAAAATAAATGGTTAATTGCAGTGGACTTTTGTTTTCAACAATCATTGTTTTTAAGTTAAAAAGATAAACAATTTGCACTAAAATGCAACAAGAGGGAGGGATGTTGTATTTTCATGTATGGCGTTTACCCTAGAAAATCATAGATCGATGCGTGTTGTCTCTCTCACACTTATGCCTTTTTACCTGTTTTACCCTGAAGGTTTATATGCGTTGAATGCACATAAGAGCATAAATCTGCGCGCATGTGCTATCAACGAGCACAGCATCGCCTTTCATAAAAGCTCAGTCGGCCGAAAGCCGTCGTCCGACAAAGCGTTTCGTGTATATCATTCTGGCCAGTTATTGAAAAAGATGGAGATTTGGCAACCAAAAAATATATTTTCATTCTATAAATAATATTTTCGTGAGCATTAGAAACAAAATTTAGCATGTGAATTATTTTATCGGAAGATTAAATCGGATATTTAAAAAAAGAACATGTACTTGAGAAAATTCTTAAACTGCGTTCAACACGTGTTCGAAAAGTATTACATCTTTATTTTGGGGAATTTGTTTTTCGTATAATTTCTACATTAATTTTTAACTTGAAAATTATTTTTCAATGTTATTTTTTCCAATTAAAACCTGGTAGGATTAAATTAATGGTTTGTGGACAAAGTTTGCCATAAAAAAATTGTACCGAATTACAAATTTTGTACTCGAAAACTAAGTCAAATTAACATAAGGAAAAAACGTGCTTGCAATTACTCATGGACGTCTTTGTCTTATTCCGTAAGAATTGAAATTGAAAAAAAATTGATTTTTGGTGAAAGAGGATTTACAGTAAAGAAAAACAATAATTGCTTTGCAACACACCTTGGTTATTAATTTCTTGTATAGTGAAACTGTAATATGCAAAATCCAAGTAGTAACAGTAAAAACACAATTAAAGGAGCAAACCTCGTGGGGGAAAGTTTCTTCGAAAGGGAAGTTTGAAACCCATCTCACGTTCTTAGAAAAAGGGTCTGGAATGCTGTTTGACAGCACGTTCATGTCAAACATTTCGCAAGAAATGAAACTTCATTTTAATTGAACAGACCCTCCATTCAGGGATCGATTACAATTTTTGGCCTCATTCTTCCAAAGTGTGTGTGTATGTGATTAAAGTGATTTTAAACTACTTCTCAAGTGTTGTGAGTAAAGAATAATTCGTTCTCTGATAAGAAAGAGAAGTGATAAACGACGTTTTCTGGTCAAAGGAATACCTTGCTGGATTTTTTTTATAACGTCATTTCTACGCGACCTGGTATGTTGTATAGAAATTTCATCTGCTTAAATGTTTATAGAAAAAATATTTATAATATTTATTTATGGATACGTATACATTTACCTTGAACTATATTGTTGATTGTGATACACTAGCAATACAGTAATATAAAATTATATAGTATTGTATAATTATTTGTTATAAATCTTTATTAACTTAATGGGCCAATTGTAAATATTATTGTAATTCGACGATTCAAATTACCCAAATAATCAAACACGCCGAACAATTGCCATTGGAGCCACTGTTGCTATATCATACGATCGTGTGCATTCTGAAATCGCGCATACCGTGCTTGCAAAACGCTGAAATTGAATGATAACGTTCAATACAAAATGCACACAGTTGAAAATAGCGATGACGGAACAGGAAATAGGTGTGGATGGAACCAACTTTCCACCGCCAGGAGAAAGAGTTTTCTGGTTAGAAAGTAGGTCTTTCATGGATCTTTTTTTTTTTCCATGTTGCTCCCTGTCATTGAGGATTTGTTTCATTCACTTTGATCACAGTATCTTTTAAATACAAGTGGTACGTTTGGTTATCTGAGTAACACTGGAGAGGAAAAAATCCATACGCTACAAAGAAACGGGTTTCCTCAAAGCGAAAAAATATTGCCTCGTACAGAAAAAAACGTTATCTCAACGAGAAAGGGAACATTGCTTCCAGAAATTACTTCCCCTGATACACCCGAAACGTGATAAAAAAAAAATTGCTGTGCAGAACACGGTGAAAATTTTTGAACCACGTGTGTTAGTTATGGGGTTTCAAAAAACCCCGACAAAAAAATTTTATACATGGATTTGTACGAGCAAAAAAGGAAAGAGTGAAGTCTACCTCTACTACTTCAATTGAAACTTCAATACCTTGACATTATATATATATATATATATGTATACACACATACTTTCATTGTAAAGGAGTTTCATGATCGACTTTTTGCTCCTGGTGAAAAGGCGAGCTTTTTTTTCCTACTATTTAGTTTAGGAATTCGAACAGAAATTTCAAAGAACTTTTCAACTAAGGCACTGAAGATAACGAAAGTACGAATAAGCGATTTTAAATGAACCCACGGGAAATTAACAAATTACACCGCTGTTTTAATTAACATGCACCCATCAAGATGTAGCATGTTGTTATCTTATAGGGAAATATCAAATTTCTTATTGTTATTATTTTAATTAACCGTAACGAAAAAAGGGACTGGAAAGGAAATTTCGAAATAAAGATCGTTTAAATTATTTCAAGTGTTTATATTACCATGAAACAGTAAATGTACTTAAAGGGGATAAAATATTAATTTGAGACTAATTGTAAGTAAACCTGCGAGCACACTTGTGACTATTGTTATTCTATTTCCCCTCACAATCAGTGAAACAAGCATTCCAAATGGTGTTAAACTGTAATGCTTCCTTGATAAACTTTGCGCGAACAAGTTTCACGCAACATCTTCGAATAACAGAATTATATAAATATTTATACGAACCAACAATGTGCGATGGAGTATGTGTACGCTAAAAATTGTTTATACCTGGTTTTTATCAGAAATTGTTTACCAAATTACCAGCGAATTTTATGCCCAACCTTTTTTTTTTAATTGGGGTGCTGGATAAAATGTTTTCCACGCATCTTTTGCTTATTTGCTTCGGAGATAAATTCGAGGTAATGAGAGGAGCAAAGGTAACCTTAAAAAATTCGAATTTTGAAATAAAATTTTCGGTATTTTTGAAAGACCCTTGGTCGATTTATTTTCTCGCGAGGAATCCATTTTTATTATTAAAGTTCCAAATATTTAAGCAGGAACTCGATTATTCCGACAGTAATCCTCGATTTCTCGCATGTGTCGCTGTTTTGTTAACTTTTGGTGAGAATAATTACCCTGACAGAATTTCTTCGCGTGCACGTGAAATTTACTGTAACGCAATAAAACATTTATTACACTTCTAAAACCTTTATTAACTGGGTGCAATATAGTAACAGTGGAAAAGTTAATTTTACCTCGTATGGAGACGATAAACACTAGTTGCAACGTAATCAAGCTGCGTAAAGGCGACTTTAAAATGCCTTTTACTAGACAATTTCAAATTTACGGAGACGCGAAGGTAAAAGAAACATCGGATGAGACCTAGGTTCCATAAACTGAAAAAAAAAAAAAATAATGACAAAAATTTATCCAAAATCACGAGAAAAAGTGGAAACAAGGTACTTTTGTGTTTTTCAATTTAACTCGTAAGGGTTAAAATCCACTCTGAAGTTCTGTTTCATAAATTCCTCTTCAGGGCTACTTGTGCCTCCTCTTCCTTTTTTTCGCTCGCGTAAATCCTCATTACGAAAGTCAGCTGACGCAACTTTCAAGAACTGTAAATCACATACGCTTGCAAGAAAGCAAGGGACGCGAATGGGGGAGAGAAAGAGCTTTTACAGTTAAAGCGTATGGTTAGTTAACGGGTAACACAAAACAGCATACTATGATTTTCCGTTTGGAATCCTTGCGAAGTTGGCCAAACCCACAGGGTGTTCGATGTTTGAGCTTCTGTGCAGCCGTATCGGCTTTCGATAGTCGATATCGCCGCTGATTCACGACACAGAATGATTTGGGCGCTCTCCTAACACTCCCACTCGTTTTCTCTGAGCTTTACACTTTTGTTCAAGAGCATTCTATCAAATTATACGTCGACACCGCGCGACGTCTAATCACAGGAATTTTACGACCAACTGCAAATCAACTAATTGCGTCAGATTGCAGACGATAAGGGTTTACGGTTTTGCCAGTAAGTAATTGAACGTGTGCAACTAACGTTGTACAATTGCTCCCGCGATGGTGACAATAGCTTCGGTCGAGTAACTCCTTGAGAATTGCCAATTTCGTCTTTGATCTCGACTTACGTTAAATTAATAATTGTATTCTTATAATATTCAAATATTTTAAGTTGGTGGTATTTTTTTAACGGTAATTATGTAAGATAATAAAAATGTAATTGTTTTTTCGTGTGAATTTATCCCTAAAATTGTTAATTGAGAGAAAGTTGCAAATTCGCAGAACCGTTTGTATTTAGCTTGGAAATGTAGAAAGTTAAACGAGACTTTGGGCACTAAAGTAAACCAGGGCTAACTTTTTATCTACCATAGTTATGAATTTTCAAAGCCGAGCATGTAAAAGAACTTTGTAGAGGAAAATAATGAAACTCGTAATTGCCGTGGCCGACTTGTAAAAATAGCTAATTCCGAAAATTCTTTTTCTGGAACACGAGGCTCGCTTTCGTAGAAAGTGAAGGTTATAGGCTTCGGAGAAAAACGGGATATAAAATATACATACATAAGAGTGATTTATTAAAGCAATCTGGGAGAAATCCCCTAAAGCGTGGATAATACTGATACAAAAAATATACAAAATTGGGGAATGAAAATATAATGTTCCTATGGATGACGAAAGCTAATAATTTTGATGGTAGACATAAATTGACGTCTTGCTACGTATGTTTTGAAAAATGTCCGGAAACTGAAACAACATGTATTTCACGCTGTTACATTAACGGTGTGTTAATCTCATGAATTTTAAAAATTGAACCTCGAGATTGTTTCCGGGAAAAATAAAAATACGTATTTTTGGGTTGTTCTGAACTCTTGGGAAAATTTGATAAACGATGTTTTTGGAAATTTATGAACAAGCAAGAAATTTGAATTCATTAAATATGTCCATTGAAAAAAAAGTCAGAAAATGAATTGGTAAGCAACAAAAATAAATAAGCCAACGATTAAAATTAATAAAAATTGAGACATTCTTTAAAAATTTTTTAAAGGAAATTTTCCATTGAGAATTTAATTGTAAGTATGGCTAATATCGCTATAAAAAAATACATTTCAGCAAAGTAAAGTTTCGAATTTTATGACGTTTTATTTTACTTCTAAGAGAATTAGATCCCACGGTTATAATTTTGTTACGTCCCACAACCATAACGTGACACACAAAATTTCGCTATAAAATACTATCAGCAAACAACTTACTAGATTGCTGACATCACATGAATTTTATTGCTTTTACATCACCGGAATACTTTATTAGCGGAAGGGAAAAATCTGATTATTACATTTTTATTTCCGCCTTATAGATCGCAGGACGTACTTTTGTATAAGTTAATTAAAAAAACCTGAGAGCTGAGACTCGTGTATAATTTAAAAAAAATAATCAAATTCAATGGAATGTAGAAAAATATACCACTACCATAAAAGCACGAAATCATGCAATTATTTTAGCAAAAAGTGTTGGTGTCATTCAAGCGAACGTGTGGGCGGGGGTGGAATAAAAATGCGTGAGTTGACTTATGAAACTGGAAATTCCTAGATCATGATATTGTTAATTTTCGAATTTATTTATATTTAAAACAGTAACAATTTCAAGCGAAATCTAAAACGTATAAAATCAATCTAAAAATTCGTTATTCTCTTTATATCGGTAACTTCAGTGTCAAATGCACATTTAATGGAATGGAAAAAGTAATATTCCCCATTCCCGAATTCACTTTCAATAATATTGGATTTAATATTGAATGTTGTGACATAATTAAATGTTCCGAGTGAATACTAAATTTAGTATTCACTCGCATATTTTGTTAATTGGGTTTAATAAAAGCTGTTAAAAGGCATCAGTGGTAAAATTGGGACACGTCAGTTCTTGAAAAATTACATGGATCAGTAACATTCTACCCAATTTCGATCATCGATAAAACGCAAATTGAAAATTAATTTCAAACTGATTACTTCTTAACTCAATTGATCTGCATGAGCGAAGGCATTACCTTTTAAATCACCCGAGCTGTAACATGGAAGTTTCTTTTAATGAGATTTATGCCGGAACACAATTTTTTCCGGGCTGGGACGTTTCCGAAAATTTGCTAAAATGTGGAAAGTGGAATAAGTGAAATGTTTTCATTTTTATACATCAGATTTTATTTCTATTTATCACGTTTGCTACAATTTCAAGAAAGCGTACAATAATTGCCTGAAGTTTGTCAGTTTGTCACATTGGTAGCTTTCGACATAGTAAAAATAAATATACTGGGAAAAATGTTGCAAAGCAACTGCATAAGGTAAAAAAAAGAAGGATTTCGGTAGAAAGCTGTGTCGACTATCGTGTACTGGGGTAAGCTGCTAAAGCTTGATAGCACGTAAAGCCAAAGATACCAGCTACAAAACTTCGTGGACCGAAATCGTTTTTAAAATGAATTTTCTCAGGTTCTTTTGTTTCCGGAGTTTTGATATTTCGGAGGTATACCCGAGATTATTGCATTTCGATCTAGATTTATCTCGGGTTTCTAAACGGAAAAGAAATACCCGAAATTCAATAGCGAACAGCGTATATACTCTGCAGCAAACTATATTAGACTGTATGGTGTTCTTATATGAAACAACGTCGAGCGTGATATCAAGGAACATTTACATTCTACCGCGGTTTGATGAATTTTTTTAGTTTGTCGCAGATTGTTGATAAACTGACAAGTTGCAAATTAGCAACAGACTACGAATGTACGCGAAAAAATTTTACTTTTTTGTAGGCGCTTAAAAAAATTAAATGTATAAACAAATCACCATACTTTGAATTATTTTATAGAATTTTCTCGGGCATTTAATGCATGTAAGCTTGATATTTCTATAATAATTCCCATAATTACTAAAATGAGGTACGTCAAAGCTTGTAATATGAGGTACATCATATTTCAAATTTATTTCATTCACAAGGACTCAAGGAAGAACCGAAACTAGATCCAATTTACCACCATTAATTTTATCAATTGAAATAGGAGGTAGCTCAACTTGAAATTAATTAGTAACATACTGATATAAATTTGAATAATTATATTTTTTCCTGTCGACAATAACAAATGTTTTAGTTGAAAATGTATTAATTTTCTATTTTGTCGAATAATGCGAGACCCGATCTAATATTAAGAAATTAGCATATATTTTTGTAAACAGAAAAAAGGTATCTCATAACAGGGATTACTCTACTTGCGACAGACTTGTATAAAGTTTCCATGGTATATCTACTATTTCTTTGAAAAAAAAAATAAATAAAGCGAGGGGAAAAAGTAGAAAAAAACGTTCTCGGCAGGTCTGATACCACTAATCAAGAAGAAAATGTGCGGCAAACGATAAAGTTTCAGCGATAGAAGGAAAGTCTTCACTCTGCTTTGTGGCAGGATGGGACGTTTCAGTGGTAAAGCTTGATGGTGTGGTCAGACCATAGCAGAGAAGCAGAAAGCTCCTCGGACTCCAAGACCACTGATGTGAGTTACTTCTATCAGACTTGAAAATTTATGTTTGCAACCTTTCGCCTTTCTCACGTGATGGAAGCGCTGCTATTCTTCTTCTTTTGCTAAATAAAGTTTTAATAAACCGCACGAGATATAGAAATTTATTTTTAAAACAGCTCTTCGAACACAGCAGTTCCAGATTTTCATTTGAAAGTAGAAACACGATTAACCTGTAAAAGAATAAATGTATATTTATTTCCTCCGGTCTTTTTATTTTATATTTTATTTAAAATAAATCATTTTAAGACCGAAAGACTGAAGATAAAAATATTTATTTATTTATTTGCAACCTACGGTCAAAGAAGGGTCTATTTCTGAAAAAAAAAATATGAATATACGTAAAGGCCCTAATAAATCCAGAATTTTATCGAGAACATGATTTTCTCATTAGTGAAGGAACAGTCACTGAATAAGGAAAAGTGAAAGGTCGGAAAAGGCATTCGTCTGTCAAACTTAAATTGCTAGAAAATTGTTGTTCCCTCTCTTGAAAAGTTTCTCACACTATACACAATTTGCGAATAGACACAAAAGTTTCGGACTAAAGTTCGCAGGGAAATCCCTGCCGTAGGATTCACGTGTCTGGAAGCACTTAGAGCGAGAATTTCGAGAAGGACTACTTATCGACCCATCCTTGCAGAACTTCTATTGATAACTTTCAACCTCGACCTTTTTAATCCTAAAACGAGAAGACTACATACAATACGATTTTCCTTAACGCGTTCTAATTAGGTGGAAACCGTGTGGATATATTTTCCCTTTCTTCCCTTCGCTTATGTTACACCTCACGCTGTTATTATAAAGCAAGTTCATTATGTGAGGAATTTATTAATACGTCAAGACTATTTTATCCTTCGCGATAGGCGGTTTGAGAATATTTAATGACTTTAATTAAGTTTGATAAATAAACTAACCCCATTCCGTGACCTGCCTAATCTCAGGTTGGCCTTTTTATATCGTGGGTGAGGCATCATCCTTTCGGAACGAGATTGAAATATAAATGAAACAGAATGTTACCGCAGCATAGGTATTAATTAGGTCTTTAATTGTGAACCCAGAAACCGGAGTTGGGCTGATTACGGGGGAGACTCGCTTGAATTAATCCGCAGTCATAAGCAGAATTCATTCTTTCATACAAATTTTTTGTCAAAGGCAAACTTCGAATTACGACCGAAAGCGATTAACGGGCTAATTTATATTCGATTCATTCCATCCAATGTAACTTCTTCGTCCATTAGGTGGAGATTTCTGTCTAGTTCGCGGCGTCCTCGGGGAAAGGCACTAATTTGCATTACCTCTGGAACGATGATTCTTGCTGCAAATTACCTTGAAATCGAACGAAGGGAAAGACAATCGGTCACAGCTTACACCATAAATAAAAACTTATTTTTTTTCAATTATAGCGCGATTGCGACTTTATTATAGTTTACAAAATTTTTGAAATTATTTAAATTATATTGTAGTTGCCATAACTGCATTTAAACAAATGGATACTTATAAAAATATTATATTATTGCAATTAGCATATTAACAAACCCCCAAATATTTATAATTACTATTAAGATGTTTTATAATTTGCTACATAAGCTAAAATTAATTATTATAATTTTTATTTGTTTTAAGTTTCGAAAGTTACAGAATGTGGCCCATAATAGCGATAAATTATACTTCTATTAATTTTTATTATTTTTGTTAAAGGTCCTTGTCAGCTTTAAAAAAAAACTGAAAGTCTCATTAATCGAATTAGCATAGTAAAAGAGTCGATGCCTGAAAATACATTTAATCCCACAAAGTGAAAATTGAACGCGTCTTTCCAGGCTTCGGGGTCTCCAACTAGTGCTTCCCTTGCAGTTTTTAATATCATTGAATGAGGTGAGCTTTTCCGGATAACGCTTTGATGTTAAATAAGCACCGGCCAAATGTGTACACTGAATGGTGCGATTGAGAGAACTAAACTGTTAACCGCGTTTAGGCAAATTTGGAGCTCAAACAACGCCGTGATGGTGTTTAGAAACGTCTAACTCATTAACGTGCTTTAATTTAATATTCGGAAAATATTGAATTCAATCGAAACCATTCAAATTGCTGTACCCATATTTTTTGTTACCAAGATTTACTAATTTTTAGTCGAAATTAAATTAAAGTTTCTCTTTTGTAATTAAAGAGGGCACTTAATTTATTTCTGGTGGAAATTCGTATCCATCAATTCCCATTTTATCGAGATTCTGATTAGACTCTTATTAGCATAGCCAGAACCTAATGAGGGTCTCGTAAAGTCGAGGGTAATATTGTGCTGGAGAAATTATACGGCTTGAAGATGACAGTCAGGTTACATTAATGAAAGGGGCTTAAAAATTAATGTAAGAGATTTTTCGGGTCGTTGATTTCAAATCTACGCTAATTGAAAAAATAATTGAAAATGATAAATCATTATCGCGGGTTGAAAGTGTAAAAGATTCGTAGTTGCCATATAAATTTTGGAAATTTTTGGTAATCTCCACTTAGGAATTTTTTTTAAATTTATTTTTTCATCCAATATAAATATTGGATTGGATAAACATCCAATTTTTAATCATTTTTCGACGAACCCTTATAAGGCATAAAAAAATCGTAAGAGGGGGGGGGGGGGGGGAAGGGTTAGGCGATAGTAATTTTACAACAGAACACTTACAATATTTAATCGAAAAAAAATAAGAACACCGGTATTTGATAATACCGAGATACAAATTTTGTGGGATACTGGTAAAGCCTTCCGATATCGTTTTGCATTAAAAGATAAAGCAAAGAAAACAGAATGGAGGGTAAAGCTTCCGTAAAATTAGGAATCCATGTCCGGGTCACTAGACATTACATTTTTCCTTTTATTCCCGAACGCTTGTATTTTTGTCAGTAAAGGACTTTCCAATTATTATGTGGGGAGGGACGATTTCTATTTGAGATAAAGGGGAGAGCTCTCTGTGTGTAATAACCTATGAAAAGTTTCTTTTTATATTTTTATTGAATGAGCGAAAATACGAAATAATATACCCATTGTCCCTAGTGACCGGCAACAATTTCACTTTTACACATAGTATCAATAATTTATCCGCAAAATATTTGGCAAAAAGAATTACAAAACATTTTTGAAGTAGTTAAAAAACCGTGAAATGAAGAATTCCATTGCCTCCGGAATTATTTAAACACTTTGAGGACAGCAACATTAATAAATGATGTAATAAACATTACCACTTTGCAGCAATATTAACCTAGGAAAGGGCAAAGACAAAAAAAAAGTACGGGAAATTTTATTACCATGAAGTACTTTTGCATTCGTAAATTTTTCTTATCTCGAAAGAATTCGCGAGTTTTATTACCGCTCGTTTTCACACTCACAACCTTCCTCTCTACGATCTTTCTCGTGCTTGAAGCTCCCTTTCTCTACCTTTTCATTTTTTTTTTTTTTTTCAGAAAAACGAATTTATTCCTTTATTTTTTGTAAACTACGGTACCATGTCATTAAGCATTGTTCGTTATAGACTTATTACTCCGCTCGACACTTGATGATGTCAGCATCTTTCCCTCATGAAATTCCTCTGACATTTTCCTAGATGCAAAGCTGAATAGACGTATGACGACGTCAAAGAGACAAAGAGTATCACGTTCGTAAAATTTGAAATTATACAAGACGGGAAAAAGGTAAAGGAGGTTCAAAATGCAATATCTTATCGTCAAATATTAAATACGTGACTTAAAAGTTTCCCTGAAAATTCCCCGAAACCGTAAATTATGGAAATCCCGTGCATACAATTTCTCCGGTATCAGGGATACGAAATGGTTCTGGAGCGTCAAATTTGCTTCTCGGAGCGAAACACTAATGAATAAATACTAAACTGTATTGTGATTCTCGGAGTAAAATGAAACAGGAATTCCGGAGTCCGTAGGTAACTTAATTAATTTTTCATGAATACAAATCTCCTGTATCAATGAGGGAACTTAGAGCTCTGCGCAATTATATAAACGTGAAAAGTTTGTTCCTGATATTGTACGATTCGAGCTGAATTAGATCATTCTAACTGCTGCTCTTGGACACTTTAAAAATGAATGATGAGACTTTTAATTGTAAAAATTTTCCAAAAATATTTCAAGCCTTTATTGCATTACTTTCACAAGAAATAATTCGTTTCCAGAGACTTCGATATTTTTCGAATTCAATCAATATTTTGGTCGATGTAAATTTGTTATTTTATTTTTGGAAAAATATGCTTTCTTAGAAATTTCAGTATTTATATAATAATCCACGAGAGGTGGAAAATTTACTGAAAAAGGGAGATTTTTAGAAATATTTGTTGAAATATTATTAAAAAGGGATTCTATGCAGTTGATTGCTGTTTTTAAACTACAATTTTTAATTTACAATTTTTAAATTACATTTATTATCTGTTTTGTTAGGTTAGACTATTTCAGTGCGATTCATATGACTTCAAGTGTTAATTAATTTTCTAAAAAAAAAATAAAAGTCATTTGCCGGACAATTGGGGATTCCACCAGGTACATCTCATTAAAAATTTTTCTGTTTATATGCCGGTAATGAGAAATTGTTAATTCTTCGGTTACGCAATTTTAATGAAAGAAGAAACGGTTGTTGCACAGTTCCGTTCATTAACACAACCCAGTTACTCCACTAATGAATAATTAAGGGACACACGAGTTTGCAAAAGCCGGCTATCTCGCCAGTCGAAGCTTTTTTCATTATTTTACGCGCCTTTGTCCATTACTTACTATCTTACTTCGCATCCGCTACCACTTACCGGTGATTAAATTGCCACGAGTAATAACAAAACTAGCCCTTCATCGAACGGAGACGCAGAAGAAAAATTTTGCCATTAAAAAAATTGCTAAATTTATTATCTCGCTGAAAACAATTTCTTTGGAGTTAAACTACATATCGCAAAGGTTCGAGTCGGGGCAGGGGTAGTGAAGAAAAATGAAATCAAATAACAACCGCGAGATTGAAGCGAATGCAGCGCTAATCTTAAATAAGAAATTTCGAGCCGAGCTGTTTTAAGATTTCATTACGTGTCTAGCACAGCATTGTGCTTTCGTTTATGTCTTGCACAGCACTGCGCTAGACATTGTAGTTCCTTCCCTCGGCTTATTTATTTCTTTCTCTGCAGCTTTTCTATACCCCTTTTTTATAGTTTTCTCTCTTGGGTTGCATTACAACGAGCAACCGAAGGTTTGCGGTAGAAACATCGTTGCCGTGGGAAAATGACTAGATTCTTGTGCACCTTTTGCATGATGCGCTAACGTTCAAATGCTCCTTCCTTCTCTTTCTCTTTTGTTATTTCATGAACTCGTGTATATGCATGCCTTTCCCCCACAATGTATGGCGTGCATTTGTATATTTCTATACAGTGAAAATGGCTGTTTATATCGTGGGTGTTTAAGAACCTTACCATCTCTCTTACCGTATAGAGATAAACTTTACGACACGAGTAACAGCTAGGAGCCACACTACCACGGTCGTTATATCACTTAAACTTTTGCCTCTAGACACCTTTTCATCTCTCTCTCTCTCTCTTCTTCTTTTTATTATCCAAAACCGAGGTACATACTTTTTCCATGTAAAATATGGCTCGTATAACTTTCTTCCGCAATTTTTTTTCCCTTATAAAAAGAAAATGTTCTTTCCACAGCATCGTTTCTTGTGTTAACACTACAAATCACGCGCTACCTCGAAATCCGCTTTTTTTTTAACGACCAAACGATATTCCAGATTTAAGAGTGTGGTATTACCACATCACCCAAGCTAAACGACCCGTTTACCAATTTCCGCAGGTTTTTAATCTCAAATTTAATTGAAATGGGAACCGTCAGAAATCACAACTCGTGTCCAATGTCAATTTTTTTTCACGAACTCTGCTTGAAACCGCGTTACACGATGCCTCTAGTCTTTGTAAAAATGTGACAAAAGCAAATGTTGTCGTAACATTTTTTATCATTCGTCTCATCAATCTAAATAAATTTTTGGAGAATGGGTGCAGTGATAGGTTTCGATATTGTCAAAAATTAAAAGTCTGAAATCTTGAATCGAGTCAAACGTTTGCGGGAAATTAAATTTACCAAAAAAAATGGCCAAATTGGCGCTATTTTTATCGATTAAATGAAATTGTTAAAAAGGAGGAAGTATTGTTATAATCAAATTTTGAAATTCTGAAATATTTTCATCTCCTAGGTTTGGAATTAGGTCGATTTATCACATCGCATTGAAAAAAATTGAAATGGATATTCTTGTATTTCCAAATCAAATTCATGTTACAAGTTACATTCAGTTGGTGGCTCCTAATGGAATGGTGCAAACTTCGTTTGCCCGCAGCTGTGCTATATCTTAAACATAATTTACTTGTCATGTAATTTCAAATAAATGGATATGCCACGCTTTTAGGCGATTTGATTTATAGGAATTTGAAACGAATTTAACCGAATTGAAGAAACTTCAGCCCTCTTTAAATTAGAGCAGATTACGCTAAATATAAATCATTGACTAATTTATAACACCAACCCCTTTCGAGCGACATGACAATAAGACAATTTGTCATTCGCAAGATTTCTCAATATGAGATATTGAAAAACTGGAACCCAACCCCGCCCTATCAAAAAAATTCTTTGTCTGTGTAACAAAACAATTTCTCTCTCCTTTCTCCCCGTCTTTTAATCTCATTGAAAAGAATCGTTAGAGGAATCCCGATTCCGGTTCTTAATTATGCCACAGTTTCTTCGCTTAATCTTCTTTGCCGTGAATCAAAATCAGGTCTGGCAGTATGCTAAAATGAACTTTATAGAATTAAGAATTGCTTCTTTTCCCCCTATTGTCAACGTTCTTTTGTATTTGATCTTTTCACTTTTTGGATAGACATTATTTTTCGCGAAAAAGCAAGAAATCGAGAATTGCATTTCCGATGACAAATAACGACGAGAAAAAACTTCCCTTCTTTTATGCATTTCTTTTGATCTAACAACAATGAATAGTTATGGATACGGGTCGAGTATCATTACAGATGAATTTGCAATCGGCAGAATTTGTATTTATTTCCTTTTAATAACAAATCATCAGTTGTTGCATAGGTACACCGCCTAGAAGGTATCAATTCCAATTTTATCTGAGTTAAAAAAATTCTTTATGTATTTCCGCCTAATTTCCTGGCAATATTTCAAGGCACAATGAATGTTACAATAAATAAATAAATACACAAGTAAATAAATGAATATATACAAATTAAAATATATTTGCTGAAATACTGTTATAGAATTTATGTAAATTAGAAGAAACGATCATTGCAAACAAATTAAATTGTTTTTTTATTTAATTGATAAGCGTCAAATGGGCGTAAAAATTGACATAACAAAATAGTGACAGCACCTACCGGTTGTGACCAACCCCTGTTCACCTGAAACATACAAAATCAATTTTGAAAAATTAATAATGTTGATTGTTTTTTCCCTGTCGAACTATTTCACCGTATCTGTGACAAAATGACGTTAGTCCCTTTAGGATAAATGTCAGTTATGTATAAAATTGATAAGGACGTCGCGATAATTTACCGGATAAAAGGGAACTCTTAGTAAGCAACTCCCTTCCATATATTTTTCGCATAAAAGAGAATACAGGTAAGGATGTATATATATGTCTATATGAATGTGTGCCACACCTTTTCATCAGCTCTGTAGAATTTCTTTTGTGCTCTTTGCTATACGTCCTTTCATTTATTCGTCAATACACGGCGATCGAAATCGTAGTATTGAATGCTGCCGATGCTGGAAACGAGCACACTTTGAGCTCGAACTATTGTAAGTAGGCGTGTTTTTCAAAAAATTAAAAAATCTAAGTACACAAACGCGGAGAGAGAAGTTACATGCGTGGAAAGACCGTTTACATATATATTAAATATAACATTCGCTCGAATAGAGAATACATTTTAAATCCTCGCGTAACAAGTAAAATGCGTCAAAGAACTCTGGTCAATGTTTTCCATATTTCCGCTTTACCTGTCAGGATGAAGAACAAACAGAAACACGTTGGAACTCACAGTAACTCGAAGTGACCCAAACAAAATAATTGGCTTTTGCTGATTCTGCTTCTTTATATTTAGTGTTTATTCCCAGTCAATGTTTTTATTAAAACTGATTATTTACTTTGTTGTATTTATTGATCGTAAAGTTGAAATTCCGAAATATGTATATACCCGCATCTCTCTGTAACCAAACTGCACATGGAATATCCGGGAGGAAACAATTAAAACATGTTGCTTTCGTGTATTGTTTTTCAAAACATAAAAAATATATTTCCATATAATAAAAAATATATTTCCATCGAGATATTTCACGCCAAAGTGAGGAACTTCGGACTCCATTTGTTTGGATGAAAAATATAAAACTTGAACTTTACTTTTCCAAAAATTGCAATAGTTTCAACTAATCATTCTTATATTAAAATAAATAATATATCATATAAAATTTTAAAAATAATAAATAATAAAAAATATACGATTAAAAATGGCTGAATGTTGAAATGTAGTTAATTTTCGTTGAATATAGATTTAACACAAAACGGCAAAAATCATTCGCCAATAAACCAATTGAAGCGTAATTTATTAGTGAACATATTAAATATCAAACAATTTTTTTATTTCAAATATATATATTTCATTTATAAAGCGGATGATAAAACATAGATATAAAAGCATTGAAAAAGGTAATATCTACAACATAGTGGATCCAATTGAAAGGAAGGAAAAGAAGAAATAGTTCAAAGTGGTTTTCGATGGAAGCTTTTTCGAGTCTGCTGCACTTTGTTTTATTTTCTACTGTTTTTGGTCTCCTCTTTCTCTACACCTTCCAACGTACCCATGCAGTCTTCTCTTCTGTTGTACCTTTCTTGTTTTGTTCAACGCCGCTATATGCATTTTTTTCATTACGACGGTAACTATTCGTGCAAAAAGAAAAAGTCCCTAATGGGACTGAAATATCAGCAAGTTGGTTTCACGTATCACGATTCTGGATTCTCGGAAGAATAAATCAGATCGTACCAATCCTAAAATGACAATATTTCTGCACGTGTAAATAGAAACTCTAGGTTTTTAATTTCGCTGCGGATTTTCCGTGTTATGCCACCACGTATGTACCTACTTGACACATTATATTTTCAAATACGAGACATTTTTAATATCCTTACGGGGACGTTTCAAATACTCCTGACGTGGAGTCGTAGGATACGTGGGGAGTATCGCTATGTCTCTCTGACATTTTCAGGATTTAAAAGAAATGCAAAATTTACAGCGGTAATTCTAAAACTGCGTCATAAATACGGCAAAATTGTTCATGTGGATCGGAGCTCTTTTGCAAATATGTTCCGACCTGAAAATAGCACGTAAATACAAAAAGATTTGTTACACATTTTCTCCGCCGTTGCTGCACTACTGGGGCAAAATGTGAAAATGATGGAATTGAGAAAAAACATGCCCCAGTAATTTTTTATTGACAAAATTCAAGGATTTCAGTTCTCTTTATTGCTGAGGAAAAAGGGGTTACCGAAGTAACGAAAATTATTGTAAAAAAAATGATGATATAAATTAATGAAATTAATGAGAAAAAGTATAGATTATTCATAGAAATCGAAAAATTTGTTTACTTCAGAAATTTGTATGTAGGTTTTACAATTTCGATTTACAAAAAATATATAATTTTTTTTATACTGTTCCATACTACTCTACCTAATTTTCCTATTACATATTCGCCTTTATTATGTCATTTTATCGATCGAAACGAAATTCTATTATCCTAAGAAGCAGGTTATAAAAGCAAAATATAATACAATGAAGGGATAGTAATGTCACGCACGAAATTTAGTCAACACCCTTAATCTAAGCCACCAGCTTTTATTTTTTTACATTAAAGTGGTTCGATTTGTGATAAAATATAATAATCTTCAAAACTCAAAACTGAATCTTCCCTTGAGAAGTTATTCTTTTAAAAACAGGAACAGATAAGAAAGTATTGAAAAAAAGTTAATTAGAGCATCTAAAGTTTCCTTTGCAGAAGTTTTGATAGTGCAATAAATCTAAAAAAACCCATTTTTCATAACGCATTTCTTGCGTAAGCACCTGTGAGCAATCATCCATTTTAAACGGAGAATGGTGGTTCTTTTCAGAAAATGAAGATAATCGAGACACTAAGATAAATTGAAGAAATTAGGGAAACTTACGGAAGACGCTGAAAATAGGAAGTTTACCCAAGTGCTGTACAAATAGTTCGTTCAATCAATAACACAGACTATAATAAGGCAGAATTATGCAGTAATTTTCATTTGAGCGCAAACAGATTTCTTCAATGAGAACCGGAAAGAAGAAAATTTACAGAGTGTATTTTTTTATGCATACGGAGAAAACTGCACTTTTATCCTACAAATTTGAAACAGCAACTTAATCAGAAAAAATTATATTTACGTAAAATATTCCCTGGAAAAATATACGTTTGATTAAAAATGAACCAATATTTTTTAAGAAAGCATATGTTTTTCTTTCATGTGCAACGTAGCAAATTTGAAACTCACACATTGTCTCACAGTAAAATCCATTAAATTTTATGGTAAAAGGCGTTACCATTTTTTCTATGCAAGCGGCATAGAACCTTAGATGTATCAGGTAGCATTGATACTTTTTTGTGAAATCTGTAAAAAGTTTGACATTTATGACACATAGATAATAGATAGTTGGATGTGTGATATGCTTCGGGAAAGCAAACACCATAATTTGCTTTGAGTGGACGCGGAAAGTAAGTACAGATAAATAAAACAGCCATTACCGTTCTTTCTAGCTTTATTTTTTTCTAGCGTATAATATATCGATATCTCGTTCTACTTCCATCCACTACATTTCTCTTTTATGCCGTTCCTCTTGCTCTCGTTCTTTCATATCATTCCACGACAATTCACATCCACCTGACGGTATACTTCCAGTCCATTGCTACACCTTAGATCATACATCTCCAGTGTCTCTATCTTTCTGTGAGTGCATAAGATGATATATAGATTAAAGTGCAGTTTTTCAACCCATTGATACACTACCAGTTGACCATACGGCTTAAAAGTCTTTAAAATATCGATCAAATTCCGCAATTAAACAACATGACCCGTCATAAAAATAAAGCCAATAGGTGTTTTAATCTCTCTAATAGTTGAGGGATTTCACAAATTTAATAAAAATAATAGATTTATTTTTTTATTCGCGCTGAGCGCAACTCGAAAAGTAGGTCAGTTCAACAGTTTTTTCACGCCGCCGGGTAAAGTATTGTTTATGAGGAAATGTCAAAGTAAAAATATCCGTTCAAGTAAAATAAACTGCCCGATCCTCGTTGAGGCACAATTTCAAATTTTGTTTCTCTTACCTTTCTTCATCATTATTTAATACTAATAGGTATCCATAATTCTTAGGGATAAATCTTTCAGAAAACAGTTACTGGTGGAGGATAGAACCCAAAATAAAATGTTCCTAAGGTTGTATAGACTAATTTTTTATAAACCCAATTTTATTTTTTATTAAAAAATTTACTTGCATCAAAAGTAAAAGTAAGTTTTTTCTTTTTCTTAATTTATAAAATAATACAAATTGGGTAGAATAATTCTTCTAAATTACTTGTCTTACGTTTCATATCTTTTCACCTTTTTGGCGCATAATGTGACAAAAAGTGTCCTGATTTTTCTAGTATTTAAATATGCACGGTGGGGTGCTTTGCATCCGACTTTAAAATACTGAGATAATTCGTAGAGAAAAGTTTCACTGTGGGACTATTTATGTCCCACCTGAAAATTAAGTACCAGTGCATTTGTTTACGCTTCACTCCTTTTGTAACATAATTCATCCCTTATAAAAATTATTACAACTCTACCTCGTTACATATTTCTCTGAATATAAATTTTAATGCGACTGAAGCCTTCTTTGTCTCGCCTCAAAAAAATTAGACATATACCTAATTGAACGCGGAGCACAGGGGAATATTTTTTCCAGTCCTACAGGTAATACGACTTGAAAAATAAGAAACGAAACGAACATTGAAGAAAAATATTAGAAACCACAATACTCGATCCTCTTTTCCTTTTTTTTTCAGCTTTTCCTATAGAACCGTGTATTTACAAAAAGGAAGAAAAATACGTACGGCTCTACTCCGACGTACCTAACGCGATGAAAAAAAAAATTATTGATAGAAAGGGCAAGAATTGCAAAAAATATTCCCGGGAGAAATCTTGTTATGTGGCAGTACTTTAGTCAACAATCATTCCAAAGCTGTATAAAATCTATGTTCCGTTCGCACGATATTCCAAAATAAAATGTAAGGAAAAGAGAATTGGATCTCGTTGATAGATAAACACGTTCTATTTAGGTTAGGAGTAGATTATATGAAATATTGCAAATTCAATTTTACATCCTCCTGCCCTATCATCTTTCTTTCTCGTTATACCTGCTCTTCGCGGGTAACAAAGTCTCATTGCATTTCTTGTCCCCCGGAATCTCTACTTACATTAGAGGTGTTACTTTCACTTGGATGTATTCCAAAAACCATTCTCTTGAGACATAAAATATGGAACGCAGGAGTGTGATAATGAACGTGTTATTCCAGCTCAAAGAAAAATATGTATCTTCTATTGTGTGTATTTTATAACTCCTACTTTGCTCTGCTTTTATCCTTCAAGTCCGACTCTACTTTAAAAGTTATTTTGAATTAGTACTGTAAAAAAAGATTACATTAACTTTTTTGGCCACAATATTTCTCTTTCGTACTTCGAAATTCGAAACTTTTGAATCGTGCTTAAAAGCTTTCCCGGATAGTTCTTTTTAGAACCTACTAATTTTAACTTTAAACGAGAAAAGCCGTAAAATAGAATAAAACAGTGCGGTAATGGTGAAGTTTTCAAAATTTAATTCATAATCTTCGAATTTATTAATTAATTTAAATTATTCCCACGAATATTATTTTTTTCTAATAATCTTAGAAATTTTATAATTTGTATTTTCTACTTATTTTTTATTAAATATAGAGTAAAATGTACTGAATTAAATAACAGAGTTCAAAGTAAAAAAATATGAAAATGCGTTTCGCGAGAAAAGTATCATTTTAGAGGAAAAAAATGTGGTAACGAGACGCGGAAAACGTCGTAACGCTGTGGCAATTTTTGCTATATAAAAACAAATTTTTTTATGCGATATTAAATAAATTACGTAACGTTATAAAATTTGCTCATTGCAGGGTGAGAATCATAAAAAAATGGAAACTTACATTCTATCTTTTGAAAACGTACGCTTATGAATGTAACATTTTTCAATGTTTGTCAATTTTTGATAGCTATACGTGGAAAAGGTAGCAATGCTGAGTCTCGAACTCTCTTTTCCTTCTTTGAAACCGTAAAAACGACGTTTGTATGTTAAAAAGTACGATTCTGAAGGAAAATTAGAAAGCTCCTTTGTATTTTGCGAGCTTTTTGAAGTTATCCCATTGCTTTTTACAGCACAAAACGTTATACGTGCAACATATTCGAAAATTTTCCGACATACGGTGGAAAGTCTCGGCCCATTTAAATGCGAAACTCTTTCTTGTGAACTAAATGCATTTTTCCCGACGGTTCGTAATTTGACGAAATAAATGTTCATGAAATGAAACATATATACGCCATCTCTTATCAGAACGTGGATATTGAAAATTTTATGCGACTGTATGAAACGCGATCTTTCCGTTATTCGAATTCATTTTGCTCTTGTCCATTTCCACTGCATTCGCTTTTTTTATTTAAATTTGATTTCGTCGTTGGAACATCATCAAGTAAATTGATTATTTTTATTTACATTCATTTTATAATGACCTATATATAATTAATGCAAGTGCAACCCGATTAAACGGAGTCCCATTTGGGATCGAAAATATCGCTTAAATTTAAATATTGAATAAATCACCAGAGAATCCGCAGTAATTCGATGTGACTCGATAAGAGAAATACATTATTTTTAATTTTCTTTATCGTAATTACCGAATAAATGATCTCCCATACGTAAAAAAAAATTGGTACACTTATAATCAATTATATTTCTCAGAAGGGGAAAAAAATATCGAATCCCCCAAAAAAGCATATACATTAATTATTCCACGCTATATTGTCATTTCCCCTGGATATGAGACTCTTCTATACGCCATAAAAATTGGTGCACTTATAATCAATTATATTTTTCAGAAGGGGAAATATATCGAATCCCCCAAAACGGTGAATAACCCTATTATTACGTGCCATTTCTGCATTTCCCCTCGGTATGAGAACGTAGCAAGATAACGATTTTCCGCTTTCTTTTTTCCGCGCTACATAAAAGGAAAAAGTGGATTGAAAACGAGCAGGCCTTGTTATGTCAATAGGAAAGTCAATAATCGATGAGGAAAAGCAATGATTAAAGCAAAAGCGTATTCAACACTCCATTATCACAAGTAGTAGCAAATGTATTCAGTTGCTGCTGCATAGCTCCAGCATATTAGTGCTCGGAATTGCATGCATACAGGCGCACGTGCGCGTATGTACGTGCAAAAGCGGTGTACCTGAAACTCATAGATGCATCGTACAACGCTGATTTCGAAATTTCACAATTACACAACTTCTAGACGTACACCCATACAGACAATAACTGAAAAGCCTTTGACCAATGCTTAGGAACGTCTCTCCTGTACGTCTGAGATAGTGAAGCACACGCGAGGGATGGTATCGTGGAATTAGAGAACTTCAACGATATAATAGCCGTACGTCGATGCCATGCTATACGTATGTACTCTGAAAGGAAATACATACGTGGGTTGTTCTACGAAAATGGGGAAACTTCATACCTTTATGTCGTTAATGGCCGATGGAATTTTATCAAAGATTTAACAAATTGATATATCGATTTTCAATACGTTCATAGTTAATTATTGTTTTTTTTTAAATTTCCTGTGTTTTATTCAACCACAAAATTGTTATTTTATTGTAGAGTTGGAAAAATAAACATTTTTCTCTTGATTACAGGATTTCAGGTGAAGAATGAAGGTTTATTAAAAATTGATAGGAATTTTTTAAGGAAAAATTATATAAAACTATTGTTCAAGTTAAGCAAATACTCTGAGCAAAAAACTGTCATTAAAAACGCTTCAAAATTTTGTCTGCACAAAGTCGAAGATTTAATACAATTATGTTTCTGAAAAATAGTAGAAAAATTTTACGAAATTAGTGTCAGCCTTTCTTCTTCGGTACTTGAACAATGAGGAATCGGTGTAGCTTTTTTTGCTTCTCTCATGAAGGAGGAGAAGAAGAAAACGGAAGACTAATGCGAGTGGAGGTAAAGAATCACTTCAATTTTTCATTCGCAAAAAAAATTTTCAGAGAGTGTAATTTTTAATGGATCTTTTGCTAAATTAAGCGCTTTTTATGAAATAACAGTTGCAAATTATGCTCGTTAGCAGAAATCAAGTAATAGCTCTTCAAAAATCGTAAAACGTAAAAGAACTGCTGAAGTATGAATTTTTCCTTCAAACAAATTAATACCAACATTTTCTTACATAAAATTTGTTCGTAAGCAAACAACGGCCGTAAAAATTTTCAAACACCTACTTGATAAATGGGTCATACTCTTTTGATGTTTATATAAAAAGCAGCAGCTTTAAAAGAATTGCCGTCTTCGCCCCGAGGGAAATATTTACGAAATTCTGTTGGCATGCGATATGCTAACGATGACACTCATCCAGTTCAAGAACCAACACCAGCACCAACAATGGAAAATTTAGATGACATTTTATAAATGGCAATGGTTGAACTAAAAGAAAAAAGATTCAGCAAATTATCGAATGCGTCAATCAACGCTATTGTTTTTAGGAGAAAAATATTCAAATATTTCAATTTTGTTATTATATATTATTATTACTTCCATTATTAAATTTTTTCTCAAATCTACGAAACCTTTTTTTCCAGGATTGACATTAACAATTAATATTAATAACAGTAACGTAAATATTAATAAATTAACATTCACTACTACATTCACCAAATCTTTTGAAATAATATTAAAATTCTAGTACCAGTAAATTCTTTTTAAATTGTTCTCCTCGTGCGAATTCCAGTCATTGACTGACAGTTATCGTTTAATTGCTCCTAAACATGACATGCGAGAGGCCACTCCTGCTCCCAATGAGCATCGATTTAAACTAACCTACATTATAATAAATACGTATCCCATGAGCTCACGGGTGACAACGCGATCATACTTTTTTATCGAACGTCTTCTTCACTTCTTTTCCCTCTCATTCAATGAAATTTCGCTTATGGCGTATAATGTCACGAGACGTGCTTGGAACAAGCATGAGGATGTCTCATGAAAGTGGGAAAAAAGAGAGTGAGTTTCAGAGAACGAAAGTAAAGAAGAAACAGGTTATAGGTGAAAGAGAAAATGGAGAAGGGCTTCCGGTATAGCAGGAAAAGATGCACATCGAATATCAAAAGCATTTTCATGCATGATAGGAATCTCAATAATACGTAACTCCCTTGGAAAAATTTTTTACAGCTGCAGATTACGGATAATATCGAATATAGCCGTATCATATTTTCCAGTTTCACAAGTAAAAGTTATTACGATACGTATGAGATGGTGTAGAAGTAGTGGTGGTACTTTGTAGTATCTGCTGGTACTTTGTGGAACCCCGAAAGTTTGTATAAATACATATCGCAAGAAAAAGTTAAATATGTAAAGACGCTGGAGGTCTAGAGATACTTATGCATGGAATTTTAATGGTGCTCTATCACTCTCTTTTGCAAAGAACGGTGTATGAGTATCAGACGAAATTCCGTCCGTTTTCAAAGGATATGGAACATCAAAGCCAAGAATGTTCGAATGTCAGGATGTCATGAATTCTTGGGCAAATTCTTCGCTGATATACATTTTATTTAGTGTATGTACATCCATTTTCTTCCCAAACAGTGAGAGGTACCTTGCGATACGCGTGTCAACCCTGATTACCGCTAACTTGGCCAGACAATAAAGCAAGGGATGGATCGAAATTGCGCTTCTCGCCGAAACTTCCAAAACAATTAACGAGCAATCATTCTGCGAGTAAACTCCCTATACTTCGATAAGTACAAGTGTCACTGGCGTACACCAGGTGAATTACGTAACTGCTAGGGTCTAGACAAACGTCACGAAATTTCAGTCTTCCTTTGGAAACTTGTCGGTCACGAAAATAAAAACTTTGTCTTTCATTTTTGCCAGATTATCTTTTCCAACGAAATTCGTGAGTTTTTTTATTTAAAACTCTTAGAACGCTTTAGGTAATTTCGTAAATTGTGTTTCTCTGCAAGAAAAAGGCTTTGATACTCGCGGAGAAGCTGTACCACGTAAGACTTAATTTACCTTCCTGTAAATTGCAGGGTTTTGTGTTTTTGACGTTATAATATGTTTTCTCTTGCAACTCCTAAATTCTTAAAGCTGATAAACAGAAGCAGTTATAAGGGTTGCGGATTAAAGCTGTATAAATTAAGCTACAGCGGATACGAATGGTTCAACGTTTTAATATCATACTTGAATCAACGTGAAAAAAGTAATTTTTCGATAAAATCCGAAGATTAAAAAGTTTATTAAAGAGAACATGATTACCGTTCTGTTCTTCTCTTCAACTTGTTTAAAGAAGGAAGCTTTTGAAGTACGGACTATCTGCAATTTAAAACATTAAAAAAAAATTACTTTATTTTTATAGTATCTTTTGAAATAAATTTCTTTTATCTATTATAACGAGACTCGTTTAAAGACACTCGCAGTGTTGTAAAAATGTAATTGCATCCGGAAAAAAAAAGTTGCTCGCATTTCCGACTGAAAAAGGGGGCGCTTATTATCGCAAAGATAAGCCTAATTTGAGCATCAATGAAGATGGAATCGTTTGATGGGATTTAACAATGGGAAACGGAAATAAAGCGAAGCGAAGCTAGTTTGTTGTTTTCTGAAATCTCCCTGTTGTTGGGTAAAATGAGGTTACTAAGCTCTGAAACAAAAGAGCAAACACAACCTGCGTGAAATCCCATAAATTCTCATACAATCAAGGCAGTGCTCTGTGGTTGACGAAAAAAGTTAGTAAAAGTAAGGGAAGTGAAGAGGAGTCGTAAAAAAAAAAAATAGAACGCGATTCAAAAGAGGGAAAAATCCGTACGCAAAAGTAGGTTCCAGAAAATAAATTATTATTATTATTCTTGTTAACTTACAAATAAAATCGCTATTCCAGAACCACGAAGAGCGTTTGAATTCATGATGGAAACGTTAGTTTGCTAAAAATAAATATTGTTTGAATATTAACTGGTCGAGTTACCACCTGATTGGTTACTCCGCGAATTCAAACAAGTACGAGAAAATGAGCTGAATTATTACCGCGATGAACAAACTTCGTTTAATCTCAATAACTTGAATTAATATTGAAATAATGATCTGGAACTTCGAAGTATGTGTGAAAAAATACCCTTTCTGGGTTTCTATTTGGGATGGAAAGAAGTTGAGTAAAATGTTTCAATTATCAGAAGGTAATGAAGGGTCGCTTTGAAATCCCGTGTGCATAAAAGTATACTTTCAGACCTATAATTCACGCAAACTTTTCACTGTCACGTAATTGAAGCTTAATTGACGTTTAATCTTATCATAAAGCGCTGTATTTTTATTTGTGTGCGGCCATGAGAACGTTTTTCTTCGCCCTCCTCACTCCAAGGCTTTTCCACAATCTCCAAGGAAAGAAGTAAAAATCAATTAGCGCACCTACCAAAGCTATGCATAATTGCAGAGTTTCTATCCTTGTTCAAATACTATTTGTTTCCAGCCAATGTTTTCATTTGTTTAACCCAGTGGTTATTCTCAGTGATTATGGATACACAGATAAAAAATGGTATATCAGAAAATGCGTGTTTTCTCGATTAAGTCACTTGTAAAAATAAAAAAAATATATATATTAACACTTTTTATGAATTTCACCACAATAAAGGAAAACTGTTATTTTCTTAATTTTTCAAATTTCAAGGGAAAATAATTACAAAAGTTATAAATTCATCAAATCCAATAATAATAAAAAAAGAATCAATATATATTTTTCATTTTTACCGGAAAAAGGGTTACTTTTAGGAGTAATTCTGTGAATCCAAATTTAGGTAAGCTCATTGATAAGTTCCCATTGATAAAATATTTCAATACAATTTTCATTCATATTTTAACCGATTTTTTTATAGTTGACGCAAACGAAGTGTGCGATTGATGAAGTCGGACAATAAATTCCCATTCTTTTGAAGTGTCAAGTGTCAATGGTTCTTGACTAGCATTGGAGTAACATATCAATGCCACCCCCAACGTGGGAACGTACTAAGGAGCATTTATACTAAAAAGGATATTCTGTATACACGTCAACATTTTACGAGGGTTTAATGGACGCAGAATTTATGGAGTGACGCAAATTGCAATGAGTAAATGAGAATTTACCAACGCGCTTCCTTCACAAACACATACGGAAGGAAGAAATGGTGCATCATATATATATATATATATATATTTTTCCACATTTCATTCCCTATTCTGGCGATAATTGAAAGGCAGTATCGCTCACTTCGGGGTAAATGGAATAAGGTTATTATGATAGATGACGAGTCAGGAACCAGGAATATGTGTTGATATCGCTAATAACCGGAAAGAGGCAGTTACGAAATGGTACATAAAGCATCCCGGTATTAATTAGGGAGGGTATTAAAGACACGTGGTGACCTTTACGAGACAGGAATAGAAAATGCTGGATAAATGGGAACGGAGAAAAGTTTGAGAAAAGTTGCTCCCGCAGAATTCCTGGTATGACGTTGCGGCCTTTTACGTTGTTATATAGTTGAACCTATTATTTTATCGAGTAAATCACTTCGTGTTCTGCCCGCTGGCCTCTATTGAAAATTTATAACCTGGTAGTTACATATTTCGAGCAGCTAACTGAAAAGCGATGTTACGTAACGAAATGATGGGGAAAAGCGGAAGAAGTCCGGTAACAAGGTGTGCGGTGCAAAAGGAGAACAACTTTGAACTTCTACGGGAAGGAAACAGAAGTTTGTTGTTGCAACAATGGTCGCGTTAAAAATGCGATTATAACTGCTACGCAATATCCCCAGAAAATTGCCGCTAGTCCATGCCTCCGCAGAGCGGCAAAAATATTCTTTGTTGGGAAAAAACTTGATAGGAGCTCGTTACTCGTGAAATAAGAGTAAAAAGTGACGCTAATTGCAACGGGATACCATTACGCGGCAATTGCAGTTTTAATTCCCGTATTTGGAGCTCGTGTTGTTTTATTTGAAATACGGGCACGCCGAAAATCCATACATAAAGGAATTCGTAATCCCACCGGGGGGGTTAAACAAGCTGCGGAAAGGGAGGGAAGAAATGCGGGAATTGAAATCAATGTGGAAGAGTGACCATTTTTAAGCGCGACTAAATGGTAACTTTTATCGAAGGCACAGGTGTGTTCCTTCATTTATATATTCTATCATTTTCTGCGCATTGGGAATTCTCGTTTATTGGCCGTATACTTGCGAAGTTAATAAAATTGAACTGCTGCTGCTGCGCCATGTTATTCGAAACGCATGAACGAAACCTTCGTTCTCTCGTTCGCCGGGTTGCCGTCTTCTTGGCTACCGGAGAGCTTGTGCAATATCCCTGGGTAGAAAATGAAAGATGCAGGAAAAGCATCGCATGGTATGTATAACCTAACAGTCACTCTCCTCATATGTCTTCCACTTTTCCCCAGGGAGTGACTAACATCCAGAAGAAAAGGAGGAAAACGAGATTGTTTGCATTAGTTCTTCTCGACCTAATTAAATCTCCCGACTACCGCCTCGAAGCAGTCGCTCCATTTTTTGAAAAACATATTTTTGGTTGACAGTTACTAGCGGATTGACAGTAAAACTGGCAGTCCTAATTGGAAAACGAAAATTTGTAGTGAAAATATTATAGAGTATTAAAAAAATAGATAAAATGGTGCAATTATAACATTAATATTGCAATACCATTTTGTTGAAATTGACCAAGGTAAAAAAAGAGAAATTGTGAGCAATCAATTAAAAAATAAAAAGTCACTATTTCTCTCAAAGTTTAAATGTGACTAACCTGTAATGGCAATATTAGACTTTAGAATCTAGAAAGTCATAAAACAGGACTAATCGCAATGGCAAACTAAATGTACCGTTGCATTTCTCACGAAGGTTTTAACGAAGTGGATTTTAGAGGGAAAGAAAAATAGAGGAATCGAATGACTAACGACCTCAGAAATTTCCCAAAGGAATGTACTCGAGATTGCAAGGGAATATGTTTTTAGTGAATTTTTTATACGACGAGGCCATTTCATCAATAAACACCAACAAATATATTAGTATTTTTTTAACTAATTATACAATAATTTTTTTAACCACATTAGTTTTAACATTTGGATCTATTGCTTATTTACTAATTCTTTAGGATTGCTCGTTATTTTGGTGGACAAATTAACAAGTTCAATATTTTTTTCAGAAATTGAATCGGTTCACTCACAGAGTTCGTACCGAGGTGGAACTGAATGTTACAAAGGAAATAAATTTGAAGGGGCTTAAAAGGAAACTTTGTAGACATTGAGCTCTGAGAAATCCAACCGTGCTGTTATCACCCTTTTAGTAGTGATTTGACCCACATTCATTTTTTTCCGACACGTCGACGTTCTTACAAACTTTTAGTTCTTTAAATCGCAAGGTCCTGGGGTTAACAACCAGATTTAAATAAATAGATTGCTCATTGAAATAAAATGTAAGCGTTTTTTTTTATTGGAGCTGGGACCGTATAGGAACTTTTTTCCACCAATGGTATAACATTTCATTGGTGAAATTGCATCTTTTTCAACTATTGTATAGCGAACAATGCAAAATTTCAAGTGGCTATACAGAGAACTTTTCAAAAATAAATAACGCGGTGATGGTTGAAAAGTGAATTGTCACGGACCATATGGAGTAAATGTTCCGATTTCTGCCTCCATTACAATTATTGACTCTTCAGAAAAAAAAGAAAGTTAAAAACTTGGATATCTCTTGTGCTAAATCCTAAAATGAATCAAGATTCGTGTTTTAACAGAATGGGGAAATTAATCAATTATTTTTTTCCTACGCAATGAAATATTTTTTTTCAAAGAAAGGAAACTTTTTTATACACAAAAAAATAATGTAAAATTTGAATTCATTTTACGAAAGAGGGTACAAAAGAATTCGCCTTAAATTCACACATTCGGTTAATTTACACACAACCGAAAAGTTACATTATGTAGTGTAAACAAAGTGTCAATGTTGAAGGAATACCAGGACTGTAGACAATTACTTTAACTAAATTGCGCCAATCTTGGGATCTAATTACCTATTTACCTGTTCTCAATTAATACATGGAGGTCAGAATTTATTGAATCGGTTAATTCCGTAATGGACCAGGTAGATACAGCTTTATACCTGCTATAAGATTAATGCTCCCAAACTCTCGATTCCGTGAGCAAGATTGAACTAATCAGTCACCAGTTGCTGTTAGCGTGATGCAGTTCTATGTGGGACTCTGGAAAATTCATTATAATCTCGCAGCAAGGGAGTGGCGTTTCAATATCGTCAGTTACAGTCATATGTCTCATTCTGATTTAATATTCGAAGGCTTCTCAAACAGCTGCAAATATGTACCCCTTTTTGGTTGTACAATAAATTCGCAAACTGATAATTACTGGTTAAAAGCGTACAAAAAAATTACTTGAACCAGGAAATTCAAAAAATGGTATTTTATTAATTGGAATTCAGTTGGGAATCGCTCCTTTTGAAAAATCTAACTGCTTAATTTTCCTAATACTAAAATTCTGATTTTTGGGATACTATCGATTATTTTTCTAGACGTCGAAAAACAAAATTTCCAAAGCAGCATCAGAATTAATATTTATCATATCTGAGAAACTGCCGCGAAAATTTGCGAAGTTAGAACTTTTCCAATTAATGTAAAATTTTGCAACATAAAGTTTCTTTGGAGTTGAATAATTAATGTCAAAGAAGGAAAACTCGAGTAAAGATTATTATTATTATTATTATTATCATCGGAATACAAGATTGAGAAAGAATCCATTAATCGAATGCATCAATTTAAACGATGATGAATAATAATAGCATGTATAAGAGAGGAAGAGAATATCACTGAAGCTCATTCAATTTCAGTTCAAATATTGAATAAATTTGCCAACTGTTAACTTGAATCCTTTGGTGAAATACTCGGCGTAACGAACTTGGAGAGAACATAGGTTGCCGAGAAATATCAGCATTTCCATTAAAATGTCAATCACGTGGATATTGTTACAATTACGTGTATGAAATCAATTCGATCGATATTACACGCTCCACCTTTATTTTTAAAATTGCCCCCAAGCAAAATATCATATCATGAAATCTTCACCTATCAAAAATTTGTAATCTCAGCTAAATTCAAATCCACATTGAAATGTAATAAAATTTTTATTCTTTTACGGTACCATTATATCTGCCTCTCGGGACGGAACGAATCTGTTGAAAATATATTTTCCGAAAATGCTTTATTTGTCGGGTACTCTATTCCCTCGATTTAAATGGGCCAGTATGTGCAAAGAGAGAAACATGTTCGGCGTAACGTATTGCCCGCTTACTCCTCTTTGTGCAAACCAGAGGGAAATCTCAAACAAAAAAAAAAGCGAAATCAAAGAGGAACAAAAGCCTCTGGCCGATATCCTTTCACGTCAAATATCACACGATTCGATGTTACTTTATTGCGTGAAGTGAATTTGATTTAAAACAATCATGTTTTATGATAATTATATGTTACGTTTATGGAAAAAAGAATTTTGATGGAAAATCGATATTTCAATTTTACTATCAAAATAATAGAATAATCGCAAAACAAAATTTTCACGCTCCAGTTTCGAACATTATATTCTCCATAAATAAAATATTGTATTGGTACGTGAACTTTATGAATTTTTCTTGGCACAAAAGCAGGTTTTGATTTTTATGGGTTTACTCGCTTTATGAGACCCGAAGTTGAACATGTAAGATTGAATTTACGTTTGTACTCGCAGCTCTCTGTGATGCGCAATAGTATGAATGAGAATTTCACGAAAGCTCTGTAATGAGAAACTCCATATACCTACCTGCATACCTATATATAATCGGAATGTTAGTAATTTGAGTAAAGCTGTAGATATCAAGTGCAAATTGAGCTTTGAGTGTTTTCATAGTGATGAAGTACCCGGGCATAATGTAAGGGAGTACAATAAGGAGAAGCACAGAGAGAGAGAGAGAGAGACAGCGAAGACGTGATGTTTATACATTAATGGTGCCAATGTCTTTAAGGTGACAGTAATGGTGAAAGCTCATGTGATGCTAATTTATTAGATGTCTGTTTATTGTATCAACAAGGGCTAATTATAGCCGTCTCGCGTGGATGAGATATCTTTCACTCGAATGTAATACGGATTTCCCTTTTCTTTTATACATACGAGGCACATTCATCTATAAGAATGCGAGGGGAAGTGCCGGTAATTCATAATCCCTAGAGAAATTTTCCAAAAATATTTTCGCTCACCCTTCGAGTGTCGAAGAAACGCAGGAAAGTTATCAAAATATCTGATAGATCGATGTGCATTCAGTGTGTATTGTAACCATTAATAAAAAAAAATTATACACTACGGCCAGAAATAATACGAGGAAGACGTGTAATATCGCAGTTATCACAGTTTCGTATATTTATAGCAACATTGAAATAGAAAAAATGTTCAATATGTACAACAACAGCTGTAGCAAAGATCGAAAAGAAGAAAAGATTGTACTCCTGTGTGGGGAAAATGCCGCTACGTTTTAGAGTGAAATGAGAATTTCACTGCAATATCTAATAAATAGTGGGTGATTTAAGTTTAAACTTATTTTGGTTTTTAGTGAATTCCAAGTGAATACGAAACGACAGTTTCTATCCTTTTTCTACTTAGCTGCACCTTTCTTAATAATGCAATTTAGCCGTAAGCTTTTTTTTTACAGTTAATGGTATATAAATAATAACGAGTAATTGTTAATCGTGAAATCAATATTTTTGTAAATATTTTGGGAGTAAGAGAATACGTAAAATATATTTAATTGAACAATGGCTATAATTATTTCCTACAAAGTGTGAGTATACAAATTTTTGAAAATTGTATATATGCAATAGTTAAATCTTAAATATAATTAATATGAAATAAATAATTTATATTTTTATATTTCATTTTTGCGATGAATGGAGGGATCAGATATTCGAAGTTGATAATAATATTGTCTATTCTGGGGGATCGCAGAAAAAAAGCTCAGGATTATTAATAAGGATTCAATGAGCGTGTAAAGTTAAAAGAAATATTTCAAAGTGAGCACTTATTCGGATTAAAATGCATGATCAGTAACGTGGAAAAAAATTGGTTGACTTGATAACATAACAATTAACGGACTTTATCATATTTCGTTGATCGAGTGATGCGTGTTTCATTGCAGCAACTGTTATTCCACTGGATTCAGCAGTAGTTAAAGCAATAAAGATTTAGCGGACCGTACGATGTGATAGAGATAAACACGACGAAATGAATATTTTCATCATAAAATAATATGCTTCCTACTTACCTTCATTTAAATTTCATTTCAGTTGGCTAAGTAGTATCTACTTTATTCGACGGAAAATATTATTATTTTGCTGTATGCGATGCTATGGTCGAATTCACTGGAATAACAACTTCTACAATCAAGTGTATTTTAATTAGCATAACGAAAAATTGTGAAATTCCTCTAATTTCAAGTTTCCCAAGTGTGCAGGCGTCTCACTGATATTAATTACTTTTGTTGGTTCTCTCGATCCCGATCACAATCAAACCAAACGTCAGGTAATATTACGTAGAGTTAATCCCAGAGCAAAATTAAATTTATGTTGAAATAGGGTAATGATTTTAGAAGATTCGATATCTCCGTGGCTCAGTGCCAGTTCGGGTACCGGTAGTAACAATCAGTATACACTGGATCGTATTAGATTTTAGTAATTATTTTAGTAATTAATTAAATATGTCATTTCGATTTTAGGCCAAAAAAAATATGATCTGAATTCGTAGATACAATTTTCAAACCGTAGGATTGCGTATTAAAGGTGACATATTCTAAATTACTATATTCTTAATTTAATTTTTGTAAATGAAATTTATGCCCCTCGAATTATGGAAAAAGAATCTAAGAGAAGTTCTACTTCGTTAATTATTTTCTAACACAATAATAAATTTGAACGTCAAGAAAATAAATAGTATTTGTTAATTCTCGGTAACTTCTTGAACCAAATTTACCAGGAATGGATATGAAATTCAATGATTCGGTATCAAGATAAATTAAGTCGATCTTATTGTGAGTCTCGGCATTATATAATTCACGTGAAATTATTACCTCAAGAATTTCCAACGAAATATACGTATAAATTCCTTTCTGCACTGCCATCTTTATAGATCCTAAACAAACTTAGCGAAGCTAGGAAAAGTTCTTTCGGTGTTATATCTCCCCAGGGCTTTCCACCTTTCACGCATACACGGGAAAGCGCACTGGCGCTAAATTTTAATGTTTACACATTCGTTCGCAGTGAAATATGCTTATGGAGAAAATGCATGTCAACATTTACCGTGCATATATCATAAACACACAGAGTAATGGATAATGAAACAATAATCTCCCGTTCTCGCGAAGTCGAAGTTTGGGTCGATCTTCTGCCAACACTGTTAATTTTAAAAGTCGCCTAATTCAAATTGTGTCAGACTTCAACCGCCTAAGAATACAGAAATTTACGGTAACGTATGCGCAAATACGCCGGAGTGGAAAATCATTAGCGGCCTGTGTATAAGATACTTCGGGGAAACTTCTTACGCGTAAGTTCTAGAACGTCCTTGCGAATTCTCTTGACAAAGATTTGCAGAATTAGACAATTAGTGGTGTTATCTGGGGCGGAAAAAGAGATTAACAATGGCAACAACGATCCAAACAAAGTAGCTCGTAAACTTTTGCTCCAGTTGCTATATATAACACCGGAAAAATAAAGCTCGCGTAAAACGTATATTTGTTTACAAATTGGATACATAAACGTCATAAAACGCGCCATTTTTATTGCCGCATATCTTACGATTCCATTTTAATTAAATGATTTATCGTTTAAAAGCACTTTTTCCGAATAACTTCCACTCATATACATAAATATTGGAAATTTCGAATGGCAGCGTTATAACAAATGCATGAAAGCCCAATTTAAAAGTTAGTCTTCAACGAGAAACCCGAATGTGATGGATTCGCTGAAGTCCGTGAATAGGTCGAATGGCGACAGACTCCGAACCGGCTCGACTCAAACCTTCATTCCATTTTCGCTCGAATTCACTCTCTTTTACCCGTTTCCCTCTATATACATGTAGGTAGGCCTTCATTCTGTATAAGAACTCAAAGAAATCTACGTGATAAATCGCAGAAACAAAGCTACTATTGTGGTAAAAATAGGCTTTTAATCAAACAGAGCCAATTTCCAAAGCTGTGATGATATAAAAGAAAGGAAACCCGTAGGAAACGATTAAGGTAAAATATCGTTTCATTTTGGATACACGCGGATCCATTCCAGGAGGGAATTAAGCAGTTGAATGGATTTAACCCATATCTGACCTACGTCCCTGCCTAATTCACCTCCGATTGAAGCAAATTTTAGCTAAAAAGGTTCTACAATTTTTTTTCATAATAAATATTAATATTTTTATAAAATAATATTTACCATTTATTAAAAGAATATTAGCAAGTATGATAACATTTTTTTAAGTTTATAAATATTAAAATTGGAAAAGCTCCTGAAAAGCTCCAATGATAAAACTATGTTATTTTAGTGACGTCAGCCGACTAAGGGTTGATAAGAACGACTCAATAATGTACAATAAAATTTAACGTTTGCAATGAAAATATACTGCGAAGGTAAGAAAAAAATGACTTTCTACGAAAAACAAATACAAAGCCGTTAAACTTTACAAGCTACTCTTCTTCTTGCTCACATCCGGAATGGCTTTCGAAATTTTCTCATTGATCATTGAACCGGGAGATGAAAACAAATCTCAAGTAACCGAAAGCCTGGAAAGTGGAAAGAAATCCCTATCGTTTCCGCTAAAGAAGAAAGTTTAGATGTAGGTATGAGAAAATATACTGGACCCTTTCATGGATTTTAACTTAACAGATGTACCCATACGAGTTTTATTTATATCCTAGTCCATTCCAGCTACAAACTCAATATACAATGTGACTGTACATACCCACATGTATAGGTGCACCTATAAACATAGAAAACTGTATATTTGAGGAGACAAAGTGGATCCTGTTCCTGAACTGAACTTCTGCAATATTATCCCTTGAAATCTCAACTGGCCTTATACGCCATGGAAGAAGCAAACGTCAAGAGCATTCCCAATACGAAATACTAAATGCGTTGAACGAAGCTGTTATTGAAGTCACATAGTTGCAGGTCCTATTCAAATAGTCTGTAGAAGCTATTCAAGAAAGAAAAGCACGATATTAAGCACTTGGTTGAACACTCAAAATTGAAAACGGTTTCTAAAAACAGGATTTCAAAATAGGTATTTGGGAACATCTATCGGAATTTCATTTTAAAAATATCCACTTGAAATAAATCACGCCTCTGCTCTTTTATCATTGGCTTTTCCAGTAACCTTTTAAAGTCTTTCAATAAATAAGAATTGTCATGGGGTATCAAAGTTCAAGTTAAGAATCAAGGAGCATTTAAAAATACCATCGTCGCCTTTAAGATTCGCGAGGGCGAATTGGAATATGTCATGGATATGTCAAAAGTAAAGAAGGTTCGAGGGAAAACCTTTGCGCCCAAAGAGGAAGCTTAATTATTGATACTTCCAGAATTGAACGTTACACCGAACATCAATAATTCAGGTCCATCACGATGATTAAAAAACACTGGAACGTTTTTACCGATTTATTCTATATCATCCCCGGAATATGAACGAAGCATTATCACAGTCCCTGATTTTACATAACGACTGTCAAAATGTGTTATATCGCTACGTATTATTCCGGAATTTCGCAACCGCCAATGGACCAAAATTTATATTCAACCTACGGCGCAAAATAGAGTAATATTTCTGCCTGTCCCTTAACGCTAACGCTTTGCTGCCCCTTTTCCTCCCCGTTATATACTCTCGACTGTGTAAAGTCTGTACGTAACTTTGAGAACAGACGTAAATTTCGTTTTTTATGTCGGGGAACGAATCCCGGGTATATTTTTATGTTCGGCAAACATTTTCGTTTGATTCGCAAATGAATATCGCCCCCGTACAAGAACGACGAGGGAAAGTGAATGTTTGCGGAAAACCTAAACCAACAACAACAATAACAAAATACCCGAGGTTCGTTCTCCGGGACGAAAATCAAATTTGCATTCGCTCTTAAAATTCATGACGTGGACTTCGCGGAGCCGATACATTGCGTCCAAGGATCTTGTAACAGCGTAAACAAAAACGAGAAAGGAACTTTGTAGATAAAAATTGTGTATCTCTTGCGAAAAAATGCGAAAGTGTAAAACGCGAAGCTTCGTTTGGTGTAGCAATGGAAAATTCTAAACAAATACATTTTTTTTACCTGTTTCGACTAACAAGAGTTTCTGTGCATTGCAGAGAAGCGAAAAAGAGGAATAAACAAAAAAGCGACAATGTCCGCAGAGGTGAGAGCTGGTCGGCCAACCATACCAACGATTCCACATTCAAAGAGGCCTACAATATTGGTCTATCCTACAGGTCAGGATCACGGTGTCCCAAATTTACACGTACTTCCCTACCTCCACGCGAGCACGCGATCGCATTACGTAGCGTTAAAGGTTATAAATTCAACGAAATATACAAACTTGTTACACGGATACACGTACAAACCCAATAAATTTGGTATCACATCCTACACATTGTAACGGCATAATCATTGCACTCAAAACCTAACAAATGACCGATGTATATATATATAAGCTCTTTATCTGTTCCAATGTAGCACGTAATTACTGTTTAACCTTCATTGAAAGCAATATGGTAACAATTCGTGCAGCATTGTTCTATTTTCGTGGGTACGCGATGCAAGATGAAATATATTCGAAAAGCCCTAAACGCTCAGATCCTTTGATAAAGACACACCGCAAGTAGAAGGAGAACTGGAAGCAAAGGAACTGAAGGTTCAAGGCTTGGCATTTACATTCACTCAATTCCGATTTTATGGATCATATTTGATATACACTGAAGTCCTCTTTTTTACACGAAATTGGTTGTTTTACTGATAATTCTGTGCTTTGTATTCCAGCTTGTTTTGCAATTTGGAATTGTATACGTTTTAACGGGCAAATGAAATCTCCAAGACGAGTGCCAGTTTCTGCCTGGCTGTAACAGTGGATTATCACGTAACTGGTAACTTGAATTAGCCGTAACGAAGACTTTTACTCTCGTTACGACTCGTGGAATAACTTTCAAGAGTTGTTACAATGGAGTACGGTTCCGTCGAGGATTTGAGAATTGCTCGGACCGAGAAAAGCGGAAGGCAGACATCTCAAACAATTTGCTCGTTATACGAAAAGTTTACGACGTTGGGAAAATTTGCCTAATCCATTTTCGCGTTCTAAACGATCTCGGCGAATTGAAATTATTTCTAACAATTCTCTTCGCCTTGAAATTTTCTCTTTTGCCGAGAGAAAAGTGCTGAAATGTAAAATTCTCACGACCGCAAGTTCCCGATATTCAATTTTCGACATTTGGCAAACCTCGTGAGATCAGTCCAAGTGCAATCTCTTGGATTTAGCCGTTCCCCTTTTTCCCCAGAATTTCGCGACTCGGTTGTTTGCGCACCAACTGCCATTTGCCAACTGGATGAGAAGTAATATTTGATTGTCACTTTGTAGACCGATTCTTCTACAAGTGACTATTGTTATGCTTGGAATGGTATCAAGAGAAGCTAGAATAGGACGAAAAAGGGGATGGGAAAGGTAAAGAAAGTTAGAGAAAAGTATTTGTTTAAAAGCCCACATCATCCCTTTTTGTCTTGGAACGAAGAATGGAGTGGTAGTATCGATCTTAACGGTACTAGCAGTCTGAGGTAATCGGGGTTACGGATGGTACTGTTCTCTACTTCTCTATATTCCTACTGTACAGCTCGCACGTACATATGAAAGTAGCAAAGGGGTTCGTGATGGAAAGTTATGTCGAAATAGCGGAATTTCAGCATCAGTGGGATGATCTATTACAGATTTCATTTAATACGACACTCTGCCAGTAGACGAGAGGATGAAGCGAACGAATGACAACTTCTGCCGAAATTACGATTTAAATTACTATGAAATCATCGTCACAAACATCTGCCTGGGAAATGAAATTCAACGCTGGAAAATAAGACACGCGGAAGTGAAGTCAAGGAATCCACAAAGAAATATTAGTCTTTCGAAGAAATACTTTCTGACTAGGGAACAAGAGAAGCTTAATATCACGTCACCGTTTGAATGCTAAGAAGGTCTCGAAAAGATGAGATTTTTCATTCAACTTATTTCCCTGCCATTAAAGTACGATCTTCACAAAAAGAGGACACAAGTTGTAAAAATTATGTCCTGAGCTGTCTCGGGCGAAGATATAATAGCTTTTAAAAATCAATGATTTACTTGGAAAATATCGCACCTTTAAATAACATATTGCAAATTATGCAACGTTCGCGAGAGAACTTCATAAGGAAGATCAAAGTTTGAACTTTCATCTATTTTAATATTATTGAATTTTTCAAATAAACGTAGAGATTTCAGAAAATAGAATTTTACCAAGTTTCGCTTTTTTATATTTTAATGTCGATTCAAATTTGGTTCAGACTCCACGTTCATACCGAATGACAACTCCTACTATGGAATTTGATTTCAATAACGGAAAGAACTATTGGAAGAGTATTGAGTTTTTAAAAAAAAAAATGGAAAAATTTCCTTCTACGCGTTTCCTGTTATTGCTCTGTAAAATAAAAGAGAATATCTCCTGGATAGATGTGAAACACAATATCGATACAGTTTCCGGTACAAGGGAGTTGCATATAATTTTTAACGTAATGTAAAATTTTCCTCCGCTCTCTCCTTTTTCGACCGCTGAGAGTAAAATAATGAATCCGCCTCTGTGTAGTCTTCCGGTGCAAAATTAATTATTTAAAATTTTGGACACGTTCACGTTTTAACAAGTACGATATTCTCTTCGGAGCCACAAATATCCACTTTTTACTATTTACTTTTTTTGTGATAGTACACAATTTAACAAAATTAACAAATTCAAAAAATGTACCTTTTGCATTTCCACTAATTTTTGTTACGTAACTAATTTTTTTTTTCTTCGAAAGTACAAAAAAAGAAATCTTGCCAATAAAAGTTCATTTATATTAGGCACGGTTTCGTAAATTACACTCCAGGTTCGAATAAAGTGTAAATCCCAAACTACCCTAAAATTGAACAATAACTCTTATCGGGTCAGATTGAAACTTTTGGTATTCTGAAAAGTGTTTGGATATCTAGGATATTGATCATGCTGTTATCACATAAAATATCCTCACAAGATTTAACAAAACCCTGCTACGCTATTGAAGTCGGAGTATTTTTATCGGAAGCAGATCAAAGTAGATTTTGAAAAGGATTATCCTTTCCTATAGAAAAAGTTTGAAAGCACGAACACGAGAGTCTAGCCATTTATGCGAAACACGTGGCGAAATAGGGAATTCTTTTCTTCTTTTGCCCACTCCGATAATTAAACTCCAATCGAGATCTCGAATTTTTGCATTTCTATTTTCACGTTACTCAACGACCACACCATATTTCCTGGGGATCATGATCCGTCGTGGTGGATAACTTTCAAAATTGTTGAAAATCGAAGCAAGACCTAATTAAATGAAAACGATAAACGTTAAAAGTAAAATTGTCCCAGGTTCAGCTTTCAAATCCGTAGCCCAGATGCTGGCAGGTTCGATTCCCGCACACCATCAAAATAGACAGTGAAAAATGATCTCCCGCTGCAGTATACAAACGTTTGCACTTATATACTATTAAAAGACACTTCCGGGCTACCAGGTTTCAATGAACATATTTGAAAAATGTTTCAAAAGTTACTCAGACTTCAATCGCAAAATCGACGTACATATATCACGTTCTTTCATGCCACTCTCCTATAAGATTCTTAATCTTCATTGGAACCACCGCACCTGGTTCCACTTGTTTCAGCCGATCACGTTGATAAAATGAGGTGTGAAAAAGGAATTAGAGGTAGAAACGTTTTGCCAGGTGTGCAAACCTCGTAGGCGATTCCATCCTGAAATTTGGGTTTAACAAAAATATAACAAAATTGCATATTTTATGATTGAGTATATTATAATTCTATATCCTACTTGTATATTTTTTATTAGATTGTTATATCAAAATATAACACTGTAGACTGAGAAATAATAATTAATTTGCCGAAATTATAATTAGTTGATTTTATATTTCTTTTTAATACATCATTGTTGTAACTTAAAACAATTATTTGACCGTAAAAATAGTATCGATCCGAGAAAAAAGTATAGAAAAATAATTAAATAAGGCGAAATAATTATTTCTATTTTGAATACAAATTTATTTGCACAATAATTGTTAAAATTGAGTATTTCAGGACTACGGAATTACGATAAAATTGTTTAACCCTAATATTATTCACTCAATTTTTTCGAGCAAACTTTGGCCCCTTGGTTGGCGTAGGTACCATTTCTTGAAGAATTATTGCCACAAAACTTTAACAAACCGTTATATTGAAACCCATTCTTTAACTTTCAACACGACAAACATGCCATCGCTGTAGCATAATTTACCGCTGGGACAAAGGGTCTTCGGAAATATCAGGAACATTGCCTTCTTGGATACTGTGTCAACAAAATTCTTCACGTAACGTAGCTTCTTGGAGTTTACCGAAAAACGAGAAGGTTATAAAATCGACTTGGTAGCTCTAAATATTCCATTAACCGACAACGAAAAATTATCGGCCTTACTCAATTCGTATATATTTTGTATCTATTATTCCATCAAGCTTCCTTTGCTACGTACTTTCAGACACAAAGTAGATCCTACTTTATGAATGGAAATTAGAAACCACCAGGCGGAGCTTTTACGTGAGTGGTACTAAGATAAAAGAAAATACTCTTTGATTTTTTTTATTTCAATAATGCCAAGGAAAGTAATATCATAGCTTTCAGCGTAGACTTCAAACGCCACTATCAATTTAAAAAGTAGTCTGGAATACTGCATCTGTATAGGGTAATATACCAAGTATGAAGTGTAATTTAGGCCGATTTCAGTGCGAGTTAATTAGTTACCGTTTGTCATACAAATTGCAGCCTGGCAGTTTCCCTTGACGTAATTTGCAATTTATGTAGCATTCAATCTCTCAAAAGTATCACACGGAACCGGTGCAATTGAATGAATCCGAGTGATTTTTTTTTTCTACCGTCAGTTTCATTTCGAATAAAATACGTCTTGAAAGTAAATACGGAAAGTAAGTATATCATTTAATTATGACAAACGCAAAAAGACAAAGTTTGGGAAGACACGAGCAACCTTGCATTGCCAAATATTCAAAAATTCTTGTATTCGAGCCTCGCCTCGTTTTCTTTTTGAATCAATAATATTTTATTCGTGGGAAATTTCCTTTTTCACGGGCACTGAGTTCAATAAATGTTCATAGGAATTCTAATATTATCCTCGTGGTTTCATCCGACATCAAACCTATCCTGTTGACACAATCGTATCCTTTCATTCAAAAGGAAAGTCCCTTCTGTTGTTTACACGACACCGATGTATTTCCTCAGGATTCTTTCCCTGCCTTGAGCAACGGCAAAAATATTGCTTTCCACTAACAGAGCAGGGTGGATTGTGGTAAAACACGACACAGGAACCCAATACCACAATTTTTCCTTATTCGATTTCAAAATATACGTACTTGTAGGAAATTGAAGGCTGATTCTTCCACGGATGACTTTATACTCGAACGTACGAAGTTTCCTTCCATAATTGACAAAAGGAAGCTATAATGTTACAGCGGAAGTGACTACAAAAAAGCAATTATTGTTTTAAACGAATTTTATTCTGAGAAATAAAGTCATTTAAGCTTTTAATTGTATTATCTCAAAAATTCAATTAAAATATATAAACGAAATTAAATATATTATAAAAATGAAATATTTCATGAAAATTGCAAAATTTAGTTTTTATAGTTGATGCAAATAATTTTGCGATACCCGTAACACTTTTCTCAATAATGCTTTTTTTTTGCGGGGGTGGGGTTTTTGCTTTTTATGGGATAATAATTTTTTACCGATAGTACCGTTTAAGGTTTAAACTCGCTATTATTGTTTTGGGTTTATCTTTGTCAATAATATTTAAAATTTATTAAAAAATACAATTCTTTTCGCGCTACTCTTATTAAATTCGACTCTATTTTCTTATCCATTCCTAAAAGTTCCTTAAAAATGAAAGAGAATTGAATTACGTCACGCACAGTATTTCAGTCTATGATTTTATACTTCCCTCCCATTTCACGGCGTGTAAATCTAAGATCCAGTGTTTATTTGACATGTTTCAGTGACCCCGGAGAGTATTATCGTACCCATCATTTCTTGTATACTCGGATTTCCATTACTCGCATTATTGGTTATTTGTTGTCTCAGGAGAAGAGCCAAACTAGCAAGAGAAAGAGCCAGACGAAGAAATTGCGATTTGGATCATGGCGCTCTCAGTCTTGTACGTTTTAGTCCCGTTCATCGTTTAGGTGAGATCTTATCTTCCACTTCACCAAATAAATTTTAACCGAGTTACACAAATTTCATTATGTAAGAAGCAACACATAAATTCCCACTATTTAAACTAGTTTGTACGAATCTTTACATTCCGCTCTTACTCACACTTGGAAGATTATTTGCTACCAACGCCACACAATAAACTTTATTTATTGTTACACTTCGAAAGGGGACCGAAAGAAATTTATTGTATAATAAGTAAACTACAGACTAAGTATATTATTTTTAATAAAACAACTGGAATTCCAATTTCGCTTAATTATTTTATACGTATTTTGAAAAAGCTCGTTAATAACACGGAAAATTCCAAACTTTAACCACACATTCGAATCGCTTCTAAATCAGCTTTTACATTTCACAGTATTAAGGCATAAGATTTTTACACATGCTTTAACGAAGGTCCATACGTATTATACACGTGTTACTCATAAGCCCTAATCTCATATCACGTAGAAACACAGAGAATTAGCACGAGCATACATACATTGCAAGTGCATATAGGCAGGCTTTTGTGAAGAGAGAAGGACCATTAGAGGAGATTGAATCCTTAAATATTCGAATTTCCTGAGCAGGCGTGCTCAGACTGTAAAATAATGGCAAAAGTGATCTATGGAGTGATAACCATAAAGCTCTTAGTTATGTGCCATTAATCTTCGTTAACAAATGTGGAAAATGTTTGATCCTCTAAATTGCTATTATGCAATTAACTGCAGCTTAACTAGGCGAAAGCTAAAGTGTTGATATAAGATTTAACGTTTATCTATACGCTCAGCATTAAAAGTCTACAAATTTTCTTTGTAGTAATTCTGGAAGAAAACTAGGAAATATTTTTGTTAAAAAAAACAGAAAACAAACAAAAAAAGGGATAAATTTTTTTTGTAAACTGAAAAAGCAATTGTATTAAAGAACAAAATTATACTTACTTGGAATATCTTTTTGATGTAATAAAAATTTTTTTTTTTTCGCCTTACTAATAGATCAGACTTCATTTATGCATTAGCATTCACCTTCTCAATTAACCAAAATCCTTGCAATGAATAATACAGAAACTGCATTAAAGTTTTTCTGGTACTGAATCAAATACTAAAAGCTAATGAATTTAATTTTGTAAAAATTCTAAGGACGCAAATTTTAAATTGTAACAAAATTTGCCAAATCACTTTTTAAAAATGCCCAAAAATTATTAGAAAAATTAAATATATACTAAACATTTTTTAATTACTTCACTCCATTAGGTTGTCGTAATTCAACCTAGCCCTTAACCCTTCATAAGTGATGCAAAGTCCAAAAAGCCTACTTTCGTCCCAAGTGCAGAACCAAAAAAATTCCATTTCTAAGCGTTGCTTTTTCACAAACCACTAACTTTTTTCATAGCACCATTTGCAATGCACAGAAAAATCACATACTACTATCTGCGATTTATTATTCTTTTTCCACGATGAACGCAGCAGTGTCCAAAGAAGATTTAGGTAAAGAGACCTCACCATTTAGGTTCTTACTGTGTTGCTAAAGCCGCTACAGCACGATGCATTTTTGATGATCCCACTTTTGCAGTCGCCTCCAATAATTTTTTTTATGCATAAAACATTAATAGCAAGAATGTCTTTAATTGCAGAAAATGTGGTGCTATCAGTTCGATGAGAAGTGAAGCCCCCTCGTGAATTGTTCCTACATAGATTTAATTATTGTTAGAGCGTTTACGAAAATATATATAGAGCCAGGAATGATCATTTCACAAACAATTAAATGTGTAATACTAAATTAGCCAATAACGTCCGATTTCAAATTACTGTCATTCGCCATTCTCGTTGCATAATGCATCACGATTATTGAATATCATTTCAACAGGCAATGCATGTTCGCTCTATTATAAGAACCAAGAAGATTCATCCGAAAGATTATTAAAATATTACCAACATTTGCTGGGTAATTACTCGAAATGCAGAAACACTAAACATTCAGGGAACGAGAATTGGAATTTCTACGATTTCTTCGTTCTAAATTATAAAATGCCTCGTTGCAAAATTGGTAGAGGAGAAGAATCGTCTTAGTTCTTTTCAAGGAGAGTAACAGAGAGAGATGAAACCTTGTAAAATTATTTATTTTGTTCAATAAATCCAACTTCGATTTTATTTCTCACAATTATACAATAAAATTTCCAACTGATGAATGAAACTGTTTCCAAAACTACGATAAACAATTTTCGCAAAAATCTATGTACACTGTAAAAAAAATGTAGGTTTAAAAATTTGTCTAAGTAAATAGAACTTTTCCTAGGAACAGGTTTTCTTGGAGGGTATAATTTATTTGGCTTCACTATGTTACGTTATTAAACACAACTCGAAAGCTCGAAGTAACTTCTATAGAAATCATTAGAAACTTTAAGAACTTTTCGAAGAAAGTTTCGAATGTTTTCGAACAAGCTGTAATTAAGATAACTTGAACCTGAAACAGCTACAAATGCAGTTTATTAATTTTTATATGTTATGCAACTTCTTTAGCAATTGTTATTTTTCAAAGGTTTTAATTTAAGATACTAAAAAAATATTAGAGTTCATACCAAGTTAGTATATGAAACTTTATTTATTATTTAATTTCATGTAGCAACCAATTTTTCATTTACTAATTTTTCCTGTTTTTAAAATTTCTTATTTTTGTTAATTTTTGGAATTTCATGAAAATACGATACGGGTCTATGTTTGTTAATAAAATCGACACCCGTGGTTCTGCTATTTTCAAATCAATGTTTTAATTTTTAATAAAAGAGAATATCCGGTGGTCCTTGAAAAAGTGTTAAATTCGAATAAATATTTTTGCTGGATCTGTCAAATTTTGTTATTTTGTGCACTATCAGTCACAAGAATTGCAGATTATATGAATAAATGAATTCCAGTGTACATGGAGAAGATTCGCGGAAACCGCAGAATATATAATTTCACAATTACAATAATTAGTAATACATGAAACGTAATGGAGATTACCACAATGTTATTCCATGTTGCTTCAATCTCACGAGAGTATCTCTACACAAAAAAAAACCTTCAAATTTTTATTTCCTTTCTCCTTTTTTCTTTAATGTTTGCGAAGTTCCCGTGGCAAACGATAATATTCCACAAAGTAAACGTAAAAATATTGATTTTGAAAATTGTATAATTTCAAGTACAGCAACAACTTTTTATCTCGAAACCTATTTTTCCGCAGAAACCTTCTGAACTTAACTCTCGTGCAAAGAAAATACCATTGGAAACTTCGTTTGCTTTGATCTTTTTTCTCAGTTACTTTCATCTCTTGCAAAAGTTGTGGGAGAAGTTTCAGTCTTCGGCTTCATAATAAAATAACCGTATAAATTAATTCATTAGACACACACACACACACATACACTTACTCTGTGCCGCCACTTAAGCTAAGGTGCGCTTGGTTAAAAGCAATACAATTTCTAATTAACTAGAGATTCATAGAAAAACAAGCAGAAAATCGGTGTCCTAGAGTTTTAACGATATAATTTCGTTTTTACGAAGCAAAAAAAAAGAGATTTGCTGCTTCTGTTCGATATTAGCATCGTCCCTTGCATTGTTCAACAAAGCGGCAAAATATGCTTTTGCGTTTAATTGAAGCAGCGATGAAGAGGTTCATAAATCCCTGAAACAACTCATAATTCATTTTATGTCGTTGCCGTTAGCTGGCGTGGAAAGGACAACGAGAGCGGTGTCTTTAAAAAGCGACCGAGGCTCCAGAGCTTTTCCATCACTGGAATTGGATACAGTCGTTGAAGAGCGATCCGATCCCGAGCAGAGCACGGCTCTGGAACTTAGTAGCCCCGATTAGCATCCGGCTCCGGCGCCACCGAGGTAATGAGAATAACAGTAATTTCATTAACAATCTTTGGCGTATCAATTTGCAATATTTTCATTACCCACCTCGAGCTTTAACGTTGCGGGAAATGCTATTTTCTGCACAATCTTCCGAAGCTATTAGGGAACGTTATTTAATTTCTCTTTGAAACTGCGATTTAAATTTTAAAAACTTCGGGGTCATGTATGGGGAATGTTGGAGAAATATATAAATTACTAGAATGGCTCCTTGCATTTTACAGGAAGTTGGACAGTAATTGATTGCCTTTCCCCGGCATTCGAACACTTTGTAAAGGGTATAAAAAAATTTGAAATGCACAAAACAAAAAAAAAGAAATTTATATCGAAAAATATACAAATGGTTTCTCGTGACCTATAAAGATATTTGCAAACGGTTTCAAACGAAAACTATATTTTGCCAAAGCAGTTAAAAAAATACAAAATAACACTACGCCCGATTGCGCTTTTGAATGGAAGATCGAAAATATTTTCCAAACAAATTGCTGGAACAAAAAAGAAAGTACTGGTGGATGCAAATTCAATTTTTGAAAAAGTTGACCCTCGTTTTGGATACAATTTTTGTTTTTTATAATTATAGTCTTTAGATACTGTATTTCAGTCCAAAATAATAGAAGCTTGAAAAATTGATGCGATTTATAAAATAAAGAATAATTTTTTAATTTAAAGAACGATGTTCTGACATTTTAATTTTCTTTTTTTTTTTTGTAATTCAGGTCGCCGAGAGTATCAAGAGCCGCTGAGGTGCCGATGCCGGTAGATCACAGTCCTTTGTGGACAGCCTTAACAAATGCCAATACCGTAACAACAGGACTTGGGGATACCTAGCAGGAGGTTGAAGGCGGGGGTTTTATAGAAGCCCTCGTCTTGGATTTACCGATAATTTATTAACGAGAGGTCTAAACAGTGGACCGCAAGTGCTATCATTTATCTGAGTTCAGCGAATCGGAGCCTAAATGGAAGAACCTCCAAACTATGAAGAAATTGAAGCCATAAGTGTAATGATTTCCTAAGATTTAAAAAATAATAATAATACAAATTTACAGTATCAGGAAGAAAAGAAAGAACGAGCATAGAGAAAATGAACTTTTCTTAGACAAGCTTTCTATCGAGAAAATTCTAGATTGTGTAAAAGGCGGATAATTTTGTACCAGGCGAAATAAAAGAGAAGATTAGAGTTTATGTATTTTAGAAATACACAACAGTAGCGAAGACGAAGCTTTTTACCTGAAATGTATAATAACGAAGAACAGGAATGTGTGACGACAAAGAAAGAGGAAAAAATTTATTTAGTGTAGCTAACCATCACTGTCACTTGTAAATAAGATATATTATAAATTTGTTGATACATACGATAGTATATCGATCAAAACTAAAAAAAAAAAGAAAGTGGATAGAAAATACAAGTGTATTATATGTCACTGCACGGAAATAAAATTCAAAAAGGTCTTGTCTTTTCATAATTTCTTTTACTATTTAATCTTTAATATTTTTCATAATTTGGAATATTTTCCTAACGATGGCGAAGCTTTTGATTTTACCTTCGAAAAATATTGAGTTTCGTGAGCTGCAGTATCGAACGTGTCTGGTTAGAATTAGTAGTATAGGTTATAATTATAAATTTCACAAAATTGGAAATAATAAATTTTCAACTACATCGCAAAAATTAATTATTTAAAATTTTCAATTTTTATATTTTGTTCCTTTTAATATTGAACAAATTATTGATAAGAGACAAAATACGCTATAAATAGTAGGTATCCTATATTTGTTTTATAAAACTAATTAGGAACCTCGGAAATAATATTGTTCATAAAATTGAATCCTTTGCGTGCTCAACTCTTTCTATGAAAAGCACGCAGCTTGCGGCAGACCGATTACAATGACGGAATAACTTTGCATACACCATATCGAGGTGCAACAGATTGCGAACGCACATATACGTGCATAGCGTACGCCGATATGTTTCACCGCAATGATTTATGCATCCACGGGGCTTGTAGGAGACTAATAAAGTTTATGATTACAATTGAAATTTAATTAACATTTAAAAAAAAAACAATCGAAATAAAAAAATCAGTATTATTTGAAACATAAAATAATCAATTAACCTGAATTTCTAACGGTAATAAATTATTAATTCCACGAATTCCCAATACTTGCAAAATTTTCCACAGGAATTTTTCGTAGAAATCATAGAAATTTTATTAAATACTTAAACGTAATTATTATTGCCGATTTAATTAATGAAAAAGGCCTACCTCGGTAATAAATAATATTGGTAATAAAATCAATTCCTATCAAACGTAAAATCTTGAAAAATTCGGGATTGGCGCGATTAAAAATTTAATTAAACATTTTTCAAGGCTGTGCACGCAAATGAATACGGCTCTCACAGAAACCTTTATATTTAATAGGGAATCGATAGCCTGCGAGATTTAATGAAAGACTTTTTTTTCTAGTGGAAGATTTTTTTTTTTTTTTTTTCAGTTTTTGCTGAACTTGATATGGGAAATAATTCTCGACAATATAAATATCGGATAATTAATGCCACAATTTTTCTCGTCCAAACAACATACTTGAAGTGACCCCAAACTTCTCCTAGCCTTGATGGGAAAATATTTCCGAGGCAACGCGAGATTAAAGCATTTGCGAAAAATTCAGCCCGATTATCCGGATTGAAAGCTCCAATCCTTGATCCCTTTCCCGATGATCCCTTGGGCATGTCCATCTTCCCTAAGCTCGAGCGGAAGGGATATGTTATAAAGCACTATTCACTTCATTTCTCTTTTCTACGTCCCATCACTAAAACGCACTTACGCACTCTACCGCTTTTATGGCCCTTATTGACTTTCCTGTTATCGTAAACTATGCGCAATCGAATTAACTTTTTCTTCCGAAAGTCCCCGGATTTAATATCTCAAATCGCTTCCCTCCTTTTTCCTCTGCTTTCGTGCAATAAGTCAGTACCGCCATCGCATTTGTCTTTCCGCCGGAATTTTATCGCTTAGCCTATAAAAACATGCAACAAACGACCTTCTAAATTTCTCCAGTGGATTACGACTCTATAGGTAAGAAAAAGTTTAAACGATTTTTTTTTTCTCCCGCTCGAAACGTTTAATGGGAACTGCAGGACCCTCTAACCTCGCGACAGGAGTACCAGTAAATACGTAATTAGAAAAGAGGTTCCTAAAAATTCTAGACTTTTTTCTCCCGCGACTTTATTTATCGCTCTTGACTTTTTCCGTGCCCGTGAAATTGCTAAATCTCCAGCTTGAGCGGCTTAAAACTTTCCTTTCGTTTAATAGCACCTCGGTTTGCCTTTCCCCCTTGAAGTGTACATTGGTAATTAGTACTAAAACGTAATACCTCTTAAATTTCGATTAAAAAAGGAATCCAACGGATTTTTTTATAAAATTCGTTATGAAAATTCAAAAAACGCTTTCCTGAAGAAAAAATAGAGAAATTTCGTCGAAAAATTAATTTATAATTGATAATTTATGATTAATAAAATAAATAAGGTTAGAAGAAAATTTATAAAATATTTCAATTTCTTTATAAAAATTATAATTTATATATTTCGTTATTTTACGTCACGAGTGCAGGTTTATTTTCTTGCAGCAATCTTCGCTATTTCCGTGTTTCCTCTTTCTCGAGTGTAGTTACAATCATTTTATTAAATCGCATTCCGAAAATTCCGTTCCCCTTTTACGCTGATATTCATCATTCGAGGAAAGTGAGTTCGAAAAATAACGAGCGATAAATCACATTCGCGATAGTTTTCTTAATTTATACCAGTTTATTCCGAAAGCGATAAACGCAATAATACCGAAGTATTATTTTTCGATCATTCAATTTTCGAATATTCTGATAGGAATCAAATTTCCTATTTTCTTAATTTTCTTAACACAGTAATTTTTACACCGATAATATTTTTAGCATAATTTTATTTTTATTAAAAACCATACGATGTTAATTTTGCTTCAAAATTTCTTCCGAATATTTTTCAGATATCTTTTAAAATCAAATTTTGCGGAAAATAAATTTGTTTCATTTTCAAATAATTAAAATTTATTAGAAACAATTGTGTATCTCCAAGTATGTGCATTTTTGACTAAAAATTCAAAGAATAATATTTTTGAACGACACTTTCATTCTCGGTGTGGGTAAAAAAAAAATGGACGATTTTGAAAATTGCTCCTTTACCGCTTGTTTTCTTAACCACGGTTTTTCACCATTCGTAAAAGTACTTGATAACGGAAGTGAGCGTAATAAGAAGAGAGAAGTGATTTCTGAGAACGTATCGTTAAATTCTTGGAATAACAACACACAGGAGATAAGAATTTCATTTATACGTATAAGCTGATGTACGCGTAGAGTTGGTGTAGATGGGCGATATAACACTGGTGGTTTGTTGGAATAAATATAAGATTCATGAATTGAATTTTTATCTTTGCATAAATTTCCCTTTCACAACTGATAAACAAGATATTTTAATATTTTTTTCATCTGCGCTTCATGTAACACCAATTTCGAAAAAATAGGGAGAAAAATTCTAGAAAAAAGTAAATATTTATCCAGACTCATCTTTAAAAATATTTTGTTTAATAAATTATATTGGAGAAAACTCAATATTTGAGAAATTTCAATATTTTCTCTCTATAATAAAATTTTTTTTAATTTTTAAAATCGGAAGTTCTAGGTTCTAAATTTTTAAGTCATACATTTCAGTAAAAATCTTTCCTTGCAGGATCTTAGAAGCGAAATAAGGAAAGTATGAAGCTAGCACTGAAACCGCAGCGTCTTTTTTACAAAAAAACAAACAATGAAGAATTCGAGTAAGAAAGATATTCACAACAAAAAAAGTATAACTAAATTAATAAAAAGATTATTTTTATTTTTATTATAACGGTGAGTGGTAATTATGAAACGTTCGCGTAAATCAAAAGATACTAGTCGTACCAGCATCAGTTCATTGCCTTCCGCGAAAAACAGTGAGAGAAAGATTTTAGGAGAGAAGGAAATTCAGTCCATGGTGAATTCCTTGGTTGAAGAAATGATGGAAGTGTCATTAGCTAAAGTTTACGAAAGATATCTCGAGAAGAAAAGTTATTCTTTCGTTGTACACTGTACTTACTTAGCGTGGAAACAATTGTTTGAGGTAATAACGAAAAATAGTTCGCTAAAAATGAGTTCGACAATTTATTATAGTGAAGTTTTTGGAAATTTATTTTTTGAGGTTACGAGGGGACACTTCTAAATAAATATTTTGTAATATTCAAATTGTTGAGTTTCGAATAGGCACTATTTATTTCCGAAACATTTATTTCAAAAGAAAAAGTTTCTAATTGTAAGTTTCAGAAATTTGTTTCTTTCAATTGCGATTCGAAATAATGTAGAAAATTAAGAAACAGGGATCTTAATTATCTACAACTGATGCAACTAAAGTCTGATAATTTATACAATTGATACTTTCAAGTCGGCGTCAATGAATTACAAATTTATTCGCAGTTGATGCACTTAAAAATTGATACCGGCGAAACACGCGAATCCATTGAGAAAAACTGGTCCGTCGATAAGCCACCGACATGTTCACCGATGGATTCTTGGGCCTGTACAAATGTTCCCATGTGTCGGATAGAAAGAAATCCACCTTTGAACAAAGGAAAAGCTGCAGGTTATAACCATACCGATCGAGATAATAAGAAAAAATCTGTAACTGATCTTGTTGAATCTTGTCCAACCGTGGGTAAGGATGGAATTGAGATACCGACAGAGGTGTGTGAGAAATCAAATTTTAAAGTAACTGTTGGTAATACAGAACAAAATTATCTTTAATGGATAACAAAGATTTCTGATTAACAAAACTACTTGTTAATTTTTTACCGGCCTTTAGATTTCTATACCGACGGGCAGAAAACTGACCAAGAAGTTACCGAAAGTGAAGTAAGATGACGCCAGTAGTCCTAATATTGCACTGTTCTTTACTAGAAAGTTGCGGAACCCGTTCAAATAAATGCTATACCTATCCGTAAAAATGATTTATTAGAATTAATAATCGTTAAAACGTTGGATCGTTAAGACTCTTTTTATTTGTTAAATAAAAAATATGTCGTGTTAAAAATAATACAGTATAAAATAATATTTATTTAAATTTTAGACAGTAGAATTCTAAAATCTAAAAAAAAAGAATCCTAAAATGCGAAACTGAGATTTACAAAAAAAGAAAAAAATATAATAAATTAAATAACAATGAAATCCTCCGAATTAATGAACAATAGGTTAAAAAATAAAATGAAATAAATAAATAAATATACTATTTTTAAAGTATATATATATTTAAAATCTATTTTGGGTCATTTCCTTAAATATGAAATATCAAATTTGTTGATGATATTTCATTTTTGGCAAAAATAAAAACAATATTCCGCATTTATTATTTAATTAAAAATTAGGATTTTTTTATTTATAGGGAACTTTTCATTCATTCCGAACTATTAAAAATCCTTTTTCGCCATATGGTCACTGCTGAGCTTTTTTTAAACTTTCCAAAAAATATGATACTACATGTTGCAAGTTAAATATCTCTCGGACGTGTGTCAAATTTAAAACTAAGCCTGAAAGTCAGTCTTTCATAAAGAATAGGGTAACTTTAGCTGTATTTCTGATTACTATCTAGATCCTTTCGTTCTCGGTTGGTATATGCTGAGAAAAATGGACCTCGGAGATATAATCTCTAGTTGTAAATACTGTCAAAATACGATCCTTAACTACAAAATAATGATGGAGAAATACATCAAAATCCTCGGTCTGATCGCCGTATAATGATGATGAACCGTAATGTAATTGTTGCAACTACAATTTTGCTCCAGTTTGTTGTAATATCTATGTTAAGCTCCTCTCTCGTTAAACTTCGTTTACGTGGTGATTTTCATTATTCCTTTCGGTTGATTCATTTCGCTTTCGGATTTTATTCGAAACCATTTTTTTGATCCTTCAGTTGAACAAACATTCATCGGCATGTACAATACGATATTTGCAAAATAATCGCCGAGGCGTGTCGTTATGCCGATTGTCAAGAAAGCATTGTTAAAAATGAGAAAATGTCGCAAAACTTATCGATATTCACTTATTTAATCGTTTATTATGCGATTTGTAACAAGATGCTCAACATTTTATCGGTGAAGGCAAACAAAAAATTCGTCGTACTATGATAGCGCGTATATACGTCTTTCGTATACACAGGGTGTCTTATTTTCAATGAATTTCAATTTTAGGTTTAAATATCTTCAGCAAATTTCAATTTTTTGGGAATATTCATTTTTTTTGCTTTTTTCGAAACTTGGAAAATTGATGAAAAATTCCGAAAAAAATCCTTTTGACTCCATCACTACTAAAATAGAATTTTTAAAGTAAATGGATTAAATGAAAATTAATATATTAAAAAAGACAAAAAAAAATTAACCTTTTTTCCCAGTATTAAAATTCTGTAATAAACAAAGTTAGGCTTTTGTTTAAAATAAGTATAAACTTAAAAACCGCAAGAAAAAAACTTTTATTCGAAACATTTTTTGATCACACCTTAATTATTTGTATATAAAAAATTAAAAAATTGAAAATTGCTCTAAATTAATATGGAGCAGGGTAAAAAAATAAAATAAAATGAACAAAGCGATAAATAGATGAAATACTTAATTGAATTTAATAGGACACGTTAATTTAGAGAATTAATGAAGTTTTCGTTTAACCAGAAGTATAATTTGATAAAATCAATATTTTCGGTGTAATCAAAATGCATTATTCAAAATTAATCCCTCTTTATCGATAATGCGGTGGCTTATATGTACACGTTTTTCGCAGTCAAAGGATTAATGGCATGCATTGAAACACGTCGATTACTTTCGAATTGCAACTGTGTTTCTCGCTTATCGCGTCTCGAAATGACGTACATTCTCGTATAAGCATCGCAGCACAATGTTTTTAACCGATAATAAAAACGTAGCGGCTTATCACTCGGAGCCATCGATATGTCTTAATAAAGTCCACGTGAAAGATAGAGGAAAACAGAGTTTAGGGGAGAAATGTCAGTCCTTTCCGAGGAACTTATAAACTTTTTCGACATTTATGAGTATTGAACGATTCGAAAACATTCACCGTATATAACCTGGCCGACAAACTTTGAAAAATGTTTGCTTCCCTGGAAACCTTTTATCAAAACTACGATACGAAATTCGCGTTCCAAAAAAAAAGAGGCTTAAAATTTTAAGCCTCTTATTTTCAAATGCGCTGGGCAACAAATTACCCTTAATGAGCTCGTTTCGAAAAGTGCTCCTAATGAGTGCGTTTTGAAATGCATTCAATAGAAGTAATCCGCTAAATCCATCATTTCAATGAAACGCGGTAGAAATTTTCAAATAAAACATATATTTTGCGGTACCCGGAGCGCTTTTCGCGAGAAACTGCAAATTAATGGCGGACTTTCAAAGGTACCGAAATTTTTCCTGATTTTTAGAAAATTAAATTCATATTTTTAATACGCCTATGTTTTGTAACGTGGAATTTTAGAAGGGGAATTTTTGCTTCCTCGAAATTTGGGACTTGGCAAGTTAATAATTAATATTTTTCTGCTGATTCAAAATTTCCTGAGTAAAAATTATCAATATTCCGGGAATTATCGAATTTTTCTTTCGTCATAAGAAAAATTGTCAGATCGTTTAAAATTTTTTTTTTAAAACCTCCCAAAATATTCGTTATTTTCATAATTTTCGGAAAATTAAATTCACATTTTTAATACGCCTACTTTTTGTAATATAGAATTTTAGAACGGGAACTTTTTGCTTCCACGAAATTTGCGAAATTGTTGGCAAATTAATAATGAATTTTTTTCTGCTGATTCGAAATTTCCTTAGTAAAAATTATCAATATTCCGGGAATTATCGAATTTTTCTTTCGTCGAAAGAAAAATTGCCAGACCGTTTTATATTTTTTTTCTAAAAAATCTCTCAAAATATTCCTAAACAAAAAAAAAATCCGGTAGGAAAATTTTCAAAGCTGGATACGCTCCTCCGGAGGAGAATAAAAAGGGCATAAATTTGGTACACGAGAATATATTCGAAAAAAAAAATGATGGGTTATAAAAGTAAATATTTTTCATGCAAGAGTTGTCATCTTTTTCCTATCCTCTTCTTCTTCCGCTTCTTCGTCCACTTTCTCGAGGAATCGCTCTTTTTTTGCCGTATATATCCACGAAATATGTCCATGCATGAGGATGAGATGGCCGTGTACCAGTATCAATCTTCTTTTCCATACTTGCTCGCTTCCTTGGTGCTCCTGCTGCTGCAAGATCAGCCAGAATTCAGAATTGAATTGCGAAGCTCCTGCAAGCAATCAAGCAAAGGCATCGTCTCTCTTCCCTCCCAAATGTCGATTTTTATTACACGACGGACCATTTCCTTCCTTTCTCTTTTAGAGACGAAAGAAAAATAGCAGCACTGGCATTGAAACGTTTTAAATCTATCCAACACTATTTTCAATGGAATTGTCGAGGCACTCCATTTCCATGTGAATACAAAGTTGAAAGGTTTTCTTAAATTTAATTGAATAAAAAAAATACACACATACACACACACACACGATTTCGTCGTGGGTGCATGTTGGAAAAATTGAATTACGAACAGAAGTGGTTTCTTTGTACCAAAACAATTTCTCCTCCAAGCGGCTTCGCGTCGTGCGAAATAAGTTACGAAAAAGGACATATATTAGTTATGTAAAAAAGCACCACCGCAAAATCTATTTGCGCGACATTGCGGTTCCCGGGGTTTCCTTGAATTTCAAACAAGGGGATGCAGAAAAAGGAAACGGGAGACCGGAGGAAAACAAGTTAAGAATACTATAATAATTTTGCTCGGTAATAATTGTGCATATCTTGAGCAGCTGCGCTTTGAAAAGCAACGTCTTCCTCTTCTTGGCAACAACGTTAAGAATAATTTCTTCGATATTCCGCTGCCTAGAATAATTCATTCGCTACTTTACTTTGTACACCTGAATGCTTCCATCGATATTCCTCATGCTACGAGTTTTCACGTTTCAACGATCCACCGAGAGTTCCGTACTTTCCGGAAGTCCGGGAAACGTATAGAAAATCAACCAAAGTCTATTCCCTTACGAACGAAAATGTAAAGGCGCTCTGTTTTACCTGTAGCTCTCGCATCCTGTTTATTTGTTATAAGATAAGTGAAAGACCGAAAGTTTATTCACGGTTGTGAGATTCACCGATACTCAGGTTGGGTAGCTCGTTAAATTGCGAAATAGAAGAGTTTACTGGGTGAAGGAAATAAGTAAACAAATAAATCAGATTTTTCGTATAAACTGAACGATCTACAGGAAATTTTCAATATTTCATTGGAATCATTTTTTTTTCATAGGGAAAAATGTTTTTCTTTTAAATTAAATCTGTATTTTATGTTTTTGAAATAAATTTAAATAAGTTGATTTTGAGAATATTTTGGTTTCATCAAAAATGATTTTTTTTTTTGAATCGGTAAAATCGCGGTAAAATTGTGGACTTTGTATTTCAAAACGTATAAGATTATTAGTTTCCGTATATTTTATTAAAGAGGTATTAAAAGAATTTTAAAGTGGTTATACAATTATGTAATGACGTCATTCAATAAAAATAGTCACCCAATCAATTGCTAACTTTTTTTAGAGATATTTTAAAATAGTAGATATCAAGTTTACCCATAAGTTATCAATCTATTTTAATAATTATTGTAACTTTGGAGTATTTGTCACTGATAAGTACCCTTAAAATGCGAGATACGCTATTCTAGGCACCAAAGATACGCTGACGAATATCACACTTATCGTGAGACGATCATTTAATCGAACTATTATTAGAATTTTTCAATTCCAGCAATATTGTATTTAGTGCAAGTAAAGAATCCTCGGTATTCGGAGTGAATCTAAAACCTTTTTTTATGAAAAAAAAAGAAAATCGTACATTAAATTTCATAATTCGAAAATAATTCGAGTACTTTTCATTCTCGAAACAGGTACTCGTAACTTTTACTTGCACAACGGTGTCCCGAAAAATTGATCCACGTATCATACTTTTTTTTTGTATCCCTCTCGAACAATTTTCAATTGATAGCCGGTAGGATTCGAGTGGAAAATTCGCCGCGGTTCAATATTGTGTCAAGCGGATAAAACCCGAATCAATGCAAAACAGGTCAGGAACCATTTCGCGTAAGGACGCTTATGACTAAAAAATACTTTTTTGTCGTACCCCTCGTCTGCGATAAGTTGCCACGCATTGAATAAAGAATCTTATCAAATTAGCTTAGTGTATGCGAAGCTCATCGGACTTTTAGATGTGTCTCTTACATTCATGTATTTTTCTTCTGCCTTCTTCGTCTTCTCCTTTCCCTAAGATGTTGTATCATTGCAAAGTCAGGGCTCCGGATTTTTATATCCTCGATGGTACATTTTGTGACGATCAATACGCGAAGGTGAGTAAGACCTTAACTCAGAATTCAATGAGACTTTAATGTAGGATCCCAGAAGCTGCAGTAAACACATACGTAAACCGTAAAATCGGGGGCGGGGTGGAAATCTCGGATACCGAAATTTCGATGCTTCGCTTTTTTTTCTTCACTGCAAAACTGTTCGTGACAAATGTCTCTAATCAATTGCTAAACGTTATCGCACCTTTATCGGCTGGAACCTCGTTCAATATCGCCTCTTTTACGACTCCGATGGAATCACGGCGTTTCTAAACATTTTCCTCCACCTTGTTTACGTTCCGTGAATAAAAAGGAAGGCATGTGTTTGAAAAATCGATACGACAATAATCTAATCGCCATCGTCGTTGGTCGTAAGATTTCGTCGGGAAATTGCACGTGGATCTTCGAGACCTCGCGTTAACGATGCGTGCGATAGGTGTAGGATCTTCTCAGTGGTGGTGGTGGTGGTAAGAAGAGACACGTGCGATATGCATGAATTATCGGTTCAGCCGATATTGCGACTGTTATCATGGCAACATTATTTGCCAGACATAGAGGCTACAAGCTGCGATAACGCTACGGAGAGAGGAATCGAGATAGACGTAATAGAACGAAAGTCGAAGGTTACACGGCGATGTCTGCGCTGTTCCATACTGATTCATTAACGGGGGAAATGAAAATGACAGGTAAAATCGATTGCCATCAATTACCTTTCGCTTGTTTCTCTGTCGTCCGTTAAATGATTATTATTGCATGTGTTTGTGTATTTTATCCAACGCCGCATTGTAACGCACCACCGGCGCGCTCTGTGCGCTCGATACAATGGGCAACAAGTACGTCGGTATATTTATGAAGATACGCGGGGTTTCGGAAAAATAAGCGTACATTGAAAAGTACATAATGCATGCATACATCATATGTGTTTACGGCGTCGATATACTTGGCGAATCTTCCTCCGTCTCTTTCCCTCCCTTTGTTGCTCTTTCTTCGCGAGAGATCTGTATCTATCGGTATACGTGTGTGTATTCAACGCACGATCGTAAAAATATCTCGCGTGTAAATACGTGCCCGTGCACTCGAGTAGATTGTAAAAAGGGAATATTTGCCTTCGTACCAAAAATAAATACACCGGCACCGGTGTTTGACTAAGCGCACCCGTATGCATGCAAACGTTAACCCCTTTGAAAAAACACACCCCTTTTTTTCGCAACGCTCCGCGAAATTTACACCAAATAGAGAAACATTGAATTTCTTCCTCCCCGTTGTGTGTTCCGTACGGTTAATGCGACTATATGCCATGGGTATTAGAAACCACCGTTGCCATCGCTAATGTCTTTTTCGTATTTTGTTTACATCGTGGTTACCAAAAAACCCCGGCAAAACCCTGCTGTATTTGGTACAAAGCGGGTTACTAATTTTGCTGTATCGTCTGATATAATTTTTGCCACTTAATGGATAGTTCCGGTACGCGTTGAAAAAAAAAAAAATTAAAATGTATCGAAAACTAATAAAATTGATATTCAAGGTACCATTGGATTTTGGTGCATAATTAACGACGATTATTTTGCATCATCGGCCACTTAAATAATCGTCGTTAATTATGCACCAAAATCCAATAGTACCTTAGATACCAATTTTTCAGGTTGGTGCAGAATTAACGACGATCATTTTAGTTTTTCAATAAATCTGATCCGGTTTCAAAATTAGTAGTCCCATATACTAATTTCAAGTGGAATACGAATAGAAAATTTCTTTTGAATTTCGAGCTTCACTTTTCTCCATGGGTATTATAAACCACTGTTGCCATCGCTAATGTCTTTTTCGTATTTTCTTTACATCGTGGTTACCCAAAACTGGTGTATTTAGTATAAAGCAGGTTACTAATTTTGCGGTATTATCTCATATAATTTTAGCCACTTAATGGATAGTTCCGGTACACGTTGAAAAAAAAAAATTAATATGTATGGAAAACTAATAAAATTGATATTCAAGGTACTATTGGATTTTGGTGCATAATTAACGACGATTATTTTGCATCGTCGACCACTTAAATAATCGTCGTTAATTATGCACCAAAATCCAATAGTACCTTAGATACCAATTTTTCAGGTTGGTGCGGAATTAACGACGATCATTTTAATTTTTAAATAAATCTAATCCGGTTTCAATATTAGTAGTCACATATACTAATTTCAAGTGAAATACGAATAGAAAATTTCTTTTGAATTTCGAGCTTCATTTTTCTTCATGCATACAAGTAGGTACTGGAGAATGCACCCCGCTGAAATGGAAAGTAGAAAAACATACGAGAGAAAAGAAGGAAATGTGCAGTAGTAAATTTGAGGACGCATGCCGCACTTATTTTTATTATTACGTAATGGTACGTTCCAATGTATATCGAGAGTAAGAATTGTTGTATCACTACGAGACGTATCATTTCATGTATCTTTTTTTCCGCGTAGACGTGTTGATTATGATTGTCGCAGCGGCATGTCGTTCCGGATATAGCTAGAATGTTGTTTTTTCTACTTCTTTTTATTTTCCAAAAACACCAGACATATTTTTGAGCAACGGACCTTCGGGGACAGATAATCTTGCTTTGCTGACGTCAATTCTGATTAGGGGAAGAAGTTCCAATTCTTATCGAGAGTTTGATTGGGACGTAAAGATAATGCGTATGTCGAATTTATGGACGGTGGTAGGATCAATATGAAATTGGATAAAAAAAAATGTATCGAGAGGACGAAGGTTGACCTTAAATTTGCAAATTTCGAATTGACAATTTCAGAAATGGGGAAGTCCCTTAATTTGAATTTAAAAAAAAAATTAAGGGTATTATTATTATTATTATTTTTAACATTATTATTATTATTATTATTATTATTATTATTATTATTATTATTAAATGTGGATCGGAGAAAAGTGTTAATTGACACTACAAATAAGTAAATGCAATTCTAATGAAACTGGGAAATCGTTGAAACGGAAACAACTTATTATTCGATTGACAAATTAGCACAGATTGCAGATTTTTTATCTTAACGTTTATTTAACGGACCTATCGGCACTAATGTAATTACTATATGATTCTATTAAGTTCAAAAAGCATGCCGAGGGTTCCGTTCCATTTTTTTTTCGCTCCACATGAACATCCCCAGAGAACAGATTGTCATTACCGTACTCTTGTGTTCGTTTGACAGATTAAACTAGGGTGGAACAAAACGACCCCCGTCATATCTGTTTAAAATGTTTAATTCATATTTCTGATGTAACACAAACCAGGAAGCCTGGCAATCTTTATACTTTAGTACCGTATAAAGATTTGAGGAGGGAAAAATTATCCCTCGTAATTAATTGTCGTTACTTTTCGTATTTGCAATTGCTTCTTAACGAACTCGAATTTCCATGGAACGATTTTAAATGTTCAGGAAAACCATAACATTTTATACGAAGCCTGCGAAATACATAAACGCCGCGAGTTCTTCTTGTACTTTTCGAAGAAATATATGGCAGCACTGGATAAGAAAATTGAAGAGATATTTCAGCGGGAACTCCGAGTGGAGCGGAATAGTTAAAATGCGTATAAGTCAATTCCTAACATTTAATATAGATTCTCCAATTCCAAGCACCCGTGGGTTGCTGTACGAGTAAAAAGTTTTTCGAAAAGATACGAAGTAAGAGCCTGCGCGATATGGTTTTCAAATACAGATTTTAGGTTTCAAATCACGTAGGAAATTTCATGACTTATGGGAGTACTTGGTAAAGGGAGTCGTTGCACAATTTTTTTTCCGACTTCTCTCTTCTTTCCACTACTACCACTACTATTACTCATCTTCCTACTACTACTACTTTTGCTTGTCTTATCCCGGGATACTCCACTACCTTTCTTTATTCTCTCCCACAGAGAGTACGTAAGTATATGGTAGTAAGCCAGTTGTTTCTCATGTAAAAGTTTTCGTACTTCAACGGATGTGGTTGGACATTAAACCGATGTAAAGTTTCAGATGATTCTTATTCTTGGAACTATTCTCTTTTCCTTCCTTTATATTCTTTACTTCCACCTTTTTAACTTTATTTTTTATGTTATACACTTTTTACAATTTATCGGATCGCTACTTTGTAAGAGGCTTCGCGATCAATCTTGATAAGCCGCATGATAAGGTGGGATACGATGTAATGACACATAACGCTACGCGATATCGATACCGTCTAGTGGTCTTCCTTCGATAACTATTAAATGTCTACTTTATTTTCATCTTCTACGCTTATCTCTATTGTTTTCATTTTTTTCGATTGAAATCTGTTTTTCCACATTTTTCGTTTGTCAGCCTGATAAGCATACGCCGGTGTTGGATCACGTGTGTCGGTAAAGATAAACTCGAAATTATTGTAAATTGTGTGTTATTGTAACGGTCTTTCTCCAATTAGTAAATCAGTCACCGCAAAAAAAAAACGTTGTTTTGCTTCAAAAGAAGATTATTCGTCCAACTCCGAATGGTGCAATAACGGCAGCAAAAAATGCCAGCATCGATACGCTCCATAGGCTAAAAAATGACGCTGCAAGTGATTCGGTACTTGGTTGTAACTATACGTTCTAGGAAACTGCAGTTAGTTGGGTAGTTATTGTTAGGCGGTAATCGGTTTCGGGGAATTTTTTTACGCCTTTTTTTTTTTTTAACGAAGTAGCGCGTCAGAGTAACGTTTTGTCAAAGTCCTCCCTTCACTTAGGCGAGGGAACCGGTAGCTCGAATAATTGTTTATCAAAGTATAATCGAGCAGTAAGGTGCGGGTAAAGGTTCCAGGAATTGGAGGTATCTCTGCTCAGTCGTTAAAATTTTTTAGAATTGTTTAAGTATCCTTATTTTAAGTTTAAATTAAGAAAAAGTAATGATTAGGGCATCATTTAAAGGCGACGGTCGTTGACCGTCCATTCATCTACCGTAAAATTAAAATCGAAAAATTAAATATTGCGTTTAAAGATCATAAGTTTTCGATTATAAAATTAATTTTTTTTTAATTAATGAATTGGTGATTTATGGTAAGTTTCTATAACGCTAGTAATTTATTAAAAATAGTTGCTAGTTACGTTCTCAGTAATTATTATTATTAATTATTCTGGAAACTATCGCAAATTAGAATATTTAATATCCAGACCCCAAATTTCTTCATTTTCCCCATGAACAATTGCTGAAACAATTTTTTATCGTTTTTGTTTGGTTTTTTTTATTAATTTTTTTTAGGTTTTGACATTTTTTCCTGCAGTAAAATGTATTCCAATTTTCTTCTTTCACCAACACAGACGTTACTTTCCTATATCATTCCAGTTAAATAAGTACAGCGTTAAAGATTTTTTTTTTCATGGGTGCGCTCCACTGGGGTGCAGGTATCCCCCGGTCCAGTTTTCCATTACGATCAAGTTTGCTTCACTTCTTTTCCTTTCGAACTATGACATATTCTGCACCCTACGGTGAGTGTCAGCGTGATGCTGACATTGTGAAATTCCCTTTCTGTTACTTTCGCATTTGCTGGATAAATATAAGTAATGTCGGCCATTACCGTATTAAAACTCGAAAAATACTTGGGTGAAACTTTTCCACGTTCCTCATCGATACTTTCCGTCCTCAAACAATGTCACCTAAAATAAAAATCACGTTGATGGTATCGTGGGTGCAATTTTACCCCAGTAAATGAACTTCAATTTATAAATTTATTGAATTAATTAAATACATTGGAAGAATTAAATATTTAACGAAAATTCGAAATTTCATTTTCTCAGAGTCACTGCAATTTATATTGCAGTATTAGACAGAGGCACTTAATATTTAAAAAATGTTATTTACAAAAAAAAAGTAAAGGTCCTCATTATTTTATTTCTAGTTGCCTTGATCATGAAAGTCGTTGGAATAATTATTAAAATTAACATAAATTTTTTTCAGTCCAGGAGAACATTCCATTCACCAATTTTCAAAAATTGAGACAAATGGAATGTTTATGCAAATTATTATTATAATTGTTCCATTCATGGTACCATTTAAGCGTTAAACTCCATTATTATTTTCGGGAAACGAGACTGAGTGGAGAAGAAAGTCTATTTTTATTTTTGGTTCTCCCTTGTTAATTTCCTCATTAGAAATGCCCATAATCAATACGATAAGAGACACGGTTATAAATATATCGGTCGTTGTGCTTTTATCAAGCCACGATCCTCGACCCAGAATTGAAACCCATCGAACCCATGACGAATTAACAAACACCATCGATCGATCCTTGTTGCAATCCTTTGAAGGATATCGCTATATTATATATTACATACTGTTTATTATATATTATGTGTTTACCATGTATACAGTGTTTTCGGATAGACAAAGATAGACTGAGGGAGTGAAAAAAAAGATGAATATGTATGGGTCTTCCCTGTTTTTCGCATGTGTGTGTGTACAAGCTCTATATTTGTGAGGAACAAAAAGGGTGCATATATACACACACATACACGAATTTATATAATATATACATATATGCTTTCTGTGCCTTCCTTTTACCCCTCGCTTCTTCATCTTCTTCTTCTTCGTCTTTTTCGCCCCTTCACCACTCTTTCGCTTCTCGTCCCTCTTTCTCGTTTCCACGGCACTGCCAGAGTTCAGCGGAATATTCCACGGATGGGTTTACCATCCCTTTTCAGAGAATATATAACCCAATAGGTCGGTACTACTTTCACCCAAACGAAGATCACTAGGGTCTTTCTTCTATATTTTTCGCTTTATGTCAAAACCACTAAAAGATGTTTGCAAATATTACCAGATACATATCTCCCACGTAGTAAGATTGATTTTTATTTTTCCTCGGCTTTAAAATTACTGGGGGTCACTTTGAGAAGTTACTTTTTCTAAAGAAGGGTATTTTTTATTGATTCATATATTATTTTGTTCATTATTATTACTTTTATGATTTATTTGTGTCTTTTATATTTTATTAAAATTGTAATATTATTTTATTTTTAATTAGAAACCGCTAAAATTATTCAACATAAAATATATTAGTAGCATCTAATAAAATATAGATTTTGCTGAATTAATTTTGCACATTGTAATTTCACTGAAATAATTGTATCAACTATTGAATAATTATGTTAAAATAAATATCGTGGATGTAATTAAGTTGGAGCGAAGCTCAATCGAGAAAAGGTGAATTTTTCTGCTAAAAAATGTACACACTCGGAATCGGAAACAATATTTCTTAACGATCAACTTTTGCATTTATTCTTAAAGCGATTTTAGTATAATCTCTATTCTTTATTTATAGAAATACATATTTATTTATATTATGCCGTTGGGTGTGGGTGGAACACCTAACCTGTTAATTTTTGAGTTACTCCCCTTTCACGGATATTCCGAATCGTGAATTTCAGGATTTCATTTATTTTTGGCATTCCAACAATATTTATAAATATTTACGCGGAAGTAAACAAGCAGAGACTGCGATCGGATCGAAATTTAGATTGGAAACTGAATTCAAATCGGTAGAATTTTTATTGCAAGTCTCGTAATGTTAACAGAAAGCGATATCGCATTTTTTAACGAAGGAGTACCTAATGTATGAAAAAATTATCCACGACCCGGATCTTCGCTTGTTTGGTTTAATATTTACTTGTACATTGGAGTGGCAAATATAAATACGAACCCTAGCAAATACATTTTTAATGAGCCCAAGACACTTTTGAAATTGAGAGAAACTGTTTTTTTTAATTTCAATAAATTATTTTTGGAACAAGCAGGTTTTTTACCAATTTTTTTATCTCACGAGAATTTATTTGACTCCGTGAGATTAGGAATGAAAATTCGTCTGTGTAACAATTTACGGAATGCAAAAAGTAAATTGTACCATGCTCCTTAACAATCGCGCTGACTCGCTGAACAGACGGCAATTCACATAGTGGGTGTTTTTGTTTTTTTTTCAAGTGGAATATTGTAATGGATTATATTTGCACCGAAGCAATTCCTGTACTCCCGCAAAAATATGCGCATAATAATGGTGTTTACATTGTGAGCTTATGTGTCACCAATTCCTTATATTTCATCAGCATTTCCACTCGTCGATACTCCCTTTTCGCGTCCTTATCCAGGACATACATAAAAATCCGTTGGAAAATAAATAATTCTTTTTTTTTTGTTTTATTAAAGCGGGTTTCATCCCCAAACATTTCTTACTTTTAGTTACAATTTCGATGACCACACGTGCATAAATACTATTTTTATAGTTACTTATTTTCCATGCACAAGTTTTTGTTACATCCATAGGGGGAGAGAGGGGGATGAAAAAATTGTGAAATTAATTCGCTGGACGGAGTTTTGTAGTTTATTCTCGTTACGTTAAACAATAGACGGAAACAAAGCGGTATAAAAAAATTAATACAAAGCCAGTTAGCCGAAGAATTTTTTTTTTTGACACTGCCTCCTGAAATAATATTCCATTACGTTAGAATTTTTCTCTCGCGTATAGAACTTTCGTGTACAAAAACACAATACGATCTGAAAAACTTCGGAATGTATCAAATTAGTTATTCAACGGCGAGGCAACGTTTCAAACTTTGGCGATGTAAAATACTAAAAGTTGAGTTTTTAAATTTAGCGTATTAGCATATCCATAAGTTTTTACGGTACTCACTTTAATTCTTCTTCTTTTTTTTTTTTTTTTGGTGAGACTTTAATACTTTATGTCCAATGCTTGACATTTTCACACCATTACACATCCTGCTGTATGTATATGTATATAACGACTGAGTGAAGAAACGTAGAAAGAAACTGTAAGTTTTCCTCCGGGTGAAAATAACAGTCTTCTTTGCAGTCATTATTTATGACCCAAAGGATTTAGAAGAAGCGAACAAAAAAAAAATAAGGGGAAAACGGGAAGAATGGGGCAAAAGTTGTTCAATTACAATTAATTATGTTTAATGAAACTAATGTAAGTAAGATGGCGATTATAAGGGGTTGTTAAGAAGGAGGATGGTTACAGTTTTCGAGGTCGACCGTTCAGCCTACCCCGGTTTTGGGGCAAAAAAGAATGGAAATTTAAACAGCTTTGGGTAATTCGCAAGAGTTTGTAATTTCCATTTTTCAGAAATGTTTGCTATAAAATTTACAAATTATTGCAGCATTTACGTGGAAGACAAAAAATTGCTTTGTTATATAGTAATTGAAAATTTAATAGTACAAATTAAATTCTCTAGAATATTTTATTACAATTTTTCTTTTATTGGGTTAATTTTATGTGATTGCAATTATTACATTTTTATCAACAATCGGTGTCACTATTTTTTTTTGTTGAATAAAAAAATAATGTATATAAGAAAGTTGCAATTTCGACTGTAGACGAAACGTAAATTCTTATTTTTTAAGAATGATAACATCAATCAATAAAATAAATTATATTTGTCCTGCATTAACATGTCATGAAACGCGTAAGAAGGCGTCGCAAGATTGATCAATTACGTGCTGGATGGCATCAAGCAAAAATTTGTATTTTTATTTGTTCAAGTGGGGGAATTTTCTTAAACGTACCAATGTGAATGAAGAGGAAATTTGCAATTATACGACATCACAAAAAAAAAATGGGCGCAACACGGATAGATACGTAAATAAATATATAACAATGTAATAGAAAAGTGCAGTAATGTATAACACGCGATGTTTAAGTCACGAACATCAATTTACTACGATTAGAGAACACCTCTCTTTTACTTGCAAGAATAGTAGACCAAAATGAAACACACATGGTGTAGTTTCTGTTGAGTTACATGCATGCATACGCGTATGTTCCTTCTCTCTCTCTCGTTATTTCAACTTTGGAATTTATATTTCTTACTTTTTTGCATATCATCGTGGTACCAACAAGTACATCACGTAGTCGTACGGGTTGATTTCGAATGAATGTTGCGTGATATCATTATTTTTTTTTATACCTGTTCATACATAGGTACATATTTTTGTACTATACGATTTTGTATGTTTTTTTCAGTATTATTCAAATTATTTTAAATGTATAATTCATCGTTGCATATATATATGTATTAACGGTTTCAGGAGAAAAAATTCCAAATGTCACTAAACGTTCTATTTTGAAAATTTCAGAAAAATACTTTTCTCAACCTACAGGAAGTTGTTGCAACAACTGCGAGGATCTGCGTATCGAAGACATCTGTCTTATTTTCGTAGGACGTGTTCAAGTCCTTTCTAGTTCCTGCCTCTCTTGACGTGTAGGAGAAAATCTGGAGAAAAGGTACACGCGGATGCTAAATCGAAGGGATAATGACTATTGCTGCTGTGAAATCCTTGAAGTATTTGAAAAAAAATGTCTAAAAAATTATTTCACAGTTCTATCACTCTTTTTACGACTAATAATATTTTTTTTTTTCTAAATTGCAGCATTTATTTTGAATAAGAATTTTTGGTTTTTCGAAGAACCTATAATATTTCCTGATTTTCTAATAAAATAAATAAATTACGAAGTATTCCAGAATGGTGCAAAATAAGAATAGAAAAAGAAAACAGTAATATTTATAATAGAAATCATAAAAATAGTAAATAATAAATTATAATAGGATGTACAAGGAAAAATCAATAAAATGTTATCTGGATTTATGCCAAAATGTTCATTCGCTCCATGTATAGAATTTGAACACCTCATTGTCAGATTACAGCTAACCGGTATCTCTGACAAAGAAGCGTCCCCGAACCCTCCCGTTATTTAGGGAAAGTGTCATGGACAAAGGAGCTTCCGACGTAGAAACTCAGATCAAGAAATTAAGTTCTTGGAGAGCATCAGCCACCCCTTTAGTAATACCTTACGTCATGCATGTATCATTCAAAGGAGCGACTTGGTATGAGAACTTTTCGATAAGCGCTTGAATTTCTTTAATTGAAAAGCAGACCTATATATATATATATAATATACAATATCCATGAGTTCTTAAAGGTAAGGACTAACTTTAAAACAGAAAAAAAGGGATTTTCAATTTGGGGTTTTCAATATTCCCAGTTTTGAGAATCGTAGAAAAAAAATATCTCCTTTTTTTTTTACAAAAATGGAAAGTCAACTTAAAAAAACGTTAGACTTAAACAATTCGATTAAAAAGAATAGGATTTTAAAGTATCCTCGCCCTTTCGCAATTAGAAAATTACGTAGCATGAAAAAATATGGTGGGGAAACACGTAATTGAAAGCTCAATTCTCTTTTCCCCTAATGAACTTTATTTCTAACCACACTTAAGAGCACGTTAAGTGCCATCACTTTCTTAAACGCAGGAGACACTTAGGACAAAGAAAAAGATACGTATAGTTCCTAAAAAATCAATACTTCATTTGGCCCAGTACTCGCTCTGGTCAACGAGGGTAAAAGAGTCCTTTGTTGGTAGCCGGTATATAGCATCTCGACGAAAGTGTGTGCATGTACGGAGTATTGATTTCGGAATTTATTTGACTGTCAGGGACATTTTTATGAAGAACGCGTATCACTGTTACCCAAAATTAATAGCTTCATAAATGTTGCATTTTCCTCATTTGCATGCTCGTATCCGAGGGGGGGGGGGGGGTCTTACTTTGGTGGGTTAAAAAATTCGAATTTTTCCATATCGGCATTTCGAAGGAACGGTAGAAAATGAAACTGGGAAATATCGAGCTTTAGGCTCATTTGCATATTGCAATCCGTTCTTAATGTCCAAATCCAGATGTGTGTACGTGTGCATGCTTGTGTGTAGGTATCGTGGTTTTGGGAGACTGATTGGACGCGTAATTAAATGAAGCGCGGACTCCTCGTGTCGCTGATTTTATTAGCATTTTGCAATTACGGAAAAGAATTTCGGATAAAATATTTCGAGTGCCTTTGATTGCGAATCGGCTGGAAGTTAGATTTTTTGGAACTACAATTGAATAAAGAAGGAAAAAGGGATGAAATTTATAAAAGTGTGTGGTTTTGCCTCACTCGAAAATTTCGGACTTCAGTTTTATGGAAGGTTTTTGAAGTAGATGTAAGAGGGGTGATTATAATTAGTAGGTTATTTCACGTGACATTTTCGAGAGAATCATCTGGACCCTTTTGTAGATCCCATGAGACGAAACAATGCTCAATTAGTGCTATATACCCGGCTATTATGCATATACCCTCGCATTAGCAATATACTGCTACCACTACTATGACTGCTGCTACACAACCACATTACTACACCATTTCCAATACTAATACTACTACTTCCTTTTATACTATCTACTATTACTTGTATTACTACCCTATCTCCACTACTACTACTACTCTACCATTACTACTACCACTGCAACTACTACTACTACTACTACTACTACTACTACTACTACTACTACTACTACTACTACTTCAATATTATTTTTTATTCTATTTACTACTCTTACACTATTATTATTACTGGTGTTGCACTACTACTATTACAACCAGCACCACCACTACTGCACTAGTACCAGCATTGCTACTATCAGTACTATTCCCCATCTGGTTATATTAGAGTTGCACATCGCGGATATAGTTACCCATCTGCTTGTGTTGTGCGTGGTATATATTACATTTGAACCCAGCTCGAATTGCGCTCTCGTGTTGCTCGCACAAATAGCAATTAACGTCATCCTATATTAGACCACTGATATACAAAAGGATTAATTGTTATTTGTATTACAAGTACTACCTTCAATCTGCATATTATAAACTGTGTATTACCTGCACACTTGTATCGCTTTTAAAACCAACTGGGTATGATACCTACCTCTAATTGTAGCGCGAAAAACAAAAAGGCTGAATACGTAAACAGATCGTTACTGAAAACGGAAATGAAATGAGGAAATGGTCACTTCTTTCATACCAATGGAACTCAACTACAGTTCCGCATCGGGTGCATGCTAGGAAAAAACTCGAATACGTATGCAGGTCGATGAGTTACTTCGTTTGTCCGAAGCCATTTTGAATGACAGGTAAAACATTTTTAAACTTCGACCATGAAGGGGCTAGAAATATTTTTTCAAGCTTAGTTTAGTCTCGCGAGACGATTCCATGGTAAAGAAATTATCGCGCAATCGCCAAAGAAATATTGTGCATTTTTAATAAACGCGTTTTACGGAACGAATTCAAAGATTGTGGAACACCTCCATGGAATAAGGGGTTATGAAATTTTGCATGAATTATTTTCAGGTGAGATACCGATTCAGTATCGATCCAAACTTCAATTTTTAGTTTCTTTTTCTTGTAATTGTTTCTGATCTGGTTTGGTGAGGTGCAGGAATTCGAAACTGCAGGATTTATGGGAACCGCTATTCGAGTCACGATTAAACATCAATTACAATTAAATTTACCATTTCTCTAGAATGTGGTTTTGTATATTATCAAGTTAGCAAGGTAAAAAATCGAGCGCCTACGAAATTAACGCTGGCAACGATAAGATCGAATTAGTTTAAAATCCGATGTCAGCTGCGTTACATAACGAAAAGTGGTTTCCTTATAAACGTTATTTTATTTAACATTAGGTAATAAAATGTTTTCTTTTTTGTTCAGTCGTACAAGGTTCGCGTATGTATGTACATCCAAGAACATAAATTATTTCGCCGGGTAAGTATGTACATATTCATATTCGCTCGTATCTAGAGAGCCGGTTGCTTCGTTCAATATATGTGCATATGCCCAATGCACACGGCTATGCGTATATTTGTGTATGCATAAACTTTTAAATGCTCCGTAAAATCCCGGGCTGCTTACAACATCTGGCTTGAAACTATCGTTGTAAAGAGAACCACGTGCAACTGCACTATTTATAAGCTTTTAGGTGGATCGTTGGCAGTGAGAAACTCCTAATTTCTCTTTATACACATGGGAAACTCCTAATATCACCAGACTCACACTCCTTTGACTTTTCCTTTTCTTCCTTTTTTCCTTGACATCAAATCGACTTCCTATGTATTTTCTTACACGATAAAGAAATTTCGTAAAAAAAAAAAAAAATAGTATGGGATCGCATGGTTCCAAAAATACTCTGTACCTTCAATTCAAACATATCCCACTGTTGTTACAGAAGTGACATTTATTTATTTTTTTTATACCTATAAGTGATATTTATTTTTTTCAGAAAACACAATTTCTAGCTTAAGGAAAAAAGTGTGGAAAAATAAAGGAACAATAGGGCCATTTTTAATTCTAAGGCAGTAATATTTAAAAAGAAACGGAAATATGATGATTTTTTTAATCGTGTGACTTTAAAACCAATTTTGGAATAAAAATAAAAAGGTTAATTCGCTATAAAAAATAATAAGAATGCTCTAATAACGAAAAATAGTGAGATCATCTATAAAAATAATAAAAGTTACAAGACAAATTTCGAAAATTCAACATTTCTTACCTAAAATAATATATTAAATAATGAATCCAAAGTTTGCAATAAAATTGCAGTTAATTATTAGTCTTTTAAGAACAACCAATATTTTTCTGGTTAATTTTATAATTTTGTGTCACGAGCATACGTTTAATATTATTATTATTATTATTATTACATTGTAATGTTACAATGCGATTTTCCAAGTATGGCTAGAAAAGATTTCATTTCGCGTGGATATCGTATCGTGACCCGTAGGTGCTCGGTGTCCGTGGAGTACCATAAGTAAAATTTATAGTCATAAAATGCATGTACTGAAAACGTGTGCGGAGTTTTTCTTTCAAATGAATCGTCGAATATCCATCCGAGGTAGTCGAAACGTGTCGTAGAATTTTTTTACATTAGAATATAGCCACGACGGTACTTTGAAGAGGAAAAAGAAGTGATATTCACAGTTATCAAAAGAAAGGAAAAAGGGGGGAAGGGTATGTATATATAAAGAGCCGTTTATACGAAGCTACCGATGGATATATAGGAAAGCTGGTAAAATGATTTCTCCGATGATTGGAAGGATCTAAGAAAAGCTACTTGTGTTACGACATTCTTCAAAAGATGCTCTTAAAAAACCCGTTTGCTCCGTGGCAAAATACATACCTCTCGTCGCAACTCACGTTTCTGTAATTAGTTTCTTCAATTTAATTGCCAGGCGACGTTTCGAAAACGCGCTGAACTCACAAAGTTACAAATAATGTCGGCTCTTACGTGCCGTACAAGGAACTTATGTATCGAAACCCCTCGTAGTCTCCTCCACTGGTCGGTTGGACTCCAATAAATAATTGGAGTAGTAGGTAAAATTATCGGTATTTACCGTTAACTGTTCTAGGTAAGCGGAGTCGTTAAATATTAAATACTAATAAGAAAAACAAATACTTTTTGCAGCCTTGTAATTTAAACGGGACGTTACGTCTCGTTAATTCCAAACGCTAAGGTACAATTTTTTTGAAGGACCAAATACTAAAAAAAAAATACCACACTCAAAGCGAAATTTATTTCCAGCTATAGATCATTCGGTTTTAATATTTTTTAGAATTTGAAAATAGGATTTTCCAGATTGTTTCAGATTTTTTTTTCGAGACACTATCGTCTCCCTTGATCTCGTCGCGAAGGATACCAAAGAAAAGGGAAAATATCGGTCGCCATATTTATCGAGAGTCCACGTGAAATGTACAAAGCAAACAGAATTGGTATCAAACATGATAAGGAGGCTTTCCCCTAATTTTTTGTCAACTTGTAAGTACTTAGACGTTCCCTGATATGCTGAGTAATGCAAGATTGCAGTATCAAACGTGCAACAAGTGCACTAGCAAAGATAATGTAGACGTTAAAAAAAAAGCTATTAACAGACATACGGTCTATTTGATTTTCGTGAAATTGTAACAACAAAAATTTCACATTTGGTATATTTTCTTGACAAGGCACGAAAACATTACGAAATTCTACTTTTTTCACCCACTCGTTGGTGTAAATATTACTCTAATCTGGATGAAACTTCAAACGGAAGCTTTTCCTTTCATCCATTTCATGTATTTTAAATAGTTCCTCGATCGGAGTCAAATATTACGGATTCGGAGTAATACCAAATACTTTTATTATTATACATAAAACTTTGAAAAGTTAATAATGTAAAGGTATCTTACAATTAGCGAACACTTTTTGTCACGAAAGTGTCTAACATCTCGATCATCTTGAAATCGCCTAAACTCCGACACTGACAGCAGATGTACGACGGTACATACACGTACGCTTCATAAACAACAGTTTTATTGGCAAATGGAACCTTTGATATATATATATATATATATTCAGCAAACGTATCGATTATTTTCTTGCCACTTCAACTAAAACTCGTGTAACAAAGAAATCCATTCACATAAGTAGGTATCGGAAACAGAGTTCTCTCGTACAAATCCCCCTCGAATTAGTGCTAAATACCACAAAATAAGTTTCCTCCACGGAGACGCGGAGGAAAAAATAGGGGAAAGCACGGAAAAAGTGATATTTATTAGACTAAAAGTTGAATATCTTATTTCACGTCATTTTCTTTGAAATGAATAAAGGGAAATGCGATATTGAGTAACACGATAGGAAAGAAAATTGATTGTCTGTATATCCAGACGATTGATTCACCCCTCGACTCGAGTCAACAATCCACAAATAGACTTTTCTCTCACTCTCTTTTTCGCCTATGTTCCTCTGTGTCCGATCATGAATTATGCATCTCTCCAATTGGGTCATCAGACGCATCGCATTTTTGTAGCGGAAAAAAAGGAAAGAATTACCATGAGGGGGAACACACTTTTTTCCTCTCAAAGAGACAAGTACCTATCCGCACACACGCACACACAAAAGGAGGAAAGAGGGGTACTTTGCCGGTACAATAAAAAGTACAACGAACTCTTGAACTAGAACCCCCTGATTATTCACAATCAGTTACTCCGATTTGTATCTCGTATGCGGAAACGTGCCCGGTCGAATTCCCGGTGTTAACGGCAGCCGCACAAGCGAAATGATGTACAAAATCTTTATGCTACAGTTACCTCACACGCTACTGTACAAGCATAATGCATCGAAATCAACTGAATAATTTTTTGTTTCAGTAATGAGCCACGGGGAAATAATTGTTCCACTAAATCGTACACGTGTACCTAACATGCCTCGGCAGGAAACTGCGAAATTTTATGTATGTATTTCACGCTGATACGTATATTTGTGAAAGTCCTGGTATTTTATATACGCCGATGATGGCTTTTAAATTCAGCAGGTGTTACACTCGTATCGAAGGAACTTTAATAACAACTTATTCCGCCGGTTAAGTGGAGATCGAGATAATTGCTCTTTGTCTTCCCCGTAGCAGCGGCATTGTGCTGTTCTCGGAGAGAACCTGGAAATCAGAGGCATGTCCGGGAAGTCCCATCGAAACTAGAGAAATTGTATTATTATTGTACGCGGCCGTAATATCGAAGCTAATGACGGTTCGGCTAAACAACTATTCACTTCCGAGAATATCTACTTATTGTGATACACGCGCAGAATTTTATGATGGAAACTGCTTGTCTCTTACGGCGCGAGGAGGATCTAATGAATGGTAACGGGTCCCCCCTTCGATAAGATTTATGCTAATTATGGGAAGACTCTTGTAAATTATCGTGAAGCTTATTAGGTGAAAATGGAACAGACCCATGATGCAATTTATTGAAAATTTGAAAATTTATTATAAGCTTCGAGCGTGATTATTAATTTATTTTGTTCTCGAGGATGAACTATTTTATTGTGATAAATTGTATTATAATAATTTGGCAGTGTTATGCCCGGAAAATATTCAGACATTACTGTTATTCGGGCAGTAAACTTCTCTTTTAATACAAAAGAAATATGAGAGGACTCTCGAAAAGTCGTAAAATTTGTTTGGAACTGGACATTTTGGTGTAAGCAAAAGAAAAAAGGTTTCGGATTTTCAAGTGTGCCCTTGTATTTCTATAAGGGTTTGTTTTGCTTCAAGATAAGTGAAAGTTTGGGTCCAGTACCTTTATTTGTAAGTTTGAATTTTACGATTTTTCCAGACACCTCTCATATGCACTCGTTGTGTATATGGACCATATTTCTTTTGTATTAGAAGAGAAATCTATTGCCTGAATAGCAGTGACGTCTGGATATTTTCCGGATATAACAGCAGTTTCGTTATAAATTATAAATTATATTCACTGGAATAAAATAATAATTTAACTTTTTTTTTACCAAATTTTCTCGAGAATTGAAAACGGACAGAGTAAGAAAATAATCCCAAAAAAAGTGGATATTGACAATTATTGTCTGTCCCACAAATTTTGGAATCAGCTGCAGTATTTGACATTATTAAAATCTTTTTTATCAAAAATAAAATTTTACTAAAAATATTGTGTTCTACAATATCGGCACAATAATGATAATAATAATAAAATTCAAATTTCTAGGTCCGAAAAACTTGGATCCGAAGTTCGATATTTTTTATGTAACTTGTTACCCAAAATATTACGTAACCAACGTGGTTTCGCAACATGTTAATCGCGCTGCCTTTTTACGTATCGCACTATTGGATCGTCAAAAATATGATAAACGCTGTGGTTATTATTGTCGTGGTCCAAATTTCTCCGAGTGTCGCAGAAAGCGAGGTTAGTGAGATTATCAGTTATCTAAAACCAAGGCCATCGAAATGTAAAATCTGATGTTTACAAATTTTGAACGTATCGTCTCCGTCCGTTCCGTTTTCTTATTATCCCAAGTAGTAAATAACAAACAGCATCATAAATTCCCACTGGGCTAATGAAATAGTCAGCGATTGAAATTTACGATACGAGCTTTTATATACCAATTTTAATTCTGGAAGATGAAAGTTTATTTGCATGCGTCGGTCGGTAAACACACGTATAATAAAAACACGAGTCACACCTGACCTACATGATACAAAGGTAGAAGAGGAACCTCCGACCCCGGTCTTCCTATTTCTCTCAATATTTATCCAGTAGCTACATACGCAACTAACTTTCTCTGCCTGTCTCTCTTTTCCTTATACGCGCTTTAACCCTTTGAGGGGCACATTTTTGAAATAAAATTCGAATTTCCTTACATCAAATATTCAACACAAACATAAATTAACTAATACAATTTAAAAAAAAATAAAAATGCATAAATGAGAGCTCCAAGAGTCTAATAGGTGTTTATATGTTTTTAAAAACTAAAATAACTTATAATTGTGGGAGAATTGGTTGGGACTCTCCCCCGGAAAGAGTTAACTTCGTGACGGACCCTCGCCATCTTGTAAATTAATTCCACTTTGAACCCTAAGTGCATATCCTCTGGCGATACGCATCGTAAATAAAAAATTAACAATTTTCCCCGCGTTGTCCGAAGAATTGTGATAAATGGAGTCTTCATATATCATTTATAGAGATTGTTAACGGCAAGAAATGTTTTCCTTGGCTCGTTTCTTTTTTTAATTCGCCGTAATATATTAGTGGATCTATCAGAATCCGTTGGTCGGTCGGGTGGTACGCGTAAATCCACGCACGCACACATGCACGAAAATATACACTCGAACAAAGAGCTTTATGTTTCATTATTTGGGATCATTGATACCCTTGGGAAAAAAGGAAACTCCCAGGATTTATGACTTCCGGAAATCCTCCCAGATCGTTACCAATGCCCCGTGATTAATGGCTTTGCAACATATCTATTTTGTTGTATTAATTTTTTTTTTCACTCCCTTTCCTCGCCGTGTACCATTCCGATTTCAATTTCGCATCCGTAATGCAGCTTTCAAAATGCGAAAGGTTAATGGTATTTGCCGATACAGGTTTAATTAGTTTTCCATTTCCTTTTTTTTTGCGTCAATAGGGGGCACTGTAACGACTGGTGACAGTTTGTTTATCGGTTACTGCTTTCTTCCTCTGTCTGGGTGAATGTTAATGAGGCTAAATGCACCGGGGACCGGCTTTATCTCCGAAATATCAGCTACCGGCTAAGATAAACACGAGAAATGTGTTAATTGGGGGAAGGACGATGAGAATTTCGTTTCAACTCCACCGCCGAAGTGAACCGGGTTCTCGCGTCATCACGAGTTCATAGGCTTCCTTTGTCACGGACACTTCCCATACTTCAAAACGCGTGCGAATTTATCACGGGTCGTTTATGAACCGGGAAGCCAATAGATTCGCATCTGTATCTAATGATAAAAGCTCGAAAGGGCATTCCCTTGTTTTTTTTCAAGGGACATCGCTCGGTTGAAATTTTTTTTAGCCCCCCTCCGATCATTTTTCAGCGCTCTTTTGACCGTTAGCGTCTAATGCTGCCCTGGAGCGTGAGCCAGGAAACCATATTTCCCCAAGGAAAAGGGAAAAATTGGACGGAGTCAAATAGTAGCGCCAATATGATGATAAACAGACAAAGAGGAAAGAAGGCATTAATATCAAATGAAATAGATATAATTCATCGACTGTGGATTTGTAAGGAAATGAAGAGGGGAAAGAAGCAAAGCACTGGTCGATTTGTTACAAGTTAAATCGCAGGGTGCGGTAACTGTCTTTCATGTGTGTCACTATCACTAACGTTGAGTGATCCCGACACGCACTCTTCTCTTTCCTTCCCTTTTTTTTTCTTTCTCTCTCTCTCTTCCACTCCCATTTCCTTTCCCTCTCCGTCCCGTGAAATGCATCTCTCTTTCCGTCTTCATCTATCTGACGCATAATAATTTCACCGAACACTGTGACTCTTTGTGTTCGGTCCGAAGAGTGGCATGGAGGAGTAGTAGTAGTGGCAGAAGGAAGAGGGTAAGAGAGCGAAACAAAAAATAAGGGACGGGAATAATAGTAGTACTATGTCCATCTCCCTCGTGCTCACCTATTTATGATTTCCCTTCATCTTTAGTTCACTCCCTTTAGATCTCGTCACGCACATGCGTACCATACATTTCTTTGTTTGGATCCCTTTCCTTCTCGATTTACACGCATGTTTTGAGTAAGCAAGAGAGCAAGGGGGATTACGAGAGAAAGAGAGAGAAAGCAGGAGAAAAGTAACAGAATAGAAGAAGACCCTTGTATGCTATAGCTTACTGCTTCACTGTTCCTTTGCTGCTTTTAGCAACCACCACCACCACCCTCATCATGTTCTTCCTGCTTTTCTTCACTCACTCCAGTTTTCTTTCTTTTGCCACTCTCTCGCCCGTTCCATCTCTTTTACTTTTGTCTTAATTAAAAGTAAAAACATCAGGGAAAGGATGTCACGTTTTCTCAAAATTACACAATTTTAATACGGTCTTTTCGACCGTTCCTTTTTTCCCGAAATTTCCTTCATTATTAAAGCTTATGCCGAAGCAAATGAGTACAAAGTCTTACATAATTTCTATGCAACACTCTCGGGTTTTTCTAAAACAACGTGGCGGCGAAGAGAGAGAGATTTTGATTCAAACGTGTCACCTCGCGATTTTGACAACCCCTCTATCCCGAGGTCTATCGTAACGAAGGTCTTAATTTCGATCCAGGATTTATGGCGACTTCAGAGACGGTGGATACGAGAAACATCCTGGAACGCTTGTAATGAATAATGAATTTCCGTAGCGAAGAGAAAAAAAAACCACTTTCAACCCAAGAAATTTGTCCCTTGGGGGAAGTTACCTTATTTTTACGCATAAGAGAGACCTTCCTGTATCTATGTCATTATGGTGCCCATAGATTTGCGTGGTAGCGTAACGTAACGATTATCTACTTGTAGCCGCATACGCTGATTTTTGTGTACATTGATTTCTATAATTTTATAAATTTTGTAATATATTTTTTACTCAGTCTATTCAATTTGACTCTGAATTATTTTTTCTAATGAAATGCTTAATTTTTTTTCGTTTGCGTTTTGGAACTGACGTCATATGAAATTTTCACATAAATATTTCACCCTGATGAAAAAGAAAAATAATAAAAAGTAATTTAAAACTGAGCAAATTTGGAAAACCAACTTCTGCGCGATTACCTTTTCTAAAAGAGCGTTATTGCTGCTGTAAATAATTATCACGTCACTTATTATAAGTAGTTACATCCACGATACTGAACTACTTTTAAAGAGCATATTAAATAGGCGTGTATTCGGTTTAAATATTTTATCGACCATACTGTCCGATCGATTTAAAGTATTACCTTCTTTGCTTTGCTTACCCAGTTCGCCAGAATGGGCGATTATTATAGTCGCCTGCCGTGAAACAATCTCCGGATAGAGTAACGGCGATTTTAAACGTCATTGACTCGTTTCCTGCATGAAACCATGAAAAATCGCGTCGATTTCTATTTTGCCCGAAACTGTAGAATGTTGTTCAATTTTAGTTGTGCGTGAGCAATGTTTGCACCGCGTGAACGATTCGCAGTTGGATTCAGCCGCAGCGCAAGGATTAATGATGTTCAAAATATGGATCCTTACAACAAAAATATTTTTTTAATAAAAAAGGTATTTATTTTTCTATGATGCATTATATAATTTTCCATTGTTATTAGCAGTATCATTATTATTATTATTATTATTATTATTATTATTATTATTATTATTATATATCATTATTATTAATATTGTAGTTGTTATTATTATTATTATCTGCAGAATCTTCCTTATTTCTGTCTTTCACGCTCAAAGTTCGACGAACTTCAACTTGAACTCCAACTCTGCTGGTATAAAAATTCGTATTTAAATATGGCGAGGGCAATAATTACAGTGGGAGTAGTGGAATAGATTTGTTTGAACCGGCACATTAAATAAAAACTACGGGAACCCGAAGCTACAAATTTACAGTATTTACCAATTCCAGTCCCGTTTTTCCCAGATTTTTATGACTTATATTTTACTGCTATTTCAAATAGGTACGCTGCAATAAAAAAAAAAACGGATTATACACCAGTTTGTATTTCTGTATATGGTAAACATTAAATTTTCAAATCCCCTTTTTTCTCCCTTTGACCGGTCGGGATTTAAAAATGATTTTAAAAACCGCCTCAAAAAAGCGAAAAAAAGATGTAATTCCTTTCTCCTAATTTTCCACTGTGATTATGCGGTTATTACGTGGATCCCAGTTATATAGTAGGTAGTTTCGAACCTCAAGGGTGCAATTATCGTTTCGAGTGGGTTGCCATGATCGCGATCTGGCTCCATGCTTATTGCTTTTGAGATAAATACGTGAGAGAGTAGGGCCCCGATACATAGAGAAAACCCTTAATATAACTTCACCAAAGAGAAAGAGAGAGAGGAGTGAGACATAAATATGTATACCTACATGGCATACAAAGGTGAATGTGTATCGGTTTCATCGGGGATTTAATACCCTAGGATTGGTTTGGTAATCGAGACAAAAGCTAGGTTACAGTAAGGGGGGAAAACAACGTATTTTCCGCATTTCCCCTCTCTCTCTCATCGCCATGAATGAAACAAGGAGAAAATCTTTCCGAAGCCGAAATTTTCCATCGCTTCTATTGAAAACAGCTGTCCCCTTACGGTTTAAGTATGCATACAGCATATATCTCGACGGTACAGTAAAAGTTGCCTGGTTGCATTGGATAAACCTATTGATTATTTCATAAAATTCGCCCTCTGTAGTTTGATATCGTTTCCTTTGTTCCACCCCTCCATAAAGTTTTCGGAAAAGGAAATTGCTGACATTCGTACCTTATATTCCCACTGCCATCCTCGTTTCACCCTGTGCCCTCTCTCTCATTTCTGCCTGTTGATCCTCATTCGCACTTACGTCTCCTTACATAATGCTCATACGTGTATCCAAACCTACTTTTGTCGTATCTAATTACTCTCAAAGAAGCTTATGCACCAGAGGACCCCCACTCTTTCATCTTATTTTCATGTCAACGCTATACGAGGTGAGCGCTATAAGAGTTCCAAGTCGAAAGGTGGTGAAAAGAAGGTTATGTACCATTTTTCGAAATTCGGAATAATTACCGAGTAATTAATTAAAATGTTTTGGCCAATCATGTTGCAGGGGGCAAAATCTGGTCGTCGTTGCTGGGAAATTTGAAGTCTAAATTTTTTCCCGTTCCGATTGGCCAAAATACTGTAATTATTTATTCGATAATTATTCCGAATTTCGAAAAATGGTGCGTACCTTTTTTTCTCGAGTTTCCACCCCCTACCACCGAATGAAGCCGAAGGAGATAGAAAATAAATAAAATATATAGTAATTCTAACTATATCGCTTTAGTTAAACATGGCACCAATCATATATTTTTAGATCCATTGTTGTTCCAATAACGAGTTTCACGATCGAGTCGACTCGAGATGGAATAATTCGTGCCTTCATTTTTCCTCGATGCACCAGTCCAGAGGCTACCGGGTAGCTTCATCGCATTTGAATAAATGTGTGAAACAGCAGAAGCGTGGAAATTGCAATATAAATTGCAATTTAGTTGAATTTCTTGCAGCGTCATAAGTATATATCTGCGGAGCAACAAATAATCCTTTCCAATTTACATGGAGATGATGATTCCTGGCTGGACCGTAATGTAACCCAGATATTTACATGTACACACACACACACACTTACGTTTCGTACGGCTGGGTTGCACGCATCTCGGTTGCATGTGTGCATGAATATCGTATGGGTGTATGCAAGTGTCCCCACTGTAGCAATTTCGTTGCAAGCCAGACCGTCATTAAAGTACACGTTATTAACGTCAAACGCCACGTGTAGATTGCATGCATAGTGTTACTAGTATGTATATTATATGTATGTACATAACACATAGAGCCAAAACCCATCCTCCTAATACAGATATGAACTATACGAAGTATCTCGTATGCAGTATTCCAATTCCCGACTAACAAAGAAATGTTTGTTACATTGACGTTAATTTAAATTTCAAAGGAGAGGCAGAATAAATACAGCCGCAGCAATATTGATACATCAAGATAACTAATTTGCCAGCGAAAAAAAAAAAAAGAAGAAGAAGCCGTTTGAAACGTTGCATCAGAGTGGATGTGAATGCGTCGTTCTGTTGCCGCAAGAAAAATGCCAAACAACCTCTGACTGTGGTAAACGCTGCCGAGAATTTTCATTAGAATTTGATTAGCGCTGGACGAAGACGGGGAAGGCGTGGTTTTAATGGGATCTCTATAATATAACATCATGTAATATAAGAAAATGCAGTGGATGCGGTGAAAGTTCTTAACATACATAAGAACGCGTGTACGCCGTGCAGCATAAAGCACAAGTCGTGTGTAAATAACTTTTCAAAGGGAGGTGCAACCGAGAGTGCAAAAGCTAATCGTGAGACTGGCATTAGCGATGAAAGTACGAGTCATTAATCACGCAGAAGTAGGCGGATGATGATCATTTCGACCGTTTAATTACATGAGAAAGGAAGAAATGCACTTTGCTTACTTGTTTATTCCATTACCAAGTTCTTTCTTCACTTGCTCGTATAATTCATTATTGAGATATGCCACTCCGCCATTATAACCCGCTGTAACATTAATGAAACGAACAGAGGAGGCGAAGCGAAAAGGTATCCGTCGTATTCCTTCATTCGCGATTGTATATAGCGTGGCAACTTTCGAAATTGTGAGTTTTAATTGTCAAAATATCACCGTTAGGGAAAGAGCGCCTAAAAAAAAAGAGTGCAATTTACAAATTTTTTTTTGGTTCACCATTTAAGTTTATCAAGGTGGCTTTTTTTCTATTGAATTCTAATGAATCTTTCGAAAATTGTAGTTTCATTGATATTTTTTAAATTCACAGAGAAAATTTTTATATTAATAACAGTGAATTGATAAAATTTGTAATGTCGCTAAAGATAGTACAATACAATTTTTGCCGCAATTTGCAAAACCTTGAGAAGACACTTATTGATGATATATTGACCATCGATATCCAGTAATCAATAAATAATTCGGCGATTATTGCGAAATGTCGAAAAAATTAATAAATCATCGGTAATTGGTAGTTTCCATATTGGCATTAAAAAACAAATACGTATTTGTCTAATTTACAGCGTTAATTGTGACCACCCTATTTCATCCAACTTTCTCTTGCTGGGTATATTTCACCCGGTAGCGATCACTTACGTCGGAAAATGCTAAGAAAAAGTAAGATGGGGGAGAAAAATTGGCACGGATTTATCTGCATACAAAGGATATGTCATAAGGTAAAAAAATAAAAGAATAAATCTGCAAAGGGGATTGAAAGAGGGACTGCCATAAACAGGGATAGTGGATAAAATACGTTTGAGGACCCTAATCGTGTGCAAGTCTTTCGGTCTTTATGTATGCGGTGTAACAGAGCTATAAGTTCCCCGCAGTTCTTGAACCACCCTCTAGGGTTTTACCACCCTGGACAATGAAACGCACGAGGTGGAACGTGTCCGAACGTGTGCGTCTCTTTGTCATAGGGTTCCAATTCAATAGCCAGAGGGATGTGTTGTGTAGTAACGTGCCTCTTTTCCATCCTTTTCTTCGTCTACTTCGTCTTTTTTAAGGTGGGACGGTTTGGTGTATACGTGGCTGCAATTACACGTATCTTCCTCTTGTCGTCTTGGAAGCACCAAGCTACCAAGGAGGAGACGTGGGAATTTTGGCAGGTGATCCTCCACAGAACTTTGCTATACGTGTACACGTGTATGTATATATATATATATATATATAGACTTCTTAAGACGGGACCTTAAGTTTCGGGCCCTTCTTCGAAACCTTCACTAAGGAAATACAGATATACTGTATACATAGAAGCTTTTGCAGACACGTAACGACCTAGGTAGCTACGTATACGCCAGATGCCAATTTACGACAGCCGTGTTTCTGTTCATGACGATCAATGGGATTTGCGAATAATCATTCGTGCGGAAATTGCCGTATGTTCCTTGACGCAAAAATTCGAAATAAATGAAACTTTATTTCAAAAGTTACGAACAACGAAGGAAATCGTGTTCTGCTACGCTGAAGTCCCTCCGCAGAGGTTTGAAATTTCTGCAGGAATTCGTATCCGCTTGAAAGTGACACTTGGCCAAAGTCTGGGGTCAGGCGAAATATGATTCCGAGCCGGTCACATACCGAAGTTGTCTTTCCGCTACGAAATTAGTTACTACGTTTTGGTTGCTATTCAAAAGTTCAGCTACAAATTTGGCGAGGATGGACAAAATGGTGAAAATCTTTCCGAATCTCGAGAAATCGGTAACAATTTCGGATTTTGTTTTCTTACCGATCGTATTCTTCCTGTTTCTATACAATTTTGTTAGAAACAATATAACCATTTGCAAATATAAAAATTAGTACCACTCAAAATTGATCCAAATAAGGGCAATTGATCTAATTCGATTCCTGGTCAAATTAGGAATCGTTTTTAATGTATTAAAATGTCCCTAAAATTTCGAAAATGAAAATTTTTTTCCTCTTATTGTAACGATATATTACGTGATAAAAAAAATATTAACTTCCAAATTAAAATATTAACCCATTAAAAAATTACATTTTCCTGCAAAAAGTGAAAAAATGTGACGCAATTACGTATTTACCGACACAAAAAATGACGCTAAGATTTTTGGGCTCGTACGAAACTTCAGCCTTGCGAAATGAAATCGTGTGAATAAAATATAACAATATTAAAATGTTGGCACATTATAATTCGGTCGCACTCGTCTCGTCGTTCTAATTTACGTAAAATTACACCGTGCAGCACGCTCGTTGAAAATAATTTCCCTGGAGTGGTCCCTTTCTGCAAAAGATGACTTTTGAAAAATTAAGCGCATAGCCAAAGTGTGATAATCTTCATTTATCGTTGCAAGTAGGATGTAGAGGGTCGTTGATTGGTAGACTATCGTGTGACAGATATAAAGTGTGGGCAATAAATGACCATTACTTTACAACCCACTTCCTTGTATGTGCTTCCATCAATCTACCAATCACGGGATGAAGTTTTGAAATTAATCTCCGAAACAACATTTTTGCCCCGCGATGAAAATTTCTCGACCCGCTAGGAAATACAGCGCACGGCGTTGTTGATAACAGGAGAATTCGTATCCATTCTTTCTCTCTCTTTTTGAAAGTAAATATAAACGCTACTCAAATACAGACGTATAAGATCCCAAATGGAATCCATGATGATTTTCCTCCGTTTTTCTGAAAGAGAAAAGAATGGGAATGGAACTTATGATATTCTCTGTTGGCGACAACTTGACAGGGGTTTGACAAGAATATCATTGTGTTCAAATTGAATGCGTTGCAAAACAAAAAAAAAAGATGAAATAAGATAGAAGAAATACTAGCAGTAAATGCAATAGCAAAGGAGGAAGAAATTACTGCAATAGTGAGAGCAAGAGGGAGACAAGAACCAGCAGGAGTTTTTGTCTCTCTTATGTTGTTGCAGACAGAAGTCGTCTCCACCTTTATGTCTACGAGAGATAGTAGTAATATATGTTTGAAAAATGTAAGGTTAAAAGTGAAAAAGGATTGTTGTTGTTACTCCGACTGCTTTTAAAATTCCATCTATTTTCTACCTGAGAGTGGTTCCTTCACGTTTCGTGTGTATTCTATTCGAATCCTATATTTTACCTGAGGTGTATATATACGTATACACACACCACTCTAATCGTAATTTGGAAACGAGGGGGATAATGGAACTTTCCATGGATTCTCCTGCGAGCTTTACCGGCTAAACACACCCTAAAACAACATACGACGATGTGCAATTTTCCATGGAAATACCAAACCGGAAAATACACGACGCGGTATTATACAATTTATTTGAGAATTTCGCGAAAGGGTTAAACCCACCCGATGGATTACTATGGATTCTACTTACAATCAAATAGGTGGGTATTCCTAAATTTGCATTATTGCGATGCTGAGGGAGATGTAAAAGGATGGAAGCCCAAGAAGGGGTTGATTTTTTTTTTTTAGAGGGATTGAGATTTGCATGATTATTTCGCCCCGGAATTGTAAACTAATACCTAAGAATCGAGTCGCAATGGTTTTCGATTCTAAACTTCGATATTTAATGGTAGAGGAACGCAGATATTTGGGATCGACACGAAGCGATAACTGTCAGGGCAATGAAGTGATGCACACTGTTGCAGATTTCGAGTAACAGTTGGAGCGGACAGAACTTTGTTGCGAATTCTCTGAAAAGTGAGAGACCGCCGAATTAGCGAAATCAATGTTTCGCAAGTTTGCCACTTTCGCAAGAAATTGTCACCGCAATGGTTTATCGGCACGATGCAATTTGGAAACATATGGCACGCGTTTGTACAATTTCTACATGGCGAAGCTAATTCAATTGAAGGAAATTCATTTGCGAATTGTCGCTACCGTGAAATTCGAACCTTCGAAAAATACAGTGGGAAGTCGAAGTTGCAGAGGTATGTGGAAAATTTGGTGTATATAAATGTAGATACACGATATGTAAGAAAAAAAAAACTTAAGTAGTTTATAATTAATTGTATGCAAAGTAGAAACTTTGCGTAAGGCTTCCACGCGCAGGAAGTTACAAAGACTCGGGCATCCTATGAAACTTGAAACGTCAGAAAAGGAGAATTTTCAAGTGATTTGTTTTATTAGTCGCTTTTTCTTTGGCTCTTATGCGAGGAGAAATCAATGAATTGTACAGGTGCGATATAAAATGGGTTGAATCGATTCCGGAAGTTTTATGGTACCTGTGGCGTTATAAAATATAAAAGTCACACCTTTTGTAATGACTCGTTGGAACTGCCACTCATGTCTCGTCGATTAAGACTAGTTTTCATGACACGTGGTGGCATTTTCAATCGTACGATCGAATGGTAATAAGGATAATGACCAGTATGGTAACTTTTGCGTGTATTTAAATGGCGAAACATTGTTATACGGGAAAATATCTTGGATAGATCCTACCGTGTATGCATACGGTATGTATATGCGACACATATACAGTGACGGATATTGATTATAAATTGAAACGAATAAATAAACTTCGATGACTTGCATGTTACTCGAGACGATCGTTATCGTTAAGATTGTCAAAATGAATAAATCCACAAGTACAACGGTTATTATTCTACAGTTGTGAGGGTGAATAATAAAAAATTGTTTTTCGATTTTTTTCCATTATCACTTCAACTTAAAGATATTCAATTTGTTTGTCTAAAAAAAGAAATTTGTAGGGTTTGAAAAATGGCTGCGAACTGTAGAAAAAAAAATGGCCTTTATTTCGAAACTTAATGATTTTTTATTGTTCTCAAATTCACGCGCTTTGAACAAAACTTGATTTTTTCACAACTTTGTTAGGAATTTATGGAAAAAACTTTTTTCGAATTTTTATTTCTAAAAAAAACCATTAAAATTTTCTAGGAGACGGCTAGTGCCACGAATTTTTACAGAATTTTCGCTTCAGTTTAAATATTCAAAAATCTCGCGGGACACCAGGGACCCCGTGTTGACAGTCATAGATTTCAAAAATAAAAGTAAAACTTGAAAATTATTAATTCTTCAATAGAAATATTGCAACTATTACAAAGAAAATATTTATATTGAAAATAAATGAAATATACGGAACCGTTAATATTCATTTAATTTCCCGTGTTTGTTGAGTAAAGTTCCAAGATTTGGAAGATATGTGCAGCAATGGAGTTTTCTGCAATCTTCCAGTTCTTTCAACCGCAAAAGCTCATACGAAAATACTGAAAAAGTGAGATTACCCACCTTGAAACTTTTCCTACGAGGACTCGCATTAAACGAGATTCATACATTTTTTTATCAAATCTCCTACCCCAGAAATAATACATAAGAACGGAGAAGGTAAGTAGCAGATTATGTTAATTTGGATTTAATATGACGCTGAAATTCGACACGATCTGTAGTAGAAATTTCGTTGGCAGTGTCCTTCGTGTTCATATCAAATTTTTCTCAAATTCTCAACTTTCCAGTGTCCGATTAATTCCAGTAGCAGGGATCTGGGACACTCTGGCACTCTTACGATTATTTCATTGCATGAATTATGATTGAGGCAAAATAAAAATTCGAACGATATTAGACGCGATCCCGCCAATGCACCCATTTTTTCGAATGCATGAATTTACAAACCGATTATTATATAAATTATTAGTTATAAATCAAACCCAGCATCAGTGCTCGTAAAAATGCTGGTGCGTCGAATGTAAAAGTTTGAGATTAAGAGCCACTGTTTTGGGTGTGTGTGTCTGTGTGTCTGTGTGTGTGTGTGTTGTTAAAAAGATAAATAAAAAAAAATTATGGATATGGAGTGTCACTGGTTGGAACAGACTACCGTGTTACACCCAAGCATTAATGCTTGCCATCGAAGAACAGGATCTCTCGAGGAGGAAGAGAGAAAGGAAGAGGGGTAGGTAAACTTGAAATTCCGAGAGGTTTGAAAAGGGTCCTCTTCTTCTTTTACTCCTCCTCGACATCACATTTACCTCGCTTCTGTTTGTCAGTGACGTCAGTTCAGTACCTGCTCGAAAAGTAGAAAGCAATCACTATTGGATGTATATAAGAGGTGTGTTAGCTAGAAATTCTAAAAGATTTCTTAGAAACCTCGATTCTAAAAAGAGAAAAAGAAGAAGAACAGGTTTTCCAAGCAAGGATACAGGTCGTCTTCTTTGGGCACTGCCAAAAGAAACGATTTGTTGTTGTTCTTAATCTCTCCTGGATCTCCTACTTGTCAGTCAACGACAGCCAAACAAAGTGTCCCTTTTTTTTTTTTAGATTTTCGGGAGGAAAAATAATGGATTTGATAGATTCTCGAATTTTGCATCCATAAAAAAATGTATCCATTTATCACGATTTAGACAGTATCATCAGCATTTTTCTGTCTTTTTTCCTTTAATCCATTTATTTACAATTCAAATTTTTACTTTCAATGCAGTCGTGATATTTCTGCTTGGACGATCTCTTCATTTATCTTCCGAAAATAACACAACAGACACAGAACAATTTTCATACACGCAGACGTTGAATTAGGTTCCGTGATTTATCGCCGATCGTTTTTAAACGTTATTTTTCTTTTGCACAACAATTATATATCACGGTGTTTGTTATTCTCGCGCGAAACAGTCATTCGCGGAGTGAAATGTAGCATTTTTCAGACAATTCGTATGATTTAGAGAAGCTCTGCTTGAATCTGTGGCCTGCCGGAAGTGCGTAATTAATTTCTAAAGCGATCGCTTAAATTTTCTCTATGAAACGGCCGAACTATATATTATCGCCGTATAATGAAAATAATTATGACAGCGGCCAAAAAAATACGGCTTATAAGATAAATATATCATAGATGGCTATTATTATTATTATTATTACCATCAAAGCAGAAATAATAAATATCAGAGAACAGGCGACGTCCGTTACTACTTGAATTTTCGTTTTGAAAAATTGGGATGTTAGAAAACAGAAAATTAAGATTTTGTTTCACTGAAGAATATCAGAAACTTTTCTCGAGTTTCAAATTTCTTTAAGCAAACGTATCATTTGAATTGTAGAATCTAATATTATTATTCTTTTTTTTTCAATTTCTTTCCAAATATTGAACATTCCTCGGAAATAAATTCTTACAATGATATAATTTTACAATCATTTTTCAAAAAAAATATTTTTACAATAAATTTATACTTCCTTGGAAATAAATTAGTTCGATAAAATTAACTTCGAAAATAACATCCTCCGAAATATTATCAAAACGTTTTCGGACCGCTTATTTTATTTTTTCAAATTTTTTTCCTGTTTCACCAAGACGAAATTTATTTTTACGACCTTGCAGGCGCATTTTCTTTAACAAATTTACATACTTCCAAAATATTGTTATCTCTTGACAGTTATACCTAAGACACCACCTCGGCCTCCTCACAATTTTGCATTTGATTTTGGGTTCGACCCAATCAGGCTCCGAGTGGAAGATCGATCTTACTATTATGGACACCCAAAAATACTAATATCATCCATAAGAGAAGTATCCGATGTAATCTGACTCCTCCTGCATCTGCTTACACCCCAAGAGTGCTACTGAAAAATAATTTACGTCCCCTGGAACTACCTTCCCAAACCATGGGACTGCATTTGTGCTCCAAAGTGTTCCTCCCAAATTACATCCGAATATAATGTCCGCAATAAAACGGGACTTTTTAGATAAAAAGAGGCTGTTTGGAAGATTAACAAAAGAGCTCCCCGTATCTCGCCTTTTCCATCCCACTTCTCCTTTTGGACGTTAACTCATCCTCCAGTGGTAGGCTTCTTCTACGATAGTCCTTAACTGGTTTCCTTATGGTGGTCGAACCGTTACTCGCTGTCTACTATACTGTGGTTATTTAACAGCAGCGAGGCAAGGAGTGACGAGCGCATGTGTGTGCATGTTAAAGAAAAGCTGAAGAAAACACAAGCAAAAGGGAAAATAAGGAAAGGGAGTTCTCTCTTATAGCCCACCTACTTTCAAGTTATATCCCGTTCTGCGATATATATATATATATATATATGTACCCCTTGCATTTAACTTTTACGTATAGTGCAGCTACACATAAAGCTGCTACTGATGCTCCGCAGCCACTGCCGCCGTTGCTACTGCAACCCAGTATCCACTATATTCTTGCCACTGAAAATTGTACACTATAATCAACAGTACTTGAGACTCGAGCATTAGTGCTAATTTAAAGTAATCTTAGAAACCCGTCAGTGCTACTATTAAATACTTTTTTTTTCCTTTATGCGCTCTTTCTTCCCCTTTCTACCCCTCTTATTTTCATAGGAGGAAAAACAATTATCTTGATGTATGTCATTTATGAAGCTCATACATTGTTTTATTATAATAATTGTCTTCAAGTGGAAGAGACCTACGTGATAGACGTTTATATCACGTGCGCTCTCTCTCCGTAGGGACAACACACACTCTCTCTCTCTCTCTCTCTCTTATATTCCTTCTCCTTTTAATGTGCATTATATCTATACCTGTGTGCATGTGCACTGTCAGCCATTAAACCAAATTGAAGTGTTCATCTGCTGACATTACTTTTCCTTTTCTAATACAATTATTTATACCAATTACTGACTTTCATTCCTCGAATTTCCGCGCACTCACACACGCGAAGGTACACGCACACGTGCACGAGAGCCACTTTTTTCACGTTCCAACAGTTAATTTCTAATGAAATTATAATTGCGGTTGCTGCCAAAGAAGGTTATTACGCTGTTAGGCATAAAAAGAAAATTGTAAATCAGTTGTTTCTTTTTTTTCTTTGTCGTCTTATACCACAGCGATGGACTTTCTTTATTTAACTTTTGCTCGCTTTAATCCTTTTGAAAATACCTCGCGATTAAATGAAAAAGTTTGCCGAGTTTTGCTTCTCCTTTTCTCGAAATATATTTCAAATTATACAATTAATTAAGCAAAGTGGAGACGAGTCTTTTCCCCGCTTTTTTTCTTCCTCCTCTTTTTTTTTTTTTATCATACCAATTGCTCTTCGTGTACTTCGAAAAAGAAAAGGTAGCAATTAGCGAGAATAAATTTTCCCCGTAATTTTTCATTTTTTCCATCCATACTTTTAATTAAATTCCCGGCATTCTACTTTTCCTTCTACGAAATAGACGCGCGAGTATCAAACGCGGTGTCTAGCGGAAACAATGGTTGATTAAACGTAAGTGGTTATTGTTCGACAAATAAAATTAAAAAAAAACAAAAAAGTAATGTCGGCAATATTTTTTATTGTTACGTCACTCCTGCATGCGGCGCGTTGTAAACCCGTGGCTGTCTTTCTTTTCCAATAACTTCTTGCTTCGCATTTAGATTTCTGCACCGTGCATATAATGTGTATCATTCATATTCATGCCGGGTGTAGTACGTATATATTATATGCAGTGTTAAACTGAAGATAGTAATATATATATTTATATACGTGTAAGTCTTACATATATATATATATATATATATATATATATACGCGAAATACGTACACGCGCGGTTAATGTACACGAGTGCTCTCGGATATTTACATGTAGACACGTGTGCAACGTATGAACGTTTCTATAAATGTACTTGGAGTATATCTCGCTGAATACAAGAGCACTTGGCGAAATAGACATCATTGAAATTCATGATTTAAATTCACTATGTCTAGGCGAGAATGAAAAGATTGTGAAACTATTTTCTAACATCTACACGCTGATATATTTATTTGTAAACACGTTCCGTGGAAGAAAGGAGTTGTTTTTCACGTCCCCTCCCACCGCCAGCATACCAAAACTATTTGCAGAGGCCATTGTTTTTGGTAATACCACTAATTTCTAATCGGCACCGTTACAACGGAATTGGGACGTTGCCCAATAAAGTGATATATCGTCCGTAAGGCGGCCGATGGATTCGATTTTTCTATTTTTTTTTTTTTTTTCAAGTTACGTTATCGTTCCATTCGGCAATACCTCATTTTTATTTGACAATCCGTGCGATAAATCGTAGTTTTGCGATACCCAAGTGGAGCAATATTTATACAAGCGAAGACAAGCATAGGGACAAACAAGCCATGACCTGGACTCCGGCTAGGGAGCTTCGTTTTTTCCCGTTGGAGCTCGATGCTAATTTTCCAGAAAATCATAAACCCCCTGGAAATTATAGTTCCCCTCAGCTAAAAAAATAGTTATTTTGTTCACAAGTGGAAATTATAGTTGTGGCGACTAGAGTTTACTGCGGTGTGATTACGCTTAGTTTCAGTTAGCTGGAAATGGGGCAGCCGATATGCAAAAAATTTATTTGTCTTTTAATAATTATTATTAAGCATGGGTAGGTTTTTTTTTGGTTTTCCCCATACCATTAATCTTACCGTGAAAGGAGTCCTCTTGTTTGGGTAGTGTATAAAAAAAGTAACATAATCAATTCCCCGGCTGATCTGTTCAATATCTTTTCGAATCCACTCAAGTGGAATCTTAGGATTAGCGTTTTGGTTCTTAGGACCTACAAGGTACCTGTTTTATAATTTATATATATATATATATAGTATTTTTTTTGTGCACGTTAATTTTGTAAATTATTTGTGAAAATGATTATTTTATAGTTCGAGCGCAAAAAAATTAAAACGAGCAATTATTTATTACAAGGATGATCCAAAAGTAATTTTGTTTTATTGCCATAAAAGGGATTACCCAAAATCCAATAACTCTCCAAACAATTTTTACTATTATGCAATGCTATAAAAAATATCGATGAGAATTTCAAAACAGGAAACATGTTTTTGTGCAAATGCGATTTTTTTCAGTGTGTACAAGCCTTTGGTTACTTTAATTGAGTTTTCATTGCTGCCGTTAAATTGATGGCAATAATTTGCACAGAGTGGGGCCAGATAATATGGGCCTCGGATTGGGGCAACGGATAATAATTGAATACATTCGGTTTAAACGTCAGGGCCACTGTTGACCCTTCCTATGATACGAGCGACATTGTTAGGACAATTATTAGACAGCAGAATTCAATCTGCAGCTAATGTACCGGCATCCCAGCCAGTTTGTTACCGAAGCAGATATTTGTAACGAGCGTTAACATATGTACCGACGAGTGAGTAACTGCGAAAAGTTACAGTAAATAGGTCGCGGGTGAAATTTAATGTCGATAGATTCAAATAAAAAAATAGAAGTGTCGATAAATTTACTCCCCCTTTTCCTTTTCATTTTACCATAATTGTCATTGCGAGACGAATTCACCAGCAATTCTGGTTAATATTAATATATTAATATTAATAGCATTTCCAATTTTATTTATTCATATTTAATAATACCCAAATGCAAATGATCGGACGTTTAATTATTCCTTTCCATGTCTGGATTTTTTTGAAAATAATTTTTGTAACACGAGGATCGTGTACTCCTCGACTTTCCACCCCGAGTCTCTTTTTTGCGTCCACGTAAGGTCCAAAAATGAAGATGACTCTGCAAGAATTCCAAATTTCGCCAATTCCAAAATTTAATTTGAACATATTCCGATTTTAATAAAAAATTTCTTTATTTTTTCCACGCCTCGACTTTGCAACCACGAGCCTATATTTTCCGTCCGCGCAACGTCCGAAAATGCTGATGACGCTGCAAGAATTCCAAATTGCACCAATGCCAAAATCTAATTTTAATATGTTCCTATTTTGATTGTTTATTGTTTCATTTTTAAACACGACCAATGAAAACAAGTAAGAATAGCAACAGCCTCGAATGAACTCCTGTTGGATTGATTTTAACTGCTTCACTGTTACCGGGTGAAATGCACAGAAGTAGTTAACAGAACAGAAACAGAGGGAGCAAAGAGAGGAAGAGAGAGAGAGAGAGAGAGGAATTAAAATCAATGTTTGAAGTAATCAATATACATTTCGCCAATTATTTATTACTCATCATTTTATAGACCAGTGGTATTGCGGTTTTAATATGACAACCTGTTTGCGCTATTTTTAAAATCGTTACTAACTCACTTTAATCGAATCTTCCCGGTCGATGAATATTGCATGAAGGATATCAATGCATAATTCGATGAATAATAGAGAACCGAGTTCTTAATGTGCAAGAACGCGAATTCTCGCTTGCATTTTCACCAATTGTCTGCTAGTTTGGGATCGAAAAAAGCACGATACGTCTCCAAATATCCGTCGAACAGCTTTTGAATGGTTCTCGAAGATTCTTAAAACCCTGACACATAAGTTGATTTGAATAAAAAAAGTAACAGATCTGATTTAAATCAAATTAATCCGATCGTTTTAATGTTTCGAGTACAGTCGATGCAGCAGATTCACTTCCGATTTCTCCGGGAGGAGTAACTGCACGGTCTCGTAAAACCTCCCTCCTGGAATACGAAATCTTCGACAATCGGACTTCGGAGGAATACGAGGGAATGACGAAATCAGTGAATTTTGCGGTAAATACTATTTCTGTAGGTTTAAAAATGGAAATGTATTTAATGTAAATACGTAATTCGTTGTTCAAGACTGTACTTCTCTCTTGGCTGTTTATGATTCTCGATAATGCAGTCTCCAAGTAAAAGAGAGATGGAAGAAAACTCGTTCCTCGTTTGCAGACCCGGTTTTAGTAGATGAAAGAAGTTAAAGGTGGTTTGAAGGGAACAGAAAGAGAAAAAGCAGAGAAGGAGAAAGAAAATACTCTTCAAGAGTATAAAGCCTTCAGGCTCGTGTCATCAGATTTGAGTTGACTTCAACTTTAGTGACTAATTAAAAAACTGTGGATGAACGTAGTTTGTGCAAATCTCGCTATAGTAGGTGCATTCTGCAGTTTTCGTAAACATTTTGGAATTGGTTCTCGCTTTTTCATTTATTTTAGAATTAATTTTACCCCTTCTCGCCAGGAAACGATTTTAATGCGGGTAAAATATAAATTAGAATTCGTAATTTATTGGTTATCATTTTTACAACTTATAATTTATTATTTATATTTTTAGTCTTCTCTGTACCGAGTTTGCACTTTTTATATTATTTTCCAATTACTAATTTTCTAAAATACATAAATAATATTTTGCGTTTTTAGGAGGATTATCCTAAAACTTTTTAATAAATAACTCTATTTATACATTATTTTAGAAAATCAGCAAATTTTTAAATATTCTTCCTTTCTCACAGCAAAAATTTGTTTACCTCTTGGCGAACCAGGTAATTAACAGTCACGCCCTGAACCACGTGGGATTAAATTTACCCTGAACACCAACAAGCCTATCCATCTAGGTACAAATAAAGCGTTTGAATAGAAATACACTTTAAATGGTGTTTCATGGCTTTTGCAAGATGGATGGAACAAACATTTCATTGTAAAGAAGCGCGAATTGTTAAAATTAACAATTTTTCCTGTTAAACTTTGGTTAAATTGCTTCCTCGAAATTTATCAGTGGAAATTGAAAGTTTCCTAATCAGTTTTCTAATCTCGAAAGAGATCTGTGTAAATCTAGAAAATTGTTGCACCTCAAATTTACTAGAAAGTTAGTTCCCCGAGGAAATAACATTTTTAATGCTTTTCATTCCCAACTTTAATCTTTACCACCTCGAGATTCGAAACAAAATTCGAAACCAACCAACACAAGTATAGAATACTGACATTTTGATGCTGCGATCATGATTGAAATATGGTACCATTTTTTAAATAAGGGTATGGACGACTAAATTTCACGGTTACAATTTTCTACCTTAGTTCTATTTACACTAAATTTCATGATTTTTTTCCTCTATAATCCTTTCACTGAAATTGACAGTATTTTATTTGTTGCCCGTTGCAGTCCGCACCGTACCCTCTAAAATAGTCAGTTTGATGTCATGTCCATCTCCTAGACTGCTGCGAGTTTTTTCAAACCGAAAGGTTCGCTTTCGAAACGATGACGTAGGCAGGATGAAATTAACAATCTTTTGACCGTCGCCGAGAATAAAGGCTTCTCCTCTTTTGAAACACTTTTTGTCCCGAATAATTAGTGCAACCTAAATTCTCCACTTGTAACACATAATAGGCGAAGTGTTGTTGCCAAACGGAAGCAAAAAAAGGCTCCCATCCACTTCCCTCTCGTCGAATTAATTCCCATTCGTCACTCTTACGATTCCGTGTTTAAGAAAATTTGAAATTCATTTAACTCCCGTCTCATGCAAATGAATATGGAATTAAGGAAATTGGGCAAACGTATAATTTTACGACGTGTTTGCAAAACGTTATTTCCATATAATTTTTATGTCCTTGTCTGCATTTCGGCCTCAGCTTTATACGACAATTTGCCACGCAGACGTGAACGGTACCTACGTGGAAGAAAAATGTCAAAAGAGAACTTGAGTTAACGTCAAACTTTTCACTTTTTTTTTTCTTTCCCCTTTGTTACATTTCACATAACGTATATAATAATACACAGCATTTTGATTTGCGTCACTTGTCATATCCAACTCGTTTCTCCTTCTCTCCATTTTCGTCCCTTTTTTTTTTTCATTTCCATTATGCACCCTATAGGTATTAATAGATATTAATTCGACTCTCCCTTAGGTCCCCTGTTCTCCCTCTCCCCTTTTACCTGTGGAAAGGTGTCCTTTGGCTGCTTTGGTGAACAGTAATATTACAGTGGAAGTTTACAGGGCCTAAAAAAAAAAAAGAGAGAAAAGTATATAGAAGCAAGAGAGACCAGTTTCCTTTTCCCCACTTCTTCTTATACGTATTCTTCTTCTTCTTCTTTCTTCTGCTGAAGTTTTTTCATTTTGTTCAGTCTTCGTCTCGGTTGTGTCCCACTTGTAAGAAGGCCGAAGAAGTATATGTGCGTTTTGTGTCGTATGTTGTATATATTGTACGTCCCTCCACCTTCTCTGCCTTCCATCTATAAGAAGCCCTCAGTCACGTAGGCCTTTTTGCTTGACATCAAGACCCTTCCGTTTTCGTCCGAAGGGCCTTGACGTCAGAAACTTGGGACCGTCCGGTGACATGCAATCTTAGATAGAACTCGAAGACCCTTTTTTTCCGCCTTTTTGTGGAAAAAAAAAAAGAAGAAGGAAATCACACTCTCCCGAAATTCTCTGAAACCAACCCTTGTCATTTTATGGGAGACGTCTCATGCTCATCAAAATTTGGTGCAACAGAAGGGATTGAAAGGAGGAATTAAATCGGGGGTTTGCTTTTTGTTACCTTTTGCTGATAGACCCTACCGGTCCGGAGCTAGACTCCTTTTATTTTCCAACTTCGCCGATTTAACATACCTCGCCGTGGAAGATCGGACGTATTTCCTCGGCCCCATTTCCTTTTTTATGATTGCACAAAAAAAAAGGGATATAAAAGTAACAGCCCGCTGTCAATAGTTTATAGGAAACGAAGAAAGCTAATTCCCTTGCCATTATAAATATGCTGATCCTTTTACAACCGAGTATTTCTTTTTTTTTTCCTTTATTTTATTTTATTGCTCCTTAGATGACTATCTTTATCGCCTTCTCTGTTTTCTCAAGCATCATATTTTTTTTCACCGCTACAACTATTTTGTTTCCACTTGGGCGTGTTGCTTTTAGAATGATGCAACAGTAAAATAAATTTACAGCAACATAAGAAGTGGAAGCAATCGTATTTTTCAGTAACAGCGTCTTTCAGCGGATAAAAGGTGAAACTTCACGAAAATACGTTTCGTCGTTTGCTCGTTTTGCGGGGGAAAAAAAAAAGAGAGAAGGAGGAAGAAGAAAATGTATTCTCATTCGATTTGTTTACAATCTCTAAGTGCGGTATAATAGCAGGATGAAATCCGATCCTTAAGATGCCTCGCTCGTTTGTGTCGAAACCGTTAATTCATAAAAATTCGAGATATTGAACAGAGTTTCGATGATGCGTCAACGGTCATTAAAATTCAAGGATATAAGCGACTTACAATTTTTTTGTAACACATTAACATAAAGAAAAAAATACATACGTAACAAGTGGAGGAGATACGTGGAGGTACTCGGAGGAAAACGACGATATAGCTATTATTTCACAATATTCCTCCGAATGGGTTTTTTATTACACTGCATTTTTGCTATTTTCGGCTGCGAAAATAGCAGAAATTACGCAATTATTACTGCAAGGCAGTTTGGGGGGCAATCAGTATGAAATGGCTGCCAGCTGATTGCTTAAATTGGAGTAGTTGCTTGAAAAAAAATGTACAGCTGATCTTCAAAATGTTCCTCCGATTTCTTTTTTTTATTACACTGCATTTTTGCTATTTTCGACTGTGAAAATAACAAAAATGATGTAATTAGTATCGCAAAGCATTTTGGGGGGTAATTAGTATGAAATGACTACCAGGTGACTGATTAAATTGGAATAGTCATTTGAAAAAAAAAATTCACAGCTGATCTTCAAAATATTTTTCCGAATGCTTATTTTTTTATTTCGCCACAGTTTTGCTATTTTCGACTGCGAGAGTATTTTTCACGAGGTGTATCGCAAGAATGATTTATGTTATAACATAAATGCAAATGGTGTTTGCAGTAGCGCATTATTATACTGTGTACACATGTATGCGTGTACTTGGATATGCAGCAATAATACATCACTACATTAATGGCATCAAAACGGGTATCGCAGGCATTTTCAGCGTCCAAGAAGTATTTACACATGCCTTGATCGATGTCCAAAATACATTTACTCGTGGTATTACACCGAGGAATTATATCTACCCGATGTTCCTTTCTGCAGATAATTTCTGCGCAACTTTTCTTTCCTTACACGGTGTAAGAAGAAGCGAGCGCTAATTTCGGTCCCTTATAAGTCGCTCGTATGTCTTCACCATGAAAAATACATCCAGCGGATGCAAAAAAAAAAAGCGTTTGTTTTTCTACGACGATGAATCGCACTACAATTTGTAATATCTTTAATGGGGTGAAGGAAATTCGCGTTAAATCGTGGATGAACGGGCGTTCGTTTTGGATATCGACGATTTCAATATTTCGTTTTACGGGCTGTAGATGAATAAAGGGGCATACATATTTTACGTGATAATCGAAATTGGATTACCCGAGTAATTATTTGCGAGGAAATTCCACTAAAATTTATTATCCCTAATGGATGAAGAAATTTTATATCCGATCGTCAATAAACCGGCATCAATTTTGAATATTGATGATTTCGGTATTTAACTCCGTCAAGTGTAAATGGATAATGAGGTATATATTTTTTGTAATATGTAAAATTCAAAGCTGAATAATACAAGTAATCATTTATCTCACGAATTATTGATACATTACCTTTTAATAACTTAAAAAATATATATATAAATTATTATCAATGAATTGGCGTCCATTTTGAATATTAATGATTTCAGCATTTATTTCTATGGGGTGTAAAGCAATAGAAGTACACTCTTTTTTTAGTAACAACCAAAATAATAACAATATTAGTAATAATAATAAAAATACTATGAATTGATGTGATAATAATTTGTAATATATTTGATTCTAAAAAAAAAAAAAACCACTGGGCGTCGTACCGCGTTTTTGTATTTATCGCGTAAGAAAAATTTGGCATAGGAACTTTTAATGACGCCGAAGCGAAGTAAAATGTGCTCTATCGCACAATAAATTTGTCGAAAATAATGTATACGTCACGCGTTTACTGCGCTCGGAGATAAGGAACATTATCTCTCCTTCTCGATATGAAACTAAAAAGTTTCGCGCAAACGTTCGTGTGAATATAAATTCTTAAACGCGAGGAATAAAAAGCACAGTAACATTTGTGGTCGTAAAAAATGTAAATCTTTTTATGAAACACTCCTTCATGGCGGACCGAAATATTCACAATAACCATATAATAACGTGCTTTCATAGACACGCATAAGCATTTAGCCGAAGGAAATTTTTATCGCTCGAGTCATCCATCCGAGGAGAAAACTTCAGGAGAAGAGAGGACGAAGGAAGGGACGAGAGAGAGAGAGAGAGAGAGAGAGAGAGAGAGACAATGGATAAGGGTAGAAACGAAAAAATGATAATAAAAAGAAGGAGAGTAAGAGATGATTGTCGTCGATCATCATTATCGCAGGTAGAAGGGGAGCCGGTCCAAATGAAAAGATGTTTTTGTATACACATGTATTTTACATATATAGTATATATATATATGTATGTATGTATGTATACATGTATGCATATTCACATAAAAGTGGACCCGTGCGTGTATGGATGTGTGTGTGTGTGTGTGTGTCGAAGGTTTATGCGGTACATGCATGTCTTGCAACTCCGACAGACGTATAGCTTGCATTAGTGGCATATACGTATGTGACGGTGCAAGAAGAAGAAGAAGCAAGAAGAAGAAGAAGAAGAAGGAGGAGGAGGGCTTTTCCTCTTTATGCGAACGAAATAAATTTCTTAAGTGCCACGTTTAAAGTATACCGCGGTAAACCTGGCTGTGCTTTTATTTACGCCATGGCCTCTATTACCTCTCCTCTCCAACTATTTTCGTCCTCTTTTCCATACCCTCGCGTTTATAAGCGACTCTCTTTTTTCGCTGCTTTCTACCCTCGTTTTTACCTGCTTTGGCGCACCGCGTTTCGCCAAATTTACCGCGAATGTTACGTTATTTTAAATGCCCAAGTTTTCGTATGTAGGTGAAGTGCCCCGCATAATGCTCCACTTCAAACGATAAGAGGATTTCTTGCTTTTTCGAAATCTTGTCTCGCCGGAGCTTTCAGCGATGTAATTAGCACTGCCAGGCATTTTGGGGGATAATTAGTATGAAATGGCTGCCAGCTGGCTGTTTACATCGGAGTGGTCGTTTGAAAAAGGAAAAAGTTCACAGCCGATGTTCGAAACTGGCAAAGGTTTAACCCTTTCGCTGCCACCTTTCAACCGGGTTATGCGGTGTTTGGGGTTTCTGTGTTTTTTGGTATTTACGGCACGGAAGAGAAATTTGACGAATTTGAAATGGCTATTTTTTTACTATTTAGTTATTAATAACAAATTGTTATAAATATCTCTGTTACTAAACACGAATTACACAATTAAAAAGGCAATTTTTAATTGGAAGAAAAAGAAAAATGAAGCTAAGATGTCCAGGAAGGGAAATTTTACGATTTTTAATGGAGAATTAATTTTTTTTTTGGTTGAAAAAGCCAACCCACGGAAAATACTGAAAAAACAAAAAAAAATAGCAGCTATACTAGTATTTTTATCACCTTGCATCAGCAATGCAAATTTCCTGCACATAATTTTTAAATTAATTTCCCGTGATTTTATTTAATTTTTCAAGAGTTTTAATATAATAAAAGCGAACCGGAAAATTTTGCAAATTTTATTCGTCGTTTCAAATAGATTCTCGCATTTTCGATATTCAGTTCGCTTAAATAATGTCATCCCGCCCAGACATAAAGCTCCTATAATTAGTTGCATTATAAAATAAGACGAAGTTACAACTTGTAGCTGAGAAATGGCGAGCTTCAAGTACAAGTTGATCTCGCCACAATAACTGCGATATCGAACTATGCAAGGCATTATTTTCCGCCGGTAAATAATAATTAATGCACCGCGCTTGTCCTCCCGAAATAGTTCTCAAATGCAAGAGATTGAAGAAACTTCTATAATCGACCATTACTTTCGTTTTTATAACACGTACACGTATTTCTCAGCAGCTGAGGACAGATTCGTCGAGTTGAAGACACATTTCTCGCAGCAATCAAACATGGAATATTCGATTTAAATAAACGTTTACCCGAATAGCCCCTGAAAATAGCCTTTTTTGTTTATTAATTTAAAGAATATTGATTTACCTCGATACAACCAATATTTAAATTGATTTCCTTCGTTATTGTGTCAGACGGAATCGATTTCAACCAGGGAACGAATTCTCTCAAATAGAAAAACGCAGAATGCCCTGAGAAAAAAAAAATAATCGTCAAAGAATAACGAAAATTGCTATAAAAAGTAATAAACACGCGCCTGTAATCTAAAGAAATGAAATTGACTAACAAAATAATAGATATTCATGGAAAATTAATGATCATAGTAAACATTTGTCATTTTTAATTTTATACGGAAACGAAATTTCAATATTTCAAATATTTTTTTCTAACTTTCATTAATTTTTTATGTGATTTTATTATTTTTTCGTCACGGGAGCAATTTCATTATTTTTTATTAATCATTTATTCTGTTAATATTAATGTATTCTTATTTTTTATTAATAATTATTTACAAACCGGATTTCTCCACGTACAAAACAATAAATGTCTACATCTATCGTATAAATTTTTCCCTCGCAACGGGAGTCAAGAATTTTACCATAAAAGCAATTTTTTTCATTAATAAAAAAAATTAGCCTAGCTTTGACTACAAGGGCTGATAAAAAAAAAACTTCCATCAAGGCTATTGCTGTTACGTATGTCGATACACACTACTCCGTACAATTCCTAGCAACGAGTTACGTGAAACTCCATTAAACAGAGGCCATGGCACTGCATATTTCGCAGTCCCCTGCGATAACCCGTGAATCCGTGAAGATAGGGTCTAACTTGGGGTGCAGGAGACCCGGTACGATGGCCTAGGGGCTAAAAAGTTTGCCCGATAGCGTAAAGCAATTTCGCACGAGACGGTGGAAGGAATCAATGGACAAGTGGCACTCCCGAGTCAGCCACGTCCTTGGCCATGGATTACTGGACGTCACTTTTTCAAACAATAACTTATATTATCATCATTGTCCTCGCATTGCCGTTGTATTGTCGTCGTTTCACGTCACGAGCGCATGATACTCATTTTTTATAGCAATTTTCATTATTTCGACCATTGTCCTTTTCTCCGCGTATGCTGACGTAGGTATCGTCTGTCACGGGTAGCCAAAAATCTCCACGCGCAAAGGACATTCGTTATTTTGCATTTCAGAGACGAAATTTGCCGACAAAGAATTCGGAAATATAACGAATTTCGAAAAAAAAGACACCGAGAGGAAGCCCGCGACAAGAGGGTTGCATTCCTTAAGGGATACTCCGATTCGCTGCGTCCTGATGGGCCTGGTTGTGGTTTGTCGAATAAACTTTCATCCGTTCTTCGCTCTATCGGCTCCTTTTCTTGCAAAAATAGGTGTAGGCATAGTTGAACGCGTCACAAAATATTCCTCGTTTAATGATATTCGTCATTGCCGATCTCCCCGGCAGAATTTTTAAAGTGTCTCGTTGTGAATTTGTTTTGTATGTAAGTGGTGTTCATTTATGCTTACTTCTTATTTCAGAAGAGTGCTTGCTTACATGTTAGTATTAAAATAATGTTTGAACGGTATACGTATGTGTTTACATCGTACATATCGTGCACACATATGTGTTTCGATGCACGTGCAGTTTAACATACGACCGATTGTCTTGCATGAAGAATATCTATACGATCCCAAGGATTTATAAATCTTCTTTTTTGTTTTCTATCGCTCGCAGAAAGAATAACTATTTTTTAAACCCTTTGAAGTTTAGTCTTCTCCCCCCCTCTCTTCCTCTCACTCTTTCTCTTTTTTTTTATTACAAAAAGCAGCAGTGCCTGCCGCTTCTCTTGCGGGACGATTTACAATCGAGAGTCTTTTTTTGCTCACAGTGTGTAGGTATTATTTTTCCAAAGTTTCCAGGAATGCCTGGACAAGTTATTACGTTTTTTTTAAATAAATTAATGAGACACAAATGGACGTCGTAGTTACCGTTTTAGAGCAAGAGCGAGAGATGGTACACCAATAACAGTAATTTTGGGGACGCCCAACGGTGGCTGCTGCACATTCAGTTGACGTCTCCGGCAGTTACAAAGGCCAAGATCGTTCGCACTCGTGTTGAATTTGGATGGACGATTGTTTAGAAACTGAAAAATCGCTAACAATGCCACTGCCGAGCAGGCAATCGAGTTAGGAAAGTCTCGTGTCTATGCGAGATGCGACCTTTCGAGAGCATTACAAATTCCGACCCATAAAGACCAGCTGCTGTCCCTGGTTGAGATTTTCCACTGCTTTCTGAGTCAGACCCCAATTAAATAATTTGTTGAGTCCCATAAAGGTGGAGAAAAACACAATTAAGTTCGGCGTCGGATTGTTGCCTCCTTTTGTAGCCACTCCATAGAATTTTTTTCATTACGGGGTGGTTTCGTGACGTAACCCTTGGGTAGCCAACCAAAATGTTCGCAGTTTTTGGGTAAATGGGGTAGTCGGATACCCCAGACGTTTCATTCCCATGTGTTAGGTTGTCCCATAAGTTTCTTCCTTTCCCGCTCGAGGTCATGCATAGCGTGGCGCGGAAAAAACTTATGGGACAACCTAATATATCAATTTTCATATTTTCTCCAAGCGTTTTTTTAAATAATTCGAGAATGAAATGTACCTGAAATTGCGATATAATTCCATGCCAAAGTCAGTATTCAAACGAATGGGTATGTAAACTTACCAGATCATTGAAAATTGAGCGTCGAAGGTACAAACAATAACGCGAGATAATTCAACAAAATTTGCAATAGATAGCGTACTGTTCACCTCGCATAAAGTAAACATTCTGCACAACAACGAGCTGCAAATGGAAGGAAAATAAGTTTAGGATCTTATCGCTTATGTCAAGTAGATCCTGGTAAAAAAAAAATGTAGAGTGATAAGAAAAAGCTGTCAGAAGTGCTTAGTATCAGTTTGTATTCGTACACAAACACAATTACAGTATGTAAAAATTGTAATGTGGTTTTTTTTATCATTGTAATTGGTATTTTTCTACTTGTCTGGAAATATTATTAACTATTTTATTTTTACAATGACTAAGACGTTAAATTTCCATTGTCAATTCTATCACTCGTCTCGGACTCGTACCTGGGATGTACAAAAAAACGAAAATATGATTGGAGCTTATTTATTTAAAGTTGTTACTATTTGAACAATTTTTTCCTATTACAGAAAACGGGAATCGCTACAAAATTGTCGAAAAAATGGAAATTTCGAACGGGTTTCGATTATTTGGTTAAAAAAATAGTAATTATTGTTACAAAAAACATGGAAATGGATACGAAATTATGCACGTAAGGGAAAATGAAATGCAAATGACCCCATAAATAATAACAATTTTTAGGGTGCACTTATAAATCGGCAGTTAATTCGTTACAATGCCTATGAACTTGAACTGTACAGTCCTCCCCGTGAGGGTATATGATTTTTGAGATTCTAAAGCTAAATATAGTGCAGCCGATGCACGGTTCCATTATGTTAAACCGTTAAGAAGTATCAGATAAAAATGGTCTTTGAAAGTTACCAATAATACATTTCTCAAAGGTCTACCTACCATTCTATTACGGAGGGAAAAAAGGTGCCATTTTAGTTTTCTAAGCACGAACCGATAATTTAGACTCCTATACTCGACTTTTCTTTCCTCGCATTTCAAGGCTCGCCCTGAAAGATTTTATATTATGCATTTCCGATTCCGAGGGGGACTGAAAACTGGGGTGAACATAATGTAACGAAAGAAATAAAAAATGCGATGGAATCAACTCGAAAAATTTACGGGACGAACGCACAATATTTCTTGAAAAATTACGTCGCACGATAAGAAACCACGTGTGTGGATACAATTGCAGCGACAACTGCAACTGCTTGATTCTTTCCTTTTTTTTCTTCTTCTTCTTTGCTGCAAGCTGCTTGCAAGTGTGCGCTGTAAAAATGCACGTATGCATACACACTTTTTTTGTTTAGTGTTGTACCATTATTCCAAGTTTCTTTCCATATTCCCTGTCTGCATATGCACAAAAGCGAAAGGAATCAGTTAACTTCTATCTCTTCGCTCCCTCTCCTCCTTCCTTTTTGCAACCATTGTACGTGCTCACGAGATAATTCAACGCCGAAAGTTTCGCGCATAAACTCTATAATGTGCCATAAATGTCTACGTGCAAGGAAAAAAAGATAAATAAAGAGACACGCCAGAATAGAGGGGAGAAAATAAAGAACACACGTACGTACTTCTATTCTCTCCTGCGCGTCTGTGTGTGTGTGTGTGAGCGAGTGTAAATTCTCTTGTTCTTTAACAAAGGTCTCCATTTTTTCTTGTTTTCTTTTCTAGCAATGACCCGTGTATGCAATTATAGCTGATGAACATGAATGACCAGATTCTGGAAAACAACAACATTGATAAACAGGAAAGCTTTATGGCTGCAATAACAGCGCCTTGTTCTGACATCAGTGCATTCCACATAAAGTTTGTGCATAACTGAACCCCGTTCCCTGCGCTACCCACACTATGGTTCATAATTATCGCTGCAACTTTGGCTACGTGCACGACAGGTCTAGGAGATTATGCGTGATATGCCGTTTTGGATTTCAATGTTTTTGTCGCAAAAGTAGGATCTTATCCACGCGGAAATCTTCTTGGTATGGCGAGTATCTGCGATAGACTTCAAAGTATGGAATTCAATTCACCGATCGGGAGACAAAATGAGTAGTCTCGAAGTTTTGCCATGGTACGGGCCCTGAACCCATTCCACGGTGTAACGGATCCTTGCTCGCCTACGCCGTCAGAGGGACTTGGCTCTAAAGTCTCTAAATGAGCTTGCCAGGCACTAAACCCAAAGGCTTCCTATGGTCCGACGTAAAAAGGACCTATGGGAAACAGTTCTGACCTTGACTGGGATCACTTTCCAACACTTGACCAATTCGAGACCGATTGCACACCGTGTGTGCAAATGGTTGCCGAGGCTATAAGAAAAAAAAAAATTTTCGCTCTTGGGGACCGTGTTCGAAAAAAAAAAATCGCCGTCTCGAATGAGTCGATATATACTTTTGGGCGAAAGTTGGGAAATTTTAATTGGATATATAAAATTATTTACACAAATTAAAAAGGACTTTTCAGGAGAAATGTCAAATAATTGATGGTCATGTCAAATGTTTTTTCTTTCCAGGTCATTCAAATTTCAGGGAAATTATTTATGCTGGAGTAATATCATGGTAGCCACCCTGATGACCCTGGGAAGCATAGGATTGGCTCATCGACTGATAGGCACTAAAAAAAACTTTATAGTAAATCTAACTATCGCTGTGGTATCGACAATATATTTCTGCGTGAAATCTATTCCAACGCGATATTTTATTTCTCCCCAAGTCCCGAAACCTAAATTAATTGTTCTTAAAATGGAGCCACATTGCCAGAAGCTTTTACAGCCGAGAAATATTCGCCCAAATTCGGTAAAACCTACTTAATGGAGAAGAATGTCTTTTCTCAAAAGTTCCTTCAGATACATTAACGGGTTTCCAAAAGTACAGACCAGCAGCAGCAGCTCTGCCAGGCCATACATTAGCTCGGGGAAAAGTAGACCAAAGCTTGGGTATTATCAACAAATGTTTAAAAGTCTCGAGTGTGGCTTCCAACAATTGTGGGATTAAAGTGTAAGTAGTTACGGGTATCGAATTTGGAACTGTGACTTCAAAAAGCAGGGATTATCTTTTATTCCATCGAATATTTTATTATTTCTCCAAATACTTTAAGTAGTTGCTCCTCAAGTGTTATTAGTAGTGTTAATTTTGTTCAATATTATATTAATTGTAGAAATAATATAATTGCTGAAATATTGACTTGTACTTATTAATATAATATATTTAACATTAATATTAATTACTAATATGTACGATTAAATTGTTCATATCAAATATATTGGATCAAAAAATTAAAGAAAATAATTCCTGCAGTTAATAAAATTAGAAAATAAAATAAGTACATTTTTGATAAGGACTAAAAGAGAAATCATTCGAAACGATTACCGGAAAAATAATATTATATTAAGTTGGATAAAATTCTAACGAAAAAGGGGAAGAAATTATCATAATTTATTTAATTACCAGCCGGAACTAAATACTTTGATTCACCATTTACTAAAAAAAATAAGAAATTTCTAATTGCATTCCAAAAATCAGGGACAGCCTATTGCCCAAGAGAATTACGGCTTATTTATAAGTTATAGAAATTTCGTAAGATAAATTGAAAATATTCTCATTAGAAGCCAGTAGTGATAGTAGCAAAGAGAGGAAAGTTGCAAATGCAGGAGAATTGCTGATATATCATGCTTGCAATACACTCCTGCAAGTGCACCCATGTAACACGGTATTCTACATAAACGTGCAATCGTACAATAGGTAGGTCTACGAGCAGTTGAAGGTGTGCGTACGTTAAGTCTTTGCAAATATCTTTCTCATTACTATTTTTTCTCTCTTTCGACCTATAACATACGAGTATACGAAGTGAATGACTCCTTGTTTGATGGGTTCGATGTTATATGGATACATATGACAGCTGCATGCACATATAAATGCGTTCAGCACTTATGCATTTCACGCACATAGATCAAAGCTTCATTTGTATTCGTGAGGAAAAACGTGTTTCTATACCTATACGCCGTCCACCGAGATATGTGCATGTGCATATACAGCTCTGGGCTGTTTACCCGACGCGAGATAAAGCATTTGTCAATGTGTATTGTCTATTTTTCACTGTGTTTTTACATACGTACGCTTATTTTACGATACACATTGCATGCACACACATTGACAATGGTGCGTGTTGTTTTTTATGCAGATATGCAACAGTGTGTGCAGCTCACTCGATGTCGTAATGCATTAGTACGTTTTCCCACTCATGTAAATAACACATTTTACATCGGTAGCGTTAACCAATCAGATTTCAGATATTGATAATATATACCACAATCATGTATTGACCTTGGATTTGTTTCTTCTTGTTTTCCTACAGTTTCAATCTAAATTTAACAAAACCTGATACATATTTTGTTATTCAGTCTTTGCTGAAAAGACAGTCGTTATAACCCGCTTCAATTAAAAACAAGCTGCGAGATAATGAACGCAAATATTCATCCCTCTTCCTCTTTCGCGTTAACGTCTCCGAGTTCTTTGCTTCGTACGGATAATGCCTGGATGACGGAACTCTTTTTCAAAGTTATCGAGAGTACTTTTGGCGGGCGATAGGGGCATTCGAATCGATACGAAAACGCAATTCTGCAAAAATGTCAAAAACATGGACGGACCCTTGCAAGTTGCACACTCTGGAATATTTTGCACTACCCTCTTTGACGAAAAAACGTCGAAGTTCGGAGTTTTTCGGTACCGGGGTTTCTCCAAAATTAACTCAATTTAAGCTTTACAACATTTTTTTGTTTGGTACCCATAACAGTTGGCATGGGGATCTTTGATGTCTTGTGGTGTTTTCTATTTCTTAAACTGTAGCAAAATCTCTATAAAAATTCATGACACCAATAGTTTTTGATTTTTTGAAATAAACAAAATTTTTTTCAGAAAATCATTGCAAGGTCTTCAAAAAACCAATTTTTTTTTTCAAAACACGAAAGACTCTATGTTGACTGTTACGGATTAAATGGATAATAAATTGTCAAAGCTAATTTTGTTAAATCGATAAATAGAAGAAAATATTGTTTGATAAAATGGAGAGAAACAATTTATACAGATTATTATGAAATTTTTATTTACAGGAATTATTTTATAAATAGAAAAATCCAATAAACATTTTTAAAAACGAATTACAAACACGTGGACAAAACTTTTTATTTGCCATTAGTCCTTCGCGTTATTTTCAAACCAACAATGTTCGAAATAGAATTTTTATTAGGTAAAATAGTGCTTTTTATAATTTTTAAACGCAGCCTGAAACAACATTATTGCGAAAAAGACAATTTCTCTCCTGTTCTTTGCACATACACTGCAAATTTTATTGCTTAATGTACAAATCTTCAACCCAAAAGCTTGAATTTCGTCTCTTTTACGAGGTAATTATATAACATGAAAGTTTGCTGTTGCACAAAAGGAAGATATAAAACCTGCATATTATAAAAAAAAGGAAAGAGAAAAAAATAATAACAACTCTGTTCCATGATAACATTGACGTTTTTAATGCACGGTTATTATTTACAACCAATCTTTTCTCATTCATCCTTTTTTAACTGATAAGCAAGTCATATAACATCATTTTATTAATACTTGGCAAAATGACATTGTTTTATTTATTATTATTGCTCAGATAAAGTAAATCAAATAAGCAATGCTATAAAGAGATTATACTTGCTAATTGTTGATTATACATGCAATAATCGCATTAATGTTTATTTTCGTCGTTTAATATTATTTCCTTTAAAAAAAAAAAGGCGTTCATATATAATATGTTACTCAAATGTTTATTTAACGTCCAATGATATATTTAAATATTTATAGATCTTTTTTTACTTAAATACTTACAATTTATGTACGTACCTGTAAGTCACAAAATTCCACCGATTTTGATGTTTTATATTTTCTGCAAAAAAATGGATAAAAATTAAAATTTCAAAAATGAATTCGTTTCCAGGGGTAATCCGACGCGTAGAATGAAATTCTACCGGAAATTGATGAAAAACAGATATTTTGAGGAAAACTGGCATTTTTAATGGGATATTGGAAATTTTAATAATGGAAATGGACACCTCGGGAAAAAAATGCATCGAATGAATGCCTCCCACGAAGCTCGCTACATTTTCTATATTCATGAATTTTCCAAAATCATAATTTCGTATTTCAATAATATACATAAATACAGAAATACCAAAGACATTGAAAATTTTGCAATAAATTTTCTTTTGCATTTGAAACCGTTCCATGATTGAACTAAATCTCACCTCGATTTTTAAAGCGTTCGCAAACTATATATATATATATGGTTGTAGGTATTCAACAACTATTTCGATTATTACGAAAACCATTTTCGTAGCGAAAGAGTATTGCGTTAGAGTTGAGGCCCCTATGTTTCCTAGTATATACCATATTGTATGGCCTAAACTATCAAGAGGGAAAATCTGAAACAATAAATTTTATTGTTAGGGACATAAATCAATGTACCGAAGGTTTTCCGGTGTTTTACTTTATTGATAGTAAAATTTACCGACTGGGGTAACTTTTACTGCTACGGGAATAAAAAAGAGGTGCAAAAAAAGTTCGTAAGGTGTAATCGTATCATAATAAAAGATCAGAAACATCTTATGCAGACCTTTTTTGCCTCCCTGATAGCGACATTTATTGTTTCGTCTGCTGCGTGAAAAACTCAAGCAAATTCGAAGTTTCCAGTAAAACTGCAAACCTTGCCCTTGCACGAGTGGGTGTTATTGGATGTTCAATCAAGAACTTCGATTCTTTACTATAAAAAAAAATCCAGGCATCCAATTTTTCGGCATCAACGCAAAATAATCGCGTTTATGCCAAATGGTAATTTCAATAATGCCAAAGAATAAATTAAATAATTTCCGTGGTCTGAATATTTCAATAATTACCGTGTTTGAAATAATTTCCTTGAACAAAATTAGCTTTTTTATTCGAAAAACACTAAGTTCCACCATAGCGACAAAATTAAATGTTACAAAAAAATTTGAATGTGCAGTTTTTTATTGCCTGAATTATAATAACACAGGTGAAACTTTCTAAAAATCCAAATTATTATTTTCACAAATTTTGTTAAACCAGAAACACTCTACGTCACGTCTTCTTTGATTTTATGCAACAAGAGGGAAAATTTATTCAACAAATTTTGCCCATATTGAAGAGAAAATGTGCAAAAAAATACTTTTAACGAAATTCCTCGTGAAAGGAAGAATTTTTTCCCCGGATATATAGGTCGACTTCGTTCCTTGCGATACTCGACACACCAAGTAAGGTAAAACGAAATCTCGTCTATCTAAAGTTGAGTGTATAACCCGTGAAAGCTAATCTTCGTCCGTTTTAAAATTCCACCTAATTAACATAATTTAATTTTTTTTTTCAACACCTTGTTACGCCGCACCTAAAGGATGTATATATACACATGGAGATGAGGGACAGATTAAAAATTACACACGAGCTCTTTTCTATTCTTTGTAATTGTAAATGCTGGAATCTCCAGTACCAGATATAGCATGTATCATAAAACCCCATATCGGTGCAACAAATCTCAAGCAAAGCATTAGATTTCAAGGCACATGAATTCGTTTGTAAATGCAGTATGTGATGCACGTTTAGGAACAGAATAAAACCAACAAACATACATTATACATACACTCCCAATACAACGACAAACGTTCAACAACACGTGAAGTGACAAGATCCAAAGCACGTGAATCATGATACAGATGCATACACGTATAGCCAAGATCTTTTCATGTTTTCTCTTCACATATATGTAGGTATATAAATTTATTTAGTAGAACAATTTCAAACTCCTTAATGCCATATAGAATTGGAACAAATTGACATGATTCTCGTGGATTCTTAATTAATCAATTCTGTTTAAGGACAATTGTACAATTACAACTCGCCGTTTTGTTTTCCAACGAGCTAAATGTGAAACCATAAAAATTGAAATTTACTGTATGTTCAACTTCTGCCGTGTCTCTGCCTTCTTATTGTCGAATATGTCGTATTTTGTAACACGGCACGAGATAAATGGTGCCTCTGTAACGAGAGTCGACTAGCTGCCATGGATCAAAGCAATGGTCGTCTGAAATGTTTACTTTTGCTGAAAATACCAAATTTTGATTTTGCTTCCTTTACATTCTTGCTACGAGGAAATTAAAGGCGGAAGATGTCGCTAATTTCGGTGGAAAATCTTATCGTGAAATTTTGAAATGCTGTGAGAAAACGCGAATGTTGTGTCTTTAAATTCATGAGGCTACAAAGAAGTTGAACAATCTCTGAAAAAAATGGACGAATTATTTATAGAAATCGTAAAAGGCATTTCTAGGGAATTTTTCGAAAATTTGAATAATGGATTCGTTTATATGATACCTAATATTGAGTAAAAGAATTTTTTTAAATAATTTGGAGTTACATTTTTCCTAAAATAATAAACGAACAAAATAGGCAAGAAATATAGTAGCAAATAATTTGCAATAATAAATAGGTGATTGATTTATATTTATAATCGACCTACGATTCGTCAATTCGTGCTAAAAAAAAATACAGTTTTCTTTCTATCTCAATATCCTCGTTCCTGGGCAAGCTGCGGCAAGATTGCTAATATGGAATATACACATTCACAGCTAAATCACATACGTATACGTAAGGCGATGCCACAAGAAGCTCGAGTTCTGAGAATTCCGTTTCAATAATAGACAACTCTAAAAACAGAATCGAAATGAAGAGTAAATTTTTTTCTTCGGTATCATGCAGCATAAATATGCATACCTATAAACAAATCTAAACACTTGAGTGCTTTGTAACGATATAAATGTCTTTCAGGCTCAAAGGGACATGCATTCTATTTGTACTTATATGACTCCGTACGCTTAATTCTTCGAAATTTATTCCTACAGCACCGTTCCTATCCCGAGTAAGCGCTTTGGGGGACTTCGGCCAGAATTGGATATCTCGGGAAGACTTTTATTCACCTTTTAGCCAATTCGAGTGAAGTCCCCTGATGTTCCGACTAAATGTATGCCAGCTTTACATCGTCCCTCGCGCACAGCAACACGCTCTGGTGGGGAATCGCATGTGCAGAGAAAACAGCTCCATCACGCGTAGGTTCTTGGTAACTCTTGGGTGGCGATTTCCTGTAGGTTAGGGTTGGTGATCTTCTAGAAAAAAGTCGAATTTTCAATGTAAGCGACTTATCGATTGCGAACGATTAGAATCGATGGTTGTAATTAAAATATAGAAATTGAAAAAAATATATATCACCTTTGATTATTTGGAAAATGATTAGTTTATAGAAATTTAGATTTTTTCCCTCTAGAAACTGATATCGATTTTTTGAATCCCTGCTTTACCAACCGGAAATGCGTCTGTTTCTATTTAATACATTTTTTATTTGCTGAGCAAATATTCGTTGCTGCAGGTGCTTTATTATTTTTTTTTTTCAATCACTTGAATATATTAAATTTACTTTATTAGTAATTTTATAAATAAATGCGTAAAATAAAATCCGATCTATGCGAGTTAACTTTTAGCTGCAGCAGAGTAATCCAAAGACACTCGAATTACAAGGAGAATGTTATTTGGGTCGATAGCCACGTCCTAAATATCCAAACATCCTTTGCGTAGATTGGGAAGTAGAAAAAGTTACATTGTCCGTATTTTATGGAAAGAAAGGCGAAACTACTTGGAAAGGAACGATTTCAATAGTGAAATTTCTCGATATTGAGATCTTTGCACTTCCCTTAGGAAAGTTCAGTCGTTTAGATCTCTTGTTTAGGAAACCTATGCTGAAATAAAAGAAGCAAGAACATGCATACATATGCGACACAATTCGAATACAGCTCTGAATGACCCGGAAGTGCAACATTTCTGGATATAAAGTTTTCTTCGTGTAGAGAAACGATATCATAAAATCACTGTATTTACAGAATGTATATACATATCTGATTCCTTCTTTTATATACACTGTATCTGATTCCTTTTTTTATGTACATTATATATAGAGGGAGAGGAATTTCATGAAAATTTAAAGGTGTGTTTCTTTCGGAACAGAAAAATGATACCGCCATTCTTTTTTTTCTTCTTCGAATGATAAATAAATTTTGGTTACTTTTAATTCTCGAAATTCGAAAATCATATATACATATATATATATATTTGTAAGTACATAGATACCAAAGTAATATAATTACACAAGTTTCACGAAATTGATGCTAATAATGGAAAATGAACTTTTATTCATGGAAGCATTTAGTTCTATATGAGGATACACACATTCGTACACGCGCGTATATGTGTGTGTGGGTTTCAATATTATTAAGTTTAGTGTGTGGTACAAGCGTGCTCAATTCACACACTCGCAGCTACATGTGTCTTCCAGTTTCACGTACACGGCTTGTATATAAACGTATATATATATTTTTACACTTAGGCACATTAAATATTATAACCAACAGTACATTTATACGTGTGTACATGGATATGTGTGTGTCACGTGTTGTTTATGCCTTCTACCAAAGTCTCCGCCCATCGCCTGATCTTTGTAGCGGCTCTCAAGCATAGGATCCACTGATTAAAAAATTACCTACAATTTAAAAAAAAAGCAAGGAAAAAAAATGCAATTTCACAAAAGCCAGATAATACTGATTTCATCAAATAATCAAGTATCTAATCATTAACAACACGTAAATGCAGATACACGTACCTATTTACATACAAACTTTTATATTTCTCTTTATCTTATAAATACATACACATATATTTACATTCTTTTTATCGACCCTCTATTTTAATCTTGCCCCTTATTTACAATCGTATGTGCATGTTCAACCTTACTTATGTATTAATTTGCAGATATTCTTAATTTCCTTATCAGTCATTCATCGCTTGTTGCCTGATTAAATGTAAATATTTTTTTATGAAAAACGAATCAAGTAAATAATGACTGTTTCTTCTCTTGCGAAAGTCACTTCTGATTTATGAAAAGATCTTTTAATAAGCGACAATTTTATGTATCCAAAATTTATTTATTTTAATACAAAAAAAAACAAGAATTGCAACATAACGTTTCTCTTCCTGAACAAAACACACCTTTAAATTCTTATTTAATTCCTGAAAATATACGACTTCCTTATTCCAATGCTACTTTTGAACCTCATTGTTTAATAATCAACGAAAATAAATAATTTCCCAATCTGACATGACTAATTGTCAATCCTAATATTAAATCTAATATGTACTTTTCTATCATCCAGATTGAGCAGGAGAATCGTATTACTTTTGCAAAAAATTGACACTTCTAAGAACATTCTATTCTACCTACTTACATGAAATAGTCACTGTCAGCATAACTGTGGTTGCAACTACTATAATATTAACTCGATGCTTTATGAGCCTATTCCAATAGTTATAACATCTTTATTTTTCTCAGTTTACGGCATTTTATTAACCGGAAACAGTATCATGCCGAACAACATCTTTACAGCGATAACAAAGAAACATCATTGCTTATACGCGAGTAGTACCGATTCAATAAAGTTTTCCAATGTGAACTTTAAAAAATTAAAAGCCCTTATCACTAAAGTAACTTATTTCATATCGAAGCACTTATATTATTTAATTTATACTTTAATAACAGTAATACAATATCATTAACAATAAAAGTAATAATAATAATAATAATAATATTGTTACATCCTAATTGTAAGACCAGAGAAACGCTCTCTTTTTAGGGAACAAGGTAGCTTTGTATTCCCAGGAGCATGCATCAAGACGGGAGGCGTTAAATGAGGCATTAGTTTGATAAAGTAACAGCAAAAAATAAATATTTTTCAAATATATATTTAAAAAAAATAAAAAGGTTCGACTCCCAGGCGGTCAGATACCAAGTATAATAATAACGATAACAATAACAGTAATGATAATAATAATAATAATATACCGGGACTGAGACGTCTGATTCTTGATTCTAAAAGTCGTTAATTAAGATCTATAACAGAAACTAAGACTCAAGAAAAAAAAAACAAGTCGTAGTTTAGAGGCAATAAAACGATAATGTGAAAATAATGAATCTGTGTCTGACTGTTCAGCCAATTGATAACGCACCGTGATATTCAATAGCGATAAATCTTCCGAAAAAAATTAACGAATTATACAAAAATGAGTTAAAACCGTTTCTGAGCACCAATTCTATGTATTTGTTTATTTATATAAAATTAACCCCTCGTGCTTTAGGGTGTGACCGAGGACGAAGGTTAATAAAGAAAAAAAAAAAAGATGCGATGCAATGTAACAATGCGGATGCAAAAAACGCTGAGGTACCGGGTAATAACTGCACCTCGAGCCTGGTACAAACAATACCAGCAATTGATAATCTTTGGAAATTTCTTTCCTTCCTCAGAAAAATTGAACAACAATAGTTTGTCCTTACCTTTCCGTACCTTTCTCTCTACTTAAAAGAACTCGGTGGAAGATTTTTTTCATAATAAAGTTAACCGGCCGTCTCAGATGATCTCTCCAGATAATTTCCAAGTGTATATCTCGCATGCTTTTTAATTTTCGAGCTAAAAGGAGATATAAATTATAGGGCAAGTGTGCCAGTGTGGCCTCTTTTTCTACACTCGCGGTTGCAGCGAGTGTTTTTTCTCCGTTAAAACAACTTTGGAGTAGCGTGTCTTTTTATTCAATCGTATTGACTTTATACCGCGGCATACAAATGGTACATTACCTTTTCACGTATTTGCAGTGCGCGTAAGTCACTTTCAATACCTGTAATATACGTCAAAAACACATCCTGAATTACGAAACCCCTTTGAGATTTACAGTTATTCGTTGTCAATAGTTTGTGCATATATATGCAGGCGGCGGGGCGACTCATTAACAGTTCACTAATTGGTCTCCGCGAGCCTTACGAAATTGTTAATAAGGAATATCGCTATAAACGGCTCCGGTGACTGGTAGTTCAAGTTTGTGCCGGATAATCGTTATTATCGGATTACAATGCGAGCAATTATTTATCTTATGGCGTTTATATTAATCTCCCAGTAATTAGCCGCCTGTGATTATCGTTGAATTACGCTTAGATGGGTACAAACACCGCCGGGCTTTTCCGTATTGAAAAATGGACCTATAAGACCCCCCCCCCCCCAATTCGTATGTGCTAAAATTGTACGTGAGAGACTCTGGCTGTACTATAAATTGATATGGGTACCTGTTTTCTGTTATAAAAGAGGATGTTTACATTGCTTACAACCCTATTACAGCGTTTTATCTCCTAATATACATAAAAATAACAACACTGTTTCATTAAAACAGCAAACACTCACAAAAGAAATTTTGAAATTCAATCTAGATAGCAGCCCAATCCCGCAGAGGCCGCCATAACTCTTTGGCCTTCATGTAAATTTTCGTTCCGTTTCTCTTTTATTATTTGTTCCACTTTTGTAGATAAAGAGAGGAAGAGTGTTAAATAGTTTACGTTTTGCGTTTGTACGAGTGGTTCAACCCAAAGCATTAAGATCCATCTCACTAAGTTACATGTAAAAGAAGTATAAGAAAGAAGGCAAAATTTATTAGATGTCGAAGAGGAAAGAGAGAAGCACCTCTACATCTCTTTGTACATAAGCTTTCGTTTTATTTCGCGATGTGTCCATAGCTACGAGTACAAGAAGAGACTCGTACGCTTCCCCATATGCAATGCGCGTGTATATTTATATATAGGTATCTCTGCCTTATGCATGTGCATCTCACTGATATAAATGTGAATGTTGTTTATGCCATATTCCTACCATGAATAGTACAAGTATACATACTCTACTCTCTTTCTCTCTCTCTGTCTCTCTCTCGCTCGCTCGCTCTTCACTCCCCATTCCCCGCACAACTCTCTCCCTCAATCCGGAGTTCAGCCAATAGCGAATCATTCCTCTTTTGCTGCATCTAGAGTCTCTCGATCGGAAGAGAGGTTCATTTATATATTTTTCCTTCGGCAATGTATTAAAAAAAAAGGAGAAGCACAGCGAGAAGTTCGTTTCGTTGTTGGGTCGTTCATGAAAGATTGGCTTTGATGTTAAAAGTATATTTAACACATCTTTACAAAACAACTCGTCGGCGCAGTGTATTCCATGCGAACGAAATCGAAAATAAATAACTCCCGAACACGACGACAGATGGCTCGTCCGAAGAGCCGTTGGATTTGATGCGACGTTGAATTGGAATGAAAAATAGCTTGGCATTCTCCTTTTTTTCTGCTGCTGCACAATTTTTGCGGAATATATTCACACCGATTAGAAACATTTGATTACCATTTTTTCCAGGATCTGGGAAAATGGTTTTTATCCTCACAATAAGAGAAGTAGATGAAAGTGAAGTTTGAAACAAGTGGTCATTCCCGTTGCGAGACGCTCGCCGTTAGATGCATAGGAACGCGGTCTTTGTCCGGTTGAGGAGCACTGACAGTCGATAGCCGCAGCCAATCGGGGCTACGGAAATCTCAAACGTGCCTCACACGCGCTCTGGCCTGTCTAGTTTCACATAAACCTCGCAGTATGCACGTATAAATGATTTATAGCACCGTTGTAAAAGTAATACCATACTGTCCGGCCGTAAAGAGAAAGCAGCATCTTCGCTCCCAAAATATGTATGAAAATTTTCAGCGCCGGACTTTTCAATTCAACCGATACATGTAGTACGAGGTCGGGAAGGGTTCAGTTAGTTCTCTGTTGGCTTCTTTTTTTTTTGGTTGCCAACTGCGTCAGTTCAATACACGGTCGGTCCTGTAGAGCTCATGGGTCGTATACGGCCTAAATGTGACTCATGTATATGAGGTATATACATATATGCACACACATACTAACTCTTTAAGATGTAGTAGTTGGAAACAACCACGTTTGTTGCTCTTTTTACTATTTCTCTCTTTGTGTCAATACAAAATTAAATAATTCATATTTTTTTTTACTCTTTCAACAAATGTCGTGATTGGCGTTGCAGTAACTATTTATGTAGTCAAGGTCATTGTGTCGATAAGATTTTGAACTGGAGGGAACCAACTCACGCGGCTGAGGCCCTTCGGTCGCGTCAAATGTGACACAAAACAAATGCAGAGTTCAATCTCACACGCGCTTCTACAATAAATACAGAACACGTACATAGATGAAAATCGGAAAGTGAATGCGTAACTCTGCCTCGCTGGAAATATGTATACATACGGTGTATGGCAAAATGATGCATATGGAGAAGCACAATGGACACACGTGTTTTTAATTTCTTAAGTATCGCTCGTTGCACGCTCAAAATGAAAAGCAATATAAAGCGAGCTAAAAATAGGGTGAGAGGAGGGACGAATTAATCCTATTCCATTAAAATCATTTTACTTACAAGTAATCTCGTTGCTGCTAAAAGAGCTCTTTAAGCACGGAGACTCTAGATGCAACTCTTGCCCCTCTACATTCATTTCTCAAGCTCTTCTTTCTTTTTCTCTTTCTTCTTCTTCTTCCCTCTAAGCCTTAGGTTGCCGAGTGTACCGAGTAGGCAAACTCATTCGTCCAGCAACCTTCGCGCTGCTTGTTTCGTATCGTTTGGTTTCCTTTTCCATCACTATCTCCATCTCGATCCCTCCTACCTCCGTTTCTATTTCTATTTCTCTTATCTTTTGTATTTTTACTACGCTTACACTCCCTTTTTACAACCATTTGTGTTCCATCTCGTCTAAGCTGCCATCTTGTATTTTAAGAAAAGGATTAGGTGGGGGTTAAATGATCACCTCATTGAAAAGGAAACACACCTTTTTCAATATTTCACGCCGGAATATTGAGTAATTGTTTTCATCGCTCACGAAAATGTGTGTTTTCCAACGGAGGGTTTTGTTTGATTGGATAAGGTTTCTCGTATGTTACACAGATTTTGTGGGAAATAAGAGGAATTCTCTTGTTTCAATAAATAACACCATCTAGGAGCCATGATTTATACGAAATATAATTATACTCGGGTTCGATTGAAATTTCTTTTTTGTACCTCTCGATTGTTTTTCGAATGATTTTTCTTCGTATTATTTTTTGGTAGTTTTAATATATTTAAACTTATTCCCCGAGAGAACTACCAGTTGGATAAATAGAAAACAGGTCGCGCATGTATACTCTGAAAAAATGGAAAACGAGTTTTGCAGAATTTATTTTTTCAATGTAAACAATTTTTTTATAAAATCACAAATAAAAAATAAATACAAAAGAATATGGTATTTTTAACAACGCTTGAATTTATTTTAACCCCCCATGGGTCGCGAAGGGTTAAGTCTCCACGAGCTGGGTGAGGACAAAATTCACCCTGAGCCATATGGGGTTATATTGACCCCGAACATTGTCCTGCTGGAAGTATGTAATTTGCATAAAAACATATTTTTAAATGGTGTTTCGTCGCTTTTATGAGAGACACAAATCGACTCTAAATGAATAATTTTGAAATTCCTATTTTTTTTATTTCTTCGTATTTTTTATTTTGAAAAAAGAGTTCGAATGTAGAAGCTGCTGCCGAATTGGAAGGCGACGATGGAGCGATCGGGAAAACTGTCGTGATGAAATGGCTTGCTCCTTGTGACTACGGTTCCTTTCGTTGAATGGAGCAACTTTTGCGAGGACGATGATTTGAAACTTCTGATCAAGTCGAAATAGCGTGCCATGAATTCTTTGTGTCCAAGGAGCCGCACTGTTATCAAGATTGGATTCGACAACTTGCAGAGCGCTGGCGTAAGATCATTGCGAATGACGGCTTGTACTTTCAACAGAAATTGTTATTGATGTTTAATAAATCTACGGCCGAAAAAGATTTCTTTTTTTTGCGAATGACTGTGAACTTTTCAGAAAAAAAATTGACTAACTTGTATTTCAAATTATATTTTTTTTTTGGTGAGGGTCTCCTGTGCCTTTGATGAAATCCCAGCGGAAGTCGATAAAAAGTAGGTTTTTTGAGGAAAAAGGTATTTTTCGTTGGATTTCGGGAATTTCGACAATGAAAATGGATTCCTCGGAAAAAAATACATCGGATATGGGTCTCCCAAAAGTGCAAAAAAATTTTTCTCAAAAGTCGATTTTTTTGGGCATACCTTCCCCTTCCCCCAAAAATGGGGTAAAAAATAAAGTTTCAAAAATGAGGTTGGACAAGTCATTTCTAGGGGTAATTTTTCCCGTAGAATCGGTTGCAAAGGTCAAATTTGATAAAATCCCAGCGGAAGTTGGAAAAAAGTAGGTTTTTTATGGAAAAATCGCATTTCCCGTTGGATTTTGGGAATTTTGACAATGGAAATGGATTCCTCGGAAAAAAATACATAGGATATGGGTCTCCCGAAAGTGCAGAAAAAACTTTTCGAAAAGTCGATTTTTTGGGGCATACATACCCTTCCCCCAAAATGGGGTAAAAAACAAAGTTTCAAAAATGAGGTTGGACAAGTCATTTTTAGTGGTAATTTTTCCCGTAGAATCGATTACAAAGGTCAAATTTGATGAAATCCTAGCGGAAGTAGGAGAAAAGTAGGTTTTTTAAGGAAAAATCGTGTTTCCCGTAAGAAATCTTAAATTTTGACATTGAAAATGGATTCCTCGGAAAAAAATACATCGGATATAGGTCTCCCAAAAGTGCAAAGAAAATTTTCTCAAAAGTCGATTTTTTTGGGCATACCCTTCTCCTTAAATGGGGTAAAAAATAAAGTTTCAAAAATGGGGTTGGACAAGTCATTTCTAGGGGTAATTTTTCCCGTAGAATCGATTGCAATGGCCAAGTTTAATGAAATCCCAGCAGAAGTCGATAAAAAGTAGGTTTTTTGAGAAAAAAAGGCATTTCCCGTTGGATTTCGTTAATTTCGAGAATGAAAATGGATTCCTCGGAAAAAAATACATCCGACATGGGTCTCCCGAAAGTGCGAAAATTGTTTTTCGAAAAGTCGATTTTTTTAGGCATACCTAATTGTAAGCTCTATCGGTATGAGTGAATGAGTGAGTTAAAATCTTATTATCAAATTATTTTTCACTGAATTACCTCAGAATTCCGTGTAAGTCTTCGTAGGGTTCGGCATTAGCTCTTCACAAATCCGTGTAAACCTTTGAAGCTTCTCTTTCGGTGGTCTTCGGAGCTAGACATACATAGATTAGACCACGCTCTGCTGGAAAGGGCTGGTCTTAGGACCGAATAAGTTCGTTTGGCTATTCAGTAAATTTTCAGTTGTATGCGATAGCTAATCCGATTAACATAATGCTACTTTACCCAAATACCATTACGCTTATTTTGTTCATGGATTTCTCTTATTATCTGTAATCAGTCAGTGATGAAACAGTCTTTATTCTCCGAGATCTCCAGTGAGGGTCTTTGTAACGAGAATAAAAATCGAGAGCCCTTTTTAACCTTCGCGCGTTCTCAAAATTAGGTAATTTCTCTTCAAAAAGTAATTGTTTATTTTTAAAAATTCCCAATTTTGCGATGGATTTTTGTGAGTTTCTATTTTTTCTATGATTTTTTTTTTGTTGAAACTTTGGCATCAAAATTTTGGTTTCATACATTCCCAAATTTGGGATTTACGAATTTTTCTACATTTTCCGAATTCTTGCTAGAAAGTTGTTCGTTGTTACCGAGCAGAAGGAAAAAGTGAATAAAACGAAAGTTTACGTTTGTGAAAAAAATGCCATAAATGATTTCTAGTATCGTCATAAAAATTCCCCATCCGATGCTGCAGAATTGCAGTAAACGCTGGTATGGATTGTACTGTGGAAAGTTTTTCCCACAATACAGTTTCTGTATCTGCCAGATACGCCTTAGCTTCTATGGAAGAAAGAAAAAGCATAGAATAACATGATTAGAGGCAAATAATTTCTCTAAATCGAGGGTATCGTAAAATCGGAATTTGCTGAGGCTAATCATGGCATAGCGCATTAATCATAAGAAAAGTCGTTTTATAATATCATGACATATTTACGATTATACCGAGATACATAGAAAAATGATTAATATATATTTCTGAATCTACATAAATATGGACATTGAGAAATTACGTATTCCATTACCTTTCGTACTTAAAACAGATAACTTTAAATATAACATTGAAAACTAATTTATCGCATTTGGCGCGTTATTTTTAAGGACGTGATGGTTTTTTGGTTTTTTTGCAAACGAAGCAATTAAAATATCTCACTATCAATTAAAATAAAAGCGTAAAACTCAATGTATTTCTTGGATTTTCCCCTTTTTATTTTGTTCGAGTGGCAGGAGTTTTTTTGGAATCGGCAAAAAAATTGTTGTATCAGTTTTGGTCAATTAAAAAGTTCTATGTAAAAAAATATACGGAATATTTTTTTTTTGCAATTGAAAGAATCAATTTTAGGACAAAATATTTTGCTTTCTTAGAATATGTATGATTATTTGCATGAAAATAAAATTTCTGATAAATTAACAAAAGCAAAAACGCGCTTTTGAATAATTATTGAGTTTCAAAGTTCCCGAAACTCGCTATTTTATTTAATTTTAAGAAGAAAGAGAAATTCTACAAATTAATATTAATTGATAAATAATTGTAACAATAAAAATATGTATAACATTTTTAGTATTAAATATTATATATTATTATTGCAAAAATAAGAGGAAAAAAAAATTTAATTCCGAAATCTCAGGAGACATCCCGGTTGGGAAATCAATTTTCCATACCATAAAAGGGTTTCGTGCTTTTTTTAGACTTTGAAATTTTCGCTTTATCGAGGAACTTGGTAAATATTCTAAAAATAAAGTTTAGAACAGCGCGACATTTCCTTGGAAATACTTGGAAAGCTTTTCCAGCTACAAATATTCTCACGGTCGTTATTCTTTTTTATAAGCTCACGATATTTAATATCTCCACCCTATAGCAGTCTTTAACGTCCTGACGTCTTCCCTTCTTTTCTTTTTTTTATGAAAAAGTGGAAGCTCTTTGTACAGAAAGGAAAATAAATTGACATTTAATGCATACACGAATGAATTTCATTGAAAGATGATTTCATGCTGAAATGAGTACTTACAGATAGAAGCGAAATAATAGTCTACAGATTTCTATACATGCCCTGTTCTGAAGTTTAGTCTTTGTATAACGGTAAGAGAGAGAGAGAGAACCATAATGCTAAATCGAAACGTCGAAGTTGCATTGAGAGACCGTTGCAAATTACCTGTTGCACTTCCACTGGTACACAACTAGCTCGTTATTAATACCATTGGGTGTCAAGCTCTCATGCAGTACGTCGTCCTTATATTTGAGCTTGCAATTACATGGACCCAAAATACACATTCATAACATTCACGCCAGTAATGTGTGTAGATGCATCTAGATGTGTCGAAAATTATGGTTTTGCATGTGATCGAATGCTAAAGATCCTATTGATTTTCTCTAAAGTGCACTTTTTTTGCAATATGTTGCTGCTCTTGTTGATAATATTGACTTTTCTATTGCATTATTATTAATTTTAGAAAAAAAAATCGAATTGTCGTAAATTAATAAATCTCGAACAAAAAAGGAAATTTTTTTTTACACCTTTTTGTTCCTTTTATTTTCTACCTTCTTTTTTTTATTTAAACATAACGTTGCTATTAAATATTTGAATGCCAGAATTATATTTTTCCGTCCAGTTTATTTTACGTTTTTATTAAAAATAATTTTCTAAAAAAAAGTGTGAAATTTTGAAACTCTCATTTTTCGTTTGATTTTGCGAGAAAAGAAAAAACGAAATAAAAAATATAATCGAATACACAAATTATTTACAATTATTTTTATTCCCAGGCGCCGCTAGTTTCGTATATAATTTCGAAACGGCAAAATGTTTTTACAACTTCGACACGGAAATGTTCCGAAGTTTGAACATACACCATCTTTTCAGCATCAAAGCGCGTGGTATTACCGTATTAATATTTGCTCCCTCAACTCTATAATTTATTTTGAATAAGCTCATTCTCATGTGAATAATTGCAGCTTGCAATAACGCTATTGATTTCATCAAGAAGAATGGACATTTATATCAGATACATGCACATGTATAATTAGATGTAAATCTTTTATATTTACCGATTGTGTGAACAACATGCCTAGCAATTATTAGCATGCTAATAACAATTTACATGTACTTTTTGCGTTTTCTTTCCATATCCGTATCATAATACATAACTGATGAGATGTTACTACACAGATCGCAGGGAATTAATTCCAGTTGAACGAGAACAACATTTTACAAAATTCAAAACAATCGTATCCATATTTTCATGTTATTTGTTGTCACATACATTATTATATATTTTATTGTTTGTAATAAAATAAATGCCGACGTAATTTACAATTTTTTAAAGCCCAAGATTGTCATTCGTAGGTTCAGTTCGAAATCTCTGAAGTTCAGAAAATATTTAAAATTTGTCTAATTTACGAAATTTTAATTGTACATTGGCACCAAATTTTTTTTTAAATTTAAACGTACAAGTTTAAATTATGTTATGTTCTGCTACACGTTTGCTCATATTTTGCCAGGATTTTGCTGCCGCTTTGCTGACAATAAAATTTCTGAAGAAATAAAGATTCAAACGCTTATTAAATGCGAGTCTCAATTTATTTTATCAGAAAATATAAAAAGCCATTTCGCGGGCCACAAACAGGTTTCTGTGGCCCACCCTTCCCCCTTTTACCTCGTAAGCTTCACGACACGATATTCGAGATGATTTTTGTCATTCGCATAAGCGATGAATGTGAGATTTATTTTCTGCAGTTGAAAGGTCTTTGAACCTGGTATCGGTTAAACTATAAAAAATGCACTGATCGTTTTCCAAATGCCTGCGTGCTCCTCTTTTTTTTTTTCTTTTGCCTTTGCATTATACGTATGTAACAAGTTCGTGCGTTAATCTTTATGCAGTCCTCAAGGTGAAAGTTTAGCACGTGTCTGAATCGATAATGTAACGCCTACTTTATTGCCTCCTTATTGTTTTCTTGCCGTGAACATACAAATATATGTATTTAGCGGTATGTGTTTCACTTTTTTTTTATCCCTAAAATTAGGGCCATAAAAATTGTCCAAGCCCTGCATACTTTTTTAAATAGACTGCAAATTACCGTATGCAACCGTACGGGAATTTCAAAGAAAGCTGCAGTGTCCAGTATGTGAACAATAATGTACGAGAGAAAAAAAAAGTAGAATTATTTTATTGCAACGATTTCGAGTGATTTGGTAGAAGATTATTGAAAAATTGATAAATTCCAAAAATACTTGTATTTTTGCATTGCATGAATTTTGAGTATTGCTGTAAAAAGAATTTTAATTATTTACAAACTGGGTAACAGTTTTACAAAATTTATTCCTTGAATGTCGCGAATGAAATGTCGTGAATTAATAAATATAGTTTGCAAAAATAAGGGATTTGCATTTTTTTGCGTTTTTCTACATTTTAATAATGCCTATTGCAACCCTAATTAAAAAAACATTGAGAAAAATAGGGAGAAATATATTTTTTTCTAATTTTCAAACGTGGCTTATTTTGTATAAAAAGGGCATTAATTAAAACCTGTTTCTTCAATAACGTTGTTAGACGTAATTATTTTCTGTAGATATATTTTAACTTTTCAGTAAACAAACATTTTAATTGCGTTGTTATACTTAAAAATGGCGTAAATCCAACTTTGAAAATCAAAAGGAATTAAAACTAGATTCAGGACTTACGTCGATTTTAAATAACAGTGGTTCAAATTCGACACTCAAATAATTGCTCGACGTGTGTCTTTAACTTCAAGTTACAAAATTCCAAAATTACGAATTTACAAAATTCAAATTCAAATTACAAAAAGATCAAAATTTCACGGTTAAGAGCACCCGAAGTGTTGCAATTTCATTATTTTATAAATACTTTGGAAATGAAATGCTTCATTCCGCGTCAACATCATTGTAATAATACCGTACATCATCTCGCATTGTTTTGATTTTTCCGCTCACGTGGCCGATTTGAAGTAGATAAAATTAGCCTTTCAAAACACGTACGATCGTTTGCCATAGAATCGCAGTGAGAGGTACGAGAGTGGGATAGAAAAATTAAGAAAAGTTTCGTATGACATACATATATATTTACTATACGCGTGTGTAACAGAGTAGTTACCACTTTTCGAGTTGGTAGCTTTTATAGCTGACGCTCAGCATGGGAGATCTGTCGTGAGATTGTTTATTTTCGCACGTGGAAGCCACCACGGAAAATAGGTGTGCCACGTGCATGATGCAACTCTTCTTCTGCCATCTTAACATGCATATGGATGTGTAAATATTTGTACGAAAAAAAACAATACATACACGTTTCTTCCCTCTCTCTCTCTCTTCGACACGGCAATATGCGTGCACACGTACATACGCATGTATATACACACATATATTTCTATTTAGCTTTGATTCTATGCCAAAATTACACTCCTGATTTATCGATGAAGTCATTTAAACTGCATACACATCGTCGTATTACCCTTTGTGTGTTCCCTCGCATGCAGCGAATTCGCCTACACCGATACGTCAAGTTTTTCTATGATTTTTGCATCGGTATCAGCAACAAATCTTGGATAAGCATACATCAGTTTTATTACAGGCGCGTAAATTATCGATTTCAAAATAGATTTTTATTGTCGTGTGCATATTAACCTCTTGCACTCCGTTGACGCCGCTATGGCGACACGTGTAATTCGAGTCACTACCCAACCGGCGTAAATTAATTAAGAGGAAACGAGACTCGAACGGTACTTTGAGGACCAATAGAGAAGGTGTTGCAAGAAATTTTGGCAAAACGGTGACTGTTTTGATTTCTCTTGAAGTAAAATTGGTTCCATTGAGTTGCGAGCATTTTTAGTTATTGGAAATTGGTATTTGAAAGCAATTTTACGCGTTGCAAATTGCAATTTGGAATTTTCCTTTTCCAAAAGTATTTTTTTAAATCTTTTTTTGTTCGAAAGTTCCAGTTTTACTGCAAAAATCACAAATTTTAGATCAAAGAATTGCAACGTATTTCTGGGTTTCGGTAGATTCTGTTTAAATTTGTTTGAAATATTTATTTATTTTGTAGTTTATTTTGTAATTTGAATTTTTTAACCCTTATTTGGAGCACAAGGGTGTACTCACCCGACGTTTTCAATCGCTCATATTTTTGAATATAATGCACGAAATTTCACTTTTTTTCCTAATCGATTTATCAATAATTATTCAATAAAAAGATGGATTTGCGCGAAAGTCAAGAAATTGAACAAATTCGAAAAAAAAACAACGAGAAAAATGTACATAACCCAGTATCCCAGTTGGGTTTTAATATTTTTCCATAGAATAATTTTGTTTATTTATTAAGCAATGTCAATCCCAAAATGGGGATTATTTTGCAAAACAATTTACACAAATAAATTATATAATATAATTAATCAACATAATATAATATAATATAGTAATTTACTGCAAAATTTGATATACACTTCGACGCCTAATCTTGCAATTAGGCCTTTACTCAAAACAAAATATTAAAAAATACATCCGAAATTTTTTGAACTACTTTTCCCTATGGTTTATCCCGTAACTTATTTATTTCAAGATCAAAACACGAAAATCTGTTAAGAAATGAGTCGGTACATCTCGTAATTTCGAGAAGCATTATTCCAACTACTCGTTGCTCGATCGTATCAGGAAAGGCCCGGAGTTTGAGGGCTCGAAGTCATCATAATTCATCTTCTTTTCAGAAGCGTATATTTCGGCTGTTACATACGTGAATCGTCGTTACACAGAAGAAAACTTCAAGACCCGTATACTCTTCTTTTCATTTTGAGCCGCTTAACAACCCCTCGTTATACCGCTGCGATATTTTTCTTACAACTCAACTTGCAGCTACACAAAAAGATAAACTTTGACTTTCTCTCGAAGCAATATAACAAGCTGGAACGATGAAGAATTGTAAAGGTATTTTATCTTCGTCAACGAATATCGTGACGACGCGAGAACAACACGAAGAGAGGGTTATACGTGTCCCGTTTTACCAGGGTGTGTATTGAACCCTTCCTCCTCTCTTCCCTTGTCCTTCGTTGTCGCTCGATTTTCCACGTAACCGGAAACGAACTTGTGTACCAAGGGAAATTACAATTTACAGGGGTGCACACATGGATGAGCTTGTCGTGTGCAGAGATGTCACTCTCTTCCTCTCTTGAATCCTTCCTCCGGCTCTCGCTCGCACTCTCGTTTGCTCGCTCGCTACTGAAATTAATCATTCTCTGCCATCCTGTCCACGACTGAATTCCAAATGTTGTGCAAAAACATCCTCCCTTTCCTTTTTTTTTCGACATATCGAGTGTTCCTCCAGGAAATAAATCAATGATGAGGGAAAAGTGCGTCTGTTCGAATGGAACGGGAGTTAATTAAAGTTACTTGCAAAATCCAGGTGTATTTCAATCCGAAGGTGTCGTCAAACGATTTCGTTGCGTGAACCGAATCCACCACTCATTCTCGTGCCGAATGGAATTGCATCGAGATAAAATCGAGATTAGAGATAGATTCCCCTCCGTTAGAGGGCAACCACGGTCAGCAAGTGGAACAAAAGTAGATTAACGAAATGCCCCCAGTTCATTTTACGGAAAAGGAAAAGAAACTCTAGACGTTACATTATAATAATTGCTCATACAGTCAATTTTGGCCGTGGGCCCAGTCATGATGAGATTGCAGTGGAGAGAAATTCTAAGAAACCAAAAACCTCAATTATATACTATTACCGATCTTATAATGAGTCCCATAGCCTTGTAGGGAAAGTTCACTGCAAATGATACATCGATATGAATAAAATTACACGAAATTGTGTATCGGAAAAAATTGCCGAAATATAAGACGCGTCTCGGTGCCGAAGAAACAATTGGGAAGCGATTGAAAAAATTATTTTAATTTTTGAATAATTTTATTTGTATCACTAATAACGGTGATAATAAATTATCCATTTTATAGTAATTGATATTTTATGAAATTGGAGGTAGTATATATATTTTGAGGATCTGTTTGTTTTGAGAATTAAAGTCCACGAATTAATATGAGCAGAGTAATTATATAATTAATTATGCATTTTCATTAGAATTCATTTCATTAATTATTCAAAATGTTTTACTTGAATCTGGATTTTTTGTGAAATTCGGTAAAACCCAATTTTTTGGTGGTGGCCATCTTTTTTTTTTAATTCATGACCGGAGTAGCTATGTTTATCGGTACAAATCGTTCTGAAATTATTTTAAAAATTGATTTGCGATTATCTAAATAGGTTTCACGCGAACATAGGGTATAATAAAAAATGCTGGAATCAACACATTTGAGGCATGTTGTAAATAACGATATACACGTATGTATGTAGCAATCAAACTATTTTTGTATCAATTGATGAAGGGGCGGATATCCTGCGTGAGTCTACGGGGCAATTCACGATGTTAATTCAACCCTGTCCCTTCTGTAAGTGTAACATTGTTGGACAGAGTGTCGTAATGTCAAAAAATTAATTTGCAGAATTCGATACCCAAACCGTACCTAGGCGAAGGAAAACTCTTATTGTCGAAAAATTGAAAATTCTCAGGTAGCTACATAAAATAATAAACAAGCTACATTCGTAGCGCAAATAATTTAAATTTACTTTAACAATAAAGTAGAAGGGTATAGAAATTTCATAAAAAATTCCAATTTTGTGGTACAGAAATTACAATAAATAATTCCAATTTTAAATTATAGCATTTGTATTATTATATTTTGTAAATTATTTAGGTTAAATCATTTCGAAATTTTCTGTTTGAATTCTTTGTATTTTTTTTATTACTTTTGCATACAGTTCCCATTTTTACAAATTTTATCGATGAGATTTGTGAATTTTTTCCGATAAGGTAATAAAAAAAATCGCAATTTCTCGGTTGTACCTAAACCTCCCCACATTATTATTATTATTACTATTATTATTATTATTATTATTATTATTATTATTATTATTATTATTATTACTATTATTATTATTATATACAAAAACGACTATTTAGCGCCACACAATATTTGACAAACGTCTGGTGTGTTCGACAAAAACTCTCGAGTCTATCGGCACGGTTTTTTTTCTCTAATGAAAATATCGTAAACTTCGGCGATGCGTTTCCGAATGGATGCGATACCTGTCCGTATAAAACAAGGGTAAACAAAGATGCGGCAAACAAACGCGAATAAAAGTGCAAAATCTGTATATATAGATTCGATACACAACAATGTGGGAGTTGCCAACAACGCGCTGTGTGATTGTAGATTACCTGAATGTTTTCCTCCTTTCACGGTAAACACGTGAAGCCTTTAATTGACGAGCAAAGTAAATAGAAGCAGTTCAGCACCATATCCTTTGATGAAATAAAGCCCTGCGTGTATGTATATCCGCGCGCTCGTTGATCGTACAAAAGGGATGTGTTGAGAAGTAATCGAGAATAATTAAGAAAGTTGCAACGTTGTTATTCACTCCTATGTTACCGTACGGCAGCAAACTTACATCCATCATTATGTGTGCGATGTTGACGAAGTAAAGTCTGAGCGAGTCAGTCATTTGTGCGACGTACCCACGTACGTGCATGCAGTTCTCTTTTAAGTTTAACACGGCGTACATTAGCTTTCCCTTTGCCACACATTCCTGTTAGTTAATTGCTACGAGAACCTTAATGTACCTAAATTATTCTAATCAGTATTGAATTTACTTATTTGCACGAAAACTTACGTGCCATCCCACGACTGCTCTCTTTCTCTCTTTTCCCATTAGCGCGACAGACTTCTATCTTCCGCAAAACAACGCATTATAAACGTCTGATGAGAATTTCTCCAAGGCGTCTCTTTCATTCTGTACTTCTTTCTATTTCCTTTCGTTTCTCATTTATCTTGCGTACCGTATCTTTCACTTCCCTGTTTCATTAAGCAGAATTTTGTACTCCTGCTGCCTTTTGTGGATACGTACATTTGTATAAGCTTTCATTGTTTGAAACATCAGCAGATATTCGCATCGTGTTTTTATGAAAAATACCAGCAGCGAGAATAAAAGAATTTCGGCTGATTTATCCGAGACGATTTGCAAAAGCCCGTTTCCCAAAACGACATTTTTCAGATTTCTTGCAGTTGAAATTCTGATACTACATTCTTGGATCGACTCGAATTTGTTTCCAGCAAAAAATAAAGTCAAGGAGACCATTTCTAGGGGTAATTTGACGCGTAGAATCGATTTCAAAGGTTCATTTTCATGAAATCCTAGCGGAAGGTCATAAAAACCATGTTTTTTGAGGAAAAATCGTATTTTCCGTTGTAATTCTGAAATTTTGACAATGAAAATGGATTCCTCGCGAAAAAATACATCGGATAAGGGTCTCCCGATAATCCCCAAAAATCGATTTCATATGTCGATTTTTTCGGCCAAAAGTTGACTGATCTTCATCCCGGAAAATGGGTTAGAAATTAAAGTTTCAAAAATGAGGTTGGACAAGTCATTTCTAGGGGTAATTTTTCCCGTAGAATCGATTGCAAAGGTCAAATTTGATAAAATCCTAGCGGAAGTTGGAAAAAAGTAGGTTTTTTGCGGAAAAATCCTATTTCCGGTGGGATTTCTAGAATTTGAATAACAGAATTGGATTCCTCGGGAAAAAATACATCGGATATGGGTCTCCCGATAATTTCCAAAAAAGTTTCCAAAAGTCGATTTTTTTGCGCATACCTCCCTTCCCCCAAAAATGGGTTAAAAATTAAAGTTTCAAAAATGGGATTGGACAAGTCATTTCTAGGGGTAATTTTTCCCGTAGAATCGATTGCAAAGGTCAAATTTGATAAAATCCCTAGCGGAAGTTGGAAAAAAGTAGGTTTTTTGCGGAAAAATCTTATTTCCGGTGGGATTTCTAGAATTTGAATAACAGAATTGGATTCCTCGGAAAAAAATACATCGGATATGGGTCTCCCGAAAATTTCCAAAAAAGTTTCCAAAAGTCGATTTTTTTGGGCATACCTCCCTTCCCCCAAAAATGGGTTAAAAATTAAAGTTTCAAAAATGGGGTTGGACAAGTCATTTCTAGGGGTAATTTTTCCCGTAGAATCGATTGCAAAGGTCAAATTTGATAAAATCCTAAGGGAAGTTGGAAAAAAGTAGGTTTTTTGCGGAAAATACCTATTTCCGGTGGGATTTCTAGAATTTGAATAACAGAATTGGATTCCTCGGGAAAAAATACATCGGATATGAGTCTCCCGATAATTTCCAAAAAAGTTTCCAAAAGTCGATTTTTTTGCGCATACCTCCCTTCCCCCAAAAATGGGTTAAAAATTAAAGTTTCAAAAATGGGGTTGGACAAGTCATTTCTAGGGGTAATTTTTCCCGTAGAATCGATTGCAAAAGTCAAATTTGATAAAATCCCAGCGGAAGTTGGAAAAAAGTAGGTTTTTTGCGGAAAAATCCTATTTCCGATGGGATTTCTAGAATTTTAATAACAGAATTGGATTCCTCGGGAAAAAATACATCGGATAAGGGTCTCCCGATAATTTCCAAAAAAGTTTCCAAAAGTCGATTTTTTTGGGCATACCTCCCTTCCCCCAAAAATGGGTTAAAAATTAAAGTTTCAAAAATGGGGTTGGACAAGTCATTTCTAGGGGTAATTTTTCCCGTAGAATCAATTCCAAAGGTCAAATTTGATAAAATCCCAGCGGAAGTTGGAAAAAAGTAGGTTTTTTGCGGAAAAATCCTATTTCCGGTGGGATTTCTACAATTTGAATAACAGAATTAGATTCCTCGGGAAAAAATACATCGGATAAGGGTCTCCTGATAATCCCCAAAAATCGATTTCAAAATTCGATTTATTTCTAGAAAAGTTAACCGATCTTCGCCCCGGCAAAAAAGCTTGCGCACAACGCGCGCATTGTTGCTAGTTCAAATAAATAAACAATTTCATGAATATACGAAATTTCGAATTGGAAACCTTTTCTAACTTGGAACAATTTGTCAAACAGAACGTGTCTATAATTCCACTCCGAACACTTTCTATCTAAGACAAGTTTTTCGTCGAGGTGAAAAAAAAAAAAAAGTTGTAACAAGGACATAACCTTGATGTGACTAATATTCCACGTGGATACAATTTGGCTGATAATCTCATAAGGATCCCTTTCTACCTTCCTACCTCCGCTCGTGGTAATCATTATATACGGAAATTCGTAATACGAGGGAAAAACGTCTTTTGGAAAGATGATTATCCACACGAAAGCAACCATCCGCCCTCGGAAATTCTTTCCGAGTTTCTATTATATTATACATTTTTCGTTCCGCAGTTGCGGATAATTACTATAATTTACCATCGGCCTAAACGGGAATACTTAAATCCACCATTTCCTTATTGCCATATATATGTTATTAAGCTCTAATTTCTCATTCCAATTATTCGCATTCAACGTGAACACGTGCACACGTACGTACGTACACGCGTATCTGCATACCCCGTACGTGTGTCTCACCCACACACTCGGGTCCTCTAATTCCTAACTTTGATCACAATTACAAAACCTAGGAATTACGTCATACCGTGAGCGAAAAAGGCATAGAACAACAGTTATAATTTAATTCGCTATTTGATATTTGATGTACAATATTTCTGTCTATGTGTGTGTGTGTGTGAGTGTGTCAGAATTTAATGAAATTAATGCGTGTACATTCATAACATCGTCCTATAAATTGAAGTTGTTTGTTCAATGATAAGGGGTTAGAATAGAGAAGTTAGAGAAAGCGAGCGAGCGAGCGAGGGAGAGAGAGAGAGAGAGAGGCAGAGTTAGACAGAGAATTATCGCATTTGAGATAACGGATGACAATAATAGCTGATGCTTAATCTTGCAAACAGACCGAAGCTTGTCATTGACACGTTCTTCCTCAACCAACAAGAGACAGATAGATCCAGGAAGAAAGGAGAGCGAGCGAGAAACCGATGCAGCCCGTGTACCTTAGTTACAAATAGTCGCGGGCTCTCCTTTGAATGTGACCGAGTTGTCACGTGCCTTGATTGTAACACACTCGCACCTTTATCAAAGTTGGAAGACTAATCCTCCTCCACCGGTGTTTGCAACTGACACGGGTACACACGAACCTTCCCTTGGAGTACGCAAGTATGCATACGCTTGTATATCAATATACATGTAATTCATATAAACACATATGTATTTTATATAACATACGTATGTGTATAAAAATGAAAAAAAAAACATTCAATTCAAATTTATACGAATTTTCCTTAAAATCCTCGGTCGCTTCCCGTCATTTGTAAAACCAGTTCTACTGCAACTTTGTAAAATATACACAGATACAGTCCCACTACTCTCTTTGGTACTTATTGCCATTTGAAAATTCTCTTTTATTTTTTTTCTCTTGCGAGCGAACTCCATGTCTAAGGTGAAAGCTGTGATTGCTGACCTCTAAACCCCGTCGAAATGTCCCAGTTATTGATTCCACTTTGACTCTTTCCAACTAATGTCGTTCCTACGAATGACGGTCAATAATAGGAACACGCTCGACGATTTGTAGCTCTATTTTATAACCTCCGTCTCTCCGTCGCGATTATTTCTCCTTCTTGTCCTCTTTTCAACTGCAAATTCGATAACGCCATTCAAAAGTTTTATGGAATAAAGCAAAATCCTAATTTCCCATTGATTCCCGTCAATTGTTGCACAGAGTTTGTCTGCAAGACACGCGAGAGTTCGTTCAACTGTGCAAAGGTACTTGGATTATTTTTTTTTTTTTCGTTGCGTGAGAAAGAAATAAAAGTAAACGAAATTGTCCGTCGACTATCCTGCAAAACTGATTTCCTATCGTACGTATGTATGTGTATGTATACAGATATTGTACACGGTGTGCGAAAAGATTAAACTTTCACCATTTTCACGGTATCCCTTAATTTAACTATGACACGTTCACCGGTCACGTGATTCCCCTCTTTTTATTATATTTATATACATTAATCTTTCCTCGTGTTTTTACGGAACGGAGAAACGAGATGTTTTTCCTTCAATTTCGATCAAACGCGTTGTTTATTTACCGGCAGGAGTATCTAAATCCATTTTATTCTTGGCTTACTCGCAGGATGTTTGTTTTTTCCTCTCTCGCTCTACTTTCAATCAAATATAATTTAGTGCATTTGCCAAGTGAAATTCTCTATTCATCGGCAAGAGTGAAAAACACAATTTACAAGATTACCTCGAGTTCGGGACCTCGGTATCTTTATGCTTTCTACGGACCCTCAAAGACAATGACTATTACCGCTGATGGAAGTACTTTCGAATCGATAGTATTACGCCTCGATTCGCCATTAGCTTGACGGATCTCTTTTTTATTCCGTGACATTTTTATTAAAATGAGTAATCAAGAAAGAAAAAACCTGTCTCTGCTTCCAAATCCTAGAAATTCTTATTTTTATTTTCAGAAACCCCAAGAGATTCTATTTTAGTCGTTCTGTACCTCGAAAATTCTTTTGGCAGCTGCACAATAATTTCAAATCTGAAACTAATATTTGTAGAATCTACGGAAACAACGTTTAGCGAAAATATATATTTTTTTAAAGTTAAACGAGTCAGTAGGCTTGCATGAGATGCAAAATTTCATCGTTGGGGTCTGAAAAATACGAAATTTTGGCGAAGTGGGCCAGTTAAGGGTTGAAAAGATAGAAAATAGTAGTATTCAGAAAAAATGATAATTCTACAATGAGAAAATAATGTACCTGATTCATTGACGGTATCTATTTTTTATAGAATATAATTTACAAACAATTGCGAATTCACTGCAAAGTCCGGAGGGTTTTTTGCTGAAACTACGAAACCGACGTATATCCGAAGCATTGATATTCCGTAAATGCAATTTACATTGTCCCCTTTATAACTCAATTATTACCTTCCAACTAAATAGGGTTTCTTCTTCCGTCCAGGTTTGTCTAAAAAGACGTCATGAAAAAATGTCGATGGTTATCTTGCAAAGTATTAACGCTATTATTACATATATGTGTCTAACAACTACTTTGAGGACATTTTAAGGATTTTTTGAAAGTTAATATTTCTGACAAAAATCCTAGTAAACCATTTGTGTATTATATACACGATGGAACGAACCTTTATTTCGTGTCCTCAAAGTAACCGGTTGATAAAACTTCGCAGAATGTCCCCAAAGTGGTTTATAGACATATCTATTAATATATATATACACCTAATTCTCTTTTGACACGATAGATACGTTCCCAAAAAATTCGTGTAAAAAGAGAATTAGGTGTAAACAATATTAAAAAATTCTTGTTAGAATTCAATTAATTTATTTCGTGCTTACACATTTTAAGTCATTAAATATATTATAAAAAGTAAATTATACTTTGAGAAAAAGAAAATAATATCTGAAATTCATGAATATAAAAAAAGTTAAAATAATATAAACATAAGAAATATTTGCTCTATGAGATTCAAGAAAAATTCATAGAATATTAAAAATCGTGCTAAAGCAAAACAATTCGTGTAAAAAGAGAAACTTTTTTTATTTTTAACTCGTGTTAAATCAAATTCGTGTAAAAAAAAATTCGTGTAAAAAGAGAATTAGGTGTATATATATATACATACATATATATCCTCGTCTGATATCTCGACTTCTTAAGCTATAAAGTCTTCCTTGACCGTGGATATGGACAGAATCTTTTTTTTTTCTAAAAATAATATGAAAGTCGTTATCGGGCTTGAAATAAAATGATAACGAGTATAAACAGAAGAAAAAAAAACTGCAGCATGGGAAACAAGGTCTAATAAATGAGTAAATGATTCATTTCTGATAAATATACGTACGGATATACACAGTATACATATATATATATATACCGAGTTCTCAATTCTCTTTCCTGATGTTACGTTATATTATCCTATTTCACATACACTCCCTTCTCTCGCTCCTACAGATTTCGCCTCAGCTTCTTCCTTCCTCTGCTCGCTTTTGGTTCCTCCCTCGCTTTGTCCCTCGACCATTCAGACTGGCAGATAATTAATACCGGCTCGTAATTCATGCGAATCTCTCGGTACACTTTACCTTCTGAACACACACGTGTATACGCGCACGTCTACCAGAAGCAACTGATAATTTTTGATAAATCGTCACATTCGCTTTCTCCCTTTTCTTCCACTAGTCAAATAAAATAATGGACGTACGGGAGAACCTTCCGGAAAGAAATGACTAAAGATAAAAGAATGGGAATATTTCGTTCCCGTTTCCGACTTCCGCTGTGCATTTTCATATTTTTCTTTTTCCAAAAATACGAAGAAAATGATTTTCCTCGAAACAGCGTCTTCGATAAATTCTAACTCGTAGTTATATTTTGACAAGTCGCTCGGGTGCAATAAATAACGGAGTTCAAGGTGAGCCCGTAATAATCATTACCGGGTTTGCTTTAACAGGTGTGAAATTTTCACCTGTAATCGATAGGGGTTCGGTGGTTCGTCCCTCGATTTATTATTAGTACCGTTAAACACCCACGTTTAGAGGGAAGTGGTGTCTTACCGAGACAATTGACATTCGAAATCGATATCCCCTGGGGAAGTGGCGGTTCATTGTTGAGTCAGGTAACAGATCGTCAGGTCTATTTTTGAAGAAGTAAGAAGAGGAGGGGAAGAGGGATGAAAAGATCTTTTCGTTCGGTTCGGCTCGGTATTGCAGGTGGGTTCATTGTCCGGGGCCAATCCACCATCGGGTTATTTACTGGGTCCTCGCTTGTTGTTATATTGATGTACCTTCCTTTCATACCAATTTCGACATCGAAACTTTTGTGGAGATGGTCCTGAATGCGCTTGTTGAGGGAACTTTACCGAAAGATTTGTAAAATGATCCGATTTCTCGGTCCCTACAAAAACAGGCTTACGTGGTTTGATTTTATTAGGATCACATGAAGGTTTCAACATTTTTGAGAGTGTGTCGCGGCCCTCGTGTCCCGGTAACTGTCCTACCGATGCTTGACCGGGTTCGAAATCGATTCGGTTGGTGCATAATTAACGACGATTATTTCTATGGCCAGAGATACAAAATGATCGTCGTTAATTATGCACCAACTTAATATAATTGAATTTCTGGTAAAGCTTACCTCAAAAAATTGGTTATCGTGGATAGTTTTCTGTAAAAATTGAATAACCTATATAAAATAACAATATCATGACAATACATTAAACTAATAATAATAATAAAAAATATATAAGGCTGATAATATTCAATTTTACCGATTATTAACGAACCTTTATTTATTAAATTCGATTAAACCTCTTTCTCAATTTAAAAAAAAAAATCGACTTTAAAAATCGTGAAATTTTTTTTTATTCCAGGGAAATATTACCTAAAATTGCCCCGAAAATTTGTCAAAGAATATTTTCCTTCCATTTTCACCTTGTTGCTACAAATTTCCCCGGTTGTTCGAAGACACCCGGTGTATTTGCGAGAATAAAGATTGTCTAGGTTTGTTAATTTCTCGAGAGACATAATATAGTGCTTTCAAACAACTGAAAATTTGATTCCACGAGATACGGTGGGAACGGTAAAGTCAAACGAGACTGAAACTCGGAAGGTTTCGGTAATGACGCCGGTATAGTTGAAAATTCTATTTGGGCAAGGCCGGTACTGAAAGTAACGGAATTTCGACGACCGTTGCAATTGCGAACGTTGTAACTTGAAAAGTGGCTTCCTTCGCAATTTCTGAGAAACGAGATTAAGGAATTGTAAAAGCGTTCGCGGAACATTTCTAACTTCATCTTCATCGAGAGAACGGCGTTTGCTGACTTCCTTATTAACCCTTTCACTGCAACTGATGAGTTTCGTCGTCGTCATCGTATTTTTCCGTCGTATATCCCATTTTTACCGCGTCGTTACACGGGGATTGGCGCGCGAGCTCCAATCGAAATTCGACATAAACAATATTCGCGTTGATGAAAAATCCTTCTATTTACATTCATACGAATTGTATATGTGCAAAGTATTATTCATACAGACACGGCCGTTACGTGGGTGATATCATGTTTCTTGTATGGCTTCAATTGCACATATATATATACACGTTCGTGCCAAGATCGTGCAAATGCATTAGTTTGTCTCGATTCTATGCCATGTACGTACGAGAGTGCATATGCGCATGTAGTGTGTGTAACACGAACAGCCTTTTCAGGAGCTGGAAACGAATGCTGCTTGCACCGTCCTGTAATTTACATGATATAGCAGCCGGAGGTCGCGAAATTCAAATGAAACGTGATAGGTGCCTCCGACTGTTTGCCAACCTCATGCACATGTCTTTCCTCTCGCTCTCGTCCCCTCGATTTTTTTTCTTCTTCTTCTTCTTATTTCTATCTACTTACACGTATCCAATTATTCTTAAAATATACAAAGTTATATTTAAATTTAAAAACACGCCGATGGAACTGCACGATAACAATTTCCTTGGGAAATTATACTAGAAACCTTTGCGAATTCGCTGGTGCATCCAGTGACACGATTTTTTTTTTTTCTTTCGAAATGCCTCAATGGCAATCTCTTTTTCACTCAATTGATATTTTTTTTAAAATAAATATTAACCCGGAGCACATGGGCGAGCTTCACCCATGTGCATGCTTTCAATCGCCCTTATTTTTGGATGCAACGCATAGAATTTGACGTTTTGTAACTTTTTTTTTTAATAATAAAAAAAAGAAAAATTAATTGAGGGTAATAAGAGCAACAAAAAAAGTTACATGAAAAGTATAATTAAGTATTAATTGTCTATGAACGTCTTCTATTTTTTTTTATTCGTTTCAATACATAATAATACTATTTACCGAAAATTTTTACTATTTCGGCGGTAACCATTTTTTTCCAATTTCAGGCATATTCCCAGAAATTGAAGAAATCAATTTCCAGGAATTGAACCTGGAAACTATAATATACCCGCAATTGCAACCACAATTTCAGGCATTGGAAGCTACAATTAATTTTTTTTAGGTTTTTGCTGGAGCCTTGAAATTGACATAATAATTTTTTTTATTTCAGTATAAATACAACGCATTCGAAAAATTTTATTTTTCCTGGATATTCTTGGAAAACAATATACGAAATATGCCTCCCCCGGTGCAAATATCGGGTATACAGCGGTGCAGCGGTAACTCACTGTAAGGGCTTCTAAAGTTACTTCATAGAAAAAATTGTAGGTGACAAGGCAATATGCGCAACTGGATCTAGAGTAACTGCATAGTAAATAACAATACTTCCAAATACGGGTGTTATTCCAGGAACGTATTACTTTTTCGTGCAAATGGGACGCGCGAGGAGACCTATAGATTAGACGAATGGAGGTGTGTTGTTAGATCCACACAATGCAACAAAACGTAAAGGTGGATGTGCAATAAATATATACAGCGTTGTGGGAAACTGCACGTCCGTTCGTTCAAGTGCAGGTAAACGAGAGTGTCGGGTGTATAGAGAGCTAACGACAATAAAGTACTGGCACACGAACATTACGTATGCACGAGCATTGTTTTACTGCCGTTATCTCTCATTTAAGGTTTTACTTCGTCCGCCGGTTTATCATAACGAAGTAGATTCAAGATTTTCACGAACCGACGGAATATTTTATTTTTCTCAATTTTCACCAAATTTTACCGCCACGCATTTCAGGGATGGCCTCCAAGAAAATTGGTGGTTCCTTATATTTTTTTTAACACGATTTTAATTTCGTAAGACGTAGAATAAAAAAATAAAATATTCTTCCGCCACGGCTTGTTTTTGAATTTTTCGCGATTTTCAGACACAATTTTTTTGTTTTTCTTCCAAAATTCTAATTTTTTCAAACTTCACAAAATTCTGGTGCAAAAAAAAATAAACTTACATTTTTTTTTGGTATCCGATGGTGATTTTATATTTTCCATCCCTTTGTTTTATACGAGTAATCGGAATTCAGTTCAAAGAGCTGGACGAATTCATGGTGGGATCCAGTTGCAACCGCCCTTATCATGGAATTCATTTATCAATGCCAGTCAGTTTCGAATTACTCGAAATCTGATAAGTAACCATTTAATGTCATTTAACTCTTAAACTGCAAAAAGCATGAATATGCGCTTTGAAGAAGCTGCCGCTTGTAGACGACAAGCGTGTCACGGAAATATGGCTGTGTCCAGTCTTTGGTGACTTTTCATTAATTAATTTTAAATTAGTCTGATATTTTCGAGTAACTTTCTGGTGATTAATCGTGGACGAATAATCAAGAAAATCACATAATTATATATTTTTCATATTTTATCTTAGAAAATCTGAACGTGACCAAAAATAGAATGTTAAAAAATACATCCTGTATTAAAATTCTACAGAAAATTGAATCTACAAAAATGAAATGAACTGTCGAAAATGATCTATTTATAAAAATGCAAAAAAATAATACGCCAAGCAATTCCAATTTTGCGGCAAAAAATCGAATTACTCAAAATTCCTGTCAAAAATCGTTTCGTGATGCAGAATTTTGTAATATTCAAATTCGAAGCTTTATAAAAATAAAGACACAGTATAAAAATAATATTGATACACTTTATTTTACAGAAATAAAAATATATGCACTGGGATGCTTTTGTCACCGCGCAAAAAAAATCTTTCCATGAACGATCGACTCCAAAACGCATTTAAAAATCGAAACCCTCCGTTACCAAATTATTGAAATTCAACGGAATCAAAAACCGGATCATCTTGCGCGTGGACAATTTTTTGTATAATTTATCAAAAGAAAAATTGACTTTTCCGATTCTCCTCCTTCGGCTGAAAATTAGCTCTTGTTTGATAAACGCATTTTTTCCCTTGAATTCAATAATAATGCACATTATCTCTCCTTCTTCAGTTTGAACTATGCTATCATTTCTTTTTTTATACGCTCCGTGCTGTGCGTCCGTGTGTGTGTGTGTGTGTGTGCAAGATTATAGAGTCTTTTGCATGCATTATCGTTTTACGGCTTTCATAGCAGACTCGGTTACGACACTTATTTTTCCGGAGTTGCCGATAACCTTAGTGGCTCTTCTATACGCTAAACATTATTCCCTCGTGCTAGAACTGCAGTGGCATTTGCAAATTTGCCAAATAACTCGGCGTTTGCCACAAACCGAAACCCTTCGCTAACGATAATGCGCTTCGCCGCGGCGATAACAATGCATAACGCCGATAAGGAGTCGTTAAACTTTCGCTTGCCATGGGAATGATTTCGCAGCCGTCGCTAATCATCGTTTCCCGGTGACGTCAATGAAATTTCAGCAAATGGAAAAGATGAAAAAAAAAATCCCTGGCGCATTTGACTGCAGTCATTCATTCGATAAGAAGCAATGGCAGCGAACGGATTCTATTTTGAGGTGCCTTTAACTGACCTATCCTCACTCCGGTACGTACCAAATCGAAGCACATGTGTAAGTTTACGTGCACGTATTCTTCTCCTCCGGTAGATTTAAGATGGTCGTCGTGAATCAAAATGTTTAATGGACTGTGACAATGAAAAGAGTACGCTCTTCGTTACGCCTACGAGCGAATTATAAAGAAAAAAATGTATCTTTTATTGCCTCCGCCTCCCTCTCGACCCTTTATCTTTTGAAAAAAAAAAAAGTCCAATTAATGTACCGTGAATGCAATCTGCATATGTTCTTTTTGTATCTCGTACTGAAAATCTCTCGGTCCCTCTCCTCCCTCTTTCCCTCTCGAGAAGAATTCATTTATGTATCGTCTTATTTATCATCCTTGGCATTTTCGGAATTAACACCCTCGTATTTTATTGCCGCTCCAACAAAAGCAAGGAAGTCCTAGTAATTGTTGTAATACAGGACTTTTACCCGTGTTTCTTTTTTTTTTGGTAACGACGTTTTGATTTCGGATATAAATTCGAATTTTCAAAAACGGAAAATACATTTTTCATCATTGGAATTTAGTAATCTAGTAAATATTGGAGAATACAGAAGGCTAATGAATTTCCAAATAATCAGAATTTGATTTTTGAATTAAAAGAGGAGTGATTTCCGGTTGATTTCACAGAAAATAGGGTAGGAATTATTATAAATATGTAATTTGTAAATTTTTGTAGTTTTTTATCATTCTGAAAATTTCAATAAAATTCGGAAATTGAAATTTTATTTTCCAATAAAAATTTGTAATTGATTAACGATAATTAAGAGCGTTACAAATGATCAATGAATTTCAATGGCGCTAAATTGATCTTTCGTTAGAAAAAAAAATAATTATTGAAATTTTTGTTAGCGAATATTTTATATCATTTTTAATCAGTTTCGATTAACATTACCAATTATTATTATTTATTGAAGAAGATCAATTCTCAAATTTTATTCATTTGCAAAATTTCTTTGCTGGAAATTCAGTTTTTGCAGAAGAATTATTTATAATAAGAATTCTCGTATTTTTAATTAAAAACTTCAAACTCTGGAGAAGGAAAAGCGTAAATTTCGATCGGAAATTCGTGGTATCAATAATTGACGATAAAATAAACAAGAATTTCTATACATTTAAATGACGAAAAGAATAATAAAAGCAGCCGCAAGCGTTGAAACGATCCTTTTTTTTTTTTAAACGTTTGTTTAAAACTATTTCCAAGAACTTGTTGGCAAACGATACCGTTTAAATGTCGTGTAATGTTTTTATGCGAAACGAAAAATGTATATGCTACATATACTCGAATGCGCCAGATTCCAAGGAGACGGTCTTTAACTTGCAAAACATCATAGATACTACTTACGAGGCCGGTCAACGACTTCGGATGACAAAACGCTTCTCGTGATATTACGAACGGCGTTATCTTTAGATCTTTCGAAAATTCGATATTTTCTATCAAGCAGCGGTACGAGCGACAAGTCTTTTGTGTTTCGCATTCCCTGGATGCTGAATCAAAATTAGATGGCGGAGGGGGTGTAAAAAGTGGTTTCACGCGACGCCTACATTTTTTTTTCTCTCTTTCTCGCTTTTTCCGCCGACAATGAGGCAAGTCTGCGTAGATAACAGGTACAACGATGTTGAAACAGCGGTCGATGTATTTGTGTCGTCGTGGCTCAACGTTACGCTCAATACGATCATGCAAAATTGTTGGTTTTAACAAGATTTCTATAGGTGTTGCAATTATATCTTTTATGGGATTCCAATTAATTTTATTTTCTAGCTGCGGTAATATTATATATCCTTGATTTTGAATTTTATTTTGAAGAAAATAAGCCACGCATAAAAATATATGAATTTTTGTATTATGTTAATTAATTATTATGTTAATTAATAACTTTGACGTTGCTATAAATAATTGAAATTCATTGAATATTTGTAAGGCCACAAATTATCATTAACACATTACAAAATTTTTATTGGAAAATATTAATTTCGGAATTTTATTCCAATTTTCCGAATTACAAGAAATTCGGAATTAATAATTATAGCATATTAATGCTACATTTTTTTTGTTGCGCAATGTCTATTTCAATTAACGTATTAAACTAATTAAAATGTTAATTATTATTCAAAGTAATTAAAATTTTACCAAATACTAACCAACTCAATTTTTTTAATTTGCCTAGTATGTATCATAATTACAGATATATTAGACATGCATGATCCAAAAAAGAGTCATGTCCGTAATTTGACCCCCTCGCTTGTTACTCAAATTATGATTATTATCGTCATTGTTCTTCTTCTTCTTTCTGTCGCTTTTGATGCATTGCTGTTATCGCTATCATCATTGTTATTTTCAATTTGGCAAGCCGGTTGCATTTGTCAGGAAAAGCGCCGAAAGCGTTAATAAATGACCTACCGCTTTTTACCAAGACGTGAAATTATGTGTCTTCTGCAACTTACATTTCGTCGCCAACTGTTTCTAGAACTGGGGCTCGGATCTGAAAATTCCGAGTCCGATCTAGACTATCTGCAATTCGGGGCCAATGAATTGCCAAAATAACGGGATTTCAAATCTTCGCATTTTTAATCACCACATCTGACGCATGTACCGCGTATGGTTAATGTGTAAAGTCATTTTTGCAATTAACAATATTTGTACCGCATTAATTATAAATAACGAAAAATCCAAAACCAAAAATATAAAATTATAATTGAAATAGATTTTCATAATTAATACGAAATTTTTTACAAACGCATAATTGCTCTTCTAAGCACCTCCCGTTTGTGGGTTTCAAAAACAGATTAAATTAAACCTCGAAAATAATTCTGATGTGAATTAAAATTCTAAAACGTGTCTTTTGACACCTTTGGTAGAAACAGTGCCAATTAAATGGCTAAAAAGTGACGCACAATAATGAAAAATAACGAATTTCGATACATTAGGGTGTCCCATAAGTTTCTTCCGCACCACGCTATGTATTACCTCGAGCCGGAAAGGAAGAAACTTATGGGACAAACTAATATAATTTTTTTAAAGTAACTTCAAATTATTATAATTTAAACGCATTCGTTACAAAATTGGAACAGATCATTTTTCCCCATTTTTTTTTACTCGGGACACTTTGATAACTACCGGCACCTATGCAAGTACCTGCAACGTGCATTTACCGATAAAGTTTCGAAAGGCGGATAAAATATAGTGAAATAAAAAAAAAATATCGGGAGAAAAGATGGCACTTGTTTTTGGCCGAAACAATCGCTTATCGTAGGTCAGAAAGAATTATAAAAGGGGGAGTTTAATTGATCACTTGTATATCCATTACTCTCAAAGCATAATTCTCATTGGGACTTTAATACCGTATCTTTTACATTGGTAAAATAAGACAAGAAAGAGAAGCAGTCTCTCTTTCATATACATAATACGTATATTATATATATATATATATACATATATATATTTATGTACTAATACTATCTTTCTCTACCACAAATGCTTGACTAATCAACTGAACTCTATCTATCTTACTCGTGTTTCGAATCGGTTTAACACGACTGATAGATCTGCCCTTGAGTACCATTTGATCCTCGTACAAGTAAATCAGTTTGGTTCTATTCTATACTTGCAAAACGTGCTCGTGCTCGCTATACACACGCCTACGCGCTACGCGTGCTGATCGAAACACGTGAACACGTTTCATGATCTCTGTTCTTTTATCGTGCCCTTTACAATTACTATACAGATGATATCATTTTATAAATTTCTCATTTTTTACAATTCATCTTTTCACAATTTTACACGCTCCACTCGCGAGTCCTTACAGCGTCATTTATTGTGAAATTCGTCATTTTTCATTGTTAATGCCTTAATTATGCATTTTGCAATGCCTCGCTGGAATCACACAGATTCTATTGGTAATGAAAAAAATTCAGGAATAGTAACTTTGCGTATTTATAAAAAATCTCACGGCAAAGAAGCAAATTTTGCCATATTCCGGTCATTTTTGCAGCACAATTTGTCAATTTTATTACGTTACAGTCATTTTTGCGAGCGATATTTTGGCGCGTTAAGAAATAATGAGAAATTCAGCAATAATTCCAAATTACTCCATTATTTTGGGATAAGTTAATTTTTTTTTCGGTATCAAAGAAAAATTCGAAGGTTTTTGAAAAATTTGTGGTAAAATAGCAACCAGTCGAATTCGTTGCCAAAAATTGAAAAATGTGAATAATCACCAGAACGAATTTTTGAAAATGGAATATACATTTTTAAAAATTGGAATTTTTAATTCTAGTAAATATTGAAGAACACAGAATAATAATAATAATAATAATTATTATTATTATTATTTCTCAATAATAATTAAAGTTTTGAAAATTTCTCAACAATAAAATAACAAATATTGACTCTCTTTGATCCCATTGGAGATAAATCCCATTTCTAATAATCAAAAGCCCCAACAAATTTTACAAGAAAGAAAAATAACTAAACCTAATGATTAATTCCAGAAATTGCTCATTATTCGAAGATAATAATTAAAATTCATTTGAAATTCATTTAAAAAGTATCATGTAAAAAATAACGGGGTTTCGAAAGAAGGGTCTCGCGAGTTCAAAAATATCAATCGTTGTTTGCGTTCACATCGAACACTAAAAAAAAACTCGTTTGGATCCATGTTAGCCTAAGAACCGATTCGAATTAATCGTTATTAGTTTCTGATACTTAAAAATTCCGAAGAGTCTCCGTTGTCCATGTACGGAATACATATCGATAAAATATGTTTGTTCCGTCATTCGAAAGAAAACCGAAAAGTGCGTATGTGCGTGAGCGTGCGTGTGCTCTTGGAAGTGGGATGGGTGGCTCGGGCCAAGTTTGGCAGCTATAAAACGATAATTGGGTACACCTCGTGAGCAACAATTAGGAAGATTCATAAGTTTTCACGAAGGATCGTTAGTATTCCTCGTCGATAAGCGACACGCACTTTTCGCAGTTGTTACGATAGCGCGAATTTGCATACGCACCCCTCCCGGTGCGTGCTTTTTTTCTTTCTTTCATCTCGCTCGTTTTCTCTCTCTCTCTCTCTCTCTCTACGCTATTATCCATCACAGAAAAGAGTGATTAATAAAGTTCTCTTAAGAGACTTGTCTTCTTGTGTAGGTGGTATAATGTATACGTTTTCGAATCCCGTTCACCTTCTCTTGAAGCTTCGTGCCTACATTTACTAGAAAAGGAAGGAAGATGGTAAAAAAGAAGAAAGAAGAAAGGAGACAGAGAGAGAGAGGGAGAGAGAAGTCTCATTCGTATGTAGCTTCGTGGTGAATTTCTTGATTCAAGTTTACTTCGCGAGATTTGCATATAAATTACTTTTAACGTAGCGAGATGTAACATTTCTCGTTACTCTCCAAGTTTGTCTTATTTAATTGAGAAATGCAAAATAAATTGATATGGAACTTGAGGGAAAAAATATCAGAAAGAGGAAGAGCGGGAGGGAGACGAGGTGGAATAAAGAAACACCGGTTACATGCACGAAAGTTACACGAGTCGACCGAGTATTTTACCCCCATTAAGAGAGAAAAAAAACGCATTATTGTGCGTATCAATTTGGTCCGTGGACCCAATCGCGGCATAAATTCGGGAAGATGGCTTTTAGCATTTGTATGATAAGAACGCACGCAAGAGAGAGAGAGAGAGAGGAGAAATTATGGTAAGATCTGGGATAGGGAAGATATGTTGTAAATTGTGCTCTAAATTGTAACGATTATTACTCCAGAAAGCAGCGGGAATACACGTGCACGCTCGGAATTACCATAGAAATCCATATGGTTGTTACCTTACAGGGTAATTTCCAAATGGATTTCGGAGGCAATTGCGGATCTTTATGTCAGATATGTTCTTTCTTTTTGTCTTTCCACGGAGAAAAAAACAGCTTCAACGGGGGAAAAAAAAAGACCGTGGTATCGAGAACCACGAAATAATATAACTTCTCTGGATAGCGGGAGATACGGCGAAGAAATTTTCTCGGCCGTGGAATTTTCCGTTTTGCGAAATGAGAATGTATCCCGCGAAAGCGACGGTGGCGCGGAAGAGAGAAAAAGGGATGCAAGGAAATTTTACGAAAATGCTGCATTTTCTGCGGTGTTGACGTTTTGACGCGATTTTGAGTTTGGAAATTTCAGTGCTCAAATTTTAGGTCGTCGGGTGGGAGTAAGTTGAATTTTTTAATTTTTATTTTGCGTTATAATAAATTATTTTTGATGTTGCAATTTTTTTTCAGGGCTATGAAATTTTATTTTAACAAAAAAATTTTTTTTCTCCGTTTGTAAATGCCTGATTATTATTGTTGTTGTTATTATTATTATTATTATTACTATTATTATTATTATTATTATTATTATTATTTGTCTTGTTGTTGTTGTTGTTACTTGTCGCTTAAAGGGTAATAAAAAATACAGTTATGTGGAAAAATAGTAAATTAATCTACAAAAATAATTTTTAAAAATATTAAAAAATCAATAAGTGTACGAACCACTTTTTTAAAAATTTAATATTTCGACTCGTCTTCAAATAGAGAAATCGAGGTAGAGTTGCATACGTTTGAAAATAAATAAGGGCAACGCGAGTAGCAACTTTTCACTCATTTATTTTTACAAAAGTAATACATCAAACAATAACTGCACATGTTATTATAAAATTGAGGTTAATTGTTAGCTTTGTATAAATATCCACTAGTTTTCCAGTTAATTTTATTACTTTACGTCACGAACGTTCATTCTTTTTTTCCACAATTTTCATTATTTCGACGATTATCCGTTTCTCCGTGCAACGGGGAATCTCTATAATCTCTACAATCTTCCTCTCTTCGTGCACTTACATTCTGCTCCTTTGTTGCATACGTGCTTCAAAAGGAAGACGTTTTTTTAATTATGAGTACGTTAATTTACATATGTTTGTTCCTCGCGTTTTAATACATACGATTTGGTACACAGAGAATTCAAGCTGGTACGAATATGGCGGCCGAGGGATTTTCAAATTCATAAAAAAATACGAAATCGTAAATGTTCCTTATTTGAGAATGGTCCTTTGCATTTAAATTTGCAAGCTGCGTTCGATATTTTCCCGGAAATATTTGTCACTTCCTGCGATAAAATTCGAAATCGAGGTACACGCGAACGAGGCGATGCATTTTTGCAAACGAACAGCTGTAATTTTTAATCGTCCGACTGCGTGTGACTTGAAAATTTCTCTTTTGCCCATCGGTGGCCTTTCCAAAGTGAAATAAAAACATCTGGCATGGAATTCAGTCCGTTGATGATTTATGAAATTTTTTAACTCTACCGAAAACTCTTGACTTTGGTAATTTTTTATTATCTCAAAAAACGGTTTTTCATTTTTTCAAAAAAAAAATTATGTTCCATATTGTCAAATTTGCTTTTAACTGATTTTCTTGATTGATAACACACCAATTGGTGCATGGAGAAAATCAGATAGTGCATTTTCTAGCTTCAAACAATGTGGCTAAGCTCTTTCCCTCCATTTGTTATTACGAGGATACAAAAAATGAAAAAAAAAAAAAATGAAAATAAGAAAACCTTAATATAGACATTTTTGCGTAACGCAGCAGTAAAAATTACAGTTACCGAAATTTCTCCACCGGAATGCAATCCTCGGATTCCGAGGAAGCTCCGATTCGAGTTGGGAACTTCCTCGGGAAGAAAGCATTCGCAAGATTGTTCCTCGCGAACAAAGCCCGAGAATCTCGTGGAAGTTTCTAGCAGTATTATTTACTCCTATTTGCACCCAATCAAAGTAAAGTCAGTTTCCATCATTCAGAGCAGACTCGCGAACGTTCGAATATCTCCCTGCGGCTTTATTTTAGTTTCTCGGTAAATAACAATAATTGTTATCGAATCATCGTTCTCGCATCGCGCCCGGGTGGGCTGGGTATCTTCCGCCGGGCAAAAAAGAATCAACGAAAAGTAACAATGTTAACGTGAAAAGCCTTTGTTCGTTCGTTCTACCCCCGCATTTTATATTGTTCGTTGCGATTTGTTTTGCTCTTTATTCTTCCAGCCCCCCCTCCCCCTCCCCCCTTTTTTTTCTCTCCTATCTCCTGATATACCAATTTATAGGAGTATCAATTTATAGCCTTCCATTAACATATACAGCCCGACGTTATACTGAGGTCAAATGTTATACAGCTCATGGAGATAAATTTAGTTTGAAACCAATACGGCATACGTGCTTTTAAAGCTCCTTTACTTTGATATTCACTTTGCGTTGAGCTTATGTCACATTTTTTTTCCCGGATAAAAGACGTGGGATGGACGAGAAAAAATCGCGGATATGCACGCGTGCATATATACAGGGTGTACGTTGGAAGAGTTCGAATCCGAAAGATAGCGAAAATTTGAGAAAAAAAAAATTATGTACCATTTCTCGAAATTCGAAATAATTACCGAGTAACTAATTACATTTTTTTTTTTAATCAATGAGAAGTGGTACCACGTTGCGAGAGGACCTTTAACTGTCAAAATATTGTCGTTCTTGCTAGGAAATTTGAAATCTACATTTTTTTGACACGCCCACCGAGCCTCTTCCACGTTCCGATTGGCCAAAACATTTTCATTAATTGCTCGGTAATTATTTGGAATTTCAAAAAATGGTGTACATCCTTTTTTCTCAAATTTTCAACCACCTTGCGGGGATTTGCGATATATTTTGACAGCCAGGGGTGCCCCACGCAACTCGATACCATCTCCGATTGGTTAAAACGTTTGAATTAATTACTCGGTAATTATTCCCAATTTCGAAAAATGGTAGGTACCTTTTTTTTTGTCGAATTGTCACCCTCTACCACCACCCCTTGGCTTCGAAATCATACCGCACACCCTGTATGTATATATAGCTACGTATATTTTTTGCACACATACGTGCATTTATTTATATTTTCATAATTTTCCTTTTCTTTAATAAAATACGAGTTCAGCGAGAAGTGAATTTATATACGAGACTGCGCGGAGCGTAAGCTTTCTGAAATAATAATTTATACAAGACGCGAGGGATGGAAGGAAGGAAAGAATGAGAACGTTCTATGCTATTTTCCATTTTATTTGTTGGTATATTAAACCTTAGCGGGAAGCGCGACGATAATAGCGCGACCTTGATCTCAGGAGAGAAAAATAGAAGAAAAAAAAAAAAAGCTGCAATATCGTATCGTATCGAATGTCTTCGTGTAATAAATGCAAAAAAAAAAACAACAACAGAGGGAGAGAAAGAATAATAACATTATTGAGATGGATAATTGCTCATTGGAAAATGAAGTAAGAGATATGGTCATTAATCTTTCATCCTTGAAAATATGATGTCATGAGAGAAAAGATTGTGTGTAAATCCAACGGGATCGAAACGTAATAAGTCGCTTGTTTGCGCGCTGAGCTTTTCTCCGTGTCACGAATACGACTTTTATTTGCGCAAATTGATGTCGCCTATTTTCCCGAGTCCACGTTTTTTTTTGGTTTTTTTTTTTTTCATTTTCTTGATCATTGAAACCCGGGTTTCCACGGTACAACAAATGGGGGGTTCACGGTCGCGAGAGGGATGAAAATAGAGCAACGTTCTTACTTTTACTGGGCACGAGAAACTTTGTTTTTAACCCCTTCGGCCTTGACTTCTTCGAACTAGAAGTGACAGTTGATAGGAAAATAAAATGTGAATTTCAGGATAAAGGCATCAAGATCAAAAGGTGTCACCGTGCATTATTTACGGAATATCTCGTTAACGTATCGAAAATTATCCGGTTTATTATTAATGCGCACGCAACGTGTGCTATTATTGACTATCATTGGTGGAGGTATAGATTACGTGGTATTTTTAACATTTGGGGAAATGGCTTTTTTGATATGAAAAATAGTGGCTTTTTTTTATGCTAAAAATTTGTGTACGTGTATATATATGTATAGAAATGATAGATATATGCGCGGAACCGGTAGAAATGAAAATCCAAGAGGAAATATTTTGCCTCTGAACGATTACCGACATTAAAAATAATTTGAAAATTTGAAAAATCACTGGTTACCATTCTGAAGCCAAATTACAAAAATTTGAGGATAACAGGGTGAAATTTCGAAACTTAGTAGACCTCCTAATTTTTTCCATATGTTTTTTTTTAATTTTTAGAATTTATGGAATTTCCTAATTTTCGTGGATATTTAATCGCATTGTTTTATACCTTTTTGATATTAATTTTTTTTTTCTTTCAAGTTTAGGAACAAATATTTGTGTCGTTTTTTTTGAAAGTGGCCCAAGTCCATTTTTAAAGAGTCGTTATATATCGGCATAAATAATTAGTTTTCAGCAATTTAATTATAAATTTTCGAGTTTTTCATTTTTTTTTTAATGGATTTAGGCCACTTTCAAAATAAACGGCTCATTCGTTTCCCCAAGGATGAAAAAACGTCACGTATTTTTCCAAACAATAATTTGTCATCTATCAAAACGTCCGCACGAAGCCTCCCCTAAATTTGAGTTAAACGAGATTAAAGGCGGTATTGTCTTTTTTTTTTATTATTCAGGACTTTCATATTAGAACAATTGAAATTCATTAGTTACTTCTATTAACTGCCAAACGGACCGGTTGCTCTCTCCCCGAATACTTTTTCCATTCAAGGGTTAAACGAAGAACAAGGAATCGGCTGACAAAAAATCTGGATACACCAAAGGGGTGTGTACCTTATAAGGTCTCTCTAGGAATAATTAATAACAACTAAAGAGAGTTCGGGGGAAAGTATAGTGACAGTTCATTGAAGACAAATGAAGGGAGACAAACGAATATCGGTATAACGAAGGGCTACTTGGACACAAAATGACGAAGAGAAAGGGGTAACGCGGTAGCGAGGAAGAATGAATAAGAATAATGAAGGCAAGACGCGTCTCTTCTTATTGAATTATTATCAAAGAATGTGGCACAAAAATAAATGAGTAATTAGATTTCATTAAATACCTTTCGCGTTATTACCAAGAATGGATAGGCTGTATGAATACGTTGCCCTGTCAAGTGCACTCCGGGGGAAGTGATTATACACCTCGCTGAGGAAAAATGACTTTTTGATGACGTCACGAATATTTATCAGTACGAAAAGGGTTATCGAAGCGAGAAACTCGTTATTTTTTTAAGACACTTCGAAATTTTTTTCCAGGTAAATTGTTTATCGTTCCGAAATATTTTTTACTAAATGCACGAACGTCCACTGGATAAAAAAGGTACCGTATAACATTTTATGTATATAAGTTTAACATTATGTAAATTGTAGAGAGAATTTTCCCTAATCCGGTAAAAAATTATGCAACTTTTTTTTATCAAAGTCGAGGGTAAACTTTTTTCCGAACCTGTATGGTTGTTTATTTGCCATGTTTACGTTAGACGATCGTTTTTTGCTGAAAATAATTTACTATCGGGGTGGAAATGAGTTTCTAATATGTTCAACACCGATGACGTCGATCGTATATAATTAAAAGGAATTTAAAATAAATAATTTATACATTACATTGTCTGGGAGGGGGCGAAATCGGATTAAAAATAATTTTTAATTTAAAAACTAAAAAATTAAAAAACTGTTTAAATATTGGTCGAAGGGGGGTCTTTCACACCCCGTATTATCAGTAAAGTCCTACTTGAGTTTTGAAATTGCCGAGCGCCAAAGAATGTGCAAAAATGTTGCTGATTTGTTATAGAGAAAAAATGTTCAGTAATTCGAGAAACAAATTTCATATTTTCAAGTTTTACAAATTTTTTGCTCTTTTAGGGAAAATTTTAATTAGTGTAATAATTAGCATTTCGAGCAAAGGCGATTAAATTATTTCTAATTAACATTCAATTTCCGAATTTCGAGGGATCACGTTTAAGTCTCGAAAAAAAAATTCTATCAAATGGTACAATCGTTCCAATTGGCAACTTAATTGATTTTTCCGGGAAGTGATCAAATCGAAGTGGTTTTCCCGGGGTAATTAAAATTTTCTATGGAATCTTCGTATTTCTCGTTCGGATAATATAGAAATTGGTCACCGCTGCGATAAAATTCGCCAAAAGGATTTAGCCGTGACATTTTAATTGCGTTACTCTTTCTGTACGTGCTCGGCGCCGGTTGAAAGAAGCTGCCAAAAGATGACACAAGATCGAAAAAATGAATTTAACGGGGAAAAAAAACGCTACACAAAATCAGTTTAATAGATTACGTGATTAAAGGAGCAAAAAGAAAGGGAGGAAAGGGAGAAAAAGAAATATTCGTAACTTCCGTGAACTCTGCCAAGTGTAATTATAATCGCCTTCTTTGAAATAACGAAGACTGTTTCACTTGGCCTGACTTGACGAAGTGAAATTAAAATTAACGAAGATTCCGTACTTTAGAGCCAAGAGAATCCATCGTGTATATATACATCAAAGAAATAATGCTAAAGAGCAAAAAGGGATGTGCAAAAGTTACCGTCGAGGAATAGACAAATGGAAAGATGAAAAGAGTCCAGGGGAAAAAGGAAAATATATCGGCGCCTCCTTTTTCTTTTTCCGCTTCGCCTCAATTTCTTGGAATTCTTTCAAAAATCTTTCCGCGAGAGGGTAAAAGTTTCACGACGAAATCTTTGAATTTCAGATTCGCGGGGGCAAACCGACTGAAATGTTATTTTCATCCGATAGAAAATTTGGTCTGTTCTACGTCACTTGTCTGTCTGCGTCTAGAAAACTGATTATGTAAGTTGGGACTGCCCCAAGATTTTCGTGCCAGCTTTCGATATATTTACTGTTGCATGTACGTACACATACATACATACGTGCACACGCACGCTATACATATCTCCTTCCACGTCGAATGCTAAACCAAAAGAATAAATTTATTTATATCGATGCCGAAATATGCAGCTTCAACTGTTAAATTTTCAACGACTTCAATGAAGAAGTATATGACGAGTTACGAAATTGATTTCCGCAGGTCGTTGTTCTTCCTTTCTCGCTCTTGTGCATGTCTATTCTGGACGAGAGCTGCATTTTACGCGTACGCGTTACGTGCGCTTGTACAAATCGTACGTGTTTACTTCACCTTTTTATTTTTAATATTTATTCATCGGAACTGCATATTCCGCGGGTCACAAAAGATTAATGTCACTGCACAAAGGTTTCATTAATATTCATTATTTATTTCAGTCATAATTAATCCTCGGCTGAAGTTTCGAAAAGGGCGTATATCCAATTTTGACGGGTTTCACCACCGCGATTAATTCTCATCGGAAATTATGTCTCCAAAATGAATTTCACTCACAAATGCACTTTCGCCACTCGTAATATCTTTTACATATCTTAAAAAAAGAAAATAATAACCCGCGGGAAGCGGGGGAAAAATTAAGTATCACTTTCATTGGGTAATAAATATTTTTTATATTATCGAATAATTATTTTACTCATGGGTTTTAGGAGAAAATAGAAGAGAAAAATTATTACAGTTGAATTATTTGAAATATTTTTTTGAAAATGAGTAAAATTTGAAACTTGGATTCGAATTTTCCAAAAAAAAAAATTGTTTTTTACCAATAGGAAGTTTTTGAAAAATAGGTTTTTTCCGGAAACATTGTATTTTTGATAAGATATCGGATATTTTAATGATACAAATTAATTCATTTTAAAATGATGAATAATATTCTTTCGTAAAATAATAATAGAAAAATAATAACGAATAATATTCTCTCATAAAATAAATATTTCCTAAAATAATATAAATCTCCCAAAAATCCTCAAAAGTTATTTCCAAAAGTCAAATTTTAATAAAAAGCCTTTTTCTTTTGAAAAAAATCAGATCTACGGATACTTTCCTTCCCAAACATAAAATTTTCGTGCGACTTGAGCTTCGGGAGCACCAATTTCTTCCGCTAGAAAATCGCTGCCCAAATAAGATGCGACAGTTCGTCTACCTCGGAGCCACTATCAGAAGTCGATAGTGGATACTAGAGATACATTCGATACCGATTTGACGCTCGTAGCGATCGGGGTAAACCTAATTTGCAAACGAGTTGTGCGAGATTGCCAATATTGCGCCATTGATAGCGTTTTGGTGACACGCGTCAAACGTATGTGACAAATTTTGCTCGTGCGAGCCAATGATCGGGTTTTCCTTCGATACACGATTCCGTTCAACCAAAAAAAAAAAAGGAAAATTCTTCCACTTCCCCGAAATCCATTTGCAACAATGGTAACTGGTGACCATTGGAATCACGTCGAATCGAGCTCCAAAGCCCCCGAGTTACGTACTTTGTTTTTCAGCATCCATTCTTGTTTTTTTAATAATTACGATCACAGATAAGAGGAATGATAACGATTACGCGAGGAAGAAATGAAATGAGTGATAATCGGAAAATGTTTTGATACAAACTGTCAAAAAAAAAATGTTAATCTCAACGAAAAAAATAAAGGCACTATTTACGTAATTTCTCGACCAGAAAAGTTTCTGGCGATGTGACTCTATTTTCAGGAAAACTAATTTGAGTGTTACTATGAATTAGTAAGTACCTTTTCCGTTAGAGGCGCTAATGATGATGTCAAGACATCCCCTATATTTATCCCCAGGTTTTATTAAACAGCCAATATCTAATAGGAATTTCATTAAATAGCTGATTAATAGATTTTCCTCATTAAAAAAAAAATTATATATTAATTTGGGACGAAAATTATTGTATACTAATTTTGGACATCGTGTGTAGAAATAAAAAGCGGCGTTAGAATAGATTTCAGGCAGCGAAAAAAATGAAGACACTAATTATTACATTTCTAGTGGACTCAATGATGAAAAAAGTTGGAATAACAATAAATGTAAAATAATTAAAATTACTAGGAGTATATATAGTCGATGCCCTATTCAACTATAGCGATAGTTCGAATTACAATTGTATATATATATTTTTTTTTTCAGTGCGTTAGGAGATATAAAAAAAGGAGATAAAAAATTCCATGAATAAAATTGAAGTAGATCATAGAAAAAATATGGTGACATTTTCGTTCCTTTTCATTGTATCGGGAAAAAATGCGATATCTTATCATAACAAGTCACGCGGTACATCCAATACTTATGGAGTATGAATGAAGTAACCTCCCCAAATGGTACCTTTTAAAAAAAAACGGGGGAGAAACAAAGAGTTAAAAAATAGGAATACAGCAGCTATACAGTGACGTTACAGTGTATAACGAGAAAATCAATATAGGATAGAGGGAAAAAGGGAGGTGTTGCACTCGTTAGAGTGATGGACCGTGAAGGGGGATAAAATGTGAGAGTAATGGATGCAAAAGGAACGAGTGAAATGATCAGAATATACATACACGAAATGGGTAAAGGTAGAGAGATACGATGTAAATGATGAGTAGAAAAAGCATCACGTTTTAGGACGTACCCCGGCACCTATAGCGCGCACTTCGATATTCGTTAAAGGATGTAAACAGATATCGCGTATAAGTGATAAGAGAATAGACACTCATCTTTAATGGCAATGCGAATCGGTCGGATGGATTATTATTATTGTTATTGTTATCATCGCTTCTTTGTGCTTTATGTTCGACTCCGGATCCTTTTTAGATTCCCATCTGGAGTTGAGACCAGATGCCATCCGTAAACATTTTTTTTTTTTATCGAAATCACTGAAGCGAGAGGAAAAGTCGAAATGATGAAAATTGCTACGAAAGATAATAATAAAGGGATAATATATAATAATCGCGCGTGTGATGTAAAGTAACGAGCTCAACTAGCGAAATAGTAGATATTCGTGAGAAGGTGGATCAATAAATAATTGATAATTCATTGATAGATAATTGAGTAGAATTTTCTGGTGAATGTTTGGGTTGATTATTTTGTATTATTTTTGGAAATATGTTTTTTCTTTTATTTTCAAAATTGTTAGCAACGTTTATTATTTTTGTAGGTAACTTTGTTATTTATCGTCATGGGGGAATTTTAAAAATATTTTTTTCCCCATGAGAGTGTGGATCTCTAATAAAATAATAGTTTTTTATGTGTCGAGCGTCCCCTTAAAATCAGTAAATTCAATTAAAAGTTATGTAAAAAGATGACGAAAGAAAACGCGTTACTGGATTGGCGGATAAAGCGCACGCTCACAACTTCGCCTTATCACAAACAATTTCACAGACGATTTTATCTGCGGGATAAAAAAATCTTCGACCGGTTATATCTGGATACAATAACGATAAAAGCAGTATTTTGTATAGATTAAATAGTTAGCGTAATAAAATTTGAAGGAGAGACCCGTTTAAGCTCAAACAATTAAGATAAGCAGATCAATCTTTATCGTTCTCGGCAGAAGGAGTGGAAAAGAGAGCCTACAATTGCGTTACAAATTAGCCACAGCAAAATCGAATGGATTTATTTCATTAATAATTAGATAAAGCGTGCGATAATTGACTTCTGTTTGGTAACCTACAGATTTTTCTCGCTAATTGAAACTAAATTAAATAAAATTACTAACCTTGGAACAGCACATGGGGTCAATATGACCCCACGCGATTTTCGAACTCCGTTGTCCAAAATCGAAAATTTTTCGAACTCCAAATCTGTAACTATGTGCGATATTACGAAAATTAGTAATTCTCGAAAAATCACACCCTTCATTTTTCAAAATAAATACCTTTTTTGGAAAATCGATTACGCTCTTTACGTTCGAGTTTGGAGGTGTGCTGTTCTAGGGTTAAATTAGATCTTTTGTTTTCAAATTAATTGTTACCTCTTTAATCAAATTATTAGCATTTAATTATCGGTACCTTCGTTCTATTAATTCTAAATCCAGGGAATGTGGATTTCGAAGGGATCGACAAAATTCTGTCTGGGGACAAACTTAAAAAAAAATTGTAGAATTCAATTTCATAATTGTTTTGTAACGAGAATAACGGTACCATTAAATAGTAGGAATTTTCCCCGATGGGGGTGCTAATGGCAATGTAAAGACTGCCCCTATATTCGTCACGGGATCGGCTCAGGTTGTATAATTAAAGCTCCGCAGACGAAAGTCATATGACCAAAACTATAGGAATTCTCGACGTGAAAATTAGTCCCTATCGTCTCTATTACGACCACGGCAGACTCCGGAGTGGATGTCCGTTACCAACCCAAAGTTCTCGTTTCATGTCCAATTTTGACCGTCGTTACACTTATGAATTCGGATTCCTTAACTCTATTCTCCGTGGTCTTAGTTCTCATGAATTGTACATGAAGCAAATTATATTACTCGATATAGCCATTAGGGCATCTCCCGCTGGACCGACAGTTTCCGGTGGAATCCAAAACCAAGCAGAATCGGACTATTAATACTTAACTGTATGTTTTGAGCCGAGTAATCCTTGTTAAATATTTCATTTATAAGATTCCTTATCATTTTTGGATATACTCTTCTCGGTAGTAGCGTATCCATGGTGATCAATGGAAATTAACTTTTGTGAAAATTATTTATTAATACCAATCCGACATGGAACGACAAAAATATTGGATACGAAAATTAATCTTATTTGTTACGTTATTTTCCCGTAATTTATTTTTCCTCGAACTAAGTTACGAATTTCTTGAATTTTATTAAATTAGATTATTTTCCTCCCAGTCAAGGTATTAAAAATTAATGCAAGAAATTTACATACTTTTATAATTACAATTTGATAAATTTTTGCCAGAAATATTGATTCGTCGCAAAAATGGTGGAAAATAGTAATTTATAGCAATATTAATTACAATAACAAAACTATTCTTATTTTTTATATTTTTTTCCTGCGATTTAATTATCCCGGAATTAAATTACAAACTTTCCTAGATATAGATTTACTTGAATCAGATTATTTTATTCCCATTCGAGGCATTAAAAGTTAATATAAGAAAATTATATATTTTTCTAAACTATTGCCGGAAATAACGATTCGTTGCAAAAGTGGTAGAAAATAGTAATCACTAATTACAGACAGACATTCAAGTTTCCATAAATTACACGAATAACGACGGTAATAAAAAAAAATAATAAAATAGAAAATTTACAAAAATTAGAATTAACAATAATTCGAAAAATTGGAAAAATGGCGTTGAAATTCTTCGGAGAAAGTTGAAGAAATTGAAGTATCGTGTATTGGCGTTGTTAAACACTGTTAAACAGTAGGAGGTAAACTATCGTGTCAGCATTTAATGAAAAGAAAAGTGAAAAGAGAATACACGCATACATGCACGCACATATATACGTTTGCTTGCCATATGTGAACCAAGAACCGTATGACTCCGCGTCTATGAGGTACCAACATTGTGTGTTCATGCGTCTATATATGCATGTTTATACAATGTAAATGTGCATGTATGATGGAAGGAGAATGTGGTTCTGTTCCTTGCGAATATAAGCTCAGCGAATGAACCCTTTCTATGTGATGTACGTACGGTACGTATGTACGTACGTTTTAACAAGTGAGACTTAATTGAGAGAAACTCACGTTTCGTTAATTATGCCTGGCGGTGTAATTAGGAGAAAAGTCGTATACGATAAGCAAACCGAACCCTCCATCTTGAAATCCTCAGTCAATAGAAAAACTATCGCTGCGTATGAAAAAAAAAAAAAAACGAGAGTGATTAAACAATTAAACGGCTATCGATCGTCATTGTTAATCCGTCATTGCTTTATGAAGCGTTAAATGCACGCTATACGGATTACCAGGGTTAAACCGACTACTTCCCGGTCAATATTTCGGAAGACTGATAAGAATGCATACAAGTGTTTTGCATGAACATTGTTCTCCCATGCACGGGGAAATCTCGTTATATCTATGAAATGTAGCGAAGAAATTCAATTCTCGTGCTTCAAAGGAATCCGTACTTATGATTCTCGAGAGCGAATTCAATGTTCTTAAATTCCATCTGTGTGTGCCTCTGTCTATGTGGGTGTATTATAGGTATCATGCAATGTATGTGTAAAATAGGTATCGTACCAATATATGATTGGTACTTTAAAAAAATAGTAATTTCATTTTGGTTTTAATTAGTTTTGCTTTTTTTTTGTTTTAAACAATGGCACTGTTTTAATTCAAATTGTGTTGAAATGTTGGAAATTGTACTCTACATTTAAGAATCATCGTTATTATTTATAAATTATAAATTATGATTTATGTATATAATATATTATATATTAGATACAATAATAATATTTATACAGCAAATTATAAAAAAATGTGAATGTCACCTTTTGATTAAAAAACTACCAGACCGATTTTCATAAATCTTTTTTTTATACGATTCGCGAACTTGGTGAACATAACGAAAATTTTTGGAATCACAAATTTGTTTATTTCCACATTGTCATTTTATGTTTTATTGCTTAAGAATTACTTTTTGGATCAAATAATTAAAATGAGAAAAAAGGAAATATTATTTCTTCGAAAAATGTAAAAAGACACATTCAATTTTATTTTCGGACGGAGGAGGGACTCTAAATATGAAAGTTATTAATTTTTGCAAAGAGACCTCAAAAGTTTAACTTCGATAAATTTTGGAAACAAAAATTACAAATTCGAAATTCTGTAAATACCAAAAAAAAGGTGAAATCTAATAAATTATACATATATCAATTTTCAATAATAACAATAACTTTCAATGCCTCTACCGAGTTGTTCCAAAATTCTATAGAATTTTAAATAACATCTGTGCCATCACAATAATTGGTTTGTTTATAAAATAGGAAACTGTCTAAAACCATGATCCAGTTTAAAAGCGTGATCTTGGGTAACTTTGTTATCTTGTCGTCATCCTTTTGTTGCCTTTATTATTGTACATTAAATGCTTTCGTGATAATTTCGTATTAAAGTCAGCTCGCAAAGTGAATTTATTCCATTCACAAAGCCAGATATAAAGTTGAAGATTTGTTTCCGTATATATACCCGTAGTAACTACCGAAATAACTTTCATCTCTGAAAACACGAGTAGGAAGTAAATATTCCTTAGGCCTATCAGAAATTTGCAGCAATAACCGGGAATCGACTGGCGCGAAAATATATCCGTAGGATCTCCAGAGAATGTTTCCATCCGTTGGGATTTGTAACTTTAATACCTCTCTTATCGATAGGATTAGACGTATAAATCTGTGCCTTCCCAACTATTTCTCCTATCTTTACCAACCAGAGAACATATACAAGATTGACAAGTCGTAAAATATGCCCTTTTTTTTGCCATTTTTTTACCATTCCTTTCTACTTCATACGGTTTTAAATCCATACCAGAATTCTGATTTTTACCTTCCCACAAATTCTCCGCCTAATAAGATAAATTTTGTATGTACAAGGTGTGCGGTATAAGAGTTCTAAACCAAAGGGTGGTGGTAGAGGGTAAAAATTTGAAAAAAGAAAAAATTATGTACCATTTTTCGAAATTCCAAATAATTACCGAGTAATCAATTAAAATATTTTGGCCAATCGGAAGCGATATTATATTGCGGGGGCGGGGGCACCAAGGGGATGGTGGTGGTGGAAGTTGAAAATTTTAACAAAGAAAAAATAGTTATCTACCATTTTTCATCATTAATTACTCGCTAATTATTCCGAATTTCGAAAAATGGTACCTTCCCTTTTTTCTTTAATTTTCCCTTCCACCACAACCTCAACTATGACCACCCCAATTGATAACTGACGTTAATTACATAAACCCACGATTTATCGTCATTCCAAAAATTTCTAACCAAAATCAAGAAATTTTCTTTGGGACGAGACGGCACTGGTAAAGGATTCGACGCGGTACCACGTGCCAGTGGTATGAGTCGCCACGATACGAGGTGACATGACACGAGTCGATACGACCCGAAGGATCCCGGTATCCGGAAGATAACTGTGCCGCAAGAGGCCATTCTCGATACCGAAAAAAAAAAAACCGGAAGGGCCCTAAATTGTTGGAATTGATAAGATTCGCCGTGGTCGCAATAAGAGTTGCCATTAAGGTGACTTATAAGATTCAGGTAATAGGCGCCGCGTTCCTGGAGCGGGAATTCCAAAACGATAGCGGGCTTTGATCGAACAATTAATGAACAGTTGTTGTCACCTTCTCGGGATACAGTTATCCATCAATTGCCTTTGTATCGCATTTAAAGTCCCGCGACTGCAATGAACCAGCCAATTCAAGCCACCGTGGCCTTACGCCGTGGCAATTATGCGAGGCAATTAAGAACCTAATTATGCTACCGTGCTATAGAAGGCGGTTTCGCATATATATACCCGCCGCTTTTACGTTGCACCGCCATAAACTTCCACCGTGCCCAAGAACGTGCACGATAACACTTCCCGTAACTATTTTCCGTCTAACGGCGTTATAGGTAGGGATTGTTTGTATATAAAACGACGACCTAAATACGACAGAAATTTACGATGTCGCGTTTCTTCCCTGCACTCGTCTTTTAATACCGCCCATTCGCTTTATAAAGGACAATAATGATCAAAAACAGTCGGACGAACGGATAACTGTATCGTTTATTAGCGTTATTATTGTGATTATACACTTATAGCGCCCCGTGAAAAATGCCGAGACCGAGAGGAAGTTTGATAATGAAATTCTACTTACGTTAGTGTGTCACTTATCATTATCGGAGCTTAGAAGAGTTTCGTGGAAAAGTAAATTGTTTTCTCTATTATCCCTCTTTGCGCCGTTTACGGAATAACTTTCGTTTAATTTTCTCCTCGAACGCGCAACTTTTATGCCAGCCTTCGTATATAATGTCCGTTTGCACGGCGTATAATTTCATTTATTTCAAACTTCCGGTAAACGAAATTATAAACTGGGTGGATTTCAATTGGAAATAAAACAAGACCTTAAGCAGATACTTGTACAGGGTGCGCAGCATTGTAGGATTTCTAAACAAAAAGGTGGTGCTGGAAAATTGCAAATTTTTCTGGCGTTGCCTTCCAACTTCATTTTTTGGTGCGTTTTTTAAAAATTCTGCGAAATTATATTTGCAATTCTAACTAATATTATTATTATTATTACATTATTATTATTATTATTATTATTATTATTATTATTATTTGTAATTTTAATAATCCTAATTATGCATGTATTACATACACAAACGCATAATTATGTTTGTAACAAATCATGCGTTACGTTATAACTCATAAGAGTCATTATTTTGTACATTTCAATTTTTGATCAAGCAAAGAAAGCGATTTCCGGAAAATTGTGCATCAACGGTATGGCGACGGTACGCCTCTTTGAAAAAATAATTTATATTAGGGACTTAAAATTGTTAGTAAAAAAATGCCAACGTTCGTTCCGCAACAATTAGCGCATATTGCAGCGAAAAACCCGACGACGGAAAGGCGACGTTTTTACTTGTTACGTTAAATATGAGATTTTTTTTTAACACCGTAATAACGAATTCCTGGTAAAGAGATAAGGAATCTTTTCCACCTCGTATATATTGATACAGCATTTGCATAATTAAACGTTGTCGTTATACGTATCGTATACCACGACTAAATTTGGTACCAACTATTAGGAAGCGATGGCAAAAAAAAAAAGAAATGTGAGATAATCATATTGTGTTGGACGAGAAACTCAACGAAAATGGAAAAGACTGTAAGGAAAATTACGCAATCAAATATAATGACTACCTTTGGGAGCTAAACCCGTATATTTACATAGGGAATTATTGTGATTTAAATGTAGTATAAGGCGATTCAAGGAAATAATTGGAGATATCGCACTAATTAGTCTCAGTTTTTCTTCTCTCCTTATACCGGCGATGTTTTCACACGATTTTACGCGTATGTGTGAGCGTCTGTGGCATAAATATAAATAATAGTCCTAAGAAAAGATCATTAGTTATCACAAAGTTTGATAACATTCTGCAAAATGATGTACTTTAAGATCCGAGTGTTTATAAAAAAAAAAGAATAGTTGGAGGTTTCGTAACAATAGTCGTTGATTTTTTATCTGATTATCTGGGCCAAGGTTTTGTAAAATAATACTTACACACGGATATTTGCATCGGAAAGTTGTACACTGCATCTTATGTTTCTTCTCTCCTCTTGTTCTCTCTTCAAATTTACGGGTGCACCGGCTCGTTATAAGCAATTCTACGTTTCAAGATTAACGAATATTTACATGGCCAACGTAGACTTCGTTTCGGTCAATGAGAATTATTACGTCGCGAATCAAGTTTTCATAAATTACTTATTTTAATTTGAAAACCTTTGAAATTTCATGAAACGGTGGCATTACAGTGCTGATGGTAAATAAGTAGAATAGAAAACGAACAGAATTTACTGTGAACGCGATTTTACACATTTTTCGAAAGTTGCTTTTTTTGTAAATTTTTTTTCCATGAAAAAGAAAAATTTTAGAATAATTTCGATATTTTTGAAAAATATTTTCGGGACACTGAAGATATTGAAGAATAAATAGTTGAAAAATGTAATATTGCAAGTACGTAGAAAAAAAATCTTGGGCAATTTTTACCGCATTTTCCAGGACCATTTTTAATTAATTTGTTTTACGATCAATCAATTTCAATTGATTACCCTATTTTAATCATTCAATTCATTTTTTTTATGTTTCAGGTTCTTATTGAATTTTGAAATGACCATAGAAATACAGAATTTACTCATAAATTTTTTTAAAGGGTGTATACAGTAATTTTACGCTATGAGAGGGTAATAATAATTAATATTAGCTAATATCAATTAATAAAAAAGGAGTTCTTTCAAATAAAGTGCAGCTTCGTATTCTTGAATTTCGCTCAAATTACCACTTTGACCATCTTCGGGTGAAACAATTTTGAAATTCGAAATTTGATAAAATCGCGAAAAAATTGAACCGTTTCGCAGATTTCGCAAGGAAAGTTCTCTCGAAAGTTTCCTTCTCTCCCTCTAACATCGTCATTTATGGTTTGAAACATAAATATCGTCGACTATTAAATCATATCCAGGACCCGAAGGATTTTGCATAAATTGAGCGCCATTTAAATACACATATATCTTCGCATTATGAAGAAACCAACTACACACAGTACATAAGCTGGATACCTTATGTATATACAGGAAAGACGTTTGAAATGTAAAAAAATTCCACTGGAAAGGGAGTAATAACGTTCAACCTCATAAATTCCCTTATCTTGAAATTCGTATTTTTTTTTTCTCTTTTTTTTTCGAATTCTATTGAAATACTGAATAAAGGTGTTTAATGAATTTATGCAACATTCCTAAAATATTTTTGTTGCTCACTTTTTTTTATCTCATTAACGAATCAGCGGATTAACAAAAAGTGTGTTACCCTGAGGAAGATTATGACGAAGGAATGTTGGAAGAAGAAATGTAGGGGGGAAAAAGAAGAGGCAAAAAGAAAATATACAACATTGCTCTTGCTTGGGTTCCTTTATAATACCTTCATTAGCACAAACTCGAGGAGATGGAAATTAACAAACAATGGGCCGAGCGTTAGCGAACACAATGGAGCCGATGCCCACGTTCGATAAGAATATATACAGCACACCTATTATCGTTTTTCCCTTGCCTAAGAGCACCACGTCTAATTAATTCGAAATTGAAAGAGTCATAAGACGATTTTTTTTTGTCATGTTGAACTTTTCTAGTTCGACGTAACAAACGGTCCAAGGTTCTGGCTTTTTTCTTTATACCAATACCATCTGTCTTTGAGGTGACGCTAAAATGTGAGAAATTATAATATTCTGGGCCTTTCGTCGAGTGGGAGGAAAAATCGGTGTTGGAATTAACATATCAGAAGGTTCTTTGATTCCCAAATTCGAAATTTCTATTTCAAGTTCCGGGGTTTTTTCTCTATTAATACTGTATCGGCCTTGGAAGTAGCGGTAAAATATATGAAATTTAAAAAATTCTAGTATTTTGAGTGAGTGAGAGAAAAAATAGATTTTGGAATTAATATATTGGAAGGTTTTTCGACTCTCGAATTCGAAATTTCGATTTCAGGTCCCGGGTTTTTTTTTATTCTGCTTTCGAAGTGGTGGTAAAAAATAAGAAATTCTAAAATTCCATTCTTCAATCGAGTGGCAGCAAAAATTGATGTTGGAATTAACATATTCGACGACTTCTTGGTCTCCAACTTCAAAATTTCAATTTCAGCTTCTCTTTTTTCGCATTAAACCTTTCTCTCCCATAATTCTATTGATTTTGCATTTCCATGCAACGATTATTGAAAAAATACTTGTCCGATAAAGATTTTTGCTGCACCTCCAGAAGTCTTCCCACTGTCACCTACTTTTTGGGCCCAAAGAAACCTTCAGCTTCACTTCCAAAGTCCCCAAGCAAATTAATTTTAACCCAAGATATTTAGCGAAAATCCTAAGAAGGCTATTAACGAATTATCAATGAATACTAATTTTACCAAAGGACAAACTCGCTCTTTGAAAATTATCTTCCAAGTTCAGTCGTATTTGCTTGGTCGACTTCTGCCGCGATAATTACTAAATAACAACGTGCCAATATTTGCTCCCATCTTATCGATGACTCCACAGACGTGAGCAATACGTTTGCCATTGGGAGCAATTCATTTGGCCCCTCGTTAAATTTTCTTTTATTTACCCAAAAAGCTCGATCGAACCCTGGCGACCTGCACCGGCTGGGCCCATTACCATCGGTCTCGGTTGCGAAGCGCGAACCATCGCTCGGTTTTCGAATCTACGTGGATCGTTAGAAAAGAAACTATTTTTCGAGCAGGAAAAGAACCATCCTTCGACACGAGGCTCTTGTCTTATCTCATATTTATATTTGTGCCATTCGGTGCGTATGCTTTCCTCTCGAATTGACGCAAACGCCCCGCATCGAGATACGTTCCTCCGCCCGATAATAGTATCGGGATCAAAGTTTTTGGCAGTTTTCCTCGACCTCTTCTCGACGTTGACATTGTGGATTTATGTTTTCTCCGATAGAAGTCTAGTCCCTATCTCTATCTTTTCCTCGAGGTTTTCTATCCCTCCGGTTCTCTCACTACGCACAATGAGCACCTGGCCATATCTCGTTATAGCAAACTCCACACCGCCGGTCTTTACATAACCGGACCGGTTTTATGCCGATTAAAAAACCATTTTTTTTCTCTCTTCTCTTCTCTTCTCTTCGCTTCTCAACTCTCTACGTTTCCTCTTTTATTTCTCCTTTTTACACCGCATGCACGTGCGCTCGCTCATGGACTGCAGTGGAATACGGCATGGACTCTCATGTGGTTTCTTTAAAGGAATAAACACGGAGTGAGAGAGAAAAAGAGAGTGAGAGAGAGAGACTTTGTTAGAGATTTATTTCGCGGGTGGCTTACATAAATTTCATCGGAGCCCGGGAGGAATTGTGTGTTGCATGTCGAGGCCAATGTCATGCGGGTGGTTGACCACAGATCCATGAGTTCAGTTTTCCAGGAAATATTCTTTGTTTATGGAGACGCGTTACGGAAATTCGTTGCTTCCAGGTGATACGCGAGCGATTGCGATTCCTCTCGGTATCGGTAGCGATCGTCAAAAAGTGGGAGTGGTCGGAAAATCGGGTTTTGGGTTTTCGATTTCACCGAATAGTAGTGACCCGGGTCCGTCACTAGTTCGAGCGCCCGGTGTCCGAGGGTTAATAAATTTAGTCGAGTTATCACAAGGTGCTTATCACCTGTTTTTTTTACTAAACTCTTCAAACCACCGTTTCTAAAGAAACTTTCGGTCCATTCGTTGCATTTCTATGAAGAAAAAGGTTGCATTAGGCGGTTTCGCGGAATAACTGTGCATCATTATAAGAACAAAAGACATCAGCGGCAAAATGATTACGTATATTTGACAAGAAAAGTCTCAGGGAAGGAGCTCGTAGGGTCATGACTTTCGTTCGTTGTATAGCTTGCCAAGCTACATTTAGAAAGGTGTACCCATCAGAGAGTGCATCGCTCGCTCAATTCTATTAGTTTCAAAGTGGCTCACTGGGAAATACGTTCTTCAGTTACTTAGGTTAAGACTTATCTAACTTTGACTTCGAGATGTGTTCTCATTTATGTTTCTAACAATAACACGAAATCCTCCATGTTCTTTATTACAAAACATACTTATTCCGTCAAGTTTACCGAAAAGAAAAAACAAATAAATGTTTATTTAACTTTTGCTCGTTCTTTCAAACGTCACAAACCTCCATGTTGATTGTAGCGAAAAATGAAACTTCGTTTGTCTGAAAAATAATTCGAATTGCCAGAAAAGGAGCAATTATAATAATTTTGTAATTTTGAATTTTGAATTTTGTAACTTTGAATTTCGTAACTTTGAATTTTGTAATTTTCATTTTTGTAATTTTTAATTTTGTAACTTTGAATTTTGTAATTTTTAATTTTGTTATTTTTAATTTTGTAACTTTGAATATTGTAATTTTTAATTTTGTAACTTTGAACTTTGTAATTTTTAATTTTGTAACTTTGAATTTTGTAACTTTGAATTTTGTAATTTTTAATTTTGTAATTTTTAATTTTGTAACTTTGAATTTTGTAATTTTATAATTTTGATGGCTCGGTTTCGAAATTATATTTGCATATAATTATTAGAAAAATAAAAACTCCATTTAGTTGCAGCATTTACAAGCTGATTGCATTGCACTTGCCTTTTTTGCTCATTCAAACTCGATAACCGCAATTTTTTTATCGACGGAACTTGAAAAAAACCTGGATCTGTAATTAATAATAGGTAACTGAAGGATAACTATAATAATTAATTTGCAGCTGGGCTCTAATGGATCGCCACGTCCAGTGGAAACGTGCAAATCGCCAGTTTCTAATTCTCATGGAAATGTTCTAAAAAGAAAGACCCGAGGCGTTGCTGAGAATTTGCATTCCCACCTGGAACGTGTTAAACTTCGCGGTACATTAAATTCGTAATTGATTTTTCGGTCGCTTCAAAAGAACTCGAGCGATAATTCTTTTTTTGTTGTCGTTGTATTTTTAAGAAAATTTCCGCGATATTTTTAATATGAATTTTGAAACTGGCGTAAGAGACGCTAGAAGTGTGTTCATTAGATATTTTAGCAACCACTCTCCTTCAAACTCACTACAAGAGGTTAGTGACACTTTCCTGTCACTAAGCCAAACTCAGCGAATTTTTCCAACAACTTTTAGACCTGGCAACGTTCATAGGAACGTTGTTAAATCACCTCCCTCTGTTTATATCATCGACAATTTTACCAGAGAAGAAGCCGAGGAGCACGATGAAGGAGAAGAGGAAAAAGAGGAAAAACTAAAAGAGAGATAGCGAGAAAAGAGGAAACGGCAGTAACATATGTACTCGTCACAAGGCAAAAGCTAGACAGAATGTCGTCTATGACATTTTCATTCACCTTTGATTTCATCTCTAGTTTTCACACTTTTATATCTTCAGGTGGGAAGACGTTGAATATTCATCATTTTTTATGCGACCGATGAAAAGGAAATTTTAAACCTTAATGTTATTTTATAAAATAATTTTTGTCAATAAAGGAAGTTTTCATTTGTTTCTTTTTATTCAATTTTAGCAAAAAAATAAGGGTTTTGTAATATAATAATAATACTACAATAATAATAATAATAATAATAATAATAATAATAATAATAATAATAATGATAATGATATAATAATAATAATAATAATAATAATAATAAAATGCTATTATTAAAACAAGAAAAAATCAAATTTTGAGTCTCATTTTATTTCCTTCTCGACACGATCGTAAATATTTACTTGTAAAATACGGAAGTAGACTAAAAACTACCCTGATAGAGCATAATTGGTTGGGATTTTAATTGAAATTAAATTATTAAGTATAATGATTGTGAGGAAACATAATTTTGAAAATCTGGTTAATATGAGGAAAAATTTCATATTTTTTTTGGACGTGAATTTTTGTAACAAAAAAATTTAGTTGCAGCCGAATGTTGGAAGAATCGTTGAACTTTGAAAAAAATAATATAATTTTGAAGAATGGTTGTAAATTTCAATTAAATCGTAGTATTAAACGTAATGCAAAGAAGAAAGCTAATTTAGGGAATCTAGTTAAAATGAAAAAAAATTAATGTTTTTTTGCAAGTGAATCATTAAAACAAAAAGTTTCGATAATTAGAATCTATTAAACGAAATTTAAATTTGTGATAAAAACAATATAATTCTAAAAATACAATTTAAAATAACGTAATAAAGAAAAAATGAAATATAATTAAAACTAATGTAATTTCGAAAAACTATTTCGGCAGCTAAAAATCCCGACATTTCAAATCTTGTTCCATTCCTTCAATAAAAATTGATATTCAAAAAGTACACAATCCGAATCACAATGTTTTCGGGAAATAAATCACCGAGTGAAAGCCTCGATTTGTTTAACCCACATTTTTATAAAAATAGAAATGTCCTAGACGCCGTTGAGACTTTATAAAACCGAAAAGAATAATCGCGATCTCGGAGTCCAACATCGACTTCCCCGAGTCTCGGATTTTCTCCAAAAAAAAAAACATCCCAAGATTTTTGAATGGCAAGTTCGAGGTAGAAAGGGAAGAAACTTCCTAGCGAGACGTGCGTTTATCCAGCAATTGAATACTTCCTCCTCCCAAGTGCGACTTCTGGTCGGGTCACCTACATTTTTCTAGTCGTCGCCGTAACAGCCTTAATTATGGTTAAACATTTTCTTTCCAGTGCTGATCCAGCGAACAATGGCTTCAAATAATTTGTTTCGGCGAAACCGATGGCCGTAATTCCCGGCGAAGGAACAGTTACATTCGAGCAATTTCGTTTCGGAATGGTACAATTTATTTCCCCCGCAATTTATTTCCCGAAAAATTTAGGTTTCGAGGAATTACGCCCGGAAGCGTTGTCTTCCGCGAATAATCGCATGGGAGCCGCATTAATTTCGGTGGAACCAACTGATACCACAATTTCAGTAAAAAAAAAAATTTCTTTTTGCGGTCACCAAGAGTCAAATGAACGAACCCCCGCGAACTCGAGTTCCATGAAATCGAAACCACGAGTCCTTAAATCGATTGACACGCGAAGTTGCACAAAAGTTACATGAATAATCACAGCAAAAATGGTGGTCTTTCGTCAAACGCATTTATTAATAAAATCATACCCCGGCGTAATTCCTAAACAACGGCTTTGATAAAAGATACTACGGAGGCTTACGTAACAACATCCTCCGCTTGAAGATTAAAACATTGTCTTTGAGGTATCGCGTTATTTATTATTGACCAAGAAAAACTTGTGGGGAGATGTATTATTAATAGTTTTATCTGAAAATGTGTATACTATGCGCGCCGATAATTGTTAGGGACAACCATATTGTTACAGTTGTTGTTAACTTTATTCATCCTCCTCCTCCTCTTCATTTTTTTTTTAATTTCTCCTCTCCTCGGTTTTATTTTTCTCTATCATTGTCATGTTTCTGATAATGTTATATATTCAAGTGCCATATGATTCCGCACGCGATTCTATTTATGTACACGCAATCTATCTACAGATCCGTATAAGTATAAAACGTGTTCGTGGATGTGTAACATACATACATGCACGCATAAATACACCCAACGTACATCTGCATCTTCACCAGGACAGTTCAGTTACCCCTTTTTACGATTAAAGTTACTCTCTTATCATATCACATCCGTACGTATATGCACATGCCTATTTTATACGTATATACATATGCGTTTATATATATGTATGTATGTATATATATATTACATGTGTATAAAGTATATATATGGACGATATCAAAACTGTTTTTCATGCACTCGTCACATCGTGTAACAACAGTGCACGCCTTCATACTGTACGCGTACCTTGTGTGTGAGGCTGAATCTGTGTCTCCGTGTGTGTGTGTGCGAGTGTGCGTTTAAGTACATGAAGAGAATGTTAATTCTTACACAGCATTAAACATTTAACAAAAGTCCATTCTTTCATGTTGCAAAGTCTACACTGACATACATACTGTTTGCTCACAAGAATAGCGTACTAGGGTGGAAATAGCCCCACAGCCATAGATAGGAAGATGCTCCGATCTTGGCTGAAATGCGCCGGGTGTGTAATGCATCGCAGTGTTTGCTGCGAAAGCGATGTAACGAAGCAAAACACGAATTTTCAGGAACGGGAAACAATTGTTTCTAGTTTTCCAAAAAGTTTTGGGGAAATATTAAGAAACAAGCACCGATCGGATTTTCGTCCAAAAAAAGATCCTATCATAAGCGGAAATGCGACTTTTTCCAGAAAAAAAATTGTTTTTGAACAGTTTCCGATAGAAATTTGGAAAAACTGACCATTCCAGGTGATCAGTGTCAAATTAACCTGGGAACGAGTCCTTACCCTGGAATTTTTGAAATTTCAATTTTTATCTATTTTCTGGGAAGACTGAGACCTCCTGAAATGTCGAAAATCGGTGGAATCAGCAACCCCTGTGGCTCAAAGAATTATATTAATTTGGAAAAGGCTCTTTTTCATCCATTTTCGATATAATTTTGCTAAAACAGACCATCACAGTCATTCCTATGCGTCAAATTACCCCAAAAATGAGTTCTTCAACCCCATTTTTGAAATTCTAATTTTTACCTATTTTTGAAATTTCAATTTTTATTAATTTTTTTCTTTGAGGAGACAAATTTTAGTGACGTAAAATATCAAAAAGCGGTGGAACGTGCAATAGGTGAATTTCTGGGAGACACCCTGTGACTTAAACGATTATATTAACTTCCAAAAAGCTGCTACTTGGGTACTAACATTCTTCCCGATTTCAATAAACTCACTCCGGGGGCAATACCGGGTCAAGATTGCTACTTCTTCATATTCGCTCCCCGTTATTTGTATTTATTATGAATTACATGTAACTCGTAATAAACATAAACTTTTGTTCGTGACCTCATCAACTTCTGCTCGTAAACGTCGCCCCCGATATCCTGCCAATCGGAGCGCGAATAAAACCGCAACAATATTCGAGACAATATGGACATACACTGTCACCAAACTTTTCACAAATGAATCGTCCCGGCTATTATTATCCATATACATACACATACACATACACACACCCACATGTATGTACGTATATTCTACCTTATGTGCAATTTTATTCCCCTAGCATAAAGTTAGTTCACGTACGTGTTCAGCTTATACATCCGATGGAAAGTGTAGCGTTAAAATTAAGACAGCTGGGTGCAAATGGAACTCTCAACCATTCGGTGTGGAATTTAAAGCCTATTATAAAGTGGAGTTAAATTACATCCAAATGGTGTTCAGTTCCAATATTGATTCTGAAAGACGTTACATTTAAACATCGTTTGCTCGGACGACTCAAATTTACAACGGATTCCTTTTACAGTGATACACGTATATACATATACATATACATATATATATACATATACATATACATATACATATACATATACATATACATATACATATACATATACATATACATATACATATACATATACATATACATATACATATATGCTCTTTAGATAAAAATATTTGGGTCGCAGAATCATGGATGTATGCACGATTGTTGTTTACCTGTATGACATACTTTCAAAGGCAATTTATGTACCGTCGAAATCTCGTATTGGTCGTTGCCAATTGTTTGTTTTTGCAAAGGATTGACAATCCGCGGATTCGTGCGAAGAGTGAAATTTAGTGATATTACCTTAAAATATGAATAAATATACCCGACTAAAAATTCTTTCGTGAAAATGGATTTTTTTAAATCGGAAAATTGCGTAAAAAAAGAGTTTTCTATTGGGTCGGCAACTAAATAATTGCCGAATTTCCAAAGCAAACAAATGACAAAATCGGCAATTACTTAGTTGCCAACCCAATACATTAGAATAACGCCTTGAATTATTTAATCTACGTTTCTATCAAAATAAAAATATTCTAGTAATTTTAAAGGGACTTCATGCATAGAAAAAAAAATGAGGGCATTATTTATCTAATTTCTAGTTGACTCAAGCGTGAAAATAGTTGGAGTAACAATAAATGTAGTTAGAATTACTAGAAATTTATGGTTGATGCCATATTTAATTATAGCAATAGTTGGAATTACTATATATTTTTTTTTAGTAAAGTTATAAAAAGAATTGACCGGGTTAAACTTTATATTAACAAATTAAATCCAAAAATAGAAGAAACTCTTGATCACTAATATTAAATTACAATAATTAGATTCTAGTAAATAAAATTAGCGGCTACAATTTTATGGAAAGACTGCCTTTACCATTTTCTCAATCTGTATCGGTAGGCGAGTATCTATCAATCACTCGGAATATATTCTTTCTATTACGTCTGTCTGACACATGGCTCTTCGGATGGAAAGAATGTTTTACTTTGTTTCAAGTGCTAACAAGACAGCTACGCCATGGAAAAGGCCAGATATGAGAAAAAAGTCGAGGAATACAAATATGCTCTTGAAAAGGCAAGAATTTCGTTCTGGAATCAGCAGTTTCTTATTTCGATCGTTATTTCAGCGTGAATTCCATACGTCATACGTCTTTTGTATGTACGTTCAAACGAGCTGCAGAAAAATGCTCTACAATTGGAGAAAATCATTTGAATCACTTCGCTTAGTTCCCCTTTGACTTTTCTATCGGAGAAATATAAGCGACAAATCGCAATGTCGCTACGAAAGTGAGACGACTCAAAAGAAAAAAGAGACACCATTTTTCAGGAACGGGAAGAAAGATTTCTAAGGTTAAAAAAAGATTGTGCGGGAAAAAAGGGGCAAGCGTCGATCAAATTATTGTGCTCCAAAAAATTCCTCTCGAAAAAAACATTTTTTTTTTTGGAGTAATTTAATATTCGAGGTGACCATTTGCGATTATGTTAGGGTGTCCCATAAGTTTCTTCCTTTCCGGTTCGAGGTCGTACATAGCGTGGCGCGGAAAAAACTTATGGGACACCCTAATAACTGAAAATTTGTGTTTTTTGTATCCTGTCACTTTTGTAACAATTTATAATATTTATTATATTTTATTATATTTTGTATTATATAATTTATTATATTTTAACGAATTTTATAAATAACGTTCCAATTGCCGAAAACTTTCAACGTGTCAATCACGGACACGGTGATTCGTAAAATGACGTAAAATTCCAAAAAAAAATCTCGATTCCAGGAAATTTCAAATTCGATCGAAAAAAATGGCAAACGTTAAAATCCAACATTGCCGAGCGATTAGAGCGATCGCGCGAAATTAACGCAATTACGAGAGACAAAAACGGATCAACAAATTTCCAAGAATACGATCTTACGTGCTCGGAGGCATAAAGACAGTCGAAATATGCTCTTACGTATGAACGCGTAAACAAGCCGAACTTCGGAGAGGCTCTTAACGTTTCGCGGAAGAAGAAAAAAACGTTGATGACTTAAAAAAAAAAAGAAGGTTAATGAGGAAAAATTGGGTCCGCTGAAAATCAGTATACGTGCGAATTTCCACGTAAGAAGTCCTCGGTGTCCTCGTGCACGCATGAAATGCTTATGTCATAAAGTAACTGCAAGTAACTTCACGCATGTTTCTCCATCCGAGGCAATGATCCGTAATAATTTTATCTACGGGTTGCAAAGGCAGGGTCATACGGATATCAGTCGATTTACGCACGAGCCAATTAAGCGGTAAACGTGAGAGATTACACATTATCAGTTACTGCTGTACGTGTATATATATATATATGTATACATACACTTCAATACTTGTTGTTATACGAGAAATATCTGAGGAAATGCATTAAACAGTTAATAAACTACTTTATTTTATCTATTCTCATTCGTTGCATTACAATCGTGGCTTTGTAAGGAAAGAAAAAAAAATGAAAATGTATACAATTTATCTCCCGAGACATTTCGACAGTTTCTTCCCTTTTCCTCCGCCTCGAATAAATTTTCCCAATATTTCAAGATTATTCGTATCTTTAAACTATTTCTTTTTTTTTTTTAGATAAAGCCTATTGGAATCGCTAAGTGATATTAATTATACGGCAGAGGGAGGGGGGAGAGGGGGAGAATACAGCAACACGTATAAAATACGATTCAAGAGAAATCATTCATGTAAAGATGTGTTGAAAGAGCAAGAAAAGCGAGTACGTCGACCTCTTTGCATTAATATCAATGCTAATTATCTTAAATGAATTCCACTGAAATTTTAAAGCAAATATTTGCAGGGAAGCTTTTACTGCGAACGACGCGTCTTCGCTTCGGTGAAATCTTTTAAATTATCGGACAACGAGAACAATGTGTACATTATGATGGATTTTATTAAAAAAAAAAAAATTTCGAGCTGAAAATGTGATTTTTAGATTTAAGTGTATGAATAAGGCTAATATTAATAAATTTAAAAAAAGAAGAGAATATAAAGGATTGTATTAATTAAATGTTACGCTATGCCAAAATAAAGGCAATTACTTTGGGAATCCTTTAATTAATTATTGATTAATTATTACCCTCAACCGAAAGAAAACGTAAAAAATTGTTATCCCAAGCCAAAATTACTCTGGAATTTTTTTCTTTTTTCGACAGCACAATTGTCGAATTTTTTATTTTTTCCTTAATGAATTTCGCCATTAAAAATACGTCATAAGGCTAATATTGATAAATAAAAAAAAAAGAAGTATAAATGATTATGTTGATTAATTTTAAAAAATTATGTAAATTAATGATGTAAATTAATAAATAAAAAAAAAGAAATACAAAGGATTATGTTAATTAAATGTAACGCTAAGCCAAAATAAAGGCAATTACTTTGGGAATCCTTTAATTAATTATTGATTAATCATTACCCTCAACCGAAAGAAAACGTAAAAAATTATTATCCCAATTCAAAGTTACTCCGAGATTTTTTTTCGACAGCACAATTATCGAAATTTTTTTTTTTTTTTCATAATGAATTTTGCCATTAAAAATCCGTCATTTTAACGGGTTCGGTACTTCCAGTGTTACAAGGAGTCAAAAAAAACAAAAAAAACCGGTGCAATCATCGAGTAACACTGCCCCCGGGGCACCAGAGTCGTCTCTCCCAAAATTATAATTGAAGCGGACGGATCCCGACGGAATATTAAAAAAGAATTTATACGTTGGAAAAAAAAAACACGTCTGTTTCGTTATTTAATTCCCGCGGAGCGATAAGGATTAGCGGATCACACCGTGGTGACCGAAAATCGTTCGGGAACATGCATATTTCCATTGAAAAAGGTTATCGAGGAGACGGGTGACAGGTGGGAACGCGCCTCGCATACATTATGCGGCGAGAAAGCTCCGTGCCAATGCGTCGCAAGCACCGGTTTCTTCGCGCCTTTTTTTCAATCGAATAATAGCGAAACTTCACGTTTAAAGGCAGTTAGGGTCGAGGCTCTCCTCCCCAGCCCCGACAGCGTATAATCTTTAAACGACGAAAATTTGCAAAGGATGCAAAGAAAAAAAAAAGGACGGGAGGGACAGGAAGAAGCGAGTAAACTTATTACACTAATGCAAAGTGGTACGTGACTACAAAGTACAGAAAGCTACTGAGTTTGGGTCGATGTTGAGAATTGGCTGCTGGTAGCAATCGCTTGTAAGAAAAGCCTATTATTAAAAATGAGGGCCGACCGCATAAATTTCACCAGACAGCTTGATTGCGGACCCCGCGGGGTACTAACCTTCGGAGTCCCAAGAAAAGAAACACTACGAAATTACGATGCTGCGATGATGGTTTCCTTTATCTTCTTTTTTCCTTTTGCCTCGTCCTTCTTCTTTTTTTTTCTTCAATTTTTTTTTCTTTTTTTTTGAGAGAGAAAAAGGACCGAGAAAAGGGACAAGCGAAGGAGGAAGATACACCATTTTCGTAAAATGGATATTTAAATTAAAGAGAAAGATCCCTACGAGTACTATCTTTTGCTTATCATCATTTTTAAATTAAATCTTCTTATTTTCCGTTAAGTTCGGGCTGAACGTGCAATTAAATTTAAATAAACGTATAAGCTCTGGGCTATTAAAAACGCATTTTGAAAAAAAAAGAAAAAAAATGGAAAATTAGCCCCATCGTTTTCGGTAAATCGACCGTTTATTTTATATTCTATGTTTATGTAAAATTGATATTTAATTGCGGATGCACAATGTATACGTATCGCGGTTGCAGCTTCTTGAAGCATATATATACATGCATGTTGCATGCACATGGATGGAAGGTTATGCACTCAATTTCAAAATTATTATTATTATTATTATTATTATCATCATTATTATTATTATTATCATTATTATCATTATTATTATTACCATTATTATCATTATTATCATTACCATTATTATCATTATTATTATTAGTAGTATTATTATTATTATTATTATTGTTATTACTATTGCTATTACTATCACAGTCTATTTAAAATTTAGAATAGTGGAAAATTCTACCAAAAAAAATTCTGTTAGTCTTGTTTTAAAATTAGCAATCTCGAGCTAGACGTTCTTAAAAATTGCCAATTCAAAATTTCCTGGTGGTATCATATTTATATTCTCATATTATATTAATTCAGTAAAATCTATAATTTTCCCCTGCCCCTACGAAGAAGCTGCTACGCTTCTTCGTGCCTAATGAAATTTGTAAAGTGGCGGCTCACTAAAAAATTCAAGTGTCACCCCTAATTCGTCAGGAACGATCGCTATACTTATAAAAGTGGCTGCTGTCCCGTGTACCTACAGAATATCGGTAATTAGTACATACCTTCCTCATTTAGCCATTCCATACGTTTCGCGAATTTCACTATACGTATCGCGAGCTTCCTCGTTTTTGCAGCCATGAAAATGTGATTTAACACCTTAAGTCTCGAAACACTAGGAAATTTCTACCTCGCCTCACGTGTCGAGTTACGAATTATGTAAAGGAAAGAGAGCTGGTACTTGTTTTTGAAATAATGCCTGTGTCATCAAGGGACGTAAGAAAGATTTCAAGTTCTCCTTGGTCCGTAAAATTATTGGGTTTGGAAGAGCCGGTCATCTCGAGAATAAGAAATGATTTATGTTAATTCCTCTAGTATTATACAGCACGAACCAATCGTAAATGTAATTGGATGCCTTTACCGAAGTATATAGGGTAGAGAAATGGTGTATTATATGCTCGAGTGTGTGTATGTGTCAAAGTGTGTGTCCGTTACCCACACAAAAGTGTATAATGTTGACTACCAGGATGTTGATACGTACGTACACTTCCAGAAATAAGTTATAGTTATATACAGGGTGTGCTGTATGAGAGTTCGAAGTCGAAAGGTGGTGGTAAAGGGTGAAAATTTGAGAAAAAAAAGGGTCGTACCATTTTTCGAAATTTCGGAATAATTACCGGGTAATTGATTCAAATGTTTTGACCAATCAGAGGTAGCATCACATTATGAAGGGGCACCTCTAGCTGTCAAAATATACCGCACACCCCCAAAAATTGGTGGTAGAGGGTGAAAATTTAAAAAGAAAGGGTACCTACCATTTTTCAAAACTTGGATTAATTACCGAGTGATTAATTAATACGTTTTGGCCAATCAGAACGTCGAAGAGGCTCGGTGGGCGTGTCAAAAAAATTGAGATTTCAAATTTCCCAGCAACGAGGACCATACTTTGAGAGCCAGCATCCCCCATAATGTGATACCACGTGCGATTGGCCCAAAACATTTGAATTAATAACTCGATAATTATTCCAAATTTCGAAAAATGGTAGGTAGGGTACCTTTTTCTCAAATTTTCACCCTCCACCACCACGATTCGACTTCGAACTCCTACAACCCATCCGCACACCCTGTACATCGCATTGTATGCACAGAAACGCGACTGTGTGCGTGGATAATGTGTACCTACGTACATTCATTCTCAATTTTTGCGCCAAGACAGGAAGATTCATATGCAGGTGGCAAACGTGGGTAAAACTACGTATACGTACGTATGGGGAAGAGGAAACATGGGCGTAATTCAGAAGTGGTCGTACCAGATTCGGATTCGTGTTGGAGCTCCTCGCGCGAATACAAGAGGCAACGCGATAAATCTTTCCACGAAATCGAGAAGAGCTATTAAAAGCAACAATTCGTTATCGAAAGATGCATCTCTTTCCGTTTCCGCGATGCACAAATAAATGGAGTGGTCGTTGGAGGGGGAAAAAAAAAGGAAACGAAATTATCCACATAAAAGATATTATATTTCTCATACGCGCGTTCGCCGATGGAGGTTATTAATTACCGCGGAATAATTAACGAAAATCAATACTCCTCTTTTAAACGAAATTGAAGCAGAAGTCGTTGCCTCTCTCTCTCTCTCTCTCTCTATCGCGCGCGCCTTTCCCTGCGATACCGTACAACATCGTCGGATATTATATTTTGCCGGAGATTCAATACTGATCCGTGCATATGTAAATAAACAAAAGTAATGTGAACGACTGCGATATTTGCAATAAAAAGTCCGCATTGACTGGGACGGAGGAAAAAGGAAGAAATTAATCCAAACCCAGAGGGAGTTTTTCCTACTTCGTCATTTCAGTGAAGAAAGAAAGAAAAAAGGGTTTAAAACGGGAATAAAAAAATGCCAAGAGGGGGGAGAAAAAGAGAAATTAATGAGGGAGTTTATTAGAAGGATGATGAAGTATTAAACCCTCTGAAAAAAATATGGCTTTTGATCAAGAAAGTAAAAGAGAAAGAGAGAGAAAGAGAGAGAGAGAAAGAAAGAAAGAAAGGTTACCAAGTTACTCTTAAGAGAAGGCAAAAAAGAAAGGGAGAGAGAAAGAATCGTCGACATTTATCACGAATCTCCGGAGCTTGCCCTACCCACGCTGGACCAAATAAAAGAATGGAACAAACAAGCTGCTCCGTAGCTACCGGGCACTGGCCCCCCGTGGCCTCTACGCCATGGAATCAAACACAACACGTTCTCTCTCGTATGTGTGTGCACACGTACGGGCCACAATGAGAAAAAACGGTACGTGTGTGTGTGTACATACAAAGAAATATACATACGAAGCTCTTCCTTGTATACACCCCAGGCACAGTATTTTTCCACTTGAAGTGGTACACACGTGATGGCTAGATATATACGTACGTGTATGTATGTATGTATGTATGTATGTACACGGATGATGTTAAAAGCACAAAGCTACCTTTTGTAATTAAATCCACTTATGTAATCGATTTCAATTTACAACTCCATCTTTTTTTACCGTCGCTCGTATGGACGAGAAAAAAGAAGGAAATCTGTATTTCCCTGTTACGCAATCCACAAGTACTTGTTTCATTTTCCAAATCGTTTCTGATGCAAATGGGTAGTGCCGCATGCTTCCATGCGTGACGGGATCGTTGTTGTGGTGATTTTGAAAACGCGTTTGGAAAATCCAAGCGTAACGGGTTCGAGTCGAAATTTCGAGTTTCGAGTTTCGAAGTTCGAGTCGGGATCGAGTCGAAAAATGATGGAAAATTGGTAAAAATGATAGAAATGCGAAATTTGGATTTTCTACTTGCGAAATTCGAGTCCGGGTTGAGTCGAACAATGATAGAAAATTGGTCAAAATGATGAAAAAACGAAATTTCGAATTTCGATTTTCGAAATTCGAGCCGAAGAATTATGGAAAATTGGTAAAAATAATGGAAAAGCGAATTTTTCTCTAGCAATGTACAGCATTGAGGTGTATTGCCTGTACATACATATTTTCACCTTTGTCGTGCAATTGCTGACAATTGTAGTCCAGCAACTATTCGTTAAAAAATAATTACAAAATCGTTTAAAACGAGATAAGTCGAAGGTATACTTCAAATTCGAAATTTTCCAGAAATCACCGAAGCAAGCAGAATTAGCGACTGACACTAAGACAAATTGAAGTCAATTATGCACGACTCGAAGTAATGCAGGAATGAATTAATGTCGTTTCGAAATCAACTCGCAAATAGGAAGAGACGAGAATTGCAAGAACTGATATTTAAAGATGCGTCGTGTCACTCCCGTGCACGAGATTGTAGAAAAAGTTGCATTTTAGAGCGTCTGTGTTTTTAAAGTTACAGAATTAAGTGTTAAATGTATTAAATACAAACTCTTCAGTGTCATCGCACCGCAAAAAAAATTGACAAAATATTGATATTACAGGATCGTTGATTCAAAAGTTCTTTCCGGTTTTAAAGTGGCACCTAATGCAAAAAACGGAAGGGACTTATGCATCAACTCAAAACTGATAATTCTGTCGCGTTAAATAAATTTTTGACATATTCTATAACCTTCATAATCGTTGTCATATTTCCATTTTTGACATCAATTGACCTTCATTTTCTAGGAAAATCATCCCGTGTATAAATTTCAATTCAGCGCGAAAAAAAAAATTCGCAAAAATTCAAATACGTTTCGATACGAAATTTCAATAATCAGATTCGCCGAGATTCGGTAGAGGATCTTCCAGCTCCGACTTTTTCGCGTACGGCGAAAAATCCACTGGGTCGCGGTAAATGTGATCAAAGGAAGGCAATGTATCAGAATTCTCGAGCGTAACGCAATAAAAGCTTTCGTATCTTTTCCTGTCAGTATCCTTTGTCTTAAAGTTAAGGAGAAAAGAGTAACATCTAAATATGACAGTAAAAGGAAACGAATCGAATAAGAATATACATATAAAAGCAGGAGGCACGGAGAAGACTAAAGTGTAGCCGCAACTCGATGAAGTCAAGATCCTGATGTGGAAGTTGTTTTGCCGGAGATACTTGAAACTTCAAAGGACAAAAGATAAATGTATATAAGAGACACGTGTGTTACTATCACGACCGGAAATCGAAAAGGTTTGATCGGCGGAGCCACATCTCGTTCCTTTTCTTTCTATCCGTCTTTTCTTCCCTTTCGATCTTATCCGTAATCCTCCTTAGTCACGATGCAATAATGGCAATCTATCCGATATTCTATATGGCACGGCACGGCACAATGTAAGGTCGCGGTCAAAAACTCGCCAGGGATCTTCATTGAAAGACAAACCTTTCCTCCCTCTTTTGCCCCGTCTTTTTGTAACCTCCGGGCTATCATTACAACAGTCCTTCTTCCTGAGCTCTTCAATTATTACAATACACCCTTCGAGTCAACCTTAAACCTCGCACATCTTCTTCCCTTCCCCGGCTCTTGATCCTTCTTACTCTTTTTCCTTTCGCTGTGCCTATCCTCGTGGAAAGGCTATAAAAAAGATCCAAGAACCAGTTATACCGTACCTCCTCTTTCCCCGTACTGTTTTTTTTAACAGCAACCCCGTTTTGCTATTTTTATTCCTTTTCCCCCCTCATCATCTTCCGCTTTTTTTAACAGTATAAATGCAGAAAAAACAAGGTAATAAGAAGAGAAGATCAAGAATGGAAAGTTCTCCTCCGAGTGGTATGTATATATATGTATGCACACGGAACAAAGTTGCACCGCGGGTAGCAACTTGTGGTTCTTATTGTTATTATTATTATTAGCATTATCAATATTGTCGTTGTCGTTGAAAGTGGTGACAAGAAGAAACACGTTGATAATTAGCGACGTTTATTATAAATTGCGGCGAATTAATAACGCCTAGTACTGTTACGTGTACTGGTTACCATTTTTCCGACGCGCGTGATAAATGATCCGGTACGTACCAGGACGTTGGTCTTTATAAATGAATCATTATATGCCGAACTTTTTGTTCGCCAGGAAAATCCATGTTAATGCTAATTCGATATTTCGTTGTCGCCGGATTTCTCGCGATATCCCGCGAAGGAGTTTCGCCTCGCGAGAAAATGCATTTCTTATGCGATTTTTCTTTTCAGGCAAATCGACCCCGGACTGCTTAAATAAATGTATCTTCTTCTTCTTAATAATAATAATAGTAATAATAATAATAATAATAATACTAATAATAATACTAATAATAATAGCAATAGCAATAGCAATAGCAATAGCAATAGCAATAGCAATAGCAGTAGCAATAGCAATAGCAATAGCAATGGCAATAGCAATGGCAATAGCAATAGCAGTAGGAATAGCAATAGCAATAGCAATAGCAATAGCAATAGCAATAATAATAATAATAATAATAATAATAATAATAATAATAATAATAATAGTAGCAGTAGTAGTAATAATAATAATAGTAATAATAACAATAATTTTAAAAAATCGAAATTTGGGCTCATTTAAAATAAATTTTCTCCGTGAAAAGATACAATGTTACAATTAAACGTATTAGACAAAAATTGAAATGCATAGAATACGCGAATACACGGTAAAGAGAATTGATTTGTCAGTAGATTATACTGTTGCAATGAGAAACGCAGCACAAAGGGTCATTGGAAATAATTGTTTTACTTTCTGCTCTGCGGAATCGTCTCTCGTTAATTTTATTCCGCCTTACAGACTGTTACGATGAAATAAAAAAAAATAAATAATGAAAAGTTCCCCCAGCCAACTAGACGCTGTTTATAAAGTTGCGTTTCATTAAAAAAGATTTGTATGCAATTACTTATCTGACCGTACTGCGCTCGCGGTAGCGCAAATTTGACGTTACCGTATCTTTTTAGCTCCTATCGGCGGTCAAATCTCGCGTCCCTGAATAAAAATGACGTTCATTAACGCTTATACGGAAATTTGCGAATGTATAATATAATAAAATAAAGCATGAAACAAAAGTACAAAAAGTCAAGTGGAAAATTAAATGGCAAAAAGTGACCTTTCAAAATTAAATTAAACTACCGTGAATAATCCAAGATGGGAAGGAGAAAAAAAACAAAAGGAACGGTAATGGAATATGATGGAGGTCCCATCAACTCCGTAGGAATGGAGAAAAAAAGAAGAGATTACTGTTTCAAACTAGACGTATATTTTTCGTCCACGGTTTTAGGCGTTCATTTTTTTTTTGTTTTTTTTTTCAAAAGGATTAGAGAAATTACAGGCTCTTACGTTCATTAGAAAACTAACGTTTCTTCTACGTACACATGTACGCACCCACACAGAATAACCTCGTCACGCATTACCCATTTTTAAGTAGAATTGAGATATATTTATGCACCATATGTATTCATGGTAATTGTCCTGCCTTAACCATCCTTTTACCAGTTAACGACTTTTCTGTTCCAGCTTATTATAAGTACATACATAATAAGACAGGGTGGGAAAAAATTGATTAAACTACGGTCATCGGGTTTTTTTTTTTCTAAAGAAATTTTTGTAAATAAAATATATAACGCCCTGGCAATAGGTGGAATATCGAACGCTGAATAAATAAATATTAACCCTCAACAGTCAATATGGGGTCTTTCGCGATTTGAAAAAAAAAATTGATTCTTTAATTTTACGGTAATCTGAATTTTTGAAAAAAAAATGTCGTAAATAAATATATATAACACTATGAAAAAAAAAATTGATTCTTTAATTTTACGGTAATCTGAATTTTTGAAAAAAAATGTCGTAAATAAAATATATAACACTAGGCCCTGGGAATCGAAGGAATATCGAACGCTGAGTAAATAAATATTAACCCTCAACAGTCAATATGGGGTCTTTCGTGCTTTGACAAAAAGAAATTGATTTCTTAATGACTCTGCTGCGAATTTCTGAAGAAAAAAATTTTTTTTTACTTCAAAAACCTTTTTAATCTTCTAATAGACACTCAAAAGTAGTGCCCTGAATTTTTACAGAATTTTTTTACAGCTTAAATAGCCGAATAAAATTTAGAAAATTGAATATAAAAATTCAATATAAAAATAAATTTAAAAAATTTTAAGAAAATTCAATATGAAGAAAATACGTATAAAAAATATTTATTTTTAATATTTCAAGTTAGGGCCAATCTAATTTTGGAAAAAATAAGTTAAAACTTTACTTTTCGGGTTTTCATTTATTTACTACCCTCGGTAGGCAATATTTAACGGAACCTGCTCGTACGCGTCACGGTTGAACAACTATAATGCACCGAGAAAAATGCAAAAGACGTCGCCAAAAGTCGTCGTAAGTTCTGTGGGACATTAAAAGGCCGGGTTGTAACCCAATTTTTTCTTCCATTTTTGTTATTTTTGGAGAATTAAAAATTACAAGTGCACCGAGTTGCAAACGAAAAAAAAATGCCACGAAGAATGATACCTCGCGTGCAATGCATATATGAGCTTCGGAGAGTGCGCTTGACCGTGCAGAGAGCAGAGAGAGGCCCGATTGGTTGTGCACGATATATCGCGTGCAACTGTTGCACAAAAATAAGTCAATATACAATGTATATATACGTGTACGTAATAGAGCACTGTGGACGTGAAAGGCGTAAGTCGAACGTAAAGCGATGCAGAATGCACTCGCATTCGAAATTGGCCACTTTTCGCGATAGGATCTCGGATTTTGTTCAAATTTGGATACGTTGTAATTTTTATTGAAGCTCAAAAGTATCTTAAAAACGTTTGGACAATTTTTTAAATTGCCAATTTTTCAGGTACTGGAATTTTGGAGTTTCCGGTTTTTGGAAAAATCGTAACTCATTTTCGAAAAATTGACGCAAAGGTGCAAAATAAAAAATGGGTCTCAATTAAAAACCAAATTTCCTAAGGAATTTTTGCTCTATCGTTATTTTAAACAAATGGTGTTTTTTTCCCAAGGCATATTTAAAAATCTGGGGAAAAATGAAGATGGGGGATAAAATTTGCTTCGATTCAGCTTGAGTTTTATCAATTTTTATTTGATCATTATCAGTGTTAATTTTTTTTAATTGATCAATAAAAAAACCACTCTTTAGCGGATAGGTAAATTTCCTTCTATGATAAAAAGAAAGTCATTTATTTAAAATTACGGAAAAGAAAATTCTTTAATAAAAATTTTTTAAATTTAATTCCATTTTTTGCAATTATACAATTTTGTCATTTTGTAATTTGTTTTTCAATGTCATTTTTTACTGACATAGTTTTTGTTTGACTTTATCATCAGGGTGCAAAATTCCCATCTGAATTTTTGACAATTTCAGTTATTACAATTTTTTTTCAGAAACAGAACAATTTTCAAAAATCAAAATCTACAAATTTACAAATCCCTTTTAAAATACAAAAATCGAAGAAAAATGCCCTCTTCAAAATTAGAAAAAAATCTAGAAATTTTCAAAAATCCCTTGAAATGCAATTGATCATTACAACGTACCGAAATTTGACCGAAATCCGAGACCTTACTGGGAAAAGTGTCCATCAATTTCGCATGGAATGAAGCTACACTATAAACCTTGGAAATGTATAGTCTCTTTTATGGTAATCGAACGGATAGCAATTTTGCAGAGTTAACGCGCCGAACACGAATGGGTGTGCAACTAAAGCTCTTTCGAGGATAAGACGGAAAAAAGAAAGGAGCAAAGTGACGCTTCGAGCGAACAAGTTACGATAATAATATCAATGCTGTAAAGAAAGAGCTTGCGAAGAAACAATTGAAGCTTATAACTCCACTCTGTAGGAGGTAATTAGAGAAAGAGACGGGTGAGCTTAGTTATACCTACTGCAACTACTTGCAGCGGTCAATGACCAAAGTATATACATATAGAAGAGAGCAAATATTGAGTTCGAGTACTTCAGTTAAGTTCAACTTGTCAAAGTTTATCCGAAACTTTAGTTCAGTGTGTCTGTAAGACGTATCATAACTATCCCATACAATGCAAATCTACATTGTTCATGGAGTTCTCTTTCTTATCGATTCTACTTTATGTACGTGAACATATACATGTATAGTAAAAAATCATATTTTTAATAATAATTATTTTTCTATTTTACAAGAATCTCTTCGAATGAATTCAATAATATTTCATTAAATACTTTACTATCATTTTCTTCAAAAATGTTTATTTCCACATTAATAATTTACGTAATGAATTAAATTATGGTTTTAAAATTTTACAAATATAAATATTTATATTTATAGAATTTGATTTTTTGAGAGAAAAGAAAATTTGTTTCTCTAGATTTATTTTAAAAAATGATATTAATTTTTTATATAAAAGTTTCTACAATAAATCTTACCAAAAGAATATTATATTTTTGTACCGAGAAGAACAAAAATTTTGGAATTTAAAAACAGCACCACTTTGAAAATTACCTATCTCTTCTTTTACAGTTTTTTGCAACTTTCCAAAATCTTAAGGTGTCAAGAACCGGCAACCCATTCGATCAAGAATCCCACTTCTAGTCTAATATTTTGTCATTTCGGACCCAACAAAATTTCATACGCATAATAAATAAAATTTCAACATACAAAATTTTATTACTATCCCAATTTTATTGCATTTTATTACTATTCTATTAATTATATCTTTTTTTAAAAAATCGAGACTAGAGGAGTTCAAACCGATCCATTCATTCAAGAATCCCAGTTCGAGCCCAATATTTCGTCAATTCGGACCCAAACAAATTTCATACGTATTATAAATAAAATTTCAACATCAAAAATTGGTCATTTCATTAATATTCTACCATGTACCTCTTGTTTTTTTTAGAAATCAAAACCGGAGGAGTTCAAATCTCTACCAGATCGATCTAAACTTCACCTTCATCAAAATGCGAGAAACTCGATTCCACTTCCTACCGCTGTCCTCGTGACTGGACGTACAAAATTCCGGGTAAAATAAGCAGAAATTAAAGGAACGATACTCGGGGGGGATTAAAAAATCCTACATAAATGGATGAACAACTTTGTTTTTTTTTTTTTTCTTGTACACTTATTATTTCCAATAGGTGTGTTCAATATTGACCGTAAGGAAACCGGTCGAAGGATTCGCTTTACTATATAACAAACCCCGAAGACTTTCTCTCCATGAAGAAAACTCATGGAATAAAACGGGACTTGCACAATCGTGGGTAGCAATGATTCGTGCAAGTGTTGTACGCTCGCCGTTGTTGCTCTTCTACGTGACTTAATATTACATACGTTTTTCCTCCTCCAATTTTTTCCGAGCCATTCGTTCCTTGAATGGAGGAACGCGAGAAGAAGAAGAAGAAGAAAAAAAAAAGGAAACAATCTCATCATTTGATACGTAAAACGCATCGATAGAAAGTCAGCCGTGATTTATCAGAGCCCGAGTAATAACTTTAGACAAGCTCGCGTCTCAGACGATGTTGGATTATTATAGAAAGAAGAAAAGCAGAAACGTATCGATGCTCTTTTCAGCACCTATAGCGAAGAAGAAAAAAAAAAGGATAGGTTCCATAGGTCTAGCGGGAAGATACGTGGGAAATTTCAAACCTTTAAGACGTAGCGAAACACACACCGAGACACACACACACACACACATGATTTTCACACGGGTTTTAACGGGTTTCATCGGAACCATTATCTTCATTGAAACGGAAACGATACAAACAGGAAGCGCTATCTCGAGAAGATCCAGTCTTATTTCGGGTCACTGGCGTTTCATTGGAATAACTTTGTTACGCCGGAAGACAAAAATTGACTCGAAAGAAAAGAAGCGTGACCCAGTAGCGGAACGTGTCCCGATAACTGAGCCAGCGCCGAGAGTTTGTTTGTTATGAAATCCACATAAGTGGTAATTAAATCAATCAACATCGTTAAGTTTCTCGTAAAAAGTGACACCTCGAAGGAAGCGCGCTTATTTTCCTATTTTGTCTTTAACCCTTCGCAGTTAATATGGGGTCTTGGGTGTCTGATAGAAGATTCGGAGGATTTTTTCAAAAAAAGAAAATTTTTTTCATTCATTTCCGGCAGAATCGTGGAAAATTGAATTTTTTTTTTGGTCGAAGCACAAAACACCCCATGGTGACTCTTAAGGGTTAAAAATTGTGTTCGGATTAACGCCCAATATTTCGAAATTGCGATATTTAAGAATACCGAAGGTTTAATATGGGACGGAAAATTTTTCAAAAATCTAGGAAACCCTTTTTAAAGAAATTTTTCTATTTGGCAAATTCCGATACGAAAATCAATAAAATGTTAAGAATCGAATAATAAATAAATGAATAGAATAATAAGAAACTGTAGAAAAAAATATATTTCCTGTTGACAACAAATATTTTTAGTCACGAAAGCTTGAAAAAAGGATCGAACATTTTTCGGAGGAATTATTGAGAAATTATTGTTGGAGTAAAATCGTCGAAATTGAAATCGAATAATTTTTATTCGTACAATTCACGATTCCTTCGAATTGTCTGTAAAAATTGCAAAGATCCAAATACTCGAATAATTAATAACCGTAAGAATTTCGAGAAATGACTCATTAATCAATGACTCACAACTTGAAACGCATGATTCCAACAAGTGTACTGACTTTATAAATAAAATTCACGCGCCTGCCTCAGGTGCCCCATATTTTATTCCCACCTCGTTCCTTCATGAACATTACCATTATTTAATATACAAATCGTCATTTAGTATTGAATGTAAAACCAAAGGTTAAACATATGTGATCTGTCGGGGCACGTATTTTCCAGAACAACAAGCACGCGAAATTGGCTCAATAGCAATCCCGCGATTGAATATCAAATTGACCAATCATCGCATGAATAAAACGACAACAATGATCGTCCATTTCGGCAATTGTTCTAATCCCGACATTCGGGGCCGTCCATCGAGTTCCAGATCCAGCTCTACAGAAAATTGCCGGTTTCACCAATCAGCTAATTAGATAATGAGGCTATTATTTTTTTTAGATGCTGTTAATTGCCACTGAAAAAAAAAAAATATTTCTTAATAAAATATTTATCGATATTAAAACAAAAATATTTGCTAGGCTTTATAAATTAGGATTAAATTATTACATCTATAAAAATCACGTTCGATTGAAATTTTTCCTTGAAAAAATCGATCGAACAAACTTGGAACTGCCACCCTTGGGCGAGAAACTCGAGCAAGATGACCCAATTGTCGATCTAGCCTCCCGGGGAAAAGTTCGTTTGACAAATAAACATACTTCGCTTGATCTAGGTCCGGTTTATTTGATGTACTTGAACGGAACTTGTTTGCTTGAATATCTAATTAATCGTGGCACCTTATGGCACAGCTGGCCGCTAATAAAAATACGCTCGATACGTTAGATGCAGAATTCGAGGCTGGACTCGATCCCCGTCCGAAGAGGGTTTGAACTCGGGCGGTGGTTGAATTTCGCTAAGATGATTGATTATGAAAATCCTCTTATTTACTAATTAACATACGTAATACCCTCCTCCAGGGAGAGCTCATTTTCAAGATGAGTTGTCAATATTTCTTCCGTAACGAAAGGGGCAAAAAGAAAAACAGTATATATAGACATATTGTATATACAGATCTCTTTCTCCGTATACGGAGGGTGGTGCAGGCAAAGAGTACTGGAGAGTTCAAAGCTGTCAGATAAATTATCTAATACTCAACTACCGGACCGGTTTCTTCACTGGTCACCCAGTTGCCTCGAGCATTAAGGATCTTCCCTTTATACCTTCACTTTGATTGGTCGAAAAGTGGTTTCTTCTATAGTATCATCGTACCTTGCTTCTCCTTTCCTCTTCCCTCTTGCCCCTTTCGGCTTCTTCCTCCTCCTGATCTCCTCAAACAACGAACACATACAAAACACGCTCTTGGTCCACATCTCGGGAGAGTAAGATGGGCAAAACTACTCTATACTGGGTGTTGCACTTGAAAACTTTCCACGAGTCTCTCCGCCCGCAGTTTCCGCGGGTGTGTGTGTCCGGTGATCATGAGAGAGTAGCTTCAGTTTCGAGATTCAGAGAATGTATCGAATATTTATATTAAATGTAGAAAATAATTAGTCCTATGAAAAATATATTTTTCTAGAGGGTAAATATAAGTATTAGATAGTTAATAAACGTGCGCTAATTTATGGACAATTTGAAAAATCTGCGTTTCATTTTTTAATCTATGGCAAATTCGATGAAATCGAGTAGAAACTTTTTGAAAATCCAAGAAAATAGAAATCAAAATCATAGAAATGAGGTACAAAATAAGATTTTCATGGATTATTAATTTTTCAAGTTATTAATTATTTATTTAAGGTTATTAGATTTTCGAGTTATTAATTAACTGAAAATTGATATTAAGCATTAGCCTTTATTATTTTTATGTTATTTTAAAATAATGAAAATTGCGGCCAAAAATTAAAAAACTGTGCTCGAGACGTAAATTAATGAAATTAAATAACCGACCAGCGAATATTCGTAGAAAGCTAAAAAAATAAAGAAAATTATAAAAATATAAAATAAATTACGCCTAAAAAAAATAGAGGCACTAATTATTTAATTTCTAGTCCATTTAATCATGAAAGTAGTTGAAATAACACTAAATCTAGTTACAATTACTAGAAATATATAGTTAGTGCCTTATTTAATTACAACAATAATACTATTAAATTTAGAATCACTATAAATTACTGTAAATAAAATTACTATAAAATTTCTTCAGTGTAACTTCAAAAATGAATTTTGAAGCAAGTGTTTGCGTTTATCGTTTCAAGAATTATCTTGAATCTTTTTTTTATAAAGAGATTTATCATCTCATGTAATTTTTATTGCTATCGCATGTAATTTTATTACTTTTCGTCACATCTTTATTATTTTTTTCGGCGATTGCGAGAAATAAAAGGCGCGACTTCGTTTCATTTACATAAACATTTGGTCGTAGAGAAGAAAGAACGGAACTGTCCGAATTATTTGTGGCTGTCTGCAGCGTGGAATCGTAACTTTGGTGATATCTTCATCTTAATTACGAATTTCGGGGATTTGTTTTTTTTTTTTGGAGTAGGATTTTGAGAACGTTTGATCGCTCAAAAAGAACCGGTACCCGTTGACGCACGTGATTTAAATGAACGTTCCTTTGGGATCCCTGGCAGCAGTTTTTTTTTTTTTTTCTTTGACGTATTCCATAATGAGTTTTGTGAAATGAGCTGATGTAAGCGTGTAAGATCTGACAGTAGGTTCTACAGTAGCTCCATATGGGTTGGTTCACCTTCGAGCACTGGTCCACGAACCTTCGTCGCCTTCGAAAGCGGTAGCGATTGTTGTTCGAGTTACTTTTGAGACCAACCTTAAACATTCGAATTAGTTAATATTTTTTTTTTTTGGTTTCCAGGATTTTCTAACGAAAGTTTCCATTCATTGCCAAAAATTCAAAATTTGTATTATTAACAATTATACAATAGGTCATTAATTAATTTGAAAGTATCTCCATTAATATTAATTTTTCGCAATTTCCTCGAAAATTTTTATTCTAGAAATTATTTGTTTTAAAGAGTCAAGAAATTTATTGCGATTTTAGTTACTGCAATTTTCAACAGAAATTATTAGTAGTTTATGCTAATACCAGCTGCTAATTTGAAAATACGTAGTTTTAAATTACAAGTTACTTAATAAGACGGTATAAAAATAATTGCGATCGTTTAATGAGAAAATGCACGCAAATAATTATGCACGAGCCTAAAAAATTGTTTACTTGAAAGTTTTTTTATTAGATCGAAGTTTTCGATATAACGCGGAAGCTCTTGAACAATTTCTTTCGACTTATACACATTTTCATTTGTTACACAGAGATTTGCAGGGACCGAAGATTATATATTTTCTCGAATATACAAAGAAATTCGATCGACGAAGCTCAGTACCGTTATTTTCGTTATCGTGAAAATGAAAAATCTAATTTCCTATTCGAAAATCTTCTGGAAACTTTTTTTCCAACGATTCTGGGTCAATTATCATCGCGTTAAAGTGGGTACCAGCATAGACTCGGCAATACCCTTCGTTAGAAGCAACATAACAGTTCCTACATTGGGTTGGTGCATAATTAACGACGCTTGCTTTGCGTAAATGTTTATTTAACAAAAAATACAACAACACATTCACAAGGTGTTGGATTGCGAATGTGTGGGTATGATTGTCGACGCGTATTTTCTTCCTTATTTTCAGAAAAATATTTTTCTAAAAAATAAAACAACACAGTTTTCATTAAAAAAAAAATGCCAAAATAATCGTCGTTGATTATACACTAGCCTAATATTAGGTGACGTCACCAGGGCATTTGAAATACGTGTAAAAAAAAGGTTCGTTTGACCCCTCATGGTAGGTTCAGTGTTAAAAAAAGATTTCGGCAAAATTATGTTTTTCAAATATTTTGTTTCCGATTCAGGAACATCCAATTTCCAAAAATGCTGCTTCAAAAAATTGTAAGAAAAATTTATCTTCGTTAAATAATTTTTAAAAAATTCGTGAATCACATGTGACACAAGTCGGTTCGCTAAAACCCTCAATTTTGTTACTAAACGATTTTCGAAATTCCAAAAAATTGGAAACTCCTCATACCCCGCGTGGATTTTGGCAAAATTATGTTTTTCAAATATTCTGTTTCCGGTTCAGGAACATCCAATTTCCAAAAATGCTGCTTCAAAAAATTGTAAGAAAAATTAATCTTCGTTAAATAATTTTTTAAAAATTGCTGTGATCACATGTGACACAAGTCGTTTCGCTAAAACCCTGAATTTTGTTACTAAACGATTTTCGAAATCCCAAAAAATTTGGAAACTCCTCGTACCCCGGGTGGATATCTCGAAGTTGAGTTTCATCGTCTTTTTCATAATCACTGGTCTCGAGATAAAAGCATCAATAAATTATTAAAGTAACACTCAGTATGTAGCGAGATAGTGTTGAACTCTCGGAACCGGTTCCCTTGTTTTCTCATGCCTAATGCATCGGTCCCAACCCACTCGTACCTCTTCTTGTGCTTTTTCTTCATTTTTCTCTTTTTTCTTCTTCTTCATCTTCTTCTTCTTCTTCTTCTTCTTCTTTTACGACTCCTTCCTCTTGGCTTCTCCAATAAATAAGCGTGCGTCTTGCTCGCGAGTATCTTTCGCTTAAATCACACCCTGTCCTTGTTTTCAAGTCCCTTTCGAGGTCCCCTTTTTCTCCACTACCTTCCCCTAATATCTTACGCTTCTCTTTCACGTAACTCGGCCCTTTGGTTCGTCTCTTTCCTCTTCGTTACGATCTTCCTCCGGTCCACGGTCCCTGTTCCTCCTTTTGTTTCCACTTCAGCTTTTTTTTCGCGTGTTCGTATCGCGAAGCATGGCCCGCAAACCGGGAAAACAAGCCAACCGGGGGTTGCCGCTCGGTACGAGTTACCGTAGGAAAGAGCGAAAGTTACCCGCGATCGCGATCGGGCGAAAACAGGAACCACTTCTGCGGTGGTTCGGATATGCTAACTATAAAATAATTGATGTAACCGTAAAGTCTCTCGGAGAACGGCTGTTAAATTCATCGGAGGCTTCGCGCGGCCGGTTAACGGCGGCCCTATTTTTTCCTTATCGGTGTGACACAGTAAAATTTCCCTCGCACGCCATAAATCTCGCGGTAACGACGCCGAATTCGGCTCCTGCGTTTTACAAGTCGTCTGTGACACGGTAAAATGTGCGATTATTGGCCCATAAAAACCTGCCGTGACACGGCGAAGGTGGACGGAAAAAAAAAAAAACAAAGCTCGCTGAAATCACGCTTTTAAGGCACCGTAAAATTATTAATTACCCCCTCGACCGGAACACCGTGCGTATAATTACGGTGACCGGGGGTTTCCGTGAGCGTTCGGGAAAAATTGCCGGTTCTAGTTCGTTCCAGCCGTATCTCGATCGAGCGTCTTATCGGCGAAAAAAAAAAAGATCCCGAGCCGATCAAAAGCCACGGCTACCGTTGTTCGTTGGATTGCGCGAGGAAGAAAAAATCAAAATAAAATTTAAAAAAAAAAGAGAATCTCCCGATAATTCGGGAGAGGAGCCCGGGACGTGGAGGATTGATAATCGGTATCTCTCGTTTCCTCCGAAATAAAGCCGATTCGTAAAATGACTCCATGTGCATTTATGCGGAACGTTGTTTACGTTGGTGAGTCATTTGTTGTATTAAAAAATAAGAGAAAAAAAAATGTACGAGTCGAATTCGAAGGCGCGCGACAAGCCTGCCGCAATTTTTTGTTGGTTGAAAATACTTTTTGCCATTGCCGGGAGTAACAGATGCCGTTATCTATCCGCCGAGATAGCCTTATTTACCGTTTTTTAATACGACTCTTTGCGGTGAATCACGCGGACGTGTTTGTCACCTTTGAAAATTTCATCATTTGTTATTCAATTGCTGATGTATGTATTTCATAAGAATTCTCATGCTTGCGAGCGAGTGTGAAATGAAAATGATGCGGACGAAACTGCTGAGAACCAGCTTGCCCGCGCCAATCGACCTTTCGACGTTGTTATTTTTCGCACCATTGGAGTTCCCTAGTGAGATTTATCGCATTTTTGCTATAATCTCTCCACGTGTCCCCGTATGTGACTGAAATGGAACGACTCGAGTCACATTTTTGTCGCGGATTTTACGAAAACGAGAGGAAATCGGGAAACAGTAAATTTTACTATATTTTGATGATTTGGTGTTACTGGTGAATTTTACTTTGCTGCTGGAATTGCTCCAGCATCCAAAGGAAAGTCTACCACGAGCGTAATAACAATTGTTGTTGCAGAGAATGCAAATTTAATTTTTTTATTGCAATGTAGGACCGCAACTTGTCGCGATTATTCTATATTTTACAGGATAAGAAGCTCTAACAAATAATAAATATCCGACAAATAAGTGTAATAAATCTAATTATAACTGTAATAATAATAATAATCAAGAATTATAAATGATTATAATTTTTTGATAAGTAGGTTCTCCGAATAAAAACAAGGATTAAGAATAATGAGTGTTTGTACGAAAAATCTTTTTTTTTAACTGATAAATTTACTGATTCCGATACTCTGATTGATTATACAGGACGAGGCATCGAACGCGACCACCTTAAATCACTCTAAATCTTCCATTATTCCAAAATTTTTTCTTATCACTTTCCAATATCTTTCATCAATAATTGCATAATAGTATTTCTATTTTTTTTAAATAACCAGTATCAGCATCCAATACTCTCCCAATCGTAGGGTCAATTGTTGCACATTCCTTCTAAAAAAAATTCTTTAGGTGATCCCGTGGTCTCCATAAAAATCCCCATACCAAAAACCCAATTGCTCTGTTACGCTTCCCCTTTGGTACCATGGCACTTTTACTTAAAAACATTGTCCCCCGTGTGGAACAGTTTCCGGGTAATTTGAGATGGTCGAGTTGGATGACTCACCCTGTACATGCATCAGATTGATTCTAAAGTATTCGAATAATAAATCTTTTCCACATGGCCCGCTCCTGCCGAGGAGTGATCATCAGCATCAGCAGCAGCAACAGCAGCAGAAGCAGCAGCCTTGAAATATCGGCAATTCGCAGATTTCCATCGATTGTTTAACAACCTCAACCTCCAAGTGGTTGCAGAGGGACACCATAAATCTCCAGCGAATGAATCCTCGGGAAGTGCTCGAAACGCAAACGTGTTATTCGAAGCTATAAAATTGAAATGCGCCGCCATTCTTTTGACACACTTATGTTAATTCGGCCAAATAATGACACACGTGTCCAATATTGCCGTTCCAGCCAAAAGGGACGGTCCCGTCTTGGTCTTTCCGTTTGGGTGACACGTTTCCTCTGGTGCTCACGAATTACTGGAAGATTTACCCAACCGCGAACGCAGAACGCCGTAAAGTACCCTAATACGTATATATATATATATACATACCTCACCTGAACGGCATTCAAGCAAAGACGTTCCACATCGCACGAAAAGCTTGTGCATCTAATTAAACGGATGGTTGCGGTTGGAGTTACCTCCCTTTTTCGAAAATCTTATCCCAATACCCAAGTCCGTCTCTCCCTTGCCTATTTCAACGCTCTCTCGGAATTTTCTACCCACAAATGACAGAGTTACAGGTATGAAAGGAGCCATTAAAGCCGCGCACCTGGGCTCTCGAATAGCAGAATTATGCGTCGACACGTACCCAAGGCTCTTTCTTTTTTTTTTATTTCAATTATATTTTACAAATTCTGCCTTTACAAATTCTGCCAGGACTCGAAGCAAACGAATTACCTTATGAATAATAATAATCGCCCTCCCGGGTTTGCTGGATGTAGAGAAAGATTTTTTCAGGTATTGTCAAAATTTCTTCAAACGGGTGATTAGGAAAATACGGTAAATTTCCACGCATATTTTGTCACATTTGTGCCAGATGATTTTCTTATTCCTTATTTTCCTTGTTACTCGTTGGTGAGTTGTCTCCAAAAATTCTAATATTTTTTTCAATTATATTTTACAAATTCTAGAAGGATTTAAAGCAAATGAATAACCTAATAAATAATAATAATAATAATAATAATAATAATAATAATAATAATCTATAAATATTTATAAATAATAATAATAATAATTGATCGGGAAAATACTGTAAATTTCATTTTCTTATATTTATTGTTATTATTCTTGTTACTCTGTGCGTTGTTCAAAAAATTCCGATTGGTGTAAAAATATTTTCTCACTTATATTTTACAAATTTCATGTTTACAAATTCCGGAAGGAGAAATAACATTATAAATAATTTTCTAGGGTTAGTTCCATGCGACGAAAAATTCTATAAAAAATTAGTAAATTTCACGCCTGATAATTCTTTTATGTGCCATTAAAACGAATTTTAATATTAATTCGTATTATTAAAATAAATTTCATTCAGTATTAAAAATGTTATTTATTATTTTGCCACTTTCTCTAAAAAAAATCTTATGTCGATTTCTTTTTTTTTAAGACCCTCTTGCATTCTTTACAAAATCCACCGAAAAATCCAACCCCAAAAATGCTTTCCATTATTTCGCAAAAATTGCTATGTCGCGTTTCCGACAAAAATCTCGGTTGCATCGAGAAATCGCTTCCCACATCCACGATATTTCGCCTCGTCTCGAGGTATCGACAGAAATAGTCGAATAGTAGTTTTTCATCGAAGCAACTGTAAATTCTGGTTGGTGTAATAATAACAATAACTGTGGAAAAGATTTCTCTCGCTGTGGCAAAAGCAACTTTTCTGCCATTCGGGAACCCGTCTCTTTTGAATCCTGATGCGCTCAGAAAAAGAATAAAAAAAATAGATAATTACCTTTAGAATGTTGCAAAGTGGAGGGAAACGTAATTAAATAGTTGACGGGCTCGCGATATAGTTGCAGCAACCATACCGTGATAGGATTGTAGCAAAACCCTGGAGCTGGAGCGTGCAACTTTCCGCTGCAGGAAAAATCTCGCGTCCAAGGATACCATCGGACTTTGCGGTAACGACGATTAAGAAACGGATGAGGCCTCTTTTGTCAGTGCACGGTTGAGGTTTCTTTTTTTTTTCCCCCGCTGGATGCATAATTTGTAAGATACATTTTTTACCGGAGCATTCAAAAGTGTATGTATGCGCATACATACCCACTCGCCCGCAATGGAAGCACGAGTGATGTAACGCGATGCATTGATTATTTCTTCAAGAACACATACAAACGCATAAAAAGATGTATTAAATACAAGTTTCTTTCTGCCCGTCTTTCTGCGACTGCCACGACGAAGCTTATGCAAGAAAACAGGTGAGTGATGTCAAATAAGGCGCTTTGTCGTACGACCGTCGTCGATGCGGTTCTTTGATCAGGCTGCGCTGAAAATTGACTCGCATTTGCACATAATACTTCGGCACCCAAACGCGGATGACATCGCGAGACCTGTCTGGTGTCGAGAAGGAAAGAAAAAAAAAATAAAAGCCATGCATTACCCAAGAGTGCAATACTTGCCGACTTTATCCTGGTCTAGGTTGAATCGCGGAACAATGGGTCATAAAAAAAGAAAAATTCCGCATACGCGAATGCCGTATTCCTTACCTCCAGTTGGACGTTACACATGCGCTACAATTAATTGTTTCCGAGATGCGAGAAAAACGATGGGAAAATTAGTCGTTAAAGTCTCAACGTTATTGCCGAGAATTACGCTCGGAAAATTTCCAAGCTTACGCACGAGTTCCGAGTTTCGACATCTTTCGATTCCAATTGTTCGCCATTATTGCAGAGGTTTCGTTATTAACGATCTTTTCCATTAGCCCTAACCGAGAAACGCACCGAGGAGAAATCGTGGAATTGTGTAATAGGAATTGTAATGGGTCGCCTCAAAAACGTTGTAAGCTACAAATTGCAAATTGTTCGAAAACCCCCGAAAATGAAAGAAATAACCTGGTGGTGCAATAATAGAAGGGTACACCTCAAAAACCTTGTAAGGTACAATTTTGTTTAAACAATTATTATTGCACCGTCGAATTATTTTTTGTTTATTTTCGGGGGTTTTTAAACAATTCGAAATTTGTAGCTTACAACGTTTTTGAGGTGACCCATTCGATTATTGTTAAATTGTCGTCGATGGGGTTTCTAATTTTTCACGGGACTCGAGGGTTAAGATCCAATAGATTTATAGAAGCGAAGTTACAATTTGGAAATAACTTCTTTTTTTTGCTGAAATTGTTACCTTATATTAAAAAAAATATATATATTACGATATTTTATTATAAAAAATTTTAAAAATAGAATATTCTTTCCTTATATTAGAAAAATAAATCAATGGGATATAGAAAGTTTGCTTTGGTACCAATAATTCGATTGCGATATTCGTTGCAATCGGTACGAAGAAAAAAATCTTTTTGGGATTCACTCCAATAGGGTAGACTCATAAATGGAAGATAAGATTATTTTTATTATAACATTATATCTTTAAATTGATATTTTTGAATACATTTTGATATTATTAGCATTTTGTAGGACAAGTACTCCATCTGGAAAAGGCGAGATTGGGCAAAATAATATAATAATGTACAATTTTCTGAAAATTCTTCTGAAATATAATTTCCAAAATTCATCTAATAAATTTGCATATATAATATTTTCAAATACACTATGATTATATAGTAAATTCTTTTTTTTAACTGCTCTAATAGTAGATTTGCCTAATTTAAAATATCTTCCAAGAAATCGAGAAAATTCACTTGCGATCCAGAAAAATTTTTTAAAAACCTGATAAAAAGAAAACTTCCTGTATTCCGAATATTGATAAATTTGTAATTTATAAATTCATCATACATTCTACCGCGATTACGTCAGCCACAAAAAAAATATGTTGCAATACAAATTCTTGTTAGAATCCAATTAAATGAAATTCGCCAATTTTTCCCATTGTTATTACCAATTTCGCTTCCAGAGCTTTTGACGCCCGGCATTATTGCAAAAAAAAAAGAGACATCAACTCGCGATGGCGAATAAATTTCAATTAGAGGATGATTGATGCCAAGAATTCGAACATACGCTTAAAGCTAGTTTTGCGTTAACTCATTTCATTAATCATGTTTATTTGCATATGGATATCTCCTCCATTCTTCTGTTTTCTTTTCCTATTAATGTACATATTTAAAAGTCGTAACGGAAGAAGACAAAGAGGGTCTCTTGAATATACACTCGTAAAGCTTTTTCTTTTTCCTTCTTTCTCTCCTCTTTTTTTTTATTATTTTGTTATTGCAAGACAAATAGGTAATGTCGAAAGTTTCATGAGTCATAAAACAACCAAGTAGCTACTTGAATAGTGGTTATGCCGAATGTTACCTAACCGCGCGATAACGAACAATAGAAAGAATCTTATTAAGTTATCTGGAATCGTCAACCCGCAATGTCACAAAGGTCTTCCCCAACACATTCGACTTCTCGTTATTTGCGTTATGGTCTATTATTTTTTATATGGATGGAATTTTATAAACAATTATTCGTGTAATTTGACGGTGTGTCAACGTTGCAAAAATTGTCACAAGGATTTTCTCCGACACATTCGACTTCTCGTTATTTGCGCTATGGTCTATTATTTTTTATATGGATGGAATTTTATAAACAATTTTTAGCGTAAGATGAAGGTGTGTTGAAATTGCAAAAATTGACACAAAGATTTTCTCCAACACATTCACCTTCTCGTTATTTGCGTTATGGCCTATTATTTTTTATAGAAATGGAATTTTATAAACAATTATTAGTGTAATATGAAGGTGTGTTGAAATTGCAAAAATTGACACAAAGATTTTCTCCAACACATTCACCTTCTCGTTATTTGCATTATGGTCTATTATTTTCTATAGAAATGGAATTTTATAAACAATTATTAGTGTAAGATGAAGGTGTGTTGAAATTGCAAAAATTGTGGTCTATTACTTTTTATAGAAATGGAATTTTATAAACAATTTTTAGTGTAATATGAAGGTGTGTCGAAATTGCAAAAATTGACACACAGATTTTCTCCAACACATTCACCTTCTCGTTATTTGCATTATGGTCTATTTTTTTTTTATTGAAATGGAATTTTTTAACACAATTATTGGTGTAAAATGATTGTGCGTCAATGTTACAAAAATTGTCACCGACACATTGAAATTCTCGTTATCTACGCTACGGTCTATTATTTTTTACATAAATGAAATTTTGCATAACAATTATTAGCGTAAAATGACTGTACGTTGAAGTTGCAAAAATTTGACGGAAACACACGCTGGGGGAAAAATAAACGCGTGACATATTTACACGGATCGAGTAAATATTGTAGATGTGGAATTTTTACATTCCTGAAATTTAATAAAATAATTACTGTGTCAAGAACACGCGTTAACATTGCAGAAATTTGATGGAAACGTAGGAAAAATTGGTCGAAAAAAGCCTGTATAGTGTTTACTTTGGATCGAACAAATATTGTAGATACTACATGTGGGAAAATTGTGTATAGATGGAATTTTGTAAAATAATTATTGTGTCAAGAGGATACGTTGACATTACAAGAGTTTGAGGGAATCGTAGGAAAAATTTGATAGAAATGTGTGTGGCGAAAAATGTCTGTACGTTATGTTAATGTAGTTCGAGTAAATATTATATTTATATATTCTGGAATTCTTGGATACGCGGAATTCTGGGAAATTATTATTGCTATGTCGAGGAAACGTATTAAAATTGGACAAATTTTATATTGAGATGAAATGGAAGATCGTAACATTTTTTATGAAAATATGCGCTTAAAAAATGATATTATATTAACGAGGCTCGAAGAAATTTTATTATACATTTTTTATATATTACAAAATAAATTAAAACAAAGTGGAGTAAACAGAGAAAAAATTGTATAAAATTATATAGTAAAAAAAGCTTATTTAAATATTACCTTGAGGGAATTTTTTCGTATACGTGGAATTTTATAAATAATAAATATATTCAAAAGCCGTGTTAATATAGTAAAAAATTGATAAAAAAAACTCAAGCAATTATAGAAATGTAGGTGGAAAAAAATTCGAATTATATTTACACGGTCCGAGCAAATATTTGTTGTATTGTATATATAGTCCGAAAAGGAATCCTGACAATTGGTAGAATAAATTTTAGTAGAAATAATTAGCAGCTCGGATTTATCAGAGGACCATTAATTACATCGTGCAACTGGTTTTTCTGAGATTACCCTCAACACACTTTTTTTTTCTACACGCGTAATACTGTTTTCTGGAAACCGAGTGGTTTTATTTATACAACGTATTAGCGTTAGAACTATTTTCCCAAAAATTCACACCAGGGGTTCGGTGTTAAATATTGTTTACACTGGAATTATCACCATCTCATTTTCACGTCTAATTACAAAATATGTAAGACCTTTCTTTTTTTATCCGATACCTTCTCGCGGGATCAACGAAAGTCTGCGTAATTAATAAAAATGATTTCCAAATAACAGTCATTTTATTAATATATTTCAAAAGTTCCTGCACCTTTCTCACTATTCACAAGGAAATCGCTCTAGGACTTCCTCGACTGCTGTTTCCGCTTTTACCAAGAAAAGATGCCGCACAACTTTGGAAAGATCATAAAAGTTCCCGTTTTTTCAGAGGATACAGAAAAATATCCTCAATTAACAAGACACAAAAAAAAATTAACTACCCACAGAATTAACCACAACCACTTAATTATTAATTTGGTTCTCGAAGGAAAAACAGTTAATTCTAAATTTATCTAACATTGTTATAATATAATTAGTATATAATTAGTATAATTAATAAAGTAGCAAGCAACCACAAATAATTGTAACGCAGGCGATGCAACTGCAAAGAAAAAAGCATCCAAGCAATTTTTGCTTTTTGGAAAAACAAAAGAGTTTGTTTACCCTCACTTTTGTTGGAAAAAAAGGGGGCTTTAATTAGAAGAAAATAATGGCACGAAAATCCATCGGAATTAGTGCGTGAAAGAAGTACGACGGGTTGCATTTGCTCACCTTCGGGACAAAGTTAGTATTTTGACAAAGGGTATAAGTTAATTGAAAAAAATCTCGAGGTTCGCAGCAGGGCAAGAAATACAATACAAAGAGGCATCGTTGTATGAATAAACTCGTTACAAGTGCGGAGAAATTTCGTAATTAAAAAATCATTAATTAGTACACGATAACAACGTAGTAAAGTGTATTATTTCTGTAATTATCTTTATGTAACGGTAATTAACCTTTTGAACTGTCTATCTGTTATTCAATATTCTTTGAAATATCCTCAATGCACTGTTTTGTACTTTATAACGTGCTTTCAAATAACGGTATTTATCAATTTACATGCTCGCGGAGAAAAATGGATAGCAAACGTTGGAAGAAATTGACGACACGTGAGAATTAGTACGCTGCAGCCTGGAAACTTTACTATACGCGTATGCACAGTTTCGTTTGTTTCGATGGGTCGAAGCTCGATTCAACTTCAAGAACAAACTCAAAATTTGGAGGTCTGTTCCGAGAGAGGTACTTTTTAGTGAAATAAAGGGAAATCGTAACGGTGCCAATATTCTCTGAAATACATTTCCCAGAGTAGATATGGAATTTGTGATTGTTTTTTAAAACTAGAGAGAAAATTTCAAGTATTTTGGATTTTTGTTTAAGAGCTTTTCAATTATTTTAGAAATTGACATAAATAAATATCCTACAAATTTGAATGAAAGATTCATTGATATATTTTATATATTTATTTTTCATATTTTTTTTATAATTCTAATATATCTATTTTCTCTTATTTCCTTTTCCATAATTGCAATATTTTTTTGTTTTCATATTTTTTGCCATTTTTTTTTCAATTATTCCCATTGACTCAAAATTTTCAGTTTTACAAATTAATACGAAAATGGCCAGATAATTAAATATGCCGCAATGAGTAGCGACTAGAAATAATTTTACTTTCCATTAATTTCAATTCAATTTTTGTCATAATTCCAATATATTTATTTTTGATATTTTCTTTCCATTTATTTTTGTTTTCAATTATTCCCATGGACTCAAAATCTTCAGTTTTCCCAGAAATAATACGAAAATCGCCAGATAATTAAATTTGCCGCAATAAGTGGCGGCTGGAAATAATTTTACTTTCCATTAATTTGAATTCGAGGAGTCTAGGTCACTCGTAAATGTTTAAAACATTTGTATTTTATATTTCTCGTTTCACTTTTCCTCTAATTATTTTTACCAACACTTCATTTTTCAGCGAAAATCGTAAACCGCTCTTGAATTTGTAGCGATAAATCTCTATTAGCGTAAATATAATGGTTAACGGTTCAGATCACTCGTATTCGTTTTCGTATTATCGTTTTTTTTTCTTTTAAATTATTTTTACCAACTCGTAACGTCTAAAACGGTTTCTTTGGCGAGAGAGAGAGAGAGAAAGGCACTTGCGTGGCAAAGGGATGGAAAGTGAGCGTTTTTAAATAAATAAAATTTGTCAATGTCCCGCGAACTGACAGCCGACTGCTGTTCGTGCTTGCTTGACACGTGCTTTGTGTTACACTTCGTCTTGCTTTGTAAAATTTATATTTGAACGTCAAAAAAAATTAGGCAAATTATTTTCACGTATATGCCAAATAAAATTACGTTGGTGAAATCGGTACTTTGTTTTCTCCTTTTTTTGGGGGGGGGGGGGGAGATTTATTTTACAATTTCGGAAATGGTAAAACAAAAATTGTAAAATAAAATAAAAATTTAGAATTATGTACCGAAAAGGAATTCGTGTTTTCGTAACGTGCTTGTGCAATAATTAGAATAATTGGAAAATAAACAGGTGACGTCAATCTTGCGCACACGAATCTTGATGCGATCCTAAAGACAAAATGAAAAAAAAAAAAGGAACCAGCTGTAAATTAAAAATAAATCAATGGATTACCGGTTGTTTGTCATTATGATTTTAACGCGCATACAAATTTTCGAGACTTTCGTAAACGCCGTTTGAAAAATATTGACAATGACGTTTCAAACGAGACGTAAAATCAATATACCTACCTGTGCCGGAAAATTATCTCCAACTTGGAGCAATAATTATTCAAGAGCGAAATGGTGAAATGCTGTGTAATTTACACATCCGATTCGCGATGCGATGCCTTAATTCACGGGGATTAACGAATTTCGATCGTTTCACGAAAAATGTTGATTTCCGAGGGGACCGTCATGCACGAAAAAGAAAAAATAAATAAATAAAAGCACGAATAGTTGAATTTCTAGTAGACTTGATCGTAAAAGTATAGTTGGAATAATTACTAGATTTTTTTGAGTATCGGCAATGGGATTTATGACGATGATGGCCAGGATAATCGATTTGCTGTGGTGCATTTTCCAGATGTCCATCAAACGTTTAATCTTTTTGCTCAGCCCCCTGATAACGTAGTTACCTGATACCTATACATATATATATATATATATTTATTCTTAATTTATCGATATAGTTGACAAATATATTTTTATGTATGTATATTGATTTATCTAAAATTTATGGAACTTGGAACCAAGAATTACAATTGAACAAATATTTAAATCTAATTTTATTGATTAAATTACTTTTTAATTAATTTAATCAAAATTTCAAATAATTAAATAACTAATTAATTATTGACTGATTATTACTAATTTCAAATAATTAAATAACCAATTAATTATTGACTGATTATTACTAATTACTAATTACTGACTGGTTAATTTAATCATAAATTAAATTAATTAAATAACTAATTAAATTATAAGTAGAATGGTCACAGAAATTGGGAGAAACGTCGCTTTTCCATCATTGAGGAAAATTATGTTCGCGATTTTGTTACATCTATGCCGCGCAATATTTATTGTTGCACCGACAAAAACGATGTACCCATTTCTATCGATACTCGGTGAGGAGGCGAAATGTTGTAAGTATAGGAAGCGATTTTTTGCTACAATGAACCTTTTTGTTCGGAGCACGCCAGGAAGTACTTCATGCATATAATAATAATTACTCGTAATACACGTTCTTTATGAGCGCCGAACATCATAAAGACTCCGAAAGTTCATTTTAAGATGTCTTTACAAAAGGAGTTCTTTAATAGACCTAAAGGAGATTTAATGCCGTCCCGGTGTTTATACCACCAAAAAAAATTATGGTTATAGTACCCACAGCTTGAGTTATAGCACCTAGAAGCTAATTACGGAAACTCCAGTTGCGGGCACTTCATGCCGAGGAAGAAAAAGGGCACCAACCGCACAATTCTTGGGTAGAAACGCTTTCGAAAAAATCGGCTTTAGAACTCCACGGCAATTTCGGTTCCATAATTAGGTGGAATGTGGGTAAATGTTATTAAAGTCACTCGAAACGACCGTATATCTTGGAATTAACTCATTTTTCTCTCCGCAATTTTTTCAGAAAGGATAATTGGCGGTAATAGTAAAGATAAAAAATAAAATTATAAATTGTATATAAAATTATTTCGTTTTTCAGTTTTATTTTTTACGCGATATCCCATCCCTTACTTTTAAAAATATATATCCCCCTGCAAAATAAAGTAAAACCAAAGATGCAGATCAATCGCGTGAAAATGAGCCTCTGGTCTTAAAGGGCGGCACCCATTTGACATTATCAAGAAATCGATTTTTTTTTTTTTTTCATACCGACATTTCAAAAACATTATAAAAAATCTGATAACGAAATCTGACGAATCGACGAAGCCGTAGAATTTCGATCCGGGTTTTATTAGGGTTTTATGCCAGGATTTATCAAGAACAGCTGCTGAAGAAGCTACTTCGTGTGTAAAGGGAGCACTTTTTACCCCAGAAATCGCTGAATAAGGGTAAGTAAAAAAAAAATAGCATTCAATTTAGCAAAAAATCAGAGTAAAAACTTGAAAGGCCTTTTCCTTAAAACTATTTTTTTTTTATCGCGATCTGTCTGATAATTCTCTATCAGCGTTCGACCAATAACCTTGAGGTTTTTGTTTCAATCCGTTTCCTGTTTTTTTTTTTAGATATAAAGTAGGAAAATATGTGGTTCTTGAAAAGAATCGAACTCTTTTTGCCGCCACGTCATCTTGCAATTTTCGTATTTTTCAAAATTTGGACAAGTATAGATAACTATTATCACGACGCGGAGATAACTATTATCACGATTAAAAAAAAATGAATTTTTTTCGTTCAGATACGATCGACGGCCTTGCCAAGGTTACCGTGTAATTTTTTTGAAAAGAGGGAGAAAATAGAAAAATTATTTGCAAGTTATAATCGAAAAGTAATTAAAATGAATAAAAAAACAAAAATCAATTTATTAAAAAAAAATGGAATTTCGGGTAGTAACATATTCCCAAAAAAAATATACACTATTTCCGAAATAAGTAAATTTATTTAAAAAAATATTAATAATAAATAAAACTGTCGAAATCATTAATTTATTTGCATTTTTGAAATATCTTCGAGAAATGCATGAAAAAAGTGCACGGGTCATCAGAGACCCACAGTATACTCCATGATCGAAAAAATCGGTGTCCGCTTGGAGACTTAAAATAAGTAAATTTATAAAAAAAAAGTTAATAATAAAAAAATTGTCAAAACCATTAATTTATTTGCATTTTTAAATATCTTCGAAAAATGACTCGTGACTTGAAATATATTGCAAGCTGGTCCCTTTCCATCTTATCTTCCGGATTGTTACTCATGTGGTGAGATAAAGGAAAAATTATGAACGGAGGGCATTCGTTTCCCTTTACGTGACTGGAAACGGCACGGATCCTGACGGGCACCTAATCCACGCGCACTTTCGATTTATCGTGCGAGTACCTGCGTACCGAGCAAGTAAGTTCCAAATACAGCGGACAGGTATCGAACATAGGTACGTTTTACCGGATTGCAACATTCTCCGATCCGAGCGACTCCTGCCATTTCTTTTATTCCCATAGAAATAAGAGCTTTTTCATGAATTTTTATGAGACTCTTTTACCCGGAGTGCGGTAGGAAAAGTTTACGTTGCGAGTAACTGTACAGACAATTTATCGCTTGCTGCATTTTACTCCGTTTCTGGGTACAACAGCACTTTGAATTTCTTGAGAAAGTAAAACTGCGACGCTGCCCATAGAGAGTCGGTAATTTGAAAGCGGGGACAGAAGTGCATTTATTGCCGTGTAATTGCTCGCAGTCCTCTCGATGTAACGAGCGAGTATCGAGCTGCATCCAGCAAATAGCTTCGCAACGCAGCGCGGCTGCAATTAGGATTACCGGCGGTGTTTAGCAGTTCCGTAATCGGTTCGTCGAAATTGTCAACGATTACAGGGAAGCGTCAGCGATTTGACAGATTTCGAACAAAAAAATCGCACGATTTCGATTTCTTTTCCAAAATAAGTTCACGCATCGGCCGCAGGGTGGGATTTTCAATTAAGGGAGCCGCTATCGACAGCATGACCTTCGTTTCCATGGCTGATGCTGGAATTTAATCTATTCCGTAACCCATTTACAAAATGGGTCATAAAACGGATTAAAGCTTTCACATAGTAATCCGCAGTAACCCTTTGTGTCCCTACATTTATTACATTTCTGTAATGAAAAATGGGATAATGTTGTGTATTATTAACAATCCTGACCCAGCCTTGCCCTTAAAACCAAGGGAAATTGCGTTACCGTGGATTCAAAATTTATCGATTACTCGGATAGATTACTTCTCACTTTTTTGCGTGCTAATAATAAAGTTACTGAGAATTTGTAGGTTATAGCAAAACTCCAGCAAAATCTATTCACTTTCTGTATATTTTATTATTCATCTTTTTTTCTTGATAACACTTTGCCCGTCCGCACGTCTGATCGGGATTCTTCGTTTGACTCCGGTATAATTCGTTATGTACGACACCAACGTGGAGCCACCGGCGCTTGCCCGATAGTTTTCGCATGGCATAAACATGGTACCACCGGACGACATAGTATTAAAAATAGGCTCTGGTGACGAAAAACTTATGTAACAGAGGATATCTATGATTTAACTGCCTGTCCCGGGTTAAAGAAACAGGCCAAAGTTACATTTTGCATTTATTTAATATATAATACCTATGCATATTTAATAAATAATATGTATATAATATATATTTAAAATATTTAGCATACATTAAAAAGTACGGAAAAGAAATTCTACATCAATCGAGGTTATGTCGTCGACGCGACTATCTCCGTCCACTCGCCGAATCCTTCCGAAGGGACACGAAGCTCGGTCCGTCTACCGGCAGGCCGCGAATGCAAACGAAAAAACGCGAAGGTGATTGAAATTCTGTTTCGGTGCAAGATGAAAAGTTGATGGGGTATTTGTAGCCGGTGGAAATACACATTTCATGACTTTTAGGCTTAAATCGATGCCAATTTCTGGCGCGTATAACGATTGTGTGTAAATACAACGGCGCCTCTGCGCATGAGCGACGTAGGACGTAAATAATACATTTCAGAAGATGCATTTGCGCCGCGTTTCGAAAAAAAGAGACACGGTGCATGCTCGGCCAATTTTATACAATGAACTCGTTTCGACACACTACCGAGTCTGCTGGTCGTTATGCCGCCCGTCCTTTCCAATTTTCCCGTGAATCCATTACCTTCAGGTACGTTAACGCTAACACAAAGATCGTCTGCCTTTCATATCGGATACTCGCAGGCGAATCACATCAGTGTCTATAGGATTAGCAAGTTTTGTATCCCTGGCTTAAGCTTCTGGGGATTTCTACCACATACGCGATGTTATAACGATGCATATGCAAACCTACATACAGCGCAGTCACTCGCGTATACGTATACACACGCGCAAACGTGTATATTCAGGACAGATATCAATAACTAGTTATATTTTCTGGATTAAGCATTTATTTAATATTGAAACGAATTATTTTCCGAGAGATACGATTGATCAGCCTGTTATTATCTGCCGTTCGTCCGGCAGTGTTTTTTGTTTGTTGCAAATAATGTTATTTAGAATTATTTCCAATGCGAATGAGGCCTCATTTGTTGTGGAAGACTCGTATTCATACGGTACCAGCAATCTTGTCCCTCCATTGCCCGGAAATGGGTGTACTGGAATCATCAAGAATTTTGTTGCTTATTACCTTGAAGGATAAATTATTTGTAATAATAATTCTCTATATTTTATTTCGTAAAAAATACTTGTTTCTATTCCTTGGAATTTTCCAAGTCAAAAATATATGAAAATTTAAAAATCTCTATTTTATTCGATAAATATTCCAGAAAATGGAATTCTCCCAATAAAAATTATTTATTTTCGTGTATATAAAAGACAATTTTGCTATACCAAAAAAAGATTCCATTTAAAAAAAAAGAAAATTGACATTCAATTTACTTGAAAACCAGTTCATTAAATAAAAAATGATTGATGCCATTTAATTTGCTTCTCGAAACAAAATCACCTAAAAAAAGATTGAGCGAAATCGTAAATCTTTTAAATTAACAAAATATAGCAGGTAGTATTCAGATTTGGAATTACATCTTTATACCATTATATACATACATAGTATCAATACATATCGAGTCTCTCTTACTAGAAGTAATTAGTATAATTAATAGTTAGTAACCGATCCATCAAAGATCAATACTGTTACGTATTAATCCAACACTTTTTTTGCTACTAGCAATGCTATCAATCATTAATAACTTTACTATTAATTACTCTAGTCGCTGCAATTATTTATTAAAAATAAGGTCACTTCGTTTGAAATGGCTTCATTACATACGAAAGTGGAGTAAGGAGGTAAGAAGAAAAATAAAATCTGCAAAGAATCGGGTAAATTGATTGCAAGTTAAATGCCGATATCCTGAAATATCGAAGTACAATAATAATTATGATTATTATTTGTGTATCCGTTCGACAACAAAGCGATACTTCCTTCCCTTTCTCTCTCTCTCTCTCTCTCTGTCTCTCTTTCTCGGTGCCCTTAATTTTGTTCTTCCTTTCCTTTTTTCCCCGTAATTCGTCGATAACTTTTCATCCTTAAAGTAGACTGACAAAAAAATAACTGAAAGAAAGAAAAGTCGAAGGTAGAAGAAATCTTGTTGCCATGGAAGAACATAAGAAGTGCAATCGCAGTCTCCGGGCACTGAATGTCTGCGTGCACAAATCTATTTTGCTCTGGTGAAAAGGATGATTGCAAACGTAAGCCGAGAGAGGAGAGCGAGAAAGAAAGAGAGAGAGAAAGAGAGAGAGAGAGAGAGAGAGAGAGAGGGAGGGAGAAACCCATAGCTGTCGATACGCTTGAGAGAGTACTATGGGAGCTTCAAATGGACTTCTCCCTGGAGGCAACGTTTAAAATCGTCTTAGGATCTCTTTTTCTTAATCTCTCTGACTCTTGATTCCTTACTCTCAAATGCACTGCTCTTGCTTGCGGTTCTCGTGTGCGTTCGTTAACGTGATATTCCCTCCTTTTCCCTCGTCTTTTATTTTCCTTGTTTCTCAAACCATAAAGGAGCGAAGGAGCGAGTAAAAAGATGGAAAAAAAGGATAAAAAGAGATATCTAAAATCACGGCTCGAGTTAAACGCTCCCCTCCCCTCCCTCACTCCCCCTCCTCCCCCCTATACTCTGCGCGAGTGGACAAATTACCAGATTTATGGCGCACCTTTTTCTGGGACTTGAAAACCAACCGGGACCTTCTTCTCTCTCTCTTTTTTTTGTAATAACATAATAGTCCCGAAATCGGGGTAGAAGGAAGCCAAGGTTTCCTTCAAATTACACAAAAACCAGTTTTTTTTTAGTTAAAATCCAGTTTTATTGATTTTTATTGATTCAAATCGATTTTGAAACTGGAAAAAAAGGATATGAGGGAATGATGGTAATATTTTTTAGTTAAGCTCCTATAATAGAAATATTAATTTTTGCACCCAATTTATCTTGTTCAATTTTTTTCATTTTTTAACAGCGTTTTATTAATGTTTAGTCGCTCATTGGAAATCCACATTGAATTTTGTAAATTTAGTAACGAATTTCTAACGGAGCATATTTTCGGTGCCGAACAATGCCCGGGAAAATAGGGCCCGAAAATCCAAGTGCCGATTTCTTCTCCTCTACATAAATATGGGAGTTCATTGTTTGTCCACAACTAACGTTATTTGTTTCGCTTCTTCTCTCCTCTCGCTGAGAAGGTATCGACTGGTTTGGTCATGACCTACATCGAGGTGTTTACTCCTCCCTTCTATTACTCGTTACTACTTTGTGCTCGGCTTTTCTTTGCTTCAACAGTTTGCTGTACCGATCGCAATACAACCATACACCACTACCACTACCACCGCTGTCACTACTATTACTGCTACCACTCCACCATTATTACCGCTCCTACACGAAGAAAAACGATTTGTAAAATCCGCTAAGAAAATAACGAAGATGCACTTCTGACAAAAAATACAAAAGCAATAAAAGCTACAAGACATTTTCTGAGATATAACAATCTTTTTATAAAAATAACGTAAAATAACATAGATCGAGGATTGCAATAAAATTGTAGTTAATCGTGAACTTTCTATGAATATCTATTACTTAATTTTTTAATTTAACAATTAAAAACAGATGTAGATGTCAGCACTTGAGATCATCCACCTGATTGGTCTAATTATTTTGAAAATCACAAGAGACAGTATCGCAGAATGACATTCCGGGGGCTGCCATTTTGATTTTTTATTTCGTTAGACCCCACTTAGGGCGACTCCGGGTTCGAACACCAGATGTCAGCCGCCTTACTTTTAATTGCCAGAATTTTTGTATTAATTTTCCAAAGAAATTTTTTATACTACTTTTAACAAATTTCCTTCCAATTTTTACTAATTTTGCACTTTTCCATCACGGATTCGTTTTTACTACATTTTCTTAGCGGATTTCAAACGAATCCCTTTTTCGCCGTTGCACTACAATTACTACAATTACTAAACACCGCTACCATCAACTACCATTGTTACTTATGATTATAACGTCTCGTGCTTCTCCTTCGCTGAAGCAGCAACACCTCCAGCCAGACGTGAAACTCCACGTCCATTCGTCTTTTCCTATTTTTATGGTCTTTAGCACAGAAATGTTTAACGATTTTAGCCTTTGTAATCTAATTTAGAGGCAACCTAGTCTATGTGGAGTAAAAAAAAGGTTGTTCTTTTTTACTCCGAAGTTGAAAGCAATCTTCCGAACCGAAACAGCGTAACCGAAGTGTAGGGAGCTATAGCTGCCGGGTATTAAATCAAGCTGGAAAAAGTAGACCGGTAGCCAACTGCTGGAAATTCGTGCGAGAGGAATTGCGCGGAAAAATCGCTTTCTTATCATTGCATGAAAATTTACTGACGCTAGAAGAAAGATTGTGCTCCCACGGAAAAGAATATATGCATAAATATGTTATGGGAAATATACGTAGAAATATTTCCATACGTACAAGGCTCGACTGGTTCGATGTAATTGGTATTATATTTTTCGATGTGTTTCCAATATTCAAAAATTGAGAGAAAAAAAATTATGCAGGCGGAATTTATGTCTTTCTTGAGATATAAATATTCAGAAATTAAATTACACTTCATGTAAATCCAAAATTTCTCAACTTTTGTCACAAGTGACTCCATAAGAAAATATACAATAAATATAACTACTAAATACAACCGAAAATGGATTTATTTTCTTCTCTGAAAAGAAAGACTACCCTTGTCCCATAATAATAGTAGCAGGAGAACATTGAAGCGGGAAAGCGACCGCTACCATTATTATGGGACAGAGGTAGTATATTCTAGCGCGAAATATATATCGATGATACATATTTTTTCCAGACAACCGAATATTACATTTATATTTTATAATTAATATAATGTTATCAAAATAATCCTACAATAGTCGAGAACCTAAGAAACACGAATTTTAGGACCCTATTTATTGTCACTGTCGACATATTAGTAAACACTTACGTCAAAGTAAACATGAACCCAATACAATCCCCCGAGATCGTCAATGATTGTTTACTTCGATGTAAATATTTACTACTATGTCAACAATGCCAACAAATACAAACCCAAAATTCGTATTTAATGTATCGACACAAGGAAACGAACCAAAATAATCTTGGTTAAGAAATATTGAGGTTGGATAGTTTTATGTATATGTAGTACAATCTTATATACATATATATGTAAGATTCAAGTTATCATTCTATTTGAAACGAAGTAGAGATCCAATTTTTGGAAGAATGCGACATCTCATAAAAAAAGAGTATGTAAATAGAACTGGAATAGCATCAGTAGTTCTTTAGATAAAACTTTCTTTAGGTATTCATTTGCTGTTTACAATGGAGCCTCTCTAATTTTAGAGCTACAAGGCATTCAGTTCCACGAATTCGCCAATATTAGGGGGGACACGTTCGGACCTGCCTTTTCCCCGCGAGCCTGGACAGTGCGAAAGACATATACATAGATATAGTCTATCTCTTTCTGCGCGCGCATCCACTTCAAACTTGGAAAGAATACGTTGGATATGATTGAAAAGAGAAAGAAGAATAATAGAAAAAAATTTTACATAAAAGCACAAAACGATGAGTAGTAGCAGAATGAGAAACAGAAGAAAATAGCGTGAGTCCTACTCTGTGTCGAAAGATAAAAAATACGAAAATTTTATGAAGAACAGGAAAGTACCAAAATTTGTTATTTTTTATATCAAAATCAGAGCTACCAGAAATATTCCCCGTTACTAAATGCAATCCACTTGGGTCAATTATATTATAGAGCCTGAATGCAGATTCTAATAATGTTCTCAGTTCTACTTATACCCGCAGCAATAATCATAGAAGCGAAAATTCGAAAACTAAGAAGAAAAAAAAACAATCGGAAACGTAACCAACCGATAGTTGAATTTTCATGTGCATGCATGTACTTATATGATTAGAATACAACTCGTTAGGTAATGAAATTTTGCAATCGCTATACGGGTCTCTTGCAAGTCTCGTGCATAAGAACTCCCATCCATGATAGTAAGAGCAGTTGTTGTATAAAGTACAGCAATATACAGAACTCCAAAGTATTACGTAAAGTCGAACGAAGAAACGAACTGACGCCACTCCCAACATCGGTTCACTGGAGTTCACATTGTATATACATGGGTACATGGTATATACCCCGACCTATGTATACAACTATATTTGTATGCACGCTGTATATAATGTACCTCGGGTATGAGCGTGCACATGTAGGTACCCACACATAACCGGCGCATCAACAAGAATAAGTGTGTTCATATACACTCTCATCAATCTTCATCACTCTCCGTTACCTCGATTATCAACTGACTAGGAAAATTAATGTGTGCCTTGCTATCTCAAGTCCATACATATATATATAAGTATTTATACAATTTTCCATTAAAAAATCCATCAACATTTAATAGAATAATACTTCCTTCGATTATGTATAAATTATCAGTGTATGTATATTTGCATAGATGAAGCTGAAAATTGGACACGACAGACCAGACGCTTTGGAATAACGGTTTTTCCAATCGCGGGTTACGTACAGGAACCTCTGGTCATTTTATTTGGGAAAATAATTTAAAATATTTATTATTATTATTATTATTATTATTATTATTATTATTATTATTACGATTGCTATTATGATTATTGTTATTATAACTATTTTCAAAATTATTGCATTACATTGCCTTTATGAGCCATTTCGGTACAAATATGTCCCCTACAAACTTCGAGGTCAAATTAAGGTTGAAAATTTCGACACGGGAATAATTGGTGACATTGGTAAGAAAAAAAAAGTGTAATGCGCCGGTGTGGAAAAGCGAGTGACTCACAATTGGGTCAGCCCATTGTCATCGCTATGGAATCGAATCAGACTAGTTTTTCGTGAATTTATTATTATAATCGGATCATTTGAATAGTTTCGACTTCCTGCTTCTCGATGCTTTGCGTTTCGCACCTAACCTCGAAGCGCAGCTCGTGTTTACCCGATTGTGTATGTGCACCAACACCGAGAAAAAATTGAAGGAAGAATTATTATACCAGTATAGTGTCACAATATGGGAGTAATCGCTGTAAATAGGCTAAAGAGACGTCAAACATTTGTCACTTGTTCGCACATTTATAGCTCGTTCGCCGTCATATTTTGACAACATCTTCGAGTAAACGCACCGGCGTAATCGTGTCTCTCCCCCACTTCGGGAATATTGTTTTCGTGTTTAAGAGATAACGGGGTTCTTTCGGGTCTCGAAAAACACAGGCTGCGCGCCTTAATTACGTAGAATTCGAACGTCCGCGCCGATATCGGTGTTATCTTTAACGTATAACCGAATAATGTAACCCTAAATCCCGCCGTTATCGTTTGGCAACAAGTTGGGACACGTCGGGGTTACGTCAAAGTTGATTTTTTGGTATTTCGTGGTGTCATGTTTTCCAGGAAAGAATAAAACGATTCTTTAGAAAAAGAAACGTGGCTTTTCCCTAAAGAATTGAATGCCTCTTAACGATGCTCGAGTCTTTATTGAGAATTAAAATATTACTTAACCCTATTACTCATGAGCGGATCAAGCAAAAATTATCCCTGAAAGTTCTTTCAAGTGCATTTTCCAAATCTTTTTTACACTTCCGTACATTCAAAATGCAATTTTAAAAAATATTCAAAACACGCTTTTCGGATTCTGCATTTCAAATTCGATTTATAGATGCCAATTTAATTTCTATTTTGCAAATGCTCTTGCTAATACTCAAATAAAACATGCGAAAATCGACGTAAATATCGGTTTTTATTTTTTTTAACAATGACGCAAGAAACCAAAAAATCTGAAAAAATTCAAGAACAATAGTAATATAAATATGCATTTCCTGTTAAAATATAATTACAGTACCGCGACTCCTTCGATTCGAAATGGACATTTTTCGAAATTTTTTTGCGATTTCCATTTTTTTACGACTTGGATTTTGGGTAAAAAATCTCTAAAAATTCTGTAGTACGTGTCTCGGTAACCAAAAAGTATCTGCTTTTTTTTCAAAATTTTCTCCCAATGGCGTGGGCAAAATCGCGATTTTTGAATTTTCTTTATCAATATTTATATTTTTTTTAAGCGGTAACTTACTCGGTGGCCCGAGATAGTTCGAAACGTTGCCACCACGTCGCTGCACTTTTCTCTCCGCGCGTTCGAATAAAGGTAAATTGGTAAGAAAACGTACATAAAGGCTAGAAGCACTAGAAACTCTGAAGATACCATGAGATCTGCTAAATTAAGTACTACTGACAAGTCTGGATACAAAGAAGAACGCCTAGCTGAAACGAGTTTCAGCTGCGATAAGGTTTCTCTTGTCGTAAGCTCGTCTCACGCGAAAGAACCTTTTCATGAACTATTTAAGTCAAGTGATTTGACGATCAATGAAGTTCTTCCATCATTACCCTTTTTAGAAAATGCGCCGACACTTGGAGGAGCCCCCTCCTCCGAGTCCAGCCGAATCTTCGGCTTGATTGCAAATTACGTGGTCTATCGTCAATCTGGATTATAGATATACATATACAGGGTGTCCCGTTTTACCACCATTTCTACCAAAGGTGTATATTAACGCGTTAACGTAAAATTTACGTGACTACCCATTCACGCCGCGTGGGTCGTGGATCGCAAACTCGATTTTTTTCGATTTTTTATCGAAATATTCGTATCGATCTACCGAAGGTGTATATTAACGCGTGGGTCGTGGATTAAAAACTCGATTTTTTCGATTTTTATCGAAATATCCGTATCGATATCGTATTCGTTAACTTTTCGGGAACGTTTGAAACACCATAGGGGTACCGTAGCGGGGCGAATTTGGCACGGGAAAGTTTGCAATTCTAAACTTTTCAAATAATAAAAGACCGTCCAGATTTGATATTTTTGAAGTCAGCCTTCGTCCACGTTCCTTTCGAAAAGTTTTTATTGCAAGAACTTTGCTATGAACTTTCACAACATATTATTGCTTTGCAGTCCGGAACAGAGCTATTGTTACGAGTTCAGAAACGAAAAATGCAGTTTGGCTTCTTTTTCGTGTTCTTTTTTTTAACAATAAAATATAATGAATAGAAATGAAATAAAATAATAATAGAATTTTGGGACTATTACGAAATTTCGAAATTTTTTTAATCCGGCATTTGACAGAAATTATGCAACGTCCAATATATTTATATATAATTGATATACATATAATATACTATAATATAATATAATATAATACAGTATAATTTAATATATTAAAATATTAAAATCTAATCCATAAGGTATTGGATTAGGTATATTAAAAATAATAATTATTATTATTATGAATATATTATATATATAATAATTTTTATATATATAATATTATTATATACACTTAATTATTATTATAAATTCATATATAGTATAATAATTTACATTAAATTTTATTATCAATATACATAATATTTAGGATGCATGTTTAAATATATATAATAATTTAATATATCATATGTTTCAAATTTATCATTATATTTTAATATATTAAAAAATCTAACGTATATTCGAACTGGATTCATTGAATTTTTTCGCGTAATAAATAATTCGCGGGCGACTTCGGGGCGAACTTTTCAGTAAAATTTCAAAGAGTAACGTTCCCCTCGTTGTTGTTCTATTTATGCCTGAAAGTTTAACAAGAAAAAACGCACAAACTTTCCGTTTACCCAAGTAAATGTACGTCTATCTACGAATAGTGCAAAAAGCGAGAGAAACACCTTTCTACTGAAAGCTCCTGGAACCGTTTCTCGCAATAAATATACACGAGACGTAATTTGTTACCAGATACAGTTTTATACAATACGATTTTGCAAAGAAAAAAAAAGTTCCGAGCGTTAAAACGCCGGGTTACGTAAAAAGTGGGAAAAAAATAAATAAATATTCAAAGTAAGGTAATGAGTAAAAGAATGACTCACAGTTAGTTCATTGTAAAAAAGGCGAATAGAAATAGAGGGACAGGGACGGAAAGAGAGAAAGAGAGAGAAGGAAAAAAGAACGAAATACATAAACACGTATGTGTGTCTGTATGTATTCCTGAAGTATCCTAAGTACTTATTGCTTATTCTCTTTCTGCTTACTTTTCACTTTTTTTCCTTCTCTTTATTAAGGTATTGTGCAATGCAGTTTAAGAGTGGCAGTTTATTCGTGGTATTATCGGTCGCACGCAAAGGAGAGAAGTCCTTACTAACCACCACCGGAGAGTTCTTTAACAAAATATGTACATCCGGAAGTATTGTGGTTCTCCTTTTTTTCGTTATTGAATAGTCACCGGGTGTATTTCAATTAGTGACGACTACGTGTCACTTTCGACATTGATTCTATTAATTCTATTATTTATTGGAAACATAAACATTTTTTACAAGGACAGTTTATATAAAAAGTAGGATAAATTGGGTATTTATTAAAAAAAAAGTATAATTAAAGTTATGTATTTATTTTTTATTTATTTATTTATTGACAAAAAATAATTACATACGAGTTACATCGAGATATAAACTAGGTACAGTTGAAAAATCGATATTCTAACGCTTGAAACGCCATGACACATTTAAGTGACTCTCCATTTACGCCGCGTGGGTCGTACTGGTACATGTTATTGCATTAATCATAACCGCCGCGGCCTGAACGGAAAGGTCAGTATCGGTCTCACCGGTGAGCTACGCGCTAAAAGGGGTATTTTAATTGAATAATTTTTAAAACCTGACTGAAAACTTGAAATTATCTTAAGATAATTTACAAACTAAAGGCAAAATCTTTTTTATTAATGTTGTAAACAAAACTATAAAAATATAATTTTTCGGAAACTTCGGCAATTTAACAAACTTTAAAATAAGCTCTAAATACTCAAATATTGTAATTCTCATCTTCAGCCAGTTAACAATTTTGGAGTTTAACATTTTTTTAACAACAATTTAATAGTTTTAATTTATTCGTCAATTGATCGAACAATTCCGAAGCTGAAAAACGGCCATGTCAGTTCTACTATATCCTAAGAAACTCTCACACGCGCAACTGCAAGAGTTTTGTAACGGAATTGCAGCCGACGAGTATCGATGTTGCAAAGACTTTTTTTTTGGCGAGAACACGCTTGAGGCGGAAACAGGTAGAAAGTTACAAAACTGCATAGTTTATCACGTGTTGGCAAATTATAGAGCGTCGAAGGGGAAACTTTATCGCGGTGCAGCCATTTTCGGAACACGGTTTTTAGAAACGTTTATTATAAGCCCCTTCGAGTATCGGAACATCGTAGAATTTACTTCCCCATTCCCTGTGTATCGGTCAGGCACGGGGAGGTGACCTTCAGGTCACGTGATGTCGCTATAGAATGTCGCCTTTTTTGATACCCAAAGATCGTAGGGCTTTGAAACAAAAAAATTCGTACACAAGTTTGGGAAATTACCAGGGGAAAGATCGGAATAAACAATTATGCAGGACATTGGAAATGATAAATAACAAAGAATAACAATTAATTTTAGCAACATTTTCTGTATTTATTTTTTTTCTCTCTCACTCGCCACTGTAAATTACCGTAACTGTAAAATAATGATACTGCCATAAAAGTTTATTTATAACCACTACTTTTCTTAATTGCTTAATAAACAACACTTGAGAAAAAATAAAATTTATGTACTGAAATTCGCTTTATAAATTATTTAATTATTGTTATTTATTATTTCTATCTCTCTCTCTCTCTCTGCTAATTAACTATTCCTTCAAAAGCAAAAGGAAATTCGGGTTACAGGGGGTTAACTTTCTAGAAAGGTTTGTAGCTAATAAGTGTCACGGTACGTTACCATGTGTGAGAACGCACACATAGGCAGTTGGTGTTACATTTTTAAATCTTTGGAATAAAAGAAAGAGGACCCGAGGAAGTACAATTCGAGTTAATACTTTTTTTTTGCGATTTAAATATTTGGGATACCAATATTTGGGATAATTATAGGTTTCGAAATATTTGGGAAACTAATAAACTGCATAATGTTACAGGGGAATCAAAAGATTTTTGTATTTCAAGATCGCAGTAATAACGAAAAATTGTATAATATCCGAAACTTTGATCTACTAACGAAGCAAAAACATTGCACTGCTTCAATCCAATCCAGCGTTGCCAAGCGTGGGGTAATTTCTATAGTGTAGTATAGACTCTACAAAAGTTGTCCCTACTTTAGCGCCGCGGTACTTAGCAGCCCACACTACACTATAGAAATAACCCTATGCCTACTTAAACGATGCTTCAATCTATTCGAAATCATATTCATCTTCGAGATTCCAAATTAGCTACGTGACATTGTAACATCGAATCTCGTGTTAAGTTTTACGCTCTCGAAATAATCGCAAATTTTATGACGAAATCGTAGAATCAATGCTTACGCAAATGAGCTACCGTAAAATTTCAACACATTCTAACACCAAGATCGCATTAAATACCTACTGACAGACTTTTACAAACTGGCTTTTGTTTCTTAGCCCTGGACTGAGTGGGAAATGTCAAAAATAATTGGTCCACAAACGTCATCATCCGCTAACGGGTCATTCGCCTCTACTATTTGCGGTGTTGCGTTTTATTGTTAGATAACGTTGGTATTTTTTTCAAAAGATATTTCTGTGTTCCGAATTAGCGACAGATTTCTGCCTACGCTGCATTTCCTCCTTTTATACCTCTGGACCAGGCTTGCTCAAGATTGCCAGAGACAGAATTTTAAGTTGGATATATCGTATTATAATTTTGCAATATATTTATTATAATGGAAAATAATTTTCAGCATCGAATTTTTGTTTTCTTTTTTTTCCGGTATTCTTTAATTTAATGTAGAATTTTGAAAATCGCTTTGTTTATGTTCGGGAACCATTTCTGTAAAAAAATTTGTAAACGAAATTAATAGGTTAAATGAGATTTTTCATTTCAGCAAAAAATTGATTTTTTGTGCAATTTCTAAATTTTTTAAAACACTTTTTTGCTAATATCTTGCAAAATTCGACTACATAAGCAAAAAAAATATAATAATATAGTAATTTCAACTATACTGCTACGAATTTTATTGAAAATAGATTTATTTTGAACTGAAAAAAATTACATTGGAAAAATGTAATGAGATTTTTATTAATCTAAAAAAAATATATTCTGCAAAAATCCACTTAATCCTTCCGAAATATTCTTTTGCATTTCTAATAATTTTTACAAATTCCAAAATCAGACCTTGGTGCGAAACATCGCATCATATTTTCAATCTGAGTCCAAATTTGGAAAATTTCTTTCAATAACAATCTCGAAACTTTGCTAAACACAGAAAATTTTTTATTTAAAAAAAAACGACTGCATCTTTCCTTATGCGCTTCCCGGTAGCTAGCTTAGTCTATTTTTACACAAAGGATAAAGGTTATAGGAAAAAAGGGTGGTTCGATCATTTGATAGAAAAAACAAGAGCAAAGAGCTTTTTTATTAAAACTTGTTCGTTTTTATTATCATTTTTTTGTCACTTCTACTGTAAATATTACAAATTAGAAATAACATCACATAGTGTAGTACTTAATACAAAAAGTATATTGCGAAGAGTCAGTTGGTAGTTGTTTTTATTAATTTTTCATTTATCATATATGCATTTCTCATTCCGTAATGAATCTTTTTTTCTTTTGTAATCAATTCATCCATTCATTCACTTTAATATCTCTTTGAAATTGCGGTGCTACTACGCATGGATTCTTTTCTTATCTCGTCTTCTTAAACATCAAGAGAGAAAAACACTAATAATTAATTATAGAAAAAAGAGCCTTCGTTCCTTCTTTAAACTCATACCCTAGTTGACAAACATTCATTTTAACTTTTACCGAAATTTTCTCTATGGTACACGTACAAAAAGAAAAGAATATCTAGAATCGTATAAAAAAGTTGAAAAAGTTAAAATCAAAGTTTCTCAATCGTATTTTCACAATGTTTTGTATCTTTGTCACATATCATTCGTTCTTTCTTCTTCTTCCTCCTCCTAACTCTCGTGAGATCAAAAGTAGTCTCTTTGGTGTTTTGCGGAAATACCTTTCGTTACTTTTTTTTTCCCCGTAAACCCTCCTCTTATCTCGTCGATTTAACAGAACCAAAGGTATCTCTTAAAAACACGACTAACTTATGGCTTTTTTTTGTCCATTTCCTTTTCTTCGTTTTTTCTCCCCCTCCGAATATCGAAAAAAAATAGTACTCTTTTCTTCAATCTACGCTAAAAGAGTGGGAGAAGTAAAAATTTGGTGCGAAGTAACAATACTGTCATGGAAAAAAAGATCACAATCTTTTTTTCATTAATTTTCTAATTGTACCAATACTTTCATTTTTTTTTGTTATTATTATCGTTATTATCATTATTGTTGACATGAAACGAAAGAAAAAAAACAATGACGTTATTTTTCTTTTTTTTTTAATGAGTGATGTGTGAGGAAGAAACGAAATTTCCACATTTGTTACATAAGTTAGAAGTGCGCGTTGGAGGTGGGATTTCTCGAAAATACAAAAGAAATTGATGGAATTCTTTGTCATTTGCGCTTTTCGCTCCGTTTTTCTATTTGTTTGTTTAGCTTTTCTTACTCAAAAACGGAGCTTTGATAAACCAACACCTCTCCCAATACATTCGTTTTTTTCATTGTCGTCGTTTCTTTGTTGATGAGCGGGGCCCTATTTCCTCAAAGAAAATCTGCCTTTGCCTTTTCGCAAATGAAATTTTTTACATGAAACTCACGAAATTACCATCCACGTTTGTCAGACACACACACGCACACGCTCACGCGGCGCCGAATTTTCAAAAAAAAAGTTCAAATTAATGGTCCCTTTTGAAAATCCAAAAGCCTCGCGAGAGAAACTCGAAACGCGAACACGAGCCATTCAAAAAAATAATTCATAAATCTTTGAGGAAATAGGACCCAAAAGTTTATCACATACTCGGCAGAAATCATGTGACTACACGTAAAAAAAATAAATAGACAATTTAGCAATAATCAAATTCGTCAAATTCCACTTTTTATGAATCAGTCAATTACTCATTAGATCTCGAACATCCTTTGATAGAAAAAGACCGATATATGGTCGTCAAATGTAAAAAGTTTCTTTCATTTTGTTTTTCCACTTTTAGCAAAAACGGCGCAACAACACCGGGTAATGAAAAAGAAAAAAAGGGGGATATTTTTATAAAATTTCTTTTTTTTTGTAGCAATATCACATTCGCTTAGAAATTTCGTAAAAATCAAGAAAAACGATTTCTGCCGATTAAATGACGAGTTTTTTTTTTGTTACAATATATATGTGTATATATATAAAATGATATCATTTCATGAACGTACAGATCGATAAATACTTAATATAATAATTTTGTATCTTTTCTTCGTCTCCGCTATCATTTAATTATACTCATGTGAAAAATTAAATATTATACAACGTTATATCTTTAGCATTAATTTTTTCCACCGTCGTTTTTCATTTTTTTTTCCTCTTAATAATCATTTTTTCTTTCATTTTTCTTTTTTTTTCATTTTTATCGCCTTTCCTCCATTTCAACTTAGTATAAAATATACAATAATAGCATCTTATACTCTGGGACTTACTACGTAATCATGATAATGATATATAAGATCACATGTATTACTTTTTACTTTAATCGCAATATTTTTTCCTCTATCGTTCTTATTTATTTTTTTTTTCTTTCTTCCTTCCCAATTCATTATACGTTACAAATTTTGGAAAACCATCGGAGAATTTCAGTGACAGTGATTTGACCGCCAATCACTACATTGAAACTTCGCAATTTATTCCCACAATTCATAGCCAACTTACAAAAACCGCGTCTCCATGCAAGCTTCTCGCTTTTCCTCGCTAAAAAAAATCCCCCCTCCCCCCTCTCCCACGATTCCACTTGAAAAATGAAAATCAAATTCACCAGAAAATGGTTACCAGACGCATTCCAATTCCATTCGGAAATTTTTCCTGCGCTGTAACGCAATCTCGAGTGATTCGAAAAATTTTCCCCATGGGCACGAAAAAAAAAAAGGAGAAGCTTGCATAGGAATTCCATGGAGCTTTTATGTTTCACATATTCAACTTAAAACTTACGGTTAATCACACTTGCTTTTTTTTTAATATCACAATGCCATCAGTGGATCGGTAGAAGCTTGTTCCTTATCATCCCCCGACTTGTAGATTAACACAAATTGGAAAAAAGATAATGCGAGTCGCGTCCAGAGAATTTATATGCACCGAGACTTCGCTGCACTTGTACTGCATTTGGATGGAAATTGCAATTTTTTTTTTTTTCCGGTACATCACCTAGTACGGTTCCGTTGTATTCGAAAAACCACCAAATGATAAAAATACAGTGACTTTCGGCGAGAGACAAATTCCCTGGACGTGTCAAAATAAACTAAACCATGGGCTCGTAATTTTTTTTTCTTCTTCAAGTAATTAAAGCTTAGAAAGAAAATATATTTACCGAAAAAAAAAAAAAAATAATAATAAAAATGGAATAATTCCTGCCTCGTGTTCCTTATTTTCGCTCTTTTTTTTTCTTTTAATTACTTTTTCCAATTTGCCCTTAACCTTTGCACTTTTGTTGGTCAAAAGTAGTTTGACTTTTTGTACACACAAAATAATCTTTTTTTTTCCTTTGTCTTTTCTACGCGTAGCAATTGCTAAGGTGATGGTGCAAGAAAAGGACAAACAAATCGCGCAGAATGCACGTACTGGGGGCCTCAAAAATGTACGGATGGAGAGAAAAAAAAGGAATTAATTGGTATGTACTCAATGTCACGACAAAGCTATCTTTTCAGATCATTATTCGTCTGTCCTGCATTAATAAGTGTATAAATTGTAAATCTTATATACGTATATACGCATATATGTACACTTCCGCGCGCATATATACGTATATACATATGAAAATTGTAAAAAAAAGTAGAAGCTATCTACCTACCTAACGACCTAAATAACTAATAGAACATCGGTTTCATTTTTTTTTTTACTTTTTTTCTTCTTATTTTTCTGTCTATAATTTTTGTTTTCTTGTAATAACGACTAAATATATATATATGTATATATATATACTACTGCGAAATATCACATGAAGAATTTGTTATAAGTCTTAATTAATGCATCTTCGTTAAATGAAGACATATATCTCTTCTTAGAAGAGCTACTAGAAAATTATGAAAAACTTGTATTTTTCTTTGTTTCTTATGCCTTTCTCCTTCATGTTAACATTTCCGATCACGCGCGCCTTTTTCGTTCAGTGTTTCCTCATATTTTTTTTTTTTTTCATACACGTTATATCACAATTTCGTCGCACAAAACCAACTTCCTTGACATCCAAATTCAACGCAAAGAAAGAAAAAAAGTACCAGGGAGGAAAAGGCAAGCATCGACGTCAACGTAACGGGGAGAAAAAGAAAGACAATAAACGGAATTTTTTCACGTTTTCCTATTCGTTTTCAGAGACATTCTCCAAGGTTCCTGCCTTTTCCCACCTTGGCGCTTTTCTCCCTGCATCGTCACCTACCTCCCTTCAATTTTTGCTCTTTGACTTTATGTACACACAAAACAACGCTTCGTTAGCAATTCCTACACGTAGCAATTACTATCGTAATAGAAATTGATCGCGTAAGAAAAAATAAGTATTATCATTACAAGTATTTTTTTTTGTTCCGCGCATATGATATTTCCCCGATGAAGATAAATAGTCACTCACCGATGATGTTTTTGGGCATTTAAAACAAGGATAGACGGGTATCAATTTTCATATGGAAAAGAAAAGTGGTTCAATGATCTTGTTGATAAGATCTGTAGAGTTTTTTCTTTTCAAGGGTGAAATCTCTACTTATCATGATTGTACCGCCACGCGTCAAGTTCCTGCAAACAGAAAAGATAACGGCGCGATTAGTTATCGTTCCATTTGGGAAAAAAAACATGCACAACTATTCCGATACATTTTTCAGCGCGAGCTCGAGATATTTAGAAAAAATAGAAATATCGTTTTTCTTGAAATGGCACCAACGTGGTGCCATCGGAGGACATAGTGTTGATTAATTATAAGAATTTCGAGGATTGTTATTTTTATAAATTGGAAAACATAAATTGCAAATTATAAAAATAACAAAAAATAAAAATAGTAACTTAAGGAAACAATAGAAAAATAATTGTTAATTAATTATTTCCACGTTCTACTTTTTTACGAAGTATTGAAAAAAAATAAATTTTCTGAATTATCATAAAATTAATATTACAATAAAATAATGTAACAAATTCAAATTTATTTCGCATCAAAAATGTTACCGTTATATATAGAAATTTAGGAGCTCTCAAAGTTTCACTGCAATTTAATATTCATAAAAAAAAAAAAATACTTACTTCAAGAACTGTGGAAGCAGAATGTGCCACGCAGTGTGATCTTGTTTAAGTGTTAAATAAAGCTCAAACGTGGACACCGCACTGGGATCACACTGTATCCTTGAAAGCCTCCGACACATATTATCCGTTTCGAAACTGATAAAAAGTGTGCAACCTCTGCAACAGAAAATGAGGAAATTTCGGGTTTAATAAAAACGCCGGAAATTGACGATACGGGAAAATCCAGATTATTTATAAATTCTCAAACTATCTCGGGATACGAGGCAACGGCGCAAACTTTAAGTGGCTCTCGAATATCCATTTTTTTTTCTCAATAAAATCGTCGACATTAAAAACCACCATTTTTTTAAAACTAATTTTGCCTCGGGTTAAAAAAAACAATTATCCAAAAAAAAAAATATATTGCAATAAATTCCAAAAGCTTCGCAAAATTTCGTGAATAATTTTAATAAAAAATAATTCAAAAGTTAAAACCTCGAATCGATAAATATTAGATTGATGCACAATTAACGACGATAATTTTCAAAGCAACCATGCAAAATAATCGTCGTTAATTATGCACCATGCTAATAATAGGGTGTCCCATAAGTTTCTTCCCTTCCGGCTCGAGGTCATACATGGCGTGGCGCGGAAAAAACTTATGGGACACCCTAATATTATTTTTATAAACGAATATTTCGAAAGAGTAAAACAAAAAGAAACGCGTGTAATAAAAATTGACCAAAAAAAAAATGTTCAATGAATTGACGTCTTAAATGCACACAAAAACATTTACTCTCGAGCGTTGATCCTACAAAGACTCAAGATTTTTCAGTAAAGGATCTGTTTAAATCCCACTGAGGTCTATTCAAAGATCGGCTAATCCAGATGATCCGGAAGAAGGAGAAAAAAAAATAACAAGAATAAACGGGAACAAGCGAAATAAAGACATAATGGCAGCAACGAGGAGAGCAATGGATTGTACCGCAAATAATGCAGTTATAGCGATAATAGGTGAAACGTCTTACCTAAGGCCACAAGGTTCGTTTTCAGCCATGGCAAGGACCTTTTTGGCTATCCTTGGCAAGAGATCTGCAGGAAGTAGAACTTCACCACAGGCTAGTTGAGCGTGTTTAGCAGCCCTCAATTCGACCTCCAACCTCTTCGCCAATGCTTGACAAGCACCATCCAATTCATCAGTAACATTTCCAGCTGCAAGCACAAAAAAGGAATACCCTTTTTAATACCGACACTTTCATGGAGAGAGCTTTTGGTTGCTAATAAATAAGGGACATCTTTGTAAACCTATTCGAGACGGCTATTTTTTTTTTTTCCGAACACGGTCCCCAAGAGCGAAATTTTTTTTGGCTATAATATATATAAATAATATATATAATATACTAATATTGTAATTATATATAATATATATAAATTAGCCTATATTTAGGCTATAAGACCGGTTGCACACCTGGTATGCGGAAATAAATTGGTCTCGAATGGGTTAAAATAATCTGTAGCTAGAAGTCTGGTTCGTTTTTTTTTTTTAAATTAATTGTAACAATTTTTAGATTTTGACTTTTTTGTTCATAGCAATTGTTGTTATTCAATTTAATAATAAAGGGTATTGAGAAATTCATCAACTACAGTGTAATTATTATCGAAGGTAAGACTTAGAAATGGAACCCTAAATTTGGAACTTTATTTTATAATCATTTATTCTACTGGAAAATTTAGAGAAACATCTTTTGAGAAATTAAGAGAGAAATGTAGAGTACCTCTAAATTTTGAAATTCACCAAAAAAAGAAAAGAAATAGAAACATACAAACGCAAGTAAATAGTAAAATCTTGAATAATCGTAACTTCAATTTCATCTAAAATTAACTATAATTGTGATTGCTAAAAATTTGTTAAATCTAAAATTGCTTGAATATTAGATATCTCGGTTTCTTGAATATAAGTTAAAAATAACTTCAATTACTGATAATGTAGTATTCAATTATTTAATATCGTAGTATAAAGATGAGAAAATAAGAGTATCAGCTATCATGTAATTACACTTCACTTCCATCAGTCAAATTATCTGTATTCTTCTGGAAAAAAAGTATTTCTTTTTTTTAATATTTAAAATGGAAATTGTAATTTTCGCTGAGATTTGAAATCTTTCTGAAAATATTTATTCACAATAGGATGTTTCACCAATCTTATCATTAGATCTCCACCTTATTTTTAATATTTCAAAAAAAAAACTATTTGGGTTCAAGTAAAAATTACTATACTTTCAAGAAATATATATACCCTCCTGTTAAATCTTGTTATTTAGGGTCTCTGTGATTTTTACGATTATACGGAAATTGGGGTCCATAAAAGTCCTTCAAAAACCAAATAATTCTCTATTTTACACCAAAGAAATCTCAACAATTTCTAGAAATCTCTTTTATTCTCAAAAAGTTGCTTTTTCAAATAATTGAATACCTTCAAGTTTCACTCAAACTTTTCCACACACATACACAGACACAAATTCACTAGAATAACTCTTAGCTTTCCCAAAAAAAACTCCTTTTCAATTAAAATTTCAGGAACCGAATTTTATACGAAAAATAAAATCTTCGAATTTTACTTGAAAATTTCTCAAAACTTTCACTTTCCTAAAACCTATCGAGTAAAAAAAAACCTCAAATGAAATCTACAATTTTTCTTCCGGTATATTGCATCATCATTTTCTCGAGCTCCGTGTCTTTCTTTATAAAATTAAATCCCTTTAAATGTTTAAATTGAATATATTCGAGACAAAGGGACGAGGATCTTTAAAAATAAAAAAGACAGAAAAATAAAAGACTAACGACTTGTCACAGTTGTCTCCAAATGGACGCACTGACCGTCGGGAAATTTGAGCGACACTCTTAGCAACGATCCCAATACCCGGGGATAAGCCGCTACTAGCTTTCTCTCTCTCTCTCTCTCTCTCTCTCTCTCTCTCTCTCTCTCTCTCTCCCAGAGAGTCAACTTTTCTTTTCAAACATCACCTCTTCGACTCTCGAAGCTCGAAAATACCCATTTACTCCAAAAATACTGAAAACTAGTGGAGGGCAAACTTTATTTCCCCGAATAGAAGAATCGAGAAGCCTCGCTACCGCGAACATCAGCTGATGCAAGGGATCAGCTGTGAAGCCGGTAACGGCTTCCATGTAAAACCTTTGTCCTTTCTTTTCCTTTTTTTCTCTTTACGTGTACGAACCATTTTTCGCATACTACAAAAATCAAGATCCGGGCGCACACCCCCACACACATACACACATATATAACCTATCACTGAGAAATTAGGAGAAATAAAATGCAAATACAACAGCGTTTAAGGAATTCTTACCTCTGTTATTGCTGAAATTAACGTTAACCGGGCAAGGTAGAACCTCCATTTTCCGGCACGAGACGAGGATAGTAGAATTTTAAAAATCGATCAATTTTCGACGATTTAAAGGAAATCAAATAGAACTTATTTGATTTGCGCTTGAGATTGGCTTCGGATACACGACTCACTTCGAAATTCTTGCTCGTATTTTCGATACGAAATTTCTTGAGACAAAAAAAAAGTGACTTCTCGTAGGTGCGTATAAAAAAATGTGAGAAAAAAAAACTCGGGCGCTTTTCCTCCAAAGCTTTTTGCTTCAGCGAATTTCTAACGAAAGAAAAGAAACGAAAAACAAAAAATAAAGCTGTTCGATATCAACCGGCTTTTGTTTCTTTCTTTCTCCCTCTATTTGGCAAGAAAAGTAACGACTACAATTCGCCTCGACAACCCGACTTTCGAACAACTGATTCGCCGGCATCGATGACGCGACTTATATACCACCGTCGCCCCTCACTCCGTCGCGCCCTCTTCCATATTCAATCGTGGAGTTAACCCCCTCCAAGCCGCATAGCAACACCGGCTACGTGATGTCTCGCACAACTTTTCGATCGTGCATTTCCGCGTGCGCTCGGGTAACCTCGACTCGACTCAAGCTCAAGGGGGGTTTTCGTCGTGCAGAGTCGGGTTTGTCGTCTTCTTACTCGCTGTTGTCCATCGCCCTACCTACCGGTTTCCAACCAGAATTAACCTGACTCTTTTTTTGTGTAGTATCTCTTTTTCTTTCTCTTTTCTCCCCTTTGTTTCAACTAACCTAACCATTATAGTTTTCATATCCGTCTCCTCTCGGGTTAGTTACGTTATTTTCATTATGTATTCTCTCTTCCAACGAACGTACATCGATGTTATTGAAGGAAATGTTACTTTACTTTACATTACTTTACTTTTTGAGACTAGTTTTCATCGAGTATTTCGTTGCGAGGCAGTGGAGAAGTTTCTTTGTTCCTTGTGCACTTCGATACAAGCGAAGAGCTCGTTCATAGTATGCTTAACGTCCGTGTGTGAGTGCCTCGTTCGCCTGCATGTGTGTACTTGCCCCCTACCGTAAACTCACACATCCAAAGAATCACATGTAGCTAGATACATATACGTTTTATATATATATGTAGCATAGTTTTGGGTGTGTGTGTGGATATATTTGTATATATATTCGTGCGCACGTGTATGAGTGAACAGGCTTCATAAAATCTTTGTTGCTCTTGTTTCTTTGTAACCGTTTTTCCTTTGCGTTTCGCGTAGATGTATGGGAGTTATATACGTACAAATACATATATAAATTAAAACCACGTTTCCATGATGCTTAAAAAGAAACCGGCAACCATTATGTCAACCATTATAGGTGTATAACATATATATATATATGCATGTATGGATGTACGGACGTTGTTTTCTTCGACTCAAAAAGTTGACAGACTCAAAAACAGACCCGGTTTATTACAGCGAAGTTGAAAATATTAAATCGTATGGTCAATCCAAAGGGGTTGGGTTTTTTTCTTTCTTTCTTTCTTTCTTTCTTTAGCTCGTTTCCTCGAACTTTCGGTGGTTTCTTAGGTAGGAAATCCCCTTGGACTTTTATTGCCTTCAAATTTTTCCGCAGGCACTACCGAAGCAGAAAAAAAAGAAACGAAGCCTATATTCTTCCTGAAGGAAATTATGAAAGAGAAGAATTTTTATTTTCCAAAGTTTCAGATTTTTCATATTTTTATTTATAACATTTATCATCAGTTCCCAGTTTTTGCATGAAAATTAATTGACTAAAAAATCCTACAGTATTATTTATTTGTATTCGTATTCCATTATTTTTCAAATAAAATTTCCGTTTAGAAAATTAAAAAAAAATATACTTTGCATCAGTTTCGCAATTCCATGAAGTTCCGAGTTAAAAATTGTCCAAAGAAACGAAGTACAGAAATATAGAAAAATTATTATTTATATCCCGACCGACTTTTCCGTATTTCAAGAGTGTTTTGTGCACTTTCATAGCAAGTTTTTTAACAAGGATGTCTACGGTTTGAGTTTGACGTTTTTATTCCAGTTGGCAACTGCTGGTGATTATCGGCTTTATTGTTTCTTTTTAGGTTACGTGACTTGTAGTAAGTTTCCTAAAATTGACTGCAAGAAAATGTGAAGAAAGAGCGTATCTATTATGACGTTTCTATATCATTCGAATTTACACCAGTGGAAAAACAGCTCCGCCGTAGTATTTGCCGTTCCGGTTATACCATCAAACCAGTCTCTCCATAACTACAAATGATCGTTGGAACCATAAATATCGCGGCAGCTACTGTATAATTAATTCGAGGCTTTATAGAACTATGTGCATAATCCCAACAATTATACTTTCTTCTCGTTGTACTTCTTTTTACGATCCCAGCCGCATTTACGATTTTTAGAGATGCGGAATTTTTTTTTTTTTTTTTTTTCGACGGAATTTTTATAATTTGAGGGTTTTACCAACACAACGACTAATTTTAAACGCGTCGAAACTCCAATCATAAGGAACCAATTTTTTACTAATTACAAAAACCTTGGAAATAGTTTTTTTTTGTATTCGAACCAATATCATTCTCCAAGCCGTCAAGGTTTCATAATAATAATAATAATAATAATAATAATAATAATAATAATAATAATAATAATAATAATAATAATAATAATAATAGCAATAATAATAATAATAATACCAAAAATTGTTGTGTAGGAATTTGATGAGTCGTAAAAGCAATTTTTCCAAAATATGAAACGGAATTTAGAAAATCCGATGTTTAGAAAATAATACACATATTTTTTTTTTACAACAAGGGAACATATGTCGGCCTAAACTTTTACAATTCACCGCAACACGTATACCGCCGTCTTTTTCTATAATTACAGCGACTCACTTTTTTTTTTGATACCAAAGAAAAAGAGGACAAAGGGTCATACAATTTTGCAAATGGATGTAGGGAGCAAAGTAAGTTGCACTTACTTTTTTTCCTACATTATACTTTTTTTTACCACTTTTGCAAATTATCCAAGGTTTTTCGTTATACGCGCGCCTAGCAACGAAAAAAAAAGAAGAAGAAAGTTTCATAATTTAAAAAATTGCTGCCGAACAACCTCCGAAAAAATTTTCCATAAACTTTCTACCCGTCTCACCCTTATTCAGTATATATATATATATATATACACTTCACACACAAGCTCCGTTCCTTTGTTTGCACATGCATAAATGCAAGCCTCTCGGTAAGCAATTTTTGTCCTCTCCCACCCGAGCACAAATTTTTAGCGCATGTAGAAAATTTGGAACGTATTATGCAAAAGTAACGCGCTGCAACTTTCCCTCTAAAGTTGATGAATACGGAAAAAGGGATTATTTTCAAACGAAAATTGGGATAATGTTTAATCCCGAGCGTTCCTTTCACGCTTAAAAAAAAAAATACGTCCGTGTTCATTTTTATGAAAACCTTCTTTAATTAGAAGCGACATATTTTACGGAACGTCTCTGATAGCCGGAGTCGACTCCCCGTCCGGCATATATCGGCATAGTAACAGTGAAGCATCAGCATCGTAAATTATATATTTGCTACCGGTATACAGAGAAATTTTAAATGAAGCCGTTTTGGTGCTTTTCTCGTGTGCAGAAATAGCTCTACTGATTGTACCATTTTGCTACTAATGAAAAAGGATTTATGGCAGAGGGTGTTTCACTCCGAAAATTATCGCAGCTGCTTTATACATCCGAATGGCAGAATATATTTTGTATTTCATTAAAAGAGAAGTAATAGGAGACGCTGGGGTAATATTTGCTACTGAAACCACTACCGCTTCAATTGGGGTATTAAAAAGTGGGTATGTAGTGCAAAAATGAAATAGTTAATTACGTCATGTCTGAAATAATATCGCTCCAGAAATGCAAGGAAGACATTTTTAGTGAAAATTCGCAATTTCAAAAAGGAAACGAATACAATTTTTTGTTTATTTATTAAAAATAGTAACAAAGTACGAAATAATAATAATTCACCAGTTTTGGTTGAAATAAATTGAGTATTTCATCAGGCTTTTAAAAAGTAGGGGGGGGGGGGCAATCGAATAAAAAATTTTTATTATAATTTTTTTTATTAGAATTCTAGAAATCTAAAAAAATGTCTTCCTTAGAAAATAGTAGCTTGATATTCACTTCACGATTTCTTTAATAGATGAATGAATATAATTGAAAAAGAAAAAATACATAATTATTCAACCGCGTCAAGTGATTCAATTGACCCCAGCACGGGGCAATTAAACCACGAGTTGGGGTCAAGAATTACCATAATTAGTATATTAAAAATTGTTACTAAATTATTTCAGTTTAAGTCAAGTTGCAAATTATAAAATATGAATATACTAACTTATTGCAATTTATATTTAATCGTTATATGTAATAATTAAAATATTAAGTATTTTTTCAAGAATTGCAAAACAATTTTGTTAGTTACTCGAAAACACAAAAACCAGAATTTTTCAAAATTGAATGATTACAAGGATTCCAAATTTTCGGCAAATTAAGGGAAATTTCAATTTGTCATTTTTATATATCTCAAAAATTAAGACGCCGTCGGTTTCAGATTTTCGTGAACATCCAAAAATAATACATTTTATTAATTGAAAAAGCTATTGAATTATGCTCAACATTGAAACTCCTAATTTTCGAGAAAGACATTTTAATACGTCTGTCTCTAAAATTACAAGTTTAACTGTTCTGCTACTTATGATAAAAATTCGAACATGTAGATATGCTGGGAAAATTTGCAAAACTTTCAGAAGGTTTATCATTGTTTCAACCGAGTTTATATAAACTGGTTCTGAGTCACATATTTTACTCGTGTCTTAAAACTGCCATATGTGTAAGTGTAGAAAATTTTACTACATCCTTTTGTCCGCCTAGCATGAAATATGCTGCGTGTTCTAGAAAATATAGGTTTACTGAAACACGTAGCGAAACATCTACGTAAATTTTCGATACACGCGCACGACAAAATTGCCATTTTTCAAAGGTTTGAAAAATATCGTTTTAAAATGACCAATGCCATTTCGCTATTTCCAAATGGCTTTCTTCATTATTCAAAACGCCAGTTTCTGTATACTTCAATTTTTAAGCGTTGTAAATTGTAGCATTTCCGCTGAAAACTTACGAAAAATACGAGGCTTTGAAATAATTATTCCCTACATCTATGATAGAATTATTCCGCAATTATTCATAAGTGGTCTCTTTTTAGCTACGTTCAAAAAATACACACAAAGTATCTCATTTCTACCATGAACGTAGTTAAAATTACAATGAAAGTAGTTACAATTACTAGAAATACACGTTTGGTGCCATTTTTAACTACAGCGATGGTTGAAATTACTATATTTTTTTTTTAATAATATTTGCGATAATAATTTTTACCATTTTCAATTCATAGACGACCTAATTTGTTAAATAAGAGAAACGGTAATAATTAATTACCCCCCAATTTTTAAAAATGCCCAAAACCTATATTGACTTTTTTTTTAGTCACAGTTCCATGCAATGGAATTTTTTTTATTTAAAAAATGGCTTTTCCTTTATTGAATGGCAATAAAAAAAAAAATTCTTAAATTTATAACAAAAAAAATTGGAAGAAATTTCGCATTTTGCAAAGTTGGAATTGACCCTAAAAATGTCGCGAAACGGACTCTAGTTTGAAAAAACTTCGTTGCGATGTGAAAAAATATTGCACGTGACGAATTCGAATTCGCGATTGCACTCAACAGCAGAACCTTCGCTGCATTTTCCCGCAGTTTTCTCCGTCCACTTCCACCCGACCGCCTGTTCGCGGCGAAACGTTGTTACCAAGGGCACTCTTTTTTGCGCTGTTACGTGTATTAGTCATAAAAGTACCGATGATGACGGTAATAAATAAATTGTAAAAATTCATTAGATAATATTCGAGCTGTTAAAAATGTCCACCAAACGTTTCCTATACCGGGTTGCCATACAAAAAAAAAAGTTCTCTCTCCTGGTACTTTTTTTGCCGAGAACAAAGTACACGTGTGTAATAGGGGAGTGTAAATCTTTTTTTCCTTTGTTATAGGGCTCTCGATCTTCCTCGCTTCCTCCCTTTCTTTTTCACTCGTTAGCTCCTTCTCTCTTACTCTTTTACAGTTTTAGCCCGACCACTCTCTTTCCCCAACATACAGTATTCCCTTTTCACTTCCATTCCCCTTCCCGACGCTTCGATCCCTCTCGCTTTAACGTCAGCTGTGCGACACGAATGGATGATTTTGCGAGGATGTATATAAAGTTTTGGATACACGCATATATATCCACGGGTACACCCTTCGGTGGTTTATTAAAATTTCGGCTTATTCAATTATTAGTAATGACAATCTTTATTGTTATGTCTACCCGTGAGAATAAAGTACGAAGAAAATAATGTACAGATGTTAGGAAATGAAATTGTAACCGGCAACAAAGAACACAAAGAAACGTGGAAAGAAGAAAAAAATAGAAGGAAAAGGCGATGAGAGTGGAACAAAGAAATAGGGATTTTTAATTTCAAAAAAACGGACATTAGTTTCATTCATAGGGTATTTCAACGACCCTCGCGGATGTGGTTAATTTTCAAAATCTCCGTTGATCCAAGCCGGGCTAAATAATTCCCGAGATTTCTCTGCAGAGTTGCTCAATTTAGCGGTTGCCTCTCTCCGCTTCCCCGGGCTTGAATTTTTAGGTGAAAATGGAGGCCCTCCGAAAATCGTTCCTGCTGCTAAAATTCTTTCCCCACCCGATAGTTCATTTGCCCGATTTGCTTTTATTCGCTTGCATTATTTCTTTTTACTTTTTTTTTGCCTTCGCGTCAACCGAATGCTCCAAAGGTCACAGTTTTTCGGTAACAATGTCACTCTCCTCAAAACTGATACACAATGGCTTGAGAAATAATGCAAACAATAATACTCGAAAGGGAGAGATTGAGAATTTGAGAAAAAAATTATATACCATTTTTCGAAATTCTGGATAATTACCGAGTAATTATTTCAAATGTTTTGGTCAAACAGTGACTGTATCGCGTTGAGGGGGAGAGAGGGGGGCACCTCTAGCGGTCAAAGTATGGCCGTCGTTGCTAGGAGACCCGAATTCTAAATTTATTGGCACGCCCATCGAGCCTCTTCGACGTTCCGATTGGTCAATACGTTTTACCGAATTACTCGGTAATTATTCGAAAATTCGAAAAATGGTAGATAACCTTTTTTCTACAATTCTTACCCTCTAATGCCACCTTTCGGTTTCGAACTTTTATTCCGCACGCGCATAAATTTTAAGGGATGACAGAAATCGCGGTAATAAATTATCCCGCACCTACACGATACAAATGAAAACAAAAAAAATCAATTCACACGTGTCGCATCATCGTTATCGAAGTTCCTTCGATGGAATGTATTGAATACTAACAATCTTGACCCGACGGGAAATGAGTATATTGAAATGAGGAATATTTTTATTGCCTATTAGTTTCACTTCGGGAATCATGGATCACCCGTAGGTGTAATATATTTGCCCATCTATCTATATTTTGTTTTCTTGGTTTCCTTTTTCTCTTTCTATTCTCAAATGTTTTAGGAACCTTATCTCGACACTCGCGTGTAAGTAAATTTTCAGCGAATATTTCCGGAGGGAATTTTTAATGCGGCGCGAACGTAACCATCTTCGGCACACGTGCACGGTTTCCGTAATTTTTGTTCACTGAGATATGCAAGAAAAATGTTGATCGCATTAAACGTCGCGTCAGTCACCGATGACTGACACTTTCCGTTCAAGCCGCGACGGTCATGATAAATACAGTTGCGTGTGTCATTACGACCCATGCGGCGTGAATAGGAAGTCACGTAAACTTGGCGTGGCATTTGAGGTGTTGATTCGTTTTGTTTTTAAAAAAGTTTATTTTTCGTCCTTTTTAGGTTCTAAGAAAAAATACATTTATTTAAAAAAATTCTATGTATATTCATTTATTAGAATATGTGTAAAAAAAAATCATTTGAAATCCGCATATTATTATTCGATAATAAAATAGAAAATTAAAAATTTCCACCAATGGCATCCAAATATAAACCCCTTCCACGTACCCCGTTACACCATCTGTCACCGATCGGCGTCGTATGATGTGCAGATAAAAGTAGAAAGATAACGAACCGTGATACTTAATAGCTATAAACCTGCCTCGAAAGTTAAACAATCATATCAAAAAAGATATATCTAAAATCGGTATAGCCGCCTTTGAGCGGAGCCGAGACTATCAGATTTGAAGTTACATTTTTATATTAGCATAAATTCATTCCCATACGCGAAATTAGAGAGCTGTAAAAAATTAGTAATTGAAGAACCACTAACCCGTAATTAGGGACCCAAAAAAGCCATTGTTTAAACATAACTTTTTAATTATTCCACGAATTTAAATTTGCCAAATTCGATCCGACTAAGAATTGACTCGATTCGAAAGCTGCAAAAAGCTGCTAATTAAGGAACCACTAAATTATGGAACAAAAAACCATTGTTTAAACATTCACTGTTGTATTAATTAGCGTTGTATACCAAAAGGCACGGTGTTTAAGTTCACTCACTATAATGAGCAAATCCAAGTCTGAGACATTTCATGTTAAACTTGAATGAAGGTGAAGCTGGGATCGATCCTGAATAGATAATGGAATGCAAAATTACTCATACCGCATAGTGCTATCCTGAAAAATCCCTGACCAAAAATATTCCATTTTTTTTTGTCACAAAAGTAATAATATTCCTAATTTCCATTTTCGAAATTTCCCCAAAGGCAGAAATTCAGCAAAACCTGCGAAATCGATCCAAGCTTCAATCTGGTAGGATTTAACAAAAATCCCTAAGCAAAAATATTCCATTTTTTTGTCACAAAAATAATAATATTCCTAATTTCCATTTTCGAAATTTCCCCAAAGGCAGAAATTCAGCAAAACCTGCGAAATCGATCCAAGCTTCAATCTGGTAGGATTTAACAAAAATCCCTAAGCAAAAATATTACATTTTCTTGGTCACAAAAGTAATAATATTCCCAATCTCGATTTTCGAAATTTTTCAAATGACAAAAATTCAACAAAAGCTGCGAAATCGATCCCAGCTTCAATCTCGTAGGATTTAACACCTAGTGTTCGTCTTTGGTGTGGTAAAATAACACTTACACCTACACTTGGAGAGATTTTTCAGAAGTCCAGCTATAACTGTGGCTGCCATAGCAACAGCTATAAAGTTATAGGTGGTGTGACCGGAAACTACGTCTACACAATTTTTCTACATTTTTCGTTTCAGAGTGTTTTATGACGAACCTATTTGTGGAGGAAATGTGAAGTCTTCCCAAATGTAACGGTCTTCCTATTATTTTGTCATGGTCAACAAAAGTTGTAGCAAACCATACAATTCCAGCAATATTAACCCAGCGGTGTCCGGAAATGACCGTACATATTGAAATCAACAAAAATCAGATTTTAGCTTGAATCACAAAATCACGGATTTCTCATAGATATGATATATCTCCAATTTAATGTATCGTCATTCTTTCAAATTGTTGTCTTCCTAGAAAATTAACGAATCATACAAAAATAATTTGGAAATATCAGTACAATGGCTTTTATCATAAATGGTGACATCATATTTAAAGTTATGCCTTTATATCAGTGTTATAGATTGTAGGTAGCTATACATAAAATTATAGGTGGTGTAACCGGAAACTGCAATTCTTTTGCATTTTTTATTTTCGAGTATTTTATGATGAATAGTCTAATCAGTCCTAGTTTGTTTATTTCCTCACTTTTTTCGTATTTCTTCTAATATTAAAATTTTTTCTAATATTTATTTTTTCTAATACTAAAAATTGTTTTTTCTAATTTTTTTCCTGAGAAATTATGTTTTTTTAGTTACGTCATTTTTATAGCAATAGTGGGATATTTTGAAATCCACACAAATTTATTTGCCTCAAGCTTAAATTTGCTTTGTTAGCTTATATTAAAAATTCAGGAATCCCTCATAAATACAATATATCTCTACTTTCACGTACCATGATCCTTAAAATATTTATGGAACATATGAAAAAAATATAAATATAAATATAAAAATATAAAAAATATAATAAATATCATAAATATCATAAATATAATAAATATAAAAATATAAAATAATATTTACAAAATCTGAACAGAAGTTTTGAAATAGAAATTTCGTGACATCGGATCTGAAATTATTTCTTTATATCAATATTATCGATTATAGGTATAACTGCAAATAGTGGGAAAATGGCATCCTAAATAATGTCATAATCGCTACTATAGCGTAAAAAGTAAATGTTACTATGTCACCGCAGTTCTTGTATCATAGGAAGAAAATGCTATTACCTACAATCATAAAAATTAATTATTATAAATAAAATGAATTATCATAAAAATTGCATCAATCTAATACACTTTTTCGCAGGTATGATTAACAAATTGATAAAGTATCAATTTTACAGGATCTTCAATTATTATCAAAATATCGACACTCCAAAAAAAAGAAATAATTTTTACAAAAAAAAATATATATATAAAATATATATTCCCGTTATTGAATATCGTTACGACCCTAGTTCCAATGAAGATTTTCCAGACCTTACTATGCACGACCATTCGCGTCACAAATATTCTTATTGCAAATAAGTAGACTGCTCTTCAATTATTACTGGAGTTCGAGACTTTAACAAGCGAATGTGCTTTGTTGTACGTGTACGTATATTTGGCCATAATATAAAACCAGCTAGGTACCTACTCGTTTACGTTCAACTCAAAGTACTTGGTTACCAGTACTATACTCCTCCTGCTACCACTGGTACCAGTCCAGTCTTAGCGCACTACCATAGCTATGCCAGTGCTACTTGAAGAGCAATAAACTGCATAAGGTTTCCGGGTATCATCGATTTTCCTCTTCGCTTCCTCTCCTTCTGGCTCAATTTTAATATTGCCTCTCGCTTTTTTCCAAATCAATGTTATCGAACTTTAATAAATACATCGTATAACAACTGTTCGCAAAGGGAAGGTAGAAAGGAAGAATGAGAAACTGAGAGAAAGGAGCGAACAAGCGGAGGTAAAAGATCAAAGGAAGAATTTTGGACCTGCATCCAATGGATATTGGGGGGGGGGAAGAAAGTATGTGTATTTGCAACAAAAATTTTCCGATCCCAGAATTTTCGTGCACTTTTGCCACCACTAAACTGCAATTAAGGGGGAAAAAACCGTTGTTTAAACAATTTGTACCATTTTTATTGGAAAGTTTGCTAAATTTGAAAAAAAGAATTAATTATCCGGCAATTATTCAAAATTTCTGTAAACCGCTGTCATTCTTTTTTAATTTTCGATTCCGTCCAACCTCAGTTTTGGCTAAATTTCACTAAAATTGACTAAATTCTAAAGCTGCAAAAATTCAGCAATCGAGGAACCACTAAATTATTGCTGCGGTGGATAAAATTATAATTAGATATTCATAAATGACTTTGTAATTATTTTTCAAAATTTCAATTTACTAAATTCGATTCAAAACTGATCCCAGAATTTTCGTGCACTTTCGCTCGAAATTGCATCGAGAATATTTTACAATTTTTGAATTAAAAAATTTCCCGGGAAAATCTCCGCCCTTAAAATTATGAACTCACACACACGTAGGCATATTGCTAGTCGAATGAAGGCATAAGTTCACGATGGCTATAATGTAATCGTTACTATGTACTCCGTTATTGTTGTAGTACCAAAACCATTCTCTCTCTCTCTCTCTCTTTCTCTTCTTTTCCCTTCTCCCATCCATTACCTTTGTCTTCCTTTCACCCTCGATATCTAACGATTCTAATCCTTATTACTATTTACCCAGTGCTCAGCCCCAGTCCTTTAGTCCATCGAAAATTATACCTGCTATCTTTGGCACAAAGACCAAAGGTACTATTTTCTTTATTTCTCTGAAAAAGATTACCATTTAACATTAACCAGATACAATACATTTTCCTATATATCTCAACACATGCGTGTGTACATAGCATATATGTATACACACATATTATGATAGTAGATGGAAGTTAAGATAATCGCTGCTCAACTATTAATGGATATAGACATTAGGTCACATTATTATTTGAAGGCAAACATGAAATTAGTCACGTATTCTCACATTTCGCACGTAGGCAAAAACTTTTCTTTTCTCTGTTTTTTTTTTTTTCGTTGGTGTTAAAAGGAAATGCAAGAGACATGCACTATTATGCATATCGTGTTTTTATACCAGATGTCACACAAAAACGCGTCGAAGGTGCTTTTATAAGCGTATGTCTCATCAATTCGGTATTATTCGCACACGTTGCCTCGCACGAGGAGAAATAATATCGATGTTTGTTGCGTCTCGCTTTTTCCTTCATCGACCAATTAATTAGGCTCCTCGAGAGGCGCAAGAAATTTGACGGTCCTTTTTTTTTATTTTCATATGCTCGCCAAACGCACGAAAGAGGAGCACGAATCATTGTACTTATCCGTAGAAAACTTTTCGTCGCTATTACAGCGGAGAAAGTAGAGAGAGGGGGGGGGGGGGAGAGTAATCTTGTGAAATTTGCGCTTTGTGAAAAAAAAATTTGTGAGAATAGGTCTTTTTTTTTAATGCAACGTTTAATTCCAAGGAGAAAATGGTCTATATTATTATTATTATTATTCTTAATAGTATTATTATTATTATTATTCTCGTTGTAGTCGTCGTTGTTAGAGAATTTGATGAAAATAATCGGTCATAAAAATATTTTTTTTCAAGAAAATGAAGGTATTGGGAAATCGCCATTAAAAAAATTACCAATGGTTTGACCCGGATCGTGAGAATAATTTTTTTTTTTGCGTATAAATTCTTTTGACAATCGTTTGACAAGAATTATATTCAAATTGAACGTCAAAATCACGCGGGAAAAAATGATTGAAGCGGTAGAGTAGTAATTAGTAATTTACGAATTATTTATCGTAAATAAATTAATTTACGAATTGCAATTGGGATTTGCAAAAAAAAAATATTTTTGAGTGCCTATGAAATAATGGATTATTACCGGAAAAATACTGGAAAGAAATTCTAAATATACAGTTTTCAAGGACCAATTTGGAAAAAAATAAAAGACTACGCGTCCCTCATAAATTTTGAAGCATCACGAACGAAACGCAGAAAAATAATTTCTATTTTTAGTGTAGCGCAGAGTCACTTTGCACTTTGTGCATTCCGTTTTTCGAGAAAAGCCTTTGCATCCGGGAAATTTGCATCTATTTTTCTTCTCGCAGTAAAGAAAAAAATTACCGTCAATATTCGTTACGTCAGTCAACATTTTTCTTTCTCCGCGCTTAGAGGATTAAAAACTGAAAATGTCTTCCCGGACGTACACGCTATAATTTTCGTTTCGATAATAATTTTAGATGATACGTATATCAAATATAAGTCATACTGTAAAATATATAAAGTATATTAATCTCTAAAGTATTAATATAATATATTAATATTTTGTTCAATTCTTTGTTGGTTTTATTATTATTATTATTTATTGTTATAATGTATACAATAATAATATTGAAAATAATAAAATATATTATTACAATAATATATTATTTAATATCAAAAATTAATGTACAATAATATAATAATTTTCGAAGTACATTAATTTACCAAGTGACTCGATAAAATCAAGGAAACCAATTATTTCACTTTTTTTCTGGTACTTTTCGAGTTGGACTTTCCTTGAAAAACAAAGTCCAAGTCGGTGAAAAAAAAAAAGCTGAACTTCAAACTGTAAAAGAACACTAGAAATCTCGTACTTTTTGTATCTCCCAACATTATTTTCCGAATCTGCTTACTTCCTGTCGCAGCATCGGAGCTTACGCGAAGACGAGAGTCGTAATGAAAAAAAAAGTGAAATAAAATCGGTGTCATCATTACACTTTATTATCATGAATCGTATAGGCATTCATGCCACACCACGCGACACGCATACACACACACACATACACGAGCTCGCATATATTAACGTATAAGTTCCTCTTGCCTAATTTCAATACAGGTTTTATCATCATCTCTTTCCTGTTGTCGCGTGTCTCAACACGAGACTGACTCCGTAATAATAAAACGTGTTAGGACTTGTACGTACCCGAGCGAACGAGTCTTTTCAAACGCGAGGAGAAGGAAAGTTCCAGAATGACTATTTACTACACACCGGCTTCTTAAATACCTATGCCTATACATACGTTATTTCGCGAGTAAATATATGTATATCCAGCTACCGGGTTTTTCTCTCGTCAAATTTTTCATTTATCATTCAAATATTGACGGATATCACCTTCACCTAGAGAAAAGAAGGAGAACGGTGTTCTTTTTCTCTTTCTTTCAAAAGGGATTCCTAATAATTGTACTAACGCGTGTAACCAACCAGTGAATGACCGAATTGTTAAGATTACGTAATTTTGAGGCTGAATTTTAATAAATTTTCTTATAACAATGAAACGATTGAATGGGTCACCTCAAAAACTTTGTAAGGTACAAATTGTAAATTATTTGAAAACCCCGAAAATAAAAAAATAACCTGATGGATTTCTTAAAAAATATCCATCCACTTTAAAAAAAATTGTTTATATATAATTAACTTCAAAATAATTGCGATACCAAATTGTAACTATTTTGAAAAGTATGTCGAGGAAAATTAATTTTTCACGCGAATTCAATAATTGACTGGGTCACCTCAAAAACGTTGTAAGGCACAAAGTGCAAATTGTTCGAAAACCCCCGAAAATAAAAAAATAACCTGATGCATTTCTTAAAAAATATCCATCCATTTTTTAAAAAATTGTTTATATATAATTAACTTCAAAGTAATTGCGATACCAAATTGTAACTATTTTGAAAAATATGTCAAGGAAAATTAATTTTTCACGCGATTTCAATAATTGACTGGGTCACCTCAAAAACGTTGTAAGGCACAAAGTGCAATATTTCGAAAACCCCCGAAAATAAAAAAATAACCTGATGCATTTTTTAAAAAATATCCATCCATTTTTTAAAAAATTGTTTATATATAATTAACTTCAAAGTAATTACGGTACTAAAATGTAACTATTTTGAAAAATATGTCAAGGAAAATCAATTTTTCACGCGATTTCAATAATTGACTGGGTCACCTCAAAAACATTATAAAGTACAAATTGCAAATCGTTCAAAAACCCCCGAAAATAAAAAAATAACCTGATAAATTAAAAAAAAAAATTATCAAATAAATCCATCGGGTTATTTTTTTCATTTTAATAACACGAACAATACGAAAACGATAGTTTGGCAGCGTAGGATCAAATGTGCATGCGTTACATGTCGTAAATTGTACATACATACCTCAAGGATAGAATTATAAGTTAATTTGAAATTCCTTTGTCACGCCTTATGCCTCTTGCCCTACGGTTCTGCTGAGATACACAGAAGAAACAATCAATCAATGCGTGTCCCTTTTTATACATACATACGTGTATGCGTGCATCCCTGGCACCCTTTCGGGGACAATTCTATTTACCGATCGCCTCCTGCGGGACCAAATGGCTGTTTTGGAAACCGTTTGCAAAGTATTTTTAATGGATAGGCGACTGCGGGGACACTTGACGTGGATTTACAGTCTAAGGGTTTTCTGGCACTTTTTATTATTATTATTATTATTATTTCGCTCCCTACGAAGGGTAGAATAATAATTAATACTACCGATGGTATATACCTTTAGAAATTTACACGGCTTTGTACGTCTCCTCTTCTATCCATTTTTATTAATTATTGTAAATTTAAAATAACTAATACATTATATATATATTTTTTTTTTAATTTTATTATTATAAATTATGTATTTATTTTTTTATTTGTTTTAGTTTTAAGAATTAAAAAAAAAAGAAACATTAAAATTGTTTTTACAATAAATTAATTAGATTATATTTATTAACTTTACCATACCTTCTCTGGCTATAACCATTTTGACATTTTAGATACAGTCTCTCTATTCTTTGCAGCGCGACTCCTCTTGCCTAACCTTTGCCCTAATTGTACCGTTTATAGAAATTGTAGTCACTTCAAGGATAGAATCGTAAGTTCATTTTGAAGTTCCTTGTCGCGCCTCCTTCCAACTATTGTCTCGCAGTTCTGTCGGGGTATAATAAATAATCAATCAATGCGTGTCTGTCTGTTCGTATAACGCATATACATACATACACGTCTAGCTCGCCCTTTCAGGGCAATTCCGTGCATCGATTGTCTCCTGTATGAGCAAACGGTTTCTTTAGAGAGCATCTTTCAATATTTTTAATGGATCGGCAATTACGGTGATAGTCGGCATGGATTTCAGTTGAATTTTTTTTTTCTTTTCAATTTTTTACCATCCACCACCTTCACTTTTCACCATCTCAGGTGAAAAAATGTATGGTTTTCTAAATTAAATTATAGTAAGAAATGATTTGTTTCTAAATTAAGTAGGAGAAATATATTATTTAATATAAATATAGAAATGACATACACTACCGGTCAAAAGTTTGGGTCCACTTCACAATGTTAATGAAATATGCAAGTGGACCCAAACTTTTGACCGGTAGTGTACATTATATTTCTAGTAATTTTAACTAGATTTATTGTTATTCCGACAACTTTCACGATTAAATCAACTAGGAATTGAATAATTGGTGCCTTTATTAATTTATTTATTTTGTTTTTCGTCGCGTTCTGTTTAAATAGGTACACAAGATTTATGTATTTTCCAAAAGGAATGCATTATAGCAACATATATTATTATATATTTTTACCTTGACAAAAAATGTTTCTTGCAGATATTGTCAGACTGTAGTTGTAGCTACATTTGTGTGGAAAATATCGAGTTTTAAACCATTTTAAATATAGAGTAAAATGGCATTATATTGCTTTCACATTATTCCTTTTCTGCATAGTTCGGTGCTCTTTCGCCTCAAAATTATATACATATGTATATATGTATAGCCGTAGAAATGGTAATAACGTAGTTTATTATTCGAAATTTCTTAACAACTCCTTTAATCGGTCGTAACTTTTATTATTTATACGCTACAAATATAATATTACGTATCCCGCGGATCAATTTGTCAAAACAAGTTTCTGCATTTTTTTTAACATATTTATTTTTTTTTTTCAACATTTTTTTTAACATACGTTTCTAACAAATTTCCAACGTACACGTGGATTTTTATGCATCCCAATACAATAGAACGCATCTACGTCTTCGTCAAACTACAATTTTATCGGTATATATTTTTTAATAACGACAAATTTAATATGCAAAAATCGAATTGGGGTGAAAACACCGACTTTTTATTATTTATTGACACCAAAAAAAAAATAGCTTTTTTGGTTCTGCAAATTCAATCCGACTATTACACCCTATTTATATACAGAAAAACAATTTTTTTTATTATTCAACAATCGTATCTCTACTATTTTGAAATTCTGTATGGAAATATGTACTCGAATATCTTCTGAAATCTTATATCCTTGTAATACACGATCGCTAGCCACCTAATATCAACAATTAGTAACAAGTAATGACCAATCAATCAATCAATGTCGCTCTATGCCGGCATTAACAACGACTGTAGCTGATACTAACAACAAATCACAGATGATTACAGTGTCTCGTGTAGGGACAAGAAATATTTTACGATTCAAGTAGAAATATATACGGACGAGCCATTCAAATGTGCCGGTAAATGCTTCGTGTCCTTAGAAATCTTTTGAAAATCTATTTGTTTTATTACCAGAGAGAAATATGTTTTTATAAACGCCCAATAAAAATTACTGTACTTTAACAAAAAATTTATAAAAATTTGTGGCACTAGTTTCCAAAATAAATTCAAAGGGTTTTTTGCAAAATAAAATGTTTATATTTATTCTTCAAAACTTCACGACTTCTTTAAAAAAAAATTAATTTTTTTCAAAACCACGAAAGATCCCATATTGGCTGGTAAGGGTTAAATTAAATTTTACATCGATTCTTCAAAATCGAAAATTTATTACGAAATGACAACAATTTGACCCAGGGTTGCCAGTTTTAAATAATAATATTTTGAGTTTCGATCGGAACAAGAAATATTACAAGCGAATGAGGTCCGAACGATGCAAATTCCATTTTCTAAATATTTGTTGCTACTTTTGCAAAATGAAAGGATTTTCTATAAAATCATATTCGCCAGATTAAAATTATTTTTCCGATATTTATATATTTATATCCAGACTTATATAATTAACTATTATAGTTACTGGTGACTGCATACCACCGTTATAATTACATTATAACAATATTATATAATTTTGTGAGCTAGAAATATGATATTCGCAATATTTATGACAAGTTAATTCGATTTGTTTCGCTTAGCAACGAAACTAGTTTATTATTACGTGGATGTGGTTTGTTCGACGTTGCTTTTAAACCGACTCGTAACGTATCCTTCTTTTTCGATAAATTTTTCCGTAACTGGTTAATAGACCTTTAATTGATAAAAAAATCCGATCACTATTTATTATCAAAAGAAGAAAAAGGTTAATAGAAAACTGAAAGCTTTTAAACATCAAACTTACATACATTTTACATTTGACATGCGACTGTAAATTGTAAAGAAAGTCCAGAGAATTTGGGGAATTTCATTTATTTATCTACGAGTTTCAAGACCTTGTACATATAAATCTTGAAAACTCATTTCAAAAGCAGGCAACTGCCGGAATCTCAGGAACACGAATTAGGAGATTCTTTGAAACCTCCAGAAATTGATTAAGGACCCCAGGGAGAGGGGAAAGTAAATTTTACCGGGTTGCAATTTTTGTTAGATTTGCAATTTTTAAATTGCAACTTCCACAACGTGCAAAAAGAACTATTTTGATTACAATGATAATGGTGTTAATTTTTTAAAAATGTTAAGTTTTTAAATTGTTCCTTTAGATTTCAAAAATTAACGCGGAATAGTAAAACGTTCTATTCTACCTTTTCGTTTACTTCTCCCATGCCCCGTGGATGTTTGCAAAAACAAGTACCGTGCGACATACGTGCATAAAAAAGGAGCGACGAAATAATGCAAATTGCGAAAAAAAATAACGAACACGCGCTCGTGACGCGAGGAAACAAAATTAACTAGGAAAATAGTAGATTTTTAAAGAAAGCTAATATTGAACTTCAACTTTGTAGCAATTGTTTGCATTTGTTATTTTGCAGAACATTTTTGCAAAAGTGTTTTCTACGTTTAGAAATTGTCTTAGAATTTTTCAAATTTTCTAAATTAATTTTACTATTTCTTATTTTTACTTTTTTAAAGAAATTTCCACTATATTTTTTTTCTACGCAACAGTTTTGCTGCAAAAGGTTGCGTCATAATTAATTTCCACTTTGTAGCAATCGTTTGCAATTTATTGATTCGCATCAAAATGTTCTTATAATTTTTCTTATTTTTCCAATTAATTTTTGCTACTCGTCGTTATAACTTTTTTTTTTCTTCAAAATTTCGCAAATTTCTTCTCCGCGCAGCAATTTCCCCGAAAATCTCTGATTTTTATACACGTCACACACGCACGGTTTTATAATTCGCATCTCGAAATGTTAATCTTCCACGTGCGCTTGCTTATTAAGAGCAATGAATCTGCCGCTTCAAGTTTCGAGCAAAAACTTGCCACTCGCACATGTGATAACCCCGTTGCAGCGAACAAACCACCGCTTTCTACGGAAGAAGTTGCAATTTCGAAAAAATTACGATTAAATTGCCTCAACATTCTTATCGACGTCAATCCTTTCCACCTGTAATTTGCTTCCATGCAATTTACTTGAAATTGAATACGGCAACCCGCCAATTTTTATTTCCAATATTATAATTGCTTCGCGTAAGCGCAGCAGAAATTGCTGTATTATATCCCACGACTGTGGGAGATGTGCATTTGCGATTCTCCAAACCTCTGTGTCGCATTTTTCCCATTAACCGATTCACATTTTTTTTTTTTTTCAACGGGAGACAAGGTGGAAGCGATATTGCATCGAAATGCATAAATATTTGCAAACAAGCCGGTTTTGCTTATTCGGGTTACATTTTCATGGGAGAAAAAAAAAAGGTTTTCATTTTTTTCTTCTCTTTGTGTTTTATCTCATCTCGACGAACACCGTAAACATCCAATGTAGATTCAGTTTTGAATTTTACCTTAGTCGAAAATTTGAAATTTAATTTAATCGTAAATTATTCTTTAATTGCAATCTTTTTTTGTGCTTATTTTCCGCTTTTTATTAGTTAATATTTCTGTAGACTTTATGGGCCCGCCACAGCCAATTTTGGTACCTACTCCCACGCCCTCTTTAAATCGCTTAAAAAAATTTTTTTCTCATTCAGTTCGAATTTTTAATAAACATAAATTACAAAAATAGTATATTTCTAATATATTATTATATTTTTTAATATATTTAAAATAAGAACAATAATTCATTAACAACAACAACAACAACAACAAAAACAACAAGAATAATAATGATGATGATGATAATAATAATAATAATAACAACAACAACAACAACAACAACAACAACAACAACAACAACAACAACAATAATAATAATAATGTGTTAAAAATGTATGATTTGAAAAATAACATATTTATAATATATTATTTTATTAATTTTTGCTGACATTAAATAAAATAAATAATTGGAATGAAATGGAACGGTCTCGTTTCTCTTAAAAATCGACTGATGTTGTTTATTCCGAGCCTTTCCTAGGTCAATGCTATCGACTAGAACTCCAGTCCGGATAACATGTGCAAAGCCCGAGAACAGTTGCGTCATCATCTTTTCATTTTTCTCATGTATTTCGTCAGTCGGAACCCCACAGCCTGATGAGTAGTAGTACCTTGGATTTCATCAGATTGTTGTTTATGACCGCCGTGATACGATTCGGTGAAAGACTAGTCACCTACTTACACGGTGGCTTCAAAAAAAAAGGCTGAGGACTTTGAACTGCTCCAAACGGGAAGCCAATAGGTAGCACAAGTGCCTTATCTCTTTCTCTTTCGGGCAGTTCGCTTTGGAGAAATTTAGGATCCAATTGGAATGCAATTGGAAATTGTTTCATCGCCTTATCGGCGTTATACCGGAATTTTTTTGAAAATAAATTAAGCTGCCGAGGTTTCCTTTTGAAAAAAAAAGGCTTTTAGGCGGAGTGATGAAATTTAAATTTTTTTGATATATCTGAGATTAAACTTCACGTAGGTACAATGTAAAAAATATCTTTTGTTTTTTAAAATTATAATAAATATCGAAAATTTGCCTCCCGTAGATAATCGTGCGAATTAAAAAATTCTTTTTGATTGCGTTTTTGTCCCAAGAAATGGAATAAAATACTGTTTGTTGAATTTCCGAAGAAGCGATATCTCCAATATCTAGATACGATATTCCATTGATCTATGTCGTTTGAAGTTTCGCGGCTCGTCAAGTACACATATATTTTATAGTAACCCTGAAAATATCCGCGTCTTTAATGCACGGCACAAAGAAATGCGCTGTCAATTTAGGTCAATACCATACGGTGTAATTTCAGCATTAAAAATGCACCGATCCGATGTCATGAGAAGCTTTCGGTGGAAGATAACAAAATTCACATCGTTTCCGTGGGTGCCGAATTTTTTTTAACAGTTTATATGATTTTTTAACAATAACTTCATGTTCGAATATTTTATTTAAAAAAAAAACAATAATTTAAATTACCAATGTATATATTATTACCATTGTTATTATAATTATTGCCACCCCCACCGTCACTAACCCTGCCATTATTATTATTATTATTGTTGTTGTTGTTATTATTATTATTATTATTATTATTATTATTGTTGTTGTTGTTGTTGTTGTTATTATTGTTATTATTATTTTTATTATTATTATCTTTATTATTGTCGTCGTCGTCGTCGTCGTCGTCGTCGTTGTTGTTGTTGTTGTTGTTGTTGTTGTTGTTGTTGTTGTTGGAAAATATGGTTTTTTAATAAAATATTCGAAAGCGGAATTATTGTTTAGAAAAATTATTGAAAATAATGGGTAGTGGGACAGTTATAAAATATTTAAAATAGAAATTTTAATTTCTCCATTGTTCTATAACATTTTCTAGCCTATAACTGACCCACTACCCATTATTTTTTATTATTTTATAAACAATAACTCCCCCTTCGAATATTTTATTAGAAAACGATACTTTCCCATAAATCTCTAACAATAGATAAAAACGTGTACCAAATCACCTCGGCAAATAATAATTTGAAAGCATGGTCGTCGATAAAGAAACGCTGGAAAGTTCACCTTTGAAATCGAAGGCTTAACAACCCAGGTTTGTTTGATATTAAAAAGCAAATAGGAAGTTAAAAGTTAAATCGTTCGTAAGTTGAGCTTGCCGTGATGTAACAAAAGACAAACAATTTAAGTCGATTTTTCCTTGCGTCAGATTTCCACTCTGTTCCGTTTCGTCAGCCGAAGGTATACCTTTGTGGCGTGACCGTGTATGACTCATTAACACGGTCGAACATTACTTCCCTATCACTTAAGACGTCCTCGATGTATTACATTAAGGTGCATACTAAAATCTTTTCTTTCTGCCTTTTTTGCCGTCTACAATTGGAATTCGTTTTCTCTTATCTAATTATCTCTTTTTTTTTTGCACAAAGAAATAGCATCGATAGCAGTCATAAAAACTAAACATGACATTGAGAATATGGAGGAGAAGGTTAACGTTGCTCGATAAATCAAATTTGCTCTGATAACACTCCAAGAGATGTGAGAAAATCATATACCGTCAAGTATTTTCAGTACCATTATTTATTTCCTGGTTCAGTGAAATTTATTTTTGCACTGAAAGGTACTCTATTGAATTATGAATTTCATAGAAATTTTATTGAATTGCTGATTTGTTAAATTACGAAATTTACTATTTTTAAAAAATACTATTTTTTTGAAATAGTAAATTTCGAAATAAAAAAAAATAAAATTCAATTAAATTGATCAAGGTCGAAATTTATAGTAATTCTTTTATTATAAACAAAATCCGGGGTTTCAATTCCGGCGATGTTGCGACCAAATTCTCATTTATTCATTTATTTATAATAAGAAAGTTCACAGAGTCGAAAAAAAATAAAAATTCCAAAAATGTCAATTTGAAAGTTTTCAAGATTCTACCTTTTTCACATTTATAAGAAAATACTCGAATTCGAATTTAACCAGCCTTTTTTGCTTACAACAAAAAATATAACGAAAATCAATTGAAAAAAGTTTTCAGAATTTGGCGACTTCTATATTAAAAAATAAATACTCAAATTCGAATTTAATCAGCCTTTCCTTGGTTGCAAAAAAAAAAGAGTTTACCTAAACCCAAAATTCAAGTTTACCTAATGTTTCCCAAAAAATTATTTTTCAAAAAATGAAAAATGAAATTCGAGTGTAATCAGCTTATCTCGGAACTCGCAAAAATGCAAAATTTATTCTACCTTTCATCAGAAAAGTATTTATCAGTAAATTGAAATTCAAATTCGAGTTTCATCAGCATTTTTCTCCGAGTGTGGAAAAGTGTCAAATTTCTTATATCTTATCGAAAATCAATAATTACAAATTCACATTAATTCGAGAGTTTCATTATTTTTTTTTCCGTCGAGTGGAAAAATTAGCAAAATTCACTGTATCATTTATAAGAAGAGTACGTCTCTGTAAATAAAATCTCAAACCCGGCTCTAATTAAATTTAGAGCGATCAACATTTATTTGACACATATTGGATACGTGATCTACCCGAATCGAGAAATGTGTCTCATTTTTGCATCACGTTTACGTCACGGCAGCTCAAGGTGTGAATCACAGGGATATGCACCTTGTGAGACTTCATACGTCTCATTAGGTTACATCATACCGAACCGGTAAATTGATTGCCGCAAAGTTGTGCAAACGTAAATAAAAAAAAAATCAGCTTTTTATGAGGATTATAATACGCTAGACTGCAGTGTGACGGAAAATAAACGCTTATGCTCGACATGCCGACTTTTGCATATTAAGAAACCGGAGATTTAGCGTATACTTATGTTAGTTCCATGGGATTTTAACGCAACGTCTAATTCAGCACTTTTATTTTCAGAAAAATTCAACTTTTTATCACCAATGCTGAGCACACACACACACACACACACCGAGAATAGTTCGTTACAGCAATAACTTAATGACAATCCATTTTGCAAATTAAACGTATATTATAAAATATAGTTGAAAATCAGATACAATATTATTGAATTCACAAAATAATATAATATCGTTAAATTATTTAAATATATAAGATTATCGAATTATTAAATATATAAAATAGCTATTAATATTGGTAAATATATTTTATAAAAAATCTTCTACGAAATATGTAATTTTTTTTTAATAACCACATTTTTACAGTCTAGAGGAGAAAAATTATATTTCTTATATTATTATTATTATTATCATTATTATCATTATTGTTATTATTATTATTATTATCATCATCATTATTATTTTGGAGTGAAAGAAATTTCACAAAAAGAAAGTACCAAGTGAAATTCTTCCTCGTTGTTATTTTTTCTTTGATGTTCTCGTCAAAGAAAAGCTCCACTTTACATCCATTTCGTGTATTTTTAATGCCAAGTTTGCGTCAAACGATACGAAGGCAAATAAATTTGACCTTTGTCAAATTCGCAAGAAGCCTTGGACGGAATTTCGCGAACCAACAATTTTCAATTTATTTTTCCTCGCCTTTATTTAAAATATTCCGCGGTGAAAATTTGGCAAATCGTTCATTTTTTGTGTTCAAATAATTCGAAAATCAAATCTGAACTTTGAATTTCCAAGTCAAAGGAAATTTTTTAATTCCATCCCCCTCGCTTATCAGCTCGATAAGGGTTTTGAATTCTTGGATCGTTCTCCTTCTATTTAATATTCTTACAAGGAACCTTGCATGCGTCACCACAGCTTGCAATTATTGTCACCCAAATTTCATGCTGCGTAATGAAGTATTTCATTTGCACTATGCGCCTAGATGCAATATAAAATACCAAGAATGTAAAATTTACGGATGCAACAATTTCGCAAGCTTAAAAATTTAAATAATTTTTTTTTTATCCAAACTTCATAACAATTCTTATTATTTCAATTCGCCAAATTATCAAAAGGGAAAGCATTGTTCCTACACTCCCTCCCTTAAACATTCTTAGAAATGGCATTACGTGCATTACCATGGCTTGCAATTATTTCCATCCATCCATCCAGTTTCACGCTGTATAATAGCATGTTTCATTTGCAACGTGTACATACATACATATAATGTGACGCTGTTTTTTTTTTTATTTTCTTCCACGAACTAGAATTACCTCAACCTTTATACCCTTTTCCTCGCGCGCGAACGACCGTAATGAAAATTGCAACGGAGTAAAAATTAAATGAGCGACAATATCAATAACGCGGAAAAATTATATAAATGTAATGTATAAATATACAAATGTAATATATGGTTTCATTCGAAAGTGTTTCGCAATAAGTATGTGCTAAAAAAAATGTATAACAATTCCAACTATTGTTGTAGTTGAGAATAAGGCATCGAATATATTTCTAGTAATTTTAACTACATTTATTGTTATTCCAACTACTTTCTTGATTAGGTCAACTAGAAATTAATTAATTAGTGCCTATATTTTTTTCCGTCCACTAATTATTTAATTTCTATTTAATGTCACCGAAAAAAATGAAGACACTAATTATTGAATTTTTCAACTATACTATTCCAACTACTTTCACAATTGAATCAACTAGAAATTCAGCAATTAGGGCCTACATTTTTTTTACGGTGCACTAATTATTTGATTTCTAGTTAATTTCTGTCAAATGTCACCGAAAAAAATGAAGACACTAATTATTGAATTTTCAACTATACTATTCCAACTACTTTCACAACTGAGTCAACTAGAAATTCAGTAATTAGTGCCTACATTTTTTTTCGGTGCGCTAATTATTTAATTTCTATTTAAATTCACCGAAAAAAATGAAGACACTAATTATTGAATTTTCAACTACTATTCCAACTACTTTCACAATTGAGTCAACTAGAAATTCAGTAATTAGGTCCTACAATTTTTTTTTTCGGCGCACTAATTATTTAATTTCTAATTAATTCCTATTTAATGTCACCGAAAAAAATGTAAGTACTAATTATGAAATTTCTAATTGAGCCAATCATGAAAATAGTTGCATTTACAATAAAAATAATTAAAATTACGAAAAATATATTGTTGAAGCCAAATTTAACTATAGTAGCAGTTACAATTACTATACATTTTTTTTTGCAGTGTGCCCCAACAACTATTCCAACTACATTCGCAATTGGGTCAACTAGAAATTCAGCAATTAGTGCCTACATTTTTTTTTTTTCTCGGTGCACCAATTACTTAATTTCTAATCAATTGTGTAATTGTTGAAGCTAAATTTAACTATAGCGGTGGTTAGAATTACTATACATTTTTTCAAGCGTTGCTTTTCTTTTTTTCTTTTTTTCTTTTTTATTTTTTTTTTCGGTGCAGCGGGGATTGATATCTCACGACGTTTGCATATAATTGCAACTTTCGCGCTATAAATCATCGATAAACCTACCGTAGGTGCGCTTGGGGTTCGAATTATTTGAATTAATAACTAATAATAATAATAAAAAAAAAAGGAAGAAAAAGATTTTGAAATCGCGCGCAATTAAGGGGAAACGCGTACTTCGGATTCTTCGTAATACGCAAAGCGCGTTCTTAAAAGCGACATTATGCAAGCCAACAGGGGCTGCAATGATTCTTAGCCGAGTTTAATGGCGATGTATCATATCTATACGACAGATATAATGTCAAGTTAAGTACTTGCTTTTGAACATTGAGCAAGAGCGAAGAGCGAGTTACATGGTATGAAATAAGAGTCTGTCATCCAATTAGTTGGATAATTGGTTACTGTAACACTAGCCTGCGGGTGCTTGACAACCGTGTGCATTCGACGAATAACTAGGGGTTTATTGGAAACGTAATTGAAAGCCAAGAGAGGCATTGAGAGACCGTTGCATCCCATGGATAGATAGATTTATACACACATGCATGCGTATCCTCCTCGTAATTAAATGCATTTATCAATAAATGTATTCTATATGCATTTTCATCCCGACTCCTTTCCTCGTCTCTCTCTCTCTCTCTCTCTCTCGCTCGCTCGCTCGCTCTTTCTCCTCGCGCGCGCCTCCGTCTCGCTCTACCTTCTAACAGCTAATCCATTTACCGAATCAACAATTCCATTACTTCCGTTAATTATCCGGTATTATGTAACACGTATATAGTATATAGCCATTGCGTTTAATGGATTTATTTCTTGTATTGAATGTAACGCGAAACGCTGGAAACAATGCTTCGGCGGGTGAACGTCTAACTTTTACGGTTCCGCTCGTCCATCTGACGGCTTTTGTTCTCGAAATTTATCCTTTCGCGGGTTTCGACGTTTCTCGAATTTTTTTCAAATCGAGTTTCCTCCCCTTTTGCTCCTATTTTTTGTTTATATCTTGGTTGTATCGCGTTTATGTGTGTAATTTTGCGAAAGAAAATTTTAAAATATATTTTTTTTACTGGAAAAAAATATGTAAAGAGAAAAATGTATTTTTTGCTTTGTTACGTTTTCGTAATTTTGCGAAAACGAAGTAAAAAAAATGTATTTTTTCTACTTTTTCTACTTCTATATGAAAATATATAAAGTAAAAGATACGATATTTTACGTTGTTTTCGCGAAATTATAGAAATTCGCAAAATATGGAAAAAAATTTCGTAAAATCGTAAAAATGTGGCAAAGAGGGAAATGCATTTTTTATTCTATATATATTTTGTGCAATAAAAAAATATATTTTTCACTATAAAAAAATATATAAAGTGACAAATATATTTTCTACTTTGTTATATTTTTATAATTTTGCGAAAACGAAGTAAAGAAATATATTTTTTTTTATTGTATAAAAATATATAAAGTAAAAGGTATAATATTTTACGTTGTTTTCGTGAAATTATAGAAATTCGCAAAATATAGAAAAAAATTTCGTAAAATCGTAAAAATGTAACAAAGAGGAAAATATTTTTTTTATTCTATATATTTTGTATAGTAAAAAAATATAATTGTAATATAACGAAAATATAAGCGAAGGAGCGAAACTCGAATTGAAAACAAATTGCTTATAGAATTTTCTTACAATTTTTGTCTATTTTGTTTGCAAATTAATATTCATTTATTTTACTATTATAAAATAAAATATGTCAAATATTTGAATATATTAGTTTAATAATTACAATTACGTAATCAATAATAATATATATCTATATTTAATCAAATGTGTAACTATTTTAAATATTAATTCTGCCAAAAAATTTGATAACTATTTTGAGAAAGTAAAACAAAAATCTAGAAAAATCGTTTGGAATAATAATAAAAATTGAAATTTATAACCCGGCAAAGTTTCTCGTCACTCTGGCTGCAATTCTATGGCTGTTGCTATGGCAGCCAGAGTGGCAGGATTTCTTGAAAATATTTCTCACTGCAAGAACGAATGTTATTTTAACACACCGAGGATGTAAGAGTTCCATCTTCCGCCGCGTTTTATGCAAAAAGTGTGTTAAATCGTACGAGGCTGAAGTTCAGATCGATCTCGCTGCCTTTGTTGAACCTCCGGCTTGTTTATTTTGGGGAATTTCGAGAAAAAAAATTGCGTATGTCAGCACTCGCGCGGTAAAAAGCGAAGAAATATTCAAAGTCGGGGATTTTGAGGACGAAATTGTGCCGTATTAGGAATTTTGCATGCCATTATCTATTCAGGATCGATTCCAGCTTCACCTTCGTTCCGGCTTAGCGTGAAATATCGCAGACACGAAATTACTCATTACCGAGGGCAAACTTTAACACCATGTGTTTTTGGTACACAGCGCTAGTTAATTTAACGGTGGATCTTTAAACAATGGCTGTTTGTTCTTTGCTGCAATCTAGTAGATTCTCGGTTATTAATTCTTTTTTTATTTTTTTTTTTACAAAAATTTGGACATCACTTTAGTATATAATTAAAATTAAGAGTATAATGATTTAAATTATGTATTAATTTCGATGAAATTTTATTGTTCGCTATTGTTGGTTTATCGATATATAATAATTAATAATAACATAAAAAAAATAATAACATAACATTCCAAAAATTATATTCCCTAGAAATAATTGTTACATTTTTTGACCCAGGATGAAAATGAGTCAATTTATCGGTACAAAAATCCTTGCTTGAATTTTCGAAAAATTCATAGGATCCAATGGAAAGTTAGTTTTTTTTTGCAAATTTCGCCCAAAAAATGAAATAGGAATTTTCGAATTGGTTGATTAATGGTTTATCGTTGGCTTGCAACGAGAAAAACAAAGGCACCGATTCGTCTATTGTAATTTTTAATTGAATTTTAATTTTAATTTTATTGTAATTTTAAAAAAAATAAGTTTAATTGAACTTCATTGAAAAAATTTGATAAACCTGAACAATCAAAGGAATCAAGCAAAAAATATATTTGTTATTTTCAACGACTAATTTAAGACTTTATTCAATTATTTAACACTAAACCTACCATGGAGCGGTCAAATGACCTTTTTCACATGTATTTTAAATGGCTTGGTGACGTCACGGTAGGTTTAGTGTTAAAGGATAATAATATCATTTAGTAAAAAATAATGAATAATAATAATTTTTACTATAAAAATCTTTGTTATTTGATAACGCCTATTTATCATTATTAACCGAAACTAACGAACAATCAAATTTTTCTTGATTGCAAAATCAAGAAAAATCAAGATTGCATCCTCGTTCTGGAACAACTTCGATTCGAAATTGCAAGTTGATATTAAAAGCCAGCAGAAAAGACTCTTTCATATTTAGGCTAAGGAATAATCGAAGAGCATGTGTTCCAGTATAGTAAGGTTTCTACATTTTTTTTTTTGTAACAAGGTTAGAGCTTGCTGAACAATGACTTCCAGTACTCCAGCAAAGAAATGACACACGGAAACCAATTTTAGGTGTCATTTGTTTTTATGCAATTCCTACATAAAACAAGAGGAATTGTATGCAGGAATAATACCGGGAATATAGTGCAGCGTGTAGGCGTTGATGCAACGAGCAGAGAAGTGGAAAACTGTTCACAAACTTGCCCGCCCATTTTTTTTTTGTTACAAAATCGAAAGACACAAAGTTAGTTTTACCATTCCGCAACTTTTGTCTGAAAAAAAAAATGGAACAGGAAATTTCGAATTTGTTGGTTAACAAAACCTGCAAAAATAAAGGCACCGATTCGTCTCTTGTAATTTTTAGGTGAAAAATAATTGGGCCGACAATAGAGCTTTATATTGCAATTTATAATTAACCCTTACAGGTAATTGGGGGTCAAAATGACCCCAAGCGCAACTTGAAGAAAAATGGTATTTTTTATGCATTTTATTCTTCCTGATTTTTTTTCGCCATTTTGAAAATTCGATAAAAATTCTTTGCCATGATATTCTCATTCTGAAAGGTTCAAAGTAATATCCTGAATTTTTGTGAGTCGTTCGGAATGATATTAGCGACGCAGCGATTGTTTAAACATCGCTGGGGTCATTCCGACCCCGTGTGACCAGCGCGTTATTTTTAAAACGTGTCACCTCTAAGGGTTGAAAAAGGGATAAAATAGTAAATTAACTATAAGAAAATTTTTAAGGAATTCTTTATTATATACGCGTGTATTTTTATGCGTATAAAAATATGTTTCTCGCAAAACTTAAGATAATTGACTTTTATTTTAACCCTAGAACAGCACATGGGGTCAATATGTCCCCACGCTTAGAAAATGTATTTTGATTTCCCAATGATGAATCATTATTCAAGGAATGTCAAAATATGTCTCTAAAAATTTTCAGCCTTAAATATTGAAAATTCGCGGAGAAATTGATATTTTTTCACGTGGGGTCACTGAGCCCCTAGTGTACTTTTTACGTTCGAGTTTGGAGGTGTGCTGTTCTAGGGTTAATATCCAGTCTAAAAATATTTTCAATTTTTTTATTTTCAATATTTTTCAATTCTCAATTTTATACTTAAATAAACAGCATAATGTAAATAAAATTTTGTACATTCTTATGCACATTCAACATTTATTTATGTATCGAATTTTTATTATCGAATATTTATTTTACCATGAAACTGACGATGAGACAAAAAGAAAAAGATGCAACTGAAATGCAGCGTAACCAGGATGTTATAGTTGTCTCACGGGCAGTCGTGCATATAATTATCGCAAATCTGATACAGTTTCTCCAATTGTGATCGCTCCCGAGACGAGCGCATATAAAGCGTCATTTGACGTCTCTTTTTATCGTTCTCGGTGTAAGTAGATGTATTGGAAATTTACGGCATGCCATTTTAATTGATATGCAGACTTCATAAAATATACATCATCCCCGTATTCGGTAAAACTTGGGGGCGATGTATTTTGTTGCGTTATTGATATTGTCGTTTGTTTAATTTGTCTCTGATGTAATTTTAAACGCGATTGTTTATGCATGGAGAAAAACTGACAGTCGATCCCAGTCCGCATATTATAAAGCACCGGTTTGTGCAGGTGCATGCACGCGCTCACGTGGACGTGGTCCTGAAATACTGCATTTTATAGGATAAATAAATGCGGAAATTATTCACAATAGAAATACAGGATGATTCCGAAATCGCGGTAAAACCGGAAAAGAGACGGCATCTCATGTAAAAAAAAAAACATTCTCAGCCAGAATTTGCTAGAGTTGCAGTAAATTTGTTAAATACATTTTTAAAATAATTTTAATATTTTTCAAACATTTTTAATATCCATTTTTTAATATTATTAAACAATTTTTAACGTTTGATATTAATAATAAAAAAATAATTCTCTTGCAAAAAAATTTTTTAAGTAAATTTATTTTTTGGTAAATGTTAGAGAAACATTTTTTCAAATTTTAATTGCTAATAAAGTGAATATTAAAATTCGATTTTAATATTTTTGCGAAAGTTAGGCTTTACTTAACAATTGCCCTAGCCTTATTTTTTTGGTAAACGTTAGAGAAAAAGTTTTGGAATTTTAATTGGTAACAAAGTGAATATTAAAATTCGATTTTAATATTTTTGCGAAAGTTAGGCTTTACTTAACAATTGCCCTTGCTTTATTTTGTTGGTAAACGTTAGAGAAAAAGTTTTGGAATTTTAATTGGTAACAAAGTGAATATTAAAATTCGATTTTAATATTTTTGCGAAAATTAGACTTTTTCTTAACAATTGCCCTCAATTATTTGATAACAAAGCTCGAACTTTTTTTTCTTTTTAAAAAGTGATACTTTAAAAATCGGCCCAGGTCCAGCCACTTCCTCAATTACAGCAAATCCGGTAAAATTAACCAATCCATCTTCGACCCCCTTTTTTTCTTAATACAGAACTTTGATTCCGGTAGATTGGCTGGTATCTGACAAATCTTTGTTGAGTTGAGTCAAGTTGCAGCTTCGTCTCAGCATCCATCCATCTGGTTATCATCAGCCTAAGGTCTGGCTTCGTGATGATGCAACTTCGACTTACATGTGTAAGTGCTGTAGGGACTTGTAACGTGGAGGATGTTATTTCGGGGCACTTGCCGGCTCGCCCGCTGCACACCGATGAGCGTTAAATCGTTTTCTCGATTTTTACATCATTGATGTCGAGGATGGCACTCCAGCCTCCTCCACTTTTTTTTTTTTACTATCATTTATAGAAATCTTTACAACCTCGTTTACCTGATTTACAACGGAGAAATTACAGCCTGCGTATGTTGACTTGAGAAGAAAGTTCTATTTTTTTTTTTTTCTTAAATCATCTCGACTAGGAATCCAAAATGAATCTTTAATTCAATGCACTTCAATTATGAAGTTATTTTTCCTTTTTTTAACAATTCCTTTGTTGACACGTTTGCGTTTATATGTTATTTATTTTTTTTTATGTATCTATGCATGTGTGAGTGTCAATGTAATATTCTTTATCCAAATCCATTTTATACTTTTTGGACCATTTATATTTTTTATATAATTTTATAGAGTCCACAAGTGGCAATTTTAATTTTTTTTTATTAATTATGTAAATTTTCTGCATCTATAGTATTAGCAAATTATTATTATTATATTATTAAATAATTACTATTAATATTAGCATTTTTATTGTCATCATTATTATTACTATTATTATTATTATTATTATTATTATTATTATTATTATTATTATTATTATTAGTATTGGTATTGGTATTGGTATTGGTATTGGTATTGGTATTGGTATTGGTATTGGTATTGGTATTAGTATAATCGAAAGAAATCGAAAAATTCTTAAAGGATTTCGTGGATATTTTGAGGAACCAATTTTTCATTTTGCAATTTTATTGAAAAACACTATTTTTTTTACTTCTGATAATTAATTAAGGCTCCTATAATATTAATAATTCGAGAATTTCTATAAAACCCCTACTTTACAATTTTCCCCTCACCTTAGGGTGAACTCCAGAATCCTAGAATAGCTGATCATCTGTATGAACACCCTCAGAGAAACCTGTAGCAGCTGATTATCTGTATACATATATATGTATATATAAACGAGGGCTGTAAATGTGTACGAAGTTTGATATTACATGAAAATTGGGAGATTACTTATAAATTACTTTAGATACCGCTGGTAAAATCAGGGTGAGACCCTTCTCGACTATCTAGGGTATGACGTCCAGTCTATTTACTCAATCAAGTAACTTATCTACGGGAGATTAGATTTTTCGAATTTCCATCTTCTTGCCTCCGACATGAAAAAATTGATATCGACAATTTTGAGAAAAAATAATATAATTTAGTAATAAATAATGAATAATACATAAAAATTGAAAGTAATTTTTTTCTTCGAGTGAAAAAATATGTATATCAATAATATGTAATTGTGTATCTTAATGATTCTTTTGTTTGGCGCCGGTATAAGTCTTTATGTACGACACCAACGTGGTGCCACCGGCGCTTGCGCGACAGTTTTCGCATGGCACCAACGCGGTGCCACCGGGCGACACAGTATTTATAGTAGGAACGTCCATAAGAGGTGTAAAGATTTGTAAACAGGAACCGGAAGTGTGTCCAAAGCTTCAAGGCAAGCACTCAGTTCGGTAAATAGTGAATAAATAATCCATCTTAATTATGTCAATTATCTTGACTATTTTCAGTGTCGATATTTCTTCTGAATACTCTCTTTAGACGAAAGGTGAAAATGTTCAAGTAGAATTTTCATATTTTCTTGTAGATTTTCTTAAATATCATAAACGAATATATTTTAAATCATCTCAGTGTAAACCAAAACGGTAATTAATTATAATCAAAATCGTACCGAATTACGGAAAAGTCGGTAATTATAAAAAATCGCGAAAATTACAATAAAACTGAAATTAATTTTTCATTCGATACGAGTTTAATATTAAATATTTATACATTTACTTGTTATTCAAAATATTGATTGAATCAAGTTCCATTACTATCCAGGTGCTGCCATCTACCGGGTCTTCCCTTCACTTGATCATCATACATTACAACTAATTTTTTAATATCGACCATTTTTACGCATTTGTTTAATAAATTTCATTAATTTTCATACATTTTCAGATTGTTTCTCCAGTTTGACGTAAAATTATTTGTAACATGAAGACAATAATTAAATATATAAATTCGTTATATTTACACTCGCAAACGTAGAATCCTGCACTACCTTCGATTTTTTCCTTATCAGCGGCTCAATTTCACAATGTCCGCGGCCGCAAGTTGTAATGACGTGTATTGTAGTTTACTTTTAATGCGAACCTCTCGCTTTTAATCGCCGTGGCTACTGAAATTGCATTTAGGAAATGGAATATTTCAAAAGTAGCATCAAATCGGTCCTCGGTGCACCGCCACCCGGTGCACAGCCCTCCGGGGCGGACACGGTAAGCATTTTGCTCTGCTTTCATTTATGTATTTATTTATTTATCCAGTCCCAACAAGCTGTCACCCCTTTTACACTATTGTAACATTGTTGAACAGGTAACGTTCACTGAAAGTAGCTCGATTATAAGGTTTTTCCGTAACTGAGTTTCCCGGTCATCAGTGTAACGAGGAATTAATTGTATGTTAATAATGAAACTGACATGAAAAGTTGCAGATTAGTGTTGCAATTGAGTGTGCAGGGATAATTTCAGTAACACTAAGAAATTACTGACAATATGTTGCTAATTTCATGGTCGTTAATTAATTTTGATAATCAGGTGGAGCGATTGGTGGACAGATTACAATCCTCGAGTCTTCTGGACGATAGAAGAGACGCTTGTCGTGCGCTTAAAGCTCTTTCGAGAACCTATCGCCTCGAAGTGGGAACGCAAGGAATGGATTCCCTGAGACAAGTTTTGGAAATGGACAGGACCGATTGTGAAATCGTCGGACTGGCTCTAGAAACTTTGTGCAATATCATGAGTCCTGAAACGTTCGAAGAAGAAGGTAACGCGAGTACCCTTCGATCTTTCGATTTACAAATAATCGGATAGATTTGAATTTAGAAGCTTTTCCGTAAAATTAAATATGTATTAAATAAATGGCATTTTGTGGAATATCGGATCTTCTTTTATATAAAAAAAACACAATTATTATAAAATGTTATTGAGATCCGGTGAATTTTGTCTCGTTGCAATTTCCAGTCTTCTATATATAAGATGTATATCGAACAAAATTGATGTGTTTCGCCATCGAGGTAATAAAATCCTGTTTAAAATACGAAATTCTAAAAAAACTGACCTAACGAGCTGCCGATATTGGCAGCGCTTCAAATTACGAAACATTTTGGTATAGATAGAAAAAGCTGGGCTATAATTTCCCGTTACAAAAGCTACAAAAATATGGTCCCTCGGTATATAGTTGGTATTACTATAATCGAACATGACGTCATATTGAAAATAATTCAACTAAATTCGTTTATTAGAACTCCAGCTAAGAGATCGATCTTTCAAACTTTGAAAAAATTGTTTTACCTGGTTCCACTTGAAATACAAAAAAATTTGTCTTACGTATTAAATTGATTTTCTCATTCATCAAGGGAAGTAATTTATAGAAGTTGGATGTCCAATAATTATTAATACAATTCTTCTTCCAGTCGATAAACATGGGCCGAAGAACAAGATCGGAGAACAGTTTACAGAGATTTTTATAAAACAGCAGGACAGTATCGGACAAATCTTAGGATTCTTGGAGGAATTCGATTTCAGGGTTCGCTGGTCAGCTTTAAAACTTTTGACGCACTTATTAGCTAATAGGCCGAAAGACATTCAGGAAATCATTTTAGTCAGTCCCATGGGCGTTTCGAAGCTCATGGATCTCTTGAGTGACAGCAGAGAAGTCATTAGAAACGATGTAAGTATTAAAATTTCAAAGTATGAGATAAAAAAAAGACCAGGTGTTATTCATCCTAATACGACATTCCGCATTTCAGGCTTTGTTACTACTAATTCAATTGACGAAGGGAAACGCCAATATTCAGAAAATCGTGGCTTTCGAGAATGCTTTCGATCGAATATTCGATGTCATTCACCAAGAAGGTGGTGCGGATGGAGGAATCGTCGTGGAAGACTGTTTGTTACTGATGCTGAATCTCTTAAGAGGAAACACTAGTAATCAGAATTTCTTCAAAGAAGGTAAATAAATGGAATTTACTGGAAATGCAAGAAAGTTAAAGAAAAATTGGAAAAGTGTCTTTAGCGAACAAATATTTGTCGAAAGTGCTATTTTTCATAAGTCGAAGGCATTTAGGAGTGCCTTTTCCCATTATCGAAATTCAAATTCTGAATATTATCTTCGAAACTCGAAATATTATTAAATATACTTCAACTTAACATCTGTTTTCTAGGAAGTTACATTCAAAAATTAACACCGATGTTCCAGTTACCAGCTGAAGTGGACGATAGTCCATTAGCTGGTTGGAGTCCGCAAAAAGTCTCGAATATACATTGTTTGGTCCAAGTTATTCGTGCACTGGTAGCGCCAAGCTGTCCCGCACAAGTAAATATCCTTAAATTAGCAAAATCTTAAATAATAGGAAAAAAAAAATCTCCAATGGAAATATTCATTACTTTCAGGCAGTCGCAGCTTGCCAACGTACAATGGGAGCTTGTGGATTATTACAAGCGTTATGTGATATATTAATGGCAATTGGGGTGCCCGCGGATGTGTTAACGGAAACTATCAATGCAGTTGCCGAAGTTATCAGAGGAAACACGACCAATCAGGAATTTTTGGCGAGCGTTATGGCACCTTGCGTACCTCCAAGGTAATTTTAAAAGAAAACATTGATTTAATGTATTAATTTTTCTACATAATTAGTAATTTTTCTATGTAATTAGTAATTTTTCTATATCTTATGCAAATACTTAACACATTGCCGTCCGCGCGTCTGATCGGGATTCTTTCGTTTGGCGCCGGTATAAATCTTTATGTACGACACCAACGTGGTGCCACCGGACGACATGGCGTTAATAATGAAATTTTCTCATTTTTTTTAATTGCAGACCAGCAATCGTCGTTCTGTTGATGTCCATGGTGAACGAAAGGCAACCTTTTCAGCTAAGATGTTCCGTTCTTTACTGCTTCCAGTGTTTTCTGTACAGAAATGAGGTTGGCCAAACACAATTAATACAAACTTTATTACCCCAAGGCAACGATACGCAACCTTTAACGACAGGTTCGAAAGTTTCAATATTCTCTCTACTTTAAGCTCTTTTTTTCTTTGCTAGAAACTTTGGTTGATTGTATTTGGAAAAGAACCGACTTTTAACGAAGTTCAAATTTCCAACTACGTAAAATTCTTTAATAATTTCAGGTCAATTACTCTGCGGAGGATTATTTTCCCCGGATCCACTGTCGAATTGGTTTTCAGCGGTAGCTTTGTCCTATGCGTTGATCGATAACACAGCGCAAAAGGAACAATTATTGAGAGTCCTTTTGGCGACGAATATCGGGAAACCTCCAGTGACATTGATGCAACAATGCGTTATTTTGCTGCAGCAAGGAAACAAAACGCAATGCAAACTCGGTCTTCTAATTCTCTTGTGCAGATGGACATCGCAATGTTTATCTGCCGTTAAAGCATTCCTCAGTATTGATTCATCGGTTGCTTATTTAACGGCACTTCTGTCATCGCAAGCAAATAGCGAAGATGTGCAAGAAACTTTATTGCAGAATATGTGCGCATTTTTGATAGGCTTGTGTGTACATTTCAACGATAATAGCGTTCCACTTTACACGAAGGTGAGTGGAAATGAATTCTATCTTTTTTTTGTCCATTTTTCATAAAATATTTTCAAATTCGCTTCTTTTTATCGTTAGAAGAAAAAAAGTTACGTAATTTAATTAAAAACAGAGTAGATTTAAAAAAAATAATAAATGAAAAAATAATTTATAAAGTAATAATCACATTTTGTAAATTTCAGGAGAAGTTATGTAATTTAATAGAGAATAGAATAGGTTTAGAGAAATTTCAAGATGCCATTGGCGGACTTGCGAGGCACGAAATCTATTCCAGGACACTGAAACATCCACAGCCATCTGCCAAAAATCCATCGGAGCTTTTACTGGATCATGAATTTTGTAGATTATTAAAAGCTTTGGAGGGTGAGCAATATTTCATGAATTTTAATTGTTGTGAGAAAATATGCATGGGTTATTTATTATATTATAAATATAATATAAATTAATTAATTCTCGTTCCAGGAGTCATCGTCAAATCAGTATTAGAAGGAAGTAGTTCCCATCAAGACAAGGATCACATGTCAAGTTTAACTCCAACCGATTCTGCTTTAGTAGCGCAATATAAGGAGCTTATCAGAGAACAAGATGTACAAATACAGCGACTTACTCAATCCAGTGAGTCTCTTGCAAAGGAAAAGCAAGAACTAGAGGTAGGAATTCTTATAATTATTAATTTATAAAATTATTAAAACTTTGCCGTCCGCAAAGTCTGATCGGCATTTTTTCTTTTGACGCCGGTACGAATCTTTGTGTACGACACCAACGTGGTGCCACCGGACGGCGTAGCGTTAATTCAGAAATTTTAGAAAAATGAACTCTTTCTTTCAGGCACAATTACATGAACTTCAGTCGACGGTGAGTCATTTAAAGGATCAGAACTTAGTATTAAGAGCAGCTCAAACGAATTTGTCGGACGGGAAAGAAGTCACTCCGATTACGAATCATCACACGGACGTTCCGAACGAAGAATTGGAAAATTATAAAACTACAATTAAAGATCTAGAAATTCGTTTGTCGGATTCTATGCTGAAAGTGCAGGAATACGAACGAAAGGGACTCGAAGAGAAAAATATCCAACTCGAAAAGCTTCTGAAAGAACGTACGGAGGAGATGGGGAAGATACAAAAGGATCAGGAAGATTTATTGGAACTTCTCGCGTATCAGGACAGCAAAATAAATTTGTATAAAGAGAAACTTGCGGCGTTAGGGGAGAAGGTAATTAACAACGTCTTCGCTAATTAATAAAAAATTAGAAAAAGGTCTAGAAATTTTCAAAGATCAAAACTGGGTAAAATAGGAAATTATGCACCGACCTGATAATATAATTTTTGATTTTCCAAATTTTTGCATAATTTTCGTCCAAAAATTCTCAATTTAAAAAAAAAATTTCAGTAATTCGTTAAGAATTCTTATTAAGGTGAAATTTATCTTTCAGATCGAATCCGACGAAAGCTCTGGCGAATTGGATACGGACGATCAACCCGAATCGAGCAATTAGGGAAAGAAAAAATGAAAAAAGTTTGAAAAATCAGGTAAGTGGACACAAACCAATATCATCGTACTAGATATTATCTTGAGAATTTTCCAATTTTGAGATCGTTTTTATTGTAACTGTAATATTAATGAAGACATTAATTTAAATGTACCTATTTCCAATCGAATATGTATATATAGAAAATCTTCCCCAAAAAAGTGAAAAATGTCGAATTTTCTGTTTGTATTATTTAATAAAACTGAAAGATAAATATCACCGTTATGTCAATAAAGTCTTATATAATTTTAACTTGTGATTTCAAGAGATTTTTCAAGAGATAACACGTGTGATTTCAAGAGATATTCCTCCGCCGAAGTGAGTGAAAGTCTATTTGCAAGAGGAGGGTCATGTTTGCGCTGCATTTTGAAAAGTAAATATCATTTTCTTGCGCCTTGTAGCTCGAGAGTGCAGCGATGCAAGTAGAAAATTATATATTTGCAACCTGTACAAGAAAACGTTAATATTTTTCAGCCGCTTTCGAGAAGGGTAAAAGGTTTTTGTTTTTCGAGAAAGCTGCAAATTTTTAGAGTCAACAAAAATATTGAACGCGAAATTAAGACGAAAGTGTTAAGTTCAAAGTGAGTATTCGCTTTTTGGTGAAAAAAAAAATATATATATATATTTCGTTTCGAGGAGATACGACGAGTAAATATGTTCTTTCGAGAGAGAATCGAAGGCAAACTTTATTATCTCCCTGACGTATCCGGTTTTATTCTTTGAGGCTAAAAAAAATTATGCAATGCACATTTTATGCAAACGTTCGAGGGGAAATGGAAGATAAACTTTTTGAAAGGAAGCAAGTATTAATTTGATGCTTTTGAAATTTTCACGTGACTGAAAATTTTTTTTGTGAAAATGATTGTTATCTTTTTTTAAGTTAATTAGTATTTTTAATTACAGCGTTAAAAACGCCTATCCTAAAAAAATTATAAAATAAATTTATAAAACTGAAAATATTTTTGAAAGACAAACTTTCAGTAAATTAAAACACTCGTTCGAGTCTATTAATTATTTGAGAAATAGAAAAAATACCGTTGTGTATAAAAATCTTACTAAAAAAATGTAAATTGCATCATATGAAAAATATTTAAAAATGCCGAGTATCAAAAAAATATTTGCCATCCAAATTTGGAATAAAAAATGTTAATCGGAGCCAAATGATGGAAATCGAACTGAAAAAAATTGGTCGAAGAACCAGGTGAGATGATTCATATAAAACTGCCTATTTTGGTTGATTTATATATTTTAAATAACTTAACAGCCTATGAATTACTATCGTACAGACAAGAGATACTATCGGGGTACAGAATTCTGTTTGAAGAATGTACTTTAGAAATTGATGGAATTCAAATCGTTTCTTATCGCTCACTTTTCACCCTTTTTATCACATTTGCGTTTAATCTTATAAAAAAAAGGAACTAAATTCAACAATTGGTGCAATTAATTTTTCTTTTTCACGTTTTTTTTTCTTCTCAATACTAGACGTTATCAAAATGGTAACTTTGTAGGATAAAGTTATCGTAAAAATATACCCTACATTAGCCAAAGACGGTTCCGGATTAAAAATGAACTATAAAAAAAAGAATTCGCGAAGTTTTACGAATTTCCAACTAATTGTCTAATGAGAGTTAATTTAACAGAATCCTTCCTTTATTTACATACAATTGTTACTTCATAACTGCGATTCGCGTTGTTTAAGGACAGCCTGTACGCATTTCGCCATTGTCGGCGATGCTCTTGATATTACGTCTGTCATGAAGAATTGATCCAACGATTTTTGCTTTACGTCGATTGGATCTGGTAAGAAGGATCCACTGGAATTCTGAAAAGTAATTACAAAATATATTAATTATTTTCGTTTATCCAAAAGTGTAACGTCAACTTCGATGACAAAAGACAAAATTTGAATTTGGTGCAAAATTTATCATTTTCTTTCAATTTGTATAAAAATTTTGCAAAAGGATAATTTTTTATATTTTTTTTAGAGGAAAAAGTAATTTTTTAGAAATTGAAAAAATAGGAGTTATTAGTAATTGTTTAACTTTACCTTCGCTAATTCGAGAGCTAATTGGAAGTAATTAGCCGGTTCCACGTCACCATATCTGACTAAATGCGGTGCAACTTCTTCCAATCTCGATCTTACTTCGTTCAGATTATCATAGGGTAAGCAGACCCCGGAGATCTACGAGAAATATCAAAGCATAAATTAAAACATTTGAATTTAAGAAAAATCCAAGCATAAAAATCATAATGTTACCAAAATTGATTATTAATCGATGGTATTTCATATTCGATGGTATTTCATAGAATTTTCATTTTTTAAAAGGATTGTTATTTAAAAGTCTTTTTCGCGGTAAAAAATAATACAAGATTTTTCTCCTCCTGTAACTGCGATTGCCTTGAATTAAAAATAAAGGGGGGAATTCTAAATTTCACCTCAGAAAGAGCTCGAATAATCTTCCAGTCGGGTCGCGCTAAACCTGGTGGCGTAATAGCAGCACCGGTTTGTTGGGATCGACCTTCGGTATTGACATAACTCGCAGTCTTTTCGGTATAAGCTGCACCAGCTAAAACAACGTCGGCTATTGAAGCCCCTTGGTCACCGTGACTTCCTGTAAAATAAAAAAAAAATCATTAAAAATTAATTAACACTGCTGTCCGCACGTCCGATCGGGATTCTTTCGTTTGGCGCCGGTATAAATCTTTATGTACGACCCCAACGTGGTGCCACCGGTGCTTGCCCGATAGTTTTCGCATGGCACCAACGTGGTGCCACCGGACGGCAGTGTTAATAAAATAGAAAAAAAAATTATAATGAAATCTTACCGATGTAAACGATAAATGTATTCGGAAAATCTTCCTTCTTCACACTATCATCAGCACCCAGAAGGAAGAGAACGGAAGGTTTCGATTGTTTTACTTCTTCTACCGTTGACCCATATCCCAGATCCAAAGCAGCTACTTGGGATGCATTCGTTTGCAAGATGTTCAATATTTTCCAATCTTGTGGAGGCTGTGAAAGAAAAATGTTAATTGTCACAAAGAATTAGAAAAAGAAAACCATAAAACCAAATATTTTGTAACTAATTGTAACGCAAATCGACAAAACTCACATTTACGGAGTCTCCCAGGGCCTTGGCTAGAGCTTGTGCTTCGGCTAAGATTTTCGCTCCATCTTCTCGTGTCAATTGCTCCGCTCCCAAGATGACAAGAGGTTTTTTCGCGTTTTTCAAAGTTGCGCAGAACGAATGAGAACCATTTTTCAATTCAGATATGACGTTAGCGGATTGTCCCAAATGCTGTCAATAAATATGTTACAATTACAGATATACATAAATTTTGCATTTTCTACTTTGAAAAAAAAAATATTCGCTGCTTCTAAAAACGCGACATCGCTTTATCTTAGACTTATAAACTTTTTCAAATAAATGCAGTTGCCTTAAATTGCGATTTCAATTTCAGACCTGTTAATTTCAATGGAAATATTTATTATCACGTTGGATTTAAGATAATAAATAAGATCCTAAAATTCACGATTCCAAAAATAAACCTCCTGCTCAATATTATTATATTCCAATGCGATACCTCGTATTCGTACGTCAAATCAACTTTTGGCCCGATTAAACCGATCATTTGTTCTCCGTGTAAATATCCCTTCCTCAATCGCGTGTTGACCAAAGGTGCCTCGTATCTTGGATTGGTTCCAATCAAAACCACGACATCGGCTTCTTCGACATTAGCAATGGTATTATTTAAGAGATAATTGCTGCGCAAATCAATGCCGGAGTTGTCTTTGGGGAAGGTTTGCTCCGTGGCCAGGGTTTCACCGCCGACTCTGTTTACCAAATCCTTCAGTGCAATTAAAGCTTCGGCATCCGCTAATTTTCCAGCAATTACGGCGCACTTGTTCGGCCCGACGTTGCCCAAAGCTGCACCCACTGTTTTTCGAGAAATAAAGCAAATTAATTATCGCCATTAATTTTGAACAAAAACAAGTTTTTTTGGAAAGTAATTACCAGCAACGAGAGCACCTTCCCATTCGACATTCTCGAGTTTCCCATTGATCTTCATCATGGGAGTGATCAATCTCTGGCGCTTCAAGCCATCGCAAGCAAATCGAGCTTTGTCGGATAGCCATTCTTCGTTGACTTCCTACACAGAAATTAATTAGATACTGTATTATTAATTTTTACTAAATTAGCTCATCCCTATATCAACATAATATATATATACACTTACGGATAAAAGTTAAAAAAATAGTTGTACAGGTGCCACATTCTTAACACAAAGCCGTCCGGTGGCACCACGTTGGTGCCATGCGAAAACTATCGGACAAGCACCGGTGGCACCACATCGGTGTCGTACATAAAGATTTATACCGGCGCCAAACGAAAGAATCCCGATCAGACGCGCGGACGGCAAAGTGTTAAGCATAAATAAATAAAATAATGTCGTAATAAGTAAAAAAAGAGAAGGTAAAACAAGAATATCGTACTAACTTCATTAACTCTTGGCAAAATTCGAAGAACTTCCCCGGTCCTACTGGAAATAACGATGTTGCAGCCGACAGCATCGAGAACATCGATACTATCGGTTCTACGAGTTTCCCACGGACGTGCCATAAAAGCATAGGGCTTGCTCGTAAGAGCACCGACTGGACACAGGTCGATGATGTTACCAGACAATTCCGAAAGGAACATCTTTTCGACGTACGTTCCGACCTACACGAAAATCGTAGAAACGGTAACTAAAGTGAAATTTTTAATTGACATAAAAAGGAACGAGAAAATAATGTGTCGCTCCAACAATTTTGAAGTAACTTTCAATTCTTTAATAAATTGATTGGAATCGTCCTTTTCTCAGTTTAATAATTTTTAATTAAAATTACCTGCATATCGTTGCCTCTACCGGTAGTTCCTAGATCATCGATACCGGCAACTTCGGAAGCGAATCTGATGCAGCGCGTGCAATGGATGCATCGGGTCATAATAGTTTTAACTAAAGGACCGATATCTTTATCCTCGACGGCTCTTTTTCCAGAAAAGTTAATATCGGTGAATCGACTTCTGTCGCTGCCAAAAGCCATACTTTGATCTTGCAAGTCGCATTCTCCACCTTGATCGCAAATGGGACAATCCAATGGGTGATTGACCAACAAAAATTCCATAACACCTTCGCGTGCTTTTTTCGTTAAGTCGGAGTTTGTTTTCACTCTCCATCCTTTCATTACCGGCATCGCGCATGCGGCAACGGGCTATTATAATTATGATTCGCATTAGTTTTCTCAAATATTATAGAATTATCCGTTATTCACAGTTTCGTTTGTTGTGAAATTTCAAATTACCTTAATTTGTTTCTCGATTTCCACCAAACACATCCTACAGTTTCCAGCAACGGCGAGACGTTCATGGTAGCAAAATCTTGGAATTTCAACCCCGACCTTAGCGGCTGCCTACATTTATTTTACAATTTAGTATTTTTGTTAACATAGTATTTAAGGGAATGTCGAACCTGCTAGAAAATTTCGTAAATTGCATGTAACTTAAATTTAAACAAAAATACATAATCTGATTATTTGTTAATAAATTAAAATGATTTTCAGGTATTTTTTCCAGTTAAAAAAAATGAATTGCAGAGAACAAAATTTTAAAAAAGCATATTTTTCAAATTTGTTGCATCTTCTAAAGATAATTTTTACAAAACGTAAGACAAATATAATTTTATAACGTAAAAGGCATAATTCTTCAATATTTCAAAAAAGTTTTATCGAAACAAAGACGAATTAAGTAAAACAATTTTTTCTCAACACCAAGAGACAATTTCAAATTTTTAATAAATAATTAAAAGTACAGACTACAAATTATTTTTTCGTTTATTTCCAAATAAACAAAAATATCACATCGAAAAGAAAAGTTATCCATTTAAATGTAGCCACCCTGTATAAGATTGCACATTATTGCACAGTGAAAATAGGGCTATAGTCAAACCGTGGTCTAATTATATCCCGAAGTTCGTACACGGTTAAGAAAATTCCTGGAATTCGCGTACCTGGAGGACCGTGGTTCCAGGTGGGACTTGCACGGGCTTGTCATCGATGAAAAGTTCGACGAGATCTGGAGCTGGAGCGGCCTGCTGCGGTTTAGCAGAAGTGGTGTGTAGGCCGACACTTCCGAGCCTACCACCGGACAAGCCAGTGGCTCGAACCAACGGTAGCCTCAACATCTTCTGCGACGTTTAAAAAACAAACATGATAATACAGATACCTAATACTGAGACCGTTGCGTTTATGTTTCCGTTATATAATAAATAACACCATTGGGATCAATGGAACTGGTATTTTTGACATAACCTAAGCGTTAGCCAGACGGATAAGGTTTGGGGTTTAGGAGCGACGGGAGAAAGAAGAGAAACGTTGCGAAATTATGACAGTGACATCTTCGAAATGAAGTACAAGGTCCAAAGGACGTGTCGATAAAATATGTGGGATTAATCTATTCTAAGTAAATCAGAATTATCAGAACCTTTTTCAATACTGTAGTCCCTGGCTAGATGTCGGGACTGCAAGAAGATGGCACTTTCTTGGGGAAGGTCTCGGAGTGTGACTTTCGAGATAGTAAACAAAGTCGGATTTCGCGACTCGAGATAACATCGATGATATTTTTTGCGTATCGGCATCTGTCAGATGCGATAGGCATAAAAAAATATTGACATTTTCAAGATGTTTTATGGTCCTGTATAAAAAAACATTAACAGCGGGATCGAAAATCCTTTTTAGCATTGTAAATCTTTTATGAAGAGGTTCTATCGAACATGGTTTCGAATATCCTTATACATTTATTTCTTTAGCGATCCCTCCCGTATCCTTATTGTTTTTTTCGAAACTTGAAAGTCTGTTTTAACGTAAAACTATATATCCATGGTCATCTGGTTTCCATCCGTAAGAAAAGTTTTACATGTACGAATTGGGCGATTACTCTTATATAATAGAATCTATGCTATTTTATGAAAAGAAGGGTAATTCTATATTATTTATCATATTATTATCCATCTGAACTCGAATATCACCCGCGAACCTGCTTGAAGCCCCATCTGTTATGTTATTGCGTCAACTAGGACATAACACGACTTGAGTGACAATTTTTTCAATACAAGTTATAGCTTTGCGCATAATTTTGAGATTTTTCAAATGATGAGGAATGATAAATGTAAATGCAATTTGTGATTGGGTCAATACGAACATTAAAAAAAAAGAACTTTTTTTGAAAGAGAGCAGATTTTTAAAGCCACGAAGTTTTAGTGATCCATAAGTACGACAGATGGCGCAGCGATCGGGAACTGCGCGTGAAAATTCTTCACGGTTCTCTATCGTGCGACTCGTAGATTTCGTGATCAACATCGAAGTCTGACAACTGTCAAATGCAAAATCCTGTCGCAAGATCGAGAATTTACAATAACAAACGGATCAAAAATGGCAGCGGAGATAAAGCCTGCACCTGGTGTTAATCACGATAAATTTAGTACTAGTCGCAAACCCATACTTTTGTCGAAACTCGAGGGATGCAACGACGACGTCAATGCCGCTGTTATTATACCGCCCGAAGAGGGTGTAATTAGTGTTTGTGATGACAGGTAACTTCCCTTGATCTTTGTCTATGCGTTTCGTGAAAAATCATTTCTTTTTCTTTCCGTTCCTGGTATTTTCCGATTCCCAGGTGTTTATCAATCATGTATGTTCGTTTTAAGATTCTGCGCCCTAAGTTCTCTCACATTTCATACATTCTTCAATCCACTTCGTACCTGATAAGGAAATTAAGCTGAAACGCAAATATTCTTGAAGCCCCTCGTTTTGAAAATCCTATAAAGTTGGACGTCAACGGAGTTAAGAGCTTTCCGGTAGAAAAGATCCAATTTAAGTTTGTGGAAGGATTTAAAAATGGGGAAAAATGAGTTTTCAAAAGAAAATTCTCATGAATATTTAAATTCACGAGAATAAAGTAAGAAAGTCCTCTATTGAATTCCTTCCCTGCAATTCTACAAAGATTGGAATTTAGGTGAATCGTAAACAAAGAAATTTCTTCGTATACGACTCAAAAGAATTAGAATTCTATTCGTTAAAAAATGTGTTGCGTCTATTTCCAGTAGAATGATTAAAAGGAGCTGTAACTTGTTATTCTTCTCATCATTTTAAATTTAATTAAATACTCATAGAAACTAAATACACAATTATACAATTTTAATTTGTTTTGTCACATATTATGTTTTTAAAATTCAATATAAATTTTTATTATTTCATACCTACAACTTCTAATTTATTCTTCAATTCTCTCGTGTTAATTATTATTTTCAAAATAAATAGCTCGTATATAAACTTATTAATAACTTCTTTATGATTTTCTATTCCCGTCCATATCTTTTTTTGGCGCTCTTATCGGATTCGTTTTATCTTCTTATCATTCTTTTCTTCCCCCTTTTCTAATATCCCCTTACTCGTGACCATGCCCTACATCACTGATGAGTCTCTCCATCTAGTTCAACCCGTCCGTGAAATTACATATCTCTCCCATTGAATCATCCGATAAATATTTTTCCCTTTCGATGGTTTAATTCTAGTAGTTGTACTTCGAGGAATTATTTGATATATATTCTCCTTCCTTTCAAGGGTTAATCTTAAAAATTACATTTTACAGAACTGTAAGAGTATGGTTGAAACGAGATTCGGGCCAATATTGGCCGAGCGTGTGCCAAGTTATGGATGTCGCGGCGACAGCCATGAACTATTGTATAGAAACCAGGCAGTTATTTGTCGGTTTAGAAAATGGAAATATAAATGTACGTACTTCATCGGAATGATTCTTTCAATATTCATAATTTAGAAGTGTCGTATATAAAACTTATACTTTGGAAGTTTTTTTTACTCAGATGAAAGCAGTTCATTGATTGGGTATATAATTAATGAAAGGAACTTTCGTCGGTAAAACGACTTTAATGTGTTATTGATCGGAAAATTGTTTAGCGATCCTAGGCTATAATCTTCAATTAACTTCTTCGAGAACTTTCGCAATCCATGATTTTCATGCAAATAGTCGTTGTCTAAAGATTGTCTAAAGTTTTGTTATATTTACTTATTCTATTTTTAACGACTGGATTCAATGTTGATTTTGGTCCGTTCTCATTCTAATTGAAGTCAATGCGAGGGTGAAGTTCAAATCAATTTTTGTTTGATATCGATGACAAAGATACTGAGATCGAACAACTCTACTATTGAAACTACCGGAACCAGCAAATTTAGAATTTTCGTTTTCTTTCAGGAATTCATATTAGAGCAAGATTTCAATCGAATGACTTCTATGAGGGAGTACCCTGCTCATCAAGGAAGAGTTACCGGTGTAATATTTGCGGCAAGCTGCGAATGGGTACTGAGTATTGCACGTGATAAATTTTTCCACGTACACTGTACAGAAACAGGGCGAAAGCTGGGGTCTTATCAAACGGATGCCTGGTTTACCGCTTTGCAGTATCCTTTAATTACGTTAAAAAAAATAAATTCTGTTGCGAATTTTCAGAAATTCCCAACAAAGAAATGCCAAAATTTAATTACTATTATCACGAAATCTGCGAATATTATTGTAAAAGGTTTTTGTAATCTAAACTTTTACAATCTGCATTAGTTTTTTTTTATATTTTGCTCGTAGAATACTCAAAAATTCATTCATTGGAATACCATTGTTATACACTGGAATATTTAAACCTTAACCGATCACAGAATCGACGAACAATCAAAACATGCTTTTGTCGGGGATTATTCCGGGCAAATAGCTATGTTAAAGTTAGACCCTAATGGAGTTACATTTATCACCACTCTCAAGGCACACAGTGGAAGTATTCACACGTTAGCTTGGGATTCTGAAAAACAGCTATTATTTTCTGGTAGTTATGATCAAAGTATAATTGTTTGGGACATTGGTGGACGTCAAGGTACAGCTTACGAATTACAAGGACACCAGTAAGTAGAAAATGATTACTCTTTTATTAACTAATATCAATATTAACCGATAAAAAAAATTATATTTAATATTAATGTTTCTAATAAATTCTAATATTTTATATCAATTTCAATCGAAATTCTACAATTTGCAATGTCTTAATTTTTCATAGCAACAAAGTCACTGCTCTTTGTTATGCGAGCAACGAACGAATTCTTCTTTCTGGTGGCGAAGATGGTGTCATAGTTTGTTGGGATATGGGTGCCGAACGTAAAGAAACTGCTGTTTGGGTTGAGTCTGATACGTGCCAGGTATTCTATATTTGAGTTTTTACATTTTGCACTAAATTGTCAATTATGTGAAATGAAAATGTATTTAAAAGAAGATTTCCAACAAAATTGAAACCAAAATTTGGTAGATGAACGTTTTCGTAAATTGAGAATTTCCAGAATGTGATCATCTCCCACGATTTAGTTGCCATTAATTTTTCGAGCTTAAAAACAATGATATTTCTGTTAACAGATTTGCAGAAGGCCTTTCTTCTGGAACATAAAAGCCATGATGGATCAGCGTCAATTAGGTTTAAGGCAACATCATTGCCGCAATTGCGGAAAAGCACTTTGCGCTCGTTGCTCGTCCCAACGTATACCAATTCCTCCTATGGGCTTTGAATTTGAAGTACGAGTTTGCCACGAGTGCCATACGCAGTTAAAAGCAGCCAAGTAAGTCGAACATTTTTTTTTCTACCTTTTAGAATTTTTTCAAGTAGCGATAGTTGCAATTCACCGAGCCGTTCCTGGAATATCTTAAATTGCAGAGATTTGAAACAAGTGTTGTAGAAATATTCGTATTCTTTTGTTTTTGAAATTGGTGTTAGATAATCAGCATACTTAAATAATCGACTAGTATCTCTTGTAAAAAGTCACAGCCTTGACTTTAGAATCATTGTAGTGTTATTCACGCGAACTTGCAATTGCTCTCAGCGAAATATCACAAAAATGCTAGATAACAGCGAGGGAAAGAGGAATGAGCGAAATTATACAATATTGTTACTAATTAAACTTAACTCGGTGATAAAATTGTTTTCCAAGTAGCAAAGTTTGCATTCTACGGCGAAAATTCTATTTCTATTAAATTTTATAATTTTTAAAAATAAATTTTGTATTATTAAATTATAAGTAATCCCATAAATTATTATTAATTTTTATATTATTCAATTTTGAAATTAAACTAATAATTAAAAATGATCTTAATTAATTAATTAATTAAAAAACTAGATATCAAAAAACCGAATAACCTTTCATTGCAAATTTAATATAAAATATAATTTTGTTATATTATTAAAGCTATTTAGTTTTAAAGCTATTATGATAAGATTAGAATATTTTTTCTAGTGAGAAGATACATTTTGATGAAAAAATTCGATAAACTTTTTTTTTGTAGCGAAAAATCTTTAGCATCATTTCACGATGCGAAGCACAGCATCGTGGGCATGGACCTGGATGCGCCTCGTCGGCGACTGTTAACGATCGGTCAGGATCGTATCATCAAAATATGGGATATCACGGCTCTCTTGCAATAAACAACAGAGGCCAAATGAGACAAACGACTAAAGCTTTGTATTATAAACTTTTGGTAATACAAGTTGCAACTTTGAAGAACTACTTAAAATTAGTTGTCGGCCAATCTTAGATGGTATCGTTAAAATTTGGGAAAAGAGGACAGCAATATTTTTTGGGATTGGCCGATGACAAATTTCGGGATTATACGTTATCTCTTTCAGGACGAAAAATTATCATGGTTTGAGGGACTACGTTTGTAGATTGACGGATGGCAAAAGTGCAAAAAGATTGACTTTACTTCTATAATCTACTTTCATACTACTTTGAAACCGATAAAAAGTCGTTCTATGATATTGTATAGAAAGTAAATATTACAACGGATAACTATTTTTATGAACGAAACGTTCATTATATCTCATCGTGGTCCATATGCTTGCTTCGTGTAACAGAAAAGAATATTAAATCCATTAACGCAAGAAAAAGATAGACAGAAAAATGTATTGTAAAAAAAAAATATCGAATTTAGTAAAAACTGTAATTTTTCAGAAAAATTTATAACAGGAAGATTAGAATTTCACTGAAATAACTAACGAGTTTAAAGATATTTGCATGTACAACATCTTTGGTAGATTCTCAAAAGGTGATTTAACCGTGTTGGAAATTTTGTCACATTAAATTTTGAAAATTGTTCACGAAAGAAAAATAAATTCATACGAAATTTTTGCATATAACTTTAAAAGCCCAGAAAAATTTTAAAAGTACACCCATATCTTTAAGCTCATAAGTATTTCAGTGTTTCGATAAAGAAGTGTTTCTTTCAGTTGTTCGGTTACGAAATATTTCCTTAATTTAACAAAGTGTCGGCTCTATAATGTAGAATACAGATGTCATTTTTTTTTTCAGTAGCAATTTTCCCGAAATAAATAAATCATTTTGGAAATTAAGAAAATATTTCGCTTAATTAGTGGTTGGTAGAAGTAAATTATTTTCAGAAGCAATTATTACGACAAATTTTGTTTTCATAGAAATTACTAAGTTACTGAAATTGTATTTTTTATTAAATTAATTTCTTGCATTTCATATTTTTGTGATTTACTCTATAGTTAATGTGAAGTTCGAGTAGGGTGAATTTCCATTAAATAATTTCCATGATAAAAGATACCGGATTTCAGTGACTTTCCAGTTTCTCAAAGAAACTTTTTCAACTGTATTTTTCTCAGCAAAACCCATTTTGTTAAAATTGTACTTTTGCATTTTTCAGCAAAATCAAGGGAATCTTGAAAAGTGCTGACGCTGATTTCAAAAAAATTGGTTTCTGTCGATGAAAAATTCAGTTGAAATTCTGTTTCCCGAATTTTCTCTCATTCCTTGTAAAAAGCCTAAATTTGATTTTTCAATACATAACAATGAAAGAAACATTTGTTTTTTCTACTTTATGAAACTGTTCGATTGTTAGTTGGTAAAATGTTCTCCATCCTTCGAAATTCGTCTCTTTACGACTGACATAAAAGACAAAGGGGATTTGCAGTATATTAATATTATCGTCAAAAGCTGTATCTTTGATAAAAAGAAAAAAAGAATTAAAAAAAACGAAATGAATGTCTCGCAAAAAAAAATATCGCAACTCGTATTTGTATTCTAGTTATCTACTAAAAGTAATAAAATTGAAAATTGACAAAATCATTTCTCTCAAACTGCCAATTCTTACTCAATGGGTGGACTTGCGTTTTTCGCTGTTTTATCAAAAATAAATTCGAATTATTCGCATAAAAATTGGCAAACGTTCAAAGAAACACCTCAATTTCCAATTTTACAGCAAAGAAAATACCAACAAGTGTCTAAAATGTGTCTTCGGTGTTGTATATAGGTATATATGAATATTCGTCTCATGGTTATTTTCAATCCAAAACTCAAAGACTTCTTTTCGGTCGAGTTAATATCAGAGAAAAATTCTAAACGTAGATATCCCATAAGATCCCATAAGTACAATCTGTATTCCCGTGTAACCGATTTTCTTTTCATCTCTGAAACGAAATATATATTTTCGAACGGTGCGACTATATCGTCAAACTTAAAAAACGAACTAATGAACCGTTTAAAAATTAAATTAAAAAAAAAAGAGAATTACTGCAAACTTCCAAGCTTTTACGAATATATGAGCAAAGTGTTCGCCGTGTAAAGAAAGAAGAATAAAATATATAGATTTTTTTTTTATATTAAGAAGAAAGACAAACGAAATAAAATACTACGCTGCCATAAAACTATTGCGCGAGGTAAAAGTAATTACAGCGTATAACTATTTTTTGTGGAATCAAATGGAACAACATTATTCTATACGTGTATAAGAGAAAAGATGAAGAAAAAAGAAAGGGTGTTATGTCTGTTTACGGCATTCCTTATTTTATCAAAGAGATATTAAGAATATGTTGAAATTTGTTGGATTGGTTGTAAGATTTTTGTAATTACAAAGTTCGTATCGTGGCAGAGGTGGTGCCATTTTTCGTTGGTTGGCAAATTTCCTTGCTTTTGTAATAATTCGTTACCATGACGGCTAGCTGTATTCAAAGTTCCAAAAGCAGAATTCATATACGCAAGAATTAGAAACTGCAAATATTAGATTACCATGTATCAAGAAATATTAGATTTCCGTTGAAATTAGAAGGAAACGATACAATAAGTTCGCTATGTAGAAGATAAGCATTGGTTTGTTCTTTGTTCCTGAAATTTGAATTGCAATTTAGAAAATAATCGCAAAATAATAAGAGATTTTTGTAGACGTTTCCATGAAAATAATTTGGAGTGAAATTGGCTTTAAATGCATTGAATTAAACCGGGTAAATTTTAGAGTTGAAATTTTACAGTTTTCTTGCAATTCCAGAAAACCAAAAATACTAAAATTTCGTTTTATCGTATCAAAATCAATCAATTTTTACAATTTAGTGGTATTTTCAGTCGTTTCGAATGCGAAAATAATTCCTTTTTGTTTTAAACCAAATTTAGGTTTAAATTTATAGCATTTTTATTTCCGAACTAGAAAAGTCTCGGAATAAAAAACACGGAGATAATGATATTTTACTTCAACGGCAATAAACTATAATTTAATGAATCTTAATATTTCGTTAGAACTAATAATTAATGAAGACTTTTCACTGTTTACCACAAATCAGACTGCAGTAATATAGTGTTGCAAAAACTGTTGTCGAACCAGAACATGTTGCAAAAATTGTTGTTATTTCCCAATGAAGTTATTTTTTTAGAATTAGAATTATTCAACTTGTCAGTTTAAATATTCTGTCCAACAAAAAAAATACTTCTACCAAAAATATTGAAAAATTTTGATTATTCTTGAATAAGTTGCAGAATTGAAATGGTCTAATTCACAGATTTGAATATTTTGTCGTAAAAACTATTTTTACAAAAAAAGAACCTGCAAAATTGTTAACTTTATGAAATTAAATTCAGAATCGAAATTTCTTACTTTGCAACTTGAATGTTCCTTCGCAAGAATATTTGAACCAATAGAAAAATAAATAAAATGAAATTCGATAAATTCCATAAATGTAGAAAAAAATACAAGGGACTAAAGATAATGCGTTGATAATTCAAGTATACAATATGTACTGTAAAAGGAAGAAGCCCTAATCGCTTATTATATTTGTTACAATCTTTGTTTTTTTTGTATTTGCTTGAAAACATTATATAAGTATATAATTACAAAACGAGGGTGATTCGACATTCATGAGAAAGGAATGATTGAAACATGTAATTCAACGAATAAAAAATCATGTAATGTGTAAATAATAAAGAAAACTGAATATTTCAAACTCGCTGGTAAATTATTTTCATACTTTTTTTTATTATATTTTTTCAATCCTTTAAGGTGTGATTTTTTAAGGCCCTAAAGGAGGACAAAAATTACATGTACAAAATATTTTTTGTCTCAATTGCAATGAGAATATATTAATTCCATGACTTGGATCTCATTTATTGTGCTTTGCAGTTATAGCTTGCACTTTCGACTGCTCCAGTTTCACTCATCCACACGAGCAAGACCTATTGAACTACTCAAACTCGAGTCATTGTACAGATTTCAAACATTCCCTCATTTTACTGATTATCAAGTTTTCGCGGTACTTCAAGTTTATAACAAAGGCAATATTTACAAAGTACAGGAATGATTGTAAACAAAAAAGTTTTCTGAATTTGTCTTTCACCAATGATTGGTTTCGAGTGTTCCAATATTAGTAATACCAATTCTTGTAATCTCAGGATCTCACATAATATTTATTGTAAACGTCAAAACATTTGTTTACAAAACTATGTGTTTACCTAAATCGACGGCTTTATAAATAGACCTCATTTTCCCTATAAATATTTTCACTTTCAAATCGGTGGTCGATAACAGCTTGGATTATTTCCATGTTCGCATAACTTTCCACGATCGAGTGTCAAAGAAATTTGCAAAAGTACATCAAGCTAATAAAAATTTCTTTCAATTTGTCCAGAAACAGGATTTCCCTGAAATTCTATATTTTTGAACAAGGAATCTCATGATTTTCAATCTCGCAGCATTTTACGTCTTTTTTGTTCAAAATAATATTTTGATGATTTTTGTATCGAAGAAAATACCTTCTCGATTAATCTTACAAACAGGATGAAGACAAAATAAAAATCTCTATAAGGTTGTTTGACAATTACATAAGACCAGTGGTTTTTTTCTTTGACGTCACCTAAGAACGAGACGTAAACAATTCCAAAAAATTTGGGATGTAAAAATAAGCATATTTCGACATTCAGATACTCAAAATCTTATCGACTTATTAATGATTAATGACATTACAATTTAGCACCGTTAGAGACATTAACAAAATGTTGCTACTAAATTACATTCGTTCTTGAAAGAAGCACATGTTGGTAATTGAATTATTATAGAAATTGTAAACATGATATCTACATCCAAGATACAAGCTTATGTAATTCAGCTATGATGTAACTATTGTAGGAAAATATGTATTTACTAATAACTAAAATTTAATCAACGTGGTTGTAAACTCCTGGTCCGGGAAAAATAGAATTATTAATTAACAATACCGTTTCTCCTAATCAAGGATCAATGGCTTTCTAAATATTTTCTCAACAATATAACAGTATAACTAGAATGTAATGAATATAACTATTAATTCGGTAACACCTTAATACTATTATTAATTAATACTATTATTAATACCATTATTATTAAAATAAACTATTGGTCCAAAAGTCGAGCTATCGATGCTTCGTAGTATTTCTCTTAATCGATCGCTCTTGGCTCGACAGATTTTTTCCTGATCGGTACAAGGAAAATATTGTCGATCCTACCCCAAATTAAATTATAAACAAAAGCACTATCATTATTGGCAACAAATCTACTTGCCCAATATAACAGATGCTACTGCTTCTAATTAATTACCATTGACCCAATATAAGCTTCTCTCCTCCGACAGTCTGGTATTCTGCTTTTTCGTCATGGGATGGGACAGATTTTATAAATTGTGCTATTAGTTCCTTTCTGACCAACAATTATGTCCGTTATCGCAAAGTAAGTCTTGCGTATAGGGGGCAAATGAGATAGGCCATGACAGAAATAAAGAAATGAAAGAAGAAAAAAGAAGGTACTTTGTCTGCAATACTGAAAGATACCACGGTACCAAGGAAAAACGAGCGATCGAGTAATAATATTATATACATAGTAATGAAGACCGTGCATAATCTCTGAGAAGAGCAGCGAGGACACAGCAGCTCGCATTTCCTTATCGTTCAACATGACGCATGAAATGATCCCCCACGTTCATGTCCCCTATTGGCATCGAAGAGCACGTAATCCATAAATGTCGTTTTCGTTTTCCCCGCAGATACATTCTACAGATTCCATGGAATCAGTAGCTCTTGTGACACAGGCTGCGACTCTACGACTCTAGACGAAACCCTAGCGCTTCGACGAATAGCAAATTTTGCTCGAATAAGCGGTCGAACGGGAATAAAAGTGTTCGCTTTCATTGTTGGAACGCTAGTTCTGGCAAAAGTGGTCTAAATAAATAGGGGTATTTATTTAGTATCTAGCAAAGTCAGAAACCTTACCTTAGGACAATCCGTGTAACCGAAAGTGTTTCGAAGAGGCAATTTCTTGATAAAGAAAAAACAATTAAAAGTATAAATTGATGACACGGTCGTGGCGATCCTCTGATATTTACATCAGACTCCACGGGTGTAAGGAGTGCAAGGAGGAGAAGGACCTCGATTGTTATTTAGCTCCGATTCAGGAGCGAAGGAAGTCCTGCAAGAGATTGTGTCAGGTCGTTCGTCAAAACCGCAGGAAGCTGACCCGAAAGGAGTTTCATCGAATCGTATTCCAGCATTGCCCCGGTTCGTATATTATCCATTGAATTCCAGGAGAATCTGAAAATATAAAAATATAGCTTAAGAAAGGAATTAGAAAAATTTAGAAAAATAACCTTAATAGAAAAATTGTGTTGAATTAACTCGAATAAAACAGTTTTTTAATATTTCACTCGAAACAACCATGCGAATTTTTCAAACATTGAAATAATATAATTTTCTAAGTACCAAGTATAATAATTTGCATTAAAATTAAAATCCTAAGCAACATTTGTTTCTAAACACATTCATTAATTGAATGTAATTCGTACTTTTACAACATGTCACAAAATATATGTAAACAAAGTATTGCTACTTCAACTCGTTAGCTACCATGCAATTGTTCGCATCCGCATAGAATATTACAATTATGCTTTAATTAACAAATATATTTCTATCCGAGTCGGTAGCGAACTTTGGCTTCGAGTTACGAAATGTATGCCATTTTTTTTAACAAGAGTGTTAACGGATTATGTCGAAATTCTATTTTGAAAAGTTCTTATCACCATTAACATTGCATTCTTCTATACTAATTTGTTCCTGGATAACAATGCAGATTGTACTGCAATGGCAGCTATACCGCAGGGGGCATTCGCGGCGTGCAAAGTCCGCCAGGTTCATGAACTTGGCGATTGTTCGCTATCGAGAACAGAAAAAGGACAAAATGCTAACGAGTCGGGATCTTCGAGTGGATTCAACGGAACCCAGTTTCCAGAAGGTATATATATTCTTTTTATTTAAAAAGGTCCTTGGGATCTGATGTCGCATTAACTTTAAAATCTCCTTGGATAGATGCATATGTATTTTTTGATCACCAAGTGCATTAGCAGTGTCGATAGCGATGTTTTAAAAGTACATATGCATATTTTTGTTCGCCAGGTTGGGATTTGATGCCGTTGCAATATAACAGCAAACTGATGAACAGCATTTGGGGTTTGTACAATCGTTACTCCGTGCACAATTTCAAAAAGAATACAGATCCAAACGAAGAGAACCCTTTGTGGGCGGCCTTTCAGGGAAAACTGTTCCTGGAGAAAGGCCGAAAAATTTCACCGGATGCTCCAAAAACTGCGTTTTTGGGCTCCGGTGCCACTCATTAATTACACTTTTTACCAGACGAGTGTAATTAAATACAAAAAATATATATTCTGGGAGCAAAAATGTGATGTACTTCTGTAATAACAAAATTTGTAAAATAAAGCGTATAAGAAAAATATTTATTTAAGTAAATTTCTTTATGGTCTGGATTATTTTATATAATTTGCACAATCGATATCGATAACCACAGGAGCAGGAGAAAAATATATATATTTTTTACGAATCTCAAAAATTCTAGGTATGTAGAAAATAATTGAAATCCCTAGAAGTATTGGAGTTATGAAATAATTTTAAAAATTTGACAACTACAAAATTTCCTAAATACTAATAGTTTTTATGGAAATCTATTAATTAACATTCATTATTTCGTACGTTTTTCAAGTTTCTGTTTTACATAAAATAAAATTATTTTCTAAAAATCTGAATTGAAATAATTTTTTCCGGCTAAGTTTGAAAATATGTAGTCGATTAATCCAGAAGCAATTGCGCATGCGCGAGTTCACGCGTGTTATCAACGCCAATCCGCGAAAATATACATGCTTCCAAGTTCGTTTTTTTGATCACATGCTGCGATGAGACTATTTTTGATCCGATACATGTACAAAACGGAGAAACTTGACTCGATGCCAATTATGAAATAAAAAAATAACGGTTTCTTTTATTACTCCGTAATTCGAATTATGTGGTCGACATTGAAATTAAATTAGTGGCAGCTACCGGAGACCCGACGTCTTTTCGCTCGTTGTGAAAGTCTTTGTAAAAATAAGTACCTAAATTTCCGACTCATGACTGGGAAAAAGAGTTAAAGTTTCATGTACGGTCGTCAGGATGAAATCTAAACATCCCTTGGAACTCACACTCGCCATTCTCAAGCCACACGTCGTTAAATCTCCGTTCGCGCTTCAGGTAAAAATACATTTCATAACCTCGTCATGAAAAAGGAAAAACAGCCGGTTGGACTTTTAACGAAAAACTGCGCCATCTGTCGGGGTGTCGATGAATTAAAGTTTGAAACCGCTCCTTTTTCAAAAGAGTCCCTCCAATTTTAACATTCGAGCCTTTTTATATTGTAATTTTTATTATTAAAATATTTATAATTCTCGCAGTAAATTATAATAAAAAATTAAGGATTTTCTGGGATTGATTTTTAGGAATGGATTAAATCCGAGCGATTTTCAGATTTCCTATAATTCAATGAAATGACGATGATGTTAATTATTATAATAATGGAAACCGAAGAACGAAGCCAAAAACCGTAGCTTCATTTTCGGTTTTCGTAGTTACTCGATGAAATTTTTGCATGATTCTTTCAGAAAATACGCGATGTCATAATAGACAACGATTTCAAAGTAGTGAGATCACGCAGAACGATTATGACGACCCAAGAAGCGGAAACATTTTATGCCGAGCATAAAGGCAAATTTTTTTATAACCGTTTACTCACTTTCATGTGTAGCGGTCCTTCGGATATACACATTTTAGCTGCACCAGAAGCCATTGTCCGTTGGAGGCAGTTAATGGGTCCTACCAAAGTTTATGAAGCTCAGTTTTCGGCGCCACATTCTATACGTGGTAAATTTGGGCTTTCCGATACCAGAAATGCCACACACGGATCTGGTAGATTTATATGCTTCGCCGTTTTCCGATTCCTTAAAGGATTTTATCATTTTTTGGCACTTCGAAACTGCAAAAATTATTGCTTTTAATTGTGCGATTGAAAAGAGTAACAAAAATATAACATTTTATAACTTTGACCATAAAATTAGCAATTTCTCGAAGTGCAAAAAAATGTAATCCTCAGTTTTTAAAAAAGTGAAATTCAAATTGCTTGAATACAAATGAAATATCGTTGCAGACTCTCCAGAATCTGTTAGAAGAGAAATAGCAATATTTTTTAAGGATTTTGACATAAAAAATTGGTTTGACAACGAAGAAAATTATTATAGTATGGGACAAGTGCAATTAGATCCTGTAGAATTTATTCATATAATCAAGAAAAACGAACCTTATATGAAATCTCCATAAATGACGACAATCAAACAATCGGAAAGTTGATAGAAGTAAGTAAAGAAAAAACTAGACATTAAAGTTTAAAATTAAAAATATAAATAGAATTAATTATAAAATATAAATAGAATTCAAATTTAAGAACAATTTGTTTTAGGTGTTGGAGAATCAAAAAGATAGGAATTCATTTCGACTTCTCGACATTTTACAAAACAGTAAAATGCATTATCTTTAAGTAATCTGTTCGTAATGTAATAAATCGCTGGTCGAGTCTATTTATTATTATATTTACAACATTAACACAACAAATTTCAACAAAAATATACGTTAGTGCCAACGATCGATGAAAGTTGTATCATGCATTTATTTTTACATAAACTTTTGGTCTAGAAAATACCTTGATACCCTCTTCGAGCTTTGTTAATTGTTTTTCAATCTCCAATTTTCGCCTTTGGGCTCGCAGGGTGTCTGTTTTTATAGGCATTTTGTTTAATTCGTTGATATACTCTTGGTAAGCTGCAAAATTTTATTTTAGTTCATGAAAATATCCTTTTATCGGAGAAAATTTCGGAGAAAAATTCATCCTTCCGATGACGATGAAATTTGGAAAGTTTTTGTAACAATAACGAAACCAAAAAAAGGTTTTGGAAAATAGAGTATAATAAAAATTGCATTTGTTAATCGCTTTCTAAAAATATTTTTTCCAAAAGTAACTTACTTTTCTTCAACATTCGAAGAGTTTCTTTCCGTTCTTCGTCAGGTAAAGGAACATGACCTTCGGGGCAATCTTTTAGAGCCAAAGCTGCTTTTGCTTCTTCTTCTTGTTTTTTTAAAGCTTCTTTCCTCTCTAAAATGTACCTGTTTGAAGAAATAAGTAAAGTTTTTGTATAAATATTAGAACTGAGAAATTCTCAATTTTGGAGATTAGAGGTGAGGACGGCAAAGTGTTAATATTTGGAACAAAAAAAAATAAAGAACTAAGATAGATTTCGAGTTCAATATTTTTCGCTCGTTACATCGAACAAAGTTAGCCTTGCATGCATACTTAGGAACTTGACCCTTTCGCCTCTGAGTTTCATTTTTCGTTGATTGTTGACTTTGACGCTGCGCTAAGTTTCCCTCGTTTAAACGCGTCGCTATTTTTTTGGCTAACGTGGAGTTTCGTGGTTGCGCATCTCCTCTGTCGCAAGGCTGAGAATTAGGTAAAGGAGAAATCACCTTCTCGTCCTTCGAATAATCAGATTTTTCTTTCCTCGCGTTTTCCCTCTCGACTTTGTCGTTTCTTTCTCGAGACGTCGAAGTTGGATACCTAAATACCGAGTGACAAAAGTTAGAAGAAATAAACAAACGAGACAATAAAAAAAAACAAATAGAATTCATAAATGTACTCACCTAATTACACCTTCCGCATAAATAGTTTCAATATCGTCAGAGTCTAAAGTCTGAATACCACGGCTTTCATTAGATATTTGTAAACTTAAGTCCAAATTTTTATCTTTCTCCCTGTTTTCCTTTTGTCTATTTTTTTCTAAATTATCGATATCGGTTTTATGCGGATTATGCTTCTTATGAGAACGCTCCCCTTTTCTTCTAGTTTCTTCGCTTTTACTAGCAAGATTATTTGGCTCCGAAGTTTTCTGAGGTACGGAAGTTGATTTTTGGTTGCCACTCTTTGGTTTGTCCAAATTAGAAAATACTCTGGATCCTACTTTTTGATACTTGTCTTCTATCTTTCGTTTCTGCTTTTCTAAATCCTCTAATTCTTTATTCGAGTGAAAAAAATGTTCCATTCTTTTTAGATTCTTTACATTTTCCCTTATAAAATTCTTTTTAGGCGGAGGTTCTACGAGTCAGACATTATACCAACCATTAGGTCAATGTTCAAAGGCTAATAATTAATAACTAATTAATATTATATATATATTATTTTGTCAAGGTGTAATGATCGTTAATATTTATGTACATTATAATTATTGTAAAAGATATAGTAAAAATAAGTTATTAATAATTATATGTTTATATATTGGTTTATTTGGATTAATAATAAGGGTTTTATTTTTATTATAATATAAAAAAAATATATATATATTTTTTTAATATAATAACATGAATCTTCCAATTGTACTTACTAGGGTCAGGGAAAACTCCCTTAAGTGTAGTCATTTTCCTGGGGAACTTTTGTCGCTGAATTTTGAATGAATCTGTCAGAAAACGGAAGGTCAAGAATATTTTAGAAAACTGGTAAGCGAATCGGTGTTAATATCACCAAGGTTCATTCTCCTATCGTTCAACCGACGAGACACGTTCTCATTTGTCTCCCAAGGTTTAGCTACGTATCGAGTCGCAATGTAACATTGACGTTAGAAATACCTCGATTCATTCCTATCAAATATTTACGGAAAAATGACCGAACCGTGTGTAAGTACGTAACGATGTCACATAAATTGACGGTTAGAGGCAAAGGTAATGACAATTTCATCGATAAAACGGGTTGGAATTCATGCTAGAGGTAATTCGTTAAGCCAAGTGTCGTGGAGGTTAATATTACCGATGAAAACTGAAATACTTGAATTAATTTTGGCAGAATCTACAGTCCCATGATGTTCGATTTCCTCTCGTTACCAAACAAACAATTTTTGTTTACTGGCGCACCACCGGCACTCAGTCGCTCACTGATTTCTATCGGTATTCCAACGCGCATGCGCGAAGGTTTGGAATTCGAAATCCCGCGGTTATTCGTATCCCCTCGGCGTGGAAGTTTGACATTTGTCAAAAAAAATAACAGAAAAAAAATTTATCTTTTTTTATAGATCTGTTTTTCGAATTCGAATATGTATTATTTTGTAATTCTTAAGCGCAGCATTAAAGCAAATCCAAAAGCTTTATTTACAAATATTCTTCTGACTGGAAAAATGTATTAATTTCTTTTCTTTATTGGGAAGCTTTAAAATATTTTTTGGTAGATTTTTTATCAATATGCTGCAAGAATATTGTTGTTCATTTTTTTCAAAGATACTTCAATGTTCAGCGATCGCTTTTTTTACATGAAAATTCGAATGTCGATTTTTAAAAGGTGATTATACTTTTTGCCAATAAATTTTGAATAATTAATAATTGGTACTTTAATCTGCATATTAAAATTCTGTTAATAATAATGTTAATTTGGTTGCTTTTGAAATACTTTATATAAATGTTTAGAAAAGTTAAGAAATTAAATGTTAAGTTTATAAAATGTTTTTTAGCAGTTTGGTGCATTAAATAAAAAAGAAATACCGCATTACATTTTGTACACTTACAAAAAATTGTAAAACGGGTATATTAAAAATATAAATAATATGAAGAATTCTTACATAAAAATAGTATTGAAAGAATTCAAATTTTTCTTTTACATATATAATGGTATACTACTTTTTTTGTTTCACTTTTATTTATATTTTCATTACAAAAGAAGCATTAACACCCGAGATATTGTTTTTGTTTTTTTTGTTCTGCCACTTTTATCCTTGCCGCATGATGATTAAAGCACGTAACACATTTATCGTATGTTCGTACTTTTGCTAAAAAGATATAATACATACAACCGTTTATAGAGTATGTGTGTTTTTGTGGTGCATACAGTGGTGTACTTTTATTCATTTTTTTAATTTCTTCACGTTAATTACTAAAGACTAGAGTACCCGAGAGAGTTTTTTTTGTTAAGACGGAAAAAATACATTGACATAGGATTTATTTGTTCGTTTTGAAGGTAATGGGAGCAAGTAGGGGAGGTAAACGTTTGAGTGATTATAATAACATTGATAATAAATATACAATTAATTACTCGCTTTTGATCCGCGATGATATGCTCGTTACCCGTGTACTGATTTATCAATATTTCAGTTTTTCGTCTTTTGTTTCCTACTATTTAATTACTCAACGCGTCGTACGATGTCTTCCCTATCTTTTTATTTTTCTTACTTCAAATACGTACGTACAATTTCGTTTTATTAGTTTGCGCTTTCATTGATGAATCAAGAACAAAATGACTAATTTGTATTTTTGGATTTCCTCAAATTGTCTTGAAATGAATAACAAGGAATTTCGCGGACCATCTATTATACTATTATTGATTATTGTTCTTCCTCTTCAGGAGTTGTATGAAAAAGTGCGGAAAAAATTGGTACAATTTGCTTTTGAAATCCGTGCGGATGAAAATTGGAACAAGTTTAAAAAACAGTTGAGCATTTTTTTTTTGCAAACGCCGGTTTGCCGAATTAACATGTCGGAGGTAACGCGGCTTCTCAAAAAATGGATTATTAAATATTTCTACTTATGAGAGAGGAGTTTGGATCGACCTTCGGTAACAAAAAATACCCCAATTTGTAGAAAATCCCTAATTTTTAGAAGATTCCCAGAAATTGGAGTTTTGGAATGTTACAAAAATGTGGCAGGATTCGTGGAAGCTTCGCCGTGTTCCCTTTCACTTTGTCGGATATTCGCTCGGATTTCAAAAACGGATTTTCCAAGTTCCAGTTGTACAAAATTTGCCAGTTTCGAGTATGTAGTTTCTGCATTCTCTATGTTTATAGCCTTACGGAGTAAATACAACACCTTTAAACATCCATAAACCGCGAGTGTCTAAAGCAACACCCGCGAAATAGAAAAAATAAATAAATCGGATAGATTTTGAGCTTCTTAAAACTTCCTACCAACTCAAACTCCGTCCAAATCTATTTCTCTACCGTAACAATAACTAACCGCTAATAACAATTTTCATGGCACTTGCGATTCATTTCAAAACAATTCCCTAGACATTAAAAATCAAAGAAAAATCGCACTATCCTAATTATTCTACCTATTTATTCGTCGTTTAATAATCGTCATCACCATTATCATTTGTAATTTGTTAATTACTTTATATCACTAAATTGATCATTGTAAATTGATTAACTTGTTATCATCGATAAACTAATCATTGCGATTATGTATTTTCTTATTATTGGTTTCTCTGTTTCTTCATTTGAGCTACGGCAGCGGTGCGTTTTTGAAAACTGAAAGCTTTGAAAAAATGGCACACATTAATTAACAAGTATATCACTCCCTTTCTCACACTTCTAGATTTTTCAATTAGCTAGGGTAATTTTATCTTCCGTCGTTAATCTCGCGTCTCGTTTCATCAGACTCCGTTTGCTTCTCTTCTCCCTCACGATTTCTCTCGATTCTTGTTTACCTTTGCTTCATACGTGTACAATATTGAAATATATGCACGAAATTATACGCTTCTTTTACAGTCACGGTTTCTACCTGCGTGTGTATCACGTAATCGGATCCATACGTGTCCAGGTGACCGATGACTCTACGCTAATACAGATAATTGGTGTTCTTCCTTGTGTAATCAACAGTATTCGTATCCGTTGACGGTTAATAAAACGTTTTTCACTTGTAAGTTTCAATCTATCTACACAAGCTATACGATTGGACGTTCACATGTATACCTACATAACTCTTTGTTTCTGTCAATTTCAAGCAAGGCTTTGTTTATAAGGAAAAACGATAAACTTCATCTACGACATTTTCTTGATAACTGGACTTTTCTACGACGCGATTTTTCGTTGATGGAAAATTTGTTTGTTTAAATAAGTTAAATTGTACATCGAGTACGTACATTCATATTGGAGCGATTTACTACTTTTTATTTCTTATATTTTATTTATCATCTTCCTCCTTTCTTTCTTCTTACGCTTCTACTTTGAGCCAAGCTAAAGAAGACTTCAATCGGATTATCAATCGTTACCTTAATTTTCAATTTTTCATTCTTTTTACACACCGTTTTTTTCGTCTTCGAAGACGTCAATTTCTTTCCTAATATACGTTGTTGCCGATTTTTCTCTTTCCCTCTTTCCAACTTCTTTCTCGTTTTGTGTTCGGCGAATAGTTAAATGTATTCTTTGAATTTCAGCGTTTTCTTCCTTTGTTTCTTTGATTTTTTTGTTGCTGTTGATGTTTCTGGTCCCCCCCACCAGCAAAGTGGATTTTTCGAATTTCTTTAAATTTAACGTCTAATCATTTAAACACAAAATGATCTGATATTGTTTTCGTTTTCTTAATTTTGTGCCTGCTGCGTTTTCTTGCCGCCTCTTGGTTTTATACTTTCTGAAATTTGCCACATTGCTTCTTCGCATAAGAAATCACTGAAGTTGTTGAAGAATGCTAAGATACGTTCGTGTTTCTTGAAAGAATACGTTCTGTAAGGAGATAATTTTGAATATTAAAAAAAAAGCCATTTAAATTAGGTTCATTAATTATTTACAGAGAAATTCGATCTTTCTACTCACCCTTTCTTAAACCTCTTCATATTTTCAACAATATTAAACTGTTGCCATCGTTTCGAAAAGTTGATCGTCCCATCTGGCAATAAATCGCTGTTTCCTATGTGCACGAAAGTCAGATCTTGTAGGACTAAGCCGCTGTAAAAAAAATAGAAATATGTCAAATAAAAAATAAATTAAAAATGTAAGTGAAAAAAGCAAGATCGAGTGAAAATTCGTGATACGAATTTTGATACGTTGCGTTTAAAAAAGTATTACTATTAATTGAAATACTTACATGTAGGGTATACAAGGTGGTTGTGTTTCAGCAAGTGCTTGCCTGTAAGCACGAAAACTACTTGAGCTATCTATCAAAGCGCAATACTCCTTAAGACCTTCGGTTATATGTTTCTGCCATTCAAGCCGTCTAATAGGAGCGCTATCCAGCGCGGAAAGTAACGCGAGATAGCTATTAAAATTATTCATTTTTCTTAAATGTTTCATTATTTTAATGAATTTAACGACATATCTTTCCCGATCTCTCGCTTCATTTTCAAGGCGATGTTCCAATATTCTGGACCTTGCCCAATACGACATTTTATTGAAATGTTCGGTGAATCTCGTTAAATTTGGACTTCGCTCTTCATTTTGCTCTTGTGCCCAAATCAAAACTTCCGGGATTTCTATTTTCATGAATAAATCGGCGTCCAACAATGTCATTTGCTCGGCAATTTGTTCGCTCTTGAAATCCAGCAAGGATGATTGTTTAGTCGACACACTTAGGGACGATAAAATTGGCTGAATTTGTCCAAGTTGTAGTTGCTGTTTGGTCGCGTGTTTCTCTAGAATTTTCACACGCAATGCTTTTGCCATTGTTAAATCTCCGCTGCATACCAACTGTTGCACAAATTCCATAAGCGTTTGAAGCAGAGGATCGTCGAGATCGGACATTCTGTAATTGAAAAAAGAAAGTATACAGCGAGACTCGGGTAAATTCTTCGATGGGTTTTTTTTTCTAGAGAAATGTCAGACTTACGTTAAATCACTTACGACACGAACTAAAAGTGAAAAAGCTTCGCGAGCTGCCCGTTGTTTAATGAGATCAGGGGAACAGGAAAATCTTTGATGTCGTCTATGCAATTTACGTATGAGTTCTAATGGTGACATAAACGTCCTGTAGGTCGTTAGGAAAGCTTCCTGGTACAGGAAATCTAAATGAAAAAAATTACATATGTTGTGTTAGGAAGGAAACCCCGACTTCAATCCTTTTACGCTTAATGGCATTTTTTTTCTCTCGAATGGACGGGGTTCGGTAAACTTTCTTTCACGTTTCCGGAAATTTCATTAGAACTATAACGAAATTATAACATTAGAAGAAGGAAATTCTTCGTTACGATATTTCCGAGTGTTACCCTCGAATTCTCTCACGTCGAAGGGTATAAAAGTCTTGGGAATTTAATTATAAGTTCTTGACGTGCTGTTTGGACGTCCAACAAACACCCAAAATGGTGCAAAAAATAGGCAACCCTTGTCTTTAAAAAAATATTACCAAGAGTTTCATCAGAAAAATTAAACTAAACATTTTTGCAAATTTTATAGCAATTGTTCACAATTTTAGTGACAAAAATATTATTTACTGGTAATTATGAGCCATGGCACGTCTAAAAATCTATTGTTTCATTATCGTGCAATTTTTCTCCTCAGATCGTACAGGTACGATTCATACAAAATTATTAAAGTGGAGACAGAACGAACACGGACGATCTGAAGGAAAGTGACAAACACTCCAAACGTTTAACGTCTTCCGACTGACCTGATTCTTTTTCGTCTGAAGCAGCATGGAAATCAAAAGAGGCAGACAATTCTATTTAAACGTTATAAAATTTGTTGCAAGATACACCTTACAGGCGAATAATTATTTTTCCGATCCTTACCGTGCTTATTAGCTTTTGTGGCATGAATAAGTAGTGCATCGGGATGGCCACCGCGAATATCAGGTCCTTCCTCTTCTGGTTTCTTCAAAACCAGATATTTGCCAATATCCAACTCGTCTAATATACTACTGCCAATTTGGTCGTCGTCATCTTCGATATCGATATCTTTGTTTTCATCTTCAATTCCGTCTTCCAATACCACCGTATCATGAATTTCATTGTTGCTACTACTTCGATTGTTATTATCATCGGAACTGATATTTTCATCCTGAGAGACTATTGGTAATGTGCTACTTCTGCAGTTTCTCGATGGCGATGGTGATAAGGAAGCACTTGTTACATTCTGTAAATATAATTAAAATTGTTTCCATGATTTCGACTCTTCTTCCTTTTTTAAATTTTAAATTTCAAACATTAATTATCCTCCCGCTGACGCATTTCTCAATTTAATTAAAATAATTCGTCTAATTACAATTTTTAATCGGAATTCACTGAATGTTATGAATTTCTCTGGCTTTATTTTAAATGCACGTAGTTTTCGTTACTTTGCCGGAGCTTTTAACGATTGTTAGCATTACAAATATACATCATTGATGCAAATTTCATGCAAAAAGGAAAAACTCCCGATGCTTTCGAGCAACTACATTAAAACTGCTTAATTGAATAGGAAAAGGGACGTTCCTGTAGAAAATTGTCTGTAACCGGGAGAGACTTATTTAAATGAAATAACCATGAATACCTTACCTCTTTTTCAACAGTTGGTGGCACGATACAAGGATCAGCCGATAGTCGCGATGCTGGTTCCTCGGTGTATTTAATTGGAGTTGATGCGTCGAGCGGATCAGTTGTATTTGTGACGTTGAAAATGCTCTTAGGTGTATTTGGTAATCCTGTATGGCAACTCAGGTTGCGATATTTCTTCGGTGGCAATGCTGGTGGTAGACTAGAATTATTACTATCCACTATCTCCTTAAATGCTGGTACTCGGGTTATAACAATGCTGAAAGAAAATTTATTTATCTAATTAATTTTGTAATAAGAAATATTCATAAATAAGAATAAATAATAATTGGAAACTGGTACAAATTCGAAAATAACTTGGCAAGGAAATGAAGGAAAATTATTATCAATTGAATTATTATTGATTCAATATCTTTCTCTAAAATTTTCTGCAGAAATAGTTTCCAATATGATTTTGTAATTGACTTCTTTTATTAATAGAAACTATTTCTGTTTTATGTAAAAATAATTGGAAAAACGAAGAACTCAAAGTAAAAAAAAAATGAAATTCTGATTCAACAAAACACTTATTATTAGAAAATATTTGAACGTACATTCCTGAAACTTGAAATTGAGGATTCTCAGTATACGATTAACTCGAGGATTTCTGAATTAATTGAGCGACTTACCCTTGTGAACTTTCGTGTAAACTTGTCATGGTATGTGCCATGAAGGAGCAAGAATGTGTCGAAGTAAGTGCCATTTCATGTTGTTGCCATTCAGCTTGCATGGAGTTATAAGCAGCAACCGAATGTCTTGTTCCCAGACCAGAAATGAAATCGTTGTTACTATGCGAACAATTTCCAAACATCTCCATGTACGCCATGACTGTAATTATGAAAATAATCTTATCCTCTTATTCAAACATATATGACTATTTCCTCAAACATATAGAACCTTATCCTAGCTTTCAATAGAAACTGTTTAACAGACACATTAGCAAACGCATAGATAATACAATGATCCCAAAATTTTATCTTCCACAAAATTTGTATCTCGAATCGGCACTTTGGGAACATTTGGATAAATCAATAAACAAATGAATAAGTAACGGATGATATCGATGAGACAAACCGATCAGTAAATGAGTGAGTAACGGATACTATTAACGCTATGCCGTCCGGTGGCACCACGTTGGTGCAATTCGAAAACTATCGGGCAAGCGCCGGTGGCACCACGTTGGTGTCCCACATAGATTTATACCGGCGCCAAACGAAAGAATCCCGAGATCAGACGGCAAAGTGTTAACAAATAAACATATTGAAATTGATAGATCGATTAAAAACTTACTGGAATCCGCATGAAATTTTCTAAACAACATATCTTCTTTAGAAAATTCTGTCAAACCGTGTAATGTCTAAGTGAAATGTTTCCATACTGAACTTTGTTACGGATTGTATGAAGATACGTGTAGGAAAAAGGTCAAGTTAATTACAACGTTATAGGCTACTCCCACACGTGAGCAAGCATTTAGGATCTTTTAAACCAGTGTTGATGCTTTTTTCATTTTCCCAAGGATTGAAATAATTGAAAAAAAAAGAGAACGGAGAAGAAAGAAGAAAAATTGAAATTTATGACTAAGTGTATGGAGTCAAGTCTGAGTCATGTACATCTAATGTTACATACATATTTTTTTGTTTTTCATCGTCTTGGCATGAATCATGAATCAAGTAAATACATAAAACAGCCCATAGAAAAAGCATGAAGTAATTGGAGCGAAACCTTACTTTTTGTTGATCAACATTTTTATGAGTGCGTAAACAATTCTTAGCAGGAATTTCAACAGTTTCTCGTTTCAACGAGAACACCGATTTCGATGTCTACCGAATGTTCACAATTTATTTTATAACTGCCTAAGGAGAAATAATTCCAAAAAGGTGTTAATTTTGCATTTCTCGAAATTCGAGGATTCAGATTTTAGTTTTTTTTTCAGTACTTTCATAGTTTTACACTTTTTTCAGTATTTTTATGGATAAATCGCCTGTTTTTTAGGATTTGCGAATTTTTGTTTGGAAATTAGAAATTTCTAAAAAATTATTTTGTGATTTCATTTTGAGGAAACCTATTTTGGAAGGTTTCAAACCTATTTAGTTCTTTAGCGGAGGAACAATATTTATTACCTTTATTATTTTTCTCTACAAAACACTAATTAAATAGTGTAATTCTAATGTGTGAATTAAAATAGTATTTTTTGACATTAGTAGACATGATACCAAGTGCTATCGAAATTAATGCGTAAATAAGTAAGCGTATGAAGATTTTGAATGGTAAGAAAACAAGGAACTGACTCATATACTATATTAATCGTTAAAAGAACTTCAAACAAGGAAAGTTGATTATCCGATTAATATCCAGGGTGGAAGAAGTTATCTGAAATGCGATTCTAAGTTGTTCGATGGAAAAAAAAATAGTTTGAATAAGTTGTAACATTTAATCATATAATTAAGCAAAGTAATATTTTAAAACACTAAAAGAAAAAAAAATTCTTCTTCTACCGAGAAATTATTTTCAAACTGAAAGTGATTGAGTTCCCAAAAAATAATGGAAACTGAAATTTAAAAAGAATGTCTCTCCCTTTTTTCTTTCTTTAAAAGTCTTCATACCTTACGATTAACATTAAATGAATACATTCATGCCAACTTGCATCACTAACGAATTATTATGAAAAGCGTAGATCGAGAAAAACAGAAAAATCAGAAATTTATCAAATCGTTTATTTTTGAAGATCGTTTCTCTTCAAGTATAAAGGATTTCATAAAGTGATAACGTAACATAAGAATGAAGAAAGCGAATTAAATACTAATGAACGTCACGTCGAGATCCCAAGTAACGAAATCAATGTACCAAAAATCGAAACAATCACTTGTTCTTTTAGCCGATACTTGCATTGAAAAAAAAAAATTTGTACACAAATTTTCAAATTGAAATTTCGCATTTTTGTACATAGATTTTTCCATATCCGTACTGCTGATTTCAAAAAATTCCTTATGGAATAAGAAAACCAAACGATTTGTTAAGTTTCCCACAGATGCTACGAATTTATTTGAAAAATTTTACCAGTACAAAGAAAATACTGGTTTTTTTTTCTTCAGTGCAGTATTACTTGGGATTGAAAACAAAAAGTAAATAATGCTTCATGATTAATTTGTACAAATGGCTTTCTTTTTCGCGAGGACAGTGTTCATCCCGACTTACCGGAATATGCCACCGATTGGAACACTGGAGGATACAAAACAATTATATGTCAGTTACTACAGGGGGAATAGTAAGTTTTTCAAGAAAAAATATACACGTTGCAGAAAAATACTGGAAAAATATTGTATATACTGAAAAGGCGCATGAACTTTGTACACATGTATTGAATGTTTCAAGGTTCATTTTACCGCTTCTGATAAAAGTGTTAATGAAAGTATTCCTTTGAGTTTTTTTCTCGGATAAAAATACCCAGGAGGGTAAAAAAAATGATATTCTGCAGCGACTTTATCAATGGATAAACAGTTAAGTTGTTCAATTAATCTCTTTTCTTCTTCATTGTAGGTCCAAATTCTTCTCTTACTTTCAAATGGATCAATGACAGAAATTTTATGTTTAAATATTTGAAGATGAGCAGTATTAATTAGTGACAATTTCGCTTCCATATCAATGCCCTTTTTTTACACAAGTTTGATATTAGAATTTTTGTGTTTTTAGATCAACAACGAAAGTCATCAAAATTTCAACACGAATTAATAAAAATTGTTCGTGAAAATGCAAATTCATCCAGAAATCAGCTTTTTCCTAAAACTGATTTTCACATTTTATCACTAGGTAAAAATTTTATCGCCGATTTAGAATGTTTTTGTACCTCATGTTTATCAAAACTAGTTTCCATCACTTTCAGTTAGTGTTAAAAAATGCTTTCAAGCAGAAGCTCAATATATTCCCGATTTAAAATTGGGAAATCTCGAGCGAATAAAAATTTGCAAAAGAATATTAAATAAATATATTACAAACGCGTTATTAATTTCAGATTTTCTGAAGAATAATTTTCCATCGATATCCGAATTATTTTCTACCGCGATCCTAACATTAAATTCATCCTTTTAATATAAATAAAAATTTTTCTACTCACTATGACGTTTTTTAAGCGGCAAAGGCGGTGGTTTGTTGGCATCAGGGTGATTTTCTCCACCTTCGCTGCCACTTATAAGATTTCCCGTAGAATCATCTTGATTTTCTGGAACGTTATCGTACTGCGAAGGTTGTCGCTCTTTTCTTCTTTTGGACCTTTTCTCGGGAAGCGCAGGCGGTGTTGTTCCATTTCTTGATATCGAGTCCTTTACGGAAAAGAATCTAAGCGACTGCGTTTTACTGGATAAACAGTCGGGAAAGAGAAAACTTACGTCGGTAAGTCTTTCCAATGACGATGTGTCGTTTGTCGCATTACTGCTAATGGTTTTAGTTGAACTGCTAACTGTCGAAGTACTGCTACGTTGTGTTGTTAATATTGTTGTACCATTCCCACTGCTGCTTTCCGTCAATAGCTTTTGTGATGATGAAAATGTTTGTTGCTGCGTGCTAAACAATTGTGAATTATAACTGATGCTACTTTGTTGTGATGATCTTTTCGAGGCTGTACTGGAAGCGGTATAACTTTGAGATGAACTTCGCTGTGAATGCAGTGATACGAATCCAGATTCTTGGGTTTGGGTCGAGAATCGTTCTTGTTTGCCGTCGATCCCTATATACAAATTTATTTTTGTTAAATACCACATTTATGCAAAAGAGAACAAAAAAAATTTCGAAAGATATGCTTTTTAAACTACATTTTGGAAATAGAATTTCGATTTTTGCACATTTATAAGAAAGCCTGCTTCAGGTTTTCATTATAATTGTGTTTTTTAAAAAAATGCGAAAATTGTTTAAGCCGCATAAAATGTTTCATTATATATTTTTTTGACCTTCTTATCAAATCTCACCGGTGAATAAATGCTTTATCGTTCCATTTCGGACAAGTTACATTTTACATTAGGTACAATTTAATTAAATTTTCAGGCAAAAGCAAGGGGGAGTTGTGAAGTGTTTCGTAATGGTGTCCAAGGACAGCTTCTGGCCAATGCTACGTAACAATAAATCAATTTTCAGCATAGAAACATGGACTGATAATTTTAGCTTTACAACATCATCCAAAAATCCAGTCTTATGAAAAATATTTTTTATTCCTCAAAATACGTTATTTCTCAGATTTTTAAAATTTAATTAGCATTAATTTTACAGGAATTATAAAACTTTTTGAGTTCCCATTCATAAAAAATTATAGTTTGAAAATTGCGTTTGGAATTATCACCGAAAATTAAAATGATAAATTGAAGAAATGTTAACTATTAAAAATTGGATGATGTTTTTAAATTTATAGTATCACCTAATTTTCAGTTTCACGAAAATTTAAGCAAATGATGGTAAAAATCATTGGATACTCTCTTATCACTGGATAGAAAATTAAAAAAAAAAAGTTTTTAGTGGACTGAGCTTATTCTTTTAATTCGAAAAGATAATAGATAAAATTGTAATAGCGTGTTATGCAAAGCTTGGCGGTGGAGGTGATACGACTCATGGAAAACTGTTATGAAGTGTTATCACACGGGAGAAACGACCTACATCTTGTGTAACAAGCATTAGGTAATACTTCACTTCAAATTATTTCGAGAACTCTATCATTTTATAATCTTACATAAAAATCCGGTCACTGTTTAACAAAATTTTCTGTCGCTCGTGGTTGGTCTTTTTTAAAAATTTTAGATCAGAACCATTAATTCCGGGTTTTCCGCGTACTTCGGAATGAAGGTTTGCGTGAAAACGCGGAAATTTCATTAAAACTAATAAAACGTAAAACCTAATTGGGCAGTAAAAAAAGAAAAAGTAATTCAGCAAAATAAATATTATAAATCAGCAGCGACGATAAAAAAAGCGCGCAGCTACACACTTTTTTTTAATAAAATGCTCCGCAGTAAAAGATTTTACCGGAAGTGTAATAAACCTGAAGTTTTCCTAGAAAAATATTGGAATAGTTTTTATGCGCCGCCTCGTATCGCGAAGTTTTATAAGAGCACAGAAATTTTTATAATACATTTTTCTTCCCATCCGCACGAGCTGCCGGCTTTCCAACTCCAATGTTACAAATAGATTTGAGGAAATTGCAATAGCGAAACACGGCAATCCGAGAAGATGGTGATTCGTTTAGTGCAACTCTGAGTTTAATTACGTACCACTTGAAAGTTGAACACCTGACGTCAAATCTTGCGGAGTTTGTCGCCCGAGTAACATTGTACTTGGTATACTTGTAGCACTTGCGTCAGTAGCATCCCAACAAGCACAACTTGTCGTTCCGTTGAGTTGCATTCCTGCATAAAAAAGTATTGCAATTATTATTTCAAATAATTCTTCATCTAAATTCGATTAAGCTTCTCGCATGAGCGGCTCGCAAAAGGTGCGATTCAACAAATATCCAATTTCTTAGCTCCTTCTTTTTTATCATATTTGCTCCTTCGTATAATTTACATTTCAAATAAATTGGAAAAATATAATATAGTGATTCCTATTAAAAAATGCATCCCGGTCAATGGAAAAAGTGTTGCACTTTTGCATACTGCATATATCTTTTTTTTATATTTTACGTCATATAAGAAATCTTCCGCGTTCAAAGTTTCTGGTATAAATATCCTGTATAAGAGTACACCGAACGAAAATATCCTGTATCAGAATCATGTCGAGAGGGAAAAGGTCTGTGATAAAAATATCTTGCGTTAAAAGTAATTTATTACCACAGGAAGAAATTTTCATTCTTTCCTTCCGACTTACTCAAAGTTCAGGAAAATTTCAGTAAAATCTTAACAGCGATATCTACTTATTTATTTACTATCTTCGTCCACAGTAACTGTATTGTACCAGAATTTAAACTGATTTATTAAATTAATATCGAAAACTACTATTTAAGATTACTACTAGATATATTTTAAAATCCTTATTCGAGTATGAAAAAAAAAATAATCACGAAAAAATCGTGTATCATTGAATGAAACCTTACACCGAAAAAAATAAGGACACTAATTATTTAAATTCTAGTAGACTTAATCATGAAACTATTTGGAATAATAATAAATGTAGTTAAAATTACTAGAAATATCTGATTGATGCCTTATTCAACTACAGCAATAATTAGAATTACTATAATTTTTTTCCGTGTGACAATTTAAAAAATTTCCAATTCATTCTTTATAAAGTAATTGTAAATATTTATAATTTTTTAAATATTTTATCTCTACATTTATGACCGGTTACAACTGGTTATGAAAATAATTCATATTAACCACAAGGTACCTTGCATGGTTGCCATAAGACTAAGATCCATACTGTCATTCAGGGATTCATCATTTGGGCCCATAATTGCGCGTATTTCGTCTTCGTCCCTCGAATGATTTAAAGCCGAATCCAAGCTGCCAGCAGATGCGCTTAAAAGGGAAGACGAATCTTCTGGAGATCGACTTCTTAATGAAACCCTATCTAAACTGGAAGAAGCAAGAAGACCATCATTTTCTTCAAAAAGCTGCCTTGCGCGTGTTCTTCTTTTTGGTGGTAAGGGCGGTGGTGTTCCCGACGAACTTTTCTTCTCTTCGTCCTCCTCCAGAGAATACGCGCTTTTACCCCTGCTTGCTCTATACATTTGCAACAACCAAAAACATAAATTACATTAAAAAGGTTTTTTTTTTAAGGTAACCCAATTTTAAATATACGCTTTCAATTACAGGTGTACTAATTTTGCCGAAAAAATTGAACCAAAGTATGAAAAATTTTTCTAAAAATGTTTCCAAGACTCCTGGAAGTCCCGGATATCATTTGTACGTGAAATTTGTCATTTGGAAATTCTAGAATCTGAGTAACTCTAAGAATATTCAAAATTCCGTCATCCTTAAAGGCACTGCCTCCCTGTACTAAGAATTTCAGATTTTATCATCGTTACAAGAACCTTCTAAGCCTCGTATCCTCCTGAAAGAGAAATTGAGGGTCTTGGCGGCTCCCAAAAGGATTGAAAAAAAAAAGAAAATTCTATAGGAGGCTTTGCATAATCTTCGGAGCGATCAAACTTCAATTTTCGAAAGTCATTAAAGCAAAGAGATGGTTTCTATCTACCAATCAAGCAATCTATAAGATTCCAATTACCTGCTATCGGGAAGGGGTGGTTTGGGAGGTGGCGGACTAGAATCTCTCAATATTGACTCGGAACTGTGCGAACTACGAACAAGGCTCGTGCCACCACTATTAGCAGTTTCTTCCAATATCTGCCGTTCTCGCGGTGTCAGTGGAATGTCAGGCAAGGAGTTTCTATGAGGTGCTGCTAACTCCGATCCGTATCCGGAAGTTCTGTAATTTCATTAGTCTCTTTTTTCTCATTTTTACATCCTACTACATTCACTCTGGCTCACGTCCCTTTCCTTCTAATATCTAGAAACGTTGGCTATTTCCGTTTCCCTCTTAGATTGAAACGACTTTTCCCTGTATGCAAGTGATTTCATTCAACCGTTGCCGTGAATTGGTCAATTTTTTGGAAACGCGACCATAGGGAGAAGATAAAGGTCTCAGTTGTTGAATCATTACAAAGATTTCGCTTAAAAAGTTATTTTTATTCCTGCAACGCGTTATTGTTTTAGAAAATGTGTTGCAACTGCACAGTCAGCGAACTCATTTGGGAAAACAGGAATTCCATATCTGTTAATAACGTAACGCAATGATGTAACTGAGAAGTTTATCTGGCTGAGTGAACTGATTTACATGATATCTGTGGTTCGCTTTTTTTTTAAGAACGCTCTTTGGTCCAAATGTAGGTTTTGAAATTATACAAGGGAAAAAAATTATTCAACAATAATTGTAATTATAATTTCAAATTTAAGTTTAAATTTATTTTAATTTATTTTTAATTTATATTTCATTTCTATTTTATTTAAGTTTAATTACAAATTTGAATTGCATTAAATTAAAATTATCAATTATAATTACAACACGCTGAGAAAAAACGGAAACATCAAAATAATGAAAATTCCTTTGAAAAAAAAAATGATAAACATGCGCCCATGATCTAAATTTATAAAACAACTTAGGAAAGTCAATAATTACCGGCAATTTCAGGGTGAACATTAGCGTTTATTATTTCATATTTTACTTTCATTAAAAAAAATTGTATATTTTAAAAACCTACTTGTAACTTTTACAATTTTTGCAGGAAATTCGATTATTTTTCGTCAGGAGCGTATTTTTATTATTTTTTAAGCGCATGTTTCCCCATTTATAGAATTTAGAAACAAAAAGGTTTGGTAGGACCAATTATGTTAATTAATAATAACAGAGTTAATGATAAAATTAATTAATGATAACCACAGTTAATAATAACACACAAAATTTTCTATAATATTAATAAATATCTCTTCGTGAAAATATTCCTGTCAAATAATGGTTTCTTTTCCACCAAGAATATGCAGTCGGATCAAAGGGCAGTCGCTGAAGAAGAAAATAATATCGGATGAAAGCAAATTATTGCTCACTATCTCTTCTCGAATTTACATTTTATCGTCTCGTTACCGAGACATTTTATACCAACGGGAAATTGTGAATTATAGAATCTTCGTCTGCAATAACGACATCCATTTCTAAGGCACCAGAGTATGTACTTGGAATCTCTAGTTTCTCAGAGATGAAACTACTTCTAAAAAAAATCTAACTTCGCATTTCTATTTTTCTCTAGATTTTCCAACTAAGGCTATTTTGTGTAACGAGCGTTAGTTCATCCACGGTAATTTGTTTCAATGGCTAATTACAAAAGGGAGCTTTTCGCATGAGAAGAATATAAGCTGCTATTACAATAGTGCTCTTTGTGTAAAGCTCAAACGTAGTAAGCCACTCTAATGAGAAGAAGTAGAGTTCTTCATACAATTTCTTGTTGAGAGATAATAAAAGTAGTATTTTTTTACCTGTTGCTGGGTGTTACAACAGTGGAAGCCACAACAGTTGACGAACCAGATACGCTCTTTTGTCTGTTCGACATTTTCTCTTGCGCCAGGGATACCAGATTTTTTACAGCTTCCTCCACGAGTCCGATTACATGGGTAACATTTTCCGTATCTAAAGCCGACGAACGATCCCCATGTAATAGCACATCATCGCATAATTTCAATAATTGCGCTAATGCTTGATAAACTTGATTCGTCGCTGAAGCCAACGTAGAACTGAGGAAAATGCAAAATTTTTCATTAGCCTGGATTCCACGTAATTGGCTTTATTTATTTATTGTACAAACAAATTCTAATTTTTTTTTGCATGGGATCCCTGGAGAGGTTTGATATTCCATCGCATAAAGCAACAAAATTTGTTAATTTAGCAATCGTAGGATTAACATATTTTATCATGTTCCACTTGTTCGAGTAAAGTACTCCGAATAACACCGAATAACAATTTTTCAAATGAAAAATTGTTATTCGATCGAACTGGAATGATATTCCATCGAATAAAGCCAAAAAATTAGTTAATTCAGCAATGGTGAGATTAATATAATTTATCATATCCCAACTGTTCGAGTAAAATACACTTTTCATTTAAAAAATTGTTATTCGGTCAAACTCGAGTGTCGAGTATCGAAGCGGAGGAGATTGAATCGAGAAAATTAATGGTTCCCTTGCGAAGCAAAATATACTTTAGTATTTTTAAATTCAAATTGCTTGGAATAATTAAAACGAAATTAGATCTAATTAAAATCTGTTCTTTTTGCAGAGTAACTGAAATCGAGTAGCAAAGCTCTTTATTTGAATATCAATTTTTAGAGTCAAATCCAATTTTTTTTTACTGGAACAGTATATGACAAAAAAGAAAAACTATTTTTTATTTCTTGATAAATAACAGTAACAATAACAACAGCAATAATGATTATAATATTGAATATAAATTTTTATAGACAAAAAGTTTTTAACTGGAACAAGTAACCGGTAAAATACAACAAAATAGAAAAACTAATTTTTTTTTTCTTGACAAGTAACAGTAACAATAACAGCAGTAATAATGATGATAATAATAATAATAATAAGGGTTTTGAAATAGGTGAACTCTAAAACAAATAACAATGCGAGAGAAGAAATGAAGGTACAGTTTGGAACGTTTCTCTAAAGACTTGAGTAGGACGCGAATGAAACATTTTTCTTTTTCATTCATTGTGTCGATAAGACAAAGAATTTTAGAAAATGTGCCGAGTAAACGTTTCCGTTCGAGAGAGGACTTTTATAGGGGAAAATCTCCATTTTTATTTTTCGAAATTAATTTTTATACAAGTTTATTCGGTTGACCATTTCCTTTGAAACTTGCAGACATTTTGAAGTGAATTTAAATGAGGCACAGCTCCATTGAGAAAATTGCGAAAATTGTTGACAAAAGGCTCATTAAAAACTGTACGACCGCTAGAAATACAAGAAATATTGTTTCGTCAATGGACAAGAGCGGCAAAGAGGAACAACGCGATTTTCTCATTGAAATTCGTCCCTACTAATATAAAATGTAACCGTTCTCACACTTGACAATCAAAAGCTAAACAAAACAAACTCTTTCGAACTAGACTTCCGATAGCAGCACGTTTTGTAAAACAAACAATCAAAGTTTCCGATAAACTCGTTTCCGGAATTCTTCAGTACAATTACATAAAACACAGAATCGAACTTTGTCTGAAAGAGAACTGAACTGTTTGCAGGAGTTACTTTCAAAACCACAACATTAACAGGAGGGTTTTTCTTTTAAGTAAAAATCTGAGTTGGCAAAACATTATTTTTAGGTGTAGTTTGACGCGAAAAATCGATTCCAAAGGTCCATTTTCATGAAATCCTAACGGAAGGTCGAAAAAATCACATTTTTTTAGCAAAAAATATATTTCCCGCTAGAATTCCAGAATTTTTACAATGAAAATGGATTCCTCGCGAAAAAATACATCGGATAAGGGTCACCCGAAAATCCCCAAAAATCGATTTCAGAAGTCGATTTTTTCGACCGAAAGTTGACCGATCTCCGTCCCGGCAAATGGGGTAAAAATTAAAGTTTTAAAAATAAAGTCGACGAGACCATTTCTAGGGGTAATTTGACGCGTAGAATCGATTCCAAAGGTCCATTTTCAAAAAATCCTAGCGGAAGGACGTAAAAACCGTGTTTTTTGAGGAAAAATGGTATTTCCCGCTGGAAATCTCAAATTTTGTCAATGAAAGTGGATTCCTCGTGAAAAAATACATCGGATAAGGGTCACCCGAAAATCCCCAAAAATCGATTTCAGAAGTCGATTTTTTCGGCCGAAAATTGACCAATCATTTGATGTCCTACAACTATAAAATTTATCAAACAATTTTCAAAAACAAAAAAACCAAATATTGTTTGTTTCTATACTTGATATAAAAATCTCTTCCTATAAAAAATAGTTTGGACTCAACCCTTCTGTATCGTTGAGGGTGAAAAACTTGGTAAAATTCAAAACCAAAATTCTCCAGTACTTTAGAACGTCCCAAATGTTATCTTCGCAATAAAAACAAAAACAAAAAAAAACAAGCATCCATCTACTCTGCTTTCGGGATTTACCAGCATTGCAGGGAGATTGCCAAGAGATTAATAACACTGCAAACATACCTGTTCTCATAGAGAAGATAAGACTTGAGTACAGTGTGTATCGTGGTGATGGTATCAAGCACGATGGTACCATTTCCAGGCAACATTTCAAGTTTCTTTTTCGACACTACATCGCGAAAATGCAGAAGAGCAAGTTGCACTTGCCGCACGTGAATATGCAAATCGCGCAGAGGATTCTTGTCGAGGGTGGAATCGGCGTAGTTTGTCGAACCGGTGGTAGTCGTACCCTTGTCGCGCAACGCATGGGGCGACGACGGCGATGGGGTACCACCGGACATGGAGACCGCCGGCGTCGTACCGGCACCACTTCCCGGTGAACGCATTTGTGAGAGTTTTTCCAAAAAGTCTTCTTTGAAGGAACGCGCTCGTCGAGCTAATTTCCCGCCGCGTGCTTTGCCACCGGATCTTTCCTCCACTTCTGGAACAAAAAAATTCGTGCATGGAATTACCCAACTACACACGGATTGTCTTTTCTCATTTGAAAGAGCGAAGTTCAACTTTCAATGTTTGTTTGCCCGGGATTGTTCAAAGGGCGAGAAGTGAATTCTCTGAAATCTGGATCAAAGCGACCCGTGATGATGAAAGCCAAGTATGCAGATGATCGCTTTTGTAGCGTTTGCGTTCATGAATGCTGAAAGCCTCGGTTATTAGGAATTTATTTTTAGGAAGGGTTGAAAAATTGCAATTTTTCGACTTTTCAAAGCAGTCATATTTTTGACGTTCAATTTCGGAGTTCTCCCTTTTTGTTGGAAATATGAAAATGAATATGGAGCGGATTTTCTGGCAGTTTCTATTGAAATGAAATGACGAAAGTTTTAATTTCAGGGTATTTCGACCTGAATAGTATAAATTTTGACATTTTGGTCTAAAAAAAAAAGGATATGTATTTCAAAATTTCAAATTTTATAGGATAGCAAATTTATATTTTATACGCTTGAGTAAATTTAATAAAAAAGAAGAGAACAAAAATTCGATGGTGCAATATTTCACAGGGAAATTTTTCAACTTTTCAAAAAAGAAGTCATATTTTTGAGATTCAATTTAGGAGCTCTCATTTTGATGAAAATACGAAAATTAAATTGGGGTTGATTTTTCGGCAATTTCAATTGAAATGACAAAAATTTTGAATTCTAGGGTATTTCTACAAATTTAGACATTTTGGTCTAAAAAAAGGAAATTATATTTAAAAAAAGGTATTTAATCTATTATATTTAAAAAAATTAATATAATTAAAAAAGGGTATTCAGTGTATTTGAAAACAAAATTAAATATAGTTACAAGGAAATGTGTGTAAAAAAAAGGAAGTATCAGAAACATTAATTTTAATAAAAAAAAAAATGAATTTCAACATTTTGAGACAAAACCACACAAGATTTTTGTTTCCTGCTTGCAAATTTTCCTCTACCGTCATAAAAATAACTCTAATCTTTTCCCATTCATGTGGGGAAAAAATAAAGACTAAAAATAACAAATTGTGTAGCACTGTGCAACGACTTGCGTGATTAAAAATGGAAATCGATGGAATCCATTGGTCTCCATTGAATTCAACGGAAGCCGATAACAATTCAGTGTAATTCAGGGAAATTTGTATTAGACCGAGTAGGAGGAATTTGATAGCTCGTTGAACTCCGATAGAAGGCTTATGGGAATTAATAAATTTCATCCCCCTTCTCATGTACGATTGGATTGTACCGCCGTTATTGTTAGCAGACGAAACAGTTGCTCCAATTAATGAAAAGCTAATTTCCTATCGCAGTTGAAAATATCCCGCATCGACTGGATCTGTCTGCCTCGAATTAAGCTCTATTCATTTCCATCCATTTCAATGTGAACCCGCGAAGCTTTTCCACCATCGTGCTTTAATTCGATCACACTTATTATAACGGTATGTTGAAATTCGATAATTTCAAATTATGAAAATTTTACGAAAATTCATAAATTTCATAAACTTTCTTGTACCGGTGTAATTACTAATACACAAAATACACATTTTATACGAGGAAAAATCCTATAATTTCCCATAATGTAATTTGTGTAAATTTATTAAAATTTGGAGAGTCAATGAGAATTTGAGCAAATTTTATGCCCTTTCCTATATTAACCCTTATAGAAATCCCATCTTATTGGAATTTCAAGAGCAAAAGAAATAAGAGATAAATAATGAAAACTCATTTATTCAAAATCTAACGTTAGAGACAAAAGTTAGATTTGATCTCAATGACGTTCCATTAATTCTCTTTCATTTCTTTTTCCCTTGGTGTCCTAAAAAGGGAGGATTACACGTGTAGTGAATTGAATAAGGGCGATATGAGCATTCATTTTTCATTCCATTCCATTCTCATTCGTTCCATTTAAATTAATGGAAAGCGAATTTTCTATCACAGTTTCAACTATTCTGTCTGGTTCGAATTTTGTTTCTTTATATCAAAGGCAATCAAGGAAGCTTTTTAATCACCGAAAATCAATCCTGTTACATTTGTTATAAGCACACTTCAAAATCTAACCGAAAATTTCTACAAATTAACGATTTCCTTTCAACTCTTCTCTACTTCAAATTTCGTTTGTACCAAATTCTTTCTGAATAGACAAAATTGTTATTTCGGGGAAAATTGTAAACTTTGTAATCAAACAAAACCCTAGCGAAACTCCAGTTAGGGTTTTTAACCCCTGGCAAAATCCCAACTAGGGTTTTTGACCCTAACGAGACTCTGGCTAGGGTTTTTAACCCTAGCAAATTCCCAGCTAGAGTTTTGCTAACGATTAACCCATTTAAAAAACTTTGTAACCCTAGTAAAATCGTAACTAGGATTTTTAACCCTGCCAAAACCAAAGCTAGCAATTTTTATCCCCAGCAGAACCCCAGCTAGGGTTTTTAACGCTAGAAAAACCCCAGGTAGAATTTTTAACCCTAGAAAAACCCCAGGTAGAGTTTTTAACCCTAGCAAAACCCCAGCTGGGGTTTTTAACTCTAGCAAAACCCCAGGTAGAATTTTTTTATCCCTAACAAAACCCCAACTAGGGTTTTCAAAATTTCCGTTGGTTCTAAAAATTGAAGATTTAGTTGGAACCAAAATAATTTCGTTTAATTCTGAAACCGAAGCACACACTGTTATTTTTATCGCGCACAAGGTAATAAACTTTGCAGTCGCATAATTGGCACGAGACGCAGCTACATACTAAAACTCACTATTTCGCACTTTCTTCTTTTCCCCATGCATCTTTCTTTCACTGGACTTTTCCGAGTGTGAAATTCTGGTAGAAGATGAAACTCGCTTTTCTAGATCTCGCTGGCAACATCAGAAAAACGAAAACCGTTTATAAAAAAAAAAAGAGAGAGACAAGGATCTCCCTGGAAAGAAAACTCGGAGAAGAAGAAATTTCTTCCCTGCCAGAATGGCTCCGAAATTCTTTCAACGATATTCTCATGCAAGAAAAGTGGAAACATGAGTTTCACTATAAAGCTTGAAATTCCATGCAAGCACCTTCTTCTTCTTCTTCTTCTTCTTCTCTACTCTCTTTGCCCCGTCTTGAAATGTTGTGACACGATCTACCGAAATAACTGGTGGAAGGAAAAAGGGAGTAGTAGGTTGTTGCACCCAATCTTTCAAACCGAATGCCTATTTCAGATATAAATTATATGAAAGCTTACTTCCTTAAAGAAATCCATAAATTCTCGGTACGGAAAGAGAATGAAACATGGTATTATTAATATACAACGATTCGCGAGAGTGTGCTTGTGTGCGTTTCTTCTGGCCATCAATTTTACTCATTTAGCGTAACTTAAACCTTTTAGGAAGCTGCGTCAGCTTCCAAAGCTGTGCGGTATAGTCATCAAGGAACAACGTTGTAACCAAGGCCATAGTGGTCTTTCTCAGAGTCCCATCATCGTCGCGAACAAAGTTGTCTTCGTACTTCGTTCTTAGCTCACTTGTTTTATTAATAACACGTCGTAATTAATTTCCTACCCACGTTTGCCCATCCCCACCTTCCATGAAATATGTGTATGTTGTACGTGAAATTTGTATTCCTACTTTGGTCTCGTTTTTATCACTTCGCTTTGGAACAGAAGAGATTCGCTGCGTTTTATTCCAGTCGCCGGCAATTACCTTCTCGCAAGTTTCGTTTTTTCGAAGGAAGATATTGGTTACACGTGGAAAAATAGCTACTCTAATAAATAAATAAATAAATAATAATAATAATAATAATAATAATAATATAATAGTAATAATAATAATAACAATAACAACGATAATAAATGGAAATTCACAAAATTCAAGATAATTACTTCCAGTTGCTTATAAATGAATAATTACTAAATAATTATCCTTCTTCTTTAATGAACAAACCCAATCATCGAGCTTGATTTTTTTTTCTATTATTATTTCTTGAGCAAAAATATTACCCTTGCCTACCGGAAAAAAAAAACATTCCTTTGGGAAAAAAAAACAAAACCGACAATGGAACAAAAGAAGCACCCCCAAAATAAATGCGAAACCGACAGTTCCAATTATCCGCGAATTTCTAAATCGACAGATACTAATGTTTTTTTCTTGTATCGCGTTTCTCTCATTCTCGCACTTTTGCCCCAGTAACATTCGGCTCTCTATCGCACTCGTGACTCCATTCCGCACCGTTGACATACTTCCCCGGAAGCAAAAATGCTTAAAAGAAACTTTTTTTTTTTTTTCTTACACGACATTGTAACCTCTAGTACCTCGAGTTCTCCCTAAGATTTTTTGCAACGGAATTATATAACACCTGTAATTACATTTTAATGAGAACGACGCAGCGCAATATACATATATACACGTTCAAGGAGAAAAAAAAACTTTTCCACGTATAAAGTCTCCTTTCAAGACTGAGCTTCGTACGAGGAAAGCTTGAAACTCATATGTAGTATTTAATGAAACTCTTTTGTCAAAACGGATGTTGTATTTTCCGGTTGAATCGTATAAGCCAAAGGCTCGTTTTTTTTTACCTGTTGGTATTAGTGTGTGTGATCGGGGTGTATATAAAAAAAAAGACTCTCTCTTTCACCGTGAAAGAGGAGGAGGAGGTGAAAGAGCAGAAAAGCCAGAGAAAGAGAGTGGCGGGTATAAAAAAAAAACCACTACGTACAACAGTAGAACTGTGAAATGAGCGACCCACGACGACGACGACGTTCGACAGACCAAACCACATGGTCGACTGTCAGTTCCACTAACAAACTTCAACTAACTATACGTGCACTCACACATCCACGAATATCTCTCTCTCTCTCTATTTCTCTCTGAGTAATGCATTCAAAGGCGGGAGAAAGAATGATGACAGTCCCCGCCTTTTTTTTTTCCTCCGCTATTTCCACTCCAGAAAAATTTTCATATTTTTCTCGGGATCTTTTGTCGAGTGCACTTTTTTTTTTTCACAACGAGACCTTTCAACGTATTTCCCCGTATTGGATGGACCCTTCAATTTGCCGATAATGGAAAAGTGTCGGAATAGCAGAAAATCGGTCGATATTGAATTTTCGAGAACGAGAAAGACTGCGATGTTTAACTGGATGGAATTACCGACAGACACTCGCCAGACCCGATTTCATGCGGTGGAAGCTTGAAACGCGCCGAGGACGAAGTTTCAAAGGAGGACACTGTGGAAATTCGATGCCTTTTCAAATATGTAGCTTTCACATTTTTCCCGGATTCGTCGACTCTTTCCCCGAAATATGGATTTCACCGCATTGAGCAGCGATGGGTTATTTTTGAGATTTTTCCCTATTTCTTTTTCCACGTACTTACGTTAGTTCGGTTTGTATGTTTTTTGGTCAACTGCTCGGACCATTAGCGACACGACCTATAGATTGCGCTCGCGTCCAAATCTTTGTTTACTTTGATAAATTTAGAACAGTATTCCGTCTATGTACGTAATGCTGATACACTGTAGATATATCAGGGACTTTTCTAGGAAGAACTTGTGCTATGTACTTTTTTAACGTGGAATTTAAAGTTAGAGTTATTTATTTGACACGTTGGGACATGTCCCCGTAAAACGTGAATTAAAAGTACGATATTATAGAAATTCAATTCCATGGACAAACAAATAGACTCTTCTGCATAAATTAACAATCAAAAAATACCTACTCTACATAAATTAAATTAATAAATAAAACAAAATACATGCGATGTAATAAAAAAAATTTTTTTTGAACATAAAATTTACAAAAAAATAATTTAATAAACATAAAGAATAGAATAAAAATAATATTAATAAAAACTCAGGTTTTGTAGCATTATCAGCAAACTTTTGGGACCGTAGGAGAAATCTATTTCTTTAACAAATGGTACCGCATGAATATATATGTATGTACCATTTGCATAAATTTTTCCAAGGTTACCACGCAATTATTCAAACTCGCTGCGGTATCTATGCATTTAATGCAGGCGATAACGCCTCCCTGTGCGTCTCGGAAAGAAATTGATATCATCAGAGAAAAAAAAAGTTCCGGCTTCTGGGTATCGCCATGAGACCCCGGATTCGATCAACCTGCTTCCATGTAATCTTTGTGAAATTTTAGAACCATATCCTTCTAAAGCTTCGATAATAGAAGATGCGGCGAAAAAAAATATAGTAAATTCTGACGATCGCTATAATTAAATATGGCATCAATAATATATTTCTAGTAATTCCCACTGCCCATTTTTTGGTCCAAAACCCCTTAAAAAATGACCCAAGTCCATTTTTTAAATTTCGCAAAATTTTTGTAAGGCAGCTAACTTCAAGTGACACACGTCATTGTAATTAACAATAAAAACTTAAAAATGGACTCGGGCCATTTTCAAAATCAATGGCTCAATTAGTGTCTATCTAAAAAAAAAGGAGAATTTTCCAACGATCAATTATGTGAAATTTTAATTTGCACCAAATTTCGCTACTTTTACTCAAAAGTAAAATAAATCTAAGTCAATAGTTTTCAAATACATCACGTTTCTATCAAAATTATCATTCTGGATCGGTACAGGCTTTATCTGCATCACAAGATCTACCGGAGCTTCGCTCTTCTATATGTATAAAGATAAGGTTTTGGTGGGATCAATATACTGCGGCGGTATTTAATCCAATATCTTAGAATAAAGCCGCAAGAGGGAATATATCGAAAAATTGGAATTCCAAAGAATGCCTAAAAATCGCTATTCCTCGAAACGACGCGACTTTCTAATTCAAGCATTTAGATTGAAATTCCGAAATTGCATCCCTCGCATTCCGGGTTGTACAATTTCAAGGAATTCCTTGCGATTGGAAAAAGTAATAATAATTAGTACCCGATTGCATAAATGTGGGAGGACATTGGAACTATGACTAAGAAATATTGTGGTACTTGAAACGACTACCTTGGAAATCATGATTATTTACATTTTAAAATGTCGCCTTCAACAATTTCCAATTCCCAAACAATGCAGGAACTGTAAAAGAGGTCGATTACTCCCCTGATAAATTAGACAGCAAATTTACAACACGTTTGTATCGAGTTTACTTGAAATTTGATGAAGTGGCTGTAACTCAATGCCATCGGGATGTAGTTTCCTTCTTTCGCTCATTCTCCTGCTGGAAATCAAGTGCAATTGACTCTGCGATACTTAACAAATTCTATTTATGGTGTATTTGAAACACACTGCTCGCTTTACTTGCAAAAAGAAATAAATTCCAAGAGGAATTTTCAAATCATGATTCATGTTATGAAAAATCCAAATTGAGCAAAGTACAGAGAATATTGTACATATATAACTTACATATATAATTTTGCGCAACGTGTAATTTCATTAGCTTTTACAGTACAAATAAAAAGTAAATGCGTTTAAGATACAGAACAAATTCCATTTATTCTAAATTAAAACAATGTTTTTTTTATTTAAAAGAAAGAATATTGAAAAATGTTAATGAATAATTTAAATAAAAATAAATTTCTTTTTAGGATACGACTTTGAAGAAGTTTTATTATTATCATGAAAAAGTCGCAAAAGTCACAGAAAGAAGAAATTACAAATGGATGTATAAAATGTCATTTAGGAATGGAGCAAATGACAATTTATGGCAAATCCATTGAAGTGGACGCAATTTATTTAATTCAATTGGGGTGTAATTCCCAGCCTTTGCTCATTCTCCCACTGGAACTCAAGTACAATTGAGCCCCTCCTGTTAAACAAATTCCATTTATTCCACTTTCGAAAAAAAGAAAAAATTGTTTCGATTTCTTTAAATAAAAAAAGATTTATTTATATTTATTTTCATTCAAAATAAAGAGGATTTTACTTCTTATGTTCCAATTATATCTAATTAATTCTCTTTCAGAAAATAAAAAAAACAATAATAAAGAAGATTTCTTATTAACACCAAACAATCAAAAAAACTACAGCAAGAGGAAATGACAAATGCATATACAACACATACAACACATATATTTTTGTGGGAAAGGACAATTTCTAATAATCGATTTATTGAAATTCCATCGAGGTAAAATTTAGAAATTTTGCTCAATCCTCAGCCAGAGATCAAATACGACGGTGCTGCCGAAACTCAACAGATTCCATCTACCTGAACCTTGAAAAAGAAAAAAAAAATCTACCCGATTTCATTGAAAAAAGAAAAAAGAAAGATTTGCAGCTTATGTTTCAGATTATGGCACTAAAAAGGTTCTTCACAACGGAAACTACGAATGACAAAGAAAAGAAAACAGAGTGTATCTTCAATGAAGACAAAAATTAGAATTGCAAAGGGTTAACACTCTAGTTAACTTTGTCGTGAAAAAGTTGAAGCATCATTTCATCCCTCTTTCGCCTCATAACATAGAAGGAGATGAAGCGACGATACTGCCGCTTGTTCTCTTCTCTACTCAACATGCTCCTTTTCTCTACCTCCGTCCCGAGCGTTATGTTATACATAAGCCGTGTATACATATATACATATATACACATTCTCTCATGTGCCTCATAACTAAATTTCGATCTATATACATACTCTTCATCGAATGTGGGGTGGGGCAAGTGTTAATGGCAATAAGCGAATCAACGGCTGCCGCTCTCTATTATATTGCTCGTTTATTAATAAACGTCGGCTTTTTTTCTTATAATTACCGACACTTTACGACTCCCGGAGAACCGCGGACGCAAGTCGGCGAGCGTTTGCAAATACGAATCGCTGTGACAGGAGAAAAAAACTCTGCGGATCAAGTATCGCTCTCCCGCTCTAACGCGTACAACAACAATCGGGTAAACTTTAACCCTTCGGATCACACGAGACAGCATCATGAACGTTAATCATCCACACGCTAGATTTACCTGCATGTTTTTCCTTGGGTGTGGATGATGTAGAGGCCATGGTTACAGCCAGTGATTCCCCCGGTGGAAGGGTCCCGATGACTTTTTACCTCCTCCTTCCTCCTCCTCCACCCTTTATTACGTTTCTATCTCACTCTACTCTCTCACGATACTACTACCACCTCCTCCTCCTCCTCCACCACCACCTCCGCCGCCTCTTCGTCCTCTCTCACCCACACAACACACACGCGCGTACTATCGTACCATTTTTCTAACGATTGTCGAACGACACTCCGACTTCGAGCGCTTGAAATCATCTGTCGCTGAGAATCCGCGGTTCGGTTTCAACCTGATGCAACGAACGCGAGAATGCAAGGAACTACATTTTCGTTTGTCAACCATCTTTTGAGTTTTCGAAAAAAGAGTGTGGTCGTCGCCGCCCGCACTTCGACGACCGAACTCGCACACAGCCGCGCAAACACATACACGCGCGCTTTCGCAGTGACAATATCTTACGAGTCCATACACACATATATATATAGGTATACATTCTACCAGAAATATAACAGCGAAGCTCCGGCCGACATCTCGCGGCCGAAACGTGTACCCATTCTGCACGGCGAGAGTTCGTTGGAATATATTGTAGTTTGAAAATGGGAGGGAATCATGGCAACACTGTATTTTCATTTGAATGCGTTAAATGGTACTTGTCGAATTACGTTTCTTTTTATTTACGAAATTCTGTGCCAACGAAATGGTCAAAATAACGAAAAGTCTTATAGGTGTTTGTAAGGTGTTCTTTGGGGGGACCGTTTCTACGGGCGGTAAGTTGTTGCTGTTCTTTTTCTTCTGTATAATATCTATATATGTGTGTATGGGGCGCTCCATTCACACTAATTATGAGTTAACTAAATATTTGGAAAACAACTCGCTATAACTTGCAATTTCGACATTTTCAAGGTCAATGGAAGATAAATTTTAGCCTTTTTTGATCAAAAAAATAGAAGTTACTGGATACAGAGAAACAAATAGTGTTAGAAATATTATACTACCCAATTTTTTATTAAATACGATAGTAACTCTACAGTGGGAAATGTGGAAAACTGCAAATCTTGCGTAGGATTCCGACAAATCTAGTATCATTGCTCCGTTGCTGGATTGCTGAACATGTTGAATCGATTGGACCTACATCCAATTATATTTTATAGTTAGTTCAATTAATGTTGAACTTTAAAACCCCGACCTTCGCTTGAATCATTTTGAATTTGCAAACAAAGCAACGTTATCGCATTTTTAAGCAGATGGAAAAATATCAAGTGACCTTGATGCGAATAAGGACTTTCGCTGTAGATTATGGGTCATTTTTTCATGTATTGTTTTTTCGCCCAAAAATGCGATATTGCTTTATCACGGAATTATAAGACTTGTAATAAAAGTTCTGTTGCTTTAGATTAAGTTTTCAGATTACATTCCACCGGGATAGTCTCTACTTATTTACTTCAAAGTAAATATTTACTATTAAGTCGAATTACTAAAAGTAAATAGCATCCTGAAATTTTTGATAAGATATAAGCATAATATATTACCCCAATCGTATACATAACACCAGCGATAAGGAGGAACCCTTGATAAAAGAACAGCAAGATACCCCACTCGAGAAAACAGCTATTCTAAAGGGCGGGAAAATTCAAACCTTATACATATACTCGGTCTAATCTCTTTTTTGTTACATATTCTTAGGGTCAGGCACTCACGATCAATTGAAAGGAGGCAGCTTTCGAGTTAAAAGACAATAAATCCAATTGATCCAATAAAATACTTTAGCCCATTCGCAACGAGAAACGTTAAATTGATTTCTTTTATATAATTAACAATATTTGATCAAATGTTACCCACTTTGTCTGTGTAAGGATTTTATAAATGAGGCTTAGAACTTGTAAATAAAGAAAAGAAAAAAGCAGTAGACCAACAACCTTGGGAACTAAGGAAAAATCGATTGGAACCTTTTTTCTTTATTTCTATTGAAATATAAATCCGCTAAGACGAGGAAAAGAAAGAGAAGAATAGGTGCTCGAGTTTTTTCAGAAACAATTCTTCTTATTTCTGAAAACTCCTCCCTTCCCGAAGGATCTACACGCATGACTTTCATTTGTTGTCCGTAACAGCTATACTTTGTAACCCATTTTAACGAAAGACCTCATTTTGAAGGTACCAATATTTTGCACGACTCGTCTTTTGAAAGTTTATTATGTTTGGAATAAAAATGCGCTACTTCGCTTCCATGTATCAGAAATAATAGGAAATAAAAGGGGAATAAAAAATTGTCAATAACCAAAACTTCGTGTCGGTACGTACTTAGTACATTTAAAGTACTTTATTAATATAAATAATGTATTCGTTTTGAAATACAGTTGTGCGAGGAGCTTAAAAACTAGTATTGAATGCGACGTTGTCACATGTCGGCCAACGGAATCGCAGCTGTCCGCCATATTTCCTATTGTGTTGTAGACTCGTAGTTTAGTAGTGGAGGTAAAGTCCAAAAAAAAGAATAATCCACACAGGGTAACCCAACGTGCGCGAAAGTGTCAAAAATATTCGGAGCATCGTTTGAGAAGTGTCACGATGTTTCAGGAAGAGATACGTGACGTCATGAAATAATTAAAAGAACGATTAAATTTTGAAGAACGAAGAAGTGTCTCGGACTCTACCTCGAGTTATTCGATCGACGACAGCAACGGTGCGACTCGGCGACGTACAAATGTACCATTATTATTTATTCGAAATTCTGCCAAATTGAAACAACCACTTTCCCACGAAATGGGCAACTCGGGTTTGAAACAACATTACGAGACCGCTAAGAAAACGGGAACGTTGAAATTGTCGCAAAGAAAACTCGACGAGTTTCCGCAAAGCTTGAGAAGTTTAGCGCCGCTGCTGCGGACACTCGATTTGTCCGAAAACAAATTTATGCGATTGCCGGAAGATATCGGAGAATTCGCTTTACTCAAACACTTTAACGTCAGCCAAAATAGGTTAACGAATCTACCAGAATCCGTAGGGAACTTGCGAAAATTGGAAACGTTCAATGCCAGTTTGAATTCGATACAAAAACTTCCAATGTCACTGTCAAAGTTATCTCACTTGAAACAGGTGAATTTATCGGATAACAGGATTTGTGAGTTTCCCACAGTTTTTTGTGGTCTGGAGCACCTAGATTTATTAGATTTATCTAGGAACAAGCTAACGATAGTACCTGATGCGGCATCTTCCCTATACGTAATCGAACTGAATCTAAATCAAAATCAGATTTCCCTGGTGTCGGAAAAGTTGGCGGATTGTTCGAGATTAAAGACATTGAGATTAGAAGAAAATTGTTTACAGTTAAGTTCCATTCCAAAAAGGATACTCACGGATTCCAAGGTTTCGATTTTAGCGCTGGAAGGGAATTTATTTGAGATGAAGCATTTCGCCGATGTGGACGGTTACGAAGCGTACATGGAAAGATACACCGCTGTGAAGAAAAAATTGTTCTAAATGAATCATTTAGAAAGATTTGTATTCGTCGACGAATTCTTGTTATAAATTTAATGGATTGAAGATACGATACGAAGTAATTTATCTAAAACTATGTCGTCTTTTGAAACAGTACCAAGTTTTTGATATGCGTCGCAAAAACCAATTTTATATGTACTCTTATAAGCACAAATTTTGTCAGCATCACACCTTTTTGAAGAACTTTATCTGAATGTATATTTGTATAATTTAGCATCTAGTCTAAATTCTGTTATTTTTTAAATGTGAAGTTGTTAGTCATAATGCACTGGATATTCTTTCTATTTATGTTTCACACCTCAAGTAATAAAGACACAAATGTATGTATTATGTAAATAAATGGAAATTACGAGAAAGGAAAAAGCGATTATATTTAAAATTCAGTACAAAATGATTCGTGTACCAGGAAAATGAAAATATAATAAATATTGAATCTTATACTTGGATATTGTGGTGGGTCAAATTACTAAAATTATATTTATTGGAATGTCAAGTTTCTTTTTATTCTTAAATAAAAGTAATAATTTTAATTTTTTATTTCTTTAATTTCATATTTTTATAGATCCCTGTAACGGTGTGTGTATCACATATACTGTTATCTAAAAAATTTGACAATTATATCTGTATTTTTTCTTTTATTATTCCAAGCGCTGAACTGCGCAAGCGCACAAGTCTTACGCGCAGGCGTTTTCGATATTTTGAACCATTGAACTATTGTTGTGTTATATTGGAATATAACCTCAAAAGTATCTGAAGTGTTGCGTAGTTAAAAATATTATTTGGATTAAATAGGTGAAAGTGAACGGCAAGGGGCATTGATATATTTCATAATTAATGCAATAGTTTATTTATTTTCATCAAGAAAAAGAAGAACATGAATTTAACGCCCACTTACAGCTTACACTGGGATCCGAGGAGATAAAAAAAGGAAAGAAAGGATATTGTAAAATACTGTTATAACAGATTTATTATTGAATAAAATTTTATTTTTCATATACTTAATTACTATTATTTAACAAAATGGATAAAGTTCTGAGACAGTCGTTAACTGCAAGACGAGCATTGTCCAGGAGTTCCTTCCTCACGTCACAAACTTCGAGGTACAAATGGAATAAGTATTTAAAACTGTGATATTAGTTATAAGAAGTTAACATATATTTTTAGTTTTATTAAACTTAGAAAGACTGATTACAGCATGGTAGTATTTCTTTCAGAATAAACTCGAGCTTTTTTTTGTCGTTTACACATTTCAGAGTGACGCTCGACAGAAATGTTCATCAATGTAGCATGCAAACAGGAATAATTAGTAATTGCAGTAACGTATTGGTCAGAAAACTACAAAATGAATTTATCAGACCTCCGGCTCGTCATATGTTCATTCAAACGCAAGATACTCCGAATCCCAATAGTTTGAAATTTGTCCCTGGAGTAGCTGTGCTCGAACCGGGACAAACAAAAGATTTTCCCAATGCAACGGATGCATTTTGTTCACCGCTCGCAAAGATGTTATTTCGTATCGAAGGAGTAAAGTCGGTATTCTTTGGGCCTGATTTCATTACCGTGACGAAAATAGACGAAGACGTCGAATGGAAAATTCTAAAACCAGAAATTTTTGCCACTATAATGGATTTCTTCGCGAGTGGCTTACCAATTATTAACGAGGATGCCGAAAGATCGGCCGATACACGTAAGTTTCGCTAGATAAAGACAATATTTATTGTTTTCTTACAAAATCGCCTGAAAGTATTTTTTCTATAGGGGTAATCTTATTTGATAGTCATTATTTTTTCTAAAAATTTTTGTTCTCGCAGAAATTAATGAAGACGACGATGAAATTGTCCAAATGATTAAGGAGTTACTCGACACTCGAATTAGACCTACGGTACAAGAAGACGGTGGAGACATAGTTTTTATGGTAAGAATTCGTTCTCGTTCTAAAAGATAGACGAAAAGTAGACGATAATTACTTTTTTCTTCAGGGTTTTGAAAACGGTATAGTGAAACTGAAAATGCAAGGTTCTTGCACGAGCTGCCCCAGTTCGGTTGTCACTCTTAAAAACGGAGTTCAAAATATGATGCAATTTTACATCCCAGAAGTCCTCGGGGTGGAACAAGTCGAAGACGAGGTGGACCATGTTACGAATAAAGAATTTCAAAAACTCGAAAATAAGATCACGGAAGGTACTGTCAAGGATTGAATTCACTCGAGTCCTACTGGTAGTTGTAATGTAAATAGACTGTACGAATTCGAATTCTTCTTTTTATTACAATAAATTATCATACAAAGACTTAGGACCTAAGCTAAATGTCCAAAAATTATTTTTCCGGATTTGTTACAAATATCATTCAAGAATTTGAAGTTATGTTAAATTAACACTTTGCCGTCCGCACGTCTGATCGGGATTCTTTCGTTTGCCGCCGGTATAAGTCTTTATGTACGACACCAACGTGGTGCCACCGGCGCTTGCCCGATAGTTTTCGCATGGCACCAACGTGGTGCCACCGGCGCTTGCCCGATAGTTTTTGCATGGCACCAACGTGGTGCCACCGGAGGGCATAGTGTTAATGAGCAGTCGAATTTTTACATGGGTCCCACTTTCACGAATTTAATTCAAGAATTTGAAAAATATAGAAAATAAAAAAACAGTCGAATTTTAGTTGGGTCAAATCCCTTTTTCTTTATTTTTTGGTTTTTTCCGTATATTACAAAAGTATTTAACGGCTAGATACGGACACTTGCCAGACGCGAATGGTATTGTCGGAATACCCAGCGAAGAGTGTTTGTCCATCGGCGGACCACGCCAGGGACAAACACTGTGGTGGTTCGGCTTTGCTTGTCGCTGAAACGACTTCGGGTTTCAGTTCCTCGACCATTTCCTTGGTTTCAAGATCCCAGATTTTGATCCATGGTCCGAAAGCGGCGCAGAGCCAATATCTGTTGGGGCTGAAGCACAATGCGGTGATGATGTCATTGTGATCGAGGGTGTGAAGATGCTTCTCGTCGTTCATGTCCCATAACATTGCCTTGCAGTCCTAAAAACAAAGTGCAACGAGTTGTTTAGAAGATTCCAATTTCGGAATTGATGTGATTATATTATAATTCAAAGTGCCATTTCTTTTTCTCGAATCAGTCCCATATCCGCAAACATTCATTGACAATCATGAATTTAACAAAATTTCATCATTTTCGAGAAAATTATTTTCGGATTTCATATAATAGATCATAAGTTTTAGAACCTTGAAATTCCTATTTTCAAAAGATAAAGTTTAAATCAATTTTAAGTCGATATCAAAATTAATAATGTAAATACTTTCTTATTTTGAATTTTAAAATTCTTTCCGGGAAAAAAGAAGTATAAAGTTTGTCGTAAACATTGTGAAAATTGAAAAATATTCGATTTCAGATTATAAAGTTTACCGAAATTTCAGGTTTGCTAAATTTTAAATTTTCGTTTAAATTTTAATTGTACATTTCCAAATTTCTTGGACGATGAAAATTCATTTCTTTTGGACTTACTTTTCCACCAGTGGCACAGAGGGAACCATCGGGAGAGACGGTCAAAGTGTTGAGGTATCCCGAATGTCCATTGTGGTTGATCTTCAATCGGCAGTTGGTCAAATTCCATACCTATAAAAAATAAATTGGTTCGAATTATTCAAAATTCACGATCAAGCAGTGTTTTGGAGTTTTATTAGAAAAATAATAGATTTAAAATTCCAAGTATATTGAAACTATTATTATATGGATTTTTAGTTATTTTATCGATTATTAAAGATCATAAAATATTTCCTATTTTTCTCAAATCAGTCCCATATCCGCAAACACTCATCGATAATCGTGTGACTGAAAAAGGTTCATCATTTTTGAGAAATTTTTCGTTACACCACATGTACTATAATATTTATGGATTTTTTTTCTAAGAAAATTGTAGCATCCGAGATAATTTACTTATTCATGAATGTTTTATGAATGAATTAGTTCGAAATTATTGAAATAAATATTATACCTTAACGACACGATCCCATCCAGCGGAGATGATGATCGGATTGGAGTGATTTGGGGAGAAGCGAACGCAGCTGACCCAATCGGTGTGTCCATCCTCTTGGATGGTGTATTTGCACTCGGCCAAAGTGTTCCACAGCTTGATGGTCTTGTCTCGGGAGCCGGAGACGATCTGCCTATTGTCGACGGAGAAGGCGACGCTCAAAACATCCTGTCGACAATGAAAAAACCTTCCGTTGAGAAAACTTGGTCCGCATTCCTACCGAGTTTCTATAAACGAAGCATCAAATCCAAAAGTATGAACATTGCGTATCGCAGCTCCTACCGTTTGATACTTACTGCGTGGCAGTGTTAGCCCACCTCTTCTTATATTTCATGATAAAAAAAAATATATAAAAAAAATGCTTCAGTTTTGTTTTTATCCCGGGGTTTTACATATCTCACACCTTGGTATGGTCTTCGAATCTTCTCGTCGTACGTCCGGCGGCTAAATCCCAAAGGCGAAGAGTTTTGTCCCAGGAACCGGAAAGCGCATAGTTTCCGTCGGAAGACAAAACAACGTCGCTGATGAAATGGGAGTGACCATACAAACGCTTTTGGGGGATTCCATAGTTGGCCTCGTCTCGAGTCAACTTCCAAACGATCAACGTCTTGTCTTATAACACAAATTAAGCTATCGATTAAAAGAGGTTTCTTATAATTCGTACCAATTGTACAAATGTAAACATGCATTTTTGTTAATATCAGTTGAGACTTTAGAAACAATTTGTTTATAAGCGGTGTTAGTATTTAAATGTACAAAATGACAGGGATTTAATCTATTTTAATTCTAAATAAAGCACAAAAACTGGGTCACTTTCCGCTTTGGATTTTATATGGTTCGGAAATATCAAGTTTGAATTTTGAAATTTACTAAAATTATTTGTTGTGAAGGTTATAAAAACTAACGTTTCTCTTTGTGGTTGTTACTTAATAATTATACAAATTAGGTTTGTAGAATATGTTAATTATCATTCCACAGATTAATAGTTATACCACGATTTACTTTTGTTTTTCTCAAATCAGTCCCATATCCGCAAACACTCATTGACAATCGTGCGTTTAAAATAGGTTCATCATTATTGAGAAAATTTTCATTGTACGACAAAAAATTCAATTATCCATGAAAAAATTTTAAAAACAAGCATTAAGTTTCCTGTATTCTTTTATTTTTCTTGAATAAAACAGTAAATGAACAATAACACAGAGAATAAAAGAAATAAAATTATATCACAAAATTTACGGTGTTATTAAATTTAAATCACTGATTGAAATCACTTCAACGATGAATATTAATAAAAACGGAAAGCAATGTTAGAAACAACAAACTAGACATTTTCAAATATACATTTTTTATAGAATAGTAATAAGAGATTAGACTCGACTCGCCCAATTGAATCGACTCGTGTATTTCATGTCAACTTGGGAGAGAATTAATTGATATAGTTATATGTGCAATGACAAAATTATGTCTAATTGGTATAATTATGGATTTCAATAATTAACATTTTTTTTTCATCTGGGGAGCATTAGTAAATATATTGTGTACCCTTGGGGCAGATTCTGACTCTTTACCGGTTTTGATTACAATAGAAACATAAACATTTTTCATTTGTTTTGGAGAAATACGCTATTTCTACATAATGCAAAAAAAAGTTTTCATGGGTTGAGTGATAGTGGCACGAATTAACATAGCATGGGTTGATTCTTGTGAGTAAATACAACCCCCGACCGAAGCGTTCAGCTCCTGCGGGTGACCAGAGGGAGGTGCGAGTAACAGATGTAACGTACATACGTAGCTCGAAACTTACCACGTGAGGAGGAGAGAATCATGTCGGGAAATTTCGGATTTGTCGCGATTTGCGTAACCCAGCCATTGTGACCGCGTAGGGTCCCTCTCAGTTGAAGGGTTTCAGTCATTTTGGACCGTGTGGAAGTCCTCTCGAACGTCGATTAGATTGGATTACTTTTCTTTACAAGCCGCATACGAGGCGACGCTCAGCTACGTTAGCCGGAAAAGAACCTTGCGGGTTGCGGAGCGGAAGCTCGTGAGAAACGTAGCGCTGTCGTAGATGGGAAAAAGCTGTTCTGCTTCTGCGCAATGCGCTGTTTCGGGCGCCATGATTCTTCGACCGATTCGATTTGAAATTCTGGCGGGAGTAGGTAAGTGGGAACGTCACGAACTTAAAACTTAATTATATAAATTATATATTGAAATTTTAATTAGGTATATATTGAAAACCACTTTAAGAATAAAAAAAATCTTTTGAAAAGCTTTCAAATGTTTTTCATTGTTTATTGTTTCATACAAAGATGTTAGGGTTTGTACAAAAGGTGTCGGTCTTAAATCTAGTCTTTTTCAACTAACCATCCATTCATTTATAACAAAAAATTTGTGTATACATAATTTTCTTTGTTTTTTTGAGATTATAAGAGATCTTTTCGTAAATTATCATATATTAACAAAATTTATTACTTTATATCTTAAAAAGAAAGTTATCACTTTTGGTCCTGAAGCGGAAAAATTTGCATAATTTATTCTCTTGATGTTTGAAAAATATAATTCTGTGTATTGTAAAAGAATGCAAGGATGAAATATCGTCACATTCATCATTAAGAATTGAAAATGTACAAGTGTAAGTATCGGCATTGAAGGGCTAAGAAACGAGGTGATGCAAAGTATAACGTGACTTGTTTACAATTTTTAAAATCTAATAATATAAGGAAAGACGATTGTTTTAAGCGTTATTTCATTTTAATCTTTGTCTGCTTTATAAGTATTTTGTATTTCTGCATTTAATAAATGGAAAAAAATGTTGGCAGGTTCCTTGGTGAACAAATTCCAGAAAAGGTTTGTTAGAATTCTTTGTTCAATAACTCATATCAATTATTACAATTTTTATTTTCGGAATTATGATTTTTCTGCGATTTGCTGCGAAAATCACCTGGATTGAATTAATTGAATTAAAACTTTTCTTTACATTCACACATAAATGGAACAATTTAGGAATTAATGAGATTTTTTTTATTACTCCTTAATATTTATTTGTACATTAAAAAATTAATTTGTGTATTGAATGTTTTTACAATTTTTTGAAAATTTCGATCATCATGGAACATTTTCAACTATTCTGAAGATTTTCTGATATTTTGATCTTGAAAACTAACCAATTAATTAACAATTCGCTTAAAGTTGAAAACATTGGTATTGAAAAGAAAAAACTTTGTGGTTTACTCAACAAATTATAACAAATTTAGCAAAACTATAAATAATCAGAATTAAATTTGTTTAAATTACAAATTCTTCCAAAAAACTTAATAGCAAATTCTGTTAAGTTTCAAAGGTTAAAAAGTTTTTTTAGAACATGATCTTGAAACCTGTTCTGCAACATTATGTAACGAAATAAACCATAAATAACCAATACAGTTAAGATAATACAAAATAAATCCAATGTATGGATAACTCAGTGATAACAATTCGTTGGAAATTAATAGAAAACTCATTCATCGACAAATGTGTCAACACGATGAATTAAAACAATAATTTATTTCATCAAGGGAAGAGGACACTTTTTACTATTTAATTTCCTTGAGTTGTTATTAAATTTCGTTTCCTTTTCCCCAGAACACAACAGTCGTCATTGAAAGAAACAACATTTCATAATTAATATCCTAAGGAAGAGAGGGATTTTCAAAGCAGTTATTTGAAAATCGTTAAATCTAAAATACAGTTTCTCCTTTTACGTCTTTTTAGATAAATAAGTGAAAAATCTGTTCAATTTTTTTTAAGCAACGTTTTAATTACCGAACGAAGTAACGAAATGCGGAATATGGGTTTTGAGACTTTCTATATTGGCATGCAACTCTGCTCGTTCAGTTTCAGGAATTTCAAATAATTTGGAAACTTGATGCGAAATAAACAAATTTCGAAAACTGAACGGAAACAAATTGTACGCCAACATTCGCGCACAAGGAATTATGCTATTATGATATTTTACATCATAAACATATGGGCTAGAAACAATTTTGAAAAAACAGGAATTCCAAAATTTTGAGGAGTCATAATAGTAAAGGTCCTATAATGATTTTCTTTTCACACAGAAGTTTCCAGTGTTTCTATCGGAATGGAAAAAAACGCGTATACAAATGGAAAGATTCTCAGAATAGTTAAAAAGATAACAATGTACAAGAAAGAAAACGAATGAAGCTTCTAAATTATTATAATTATGTATTGAACACACACCGATGAAAACTTTGAGAAAAGTTTGAACTAAGTCTTTGTTTGTACATAAAATATAGTGGCACTTACTTGAAAAGCATTCGCACGTATCACCTCGGCTTTTCAAGATTTTAATCGGCATAGAAGTATTAAAATAAAATTTTCAATAGTTATCGTAACTTTTCTTTCCATACAAAGACAATTTCGTTCGAAGGAAATTGTCGTGCGAAATGGATGTGTAAATAGCGCATTAAATAACGAAGTCTTTTGTTTGTCGCAAAATACCACGAATCACATCCACTCAACGTATTCATTGATTTTTATATAATAATTAAATTGTAAACATTTCTTCCTAAACATTAGAGGTGAAGTCTCGGTGCAATTTTATGAGCGGCATTTCGCCAAATATCTTCTTTTTTCGTTTACAGTCGTAATAAAAAAAAAAGAAGAAATTTGCAGCAATCAGCAATTTTCTAATTTTTATACTTTCGTCCTCTATTTAAAAATATCCGTACAAAACTCTAGACGATAGGAAAGATAATTCGGCAGAGAAGGATTTCAATCGGTTTCTAAAATTTTGTTATTAGATTTATTAGAAAAATACTAGTTTTACCGCAATTTTCAATTCTATCACTTTCTGCAGAAAAATCTTAGAAAACGATTGAAGTTGTAAATCGTTCTCGTCGTTTCTACATTTTCTCTACTTTTTTATAAATTTCTTTAAACAGGACACATTTTACTTTATATTTGAATTTGTAGTGAAGTATTTTACAAATAAATGTATTTTTAATAAAACTGCATATTTGAGCAATTTTTTAGGTTTTACAAAAATCAAGATTTTAATCGATTTTAATTTCCATGAAAAAAGAGACATTCTTACAGCCTTTTCGACTTTGATAAGAAATAAGTTTAAGTTTTTATGTCCCTGGATAACGCAAATGTTGGGAGCCAGAAGAAAACGAGTTTATTTTTTTTTACAATAAGGATCGTTTGGCTCTGAACATTTTGAAGGACCTGCATAGTCAATATACATATATATACATACGGTATATATAATTTTACAGTACATGAAGACATAAAAACTGTGATTTATAAATTGCTACCGCGAGTCTGGGACTTACCGTCTATAAAATTGCACCATTAGACTTCTTTTTTAAATACATTACTTCTTTTCTTTACATGATAATTTTGAACGTTTTTTATTTACTAACGGTTACGTTGTTTGGGCAGCTAACATCTCCTCTTGCTGAATTTTGCGTCGATAATTGTCCAAAGTGACTTGTATCGTTTTTTCGGAATACCGGCAGTTTTCTGCTCCACACGTACAAGTGAACGATTTGCATTTTATTATCCAGAATTTTTCCCCGTAATCGAAGCTGAAGTCAAAGGAATTATTCGTCACAATTTTATATATATATATATTTTTTTTTTCTCGAAAGAGCATTCGCTTTATAGGTGATATTGAAATTTGTTAAACTGCAACCAATAACAAAATGCGGAAAGTTTATATAACAAAAATATGTTATAAAAAAAAAATAATTCACCCAGAACCTACAAAATTCAGATCATTCCTTTACAACCATAGCCATTTCAAACTTTTTACGGATCTGTCGTTATTCAACTGAAGAATTCGAACCCATCACCTGAACGAATAGCACAAAAAACAAGCTAGCAAGCAGAAAATAGAAATCAATCATCTTTTGTGTAAATAAAAAGCATACAAACGGTTAAATCCAAACCAAACCAAGAAACAAAATACTTTTTATTGAAGAAGTTCTTCGAGAAAGAAGAAAAGAAGAGGGATAGCAACCAACAACAAAATCATTGTCGCTAATTACAGATGAAATAATTATAATGTGTAATTGGTTCGTGATGAAGGTGAGGATGATGATGGTTTTTGAACGTACCCGAGTTCCTCATCAGCGTCGATGTCGCGGTTGGCGAAGAATGCTATACGTGGAAAATGTAAGTCTTGATGTTCTACGAATACTCTTACGGGAAGCAAATTTGGAGCACAAGAGTGGTTAATAAACCTCGCTAAGTTTCCGTACCGCCTTGCGTCAATACAATATGTTTCTCCGTCCTGAAACATATAATACAGTATTTTCGATTATTTTATTTAAAAAAACCATGGAGTGTCTCGCATAATTTTAATTGCACCGGAAGATGCAATTAGATGTTACAAAAAAATGATTATTCCCCAAGTTTCATAATTCCGAAAATTTTTAATCTTTGAAAAGAATTTTGAACACAACTTTCAACTTCGTCTCGTACCCCCTCCCCCCAAAAAAGTTGTGGATTTTTTCTTCCACCAAAGTTTCGCGACTGGTTTGAGAATACATTTGAGAGACTCACTCTGTTGTCCAAGTCAAAAAGGTACGAATCATCCTCTCGGTGATCAGCTTCGGAATCGGATATTATTTCTCCAACGTACTCGCAAACATACGTGCCTTTCGGAATTTGTCTTAAAGTTCGTAAACCCCATCCTTTACCACCGGTTCGAAACAATTGGAATCGTTGCGTTAAGCCATGTTGAACTACGCGATTGTTGCATGTTATTCTATTACAATCGCAGGCTGGGTTGCACTCGAACAACATTGGAGGGTCTGCAAGATGTAAATTTAATTTAGAAAACTTAATTATTATCTATTTTTTCATCCATAATCAGCAAACTATAAATTAAAAAATATAATTTATTTCCTCTTAGCTGCTTAAATATATTTTTTTTTCTACCAATGGGAATAATAAAAATAAAAATGATTAATTTATATTTACCAGCGTAATTAAATTCAGGTATGAGTTTTCCCTCTTCGTCGTACCAACACCTTAGACTGATGTTACCGCAAAGGCATTTTTCAGAACTGCAATTATCTTCGCATCTACAAGACTGCAATGATATTATCGTACGATCCACGTTGATATTGCTTGTGAAGCAATTTTCCGTTACGTAAACAAAATCTGTCGGTTTGTCTTCGGAATCGTAACCGTTTACACACTGAATAGGATTCGACTCCTTCCCTCTTGAAATATCGCTGAAACGAATTTAAAAAAGAAACACAAAAATGAATATAAAACAAATTTTTTAAATTGTACTCTTGTATCAAGGAGGAAAGCCTGCGGCAATTAGATTTCATATTTCCTTCCCTTAACGTATTTTCAATTAGAGAAGTGAAAAAAAAAACTACAGATACTCACTTCGTTAAAATTTTGATCGTCTTTTCCCACATATGATCCGCGAGTTCATTGACCTTTGCGTTCAACCTCAAAGCGGCCATGGTATCGCCATCCGGTGCGCAACAATTAACCGCGGTCTCACCAGCGGCATTAACTTCGCCAACTTTAGCACCTCTCGCCAATAATAATACACTGACTCCGTACTGATCCTGTCGAGCTGCAATGTGCCTGAAATTTAAAAAAAATCCAATGAATTTGAAAATTTTAATTTTATTTCAAGATTTCTTTTCAATGGATGCATACAAAGGCGTGTCTCCGTGCACGTTGACGGCATTGACATCGCAGCCTTCGTTCAGTAACATTTCTGTAATTTCCGAACTTCCGCTGAAGGCACTCCAATGTAACGCAATATTTTGCTCGGCGTCTCTAATCAAGGGATCACATTTTTTTTCTAGTAAAAATTTTGCGACATCGGCGTGACAAAATTCACAAGCCCAGATTAAACTGGTCCATCCTCCGTCGTCTACCGAATCTGCGAAAAAAAAATGAAACGCATGAAAAGCTGCATTTGTAAAAAGAAACAATAGCATTCTATCGGAGTAACGTTTTAATCGGAGTTGTCGCGTAAAACGGATTTTGCGTTCTCATTTAAAATTTTTTACCTACTAACGTTCGTGGAACTTTACATTCGGACAATATAATACGACAGACTTCGAGGTGACCGGATTTAGCTGCCATGTGTAACGCTGTCATACCGTCTTCACCTTTCAACGTAACATCCGCTCCAATTCTCACTAAATATCTTACAACGTCGGCTTTCCCTTTACTAGCGGCTAACATTAACGGCGTCAATTGATTTCTATCCATCACATCCAACTGAGCACCAGCTTGTACCAAAACGTGAACACACGATAAGTGTCCTTTATCCGCGGCTATGTGCAAACCAGTACGATGAGTATTATCACGGAATGTGTGATTTGCATTGTAACCGCAAGCTGAAATATCAAATATATGTTAAGTCCTTTATCGAGGGTTAATATTAACCCCCTTGACATACAAATTAAATGGAACTCGATGCGACCGAAAAATACTATTTAATTTCGCTCAACTGAACAGTTACGTGAAAGCTGATAAACAAAAGCTATTAACAAAAAAATCTAAATAATGTTAAAAAATAATAATTTCAAAAAGTATTAAAGCCATAAAATGGTACGTCAAGGGGTTAATTGCATGGGTTGCAAATCGATACTCTTTCTTAATCATTCTTACACATTGCTTTTTTTTACTTACTCTCTTAAAAAAAAAATAAATAAAAAAAAATTAAAAATAAATACCTATTATATTTTGACAAAGATAAATCTTGATTTTCATATAATTTAAAATTATTTTGGATCAGAGTGCAAAGAGTTAAGCATGAAATTCCACGAAAGGTATCGATTGCATTTTCGGTAATGGATTTTGATGTGTCTTACCTAAAACGTTAACTAATTTCTCCAAATCACCGTTTTTAGCTGCGGTATAGAGACTCATGAGAGTATATCGTTCTGGACGGTCCGTGTTGGCCGTAGGTTCGGGTATTTTGATAATTTCAGGTCTCACCAACGGACTCGGCGGACGCTCGGCCAATTTGTTGTTGTCGCCGTTACCGGGTAAACTCATTTTAGCTGATGGCAATTTTGAAAATTTACGTCTAGTAGGAATAAAAACGGGTCTTCTTAGGCCACTCATCGTTATAATGATATCGTATGATGAATTTTCAATGGAACAATGCGGACATGCTCCTTTCTTATTAGGATATACTTCACATTCTCGATGATACTGATGACCATTTGTACATTGTACAAATTTACCCTGAGTACAAAATAATCCGCACGATGGACAACAGTTGTGTCTGAGCAATCTTTCTTTATGCATACGGCAAAGTATTATAAAAGGAACTCGTGTACTTGGTCTTCTCATCGCTACGTCGTTTGCATCTACTTCGTTGCAACAGCCAACGATTTTATTATCTATCGAGTCTATCGCCGTACAATAAAGTGGCGTTCCCGCACCAGTTATCGTTACGTACAGCTGCGACTGTATTTGGCATAAGCATCTCATGGATTGGTCATACGTCTGGTGAAAAAGAAAAAAAAAATACATATTATGAGTCAGCTCTTAAATGTCACAATTAAAATAATGACTTCTCCAAAGTCACACTTTGCAATAATTGCTTTCCGCAACAAAAGTTACTAATACCTCAGAATTTGTTGGTCTTATTTGAAAACTCTTGAAATGTCGAATAAAAAGCTTGTGGATTCCTGGTCCGGCTTACCTCGCTTAAAATTGCAGTCGACTCTGGTTTCGAAGCTTGTCCTTCGGCAGGACTCGGACTAGGTGCCATACTTCTACGAGTTCTTTTCGCTGGAACTGCGCCTTCTAATAAAAAAACAGGATAAGCAGAAGTAATTGACGGACTTTTACAACATTTGCAGTTTTCATAAAGTAGACCGTTTTGACAGAGATGACAACTGCAAGGAAATTGACAGTTTTTCAACAAATCAATCGAATCAACAATTCATCCGCGAAAAATACGATTGCCTTGAATCGAATCAATTGCTTGGTTCCTTTGTTGGAATAAAAGCCAGGAAGATTTTAATTCGCCAAGTTTTTTAATACCCTTTTAGCGGAGGCACATAATTTGGAAAATTCTCTACTTGTTCTTTACGTTAAATTATGACTTTCGAGATTCTATGCCTCGTGGGATATTATTCTTAAAAACGCAATCATTAAAATTAACTGGATTATTTCGCACCTTCAGGGTAATCGTTATGTCTTCCAGTCTCTGCGAGCGAAGGCGAACCGTCTGCAAATGTTGTTTTCAGTCAATTCTAAGAAACGTTATATCTTTAAACAATCTCAAAAAAACAGAACTTTCAAAGACAAGCTAGAATTTCGCAAGCGAGTATTGAGGATCTTCTAATTTGAATTTTTTCGCTTTTATAATACCTTCGTAAGAGTCAACTTTGGCAATTTTTCGAGCGGCCTGAGAACTTCGATTGCGCGTCCGATCCCTCCTGGGACGTCCTACCGAAGGTTTTACAAATGGTTTATCTTCGGTTTCATCCGGTTTCGGATTATTCACAGAATTTGGTAATTTCGTCGGCGATGGCGCCGCTTCGATGCTCTTCATAGGTGACAATTTTGGCATTCCTTCGAAATCGTCCGATATATTTTGCGAATCGTCACAATTCGCTGTGTCGTTTGTGGCCACCGTCGTGTCCGACAAAGACGATACGCTCTTTGACAATGGGTCGACTATCGAATGATTGAGATTTGCCGCTTCAGGAACGTTATGACTCGAGTTAAGTTCATGATTTCGTGGTTCGGAAGTTTTCAATTGATTTAACGTTTGCTTCGTTTGTTCTTTATTCTGGGTGGCATTTCTTCTCGGTCGACCCGGTTTTTGTTTGCCCTTCTTTTTCAGTCTTAAAGTTTCTACCGTGTAGTTCGATTTTTCCTTCCGTGCCATCGCACTTTCCAAAACCGTGCTCTTCAATGGTTCTTTGCATAATCGTCTAGCCGAACGTTTCGGTCCTTGCGTTTGCTCTTCCGTTGAGTCACTGAAATAAGAGAAATTTATTTAATACACACGGTAACTGAGCTGAAATTTCCTACAAGAGTTTACAATTTTCTTCAACGTTTCCAGTTAATTTGAAATATTTTTATCAACATTGGAAAAGTGGGTTCAGTCGCAAGTGATTCACGAGCAATTTTTTTTGTACCGTAAATTTCATACAATCAGTAACTATAAAACGTTATCAAGTATATCAAACATTTGAGATAAAAAAATTTACAGAGTCAATTTTGTGTGTGACGTGTTTTTCATCATATAAAAAAATTATTGAGGTTTTTTTTCATTGTTTCTGATCCTAGCAAAAATTAAGTACGATATTTGATTTGCTATTTTTGTAAGCAATTTTTAGTAAATTTGTCGATAGCACCATATTATTGATATCACTGAAATAATTGCAAAATATTTCAGGTATTTATGAATCGAAGCTTTATTCAAGTTTTTTTTCCCAAAAAAGATGTGAATTTGTCTAAATACTACGATCTTCGTATAATTTATTTTATATAGCTTTGAAAATTGCGAAATATTTTTTTTAATAATTCATGAAAGAAGAAAAAAGAAAATCTCTTCTATTTATAAATTCCATACATGATAATCTCATTCGTATAAATTTTCTCTACCGCTGAATGTTAAAACCATGTATGCAAATTCCAAAAGTACGTACTCTAGTACTTGAGCACCGAGCTCTTCGACACTGGAAATTTCAAATTCTTCAATTCTAAATTACATCACTGGAAATTTTCAAAATTTCCATTGAAACTTTGTCGAACTCTCTTGTACCATATTTTCTACAATATCTCACGAATAATTGACTTTTCTATTACTTATTCCTCCAGAAATCAATTTTTATATCCAAATAATCTCATTTAAATCCTTCATTTTTTTTCAGAATTCCAATTCCACATCTTTCCAACGACAACAACAAAAAAACTGGGAAACCTTATTGACCTTAACGCTCTCAATCGAGGTCTTCTCTTTCTCCTAACCGGCACCTTCTCCTCCACCTTCTTGGCGACGTCGACTTCGATCTTCTCCTCGACTGCATTCTTAGCTCCATCCACCATTTTGGTAGCGTCGACCTCTTTCTCCTTTGGAACATCGGGAACCACCACCTCCTCCTCTTCCTCCTCCTCCACTTTCCCGTTCTTCTTCTCGCTTTCCACGTTCGACTTCTCCTCCGCTTTGCATTCGTTCCTCCCTTCCTCGGAATCCGACTTCTCCACGTTGTTGTCCGAGTTCTCGTCGCAGGTCTCTATTTTCACGGAAACACCTCCGATCTGGTCGCAGTTGACCAACTCGTCCGGTACGAGGCTCAAATTGGAGGAGCAGCTAGAAATCTTGGTTTTTCTCCCATGGTCCGTGTTCTCGTCGATGGTCCTGAAGGTCAGGACGATCCTGGGGATGCCGTTGTCTTTCTTGGAACTCTCTTGTTTGCTCGGCGAGGAGTCTTCGGCTTTTTTGGATTTTGCTTCTTCGGTCGGATTCTGCGGAACAGGCTCTTTCGCGATTTCCGGCTCTTCTTTTTTTTTCTTGTCCACCTGGATGGCCGGAGGAACGTTATTGGGAAGACTCTCCTCCACGAGTTTGTTGTCGATCACCGGTTTTTCGATTTTGGGAATTTTCGGGGCACGTTTTTCCTCGTTAATCGCGTTCTTCACCGCCGTCACGTTTTTATTGAACTCGTTGGTCATCCCCTCGAGGATCTGCTGGATACTGAGTTTGTCCTCGGTCGGGATTTCCACGTTGTCGGCCTTCTCCCCCTTCGCGTTGGCTTCTGGTTCCTGGCGATCCTGCCGTTGCTCGGCAGTGGCCGTTTGCGAGGTGCTCATCTCTACGTTGTCTTCCATGGCGAGCGACGAAACATCTGTAAACACAGCGAAGTCGCGTTAGGTAGCGACCACGGGGTCGAATTCGCGGAATTTCGATGAAGGAAATCCCTTTTTACCGAAATCCGATCGAGAAAGTCGCACAGGTTTACCTGTTTTTAATGCAAATGCAATCAACTTGCGAGTGTCATGAGCGATGTGTGTTCCTTCTCTTTCCGTTCGTGTCTCTCTATCTCTCTCTCTCTCTCTCCCTCTTTCTATCTATCTCTCTTTCTCTGTCGCTCACTCTGTCTTTAACGCCATTCGAGGATCAGAAACGATGATGATGACGATGATGACGAAGAATTCCCACGATATATTCGCGTCCTCTTGTAAAATCGTCAGTAAAAACGAGCGAAATTCGCGAACGAACTCATACTTTTTGTCAATCGTGCGTCGCGAGAGCGCCGATCTTTCGGGATATCTTTTTATTTGGAAGAACTCGGCTCTCGCGTGCCCCGTGTTAAGAGCTGGAGGCCATATTGATTACGTTCAGGGACGGCAGTCAGCCCGCCCGCCAGCCACTCTTGTAACTTATGTTCGTCGTCTTCGTCTTCGTCGTCGTGGTCGTGGTCGTGGTCTTAGTCGCAGTCACGGCATTTATTTTTACTAAATCATTTTTTTCCACCGTCAGTCCCGAGTCCTTTACGACAATTGCCAGAAACAACGTCGACCACGACGAGCCTCGCGATCAGTCCTTTGAACTTCGATTTATTATTAGAAAGCGATAATAATATGCATCTATCTGGTTCCCAGAGTCTCCATGTACAGATTATGTTCCTTTCCTCGATGGCAACTCCAAAGATTGGGATAGAATAGTTGTATATATATGTATAGGTTCCTTGGAATGAGAAAATTCCAGTGCCCGAAGGAACAACTCGAGCCCGAATCGGATTAAGATCTTTTACCGGATCGCTGCTGCGTTGCGCTTTTCCCGTTTCGTAGGTCTCGTGGAGGAGCATGAATGATTAGGGTGCGAAATGCGAATGGCCGTTGGCCGAGGAGAGGAATTGGGCAGGATGGTGGGATTCGAGGTCGAGGCAGAAGATTCAGGCGTAGCAGTTCTTTTTAAAATGGCGCTTCCGCATAGTCGAGTGGACGAGGTTTTGAGGAGCGCAAAAGAATGCTGCCCGTTTATTGGTTGCGCGTTACTAGGTCCGCAATGTTAGGGCTGAGGTTGCCGATAATGGATTTCGAAAATGGAGTTCCGAGTGGAGTCAAGGTCACGAGAATATTGGATGTTATTAGGAGGAGGATTATATTTTCAGGTGTTTTCGTGGAGGTGGATGAAGAATGTATAGAGTATATAAAATAGCTGCGTAATTATATGATATGTTATTCCAGAAATAGGGAAAAATGAGAATTTCTTAAACGATTTTTGTAATTTTATGGAATTTCACTAATGTGGAAATATATCTAAAAGAAATGATGTTATGTAATGATGTGTAGAATAAATAAACTGGTATATGTATATATTTGTATCTCTTAAATATGTTAATTGTGTATATTTATATATTTCGTAGAAAGTAATCTAATGTATATGAATGTTCCAACCAATTAGAGTATAATTATATTTCTACAGTATTGCCCTTTTAATGTGAAATTATATTAGACTTATACCTACTGATTGAAACATGAATTCTTTTACTGCAACTGATAAATTGAAGATCCAGATTGAATTTTTTGCTTCACATATGAAATTTAAATATCTATGAAATATTTTTATTTCATGTTGTTACTTAATTGAAAGAAATTATTTAGAAAATTAGTGAAAAATTAGTAGAAATGCAAAATTTGTACTTTTTGGTTTTTATAAATCGACAATTTTTACTTGATGAAAATTTAATTTGAATTTTTTTTACTGAACCCAACAGACTGAGGTTGCAATTATAACCATGCGCTTCATTTACTTTTCAATTTTAAATAACTAGATATATAAAATAGCTTCATTTCATATAATTACATGTAAAATTATTTAGGAAATCGAGAAAAATTGCAAAATCTGAAAAAATGTAAATGTGAACAAATTGAAATTTATACGTACCTCTCAAAATTTCGCAATTATCGTTTTAGAGAAAGTAGATTTTTTGGAGAAATTATTCAGCCGCCAGAATATTAAGAAACATTTCACGAGGCTCTTAAAAATTAATACAAAATGTACGATACAAAAATTAATAAGTATTCAAATAACTTAAATTTACAGATTCAAAAAATAATGTTGCAAATTGTTTTAGAACAAATCTTCCAAACCTTCAACAAGTGAGTACCTACTAAAAGAAAAAAGGGAGAGAAAATCTAATTAAAAAAACAAAAATGAACAGGAACAAACAATAAACATTAAATAAAACATGAAAATCTTTTTGGTTAAAAATGAAATTGAAAAGATTGACTTTCTTTCGTATAAATATAAGTTTATTTACATTGCAACAGATCCTGTTGTCAAATAGACAAAGGCATGATTACGATTGTGTCTTGTGTGTGTGTATGTAGATTAAAAGGATAGGTTATTATTAATTTGACTTAAAATGATTATTATCAAAGTAAAGTAATAATATTAATAATAATAATATTTATAATAATAATTACATCATTTTTTTGTCAACTGTAATGTCTATTAACTTATCAATTAAACGCTGTATATATAATATTATTATATATATAAATAATGTACAATCTTGCTTTGAAAATTCATTTTACACAGACATTATTCAAATAATTATCAGCACGTTCTTTTTTTTTTTTTTCAAACGGCATGTAGGTTCTTACAAGCTTGTTTATCATAGTTTTTATTTTTATTGTTCTTTCTCCTTGTTACTTAATTTTAATAATCCATTCGGTAAAGTGTTTTTTAAAATACATTCCATTTGTTTCTATTTTCTTTACGAAGAGAAAAGAGAGAATTCCAAAAAAGGATGGAAACGTCAGCGTTTGGAATTCGATTTAGAATGATTTTTCTTTTAGGAAAATGTTTGTACATAAGTACACAGTTCTTCTTTATTTAGGATTTCAAGAATTATTTATTACTCTAAAATTTACTTTTGTAAAATAACGTGTGAAAGGCCGTTTAGAAAGAGAGCAAGAAAATTATCTTTTTTTTTTGTTACACTTAATTAATTGTATCTCGGATATTATTCCGGTAAGATCCTTTCGAAAAGGTACTCGTTAAGTTTCTATTATTGTAGAAAAAACCGTTGGTGTTTTCATCGTGCGAGAGTATTAAGTTTTTTCTTTTTTTTTGTCTAACACTACATTTGTTGTACCAAATCTTCCAAAATAAATCTTTCCTAAATCTCCTTTTTCGTTTCGAAAATTCGTCACCATTTTTTTTAATAGTACCAATAAGAATAATTAGTGTATCAATTTCATTGGTTTACGTCCTTTCAAGAAGAAATTTCAGAAATTGTCTGAGTCCATATATAAGAGGACAGTATAATAAATAATTGATGACTCTATCCGTCCTCTTTTATACGAATAATCTTGGAAAGGATACAAAAAACATCCAATTTTCTAATAATTCTTAGCATAAATTAATTAGTTTTGATTTAAAAGAAAAGAGGTTTGAAATTGCCAGATGCATTGCGAAAAAACTCAAGAGATAAGTCATGATTTACCTACAAACTTACTTATTTATCCATTTGTGGAAAAATAGGTGTGAAACTATGAAATTTTTACAATTTTATAGTAATTCTTGAATTTGTGCCAAACTTTGTATGGCAAAAAGCGTTTCAGGTCCAGTGATTATATGTACACCGAGGAAAGGGACTAATCAATTTGTGCAATGCTACAGTAAATACAGTTATAACGTTACAAAAATTCGACAATTTTCGACAAATTCTTTGTAAAATTCAGAGTTAACCACATTCAATGTAACTTTGATACCGAAAAAGTTGAAACAATTGGTTTTGACAAAATTGATATTCAAGGAACCCTTAAAAAATCCACTTTCTAGACAAATTTTTCGTTGTTTGCTCTTGGGAGATGCAACAATAATAAAATTGGGAACAAACTTCGAATTTTCTGCAGGCAAGCTAAAATTTGTTTTATCAAAGACATTTTTGAAATTTGATGAAACTCTCCTTTTAGTGAATTTGCCCTCTGGCAGACTTGCTATAAACTCTATTCCAATTATTTCGTTTCTCGAGCACAAAAACAATAAAGAATCAACTCAAAGAAAAGATCCACGAATGCCCAAGGAAGCGTCAATTTTAATGAAACTTTTTTGTTTATTCATGAACGTTTTATTTACACAAAAAAGTCCCTCGGGTCTGTAGAACTTTAGTTACTGCGTCTGACACACGTAAAAAAATGATATAGTGGTAAATCTTTCAGTGGGAGCTGAAGCTTTGGCTTCTGTCAAATTTTTGTACAAAAGTATCGGTTTTGAAAAGTGATAATATTGAATCTCTGAAATTATTTTAAAAATCGGTTACTGGGCGACGTTATGACGCTCGAGAGAATATTCATGCGAAAAATCATTTTCCAAACAAGGGCTGGTTTTGACTTTTGCATTAATTTCCTTTTTTTAATCAAATTAACGTTGGCGATAACTTGAATTTTTCAAGAGTCAATTGTCCACAAATGAAATTCTTTAAAAAAAGACACTACGACTCGAAGTGCTTTTCGACCAAAGAACCTTAACTTTTAAAGGATCAAAAATTTTACATCAGGGTTTCGAGTACCTGTTTATCTTTTGGCATTTAATGCCATTCACTTTACATAAATTTCCTCGAATGAAAAATGGAGAAGTTATTTTTTTTTTAAAAAGGGGCGTCCCTCTAAAAATGTAATTATTGCACACCAATAATTTAATCTAGTATTCGATAAAATTGATGTCGGACAATAGTTCATCCGATCGATGAACCTCAATCGATATTTATCGAGCGATTAACCCTTGCATTTGGAGAACTATAGTCCGATAAAGAAAGATCGAACTGTTTCGAACATTTGTTTTCGAAAAACCAAGTGAATGGTAAAAGATTCATTTTGGTTGTCAAACATACAAAATCTTTATATAATATTTAGTATTCAAGAAATAGAAGATGTAAGTCGTACATGCCCATGTGCATGTACACATTTTTACCATTTATATGTTTCATCAATGTGTTTCTATTACGTATGGCACCCATGAGGAATATAGAAATGTAGAAACGATGGGTTATGGCGGCGGAGGTCTTCTTTGTGGTTCCGGTGTGTAACGTAATCGTGCACGTACGTGTTGCGGGCTACCAGGTACAGAATTACTTTCTGATAATCTTCTCGGTGGTGGTTGTGGTGGTGATGGAGACACGTATCTGCAAAAAATAAATATAATTTCAGAAATTTCAATGAATTAATTTTGGATTGGATTGTCAAAAATGGAAAATTTCATTCATATATTAAAATTTCGTTGCAAAATCGTGAGATGCGTAAAATACGATCCAAAATCCTGATACCTCCTAGAGAAAGAAGGGGATGGTTGATCGATCAAGTTTCGTCTAAGTGCAAGTGGCGATTCGCCACGACTAAGTCTGGGTGGTGGCTCCGGTGAAGGTGCCCGTTCGCTTCCAAGACGAAGTCTCACGTATGATGCAAATCGTTTCTTAGCCGATTCTTTAGATCCTGCTTGTACCGGTGGTACCGACTGCGGTGGTTCTTGCTTCATTTGATGGGCAAATCTTGATATAAGTAATTGTGGACTTGTAGAACCATGTGATCCCTGAGGTGGTGGCTCTGAAGGAAACCTGAAACATTTCGTTCACATGAACCTGAAACTTTTTGCACAAAAACAAATATTCGCAGCCCGTTTGCTTAAAATACTTGCCGCATTATTATATTAAAAAATATATCGCATATCAAAAATAAAAAATATACTTTTAAATAAATATTCGAGAAATCGAAATTTCTCAGAACTTTCAGAAGTAGTTTGAAAAGCTACTTTCAATATGTGCCGAATTTTGCAAAATAAGTAAAATCCTAGACACGTGAAAATCCGAAATTTCCTCACCTTTTTCTGCTGACCATAGGACTACCATAAATATCCTGAGTTTGCGAATGTGTTTGAGGCACTGGTGGACCAAATCGTTGTATAAAAGGCGAAAATCTACCACTTTCACTATTACCCGATGGAACAACGCCAGGTGGATCAACGTTTTCACGTCTCCAAGGTGAATAGTCTCTCGCGAATGGACTCAAAGATCTCGAAACATTTTGCCATCGTTCCTTACTACTATCACGTTCTTCAAACCTACTACCGTACGGTGAATACGGTCTCGCTGAGGCGTCTATCAAATTGGCATCTTGTCTGTACGGTGAAAATGATCGACTTTCCAAGGACCTATTTTGACCATTGCTTGTACTGTTATTCGTTGAAGTTGGTGTACAACGTAACGATGAAAAATCATGATTTTGCTGTTCAATGTGTTGGCGATATGGCGAATAGGATCTCTGTATATTATTGCTTTCGTTGTGTTCACCGATACTCGAATTATCCTTCGACGTCACTTGGGGTGGTGAAAATGGTCTTGAAATCATTTCTTTGCGTCTATAAGCGTAAGGACTATATGGTACATAATTGGCTCCGTTTTCGCTACTGGAACGTTGATGATAACTCGATAAATAATTTAATGTATTTTGTTGCGGTTCTTTGGTAGCAGCATGATTATGTTTCGCAAAAGCTGGAACTGACGATGAATCCGTTTGACTTGCTCTCATGTGAGCCGTTTGCTTCAACGATACGTGTCCTCTGTGTTGTTGTTGTTGTTGTTGTTGTTGTTGTTGCTGATGTTGATGCTGTTGTGGTTGATGTTGTTGCAATTGTTGTTGTCCACCTGGATACCTGTAACTAAATTATTAGAAGAAAAAACTTTTGGTAATGGTATTTCTTTCTTTATTAGAACTCAGTGTTGGGTAAAAATGATACTTTTGCATGGTGACTGGTACATAAAAAGAAAATAATTTTAAGGAGCCTCTGCATTTTCAATAAGCAAAACTTTATTTAAAATAATAATAATAAAACCTCTTTTGATGAAACAAAAAATTTGAGACGCAATATTTATGATCCAATCGTCAACCCTTCCAATTTTTATATAAATATTTTCTGCTAGATAAAAATTAAATAGCTTTTTTATTTAACGTTACAAGGATGGTGAAAATTAGTTGGGCCTCCAAGTTAGGATGCCCTGAATGTGCAAAATACAATCATACTTTCAAATCTCATTTTTATTTCTCTTTAATTCCAGGTATTCCATTTATCCGAAATTGTCTTTTCACTTTACTTGAAAATAATATCAAACGAATTTTATAATGTAAATTAATATAAAAAATAGGCACTATAAGGCCATAAATATTTTTTAAACAATGTTCAAAGAGCAAATACCTGAATTCTTACCCAACACTGTTACATATACAATATATTATCTCGTTCTCTCTTCCTAATCAATGTAGAAAATAAAAGATCATAATTATTTTGTAGTTGTTGTTGTTGGTGTTATTTTCAATTTGTATTATCGTGCAACGACACAAAAATTCGGAAAAGTTAAATAACAAATTCCACGCATTACTTTGCTGTTTCGTAACGTTAGGGAACTTTTTTATGGTCCCCTTAAATTTCATAATTAAATAATTTACAACACATGCAACGATTCCAATTTATGTGATTTATAATATCGATCATGTAACGCAAATCTGTTAGAACGAAAGTTAGAGCGTTAATTATAAGTACATGCAACAACACACAATCTAATATTAAAGGGGCGAAATTCAGAAAATTCGAATCAATCAAAGTTTCGTATCGCAAGGAAAACATTTGATCAAGTCAACACGCAAAAACATAAATAAAGGGACATTAAACATAAATGGTGTGTGCACAGGAATGAGAAGAATAATCTTTTAATCTAAAAAAGTAAATTAAATTTAAGAGGGTCTGGTTACAATATGGAAATAAATACATTTTAATTGGGCCAAATCTAAGTTTGAAATACTTTCTATTTTTAGAATCATTATTTTAAAATTCGTACAAAGAATGTACAAAATTTAATAACATCAAAAATTTTTACTTGAATTTGTGAAGTTCAGAAAATTTCATTTTGAAATTTTTACTCACGATTTTAAGGTTCCTGGAAAAATTGATCTATTAAATAAGTTTGTCCTTATTTTGCTTTTCTTATAGGAAAATATTTTGTCAATCAATAAGACATTACACTTGATTTTAAATGAAATATTATGAAATTTTCAGTAAAAGGAAGAATACAAATGAATTAATATTTTCAATATATTTTTCATAATTATTAACATCTCCTTTTAAAACTAATAATAAAAAAATTATTTTTGAAATTGATTCTTCGGCGACTAGACCCCCTTAATTTGAGAACAAATAATAAAATTAGGAGGAGAGACGAGTATAAAGAGATAAAAATAAAGTAATGCTATGAATTCGACAACAAAATAATAAAAATAGTGAGAAAAAAGAAATATAATAATGCTTACCATGAGTGGGGGTTGTAGGGTGGGATGTGTAACAGGCGCGTGCACAAACCAAACAACTCGAAATGAAAATCGGGCGGATTTGTTTTTTGTTTTGTTTGAGGGGTCAAATTGTAGTGGTTAAAAAAAGTAGTGGTAGTAAGAAGTAGTAGTTTCTAGTAGGTAATAATAGTATAGTAGTAAATGGTAGTAAAAGTAGTAGTGGTAGTAGTAAAAAGAAATTATAGTAGTCTTCATTTGTAATATTGTAGTATCAATAGTTAAATAATTTCTTTCAATATGTACTTCTTCTATTTTTTTTTTGTAATTTTCTTTTTATGCAACTATTTTTTTCTTTGTATATCCATTTCATTTCAAAGGAAAGAGAATGTTTGGAGTAGAAGAAAATAAGTAAAGGTTGTAAGGGTTGAGGGAGACTCTGGGATAAATAATGCTACGCTGCGCTGCCTCCCTCAAGTTCAACGCTGCAACACAATTTAACACGCACGCAAACTTTTAAAATCTTACAGGTATTTGTGCCGTACAATTATAAACACACAAAAAAACAAACATTATTCGTATACAGAATATATCTACTTAAAATATCCAGTTTATAGAAAACCAAAATTTCTACTGGTTTCAATAACAATCCCGAAACACGATAATAGTGTTGTTAAAACATGGTAATTCATATTTTTTTCTCCACGACCCAGTTATTGTTTAAAAAATTAACCAAACCAAACGTTACCACGTGACTAAAGTCTTGAAATCCTCACAAGTTGATTAAACAATTTCATCGTAATGTCCGAAGGTAGATCAAACTTTAGTCACAGTGTTTTTCTACGATTAGTCCAAGGATAAAATATTTTCATGCTGTTTCAAAATAAAAAACAGTGGCTCATATTTCCACTTTTCAACGCTAGAATACGGTATCGAATCGAATCCCTTTTCTGATGTAAAGAATTTAGGTCAAAATTTCACTAACAATCTGTAATTTTAAAGAACATACAAACCTTGGTTCTAATTGTTGCATAACCTTGCCAAACCATTGGCATCCCGATGTAGGAATCGAAGAGGAAGATGAGTTACTCTCATCTTCTTGTAGGTGTTCCAGTGTATCATAAATCCGCAGAAAGGGATGTTCCATGAGTTTATGATATTTCGGTCGATGTTTATAATTTTTTGTAAGGCATAGACTAACGAATCCACGAAACTCTTTCGAAAACATCGCATCTGACGGAAGCGAAGGTGGATCATCCTGTACCACCCTGCTTAGTACCTGTAATATTCCATTAAAATCACTGAGAATTCTGTTTAGGATCTATCTTTTTAGAAAATTTCAATTAAAAGGAAAATTCTTTTAAGAATTGTTGAAAATTATGTCAGACATTTTTATTATAATCGCTCTATTTTGCGAGTTACACTCTAAGAAGGAAGTGGAAATCTTAAAAATCGATTACCTCGAAGTCAGTCTTGCAGTCTCGATAGGGAAAAACTCCAGTTGCTAATTCCACTAAAGTTATTCCCAAACTCCAAACATCTGCTCTTATATCGTAATCTGGTTTTGTAGGATCCGGTGGATCTATTCTTTCAGGCTGAAAAAATTCGAGCGAGGAAAGAAATTGCGATACTCGATATTAGTTATGTCTCTCGTTAACCCATTTTTATTAATTTTATAAGGGGAAAAATACTCACTGCCATGTACGCCGCACATCCGGCGCTTCTAGTTTTTGCTTTACTATCGACTAATCTGCCGGAAATTCCAAAATCACAGAGTTTTACACCGCCAGATTCATCTAAAAGTATATTACTGGGCTTCACATCTCTGTGAATAACTCCATGTTTTTCTTTCAGGTACGACAATGCTTTCACTGTCTAGAAGGAACGATTCAAAGAAGAAGTTTAATATTTGTTACTTGTAAAATAAAGGTATGCGATATGTGGATATTTCAATTTTGTAAATTTAAAAATACAAAATTTATTATTTTGCTGCAATTAATATAATGGTCACGAAATTCTAATAAATTGATATATTTTGTCCTGTCTAAAAAAATGACACACGTCGATACTTACGGCAACAGTGACTTTTCCTAAGAAATCTTCAGGTATAGCTTGTCTACTTCTTTTGAGTAATTTGTCCAAACAAGTAGCCATTAATTCCATACAGATCCAAACGTCGGATTCCGTAATGAAACATCCCAAACATCTCACGATGTACGGACAATCGTGCGATTTTAATACTACGTCCAAATCCATGATTATCCTTTTATTCTCCTCCGCATTTCCCGATCTGCGCATTTGTTTTACGGCGATAACAACTCCGCTCGGTTTATGCCTCATTTTGACAACATGTCCACATGTCCCATTGCCCAATTCACCCAAATGTTCGAGGTCCTTCATTTCAGTTTGATACTTATGTCCATTAATGTTTAAAATACCATTCATTTTCATAATCTCTTGTAGTTTCAATTCGAATTCACTGTCGTGCATCGTTGGCGGGGTAATTTGAGTAATCGGTAAATCAAGCCTTCTTCTGGGTGTCCCTTCTCCAACTGCACACGAGGAAAAGTGAATTGCTATCAACAGGAATGTAATACCAAACAAAACAGGAATTTAACTGGTTCGGAACGGGAGTATCATTCTAATCAGGATTCCAGACATTTTAATATGTATCGTGTGACCCACTTTTAATTATTTATTTAGTTATTAATTGAATGGGTCATCTCGAAAACGTTGCAAGGTACAAATTGCAAATTGTTCAAAAACTTCCGAAAATGAAAAAAATAATTTTATGGATTTTTTTTTTAAAGTCTCTCCATCTTTTAAAAAATTGTTAAAATAGTCCATCAGGTAATTTTTTTCATTTTTGGGGGTTTTTGAACAATTTGCAATTTGTACCTTTTTTGTACCATTTTGTTTTTCGCATTTTTTATAGTTGTCATCAATCTTTTTCAACATGGAAAACACCAAATTCATAATTACAAACAATGGCAGTTGTAAAGATTAAATTTGCATCATAACAGAACTTAAATGGTCTATATGGTAAAAAATTCATTAATCGACAAAAAAATAATAAACTTTGTTAGAAATTTTCTATGATTTTCCTCAACTAGCTTCATAATTTTGTCATTTAAATGCATTCAACGCTAGATACAGAAGAAATCCATATTTTCAAATTTTGAATTTAGGCCTGTTTCGTAATCCAGGGCATATATGACTTATGGTATTTGAAAGTAACTTCGGCCCAATTTTTTGAAAAACGAGTCGAAGTCAGATTCAGGTAAACATAGATCTTTTCTTTGTATATTTATAATAAAGAAAATTTTTTTCTTTTTAAAATTGGACTTACGCCATTTTCAAATATAAAGGTTCAATGAGGGAAGGCAACAATGGGAAAAACAACAATGATGAATAGTCCTGCAAAGATCAAAACAGGAAACAAGCAGCTCTGTAACTTACTGATAGAAAAAATGGAAATATTGTAAAAAAGGGGTGGAGTTTAAAATGCAGCTGATCGTGATCAACATAACCTAAAGACGTTCTTTCTTTAGCGAAACTCGGAATCGATCGAAATCAGGTGAAAATCGATAAACAACGTCGGGTTTCTCGCGTAGAGTCTGGGGAAAGTGCGAGCGAGCTAGTAAATTGGAAAAACATACGCTGACGAGGTCTTCGCACGACAGGACTGGAAGTAGGTGCCGTGGACGATTGTGTGCTGGTTCCCGATCCAACCTCATTATTACTTTGCCTATCCCTGTCCCTCGATTCATTTTCAGCACGTAGTCTTTCTTGCAGATTCAATATTTTGTTCTCCAAAGCACTCGACATTCTTATAACCACGACATACGATTAATTATGACATACACATATACACGTTGACTTTCATTCATATGTACACACACAGCCACACACACATTCGGTAATTACAAATAAAAAAATACCGTCCACCACAAGTCGACACCTACGACATTAAAATTTTTTGACAATTTTCACACTCGTCTGCCCTTTTTGGCAGGCGATCTTGCGTTCCCTGCGACATCTGCCGGACGTTTTCCCTACCGCGGCAGTTCCAGCAACTATTCAAAATCCCTATACTTTTACCAGAATTGCCATCTCGATTCTTTTCAAAATCTTTTTTCTTTCTTCATTTTTACAAATAATTTCTGTGAAGACGAAAAACTGAGAATTTATATACTAAATTATCAGATCCATTTAAATTAAGTTTATTTTGGTTGTCTTCTCTAATAATATGTATTATTAAATGCCAAAATTGCATAATTTAATATAACGACTAATTCAAATTTTAAATAGGAAAGGATTTTTCCTACCTCTCATCTGAAAAAATTAATTATTTTCTTGGATTTTGGAGAAGGATACGGGAAGTAAATCATCCATATAGGGAATTTAAGTTTATAGAAATTACAAAGGTCAGGGAGTTATATTGGCGCGGAATGAAGATTAAATTTGAATAACAAACTTCTTTCATGCTAAGTTTCGGTTTTGAGTATATCAATGAAGTTTCAGATTCATTGTGATGTTCTTTGTTATAAAACCACGTACTGAATTAAAATTTAATGGATTTCTATGGCTTTTTTGTCAAAATCGTCTAAAAATTACTGGATTACAGGTTTCCGATATTAGTCCAGGACCAGAATATCAATATGTATTGATTTTACGTTTTATTAAATTGGAGACTCTTAATGTAATATTGTCAAAAAAGTATCAGCTTTCCTTTGCATTGTTCCCTCAAAGAAAAAAAAAACGAACAAAAAAATATTATAAAACTACATAAAAAATAAATTATTGGTAAGTTTCTGTATGAAAATATCCATTTCCCTCTTCTTAATACTGTGGAATAGAGAACAATAATTGCGAAGACAGTAATAGCAATGATCATGATTTATTTTAATAACCAGCGGTCATTGAAGAACCGCAGCATTAGCAGCAATACTCGGATTGTTAACAACTTCTCCGAGACTTTCGAGCAATTCTTTCCTGTAATCATCGAAGTCTCCGTCGATTTCATTGATTTGTTGATTTTCAATAACGTGTAAACAACATTCCGTGTCACGAATAAGACGTTCATCGTGAGAAACTATGATAACGCCTCCTTTGTATTCATTAATGGCCTCTGCGAGAGCATCGATGGATTCGATGTCCAAATTATTCGTAGGTTCATCGAGAATGACAACATCTGGACCGTTCAGACACAATTCCGCCAATGCGACTCGTGCCTTTTGACCACCCGACAAATCTTTCATTTTGATAGTATGTGCGTGCGAACTGAGCCCGAATGTTCCCAGTTGCTTTCGGGCTTTCTCATACGGAAGGTCGAATAAACGCATTAAATATTCGGATGGAGTTTCCTCTGCTGTCAAGTGTTCGCCGGAATGTTGGTCAAATCTTCCTATCCTCTGAAAAATGAAACAGAAAAAAATACATTGGATTATTTTTATTTTAGAGAACGCTTATTTAAATGGAAGAATTTGATTAGGACGTTCCAGTAATAATAATAATAAAATTTTGAATCCGTATTCAATGAAGCGATGGTACAAAAAATCATATTACCAGTATTTTTAGAACTAATAACCTGAAAAAGAGAGTAGAAGTACCAATTCGTGTTGTATTCTCTTACAATGCGAATTTTCCAACTTACCAAACGATGATTTTTAATTTGATCTCCTTTGTTGGGAGATATATCGCCCATTAACAGTTTCAAAAATGTAGATTTCCCAACTCCATTAGGTCCGACTATAGCTATTCTGGAAGATAAATCTATTCCAAAATCCACGTCTATGAAAAGTGGTTTCTGCCCTTCATAGGCGAACGTAACATCTGTAAGAGAAAAAATAGTCGAAGATGCATACCGAAAATACAAAAAAAAATTTCTGTAATTACTAAAATACTCACTATGAAGTCCAAGAATGGGTGGTTGTAAAGGTGGCGGATCTGGAAAACTAAACTTAACGATATACTCTCTTGGTTTTTGCAACAACTCTTGCGGTCCATTATCCTCTTCTTGTTTCTGCATTTTGGTACGATTTTTCTCCTGTTTCCGTGTCAAAACTTCTTTTTGTTTCTTCTCGGCCTGTTTCTTACTCTGTCCAGAAGCTTTCATATCCTTCAAACGTTTCTCCTGTTTCTCATAAGCTTTAATCATTTCTTTCCTCTTTTGTTCGTACATTTTCTTGAACATACTGTAATTTCCCTTGTAGTAAAACAATTTTTGCTGATCCAAGTGAATGATGTCGGTACAAACGTTATCCAAGAAACTTTGATCGTGAGATACTACGAGCAAAGTTTTCTTCCATGCTTGCAAATAATTATCTAACCAAATAACGGCATTTAAGTCTAAATGATTGGTAGGTTCGTCGAGTAACAACAAAGTTGGTTCTAGAAACAAAGCTCGAGCTAAGGAAACGCGCATTCTCCAACCACCAGAGAAATTTTTAGTTGCCCTGTTTTGCATCGATCGACTGAATCCTAAACCAGCTAAGATTCTACGAGCTCGAGGTTCAGCGGAATCCGCTCCGATCGCTTTCAATTCGTCGTAAACTTCTTGAAGTCGACTTTGAACGGTCGTATCTCCTTGTTCGGCCAATTCCTCCAACTTTTTGCACTCCGCTTGCAGTTCCCTGCATTTCACATCTGCATTTAAAACGACCTCGACTGCGGGTGTTTCGTCTGCTATTACTTCTTGTTCGCAGTAAAGGACGTCGATAGTAGGAGGAATCGGAAATGCTCCTTGCGCTATGTGGCGCAGAAGAGTTGTTTTACCGTGTCTGTAATTTAATTTCCAATTAAAAGTGTGCTTATTATAAATAACTGAAAACGTCTTGATATCGAATCATGAGGATATCGTCCATTTTTATACAAATAAAAATTTTTAAATAGTTTTTCAATACAGGCTTCGATTCTAGTAAATATCAAGATGTTGAATGAATTCATAATTTTTAATTAAAATAGATATGAATATTTGTAAGTGTTATATTGTGATTTCGAAAAAGTATAAAAATGAAATTTGAAATTAAATAATTGATTGCGGGGAGTGTTGCAATATTATAACACTAGAGCTCTTTTTTATCAATTTTTTATCAGTCTTTGTTAAAAATATAAAAGACGATATTACAGCAATCTCAGGTTGCCTCATATAATTGGTAAATGTTATTTTCCATGGTACGATTTTCCCCAAAACTGGAGGAATGGGCAATTAGTAATATTTTGAAAAATAATTAATACCGGGCAAGAACGATTTTCATGAAAGTTGAAATAATTGGAAATATAATAAAATAAAATTGGAATTTACCCGTTGGGTCCCACCAAACCGTAACGTCTCCCTTGGGCGATAAGTAAATTGGCATTGGTAAAAAGTTCCTTGCCTTTGGCGGCGATACTGAAATTTTCGACTTTAATGTCAACCGCGTGTTCCAATTGCTGAACCCCACGATTTTGTGCCTGACTGTGGGACACGGTGAAGTTGGACTCCAATTCACTGTGTCCCTGCCCACCGGTTTTGGTCAACATTTCCATGGTTTTCTCATATTCCTGTTGTTTCTTTAATTTCTTCTTCTCCTTGTGCGACAGTTTTTTCCCGCTTTCCTCGATCTCCATGTCGGAGATTTTTTCCGTAACTTCGGCCACTTTCTTGTTCGACTTTGACATATTGCAACTTTACCTACTTTACTTTACACTGCTGACTTTTACTCCTCCACAGAACTTTCGTTACGATTCTAACCTGAAAAAAATCAGACCTTTCGTTTCCTCGTTGCGAAAGGGAAAAAAAATCGTGGGTGATTACGTCACATCACTGCGGTTCTCAACTTCGCCGCTACGTGCGCGGCGTGTCACTTAATGACAGAGGCGCTAAATCCAAATTCTGGCAACTAACCACCGCTTTATTACCAATCACGGGCACGGGAGTTCAATTTGCAGCGAGTAAATTTCCGTCCATTCCGTTCGTCTTCGTCCAATCGGCGCATACTTATGACGTTGCTGAGGAAAAATTACTGTTTACTTTTTGTAAAGGGGAGGGATGCAGGTATATTCCAAGAATTGGTACAAAGGGTAGTTTTTCTTCGACAAAGAAAATTTAGGATTCACTACGCAGAAACTTCGACTGCATGGAAAAGCACAGACGGCGTCCATGTGTAAAAGTTGTTGTTGACCGGCTTGCCCTGCAAACTGCATAGCAAACAAAAGCACAGTACTGTTGATTTCAATTTCAATGGGAGTAAATAGGAGGTTGTGACGTTAAGGGCTAAGGTTCCTCAAAATATGTGACGAAAAGTTGGCGCTAAAAACGTGAAAGTGTGGGAAAAGCGTTTACTTGCTGAAGTTCTTACTTATCAGCGGGGCTTTTTTTTGTTGATGCCATATTGGAAATTTAAAAACTACTTGGCGTGCAAAAGTTATTTACACAAACTGACGCTGAGCACACAAACTTATCTATTCCTGTAAAAAATTGCCGTTGGAACGGGAAAAGGAGTGAAAACGAAAAATAATCGTAGTTTTTGCGGTAATAAAAATATTATAATAAAATGAGAGACTACATAAGAAAACTATCACCATCTCAGTACAAAAGGAGAAATCGTTCTACAAGCCGAAGTAACAGAAAGAGAAGCAGGAGCAGTCGATCTCCGGACGACAGGTTACAAAAAATTCTTTTTTCCAGAGTTAGTTTTAGGTTCCTAAAACTTAGTATAATTTCTGTTTCATGAAAAATATTGTAGGAGTCTGAAGTAATTCAGGATGTATTCACAACTGATTTTCAGTTAATATGCAATTCATCTTCAAAATCTGTTGTATCTCAATATATTAAAATCTCATACCATTAAAAGGGGAAATTTCAATGTAATGTATATTATTTCAATTGTTTTGCAGAGAATATTTTAAATCCAAAAAGGTGAGGCCAGAGGGCTATAGAGTGAGAAACATAAGAATAAGCATAGATCAAAATGTTCCAGAATCATTATTAACTTCTGGAGGTCTAAGTAATCCATTAAAAAGGAACCTAACAGATGATGAACTATTTCCAATAGTACGACGAAAGGGTAAAAATTTGTTATAAAATATTTTTTTGTTAGGTACTATAAAACGCATGTAATTTTGATAAGTATTTGATATCTTCAACTTATTAAAATTATTTCCATTTTTTTAATACAAAATAACTTGATTTTCATATTTATAATTTTGTTAAATTTTCATTCAAAAAATTTTTTACCACATAATCCATGTTTCTTATGCATGGATTGTAGTTAAAAATTCATGTATTAGTTTTAGAAGGTACATGATATTAGTAATGAAACCGAATTTATCTGAATTCTTAGATGAGGGAGCCATACCTCTTTCCAAAAGGAAGGAATTTCAACATGCATTTTCCAAAGATGAAGAAAGCGACGAAGAAGACACAAAAAGATTGCTAAATGGTAAATAGAAAGTCATGAGCTATTTCTTTCTTTTTTATTATTGTATTTTTCATATTTAATATGTAATATTTTCATTGTTGCAGCACATAAAAGTGACCGATCACGTCGTAGGTCTTACAGTCCTCTGAGATTGAGTCATAGTGATTTGGTCTCATCACCAAGAGCAGTACATATTCAGAATTATTATTGTAACTGCGCTCCATACGATAACTCTATCATTACTCAAGGCACTACTAATATAAGTGAGAAACCAATTAAACGTGAGTGCTAAAATAATATTAAGTCTCTTAAAACGGGTCCAAGAATGTAAAAACTGAAATTACAAAAATTACATGAAACACGAAAAATCATGTATTAGTTATTGAAGCAACAACAGGTTCATATTGAACTTTTTATTTCTAAAAACCATATTCCTTTAAAAAATTTATTGCAGTAAGAAATTTGCTTGGAACCAATTTCTATTCAAGAGAATTTGAATGTTATTTTTATTTTATACTTGGACGTTGTAATACATTTTTTATAAGTAATCATTATTATTTGGAATGATTAATGACACAAGGGTTATCTATGACGATAATGAGTAGGAATATAATTTTTACAAGAATAAATTTTATATCTCTCCTATCGCAATTTGATATACTTCTTATCGTAGTCGAAGTTGAAAAGATCTTGTACTTGTCTGACAATATAAAAATATTAAATAGCTTCGAAAATTGTAGAGAAGGGCGGTGTACTGACAGGGACTTAATAAAGAAAACTAACTAACCAACATTGCTTAGAGTTTTATAATTTGTCTTACATATTATGAGTGAACCATTTAATTTTAGAAAACACCTCTAATATATAAGGTTACCTGTAAGCACCATGAACCTAAATTTCATCTTAGAATTGAGAAAAACTGTCAAACTATCAAAATTGAGTTCCGATTTTTTATCACTTTAATTTTTTGAAAATATCTGTAATACAAATGTTCGTTTAAAAACACAATTAAACTCAACCCTATACCTAAGATATATAAATAAAAGGGTCCTTCGTAATGTCTAACGGTCAGGACGGTAAAACTTGAGCTGTCGTCGATATCTTCGATCCCTCTTTCACGCATTTGTAGTTTCACTAATCGCTGAGAATTTTCAATCCAGTGTTTTATAATACCGGCTTCCAAAAGCTTACACATATTTGTGTATATTGGCGACACGTAGGGAGTTCCTTTGCTCACAATTATTGGTATGTTAAATGTAAAAAGCTTGTCTTTCAACATTCGCAGGACGTTCTTGCGACCATCTAAGAAATAGAACAGTTGAATGTAATGGCATTGTTGTCGATGAATAGCCACTCTTGCCAAGAAATTATTTAATAGAAATTTGAAACTGAGAATATTTTTATTTCTAGAGGATTTTTTAAAATTATATTAAAATATATAAATTTATAATTGAATGGGTCATCTCAAAAATTGCAAATTGTTCAAATACCCCCGAAAATAAAAAAATAACCCGATGGATTTTTTTTAACAATTTTTTTAAAAAATGGATGGATTTTTAAAAAATCCATCAGGTTATTTTTTTCATTTTCGGGGGTTTATGAACAATTTGCTAAAAACTAAATTTCAAGAAAATTAATTACCCTAAAAAAAATCCTTACCACTTATCTCGGTGTTATGCAGGGTAACAGCAGACTGAACCATTCCAGTGGCAATCTTGGATTTGAAAAATAAATCTTCTACAATTTGTCGATTATTAAAAACTTGAAACTTATTGTGAAGTTCTATCATCAGTGGATCATCCGAAGAATTATAAAATTTGTGATGTCTCGCAGACCCACCAAAGGGTTTACCCGAGTCCAGTAGGTCTCGAAAAGTTTCAATTTTCGGCTTTTCTTGAGGAGCTATTAAGTGTCCAATTAAACCAGTGTTGTAACAATTTATGATGAAGTAGGAATAAATTGTCCATTCGATGAATAGGAATCTCAAAAATGACGTTTTTGGTGGTTTAGGATTTGTAAAACCAAGGCACGTTGTCATTGCGTTGTGTATATTAAACGATTCCAGTCCAACGCCTTTTAAAATTATTGGCAACAACGAGACAAAAATTAATATTCCAACTATTAATGACCAGAGCTGTTTCGAAAATGGCAAATACAAGCTTTTCCAATAATATTTCGTACTATATGTATCGAAATAAGCGAATGAAAAGGAGTCTTCAAAAAATCCTGGCAATGATTCCAAACCTTCCAGTTTATCCGGTGTTGGGACGAAATTCGAAACGGATATCATAAATACGTCACGCGAAATCTGGAAGAATGTAAAATATGAGTGGAAAAAATGTATGTAAAATATGAGTGGAACCAATGATTTTTTTAGATTACGAATTAAATTAGAAGAATTATTTGCAAAATTAGGCAAGGAAACAGTTTCATGCGATTTGTCGATAGTACGAAAGATGTATGTAGGTGCAATTTGAATTATCTCCAAAATGTGATTCTTGATGTTGTTTAAAAAATTGTAACGAGATCAAAAACGCTAAATATTAAAAAAGAAGAGGTCTAGGTTTGGAAATTTAATATGAGTCTTTTCGAAAATATCTCTGGAAGGAAGAAAACGAAATAACTAATTTTAAAACAAAATACTAAATTATCTAAAACATATTTTTGATAAAAAAATATAGAAATATCTGCAAATATTCTCACAAGTTCAAATTTGAAGATACAACTTGTAATTCCTCTGACTGTGAAATAAAAATGTAATATCAAATTTGATTTGCAAAATAATTTTCATTTTGTAACACTAATTCTGGTGTTTAATGTAAAAACATTAAAAGTACCTTGTGTTGAACATCTTCCCAACTCTTCGGAGGCTCTTCAAAAAACAAATTTACGTTCAAATGCTCGGCAACGGCCCTTATCAATTTCCATCCTACTTTACTAGCAACAGTGGCTTTATTTGCAAATTGTTTTTTATCAGTGTTTATAGAAACAACGGCACGTGTTACAACGCTTGAAGAGCGTACGGTGCATCCATGGAGATTGTTCATCTTTTGTGGAAAAAAAAATTTCTTTGGGTACAAGAGAGTGTTATTGAACCATTCATTTTCAATTACAAGTGGACCGGGTTTGCAATTGTTAGAAAATGGGTAATAGGTACTGATGAAAACCCTGTTATGAATTAACGTCAAAATGATGACGTTAACTTTATGGTTTTTCCACAATAGCTGAGATAAATTCTTCCCGGCAGTTTTCATGACATTGACATTCTCAAATTCTTCAATCAAGCTGATAATGAGATTGTTTTTGGAGTCAATGGTTTTGATATTTATTTTGCGAAATAAAACTTCCAAAGTATGGAAGTTTTCAGTAATTATAATAATATCAAAGTTATCAATGGGCTCATAAATCGTCGATTTCGTTATAACTTTTGGGACGTCGCTTTGAATGTGAGCACTTCTTCGAGGTGTTAATGAACTATTGAATATTTGATATACCGTGGTATTATTGAATGCTTCTGTTGTACGTAACAAGTGCGATATGCAAGCGAATATTGTCCGACCAGCAGAACTGTTGTTTTGTAGGAATAACGTGGAATTCAAATTTATGGAATTATCGATGCTGCAAAATAGGAGGAGTAGCGTGAACAGAAACATTTCTGTTCCTTTATTTATGTAATACTGAGCGAATGTCAAAAAGTGGCCATTTATATATAAGGTCCCAAGATCAATTTTCTATATCAATATATGTTTAGTTAGATTGCAGTCCAAGTATACTCCTGGGAATGGAATGATACTTTTACCGAAATGTTCTTTTTTTGGGAACGAATCCAATACCATTAATTTAATGGTATTGGATTAATGTAACGATATTGGAATCCCATACCATCATAATAATGGCACGGGATTCGCTTTTTTAATAATTATGTAGTCGTTTATAGAATTTCTTGAGTAGGGAATCACATTGGAAAATATTAAAGTTCCCTATATTTTCATAAAAAATATTGGACTGCCAAGAACGCTTTCAATGATTATTAATAATTTTCAATAAAATTATTTAAATCCGGTTTCTTTTCTTCTCTCGAAAGACTTTTCTTGAAAGATCGAAGTCTCGATATTCGATATTTCGATTTTTATACCAAAATATGGTTGTTATTTTTACCAACGCAGTCATTCTTATTTGTACTCTGATTGGTTGGTTTGAAATTCGAATGGATGACTGTTATTCGGCTAATTTTGATCCTTTGCGATCTGAAAAATTGTGCCACAACTTTAGTTTTGCCTTCCACCGGGAAATTTTGATTTCGATTAGTACTAAATTTCATAACGAATTGAGCTTAAAAATATAGAGTAGATCGTGAAATTTGTAACGTGGAATCGATGGAAGTTCAAATTTGTATGGACTCATAAGCGCATGCGCAGTTAGACGAGCAGACAACGGTGAAATGGCGGCCATTTTGTTAGTGATGTTTATACCACAGTACCACTCTGGTGCAATGTTTGGATGTGTGTCGGGAATCACGTATTTTTAGGGCCACTTTGGGATACAATATTTTTGAAAATTTTGACAGAAAGTATGATACTTTTACACCTCCGTGAAATATTTGCGAGAAATTGTATTCATTGTATGGAAGAACAACCCCTAATTCACAGACTTTGACGAAGAACATTGCATTGAAAAACAGGTATGGATTAACATCTAAACAAAATCATAACCTTATTATTATTATTCTTTTTTGGCGGGAAATTGATGTAAAAGCCAGTGTATCTTTATATTTACTTTCGTAGTTACAAAATATGGCGCTATTATATTTCTGAAGTTTTGTTATAATTTTTAAGAAAATAGAATAACTGTATAAATTTTTAAGACAATCGTTATTTACCTTTTAGATGATGTTGATAAATTGTAAAACAAAAATTAAATGAAAAAGGTGAAGTATACATGTAGATAAAATTTCCATTGAACTTGAATTTTTCAAATTTCAAAAATTAAATTTAAAAGTAAATTGATGTTGGGAACGAATAAGAGAAATCTAAATAATATTATATTGCATTTACGGACTCCCAGAAAAAATACTACTTCAAAAAGAGTAGGTAATTTTTTTTAATTCTTAATGTTAGGAAGTCAAAGGGATATTTTACATTCGATTTTGTGGAATATAAAATCACTAACTTTTTGGGCATGAAAATGTCTTTGCGTTTAAATTTGTATCTTAGGAAAAATAGAATTTCAATGAATTGGAAATACCAAATGAGTCACAGTCGATACCTTGGCATTATTTTCCAAGCTTACAAGTAGGTGTGAATAAATGTCTATAAGAGAATTTATGCGACCTCTTCCACAGAACTATTGATTAGCATAAAGCTCAAATACATCTGTCCATAAATGTGGAAAAATTATGCGAATGAAGCATTCAATTTCTAGCGATTTTTGAGTTCGTAAATCCTAATAGTATAATATTTTAACGGATGAACTTGCAGTTATATTATTTTTATGTGGAGAAATCTGAACATAATTCAAATTTAGGGACAGTTTATACAAGAGTATTTTTCAACCGTAGAGAAACTTCATTATAATAAACTCAAAATGTATCCAATCTTAGCTCGCTGGAAAAGTTACGTCACAAACTTACACCCCGCTATAATCTAGGTAGCTGTAATTACCGTTAATTTCGTTTCTTTGTATGCTTCTAACTAATCCGATTTTCATAATAGGGGAGCACTATTAGGGGAACGATGAACAATTATGCCAGTCTTTGTTATCTTCATAGTATGAATAGCAATATTTTACAATAGTTTTGCAACGACAACATTTAGCGTGTTCTTCCTGGTACAAAACTCATTACAAATTTAAATTACACATATATTTTTCTAAGTTTTAGTAATAAATAGTAATTGCACCGACTTTCATTGACCTTCGCTTTCAGATTCAGGTCCTAGACAAACATTGACCCTGAAGTTCAAAAAATGGCTCCCTTCTTCCTTGATTCTGACATGATTATGATAGCGAAGGAGCACACTCTCTCATAAATTGCAACTCTCTTCCTTTCACATTGCCTTCGAAATTGGAGGTGAGCAGTTTCCTACTATTCGAAGGTTATTTCCGTGATTTTATACCACTTTTATTGAAGATTCTTGAACGGAGAATAGGATAGTTAAGATTCAGGAAACAAATGGAACGATAAAGAACTGAATTTTCATTCCAGAACTTTTATATCCATGTAGTCGAGTTCAATTTAGAGCAATAATAGTGTGTATCGATACTCATAATTGGTACTATTATAGTCACAACTGGTTTCATAGCAATATTATTTTGACACAATTAATAACGTCACAATTCTATTAATACTATTGACAGTATTAATACCACTACTACTTTCATTAATAGCGACACTATTTGGTGCCAATAGCGAAGCTGTCGATTAAAAAATCTATAAAAACTCTATAACTTTTAATTCAATTGTAAATTTTTAAATAATATAGGATATAAAGTTGGATTAGTAGTTTATTCATTCGCAAAAAAAGGTTACAAAAATTTGGCCTCCAAAGTCTTTCTAATATTCGAAATAGAAGGTAAAACCTGTAAAAAATGTCCACTATTCCACTCTGTCAATTTTCAGAAAAATTGTAGGTTCGAAGTTTGGATTCATATTTTATTCACAGCGAATTTTGTAGTTTACTTCCGCAATATTCCAAACAGTAGTAGCATAAATCTAGGTTAAATCACAAAAGGCTACAAATTCTCATATATTCCTAAACATTTTGTTAAATGACAAAGGACTAATGTGTCGCCAACCTAGTAATCTTCGATTTTATCGATTTTCTTTCCTTTGAATAAGTACACAATAAATGGAACTCTATTGGGACTTTGGCCGAAGGAAGAAAATTGCTGTATTATGTAATACAAGGGGAAGAGGTGTGTAATTATATTTCACTTGTAGCCCACAAATGACATGTCAACAAAACAGGACACTCGAGAGGTGAAGTACAGAGATATAAAGATTGAAATTCGCCAATTGTAGGCTTATTGCAAAGTTCAGTCACTCGTTTTTAGAAGGGGGTACGTAGTACATCATGGGGATAGTGGAGAGTAGGAGAAATCGTCGCCGTAGTAGTTGTTCGTGAAGGAGACATAAAATACACGCCAGTCCCCTAACGGTGGTTGTGCTGTGTGTTGTGTGTTGATCGTGATCGTTGATCGTTGATCATTGATCGTGAATCGTGGATCGTAGATCGTAGATCGTGTATCGTTGGGACCCCTTTTGTCAAGTTTCACAAACGTTTCCATAAAATGAAACGTTTTGTTCTTATCAAAATCAAGCGATTTAATTGATAGCAACGTACACTGATTTTCCCTGGATTGTTATCTTCGGAGCATTCGCGGGATAGCTAAAAACCGTTGAATTCTCTTAAATGTCGTTTCGATTCGTTGATAAAGTAGAAAAAGCTATTTCCTTCGTGACGTATTTGAAAAGGGGTCCCGGAAAAATCGACGGTTAGATTAGTTCCTGATTTTCTAAAAGGATCTCAAAGGTTCCATAACGATTTTAATAAGTTTACTAACAAAGGTAAGCTTCAGGGAACTGCACCTAATTATTTGTGACTGAGGAATAATTATTGAGGAAATTAGCAAAGTGTGAAGTGGAACATTATGAGAATTGTCATGAATAATTAATTAGCTGTTGGCGTTTACTTGTACCGGTCGATTGATATTCAGAGGCAATTTGGTATACTTGCGATTAAATAATGCAGTCTAAATGTTCGAAAAACGAAGTTTAATTAAAATACCATAAGAGAAAATAATTTATTTCCCCATTTTAAATAAATACGATAACCGGTGGAATTATTTCTAACAATGAAACTTGAATAAAATATTTCTTGGGCTGACATGACATATATTTAACTCGGATATTTTTTATTTTATCCAACAGTAGTTGGCGACAGTAATATATATATAATATGACATTTTTAGATGTTATTATTTCTTCTGGCTTTTCGACCTTTCAGTTTCTTTTTTTTTCTAGAAGAAATAATAACATCTAAAAATGTCATATAATTAATGTGAAAGGTAACCCTGGATTTTTCGTTTATAAATTAATTTTGATTAATATATATTAGTAGCATATAATTTTTTGGGGGAGCACTAGACGGGAATTGGATTGTTATTACAAAAAGATTGAATTTACCTGCACTTTTACTGAAGTTCTCCGATACTTATCAGCTTTCTCTGATAATAACCTATATTTCTTTCGCCGAGTATGATTAAGATTCTTGTGCATGAGTTATTTCGCAAATTGTTTGCTTAATTAAAATATACGGAAGTCTTCCAAGGAGTAATTTAAGGTCAAGAATTTTAACGTTGGCTCTTTGAACATTGGAATTGGAACGCTCCTGAAATAATGAAAGTCCTAGGAAATTCAAAGAATTTTATGTTAAATATTTCATTAATTTGCCAGTGGAACAAAAAACGAACTTCATTCCCTCGCTGTCACATTTTTTTTAATTTTCCTGAATATTCAAGGCGTCGTGGAATTTGCTCTGATATTACACAGAAAAAAATGAGGGCATTAATTATCTAATTTCTAGTTGACTCGAGCATGAAAATAGTTGGAGTAACGATAAATGTAGTTAGAATTACTAGAAATTTATGGTCGATGCCATATTTAATTATAGCAATAGTTGGATTTACTATATATTTTTTTCAGAGCAAGTTTGGTGTTTCTAAAATTTTCAGTTTCACTTTTCAAGATTTTTTCAGAAAAATTGAGCCTTTATATCGTGGGAAATTTTCGAAAATCCAAGTTTCTGGAAACTTTACCCTTTCTCGAGCCTTCCAAATGCATAAAATTGTGTCGAAAAGAATTGTTTGAATTTATTCAATTACCGAACTCTTCGAGATGGGGTAGAAGCCACCATGAATGTTAATTTTTTCTTTGTGGAAACACGAGTCCAAGGTATGGGTAACTGTATCTATTTTCCAGAAAGAAAAACCTACAAGTACCTTTCACTTTGTTTTGTAACATTACTGGTAGGATAATTACTCAGAAGTTCATTAATAGTTATACTTCAGTTATTTTTAGCTTTTCGTTGGGTAGGAATTTGTCGTTCCTACTTGGAAGCGGCTTTTCATTATTTCTTACAAAGCTTCTTTCCTACACCTATTTTTAGAGTTAAATAATGTAAAAAAAAACGAGCGATTCATGAAAATTTGTTCAACCTGTCTGGCACTAATGGATTGATGCAAAAAACTCAATGGAAAGGACCGAATTCAATTTTGATCTCCTTGAAAGCAATTCACAAAAATGCTTTATATTTTTTTGGGCGTCATTTTATGATTCTAAAAATATATTTTTAAAAATGTGTTATTGAACGGCTCACCTCAAAAATATTTGCCCACCGAAACATTCTTCGGCAGCCTCAAACAATTAATGGTCAATATGGAATCTTCATTTATTTTCCATTTCAAGAATTACTTGAATTCGTCGTAAAGGCCCATACACTTTTTCCGACCAAATATTAATTCGTCAATAATGATTTATATTACTAAAATACGTATTAACTTATAAATAGCTATTCATTTTTCAAATAATAATAATAATATATATTTTTTTAAATATCCAAAATCGGATCTAAGTCGAAGGACCAATTTGTGCCATTGCAAAATTGATAAGAAAATCAAATTGAGTAGAAATATTCACGAGTAGCTATAGAATAGTAATATTTATGTGCAGTTAAAGAAAGCTGCAGCATATGTCACTCTGCATTGCAATTTTCGGGTTTGAGGTGTGTTTTACAAAGGATGGAGTTTCACTAACTGCAGTGGTTGCGAAACTTCGCCAACTATACGTTGCAAAACACGGTTGAACCCGAAAATCTCAGTGGAAATTAATAACACGAGTTATGGCAGTTTTCATTTTTTATGATTTTGCTTTCAAAAATAATAATAATTTTTTAATTTATTGCAGTAGTATAATTGGTACAGTTTATATATTGTACATTCATGGAGTAGTTGTTTTCCTGAGAATCGACAGAAAAATAAATGAAATTAAAGCATATCTTTAATACTTATTTATAAAATATATTTTAATATATTTGCAATATGTGTTACATTTTTTTCCAACAAAAACCGATAGTCTGGAGTTTTGGTACGATAACGGTCGACCCCTCAATGTACAATTATTCAAGTTTTTCAAAACTAGAAACTATACCCTAGCAGGAAGAAATACTTTTAAACTTGTTGTGGATATAACAGTAATGACTTGAGTCAAGCAAAGGTATCTTAAATAGTTGAATAGCGGCCTCTTTAGTGCCATTATGCCTATGAATATTTCAAAAAGAGACGTTTATTGTCTACCTCGCACACATTTTCCAGTTTTTGGAAGTTCTGAACATTGGGAATTTTGTAGCAGTAGAATTCTATACATTAAAAATTTTGTCACACGATTCAAGCAACTTTTATGGGATTTTAGGAATATGAAAGTAAAATGGTCCCGACACATTTTCCATTTTTTGGAACTCGGGGACCTTGAGAATTTAGTAACACTCAAATTTTATATTTTAAAAATTTCGGGACACGATTGAAGCAACTTTTGTGGGATTTTAGGAATATGAAAGTAAAATGGTCCCGACACATGTTCCATTTTTTGGAAGTTGAGGACCCTGAGAATTTAGTAGCATTAGAATTTTATACATTAAAAATTTTGTCACACGATTGAAGCAACTTTTATGGGTATTTATGGATTCTGAAAGTAAGATGGACCAAATGTCAAGCGATCAAGCCTCTTTTTTTGAATTTCCAGAAATTCTAAGGCTCTTACTTCGTGATTCTCAAAATTCTTTTTGAACCGATTCGTTCGCAGCGATTCGAGAAGGTACTTTATCGCAAACAACGTTTATTTCGCAGATTTTAAAGAATATATATTAGACAAATATGGATACAGGAAACGGTGCTGATCTTTGAAGAGAACCTTGACTTAGGTGGAAAAAAGGTAAAGTGAACGAGAAGGGGAATGGAAACATTGACGAGTAGAAAAAATGTATAGCTTCGATACTAATATGTGCATCCGCGTAGATCTAAAGGGTGACCTCGTATTACTATTCATATATTACATACAGACTGTATCTCGTCTTTATTCTCTGTGTCCTATAATATTAATGAATATGCCCTGATATATCTAAATGGTTACATTGTTTACAGCCTGCCCTAACACTCAATGTTACAAAGAAAGTCAAAATGTTTACATGAAAATTAATAAAAATTGACTTTTTAATTATAGCTATTGTGCTATTGTAAAAAAAGTGTGTGTGTGTGGAAGTCACACATTTATTTATAGAAGTTAGAGTAGGCAAATTGGAATTTTTCAATTTGAGCCGTTGAAAGAAATATGAATTTCTGAAATTTTATTTAAAAAAAAATATGCAGCATTTTTCGGCCTGTGAAAATGTTACTATGTAACATCTATATTCCATCTTGAAATTTACAAAAGTACTTAGCTCGTGTGTTACCATTTTGGGCCATTATTGAGCTGTCTCTCACAAATCTGCAGAAGGAGTGCGACATGACAGAAAATAATGGAAATTCTAAGATGCCTATTCGTATTCTTTTCAGAGACCGACACACAGCACAATTGTATGACACTGAAAAGGTGGACTCTCCAAAAGTTGAATTGAGGTATTATAAAAATCAAAGTTAGAATGGAAGGTACCATGACAGAGTTTGAGGAGAACGTGTCCTTCGATCTCGACGACCCGGACTTTGCTCCTGCGGGTTCTTGTACCACCACTCAGAGTGTCCTTCGTGGTATGCATTTCACTGAGATCGCACTCAACATGAATGCATGTGAGTAAACCATTTACAGATTCTTCCTTTCCTTTCTGTAGATTTATTGATGTACAATGTGACATGTTTTTATTTACGCAGCGACAAGAATTTCCAAGTTTCGCAATATGCATTTTCCGGCAAATTTCGTAGGTTTCAAAAATGCATTTAATTCCAAAGAGCTAAAATTTAGATCAGCGTCTACTTACAATTAGCTTCTATCACCGAAAAAAAATTAATAGTTATTCTAACTATTGTTGTAGTTGAATAAGGAATCAGTCATAAATTTCCTAGTAATTTTAACAATATTTATTATTACTCCAGCTACTTTTGTGATTAAGTCAATTAGAAGTGGAATAATTAGTACACTGAAATGAATGAAGGCACTAATTATGCAATTTTCAGTTGACTCAATCATGGAAATAGTTGGAGCAACAATAAAAAAAAAAATTTATTGTTGATGCAATATTTAACTGTAGCAATAGTTGGAGTTACTATATATTTTTTTTAGTGTACAATATTATTTTATATATCAGAGTAGGCTATTATTTAATTTCAATTTTTCAAATTACCATTCGTTTTTAATTTGAAACATTTTTTCCTCACAAAATTATGAATCTTCCCTTTAATTCACAGAAAACCACAAATTCTTTTGGAAGTTGGCAAGTGCCAATCTTGGTCTTTCCTTAAAAATTATTAGATTTTGAAATTTTTCCTTCGATTCAACCACAGTGCATATCAACAATAACAACTTATTACAGTAATTCCTTTGAGAGTTTAGGATCATTAACCTTGAAAAAGGAGCCTCTTCCTCCACATGCTACACCACATATTTGTAATTTAATTGTGTATAGGCAGTACATATACGTATATGATTACATGCATGTATAAAATACAGAGAGGCAGAATCATGTATATTATGCCACGTGTGTAACTGAAGGAGGTATGGGCACACGCAATTTTATACCAACGCAACTTCTCTCTGTATCCATATACATATCAATGTAATATGTATTCGTATAATCCTACATGGTACCTTTTGCATGAATGGTATGTATAGTAATATTTTCTTGGAACCTACCTGGTAAAATTCAGATCTGAAAATTTTCCACGGGGTTAGGCATGCTAATGCAATTGTCCGACCGTAACGATAATCATGTAACCTTTAGCTGTTCTATTAAGAACACATGGAAGCAATGAAGTTGATTAATCGATATACATACGATTAACGATCAAACTGTAAATTGATATGCATTCTATTTAAATGCTTACGCATATTCTATCGATTTGTATACACAGAAAATGTATAGTATCTGCCACTCTTTACAAAGAAATTGTCATTGCATGAGCAACATTTGTTATCAGTGTCATTTTGCGATGCAGGCTGCAATTGCATCCAAAAAATATTTCAACATTTGAAAATATTTCGGCAAAACTTGAAAAATCATTTTCCCCAGAAGTGAAATTCGACCATAATAGGCCTATTGCAAATTCTATTAAAATTTCTCAGATGTCTTTGTGTGAAAATGGGGTTTCTTATTTTTCTAGATTGATTTTACGAATTTTACGCACAATTGCAACTCTGTGGGAGACGCATTTTTAGCATTTTCTTGCCGGAAAATTTCACAATGGCCAAAAGTATATTTTCGAATATGCTCCCAACATTTTCTGCAGCCAAGTTTGCTGTTTTTCATAAACCAAGAGAACTTTACTGTGATTCCTAGAAATTTGTAACAATTTTTCCCATTTTTTTTTCTCTTCTCAGAACATTGCGAGCTGCGGTTTTACATTCTATCGTCTAATCGATGAATTTCCGCTGAAACCGGTAGACTCTTATTGCTTTTATAATCGACTTCGATTCCGCGCATCGAATACAAGTTGTACTTATTCTTCTCTATGTTGTTTTAGGAGGCTGGAATTCGAGATGTTCCCGAGGCGAATTTGGAGAACGTTGTGCACATCGTTCGGTTCCAGAACGTCTCGAACTTCAGTGTCATATCTTTTTTTTTTTGAGTATTGGATCCTTCAGAAATGCGAAAATCTAATTTAAAAATTCTGTAATCTGACGTCGTGTGTAGATCTATTATCAATACAATATTCAAATTCTTTTTTTATATTTCTACATAATATTTATTCAAATACACCGTGTTTGAGATTTTCCAATTTTTCTTTTCAATTTACGAGAATGGGGATCCAGAGGCAATTCAATTTGCACAATGTCTCCATACTGAAAGACATTTTTCCTTAATGCTTCAGAGTTTGTAGATAATATATTTAAATTTTAATAATAATGATAGTGATGATGACGATAATAATAATAGTGATAATAATAATAATAATCTCTATGTACTAATTTTCTTCGTTATACATTATTAGACCAGTGACAATTTTTGTATAATTTACAACAAAGAAAATTGGTATTGTACAGAAAAACCAACCAAGTACACTAAATAATAATAATAATAATAATAATAATAATAATAATAATAATAAATAATTACATTAAAAATATTATATAATAATATAATTATTAATAATACATATCAATAATAATAATTACAAAAAAGGAAAAATTCGCTAAAATTTTCAATTTTCAATTGAAATCTTCAGAAGTGCAGAAACGGTAACTTTCGGTAACTTCATTTTAATGCCATTAAATGTCTCACTAATGATTGCTCAAACTGTGTTATTGAACAACACGAGATATCTTCTTTGAGAGTCCGGAAGGAGGATGCATAATATTAAAACAGGAAACATTATGACAGAATTAAGGTACAATAATGCAAGTCGCGATGACACAGCGAACGTAACGCGAGCGCTTAATTATACATTCAAATATTATAACGAGTTTCTTTCAAGTACATCTCTCTTTTTTTTTCCTTTTTTGAATACAATGCGAAATAAGTTTGGGCACACTCTCGCGTATTTCCACGCGTATATACGTACACGCTTAAGTTCAACGTCACCGAACAGCTGAGAGCTCACGTACGAAATAACTGTTTGTTTATAAATTCTCAGTTGTTAGGTAACGCATGTAAATCTTTCCCTAAAGCTGCATTTATATTCTTCAGAGGGAAAACGTTCTTCGCACATTCCATTTGTTTTTTAAGTCGAAGAATAAATAATTCCCTGGTTCTTTTAGCAGGAAGTAATTAAGCGCTCGTTTTTTTCGAAGCGCGGCTTCGATTGAAAAAAAAAACGAGCCGAAGCCGTGCAATTATAACATTTTCTAGTTGAAAAAGCTTAAATTCTCCGAAGGAGGAAATTCGATTGCAAATACATTACGAAGAATTAGTTGATTTTCAATGTCAATTATTAAGAATCTTTGAAAAATTCGACCGTTTACCAATTACTCGGACATAATTAGGATAATTTCACACCTGCTCGGGAATAAAATCACACTTGGTACCATAATTCAGCAACTTTTACCATTAATTCAGTAAGAAATTGTTTAACGACAGGTGATCTATTATTTTTGCTCGGTACAACACATTTCATGTGAATGATTTATAAATTGCGCAGCAGTAAAAATTTATTTTTATCTTTCCTTCTATTGCATACTTATTATTTGCATAACATCATCCCATATGTAAAATATTATATAATTTTTCTATGTTAACGAAAAAAGCATTTATAAAAAAAAAAAGTTGTTTTTCCACAACGAGAAAAAGCTGATTTTGCTGGAGCAACGCTCAATTTTAATTTTATTTCAATTGATAGTTTTCTCCTTGTAAACACTCGTTTCGCATGGATATGCTTTCGAAAAGCTAAACATATCGTTGATAAACTGTTCATAAAAAAAGGAACGATTATTACTCTTATTATACGTATCGTTGTCTAAAGGACTATCGCATTGCCTGTTACCACCGAACCAGCTGATATTTTATCACACATATGATCTTGTTACCTTTTGATGGCCACACAACTTGCATGATAAGTATTCAAAGCCACACGCACGTTTTTTATGATATCTCGAATATAATAATGAGTTACAAGTATGAAACAGATCTTTTTACCCTTCTATTCTATATTTATATATGTGTATGTAGGTTATATATATATATACATGAGTATTTATATATCACAGAAACAATTTTTATATTCAACCAACTTGTATTTCTGGAGAGGTATTCGAGGTTACTTGTTTTTATTGGGAATATTATTTTTTTGTCGAGTTCTCTGGAAGAGGGAAATTTATGGAATACAGATTTTACATTGCTCTGAAGTAGAAAGGAATTTACTTTTAAAGGGAATTTTATATTTGAGGGAATTAGTTATTTTTTAGACTATGAAAAATAATAGGAATATTTTGTTGCCACGTCAACTAATTTTCGTCCAGTGCCTCCAGGTTACAAAAATATTAATTTAAACGGCGATTTAATTATTATTTTACATGTAGCTTTTCCAAAATGCATATTATTAAAATTACATATCTGAATTTATAATAATACATTATTTAATTAAAAAAATTATCTTGATATATATTAAAATAATATATTATCGATAATAATACGTAACTGTCAGTTATCTTGGATTTTATACTTTTTGTGCATAGGAATTTATATTATGTGCAAATGTAACCCGACATTTATTTAATATACTTGCCCGAGTATGAACGATTACACTTTTATTAATTCAAGAAAAATTTCGAGCAGAGCTTTAACCCTTTCACTCCTGATTTTAAAAACTTTTATTTTAGAAAAAAAATTACCGGAATGTACTCTGGTAGATGTAATAAAACAAAATATATATTCTAAAAAATTTTATTTTTGAAACTTTTTGAAAAAATTGTATGGGATTTTGTACCCCAATTCTATTTTAATGGGATTTATAAAAATTTGGATTTTTTGAACATTGCTTGGGATAAATATATCCCGACAGGAGTGAAGGGATTAAAAAGAATTTCTAAATGATTTTTTTTCAGTTACCATTAAAACAAATATTATAATTTTTCTCATCAGAGATATCGCTCGGGTAGAATAGAAGCTCTACATTAAAAAATATACAATAAGCAATCCGATACAGTGGGATAAAACCAAGTGGGACATTTATCCAGGAAACCATTCATATATTTTACTGGTTTACTTTTAACACCTACGAAAAATACTCGTATGTGTATGTGTGTGTGTGTGGAGAGTGTGGGTGTCTGGTTTAGAAATCTTTCGCCCAAGTTGTCAGACGTTATTTTATACGGTAGATATATAGACGTGAGAGGGATCATTTAATTCCATATGATACTTCCAGAGAAAAGAAAAAAAAAAAGATGCTGAAAAGTATCGAAGGGGTGAAAGAGAGAGAGAGAGAGAGCGAGAGAGTTTTATCTCATTTTGTTGTGGCTGCAACCCATAATAATGCAATATATACAGTACACACGTATTATAATAATGCCTCGCGCCTTCTCAGAACTTGGAAGTGCGACCTAAGAACAAAATTGGATCTCTGGGTATCGGCTTTCTTTCTTATGAAAATCAACGTTATAATCTCTCTCTTTATTTTTCTCTTTTCTCTATCTATTTTCATGTATACGACTTGATTGTATACGTACACATCAAAACCACAGACATTAGAGACACGAACATGCAAGAAAAAACTGTGTTGAGTGGATAAAAAGCTTTCTTAGTTATTATCATTTATGTCTTCCTTTTTTAGCCTTGATTTAAAGGATAAGCCTTAAAATTTCATGACGTTGAAAATTTATACGTCCTTTAACGGGTTTATTGAAATAATAGATTCGACAAAATATTTATGCATGCATAATTCATTGCTATGCGCTCATGAAGTTGGAAATTTCATTAATTTTTCCAACTCTCACCGTCAAAATTTGGCGATAATTTTTTTTGGAGACTAATTGCACGATTAAAAAATTGGGAAGTTATACTGTAAAAATTTGACGCGCTTCTTGGGAATTACTTAAAAAAAAAAATAAAGTCACTAATTATTCAATTTCTAGTTGACTCAATCATAAAAGTAGTTGGGGTAACAATGAATGTAATTAAAATTACTAGAAATATATAGTTGACGCCATATTCAACTATAGCGACATTTAATTACTATTTTTTTATTACTATAATTATACTATATATTACCACAATTATATTATAATTTTATTATTATAAAAATTAATATAAATTTCTTTCAGTGTATAAATTAATCTTTTCGGGTTATTGGAATCAAATTTGTTTTCAAAAGCTACGAAATTCGCCGAAAATTGCACGTTGCAATTTTCAAGAATAACCACAGGAAATTTTGAGTTTCCCTTTTAATGGAAATTAAGAATTTTTAAATATACGACAGTGAAGTTTAAAATCAATGTAATTTTCAGTCTCTAAATTTTGTAGAAATTTTTAAAAAAGGACTTTTGCGTACATCCAAGACCACATTTTTCAATTTCATCTGCGATTTTCAACCTCATGGAATTTTATAAATTACAAAATTAATTATCTCCATCCAATCACGGAGTGATAGAATAAAATAAAATCCTTCTTCTAATTCCCTGACGCTTTTCCGAGCTTCGAATTCCACCTCTGTGCCTTTACATGTTACATTCTAATCTGCTATAATCAATCTGAGATTTGTATCTGCAGAAAATGAATGACTTCATTCGTCACAAATGCTACCTAGAATATACCTGTTTCGTTTCCACAGAGGAGGTCTGTGACGAAATAAGAATTCCACGCGATAGCAGTTACCTCATTTATCATTAAAATTCGCCTCGTTAAAGATACCGCGTTTATAAACTCCAATAGAATTCTACTTTATCTCCAACTCAGTTGCACGATTCGATTCTAGATGGCGGTGTAAGTCTGCATTTGAAAAATTGATACCAGCGATAAGGGCTCTACTTAAGTATCAAATAATTGATAAGAGAAATAGCGAAATGTTTGAAAATTGCGTGACCTGAATCCTCATCGTCAATTATTCAAAATTGCATTTTTCTACTCGGTAGCATTTTTTAAAATACATTTACAGTTTTTTTTTTATTACAAAAAAATTAATCCTTAGAATATTTTTTATTGAGTAATTGCTTTAAGTAACATCTCCGGGTATTAACGTAAAACGAGTGTGTTTAAGATATTAAAGAAAGTTAAATTGTTTCTAAGAACACACTATTCCCGGTGTGGCTAGTCAATTATTTCACGAGCTGTGTTGTTTCGAAACTTGCTATGGTCGTGATCGAGTTTGTTTTAGTTTCAAAAATTGCGTATTAAAATTCTCAAGAGTTTCTGCTTTGAAACTACAATCTTTTGTCAATACCAGCTCCGATAATCTCCAATTGTATCGGATTCTCCCTGTTTCCGGTATTGGAAATCCCCTATTTTATTGCTCAAGTTCTTGAACTTCTATCCAATAGTTTCCTCGTGTAGAAATAATATATCTAGAACGCAGTTGAATTTTTCTTCCCTGCCATGGCTGCAAACTTGTAAAGTTTATCAGCAGTTCCTACAACGCTTGTTTAATGGTATAAGAAAACTTTTATACCGCAAGTCAAATACTGATAAACGTCAACATTTTTTATTTTGAAGAATTTTGTCGTTTCCTTATTCGCGTTTGTTTGTTTTCCTCCCTACAAATTTTTTGGTTACAAAGTTAGTTAGTTTTAGGAGAAGGCCCAAGGTATTCCCAAAAATTCGACTTTTGAAGTCGATTTTTTGGGGATTATCGGGAGACCCTTATCCGATGTATTTTTTCATGAGGAATTCATTTTTATTTTCGAATTTCCAGAATTCCAGCGGGAAATACGATTTTTCCTCAAAAAACATGGTTTTGAAGACCTTCCGCTAGGATTTCATGAAAATAGACCCTTGGAATCGATTCTACGCGTCAAATTACCCCTAGAAATGGTTTCTTTGACTTTATTTTTAAAACTTTAATTTTTACCCCCTTTGCCGAATCGAAGATCAGTGAACTTTTGGCCGAAAAAATCGACTTTTGAAATCGATTTTTGGGGATTATCGGGAGACCCTTATCCGATGTATTTTTTCCCGAGGAATCCATTTTCATTGTCAAAATAGCAGATTTCCAACGGGAAATGCGATTTTTCCTCAAAAAACCTGCTTTTTTCCATCTTCCGCTGGGATTTTATCAAATTTGACCTTTGGAATCGATTCTACGGGAAAAATTACCCCTAAAAATGACTTGTCCAACCCCATTTTCGAAACTTTAATTTTTACCCCATTTTTGGGGAAGGGAAGTATGCCCAAAAAAATCGACTTTTTGAAACTTTTTTGGAAATTTTCGGGAGACCCATATCCGATGTATTTTTTTCCGAGGAATCCAATTCTGTTATTAAAATTTTAGAAATCCCACGGAAAATAGGATTTTTCCGCAAAAAACCTACTTTTTTCCAACTTCCGCTGGGATTTTATCAAATCTGACCTTTGGAATCGATTCTACGGGAAAAATTACCCTTAGAAATGACTTGTCCAACCCCATTTTCGAAACTTTTATTTTTACCCCATTTTTCAAGAAAGGTGTATACTCAAAAAATTCGACTTTTAAAATCAACTTTAGGTACAGATTTTTTACAGGCCTTTTTTTATGGATTTTCAAAAAAATTGGAATTGTGGAAAACCTTAGTATTTTTTTTTTCTTTTGCTCGCTCAACACGTAACTAAGAGAAGAAAAATATCGTAACCCCAGCTGTTCGAATTAACAAAGCGATATTCCTTGACGTATGCATTTTTCGCATTAAAAATAACTTTCATTGTCAAAAACTTTCCATAAAAACAAAGTTCATCGGGGTTATCGTAGACCTCCAGCAAACATATGATCGATAAACTTTGATCCAAGTCTCGTGGCATGATATCGAATGCCTTTTTCCAATACTTTACATTGGCACGTGATAAATGGATTAATATACATTAAAAGTTACACATTTATATCGTTTCGTTATGTAATCTCCTTATTGCCACTCGCATGTATCTTTTTTCCCTCTTTCCATTTAATGTCAAAATCGCGCTCGCGTTTTCTTCCATTCAAAGTACAGTTGATGTCTAGACGAATATTTTATAACCCCTCGCATGATTTATTCATGTTCGATAGTGCAATGTTCATAGATTTGTGATGCCGATGAAACGATGCTACAATTATCGCCCTTTGTTCAGAAATTTTTCCTTCTTTCGACGATATCGTTGGAATTTGGTACATCTCTGGTGCGAGAAAGAGAAAGGATTATTTAGACAGAGTGCAGCGCATTGAGAATTGATGGCACCCAAGTACAGAACCCGTGCCAACAACGCCTGGCCCGGTCCTTATAGATTTGGCTGCTACCCGCTGGGTTCTTAACATTTTCCACCGGGTCAGTCGTAAAAAATCGTCGGATTAAAGTTTTATGACAAGAGCCCACTTTCATGACACTTCCTGGACAAGTTTTTATCGTTCATCTCCTGGAATTAAACACGGAGCTGATACGAAAAATTGACGTCGTTCGAGTGTCTGCGGTAAACTGTCAACTTGCAAAGCGTCAATGGAAAAAAATCAATCCTTGAAAGTATTACCCAGATTATAGCCGAACATTATAAAAACAATGAAAGTAAGGATTTCGATTTTATCTTGGCCCTAAAACTCACGAATTTGTTTTTTAAATGGAAGCAATCTTTGTTTACCGCTAGGAGCTAATTTTATTAGACTGGACCTTGGTGCAATTATATTTTTATCATAATAGTCCTTAGTCATTATGTCACAATTTTACATTCTCATTGGGTGTAATTACACGTGTTAGTATCAATGACCCAAACTACTGCTATCGTAGATGACATGCGTTTATTGATTCAAACTGCGTCAATTTCTCTCAAAACAACCAGTAAATATTTACACCGATTATTATGATTATTATAATAAAATGAATCGGCATCGGGCAACGTTATTTGAAATAGTAAAATGTTTGCCACGGATTATTGCAGTAAATGTTTATTTAAATGTCGTTTTCAATGTAAAGCAACAGCAGTTGTTGCAAATTTCGTATTAATAGCGATTGAAATAATGAAACTATGTTTTAATGCGTTTTTAGATTACCCATTATGCATCTACGAATTCTCGTAAAATTGTTCAATTTTTCCTGAATCTTCTTGGAATAATTTTAAACGTTTATTTTTTATAATTGCACGTGGAATCGATATAAACATTGGGACTTTTCGAACCCCACCGTTGAAAATTTGTTGTACGTGGAAGTTATTGACTTTTTTTATCTTAAAAAAAATTCTGCGATAGTTGTATATTACTCTAACATATACTGCAGGCTATTTTATTGAAATATAATATTTATAATATTTATAATAAATTTATAATAATATAAAAATGTTCAAATTGGATTTGAACCAGGTTGGGGCGTTTCAGACCCCAGTAAGCCAGTTGAGGGTCAGGGGGGCATGAAAATTTTTGTAGGACGATGATATTCATCGTAAACGCGTATATATGTAGATGTAACGTACGCGCTTGTAAGATTATCTTTGGTATAAATTGAATAATAACGCGTTTGCATCATCATCCCTCTTTTTGCTTTGCTACTTTATTCTATACAATTACGTTTACACGAGCATAAACTGATACGATACCGTGGAACTTAAATTGCCCTGTCCGTTCCCGACCGCTTTACCGTCCTCGCTCTTAAAATCGCTAATCTTAATATTGCAAAATGCCATTGGCCGAATGATGGTTATCATTGATACAACATTTTATACGTAAATAAAGCTGCTCTACCACTTGCAACTGCATTTGTATTGCGATATTTATGACTCCGATTAAACGAATGACTTTCAAGGGATACTTCCTTGGATAATTGCCATGGATTTGGTCGGAATACGTGATGCAATTGTCTGACGATAATTGGTCGGAACATTTTCTGTCCGTGAATTTTCATCGTCAAAATTCCATAATTTCAAAGACATGTTTTTTACGACCTTCCGCTAGGATTTCATGAAAATGGACCTTTGGAATCGATTCTATGCGTCAAATTACCCCTAGAAATGACTTGTGCAACGCCATTTTTTAAACTTTAATTTTTACCCCATTTTGGGGGGAAGGGTATGTATGCCCAATAAAATCGACTTTTAGAAACTTTTTTTTTAACTTCCGGGAGACCCATATCCGATGTATTTTTTCCCGAGGAATCCATTTTCATTGTCAAAATTCTCAGAATCCAACGGGAAACAGGATTTTTCCTCAAAAAACCTACTTTTTTCCAACTTCCGCTAGGATTTCGTCAAATTTGACCTTTGGAATCGATTCTACGGGAAAAATTACCCCTAGAAATGACTTGCCCAACCCCATTTTTGAAACTTTAATTTTTACCCCATTTTGGGGGAAGGGTATGTATCCCCAAAAAAATCGACTTTTGGAAACTTTTTTTTTAACTTCCGGGAGACCCATATCCGATGTATTTTTTCCCGAGGAATCCATTTTCATTGTCAAAATTCTCAAAATCCAACGGGAAACAGGATTTTTCCTCAAAAAACCTACTTTTTTCCAACTTCCGCTGGGATTTTATCAAATTTGACCTTTGGAATCGATTCTACGGGAAAAATTACCCCTAGAAATGACTTGTCCAATCCCGTTTTTGAAACTTTAATTTTTACCCCATTTTGGGGGGAAGGGGTATGTATGCCCAAAAAAATCGACTTTTGGAAACTTTTTTGGAAATTTTCGGGAGACCCATATCCGATGTATTTTTTTCCGAGGAATCCAATTCTGTTATTCAAATTCTAGAAATCCCACGGGAAACAGGATTTTTCCACGAAAAACCTACTTTTTTCCAACTTCCGCTGGGATTTTATCAAATTTGACCTTTGGAATCGATTCTACGGGAAAAATTACCCCTAGAAATGACTTGTCCAATCCCGTTTTTGAAATTTTAATTTTTACCCCATTTTGGGGGGAAGGCCCAAAAAATTCCACTTTTGGAAAAGTCTTTTCCGCACTTTCGGGAGATCCTTATCCCCTCTATTTTTTAGTGAGAAATCCATTTTCATTGTTAAAATTCCAGAATTCCAGGGGGAATTCCGAATCCTGAACACTTAGACAGACGTCGCGGTATAATTTGTAACATTAACCTGTACAAATACTGCGCCTTGATAAAACCTCTTTCTGGAAACTTTGCAAATTAAAAATTTCTACAAGAATTCCGAAGATTTCTCAAAATCTAATAATAATAAGCTGACCAAGGTGAACGAAACTTTCAAGAGCAAGGCGAATTCTCTGGACTAGTAGATTTCGCTCGAAAATATAGCGACCTGTGCATTTTAATGTCCTTTCGGGGGGACGCTAAACTTCCGTTTCATGTTTAATTTATAAAAGTAACGCTAAAAATAGGGTTCGCCGAAGATGAATGTAGCTATGGCACCAAAGCAAAATAACGAGTACATTAAACTCATGTTCACTCTTTGAATAAGTGAAAGACCATTCCATTACGAGGACATGATCCGTTCTGTATAACTATACAGTGCCCTATTATACGTGGCAATACCCTATACCCTATAGACGCTGGTGTGAATCGTACGGAGTGTATGTCCCATGTATGCGAGGAGTATGTCGCACGTATGGGTATAATAATGCGTATGTTCCTGTTGAAAATCGGCGGTGCACATATATACACATATGCATATATTCGAGTCAATTTCATTAATGACGGAAGTTGAGTCGAGTATCTAACCTTCTGGTTGTCACGGGGTTATAATCTGAATAGAAAGAATGAATATAAAGGGATCGTGAATTAAAAAACGTGGGTATGTGTGTATGTACTATACATTTGCCATGTGATCGACACGTGCTGCTTCTTCTTCTTCTTCTTCTTCTTCAGTCCTTTCAAACCGTATAAATGTAAATGTAATGACCGATTATGGCAGCAGTTAATAGCCACGCTTTTTTTGCTATTTCTAGAAAGAACGCACGAGAGGTGAAGAGTCTACGTTTTTTTCCCCGGTTTTTTAAATTAATATAAGCTGTTTGTGTGTTTGTGTGTGTGTGTTTGTTTGTTTCCAATATTTTGAAATTTTTGAAAGATGGATATTATTACTCGCGACCAGGAATTTCGCCGTCTATTGAGGGTCTAGGGCTAGAGCATTATTTTAGAGTCCAATGTTTCAGAAAACACTGTTTTTTTAAAAAATATTTGTTGTCGATGAATGAGAAGCCTTGGAGACGTTTTTAAATTTTTAAGGAATGTGTAGGTCTAAGCGATTTCGACAGAAAACCACATTCGATACAAAGGGAATGATGAATTGAATAAAAACAATTTTCAAAATTTTGACGAATATTTTGTACACCAAGTTTACAAAAAATGAGATGATAAAAAAAAGGTGAAATTACGGATTTCTAATTTGAGAATATTTTCATGGAATTCGGAGAGGAAAAATTCGAGTTAAAGTCAGTTGAACTTTCATAATTTAATTACCGTAATTGCGGTATTGAATTAATTTAATTATTTTGATTGTAATTAATACAGTATCTCAACTTTTTAGTTGAAGTCCCACTTTCTTTGGAATTTTAGACATTTTCACTCTGTGATGGTAACTTTTTTGCACAAAAATTCGTTTGGATAAGACTTTTTTTGCCATTTTGCTACTGATCAACTTTAGAAAATCCTGATTCGATCACAGACTCTCAAAATTAGTCATTTTGGGTTAATACTCCATCAAATTCGAATTTTTCGGGCCCAGGCCGAAAATATCGTAATTGAAAGACTTTTCAAAAAATTCCTTCAGGGTCACTTCTAGGAGTAGTTTCATACATAATATCGATTGCGCGGACCCTGAAGTTGAAGATATGCACATACGTTTGCCTATCATCGATTCCTTATGTAATTAGCAAATTGGCGACGCAATTATGTCCTCCAATTTGCAAAAAAATGCGCACCACGCTGTTGATCGTTATCGCAAAGACCTTAACGTTGTTAACTCCCGAATTTCGAATTGCCATTTCTTGGGTTCCGGTAATAGCTCCTAAATTTCCTTATGTCTCAGCAATTCTCCGATTTTTGTCAGAACATTAGCTAAGGCGGTTTGGTTTCTCCGTATACTAAAATAGTCAAGGCCTAACGGTAGCCTCGATAGAACAGAATTGGTTGCGTGCAAATTTCTATTAGGGACTGGATACGTATACTTACTTCCTGGATGTCAAGCGAAATATGTTACTTGTATGTAAAAAAATCCCGTTAGTTATTAAAACCACTTGATTTGTTTATTTCTTTTTGTCGTATCATATTTTCAATTATTATTAGAACTTTCATCGGTAAGTAAATACCTTTTTTGAGTTGCAGGAATATGATTACTTCCTTCTTTAATTTTTAATTCCTGACTAGAACGGGAATAATAATAATGATAATGATAATGACATTGACAATGACAATGACAATGACAATGACAATGACAATGACAATGACAATGACAATGACAATGACAATAACAATAACAATAACAATAATAATAATAATAATAATAAGAATGACAATGACAATGATGATGGGGATAATGTATTAAATTGCTCTGAGACAAAAATAAAGAAAAAGTAATAAAACATTAAATATTAATAATAAAATAATGTAGAAATAATGAGCTTGGAATTAATGAGACAAAAATATTTTTAAAAAAAGTGTATACTACAAAAAATGATAAAAGTACATAAAAATCTGAGTACAAATAAAAATACAAAAAAATGAGAAATAAATTTAGAAATTTAAAAATTGATAAATTCTAGAAATAAAATATTTGATCTAAAAAAAGTTATAGGAATATTTTTTTTATTTTTCCCTAAAATCGAAACCCTTCTCATCGCCATGAAAATGTTTATGAAAGGGTTGAATTTCATATTTTTCATTATCCCTAGGAATTAATTATTACTTACATGGTTTATCCGGCAAAGTGTACAAAATAAGACGGGATCGGGTTAGGAAATACGAAGTAAATACACGATGCGAGCCATGATCGAAAGTAAAATTGATTATTTCTGTATACATTCATTATGCTAATCGATACCTTTGACGCAACAAAAGTAACGGTTAGTTTAAATAAAGGAAAAAAAAAATGTTTGCATCGATTTCGAAAAATCAACTTTACCAGTCACGTGAAAAGTTCAGCTGAAAAAATACTTCCAACTGCTTCGCGAGACTCTTAATATACGGATCGCGCTAAAAAAAAGTACCAACAGACAGGAGTGACGTATTAACTTTTATTCCTCCGTGTAATAACAAAATCACACGGTTGGAATAGCACGTGACGTCGTAACTCGTGATGATACGAATCTCATTGATCGCAAATGATCTATTTCTCTTTCGAGCAAACTTCTCGGGTTTCGTGGTGATATTTAGAAAGATCCGTTGCGCAAACTTTTCAAAAATGTTTTCTCTCAATGTCTTACGAATGTTGTTGGCTCGAACGAATTTTTTTGTGAAATCGGAATCCACGAACTGCGTAAAAGTGGAGATTGACAAAAATAATATCGGAAATTAACTATTTTATCGCGAATTCGTGAAATCGTCAGTTTTTCAAAATACGAGATTCTCAAAAAGATCGCGGTGATACTTACTAATTTTTTAAAAATATTTTTTAAATTTATGGAAGAACTGTAAATGTTCTCCTGTTATACGTTGGTTTTTTTTTACGAAAGTTTGTGACCATGAAAAAATTACAGAACGCTTGTGTCTCACGCGTGTGTGAAAATACGTGAGAAATAATTACCTCTCGGTGCCGCAAAAATAGCAGGACACTTTTACGCGAAGGTTCGTGTCATTAAACTTTAATGGTTTTTTTTTTTTAAATAATTATACTCACACGAGCGACTCACGCGTCGCGTTTGTTCAACAAATAGGAGATGTTGTTCAAGCTGAGAATGGAATAGGATTTCATTTTTATATATTTATATTTTTCTTTTTTTTTTTCTTCATTCGCTTCACGCTAATTCAACACATTGTCGCCCCAAGAAAAATTGTCAATTATCAGAGAACGCCCTTATTCCAGTAGCCTTTAGTTTCTGTTGATAAGGTACTGTTTCATGGTACTTTTATATCTCTCCAATATCAACTTTGTCTGTTCCCTGGTAACGATTTGATTCATTTACGCGATACGATGCTACTCGAATTTTAATCGTTCGAGTGCCAAGCGGGGCCATAGCTTGGGGCCTCTTCTTTTTTCGTCCCGTGCCCAAAAAATGTCAGAATTTTTGGAACACGGAATGAAAAAAGCGCTACCGCGTCGCTTGGCAATTTTTACCAAACGAAGTTTTTGGAAGCATCAAAATCCCACTTCGATTCAATTTTTTTTTTCTTTTTCTTAATGTTCCCTGAAATTCAGGAAACGGCGAGAAACCCGAACGAAATTTTGCCGTTACAAAATGTAATTCATTCGCAAGTGTTATCTAACACAGGGTGTCGGTAGAATTTAAAATGTTGGGCGAGACAATAAGCTTCAGTAAATTTAAACAACTGTCTCTCCTTCGAGTCGCGACTACTTCTATTCTAGATTTCTATTTCAGAGCTCGCGAATCCTCTCTAGGTACACCGTTGCCTTGTAGGTAGCTAACGAATCGTTTTTCGCAATCGACTTTGCTCACTGGCGGCCTTAAGATGCAATGTTTCGCGTTTCCGTAAAGTTTAAGAAAATACGAAAATACGTAATTGTATATTTATTTTACAATTTACAAGGATTCGACTTCACCGGCTGTGAATATTTAATTAGACTTGAAAGGTTTCTTATCTTTGCACGACTCCTTTTTGTAATAAAACATTAATCGTTTTATCAACCGAGACGTTAATTACGATCTTATCGTTATTAAGCTCGGTTAATTATATAATTAACCTTCCCGGCGTGGGATTCGTAACTGTTCGCCATTTTAAGGTAATCTCGTCGAGGAAAGCATTGACTTTCAAAAGCAGTCGCAAGAGCAAACCGTTAATACTTTACCGGCAAAGTCCGTAAAGTGAATCACCAATTTTTGATACACAAGTTTATGTTTAGTCGCAGAAAATAAAATATAAATGCGTTTCCCGCGAAATATGACTCGATGGAGCAACGAGGCACTCCGCGAGCTGAAGAAAAGCACAAAGTCCGCTTTCCCTTCAGAAAAAAGGAACTTTAACGACGGTGGCCATCCGGAACAAGAAACTCGGAACAATCGTTTTCTGAAAATGCGGTTTCAATATTATATCGAAATCTCGGATTTCTGTAGGGAAATAATTTTTTGAGAAACCAGTTTCTTGGAAAATCGTTTCCCTATAGAACTAGAATTCCCTATAGATTTAAAAAAAAAGTGGAATCTGGTCGAGTTAGACAATTTTAATTTAAAAACTAATTATCCGATGGACTTGAAATTTTAAAAAAGTTCCAAACTTGCTCTATTCTGCAATGACGCAAAATATTATTGATTGTATAAAATTTTCGATTTGGAAACAACACGAACCCGTTGCACTCAAATGGTTAAAGTCCGCGTGGAAAATTCGGTGAACCTTGTACCTAATTAAATGGTCACGACTGATTTTCGTGTATGGAATTGGAAATGTTGTGTTTACATTTCCTTTTCCCGAAACTTCGAGAATTATATTCTAGAATTTCGCTGAATTCACTCAGAAGCTTAAAATACATACGTAGTAGTGGTTTTTTTAAACATTTTCTCTAACCTGTTAATTATAAGTAATCAAAAATGCAAAAGCAAAAATATAGAAATATAATTAAAATAGATTTTCTTAATTAATACCAAATTTTTTACAGATGCATAATTGCTCTACTAAGCACCTCCCGTTTGTGGATTTCAAAAAAAGATTAAATTAAACCTCGAAAATAATTCTAAATTCAAATTCTAAAAGGTGTCTTTTGACACCTTTGGTAGAAATAGTGTCAATATTGGACTTTTAGTGTATTCAAAAATATTCAAAAGATTGATTATTCCATTCGAGCTGAAATATAAATTGCAGTTCCCCTAAAAGGAAAAAATAAATCTACAGTAATTTTTTTTTTTATTGCTGTCGAAATGAAGGTATTATCGAAATTTTCGGACACTGCTCGGTCACAACTCGACGCAGTGATTGAAACACCGCTATCGCGTGCAGAAATTTGTCTTCGGGATTGAGTCAGTGGACTTTTATCTGCAGAAGTTGTAACGCGTTACTAAACTTCAATTCCTTCTTTTTTTATACCATTTTTTTTTTCGCGCCTCCACTTGGCTTCGGCTTATCAACGATAAGGGAACATTCGTCTTCCCGCACGTGGCGCGACTGTGCCACACTCGTGTCAATGTTAATTAGTCAGCAACTCAAGCCATCCGTGTGCGCGCTGGCACACACGAGCATTTTTCTACACAATACGGAATACGGGTACAGTGTGAAATTCGAACACCATCTTTCCTGTCATTGTTGCATCGTCTTATCTCTACGATCTTCTGCTGTATAAACTATTGCTAAAGCGTAAATCCCTTCGCCAACAGTATCAACGACGCGAAGATCCAAATATTCCATAGACAGGAATTTCAAACTGGAGAATTTCAAGATTAGAAATTTGTAAATCAATTGATAAATTGAAATATCAAAAATAGTATCGAGCTCTTAGAAAATAATGGTTGACAATTTTGTTAATATACATTCTAGTAAATATCAGGAAATGTTGTTTTTTCTTTTTTTTTGTACGGACCGTTTTAGCTAATTTTTAAGCGTTTTGCGGTTTTGCATTTTTATAGCTCAAATTCGAAAAACCCGGTAATTTGAGGACTTTCGTAAAAAATGCTAAAATAATGAGAAACCATAAATGTAGAATTTTAAATAAAATAGATTTTTGGATTCAAAACCAAATTTTTTATGAATGCTAAGAATTTCCTTGTGTTAATATGAAACAGTAAGACGATGAAAAAAAATTATTAAATTTAGTTTAGGAACTAACTCTAAATTAAAATGATAAAAGGTGACACCTTTCACACCTTCGGTAGAAATAATATTATGTATTACTAAAAATAATTAAATTTGTATTCAAATTTGAGGATATTTTTGAATTCCAGTCAAATATTATTATTATAAATAAAATATGTTAGTATTTGTGTAAATATAATATAACCTGGTAAACAAATATCTGGAATTTTCTTCTTTGAAGAAATTATTGGCTGGCAATGAGTAATTATTGAATTTCGAACACGAGAAACTTCGTATTATAATAAACTATTGAAAAATGATCGCCGATAATAGCTAAATATAGCACTCATATTATTTTCGTCAAATTTATGCATACATATATTTTCATAAATTTCATTAGTATTCATATATACTCAATTTTCACCATTATTCGAATAATAATTAGAACTACATAACCAGCTGTGTTTTCACATATTGCCATTTCCCGTAGAGTCGAAAGCAGGTTTGGGGCACCCTGGGGGTGACTTTCCAACCACGTTTCAAACATTTTCATATATTTTAGCTTCGCGCTTAGTTGCAAAACAAGGAGAGGAAGAAAAAGAAGTCGCAATATGTATAAAGCTAATGATAGTCTGTCAAACACGCCACTTGAAAGTGGAATATTCCTTTTCCTTATAATCGATCTTGGCGAGACGCCTAACCTTTGTAACCTTTTTATCTTAGCCCAATAGTTGAATTATTAACTTCTAATATTGTGCATTACAAGATACTGCCTGTCACCTTCCGGTTATGTATCGTAAAATCAAGTGACAATTATTGACAGGCGACATTGCAGGCGATTGATCAAAAACGGTGAAAGGATCGAAGCGAAAGGCGAAGGCGTCGACGTTTTTTCATAAAAATCACCATTTTGTCTATGTTAACTTCAATTTCTTGGAAGTATTCGTAAACAGTATTACCAGAGAGCGTGTATACAAATCTACTCATTTTTTGTACATACCAATGTTTTATCAGTTGCGATTAGTTGGTACATGTATTTAATCTTTATATTGATTTAGGTTTTTTTTTTCTTTTTTCGATGGATTAGAATTCGCTGATACGAATATCGTGTAATTCATTATGTAATGCCTTGGAAGATTGATTAATGGTATTAAAATTCCTCACTATCAAATCTTGCTAGTTGACATAAGAGTTACGTGCGCGAAGGAAAAAAAATAACTGTGAAATTTGCCGAGAGAGAATAACGCAGCTGCTTTCGCAATGCAAACCCGTAGGATTAATTACAAGGTTCAGAAAGAGCACGACGAGTTACCGAGATATTGGCAGCCTGCACAATTTTTGCCGATTTGGTACCAAAAATAGTTGGAAAATATCCTGAATTATTTGAAAATTTTTTTCTTGGACTTCTTTCCTTTCCATTTCATGCTTTTTCGGAGTAAAATTAAATTTCAAGAATTTTATTTTGAGGAAAGACATTTTTTTAAATTTTTTACCCACAAATTCCTAACAAGTTTTTTGGAAAATAAAATTTTTTTTTAAAACACGAGAGACCCCATGGTGACACTTAAGGGTTAAAATTCAAAAAAATTGTATTTTCTTTTCAATCGCGATAATTTTCTTCGCTTGCAGCTTCAATGAAGCGAGTTGTTGATCACGAGGCGACTGAGATCAGGATTATCATTACGTAGAGATGAGTAACATTTAAAAAAACTTGCATGTGTACTTTCTCGGAAAGTCTGCAGAATTTACATATACGCCTGATCTTTCTAACATTAAACACTCGGTTGATTTTCTTGTAAATGCATTTCTATTTGACATTTCTAGTATCTTCTCGGTCTCTTGTCTCCTGTGATCAAAGATCCGTGTGATATTTTCTGCATGAAAAGTGCACATGCATGGAAGGGTTGCAGCAACGATATATTTATCAACAACACTCGATCTCTCAGAGAATGAATCTCGGATACAACGTACGGCTAAAGTTCACCCGTCTTCAATAGGAAGGATAAAAATTCCTTAATTGATAAATTTTTTTGTGTGTGAATGAATGTCAGCTAAAGCTACATGGGAGAAAGAGGACTTTTTTAACATTTTTTATTACGTATGATTAAAAGCCATTATTTTATATCCTCGAACTTGAATTTTCTATATTTTTTAAAAAATATATCGGATAAGGGTTTCACCGAAAGTTTAGCAAAACCCTAGCAACCTATGTTTGCAATTATTCTTCTCCAAAATAAAGTAAAAATTAAAGTTGCAAAAATGGGGTTGGACAAGTCATTTCTAGGGGTAATTTTTCCCGTAGAATCGATTCCAAAGGTCAAATTTGATAAAATCCCAGCGGAAGTTGGAAAAAAGTAGGTTTTTTGCGGAAAAATCCTATTTCCTGTGGGATTTCTAGAATTTCAATAACAGAATTGGATTCCCCGGAAAAAAATACATCGAATATGGGTCTCCCGAAAATTTCTAAAAAAGTTTCAAAAAGTCGATTTTTTTGGGCATCCTACCCCTTCCCCCAAAAATGGGGTAAAAATTAAAGTTTCGAAATTGGGGTTGGACAAGTCATTTCTAGGGGTAATTTTTCCCGTAGAATCGATTCCAAAGGTCAAATTTGACGAAATCCTAGCGGAAGTTGGAAAAAAGTAGGTTTTTTGAGGAAAAATCCTGTTTCCCGTTGAATTCTGAGAATTTTGACAATGAAAATGGATTCCTCGGGAAAAAATACATCGGATATGGGTCTCCCGGAATTTAAAAAAAAAGTTTCCAAAAGTCGATTTTTTTGGGCATGCCCACCCCTTCCCCCAAAAATGGGGTAATAATTAAAGTTTCGAAAATGGAGTTGGACAAGTCATTTTTAGTGGTAATTTTTCCCGTAGAATCGATTCCCAGGGTCAAATTTGACGAAATCCTAGCGGAAGTTGGAAAAAAGTAGGTTTTTTACGGAAAAATCCTATTTCCCGATGGAAATCTGCTATTTTGACAATGAAAATGGATTCCTCGGGAAAAAATACACCGAATAAGGGTCTCTCGATAATTCTCAAAAGTTGCTTCCAAAAGTCGATTTCCATGCAGAGGATGAGGCTAATATAAGCTGAATCGCGAGATGGTGAATGAGATTCCCTCGATGAAAATTTTTTATCGTCCTCACTTTGAATGCAGAAATTACACGAATGCCATAAAAAAATGGTAATTTTCGTATTCGTTCTCGCACCTTCCACGGCTCGCCATGTATATATTTCACTTTCGACGGACATTCTCATCTCAAGCAATAATTCAATAAAGTTTAATCGAATTAGACGCTCGTCTAGAAAAGGTACATGGGAAAAGCGTTCCAAGGTCTAATGCATTGCATATATTCAGTGGCTAACTCGGAAGACTACGAGCAGCACGATACCCGACGTCTTGATATGAGATAATTTCGCTGTACCGTAATCATTGTCCGCACTGCGAACGTATTAATTGGTAGCTGCAATTACCTGCTCAAATTAATATACATCCTACCGAAGCTGTTGTGGAAAAATAACACCGTTATAATTATTTATGTTGCACCATTGTTCCCGAAAAACATCTTACCTGCCACCAGCGTTCTCATAATTTGCTATTTCCAATAGATTCTTTACAAAGTAGGTCAATATTTCACTCTTCTCGCGCAAAATGGCTTTTTTTTCCACAAAGTCCATGAATTTTCCTGGGAATCACCTATAGAGTCGAAACCAAATGAAAATTACCTATTCCTGAAATTGGGTCACGGTATTCGTGTTTACTGCAAAACACGCCATTTCCAATCAAAGGCACGGCATTACGATAAAGCTACACGCGATTGAAAAATGAGACGTTTCCGTATCTAATGGGATACACATGCGAGCCCAAACTTTCCAGGCTTTTGAATTTCGTGGGATTGGAAACTTCTGCATGACCCTTTTCGCTGCAATAGCGTTTGTAGCTCCAATCCCTAGGATTTCGGATATTTTTGTTTCACGGGAATGTGATTTTTGCGAGCGACCGATGCAGCGTCTAACGATCTTTTGAATAGAGTATCAGAAAAAAAGTTCCATCCGAGCGCGATCCGTACGGGACAAAGTGGGCGAAAGGCCTCGAAAAAAAGGTATTCCAAGTAACGTTTTTAGATCGCGATGGCACAATGGAGCTCACGTTTCGTCTTCGTGTCATGAGAAGAGTCTTTGAGAAGGCGCGCATCACGTGCCCAGGATACGAGTACATCCAAGAGGGGATACATTTTCGAGCATTAGCTAAAAACCTTGCCCGTAATCTGATATCGTGTATTAGTATTGGCATTGTCATTTCTTATACGTATTTTTAGAAGGAAACACCTACGTGACTGCGCCCAACTTTTCGGGAATTATTCATTTTGATTCGCAGAAGCGAAGCATTGTTGGAGGGCCCATTCAGGCTTCCAAAAATCCCCGGAATATATTATTGCCTTTTTTTTTAGAATTTTCATGCGATCAATCGACAGGGTTACGATTCGCCTCTTCTGCTTTTTTTGTTTTCGAGAAATCTTTCGAAGTCCACTCGATTCTTCGCAGTACCTACTCTTTCCTCGGAGGTTATTTACATTTGGAATGAAATAAGAAGAGAAGAAGGAACTCCGTATAGCCGAGATTATAGTATGCACATCTGTTGTCGACGAAAATAGACTCGTAAGAGATACGAATAGATATTGGCGGACAAAAACGTTTATGTAGGCTTTCGAGTCTGCGGAATAGCTATAAATGCAGCGAGTCACGGGGATTTTCAGAATACGCGCGAGCTTCATGACAGTTACGGGTATCGCCATAAACCCGCTGCATTATTTTGGTTGAAACCGCATCGCGCCGGAGAGATTTCAAAAATTCACGCAGTGCTTTCAAGTCCAATCGATATCTGACCTTTTCGCTGGCGCGTATATAGGTACGCCCTCGATATGTAGGTTATGTTTCGCGAAAAGAGCCTACCCATGCGCCCTTAATAAGCGAGCCATCGTTTGCGAGGACCGTATTTCCGTACCCTTCGAATTCAACGATTGTATTCGTCGAGGACGCTAGGACGGTAATTCATTTTTTCTCGATTATCGTTGACTTTCTGAAAATTGCCGCAAGGTTGCGAAGTCAAATAATTGCTTCCTGCCACGTACCGTTAATTTCAATGAAATCCAGACGGAGCGACTCTCGACGCGGCAATACCTCGCGTAGATTACTCCCTCGTTGGATAACGCGTGGAATTGTTCAAGGAAAATGTTGGAGCGAGACTTGCTCCACTCCGGGTAACCTGGAGTTGAAAGGGTCGTTCTTTGATTCCATGACGTTTAGAATTGCTTTGTCCGTGTCCCAGTTTTCGCTAGGGAACGCTCCGTGATCGATTCTTTTTTCAAATTGCGTGTCAACTCTTCGATTCATCAACGTTTTTTCCACTAAGACGGGTTCAACCCCTTGAGTCACGGTGGCTCGCCCAGAGACCCACTAAAAAAACCCTAGCAAAACCCCGGACACCTACATCCGAACGATATCCACCGGTTTCTGGTGCCTTATGAGGTCTTGGTCTTCCCGAAAGAATGGGTAAAGCTTGAAGTTCCAATAACAGGGTTGCGAGACCCATTTCAAGGGGTAATTTGTCGCGTAGGATCAATTGCAAAGGCCTGTTTTGGCAAATTCACACTTTGGTCTGCCCCCAAAAAAATACACCAATAGGAATAACACGACAAATAGGTCTTTTGAAACTAAAGAACCTGTATAATTGGGGTCCAATGAACGAATCTACTAATTTTGCGTCCGGGTAGAATTCATCCACTCAATTTAATTGCTCGTAACGTTTGTTAACGAAATCTAGAAACAAGATTCCACACTTACGCCTAATTAGAATTCTTACTAAACCGGTAAATGATCCCACTTGACCTTTGAGCGAGCTATTACGGTCTCACCTGTACACCAAAGTTTGGCATGTAAGTGAATCAACTCGAAACTTTCTTAATCCACCAAATTCTATACGAAAGCGAGATCAGGGAATGGCACACGAAGTGGAGGGTGATCCACTTTCTTCAATGAACCTCATCCGAACGTCTTGATACCATCTTTACGTTGAATTAACTTGAATATCATGAAATTTATGGCGCTGCGGAGTAAACGCAAGTGACCTTCCTCTACTTTCCTCCCGTATATCCGACCGAAACGATATTCCGCTCGTTACACGTTTAATGTCTTAATCCTTCGCCTCAAATTGGACCAATCAATCGATTGCAATTTCAAGAAATCCAACCGGGACGCGAATCCTTCGTCCCAGCATCCCGCGGCTTCTCAGCAAATTAGTTGACGTGTTTTCTAGAAACACGTTCCTACCCCGTAATATTCCCTAGGGATGCCGGTAATGGGAAAATTACCCGACCAATTTTGAAGAGCCTCAAGGTTCATTCCTCCATCGACACAAATTATGCACTGCACGCAGTTAGAGAATTAATGACTGTGTTTCGTTTCGTTATCGTCGTCGTTTGTTGTCGTCGTCGCCAGCCTCCAGCCTCCAGCCTCTTCTTTTGCTATTCCTTCCCTCGCTCCTTCTCGTCTCGGCGTTCTCCGGAAGGATGTAGAAAAATAAGAGGATAGGAGAAGGAAGACAACGACCTTCAGAGGTCGAGGACTCGACCATGAAATTTCTTTCACAAGTTCTCTCTGAACTGGATTCAGAGGCAATTTAATCCTTTATTTTTCTTCTTTTTATTACCTTGTAGACAATCATTTTTATTAGTTTGCTTGCGCGGAGGTATGGACCTTTATTTGTGGTCGGGACGTTAACAGTATATTTTTCCCCATTTTTCAAATAACCTTTATTCCGTCATTCGCGCAAATCCGCGAACGAGATTTACGAGCCTCCGACTTTACGTTTTTCATGGAAATCTGCGCGGATCTCTAGACGTCGTATTTGGATGATTTGTGTAAACACACATTTCGTACGACTACTGCGAAATGCGTTACCGCGAACAATTTGATCGTGTTTTTATTCGAATGCACCTCGTCCGTTGCATAGAATGTCTCCTCGGATCGTTCCAAAACCGATTCAACGCTTCGAGAGAGGACCCAAGGGCTTGGTCCGAATAACCCTTTGGCGATTAAAGACGTTTGGTTGCACCCTTCGTGAATGAACTCATTGAAGATGTCGAAACCCCTCGCGACGAAAGGGTCGACAACTTCGAGTACGATTCAACGCGTATCGGTGTCAGCCTCATTATCAGTGGCTCTTTAGCGGCTCCTCAAGGTGAAATCAAGAAATCGATAAACGAATTGTCCCCATTTGCTCGGATTAATTGGTACGCGTATAGTTATTGAGACATTGAATCGAGCGTACGTTGAACAGGTGTCGCGCTTTTTAATCGACCGTCAAAATACCAGTATCTTATCCATCGCGGGCATTGCCCATTCGTTATTGCTTGTACCACGTTTTTATCGGACACACTCTCGATGCATATTAAATCGTTAAATCCGAATTAGTTTTTTAAATCGAATTTTGATCCAGATAGCAGTCACTCGTCCGATACTGCTGAAGTTTCGGGACTTCCTTCTTAACGTTAAGAGAGATTAATTTTCAAGAAGAGGATTCGTTTAATTAGATTTATAAACATCAGCAGCAGAGTCTGTCCGAAGTCCGAATTTACATTGACGATTCGTTCGGTGCAATTGATAAGACTTTGTGCCGCTGAAATGACAAAGCTTCTGTATTTTGGTAGTGTCTCGTGCGATTATGATTAACCTCTTTGGCAACTTGAACTTTTTTTTCTTAGGTTGCGTCGAATCTCTCATCTCGCATCTTTCGAATTTTATGGTCTCCCATTCCAGACCGATTGCACACCTGGTGTGCAACCGGTCCTATGGCCTCACTGCGAAAAAAAAAATAAAAATTCGCTCTTGGGGACCGTGTTCGAAAAAAATCACCGTCTCGAATGGGGTATTTGAAAGTGATACACTCAAAAAAAAAAAAAATTAATAGAATCCATGCATTGTAAATTGCGACATTGATCGAATTTGATGGAAACTAGGTTTTGTAAATTGCGACACAGATCGTATACATGTCAAGATCAACAAAGTGGCAACTGTTGATAAGAACATTCCGAAGCATTATCTTGGATATTTTCTCCACCATTATTTTGAGTTCGATTGTTTATCGAATATTTCGGAAATTACTGCAGAGTCATGCACGTGACTAACTGCAGTCTAACGACTAACGCATCTGTGATAAGTGTTATTGTAATTCTTACGCTTCTGTAGTTGCGGAAACAATTTTATGGGGATTCCCATGGGACAGAAAAATTACTCGAATAACGTCCCAAAAGAAAATAAAAAAATGTAATTACGTATTCTATTTTTACCATTAACGAAATTTACCGTTTTCTTCAAGGGAAAGAAACAGTTACGAGTCTTGGAGTGATAAACTTCAAGTGAGTTGGTCAGTTAACGGTTGACTAATTTGCAATTAAATTCGACACTCGGATCAGCACACCTTATTTGTTTAACGCATTTATTAAAAATTCATCAGCAAGTGTAATTTATTTTTATGTGATTGCAGTCATGATCTTTGTGCCCTCAATGATGCGTGGCAGCCTTATGTAAAATTAAAAAAAAAATTCGGTTACCTGTAGTAGACTTATAACCGGTGATACAGAAATTAGCATATTTTGGATTGAATCCCAATACTTGTAATTCAAGCTGCGAGATTAATCGAGATGGAAATGATTTCTAAACTAATCCTTCGAAGTCTGCCTCGGTGTCTCATCTTATCATTATGTCTCTTTTTCTATGCAGATTTCCATAATGTTTCCTTCGCAAACCAGAACGAATACACGGATCGATAATCAATTTCGAGCATCGCGAATTGAACTGAATATTTATTTATTTTACTGCATTTACTGCATTTTTTGTCATATCTCCAAAATCTCGGAAATCACCCCTATTCTGTGCTAATTTTCTTCATTGTCTGTAAAAATCCCTTCTTACGTACCCCTTACCACTATTTTTACCAAAGGTGTTAAAAGTCAGCTTTTAGAATTTCAATTTAATATTATTTTCGAGGTTTAATTTAATCTTTTTTTTTAAATCCACGAACGGGAGGTGCTTAGTAGAGCAATTATGCGTCTGTAAAAAATTTGTTATTAATTAAAAAAATCTTTTTTAATTATAATTCTATATTTTTGGTTTTGCCACAAGAGTGTCGACTCAAAAAACCGATCGATAATAAATTTATAATTCAGGAAAGGGTAAAAAATATTTTCTAATTTGAGAAAAAATTATGAAGAAATAAAGGAACGAGCACATTGTCTCGAAAAAAATCCTGTCAATCATTGGACAATTTTTTAAAATTCAAATGGAGTAATATTTAAGGCGACCACTCGAGGTAATAACTGAAAAATTGGTGTTTTCCGAGTCGGGTCACTTTTCCAGCACCAATGTATCATTTGTAAAAAGTGAAAAATAAAATTCGTCGATTTCCCACCAATGACGGGTCTCCTCCAGTAAAAATCGGTACCGAAATTAATTCCTTTTAAGGTTCTCGCGTTTCTCGGGAAAGGAGCGATCGGTTGCAGGAAAAATTTCGCTTTCTAACCAAAACATTTTTCCTCCGCCTGAGGATTAATATTCTCTCACCCACAAGAAAGCGGTTTCTTCGTCCTGGGGAGCATTTTTTCACCGCAAAGAACCGCGATGTAACATTAGCGTTTCGATTTTTGCATCCGGTTTCAAGCAAAACGTTAAAAGGCTCTTATTTTGTAGACCCAAGTTTCACTTTTCCTTCGTCCAGAGCCTATGGTAACACAGAACGGGCAAACTTTCTTTTCATTAACAAGGAGCAATATTGCAATTCGCGGTGGCGTTTAGAAAAATTCCCCGGCGGGTTCACTCCAATTAACCCCGCGCACGCCACGCGAAGTCAATGTCAATGCTTGCAGCGGCGGTCGGTCTTGCAAATTCTCCCATTTTCTTCAACCTCTTCCATTGAAATTCTGCACGGCAAATACCAGTTGCGACTAGTTCGTACGTTTTTCCATTGGTTTTCGTGTAACTTTTATTGCCGCGTACGCCAGTTCAGGAAAGAACTGGTTCTAAGTTGCTAATACCTTTCCGAGAAGCCATCGTCATCGTGTTTACCCCATCTTTTGTTAACTCTCGGAGTCACGAAAACTGCGGAATCCCAATCTTTTTGGCTCTTTGTTCGACAACAGTGCCCTCTCTCGCGTTTTAGGAGCCATCCTCGATGCTTCTTTATATTTTTTTCTCACCGACCTTTTTGCTTTTCATTTTTCTTCCTCTCACCCTGTTCATGGGGGACGAGAATGCTCCATGCGACTCTTTTTCTTGGCGCATCTATTTCGGTTGGACGCGCTAAAGGAAAGAAAAGGGAGACGAGGAGAAAAGAGAAGGGTTTCTAATTTTACTCCCGGGCGCTCCCTTTTTCCCGAAATTTTGACTTTCCTCTTCGGAAGATTAATTGCGAATCTTGCTTGGTCGCGTGTTTCTGACCCCGACGAGAGCATCTACGATCGTAGTCAACGCGAAACATCTTTTGCTCACTTCGCCAAGTGTGACTTCAAATACAGAAACTCACGACGAAGAATACAAGTCTCATTCTTCTACGTTCTTTGTACGATCTCGCGGTCTCCCTTTGGTTTCCTCGGTTCCGTTTATGTGGATCTTTGTCTTCTTGTCCTGTCTGTCATGCGGTTCTTTCCTTTTCCCTTTACTTACTTGCTTACTTACTTTGCTTCCTTGCTTTGCCATTCCTTCCCTTTTTCCCTTCCTCCGGAGGAACTGTACGTGAGTGAGGTTGTTGGCTGCTGCTCGCTGCAGCATCGTGGAATGCAGACAGGCAAAAACCTCATCCTACACTCTTTCTTCCTTTTTTTTTCCTCTTTCATCGTCCGATCTAGAAACGTTGGTAGTAGGTATCGGGAAGATTCTAAACGGAACATCAAAAGGAAAACGTGCTGATCCTTTTCAGGAATTCACCTGCTTTATTAACTTCATCTACATTTTTTTCTTTTCAACAGAGCCTCCGGCGAAGGTTAAGTTTAGAATGCCTTGGATTTCGTACCATTCCGCGAAGCGGTATATTATATTTCAAATGGTCGAAGAGCACGGTGCATAGGTTTAGTCAGAATTCGGAAAATTACCGGACCCTACAGAGAGAATTGGGAGCTTCGGGATTGGGTCGAGCGGATCGAAGCTGGTTCAATATTGGCCAGAAATGATCGATTCGCTGAAGAAGATCGTGTGAAAGTGTATTAAATGAAATTTTCGGCATATTTCCTAAAAATTCCCCCAAAATAGGGTTAAAATGAAAGTTTTGAAAACGGGGTTGGACAAGTCATTTCTAGGGGTAATTTTTCCCGTAGAATCGATTCCAAAGGTCAAATTTGGCGAAATCCTAACGGAAGTTGAAAAAAAGTAGGTTTTTTGCGGAAAAATCCTATTTCCCGTGGGATTTCTAGAATTTTACTAACAGAATTGGATTCCTCGGAAAAAAATACATCGGATATGGGTCTCCCGTAAATTTCCAAAAAAGTTTCCAAAAGTCGATTTTTTGGGGCAACCTACCCCTTCCCCCCAAAATGGGGTAAAAATTAAAGTTTCAAAAATGGGGTTGGACAAGTCATTTCTAGGGGTAATTTTTCCCGTAGAATCGATTCCAAAGGTCAAGTTTGATAAAATCCCAGCGGAAGTTGGAAAAAAGTAGGTTTTTTGCGGAAAAATCCTGTTTCCCGTTGGATTCTGAGAATTTTGACAATGAAAATGGATTCCTCGGGAAAAAATACATCGGATATGGGTCTCCCGGAAGTTAAAAAAAAAGTTTCCAAAAGTCGATTTTTTTGGGCATACTTACCCCTTCCCCCAAAAATGGGGTAAAAATTAAAGTTGCAAAAACGGGGTTGGACAAGTCATTTCTAGGGGTAATTTTTCCCGTAGAATCGATTCCAAAGGTCAAATTTGATAAAATCCCAGCGGAAGTTGGAAAAAAGTAGGTTTTTTGCGGAAAAATCCTCTTTCCCGTGGGATTTCTAGAATTTTAATAGCAGAATTGGATTCCTCGGAAAAAAATACATCGGACAAGGGTCTCCCGGAAGTGCGCAAAAATCGATTTCAAAAGTTGATTTTTTCGGCCGAAAGTTGACCGATCTTCGCTCTGGCAAATCGAAGGTCGATCGAAGTTTCAAAAATAAAATCGAGGGGACCATTTTTAGGGGTAATTTGACGCGTAGAATCGATTCCAAAGGTCCATTTTCATGAAATCCTTGCAGAAGTTCGTGAAAAATAGGTTGGAATATAACATTTACAAATAATTTTATATTCCCAAAGTATGATTTGGACAAGTCGTACCTAGTCGTACTGGACAAGTCGTACCTGTACGTTTTTCGTGTTGGATAAATACATCTCTGCGATGAAAAGAAATCTGTTCAGCGTAATACACAAATTGGCATGAGTCAAGATCACAAGTCCATCCTTTCTTCCCGGAAACATACTTGTGTGTGTGTCTACATGTACGTAAACATAACGTTTTTTTCCGTATATGCGAACTTTGCCTGCTTCGCCACGGATCGAAGATATCACCAACTTATACAAAATAATTTACATGTAGATGTATATATATATATATATATGAGTATCTGCGTGTAACAAGTATGGAAATACGCGTTACCGGTGTCTCTCTGTATGTGCATCCTTTTATATAATAAGAGATACAGTCGTCAATGAAAATGGAATTCACCTGGGAAATCTGAGGTGTTTACGTATTCCAGAAAAAATGAAGGAGATTGGAGGATTATTGATTTCGGAAATTTTTACCCCCGCACCTTATTTGCAAATGATAACTTGATTTTGCGAGTATCCAATTTCGCCGAACGAAATGGTAATTTCACGGTTTACGTTGTAAGACAAATATTCGGAGACGAGAAGGATACCTTTTACAAGGAAAAAGTGACAGGAAATACCAGCGACATCGTGACTATAATCAATAATTCGATTTAAGAGTTCTCGAGGGTATTACTTTAATTACTAATTAAATATTGACTCAAAATGAATCGGGCTTTTTTTTCTCGCTATTTTTACTAGTTTCGCGATTCAAAAAATAGCTGATCCACTTGAACCGAGCCGGAAGGTGGTAATTGCAAATTGCTGTCGTCATTTTTACTGGTTTAATTACGAATTTTGAGAATCCGACAGGGTTTCTGAACGGTGCCGAGTATTTATTTAATTTTTTATGAGCAAAGTCAATTTTGAATTAATCCGCGAGAGGCGAAGCTTGAAACGGTCCCATAAAAATAATGATATTGAACGCGGTATGTTGAAAATTGCAATATTTATAACTCGCATTTGCATGAGAATCAAAATCGGAATTCACGAATATTATAACCGGTTCGGAAACACTCCACGTTCCGCCTTTATTGAAAATGAGAGAGCAGATTCCAATTGTGAATTCTCCTTTTGGCGAAAATAGGTCAATTTTCTTTTCCGTAGATACCTCTGAACCATGAGAGATGCAAAATAGAAGCACGGTTCGCTCTCTCAACCTTGAGAAATTATTTTAATTGAATTATTAATTAAAAAAACACTAGATTAAGAAAAAAAACTTGGGTTCTATTATTGAATATAATTATGTTATTTTCTATGCCAGAGGCATTAGTGTCAATTCGGCTCCAGCCTGGAACGTCTGTCAAAGTGTAATTGCCATTTCCACTGGAGACGATCATTAACTTCCAATTAGCGCCAACGAAGGAAAGCAAATGACCCCCGAATCGTCATTACAATCACATATGTGTCAAACTGACTGATCAGCATGCCCAGTGTCAAGGATGGTTACGTAAGGTTAATAATTGTTTGTTAAAGGTCAATTCGTTAAACAACCGTGGAATCGCCCCCAAATTCGTTAATGGTACGTTGGCTCTGCGTCCTTCGAAATCATCGGGTTACAGATTTATCGATCAATTTGACGATTTTTAGGTTGTCGGGTATCATGGCTCTCTTACAATAATTGTTATTAAAAAAAAGACTCGACGCGTGCTATCGTATGGCATTTTTTCCAGTTGCTACTTTCGCTGAAAGCTCAGCTACTGGATTACAAGGGAATTAAATATTTGCAGATTAGAATTTGTTATTTTTTTGGCATCGAACACTGCAGGTGCTAAAAAAATAATAAAATGCAATTTTATTTAATTCCAGAAAACGATACTCAGTGTCTAATAATTAGATAATATAATTGATAGTAACAATAATAATTAAAATAATCATAATTTAAAAAAAAGTAATTAATAGTAATAATAGGAGGTTAATCGATTCTGAAAAGTAAACAAATTAATTCCTATAAAGAAAATTCGTTAATTTAATTTCCTTACCCACTACTTATTTAACCTGTTATATGCAAAAGTTAACAATACCAATCTGAGCTATTTCTACGCTTTCCGTAGAGTTACCTTGACAAAAAATACTACAAAAAAAATTTTTTTTAATTTAGAATATTTATATACATATGTAAATAAATTTATAAAATGTTGAAACAAAAGCAAGAGACCAAAGACAAACAGAGATATTTTTCAAATTAGACAAATGTCAAATAGCACATTAAATATTATTGCAAAATCGAAAATTCCTTGGTCTGGATTTCGTTAAAAATATTTATTCATTCAATTCATGCGATTTCCCATTCACGAATTCGCAGAAGGAGAATCTGTGCATTACCTAAGTCATTCGAAAGCTTCTTTTGTATCCGGATGAGAATTAACATATTGCGCGAACATTCTGCGAAAATCTCCTTTTCTACCTTAGGCTTCCAATTACCTTATTAACGTCATGCAGTTAGAAGCAGAAAAAACAAAACTTTCCAGACGGTTCATTATTAATTATACACGCGTACACCTCCTATTGAATTTTTTTTTGTGCGTAAGAGCATAAAGTAGCAGACCTTTGGATGCCCTCTTGATCTTTCGGTTCGTTCACAAGAATTAGTTGAACAAAACGGCGTTAATACCATTAATGTTTACTTACAGCATTCCGCACGCAATCCATTTTACCGACGAGGAAACCAGAAAATTCCCCTCATTAATATTCAATTTACTTACGTACGATTTCAGGTAAATAATAATTATTAAATTTCATTGCGTTCGTTTATTTATTTATAAGCCTCTTTTCCGTTAGCTCCCTCTTTGAACTCACATTCGCCACTCGAAGCGCGAAAAATTTGTTTTCTGTGAGAAAAGTAGAAAAGCTGATTTCGTTGGAACTTTAGAATGACACAAAATAGAATTTTCTTTTTTTTTTAAATAATATATTTTTAATGCTGATTTTAATTATATTGGTATTTTTGAATTTTCTTTTATTATAATGGTATATTATTTAGTATTTTTTTAAATTAAAAAATGTCATTGTTATTTTTTCCTTCCCTGTAAAATTTTTATACTTCTACTTCTGTGACGGCATTCTTAGCTAATTAACATATAATTGACGCATTCAAGAGAACGGGACTTGGTATCATAATAGCCAACATTTTGATTCATTAAATTCGCAAGAATTCCAAGGACCTTGGGAATTTGGATAAGTGGGAAAATGCCTTGGAGAATGTCAGGGTTAAGTTTGTTTATTTTAGTTTCCGAAAACGGGGTAATGAATATTTACAACAATTGCATTAAAATCAAATTTATTAGTATAATCCGTCTACGGCAAGTGTTCGAAGGCTTTTCTTAACGGTGAACTTTCAATGATTGCGTATTATAATTTCTTACGTTTTTTTTTTCTTTACAACAGTTTCGCGCGGTTGCAATATAAACAATTATTGCAGTATAAATTTCCGAGCACTTTGTATCTCCGTGAATTTTTTTTATACCATGGGAAACGCGTGATTTCGTTGAAACTTCTCAGATTAAAATATATTTTAATGTCGTGTCACGTGTTTAGTTTATTGCGACTCGGAATTTTTATTTACCGACAAAGATTACAAAATATATTACTGAAATAATACGCGTCCAATTTTAGGACACTTCTCTAAATCCACGTTCTTACACTTCAAATAAATATACCTTCCGAAAGAAGACGTTTCTCTGAAAGAAAAAAAAAAATTTCGCGTGTATAAAAAAAAGTCGTAAATTTAGCAATAAATTTTCTTATCGAACAAATGAAAGTAATTTTGACAAAAGGGTTTACGCAGCAGACGGATAACTTGACGGACGTCTTCGGGGGGAATATAAATAAACTTTTCTCTACCTGAAAGAAATTTTTTGCTATCCACGAAAAAACGGGACCTGCTCATTACGAACCGCTTGTGCGTATACTCTTACGACGCAGGGAAATCTTTGTAATTTGTTAATCACATGCGTACGAGATTTGATAAACACGTGACTCAGCAGAAATGTCAACTGTAAGGCTTCGATTAAACTTCGATTAATTTTAATAGTCAGCTGCTTTTGCGTTTATTATTTTTTCAAACATTATTTTTGTGCGAGTTTGCTCGGTACTTGTATTATTTTTTTTTATGCAATTTTAGTATTTTTCATCACGGGCGCCTTTTTTTATTTTCTCGACGATTTTTACAATTAATTTTTTTTGTGCGGTATTTTCAACTTTTTATTCTTTTTTAAAAATTTGTATAATTGCTATCATTTTTATGTTAATTTGAAAATTTTTCAACAAAATAAATACATCACTTTAAATTAATTGCAAAATGGAGGGTTCGAAGACAAAATTCGTGGCTTTCGAAATGCTACGGTCGTTAACAAAAATTTACACACTTGTAAAATCGCTCTTCGTAAATATTTTTTACTGCCGGTCTCTTCGCCTCCCTGATACTTTCTTTCAACGCAGTATTTTCCAGTCGATTCGATTTTATAAGTTTGCATTTCATAATTTCAGTTTCGCGTTAAATGCGCATCGTTTCTGTTAATGCATTGCACGTTGTGTAACGAACGGTATTGAATTCGTAATTCTTAATTCTTTTGCACATTAATATTATGCAACGTTCTTCTAGGAGATGCACTGTCTCAATTTTCCTTTGAGACTCATTGCAATAATTAGTCTTTTTATAGATTGCTCTTTTTATAGAAATAATTTTGCTGGAAAAGTTACGACACGATTTTCAGAGAATCGTAACTATATCCTTGTTTTTAATAACAGTATATCAAACGGATCATTAATTCCACGGTGACCCACTATTTTTAACACGTTTGAAAAAGGATGGAATAAACGACTTTTAACGGCATTTTTGAGCAATAAACAACGAGAAGGAATTTTATTTTTTCAAGAGAATTCATTTCTAACAATTCTCGTTTCTTGCAAACCTTTTGTTTTTCTCCGAAATATTGCGATTCTGAAGAAGTCTTGCATTTCCAAAAAATTTCCAATTTTTCGAAAGAAATATTTACAGATTTTCTGAGAGTTATTGAATTTCCCTGTATTTTAAGGAAATTGTTTCCCGCTAGAATTTAAGAAAAAGAAAAATAAAACGTTATTTCAGGAAAAAAAAATCGAAATTTTCCAAGAAGGAAATCCCGGTCAGGATCTTTTTGCGTGACAAAAAAAAATTCTACAAAACTGAAAATCGTTAACGAATTTACAGGAAGTAGAATAATATTCGATTTTAATATCGTAATGCTTCGTTTAATAGAAATGTCACACAAATTGCAATTTTTTTTCAATTTATTCAGTCAAAGTGTACCAGGTAAAATATTGGGCGGAAATTTTATTGTTTATCTCGAGAATTTCGCTAAACTGTGATGCATTTTTAAAGTGTAGAAAAATCAAGAATATGGAATATTTAGTAATTTACTTTAATTATTATGTTTGCGATGACACAAAATTTGGCGGTTTTATGTTTGCAATTTGTTTTGCACGTTTCCTTGGTTCCACTTATTGCCGCAAATTATTACCTACAATTATTTTCCGCGCAAATTATTTTTTACGCATTTGTTGTAATTTATTTTTCAATAGGTACTGCGTTAAATGGTATAATTATTTTCGAGGTTTAATTTAATTTTTTTTAAAATCCACAAACGGGAGGTCCTCACTGGAGCGATTTCGCGTCTGTCAAAAAATTTGGTATTAATTGAGAAAATCTATTTTAAATACAATTCCATATTTTTGGATTTTGGTATTTTGATCGCGTATAATTATCGCGGTAGAAATAGTGTTAAACATTTACTGGAGGTGCAATAATTTTCGAATTTTGAAAATTTCACGGAATCTATCGCACCTCGTGTCAAATGACGTATTCCGGGACCATACGTTCGTCCGAAGGATTCTCGAACAACGACGTTTGTCGATGCTAAACAAAATTTTATTGACAAGGTTTCACTTAATAATCAGATCAGGAGACAATTTCCAGACGTCAATGCTATTATTTATTTATACGCTACTGCGTAAATGGAGACGAAAATCTCTGCATTGTTTGCTGTTTCTTTTGACACACGTGGTCTCCTTTTTCACCAGACGACGAACGACAATTACGAAAAAATAGTTACTCGTCCGAGCGCAAAAATAACCGTTTAGGAAAAACAATGTGCATTGAAAATTGTGTAACGCGCGCACACACTGACAGTCGTGTCGTCCAAAGTTGTTATTACACTACTTGTTACGAATTCATTGACGTCATTAAACCTACAGTTGCCATCGGTTCAAGCGATTAATTAGGTTTTACATTAAACAATGAAATGTCGGCAACAAGGGGACAATAAAGCAGCAGAAATCCGGCATCCTGTTATTTTTTTTTTTTAGCTGTACCTTCTTTTTCTCCACCTTTTCCTGTATTCACGTGCAATTTGTTATACAACCACGACACGTAACGATGACGTGTTCCTAATCCAGCCGAAAGCCAGAAGAAGCCAATTATTAGTTTTCCGACCAAGAGTAATTGGAGTAGTATTTTTATTAAGGCCATTGTATACTTTATTTATTATCTATGTGCACTCAAAACATTGGGAAGAAGGTGGATTGTGTATAAGACTAAGAATAAATTGAGTTAAATAACACTTACCTTAAAATAGATTAGTTTGAAGGCTTCGTCGATATATATTTAAGTGCAACGAGTGATTAGGTGTTACAAAATGACCAATCCATTTTATATTTAATTGCACCTTCTATGATCAACGGATCTCGTGGAAGCTTGGAACGATTTTCTGCAGTTTCAAAATTGCATTCAATTTTTTTTTATATATATTTTCGACACAAAGTTCTGGTTTCGAAGTAGTAGAAGAATATCAAATACGTATAGGAATTGTATCCGAGGGAATGTTTATTAATTACTTAGTAGGCGGAATACACTTTTTTCTGTGAACCTGTATTTGCAATTTAATGAAAACATTGCATAAGTACATATGTGCCTTATTAGCAACATAGGTGTTATGTGTAGTGCGTTTCTTATTGGTATCATATTTACTTTTCATATTTTTTCAGCATACATTAATTTTATTACTTGAGTTGTTACAAAATGTCGAAGATCACGAGTTTTAGTTTTCTATATTGAATTTTTACATACTTTGCAACCGCAAAAATAAAGCAACTTATGTTGGGAATTATTCTTCTTCAAAATAAGGTAAAAATTAAAGTTTCAAAAATGGGGTTGAACAAGTCATTTCTAGGGGTAATTTTTCCCGTAGAATCGATTCCTAAGGTCAAATTTGATAAAATCCCAGCGGAAGTTGGAAAAAAGTAGGTTTTTTGAGGTAAAATCCTATTTCCCGTGGGATTTCTAGAATTTTAATAACAGAATTGGATTCCTCGGAAAAAAATACATCGGATATGGGTCTCCCGTAAACTTCCAAAAAAGTTTCCAAAAGTCGATTTTTTTGGGCATGCCTACCCCTTCCCCCCAAAATGGGGTAAAAATTAAAGTTTCAAAAACGGGGTTGGACAAGTCATTTCTAGGGGTAATTTTTCCCGTAGAATCGATTCCAAAGGTCAAATTTAATGAAATCCTAGCGGAAGTTGGAAAAAAGTAGGTTTTTTGAGGAAAAATCCTGTTTCCCGTTGGATTCTGAGAATTTTGACAATGAAAATGGATTCCTCGGGAAAAAATACATCGGATATGGGTCTCCCGGAATTTAAAAAAAAAGTTTCCAAAAGTCGATTTTTTGGGCATACACCCCTTCCTCCAAAAATGGGGTAAAAATTAAAGTTTCAAAAATGGGGTTGGACAAGTCATTTCTAGGGGTAATTTTTCCCGTAGAATCGATTCCAACGGTCAAATTTGGTAAAATCCCAGCGGAAGTTGGAAAAAAGTAGGTTTTTTGAGGAAAAATCCTATTTCCCGTGGGATTTCTTGAATTTTAATAAGAGAATTGGATTCCTCGAAAAAAAATACATCGGATATGGGTCTCCCGAAAATTTCCAAAAAAGTTTCCAAAAGTCGATTTTTTTGGGCATATCCCTTCCCCCAAAAATGGGGTAAAAATTAAAGTTTCAAAAATGGGGTTGGACAAGTCATTTCTAGGGGTAATTTTTCCCGTAGAATCGATTCCAAAGGTCAAATTTGATAAAATCCCAGCGGAAGTTGGAAAAAAGTAGGTTTTTTGAGGAAAAATCCTATTTCTCGTAGGATTTTGAGAATTTTGACGATGAAAATGGACTCCTCGCGAAAAAATACATCGGATATGGGTCTCCCGAAAGTTCTCAAAAGTTGATTAAAAAATTCGAATTTTTTCCTATATGATCGCCGATAAGAAGAAAAACGCGTACGCGCGGCGCGCGCTTCGTTGCAAATTTGTTTGAGAGGTTCACTGGATTCTCTTCATCTAGAATAAATGTCGCATTTCAATGTCAACACTATCGACACAGTTAATTTGGAGAGACAATGTGTACGCGTGTGTTTGTTTTTTTTTTCAATGATTTGTTTGATACGTCACGCCGGATATCTGCATTTGTCAGCATTGTTAACTTTACGCGACAGCTTGCTAACCTGCTGCCGGCAAATGTCAATGTACATGTGTAATTCAAGTTAAAACTCTGCGCTCCACATTTTGGGGATTCGCATCGGAACAATGGTCCAATAAAAATTCCCTCTTCCGACAGCAGACATCAGTCAGCTGATATCGGGTCTTTCAAAATTCAAACTGTCACGGGTTGTTTGTGTTTATGACGGGGTATTTAAGTGATACCAGTTCGTACCAGTGATAAAAGCAAACGCGTGTGTAAGAGCGCGAGTAAGAAATGAAACAAACGACGAATAGCTTGGAAAGAGATAATATACACGTATCGTAACAAGGAGACGACACATGACGTTAATTGATTTGACCAGACTGAAGTAAGCAGTTCAAATATCCTGAGAACGTACAGGATAATTCTGTTCGTTTGAAGTAACCGAATTGTCTAATTATCAATTTGCCTCCTCTTTGTTATTATTGAGACATCTTCGTTAATCGGTTTTTTTTTTTCTCAATATTTTAAACTCGACACAGCAAAGACTCCGATTACACGGAAAAAAAAATGAAGGCACTAATTATTGAATTTCTAGTTGACTCAAGCCTGAAAATAGTTGGAGTAACAATAAATGTAGTCAGATTTACTATATAGTATATTTTTTTGGTCAGTGTAACTGTTTATTGAGAATCAATATTGCTAAATGTTAAAAAAATAGATTCTATTCTAAATTTTTTATGGAATTGCATTTAAATTGCAATATTATTAAATTTTTCGCGAAATTGATTATTTTTCATGGTTGGTTACACGTCATATTTTAGTTCCTTGATTAATTGTGAAAGCAGAACGCGAGGAAAGAAAGAAAATATATATGACTCCGTCAATTTAAATAATTACCTTCACGCGTATTTTAAATTCCAACTTTTTGTTTCCTTCAATTTTTCCGTTCCACGATTGAGTAATAATATTTCCATAAATCTGTTTGTTTGATCGTTATTTCTCGACGAAAAACACCTGAACGAAAATAAAATTGATACACTGAAAATTCCTTCTGGAAATTATTCCACTATTAATATTTACTATTTCTTTGCTGTTTAACCTTTAGACTGCCGCTCGGCCACTCTATTTTCCTATAGATATTGGTCGGACCCTTACCCTAGTAATTTTCCAAAGTTACGTATAACTTTTTTCCAAGAACCTGTGATTTTTCGAAGCAAGAACACCACAGGCCAAAGGTTAACTCACTTTAAAAGCAGAGAAAATTCCAGTCACAGCGTCAATACCTCCAATTTTTCCAACATGGAATTTGATATTTTATTCCAAAAGGGTACATTTAACGAAAATGCTAATAATGTTTTTTGGTGGAATTGAACCCTTGGCAACGTCATCCCTTACGAAGGGTTCGAGCAATGTTTGCAAATTTATGCCTTTTCACTCGCATTATGTAGCAGACGCAAATTACCGTCTACCGCCAACGCTTCCAAAACAAAGGACGTCAATTCGCGTCTTCGTGTGATAAGATCGCTAATAATGTAACGGAATCGATGATGGGCGTCCATTTATTTTATTTGCAACTATTACAATGCCTTACGTGATTTTATTGATTGTGCCCATAATTATGAAAGTGGCCCAAGTCAAGATTTCAAAAAAAAATGAGATTTTCAGTTATCTCGCATCGTTTTATCTTGCAATACATTTTTGTTTTCTTCATTAATCAAGACCAATAAAACTCCAATTTTCAATATTGCAAGATGTAAAAACAATTTTTTATTTTATTCAAAACAAATTCTTGAAATTTATCAACACAAAAAAGTATGACTTAGGCCACTTTCATAATTGAGCCGCTCAGTACACAAATCGATTAACTCCGTAAAAAATGAAGTTGACAAAAATGATAAAATAGCATATATTGCTTTTTAAAATCCTTTTTAAATAACAAATTTAAAAAATGGAAAAAAATGGAGTTAATCGATTTGTGCATTGAACGGCTCGATAATGGGCACAATTACACACTGTTTGTGCAATTGAGTTCCTCGGCAAGAAAAAGAAAAAAAAAATTTTCGCTCCTGGGGACCGTGATCCAAAAAAAAAATCGCCATCTCGAATCGGTTAAATCGCTCGACTGGTAAAATAATTTTTATTAAGTTAGATCAGGCAGACATATTTTCCGAGAGTAGGATCTTGATTAGTGTTATCATAGATTAATTTTTTTCCTCGAGCCTCCTTCCAATAACCTGTTCCGTCCCGTAACTAGCCGGTAGACACTCCATCGATGCGTGATTCGCGGATACAGATGTATCGAAGAAATTTCTTTGAAATCGAGAATTCCTCGAATTCTGGGAACGGATTTACATAAAGCAGAGTTTATTTCGCTGCCGCTTTATTGAAACCCAAGATGAGTCACGTGGGTCAACGAAGTTTCTACGAATCAATGATTTTTATACTGAAGATTTCTTGATCTCTCGAATCAATTATTCCGGAAAATTGTCACACGGTCTGGGGAAATTTTCCCTATAAATGTCGACACACACGCGGAAAAGGCACGTTTCTAAAATTCAAGGGACGAATATAAAAAAATTGGTAACCGCTTGAAAAAAAAAACTCTTATTAATAAGCGAAAAATGCAGTCGCCGAGAAAATCAGAATTTCAAAATGTTCCGTGAGTAACAAAGCATATACCAGAATTTTTTTTTTTCTTTTTAACCAGACTGAAAAGCCCCGGCAGTAAATAAAGATTGAAAAATGACTAACAACTCGGGCGACACAATTTTTCTCCTTTTCTTTCGGAACGATTTCTAAAATAATCTCTACGTGCAGTAAAACGTCATGCAGGGGCTGCAGGGGCTGAAATGGAGGTGCAACAAAAAGTTTTCGAACGTAAAAAAAAAATATTGTAACTTGCCTATTTCAAATAATCCGAGAATTCGAAACCTGGTCTCCGTGAATCCCCGTATTTTTTTATTTTCACATGAAACTTCCAATGTCTCTGCGTCATGTACTAGTACCATTAGAAATTCAGCGCCATCCGCGCGATATTGAGAAAGAGTTTTCTCTCCTTGGATTCCCAGCGTTCGGAACCTTCCTCATTTTTCTCTCTTTCCTTCTTTCTATTTTTCAATCGGATTATCCGTCCAAGACGCATTTCTCAAAAAGTGTGGACATGCACGGTACTTTCATTAATCACGCGAAACTCGGCAAGGGAAGGACGTTTTAAGAATGCAGTGGTTGAAGTTATTGTTAGCTTCCGGTTGTAATCTATTCGCGCGATTGTTTGTTTTATTCATTAGGAGAGAAACATTTTATGTGCCGTGGAGAGCATGTGCTTGGTATCATGACTCTGCGCAAAAAAATTAAAAAAAAAAAACGTTCGTATCATAATAATAAAAAGGAAGGACTTTTCATGAACACGTTGAAATTATAACGCAGTAGGTTCACTCGTGACTTCAAGGATTCAATCTCTCCTCCCACTTATTAAATTCGTCGTTCGATCCTTGACAGGATTTTAATAATCCGTTAATTAACTGTCAGCGGTTTAATCTTTCACGACAAACGCATAATTGCGATTGTATATTTATGTTGGTTTTACTTTACTGACAGTAGTCGAAGTATGTTTACATCTTTTTTTTTTATATATATTCGGTGTATATAACGGTACGATATGTTTTATTAAACTCAATCATTTTTATTGTCGAAAAATATATTACTATTTTCTATACTATTTTCAAAAGGAATTTGCCAAACTCGTGAAAATTGCTACAAGAAATAATAAGTGAAGTAAAAGAACAGCATTAAAATAATGGATATTTAAAAAAATAATAATAATTAGCTACAATTTCATTGCCAATATTTGCGTATATAGTTTGATATATTATTCTTGTAAGGGAATTATGAATTGATACATTTATAAATTTGGATTGAAAACGAAAATGGTCAAACTTCTGAATTTCCTTATTTTTACAAGAGCTCGGCAATTTTTAATGCAAAAGAATATACGCTTTAGAACGAAATTGCCAAAATCACGAAAATTGCTACAAAAAAAAAATTAGTGAAGTAAAAATACTGGCATTAACTAGAAAAATAATGGATATTAATAAAAAAATTCATAATTAGCTGCAATTTTATTGCCAACGTTTGCGTGTATCTTTTTGATACAAATTAATAAAAAATTATTCTTGTAAAAAAATTATGAACTTCTACATTTCTAAATATTGATTAAAAAAGAAAATGGTCAAACCTCTGAATTTTTTTAGTATTTCAAAGAATTAGTATGTTAGTATAATACTATATAGTATTATAGTACTACAGTAGTACTATAGTTAATATAGTTAGTATGCAACAAAGTTAACCAAGCGTATCAATTTTTTAGACAATATAAATATTCATGTTTATAACTTCGTGCTGGTTTCTCCCACGTATCCGTTTTCATTTTTTTGTCTCGCAGGTATAACAAAAACGTGCATATTATGTTAATTGAAAATTTGTGTTATCAGTTGCATGATAAGAGTCTCGTAAAAGTAGCTCCACGCACGTTACCTTACGTCAGGGACGACGAAATGGCGCCAAATGCTCTTTTGTAGTTTTATATCGCTTTCGAAATTAGCGTTACACGCTGCAGTATTTGGTTTTCCGTGACGTTTAAGCGACTAGGAAGAAAAAGAGGGAAAACGGCACTGAAAAAGTGATGTCCGTGACTGTGCAAAATAATCATCTTGCTTATCTCGCATTAGAAACATAATTCCGAGCATTCATTAGACTTTTAAATAATGAGTGTACTCGCAATTAAATAATTTTTTTGTATGGGATCGTGCTGCCGCGTTCGCGATGCTGCTAATTAAAAAAAAAAAAGAATAAGTTGAAAAAAAAATCCAGTTTATGGGAGAATGAGAATATGAATTTATAAATTGAAAAAAAAAATTTTTCAACATTAGTAATAAGTAGGAGAATTTGAGAAGCTGTTTATAAATTTAAAAATTAAAAAAAAAGTAATAAGTGTAATTATTAGTAATAATTGTTTTGGGTAAAATTGCGTAAAATGTTGATTTTTAAACCGACAAAAAAATGAAGGCACTAATTATGTAATTTCTATTGGACTCGATAATAAAAATCGTGGGAGTAAAAACAACAAACGCAGTTAGAATTACCAGAAACATATTGTTGGTGCCATATTTAATTACAGCGATAATTACAATTACTATATTTTTTTTTTCAGTGTCGGTACTTGAAAGTCTTGTGTCGGAAAAGAAAAATAATCAAATTAAAGCGTATCTATGATAATTATTCATGTCGCTATACGGAACCTGAAATTTGTAGAATCATTATTTATTTTTCTTTCGGAGAAGTTATAGTTTTCAGACATCGCGCGACACGATAGATTACCACGTGGTCTTATCGAAGAGAATTGCGCAAATTAATGCACATGCAAATAACTATTCGATTGACGAACGCTATCTTTGCTAGATAATGTTTCTGTTACTTGCAAATTTTCTTCGGTAACTTTCAGTGGGAAAGAAAAAATGTTTCCATCGAAATTCGTTTTCCTTTCCTTCTTCTTGTTTATTAAAATTTCCATTCTCGACGTGGTACCAAATAATAGGATGTAAATTAAACGAAATCACGTGATCGTTAGAGTACATTGTCCACAAAATACCCGCCGATCAAAGCTCAAACGTGTAAAGTCGAACCCGTGGGACCTTCGAAAAAAAAAAAAGTATTAGACTGTCTCTCGCGGCAAAAATATTAAAAATTTTCAAATGGCGCCTTTTTGGTCGCGTTGCAAAATGTTCCGCAGGTCGAGAATGTCATTAACAGACGTAAATTGCGATAAGATGAAAAATATCGAACACGTCTTATGTGCGTCATTTTGGATAAAATAACGATACAAAAGATCTTCGATTGAGTTGCGTCTCAAGTGTTGCAACGATAATTTTAATTACTTTACAACTTTGGAAAATAATTATCGTGTTTTACGTGATGTTCATGTATATACATACATCAAAAATATTCTTTATTAATCTTACCTCGCAAATGATATGATAAGTCAGAGATGATTAAAAGTTTTATCTGCCTGCAAATCTCGTTTCGAGTTTTATATTCTTACTGTTTTCAGTCACGTGTTTTGTAAAGCAATTACGAACATGTAGTATTTTACGGATTCGCAGACGAATTCTGCACGGAATGTTCCGTTTGTGATGTTCGAGTCGGAAATCGCGGAAAAAAGGATCGATTGTGCCTTTAATCCCCCGATTTTCATGAATAATTTAATTTAAAAAAAAATTGACATTTTTTTTAAGCATGACAGTCGATCTCTGAAAGGAACAAGATTTTTGGACCCCGATATTTTTTTATGCAATTTTCAGAATATCGAAGAAAAAAAATAATAAAGCTCGGTCCAGGAAGATTCCACAGTTTCTAAATATTATGGATTTTCCTATAAAAATTCGATCGGTTAACGAAGCCCCGAAAAGATCGATCTATATTTTTTTTTTTTCATTTTATCCTGATATTTCGATCATTGACCGTGATCTTCCTCAAGGCCAATAATTAAACTCTTATTAATCCCGCGATTCACGAAATACTTTTACAAGAGCTTAATTGCTGTCCTTGAGAAATATCGTGGTCAGCGATCGGAGCGTTGGACTGAAGTGAATAAAATATCAATTCGTCTTTTCGGGTTTAACCAAAAGCTGATGGAAAGCCGATAAAGAATTGGCGTCGAGCGATCTTTGGTAATGTATGAACAGTCGCAAGTTGCAATTACAGCGATCGTCAGGCCGAGAGTCGAAATTACTTTTTTTTTAAGAAAGCACTTTCTTGTGAGAAATCCCGTGGATTTTTCCCATGAAAATTTTAAAACAACGTTAGTTAAAAATATTTGGGGGGAAAGCGCCGATATCTTGGTTCAAAAAACTTTGTTTGTGAAACAATGCCTAGTTTTTGGGGTGTACGACAAAAATAATAGACTTCCCGCAGACTTCCCTATTTTTCAACAATCATTGGGACAGAAGGAATATATTATAAAAAATATTGAAAAATATTGATATCGTTTTAAAACCAGTCGACTACCTTCCGATAAAAAAAACCTCCTATATTTTTATTTTTGAGTTCAGGTAAACATTTTCTTCCGTCGAAAAAGTTTTTACACGAGTAATTATTTCTTTCATTGAGCGTGACACTGGCTTTTTCACTGCGATTAAATAAATGTTTCGATTGGGTTTGCGAGATAAAAGCAGCTGGGGAAGATAATTACAAATTACGAGATCAATAGGAAGATAAACATCCAGTAGCATTTGCCAAAACAGATAAATAACAGAGGAAAGTTTGAAAAAATTTGAGGACAAGGCGAAATCACATGATTTTTGCAAAAGCTTCGTTTTTCGTATGATTCGGAAATGCACGGAGAGCAAATTTGCGAGTTTCCACTCGAGAAGTCTTTTTGCAAATATTTCAAAAGTCGTCTGCATTCGTAATCCTACGTTTGGTAAACATGGAAGATAATGCAGTTGCAGGTAAAAATATATTGAAACACTAATTAGTGAAAATTCAAGAAATTAAAATTTCAATTATAAAATTATAATTATAAATTTTAATTATAAAATTATAAAATTATAATTTTCAGCCGAAACTGGAGGAATCAATAAAAGTAATGACTTCGTGGTTAAAAGGGGGTTTCTATCGATTTTCAATGGCATTGAAAAAACCGATTTTCGATTTTAGGGATATTCAATTTAATAAATATTTTTTAAATCTAAATTTATAATTTTCATACTGATTCAGTTTGAATTAAATCAATATTACTAGAATCAATTAAATTAATTAAATATTAGGGCTTTCGTTTGATTTTTCATGGCATTGAAAAGACAGATTTTTGATCTCAGGGATATTCTGGTGAATTAGGAGGAAATTAAAAAATCGAAAAATTGATAGTCTATTTCGATTTTCGATTTTCATACGGAAAATCATGGAATCGCTTTATTTTTCTCCAAATCATCGAAAACGAATATATTAGTATTGTAATTTTTTTCAATCGATCAATTTCAAAATGAAGGTTCAATTACTTAGCATCCCTGCAAAGTTATATCGATCTTGAACTAAATAAACAAAGCGACAAGTATTTATTTTTAAAGTGAATGGAGAGTTTTTCGAGCTTCAGGAAGAGATTTCATTTGTGATTCCCGTTTTTTTCCCCGTGATACGGATTACAGTGTAATCTAATCATTGCGGAAATAGGATTAGAAGGATGTTCACATAAATAGAAAAATGTTCACGCAAATAAGACGTGAGGTTTTCGAGATTAATTGAAAAGTAAAAAAAGACCGAAACGTTTCGAAATTTTAACCCATTCGAGACGACGATTTTTTTCGAAAACGGTCCCCAAGAGCGAAACTTTTTTTTTCTCAGCGAGGCTATAAGACCGATCGCACATCAGGTGTGCAATGGGTTAATAGGTAATTTTCAAAGTATCGGAAATAAATTCTCAAAAATTCGGTCCGTAATCGAAACGTCTAAGTTGTTAAATGTTTTTAAAAAATTTATTCCCTGGTAATTTAAAAATAACCTTACCGCTGCGCATTGAAAAGAAATACGTACTTCCTCCCTTCACTCATTTCCTTATTGTATCGCATAAAAGCAGCACAAATCGACACATTTCACAATAAAGAAGTAACCTTTTGATTGGAAGTAATCTAGTTAACATTCTAGTAATCTAAATTTGAGCATCCGGGCAGTAAATGAAAGGATACGACTCAGCCCTGACCCGTTTTTAATAATTTTAGCGTGCGTAGTTTGAGAATTTCGTAAACAGACCATTGTCTTTCATAATTATAACGAGCATGGAGCTATGTTTAACGGTATTGCAATATTGCACATGTGTTATTTTTAAAGCAAAAACAATAAAACGAAAAAAAAAATAATAACTTTGTTGTTATTTTAAAATCGTAACATCGATATATCTACATACGCAGAAAATCTTTTTTTTATGCATTTACGAAACCATCGCGCATCTCTTAAGTCTTTAAGACGTTTTTTTTCCGATAAAGGACTGATAATATAATTGCGGGATAAGGAAGAAAGATAGATACAACTTTATGTCGTAGACTGTAGAAGGAAATGATGAAACTAGTCGCATTGCAAAAGTTTATAATTATTTTCCGACAGTGGAGAGGGAGAATAGAGTTTAACGCTAAGAGTTTGTCAGTTTATGATTTTTAAAGCTATCAATTTTTTTTTGCAGTTGCGCAATCCTCGCGTGTTACGAAATCGTCGTTAGATCTCGAACCAACGAGTAAAATTGCAGTTTCTATAGCGCTGATTACGATTTTATATTTTTAACGAAAAAAAAATTTGCCTGCAAAAAATGTTGGAACGTTTTTTTTCTAGCCCCGAAATTTTGAACTTTTTTTAACCTATTAGCATCGCGGAATAATCCGCGTTCGGTGATGGCAGACAGTCGCGGCTCGCGGAATATTCCGCTCTTGGATGCACACGGATGCACGTTAATGAGGAACTTCCAAATACGGAACTTCTCTGTCGAGGAAAAATAATGAGCGGGAACGAAACGGAAAAAAAATTTTCTGTTAGCGATAAACTTTCTTATCGGTACGAAAAAATTCTTACGCAGAAGAAAACGTATCCTTGTGGATAGAAACCGGGTCCCTACCGCAACGAATCGTTCTCCTATTATTTTAATAGTAAACATGGCAGGCTTCTCCCCACCTCGTACGCGTAAAGCTGCTTTCGAGTGGACCAATGACGCCTGAAAAATCTGCAAAAATATTTCTCCGTAGTTCCCGCGTGAACGTTGCTAAATTTATTGAGGGAACTCAAAATCAACATAATTTTTGTCCTTCTTTTTAAAACCAGTTTTGTAGGTAAAGCAGAGTCACCGCTCTGTAGGTAAAAACAACAACAATTTCCTTTATTTTCCTTTTCGCCTTACCAAGGACCTCGCTTTACATGGAAATAAATAAATTTCGAAGTAGAAATACGACTGAATGTGGGAAATTACAGAGTTTACTATTGACGTATGTCACGGGTATCATCGCTGCGTGCATGCAGCTTTGCGTGTGTGCGTGAGTAGTAACGCAGGCAGGTTGCACGGATGATGCGCGAGAGGGAAGTCTGGCGTCTATCCCTCCTCTATTCCAGCGGTAAGGCATCTGCGCGTCTATATCCCCCGTTTATACAAAACCTTCTTCCCCCGTATACCCACACCCGCGTTTATAAAAGCCTCGTTTGAATCCAAGCGAGTTTCAGTGAGGCTGTTGAAACGTTAGTGGTTGAATTTCACTCGTCCAGTCTGGTTCTCTCGCTTTTTTTCTCGCTTCTAAAGGAAAACAATAACAACATTTTAACGAACATTCGTTATTATTGGCTACTTCGTTAGTTAATTGCAAACTTCGTGTGTTTCGATCTTAATTGACACTCTGAAAAGAAAGATACATTCACGTTGGTTCGATTGATTTCATCGAATCCACGAAACTCCAGGAACTAAGTGTTTTGTGCTCCTTGAGGATTACTCCAAACTTGTAAGTTTCGTATGTACTTGGAATTATTATTATTATTCCACTTACACTGAGAAAAAAAAAGTGATGGTTACCATACTTTTAAGAATTTTTTTTGTTACATTATTTATTATGCCACGAAATATTTATCGTTAGGCAGTTTCACGAAAATATCCAAAGATTTAAAAAATTGATATTAATATACAAAATAATTTTTTTTTTTATAGAAAGAGATTTAGCGAAAAAAGCTAAAATAAGTCAAACTGTTGTTCGCGAGATTATCGCTCGGGCGATTTCGTTTCGATATTCGGGCCTGGGTGTTAGTGGCTGGCTACAGTTGCCATCGAACGTTTTTTTTTTCTCAGTGTATGATTTTCGTTCGAGAAAGCCGCCATGAGAAATGCTGGTGGGAAGGGTGAAAGTTGAAGATCGAAGATGGTTCGAAAAAAGTGTGTAAAACCTTGCGACCGGCCGTTGAGGAGAAAATGCAGGTTTCTAAAACCATGTATTGTTTAAACATTCGATCGTTATCGCCGTACCTGCCATGCTCGGTTCTTCGCTCTGCTTTACACACTTTGTTGATCATCCATGGAGTGTGCTCGGGTAGCAAAAAACTGACCTTTTACAACCTTTCGCACTTCCCCTTTCTATTATGCCTCCTCCTTCGGGTGAAGTTGTCGAACTTAAAAATACACGCGTTTGAAGATGTCGTTGTCTTCGTACTTAAGCTGGCGCCTGGCGAATTTTCATGAAACAAGTTTTTACAAAAAAAGGGGAGGGGATATTTAATTTAAAAAATTGTTTAAATTTAATTTTAATTTACGTCTGTGATAATGAACATATCTTTGACATTTTATATATTTAAATATTATAATGCTGATATTAAATGTTAGTTTCTAATATTAAATATCGGTATTAAATATATTACAAACTCAATTTCGATATAAATATTTGAAAAAAAAAATTAGTTAGATGAAATTTTGTTCATTACGCTCAATTTCATCTTGAATAATTTAGAATCTGAAATTTCGAATCGAGCTTTCAAATTTACTCTTGTTTGTTTAAGCAAGTTTGCACTTTGTCTCGTGACAGTATTTTAAAGTGTCATTATTTGTTTTGGCTTCAATTAAAATTTCAAAGTTGCGCATCCGAGCAGAAAGATTGAAAATTGTCTTCCCACGTCTTCAAAGATACTTTTTGGATTAAATAAACAGTCGTCGGGGAACCCGTTATTAATAAACGTACTTTTTCTCTTCCGTCTCGTTTCCCACTTGAAACATCGTCATGCGATGGAAAAAGTTATTTCGCCTTCGGTAAGACTAGGTTCCAACGACCAATCTTGATTTGTATCCAATCCTCGTGTTCTCGGTACGAATTGACGCTCGCGCGGAACCATTTTTGGCTCCCCGGGTAGTCACAATATTTATCCGGGCGTTCAACCTCAACCTAGCTCTGGTCATTTACTATTCTGTAATTCGTCCGCGACAGTTTATTTGGCAATTAATTGACACGCGATCCAGATATTTTCGGTTTCGATTCCAGTACTTTGCTGCTGAAACCGGTCGGTTCTATTATTTTTTAAAAATAATATTCGTAATTACTTTTTTTCCTTTTTATAATGTTCTTAATTTTTTCTTTTTTTAATATTCGTAATTTTCTTGGGATTTGGTAAAAAAAAAAAGAGGTTGACTCAATTGATTTTCCAGGCAAAGAGTGAGATTTTTTTTTGCGGTTTCGCCGAAATTTTTTTTTCCTTGGCCAAAAATTTCGACACTCGGGTAACTTCATTTGCATGGTTATTTGCAACATCGCATTCCGGTTTCCTCTTTCGGAACTTACCGTGTATCTCTTGGAAGTTTTCCCCCCGAGAGACTCCGGATTTACCTCTATCTGTTTTCTAATCGGGTACGCGAAAGTGTGTTAACCGTAGTGGGAGGTATCGTAAAAATGATTTCGCAGAACTCCGCACGGGTTTCGATAAAAAGGAAATCGTCGAAATAATGAAAATCGCTGTAAAAAGTAACGAACCTGCGGTCGTGGCGTAATTGTTGAAATTGAGTAACAAAGTACTTGGTAAATATTCATAAGAGTCGAAAAATAAATAATAACAATTGCCTCTAATTTTGTAGTTTCAGGTTGGTGCATAATTAACGTCGATTTCTTTGCACGATTGCTGTGGAAATAATCGTCGTTATTTATGCACCAACCTAATACATATTTTTTCGGAGAAAAAAATTGTGCATAATTAAGGACGATTTGTTCGTACGATCGCTGTGCAAATAATCGTCGTTAATTATGCACCAACCTAATATATATTTCTTACGAAAAAATAATTGTGCGTAATTAACGACGATTTCTTTGCAGAATTGCTGTGGAAATAATCGTCGTTAATTATGCGCCAACCTAATACTTCATTTTTCGTTAAAAAAATTTGTATATTTATTCTTTCAATTTTTATAAATTTTCTATGACTATCGTTTTTTTTTGTAACAGGCGTATTCTTGTTATTTTGCATTTTTGCACAAAATCAAGGCGCTAATTATTTAGCGATATAGTTTGAATTGCTACATTTTTTTTTCGGTGCAGGCAGACCGCGAGTATTAAACTCGGCAATTTGTGACACAGTTTTTGAGCAGTTCAGAGATTGTTGTTACGCGGAAAAGTTACAAAACATCACAAACTGTTATCATAACGGTGCATTTACCGATCTGTAGTAACGGGTCCCCTTCCATTTGACACTCGCCACTTTTTCACATTTTTTCCTTTTGTCGAATTTTCACCAGCGTTTAATTAATTTATATTTAATAACGCGGGAGTCCATTTCCATCGCAATGAATTTTCCAGACAGGCGACGAAAAATACGAGCGCGAAAACCCTTAATTAACTTTTACACGGACTCGAATGGCTTTAGTGTGTCACTAATTTAGTAATTTTAGGGTAAAAAGTGTCATTAACATTTTCTGTATGCTATATTTCTTCTACCTGTGCCTTAATGACGTTCGTAAATAGTTTAATTACTTCCCGGCAGATAATTACTCATTAAAAATAAAATATTAGGAAAAACATGGGAGCCGTTCATTTTGAAAGTGGCCTAAGTCCATTTTTTATATTTTTTTGTTGTTGACTGCCCTAACATGTGCCACTTGAGGTTAATTGTAAAAAAAATATATTTTTTTTTGGAAAATTTAAAAAATAACTGGACTTAGGCCGCTCTCAACAAAATAAACGGCTCATGTAGGTACTTAGCCATGTGTGTGTGTGTGTGTGTAAGTATGTGTCCCAGTACACCTGGAACGTGATTAAATCTATTGAATGAACGTCAGTCACCGACAACTATTTATAAGTGACCAGAATGTTGTCATTCATGGGTCGTATAGAAAATACTTGGGAAACAAGAAAATGTTGATTTTCTGAGAAAAAGAGGAGGGAACGCGCCACCGATACCTTTTCACTGGAAAAGGAAATTAAAATAATTGGGTACGGTCGTAAATAATTGACCGTTACAAGCCTGGTCTCGTGTCTTTTTCATTTCTGTACAGAAATTCGTTCCTTTCCCTTCGCCGACTTTTGGAACGGTACTTTCACTCACATTTTACCAACGTGCGGGGAAGGAAGGATTTTTCGAAAGTTCGGATGATGACAATAAAAGCTGATTATATATGCGAGAGAAGAGGGATATATTGTGTACGTATGCAAATTGCGGACGACAATGCCCGGCTGTAAAAGCATCTTGTGATAACGACGACCCAACAAAGAAGGATCCCGAAATGTGTATCTCCGAGTAGCGAAAATGGTACGAAAAGTCCAACATGACTCGTATTTGGAAATGAATTGTGTTCAAAACGCGGGAAAATTTATATTCACGACCAGAACCCATGGAAGATTGTTTATTATTTTGCTGAGAAAGTGATTCCGCGATTTTTTCTGAAATTTCGAGGGAAGAATGATAAATTCGAAGAAGAAATAAGTTCAAAATAAATAGAAATGGAGAAAGAAACGTACTCCTTCCCCCCAAAAATGCGGTAAAAATTAAAGTTTCGAAATTGGGGTTGGACAAGTCATTTCTAGGGGTAATTTTTCCCGTAGAATCGATTCCCACGGTCAAATTTGTTAAAATCCCAGCGGAAATTGGAAAAAAGTAGGTTTTTTGAGGAAAAATCCTCTTTCCCGTGGGATTTTTAAAATTTTAATAACGGAATTGGATTCCTCGGAAAAAAATACATCGGATGTGGGTCTCCCAAACTTTCGAGAGACCCTTTATCAAACAAAGCGCAGTCTACACTAGAAATATTATGTTATATCGGTTGAGTCTTCAGCTGCAAGGGCATGGTCCAAGAAGAGTGCTCCGACCGTGAGAATCAATACTCTCAACGATGACGAGGTATGCAGCCAAGCTCCAGTTGTGTGTCGTTTTCTCTTAGAACTGGGCATCGACCGAAAGGGATTACGAGAGGAGTAAAAGCGACCTTAAAACTGGCCATTTTGCTGCTGACACTTCCAGCGATTATAATTTTCTTCCCTTTTTTCCTGCCCCTATATTGAGTATTTATTCAATATCAGCACATTTTGAAAGGTCAGCCTAGGTGTTATAACAACACGGAGCGCTTATAGCTGAAGAAAAGCCTCACTTATTGATAGGATTTACACTCGAAGTAAGGTCATCAGTGCGGCCGTTGGTCTATAAAGTACGGTCGTAAGCTTCGTAGACCGAGAAAAACGTCTGGATTCGATATATCTCATGTTTGTCCGAAACACAGTTGGTCCGAGTTTCGCTAGAAAATAACCAAGCGGTAAAACTTTGGTACCGTGAATATCTTTGATATCCATGGTTTTCGTGAGTCAATGGGTTTACCCATTTTATCAAAACTGTAAATAAATAACGAGACTCTTTCCGCGTCCGATGATACTTTGTGCCGGAATTTTCTCCCATTTTTTTTTATTCTTTCCATCCGCGATTATTATTGATCCTTGCGTGTTGAATCCTGTTGCTTTATTTTCGTGGCGGATACTTATTTCCTAGAAATTACGAACCGGTATTTTAATTATAAAGCAGTACCTAGTTGAACCGTAAAATGAACGAAAAGTATTTGCTTGCACGCAAAAATTGTACAAAAACGGTAAAATGCCCCATTTTTGGGACAAAAATGTTAAAACCCCCATTGTGCCCCCATTGTGCCTTTTTTTTCGCTATTTCGTGCCGACGCGAAACGAAGATGACATTTGACTGACTCGAGTTTGAATTTTCGTGAAATAATGCAACGCGGTAAAAATAACAGATTGAATAAAAATGTCACGAGATTTCTATTAACCTGATAACCTTAATAACGTTACCTACATTTAGATCTGTAGAGTGTCGGGTTAAGATAAGAGAACATGCAGCGAGTAAGAGGTAAAGGGGAAAGGGGAGGATTGAGAGAGAAGTGAAATAAAAATGAGTTTCTGCACCGTTGCAATTGTTGGAAAAAGTTTATAATAAACGCGCGAATTGCAGTATAAGTGCATACACACACACACACATACACACACGTATGTAACACTACTCAACAATCGTGGATGTAATGCCGTGGAAACTTTGACAAATTGCTGGCTCTAGAGCGATAATTTTCCAAGCGTACAAAGAGGTCATGTTTTGCTTCGCACTTTTATTATATATGAAGTAATAGAACGTGTACTGTACGTATAACGTGCACGTATACTAGTGCACAATTTGTTGAAGTCTTATTAAAATTTCCTTTTTTTTTTCCTCGTGCATTCATTTGGGTCTTGTTTTACGCTCGCCGAGTGCGTGAAAAAGTTCCGTTACAGCGCGACTGCGAAGGACCGATATGAACACTTGCATGACGGAATGTTAGTTTCCCAATAATTTCGTTATGTTGCTTTCATGATTTCACACGTTGCTGGTTCCAACACCGAATTATCGGGAAAAAGAAAAATTTTTTGAACAATTTTAACACTATTTCTACCAAAGGTAAAACAATTACAATGAAAATGGATTCCTCGGGGAAAAAATACATCGGATATGGGTCTCCCGAAAGTGCAAAAGAAATTTTTCCAAAAGTCGATTTTTTTGGGCATGCCTACCCCTTCCCCCAGAAATGGGGTAAAAATTAAAGTTTCAAAAATAGGGTTGGACAAGTCATTTCTAGTGGTAATTTTTCCCGTAGAATCGATTCCAAGGGTCAAATTTGATGAAATCCCAGCGGAAGTTGGAAAAAAGTAGGTTTTTTGCGGAAAAATCCTCTTTCCCGTGGGATTTCTAGAATTTTAATAACAGAATTGGATTCCTCGGAAAAAAATACATCGGCTATGGGTTTCCCGAAAATTTCCCAAAAAGTTTCCAAAAGTCGATTTTTTGGGCATACTTCCCCCAAAAATGGGGTTGGACAAATCATACAGAGCAGTAGTTTTCCTTCTCCGTAGGATTTAGGCATAGCGATTTCAAAAAAAGATTCCATGATCAATCTTCTACCTTTGACCGAGCGATTAATTCCGAGCGAGAAACGACTCGAATAATTGCGCCAATAAATCAGCGATAATCCAGACCGAACTTTAAAATCACTGGATTTGCGATTGGAAAGCGTTCCATCACTGGAAGCACTCGCTAAAGTCAGTGTAAAAATCGAGAAGCCGCTTCTTCCCATCCAATCGATACAAACTTAATCGTTTCCCCGGAAATTTGGGCAAAACCTAACCGAGATGTAATGAAAGCAATTAAATTCGCCCCTCGAACGTTGGAAAGGGATCTCCTCAATTGGATCATCGGGAATTTCCACCTTCCAGCTAAAATTTAGTAGACACAAGACACGGGAGATCTCGTCGAGGGGATCCAACCGTAATTACTGCTACCGCGGCAACGATTAGAAAATTGCGGGTGAGCAATTTCTGGGTTCGGCCTCTATCAGCATCCGCGGAAACCCGGATTCGTTGCTCCAAAAAGTGTCCGACGCGAGGGAGACGCTCTTGCGCTAAATTAAAGGCGTTTCTATTTTTTTTCCCCCCGATTTTTGGTAATTCTTGGACGTCTTCCGATGACGCCCAAAGACCCTTGCACGCGCTTCTTGATTTTGTCGATGCACTTTGAGCTTCTAAAAATATTTTTCTATGACGAGGCGTTGAAGCAACGAAACCGATATAAGTCATCGCCGCCACGTGGAGCCGATTGCTTTTGCTGCGTAGCATCAGAATGCATTCGATTATATTTGGTTTGATATCGACGAGAGCGTTTCGCTTTAATTCAATTTTTTACATGGAAAACTCGTGTCCGCCGCGTTTGGGTATAATGCGAGTTTTAATTAATAATACGTTGCTGTCACTTCCCTCTTTTTTTCTTCTACAAGTTTCACGTTACAAAACCGGAGCCAGTGAGTGTGTGTGTATGTGTGTGTGTTGTGCGGTACCACCACACACAGTATATAGTTCGCAAATAACTTTGACATTTCTCATTGCAGTAGTCGTCTTGAATAGTTCATTAATCCGATACATGCGTTTTGACGTGGTAATCGCACGTGGGCGTTTTCTCTCGTTGGGAATTTCCTCGGGTAATAGGAACAGGTTTTATTTTTTTTATTTATTTATTTTTTTTCCATGTGACTTCCAAGTACCCACTTCTCATAATATTTTAAAGAGTTATATGGAATTTTCGTCGAGTGCGTCGTTCAATTAGTGCGTCATTGCATTACAGGAGGACGAAAACAAAAAAAAGGGGGAGGATCAATTGGGATTCGCGCGATACAGAAATTTCCTTCCGAGAAACTGATACTCTTCCCTCTTTCTGAAAGGCCAATGTTTGTTCTGGGTGTATTCAATTCTGCCGTGAATTTAATAATACTTATCGTTATTTTAGCGGGAAATTCGATATTTTGATATAGCGTTTGGTAATTAATGTATCGGAATGGGAATTTCACTGGTAATCCCGAATATCGATGGTTTATTATATATTGAAAAGTTACGAAAGAAGTATCATGTTTTTCCAGCGATACGAATTTTATTCGGTGAAAAATTGAATTCTATTCTTTTGGAAAAGAATTTTCTTTTTTTTTCCGAAAAATATATAATTCGGAATTTCATTTTTCTCCAAATGGATGGAATTTAATTTTTTATTTTCTGAATAATTCGAATATAGTCAATAAAAATTAATTACAATATTTTTTTTAGTTTTTCGCAATTTTGATAAGAAAAATTTCGCACTAAAAAAAAAAAAATTTCCACTATAATAATGATTTTTGTAGCAAAAGAGATTTTTGGGGAAAAATATATTCTTGAATTCAATAAATAAAAAATGCAAACATGAAAAAATAAAAAAAATTCTAATTTCTACAGTAGAATTTTTCACAAAAAATGGAACTTTCGGATTTCCTTGGATTCATTAAATTTTGCAAAATCAGTAACGTCAAATGCAAAAGTTTTCGGTAAAGGCAGCACATTTAAACAAATCGCGTGTAAGTGAGATATTTATTTCGACAAATAAAAAAGTCGACCTCTCCCAGTCCTTAAGAAAGGCTTTTCCCTGACATAAAGTTGAAACATGCAATAGAAATTAAAACTAATAGACCTTCATGTTCTCGAAAATTGTTGTAGAAATATAGAAACAAATATTGCGGCATACGAGAACGTAGCAATCATCCATCAATTACCACATTATTAGGTTACGCTAGTGGATTATTATTATTATTATTATTATTGTTAGCAAATTAGCTAGAGATTTAATCGATGCTCGTTTTGGTATAATTTCAAAGATTCCATGGATGCGTGTGATTATGCAATATCGGGATCTGACTCATTGCACGAATTGTGGAAACCTTCTGAAGAAGGATTCGCCAAGGATCATAAATTTCTTCTGCTCGTCCTCTATTGTTTTAACTTTTTTACTCGACCTTGTTTAACAAATATCGGTGTTTTCACGTTTTATTGCCCTCATTTTGAACTTTATAAGTTTCGCGATTTCGTGTTATTGTTATTACAACTGTTACCACCGTAACGATCCATAAAATGGAAGATTTGACGTGGAGTTTTGTCAGAAAATAACCATTCGACCATTGCACGCCGAAAGTTTCTCTCGAGAGGATGCTTAAACGGAAATATAATACCTACGTCTCATTATTATTCTGCTTTTTATAGGTTGCATACGTTTCTGATGGTTTTAGAAAGTTTTTAGCATCAATCATTGAACCCCTGGTTCCTTGAGATCTCCCTTAACGTTAACAATTTTGTTTTTTTTTTATTCAATAGCAAGATTTTGTTGCTCGGGATTCTCACGAAATATTTTGTTTTTTCTTCGTCATAGCAAATTCCCTGCAAATAAATTTTTTGCATTGACCTAACAAACTAAAATATTTCGTTTGATATTAACATTCGAAATTTTCCTCTCCAGAAATTTTCGTAACGCGCAAGATTTTAATTATTTCTTCACAAACTTGAAAAATAGAATTTCGATAAATAAACAAATTCCTTACGGAGGCTAATACCCCATTTGTGGAAATTGTAAATCAAATATTACCCCCTAAGAAGAAAATTTAATTGGATATCGAATGACTCGATTTAAATAAAATTCAACCAAATACATTTTCGTTTTGAAAATTCAAGAAAATACATTTTCGTTTTGAAAATTCAAGAAAATGTATTTTGGATTGATATTAATAAATTCAAATATTTTTCTTAGGCATTAATATTCGAAATTATTCTCTCCGTAAATATCCCATAAATTTTTGCAACAAGATTTCGCTTTCTCTTCGATTTTCTCTGTGAAGAAATTCAAAACGTTCCGATCCGATTCTCATTAAAATCTGCTCCAATTTCTAACTCTCGTATCCTGTTCGCGATCGGGGCCCGACCCAAAATTAAAATTCGATTGCTAAATTTAGAGGACTTCGAAATACAATAAGAGCGAGCCTCGCATGACACGAAACTTATGCAATATACAACAAGGGAAGTCCTTGCAAATAAATACGGCGCCTACGAGTACGTACAAGATGAATCGTACTCTTACATAAACCGGCTGTTGCTTTCCTTCGCACTCCGTGTCGCTTTATTTTTTTTTTTTTTCTATAACGTACATTACACATGACGATTATTATGAATCAGACAAGAGGAATGCGATTGAAGGTATATCTGCGTAACACCTTTTTTGAGAACGTGTTTTATATTTATTTATGCCGAGCAAAGCGATTAACCAGTCGAGTCGGAGGTGGATCGAAAAGGAGCGAAAAAAGAATCCGTTTGAAGGTTAGACGTTTCTTTTTAAGATCACTTTTAGAGGCAAAAAAGCTGGGATTTTACGGATACGGGCAAAATTTTTTTTTCTAAATCCACCACCAGAATCCGCGTGATTCGTGGAATCGAGAAAAAAGTCACTTAAATGTCATTACGTCTTTGGGCGCAATTGTTTTTTGTTTATCGAGCAACCGGCAAAAAAACGGATTCAAAGTTATTTAATAAGATAATTCTGTCTTTGCGGTGACAAATGTGTTTTAAAACCACAAACGAGTCGTTGGAAGCTACCGAAAAGGAGCGAAGGCGACGATGGTTTGAATATATGTATAAGGTAATATTGTAGGTAAAAACTGTTTGCCAGCAGATCAGGGATGGGCAAACCCCCCGGACTGCTGATAATAATATTTAGTTCCGAGACGTCGGTAAATGTTAGCTATCTCGTAGCTTTCCCATATGTGCTTGTTTTCCTCGTATCAACAAAGCCTTAGTGGGATATTAGCCCCCCTGTGAAAAATTTTTCTACCACGATAGAACGGTTCTTGCGGCGTAGAAATGAATTTTCGAGAATTTCTCGAACTCAATTTTTGCAATTGAAAAATAATACAAATTAATTTGTATATTAGCAGTGCTAATAAAATTTGAAAGGAATTGAAAAATAATAAAAATTTGAAAATTTTGCAATTCAAAAATGATACAAATCAATTTATGTATTAGCAATACTAATAAAATTTGAATGCAATTACTCGGTCTTCATATCATGGTGGAAGTACCTTTAATTATTTTTTGTTATTTTCTATCATTTATATGTTTTTTCTTTACTAACTATTAAATTAATTATTAAACACAAATTGAAAATTACCGGTGGGTGCTGCCAATTTTGGAATGAATCAATAATTGCGATTTCTCTAGACACTCTCTCAAAGAAATTCCATTTAAAATTTCTCTCATTTTTTTTTTGTTTAACAACATTTAAAAATTATTCGAGCTATTTTCGAAAAACCTGGATAATTCCAGATGTTTGCGTTCCTTGTGTGAGTCAACAATTGATAGAAAAAAAAAATATATTCGAATGGAAGTAACAAAAGTTATTAAAACGGAAGCGCCCGTGTAAATATTATTATCTTTCCTTTGTATCTCCTGGAATTTTCCATAGATAACGAAAAAGGAATTATACCATATCGAGGAAAATCGATAAAAACCCAATAGTATTACGCGTTGTTAAGAGCCCGTGGGCTTATGGATGTTCCTACGGTTGTTGACCTGATTCTGGAGTAAAGCTCTCTTTCGTGGATAGGCATTATATTCCCGATGGATGGGAACGGGAAGAATTCAAGGAAATCCTATCCGGATCGCGTGCTTCCAAATGGGTCAAATAATATTCGCGCGTTTTTCCGGAGGTAGGAAAAACATTGCCGTGTTTTGATCATCCGGTGCTATCTCGATACCCGGTTAATTAATCCAGGGACTTCGAATGCACCGACCTGTGGAAAAGAGGAGCGATTTAACGGGATTCCTCGTTTTAATTTGTATTTGTCGTTCCACTGCGTAAAATCCAGTCATATTTATGTAGATTTTCTCGATTTTTTCCCGTTCGAATTATACCGTTTGATATTGATTCGCCTAAAAAGTGTGGGAAAATGTAGGTAATTCTAGACACTGGAAACTGGAAAATAAAAATTTAGATTTAACGTTATTGGGTGTAAGAAAAATGAATTGTTAGTAACTGGTTATTATAAAAAGGAGGACACTGCGTTACCAGAGTCTAGTTACGTACCGTGAATCGGCCTCCGGATTACAAAAGGTCCAAGGTAGATCAATATTAACGCTGTTCCAGACGTTTCGAACCTGGTCATTTTGGTCGGAACAGCTCCAACCTTTGGTAAATCGAGTTTATTCTTATTCGAAGACCCTTTTCGCGTCAGTTTGAGGTAGACTTGTTCCGTACAATCTGTCTTTTGTGCGAACCTGGACAAATTTTGGTAAATAGATCTTTCGCCAACTCAGCTGCTCTTGAAAGCCTCGATTCAAATCGAATGTTTTGCCGATCAATCTTCTTTTGTGGGACAGAAGCATTCTTGTACGAAGGAAATCGGTTCGTAGAATTTCCTACAAATCTTATAATGGTACGCTCGCGAACAAAAAAATAACATAATTTAATACAGAAATTTAAAAAATAAATTGAAAAATTAAAGTATACAAATTTCTTTATAAAAAAATAACGAATAATAAATTCGGGTGTTTGCTATAAAATCGCAGTTAATAATTAACTTTTCAGGAATATCTATTATTTAATTACTAAAAGTTTAGAATTTTATCTCACTGGCGTGCGTTTATTATTATTATTTTTTTTTTCTAGAAATTTTCATTATTCCGGCGATTATTTTTTCTCGGTGCACCCTCTGTGTGTACTGAGATAAGGATATCTTTTTTAGCTAGATATGTCGATCCCCTTCACTGCATTTCTCGTGATCAAAGCGGAAACTGCTGTCAAAGTAGGATCGTAGCCATGTACCATGGGAATGTCCGCGATGTACAAAGTTCATAATACGTTTCGGGGGGTCAGCAAGTCATCGTATGTCATTCCTAAGTTCGTTATTGCTATTAAAATGATATAAACTTATCTGGAAAATTTACCAGCGGTAAAAGAAACTTTACTGAAATCCAAGAGGATGTCGAATATTTCTTGGAAAATTAGTGTTTAGCGATTTTACATTTTTGTATTATTCGGAAATTAAACAAATCTTCTTTTCTGTTTCCAGAATATAATTTTAATTAATATAAAAAAAATCCCTGGCCGAGGCTATTATCCCGTATTTGAAATATTACCCTTTCTCATAATTCAATATAATTATGAGAAGGAAATTTAATTGGATATTAAATGACCTAATTTTAATGAAATTCTTTGATTCACCAAAATACATTCATTTGACTGAAATTCATTCGAATGAATGGGACCTTTATTTCTATTAAATATATATTTCAGTAGAAACAATTAAATGTATAGAAATTAATTTTATTTATGAAATTTTAATTAGAGCAATTATTTTATTAATGCAAATATATATTTTATTCTGAATTGACGAAATATATTTCCCTGTACTTCCGATGCAATTGTTGCTATTCCCTGACGCAAAAAATACGTTTCATTAGGTACCATTGTCTTTGGGTGGACAAATTTCTTTTTATTAAAACAAAGGTTCCTATTTTTACGAATTTTCTTGAGGTCACATGGGTGTGAAATTTCCGGTTGATTCACGCACAGCGGCACTTTGAAAATCTAAGATGATTCCAACAAGTGCATAGCACTTACAATGGGGCCTGACGCTTGTACCATTTTCCTCTTCTATTCTTGTCCCGGTGGTGTGTAAGAATACAGAGATCACGTAGATCAAGTGTCCGAGTTACTTGCCAAAAGTTCATTTTTCATTCTCGTTGCTGAACAAAAGAATCCGACTAAGAATTGACTGTGAATTGAAACATTCTAATCTTAGCAACAATGGTCTATTATAGTTCCTTTGCAACGAAAATTCTTCGTTTATTTGTTTTTCTCTCGTCTGCGAAAATTCTTTTCCTACGCGTGAATTATTTATCAGCGTGAACTTCGGGTTTAAAAATAACAGTTCCACAAACTCGACATTTTCGGGTTTTGTTTACAAAACTTTTATAGCCCGCGGTCGAACCGATCCGCAAATCGCTATTACTCTTTCATCGAAAAACGATGCTTTCAAATATCTCCGAATTGGAAATATTTATTTTTCAATTTTCATCCCCAGAAAATTTAGCATTTTTCAAATTTTTGCTAGGGATTTTTTAAACGAAAATTCCAAATGATACTTTTAAAAATCTCCGAGTTGGAAATATTTATTTTTAAATTTTGATCACCAGAAAAATTAGCATATTTCAAAATTTTGCTGTGAATTTTTTAAACGAAAATTCCAAATGATATTTTCAAAAGTCTCCAACTTGGAATTTTTTTCTTCTTCAATTTTTATCGCCAGAAAAATTAGCATTTTTCAAAATTTTTGCTAGGGATTTTTTAAGCAAATAATCGAAATCTTTCGAGAAACTAGAATTAACATTCGGATTATTTTTATTTTACGTCAAATTTCCATTACTAAATTTTTAGTTTATTTTCCAGAAAATCTCAAAGCCGTTTTGTGTCCCCGAAAAAAGTTTCTCGTTCTCGCCCTTCTCGAAGCCACTATTAATAGCGAAAGCTAGGGATTTTATATTCACTCGCGAGAAAGAGCACCATCGATTTTTAAAGACGTAACCGTTTGACAATGACATCGTTACTTTTTTTTTATAGCGATAACGTCACACAGAAAAGCAATATTTTATAACGTCATCATCAGTTCGATAGGGACAAAAAGGTGTCGCGGTTCTTCCACTTTTTTCTCGATACTACACGATGACGGCTGATGATTTTATATATAGAACTACACCGATAGACACTCGTGACCAATCGACTGTGTTCTTTTTCGACCGGTTTCTTCTGCGTTGATGTGAAAATAAAATTCAACGTCACCATCCTGAGACGCAATCATTCCCTCGTCATCAATTACGTCTTCTTGTAATAACGTTGCGCCTCCTTTTTTCTTTATCCCCAATTTTTCGAAATATAGTTTATGTTTTTCTTGTATTCGGGTATGCAACGCAATGATCATAGAATTTGGGTGTTTATTTTTCGATATTTTGGCAGTTGCATTTTTTTCCAATTCGCTTTCGAATAAATTATATATTCCAAAGCCAGGAATTTTCGAAGACAGTAATTATTGATTTTCAAATTAATTAATTTATAAAATTGGTATTAACAAAAAAAAACATCGGTTCCAATTCTAACTATAATTATAACCAGCAATGGAAAAGTCACAAATATTACGTTTCAGATCCGCTTTCCCTTTTTTCGAGATTTCATTTTATTTCTCCGGAGTATATCAATTGATTATTTGATTGGACACGTACGTCTCCCGTTTTCACATCCTTATACCGTGAAAATAATTGGTATCGATTAATTGCACACGTGTCACGGGAGTGATTAGCGAACGGAATTACGCAGTGGCATTGCTCATAATATTTAAGAATTAATCACGTAAAAGTATAACGTAGTCAAGAAAATTTCCGTCATTATGTTGATTAAGGCGAGATCGAAGTAACGAAGCGTTAATTAAATCTTTGCATAAATCTCCGTAGTATTAGAATATGTGTCGTTTGAAAAACGGTTGTTCAAGAAATGTACACATATACAGCTGTTCCACCCACGTTTCTTACGCATGCACTGCATTACACAGGATTCTTAGAATTCATCGATGATTTTTTAATCAACCACTCGACAGGCTATTTTCGATTTTCCAGGAAATGGGAAAATTTTGGGATGGAAACGTAATTCGATCTTAATCCGTAACATTTTTTTTTTAATTTTCTCAGAATGGGGATGACACGAGGTGAAAAAAAAAATAATAATCCCAAAGATTACACGCGCTAAGGGTATTTTTAATTTGAGAAAATGAGTTGCCGAAGTGCAATAGTCTGCATATGTGCCCTGGCTTAAAAATAAATGTCTCGCAAGCTACCGCATCACGACCCAATTTCCTAAATGACGCTTTGAAATGTCGGATATCTTGAACCTTCTTCGTCCCCTTCCCCCTAACCCGTGTAAAGTTAACTTCACCTTTCAAATTTCGAGATGATAAATGCTGCAGTCGTTTTTTTTTCTTTGTAAATGTACTCTTCCTCCTTTCAATTTTCGTAGACTCGAATTAAAATAGAAAATTATACCGTTTTGCGCCATAAATGCTTTCCGAGAATATCATTTATACACATTTTCCCAGAAATTCTACAAAACTCATCTTCGCGAATATAAAAAAAAATTCTGTAAAAGAAATTATTCTGAACTGGAATTAAATTTTGTTTTGAATAATTTAATGATATACAATTTCAATAAAACAAAATTTATAGTAAAACTAGAATTCATTTTTCTTAAGTATTAATTTGTATATAAAAAAAATTGCAATGAATCGAAAATTTATCGATTACAGAAATTTTCTCAGAAAAACTATAGAAAATCTATTACAGATTATTTAAAAAAAAATTGTACCCTCTGGCAGATTATTGGTACCAAAAAAATTGTTTACTCGGAAAGATAATAAATTATAATGATTGAAATTTTTCGGTTACTAAAATTTTCTCGGAAAAACTGAAAAGAAAATATCCTACAAATTATATAAAAAACAAATTAAATCTTACGACAGGTGTTGGTTTTAAAAAAAGAAATTATTATTTGAAAATACGATAAATTCTAACAAATGAAATTTTCACTCATTGTCGGATTCTCGTTTAGACCGAGCAGAGATCGGATTTCTTCGCGAATTGTATCAACTACCGCTTCCATTTTTTTTTTCATCTTCCTCTGTAAATTCCCAGGCAGCGCGATATCGCGTAAAAACCTACGAAAACACGGAACGGGAAATTCAGGATGACGTAAATTGTATCGTATGGCAACAATTGCGCTAAAAATCGCGATAATTATATCACCAAACATTCTCTAGACGAAGCACAAACATTTTAGGAGCTCGAGACAAACGAGAACAACGAGCGTTTGAATCTGACCAAAAAAAAATGTTATTAGCATAAACTACTGACCTTTACCGATTTTTTTGTTGTCGTTGTATCCGGGAACAAAAAGGGTCTATTGGAAAATATAGGATATCGGATCGGTGTATCTGAAATTAACTGCGTATCGTATCAAAGGCCGTTAATTACAATACAAACAGTACCTTGAAACTAGACGCTGTTACCCAAAGCCGTTGCCTACATTTATGGGCGCGCTAAAAGGGCACCTCGCGTTTGCCTTGGACCCAATCCCTTCGTAGCGATTTCAATAAAGAAACGGTTTAATGGATTCCCATGAATTCATTAGCCAATGTGACGCAACGTTAATGCGCCTAATGCTAAATGTATGACAAAAGAAGAATTAGGTATTCAAGGAACGTTTGTCTTAGTTAGTCCAAACTTGCTTTCTTTCTTCGCTGGAGAATACGTAAAAGTTGTTTGGGTGGGACGTGGATTTCAATCGAAAAAAAGGAACGTCGGGGAGAAAATTCTATTCCTTCGTTTGTACGAGTTTTCGTATTTTTTTTTTATTTAATCTGCATTTTTTCTTTGCATTCCTCGCGATAATTGAGTGGTTTATTTTGAGTGGCCCAAGTCCATTTGCGAGTTTTTTTTTGTTGCTGACACTATTTCTGCCGCGCTGCTCTTCAAAAATATAGTGTTATAAATAAAATAGATTTTTGAATTCGATACCAAATTTTTTACAGATGCATTATGGCTCCAGTAAGTACCTTCCCTTCGTGAATATTAAAAAATGATGAAATTGAACCTCGAAAATAATTTCAGACTAAAATTCTAAATGGTTATAAATAATAAAAAGATTTTCGAATTCGATACCAAATTTTTTACAGATGCATTATGGCTCCAGTGAGTACCTTCCCTTCGTGAATATTAAAAAATGATGGAATTGAACCTCGAAAATAATTCCAAACTAAAATTCTAAATGGTTATGAATAAAAAAAGATTTTCGAATTCGATACCAAATTTTTTACAGATGCATCATAGCTCTAGTAGGTACCTTTCCCTTGTGAATATTAAAAAATGATTAAATTAAACTTCGAAAGTAATTCCAAACTAAAATTCTATATAGTTATAAATAAAAAAAGATTTTCGAATTCGATACCAAATTTTTTACAGATGCATCATGGCTCTAGTAGGTACCTTCCCTTCGTGAATATTAAAAAATGATGGAATTGAACCTCGAAAATAATTCCAAACTAAAATTTTAAATGGCGTTTTTTGACACCTTTGTTAGAAACAATGTTAACTGGAGTGTGCCACTTGAAGTTGAAAAAACATTTTGCGAAATTTTCAAAAAAATTGGACATTGGCCATTTTGAAAATAAACGGCTCAATTATTACAATAGAATTCTACGACTCCCTTCGGTTGTTTATTACCCAGGAGACTAATCCGAAGAGGAAATCTTCCATATGTATGTGCCTACCTGAGCAATTTGACGTATTAGGAAAGAAATGCGTAATACTTATCTCTTTGTGACGTCACAGCAGCGGTGGCTTATCAACATTTTTTGCCTCTTCTTGTTTCAGTTGCCAATCATCATCACAGCAACATGTCTGTCACTTCTGTTCAAGCCGCTACCGAAAGCCTCTCCCGCCACGGGTAAGATTGCTCTTTTTCCCAGTTTTATATAAAAATATACAAAATTTGCGGTCGATCGCGAAGGGAACGATCTGGAGCATGTTATGGGAATTTGTCGTGCGTGGGAGTATTGAGTTTTGCAGGTGTTAAATCGCACGTAATAATTAGCGTTAGATTGGAAAGTCCGCCTGCTCTCTTCTGGCTATCGGTTACCGCACCTAGAATAATTTATAGCAGAAAGTCCTATTTTTCTATGCCAATTGGAAAACTCGCGAAGATCGTATGAGGATCTAAGCCAATTTTTTTAACGTTTCCACTTTAACATTCCAGATCAAAGTCAATTTTTGCCAATATTTAGGAAAGAAAAATTCTTTTTCAGTCTATTTTGAGAAATTCTTTTTTTTTTCTGTCACACGTAAAATATTATATATAATTACCAGAAATTCTTTTTCAGTCTTTCACAATTGCTGTCCGATAGATAAGGCGATTAGGTCGACGGAAAATTACTTATTTGGTATTTAGCAACAGGTTAAAGCGTGAAACGTAATTTTCACAATTTTCTATTCTTTGGATACCAAAATTTGTAAAAGAGCCATAAAAGAGTATGGATCTTCCGCTATTTTTAAATATTTTGCTAGATACAAATTGGATAATTGGTCGAGACTGATTAATCCGTAGAATTTTTTTTTCTTAAATTTCGAAATTATGGAGTTACTCGAATTGAAAAATACTTAAACGGAACTTCGGGATTTCTCGAAAATCGAAAAAGAGTCGAATGACTAAGAATCAGACGCGAAGTGCGTTGTTTAATTCGCGATATCGATGAATAATATCGAGAAGTCTGCTTATTTTTAAAAGCGATGATTTCAGCACCCACCCCCGCATGGGACGGAAGTTGGGTACGAGTAGTGTCAGATATAGGTGCCCGATTCTTAGATAAAGTTTAATCGTCTCCGGAAGATTTTCTGATAACTGGATTTTCGGGAATAAAACACAAAGAGAAACGGATAAGAGGGTAGGAACTTTCCCGAGAATATGTTAAATCATTCTTCGGGAAAGTTCACCGAAACCGTGGTCTATTAATATATCGCTCTAGAAATATTATTATTAAAATCACAGAAAAATGATAGAACCATAAAAAAAGAGGTACAATTTAAATAGCAAATTTGTATAATAAATAAACAATTTTTCTAAAATTCAAATATCACAAAATCACACGAAGCAAGCGTTAAAAGTTATTTATTGTTAGTAACAAAAAATGACCTGAATAAATATCCGACACGTGGACTCTCCCTATCAATTTAACATCCATCAGCCGATTATCAATAATTCTTCCAATTACAACAATAAAATAAATTACCCAATAAATTGATTTCGTTTTTGAGAGAAATTCCATTAGTCGAATTGTTTTAAATATTTCAAATGTTGGATTTATATTTAAAAAAATATTGTTCTAATATAATTCGTGTATGGTGACACCTTGTAGTTACTATTAATGATAATTTATTGATCTCGCTATTAGAAGAAAAAAAGGAAGAAGGAATTTCAAATTTAACAATTTTTGGAGATAGTATTTATGGATTTGGCATTTTATGCTGGAAGAAGGAAGGGACTTTCCCGAGAATGTTAAATGTGGTCTATTAATAAATCGCTCTAGAATATTATTATTAAAATCACAGAAGAACGATCCGCGCTAGGAAATGTATTTTTATCTTTTTTTTTTTAGATTTGCAAATATATCGCTTCCATTTACTCGACGCGTATCCGTTTAATTTCCATAAACTTATTCGTTCGTTCAACGTCGTTATTACACAATTGTTTAAAGTCTGGAAATTCATGAGACGATCTTTTCCACTTTAACGCGACACGAGTCGAAGACGTACAGTATTTGTGTCGCACATAAACTCCTCTTTTTTTTATAATCCACGTCTGTGTGAAAGATCACCCGCCCGGTAACTGTTACTTAACGTCACGGGAACGGTCGCCCGGTATTTCAATCCATATACACGCTGGATCTTTTAACAATTTCCAATAAATGATCACGTGGATTCGAGACAGCTCTGAATTATTTTGCGGCTAAACATATAAATAGCAGTGAACTTGTCGAAGTCCTTTACATAAACTGCGAGTCGATCGCGACTTTGACGTCAAGCAATTATTTTATTGATTTACTTTGGGGGTCGAAAACGGCCTGCTTTCATTATTAATAAGCGTAATGATTTTCCGCATAATCAACAAACGACTCCAATTTGACTTCAATCGGTGTGTCAATTTATTTCCGATGTTATTGTTGCGATACGAAATCGTAGAATAAACCGACTCACCCGAAGGCTATATAAAGTTAATGGCAGTTAATAATAGGTACCGGTATAATTAGATCGCACTATTCGTGTAAAGTTGCACAAACTGCACGTGGCAATGGTATCGAATTATCACGGTTTTGGATTTTTTTACGCAAACTAATTATTTATTTATTTCTTTTTTTAGTAAAATACGGGACAGTTATCGACGCGTAATCGTTGGGACTCCACGTGCATATGCAGATTATTTGTATTTTTGTACTTTTGAAATTGCGCAACAAACGAGTTTCTACGTTATTTCTTGTAAAAGAAATGGTCGAATGTGTCTCCTCGATATTACGCGATCGTTGAAAAATAAAAATTGGTCGTGCGATAGATTTTCTCGAGCGACGCTAACGGAAATTTGTCGTTACGCAATAATTCGCGTTATCAAGGCCTGCTCCTACCACGGCCAAGCGTTGGAAGGTCGAAAAGAGTATAATGCCATTTGATGGCAGAAGAATGGCATTGTCTGGTACATTTTTCTTTCCCTTCCTTGATCTCATAAAGTGCAGATAAGAAACGACCTTTTTCTCGTTAATTCTTTGTAATATGTCAAGTGCCTCTTAATTTAATTATAGCCGGAAAGGGAAAACAAATGACGCGAAATTTTCCATCGGATTATTTTAAACTTAGCGTGCATTGTCTTCCGATTCATTGTTTTGTCGGTTATAAATGCTTCTTGGTTTTTTCCTTAATCGCAAAGGGTTGGATATGTTCTTTGAAGACTTTTCTTAACTTCTCAGTGCACTCGTCCTAGCGAGAGCTGTAATTTGTTGTTTTTTTTTTATAAATGCAACCGAATACAATAGTTACTATTTTTATTTTTTCAAGATTCGTTAATTTTCTTTTGCATTTTACGAAAATACAAAATAACAAAATTGGTAGAGCAACGATTGATTTTGAATTTTTAATTGGTTTAATTCGAGAAAAAGAGATAAAATTAAAATTTTATACCATTTTTAAATTTTAATACTTTAAATTTCAATTTTTTGAGTACCCACTATATTAGGTTTCAAAATATGTGGAATTTTTTTAATATTCTAAGACTTTGCTATATTAAATTTTCCAAAATGATAGATTTTAACGATACAACGGAAAATTTACATCCTTATCGAAAAACTTGATTTTTACTCTGTGGTAATGGCTGTGACATAGTAAAATCTACAATCCAAGCGGTAAAAATTGCGACAACGCCGGTAGTATTTCCCCGGCAGGTCTCGAAAATTTTTTCCTACAACGCGTAAAGCCGATTACGAGTTCCTCTGAACTCAAAGAAGTGTTTACTGAAAAGCCGTAGATATCAGATTTACGTCCCTGAAACTGATTATCTCTGGCACGATAGTCCTTTAATTACAATCTAAACAGTACCTTGAAGCTACAACCTCTTGTCTGGCGACAACAATATGAAAAAAAAAAGAAAAAAAATTGTTCTGATGGATATCCAGGAAACCTGGCGTCACATTAACGCGGCTAATGTTAAATGTATGAAAAACACAAAGAATCAACGACTGTTCGAATAATCCCTATATAATATATCTTTTTTTTTATGGTATTCCGAGAAATTGGGCAATAGAATTTATTATTAATTCCCTAATGAGTGTCACAATGTCACCAAATTACGTTTCGTTTGTCTCCAAAAAATTTCTGTGATGTAAAAATCAAATTTGTATCGTTACAGTTCCCGAGACGTAATAAAATTAATTATTATTGTCACTTTATGGATATTTGCTCCGAAAAAAATTGAGGCACTAATTATTTAATTCATATTCCAATTTTTAACGATTTTTAGGACCAAAATTCCTCCTTTTGGACCCACACCCCTTGATTCTAGCGGTTGTTAAAAATTACTCTACATTTTTTTTTTTTTCGTGAGATCGTAAATTTTACCGCGTCTCGGAAACTGTGATGGAATAAATTATTTTTAAATATATACATTTTTTGATAATCTCGCGAGATTGGGGAATTACACCACCCAACCCTTGTAAAAAAAAAAAGTGGAGAAGAGAGTGTTAACATTGCCGATGAAAATCGTGGAAAACGTTCGTGCGAATGTTTCTCTTAGTAAAATTTGTGTTATTTAATACCCACCACGGGCTGGGAACGAACCAACGATTTTTTTTTGTTTCCACCTCGCGTCTAATTCGCTAAATTATAGGTCTTATATGCGAGCCGCGTTCTCACGTGACCGCTGCTGTTCATCAGTAAATTAACGTTGTCAAATAAAAGTCACCTCCCTTCGAGCAATTACGTACGTTTGTGTGACCGATAGAAAATTCCAGAAAATAAGAAAAAAAAAAATCGTCGTTACGCAACGAAGCCGCGAAAAGAAAAAAAAAATGCATCTGCATCGGCCACGCGCTATTTCGAAATGCAACGAAACCGAGAGTATTTTTTTTGTTGCTGGATGCGTGACGGAACGAGAGATCGCGTGAAAGAGCGTAATTTATGTGAAAATCACTCTAATTTATATTCTAACGTTCATTTTTTTTTTTTTTTTCTTATGTTGCAGGAGTAATATTTCCTTGTCCTGTCATAGTCTTTGCGATAGCATAGACGACGGACTTCAAGGTTCCCATCCCCAGTATCAAGATACCATCTTGACTATCGAGGAACTTCGAGCTCAACTCAATTCCTGCTTCACGTTAGTATTTTTTTTCTTCTCATATTTTATGCGATAGGAATTATTTTTCGATCGCAGAGTCGCGAAGAATTGATTTCCCGAGGAGACTAGATGGAAACAGAGGAGATACTGGGAATAAATTGTTTTAATTTCCATCCAGAAGTAAGAACGGTAATTAACGAAGCGATGAAAAGGCACTGCAATGGAACATGGACAAATTCGAAGTTTGTGCCTTTATTGAAATTTTGAACAATTGAAAAGGATCGAATTAACGGGTCATATTGATATTTACTCCTATTTTAATTTTCGTGTTAGTGTTTTGAAAACTAATATTTTCCATTTTTTTTTCTTCGCTTTCCGGTCATATGGATGTTTATTATAATTTTCGAGTTAACGTTTCGGAAAGTAATACATGACAATTCGTGACTCGGTCATTTAGTGTCAAACTGTGAAGTTAAATGAGTTGCAAATAGAAATATTATAATATATTGAGAAAAAACAGAAATTTGAATACCAGTAATAGGAGAATATTGAGACACGTGTTCTGAAAATGACAACGTATATTAGGTAATATGAAAATTGTAATAGAGCAAGACATGAAGGAAAAACTGAAGGAAAATATTGTATAAATCATTGACAACCGGGTCAAGGAAGGGATATTTTTTTTTAATCAAAATTTTATGTGTCGCAGAATTAGTGTGAAATATAAAAAAAAATAATAGAACCATCAAAGTAGAGGTACAATTTAAATAGCAAATTTGTATAACAAATAAACAATCTTTTTTTTTAAATTCGAATATCACAAAATCACAGGAAGCAAGCATTAAAAGTTATTTATTGTTAGTAACAAAAAATGACCTGAATAAATATCCGACACGTGGACTCTCCCTGTCAATTTAATATCCATTAACCGATTATCAATAATTCTTTCAATTACAACAATAAAATAAATTGCCCGATAAATTAATTTCGTTCTTGAGAGAAATTCAATTCGTGGAATTGTTTTAAATATTTCAAATGTTGGATTTATATTTTAAAAATATTGTTACAATATAATTCGTGTATGTTGACACCTCGTAGTTACTATTAATGATAATTTGTTGATCCGACTATTAAAAGAAAAAAGGAAGGAATTTCGAATTTAACAATTTTTGGAGATAGTATTTATGGGTTTGGCTTTTTATGCTAGAATCGATGTTTGTTCCAATTTAAATTTCCTCTACGTGGACATGAAAAGGCACTAGACAAAAAGGCAAATGCAGGACAATAATAACTCGGAAAATGCAGAGAGAAAGGAAAGAGGAAAGAAAGAAACACTTATAATTGTTGGAAAGTTCGTTTACTGCAACTTTAGTATTTGCACCATAGAAATTTCTCATAAACCTTAGCTGTGAAAAATCAAAACCTGTGGGTTTTACTCTCCGGGGCGTAGTGGGATAAAAAGTGTTCGTCTTTTTATTGGTACTTATATGTGCACAGTGGGATGTTTTACGTCCCACCTTGAAATAGTGAGATAACTCATAGCAACGTGATTCATGCTTGAATTATTTCTGTCCCACCTAGTAATTAATTAAATACCTATCTACGCTTTTCTTTTTTTTTCTAATTTTGGTTACTTTTACATCCTAATTCACCTCCAGAAGTAAAATATAAACCTACTTTATCTCACATATGTAGTTTGAATAAAATTTCCCTGCTGCTGGTCTTCTTTTTTTTTTTTTATTAAATTCTCTATTATCCCATAGCCTCGCCAGGGAAAAAAAAATAATTTCGCTCTTGGGGACCGTTTTCAAAAAAAAAAAAATCACGTCTCGAATCGTTAATGGCTCAAAAAAATATTTTAAAAAAAATTGCTTTTTGTAGCAACAACATCCAAGAATTTCTCAAAGATGAAGACTCGGTGCTACTTTCTCTCCGTTCTCTCCGAGATTTTCCTAATAAGCAAACGCTTAGCAACTATAGCAGAAACTCCTTATTGCGCGTAATTGCGTTAATTGTGTGTGAAAGAAGAAATCGAGAGAAAGATACTCGCGTTCGCAAGAATCGAGAAGATTTTTCTCGTATCGTCACACATTTGGAAGACCATAACTAGAAACTGCATTTACCAACATAATTTTCATCGGTTATATGGAAGCGAATTTTTTTTTATTTTTTTTTTCTTCATTCACGCGATGCACTCGTGATAAATGCACGTTTACAACAAGTGGATAGACGCTGTCCCTTCTTTTTTGCCTTTTCATTTCCAATAGACGCTGTATTGAATTATTATCGAGCCAACCGAGTCGATAAATCCATCGATTTTAACCGGTTTTCAGTGGCTTCGGCCTTTATTTATTCACGAGCAGTCTATAAACAATTGGAAAGGTTGCGAAACTCGTAATTGGATTTTGAAATTGTGTTATTTCACGCTTGTCTCTCGTATCCACTGTTGGAATAGATCAAAGTAGCGTTATTCGTTTGTCGTAGCTTTCTTGCTGCTGACTGGAGCAAACGAAAAAAATTATGGTGGGTCATAAATTTTACCATAGCATGGAAAGTTTATTGATACCGAAGGAGCGTAGGCATTGATAACACGGTTGAGCGTCGGTTGGACTTTTTGCAATTAGAAAGTAACGTGGTAGCATTGCATATATATGCACTTTCTTCATAATTTCCCAGACATTTTTTGCTAGACCGAAAGTAAGTGGGATTGATAAGGAAAATAGAAGGATTTCAGGAAATGGGATTTTTTCAGTGAGGGAAGATCTTGATTTAATGGATTAATTAGTTACCTGACTTACAATTAGTAGATTCAATTAATTAAGTGGTCTGGCGTAATTGTACCGCGACAATCGATTTTACAATATTTCAATTGCGAGGAAACTTCACGGTTTTTGAATTCCTTTTACTTTTAATTAAGGTATCGCTGATTACATTAATTAATTGGAATAATTCTAGCGGTTAATAAGTGTCACTTCAATATGAGCATCGTTAGTTTTCAAATATGGCCTCTAATATATTTATGTAAATTAATAAAATAATTTTTTGGTACCTAAAATATCTCGGTGTTCAAAAACAAAGTTTGTAAAATAATTTATAAATGATAAAGAAAGTTTATGGCAAAAATGTCTCCAATAATTGATCCCATGGGGTCGTAGGTCAGCCACCATAGCAAAAAACCATACTTGTTACATACCTGAAATTTAAAAAAAAAATTTGTATATAATATAACTTTAGTTTCAAATCAACTGAAAACTTAAATTAATAAATTTTCTTTTTTCCTTCATAATGTTGCAAATTCGCATTACTCTTCATTCCAGAAAAATTAATTGCCACCCGCGAGACACCTATGTATGAACGTAATACGACCGCAAGGGGCTAATCTTTTCCAAAATAATTTTTACAAACATTTTCGTATAAATATAAAAACATTTTGCGATACTTATATATTTTGAAATATCAACAAATATTATTTATTATAGTATTGGGTTGGGGAAAAAGTAATTTCGGTTTTTCTCATGTTTTTCAATGGGACAAACCGAAATTATTTTGTTCCCCCACCCGATATTACGAATTGTTATTATATTACGCGCTTATATTACGAATTGCATTTAATAAAATAATTTTCACGACACCCGACTTGTGATGGAGGTCCGACGCAAGTGGTAGATTTATAATTACAATTTCCTACATAACCCGGTCGTCAAATAAAACGAGGGATCATTACAATGTCTCTTTTTTATTGAAAGACATGTACGCAGTTGTTCGTGGCGAAGTTTCTTCGACTTATTACATTACTCGTGCGTTAAATGCGAAAATGGAAAATATAGATTGCACAATGCTCAAGTAGAAATAGAACATCTGGACAATAGAATCCGGTGTGATCCAGAGCACAACGAGCGATTGGAAAAGATTATCGGCACGTTGTGTGTGTTATGGTGCTTGTAGATTATGCGTGTCTTGTCTTGTTGCAGCTTTATCGAGTGTCGATCCGTAATAGAAAATCAATTTGTCCATGTTCCTAATAATTTATAGCCATCGTTAAAGGACGATAAAACAAATACCGTGTATCCAAAGACCTTTTCATTTTATTTCTTCGCATTTGTCAAAATGATCACTACTCGTTTCTGGGGGAATTTACGAGCATTTATTTTAGCGCAAAAGAAAAAATAGCATTTTACCGTTAATAACAACGCGAAGACAATTTTCAATTTTTTTATGTTAATATTAACACTAAAAATAAATTTTTATGTCCGACACCAACGTGGTGCCACCGGCGCTTGCCCGATAGTTTTCGCATGGCACCAACGTGGTGCCACCGGACGGCATAGTGTTAATGGACCCATTGTAAAGTTATTTTTTTTACCACTGCTAGGGATTAGCATAAAAGAAAGTAATTAATAAAAAAAAAATTTGTCCGACACAGTCGCTAGTAATTATATAATATTTTAATTATTTTTGACTAGTGTTCGAATTTATCTCTTTTTTCTCTCTTGAAATTCAATTTTTTACAGACTTCAAGTTCGCGTATAATAAATTTTATTATGACCCTTTTTTTAACTTTTATTTTTGCAATTTAATATTTTTTGGAAATTTCATAGAAATAATTACCATAAATTTCCTAACAATCAGAGCTTTCTACCGATCCATTCAAAAAATGTTTCTAATTGCACCCTAGAATTTCATCAGACTCGAAATTTCTCGGCACGTAGCCGGTAACGATCCGCTAAATTTATCAGTGGCATTGTTACTGACACGGTACCTCCGTTTCTGGAAATAACAAATTCCCATTCCTCGGCCCGCTAATTTTAGTCTCGAAACACCCGAACGCCGTAAACCTCTTCGATTTATTATTGGTCTCAAGGCAATAAACAATAATTTTAACAATGACTCTCCCTTTTGTTACAGATGCGGGGTATCTTGGAGCGAAGAGCACGTTTCTCTGGATTGCAGCGAATGCGGTGGTTATTCTCTTCAGAGACCGTGTCCACTTTGCGATGGACGTTGTCACACTGCGTGGAAACGTGACCTCACCATGGTAAGGATTTTCTTATGAAACACTTTTCCAGAAACGGCAGGTTTCTCGGTATCAATTATTCGTGAACCGAAACGGAAATGAAATTGTTCGATTGGAACGAACTTTTATTTATATCTTTTGGCAACGATAATAGCGGCTCAGGTCCTGCCCAAAAAATTTATCGAAATCGTCAAAAATTTTATTCGTGACCGAGCGAAAAATCGTAGAAAACCGTAAAAAAATTATAATAATTTGTTATTATAACTTCTTTAATTTAAATTTTGCCATTTAATTACTTTTCCTAAGTTTCATAGAAATAATTATATGTTGTTGAACAATATTTTTCTCAACAATATTTTTCCAGTGTTCCACGGGAAAAATAGCAAATAATAAAAATATAATAGAAATAATAAATAATAAAAATATTGTTAAGCAAAAGTGAAATTAAGGCTCCTTGAGAAAATAGTTTAGCAAATAAAAAAAAAGGCTCGTTAATAAATATCTTAAGGATCGATTGATTTCGAGGCTGAATGCAGGAAAAAGTATGGGAAAGAAAAAAATATACGGACACGATAAGATCGGATTCGTGCATTATCATAGCAAAATAATGATCGATATACGGGTAACGAGACCTCGTGGCGACCTACTTGAATTTGTAATTTGCCATTCGTATTACAGTGGTACACTTGCACTGGTCGTAACTGTTTAAAAATCCGATCAAGATAGGTTTCAGCAAAATACTAGTTTTTATTATTCCCCGGTCAATCATTTTTTTTTTAAAGCGATAATAGTGTGTACAACTAATTTTTAGTTGCTTCTATGTACCTTAAGTCAGCAACGTTACATGAAATATATATATTACCACTTATAATTTCTGCGAAAAAAAAAAAGAAATCCACCATTAACGTGAATTTCAGTACCTGGGCACTCCTGCTTTTTGAATAATTATAATAAATCATGAGAAAATTGTTCATTATAATAACGAATAATTAAAATACGCAATTAATTAGCGAAATTATATTTCATACTAAATTTCTCTTTTATTTGTTTCTCGTTACAGTCACACGCAAGTGGCAAAGCCAGATGGATTGGAGAATGTGGTTTAAGTTGCGGGCCATCGCTCGAGGAGTCGTTGGTTCCGGCTCTGGAAAAATTGCGGGCCACCTCGTGAATGGAGCGCACCGATACCAATTAACAAGAAAGGTGCAACGACCATTTTGGGAGAAACACAACAATAATAACAACAACAACAACAACAACAAGAAGAAAAACAACAACAACAACCATGCACAAGACTTAAACCATCACCATCCATTTTAATATCACTCATCGCCATCGGTACGAGTCTGAATTAAAATACAGAAATATTACGCGAATGAATGTGAATTTGGAAACCAAGGAATCCATCATTTCAAAGATATTCTGAAAAAAAAAGAGCTGCTGTCAAGATCCATGCTGTTGGGAATTGAAATGCCATCGGTTTTTCGAAGAATTTGTCCAATTTGGGTGAATGGAGGAAAACGAGAAGAAGACAGAAGAAATTTGGAGAAACGATAGAGATTTGAAATCGATTTCCGGCGAAAAGAATCTGTAATTGATTTATTATTTTCAATGTTTTGGAAAATGAATTTCAGGACAAGGGATAAACAATTACATTCCAATGAAACACAGAGAGCGACAGTCATTTTAAGGAAAAATCGTATATTTTTAATAGATTTGATTTCAAAATAGAAGAATTTTTCGATTCGAGTCGGGATTTTAATTTCGAAAGTTTGAAAATTGATATTACGAAGGCGGAATTTTGGGTTTCAAAAAAAGCAAAAAGGGTTTTTTTTTTAAAGGTTGAAATTATTTCTAATAGCTTTTCACTGTTCTTGGAATTGAAAAAAAAAAAACGAAATTCAAAATAAGACCAATTGAAGTATTGGAAAATTCGCTTAGTCTTCTTCGTTGATCAATTATTTTGGGAGATTCGTAGTCAATTGGATAGAAAGTGGCGAGAACGAACAACGATAAAATGACAACACCGAAAGTTGAAGACTTTCAAATTTCACTACCGGAAATTTGTGAACTTGAAAGTCCGTAAACGCTGAGAAACTCACAAAGTCGGAAAGAGAGAGAGATCGCAACACGAGAATTGTAGCGTAAATGTGGATTTTTCGACATTTACTGTTTGGACAAAATGAAACTGAATTCAAAAAGGAACGAATTTGGCCGATTTTGACATTAAATGACGGAGGAGAAAATATCAGTTGGGATCTTTCCAGTTCAAACAATATTTTCGGAAACGTTGAATTTTTTTTTCAATTGTCGCCTTTTGATCTTAAAAATGGAAATGGAATTTTATTTGTAAAAGAAAATACTTAATTAATATCATTAAGAATTTTTCGATTCAATCATTTGAATTTGAAATTTTCAAATTCAGTAAAAAAAAAAGTTTACTTTATTATTTTTAATATTTTTAATACTTTTAATACTTTGAATTTTGACAGTTTCCGGAAATAATGTTTAGAAAAGAGAAATTATCAAGATTTTGGAATTACTAAAAAACAAAATTACGTTGCATTCTATCCAAATGGTAGACGGAAGAAAGACAAAAATGCGCGGAGCAGCAGTAAAAAAAAATAGTTGAAAGAAATGAAAAGTCTTCTTCGGGAGATCACTTGTATCAAACCTCCGTTATGCGAGGAGATGTGTTTATATGTTGTGAATATTAGACTAATTAGCGAAAAAAATTCCTTGGATGAAAACGTCTGAAAGCTTCAAAAAGAAAAAAAAACATTTTTTTTTATTTAAAAATAGAAGAGAGGAGATTTTGAAGGTTTTCCCAAGGGAATCTTATCGAGATGCAGTAATTCTAGTAAATTCTCCGAAGGAAGGAAATTACCAAAAATGAGATTAAAACGAAGACGAAATGTATCAAACTTTGATGTACACGATTTTCGATTTGTAAGGTCATTGAAATTGAAACTAATCGAAGCATGTTAGCGTTGATTTGAAAAAGAGAAAAATTTGAAACCATAAACGTTTGGAGAGTAATTTTTGAAAAATTGTAAAAATCGAGACTAAAAATTACAAGAATTTTTCTGAATGATTTTGAAAAAGAAGTTTCGAAATTTCTGTGGAAGAAAAAAAATTCAATGTTTCAAAATTACAGAAAAAATCAGGGTCGACTTTTTAAAAAAATCATTTATGAAACTTTGAAAGAAATTTAAAAAAAACATCAAACGACCTAAATTTTAATTAGGAAACTAGCAGCTAGCAAATAATTCGTTTTAGTTTCAGTATCAAGGTAAAAATTAGTTAAATTGGAGTGTCAATGACAAAAGTAACGTTTTCCTTCGTTTTTGGTAGTCGGTGTCAAAAATTTCTTAGCCAAATTGTTCTTTATAGATGTAGATAAAAGGAAAGACAAAGAAAAAATTACATAGCTCGCGCAAAAGCATTTACGTTTGTGCCAATGTAAAAAAAAAACAGAAACTAACAATGGGCCCGAATGAAAAAGAAGAAGAATGATATCGTTACTGGGAATTTTCAATGATTTTTCAGCGCAATGACGCAGAGAGCTGATTAATTTCCTTTGGTTTCTATGAAATTTTTTGTACGAGTCTTTTTTTTTTTAATGATTTAATTTGAATACGAGTGCGAGAGAAAATCATGTTCATTAAATTCATCCCCATACCTAAGTTAAAATGAAAAAGAAATTTTGATTTTGATTATTATTATTATTATTATTATTTTATTATTATTATTAAATCTTAAAGATAAAATTTAATTACTATTTTTTTCCGAAGTATTATTAGCTCAAAAGAGGAGGAAAATGTGCGAGCGTTAGTTTTCCGATGCTTTAGAAAAATTGTACTTTGAGTTAATGAGGGAAAAAAGAACGTGAGGACAATTCAAGATTATTTTTCTCTTCTCTTTTTATTACCTGTAAAAAAAATTGCTTCGTTGACAAATTGATTTCTACTTTTACTTTTCTTGTTCCATTTTTGGAAGAAGAATTTCACGTCGAGCTCGTTACGCGCAGATTTTTAATTGATTTATTATTTTTTTTTTTTGAGGGGGGTGTAAATTATTTTTAACCATTCAGATTTCTCCAAAAATGTCAAACGAGAGACAGTGTGAGAGCAAATGCGATTCAATGAAAAATGAGAACAATCGAAAAAAGGAAAATTGAAGAATTGAGTCGCGAAAGCGAACAAACAAAAATTTGTTATTTTTGAAAATAGGAATTAATTGAAATTCGAGTGAAAAAACGAAATTCGAATTTCATTTTTTGTAATTTGAAATTGAAATGTTCGGTGAGAAAAAAACGACATTATTATAAAAAAATAATAATTATTATTATTATTTGTACCACCACCGAGAAGTCAAACGCAAAATTTGGGGAAAAATTAATTTGAAATTGAAATGAAATAGAAATGACACTAATTTTGGAACTTTCGAATGAACTTATTTCTCGTTGATTTAATTGGAATATTTTGTACCGACACTTCGTTTCCTGCCGTCAATCTCAAATTAATGTAAATCTAATTTTAAGAACACAAGTGTGATTTTATGCAAAGAGATTCTCTTAATTATTTTAAGGCGTTAAGTTAAGAACGAAAAGTGGCAGTTTTGAGGAACTGGAAAAATCCTAGCGTCCAAAAAGAAGAGGGACTTAATGAATTTTTTTTCATGTGGAATTCATTGTTCGTAAAAGAAACGGGTGTCTCACAAAATATTTTGATTTGGCAGAAATCTGGAACTTTTAGTCAATCGATCTTTTTTCTTCTGCGACTATTAGAATCTATGTATTGTATTTATTGTAAGTTTATCGAAAGCTAGTATCGATCTCGATGTTAACGAACTTTTCTTTAATTATTATAAAACACATTTTTATTTATGACCATATCATATTTTGCAATATGGGCTTAATAAACGATATTTGTCAACATACGAAACATAAATTCGTCTTTTTATTTAATCGTTATATATATACGTTATTTCTGCGCTTGTATTTTAAAAATAAGTTTTTCCCTCTTTCCTGTCTCTCAAAATACTAAATCTAATAGAAGTATTTTTGGACGCGAATAATCAAAAAAATTCGGATTGGAAATAAAAAAATCTGAAAACTAATTTTAAAATTTCCAAGCATCGACGAGAAAATCTTAAATTATGGACGTTCTGGATTTTTTATTTCTTAAAACGCAAAATGGATAAATTTAGGGTTAACGATTTCTTCTACTTTTATTTCTTATCAGTTGAATTCAGCACAAACACAAATTCGTCCAATTGCTGTTTTGTTTTTTTATCTTTTACGGTTTTGGGACGATACTGTCAATAAAAAAAAAATAATCGACGCAAATAAATTAAACAAGCTCACGATGTTTTTATTTGAATACTCAAAAAATCATTCTTAAGCATAATTACAAGTACGGTAACAGAACTATGGTAAATTATTGACGTACTTTCGCCGCACGAAAAAAAAAAAGCATAAAATAGTAACAGTTTCCACGGCTTTTGTTTTACATTTTTATCGAAAAGAAAAAGAAAAATATTCCCATACGTAAAAAATACTGATACGAAACTTCACACAGTGTAAAGTAACAATAAAAGAAGCGAAATGGAAAAATTTACAACGTCGTAAAGATTAATATTTTTTCCTCGTTGATTAACGTAAGTACTTTTCTCCGTTTGTTTTTTTTTTCTTGAATGATTCCCCCCATTAGTGACATTTTAATAGTTACAACATCCTGATAAAAAATATTTACAAAAAAAACACGTCAAAATTGAAATCTAAATAAATTCTTAGAAAAAAAAGTTCCAAAAAAGAACCGTTCGAATTGACATCAAACTGTTTCTATCAAATGCTTTTTTCCTATTGTTATTAAATTATACAACAGCGTTGAAACTGGCCTTTTTCATACAACACTCGTTTTGCTCAGTTTCGTCTCGAAGTTGTGTCTCATAAATATTATTAAGTGAAAATTATATGTTCGGGACAAAATATAATTTGTTAATTTCCAAATTATTGAAATGTTTATTCACGTGACTCGCGTAACATTTAGCTGCAAATTTTCCCGAAAGCAAGAGCTCAAACCTCGAATTTTGAATTCGAACGAATTTCCGTTAAATTTCTCTTAGAATAAAAAAATGTGTACTCCCAAGTTACAATTTTCACAATTAATTTTGGGACAAAATGTAGCAAACGCTCGCGTTTCTCTGAACACAATTTTTCATAGGATTTTCCATCTTGGAAAATTTCGAGCTTCAGTTTTTACAACAAATAAAAGCGTGGTCTTAAAAATTGAATTCTGTGTCTCACACAATTTTCAATAATTTCGAGACGTTTTCCGAGTATTGCAAAAGTCTGTATGACAATTCGAATAAATTGCAGAATTCTAAGAAGAAAAAGCCAGGTACAAAGATCGAGTAAACGCGGCGCTCCTTCCTCGCTTTCTTTTTTTTTTCTTCTTCACCCATTTTGACTATCGACTTTGAATATAAAAATTAAGTACATATCTGTAGCACTTTGAGAATTATTTTTAGTCCTACATGTGCTTTATTAACTGTGTTATCAATGTTATTGTTCCTTTCTTTTCCGTCGCTAATCTAATTTATTATGTCTTCTATTTCTTTGAACATTATCATACGCGTTACTTCTAAAGTTTTTTTTTTCAACAAAAGCTTTAGGAAAACCAAGAATCTCAGCACCTGCGCAAAAGTACTTAAAAAAGATTGATTATTGCGCAATTCGCTCGTTTAATTTCGTGAAAGTGAAGCTTAAAATGCACTTGATCGTGAATTTCGATAAACTTTCCAAAACATTCATTTTTTTCATATTTTTCACTGATCCTTTCTCTGTTTTCTTCTAAAATGATCTAACGTCGACGTAAAAAAAATGCCAGAAAATAATAAATTATTGAAGTTTCGAATATTAGAAAGAAAAAATATATTACAAAAATTCTACAAAACAATCTGGTGCTTTACGTATTACTGTAACGTTTCGATACCCCCATTTGGCATTCTTCTGACGCAAAATCACGTTACTTTTCTAATGTTTCACCATAAAATTATGAAAAAAAGCGAAGCTTTAATTTGGATATTTTTTTTTTGAGAAATATATTACAAATTCTAAAATTGAGCCTTCGACTGTTTTCAGAAGAAAATACTGTACACAGTGAAAGTCACGTGACTTCGTTTCGCCCTCCTAACGTTATTTCACGACTTCATGAATAATTACAAAAACGAGCTGTAAAGTTCTAAAGTTTTTTGGTGCATTACGAGGTCTTATCGTTGTTCAATAAATTAAATTGATTTAAGTTAACTGCAAATATCTTCTTTCATGTTTTCGTGTATCGATGAACGTGTTATGTGCTGGCTATTAATTATGTTTTAATCATCTCGACTTGAGTTTCTTTCGAGTGTCGCTATATCGTGTATCTGCAACTTCCTAAGAGATCATATTTAGAGGTTCTGCATTTGGAAAAATACATTATCAGTTAATACGAATTCGTAGTCGAATCAAATGGGTTATCCGTTATCAATTTTTTGTTTCGTTTGTTTCCTTTGTTCCTTCTTTCGTGTGGTGTGATACTTGATGGTACTAAAAGATTGCCGTTTTCTTTCAATTATTTAGTACTCGTCGAAAGGATGAGAAATCCTTCAGCTGCTCTTATTTAAATCTAATAGGAACGAATCGCGGGTGGTACGGTTGCGCATTCCTGCGTGTCAAGCGTTTCGTCTATTACCGGTCTGTAATCGATTGAAACCTGGAAAAAAGGTCAAACAAAAATAGTGAACGTTATTATAAATTTTACTCGAATAATTTGGACGAGATCCAAATTCTTGTTGCAACAAAATTATTTCCTTACATTTTTCGAAATTTTATACCTACAAGGGACCAAATACAATTAACACTACGCCGTCCGGTGGCACCACGTTGGTGCCATGCGAAAACTATCGGGCAATCGCCGCTGGCACCACGTTGGTGTCGTACATAAAGATTCATACCGGCGCCAAACGATAGAATCCCGATCAGACGCGCGGACGGACGGCAAAGTGTTAATATCAATCGACATCCAATAAAACAACAAAAAAAAAAAGGAAATTTTTTTGGAAAATCTTGAAAAAACATTCCCGTTTCCTTACCTCTCCGGTTTTGGGATTAATTGTGGTGAGAGTATGTTTTCTCCAGTGCTGGTCGAGGGGTCGTGGTTGCTGCCCCTCTAAAGGTTTGCTATAATCGTACTCGTCGATTCTGTCTTTGAAATCCTCACGAGCGTGGGCACCACGACTCTCCTTTCTATTTTCAGCTCCCACGATAGTTTGCATGGCATTTATCATGAGGTTTTGTAATTCGAGTGTTTCCACCAAGTCGGAATTCCATATGAGCGATTTGTCGGACACTTTGAGTTCATCCAATTTTTTATAAAGACTAGACATTTTCTGACAACCTGAAAAAACAATTGTATTAATTATCATGCGAATGGACGTTTCTAAGATACAAAAAAATTTTTTTAAGAGACAAGAGTAGTGGCTGCAAACCTTCCTGAAGTGTCTCGGCCATTCTGAATACAGCTGCGTGCGTTTGCATCGTTTTCTGCATATTCAATCGTAAATCTGCAGTCGAAATCGAGCCATTGGCGTTTCTTATCCAGTCGAGATTAGCAACGGATTCTTCGCCAGCATTCTGCAAAAAGGAAATTTAAATGATCAAAGGTTGAAAATTCTACCTGAATTTATAATGTAATTTTTTCGAATGTAAAAATTTTAAAAAGTCAAAGATCTAAGTTTATCTAAAAAATTAAAGAATTAATATTAAAAAATTGAAATTAAAAGAAAGAGAAAGAAAACGTCGGCTTACGGGTCTTAGGTCTCCTATTTTCTCGCCGGGCTTATTTTCTTCGGCAATAGTTTTGGCACAAGCACGGCCAAATACCACCAAATCCAGTAACGAATTCGCTCCAAGACGATTGGCACCGTGCACCGAAGCGCAAGCCGATTCTCCACAAGCGTATAATCCAGGTACTACAGTATCTTCATTGTTTTTTCGCGTTAACACCTGGCCTCTATAATTCGTTGGAATACCACCTGCGGAAATATTATTGAACGCATTCATTATCTATTATCAGCGATATCCGACTTAATTGGGACAACATTTGATGCGTACATTCGACTCTGGCATGTGTTAATCTTACTTTTATAAATATTCAACGTTGGTTGATCAAACAAATCTAACACAATATTTAATGAATCAGAATATTCGGTACATAAATGAATCGTTAACACTTTGCCGTCCGCGCGTCTGATCGGGATTCTCTCGTTTGGCGCCGGTGTAAATCTTTATGTACGACACCAACCTGGTGCCACCGGCGCTTGCCCGATAGTTTTCGCACGGCACCAAAGTGGTGCCACCGGCGCTTGCCCGATAGTTTTCGCACGGCACCAAAGTGGTGCCACCGGCGCTTGCCCGATAGTTTTCGCACGGCACCAACGTGGTGCCACCGGCGCTTGCCAGATAATTTTCGCACGGCACCAACGTGGTGCCACCGGACGGCATAGCGTTAACATGGAAAATATTGATAATTCTTGCACAAAAATTATAAAACCCCGAGAAGTCGGTAATCGAAGAGAGAAAATTCAATAGAAAATGGTACCCATATTATAATGTACAGTAGGTAAAACGGGAATTGGTTCCCGTGTTACGTCCACTCCAGCGAAAATCATAGCGGTCTCGGAAATTCCAGGAAGCCTCGCAGCCAATTGTTCCGGTGGCAAATGATGAAGTTGTAAATAAATGTGATCCTTCTCTGGACCTACTCCTCTGTAAAAAAAAAATAGAAACAGCGATTATGAAAAAAGTAGATTGCGAAAGCATAAACTGAAACTTTCTCGTTGCTGCAGCCAATATTTAACATCAACTGACCTGCCCTCGCGGATTTCAATTGTCATGGACCGAGAGACTACGTCTCTCGAAGCTAGATCCTTAGCAACTGGGGCATAACGTTCCATAAATCTTTCTCCTTCGCTGTTAACAAGATATCCACCTTCACCTCGACTTCCTTCCGTAATCAAACAACCAGCGCCATAAATACCTGTATAGTTCATTAAACAGTCTTTTATTACAACCAGTTTGTACGAATTTTTTTTAAGCAGCCGTTCTATTTTTACTCTCTTGATATCCAAACGTAGAAATTTCAAAGATAGAAAGGTGGCTAATATCGGTTTACAACTGTCTGAAGCATGAAAATTTTCTATGGAAAATTTTCATGCTTCAGATAAACCTGAATTTATAATTTTGAATGTAAAAATTTTGAAAAATTAAAAATCTAAGTTAATCTAAAAAATTTAGGAATTAATTATAAAATTAAAATTATTATTAAAAATATACATTATAAAATTAAAATTAAAAAATCGTTCAAAAACAATTTGAAAAATTCTTTCTCTGGAAAATTTTAACGCTCGATTTTTTTCGAATTTTCTAATTATCTGAATTTAATTTTATGATTATCTGTAGCATTAAAATTTTCCCGAGAAAATTGTAAAGCTACAGATAATTATAAAACTGATAGTTATAAAATTTACAAAAGTTCGTAAAATTAATAATTTTGATTGGAAATAATGATTTGAAAATAAAAGCGAACCCTGACTGCTGTAAATTGTTGAAACCAAAGACTTGAAAAAATAACAGCAAAATCCTAGAAGCTTCTAGGATTTCATTTTGTTACATCTATGTTACTCAAGTTCATGAAAATCGGTATTTTACTCGAATGTACGCGTTACATTTTTCAAATTGTTTTTTCAAAGGATTTTCTTATTACAATATAGTACCTGTAGGATGGAATTGAACGAATTCCAGATCCTGATTAGGCAAATTAGCTCGTGAAATCATAGCGGTACCGTCACCGGTACAAGTATGTGCCGAAGTACATGAGAAGTAGGCACGTCCATATCCACCAGTGGCTAGGACGGTATTCTTGGCATGAAAACGATGAAGAGTGCCATCCTCCAAACAAAGAGCGATGACTCCACGGCATTCGCCGTTTTCCATTAACAAATCCATCGCAAAATATTCCACGAAATAATTGCAATCATAACTTAATGATTGTCCGTATAAAGTGTGGAGTAAAGAGTGTCCGGTTCTGTCAGCAACGCAACAGCATCTGTGAGCTTGTCCGCCCTTACCGAATTTCAAAGATTGTCCTCCAAAAGCACGTTGATAAATTTTTCCTGAAATCAGAAAATGGATATTTCTTTTTTAATATTTACATACTTATTTATTCCATGATTAATAATACGTGGAAATTAAATTACAACTTTTCCATAAGTAATTACAAAAATTATACCTTTTTAAAAAAATAAGATTGAAAAAGAAAGGCATCGTTTTTTTAATTCGATTCATTTTTTACTTTACTTTAGGACCAATTTTATAACATAAAACACTTTTTGTAAGAGATTCGATTCAGGTGTTACATGAAGCTGTGAATTTCAGCGTAGCGACGAATTTCGTTTATTTTCCTAAACAATAAAAATTTATTAAAAGTCGACCAACTTCATTCCGGAACTCTGTGACAAATTTTGACAGTTTTTTATCACAAAATAAAAAAAATAGCTGAAATATATGAAAAAAAGCGAAAAAAGCATATAATATTCATAAAAATAAGTAGCGTTCACACTAAAACCTCTTTCTTTTATTTCGTGTAATGAAAAATTAGTTTTCTACAGAAAAATGGAAGCTAAAGATTCAGAAGGACGTGACACAAAAATACAAATCGACGACGACGTGCATATAGTAGAAGACATTTCTAATCATAGCGAAAATACTCAGAAGGCTGAGTTCGATGGTAAAAAGCGGCAGAACAAGTAAGATTGACTTTTGGAATTCTAATAGATTATTACAGCGTTCATTATATTAGAATTCTACGGTATTTCTGTTTCTACCATTAAACTAAAGCCTTGGTCAGCTTATGTGGAACAAAATAGTAAGTTTCAGTTCAGTTTCTATTGAAAAAGTGTCCGATATGAAACTACAAATAAAGGAAAGCGTTGTTACGCTGCGATGAACTTGCAGTTCACAATTTTGTAATCTAAGACGGTAGATATATGTAGTTATCTTTTTGTTCAGACAGGCATTTACGGCAGTGTTATAATTGATTCTCGCCGAGGCATATGACAGACATATTGATATAAATTAGATGAAAAATTGCTGCAATTTCGCATTTTCTTTAGGGTGGTATCGGTGACGAGCCAAAGTGGAATAAGGAAACTATCTCCTGTGCGCTCAAGATCTCCCATACAATCTCGGGTGCACTCTCCCTGGAAAAGTGCAAATGCTTTCATTAACTTTGTGCACGAGTTTCGAAAGGTATGAGAAAACAGTCTGAAACAGGGATATAAGTGTTTCCTTATGTTACTAATTTCACAAATTGTAAATTGGCAATTTGGCAATTTGGCAATTTGGCAATTTGTAATTTGAAAGTTTGGCAATTCGCAATTTGGCAATTTGCAATTTGGCAATTCGCAATTTGGCAAGTTGCAATTTGGCAATTTGCAATTTGGCAATTTGCAATTTAGAAAATTGCAATTGGACGATTTGGCAACTTGCAATTTTGAAATTTGCAATTAAGCAATTTGGCAATTTGCAATTTGGCAATTAGCAATTTGGCAATTAGCAATTTGGCAATTTGGAAATTTGCAATTGGACGATTTGGATATTTGGCAATTTGGCAATCTGGCAATTTGCTTTCTACCGACATTTTTTTTTATTTTTTAGATTCGCTTTTGATTCAAAATAAAATAAATCCCTTTCAAATATTTCCCAGGATCATATTGGAAAAAGGAATAGCTACATATTCAAAGTGGCCGGTGAACGATGGAGAGAAATGCAAGATTCCGAAAAGAGGCCCTTCATTGATGCCGCTAATAGAATTAAAGAATTGAAACATAGGGAAAGTAATAAACGTGACCTGGAAAGAACTCAAAGTGGCACTAATGAAACCAACAAAATAGATTATAATCGCAAAGAAAAGAAGAGCGAAGTATGTAACTATTGATTAGATAACGATTTTGCTAGTTCATTTGAAATGTTTATAACATTATTCCCCCTTCGCGTGCGTCTTCTCATACTATTTTGTCCGTCACTGAATTTTTCTCATGCATCTTTTGCTTTCAGCGTTCGACGAATGACAATGATGATGAGAGTGATTCCGAACCCGAGGACCCAATAACAGTATCTCTGAAAAATAATGAGGATGAGGTTTTCCAAGACGACGAGGGGACATAAAAGAAACTCCAAATGTTTCGGAAATTATAGACTAATTTTTTCAGCTGCGATGAGTGTTTCAATTCAAGTCCAGTGTAATTCTTGTTCCTCAACAACGACATTGACATAATCTCTATTTTCCTCCTTTATGTAATTTATTTCAATTTTCAACAATTTAATCAACATTTCTTGGAGAAGCGAGAGACACATTTTCTTCATTTTGTTCCTTTGATTTCCATTGACTTTAAGTAAAATTGAATTTTACTATCATTTTATTTTTATTTTGTATTAAAATTTATTTTATTATTATTATTATTATTATTATTATTATTATTATTATTATTATTATATTATTATTATATATTTTTACATATTATTACAATAATTTTAAGGAAAAATATTACCGTCACTGGTTCTGCTGAAAGGCATGCCGCAATTTTCCAGCTCGATGACAGCTTTTGGAGCTTCCCGAGTCATGTAATGAATGGCATCTTGGTCTCCGAGCCAATCTGAGCCTTTCACGGTGTCGTACATGTGCCATTGCCAATTATCATCTTCCATATTGCCCAAAGCTGCATTGATACCACCCTGCGCTGCCACGGTGTGGGATCTCGTGGGGAATAATTTGGTGATAACGGCTGTCTTGAAACCTTCTGCAACCAGTCCATAGGCCGCTCGTAGTCCAGCACCACCGGCACCAACGACCACTGCATCGTATGTGTGATCGATCAGCGGATACTGTTTTGAAACCGCATCCGAGACTTTTGCGGCTCTTCCATCCGGAGTGTGGTGCAATTTTCGACTAGCGATTACAGGTAGACCCAACTGATTCTGCAAATAAGAGAATATTGGTGTAATGTATTGATTTTTATGCGCAGGTTCTTGTCGAAGGAAAATTTCATGATATAGAATTTTTATAAAATTGTAGAAAATTGGAACGCGATTTGCAACTATGGAATTTAGGATTTTTTAAAAATTTTCCCCAAGACTTTTGCCATACTTGTATATTTGGCTTATAAAATTTTACAAGCCAAGGTCCTATAGAATTTAAAATAAAATTTGGTAATATTTTAAAGGACGAAAGTATGGCCAAAGTCTTAACGAGAATTAAAAGAATGAAATTGAAGCCATGGAAATATTTTTGTCATATTTATTCGCACTTCCGTGCAAGTGAAATGCATTTTGCAGCTTTTAATAAGACAATGCGACATTTTTAGTGAAGAGAAAAAGTAATAGAATGTAAAAAATAAAATAAAGAAGGATCAAAAAGTGTAAATAAATAAAGAGTGCATGTTTTGTATTCTTAGGTGTTTTTTTTGGTAAAGATTGTTTTGTAAAAAAACTTCATTGTTAATTACTTACGTTAAGTCAAATGTTTAATTACGTAGAAAAAAGTAAATAACGTAAGAGAGGAACAGTATGCGCCACAACTGTCTGTGCCGGAGAGATAAAAGTATGAAGATATTATAACTTATTTATTCTCGTGGAAGTAAACTTACAAAAAGACTGATAAAATATCATCATGAAATAGTTAGACGCGTAGGTGATGCACATGATACTTTGTGGTAACAAAATTTCTATACTGAGAATTTAGGAAACCATAAATATAAAAAATATTCGAAATAGAGTTTTGAAATTATAAATTTATCTTTTTAATTAAATTTCGTCCATCCATAGAATCCAAATTTGCTGAATGCCAATTTCAATCTTGAATTACACTAAAAATATTAATAATTATGTAATATGTAAATAATATATGTTATAAGGAAAAAATATAATCGTATGGCACCAATAATGTATCTTTGCAACACTATTACAAGATGTTGTATCAAATTGTGCAATATTTTTCCTCTAAAATATTCATTACAATTGTTTTAAAAATTTAAATTATACATTAAATTATATTTTTTGAAACAATTAAAACAAATTATTACTGTAAATCAATAAACCTTGTTCTCATACATGATTTAATTAATTCAAACACATTTCTATAAATAATAGTCAGATGTTGTAGAAATTAATTATCTAGTTATTAATTATCGGCTTATTTCAATGGACTTTTGATAAGCTCAATTTAAACATCTGGTAAACAAAAGTGACCTATTATTGATATGAGGAAAACGATATGAAAGTTAAGAAAATTGATTGTATTGAATTAATCAGGATTTTATTGATCAAATATATAAATCAATAATTTATTCATTATCGTCATTTCTTTTTCCGGTCAAATATGTATTCCGCGATTCAAAAAATGATTCTTTGGTTCAAAAAACAATTTTCTCCTTGCAAGATAAATTTTTTAAAAAATGTGGCTTTCTTTATTTTTGTAATACCATTTTTTGTCTTACTGCAGCTTGTTGAGAGATTTAAAAAAAAACTTCGATAGCAGATTTATTTGAAATGATATAACGTTTGTTCCGTTTCGAACATAAGATAAGACGGAAATGATTCTAAAACATATGAAAATAATTTGAGTTACAAAAATACAATAGAATAATGGCACAGTTGTTTAGATGTTTGGACGAATATTTATCTTATCGCCACAAGCAAAACAAAATTACGTAATAACTTTCTTGCGATTAACATCAATGTTTGATAATGAAAGCTTGTCAATAGTAGACGATGCATTCCTTATATGTTTTTAAAATAAGAAATTGTTTTAGCATAAAAAGCAATAAACACTTACTTATCTTGAACATAAAAGACTTGTCAGAAAAATTTATTGTTTTCATTTATGGATTACTCTTGTAATAATTTTTATAAGAATTCGGAAAATGTATTAGTAAAAATTTGCAACAATTCTATAAACAGAAATTTTTTAGAAGAATTTTCAAAATTGTAAATTTCAATACTTGCCCGTATAAAACAAAAAATTCTTACCTAAGAAAGAAAACTAAAAGTTTGGAATGTCTAAAACTAGAAATGTCTCTTTTGAATAATTTCATAGCAAGAAACATTAATATTTGCATGTATTACATTTATCTCAATTTTCGTTGCAAAAGCGTTTTGAACTTCGGTTACATTTTAAGCAACATCAGCTTATCGGTACCGAAAGTTCAATGTATTAATTGTATTGGCTAACCATCTAAAAAGAAAGGATAAGTATTACTTAAGAAATGTGATTTAAAATTACTTGCAATTTACATATTTTAGTAATTATTTATTTTTAATTTTTTATTACAGAAATCAATACAATCGAGCTCATCTCTGGGTAATAAAAATTGTAATTATTGAAAAGATAACTTTCAGCAGGTGATAAAAGAATCCTACCAATTTCTTATATTGCTTTTAAATTTTGTAAAATAAAGAAAATCGTGTTTATATTGTTCCCAATCATTTGAAGTTTGTACCCATACACAGTTTAGAGCAATTTAGAACCATAAAAAATTATATCATCTGACAGAAAAAATTATCAACATATTATAATAATTTATTTATTGAAGTCTCTATTTCCAAGTACCAGAAAGATAAAGGTGAAGTTTGGATCAATCCAGAGTCCAAAGGAAAATGCCAAGCTTTTGAGAGACAATAGTTATTTGATTGATAGTATACTTACTATTTTTTGCTAGGATTTTTTATGCTTTCTTTCCTTCAGTAAAAAAAAATTGTAAAGTTGAAAGAAAAAGGAATTGATATAAATACATCAATATATGTATGTGTGTATGAATAAAGTGTTTACATTATATATTGCGTTGAATGGAATTACAAGGCTGTAAGCAATGGCATTTCTGGTGAATACCCGGAAAAAATTCATAAAATATTGAGAAGTCTTGAGTTGGTCGACACATAAACTATTATCTGCGCATATGCATAATTGTCAAGGCGTTTTATAATTTTAACATTTTTTTTTAACGCCCCTGTCTGTGATAGATATAGATAGATATTGATAGGTATGAAATTGATGACTCACAAATGCTTAATTGTGATATATGTATTGATGGAAATGTACAATATATGTCTTAATGCTTTGTCGGAGAAATCTTAAATGATGTCAAGTAAGCTGTAATAATTTGCATATCGACCATTAATTTCATTAAGAACAATTGCATAAATTGCCGACCTTTCCGGTCCGGCATAAAAATTATAAGTCTATTGAAAACGATAAAAACTATTTAAACGAAGCTACGAGAATTTTAACGTCTCATTGGAAAATGGAATACTCCGAAGATATGAAAGTAAAGTTTCGGTCAATTTTATGGGACCTTCGGAAGTTTAAAATATTAGCTGTGGAAAGTTTTAGCAACATAGTTACAAGTTGTCGTCATTATCGAAAAAGATAAAGTCGTTTTGTAATTAAAAGTCTGTTGTAACTTTTGCATCTATAATATTTGAAAAACTTGATAGGAAATTACATAACGTAAACTTCAAAGTGCTATTAAATATTATGTATTTATATTTAAAAGATTAGAAAATTAGATTAATGAGTATTAAAGTGAGTGTTCGCATTTGATCTCCTCTAATGCCAGTTAGTGACCGTTTGCGAATGTAATTATTATGTATTAGAAAAACCTTGACAGTGTTTCTAAATAGAACATATATATATAAGTATGAAACTTTAAGAGCCTATAATAATTTTTCATATGGTGTCGATTAATCGACTTCAGTTTTAACCAATTATATTCAACATATCATCTTCTTCTTTAAAACCGAACCCAGATTTTGAAACCATTTTATTTTCAGCATTCAAGAAAGAAACACGTCATTATCTACTCGGTGACTTAAGAACGGTATTATATCTATATTAATATCGAGACTTTTCCTTAATATAAAAAAATATTTTTCAATAGGCGTAAGACCAATTCTTTGAAACCAGTTAAAAAAACATTTTCGATAACCTCCCTAAATCTCCCTTCCACCTTTTACATAATCTCCTTTGTCTCGAACATATTAATTAAAAACAAAATTGTAAGAAAAGTGATAAATAATATATATCCTTTTTGAAATTAAACACCAGCCTGTAATCATACCTGCAGTAATTAAAAGAAGAATTAGGTAACAGCAACATGTGATCAAAGCATTGCATTCGTTCTGTCTTTATGCCAGGTGTTGCACATATTTTTGTTACTTATTAAATGCAAATTTAAAGTCATAAAACAGTAGAGGTAATCTCATCCTTTTTTTAAATTCTCAAAAAAAAATTTTGTAATATCCAACAGGTAAATTTTTCCATCCAATAAATTCCTCATCAAAGTTCGACCGGAGAAAAAAATTTCCTGATAAAAAATTAATTTATTATTCTATGTAATAGGATAACAGTGGAAGAAAAAAAAAATAATGTAATTGCAGAAAACATAAGGGAGTACCGCAAAGGGTGTGCAGATGGTTCACGAGAGCAATGACGCCGAATGTTTGGCTGAAATTGATGTTTTGCAGGAAAGGGTAGTTTTTGTCATGCTGGGGATTGTTGAAACTTACGTAATTATGTGATTGCTAAAAGTGTATGTACCCATCGTCGAGTTGCATACCTGAGTGGAAACGAAATACAAAATTATGTAACTGAAAGAGAAGGAAAAACGTACCAACGTCGCTGAGGGTAGATTTCTTAAAAGGGTGTTAGACAGCTTCAACATCCCACTCATTTTGATGCACTTTCAGTTACTTTTCTTTGATCACTTTTCCACCAATGTATTTGTAGACACTTCTGCTAACCCCAGATTTTACTTCACTCGCGCACTTCTCGCACGGCGACGTGAATTCATCGAGTCGGTTGATTGCCGACTGAAAATGATCCCTACTTTTCCATACCTTGACAATGCTACCAACTTTTGCGCGTTGAATCGATATGCTCGTTGTCCATCTTTATAATTTTGGAAAATAGCTTGCAGGTGCAAAATTCTCCGGTAGGTAATTTTTGTAGGTCGCTGGAAGGTCAAAAGGTCGACATATCGGGCAAAGGGCTCGATACATATAATATATATTGGTTGAGAAAATATATAACAGCATATTATTCCCGTTTCCTACCTCTTTGAAAGTTCTTTACAGCTTCCCTAATTTTCCATACCGTTACTGAATGGTGAACCTTACTAACGGTGAATTTAATGCAAATTAGATATTTCTTTGCAAATGAAAGCCATATTTTTCTGTAACAAATGCATATCTATATCGATCAAAATTCGTCTGACGCTTATTAGAAATAGAAAAATTTTAAATAATAATATATATTATTATATAGTGCAATGAAAACTATAAGAAAAAGTGGTCTATTTTGGAAATTTCGAAAATTCTTGGAATCTCTGAGCAATTTTATTTACGTTGCTCTTATTTAGAAAATGATATAGTCTTATTTTTTGGTCAACATACATCAAATATTTTAAATCCTTTTATTTAGAAATGAAGTTACATATACGGAAATTATTTTGTATACTTTTGTTGCAAAAAGCTACAAAAATTTTTTTTCTGTCCAGAATCCTCTTGAGGAACTATTTTTTACATAGTCAAAATATTTAAATTTTTCAAACATTTTAAAAAGACATTTTTTGGCAACGCAAATGTGCAAAATTTTTATTAATAATCTATTCGCCGACTTTCTTAATTTTAGAACCACATGTGTTCGCATAAATTCATATTTCATAGTAAACATTTAAGTATGGTTATCGGTGGTTAAATGTATGTATGTACTTTTATTTCTTGGAATATTAGGAGCTAAAAATAAATCGGTTTCTAATTATAATGGGATCGCATCATGGGTGTACGGATCGCATCGTAAACATGTTGGAGGTTAGGATGAAAACACGGTAAGAATTCTACGGTTGGCAACTTTGCTTTTATTACGGCGGGAATTCCTTCGGAGCTGCTAAAATACGATCATCCAAACAAACCTTCCCATACGAATCTCAGAGCGCTTGAAAGTAGAAACTCTCTGTGTGCAGGTCAGTGTGTGTAATAGAAAAATTTACATCTTTCTTGTGCTTGTGTTTTCATTACACGGTTACGGGCTCGAGCTCGAGTCGCGCCGGCATCTAATTACTTTTGTTTACAATTGGTTCGTTGTTCACTGAAAATAGTGCTAATAGGTCAAAAGTGAGAGACCTAAAATACAAACAAGGGGTTCCGGGTGGGTACGTACATTGAAATGTGATTGCATGAAATTATTTGATTTCCGATCAATAATAATTTGTTGATTCTCCTCAAAGTTGTATTCGACGAATAATTTTGTAAAACTTCGATCATAACCTAATTTTATAACAGAAATAGAGGCACTGACCATCTTTTATTATTTTCCACGTACAAAAGTCCAAATGTAAATGTGTATCAAAGGTTGAATTTATTAACCGATTGCATTATTTATAAAACTCTGAGTCGATGGAATCATTGGATTTATGGTTATTATACGTATATATATATACTTTTTAGAGAGTTTGATAGTTCAAATCTTCCTTTATCTTCTTCTCTGAATTATATGCATTCGACTACCATATGAAACTTCACAAAGTTTAGACATGCACAATCTTATATGTAATATTTATTTCAAAATCAAATATTTGCAATTATAAAATTTTAATAAGACCTAATAGCAGGTGGTACATGTTGCGCTTCATTTTCATCCAGAGTTGTGTCTATTACTGGTCGGTATGATATGCAAATCTGCAATAAATTAAAAAGAACAATTATAACATATCTACAAATCTCAAATTTATACATCTTTTGTATAGATATCATTATGCTTTTTAAACTTTGTCAGAAAGAATTCTATTATATTATAAAAAAATACAGATTATTGGATATATAATGAACACGAAATTTTTGGAGAAATTTGAAATTTTTTATTTACCGAACCATCTTCAATTGCCCAAGTTAGTGTATGCTTTCTCCAGTGATCATCAAAATGTCGTTTTACTTGATCTTCTAATGGTTGTGAATAATCGTACTCATCTATCCGGTCCTAAATCGTACAAAATATAGAAATAGTAAAAAATTGTGCAATACTTCTATTGTTTCTTCTTAAAAAATAAGCGAGATATCATGGGTCGTATTTCAATTAGAATAATCTAATCCTAATATGCTTAACTTGTTAATTAACATTATGTTAGATTATCGTCGTTCGTAGTATCTGAGAAAATAAATATTTCAAATTTCCATATTTATACCATTTATCATAAATTTGAAATACAACTTTGGTTCATGAAAAAGAAAAATACAACACAGATGGCGCTCCATTTTTTATCTAATCAGAAGCTTTTTGTATTCTGATTTTATAGTGTCGTGATAAATTTAGGATCATTTGATTTTATTCACCTCGAATAATTCACGGTTCTTCAGCAAATTAGAAAAATTTGTAAGCCTACCAAAGTCGATGAACTTTACTTCGTAAATCTTCCGGAATACTTTTATTATTTTTTTTATCATTTCATTATCCGAATACCATCAGCGTATGAAGATGGCGCACAAATGATGAATTATTTATGTAAAGGTGTACCTTGTAGTCATCTCGAGCATGAGACCCTCTTGATTCTTTTCGATTTTCAGCAGCGTACACAGTATGCATATTACACAGCATCATGTTCTGTAATTCTAAGGCTTCTACCAACTCCGAATTCCATATGAGCGATTGGTCTCGTACCTGAAATATTATCACATTTTGCTAGAAATATTATTAAATTTGAAAAAAATCACAAAAAAAACAGGGATTTTGGGCCTCGCAAGTGTATATAATTCCTTAAAAAATGTCACTCCTATCTTTAGCAGCGATTCATAATAGAACAAAACGTAACGAAGCCTAGCGCACAATGATGAAAAGAAAAAAGTGATTTCATTCGTTAAGTAACTCGTCAATTACAAGCGTTATGTAAACCAAGGAATGCTTTATGATGTAGCAGATGAGTAACTGTTTTGTTGGACCGCTACAAATGAGTAATTATTTCTATTACACACTTACACAGATATCTGGTAGACTGCAGGTATATAATCTCGTCATTTCTCTGCAACCGCGTTGCAATACATCACATTTTCGAAATACTGCACAATATTTATGCATTGTTTGTTGCATCTCTTCTCTCAATTCCGGGACTGGAATGGGACCCCTTGCAAATCGAGTTGCGTCAAATCTTGTTATCGCTTCTTCTCCTATTTCCTAGATTTGCAATTAAAAATGTTACAATATGATTTAATAATGAAATTACACTGAGGTTGCATAAAATAAGGATATTAACAGGAGGCAAATCCTCATGACGTTCTCCAGGTCTCGTTAGACAATCTATATTATCCGCTATGGCTTTTCCAAACACTACTAATTCCAGTAAACTGTTAGCTCCGAGTCGATTCGCACCATGCACCGATGCACATGCGGTTTCTCCTGCGGCCCAAAGCCCTTCGACCACAAAATCTTCTTCTTCGCTGCGTGTTAGTACCTGACAAGGTAGATTGTAAAGTAACAGTGCATTGAATAAATTTAGCATAGACTCAATAAAATATTTGGAACCTAGAAATTTGTGTTATCCTGTATTTTTACCTGAGCTTTCCAATTAGTTGGGATTCCTCCCATGTAATAATGTACAGTAGGGAGAATTGGAATTGGTTCCTTTTCTACATCAATTCCAGCGAAAACCCAAGCTAGGTGTGAAATTCCTGGTAATCTAGTACGTATTTGTTCAGGTGGCAAATGATGCAATTGAAGCAATGCGTGATCTTTTTTCGGTCCTACTCCTCTAAAATAAATTTCACGATTGAGATGGAAAATCAATATATTTTGTAGCAATATTGAATCAGTTGAAAAATGCGGCTTCAAAAATGTTTAAAATCTCTATTCATTATTTTCCATTAAATTGCAAGAAATTGGAAACTTCTTAGATTTTTTACTTAATATTAAAATGTGAAATTACTAAAACTATAATTTTTAACTATACCTTCCTTCGAATATTTCTACAGTAATAGCACGAGCAACCACATCCCTTGATGCCAAATCTTTGGCATTGGGGGCATATTTTTCCATAAAAAATTCTCCAGCTGAGTTTAATAATTTTCCACCTTCACCTCTGCTTCCTTCAGTTATTAAGATCCCACTTCCATACATTCCTAAATAAGGGAATAAAATCACAGTGGAAATTGCTGGAGTTGGAGGGCAATTAGATAGTTTCCATTTTAGAAATCAATTAATCTCCAAACTATTGATAGACTGCGTAAAATTTGAAAACTACCCAAATTACCGGTTTTTCATGAATTCATTGCATATTATGAATTTTTTAAAAATCGCAGTTATAGCAGTAATTTGTTTTATGGTAATTACCAGTCGGATGAAATTGGATAAATTCCATGTCTTGTAAGGGTAAACCTGCTCTTGCAGCCATAGCCATCCCATCACCTGTACAAGCATGTGCTGCAGTGCACGATAGGTAACATCTTCCTGCACCACCGGTTGTTAGTATCTGAAACATACAATTTAAGGAAAGAAATCATATTCTAACAATTGCGAAAAATCATGAAAATATAAGTTTTGCAGTTTCTGGCAATTTTGAAATTTCCATTTTTGGAAAATTTGGGGAATAGAAAGCTGGAAGCTGTGTACTCACAGTGTGATGCGCTCTAAATCGGTGCAAGTGTCCAGTTTCCAACTCATACGCTAGAACTCCTCTGCAACACCGTCCGTGCATTAATAAATCAAGTGCAAAGTACTCAACAAAGTAGTGTATGTCGTAACGCAAACTTTGCCCATAAAGTGTGTGCAAAATGGAGTGGCCCGTTTTATCAGCGACTGCACAGGTTCTATGCGCTTGTCCACCTTTCCCAAATTCCAAAGATTGGCCACCAAAGGCTCTTTGATAAATTTTCCCTTCTTTCGTACGACTAAATGGACATCCTGTTTGTTAAAAATGTACCAATTACTTGATGCTGTGTTGAAAAATTAAATAATTTGCATTGAAGGTAAAAAAGACCATAATTTTCCAGTTCAAAGACAGCTTTGGGTGCTTCTCTTGTTAAAAAATGTATGGCATCTTGGTCTCCAAGCCAATCTGATCCTTTCACGGTATCGTACATGTGATAAAGCCAATTATCCTCTTCATATGTACTAATTGCTGCGTTAATTCCACCTTGAGCAGCAACAGTATGTGATCTTGTAGGAAATAATTTTGTGATTACTGCGACGCGATACCCTTTGCTACCTAAATTTGAGCGAGTCTTCCATTATTTTTTAGCACTTCAAAATGAAAATAGTATCGAACATTTTTTGTGTTTAGAAAAATATATTCTCTGCGAAGGCTGAAGGTGTTGGAGCATTTGCTAGTTGAAATTAATATAAAAATACAGAAAGTGAATAAAAAGATTACCTAAACCAAATGCTGCTCTTAAACCTGCACCTCCAGCTCCTACAATTACGCAATCATAACAATGATCTATCAACGGGTAATGCTGGAAAAAGTTGAAAAAATTTTGTTATTACAAAATAGAAAATTAAAATATGGTGTAGTGACATGGACTAAGAATTGGGGTAAAATTGAGGATTTCTAAAAATTTAGGGAACTACAAAATTCATCCAAATATCAAAAAAGTTCTATTTTCTTATTGGAAAAAATTAGTTAATAAAGATGAAAATTTGAAATGTTTACAAAAATAGCGGTTCTTTAGCATGAATCAATTATTTGGATTTTTGTAAAAATCAACACATATGCATATAATCGTAATTAGTTCTTACACGTGACTGGCTATCCACTCCACATTGTACTTTTTCACTAGGGGTAACATTTATATGAAGGTTTCTCAAACTGGAACGTATAGTTGATCTCTACGGTGAATAGAAAAATATAGTATCAAACCTATTAGGGCGATTAAAATAGTTAACGAATGAAAAATTACGAAATTTTAATGAAAAACTTACAATCAGTGAATTATTTGTCCATTTAATTCGATTTGTTAATTGAGTAAACATTATGGTTTCTCCAGTAAATTCACAAAATTTAAAATTTTCGTGAATATATTTTTTAACAGATAATCATGTCATTGAAAAGGCTCGTTTTGTTTCAAAAGAAACAAATGAGCGCAAAATTGAATTTGATATTGTCTGAAGTTCGTGGCACTTGTTATTTGCAAAAATGCAGACATCTTTAGGATTATAAATGATAAAAGTGTCTCAAATAATATTTGAGACACTTCAGGACACTTCAGTGAAAGGAAAAAGATAAAAAATACAGCGACAGTAAATATTATTATATAATACAAGCATAAATTTATTGCACTTGCAAAAATACAATAAGAAAAGTTACATAGTTTTTACCTCTTTTTTGTTACATTCTATATATTATTTCTCTGTGACTCCTTTTTTGCTGAAAGCAATATTATATTTCTCTTATTATCCCTTACAAACGTGTCTCTTTGGTAAATTTCACACACCAGAGAGTAAACAAATGTTACATTTTCAATTTTTCATCCATTAAACTTCTCTACATTTTTTAGTTTTACATCCTAATACAAAAACACGACTTTTCTACCCATTTTCTCCCTAAAAAATCCAGTCTTGTTATTAATTATTATTTATTTAAAATACAATTGTGCTTTGTTATTTTGAACGATAAGAAATTATTTAAAAGTTACTTCTATTGCTTACAAAGATTTTATTTTTTTCTTTGCATTCTTAATATTTCATAAAGGCTTGTACGAAAATTTCTCTCTTGAACTCCGCTTTCAATCTTGATTGATTTCTTAAATTGGTACAAGTCTAATCCCTATTTTTCCATTTTTTTAAGAAATATGTACCGATAAAAATAGATTTTACAAGAATTCATAAAATCCTCCTTTAATAGAAGCACTAATATCATATCAAAGTTACAGTTCAACACAAAAACTTACTTTGTCGTCACTTTTTTCTAATATTTTTTTCTATTTTCTATTGTACCTGTTCTTTTCGTTAGATTTTAAGCATTATACATAATACAACTAGCAGAGAATACAGTTTTTGGGACAGTTTGTAAAGTTGAATAAAGCCTCAATAAAAATGTGTAATTATTCCAAGCTCATTTTTGGTATTTTCAACAATTAAAATTGTTAATGACGGCGTTTCTTTTGTTTTGGGAACTAAAAAGCTTAGTTTCGTGTTTGATAGGGCGTGGTTCGCAAAAATAGATTGCTTTTTTAACACGAATGAAAATCAATTTAAAGCGTATCAAATTTATGGCTTGCTTTTACAGTGCTAATATATTTGGAAAGAAAACATTTCTTTGGAACTTCCTTCAAAGAAATTACACCAACGGAATGCTGCTTAATCGACAGGGTCCTATGAATAACTCTGTGTTTGCATTGTCATTAAAGCGATAAGAACACCAAGAATCTAGTAGAATTTATTATGAAAAATAATAAAAATAATAAATAATCACATTTAAAAGGGTTCTTAATTTTTATTTTCAAGTATTGCAAGAGAAAAAGATTTAGAAGAGAGATTTTTAATAATAGTCATTATGCTGTTCACTAAAAAAGTCTTTTTACCAATTTGAAGAAATCGCCTCACTTTCCATTCTATCTGTTACAAAAAAAGCATTTTGGTCCTGTTCATCAATTATTCCATTATGTATTTTTTTTGCATTCTCACTGCATTTCATTAAAATCATGCATATATTGAAAAATTGAAAGTTAGATTTCACGCGTACGTTTTTCTGCTTTGTTATACAAGTATATGTATACATATATATAAAATACAAATTCCATTAATGATCAATTGACCAGTTACTTCCTCTACATTCAAAGCGTAAGTCTTTTAACACCACATTCACAACAAAACTTGGCTGTCTCCGGGAACTTTGAACCGCATTCGTGGCAAAATTTCGACATTTTGCATCTTATCGTTGGTGTTTTATCATTTTCACGTTGCTTTAATTGTACATCTTCGTTGTGACGATTTGCTACATCCGTCGCGCTGCGTCCGTGGTTCGAATATTTACGATTTAAACTATTAGACATAAAAAGAAAAAAAAATAGGGAACTTTGGACTCATGTTTTTGAAATTGCAATGTATTTCTTTTGAATGAGCTTCCAGAATTTTTTGTGGGAAAGTATTTCTAGAAAAATTTCAGTAGCTTTATTATAAATTAGTAAAAGCTTAAAGTTTAGGCTCATGGGGAAAATAATATAGAATTTAGGTTTATAAATGAATTCCCCACAAACTCTAGAATTACTATTTTATTAAAAAACATGTGCAAGTCACAACAAAAATTCAGTCGAATGTCGATAGAATTTAATTTTAAAAAATTCAGCGATGGACTCATTGCTGAAATAATTTTTATCAATTTACAGGACACTCTCTTATATTTTTTGATAGAATTTATATCCGAGCAAATATTTTATTGCATCAGTAAATATTATTTCTCATACTTGACTGACTAAATTTGCCAACTTTCATTAAAAATACGAATAGGGACATTGAATTTACCAAGGAAAAGTAAAACTCACCTGCTATAAGCCGAATCAGCACTGAGTTTGCCATGATCTTGTGACTTTTTGTAACTATCGGGCGAAGAAAGATCTTCATCACTAATTTGTCCATTCGCTTGTCGTACAGGAGGACTAGAGAAGGACGAATCGTTTTTTAGAAGGGATCTTAAGGACGGGAAGTTTGAAGATACGTTATCATCTTCGAACGAACTCATGAATTCATCGAAAACAGAATTTGATCTTTTGATATCGATCTCCGATGAAACGATGGAACTTAAGCTAAGGTTGCTACCCGACATATAATTATTATTGTTCCTATTATTTAAATTCTCTTCGATACAATTACTGGTATTAGTTTTCTTCGAACGAATCGATGAAGCAAAGCTTTTCCTATCCGATATCGAACTACTTGCCGAACTCGATCGAACCGAATTTGAGCGACTGAATGTGGGTCGTACGACTTTAGGTGAGACTTTGCCTACAGATTTTCTGCTCTTTTCTAAACTCGAATCAATGACATCGGTTCCTAAGGCTGCCGATTTATCGATAATTACCCGTCGACTGAAAACATGTTCCTTAGATTTTCTGTCATTGGTTACATCAACGTCGCTATTATCTTTGAGAAATAATTCGCGAGATATTGTCTCCGCGGAATCGCTTGAAAAATCGGATGTCAAATCATCAAATTCTGTTGGCGGTGCAATCAAAGAGGTTCTTTTGTCCGCCGCTGGCTTGGGATATTTTACAAAAGCTGACGAATGGGATAAAGGAAAAGGGGATGATTTTGAGTCGTTATTTGTCGATTTCTTTTCTGGCGTTAAATCCAGTGACGATTGTTCACTCGTGTCCGAAAATAATTCTATCATCTGACGGTCAGCTATTGCAAATGGATCGTAAGCCTTATTGTTGCCACTGAAAATACAAGATTTGAGAAACAAATTATTTATTTAATTGGATTTGGAGTTCAGGAATTTTTTCGGTTGCAAATTTCGTGTCCAAGGAAGAGAACAAAATGTAGCAATGCGGTTCAGCAGCTTCGTTTTGCAAAATATTGCTGCATTTACAGAAAGGTTGCAAATTTCAACACTGCGTAGCAATTTGGTAGCAATTCTTGTGCATAAGAAAGCAAAATAAACTTTCGGTCGCTACTTTGAAAAATCACTTCTCCTTCTACAATAACTCTGAAATCTCGTGCAATTTTGGTAGAACTTACATTCTACTCTTAAGCATCAGATTAAAATCCGGTCGTCTCCGGACATAATTGCTCCAAAGTTGGCGAGAAGATCTTATGAAGCTTCTATACCAGGAGATTTTGAAAAGTAACCTTATTTATAAATTAGAACATTGAAAAAAATTCCATTTCTAAAAAAAGGCTAATCCCAAGTATTAAGATCCCAAATTTCTACTCTGTTGTGTAAAACTACTTTACCTTATATTATAATCGCCCTGTTTTATAAACATATCTTGCAGATGAAAAAAAAAATATCTAAGTAAAGATTGAAGCAAATAAAAATCATAATCTACCTTTGCTTTCCCAGGAAAGGATTTGAACCAGAAACAGGAGGGAAATGAACGTTTGGATCTTTTGACACTGAAGATACAAATTTTTCTCTCCTGGCTCTATTTTCCACCTTTGGTGTTTCACACACTTGCTTCCAAAAGGTGACGCTATAATTTTCAAGTCTTGTAATTTCCATAGACTTACTAACAAATTTTGTATTGATTTCAGGAAGCAATGGGTTTTGTCTTCCACATTTTAGCATTTCTTTCGACGATTTTCCGTGAATTTCCCTAAGTGGTATAACCTGTTCAATAACTTCTTCAGTTTCTATGGATCGTAAAGTAGTCTTCGGTTTGATCAGACTCAAATCGGTAGCCTCCACTGAGGACACTAACGTATCTGTACTGCCACGTAGCATTCGCCTTATTTTTTTATTTATGTCTTTGGAACCTTTTTTCCTCAAACTTTGATCCGAACGTTCGAGAATCTTCTCATCAATCGATTTGGAAACGCTCAATTTTTTCTTATGATTCCCGTTTTTTGAATTGGAACATCGACTGACTGAAGTACTTTCATCAGTTACATTTTTCCTTCCAAGATTCAAGTTTTCCCCTAAATTTGTTAAAATTACATCCACCGAAGCTGCAATTTTCTCTGCGTTTGTATCAAAATTTAAACAAGGTTCTAATTTTACTACAGAATCTGACAAAGTTTTTTCTATTGTCGTTGTCCTTGGCCTTTTTTCTTCCGTAATATCCAACCGATTTAATTTTTCCTCATACTCATTACCATTATTGTCACTATCATAGCCGAAATTATTATTAATATAATTTTCATAAACCAAGCGAAAATTTTTGTCATCGGAGTTATCCTCAACAGCATCGCGAGAGTCTGGAAATAAATCCCTGCTTGTTTTGCTGATTTCTTTTGAAAAGTTAGCCGATTCTTTATTTAAATCACGAGGAATACTTTTTTCTCGATCTGCATTCTGATCCTTCTCAACTGGTTTATGGCTTAAAGAATTATTACGTTCGTGATGTTCCGGCCTACACGTTTTTCCCATTAAAGAAACCCCACGTCTTTTCTCAGAAGCTTCATTTTTGCTTTTTACGAAATTGTTTAAATTCGATGATGAATCGAACGCTCCTACCTGATCGCCTTCTCTAAAGCATGTATCATTTTTTGCCTCATTACAATTTACTAACGTATTCCTCACTTGAATGTTTTTAGAATTTCCAAAATAGGGATCGTCTTCGTAGAATTTATCGACACAAAACAGTGGTTTTTCCGTATTCGAGTTCTCATAAGCTAATTCGTTCTCATTAATTTTGCGAGGAGCTGTATTTGTAGGTTTTGGAATGTCTTGAAAATCTTCAAATTTATCTTCAATAGAGCTTTGTGAATTTTCTGCAGACTTTTTTTCTCTATCCTTAGGTTTAAAGCATAATTTCTTTTTAACAATATTTGAAGCAGCTGTATTTTTAGGGCTAGGGGCGTTTTTGTGAATTTCAACAGCCGTTTTTCCAATTTTTTCGATTTTCAAGATTTCAGAGTCTGCTCCATAAGAGGAGAATGTAGAAACAATTTCTTCTTGGCTAAAAATTGGCACATCACCAGGGTCCAAGTTTATTTTATTTTTGTTGCCAGTAGAATCTAATAAATTTTCAGTGCTTTGTCGGATTTCAACATTGTCTGCATGACAATTATTTGAAGGTTTACCTTCGCAGTTGGAAATATTTCCTTTAGATTCCAAATTGTCAGAACAGTATTCTGGGGACATAGTCTGGCAATTTTTGGGATTTACGTTTGTTCCAAATTCTTGCAAAGAATTTCTGCAAAAATTATCTGTCTCACTTCTACTTTCTCCATTTATGGTAGTTTCTAGAAATTCAGGATGCTGTTGATTTGTAAATTCAGATCTTGACATAGACGTTCCTTGAGTTATAAAAATTGGAGATTTTCTTCCAAGTGATCGAGAAGAACAGGGTATATTTTTGCATTTTCTGGATTTCCTCTGTTTCTCGAAATTCAAATTTAATTCTAATGAAGCAAGTTTCGTGTTTAAAATTTCCATCTTTTCTCGAACTTCCAGGTCCACCAGTGACGAATTTTCCTCTTTTACATTTTTCTGGGGAATTTCAGATTTTCGTTCAAAGTCATTTCCCATAGAATCGGATGAACCTTCTTTCCTCTTAAATTCCGAAGAGAAGCTGAAATTCTCTTCCCTTTCATTAATTTCATCAATTTTTAATGAACTATTACTTCTCCACAAGGAAAATCTGTTTGTTTCTCTTCCAACAAAATCTGTTTCTTGAACTTTTTCATCAAAAATTTGTGTTTTTCTAATATCATACTCTCTGCTGTCTAAGTGACTTTTATTGACATTCTCTGTTTCAATTATTGAAAATGATTTTGATAAATATTCGGAATCCTTGGATTCTCGAATTAAATAAGTTTTATCCAGCTTTTGTATTTTATCTGTCCAACTAAGACACGCAAGGTTAGAGATTTTTTCGGTTTCTTCGTTTAGGCTGGGATTGTAATTACTTCTATTTTTTTCAAAATTGGTTTTATCACTACTTTCGACTTTTCCCTTTTTTGTTGGAATTTGGAAATTTGTTTGAATATTATCGCCAACATTTTTTATGTCAAGATTTTCCCTCTCCGTTTCTGGATTTGTCACTGAATTCTCTTTATCATCTTTTATAAATTCCTGAACAAAACTGCAGTTTCTTTTCAAAGACGGATTATGGTTTCGAATAGTATGAATTTTCAAAACATTCTCTTTCGTCACCGTATCAGTCATGGTGACAATTTTCTGCTCCTTTTTAAATTCCTCTTTTGCAAAATCTGTATCTTGTTCTTCGAAACCTGTCTTATTTCCTTCAATACGATTTTTTTCATCACTCAATGTTTTCCAGGTTACAAGTTTGCAGTCGTTTCCAATCGAATATGGTTTCACAATGAGATCTGCTTCATTATTGATACTCATATCGTTAATTTTGGGATGTCCAAGACTTCTCACGGAAACTACAGATCGTTTTGATTTCTGAGGAATGCTCAAATATCCTTTATAGTCCTTTAGTCTCATATTATAGGAATCTATTTTACATTTGATTTTCGATTCTTCGGCCTTACTTGGAACGTTTAGTCTTGGTGATAGTGAAACTTTGATAGGTGGCACATAAGGATAGATAGGACGGGATCGTTGAGGAGATGGGTGACTTGTTGATCCGATGTTAGGATTTTCTGTTTGCCTATTTGAGGAGAAGGAAATTATTGGTCATCAAAGTATCCAATGAACATTAGGAGAAGTTTCTCAGAAATACAAACACTTTTTTCTCGTATCATCTGTTATTTCATGAAGCTAATAATCGGTCGTTATCATTTAATCTCTCTTTTTCATCAAAAAAATAGAATTTCGAAATTTCGAAAATTGGTTTGAATCCTTTTTTCCTTCTCCTCATGCACAACATACATTCTACTGAATTCCCTGCGTTTAAAAAATCCTACTCGAATCTTTATCATCTACTGTCTCAATTTTTTCAATTACCTATTTCCTCTATCAGCGGGTCGTGATTTCATTGGTCCAGATGATAACGGTTCTCTGTTGTTCTGCGCCGGACGTCTACTGCAATGTCAAATTATTGACAATTATTATTTATTCCCATATTCCAATTATTATTTATTATTAAATATTATGATTTATTTTTTTTTGTGTATTTATTTTGGAACGATTCAACATTTTATATATTTTTTTTTCTCCATTTTAGGTGCGACAAGGATAGACTCTGCAGGAAGAAGATAAGAAAGAAGAAGAATGATTCAACATCTGGCAACGATCCAAACTTACGGAACAGCCGGTTTCTGTTTTCCCGGAGCTTCGTTGTTCCTGTTGCAACTTGGAAGAGATGAGCTCTCCTTGGGCTTCGTCGAAGACGGGGAGGTTTTACTTGAACCCATACTTGTTGCCGAACCACCTCCTCCGCTTGGTGAGTATTTTTCACGGGTTATTGCACGACGATTTTTTAAAACCGGTGCACGATATTTCATACGTGCTTCGAGCCTCTCTTTTGCTATGTTCGTCGCTGGACTGAGCGGTACCCTCGTCGCTTTTTCCTTACACCATTCGACGTGACGTTCATAAGATTTGATGCCAAATTGTCTTTTACATGTCGGGCATGCACCCTTTTCATAAGCACGTGTCGGTGCTCCTGTTGACACCACGGGCACATTTTGTCGGTGTGACGGTGGATCCACCTGATAAAGGAAATAAATTATTAATTACAGCAGTAAAACTTTGCAAAAATGTTGCACTGAAAATGAAGGATTCATGAAAATAATGAAAAATACATCTTGCTGGAAATGTGATTTTAGGCAAAAATTTACACAAAATATATATTTTCTTTTATCCAACAAAATCGGGAAACATTAAATTGGGGACACGTTCTTTTTAATAAAAATACCAAAAAATGAAGCCACTACTACTAAGAAAAAACAATTGTTTCACAATCATTTTTCTTCTTGGTATTTTGTTATTTGATTTTTAATAAAAAAAACTCCAACATTTGCAATCCCTAGAAATTTGTCAAAATTGTATCTAAAAAGAAAACTCACGGTGTCTCCTCTGGCTGCTCTGATAGCTTGAATAAATTCGTTATGCGTGTCTTTCCAAGAAGATTTTGCTTTACGGTGAAAATTGTCGTCTTGCGAAGATCTCCTTTTCTCTTGTTTTGGTAAAAATTCAGCGAGTTCCGTGCCCTGTATCCTTTGTTTAGCGGAATCAAACGGTTTTCTTTTTTTAATAGCGGTACGTTCACAAATCTTCTTGTGCTTTTCAAGTGATTCTGGCATAAATGTCCGTGTGCATGTAGCACACGGTAAAAGGATGGGTGGAACATCTGTATTCATTTAATGGTTGATTATAATAACAATTATTAATATTCCTCATGGAAAGAAATTAAAAAAAAAATATATAGATATATCCAACACAAATCGTTCAATTACAAAAACACCCACTGATTGAACCAACACACACACACACACACACATACACTTTTCTGAACAAGTAGACAATTATTTCTTGCACGTCTATTCACTGTATCTTAAAAGATCATCTTCTAATAATTCTCATTGTGAGCTTCTTGAATATTAATTGACACTTCAGAATGATGAGGTAAACGCGTAGGAGGTGAGCAAATCAAAATGGAAAAATGGATTTCCAATGATCCCGGAGACACTATTAGTTTCTCAAACCGTTAAAATTAGAAACTGATTTGATTTGTAGATTCATAAATTCATAATGTAAAGGGAAATGACAGTAACGAACTGCACCTGCAACGGTGTTGGACAGATTCTGCTACGACTAATGTAAGATTCTCAAAAGTTATGAGAAGATTGTGCGGTTCTACATCGCCCCCGCGAAGTAGAACTCATCGCCTACGAAAGGAACAAGTTTCCTTTTTAGGTGTTTTACAAATGTTATTTTCTGTTATACTATAATGCACAAGATACGTATAACAAAATCCCTTCCTTCCTTCGTTCGTTCGGCCTTCTATCTAAGACAACCTCATTATTGCTAAACTACCTTTTAGGATCACCTCCAAGGTTTTCCACTCATTGGAGGCGTTTTTGCTTAGACTGATGTATTACCGATAGACAGGTAGAATGCGCAGTATGTTTATGTAGAATGTTTACAGTTTAGTTCAAAGTACCACCCAGAGAAAACCACTGCTTAGCGTGGAGGAATTCGAAAATTCGATGATAATTGTTGGAATTGACAATTAATTATTAATTATTGGTGTATTAAAATGATAGAATTGGTATTTTGTAAGAGGTTCTGCCTATCACTGTAACTCTTCACATTTTTTTACAACAATGGACTTTGTTTAATCTAAGCACTTGAAAGAGCAGGATGTAAAATTTATAAAAATGTGGAATACATTATGGAAAATTATCAAATTATAAATAATTTATTATAATTATAGACATCAATGTCAGATACGTGGAGAGAAAATTAGTTGTACTGTAGAAGTAACCAATTTTATAATTTGTATAAAATTTAGAAAAGGGTATAACATTACCTATCATCATACTAATATTTAGAATTATATGAGCATGGTAATATTAAACAATATTGCAAAATGATTAACAGGTTTCTATGTCAACAGAGCAAGCCTCTGCATAAAATGTGGAGGTTTGCAATGCAAAGTAGATATTAAATTGCATCTGGAATATCTTTTTAACTTTCTAAAAACTTCATACCCCTCAGAAATTCCAAAACATTTCCAAAATTGAAAAGAACAACTATGTCATTTGAAAAACAAATTGTATCCCACCTTCTTCCTCCACGCAAGTTTCCAGTTGCCTCCTCTCTTGAAAATCTTTGGCAGTTTGGGCAATAATTTGACAAGTGTCAGGTGGAAAAAGAAGACTTCTTGGGCAACCAAAGTCCCTTTCGGCAGCTGCAGCAGCTGCTTTTCTTGAAACGCAACACAACATCGAAGCACTACTGAAACACTAACTCGATCTTTATACCAAGTGCAGAGACCAGAATTTTCTGTCTCCTTCTCTGTTCCGATGCATTACTATTAGACCACTACTATCCAGTCCGTTCTTAAGTGCAACCGGGATGCACGTGTCAATTGCGGTAGAGAAGAAGAAAAGGAAGCGGAAAGGTTTATTTTCGGTGTTCCACTATATCTCATTTTCCCTTTTCATCCTTTTTTCCCTTTCCATTTGGAACAAGCTGTCTTATTATTAGAAAGTAGTTCTTAAGTTGAGGGTTTATTATATTTAGGATGAGATGCCCATTCACTAATTAAATGTATGAGGAATTCCCAAACAGAACAATTCTTTGATCTTTTAAAATACCGTGAATTATCGCTTTCTTTTTTTTGCAATGAAGCTTATTTATATTAAAGAGTTTTTGACGTGTATAAACTTACCCTCGGTAGCTGCCATGTTGGTTGTTACAGGTAACAAATCGTTACCATATCAACCAGATACCGGTTCAACTCTTAGCAGACTGACACTACCAAGTTACAGAGAAAAAGAGGGAATACAGTTATGTTATTGTATTGATTTGGTTCCCTAATGAATCATAGGAACGAAAATAGGAAGGAATGAAAAATGGAAGGAAAAAGGATAATTCAGATTTGCAATTTTAATATGGTACCCAGAGTCAAAGAATATAGAGCAAACTTTGATCTGATACAAACCAGTTCATTATATGTTATGGTACTGTTTGCTGTGACGCTGTAAAATAGTTGTTACAGATCCTAGAGAAATTTTTCACAGCTGGTAAAGAATTTCCATGAATTCCAGCAAATGGGTGAAAGTAATGTTCGAACCGATCGAAGCTTGTGAAAGTTACCATGATTTTGGGTGTATCTGAAACTGGGCAAATTTTAGATTTTGTTAGAAAATTCCATAGTATTTGAAGATACTTAATAAATGACTATTTTTTAATTTTTGAAAATTTCTTAGTCTCATTAAAAAAATTATCAGAGTTTATTAGGTCTAGAAATGTTCAGGAGCACAAATTAATAAGCTAGGATTGTAATTCTATCCACTTTTGAGAACTTTTATTCAAAACATATTTTGCTTTCAAGAGTGAAAACGGTAACAACAAATTTCTTTAACAAATTAGGATTAAAAGTAATTTTTATTGAAAATTGTTTATTGCTTTTCATGGGAAATTCAGCAACAGAATTAAAAAGGTTAATTTCAAATTTCAAAAAACTCCAAAAGGTGTGATAAAATTTCAATGGATAAAACAGCCAACTACTTTATCTAGAAAATTGTGGTGTAAAGATATTTGACTTTGCGGTTAACTTTCAAGAAAAACGAAGAAGTGGAAAATTCCGAAATTGATGTAACTGGAAATAAACGTGTACTTACGATCATCTAAAAGCAGCGTCAATCATTCTATTACAATTCAAAAACCTTGATTTGTGCAACTGTAACGCCTCGATACATTCCGGTATATATAACCTAACCTCAAAATATTTGTATATGTCTGGTCTTTCGAAAACTGTAGGAATTTTCTTGTCAAAAATTAATAATCAGTTGGGAACTCTTGAATTTATAGAAGTTTTGAATCTCCAAAATGAAATTTCAACAAATTAGATATATTTTCAATAGAAATTTGAAAGCAATAGACACATAATTCATATTCATTTTTTTCACAAGTGTCAAAATTTCAGAGACTTCAAAAGAATGTTCCAACCAGTATTCTTTCATATAAATCTTAAAAATGTGTAAAAATATAAAACCTTCTAATGAGCTTTTTATCTTTTAGCAGGAAATGGCCGAGGAATCAAACATAATCCTAAGTTACAACGACTCTCTTTTACGTAAATCTGATGTAGATCTACTAAAAGGACCACATTGGCTAAACGATGTTATCATCGGATTCTATTTTGATTACATAGGAAATAAATATGACGCCACAAATCCTAATGAACTCTTATTCATAAGTCCGGAATTGACACAACTTATAAAATTATCGCATCCTCCAGATTATGCAATTTTTTTAGAACCACTCCAAGCTCGAAATCGCTCTTTCGTGTTTTTTCCATTGAATGATTGCGATAGTAGAATGAACCCGGGTGGTTCGCATTGGAGCTTGTTAGTTTATTCTAAAAGCGAAGAAACATTTTTTCATTTTGATACTTCCCTTGGATATAATACAGCATCCGCGTATGCATTTCTGCAAAATGTTAAGAATTATTTTAAAATTCGAGCAACCGATGGATTCGTCCCTATTAACTGTCCCCGGCAGGATAATGGTTACGATTGTGGCTTATTTGTGCTTTGTTACACTGACGTTTTGGCGAAACATTGTTTGAACAGCGACAAAGTTAAGAATTGTAATTTCAATGATATTCCAAACTTAGTTAAAAATAAAAGATCGGAATTGTTAACGTTAATTCATGAGTTAAGCTTAACCAATTGAACTACTCACGCTTTTGTAATTTCTATTTCAAAAAAGCAATAAATTTACACATTATTGGTAAGATTTAGACCGATGTATCTATATCGTATTTCGCATCGACAATGTAAAATAATGACTTAACAACAAATTCGGAAATTCAGGATGTTCCGAATAAGATTTTTTCATTTCCTATTTTCATGAATAAATATGTTTAAGAAATTTTTCATCAAAATGTTTTTCCATATGTTTGCCCCATTCATCCAGGAAATATCTCCAATCCCATGAATTTCTTCTTTACCAACCAAACCATGGATCCTTTGTTCCTCGCGAACGTACCGTTAGGATTCGCCTCCAGGAGAAACGATTCGGTGGGAGATTGCGGCATCTCTCGTGAGTTCTCTTTACTAACGCGAGGGAAACGATTCGCGATTTCAGAAAAATTTCTGTGCCCGTGTGCTCATTGTTTGCTTGAATTCTGTCGGAACGAACGGAGTCGTCGCGTGAGCCTCTCAATGAACGTCTAATTTCATTTTAACGCATAAGCAGTACGATATCGTTGAAGTGTGTATGTACTTGCGAAGTCTCGCTACGTTTATCCGAAGTAAACATATTGTTTGTGACCGCGATAATGATCCATGTGTGATACGTTTGACAAATTTCATAAATGTGAGTAACATCCGATTTCTTCCTGTCAACGCGAATGTCCACGGAATTTTGTTTATTTACTCCCAATAATTTGACACGAGTAGCAAAGTTTCCCCCGAATTTTCGATTCCAATCCGCGTGGCACTACCAGATGACAGAGCAATTATGATTATTGTTATTCAGATTATTATTATTATTGTTATTGAAATCAGGATCTTCATTATTCGCTTTCGTTTCGATATTTATGAATTAAATTTAACTCCTTTTTTTATACCGAATGATAGAAATTCATAAATTATGTTTGATTGCATTGTTATTATTATTATTTATACAGTTTTTGTTAAACAAAGAGGGAAATGTTTCATTAAAAGTTGGTTCGTTTGTATCCTGACATTGTAATATTTTGTAGAAGCCCATTTTAGTCGTGGGAGAGAGTGAAATGAAATAATCGATGCAACTGCAAGCGAACCAATCGAATTCAAAGAGTTCCTTTTTCGGAACACGGAAATATGACATGAAACGTGAAATATGGAAACACGGGAATTATCAGTCGTTCGATAACAAGCGTTTTTGATAAGAATTCACAAAAGCTTCGTCTCTCGGATCTTCAAACTGAGAGCGAAGATAGGAAGGAGTTTCTATGTGTACTTTACCTTGATTCTTGAGTCTTTTATGAAATTCGACATTTACGATGATAAGCGGCAATACCGAAAAATGAAATTTTGTAGGTTATTGATCTTAGCAGTTGGTAAAAACTGTGATTTTATTCACTGCTTTTGCGAATTTCAAATCAAATACGTGTTCTCGACTGATAGGAGGAATAAATGCAATTTTTTAACGCTGCATAATGCCGCAGCGGCAGTTCTTTAAATAGAACATCGCTTCAATGATCGATTCACGTTATTACATTGTGGAATAGACTTCACTCGATTTAGTGCAGATTTCATTTACTCCGTCAGGAGAAATGCCTCTGTTTTAGAGAAAATTTTAGAATCGAAATGGATCTTGGGGATCAAATAAGAATTGAATTACAAAAAGTGTGCAAAGTATTTTTCACAAAGTTGTAATTTGGATAAATGGGAAATTTTAGGTGGTCGACAAAAAATTCAAAAATTTGATAGACCAGATCGAAGTAATTGTATTTGCAATCATAGTAATAATTTATGAAGGGTTATCGCCTTGCAAAGAATTCTCATAAGGATTTTCATGGGAATCATCTGATATCAGTTATCCGATAACTTTAGAATCTTCGGCAGTGTAATATCGTAAAAAAGGAGGAAGTTTATGGACTCGATGAAGATCGAAATTAGAATGTCGATGTAAAACTGGAGGTTAATCCGAATTATAATTTAGAGTTTCTACTTTTGACATATTTTCAATGATGAAATTCTAGATTTTAAATTCTTATCATTTTAATTTATTGAAATTAGCAGGTTTCGGTTATGTCATGGCTAGAGGAACATTCTAAACTTCCCCTTCATAGGAAATGAAGCGAACAATGGTCGATGAACTCACATCAGTATCTCATGAAACTTTTTTTACATCAAACTGTATCGAATCTTCCCATAAATGGGTAAAATTTAAAGTTTCAAAAATGGGATTAAAAATTGATTTTCAGGGATTGGAAATGAAAAATTCTTGCAATTGCTACAATCCACTTACAATTAATAAAATTTAATTGAAAATTGCCGATCAACAGTTTTTATGTGGGAAAATAATAATTCTGATGGAATGTGTGGAACTGAAATAATGGAAATGGATTCTTTGCGAAAAAATACATCGAATAAGGGTATTCCTAAAATTCCCAAATGTCGATTCCAAAAGTCGAACTTTTCGGTAATACCTTGATGAAAAATTTTGTGGCTCAAAGGGTTAATCCTGTGCAATGTTTGAAAGGAAATTCACGTGTGTACTATTTTCAGTTCTTTTAAATCGGTGCAATTTAGTCTGAATACAGATACTTTCATTAACAACATAAATACCGAGTGTTATTTTTATTTTGTGTTTTTGTTAAATCGAAAGAGATATTTCCAACGATAACGTCAGAGTTTTTAGTTATGTGTTGCAATTAGATATTGCTTACGTAAAATAACGAATTTATTCTTTCGTGTCATACTTTCACTCCAACGGTTTAGCGTAAATACCTTGAACGGTTGAATTATTTAGTTTATGATCGCTACGTTTAAACTAATTCCGACAATGAATTTCACGTTTTATTCAAAAACATTAATTGCAATGCCTATATAATTGAAAATATAAAATCCATGCAAAGAAAATGTTTACTAAGCAAAATGTGCAAGATCGCGATCACGAGAAGCTTAACAAAATATCGGTTAAATATATGTATCGAATCCCGAGCATAAATATTTACTCGCTGTATCGTGCGAATCTCCGAAGCTTATTAATTTCAATTAAATTGCAAATAATTATAGCTTTCTATTTTCTTAGTTTACTCGCAGCTACTGGTCTTTACCTATTTGTAAATAAATGGATGCATTTCCTTTTCACCTTCTTCTTATTCTCAAAACGTTCGCCTTTCCAGTCGAGGGATTCGGTATTTTTTACTGCATCGATATCTAATAAATAAAATCCTGCCCTTTGGTAGGTTCAAACTACTTTTCATGGATAGATGGATAATGTAAAATAAATTTGAAGTAACACAACACAATTTTGCGGTGAACTTCCTGTTTCCTTCTTGAAGCATGAATCCGTTGTTTAGCGGTTGCAATTACTACGTTACTATATACTCTAGTGATTTTGCGAACGTTACTTCGAGTCACGAGTTACTTTCTTAAGCGTTACGCTTCGTTTGTTTAATTCCAGGAAATTTTACGTAGATTGAACACGGCGTGGATGTACTCATTGTTGTAACCAGAAATGATGAATTGCGAATATATTTTTCTTGGCACTCTTTGGCGTGGATAAAGATTCTGTTGTCCAAGGTTGTTTATATTTTCTACTTTTCAAAAATTGTATATTTATAATTCTGTGTTTCAAAATTATTAATTTGGAATCCGAGTATTGAACTCGAGGAATTGTAACTGAACAAATTTTATTATCAATTTCTTCACTAGAATCTGGCAATTGCTATAATTGGCCCATTTTTCTGAATGAACCCAAGGGACATTAGTAGCATTAGAATTTATAAATATTTCAATGTATGACCTCTCTAAATATTTCTTTCATTTTTCTCTGAATAATGTCCAGTTCTTTTTTCTACCAATTCGTTGCAGCTTTTGAAACTTTGTTATAAGGTCATTTTGAAGTCGTATGTTGCCTTTTCTTCAATAATTAAAGAAAGTCGGAGTTACTTCTTGTTTTTTGTCCGCTTATTTGTCTGATGTAACATATGAAAGGAGGCATTTATCAGTGAAAGAAGTTGGAATAAGTAAGAGTGGCAGTCAGTGGACTGACCTACGACGAAAAGACGTAGCAGTTTTAGTAATAGCAGTTAGCCAATCGATATGTCCTCGACCCTTTCAAGAGAACTAGCGTTTATTCAATACGTTTGCTGTGTGGAAACCTCCAGAGCCCTTCAGTCGATTTATAAATTTCCTTTTCTTTCCTAGGTAGTATATTTGGAATGACGGGTTTGCCGTTACGAAAATTACAGAAATTCATTTTGTAACTGTAGCTGCTGACAAATAGGACAACAGCCAAAGGAACCTTGTGAAGGATTGTTTTAATTGCATCTTTTTATCTTGAAACAATATTTAACTTCAAATTCTGAATGAATTCTTGCAATTAGTTTGACGTCCTGGATAATAATTATTTGTCATGAAATGATTTACGTCACAGACTTACTCTTTCACCCTGCTGGAGTGGCTTCAAAGATTTCTGGGGATATGTAGATTTAAAAATTGCTAGTATATAAACTGGTCGATTGCACTCGTAGTCTTAAAATAATCTAGTTCTTTTTCTATACCAAAGAAATTTAAATAAACGTGTTATTCACTCGTTTATTTAAATCTCTTACAAAGGGTTACGGGGTGAAATGCGGGTTAAACTATATTTCAATTAACGTTCTTAATTATTTTACAGCATTATAATAACGCTGTTCGACGACGCTGCGGTACAGAACTATAATTATCACATTTTTTCCCCGACTATATTTAAAATCCAACAATATCTGGAGGAGAAAACTCCACTGCTTTCACTCTAAAAAAGAAATGAAGGAATACGTGCTAGAAATTGATTTGGACGAAGCGTGACAAAAATTGACGCAATTTTATATGATATAAAATAATGATTCTCTGGGAAATTGTAATTCCGAATCCTAGTTCTTTCGAATCGTCTTTTGATCAATTATAATTACTTGTAGCAACGATTTAATGGGGTCAATTTTAAAATAAATAAAATCACCATACGGTGGTACCTCAAGAATAGTTCAAAATTCATTTTTTGTGTCACTTTTTTGCTTTCAAATATTCTAATTTCTTCAGCAATGGTCCCAGGATGGACTGCACCCTTGATTAAAGTGAAAGGTGTTATTACACAGTCTCTGGTATCATTGAAATTTATTAATTACGACTGGGTCGTAATTAATAAGTTGAAAAAAAAATTGCTCAAGTGGATGATTTTTAAAATTATTTACGTCCTGCGAAGTCGCTTCAAATTATTTACGAAGACAACAGTTGTTAGACTTTAAATAATTTCTTGAGGGGACAACCCTTAAATTGTTGCACCCTTCTATGGTGTCTGCTACACTTTGAAGGGTTCTCTGAAAGAATACAAGAACTTGTATCGACCTCAACATGTTGAAATCGATGAAAGTGAATTTAGTAACGTTCTTGTGATGAAAATAAAACAAAATTTGTTGTTTTCTTATTCTTTCAAAATTCTTATAAATTCCCAAAGTGTAGTAAAGAGTTGGAAACCTGAATATTGGGGACTTAATTTCTGTTATGAAACAGATAAAAATAATGATGACTGAAAAGTGCAGAAATTGAAATAGAGATTCAAGACCTTGAATAAATAGGAATAATTAAGCTTGTATTTACTGTATCGTATGTTAGCTTTGTACTTTTGTCACACGTTGTCCAAAAAAAGAAAGAAACATAAGGAGGGTATCTTAGCCTCGTAAATCCATTAGAAACTTGATCGATTTGCAAGTACAATATCAAACTGTTTCTATCATATAATACTAATACCACATGTTGTAGGATAACTATGCCGGACGAGTCTCGTTAAAAGAATAGGCATTGCGTAACGGGTTTTAATGTCCACCATATAGGTACCGCTTCTTTTATTAATACTAAAGTGAAGAACAAAAAGTAGCTCAAATTTTTATCAGTTGAACCTTTTAGATCAATTTGTAATTCAAATTTATTCGGGAGTTAAATTATTTTTTTCGTTTATTTATTACTTTAAGCTCCAGAATATGTATTGAAAATTTTCGATTTTTGAAGTTTTGGAACTTGGTTCTAATTCGCATTTTTTGAATAATTTCTTCAACATCTGTGACATATTGATACGAGACCCAAATTCTCTAGAATTTCGAGAAATAATCAAGTTCTTATTGTACAAAGTTTCAGAACCATCAAAAAATATTTTCAAAACAGATCGCCCCCCCTTTTTTTTTAAGCATCGATACTTTCATCGCACAATTAACTTTAACTACCAACTACGGATTCATTATTAGTAATTGTACATGCATAGTGGGTCTCAATTTCTTGAAATTGATCCCTACAGTCTCGTTATCGGCCTTATTGCGGAAGTCGATAATCGGTTTTCGTAGGTTCTATAATAATTTGTCTCGGTCTTTAGAATTACAAGTAACTCAACGTTCGGTATTTTATTAACGTGGTTGAACTACGTCAATAAATTTTATTATCGCAACTAATCTATATTTCTTTATTATGAAACATATTTTAGAATTTTTTAATCAACTTATGTTCTATTGTTCTTATTATTAACACCTCCTTAGTGGTATTTTATATTGCCGGATGAGGATAAAAAAATGCATGGTACTGCATGGGAATCACGCATTCAATAAAAAATTAATTCCCTTAATGAAAAAAAAAAAAAAAATCAAAAGACGAAACAATAAAGGATGTCTTTCCGTTTGTTTTTCAGATAGAAGAAGAGAATGAGCTGGACTAATAGGATGGCTCGTCACGGTAGCGAAAGATCTTTGCACTCATTACCGGTGCATCCACCTCAAAGTACTGTTGTGAACACGACGACGACATTGAAATCAACGTCTTTATCGTCAAGCATGTCATCACCCAAAACGTCTAATAGCACAGTCAATACAACAATAGGAACCCCAATTTCAAGCCCATCCGATTCTTCCTCGCGCATACCAAGACCATCCCCCATAGCTCTTCGCCGTTCGGCGAGTATGCGCGTGCGTGGTGAAAGAATATCTTATCTGCCTACCCTCCGACCTACTGCCGCGGCCAATTCTTCCTTACACCAACACCACCATCGGTACCACAATCATCATCTACTGCAGCATCAGCAACAACAACATCAACAAGATCATCTATTCCCAGTAATCACGGAGAATGGAACGGACTCACCTCGTCACCGTTCATTCGTACGTACCGAATTTGTTCGCTTTGTCTCCGCGTAGAAAAATCCCCGAGAAAATCGAGTTTGGCAGCTCTGGATTGTGGAATTTTCGAAATTCCCTGAAAATCTTATTTCACAACAGCGGTTCCATATGTTCAAGTTCAAGATCGGGCAATTTTACAATTTTTTTTTCTCCCCAAACCGGTTTGCAATCGCACGGTAGCGTTGAAAGGAAAAACTTTGTTGCTTTGTTCCTTTTTTAACAGAAAGTATTGATGTTTGAGTTTGCTTGAGATGCAAAGGACTCCTTTTTGCCTCCTTTGGCTCTTTCGTCCAGGAATCTCCTGAAAGATTCAAAGACATCCGCGAGTGAGGACATTCGCTGGGGTTTCATGATATCGGTATTGTTTCTTCCAAATGATTTTAGGAGTGGATGCCCAGAAATGTTTCAAAACTAACTCGTCCAAAGGTCAATTAGGCGATTTTTAATTTTAACGCGAAATTATGGGATGGTTACTTCGCGTGACTAATTCACTCAAAGCCGAGACGGACCTTCCCTGATAGCATTATTTCATTAAAATAGTAATGTGCCTTTGACGTCCAATTTCTTGGTGAGCTGGAATAGGAAGTCAACAAGTAGAGGTGGAAAAAGAGGGAAAGCATAAATTTTACTACTGATGCAATTTCCATTTTTGCATTTTTATGTTGGTACCGGATTAAACATTTGTTCATCTTTGAATAATATTGTTGTTCAATGGAAGGAAGGGATTTTTTTTTTGATAAAATTTTCTAATTTCCTTCGTTACTTTCCATTTCGTATGGAATTATATTCATGCAAGTTGTTCTTCCGAAGCTTCAAAAATAATTGGCGTTGAAAATAATTGTTGGAAATCCAGAGATGTCAAACTTCAAGTTTCTGAAGGAACTCGATTGGCAATTTTGGAAACCTGTTTTTGGAGTTAAGACTCAATAATTTCAAAGTATAGAACGAAAAATTATAGAAACTTCCTCCTCGGCTGATTTTCATCCTTGGAATCCTGACTTTCTCCCGGAAGAGAGTTTTCAGGTATTGCAAAAATCTCTTTGTGATTAGAAAGTTACTCTTCGCAAATCAAACCAATTTCAATTTACATGAGTTTTTCATGTAAACTGGTTTTTATAAAATAACTATGAATTTAATTCATAATCTTAGAATAAAAAGCCAGAAAATTTGCAGTTATTAGCATCAATGGGATCTTGACTACGATTCAAGGAAATTTCGAAAGAAATCTCGCTTATGATTGAGACTTTTTAAGCGTCTTAAGTAATTAAAAGTTGTACTACTTTTCCCTCAAGACTTACTTTGAAAGCTGAGCCTGGAAAATCCACAATTTCGAGAGAAACAACTGGGCTTTTATTTTACTTCAAAGCAAAGAACTCGAGTATTAAATTTTTATTCGAATTTCCAGGTTGAAATCAAATATATTTTTGAATGTTACGAGTTTATAAAGAGTCGTAAAATTGTTATTCCGCTGCTTCAGAAACTCCTACATCAAAATCACTGTAGCAGTTTAAAAGTTGTTCTCTACATTCTACGGATTACTACAGCATACTAAAATTTATTATCCTTCTTTTTCTTCTGCTTTCCATATTCCATAAAATCACCATGTTTTATTCACGGGGAGAAATTATATTAATGTTTAGAACAAAGGCAAAAGTAATTAGCATGAAAATTCAATTATTTTGTCATGAATAATTCAGTTGCTTTCCAAAAAAGTATTTGTTCAGTTTTCAATTCGAAACCAAAACAAGATCATCATCTCGTCTTGTGTTTCATCTCTTTTACCTTTTTTTTCTTTTTTATTCTTAATTTTTTTAGTTTTTCATTTTTTAGCATTCGTTTGTTAGACTTTGCGTTTCGTTTTCATAAATGAGATGTAATTGTTCATTTCATTTTTATCCTAGACGTTCTCACCGCTTACTATGTTTTCGTTCTCCTTCCAACAAAAGAAAACGAGCTGCTTTTCTTGTTTCCATACGTTCCTTCTTTCTATATTATTAATTAACGTTAGAGCAGAAATTAATGGTTGCCGTAGTATATTCAAAGAAATTGTAGGAATATTTGAAATTTTATAACACCCTTCTTGAAAGGTTGAAAATTTATTTATGCCAAACCTTAATAATTTTGAAATATAAATATAATTCTTAATAATTGTAGTTTTTTGAAAATATTTAATTGTTAGATTATGTTTCTATATTAAAAAATAATTACAAGATATTCAGAAAATTTTAGAATTTTCCTCATTGATTCTTAAATTCTGACCAATAAAGTTTAAATTCAGCCTCTGAAGTGTATGGAAATACCGATTGGGATATTGAAAAGCAGAACTGGGCCAAAATTATATGTATATTTCTTCTCGCCTCACTTTTGGGAACTTCAAAGTAAATTAACGGCAGCATTATTAGCTAGTACAGTATAATTAAATAATATAATTTAGTTTTAGATGATAGAATTAACATGGTCAGAAGAGTATGATAGGAATAGTTAAATTGGCCATCACTGTTATTGTTAATATTGTTACCATTCTAAAAAGAAATAATTTTCTTTTTTCTACACAATTGTTGGAAGCAATTACTGTTTGACGGAAAATTGATAGTACCTACCCCGAAGCTTTTAGAACTTAAAAGGAGGTAGCGAAGGCTTTATGTAACTCTTGGAAGTGGTATCAGATTTGATATTGACCTGTCGGACGGACGGATAAAATGCAATTTTTACGGAGGATACGAAACAATGAAAAACTCATACACCTGTAGATCGATAAGAGAAAAATCAGGTTAAAAATTAATTGAACAAGTATGTTTAACAATTAAAGCTAATTTTATAACAAGCCTTCGGTTATTGTTTCATATATTTTTTATTATATATATCATAATATTTGTTTATTATATTCATGAAAGAAATGTATATATTTTCCAAATTTTCTTGCATCTTTTACTAGTTTTACATGCAATTTTGCTATTTTTTGTCACAAGCGCGCCTTTATAATTCACTTAACGAATTTTATAAACCACTTTTCTCTATGTAACTTTTGCTAAATTTTCTGGACACTTTACGTTACAATTCGCTGTCTCTGTATTACGGCTTCGTAATGGTCCAAACACTTATTAGTTCGGTCATGCGTCTCCATAAAGTTAGCTCCCAAAAAGGAGAAGAAATTCTAACTTGGATTTATTTCCGAGATGAAATTTAATACCATTATGTGTTCTCATTTATTTCGTGCTTGCAGAAAAAAAAAATACACTTCCCTAGCAGTGTCCCATAAGAACGATATTTACTGGGGAAACAAAAGAAGATACTAATGGCACAAATTAAATTTAGAGAGTCCGGTTAGCAATAAATTCTTATCTGGTGTAATCAAGATTACCTACTTTTCGATTTTTCTAAATTTTTTTCTGATACCACCTTAGAAGCCTTATAATTCCATTTCCTGGCACTCGCTGTGATTATAGTTCACGAAATTCCTGAAGTGTCGAGAAGGATGTTTAATCTGCCAACTTAATTAAAGTCTTAATGGAATAAAAATAAATTGTGCCTTCAAAACTGAGGAAACTTAAAACAGAGGCGTGAAGACTGGGTATATAAACCAACCACCACCTGAAACGAGGAGAATCGATATCAAAGGATCACGGTACCTGTTGCAGTTTCCTGCGAGGCACTTAGACATTAACAGAAATTGCAGAACCTGTAATTCCTCGTTAGGGTGGCCTGCCGTTCATGCATATTTAAATTATCGACCGCTGCTTTGTTAATTACAATAAATCATAGCGGCGATTAGCCATGTTTCTCGCAAGAGAAGACGTTTGTCCTAGTTTTTGGGCACCTTGTTCCTTGCAAAAAGGAAGCGAAGAAGCACCCTGACCTTTGCTAACCTGTGCGTCGGCGCAGATATTTTCCACTAGCATAGCTTCGTCCCAAGGGTTGAAGTACATATTCAGGGGTGTCTAGTGCATTCGGTTAGTGTTTACGTGGGCATCTTTCCAATTATACGCGTTACTTTTCCATTGTCTTTTGTTCTTCTCAAAATGCATTTCACGACAGCAAGATTTTGGCTCGGCCAAGTGAAGTCAAATGTTGAATAGCCGTTAAATTGCAATATGATTAATTGATTGGTGGATTTCTGAGGGGAAGTATACGGTGTTAAATCGAGAATTTGAGGTTCATGGATTTACATGACAGGAATTCTCGCAGTTGTCCTTCGGTAAGAGCCTGCCAGAAAGGTTCCACTTCATATTTTCGGTTTTTGCGATGTGTAAATTAAAATCCAGTGATTTGGATTTATTTTGGAATAGTAAATTGACGGGAATTTGGTATTAGGACCGACAATATTTGTAGGGAATTTAAATGCGCATCATTTGGTGTTAATTTTCTCTCTATTAGGTGATCATTTGCCTCCTGGTGGTGTTTTTCTGAAAAGCAATCTCAATTTGATATCTGTTCTGGGGTATTTTTGGTGTTAAAGTTGGTATAGTCAGTAAGGAGTCGAATTAACACCATTTCACACTGGAAGTTTTACAATCTCGTATAAACTAATTTTTTTTTTATGGAAGTTACATCTTCTTCCTTCTTCCTGTCAATGGAATTCGTAACGATTTTACAAAGAAGTTACATAAGGAAAGAGTTTACAAGTTACTTTGTGTCTACTTACTCAGTGTCTTCGAAACTGAAATAGGAAAAACTTGGAAACTAGTTTAATTTTTAAACTTCGCTTTCGTAGTTACAATTACCAGTTTATGGCTGAACTTATGAACTTTATACTTTGGCATAAAGTTCCAGGAAGCAACAATTTAAATTCCTGCTATTTTTATTTTTGCAACGCATCTAGCTCGTTAAATTTGCGCTTGAAAATTTAAAATGTATTATAATTGTTAAAGTTTTAAAAAATTTAAATGTTTAAAGGTATTTTGCTTGTCAGTGACAATGCTAAAAAATCTCAATTATCAACTGGGTCATTTCAAAATAGTTGATTTATCAATACGAGATAATAATAGAAATTAATTAATGATAATTGACTAATTTGCCCAAAGGTTTTGTGTAATAGGATTCCGGGAATAAACAATTTCGAATTTCGATAAAGCAAATGGAAATTCTTAAGCTTGGGGTCTAAAACTACCAATTATTGTTAAATTTAGAATTTGTTTATTCCTACTTATATTTTTTGTAATAATTTTTTCTTTGCGGCATGTATTTAAACAGCAACTCGATAAAAATTCTAATATTAGAAATAACGAATATTCAAATACTTTTTTTCCATCTACAAATGTTTCACCAGGAAAAAGTATGCTGCATCAGAATCCAAAGTTAGAAAACGCTAATTTTACCATTCGAAGTCTCTGAAATAGAAATGTTTCAACTTTTTATGAAAAACATGCGAAAATTGTTGATTGATCCGAGGGAATATTTTCAAGTTAGAGCTTCGCGTATGCCGCAGGTATAATGTAATCTGAAATTTTGTATAAAATATAACAGCTCTTAACCTCCTTATTAAATGAAAGTACAATATGTTAATTCTTTGCATGAAAAATTTTAAGTTTTCCACGGTTGGTATTTTTATCGTTGCGGTTTGTTTCGAATGTCTCCTAACAAAGGATAGTTCAAACTTGAAATATCAGCAAAAAGAAAACTGGTTTTATTTATCGAATTTATTGCCAGGTAGATCAACTGACATTTTATTTATATTATTAAATGTTATAAGAAATGGAATGAGTCAGATGTTCTGGATTAATCCTGCTCTTACTTTTTGTAAAGTAAAAGTATGGCAGACGGATATACCCATTTGGTGAAACTTACCATAGAATAAACTAATATAATACAACAGATTTTTAGAAAAAGGAAATTTTCCCCCACGGTAATTTTTACAAAAAAAAGGGATTTTTGAATATCAGGGTGATCCATAACATTTTTTCTGATATTTTGTTAAAATTTTGAACGTAAATAAAAAGAAAGGTAGAAAATGACATCACCAAAAATAAACGGAACGACTTAATTAAATGTAAACATTTGTAGAAAAAAAACAAACGTAGAAAAATGGAAAAAAAAACTTTTAGTCGACCTTAATAATTTTCGACTGCAGGTACAGATTATATAATATGTTACAAATGTAATCTGTGTAATTGCAGTTCCTTGCCAATTAAAAAAAAAAGAATTACGTAATCGGTATCAATAGATTCTGGACTTCATTGTTACAATTTAGAAGCTCACATGAAGTTTCTCTCATTTAGACCTTCGAAAATGATCTAGCCTAATTTATTTCATAACTGTCCCCGACTCTGGAAGGCTCGAGTGATCTCGAGCGCCTGAAGTAGTTGCGGATGATGTTTGAAAAGAACTCTTCTCTCGTATCTCTTTAAAAAAGGTACTCTAACGCCTTTTTTGTATCTAAAGGGATATTTTTGACCCGTTTTTTTTAATAGAATAGAGAATGCTATCTATAACGTTTCGTTGAGGCGTACCTGATCCTCGGTTCGTGAAATATCTTCTTGCAGGAAGGGTTTATTACTGATAAAAAAAAATATAATGCAGAATTGTTTAATGTAATTCTCACAGTGAAGAAATTACGTTACACCATTTTTTATCAAAAGAAATGAAAGTACTCGCGTGACGTGGATAACAAAGTTTACTTTGAACGGCTTCCTTCCCCTTATCTATCACGGACGCTTGTAACATAAATGTCTTAAGTTCTTAACTTTACAGAAAACGACCTTAACATCGATAATAATTATAATACCTGCATACGAGTACAGTCATATATTCTAGCCAATATAGGATACAAAATGTCAATTTTTCCTGCTGGCAGATTAAATACTAATAGGGTGAATGTCCTCAGTTGGCGATTATCGCTTAGTATTTTTTATTTATTAGCTGGAAATCTATTCTGACATTTATACCTGCTTCAATGTGGAGAAATCAAGCGTATTTGTGATATATTGGAAAAATATAGGAATTTCTTTATTCTTTGCAATTCGTGTCAAAAAGAATTTATACCTATTTTATAAAGGAACAAACAAAAGATTTAAAAATTCCCTGGATTGTTATTATTAGGAGCTTGGCACATTTATAAGAAAAAATGATGAATATATTATATTATAGATTTAGGTGGAGATGCAATAATGGGTATATTCGCTCCACCAGAGACTTGTACAAGAACTTTGTGACACTTCTTGGTGTAGAATACTTTGAAAAACCACATGGTGTTGAATTTCTGATCCCGATGCTAAAAGATGTTATTCCGTGTAGTGTTACATTAACATCAATTTGAGCGATTCGATCTTATCTGGCACAGTTTTACATTTACATGAGCGTAAAGTTTCTAGTTTAGTATTACCTTAATTCATATAAATTGTAATTTTTGTTATTTATTTTTATACCCAATTTATAATTTTATCATTTACAATATCCCACTAATTTTTATAATTCAATTTACTATTTTATTAACTCCTAACGCGATCAAATGCAGATAAATTTATCATCCTCGGCGAAATTTGTGTTCATTCTGAAAATTAATAGCCAGTCCCGTTGACCTTAACTTCAGCTTTTACGTTCATTTCTACAAAACAATTTGCCAGAGCCTCAATGGAACTCGATAGATCTAGACCTCAATTGCATGCAATTTCTGAACGACAATATTACCCGAACAATGAGTATGCAACTTTGAAAGGAGAACATTACGTCTCTGTTCCGACAGGATGTAGAAAACGGTAAAAGCGCCTTAGGTAAAAGAACGATGCGCAATAGAAATTTATATAACGACAGTCCTGTGCTAAAAACGATTGTTTTTAATTAAATGAAAAAAAAAATGAAACGTTTGTGATATTCCGCAGAGTCTTTCACTGACACCAGCAAGGCCGCGAGCGGGACACGCGGCCTCTGGGACGTCGACAGGTGCTGATGACAGCGATGCCGAAAGTGTAAGAAGTTATGGAAGTGCCTGCAGTACGGCAAGTGCATGCGATCATGCTTCCTTCGCTTCAAATGGCACGACTTGGTCCGGAAGGTCGCGAAAATACATTGTTCATTGCTCTAATCATAATGAAGACAGCGAGCAATATCTCACTCCAACGCAAAGAGCCGCGAGACAAGTTCGGAAGTTTCAGGTAGGAGTCTCTTTTTATTATTTCAATTACCCGGCGTTTACATAAATTTGCATATTTTACGAATTTTCTTCCCTGAAAGGTACCGTTAAAGCAGATTTAACGCTTGGACCGGAATGACCTTTTGCAAACTCATTTTACAGCCTTTTGAACTCTGATCTTTAACCTTCAGTTTGAATTTTCAATCTATTTTCAAAGAAGTCACGCTCGTGCAGTCTATAAATAAACTGCACTTTTGATGCAATAATTCATCAACCGATATTCCATATATTTTTTTAATACTCATATATTGAACCGTTTGAGTGCCAAGCGGCGCAATCGCGCTTCTTCCGTTCCATGTCCAAAAATGCCAGAATTTATGAAATTATTTGGGAACAAAAAAGAGACACTTGGCGCTCAAACGGTTAATAATCATGTTTCCTTTCCGTAATCCAGGCATTGCTTAAAGAAGCGAAGAAGGAAATCGAGGAAAAGGATCGCGAGATACTCCGTCTAACGAAAGAAGTGGTGGAGTTGAGACTATACAAAGCTTCGTTGAACAGTCCAGATGAAAGGACTGACAGTAGCGATGCAATGACGGTACGCGAGAACAATCCCTTTTCACCGGAATCACCATGCAAAGATCTGCCGGATGAGGGATCGTTCGAGAAAGCAACGAGTCCTGGAACACCAGAGAGAAACAGAACCCATTCCGATGTGCCATCGTCATTGGCAGATTCTGGGCATTTCGAAGACGGTTCGATTCATTCGAAGGAATCGGTATCTTTGGCGAACGCTTCTAGTGGAAATGCGAGTGACACGGTCACGAGTAATGTTAATAATGATAGTAGTATAAAATCGGTTAAAGACAGTTCTTCGGTATATGATAATGAGAGACGTAAAATGGTTGATTTGTATGAGAGTAGAATCGAAGAAATGCATCGGCGACACATTGACGAGATTCAAGAACTCAAAGAAAAGCACAATGATAAGGTAGAAAGTCTATTAAATCAATTATCGGAGATTAATATTCGTTATTGCGAATTACGTCCGTCCATGGATGCAGCGGAGACTCGCGTTAAAGAGTTGGAGAGCGAAGTCGAAACGCTGAAAACGGAACTTGCTGAGAAACAGAGTCTAATGAAAGACCAGGAGGAGAGAAACAAGCAAATGTACCTGAAAATGTATGCCAAAGGACAGGAAGCTGCTCGTATCGAGCAGGCTGAAGAGGTGTGTACCCGTTTGCACCTTTTTCATACACATTTTATTTTTTTACGTTTCGTTCCCACGGTCTGCATTGACTGATACGAGACTCGACAGTTTCTAATGTTTAATGGAGCGTCATACAGAAGTTCCAGTTTTTAGAAATAAAATAAAATTTCATATGACGGAAACCGTATTAAATTAGCATTTCTAATTCTAATAAATGGGTTTGGCGAGGAAACATAAATATCCGCTAGATTATCGGCTCGTATCTTTTGGTTGATTTTGTTGAAGAAGCAATTTGTTGCTAATTTTTGTCTTTGCGATATGTAAAATCTTTGACGCAATTGATGATCCGGAAGGATTATCAGCGCGGAATGATAAAAAAATGTAATAAAAAATAAAAATGTGCTTTTTCCTTTTCAGATTTTAGAACAAGCTAATCAAAGTCCGCCAAAAGTGACTGTAGCCCAGCTTCTCCAACAACTTACTGTCACTCAAGCTGAATTGGAGAATGTTAAGGTGAGATATTTAATATTCAACAAACAAATCATAGTTATATCGTTATTCATTTTTTTTACGTTTTAAAATCTATCCAATGACACTTTTATTCTTTACTAAACATCGAATTAATAATAGGAAAAATCATTATAATGATAATTAGTTATCACTAAAGCTACTTCTTACTCTTTTTGTTTTACAAATGGGGTCATGGACATTTTTTTGTTACTTTTTTAAGTAAAAACTAAATTAAAAGGTTTCACTATAATTTTTGGAGAAATTCAATGATTTTTAAAATATAAAATTATTTTCGCTTACTTTTTAAATTAACAAAAAGTTCCTTAATACAAATTTCAAAGTTATGCATTATCATATTTTTTTTAGGGGATGTTTTTTGTGTAGTTATTAATATCAATAGAAATTTGCAAAACGTAATGTTTCTGCAAACATTCGTTACAGTTTGCTGATGATAAAATATTATGAATAATGTAAACCTATTTAAAAGGATTCACCATCCGGTAAATTAGCCATTGTACATACAGCAAAGCAATTATAAATAAAAGAGATTTATTCTCTTTCACAGATTTCCCAACATTAAAGATAATAACATTGCATAAAGGTAACGTGGAAAAATTAAGAGCTGCAAGAAACTCGTTGAAGTTTTAAATATTCCGATACATGCAAATGTTGACCGATCTATTACTTGACCTGTTTTAGGACGGAACAACATCCGTGTTAATAATAATTTTCTCTCCATTGTGTTATTTTCAATAGCAAAAAAAATTATCTCGTGTGATCTCGAAAGAAACAATTCTTTTTTCCCGATAATGATTAATTAGAGAAGAGATAACTGTTACTTACTTTGCAAGAAAATGTCCTTACCTAATTTTTGTAAAAACTTTTTCTAATAATTAATCCCCATTATTCTAATAATTAAGTCCTATAATGTAAAAGAAATACTTTATTTAATTAATATACGATTTTTTCAGAAAACTGGTCACACATTATAATGTAATCAGAAATTGTTTAAAAAAAAATAGTACTCGTGGTCTCCATTATTTCTTTTTTTTTTAGTAGCCCTCGATATACAATTTGCATTTCGAATGCCTCTTTTCATGCTCAACGTTAAACAAGTATTTTTTTCTGCTAATTACACGGACATTTAAAATTCCGTTTGACAAATCCCTTTTGGAAAATATAAAAGGTCTCCAACGTAATTTAAAAATAGACAACTGGAGTAATTGCAGCGTTCTACGTATAGCTAAAAGCTTTCTTTCACGTCCCTTTTTTTTTGTATCATGCTGTCTTATGTTATTCTTTCTCCTCCTCCTCTTTTTATTTTTTAATTTTATTTTTTTTCTCTTATTCATTGTTTGTCGAGTTCTGGTATTTATAATGCTTCCCACGATTTCATACAATGCTTATTGTACCGTTTTTATACGCTCGTTCTAGTTTCAATCTTCTCTTCAGAATTCATATCGCTTATAATTTATTGCTAATAGTGAAAATGAAGTCTCGTTGAGGTATCATAAGCTATGGAAAGTTGATATGCATAATTAGTATTCAAAATTATTCATTCTTTTAATAACTAATAATTTTCTAAACCTGATATTATTAACTTTGTTCATTTTTGGAATTTTCCTTTCAATGAAATTTTTGTGGAAGTATCGCATTTCTTTATATACATTTTCGAACATTTTCAAAAACTGGACTTTTTTATAACTGGTTATTTTTTGGCAGCAATTTATTTTGAAGAATAATCTCTTAACGTTTTTAATTTATGTTATCGACATAGAATTGCATTAAAAATTACGTTATCAAAATAATCTCTGTAAATTTCAATTTAAGGAGTACCGTTATTATATTTTCTTCGAATATTTGATCGAGAGCATTGGTATAATTTAGTTCATGTACTTTTACAATATTCGAAATTCTTATGTTAAGAAATTTTTTTATTTAAAAAAATATTACTCTCAAACCGAGCAGCATTCTTTCCAGAAAGAAAGAATTTGAATTGAACCGAAGAAAATTTCTCCAGTTCTTTCGTAAGATCATAAACAGTTTAAACTGCCTGTTGTATTATTTATTTTCTTATGGAACAAGAACATTTATTCAAAAAAATATTTTTTTGTCTCATCTTTTAATAAATCTCTAGACTTTTAAGCCTACAAATCATATTATAGTTCAAGTTTTTAGTAATAACATAAAATTTAGCGACAGTAATGGATGGATGGACATTCTTGTACAATAAAAAGATGTACAAATTGTAGAAATTCGAACATTGCAACAAAAGTAAAAAAAAATCGATACCAAGAAAAGGGCCATTGATAACTGCCAATACAATAATAATTACTCTTTTGCAAAATTACGAGTGTCAGACGGTTCTTCTGCGTCAGCAATTTGCTAACTTTGTCAGCAATGAAGGCTTAAACTCTCATTGCATGTGTCAAGATAATAATTAATCCTTAACGAAATTGAGTAACCGAGATATTTTGAACGTAATCTTTGTGTATATTTCACTCCAATTATTAATTCCTCCGATTTCAACTCAATGATCATGAAAAATATAATTATTTAGCGGGAAAGCTGCTGATAAAGATTACTCAAAATGCTCATGTCTGTTGTACTTGACTAATATTGCTCACTTATGTTTTGGTCGCTGCCTCTTCTTCTCACAGGACACAAGCTACTCGCCTGAACCTCACATTTCAGCAGATCGTTGCCCAAGTTTATTAAGTGCTCAGGAGGCTGTTTCTCTCTGGGTCCTTGGCACACGTAAGGTCTGTATTCCTTACTCGAATGCCAACGTGAAATGTTGTATTTTGTTATTCCAATTTTTCATTTTTGTTTTCTTCCAACGTTTACGTGTATGTTAATATTTGAAATTCTTTCTCGTTATTCTTTACTACAATGTTTCTTTATCGTTGATTTTTTTTAAGCATATGCTCGCACGCATATTAGCAAGTTACACTCAAAGAGAGTCTTCTTTTGGCGCAAAATCAAAAGTTCATTGGAGTACTGCCATAGAATGAAAGGGATTTTAATTCTTCAAATATTTGCCATCAAATTCAAAGTTCCATTTTTATGCAGAACTTACCATTTTTGATATTCCTAAAATTGATCGCGAATTTAAAGCAAAAAATTTATTTTCTTGTACACAAATTCTAGTAATTCAAAATTAGGAATTCCGATTTTTATAACAAGTGTTATCGATTTGAGACAAACAGTAAATCACCATAAATTGTGTGTGTGTGTGTGTGTCACAAAACGTGGTTTATCGAAATGTCACCCTAAACCATCGGTTTTTTTCGAGCTTTTTTTTTGTCAAACTGCGATTGCATGCAATTAATGTGGTAAAAAAGCATTCGTACAATCGTAGATTAGTATGATATTTTAAAAACTTGCTCTTAGATCGGCCGGTACTATCCAGTGCACTTGGAAGAAACAGCCTCTTACGTCCACATTTGATGTAAGTTCGCACGCGCTTTGAGCGACGAGCACGCTTTCACCATTGCATTTTTTAGATTTTTTTTTCCTTGCTTTCATTATTATTGAATTACTTTCTTTTTCTGCTTATTTACTAAGGAATTTTTCGTTCATATCGTAATTAAAAATCAGGAATGTAAATTACATCTCGGAATGTTGTTTATGTTCTTGTAACTGTTTCGCTCCTCTCGTCAAACGTCATCCTGTTACCGATAAAGAATTTACAAGAAGATGGAGATATTAAAAGTATCACAATTTCCGTTTCGTATCAAGGGAAATTAGCGGAAGATGAATTGGAGCAAATAGAATTCCTTGCGAGTTGCCTGAATTCGAAATTTTATCTATTCGTTCTTATCAATTCGGATATTCTCTTATCGAATAATTAATATTCATGGAGAATATTATTATAATAACTTTCGAATTTATAGAATTATTAATTTTCCACAACTTCTGCCAGAAGGTCATTTATTTTCTAATTGCTCCTATTCGGATTATCCGTGAAAACTTGATAAATTCACGTCGAGAATAAATAGACAACCCAATTTTGCATCAAGGGGAGACAATACTGACGTTAAAAAAAAATTATTTTTATAATTCAAGTTTTGTTCTGATTAAAAAATAGATTAAAGCACAGAAAAGCTATAACTTTTTAATGAAAGGTAAGTAGTTTCCAGATTTTCGAATTGACCAAATTATTTACATTCAAAAGAAAAATTTCTTCTCTCAAACGTGCAGAATGCGCTTTTTACATCTTTTTCTGTAAATTCACAATTTTTCCATCCTCAACCTTTCCGCCCTAAAAAGCCTGAATGTTCCTAAAATACGTATACCATTTACAGCATGTGATCCTAAGAAAGATATCATGTTCAAAAAATGACGTGTAATTAATCAATGAAAAATCTCACATTTTGTTCTGTTTTTTTGTTTGCATCAGGCAATGTATCGCCGAATCGTGGAGTCAAGAAGCAACCAAGGAGCGTTGGACCCAGAAATAACGTTACAGTTCCTGAAATCTGCAATTTATTATTTCCTAACGGACAAGGAGAATCACAACGGGCATCTTAATGCAATTGAGAGTATCTTAGGCTTTACCGATGCTGAAAAGCACAATATCGATCGCATTTACAGGTCTGCGAGAAAGTAATGTCGTATATCATAATTTTCTCTATGAAAGAGAAGAAAATCCTTCCCCCCCCCCCCTTGCCTTTATTAATAAGATAAGAAAGAAAAAAGAAAACAGAAACAAAGAATAAGAAGAAGGTTCTTCTTCGTAGCTTTGAAATCTTTATTAAAAGGCGTTTTGCCAACTGGCAAATTTTTCTTGATATCGATAATATTACTAAGTAGTTCTCATAAAACGTTTATGCAGCCAAAGTTCTGGGATTTATTGGCACACGGTGTGTTTCAAGACAATTCTGGTAGTTTTTTCTTGCCTGGGTGGGGTTTTTGTTATAAAATATTGTTTATTTCGTCATTTTCTATTTCCCTCTATCGATTTGTGTACAGTTATTTGTTTAATTTATTACGTATTTCCTATTTTTCCGCGTGGATTTTGTTACACGTGAATTTACGGGTTTGAGGAAGCTGAGATTCAAAAGGATGCAGTAGTACCCCATGGAGATTTTACAAAAATCTGAACAAGTTACTAGAATCCGACGCATATTTAAGAGCTATTATTTATCAATTTTTTTTCGATTACGAAGAATTGAGAATATTTGTAACTATTCCATTGGCAGTAGGTTCGAACAATTCGTAAATTTTATCGGAGGAATATAATCCTGTGATAGATTTTACTGTAGAACAGTAACAGGTGGAAAGATTGTCCTCAGTACGTTGAAGACCTACTTTTCTAGATTCATTTTCTGTTCCAATTAGATGGAAATTTCAAGTTGCAATTTCTACGAGACAATGAAAAAAAAAAAAAACGGTCGAGAAGAATTTCAGTCAATTACTGAAGTGACTGAAATTACATACACTTCTTTCCATTTTTTCTTCGTGTTATTCTTTTAAAGGTATGACAATTGAGTTGTTACTATCCACCGTCTCGGATTTCACGTCACATGGATGAAAGTAATAGAGCTGAAATGAAGAAATTTGCATTCAAGAAATTTTTCTACAGCAAAGGAAATTTCAATGCAAGTTGTAAAAATATGAAATGTGACAAAGTAGTATTTGATAGATTGTAATTAATAATATTGGCTTAATATAAGGAAAAATATGGTTCTAGTAACTTTCGGATTCTCGTAGATTGTCCAAAACGTATTGAACAGAAAAGGAAACAAACGAACTCCATAAATTTTCTGACTAAAGTGAAAAAAAAAAATGGAATTTTCAAATTCATGATTTTGAATCAAGGGATTTTTAAATAATGATCAAAAAATTCTTTGACTCCTAAATGAATTTCGATTTTTTTTGCAATTTGTCTGAAAATATTTAAGAAATTCATTTGTGTCCATTATCCTGGAAAATCTCAGTTTGTTATTTTGTTTTTCACGAAAAAGCATTCAAATGTTAATATCTGTCTATACTTTGCTATTATTGTCAATGTTTTTGCGTATGATGTTACGTACGTCCGTTTTCTATTCTTATACCTATATTTTTGATACAATTTTGTACTGTTTTGGATACGGTTAAAAAGTGACATGTTACATTTTTTGCTACTTCAAAGTTCTTCTTACAATTTGCTAGAAGTTTTATAAATGGAATGAAAAATCGACCGATTTGTAAATTATTTCGATCGTGAAAAATTCGAAATTGCACGAGTTAGTTGCTATTTGACGAAACTAAGCTTTTCTCTTTCTCTCAAATTTCAATGAAATTTATTTAAAATTTGCTAATGTAACATTTGAATGCTTATTAATTAAATGACATTTTATATTTATAATAAGAGTGCAATAACCGAAAGAAATGAAAAGGGAACAGCTTAGAGAAAATAAGAGAAGTGATAAAAACGCTTTTGATGTTTTCGGGAAATACAAACAAAATAATGATTAAAATATTGTAGAAAAGTAAGAAAGGAAGGAAATGTGAAACGGGAACTTCTGTATAGGATTTTTTCATGAACTTCCATAGAATCACCGGATGGGAGAATTCATGCGAAATAGCTTTATCCAACACTTATCGATATCATCTTGAAATTCCTGGACCAGATTGATTTATGTACCTGTAGAAAATATCGACATGTTTTTAATTATATCAATGTATATATAAGGAAATCTTGTTTATTTTAGTTGAAATGATCGAATTTAACAATTTCTCTATTTTGTTGTCGTTCGTGGTATTTTAGTCACTTCGTTTAATCACATGCGACATAATTCAATTAAATGTGATTTAATTTAATTTCAACTATTTGATACATTTTTAGTGAATTTTCTTCTTTAAGGAGAGGTTTTCAAAGACATCAAAGACTGAATTGGAAAAGGAACGAAGTTAAAAATTCGGAATTTGGAATTTGTAACATAAGAAAAATTGCTTAATTTTTCTAAGAAAATGTATTTTTACGTTACCATGGAAATTTTTCGAAATTAATGTTTTTACGCAATGAAAGAAGTCTTCTTTAAAACAAAATCATGGTCTTACATAAAACCCTAATGGGTGGATTCTTCTAAATTTGAATTTGACCGAAGGAGAGAATGTCGGGGTCTACGCAAAGAACTTAAAAAACAATGAAAATATGTAACTCCAATTTAAATATTAATTAATACACATTTTGTGTTACCTGATAAAATGTTTCAAAATTTCAATCGATGAGAATGAACTTATCGTTATAATTTGAAATTCTGGACTGATTTCTAACATATCAGTCTAAAGTTCAATATATCGGTCCGATTTCCAACAGACCGGTCTAAGTCAAGTAGTAGAAGTCGTAGATCATCTCGCTTTAAATGTAATAAGCTGAAGTTGATGTTTTGGTATTCAACGAAACATCAGTAGAAGACATATTAATTGTCTAAAACTTAAAGCATCAGTCCCAATTTTAATATTTCACATTGAATTGCAAGAAATCTATTCTACTCAGAGCAACAAAAATTATATGGCAAAAATACTACTTTGTGAAAATTACTTTTAAATATTATTTTCAGTAAATTCAAGAATCGATTAAAATTGAGTTCGTTTCGTAAAAAAATGTATGTAAAACTATCACTTCTTTCCAGCGAATTTTGAAGACTTATAACTTTATTCCTTCCATTCTGTTTTTTGTGTTTAACAAAATATTGCAAACATTAAAAGTCATGGGATGTGTTTTTAATTAAAATAAACAATTTATTCCTTAATAGGCAAAGTTACGTCCAAGATAGCATAATTTTTGTGGAGACTGAAAACGGAAACATGCCTTGAAAATACAGAAAAACATTGATGCTCGGTATTGAAAGTTAGATAAATATTAAAATTGCGAAAGGATTCGTGATTCGTAGGATGATCTTATGAAGAAAAAAGAATTTAAGGAAAAAAAAATAATAAGAAAAGAAAAATATTCCCCTTGGCAGGGAATATTTTGCTTCCTATGTAAATTTCATTTTACAGTATTTCTACAAGTTATTGATGTGCTTCTTGCTTGAAATTGCATACTTTTTTCCATTCGTCACCTCCGAAAGAAGTCAGGAATTTTAATCTTCTCAGCATGATTCGAATAATAATGAAACATTTTTGAGATCAAGTCTTGTTCGAATTTGTCGAAGAAGAGACTCGTAGATAAAACATGTTATTATTTCTCCTTCTGTTAATCAAAGTTTCCCAATTTTATTCCGATAAAAAGGAAATCGGGGAATTTCTATTGAAGAAAGAAATGGGTTTTAATTCGAGTTGATGCCAGCATTAAATTACCATTTTTGCTTCATTCGATTCAATTGAACCATTTCGGAAGAAACAAATTTCAATATTCGAGATAAAAGAAGGAATGATTCAGGGATTTTACAAACAACAAATCTCGGAATCTTGAATATAATAAACAAAAGTTCGAGTCGAGGTGGGAAATATGATTTTTGCAATATATTTCACCAGCAGCTAATTCTAAAACAAAAAGTCAAATTTCAAACTTTGAGAACAAGATACATTTCTCGTGATTTGACATTCCCTTAAGCATTTCAATGTTTAATAAATTGATTCGAGTATTAAACATTCGAGTTTCTTATCGACAAATCGAACTTGAGTTATTCCGACAACAGTATTTTAAAACTAAGCGAATCCAAACTATGGAAAAAAAGTTTTTGGATTTGTGTAGTTTGATAACATCCTTTTATCATTTATAATTATGTCCATGTATTTACCAAAGCTCCTGACTTCAAAAAAAAATTTATATAATTATTCCCAAGAAAGTATGAGATAAGTTTAGAATATTTAATGTTCCGAGCAGAGGCAATTTCAAATTCTCACTGAACACATTTTCAGGTTGATAATCGAATATGAAAAAAAAAAAGAAATTTTAAGAAAATTGTTTGGAAAACATTTTTTTGTGCATGCTCACAAATTTTTTTCCAGAAAGTGTTGGAATAAAATTGCCTTTGCGAAGCAACAATCGAAGAATGATGCGATAGGTATTAGACACTAAGATTGCGAATACCTAAGAAAAGATAATGTTTTAACGAGAATAAAAGCCTTCTCTATTTTCATTGAATAGTTACTACGTAAATAAGTAGGAAAATAAGTTTTACCACCGTTCGAATTGGTTGGATGATCGATGCGTATAAAGTATATAAAATTTTCTTACTATTTGTTTTCTTTTTCGTTGCGATATGTTACACGATGTTCAATATCAAATAAATAATTTAATTTCCCGTTCGATGTAAGAAATCTTTAATTTATAACTCATTATTCGTTAGTGTGTCGATTGTCAATCATTAAAACGATAAAAAAATGTCTTAATCTGTGACTTTCATTGCAAATTTTTCCTAAACTTTCCCAAATTTGATTATGATCACAAATCCAAATTTTAGCAGAGTTTCAGAATATCCACTGTATATGATTTCCCAAAATTTCGGAATCAAATAAGCTATAGGTTAAAAAAATTGTTTATTCGGAAAAAAATTTTAACGTTAACCCGCGTGATTGAAAAAAAATTCAATTTTCAAATTTCACTAAGAAATTAATGGAATTAACATCTACAAAAATTCACGATTCAAGTGAGTCCTAACATTTGCAACTATTTCTCGAAAAATGTTTATTAAATGCTAACGTAAAACACCTCTACAGTAACAACAAAACTAAATCTAACGGAAAAAGTTTTTAGCTATTGTTTTATAAAATGACACCAAAATGTTCATCCAGGTTTCGAGGCGTGTCGATTCATGACGTTGGAAGGACATTTAATTTCGAGAAGGCAAAAACAATAATTCTCGTAGATTTTTCTTCAGGTTTTATTATAGTAAAATTTGAGTAAAATACAAATAATGTAAATTACTTTTTACCAGCAAGAATGATACCATCGTATTTCTGTTGGAACCATTTCATCGCGTCTTCTTTGGTAAGTCTATGTTGGAAGCCAACCTTACCAGTTTTTCGCCTTCTGTGTGCAACATTGAAACCTGAAATGAATAAAATATAAATAATTAGGCTGTTTCGATTCAAAGACAAAAGTTCATTCGGGATCGTTCTATTAACATTGTAGCTTCCATTAAGTAACACACCCAGTAATGGAAGTGGGCATGAGTTGCAAATAAGAAGCAATTACTTTTGCACATGCTGTTCCTAAGAACTGTAGATACTACAGTGATTTTATAGCATCTACGGATACCAGAAAATGTGCGTAACAGGGATGAAAAAGTCTGATTCGTATAAAATTTGAATTTCAATATTGCTCTTGGTAAAAATTCATTTTACGAAAATAAAACTGAAAAATAGTTACAAAATAAAAATAACTAGAGAAAGAAAAAGTAAAATTGTTCGCTTTTCTGTCGCTTAATTCCTTGAAAAATGTAACTGCGCGAAATAAAAATAGTCGAACTTACCAGGTCGTCCCAAAACGACGTAGAAGTCCAAACCATAGATACCGATGCTTGGGTCGTACTTAATTCCTAAATCAATGTGTTCCTGGATACCAAAACCAAAGTTTCCAGTGCCGGAGAAATTTTCCTTGCGCAATTCGTATTCACGCACCTGTTAACGAAATTTTCGTTATTTTCCAAATTTATTTTAATAATCACGTAAGTTAGAATAATACGTCTCGATAAAAAAAAAGAATCAAATAAGCTTGAAAAAGTGGATTTAATAATTTCAAAAAAAAAAAACGTAAATTTTCAATTACATGAAATTTTGAAATGTTTAGAAAAAAAATCATTAAAACACAAAATAATACAACGCGTATCTACCTTCAATCCACGTTCGAGGATTTCTTCGGCCTTAGCTCCACGGACTGTGCAATGTACCGCGATCTTTTCATTACGACGGATACCAAAAGAACGTACGGTGTATCTCGCTTTGGAGAAGACTGGTTGTTGTCCGGTCAACTGCTCCAATACCTGTTTATAAATCGAACGATTTATTAACTTTTATCGTCAATGTTCCTAGTTATTAAATGTAACACTACATTAAAAAAATTCCACTTCTTGTTTTTTGGAAAAGTACTAAAAAAAAAAATTTCACTCGGTAACTAACCTTAGCGGCACGGGTTAGCCTGTCACCAGATTCTCCGACGCAGATGTTTAGGCACAGCTTGCGAATGCGGACCTCGCGCATAACATTTTTCGACGCATCCTTCGGCTCCTTCCTCACTTTCTTTACGGGAACTTTCTTTTCGGATACTTTCTTTGCGTCCTGAAAAACGAAGTCACACTAAGTATCCAAATTTTGAGGTTATGTCGCACAATCCTTGGGTCAAACTCGATGCATTTTTTTTTTTTCATAACTTTGATCCAATAATTGAATCGGTTTTTTAACGCAATGCCGTCCCGGTGACACCACGTAGATGTCTCGCGAAAAGTATCGCGCAAGTGCCGGTGGCACCAGATTGGTGTCGTACATAAAGATTTACATCGGCGCCAAACGAAAGAATTCCGAGCGGCCGGCAAAGTGTTAAAGGATGAAAAAAAACCAATGACTAAGGAAAAAAAGGATCTTTAATAGTTGCGTCGAGACTTTAACGAACAAAAAGACCAAACTCGTTAAAGGTAAAGAGAAAAGAGAGAGACAGAGAGATATATTTGTATAGAATATTTTGAAAACTATAATATAATTAGAGACCGAATAGTTTTGGTAGTAACTCCAAAAGTTTCGGTAACTAAAAGGAATTTGTTTATTATAAACAATATAGCAATTGAGAAAGATTGAAAAGTGAGGTTAGAAATTCGGAGTAACACGCTGAAGGGAACCGCAGAGTCCCGTGCAGATGTCATCATAAAGATCATTTTTTTTTCTTCAAAAATTCGGAAACGATTGGTTTTGCGTATGAGAAAAAATGTTCCTCCGCAATAATCTCACGTTTTATGAAATGAAAATTGAAGGATTTCAAAGATTTTCACGGATTTTTCGAAGAATTTTTTGGAATATAAACACGCACTCACCGCCATCGTGAAAAGGAAAGGGAGACCTCCGCAACGCTCTCTGCCGGAAACGCCTACAAGCTCGAGAGGTAAGAGCGGGTAATTCGTCGCTATTCAAAAAACTTAATTGATTTTCTGCTACAAAAGAATTTTAATAGTTATAATTACTGAATAAATTATACATTTATTATAATTAAAATGTTTATTTACTTGATTTCTTAGTTTTTGTATTAAATCAATTCTAGTATATTTTATTTTTCTGTGTTATACGTTTCAATACGACAATTTAAGAATTTCTTCAGTATCATTTCTCGAATATTGATTTTTTTATATATTTATTATATATTAATATGTTAATTATAATTCATCAATAAATATATTTCTTAGCCGAAGAGGTAAATAAATTCATTATAAATGTAATAAAAATCTTTATAAATTATGTAAAATCAATTTTCTTGTTATCGGATAAAAACATTATTTTTATTTAATATTATGATATGTATTCATATAATTTTTTAATATTGTTTTACAATTTTCGATGGATAAATTATAGGTTCACTGTAAATGATGATTTAATAAAAAAGAATAAATTGTTATTAGTAATTATACTAATACTTTCGCTAATGATCATTTTTTCGAAAAAATTAAAAAAACATCCTAGAAAAAAAATGAAAACCGCATTATAAATATTGATGACTTCCCTATTATCGAACATTATTTCCAAAAAATTACCAAACCACCCTGGGTAAAGAAAATTCACCAATAATTAAAATCGCAATAATTTCCGGGATCGCCAGGTAATGCGAAAATTAAAAAAAAAAAGTACACAATTACGGTTTATCGCCATGCTCCAGATTGCCAGATTGGTATGCGAATCGGACACCGATACGAGATAAACTGCCGTGGAATGTAGCGGTTGAAATTTCGACAGATTCAATAAAAAGGGAAAAATTGGCACGATTAATTCGTGGCCCCCCAAAAAACGGCCAATCAAAAGCCAAAGCTATTTCGCCCAACAATGAAATCATATTTCACATCCACGTTTTTGCTGCTCTTTTGCTTCCCCACCTGGCTACGGGAACGTTTTGATAATTCATCTCAATTCAATTGTTGCTGAACCGATCCCATCCGATCGCGCGCATCCCGCTCGAAATCTCCTAATCCAGGTAAGTAATAGACATTTATTCCTTGGACTTCCATCAATAACCATCAATGGCTTTATCGCGAAACTTTCCTTTTCGAGTATGAATCGCGAAACTTCCTCTCTTCCTCTCGCGATAAATCTTGATTTGGCGAACGCCATAGATCGCGTAGAACATAGATCCGCGCCTGCGAGGAGATAAAAAGCGTAGGAGCGGAATTGCAGTTTTACGATGGGTTTTTGACGGGATATAATGCAACTTTCAGAGAAAATCTTCACACATCGTAGCTTAACGTAACGGGAACAGGAGGAGCAGCAGCAGCAATGGCATCGCCCTATTGTACATGCCAATAAGTAAACAAGCCACGCGAGATGCGAAATGGAATCGAAATCGTGTCATAAATCGTTGATGTAACAATACAAAATTGCTGAGAATGCGAAGAGATACACGGGCCAAATAGAATGGCTTCCCTTTTCTATTTTATTCCATTCTTTTTTATCTATATCTCTTCCAATAGTCGGACAGATTGAGTCTTTCTTGCACTTCCTGTGTTCTAGATAAGAAGCTGCTGCTTCTTCTTCTTCTTCTTCCTCTGCTTCAGCCAAGACGTTCCAGTCCGTCTTTTTTTATTTTCCAATTCACAGCATTTACACTTTATACATTTAATTTTTTTTTTAACATCGAGAGGAATTTTTCCTTCGCAAAGGGAAAAATGTGTTGGAAACGATTCTTTTTATTGCACCGGAGGAATACAGGAATTAATGAAAAATTCCTGCTCTGCCGGCTTCATAGACGGAAATTGGTAATAATGGGTTGAAATTTCGAAAGTGACGTTGGAAAGCGCGTATGTAGAAATTTTTCTTCAATAATTCCCGAATAATATATTTGATGGATGCATTGTTTTTTGAGATAGAATGGTACCCCCTTTTTTTAATAAAAAAATGTTAATAAGAATTTTCCAATATTAACTCCTAATTTTCAAGCTTTTGTTGTCCCAATTTTTTTCAATCCTCGGTATTTTTTTTTATCGATATTAAATAACAGCTTTCGTGTGTATTTTAGTGCAAGCAATGTGCAGAATTTGTGCATATTCGAATTTTAATTTTTTGAACCTTTCTCGGTTGATTTTTTCATTATAATATCAAAAGTCGGTGACGATTGTAGTGAATTAATTTTTTTTTTCATGTACTTTATTTTATTCGAAGAAAAATTTGTTTTTCTATTTAACCCTGATATCTTGAGTCTATGGGGTTACCTAGAAATTTACATCGCAAGCTTAGGATTTATAAAAATTGATCTCGTGTATTAATTTTGCATTACTTAATTATCTTTTTTTCTGTAAATCTTAGGAACACAATTTTTCTGACATTTTTTAGTAAGATTTCCTGAATTTTCGAGATCTTGTATTAAATTTGAAACCAAAATTATTACCTTTTATGAAAATATATAGATTTCTGAGGGACACGCTTTAACAAAATATCTCTAAAAAAATTCGCTTCAATATTTTAAGTTTCATTTTTGGATTATAATACAAATTTTCTAAATCTTTTTCATCGCGAACTTCTTGGACCAAAATTCTATAAATTATAGGAACAAAATATTAATAAAAACAGGAAATCTTACACAGGGATAATGGAAAATAAATCGGGAAAGAAACAAGAGCGCAAATTTTCATTTTGTAGTAGAAGAAAAAGACAACTTCTTCCTTATCTTTATTCTCACGTTTTCAAGATACATTGTTTTTGACAAATGATTAATATACAGACGTACAATAATCCACGGACGTGTGATTTGTTTATTGCATTTTTACAAAGACCTCATTTTCTTTTTCTTCCTTTCCCTCAATATCGCGTATATTTATTCACTCGCAGCCTTTTATCAAAAGGACCTATGTACAAAATGTTGTAGAATTGTTGTTAAAAAATTGAATGAGTAACGGGTAATTTACTTTTACGGCACACTGCGTGGAAAAATTGCTTTACTAAATCAAGTCCTCGTGTTTCGCCCCTGTTATACAGTGCATTTGCGGTTTTACCATATTGCAATATTTTTCGATGAGTTTCATTAGACATTTAAGCAATTCCTTCAGTTACCAATTCAAATTTTTTTCAAGTGCTCTCAATTTACCCTCGGTTTGGGTACCTCTTCCGAGACTCGATCGTTACATATGAGCAATTATTAGAACGGTGATAGATATTTATTCGTAATTTTTGGTTAATTAGTTTTTTATTTTACAAATTTACAAATCTATCAAAACAGAACGTTCTCGGTGAAGTGTAATCAAATAACAACTAATTGGAAATTCGATTGCTACGATAGACGCGAAAAAGTGAAATCTGCGATATCGGGCCAAGTGAATTTCAGTCAATTACTGGCTCGCAGCTTGAAAATTATGCGCAATTCCAATTTCTATGTATATTTCGCTTGTTCCGTAAATAGATTATTTATGAAATGAATTTATTTACAGGAAATGGATGTCACCTAGTCAGCAAATCAGCGATCACTTAGTTTTTCATTAGCTAACGGATAATCGATGGAAACTTTCGCATTTTGTAAGAATAAAATTTATTTCATTTTAGCTAAGTGAAAATTAATTCGCCCATTATTTATGTAACAGCCGAATTTTTAATTAACAAGTAGTAGAAAAATGTCTTTCGGGAACGAAGACTTTGACAAATTTGACAGACTTCCAAGGAAAGGCATAAAATTGACCCAAGTTCAATTTTTCACAGCTTTCGATATGAAATAAGATTTTGAGAAATATTTAAAGAAATTTACGTAGAAACTGATTTCTTTTTTATTTTAATTTTTTTTCTCTCATGAAACTGTTTTTTTTTTTTTCATGACAGTTCCGGATACTCACAGAAATGTGTAATAGTTTCGAGCAGTCTCGAATTTGGAGTTGAAAGCTTGAATTTTGTGGATCTGGGGAAAAGAAAGCAACGAAATTAAAAAGGAGACAATCGAAGCAGCAACTGTATGGGAATAAGAGAATATCGCTTGAAAAATCATACAAAAGCCCCATAATCCAGGATTGAGGTACGAGAAGCAGCAATATCCTGACTCTTTCCTACAAAACTTGAGCAAGAGAGTTATAATGTTATTTTCCGATTTCCTCCATCTCTTTTTCTCTCTTTCCAACTTTCGGTTCTATGGTGCGGAATAACATTTTTCTGTCGGTATTTGTGGTTTTACGTATCACCGGTTTCATATGAACATTTTTCGAGGGAGAAATATTATTTTTTTTATTTATACATTAAAAAAATTTTTTTTTAAATATAAATTAATACAGTAGAATCTCTGTGTGGTGGCCAGTGTCCTGGAAGAACCACCATAAAACAGAATTAGCATCCTGGTAATTATTGGCGGCAACAAACGCGCATAAACTTGTCATTGGATGCTGTAAAAAAAAAGTATACGTTCCAAAAAATGGTTCCCCCAAAAATGTAGATTTTGGAATTCTTCTATTTTCATTCCTGATTTTGTTTAATAAATCCCGTATCTTACAATTAGTATAAAAATTTATACCGTTACCTTAAAAAAAAATGCAACAATAGTCAATTTTAATTTACAAGTACGGAGTAAGTTTTAAAAGCAGAATAAAAGTAACAACATTTTGACTAGGAATTTTTTTCGTGACTTCTCTGTAATCCTTTCATTTAACGCAAAAGGTAATTCCACGTAAAACACGAAATGACCTTTTTTCCACTCTCGCCAATGTTTTAAAAGAGAAACTTTCAAAGTTTTAACCCAAATGGGAAAAAATGGTCCACGCCAAATAGTCCATTATTTTGGAAGCAAGTCAAAAGATGGATTACCGTGAGAGTAATCCATCGGAGTGCTTTTGATTTGTACAGATGCTCTGCTATACGTAGAGTTATTTTTGAGGATTCTGTTTTGAGGAGAAAATACTTGTCAAACATTACTTTTATACGTCTTTTTTTTTTTAAATTTGAGAACATTACTGACAGCAGAAAATGATAATGCGATAATTTTTGCTAAATTGGGTAGATTTTTGAACAAATTCACTCGATACAATTTTCAAAAAATGTTTAAAATTCAATTTCAAATTTAAGTATTCATTTTAAATATAAATTTTAATCTTAAATGTTTAAATTAAAATTTGATGTCATTGTTTAACAATTTCTGGGAAGGTTTAGCAATTTTAATAATTTTCTAGAATTTTTAATATTTTTTTCTTCTTCGAAAAAATTGTTAAAAACCGTAATGGCTCGGTAGTTGAAGAAAAAATTGTTTTTCAATAAATAATTCCTTGTTTCGGCAACGAGTGATGCCTTTTTAAATAGACAAAAGGTATCCTTATTGCGTCAACTAGGGAACGTACGTATGAAGGGGCTAGGAAATGGTACGTGGAAGGTAGAAAGGAAGAAAAATATAGTAAATCCCAAGACATTAGAGCGCGCCTTTTTTCACTCATTGAAATTTTCTCTCTTGCTCTTAAAAATTGCAAAGTGGCAGGAGTGTTTCTTGGTCCGCAAATATATCTAATGTCTGTGTAGCCTTCTTACGTGCGTGAATGTTTTATATATTTCCCATGGGATTTTTAGGAAGAGAGTGATAAAAGTTCAAGTGTAGAAAGATCACAAATACGTGTAACGGAGCCATAATGTTAACCTTTGCCCCTGGAAGATACTTCCCTTTTTATATTGCACCTATGGGCAACCGTTTAATAATATCAGAAAGGTTTGGCGTTAAACTGACGTGGGTTATGGGTCCATTGAAGGTAATTTCAGCAAGTGGTACTTGGTAATAATTGGCGTAGAACAGAGAATGGGTCAAAATATAATATCCCGAAATTTACTAAAAAAAAAAGATATGGTGTCCAAAATTTCAATAAATTCAATAGAATTCTTTTTGTGAGTCACATTAAACTTTTTTTCTAGTATTTATGAAATGCAGTAATAAACCTGCAATTGTTACTAGTTTCGTAATTATCTTTACAGATTATTTACATTTTTATAAATGATTTTCAGGTAAATTGGTAGTTTGCAATGGTTACAACAATACATATAAAAATTTGAAAAAAAGAGAGAGAATAGACTTTAATAAAATTTGTTTAAATTTGGATTTGTTACTATTCAGGCTACGATTAATTTCTAGAGGAACATTTTTTTGTGATTTTCCAAAAATTTGGCGAGAAACTCGTAATTATTTCCAATTAATAAAGTAGATTCAGAGTCTGCGAGAGTTTTCTCTCCAATTGTGTTGTATTTTCAATTTATATTTATTATTTTCTAAAATTCAACGTTTCTGCTAATATCGTTTTCTATTTTTATATATTATTTATACTTTTCCCAAAACATGCGAATTAAGAATTTGCAAAATTTTGAAAATTAAATTAGTGAAATAAAATATTTTTGTTTACTCCCTTCGTTCCTTGATTACCTTTTCTTTCCATACAACCTGTAGGAAGGCGTATCGATTGCAAATATTATTCCACCTTTCCAAATTATACAAAATGTATTAATTCAGTGGAACTGCGGTTAAACCCTCGAAATTAGCGATGCTCTTTGTGTCAAGTCGTTTAAATAAATGGTTCGAATGTTCGCGACGTCTAGTCTGGAATTAACAAGTATGTTTCACAACCGTTCTTGCTAAACTGGCATAAAGAATCGGCAGGAATGGTAAATCAATTGGCTTTCGTTTTGCAAGAATTCACGTATAAGTAAGAGTGGAAGAAAAAAATATGGTAAAAAGATGAAAGCCCCAAAAAAGCGTAGGTATTTCCTGTTGGGATAGATGCGCAGTAGCATTTCCAGGACAAACTTTATTTTGGCCAGCAGCCCAGAAAACAAAACCCTCTTTCCTATATCCTGGGTGATAACAATAACTCTAGCAACAGCTCAGCCAATATCGATTGTCGTTAACGGAACACTTTGCCTGTAACAGACTTCGGATTTAAAAAACAAAATAAACAAACAGGATTTTTATAGTTTACTTTCGCATCTACGTAGAGAAAAGTGTTTCGCGAATGTCCAGAATTTATTGCTTACTTCCAACTGAAATTTACCACCAATTTGCCAGTGTTCCAGGTAAACGTACCGGTAGTAAGGCACGTACCAGTTCTGAACTGTTTCTATGGAGGGCTGCTTTTGATCAATCAAACTTCAGAAAATTAAACGCGATTGATCCAGTATGTTCTGCTACCGAGGTTATTCAGGTACCGATACGCATCCTTTCACCGGTACCTTTGTCCGACTCAAAACCATGGGGTGAGTTCACCGAAAACCCATAATTCGATGAATTCGAGACAATCGTAGTTAATTTCTGGAAGTTTCGGGGGTTCAAGGTTTTGGTTTCCAAATTATTTTTTTTTAATTGTAGGAAACCAAATTGAATTTATTGATTCCAATTGATTATTAATTGAAATTGAAAATTTTTTTAATAAATGTCAATATTTGATATAATTCGCAACCTATGGGTTTCTGATTGTTCGTTGAAAAAAAAACTTAATGTTTATCTCGTCCTTATGCAAAAATATTTTGTAAATATCAAAAATTGGTGCAATTGAGATTTAAAAACATTTTTTGCTTCATTATATTAATAGTATTTTTAATGATAATAAATTTACACACGTAGTAAAAATAAAAGGTTAGTGTTTATGTCATCCCTCTATTGAAATTTCCTTACGCTTCGATTAAATAATTTTGAAATTATCTTTTACAGTGTTCTGTAATAATAATTAATAGGATTTTTTTATTAGAAAGAATATTATTGGTTAATCCGGGTAGTAAAGACGTCGAACTTTCACGTTTTATTTTTCCTTCAGAATGGACAATTCTTTACCCCATGTTCCTATTCCAAAGATTGCGTGATAACTTCTCTATCGGGTGCCTCACCCACCACGAACACCTCATATATCTTCGTTATTTTTAATGATACAAAATATTGTCGGAAGATAAAGTTATGTAGTTTTGAGGAGAAAATATGGTGCATAAAACTGTTTATGTTCCGGATGGAATTTTCAGGGCCATCAAATTTTTTTTAAATGGGTTCATATATTCTCGTCGGCATGGTGTTCAACCATTTATGAACATTCGGACCTTCTGAAATCTGAAAATTCACACGTGAATCACTAAAATTTCTTTGAAAAAGAATAAATTCAAGAAACTTTATTTAAAAAAAATTTTTTTGTAAATTTACAAAGACTGTTAATATTTTGATATTCATTCTAACAATAATTTTGCAGGTAAATACGTCAGTTGAACACTTCAACGATAATTTTCGAGCCTGATCTTTTATTCTGAAAAAAATAATAATCTTCCAGGACTGTTCTGGAATTTCCAAGACACTGAGGATTTATTTACACCAGGAATTTTCATGGTTTTACCGGATATTTTGGTTTCAACGATCATATATTTCGAGATAGACCGTAAATTTCTGGTACTATCGAATTTGCAACCAATTTTTAGTCACAAACCGAAATAATGATATTAAAAAAAAAAGCAATAAAAATTTATGGCCACCGAGTTTCGTCAATTTTGGACATCAGACCAAAACAGAAAACATGGTAATAAAAAGGTATTCCTTAAAACCACCCACTCCGTGCGTCTCGCTTTGGAAAAGCACGCGGGATAAAAGTTTTCTCATTTTCCAAACCAATTCCCTGACTTCCGTTTCCCTCCATGCGAAGCGGTACAAATTTGAGGATACATTTCATTCGCAAACGCAGAAGCCACTGCCGACAAAAAAAAATGTACTGATTCTCACAAAGGAAAACCATAAAACATAATAAGGGGCGCGAACAACCACCATGGGGCAAATATATGGGAGGAGGAGGAGGAGGAAAGAAATATTTCGATGCTTTTATTTATTTCGCAAATAAAAATTGTGTAAACACTAATACATTTTTCGGTGGCAAGAAATGTGACAATATGAAATATGATTTCCACTTCCTTTGATAATTTCAAGGAAACGTAAAAGCGGAGGTGTAAAAGAAGAGGAAGAAATGAAGAATTGTACAAATGATGAATTAACTTGAATTGTGACCCATGTCCGGTAGAAACGTAGACGGAAGAGGATGTAAAAGAACACTTTCAACAAAACCCGGAGTTACAGGCGTGAATAAAACGCGTCATTAACGACGCGGGAGATTATTTCATGATGAAAGAGAGAAAAAGCCAATGGGAATGGAGCCGCTGTTCGTATGCACTGTTACCTTCGCTTATCGATGACGTGCATAAATATTATTTATTGCTGCCGGTACGAAATGTTTATTCGCAAAAATGGAAGGAAAAGCGATTTATTATTTATTTGAAATTGATCCAATTTATTGAATTTATCTCCGCTCTCGTAATCTCATTTCAACTCGGTATTCATATTGTTACGAACAAAAACGCCGGGTTCTCGGTGACAAGTGGAGATTTGCTGCTCTGCGACCGAAAAATTACGTAGAAATTGATAAAATAGAGTTTCATTGACCCGGTGAAGGTATCGATAATTTTATATTTTCAAATTCGTAAATCCAAGCAACACCAATTTTTTTTACGATTTGAGAAATTCCGCAAATGCTCCAGAGTCAGCTACTGGATCGGAGTGTTCGATTTAATGGGTGACTACTGGCTTTGGAGGGAATGAGGAAACGCTGGAGACCCTCTGGCAACGAATGAAAATAAACAAAGGTATTAACGGGTAATGAAAAAAATTGGAAAGATGCAGGAAATACGAGAAGACGAGAAATTCTGTTACTCGCGAAGTCGAGGAGGGAAAGATGGAAAAAGTCAAATAAACGTTAGACAAAGAATCTCGCAAGGGAGGAAAGTTTTCAAGCGGAAGAACGGAGGTTTGCGATGAAGTAATATTAAGACGAACGTCGGGAAGAAGCTCCTAAGGAGCATCGTTTTGTAGGATTGTGAGGTTTGACCGATGCGAGCAACTGATAAAGATAAATTGGAAGCATTTGAGATGTGGTGCAACGGAAGAATGCTGGAAATCGATCGGATAGAGTTGATTGAGAATGGTCAAGTATTGAATGGTATCGAGGAAAAAAGTCAACAGTAGGAGAGTATAGTAAAAAGGAGAGGATGGGGGTTGGTACGTTGTACGATTCAGCACGAGGAGTTCCAAAAGAATGCCTAGAAAAGTGAAATAGGGACCAAAAATGGATTATTCGTGTTGAATTTCGAAAAATATTAATTCCGTTACAGAGAGAAACTAAAAATGTTGGAGGAAAGTAAATAAATAAAAAACAGAGATATTGTATTCATTTTTTGCAAGTTATAATATTTTGCAAAATTATTCTGAATTGGAATAACGTCGAATTGGAAAAATCCTATAAATAGAATTTTTTTTTATTTGGTATTTATCTCAGATTTGGTCACTATGTTATTTTTGTTAAATAATATCATTAATTTTGTCTGATAATTGGGTGGAAATAGAGAAGAGCGGTAAGAAGAGTAAAATAAATAGTAATTTTGGAAAAAATAATCTGCCTTCCTCAAAAATGAAATTTCCCAAAGTTGCAAAGTACCATTTTTTATAAAACGCATTTTACTGCGGAAACTTTTTACCGAACGAAAGACGTTCCGTTCCCTTTCGGTGGCATAAATTAAATAATGCATATAATTTCCCCTGGAGATTAAAAAGTGATTAAAAGTTTCATTAAGCTGAATTTGGTCGAGTATTTTTTCATTAGCGTTAAGATCATTACTTTTCCAAGAGCATTTTTGCATTTTAGTATCAAAGAATGAGAGTTTCTTTTTTTTTCAAATTTTTTTAACGACTCATCGAGTATCCTGAACTGAGGAAAAAATTCAGAAATTTGCTTTTTTTTCATTAAACCGTGGAAGGAATATTCGTAAGAGCAATGTAATGGAATAAAATGCAGATTTTATAGCTTTCAATGAAGAAACATAAATTATAAGATTCCTATTAAAGATGTCCTCCGGTTTGACGTCGAACTTAATGAAGCAGAATTGATGCCAATTTCCTCCTTGGAAGTTATTTTTCCGAATTATTTGAAAAACTCCAATAATCTTCTGTCATTTGTCGTACAAGCAACGTTCGAATAAATGAAAACCTACGCGCAAAGTAATTCTTTTGAACACGAAAAAAAAATGAAAAAGCTGTCGCAAAAGTGACTTTTCATATACATTAAAAAATAATACACATTTTTCATACCTTTTAGATTTAATCTTAACATCGAATAGTGTAAATTACGTCGATAGACGGTACTTGAATTTCACGATATGAATTTTTTTTATAACACAGCGAGGAAAGATCCTCTACATAAAAACTGGAAAATCTCGATACACATCAATAAAATCGTTATTTCTCCTTAAACTAAATTTCGTTACATTTACAAAAAAATAGTATTTCATAAACCAACGGTGTCTTTCGTGAAAACACGAAATTCAAGGAAACTCCTCGTTTCTAGAAAGATTTCTTTATACAGTAACATTTTTTTCTCGGTCTAAACAGGGAGAACAAAAATGGAACGCACGGAATTTCCTAAACGACCGTTCTCCCGGAAAACTGTTCTCTTAGTGACAGAGAAAGAACTGAAAAATAGTACGAACAAGGCTCTCACACCCTTGGTGAAATACAAGAAAGAATTTGAAATTCGTTTGAAAATGATTTTTCTTGATTTCCTTTTTATTGGTAATACATATTTATTATATATATTTAAGAAATCCATCTTAAAGATGCGTAAAAGAATTGCATGATTTTCACATCTCCGTGTTCTCCTCGGCCTCCTCGTCGAGTTCGGGAAGTGTATAAACAGCCGATAAATGTGGTATATGATCTTCAAGTTTGAGAATTGGTTTACAATCCCTAGTGACATCGACTTGGTTATATGTGTCTTTAAGTATATTAATTTCATTTTCGTGTGCGAATAAACTACTCGGTGGTTCGTTAATGCCGGTACTGCCACAAATGTCGTCACTGGTTCTATGGCAGATGTTGCTTGACGGAAATTGTCACGATGTCAGCGCGAACGGGTCTGTCGCAAGTTCGTCGACACTTGAACTCGGTTTAATCGCCCCCTGTTTGTCCGTACGATGCGTCTGACGATGGACTATCTCGTCGTGGATAATATTGAAACACATTGCCGTTACTGCCATTCCCAACATAATGTAGCACGAACAGAACCAGACAGTCGCGTTCCTCGAGTCCGCCAAGTTATATTGTGGATAGGAACCCGGTACCACGTCGCCAAATCCTATTGTACTTAAACTCATGAAGCAAAAGTACACTCCGTCTGTCAACAGAGAAAAGGGAAAGAATGATGAGTGAGCGGGGTCCGATATCGGCGCTTTCTGGTACAACAAAAAAAAAAATAAGGCACTAATTATCCAATTTCTAGTGGTAATTTTGTACAATTAGGGAATTCTCTAGTAATAATTGTAACTACGTTTATTGCAGTTGGTAGAATTTATTTATAGTAGATATTACTAGAAATATAGTATAAAATTACCGATAAAATTACTAAAAATATGAATTAGAATTACTAGAAATTTTTGTCAGTGCGGAAAAATTGTGTCTCGCGGGAAATTGAATGTCACTTTATTTTAGAAACTTAAGGGACAAGCGAAATGAATTTGCTGGTATTTAGAGTAAATATTCGCGTGATCCAGAGACGAGCCAAAATATATTTTTTATGTTTTCCGAAACAAGATGTGGAGTAAGTACAGGATTATTTTTTATTTTAAATAGGAAATTCGAAATGGGGACTTATGATAGAAGGCAAAAGAATTAATAAATAAACAATAAATCGACAGTACGATCGGTTTGCGCGGTTTTCGTTGTTTGCAAAGCTGAAAAATGTGCTCGCACGCGGTGATAATTACCGGAGCGACGTGGAATTCCCTATTCTCGCTACAAAGAAACAAATAAATCAGCTAACCGTAGATAAAGTTAAACTCGGTGATCGAATCGGGGCTACCAATTGGTTGAAGCTCGGTACAAACAGTCGCGTGTTGTTAACCTCCCTACTGGCGGGTATCGACACCGACGACCACGGGTACGGGATACCAACTCTGGATCCGTGATCGTTTTTTTCGATAACGATAGACGAGAAAAAGCTGCAAATACTGCATGGGAATAATATTTGGACGCGCGAGGAGAGAGAAAAAACATATGAGAGCTGCAGGAAATTGAAAGTTATAGAAACATCCGAGTATTGGAAATTTCGTCTGCTAAAGTGGCCGGTGTTCGGTGCTTTTACCCTATACTCTTGATCCGGCAAATTAAAAAGGACGCTCGCTCGAAAGCGTTGACTTTCGCACTAAAGGGAACCGATTGGAAATTGTATGTGTGGGAAATGCGTATCTAAAAAGTGGGAAGTCGAGAGAGAGAGGAACGGCCTCGTAATCATATGGGAAACACAAAAACTCCATGAGCAGCCATTGGGGTGAGGGACAGCAGCGATCTGCCGCTCCTACAAAAAGTCTCCGGGGAGTAGATAATAACGCTATTCTTCTTCCCCCCCGTAAAGCTGTCTTATGGAGACCCGGTGAATTCTGAGACCCATAACTTTTGCCCCCATGGAAATAAGTCTTTTATTTCCTCCTACATTGAAAAGAAACGCCGGTTGTTTTTATTTGGCTGCAGTAAACATCGGCGGAATATCGACTCTCGCGATTTCGATGCTTCTGACGTCACGAAATAGGGATTTAAGATCCTCGGTTTTCCGATTTTTCGTCCAACCCCTGGCGCGAGAATTTTGAAACGACGGAAAAATCGGGACGGCAAAATTCATCGTCTCCAGGTCGTTTGGAGCAGAATTATTCATTCCGGGAGTCTCCCTGAAGTTAGCGAGAGTTCGATTGCCGTCGCTGACGCTGACGGCAAACTTGTTTCCCGACGAAAATTGCTTCTATCGTAATTTATCGTGGCTCTGGAGGTTGGCATTCAGCTTTAAATTGCAGCTCTCGTCATTAAAAAGATCAGTGGTGGAAAAGTCGTTAATAATGTACAGGGGTAGCATAGCCTGTTTCATACCGAGCCGGAGTCAACTGTATCGCGGAAGGCAACGGGAAACCACCGCATTATTAATGCATCCAAGTACGCGCAACTTTGAATTACAAAGTTGCGTCAAACCAACCTTCGGACTGGCTTCAATATGCTGATGAAGATACGCTCCGCTTTGGCCGTATCCCGGAGCCTTGCAAAAATAAAAGTGCTACCGCCTGTAACGATGCATTGGCGAGCAAAGGGAGATAGAAATTCGAAAAGGGGTCCATCGCTCGCGAGCGGGCGAGTGTGGCCCTAGGGAAAACTCACCACTGTAACTCCATCCCTCGAGTCTGTGCAGTGCTATGACTCCGGCCAAAATGTAACACACGATGGCACCCAGGCAAATGCCGATAGGCGCGAGTACGGTGACGTTTGGCCTGTCCCCGGATCCCAGACTGGAAATTTCGTCCTTGGGACTGGTCTTGATTTCCATGGTGCTCGGGAAGGTTGAGGCATTAGCGCGGACGTAGAAGGGTTCTTGTAATTGTGCTTGTTGTTGCTGTTGTGCCAATTCCTCCTGTTGTCTTTTCTTCCGCATTCTCCGTTCTTTCTCCTGTAACAAAACGTGACGCGTGAGACGAATTAGAATCTAAGTTCCATCCCTCGTACGGGACGGGCGTAAAATGTTGCGCAAAGTATCCACACCTGCATTCGTCGCTCGTCGTAGCAACAATAGCCACAATTCGAACAAAGGCAACAGCAGAGAGCGCGTGTAAAAACACCTCGGGCACATCGAGACAAGAATCCTCCGCTGCTTGACAAGTAGAAAAGGGTTAGGGGAATTCCCAGAATTGCGTAGCCTATCGCTGCGCCTTTTCCCCACGAGGATCTCGGAGTGACACTTCCGCAGCCTGCAACAAAAGTCGCGTCGTCTTCGTTTAGCGATGCTCAAAAAATTTCGAAAAACGTTGGAAACGAATTTTTGCAAAATTGTGCCTGAACCCACTTTTCTTTTTATAGAATTAATTAGTATTTATTAATTAGTCAAGAAATTAGTTTCAAATTGCAGTTGTAAGTGCAAAATTTATTTTACCCTGTACTGCAATTATTATTATTATTTATTTATTACTAAATGGATTTTTCAATCGGTTTGTAACTGATTTATCCAAACCACAGACGCATCAGAAAATTCTTAGTCTACAGTATTTGGCTAATTATTAATTATTGTTGCATATTTAATTGGTTCTTAATTGTTAATTGTTTCTCATGCCCCCCCCCCCCTCCCATTTATTTCGTTTGAAATATCGATGTAATAAATAACGAGATAATAAATAATTAAAGATTATTTGAAAACACTGGTTCTCGTTTTGCGGGTACTTATTTATGAAGTCAACTAATTATAAAAGCTTTAAGGCAAAATTATCGATAGCGATGGTGGAGCGGGGAATCGATTTGGTAGCGTTTAAGATAATGGCTGGAACAACGGAATCGCTTTGGTCCATACGATAGTAGTGCGATTGTCATTGCTGATAGAATTGTGGCAACTGGCGGTCTACAATCACCGTAGGAGGCCCATTCGTGACTGATTATTCGAATCTTACAGTTTGCACGAACGTCGTGAGAACATTAACGACGAACGGCTTTTCTCGTTTATTATTTGTCGAAAGTTTGACTATCGGAGTTATTGCTAATTTATAGCTGGTGTGTATACGTCATGTCATTTTTTATACACGTGCAGTATCGCGTTCACGCATAGGTGCATCAAATTTCGTATAACGTTAATGTTACAGCGAGGTGTAAACTTTAATGTTCATTTTCCATACCGAGGGATTTTTTGCGCGTAACGGGAGTATTATAATATTTTTAGGGATTCAAAGAGGGGAAAAATATTAAAAGCCTCATTCCATGACTGATCGGTTATGGAACTTGAAAGTTCATTTATGTATAAATTTTGCGCTCGAGCACACACAAATTTGTAATTTCTTTGATATCATCGAAGTGCAAAATTGCACAAATTTCTGCCGGAGATTTGTTCAATTAGAAATTCATGAAAGAGAAATATTCCGAAAGTATAGATGCCGATTGGAAAATGTTATTTGTTGATGTTTATTTACTTGTTTATTATTTTTCTGATGAAACTGCGAATAACAGTTCGAGCTTTTAAAATTGAACAATCTTTTTATGTCATTTTCATTATCGGTATAACTTTTATTACCGAATCACGATTTTTTCGTAGATGATGAAATATTTCGAAAAAGCATCATCATTTTATAACGCGATAACTTTTTAAGACGCGAATCGTGGCGGCATACCGACGTTATTTATTGCAAATTTCATCCGAAAGCGTCAGTCGTATTTGGCAAGGGAAGAAAAGAGGTTTCATCATCCACAGCCCTTTTCCGACATTTACAGTCTTGCAGAACGATATTACGATTGCGTGTTAAACACGCTGTAATATGGAATCCCACTGCAGGATTTTGACGTTCGTCCTATTTCTTCTGACGATTTTTTCAATTAGTACCGCTCGACATGACGTAAGTTGAAGTCTAATTTCCTGAAAACTATTCAGCGCTTCATCTTCGAGAACAAAACTCATTTAACAAGAAAAATCAATGAAAATATTATTTAATATACGTAAATGTTACATATGTCATTTTAACTCAACGAAATAAGTTTATTTTATTTACAACCAATTTGATAATAGGCATTGATCAATTTCAATTAAGTCAACTTTTTTACGGGATTTAATTAATTAACGGTTACAATTAAAATTCGACAATTGTTCAATTTCATAATTAATCATTTCTCTTTTCGATTTTTCAATATCCCGCATTTCACCAACGGTGGTTATAATATTTTTTTACATTTCTGTGCAGCCAACAGCTAAGGAAGAATACGGGCGTCCAATTGCAGGAGCACCCGAAAAGGATGGTTCGAGACAAAAGATGTATCACACTACAACGTATGCGAAAGACGACAGTGCGCATGCTTCTGACAAAACTTATGCTAAAAATTCATCTCAAATTTTGCGAATCAAAACCAGTCCGATTCTAGTCAACCGTTCCTACTACATCCTTCAGGGGGATCCAAGTCCTGCGGTTGCAAGTGTACCGAAGTCGAGGTCCTACCATCATACAATTATAAATGAGACTAGTTCGAACGTTAAGTCTGAGGTCAAGAGTGCGTCACAGTCCAGTTCCTACAAACATGTTGTCACAAAGAAGCTCAAACACAGAAGATCCGTCTCCGACTCGGAAGAATATTCGAATCGGGACGGACGTATCGTTTACTCCTCATCGGAATTAGTGACATTGGGACGACAATTAGAGATCGCCCTGCAACTGCGACGGAACATCATATCGGTTCTGACCTACATGGTGGTACCTGAAGAATTCGAGCGCCAAGAAATCACAATGGCTTTCCTCATCGTGAAAGAAGGTGCCACGAAACACATGCAGTCCTACAAATTCTTATCGATTTTGAGAAAACTCGAGAGACGAAGCGTAGTCACGCAACTCAAAATTGTCCTTTACGCACTGGCCCGGAACTTGCCGGAACACTCGGCGTGTTCCGCGAGATTTTTGCTGCAGGAGTTGAAGGAGAAACGACTGACAGCTGCGGATATTGCGCACCGTCTCCCAAAGAATGTTAGCTTTTTGTATGAAATTACAAGCGATAGTATCAAAAATAGTCGCATTGACAAGAAATGGCTGCACATAGAGGATAGGCAGAGGGAGGAAAGTGCACAAATTTTAATTAACGTTTATGGGTCACTGTTCTATAATATCGTGAGGCTTACCAGAACTCAAAGGATATCGCTCTCGCAAGTTTATGTGGTGTATCTATTGGAACATTACCCAAACGACTCGGAAGATATTGAAATTCGGGAACACATTCAAATTGTTACAAAAGAGATAAGGACGAGCAGAATTTCTGGATGGGATAACGTGGATTTCAAATGTGACAACGTCCGACCGTATGATATCATAATTACTATCATCGAACAACTGTTGGAGCGAGCCCAACCTTCTCCGAAGCTGAGATATTCATTGAGTTATCTCAAAAAACATTTATCAAGGTCAGTTAAGGAAAATTTGGAGTATTGGAAGAAGGTATCGGTGTCTGATTCTCAACAAAGGTCCGTCGTTCGTTTGGATTCTTCTGAGCTTTTACAGTCATCGGAAAATATATCCAGCATAGAAATCAGTTCCGAGGAGAAGAGCAGCGAGGAGTTAGATAACGGAGCAAACATTGAAGAAAAAGAAAAATCGGAAAGACGAAGGAAAGAAAAGAAAAAATCGCAGAGCAAATCGGTCGAATTATCGGAATCACCTGAATCGGAGTCACCTGAATCGGAGTCACCTGAATCGGAGTCATCTGAATCGAAGTCATCTGAATCGAAGTCACCTCAATCGAAGTCACCTGAATTGGAGTCACCTAAATCGGAATCATCCGAATCAGAACTAGCTCATTCGGATCGATCTAAATATAAAAAATATAAATCAGGTTCAACCAAACCAAAATCGGATCGATCTAAATATAAAAAATATAAATCAGGTTCAACCAAACCAAAATCGGATCGATCTAAATTTAAAAAATATAAATCAGGTTCAACCAAAGCAAAATCGGATCGATCGAAATCAAAAATATATAAGTCGGGGTCATCGAAAGCAGAATTTTCTCAGTCTGATCTGTCCAAATCAGAACAACGTAAATCGAAATCATCGAAATCAAAATTATCCAAATCGCATCCAAATAATTCCGATTTGTCTAAACCTGAACCGTACGAATCAGACTCGCCCGAATCAGAATCAGTTGAGTCAGATACGTCTGAATCTAAACTATCGAAATCAGAGTCGTCTAAATCGGAGTTATCCAAATCGGAATCATCTAAGTCAGAATCATCGAAATCAAAAGCAGCCGGATCACATCGACGAAAATCGAAATTGCCTAGACCAGAGCCGCTTGAATCCGAGTCAGATGAGTCAGATGTATCTGAATCGGAACTGTCTAAATCAGAGTTGTCTAAATCGGAGGTATCCAAGACACATGTATCCAAATCGGAATCATCTAAGTCAGAATCATCCAAATCAGAAGTAGCCCAATCACATAAACGAAAATCGAAATTGCCAAAACCAAAGCCGTTTGAATCAGAATCGGATGAGTCAGATATATCTGAATCAGAACTGTCTAAAGCGGAGTCGTCTAAATCAGAATTATCTGAGTCACGTGCATCCGAATCGGAATTATCTAAACCAGAATCGCCTAAATCTGAATTACCTGAGTCAGATATACCTGAACCTGAGTCGTTCGAAACGGAATCGACAGAGCCATACATATTTGAATCAGATTTGTCTAAAATAAAGTCACCCGAGTCATCAGAATTAGTCGAACCAGCTACAACCGAATCGGAACCACATGAATCGACGTCATCTGAAATAGAAATTATAGAATCAAACGTGACCGAATCTGAATTACCTAAATCCAAGCATTCCGAAACAGAATCAGAGCCGTTTAAATCAGAATCAACGGAACCGGAATTAGCGCAGCCCGATCGATCTGAATCGGAAGTATCTAAATCAGAAATGATCGAATCACATACAACTGAAGCGGAATTGCTTGAATCAGAATCGCCTAAACCAGAATTACCTGAGTCAGATATACCTGAACCTGAGTCTTTCGAAACAGAATCGACAGAGCCATACATATTTGAATCAGATTTGTCTAAAATAGAGTCACCTGAGTCATCAGAATTAGTCGAACCAAATAAAACCGAATCGGAACCACATAAATCAAACTCATCTGAACAAGAAATTATAGAATCAAACGTGACCGAATCTGAATTACCTAAATCCAAGCCTTCCGAAACAGAAGTAACCGAATCAGATTTGGATGAGTCTCAATCAGAAGAGTCAGAAGTAATCCAACCAGACCAGCCTGAATCAAAATCACCTAAACCAGAATTATCTGAGTCAAAATCAATTAAATCGGAAGTAGTTGAGGCAAATATAACGAAATCAAAAGTCACACCTGAGTCAAATCAAACAGAATCGGAAGTTACAAAATCAGAGTCGTCTGGATCTGAAGTAGTTGAGTCAGATGAAAAGGAACCGGATGAATCTCAACCCGAGTCACCTAAACCAGAATCATCAGAATCAGACACAGCTATGTCAGATACATCTAAATCAGAGTCATCAAAATCAGAATTAGCCGAATCGGAATTATCTAACACAGAATCGCCTAAATCAGAATTACCTGAGTCAGATATACCTGAACCTGAGTCGTCCGAAATAGAATCGACAGAGCCATACATATTTGAATCAGATTTGTCTAAAATAGAGTCACCTGAGTCATCAGAATTAGTCCAACCAGATACAACCGAATCGGAACCACATAAGTCGAAGTCATCTGAACTAGAAGTTATAGAATCAAACGTGACCGAATCTGAATTACCTAAATCCAAGCCTTCCGAAACAGAAGTAACCGAATCAGATTTGGATGAGTCTAAATCAGAAGAGTCAGAAGTAATCCAACCAGACCAGCCTGAATCAGAATCACCTAAACCGGAATTGTCTGAATCAAAATCAATTAAATCGGAAGTAGTTGAGGCTAATATAACGAAATCAAAAGTCACACCTGAGTCAAATCAAACAGAATCGGAAGTTACAAAATCAGAGTCGTCTGGATCTGAAGTAGTTGAGTCAGATGTAAAGAAACCGGATGAATCTGAACCTGAATCACCTAAACCAGAATCATCGGAATCAGACATAGCTAAGTCAGATATATCTAAATCAGAGTCATCAAAATCAGAATTAGCCGATTCACATAAATCCGAATCGGAATTATCTAACCCAGAATCGCCTAAATCAGAATTACCTGAGTCAGAATCGGAACCACATAAGACAAAGTCATCTGAACTAGAAATTATAGAATCAAACGTGACCAAATCTGAATTACCTAAATCCAAGCCTTCCGAAACAGAAGTAACCGAATCAGATTTGGATGAGTCTAAATCAGAAGAGTCAGAAGTAATCCAACCAGACCAGCCTGAATCAGAATCACCTAAACCGGAATTGTCTGAATCAAAATCAATTAAATCGGAAGTAGTTGAGGCTAATATAACGAAATCAAAAGTCACACCTGAGTCAAATCAAACAGAATCGGAAGTTACAAAATCAGAGTCGTCTGGATCTGAAGTAGTTGAGTCAGATGTAAAGAAACCGGATGAATCTGAACCTGAATCACCTAAACCAGAATCATCGGAATCAGACATAGCTAAGTCAGATATATCTAAATCAGAGTCATCAAAATCAGAATTAGCCGATTTACATAAATCCGAATCGGAATTATCTAACCCAGAATCGCCTAAATCAGAATTACCTGAGTCAGAATCGGAACCACATAAGTCAAAGTCATCCGAACTAGAAATTATAGAATCAAACGTGACCGAATCTGAATTACCTAAATCCAAGCCTTCCGAAACAGAAGTAACCGAATCAGATTTGGATGAGTCTGAATCAGAAGAGTCAAAAGTAATCCAACCAGACCAGCCTGAATCAGAATCGCCTAAACCAGAATCACCTAAACCAGAATTATCTGAGTCAAAATCAATTAAATCGGAAGTAGTTGAGGCAAATATAACAAAATCAAAAGTCACACCTGAGTCAAATCAAACAGAATCGGAAGTTACAAAATCAGAGTCGTCTGGATCTGAAGTAGTTGAGTCAGATGTAAAGAAACCGGATGAATCTGAACCTGAATCACCTAAACCAGAATCATCGGAATCAGACATAGCTAAGTCAGATATATCTAAATCAGAGTCATCAACATCAGAATTAGCCGAATCACATAAATCCGAATCGGAATTATTTAAACCAGAATCGCCTAAATCAGAATTACCTGAACCTGAGTCGTCCGAAACAGAATCGACAGAGTCATACATATCTGAATCAGAATCGTCTAAAGTAGAGTCATCTGAGTCATCAGAATTAGTCGAACCAGTCACAACCGAATCGGAACCACATGAATCGAAGTCATCTGAATTAGAAATTATAGAATCAAACGAGACCGAATCTGAATTACCTAAATCCAAGCCTTCCGAAACAGAATTAACCGAATCAGATTTGGATGAGTCGGAATCAAATGAGTCAGAAGTAATTCAACCAGAACAGCCTGAATCAGAATCGCCTAAACCAGAATTATCCGAGTCAAAATCAATTAAAACGGAAGTAGTTGAGTCAAATATAACGAAATCAAAACTCACACCCGAGTCAAATCAAACGGAATCCAAACTTACAAAATCGGAGTCATCTGAATCTGAAGTAGTTGAGCCAGATGAAAAGGAACCGGATGAATCTCAACCTGAATCACCTAAACCAGAAATATCTAAGTCGGAACCACCTAAATCGAAAGTAGTAGTTGAGTCACATGTAACAAAATCAGAAGTCTCTAAATCAGAAATACCCAAATCACATCCAATCGAATCGGAATCGTCTGAGTCAGAGTCGTCTGAAACAGAATCGATTGAGTCAGGTGTAATTAAATCAGAATCGTCTAATAAAACTAAAATAGTTAAGTCAGGTATAGTCAAATCAGACTTACCTAAATCTGATTCCTACAAATCAAAGTCACCTGAATCAGGTGTACCAGAACCGGAATCATCTAAGTCGAAGTCAATTAAATCTGAAGTAATTGTGTCAAATGTGACTACATCAAAACTACCTAAATCACAGCCACCTGCGTCTGAATCGTCTGAATCAGAGTCAGAATCTGAACCAGAATCATCTGAATCAAAGTCGGTCAAAACGTCAAAACCGTCTAAACCAGAGAAACCTGCGTCTGAGTCGTCCGAATCTGAAACAGAATCATCTGAATCGGAGTCAGTCAAAACACGACCATCCATGTCAAAAATATCTGAATCGAAATCGTCTGAATCAGAATCATACGGATCGGAGTCAGCTGAAGTGAAAACAAGGAAACCAAAACGACCTAAATTATCTAAACCCAAACCATCTAAATCGGATTCATCTGGATCCGAATCATCTGAAGAAGAATCATCTGAATCTGGACCCTCTAAATCTAAACCAACCGAATCTGAGGCATCTATCGAATCCTCTCAGCAAGAATCGTCTGAAGAAGAATCAAACGAATCCGAATCACCTGATTACGAGTCATCCGGAGGCCGTCGTGGACACGATCGAGGTGTGACGTACAAACGACGAAAGGGAAAGATACGAAAGAAGCATGTAGACTTATCAGCTTGGATACCACCGTCAGTGGAATTGGGCAAACCTTTGAAGATTTTCACCAGCCAACGGGATATTCTGGTAGTTACGACTTCCGAGGATACCCAATATTTCTCCCAGGCGATGGTTCTGCCACCTCTCGATATTCTCGTTCAGCGGCCAAACATCGACAGTCCTCTCGATGGCGTTAACGTGGAATTCGAGAATTTGATTGTACAGCCTCTCCAAAGACTATACGGAAAAAATTACATTCAATATATTTTGGGACGTCGCGCAGGTTGGGCCAAGTATAAAACAACTGTGGCTTTGATTTACGACCTGCTGTTGAAAGCTGAGCAGAGACCCGAGATACAACGGAATGCAAAACTGACGCAATGCTTAAGGAAGTACATCCAAGTGATAGAATTCATAGCCCCGACAATTCTTTATGCATTATCTGTGTCACAGAGGGGCTTTACACGAGACGTTGTTTATGTAACCTACTCCCGAAGTCGAGCGAACTTTGTTAGTTTATCATCGAGACGTCCAAGACTTTCACCAGGTTACACAACAATTTCCGTCCGGCATCCGAAGTATTGGATGGAACCAATTGATCCGAAAAATCCGTACAATGGTTTGATACCGGATGAACTGGCTTTGCGTCCATTAGCATCTATCTTAACATCACAAAAGATTCAATTGTATCTCGGATTGGGCTTCGACCCACTCCGATTCCCGAATAAAGGTTCCCTCCTGATCCACCTACTTCAGAAACTTTTCTATAGCGCAAGGATACGTCAAAATGCAGAATTATTTAAGGTCGTAGAATGCTACATTCAGGCTCTGCGACTTTCCGGATTCAACACGCGCATTTCGCAGAGATTTATCAGAAACGTCCTGAAATCCAGAAAAGTGGGCCATTGGCAACCGGACACAGGGGATCTTATTCGAATTCTGCCACCCCCGCGAATCCAGATCGAAGCCTTCTACTATCGAGAGTTGCAGCAATTTCTTAACCAGCATGACCTGTTTGCGAAGTTGAAGCTGCCACTGCCATCGGTGACGACGACGAAATCGGAATTGTTGCTTCGATTGATAAGAGCAGCGTTGGCTCCTGGTTCCGGTATAAACTTGCAACTGAGAAGGGCGTTAATTTATTGTCGAGGCAGAGTACCAGCATATGGCCTAGGTTCTTCGCCACTGGCTTGGGTGTGGGTGAAATGGCACGAGGTAACGACCCATATCGATTTGGACCAATTGTTTAACGAGGTTATCGATTACTACAAATTGGACTTTTCCGAAAAACTAGCCTACCGCCAGGTTGCGAATTATATAATACACCATCCGTACATACCAAACAGTTATCCGTTCGATGAATGTAGAAGTGAACGCGAATGCATTTTGGGATTCTTGCAAAGCATTTTAAGGAGAAGTCATATTCCGCGTAGAATTATAGAGGCCATCAATAAGCTTGTGTCTCGTATCCGCGGACCAGTTCGTCAGGTTCATATTTTGCCACGACCGTCTTTTAAAAATATTTTTATTGCCTTGAAGAAGAAGACTCAGCCTTATGTTACTAAAATTGGTCGGCGGTATATCCAGAGAAAGCCTATTCGGAGAATTGGTTAATGATAAATGAAAAAAATGATAAAATGATGATTCGAAGTTTGTTGAGAAACGGAAGAGAAAATTAAAATGTCGAATACCCGAAAACAAATTTTAAATAAAATTGTAGCCAATGTAAAATAAAATTGTATATGCGATAGTCACGTCAACGCAAAATTGTCAATTATGTGAATATTGTTAAATTATTATGAATTGTTATTCCTCTGGCGTTAAAATATGTGTGTCAAAATATACGAAAATTGCTGTACATGAAAAATTGTGTAATAATTCTCCCGAATCCTGGGATTTTTTTTTTTTTTGGTTAAAGTAAAAATTGTACGAAAAGAAAAATGTTGAAATATATTGTATGTTTGTAAATTGAAAACTGTAAACAACGGAATTTATGTCATTCTTTCTGCAATTTATGTACTTCAAAAAAATATCCGATATGTAAAATAAAATTTTCCAATCAATGATTTTCCTGAATAACTTGATATCCTGTGTAACTTTGATATTACCTTCCCTTATAAATAAATTAATTTACGAATGCGAATTAAATCAGTTGTTCCATAGTAATTTTCTATGTAGTTCGTAATATGCTTTTTCCTAAAGACAAAATTAATGGCAATTCCTGTAAAGAGCAGATAAGGGGGAAAAGGGATGATATTCTTTAATGTCGGATACTTACATTTGGAGCAATTTGTTATCTGTTTACCTATAAATGATGGATACTGTAATTTACATCCCTAGACGTTGATAAATAAATGCTGGAGTACGTAATTCATTTTCTACAGAATGTGCCTTTTTCATTTAATCCCCAAATTTATTTTATTTGCGGTTAAAATGAGATACTGATATCCCATGTTCGAATTTAATTTTTTTTTGTTTTTTTATTATTATTAAAAAAACTAAAATATAGAACGTATCGATTGGAATAAGAAACTCGGTGAGAGATACCTTTAATTAACTATACATTTTTGCTAATAAAATATTTTTCACATAACCATTGAGAATATCGATTAAAAAATATATATATTTGTTTTAAATACACGAAGGGTGTAAATTAAAAGTTGCTCCCCAGTAATGAACAATTGCTTTCTGTTGAGTAGAGAAGAATAGGTTTCCCTAAGGTCTCATTTTTCCGAGTATGTAGCCTCAACGACATCAGACAAAGAAAAAAATGGTTCATAATTTCTTAAATTCTAAAACCGTACTGCGTGACCCTTTTTTGATGGAATACCTTACACTGCGTTTTTTCTCAATTTGAATCGAACTAATGCATTGAGTTACTATAAGTTCCTATTAGGATTCATTGAAAGTGGAAAGGTTAGAATTAATTACTTGATTTATAAAATATATGTATGTTACTTCTTTTTTTACATGAAAATTCTCTGTTTTTGAGACATATTTTCAGATTTCGAATTAGTCCTTTTTTTTTTAAATGATAATTTTTAGAGAGAAATTGTAAAGCTTGAAAGTGTCACGCAAATTCGGTCCACCCAAGTGAAATAAAATATTTACTATCTATATAGAGCTATTAACAAAGTAAATTCACTTTCTAATTGCAAGCATTGGCCTTGAATATATCGGATATCGTGAAGCACTGCGCTTTTATTGATCCTAAAATATCCGAACGTGTCATGACGGTGTTAATAAAAAATATCTCGCTAAAAACATTTCCGGGTGGTAATATAAAATTAATTGTCACACGATATCGTGTCAGTAGATGCGTTATAAAAAATGTTTATGGAAACAAATTTTAACACAATTCGAGAAACGTGACGTCACGACAAATCGTTACTTGGATGTAAAACAGCAAAGATATCGTTTTAGAAAAGATATGTAATTCAATTGAAATTTATTTGCATTCTTTACATAGTCAATTCTTAGTATTTTTTATTACAAATGATAATAGAAAAAAAAAATCTTTTTTATTTTATATTTTTATTGCATTTTAATATCAGTATCCGGATATGTGATAATATGACACGAAACGTTTTTTAACTTCGTGACTGATTAGAAAAAAAAATTGCGATTTTGCTGCATATAAAAGACGGTCCGTCGAGGAATGGATCAGTTAGCTGCTCCTGTTTGAAATATCAAATTGTATCGAAATCGAAGCAATCATGTATTTCAAAACCATATCTATTCTCTTCGCACTCATTTTCCTCGCGAATTGGGTGACTGACGTTCAGAGTAGCAGTTTGAGGGTAAGTTTTTCTTCTCGTCTCAAAACTTAACACAATTTGTGTCCTTTTTTCAACAAGGATTTTACGTGTATTGGATTTACGTGTACAAGTAAATTCCTATTTTGAGCTAATCTTGTTTGCGAACCTGACCGGAAGTTTATCAGAATGTAGGACTGACTATTTCTAATAACGTCTGAGCCAAATTGGTGCCGGCGTAAGTTCAAATTAGTGGTACGAAACGAGATGGAGTCCAGACTCTCTCTGCCTTGCGATTCATACTTGCTAATAACTTATGGTACCAATCGCGGACGTAATGAAAATGTCGGTATCATTTCTATCATCTCGATATTCCAATAACTTTGGAAATTTGTAGCAATATAGATTTTGACCAAATGTGACAACTTTGTTTTTTTCTGAAACCCTATTTATTCATATTTCATTAAAACCAATTCGTTAACATTTTACTAAATTCTACTCGTTAATAATTTTAAATTAAATCTCACTAGAAAAATTGATCGAGCTTTCATTTTGCAACGTTAATCTTTTTTTTTTATAAATAATGTAGTTCTAGAAAATTGCTAAGAGGAAATTTTTTGTTACATATTTTTTCAGGAAAAAAGACACCTCAAGGAGGGTGTGTTGAAACAACTTATTTTGGATGTGGAACATAGTATTGCGAAACGGGTAATTAATTCAATATTATAATTACTAACAATTAGTTAACCTGTGGTATCATATAAAAATTAAAGGAATTTAGTTGGAAAAGAACATCAAAATGACATTTATGAGTTTTAATTGATCCTAGAAATTATTTTCAATGCTTCTGGATATAATTTCTAGAATATATGTAACACTAATATTAGTCTCGAATTAAAGTATTAATAGAAAACAAAAAGATACGATGTTAAATAACAATAAATAATGAACAAAATCTAAATTTCAAAAATATCTTTGCTGGGGCATTAAACAAATTGGGTCTAAATTCGATTCGGATGCAATTCTATTTGCAAATAGATCTCCATTTTTCGGTGAGTAACGAGAGTTGGTAATGTAATTTCTTCTAATGATAGGTACCTTGAGGTTTAAGTAACGGTTATCAGTCGCTTTAGGATTGGTGTTAAGTAATTGTATGTCAATAACTGTCATTATAGATCTTATTCACCCTCTCTCTTTCTCTTTCCTGTTCTCTCTCTTCTTTTCCCTTCCAATGCATATTGTATGCACATAATATTAGAGCAATGAACATAATGCCACCTTCCACGACACCAAGGAGTATGTTGCAAGCTTACAAGCTCAGCAGGAGTGAATGCGGGACACCTAATATGCATAATTTATTAACGAGACTAATAATTAATAACGGTAATTTATTTGTTTCTCCATTTTAATGCAATTATATTAGGCTGGACAATGTTTTACGTATTTATTCACTTACAAATTTGAAAAAAATCCAAATTTTTATACGTAAAGAAAAAAGATGGTAGAGTTGGATATTTGATGAAGAAAAATACTCATTGAAAAAAAAGGAAAATCGTTTCCTACGCAATTTGAGACACTTCCTAATCTTGGACACACGTGGTTGAATTAGAAATTGCCATTTGCTGTAATGAAATACTTAAATGGCCTTTTAGAGCAAAGTCGGAAGTTGCGGAAAGACTAAGTTTCCAGGTGCACTCGACCCTTCTGCAGAAGCTCGTATAAGTTCCGGTTGCATAACTGGAGATGTAATTTTGTTTACTTTAGCTCCAGTTTTAGCATTTGTGTGTGTGTGTGTGTGCCCGTGTGTCTGTGCGAAGGACTTTTTCTGGCTACCCAACACATTTAAGAGCAGGAAGCTTCGCAAATGAAACATTTCCTTCAAGTCCTGTGGTCTCTTTCCCTTCGTCAGTAACTTTTGCTGACTGATGTAGAAAATGTATTGAATTTGACTGTTTTTTTTATCGGAGTTGTGAGAATCTATCTATGGCACGTGAGAGTGCAGTTGAACTGTCTGAATATCAAATCAATAACGTATTCATGGTTTCAAGAAATTGATCGCACCCTCCTTTTCGTTTAATTAATAAGTTACGTTCTTAAAAAAAAAAAATTAACTGTTCGTTTTTTTAGGGTGCATACGGTGGGATCCCAGAACAACCGGAAGTAAGTTAAAATTCTAGAAAGAGCCTAAAACAAAAGACTTATAGACCTTTTTGTTAATAGTTATTTTGCATTTGTGTTTCAGAAAGATTATGGCGGCAAAGAAGAGGAAAAATCCGACAAAGGTTCCGAATCGAAGGTAAGTTAATATTTTATGAAAATAATATGAACAATTGAGGCACAATTTTGTAGTAAAAATGCTAAGATTTTTCTTTGATTACAAATTTTGTATGCACTTGTTTTTCAGAAAAGTTATAGCAAGGAAGAGGAAGAATCCGAGAAGAGTTCTGATTCGAAAGTAAGTAACGATAAGCGAGGTGTTATTTGCAACAACATTTTTAAGGTTTCTCTGTAATTTTAATTTTTCGATGCATTTGTTTTTCAGAAAAAATCCTATGATGACGAAGGAGAAAAGCCTTATGGCGATTCTGGAATAAAGGTGAATTTAGTCTCTAGAAAACAATTTTCTACAATTGGTGTATATTTTATTTTGAAAATTTTGCAATTTTCTTCGATTTATTGAAATTCCTTCTTTAATTTTTTTTTTAATTTTTTCATTCGTTTGTCTTTCAGAAGAAAAATCGTGGTGAAGAAAAAGAAAGTTCCCAGTCGAAGGTAAGTTAAATTTTGGCCAAAGGAATACCAACGTTCGAAGCATAATTTGTAGTAAAAATAGTATCGTTCTTCTTTTATTAACATTTTTCGTATGCTTTTATCTTTCAGAAAGTTTACAAGAAAGAAGAAAATTCTGAATCAAGTGTAAGTTTTAATTTTACAAAGAGAATATTAACAGTTTAGGAGTTATTTGTTACAAAATTGTTATGGTTTCTCTGTTATTTAAATTTTTTTTTGTATTTATTTTTTAGAAAAAATCTTACGATGACGAGGAAGAAAGTTATAAACCGAAGGTAAGCTAACATTCTAGAAAATTAATATCAATTTTTGAGGTATAATCTGTAATGACAATTACAGTTGATGTTTTATCATGACGATTGTGAATCAAAAGTAAATTCAGTTTGTAGAAACAAATATCAACAGTTGATATACATTTTTTTGCAAAAATGTTATGGATTGTCTTTTCTTTACACGTTTTATGTATTTATTTTTTAGAAGAAAAATCGTGGTGACGACTCTGATGATTATAAGCCGAGGGTAAGCTTAAATTCTAGAACAAGAGTACCGAAAAATGAGGGATAATTTGTAGCAAAAATATTATGGACTCTCTTTTCATATTTTTTATGTATTTATTTTTTAGAGAAAACCCTATGATGACGATGACGAAGGTTACAAGCCAAGGGTAAGCTAAGATTCTAAAGAAAGAATATCAACCAATGAGGCATAATTTGTAGCAAAAAATTTGGGGATTGTCTTGCTATGACAGTCCTGTAAATTTTGTTGCAAAAATGTTATGGACTCTTTTTTTTCATATTTGTTATATATTTATTTTTTAGAGAAAACCCTATGATGACGATGACGAAGGTTACAAGCCAAGGGTAAGCTAAGATTCTAGAAAAAGAATATCAACCAATGAGGAATAATTTGTAGCAAAAAATTTAGGGATTGTCTTACTGTGACAGTCCTGTAAATTTTGTTGCAAAAATGTTATGAATTCTTTTTTTTCATATTTGTTATATTTTTCTTTTTTAGAGAAAATCCTATGATGACGAAGACGAAGGTTACAAGCCAAGGGTAAGCTAAAATTTTACAAAAAGATTGTCAATTGATGAGGCATAATTTGTAGCAAAAAATTTAGGGATTGTCTTACTATGACCGCCCTGTAAATTTTGTCACAAAAATGTTACGAATTCTTTTTTTTCATATTTGTTATATTTTTCTTTTTTAGAGAAAACCCCATGATGACGAAGACGAAGGTTACAAGCCAAGGGTAAGCTAAGATTCTAGAAAAAGTATATCAATTAATGAGGCATAATTTGTAGCAAAAAAAATTAGGGATTGTCTTACTGTGACAGTCCTGTAAATTTTGTTGCAAAAATGTTATGAATTCTTTTTTTTCATATTTGTTACATATTTATTTTTTAGAGAAAATCCTATGATGACGATGACGAAGGTTACCAGCCAAGGGTGAGCTAAGTGTTAGAAAAAGAATATCAACTAATGAGGCATAATTTGTAGCAAAAAATTTAGGGATTGCCTTACTATGAAAGTCCTGTAAATTTTGTTGCAAAAATGTTATGGATACTTTTTTTTTCATATTTGTTATATATTTATTTTTTAGAGAAAATCCTATGATGACGATGACGAAGGTTACCAGCCAAGGGTAAGCTAAGTGATAGAAAAAGAATATCAACTAGTGAGGCATAATTTGTAGCAAAAAATTTAGGGATTGCCTTTTTACTTAATTTGATTATCAAATTTATATTCAGAAATATTATTTTAGCTAAGGGACAGAAAGTCCCTTAGTTAACCTCTTCCAAGGTGTAACTCAAAACCTTAAGTTAACAATTTTAGAAATAATTATTTGCATTCACAATCTATAATTTAATTATATGTGTTCCAGAAACCTTATGGTTTGCCAAAGAAAAATTATGGAATACCTATACCTATCGGAGAAGAGGTAAGTTAAATTTTGATCAACAAATTGTTAGTTAATAAGAATAATTATTGCTTGTGTAGTTTGTAATATTGACCATAAATTTTCTTTTCAGATTGAGAAAAAGAAGTCTAACTTTAATGTAAGTTTGGCTTCATAAAACCACTACTTTTTTTTTAATAAAAATATTTTCTTAACGTATTTTTCGTTCTTTGTGTATTGCAGTTTGCTACTGCGCTGTCTAGTGGTCTTTCTGGTCAAAAAGGACGTACAGTCGAAGTGAGATTCTTGAGTTCCTTTTAAATTTAAAAAAAAATTAATTTTTATAAAATCAGAAAGGGATTACAACTTTATTATATTATTTTCTCTATTAACCATTAAGTTTGTCCCGAAATAAATTTTTATTACCTATTTTTATTCTGCTGCCAAATGTCAATGCATTATACAAGATCATACGAATTTGTTATTCATAATGTATTATTTTCCTTTTAGAAAGAAAAAAATTACAAAGATAAGGACTACGGTAACTCCAAGGTAAATTTCAAACTTTTATAAATATAAATTACTTTATGTCGTGTGTAGTTTATACGAAAGAACTATTTTCAGTAAAATAGGATACATTTCTAATCTCCTTTTTTTTCCTGAAATTTTATTTCGTATAACATAAAAAACGGTACAAGTCGAAAAAAAACTTTTAAAACAAATATTATTTTAGTATAAAGAGGGATTAACCGAGGGACAACAATATGCTTCAAATAAAGCATTCAAGGTAATCTTTTTTTCTGAATTTTCAAAACATGATAGAAATTTTTGTAGACAAAATCGCAAATACTTTTAAAAAATATGAAAACTTGTCATTTTTAAAGAATTATATAGCTCAAAATATCAAACAAACAAATATTAGATCCGAGGATTCGAGTGAAACTGATTTTTTAATGCTGCTGCAAAAATAGTATAATCCTTTGACAGTGTATTATCAGGATTATGTTATTCGAGACCGTCCTTCAATGTAAAAAGTTTTATTGTCGCGGCACAATTCTGAAAATACGCTGATAATACTCCCGTCAGTGATCCATTTGATAAAAAATTTGTAGAGTCCAAAATCCGCAAGTAAATGTTTGTTTGTAAATTTTAATTGTGGCCTAAGTAAAAATTCTCATTTATTATTCATTTTTCGTACATGTTTAACAAATTAATTTTGTATTATATTAGGCATCCGGCGCAGTGGATATCGAAAAGTTGGGCGGATTTAAGGTAGCATACAGAATTTATTTATTTTTTCTTGTTATTTTTAGTAAATGTTTTTATATTACGGGAAATCGTCCGATTTGTGCAATTTCTATACCTCGAATTCAAGATTAAACCAGACAGTACCAAAGCGCGTGCGCTGAAAAAGAGATTCTCTTCCGCTTCGCGTATCAGTTAAGCCACTTAGCGCACGGAGCACAGGCAAGCGTTCATCATCGGGGTTGAGATGCACTGATCGTCCATAGCCGCAGCTAACAACGAAAGCGGGAACTTCAAACGGTGCATGCACGTGCTTTGGTCTGTTTTGTTTCATGAGAACCTGACGGTACATAAAAAGTGCATATATGCACTTTCACCAACACACATTGCTCGCAGGGTCACTTAGAAAACGATTTTGAATTCGATGGTATTTGGTGGAAAGTAAATATTTGGAGGACTCTAACCTTTCACGAATGGTTATCATACTGTTCGCAGCAATTACGTAAATATTAGCGTCACCTACTAGTCTCCGTTGACATTTTCAAACGTGTTCCGCAACACACGGTTGCCGATGTTTCGCAAACATTGCACTTCGCTTCATTAAGTCCATCCTGATACCGGAAATCCGGTGGTGTGATCGTCCCGTTTTGGGCCAATTCGGACATGTTTAGTTGGTCATCCTATTTCGGGCTAACTCACGCATGACATACATGAGTATGCATGTCTTGATTAGCCATCAGGATATGCGTATGTACGAGTTTCCAAAGTGGGAAACCATACTATTGGCTTTTGTACACACGCAAACAGCCTCGGTACTCATTGGGAATAATATTAGCAAATCGGTCACGCGATAAGAGATATCGGTCTTATCAATTTGCAAAGCTCGGCTGCCACACTGTTAGTGATGGTTTTTCGCGATCATCACTTACATTTTAGTAGTTACTTCGAAGTCTCTTGATGGATCAATAATTTCGTAATTGTTTTAGAAATCATTTCAAAAATGGGATCGGGAGACTCATTTTTTCGTTTAGAATATCAATAATTTTTAAAATGGAATTGGTTCCAAAAGTCGAATTTTTTTGGGAACACCTTAGTCTTCCCCATAATAATGAGATTATTATAATTCCTATTGTATCCTATTTTATTCATATTTAGAAACATAAGTGATTCATAATCTTTAATTAATTTTAGCGTGGACGACTATTTTAGAGGAGGCAGCTGATGGGGTCTGATCCGAAGTGAATCGGCGCAAAATTTGCAATCCGTGGTAAATAACAAAGTTATGAAATATTATTATTGTTTAATGCCCGCGTAACAAACTTTACCAGTAAATAGAGCTTCAATTAATTTTCAATAGTTTGCCATTAATTTACACAAGATATAGTTTTGATATTGACACAGTCCGCTTGGGGAGGACGACGGTTTCGATGACCACATAAAGAGTCATTAATTAAACATATGTTTCAATAACGCGTCCCAGTTTTGATAATTATTAAAAAATTATTTTTAATTTTTTCGTATTAAACTGTTTTTATACGGCATTTGTGCGCCACTAATTTGCCCCTATTAGCGACTGTTGCGTGTTTTTATTAGAACTTTTGACACTCAAATTTGCTCTTTATGGAGGCTTTAACATTCACTGAGTCGAAAAATTCTTTACCGTGATGAGAACAACGATCAGCGTCGTGTAGCAAGTGAATGAAATTACGAATATTTCCCAATATTTGAATAAAAAATAATCAGAGAAAGACCAATTGTTTCCAGCTTCCTTGTGTATTTTTAGTAGCGCAACTTTCGCGGATATATAAAAAAAATTGGTGGTATTAATGCCTTCTGTATTTTATTTTTCAGGTTCACGGAGCAAACTTTTCATGGATTCATTCGCGTCGTGGATGTTCAACAATAACATTACGTAGTCATTTTTGTGGAAAAATGAATTATTAGTTATATTCTGTATGCGCTAAAGCCAGAGGTTATAATTGATTCGGTATTAAAACATATATATTGCAACAGTTACATCTGGATATTTGTTATTTTACCTAAATTAGAGACTAAGCTAGAGTAATATTGATGTAACGTTAAACCTCGTACCAGAAAGCAAATAAGCCCTCAATCCGTCCATGCATTCATTAATGTATAAGGAAAATCCAACAAGGTGGTGGTCCAATGGCTGCTTGAGGCTATTGTACCCATACGTCCATAATCGTCAAGGAAACATCCTTTCTAAATTTTCCAAAGAGATTATATTTTTTTTTGAGCTTCAGGCAACTGCTCAATTTGTGAGTCTAATCTATGGGATTATTTTTAATAGCATTATTATTAACAGTAAACCTACCGTGACGTCACCAAGCCATTTAAAATACATGTGAAAAAGGTCATTTGACCGCTCCATGGTAGGTTTAGTGTTAATATTATTATTATTATCTATGGGTAATTCGACCAAACACAGCAAAGGGTGGAGCATATCTCGTTTCTGAGAGTATAGGCGCAGGGATTTCGAACTCGTACTGACAAAACTTGAACGGGAGATTCAGCTTAGCGACAGATGCTTATTCCAGAAACTGCTGTCGTCGCAATGGAGAAAATAAAGTTTAATTTCTATACCCAGTAGTTCGGTGGTTTTGGTCACGTGAGTCACGGGTGCATGTCTTATTGGCGCTGTTCTAATTAAACAACCTATGCTAACTCGACGGAGGGCGAAGTTTCTACATTGACAATAGTTCCTCTCAGGGACGAAATTTGTCTAACTTATCAGCATTATTGTTGTGGGCAACTTCAATAAGGACAATCGGATTTCTTACCTCTACTCTTCATGATCCGATTATGCAGAAGCTCCGAGAGCCACTACGAAGAAAAAGCTTTCTTCCTACAAGAGGAATTATTGCTGCAGCATACTTCAAAGCTGATGCATTTCGTGCGCGGCTTCCGTCATAGAATAATACGTCAGGGCATTGATAATTTATGTACATGTTTGCTACGTACACTAATGACGTGTATATATACGTCTCTTAGGTAGAAGTACTTTACAAGGAAACTTATAAAGCATTTTGGTCTATGTGAGGAATTGCCTTCTGTACAAAAGTAGTCTCTTATACCAATACTTTATTTTTATGTCAATTTTTATTTGCCTTTTTAGAAACATGTGAATAGTTAGTGAAGCTTTTTAGTTTTCTGGGGTTTTTTCGCACCATAAGAATTCTTTACTAGTAATAATACGGTTCCATTTAGATTCTGGGTCTTCCTCAGGCCAGTGGCTTTAAATAAATATTTCATACAAAATGTTGATATAAAAAAAAGAAACCAAAGAGATTTCTTAGCTTTTTCAATTTTACGTTTATATATAGTTTGCAAAAAAAAAGTGTACTGATATTATTAGTACCATATTATTTGTAGACGTCGTATTATGATTAAATGAAATGTAATTTCTTGAAATTAGAAATTTTGCTAACGAAGCATTTGATGAGAGTCACAAGTTTTGCGGAAAACTAAGCTTCCTCATTTATAACTTTCATATCAAAAGATCAATCCGCCGCGTGGGAAGTAACAATTAAACTGATTTACGTATAGTTTTGACGTTGATGGATGGCTCTTCAAAATCAGTGATGTCAGAAGCAACAACGAATACTCGAAGAGCTGTTAATTTGCATTTCGGGTTAATAGAGTAAGAAATTACGCAAAGATTTTTTTTTCAGAGTTGGAGCCCATATGAAATTGAATATGTGAGCAGATGAACAAGCGATACGGTCACTAATGACCATTCCTCGTATGGTTCTTTTTATGGTAAAAGTATCGATTGGGATTTTAAAATTTAAATGTTAACATCAGGCGCGTCTGCAGGGAGAAAATATTTTCTACTTCGATACATAATGGACGAACTGGGAAAAGGGTAGAAATGTCAATGAAGGTATCGTATCGGCTGAAACTTGGGAGTCCCAACGGTCAGGGAGAAATAGTCGAGTCGCTAGATTTGTTCTTCTGTTTAGTTATTTATTTTTTCTCGGGGTTTAACACTCTGACATCGACTGTAAGTTACTATCGCAGGGATAGGATTCAATTCCAAATATTGGATGTTTTAAAGGGGGATAACACATTAACACGGTGAAGTTCGAATTATGGGAAACGTAGGACTTGGGTGAAATTTGAATTCACGTCCTTTCAGAATCACCCATTAAAGTAAAATTCAAATAAAAAATTGAAATCCGCTTGCTTGGAATCGGATCACAGGTCTTATGCGGAAAAATGAAAAATGAAATTTATCAAGCATTTATTCTGCCATTTCTTGACTCCCAACAATGAAAAGTATAGGGATGCAACATCGCAAGCTGCAATTAGTAAACAATTATCCACACGTAGAATGTCGACGGTAGATTCGGAGGAAGAGGGAAGACGTACAAAGAATGCAAACTTGAAAGTAATTCATAACTTGTGTTAACATTCAACAAAAATACGTGCAAATGTTTTAGCGTGAGGTGTCCGCTCATTCATTAGCGCTTGGTACACCGAAAATTGGAGTGGCGTAGTAACGAAACTACGCTCTTTGAAAATAATAAGCGATGTAATTAGAGTTCAAACAACTTTAATAAATGTCATTCGTATATACGAGGACAAAGTAGTACCAGATATAGCATCGCAAAGTACCTTGTACTTCTCCGCAAAAAGGGGGAAAGAGGAAGAATAAAAAAGATACAAAAGAGGATATACATGAGCATAACAGACTTGACAATATTACTGCTACTACCAGTGGTCGTAATGGTGGTAGTAGGTAGCAGCAGAAATACTAATGCAGCACTGGTACCAGTGTGCTGTAGCAGTAAAAGTACAAGTAGTTTGAGGGAGATAGGCAGTGTGACCCGAGGGTCACGTTTAGGATGAATGGAAAGCGCAAAGTGAGAGAAAGAAGACACTTGAGGGAATAAAGAAGAGCAAGAGAGGCGGATATATGTAGTATCAGTGGAAGTAGAAATTGAAATATAGTAAAGTCCTAGGAGGTAGTGGTTGGGCAAAATAATAGTAGCGAAGTTAATAGTAGAGGCGAATAGTGGTAGCGGTAGAGGTAATGGCGGATTGGTAGCAGTAGCAGCGGCAGCGATAGTAGCGGCGGTGGTACCAGTAGTGCCGCTAGCAACAGTGGCAACAACACCATAGTGGTGGCAGCAGGGGTAGTAATAGTTGTTGTAGCGTTGCATCAGCCATACTGGCAGTAGTTGTAATAATGGTGGTAGTAAAGTAATATAGTAGCTGCAGGTCTAGTATTAGTAACAGTCGCAGCAGTACTAGCAACGAGAGAATATATGAGATACTTTCGTCTCTCATGTCAGGGCAGTTTCTACTTCGTGTAACATCTACCAAGCAACCAACGCGACGTCAGGAAAATGTTGCACCATAAAATATATCTCGAGGGTTGCCATATGCTCCCGTGAAAGCTCGGCAAGATGTTTTTATTCGATAGCGAACAATTTTCCTACCCGGCGGTAATAAAAGTCTTACAAAAATAATACATCCCTTCTATTAGAATTATCTGCAATACAAATTTCAAATTGTATACCGCTCTCCTTATCTCTTTTAGTGTTATTAATATTCAAGGCGGGTTTGAAGTTTCAGAGATTTTTTCTGTCCCATGGTTCCGATGGTCGTAGGAAATTTTGTTATTTTCACATTCACTAATATCGAAATTTCGGTACTAAATTTTTTTTCATACACGTAGAAGAAATTATTCGAGTGATAATTTATTTATTTTTGGTATAAATTTACAATTAAAAATATGAAATTAATTACAAGAGAGCGCGCATCCTCTTTGTTCATAATTTACAGTATTCTCGTATCGAAGATAAAATTCATTTTTGTTGTATAAGATAAATCGCAACTAATGAAATTTGACAGAAATTTAATTTTCTAGAAATAATGTTCGTCAAATGTCTCTCGAATATTGTCAGAGATTTTTAGCTACTAGGAAGGTTCTATAAAAAATTTTCGAAATTCCTGCTTACGTTGTTAGTGTGAGATAATATACACTACCGGTCAAAAGTTTGGGTCCACTTGCATATTCCATTAACATTGCGAAGTGGACCCAAACTTTTGACCGGTAGTGTATTATAATTTATTGATATTACAATTTTCCGAACAATTGTTATTACTATATTTTCAAAACTAGAATTATGTGTATATTCGATCAGTATCGAAGTTTCAGGATTTTCAATCACGCAAGGCAGAGTAACAATATATATATTGTGACATGGACAATTTCAAAAATTCTAGGAAAAAAAAATCGATTGACATCCTTTGAAGCGGAATCGAAAACGAAATACTTTGGTGATTTTTGTATGAAACGCAAACAAGGGGTGACACTTTTCCGCACAATTTGAAATGCGTGACAAAAAAAATCTAGCATCCGAGGGAAATGATCGCAGCAAACTGTAAAAGTTTTGGAAAATTGCTATTTTTAATAGAAAAAATGTGTCACTTTGAATCGTAAAACAAAATATTCCATTTAACACAGTTTTGCTATTTACACTCGGTTCCTTTATTCGAGTAAACGTTGGGAAATGTTGATTCCTCGCGTTTCCTGTGTTTACAAATAATATCCGCGAAAAAGAGGTTTCCTAACAACCAAAAGTTTTAACAACTTTATCGATTTCCACCTTTTTCACATTCCAAGTTTCCCCCTGGCTGATATGCTGATAACAAAAGACTTTTTGAATTTCGAGAGGTTGTATTAACGAATGAATAAACGTCGACGACAGCCTCATTAAATAATACCAAAGCCAAAACTCACTTCGGTATAGAAACGTTGAGGACAATATAGAGCGAGAGGGGTTGAGAAAGAGAAGGTATACAGATCGTAATATCGCTTTAATTATGTTCGGTGTATTTGCGCGCGAGAGGTCGCGTTATTAATTTCGGGGGTTCACACAGTATACCGTCGAGAGACTTACTGTTACGACCTCAGGGTGTTACGTAGGATTCACGCTTGCCAACCATCCAGAAGACACCCTCTTCATCCCTTCGTATACGTGTGCCCCCGACACATACCTGTATTTTGCACAGGTATAGATTGCTCGCTTCAGCTGGAGCTGTAGGTTCAGGTCCTACACAGTTGTTTTCATAGTGGATGCATGTGCATCCTAACGCGTCTTACTTACCGCGGCTCATCTTGAAGATGTTATTGCAAACTAGCTGGGGAAATCCTCATTTCCTTCCAACGTAGACTGCCATGCAAATTATTTCGAGCGCTTAATTAAACACCAAAGTTCCGCTAACGCTGTGTCCTCAAAAAAAAAAACGGTCTCTCATTGCTTTTTCCTGAACTTCTACTCTCGTCGAAGGCTTATGAAGAATTTTTAATAAAGCGAGACTTTACGTTTTGCTGCACTAATTTCAACCTTTTGCGCGTCTCTTGCTATTTAGTTATATTCTCAGAATTTGAATTTCGAGATTTTTAGATGTACACTTACTGGAAATAATGATCAAGAAAAAAAAATTGATAATTCCAACGAAATTCAATAAACAGGAAACTTTAGAAATAATGAAGAAAATTGTTACTTGTCTGATACAAGAGAAAATTGGAAAAAAGGAGCAAATATGTACGGTACACCTTGGGCCTAGATCGCGTGGACAAGAAAATAGCTTTTAACCATTAGACTTCCGCGTGGCTACTCTAGTGGTCCAGAAATTGCTCGAAGTAGTCTATAGTAATTCCCCCAAACTTATTCATGAGATTTTTCTAAGGACCTACGATTTAGGAAACTAGTTAATTTTACGGTTTTACATATTTGAAAATAATATACAAAAACAATTTTCGTAAATTTGTGCTAAGTAATTTCGCCAAACTTATTCATGAGATTTTTCTGAGAACCTACGATTTTTTTACATTAAAAAAACGTGGCGATTTGAAGATTTCTTTAACATTAGATTTAGGAAACTAGTTAATTTTGCGATTTCACATCTTTCACGCGTGTGTTAAATTTCTCACATTTTATCGACATTAAAATTGTACACAAGAATTCAAATAGTCATTTCTACTTGAATAACAATTCAGTTTGGATAGCTACGGTAAGGAAAGGTTTACTTAGGATTGGAATTTCATTATAATTCTAAAAAAGAACAAGTATTCACGGGACTGCGGGGACAATGAAACTAAGACTTCCTTACTTACTAACTTACTCTATGGGATTCGAAACTCGTAAGTTCGTTGCCGCATCCACGAATGCTTGCCATTCATTCCTATTCTGCACTTGTAAGTCTGTCCATTGTCTACCGAAATATCCTGCAATACTTCCCCCTGGATCTATTTTGATAGTATCGTCTCGTTTGTGTCTTGGTCTACCCAATTGTCTGTTCCCATCAAATTTACCGTTAATACCCTACATGTCTTTCTTGCATTGGATAGCCGAGCAATGAAAGGGGCCTGTACAATAACAGTAAAAATAGTAATAAAATTATTAAAAATAAAATAAATAATAAAAATACTCTATATCGACAATAAAAATAATAGACGGAAGTGGAAGAATGTTTCACTCAAATTTCATACGATCTCTGTAGTTCAATAAATGCCGAGGAACTGAACTCAACGTCACAGTTTTATTCGACTCTGTCTCCTCTCGTGGCAATCAATTCTTTAAAGTCTTATGTATCGACTTTCTAACTGCAATTATTGAATCGCAAGTACGCGAAAATTATGGCACTTGTTTGAAACGGAAACAATTACATTTTCCGCCTAAACCGTGAGACTTCTCTTTCAACATTCTCGCGCTTAAACTAAAGCGCGAAATCTCATCGTACGGTAAGTAACTGGAACCTTGGGTTATTGCCTAAACTTAAATCCAACTGTACGGTAACAATCAGAAGTTAGCACTTGCTTCAGAGGCAGCTTATTCGCTCTCTTTCCGAACTTGAAACGTTACTTTTAAATCGGCGTCGTAACAATAACGAGCATTACTTTACGTCTTGTTTACTTTCAACCCCCTTTAACTGCGTTCCCTTCTTTCCGGTTTAATTATAATTCCTTTTCCTCCTGCGTAAAACATTATGTTACGAAATACTCGAGACTTGCAGTTTTAATATTTGCAATTTTCATTGGAAACTTGGTAATTACTGGGATTTTTGATAATTTTAACATTTTTCAAAAAATCATATTAAAATTAAATTTCAAAAAATTCCTTGTCCGATCCTGAGGCGATTTTGGAAAATGTGATTTTTTTTAAATTCAACTTCCGAACTGTTCAAAATTTGTGCTTAATATTCCATTACTTCGGGGTCGAAAAATTCGAAAATTTTATTTTATTATACTACGGAGCAGTCGAACTCAACCTTGATGACACCCTAATAATTTTTATTATACAATATATCAGAAATTTATGTTGGTAATATAAAAATTACTACGACCTAGTAAAACAAACTATTTTTCTCTTTCTTTTATCTTCGTGGAAAAGAACCCCTTAATCTTGGAAAGTACCAGAGCTCATAAAAAGAACTTCAAAGTAAAATTTCCATAGGAATTTCTGGGTGTGGATTTAAGGATATGAGAAAATAAGAAAGTAAGAATACCTCGGAAAGTATAGGTGGTACCATTCCTGTTGTTTTTTAAGGAAAAGAAGAAGAGGAAAGATAACAAGAGTTAGAAGTACGAGGAAGGAAAACATTGGAAGAAAATCCCTTTAAAAGTTGGCAGCCGACTTAGATCTTGTTTGTGTCGTACCGAGCGCGTTCCGATTTTCTGGGGTTTCCAGCGCGGCTTAGTATAATACTATATTTATTTACCCTTATTATAAAAAAATGAAGACTTAAAGTGGAATAAAAAGCAAGTTTAATTCCGGCCGGTGCGTATTTCCCTGAACTATGATACAAGAAAAACTGTGGAACTCTGGCGAGGTAATATAGTAGTACTATTTGGTCAATATAATTCTTTCTCGTTTTTTCCAGACAGTTTGTCCCCACGGAAATACTATAGCAAGGATTGCTGTCAGTCTGCAAATAAATAATACCTTGCATTTCTTCTGTCGCGACAATTTTTCCAACTTCTCTTGAAATTTCTTTTCTTTTTTATTTCCTTTCTTTTCTTTGTATTCGTACTTCGTTAGTTTTTCATTCCACACATTTTCTATTCTATCCTTTTATACCTTTTCATTACCACAAAATGACATATGACCACCGTTTCTGGAAAGAAAACAATTTTCTATTTTATTTTCAGCAAAAAGAGCGAAGGGCTTATCTCGGACAAATGCAATTATTGAAGGAATAATAAAAAATAAAATGTTTCTTTTTATACGAGTATCCCCAGCAAAATTCTATTATATTTCCTTATTCCACACTTTTTAACAAAGAACGGACGGATAATGAATGAATAAAGACAATTTGTGACGTCAGTTACCTCGCTTAATTAGATCTCATTAATACAAAATGTGTGGAATATGCGGAAAAAAATACGAGCATGTGCACGGATGAAAAATTGAACCACGTATCGTACATTTTCGGGGTGACACGAACCTCGTCATACGGAATGAAAAAAAAATTTTTTAATTTCCTATTAATATTTGGCAAAATTACAAACTGGATATAATAAAATTCACAGTTCCTCGAAAACCGTTTTTATTCAAAATTACAAAAGTGGTAAAATTCCCGTAAAAAGGTGGTATACGTGTGATAAAAATATAATTCCGCGCAACAATATTAACAAAAATTATATATAAGCACGAAAATCGTAACAGGTTAGAGTTGGGATTTTATCTGCAATGTTTATTTTTCATGTGTAATAATTGTTACATTTTGAAATATAATACATGCTTTGTAATATATAAAAATATTTTTTTTAAATGAGAGTTTTCTGTCTAGGAAGTAATTTTTTAGAGTATTTTGTATTTGCATTGGATATTATCAATACTCAAAATTTACTGCTCGGATAAGAAATTGAAGACTCGGATAAGATCTTAGAAAGTGATTGATTTTCACGGTGAATTTGTATTTAAGTGCACTAACTTTACCCAAACTTATTTCTACCCCACGTATTACCTACATACCCCCGTTTTTTTTCCTCATAAAACTAACTAAGGGCTACGTCGAAACCCTCTTCGAGATTTCGATTTGTTTACAATCCGGGGGAGAAAATTAAGGCTTTCTATGGAAATGGAAAGCGTTAATTAATAGATTGCCACTATGCAAAGTAAAAATTCTAACACCATGGGATTTAAAATATTTTTAACAAAATAAAAATTACAGAAATTACTAAAAACCAATTTATTAAATCAATAAAATTCTATATTTTTTTGAGATCACTTACGCATTGTTTTTATTCACATGCTGGGTAAAAATTACTTTTTTCAATTACTGTCCGACAGAAATTACATTTTAGGGTACAAATGAAAGCAATGGCAATACATAAAAATACATGCCCCAGTCCTGTGTTTCTGGAACGAATCCAAAATTCCAATACGTATTGGAAATCGAGTGCACATTTTTAAAGTCAAATTATGCGTATTCGATTAATTATTTTCTTTCTCGCTCTGCCAGATCCGCAACGGTGACCGTAAATTCTTATTCGTAAAATCGGGATATGCATACACGGCATACACATGCGCGGCATATAAAATAGAAACTAGGCAGTTCTGTGATATCGGAGAAGTAACGGCATGGAAAGCCAGAAAAAGATTATTTGATTTTCCCTAGTAGGAGGAAAAGAGCGTGAATTTTTGCAACCCGGATCAACCTTCCAAGCCATTTCGATGATCTTCTTATCGTGTCTTACAGTATCCTATCCTAAGAACCTTTGCCGATGCAATGAATGAGAAAATCAGTAAACCCCGAGGTCAAATGGACCCTCTATTCTTTCTCTCCGAAACATTCTTATCGGAGAGTGCACTTGCTTACCTAAGGAATCTGATGTTAATAAATTCGAGATATTTGCAAAATCTAATTTACATAATATTATTATCGTCATTTCATTTTTTTTTTTAATCAATTTCACGAGGTCGAATTTTTACGAGCAAGAATGCTGACAGGATTCTTTGTTTCCGATAATACGATAAGCTTTCTTCCCCCAACTTGATTGTAATGTTACGCCATAAACTCGATAATAAGTTCGAGGATACGTAGAATGTATAATAAAAATGTTTGCAACTTCGGTGTTCGAAATATCGAAGGAAGAATTTCTCCAATTTTTGATATCGAAGTCTCGGGAAGTATTTCAAGGTATTTTCGGAACCCAGAAATTTCGTGCGCGAGAGCTTATACCATTCAGCCCGTGGAAATTTATACGCGCTTAAAATCCAATCTTTATTCGAAAAAATTTAACGTCTGGACCATCAGATTAGCCTTTTATGTTCTTGGGAGCGGTTCTTTAAGTTTTACGACCGACGTCCTTTTTATTAGATATCCGTTAATAAATTCAATGCTACAAACTGTGAAAACGTATATTTTAGAGGAAAATTGAATTAAACAGTCTTTAATGAAAATTCTGTGAAGTTAGTACTTTTAGAATTATTTGCGAAGCATTTCCAGTCTTCTGTAGAACTTTTGATTCGGTCGTTTACGAATTAAATGGAAACTCTATTGGAATTGTCAAAAAAATTAGAAAATTTCAAAAGATTGAAAATTCCAAAAATGAAAATTATCAAAAAAGAGAAAAATCCCTAAATAATTCGAATTTTATTTATAAAAGCCTAATGGTTTTTGATAAAAAAAATCCTAAATGTGAGGTTTTTAATCTCGAATCGCATAATTTTCACTTGAAAATGGAAAGTCGGTTCCCTTTTGCCGTACGTTTATTTTATGAAAAGCCCTTAAATGGTGACGATTTCCACACAAAACAAATATTTATCTCTGGATTACCATTTTGATAAGATTCGACTTCAGCTTCGCAATGGGGTATTTACCCAAGATCATGTAAATTGAATAAATACGGAGACGCGTTTGCTCCAAAAGGAAACACGCGTGTGTACAGGTGGGAAAATTTGGAAGACAGTCGTTTATTTCTGCGAGTTATTCGAATGTAAAAGTAGAGCAAAGGGGTGCTGAAAACATACGGGTTTTCTCTACCGGCGCGGTAGCAGTGGTGGTAGAAAATTAAAGGGTGAAGTAAAAGAAGTAAGTATTAGGCAGAGACTTATTGTTCCAGTAATTACTGCTAATAGCTGCTGCCTTCGAGTACCTAGTTTAGGAGAAAGGAAAAGGAAAAAAAAAGAAAGAGAGAAAGAGACATGAAAGAAAAAGGTATTCCACCTGGGTAAACATCTGGTTCATAAATTTTTTCCAAGGATTTTTATAAGAAATTCAGCCAGTAGATTTCCCATGTTCACTTATTTCGTATTTTTTTTTCAGCTGAAATTGGATTTTTTTTCTTATAAATGAAAAGGGAGCTTTAAATTGACGGACGCCCAAACGAAGAATTTAATATTCATTGTAATAAGCCCTTAAATCCTTTTTCAAAGTAATTTCGAAAAATTTCGTAGGTTATGTTCGATTGCTAGCCCGATTTGTTCCCTCTAAGTCTGATTTCAATTTCGAGAAGAGATATTAAACGCTCGAGGCTGAGTCAGGACTATAAGGTGGGTGATCCTGAACCTACATAAAAGCCACACCGTTGAATTGCACCCTTCACGAGGATCGACGTGTGCATGGGTGCGTTATCGTGAAACAAGAGCACACTGCGTGATAGTCTGCCGCATCGCCTCGGAGAGACGTATTCCCTGGTATGGTGCCGTTGCCTTCCGTGAAATCAATAAGAAGGATTCCGTGAAAATCTCAACAACAAAAAAATCGTTTCTATGAATTTCCTTTTTTTTTTGAGATTTTGTCCTCTTTCATTTTTTTTGGGCCTTGGCGAACCTGGATAATGCCATTCCCTAGACTCTCCTTTATAGTTTCATTGTCAGTAACCATGGACCCCCTACCTTTTTCTTCTGGACTATCGCAAGGGGATAAAAACTCCCTGCAACGTCTCTTCTGAACTGTCGAAAGAAGTTTTTTGCGCTGACCTGATTCATGCTCGTCTAGGATTCGCAACACCGGTTGCCGATACAACACACCTGGCCGCTAATTCCTCGGTCTTTAGCTGTTTTCTCCGATAATCGTTTTCGTTTGTTTCTCGTCTTAAACGAAATTGTTTTGGGCATTCTTTCACCGTGGAATGCGAAAGAGAAAACTTTCCGTGAACAGCACCCAAGCGTACCTTAATCCCCGATGAACTTTTTTTAGTTCCTTTCTCGCGAGTTTAATCATTGCACGGCACTTGATTTCACGCATTTTAAAAATTTCCATTTTCCACTTTTTGGAAATTACTGAACTTAAATTTCTTTAATTTGGGTTATAATTTTACATATTGTGCAAAAAAATTCCTAAATTCTGAATATTTAGTTTAATTCTTGCGTCTTTTGGAAGCGACAAGTCGGAAATTCAACCTTCACGAATTGTTACTGAAACAAAAAATTTGAAATAAAAAATAAAAAAGTGAAAAATTCAATTACTACCTTATCCAGTAATACAATCAATAAAACAGATAGGTATAAAGCGGAATGACGGAATTGGTGAGACGTATTAATAAATGAGAATTTTACTTAAATCAGGAAAGGAAATATATAGATTTCCGCCAGGAGAGATTTGAGAATTGTCATATATTCGCGTCGAAATGATTAGTTGCACTTGGTAGGAACTCTAAATCCTGTCTCCTAAGAAATACATCGATTTCTCAAGAGTTGAAATTTCTCGTTTAGAATTCCCAAGATGTAAAGTCTGTGCTTGGCAAGGAGAAGTTCGACATCTTCAGTGGAATTCATTAGTCTGTGTCAAAAGTTGCTGTAGGTTGCATGCTTCTGCGAAATGTGTATGTTAGGTTTTATATATACGTACACGTTTCGGTGCTGGTGGTAATAATTTTACCTGCCTATCACTTTCTGATTCGATCCATCATTTTAGATGCGATTTTATAGGTACTTTTTACGCGTAGAAGAAGGATTAAATTATTTTAAGCCGAGATTGAATATTGACGAGAAATTATATTGATCCTTAAAAAGTTGGATTTTTAACGGAGACAAAAATATTCGGTGACGGACGATTTCTCGTCTCGTGAAGCGTCATTTTGGTGATTGGTACGTTGGCTTTGCCTTAAAATATCGTTAAATCGCATCTTTTCGGCCGATTGACGAAATTCGAGATTTTAGATATTTTCGTAATTCGTAACCGAGGGTTGAAAATATAGGATGTTTTTCCCGTGCAGAAGGGGAACGAAAGGAGGGTTTCTTCCTCTGATGGATAAGGATATAATAAATATTCCTGCAACGCCAATAACTTTTTTTTGCTTACTCGCTTCCGATACTTGTGAATAAAATGAATGTTGACCGCTCTATTTTTTTGGAACATCAATTGTAACTTTCTTGCTGGGGTCAGAATCGGAACCGGAATCCATTAAGTATAGTTTAGTGCAACCGGGAGTAGACCCTTCATTTTTGACAAAATTTATTCTTAACGATCACGATTCGAAGCTGGTTCTTTGATCGTGTGACATTTATTTCTGGCTATGAATTTTTTCTTCTTGCACTAAATTACCAAGGTCTTATTAATTTTAACGATTATTTTTATATAGAACATTTTTTCGAATCGGTAACAGTGGTTTTTTTTTTTTAAATTGCTGGATGTAAAAAATGTAGAATTTGTCCTGTGAAATTTTTTTATTTTAATTATTTTGAAAACAATCCTATTTTTGAATAGATTAAACTTCAAGAAGTAATTTGAATTATTTTTTGGGGGGATGCATATCTACAGGGTTTCATAGATTGGCTAAAGCTTTCCTATAAGTATTTTTTTAAAATGAGCTATAAATTTCGATTTTCGATTAAACCGAAATCCGAGACTTGCTAAAATTATGTCTTTGTTGGACCAAAGGTTTATTTTTCAATAATACGGTGTAGAATCTTCGATTAATCTTTCAGTCTCGGCATCCTCTTAAATATCTCCTGAAATTGAAGTTTCATAAGAATTTTCCATATTACCTACTTTATAAAGGAAACTGCTATTCAAAAAACTGCTTTAACCATTTTTCAATGCACTAATATGACTTCGGGCGAATATACCTATAAGTGAGCACATATATGGATGAATGGATGAATAAATGAGGAGAAACTGCATCCATGTGCGATAAATTGAAAAATGTGGAATCTCTTATAAATAAATTACTTAACATAATCACGAACGATCCACGTCACAATTAATAAAACTTGGTAATCCGTATATAATTAATAAATCTCATTATAAATATTTGTAGACCCACACATTTTCACTTTGATTGTTTTGATCGCATACAAGAGGATATTAAACTCGTTCGAAATGAAACATTTTATGAAAAAAATTTCTATATAAATTTTCAATTTTCGCCATCACAATTATTTGTTAAAGTTCCCACTGAGACTATTAAAAATAATATCCCAAATCGATACTGGCTAAAATATGAAATTTACTGATTTTCAATATTTTAAAATAAATTGAAATTGTTCGGTAAAAACTGAAAATCGCTAGAATTCCTCCTCCATTTTAACCATTGACAGTTGAAAATTTTCGAGGCATCGCTAATCTTTTGAAAAATTGATGAAAATAATACCTACGAAATTTGATAGTACTTTCGAACGATTGAATTTTTATAGGCAGGCTGTTGGGTCAAGCAATTTTTCGGATAAAATTTCAATATAATGTGTGCCAAAGTTGTATAAAATCATGCATAGTATAAATATGAAAGTAGGCAATGGGGATATAAGCGCGCACCATGGAGCGTTATATGGAAAATGTCGTATATCTTTCAGGGGGTAGGCACCAGCATCAAGCGCAATGTGACTGCGGTATTGCCACCCTTTACGTGCTTTTTCGATTCCGTAAAAGCATTCGGTTATAACAAGGTACAATATGCCCTAAATGTGGCTGTTTTAGCCTTCGGTACATACTTCTTCAACCAACCTGCAATGATAAAAAAAATTTGACACCTACTGTATCCGTATCCATAGTTTCGACGCAATAGCGAATTAAAATCCAGTGTTAATTAAAAACATTCTTTTGACGAAAGTCGAGCTTTGCTTGGTACACGATTCCTTTCGAATTTCTTCTCGGGGAGGTAAACTCACGTTTCCTATAATTCAAGAAAGTTCCGCGCAATAAAATATAGTTGTAATAAAAAAATCGTGAAAAAGTGCGTTATAAGAATTTAAGCCATAATGGTTTAAAGTTTTATGTCGGTATCTGAATTTTCCTGCCTTACTTTTTTTTCCCTCCATACTTTAACTCGTTTCATTAAATATATTTTTTTTCCAAGTACTTGCTGTGCTGTCAGTGCATTTAATGCAAGTACCATCTGCATAATATCCAGTCGTAAATTCTAGGGAAAAGCCTGCTGCTGCATGGGTACGCTTTCGATGTGTATACGTAACGGGGAGCGTTGGTTGGATGATCCCAGGGATTTTATATTTCTGGCAGAAATATGGGAGAAAGGGAACGTTATATGGACTTGGTATGCGATAGCTTCGCTATACAGAAGATAATATCGGTATTAATTATATCATGTCCTGTTAGAATATGTATTCCGTCGTGTATCTTTGCATCAGCGTTCCTCTATTTTGTTTATAAATAACAAAATGTATTTTATTAAATTTGCATAGACACTGTTTATGCATCAAATATTGACGTTATTACAATTTGTCAAATTTCACGCTCTCGCCTGGCATGCGTCACATTGTGTTCTCGTGATTTTCCTTCATGGCGCCACCCATTGGTTAACATACGAGTCGATATTTAATGTAATAAGTCGAAAATTGCAACATATACACGTTGCAATTATTCCAAATCAGCCAATTATTGTCTAATACAAACAAAATTGATAGTCATTCGACGATTCCTCGAATCTCGAAGTTCGAGGGTAAAAGAACCGAGAGATCGACTTCTTCCTGGTCCTTTTTAGGAGAACCAGCATTTCCGCCACCTGCTTCCATATTTTATTTCTCTTTCTTTTTTTATATCGTCCCCACGTATGGTTAATGTATTTTCGAGGAGGTATTATATTTTTAAAATGAAGAATTCTACTTGACGACAGTCGTGTACTTGAATTTCGTACTAATCAATTTAGGATTAACTTTAAATTAACCGATTAATTTTAAATAACGAATTAATAATTATCAGTTAAATAATTTAGTGAAACATTTTCAGAAACATCTTTGCTTTATAATAATGGGAAGCAATACAAGTGCCGCAATTGTTTTGGGATTGACTTTCGAGTTGCACGAGAAATTCTATCGTTGCAAGTAAACTCTCACTTTCCCGGAAATAAACTTCTCTTCACCCGACACAAGTAAAACCATTCGTACGAAATCTGAATGAAATGGTTTCTTGACGTTTCGTGATATTAAATATCACCCCTCGAAATAACTTGTGTAATTTATTTCATGGAACGAGAATGATGTGAAATGATAGCATTCTCATTCCTGATAGCCCAACGTATACAGTGGTTTCAGTTTTGTTGGAAATTTCTCTACCTGCGAGATATACTGAGTTGCATTTCCGGGTATCAATCATGTTGACGGCACCTGCAGCCTTTAAACATTAGATCCTCTGTCCATTTCTCTCACTCTCTTACTCTCATTTTGTTGGGAAACCTGAGAGAGTTTCAACTCAAATGGGATGGGGTAAACAAGATGGTCGCACAAACCCCTTACCTTTGGCTGCACCTTATTTTACGACGTCGATAAGCGGATATAGCTTTTGCCTTTGCGTCCAATGTTACGTCTTTCTTTTTACCGTTCGAATTTCCAACTTGTCGTGATGCATCAGATCTTACGAGTGCGCATCGAGTACTTTTCTAACTTTGATAATAAAAGTAGGAAGCCAATACAATATTCTCAAAAAGATAAGTTTACAGTAGGGATGTCTTTATTTGTACGGTAATACTTCGTGTACATTCCATATATACCATCCCGCTGGCATGAGATTTAAGGTACTTGAGATCGCGATTGCCGGGCTCGCAGTCTAATGGTTGGAATAAAAGTGTGTACCAACAGCCATGCGAGTCTCTAGTCGAAGGGGAAATTCATACAACCCTTAATGGTCACCCGGGGTCAAAATGACCCCAACGGAAACTTTAACTACAATTACTATAAGTTATTGGCGCCCGATTGGTCTAGCCTTCCCTCTAATAGTGCTTTGGGATTTCCTTTGCAAGATAAGATTAACGTCGGGAAAACCCTCTTCAAATGTCAAAATAAATACCTTTCTTGAAGCGCCCACTATGAAGTTATTTTTTTTATACACTCTGATATCTCAAGAATATCACCCTAAAATTTTATGAAAGAATATTGAAAATTGCCAGAGTTATGATTTCTTTAGTAAAAAATGGTATTTTTTACGGATTGCCTCCTTCCTGATTTTTTTTCGCCATTTTGAAAATTCGATAAAAATTTTTTGCGATGATGCCCTCATTCTAAAAGGTTCAAACTAATATCCTGAATTTTTATGAGTCGCTCGGAATGATATTGGCAACGTGGTAATTGTTTAAACATGGCTGGGGTCATTCTGACCCCGTGTGACCAATACGTTATTTTTAGAACGTGTGACTATTAAGGGTTAAGGGGGTAATTGATTATAAATGCAAAAAGGATAAAATTTTGTTGGTCTTTCGCTAAAAATTACACTTTTTAATTACGAAGTAATGGGATTAACTCCAAATCTAATAATGAATTCGGTTTTTTTGAAATGTTTAATGGATACTAGAGATACATCAAGTTTGTCGGATAATGCATGAACGTATCACCTACGACGAATAGTTGATACCATGTGTTACAATGTCGCTATATTGCACGTGATGAATTCATGAAGTTACTAAGATCTTGCGATACATCAAAACTTTGACAACTTTCTTCGTAATTTATACTTTGACTTAAGAGAAGACGGGTGGGTCACAGTGGATGAAATATAGGTTCTCGAATTTATTTTTTAAAAGTCAATTGTTGCTGATATTTTCGGGTACTGCCTATGATTATTTCAATAACTCTGGCGAACTTAATAAGGAAACTTTGATATCCGCAAGTTTACGACATCTCCGATGAGAACCACAGATTCAATCCCGGTTGGCTCGACGGATCCCATGGGATTCCGTGCCACTTAATAGTTGCAAAACTGTTATCTGTTATTATACGACACAGTTGCACCGACCTACAAATTTTCTGCTCTAATTTCAGAAACAGGAAAGGGCGTAGCAATTTTTCAAACTCTGTGTCACAGTTTTGTGAGGGTTTTGAATTTTTAGGGGATGATCTTAGGGGACTTTTGCCACAAAAATAATTTCGTTGAGTTCATAAACGCTTGAATCATGAGCCAAATAATTCCTAAAAATTTGGAAAGGATCCATAAAATATATTTCATTATGTATTCATTTTACAATATGTTATATATTTCCAAAATATATTTTTACTATTTTTCGAATTCATTTTAAGGCTGTTATCGAGCTTTAAACTCTGCATTCGTAACTTTCTATACGGATGGTACCTACAAATCAAAATCGCCACAGAAACTCTATCCATTGCGTTACAAGAAGTACGTTCGCTCCAAAAGGATAAATTCTTCTCCTGGCGACAACCAGGAATTTCAGCGAAGGAAGTTTCGAGTTCCAAAAGCCACAAAGTAAGTAAGTAAACAAGATTAGTCACGAGGTAAATGATCCCTCCTTCAAAGATGGCTACCAGTTTCAAGAAGATCCAATTTTCTATTTCTTCGCTTTCTTCTCCAGCAATCTTGCCTCTCTTCTTATTCTAACTTATTAAATAATTCGATTGATACGTTACAATGCAAGACAGTGTAATTTATTCTGATGACGAAGATGATCAGAATGTTTAAGCACATGGTTTACTAGCGTCCATTTTCTATACATTGGATGGTCGTTGTTGAAAACGATCAATAACGAAACTTGGCTGAAATGTCGACAGGTTCAGGATAATACTACTACATAGGTTCTTCTTGAAACCTCCTGTACTTTCCTTAGAATTTACCCTGTCTTCACCACCAACCGATCCTTATTCAACCTCTTCCTCTGGCACAGCTCTACAGCTCTCTTACCACCACCGACCAGTTCCTTGTTAAACCATGTGGTGGTAAAGCTCCGCTTCTTCAACCACAAAAGTTTCCTCGTCTAACTCCTCTCACACCTACCGGAAACCCCCTCGAATAACTCTTGAACTATGATCACCAGAAAATGTAATGATGTAAATAAAGTTCGAAATTTATCATAATATTTATGCTAAAAGGTGCTCATAAATGAAATTGGAAACTTAGATAAGTTAGCATGAGGTGTAGTCCTCGATAGCCAACGCGATTTTCAACTTCTTAATATACCCTGACACTTCCCACTCGGGCTGAGTTTGGTGGATCGATCCTCTATGCAATAGTTATCGGTTATTTAGAGAAGATCCCTGAAATTCGCAAAAATTTGCATAAATTAGAGGGGCTCGAAAATGTTATGACGTAAAAGTGCTTAAGGAAGAAACGAGATCCACAGATTTTGCACTTCGTATTCAACCTTTTTCAGGTGGAAGTCACCCTCCTGTATGTATTTTATCCCACCGTGAAATCACCCTTTAAAGGAAATTACTCCTCTCGAAACATTCCAGCGATTGCTGTGGTATCTGACGCTCTTTCTAATTATGATAAATTGTGATACCTGCTTATAATTATTATAACGAGCGAGACTTGTCATTTGACACGAAGAGATTAATTAGCTCTTCAAATCGCATGACGTTCTCTGGCACGTCATTTTCCACTTTGGCATCGGAAACGTACGTCACGCCAGAGTCGTCATTCGACGCCAAGGGCTTAATAAGAATATCAACTTCCTGCTAAAATGAAATACCGAAATGTAATTATTATTAAATTGCGTTATTTTTCCTGCGGTTACTTCGAGTATCGAAATTCAATCTTCGATTTTCTGAGTGTTTCCACCGTAAATTAGTGAAACTGGAAAATGCATATTTGCACTTGCATTTTTTAAAGTTACATTTCAATTCTCAAAATATAAAAATAATTGGGGGCCTTAAAATCCAATGGCAGCCAATGGCTGATTGTCAAAGAAATGAAAGCAGAACCAGAAATTCTTGAATTAATGTCAAAAATTTTATCGCTGGTCTACTGTTTGTTTTATCAAAAGAATGGAAACGAGAAAATTCTCCAGCCAGGTATGCACTCCTAACAGTATAACCCTACTGTGCACTATAAAACTGCAGTTTATGCAATAAAGAAACAGCCAACGATAAGGATAAAAGAGACAAAGTATACGAAGCGGGAGAAAAGCCTTTGCTAGTTAAGGTTTCCTCTTTTGTACGAAATGTCATAAAACAATGAGACCGTTATTGTTCTGGAATAGGATAAAGAAAACTTTGTGCGCCCCACCTCTATTTTCTTTAGCGAGTATTTTTTATTTCTTTAACAAAATAATCCTAATTAATTCTTACCGTAAGGAAAAGAGGAATTCTTGTTACAGTGTTTTTCTTTGGATAGGGATTCTATTATACGACTATGATTTTTTTTTTTTTTTTCAAAGCACCGTAGGGAATATAATGATACTTCCCATTGTTATGAATTACTTTATAACTGTAATTATAGTAGTAATTATTCAATACGCCATGATCATAAAATAAATATAATTAGTAATTAAATATAATAAAATAATTATGCATTATTATAAATCATGATACCTGTTTACAATTATTGTAACATTTCCGCAAGACAAATCCATTGGCTCAAAGGTCGCGATGAGTGAAACGCGTCAATGTGTAGTACTTTAGCGTTAGCTTGTTATAACGAGCCGGGCTCGTCATTTGAGTACGAGGGGTTAAAGATCGGTCCGGTTATTGACGTGAAACGCGGGAACAAATTAGAAATGACTGGTTTCTGTATTCAATTAACGGTAACGAGTATTATTCAATTTAACACATATGGTAAAACAACCTGCGAGCCCAAAATGACGTCTGAACGAAATAGTGCTTTCCTCAATTACTTTGCTTCCGTTTCTTCAAGCTTCCAGATATTACTGCAGCATTTTCTGCGGCACGGGCAATTTATCCGAACGGGAAATGTTACCAGCCGTTTTTGCGGATTGGACTACAGTTATTTCTGCATCTCTTTTTTTCATTACCATCCGTTTTGTTTTCACAGATGAAAACGGACAATCTATTAGCAAGCGATGCACGCATGATCCAATTACATATATATGGTATAGAAGAACATTCTTTTTCTTTTACTTTCTCTCTCTCTCTCTCTCTCTCTCTCTCTCTCTCTCTTTTATTTGTGTCCATTTTTCTAGCTTATGCTGAATTGTCCGAATGTCCGAGTGCACTAATGAAATTGGCAGATCGTTAGGATATGAGTTTCGTCTATGGTTACTTTTCTTTTGTCCTCATACGTAAATCGCAACAGTCCAATATATATCTCCACCAATAGTACAACAACAACAACAACAACAACAACAACAACAACAATAATAATAATACTAATAATAACAATAATATCAATAACCAAATATTATTTTTTGCACAAAAAAAGACTGTTTCAAACCCTGCAAAAAAAGTCAATGAGTCGAAATAAAAATTACAATTAATATTTAATTGTAATTAATAATTAATTATTAACAACAAAATTAACATCAACCCCATGTGTACTTCCTTTCCTTCTGAAAGAACTTCCCAGGGAAAAATTGGATCGAAGGGTCAGTAGATCCGGTAAAAGGCATGTAATGTAAGTTGGATTTTCAACCTTATTTTAAAAGGCGAAATCTTGTTATTCTTGGTCGACGCAACACAATCTTTCATGAAGCCGAGGATGACGTCTATCTCGAAATATTTCTTGGTTCGTACAGAAATCGTTAAAGTCAAAGTTATGTTGGGTGAATGCGAAGACTTAATACTTTACCTTCCAAGGCGTATTAAAGAGGTGCGATGAGAGGTTTCATATACGCTAACACGGGTGATTATTACCTATACAGTAAGGCATTATGTGCTTATAAGAGCAAGATATTATGTCTCCGCTGAGAATAGACTAGACAGTACTTTCTAATTACATGTCGATATATTGCCACGATATTCCTGAACACCTTTGTCTTTACAACACCTACCTCTGTTCTGATTAACTGAAGATTATCCTATAAATTACCGATTATTCATGCCGTCGTACAATTTTATTACCCTGGATATCTTTTCCTGTAATCATCTATCGCGTATCATTTTTCCTTCCTCTCCTTTCTCATCAGCCGTGATATGGTAACTATCGCGTGAACATTTATTAATAAATTTCGAGTAAGGGCAAAATTATGAAACGTCACGTCCTTCCATTTTTGTATTTTGAATTTGAATGTTTGGAAAAAAAAAATACGAAACCATTAGGGCAAACTTTCCGCGATTGAAACGTGTTAAAACCAACTTCCCGAGTTTGTAGCACTTTTGATTTATTTCACATTTAATTTTCTCGAAACTACAAACTATTTTGACATCCCGGTGAAACATTTACGACTTTCGCCAGTGTATAAATCTCCAAGACAGCGGTTTTGACAAATTTCCGCGCCGGTAAAATTCCAATTTATTTGAGACTCGACCTTTCTAATTTCCTGTATCTCAGTCTTCTAAATCATCAATCCTCCGAAGCTCTGATTTTCGAAATTTCAGGCACCCACTCCCACGATTCGAAGAAACTGCAAGAAGTCACTCGTGAAATTGCTTTCTTATTTCTTTCACTTCAAAACTAGCGTAGCTTCGATAAAAATAGGAGGGTTGAAAATGATGTATTCTATTGTAGCTTGTAGTCCATTTTCGCGTGTCTCTAAACGTACTTTCACTTTCCTCATATAAATCTTTTGAGAGCCAGGGCGATCATAAAGAACGCGTTGAGAAAAAAAAATTGATCCTACAAAGGAAGAATCTTCTTTGCAGAAGTGTCAAGCTATTTTCCTAATGGAAGGAATATATATCGACTTAAAAAAAATTCGTAGAATTAGAATAAAATTTTTTTAATCACGTAACAATTTTCTTTGTATCAAGAAATTATATTTCATAATTTTCTTTGATAAAAAATATTTTTTTTTTCTTTCCAGCACGAATCACTGGTTTCCTTAGTGATTGAAGCTCGATTATTTCTTTTTTTTCTGGATTTCCCGTTTTTTTTAGAAATACTTTTCTTTTAATCACCGGGGAATAAGCAGACCCGTCAATAGGCCGTCGGTTTATAAAAAAAATTCAGAACGGATGAGATGGATGTGAAAATATGGACGAGAATGGATACGAAACAAGAGAGGAAGTTTCGCGCAACGTAGGTTTTGCATCATTTTGTTTTTGAATACATAGACTTTATTGACTGTCGCAAATCGCGTAGGTGAACCCCTAGGTTACACTCAGGTTATTGAGTTCGACCTGCATAGGTGCATATATGTTTCTACACGCGCATTACGGTCACGTAGCAATATTCAAATACAGTGCACAGGAGAACATAGAAAAGCGTTTGTTCCACATTTCGCATAACCTGCCTCAACCTTTTTTTTTATTTCTTACCTTTTCCTGTTTATGCGTAATATTTATAATAAGGGCGGGTATGTAAAATGTATGTACAATATTCGAGAAAACAGCGAAAGTTTAAAATATACCTTTCAACAAAAAAAATGTAGATTTAAGGAAACACTGCGTGCTCGGAAAATATTTCTAATTTCCCTGATTTTCTTAATTACGCGGTTTTGAACAGTACAGGGTGGAAGGGTCAATATTGGGGTGACTGTATGGTATTCAAACGTGAATTACTGACCATTATGTCTATCCTTCTCTCATTAAAATCTTTCACTATTCGAAATAAAGTTTTGCCGTAAATTTCGAAAAAAAAAATGAATCAAGGTTTAAACAATTTTTTTAGAAATGGTGACAATTGCATATCAGTTCAAACACATGAAAAATTTGCTGCTCTGCTGAAACTGTAGCGATGTTTATTTTTAATATAGTTTCCGTTGCATTCGTGGTTCTCCCGCGGAATATTTCTGGTAGACGATTTACTATTTTTTTAACTACCATCAGGAAAGAATAATATCTCACAAATAACAAATTCATACGTAAATAACAATTTTTCTTTCTTTTATTATTTCAACTTTTTGAAAAATAAAAAAAAACGCAATGTTGCAAACAAAGAGTAAGTGGTCAGATTGTTTTGATCCATGAAATGTAGAAGGAAAAACAAAAACAGTGTATTCCTTCTATTTACCTTTCCAGCGTATTTTATTGGACGATTCGAGGAATTCGAGGTAAAGGGTGGTTTGAACGTAAAAATTGAAATCGCCATCCACATTTTTACGAGGTACACACGGCGTGTATAGGGCAGGTACAATATGTACATTGGCAACGTTATAGTTGCTGTTGCTGTTTCTACTGTTATCCCTTTTTCGGTTCAATGAGTAAAAAAGTGCAGAAGATAGAGATAGAGCTAGATGCAGTGATGGGAAGAGGGTGTCTCTATAACAGTAGTTTCCATAAAAATTAATGTCCATTCAGGGGTGTTGCAGCAAAACGTTACAAGCACTCTTAACGTTACAACGTCTGTTTTAATTTCTATTAGTATCGCTACGCTTAATCGACCGTATAAATGCATGCTTCAAAAGGGTGTACTACGGACCTTTGAAAAAAAAAGAAAAAAAATTAGTATATAAAAAAGTTGAGCGTAAACGTTTTTTCTTGTACCGTTTAAGCAATCGTTAAAGGAAGACGGCGCGAAATAAAGTATAGCGGATTTAGCAACCCTTCTTTTACAGAGACAAAAATCCCTCCCTCGTGTTGGGAAGTAAAGTAAATGGTTACAATTAGAAAATTGGTCCGAAGGAAGCATTTAAGCTTCTCTCCGGAGAAGTTCAAAGGATAAGTTCCCAGTTTTTATTGTCAATGGAGACTGATTGTGAGTGCATCGAAGCAAGTAGCCTAATTTTTATGTTTTGTATTTTAGTTTCGCAGTCAGTTGGGGGTAATTAGCACTAAAGCGCCGTCGATAAGCGTCAGAAACTTTATGGCGAACTGCGAAATTAAGGTACTAATCCACTGGTAACCGCGCTCTTAGTCATCAATAAAAAAAAAGAAAAATCCGAAGTCCATGGGATGATAATCGTGGGAAATGCCTTAAACCTTGCTTGTCAGTCTATCTATCTTCGGTAGGACCTTCAAACAGTCTTATCGTTTTAAGATTAACCCAAGGTTAATTACCAAGATATAGCTGGTCCTCTATCAACAGACTAAGACGATCAGTGATTTTAGGGTCGAGACTCATTCTTGATCTTGGTGTATAACGTTTTCTTCGAGCTCAACGATAGCGCAAGTAGTTAAGCCGCTTGAACCCGAATCTGACCCTTTTGGCAATTAATAATGACCCAAGAAGCCTAATTACCATAGATAAATCCCGAAAGGATGTGATTGTTAATTCTGATCTGGGTAATGATATTAATGGTAGTTTTATAATGTACGCTACTACTACTACTAGTACTACTACTACTACTACTACTACTACTACTACTACTACTACTACTACTACTAATAATAATAATAATAATTTTTTTGGAAATGATACATAAAATTGAAAATTGCCAGAATTAGTAGCACTAAAATTATTAAAAATAGAGCTACAGCTTTAATTTTTCGTAAACGCGTCTCATATTTTTGAAAAATTGGAAAAAGGTAATTTTTCCTTTCCCGTGTGATTGTGTTCCTAGTATGAACAGAGAATTAACGGCATACTTGATACCTATACACACCAAACACTAAACGCTAAATTTATCAAAGGCATCAAATTATCTGGTGCAGTATATAGGGAGATTCAAGTTCAAATTTCAGCACCTCTGAACACGGGTGCTCCGTATGAAACTCATCTCAAGTATGACTGTAACAGAGCCGGAAAGTGTCCGTAGCATTGAATCGATAACACGGAATACTAGCGTATGCTAATGACCCCCGTAGTGGATCTGACGTTAAGAAGTTTTGGAAAATTTGAAAAATTCCACGGCAATACATTTTCCCCTTTTACAAAGTAAAGTACACCAGTTTTTTGAAGTCGAAAGATAAGCAACAAAATGCAGGTATCTTGCTAAGTATATGCTGTTTTTGTTAGTTAAATCCAAATGGTATAAAAGCAATTAATGAAACGAATGAACATTTTAATCTTTTAACAACAGGGTTAATACTAAAAACGGTTTCGCTGCTAGAGCAACTGGCTTTATGTATAAAGCTGAGCATAAACTTGTAGATATAACACGCTGTGATGCAGTTGAATGTAATCTGCTTTGCACGTTTTTGTTGAGTGAGAGATTTTCTGGCACGGTTGGCTACTGTGTAATCTTCCGGCGGATGTGACGTCAATCTATTTCACACTGCTCGTTTATCTCCTTCTCTTCCTCTTTCATATTCCCATTCGGTGTTTTTAAATGTTTGCTATTTTTTTGTTACACAGTATTACGATGGAAAGGGCGTCGAAATATATGTGACGCAACCGAAAAAGGGCGAAAGGGATAAAGAAAAGGGAGATTTTACCCTACAGCCATTGAATTGCTAAATGAAATGAGGCTGTTCATAAACCAGTAGTGTTGTTACTGCACTGTGACGTCGATAGCGTATAACGTATAAGCCGATTAATTTTCAGCATCAAGCTGTAAATGTGGAGATGGGGTATAAGTACACATCGTAATTGAAACTCTATTGAAGTAGTTGTCCGTCAGGAATACAACAGAAATTCGATGCATGTGAAATTTGTAAAATATGTTTTTTTCACTTTGTCTTGTAACGATAAAATGCATAAAGGTGATACTTTTCTTCTTTTACAATTTTCGAGCACTTGGAAATTTGTTAATCAGAAGTGACTGAAATTTCGTAACGAAAAATTTTAACGTTACGTCTTTTAAAAAAGCTCTAAATTCCACAGTAAAAAAAACTACAAAAATGATTAATTGAAAAAACTTAAGATTTAGAATTTGAATACCTCTCGAATACTTTTGTTCCTTTAATCAAAAAACCTGGAATCTTTCATTTAAAAACTGGCAAATCTCATTTAGAACAATTAATGCATTCATTTGCTACTGTTTTCAATTGCGAATATAAAATATAACTTCTAATTTAACAAAGGAACTTGTCAATTTTCAAGCTTTCACTAAAATAAGGAAAAAGAAGCAGAAAAATGTATTCGAGTTAATAAAATAATTGAAGTACGAATTCCATGGAATGAGCGGAAGGATTATCCGATTAGTTAAACTTTAATTGATTTAATAAATCTCATACATTCGTCGTTTTATAAGATATATATGCAAAAATATCATTTCCTATCTTCAAATCCAATTTGTTTCACTCTGAGCAGTTTTATTAACTCAAATAAATTATATTTGCTTGCAATAAATTATTTCCGGAACGAGTGCCGTATATTTGAACTATGCAACTTCATTTTCAGATTAAAGAATCTCGGTTTTGTTGTATCAGAGTTTCGTGCATTCTCGATTTTTTAATCATGCTTAGTTTTCTTTCGTCAATTCAACCTATTCAATTTGAACGTTTAATTGCAGAAAGAAAATAAATGCATTTAATTTGTAGTTTTTTTTTAACGATCAATAAAATGTTTGTTATATGCCTTTTTTTTAATACTCCAAGACTTTAGCATATACTGTAGCATTAAAACCTCTGATTTATTTTTTACCTTTGCAATATACTTCCTCGAAATCCCGATGAAATGAAGTAAAAAGTGGGGGAATTTCCTTCTTCTTTGCTATAAAGCCAAGAGTCGAAACGGGAAACAGAGAGAAAGGATATAGGGAAATTCGTGGCAGTTACTTAAATTCCATATGGCTTGTTTGCCCCAAACAAATATCTTTGAACTTTTCCTTTGTCATCCACCCGATCTTCGATGGAAAAATAAACAATGACAAGATTTTGTATAAACTTAAAACGGAGAGCTTATTGCCATTAAATAAATAACACGGAACTTTCGGAAAATCAAGTTAAACAAATCTACTTTGGTCCACATTTTCCAGCTACATCCAATTACAACTGAAAAATTTTTGTCTTTCATAAGTATTTTTTGAATATATTTTTTTCATGCAACTTTCCCAACCGGATCCATTATTTTGAGGTTTTTCTAAATCCTAAGCTTAGAAAATGGGAGTTTCAGAAAGTGGCTCTCGATGGAAAGAATTACAATGACGCATTTGTGAAAATGGAGAATGGTATCGGTCAGTTTGAAGAGATCGATAACAAATTGATCTCCTCAATCTTGCGGAGAAACGGGGTAAAGTAAGAAGATGAAAACTGCGAAAGAGAAGAGGTGTGTAAAAGCGAAGATCGATCTTACGAGAGATAATGGTAATCGATAGCAGCAATCACACGTCGTTCTCTTTTCCTTCTCAAAACGGAAAGGGAGAAATTCGACGGAGGAAGAAGTAGCAGATAGGAAGACAATATGTCCGAAGGAATCTTCATTTTTCAAAGTCCGCTCTTTCCCTCCTCCTTTTTTTTTTTAAACGGATAATCATGCGTTTCCGTAAGATATAGGGGGAATGGGGCAAAATAAGAGATACTTAAGGAACAAAAGAGACAAGAATGATTCTATTTCATTAATTTGATTTATTTCTTACAAAAAAAAAATGTTGATTCATCGTAAAAATGAGAGCAAGCACTGGCTTTTTGTAACAATAAATTTCCTTCCAAAAAGATCATTTTTATGCCATAATTAGTTGGTAAGAAATTCGGCTAAAAATTGGTTGCTGAAATTTACGCGTCCTCCGATCGATTTACACTTCAATTTTAAATTCCTATTTTTTTTCTTTTATGCACTTAAAACCGTCTTTCGTGGTGCATAAAAAAAATTGTAATCACCGAGCATGCCACCAGATTTCTAATAAATAGAAATGTAACGTGGTACATCGTTTAGAAGGACGTTTATTAAAATTCACCAGTTTCTTCGGTTTCCTTCCCCCTTTGTGGCTGAAATAATGCTTCCACCGTAAACCTTTTCCTGCAACTTTTCGAAGTACTTAAGCACAAAGAGAATACGACGACAAGAATGTGTTCATCCATGTGGTTTGGAAATGGAAGTTATATATCACGAGAGAAATACAACGTAAAAGGGAACGATATAAACGGCGGGAGTACAAACGGATAGAGAAGATACCATAGGAACGAACGAATGAACATGAAACTATGTTGTCGTTGGATGAAGCTTACTAGAAATCATAACTCATCGAAAGAGAGCGAGGGATAGGGTAGACTGTAGTAATATTTCCACGGAAGAGAGTAACAGAACTCCTACACGATTGAGCTTTATGATGCTTTCAAAATGAAGATCCATTATTATCTTCTAACGATAACATCATTCGGCAGTACACATATGTGTGTGTGTGCATATCAAATTTATGGGTACATGCAGGTTATCAAGTCTCACAATTAGAAAACGAGTAAACGTTTCCAGAAAAGCTCCGCTAATGGAACTGTTTATTACGTAATTGGGGTAGTCGGAACAATTTTTCACGCAAAAAACATAAAACTATATCCATTTTGCAACCCTCTCGGATGGCAATCGTCGAAAGGTTTTATCCAATCGATGCAATTTCAATCAAGTGCCGCAGTAGAAGTAGGGAACGAACTATGATTGGTAAATGTGCATGTAAAGTGCTATGTACTTAGATAAAGTGATCTCTCTGTCAAGAGAAGTATCAAAGTAGGAGTACAAAGGATTTAATCTGCATGCAACACAACTCGAGGAGTTGCAACAAATTATAGAATAAAGATTCTTTATGAAGTGCAAAAGGAGAGTTTTTACTGTCTTTCTCAAAGCTCCTGTGCAGGGAGTTACCACCGATAGGAAACTTCTCCCGCGATGTAACTAATACTGAGAGCAAAAAAAGAAGGAAATTTTAAAATACAAAAATTTGAAATTTTTACAAGGAAAAAAAATTGCTAAAAATAGTGAAATTTGCTTTTTACGTTTTAGAAATTGCGTTTCAAAAATTAAACCAATTTAGAAATTTTTTACGCCCTAATTTCCTTTCAATGTTATAGAAATATTGGAATTTCCAATAAATCGTAGCGATTTTCCCAAAACTACGAGCTTGTATTATTTCAAGTAGAATTAGGAAACACCAGAACCTTAATTTCTTTAATAATAATTGTTGAAAAAAAACAAAATTACAAAGACGAGGTATTTCAAATCAATTTCTTCGACTCGAAGGAGAATAATTAGTTAGAAATCGCGCGAATCGACCCGAGAAACGAACGTAACATTGATTCGAAGTTAAAATATTTTAATCCAGAAAATTAATGCCACGAAGGGAGTATTCTCCAGTTGCGAGTAAGGATAAAGTATAGAGGCAGAAATCCTTCTATGAAGATTTGAATAGCAATGGCAGAAGCACACGTAAACGTGGTGGTAAGTGTCAGGATAATAAATGATAGGTCCTTTTCTCTCGGTGATCACGTCGGTTTTCCCGCTGGTGGTGCTGCGATGGGATTTCGCATACATTCATATAAATATACCGGAAGAATCCTCTGAGCGTGTATAGGTGATATAAATACATACATATTTCGTTACAGAAAAGTCTCTTCTTCCCTACTTTGACATCGATTTGATATGGGACAGGTAATTACGGGCCTTTTCGAAGTTATCTATGCGAATCCATCGGCGAAACGTGAGGCGAATGATTAGTACGTACATGCAGCAGTCATACAGCAACGACGCGTACCCACAAAACCTACACATCGGCACACATAAAAAGCTTTTTTGTCTTTTATTATCTGCTGTATTTTCCTTTGCAGTTTTTCATTCACGGATTTTTTTAGTGCAACCATGGGATTTACCGGCGATACCGAAATCATTTTAAAATTGAAAAATTAAAATACGTCGAATTTTACTGCAAAAAAAAAATACTTTCCAACCTCTTACGGATAAATTTCACAAATATTTTAGAAAAAAAGTTCTATTTTGAAACACTACTAATTCCTCCACCGAAATACGCTATAGAAGCACATCAGAAGTAGTTACGATAATAAAAGTGAAGATAATAAAAGTAATGGCGAGCTTATACTAATGCAAGCGGGAAGATATTAAAATGTATTCCCCAGAGTATAAAACGTAAGTTTTGTTGTATCTTAACCAACAAGAGGGAACAAAACACTGGTTTAACAATACTCATCGTCATGTTAATGGTTGCTTTGGATGTTGATTATTATACTGTTCGGAATTATACATTAAGAAATGTTACTTTCCGTCTTATTCATATTTTCTTCCGGTTATAAAAGATTAAAAGGGGAAGAAGAAGAAAAGAAGGTAAACGTAAACAGGAAAAAAGAATGAATGGAAAGAAATGCAAATATAACGATGCATTGAACGACCAGGAAGACGACGACGACGACGACGACGACGACAACTGAAGATTCTTCTTGAACCTCCTCTCACTCGTAACAACTATCGTAGATTTAAAATTTTCTTCGTTCAATTCCAACAAATGGAAGCAGACAATTTATGAAGCACACTTTCTGTAATATGGATTTTAAGAATTATTTTCTTCGTGAATTTATTTCTCACCTCTTTACAGAATATTGAAACTCGCTGCATTTCTTTTTACAGAACGAAATTCGATTTGTAAACAACTTTTGTAAAGATCACATTCGACCGTAATGTTTTTTTTTTCTTGTTTACTTCTCAGTGATTCATTATTAAATGTGACAAAAAGGAAAAAGATTGACAATATTCTGTTATTGCTATTATTGAATTTTCCAAAAATTATTAATTATCGCGTTGCAATTAATCATAGAACTACTGTGTCATTGCAATTACTATTAACTGTGTGAGTGTTATTCATTATCAACTTGATATTTTATTTAATTCAATTAATTAAGTAAAATTGCTAGTTCAAAAAAAACTTTTTTTCAAGACAAGGTATCGCGATTGTTAAAACTACAGGATATTTCGTTCATAATTATTACTTGTAGAAAATGCTCATTATCAGAAACCATTGAAAATAAAAAAAGATTTCTTACAAGAAATTGTTTGGAATAAAATTTGTTCGAACCAAGATAATGCTCGTAACAGTTAAAAAATAATTATTCCAATCAAACACAATTTTTTTCTTCGTCGACATTTATTTCATTCAAGAAAATTCCTTTCAGACTTTTTCTCCTACGATGAGTACGATAATGTGCTTCCATCATTTTGAATATTTTGAGTAGTAAATTGTAAGTTCCTATTTTAGAGGAAGAAAGAAGCAAATTGTTCTCTCACATTTTAGCGGTTATTATTCAGCAGAATTTCGAGCCATGGGTGTATAAAATACTATTTACTTGTAGTGCATCATTTTCTGCTCATGTTTTTAAAATTTACACGACGAAGTACAAGAATCAGGCAAAAAAAAACGTAATTAGGTAGACCAACACGCAAATATTTTAGAATTCTTTGCTATAATTTTAGCCATAAGTGCATAAATCGCAATTTTCATGGGTCAAGGAAATAAGTATGCAAATAAGTGCATGATTAAATGGAAGTGAATGTAAGTATACAGTTCGATGCATATTTTTAACAATGGGGGTCAGAGGGTAACCCAGAACACGAAAATTTTCGATCCTGTTAATTTTGCTACTGTCGCAGAAATTTTGAAAACCATCACTACGTAACAATTTTTCTGGAAACAACTGGCAATACGAATGCTGGGGGGGGGGGGGGCATAGTTCCCCTTGCGTACAATACTGGGGAAAGAAAGAGGTATGATTGAAATGTTCATCAATGAAATATTTCGAAACTCACATATGCAATCAATCATGTTTGATGCAATGTACAATTTTATTGATGCATGGGTTAGTTTGGTATACCGGGGATACATATGTATGGGGGAAGGCACACGAATCCTACCATTACTCGAATGATCTATGTTTTACTTCATGCGTATGTGCGAGACCACTCCACATACGTTTCACCTGTATTCACGTATACGGCTACTTTGCGGACGTTGGTGTGCTCGTATCACTAACTGGAATATGAACTGTGAAATTTTCCGGGAATTTCGATTTTCATTAAAATGTGCGGCATCGATTGCAGTCAAGAGTGGGTATCACTTCGCTAATGGTTTGTACCGTCGGTTAATAATTTTCAATAATATTGGGTGTATGATCGTCAACAGGAAATTTTCATTCTTCGATCCAAACATTCTTTACGTCATTTTTTGGATCACTTAAATTAGCGAGTAATTTGAAAATTCTTAGAACGGTATACAATTAAATTTAGGAAAATTTTCCGATACAAATTTGGACAGGAGAAATTTCAAGGCTACTTGAAACATCATTAAACGAGTTGCCAAAGTAATATTTTTATATTTTTCCCATTATTTGTCCCAGAACTTTTTCAAGTGACCGTCAAACCTATAACTGTAGTAAATTAGAGTGCGAGACGAGAAACATAAAAAGTAAAATACAGGAGAACTTCTTTGGGTATTTTCTGTCTACTTCAACTCAAAGTGGTAAAAAAGGTCTTATAAGAGAAATAGAAAGAAATGTATGAAAGAGATATAATAAGAGAAGATGCAAGTCATGTTCCGAAACAATTTCATACTTATAAAGAAGAAATAAGTGTAATCATAACTCGGTATTTGTGAGAAATTTTCATATCGCGAATGTTCCTTTTTTCGAAAAAAAAATTGGTCTGGAAGTTGCGAAAGGTTTTGGAAACTCTTAACTCTTGGAATCGAATAAATGGAAAATTGCAATTGTGTCCACATGAAACGGGTTAGAAATTCGGTTTGTTAACGATCATTAACGAATTTTCAACAGTTACCAATTCTCAATTTTTCTGCACAAATATTCGTCGATTTCTAGCAAAACATTTCGCTATAATTGAGGAAACGAAGATTGTCAGCATTGGGAAAAATGATGCTCTCACGATTATCTACCGAACCGTTAGTTTTAGTATAGAAAAAAATTTCATGGCGACATAAAGGTAGTGCCGTAAAAAGTACATCAACTTTCACTTAAAAAACTTTTTGTTCAAAAAAATCAAGCGTTGTTTTCTCCCTGCCGTAGATGTGAGCATATAAACGCGCGACGTGCACTGTTTTAATTACATCCTATATGTACTCTGTTTTTCTCTGTTCTGGTTTATGTGATATTTTTATTTCACACGTGTATCTCTATTCTCCAACATTTCCACGTCCAGTGACTTTGAAGTATAATAAATTTTTTCAAATTTTTCAAATTACACTTCTGAAACACGACGTCTGTTAACGATTACTGTTTTATGGTGTTTACCACTAGAGCGAAGCGTAACAAATATTTTGCTTACAGAGGTACCCGCTTCCTGCTTCGTAAGATCCGTTTCAATTTTGCTGAGTTCACGTTACGATAAATGTGTAGGACTTAGAACCGAAATTCTAAGTGAGTCAATTAGAGCCTCTGCCAAGAATGTCTAGGGTTAGAAATATTCCCATAGGATTTTTTATATTAGAATCTATTTTTATTCATTTTCCTACAATTTTCCAGCACAAAAAATGTAGGAATTTATAACATCTTCGATTTTTTTTTTAAATTATTGAAAATTCGAGATTTTTGTTTCACTCAATATTAATTAAGAGTAATCATATGGAATAAAAAATTCGACATTCCACTTCCACAACCAGTTACGTTTTTACGACGGAATTTACGAAGGCAGTACAAGAGAGAGGTTTTAATTTCTTATCCCGATTTGAATGTATCTTTAGGAGACGTTTAATGTGGGAAATATTAACTTTTTCAAGACATAAATTCCAAGCTTCTTCGCCATGATAAGCTGGAGTTCTTATCAGTTTTCGTCTCGGGGGTTTTCAAGGGCTTTTGTAGGTATACATTTTCTTTTTTTCAGCCGGGGTAGAATTTTTGGTATCTTGGCATCCGAGAACAGAGCTCTGCCCTAATTTCATGCATCAACAGAACTCTTTGAAGGAGTTTCCCTGGCAAGGGAATTTACAGGACTCGAGATGGACGTTCCACTTGCTTGTGGACACTTTGTCCGAAGTTTCCTTTACAACGGAAAATTCGAGGGAAATCCATTTGGAGGTTTTCGAAGTGAAAGGCAAGTTTATTCCGAATTTGCGATATTGTCACGATCAGCACTTTTTCAAGAAATAAATTTGTCACTCATCGGTATCACTAGTTTTCAAATATATTTTTGTTCTCTTCAAGTTTAGTAAAAATTGTATTTTTTTTTAATATACACATTTACGAATTTTCTTATGATTAAAATATTTGTGTTACAAGACTTTTTCTCCCAGGATTTTAGAATCCTTCTTTTCTTGATATTTTGCGCGTACAAAAATGGAAGTATTCTCTCGTTTTCTGTTTAATGAAAGCTTGGTTTAGCAATCCATTAGCAAAATGTTTTGATATTTAAAAGTAAAAGGGAATAAGAAAAAAAAGGGTATAAATGTTGATGAAAATTCATGAAAGTAGGAAAGAGCTGCGGGTTTTTAAGGCTCAGGTCATTTCATAGGATGGGATCGGCTCTGTTTTCATTTTTCTTTCTCCGACTGGCATCTTACGGAGAGAAAACATGACGTAGAAGAACTTTTGAATTAACATACTTTTTTTAAGATCCGTTTTTTCTACCATCTTACGTATATATTTGTGTTAAGATAATATAGAAAAATGAAGATGGAAAAATAGGTAAAAAAAAAGTAGGAATGGGGTAACACAGACTTTCAATACTTTCTACGAAAGAAGAGAAAAAAACAAGGGAGAAAGCAATTAATTTTTTAACGTGTTATTAGTCACAACATGAGAAAATAGTTAAAAAATTATAATTATTTCGTAAAACTTTGGAATTTATTAAAATTAATCGATTTTACGTCACAATTAAATTATTATATAGCGAGTTAAAATTTTATTTGCAGTTTTGTTTATTAAAATCGTTCCTTTGATGGCTTTTTCATTTCTTGCGTGACGTTGTTAAATGTGATTCCCTTTCAAATTAATAAATTACATCGCGAAAGACGTATGATAAAAAGCTGCAGTGTAAACTTTTGAACAATATTCTTTGGCAAATTTATACAGTCATTTGAGTTTGATCGAAATTAAATGCATTGTAACTTCAGACTTTGGCAGTTATTAATTAATTTTAATGTTTGCAATATACAACCAACGATTCACCTCTCACAAAGGCTTTCTTTACTAATAAATATAAAATTGAATAATACCATTACCAACAATTAATTACATAAGGCATTAAACAGCATCATAAAATCAGTGTTTTATGATCAATGATTTAATTAAATACTTCCATCGCAAAACACGTGAAAGAATTTTAAAAACCGTCTCCGTTGGTAATATTCGAATTACCAGTTATTGCAAACACTAACTCTTTACTCAGACCCTCTAATATATCAGCAATAACACCTAATTTTTTTCACGCGTTACTAATTTGCTAATTTTGTAAAATTCTACTTGATAATAAAAAGGACCTATCTCCTGAAAAAAAAATTCCTACCAAATGGTATTGGCTGACATGGAGTCCTGACATTGCTATTGTAAATTAGACTGTAAAATGGAGTTCTGTTGCAGCCTTTTACCAAATAGTTTCATGATTAATAAATTTCTCAATCTAGAAAGTACTTAAGGTCACCCACCCTATTTCTTTCATAATATAGAATTGAACACCCTCTTTTTCATGTGGGTGTTTATTTGAATTGTAATTTATAGAATTTCGAAATTGTAGGAAATATATCGATCATTGTTCCATTTTGGCTACTTTATTTAATTTGTTATAATAATTTGAGTATCAGCTAAGGGAAATTTTTGTAAAAAAATAGAGTGGATGAAGCGAATACGCGAAAGGCCAATAAATAAAGAAAGTATAGGATACTGAAATAACAGGAATTCAACTTTTTACCCAGGATCGGTTTCATCCCTCACTGTTTCTACCCTTTATATTAACACATCTTCCCCGAAACCCTGCTCTTCTGGGACATTAATCATCGTCAAGACTTTAGACTCGAGAATGTTTTCCTTGATGCCGAGGAGAGTGTAGTTTTCTTCCTTCCCTCTATATTATTCAATGTTTATTTAAGTAAGTTGTGAGATAATTTTCATTTCCCATGATGTCTCGCGAAAAGAATGAATGTATATATTTTTTATTACATTTCTTGTCTTTTATCTTAATGATTTTATGACAAAGTAGGTGATTTGGAAATGGAAAGAAAAGTATACGTTAGCGAGGGAAGGGAAACATATGGAACAAGACGCGAAGAAAAATAAGTATCCGCAGGATGGATTTTTAATGCATACATCTTCGTCACTTAGCTTTTATTCCTCTCCAGTCTAACTTTTATTTCGCTAATGGGATCGAAAAAAACCAGCAGAGAAGGCCTCGCAAATAATACTTTAAAACTTTTTTTCATTTTTTTACGCTTAGCCCATAGATTGAAGGTACAACAATTTCCGAAAAATATTTTTCGATAAAATTTCGAAAACATATTCCAATAATTTTACCGAAATTGTAGTTCCTTAAATTCTAAATAATAATGACGTATATTGAATTTTGTAAATAATTTCAGAACTAGTTTGGAGAAAACGGGTTGTACGTTTCTGCTCAGGTTTATGATCCTGCCGTTATTATTGAAGCAAAGTTTCTCTCTGTATGCACTAGGAAAAAAAAGTTTCCTTGTACTGAAATATATTTCACCAAATACCATTTCAGTGAAGTTATCTCAAATAGCTTTGAATTAATTAGTATTTAGTTGTTACAAGGAGAAATCTCATTCAAACTTAAGCGTAGAATTCATTGGATCCTACGTATATTTAGCGATCCCACATATTTAGCTGACTTGTGTCAAATTTTGGCTAATGTATTCAAATCCTCATGAATTCGAAGGAACTCCAGTCAAATCAACTATTTATACTAAATTTAATTGGTTCTACAGTTAGGTACGACATATTTAACGACATCCATCAGTTATAGCAACAAAATCAAGTTACCACATTTGTTTAATTCGGGAATTAAATTAATTTAAAATTATTTAGTAGCTAAAATAAAATTTCTAACTATTTATACGTTGTCCAATATTAGCTATGTTCATTTTTTTGGACATCGCGAGGAAATTTTTACCCCCCAATTTCAACTGTGGAAAATGTAATTCGTTTCTAAGTCGACAATTGAAAATTATAGTAATTGAAAATATAATTCGATTGAATGAAATTATCTAATTCATATTCGACTTGATTTTCTACTCAGTGTATTTTACAGCTTCAAGGTTTGAACACATCCCGAGAAAAATTCAAACTACCCAACTTTTTCCTCACTATAAAAAGAACCTTTCTCAGAATTTAAGAGTATACCTACATAAAAAGAAAACTCGCAACAGTGTTGATAGGATTTATCCGCAGGGAAGCGAGTACGTATACGAAAACCATGATAACATGCGAAAAATGTCCCATGCATAAAAGTATGGAAAGGAAAATGTTGGAAAGATAGAGAAAAGAAAGCAGTAACAGTTCTCTTTTCGTATAAAAAGTGCTATGAAAAAAATTAGGGAAAGAGAAGTGGAAAACTGCAGTGAGAAAAGTTACTCGTGATTAATGCATCAGTCCGTTACGGAAGGAAAACATTGTAGCGGCAACCCCTTTAACACAGAGGATGTCTAATTACACTTGGAAATTATTTTTATCCACTAAATAACAATTTTTCCTTCTTTTCTCTCTCTCTGTGTTTCCCTTTATTTTACCTCTTCCATATCGCATTAAGATTATTAACGCGCCCTGCTAAAGTAACATTTCTTCCTTATTATTTTAAGAAATTTTTTTAACAACCATTATTGATATTGCTGTTATCATTCAAGAATCAATTTTACGTTTTCGATATAAAAGCTTATTGAGATAAAATCGAACCCTACCAAATTTTTTACCTATTAAATGCTGTGGTTTTTCTAATTTTCGGAAAATTTATAAAAATATAATTGCACATTTTACTAATAAACATTTCCACTTGAAAATTTCCGGTAACTAAAATATCACCCGGGCGAGAGATATTTCATTTTCGAAAATGTTAATTCCAAGAAATCTTTGATTTTAAGTCGTGACAAGAAAGAAAAAAAAATGAAAGTTGTGGTAAATTTGTTTTGGAAAAAGTAAGTGTAATTCCAAGAGTAATCTGTGCTTTTAAATATCTTGAATTTTCAAATAAATTTCTCGAAAAAATAGTAGAAGGAAAAAAGGGGAGAAATATGTTAAAGCAAGAGTCTTCTTAACAATCTTAGCATAACAACGTCCTGCAATTCAGTGCAAAAGCCCTGAATATTCAGCAACCTTCCTCATTTCCAAATGCGATCTTCTCACGCGAACCATTTTCCAACGAAGTCGAACATTTCAGGCTGAATAATTTGACTCACGGAATAATAATTAATTAAGTTCAACTTTCATCGTTAATTGTAGCTAGCTTGCTTGAATTTCTTTCTATTCTTCGTAATCTGTGTACGCTACAACATTGACATAACATCTTCAAGTTAAATTTAGCGAACAGCAATTAAAGGCAGAGTATCGATTAAATTCGTGAACAATTTCTCATTATTCCTGGGTCCCCAAATTTCAAATTTTCATTTCACTTTTAATCATGCTAATTCCCTTTCTGTCCCATTACTTTTTCATTTCCTTACCCGGATTCCATCCTTTTCAGAATAGCCTTGAGTAATTCTAAAGGGGAAACTACCTCTTTGGGTGCCCTTAACGGGCAATTTCTCTCAACCACCATTTTAGTTGTAATAATATTGAAGACTTGGAATATGCTTGAAACTACCAAAAAAATTTTGATTACTTCCGGAATAATATTATATTAAAACTGATCATTTTAAAATAAATGCTTAGTTACCCAAATAAAATAAAAAAATTCTTAAAATTAGCCAAATATATTAAAAACTACTATTGCTACTATTAATTTTAGTTCCTTATTGCACTTAATCTTTTAAACAATTAAAAATAAAAAAAGTATAAAATTTTAAACAATATCGACGCTAAATTTTAAAGGCTAGTGTGATATTATTGAGAAATTTCCGGATGTTAAAAAAAGTGGAAGACAAAAATAAAAGTTGTGTTACTTCGTGTCTTGGTGCATGTCCAGGAGACTCTAAGAGTCATCCCTTGAATACGTAATTTGTAGAATGCAGAAGGCAACTGGCCAAATATTCGTTCACGCGACTCAACTTCATACACGGAAAATGCACTGTACGGCTTTACCCCGTATCCTATTCATATATATAGCGATATATGGGTGCAATATATAAAATACTCATCCTATTACTATTGCATGAACTAGATTATCCAAATGTTTCATGTATAAATTCTTATTCGTGTCTGTCGAATCGTATGAAAGATGAATATCTGTGCCAGTATTTTCACATCTACGTACTCCCTATATAATATTTACGAACGTTGTATGAAAGGATTTCATATTCCACAACCTTCTTCGACCTATGAGAAAGAAAAAAAAAGAGAAATTCATCTTGTATAAATTTATTTTATTGTTTAGTTAATTAAAAGATTACTATTAGAAAAATTTAAATGGGCACGAAAATGCGATTAAAAAATCGGAAAGGAAAATACTTGAAATTTCAAATTCCAAAAATTTTAGGTTTTTATACTCGAAATTTTTTAAAATTCGGAATTTAATAAATAACAAATTTTGAAAAATGTACGTAAACCTTTTTGTTATTAAAAAATTCAACAATTTCAAAAAATACCAAGTTAAATTAGAAAACAGTTTCCTCTACCATTAAGACCCTCCTCTCCTATAATTGATTCCAATGACTATGGAAAATCGCGGAAAACCAATTTTTCGCTAACTTTGTAATTTGTAACTACAACCATTCTGCCAATGCATTCTTCACACATGCGTCCCTCGAATACTTTACAAATGATCGCTCATTTTCGAAAGGGCTAGGTACCCACTCTTCGTAAAGGGTAGATCCCACTTATGAAAGGGTGGATACATGTCCTTCGCAGAAAAAAGGGTTAATACGCCCACTTATTGTACAGCAACTATCCATCATCCAGTTTTTGGACCATGAACTGATCCGATGCATTTCCTCATCCTTCTCTGTCGTCGACAAATTTTTTCGAGTCACTGTATTTTATGAGTGTGTCATCGGTCATAAATTGACACAAATAATTAAATTCCGGTCACCTTCTTTTTTCCTCTTTTTTATTCCTGGGTTTTCTCTTTAAGAATGTTTTGATTCCCTCATTAACTTGATTTTCAATATTTTTTTAGAAGAAACCTATAGTTGATAAAATTAGTACTAATAAAGGCAAACAACTGCTCGTATGAATATTGCAACGTAAAGTGCAGGAATAGCTCTTCAGAGATCAAAGTTCCAAATGATGAACCTACTTAACGACATTATTAGCTACGACTAAATAGCGGCTGTTTTTCAACTGTTGATTATAAGCTGAAGTTCTTCCATATGACGTGAAGAAAATTGGATAGCAGAAGTGTGCTTCTAAAAGATGGTAATTAAATGTTAAATATTTAAGGACGTTATATGCTTCATTATATCCTTGATGAATAAATTTCCACAGTTCAGAGGTAAAATGTATATATAATTCCTTTTTGAAGTACTTGTACTCCATTCTCATGTGTACTTAAACGTGCTTCTTGTAACTGTCAAAACGAATAACGTGTATGGCAAGCGTCAAAAGATGTTGGAAAAAGCCGTTGGCTGTGTGCAAATTTACTGTATGTTTACACGCTCTTCAAAAGACGATAAGTAAAAAGGAAGGCCTTAAAAGAATATCAGAAAATCCCATCAAATATTCTATGCGGGTGGATCAAATCGAGATTAAAATTTACTATCCGTAATAAATGTATAATTATGCTAATTTATTTTTTTACCTCAATTATACCTAGGCTGTGGGACGTTTTTTTTTCCACGAAAAGAATTATGTGTCCTTTTGCAAGCTCACCAGTGAATTTAACAAAATGGTAAATTAATCTGAAATTATTTTTTTAAAAAATAAAATTGCTAGTTTTTTTTATACCAAATGTTAACATATTTAAAAAATGACGGTAGTTCTGATCCTAATAGAAAATACCCTTCGAAAAAGCAAAGGTGTAACTTGCTTTTGCGATCGATGGAAAAAGTCTCATTTGCCGCACCATGAAATAAGCTTTCAACCAACTCCATATTGCAAAGAATGAGACTCTCCTACTTTTGCTCCATTGCGTACCTTTTCTATACCCTGTTTTTTCTCGATGGTGCGAGAAGAAAACTTTCCTGAATAGCAAATTCTCCTTTCCAAAAAAAAAAAAGTGCAAAAGCTGTTTGTGGATATATTTTCCTTCTGTATTTTATTTTTCAGAAAAAAGGTTGTTATCAAAAGCTGGAGTATCCTATATTTCCGAAAGAGTTCTTTGGAGCGAATGTCGATATTTTAAATGTGAAGCGAAGGAAATAAAATCGATGAAATATGGGTTTTTATAATAGAAATAATCTAGCTCGTTAACATTAATCTCACCAACGACAAGTTCATAAGTACGTTAATCGGCTTGCCGGAATCAATAAATCATTTTATTTTTCAATTTGGAGCGATTTTATTTACCCTCCACGCATCCCTCTTCGCTTTTCTTTCATCCACTTATTTTTCCGATTTTTGCGTAATTTGTCTCCCTCTTTCAAATGGGTTTACATCAGTTTTCCGAAAGCTTGATGGCACTCGAACGAGAAAAAGAGAGTGCTTTTGTAGTAATTTCATTTTAATTCATTGAGATTTTTCCAATTTTACCATGCGCAGGAATTATATGTTCAAAGACTTATAGAGAAAGAAAAAGGAACGTGGAAATAAAATCGAATACCTAGCCAGCAAAAAAAAAAAATTTTTTTGTTGTGATATATATTTCTAATTTTTTTTGCGCATTAAACAGAAAAGAAAATTTCAAAAAATGGATTTCATAAAAAAAAACGTAATCAGATCCCAAATCTGCATATACGACTGCACACAAATCCATTTGTATGCTGCAGCAACTGTAAAAAAGTGATGTCAAGCCAACAAGAGTCGCGAAGTTCAAATCGTACTGCAGTAAATTTCTCCTTTTTTTGAAGACAGTATTTTCATGCTTTAACTACCCAACTGGGGTACTCTTCTAAAATTAACTGTGAATATTATCATCTTGCGAACAAAAAATATGCTGCCTTTTTACCCCGCTCACTAACCCATGCTGTTTATTTTCACTGCATTTGGAACAATTTATACACAAACAAATAAATACAAATAATATTAAACAGGGTGAAGCGCTGGAGGAAAAGAGATAAAAAGTGAGAGAGGAGCAGGCAGTTGTTCTAAACAATGGAAAGCTTTTTGTCCCTTATCTCGTCCGTTTTAATATTTGAGTGAATTTTCATTGTTTAAGATTCGTCTTTAAAACGAACGCTTAGCATTAAAATATAGCTTCGCTTCAGTCGTATTTTGCTAAATTTTCGTTTTTACGTTTGAGGTAGAAAACTAGAAATAATGCAACAACATTGCGGAAAGTGGAGTTCATTCGCGAGGAAATCCAGATTATAATGCAATAGTGTTTTATACATTTTACGAAAAGGTTTGTAGTAAATTTCTGTCCATATTTATTTTTTGAATGGCCGATTATAAATACTTATTAAAAGCTAAGAATAGGTATCTTTTATCAAAAAGCTCTTATAGCTTTGCAGAAACTTTTCTATGAACTTTAAACTTAAAAATAACATTCAGTACATGATAAAGACGTGAAATGAGATCCATTGAGGAAAAATTTTTTCCATTAAGTGAAGATAATGACTGCATGAAAGGTATTTATTTCACTCAAGACGAGAAAACAAGATTTCTTCCATTAGGATATTCATGCCCATGATCGACAAAACGAAGGTAAAGAAACTCTTTTATGGCACGGAGACGCTGTGCTATTGATAAGAAAGAGAATATTTTTAAACCTGTAACCGATATTCAAGAATAGCTACACTTTTTGCCAGAAATAAGGGTCGGGGTAGGTATGTTAAAATATTGCTCAACATAACTAAGGCGAAAATGGGGACGTTACAAATTTAACAGTGATGAACATCAGTTTTTTCGAGAATAAATTCATTTTATATATATATTTATCTTTTCATTTTTTAAGAATGTAAAATTACAATTGTCAAATTTGCATATTTCTGAACCCAAAATCTACCATATCGTTAGATGACCGCTTTGACATCCCCCTTTTCGGACTCCCCGAACGAAATCTACCCCTACATCCCTTCCATACGTCATATCATTCCAGAAGCTACCCGTCGTCGCAATATTGTGCGGATAAAATAAGAAAAATTCAACAATCGACCCTTCTGCCCAGTCCCTTGTGATATTTATTATCTAGAAATATTTCTAAAAAAAAAAATTAATAAATCATTTAATAAGAAATTTATGGGAATAAGTACCGTAAGATATATTGGAAATGATAAAATTTGTATTTTTTGAATTTCCCTAAAAATTAATTGAAAGTATGGGTAATGTATTAAAAGTAAGTTTCTGAATGTCAGTATTTGGTACAAGTTCGAAGTAATTGGAAAAAGAACGTTCCCTCCGCCTTGAAAGAGGGAAGACAATGGGCAAATCATGATAGACATTTTTCTTGCATTTATATGACACTGAAAGATTGAATGTACAATGAAATATTCGAGTCTGAATAAAAAACAGGGAGTTTTTCTGACAGAAGAATATGGCGCCACAAGGAGTCTTTCGGAACATTCTCTAACTGCTTTTTGAGTGGTACTTCTCTGTTCATCTTATTTATTTTCCATTAGTTTTTCCGCCAACGTTTTGGTTTTTACGCGACAGTTGGAAAAATAATTATATTGGATGCAAGGAATGTGGTAAAAAAATTAATTTTATTGCCAAATACCGATATTTTTGTAGGTATAATATAGTTTTGGGTAGAATTTACATGCATCCAACTGAGGACCAATTTTTTGTAGAACACTATGCTAAAAATGTAGCAAAGCTCTCTTAAGTATCATAAATTTGTCCCACCCGGTCTTCCTAAACTGCTTACTACCGCCGTACAAGGGAACTGCCATAATATAAATATAGGAATTTTTGCCACAAACTTTTCTCAGTATCAAGAACGGAAATGGCTTTAGATAGGAATACCCACGCAACTTTTCACAATTTCCATCTGCACATGCTTCCCCCGGCAAAAAGAATTGTATAAGTAAAGTCCAATGTGGATATAAATTCTTTTGTTTGGCATAATACGTTATACAAAAAATACGGGGAATTATATACTTTTTTCTAACTTTCACTACTTCAGAAACGGCATCGAGGAGGTGAGATACGCTATCGTTTTACCATAAAAAAAAAATAAACGCTAATCATAAAATTTTTTTATCAATTAGTGTGCCAAAGAAGAACCCTAAATTATGCGGAGACTCGAATAAACAAAGAGGGTTTGCTATTAATTAAATATTTTCAATGGAATTGCAACTTTGCAAACGTTAAAAATGAAGTTTATTTCTAAATGAACACCCGGCAAGATAGTGTTGGTATGTTTTGTACATACGTATGTAAGAAATACGTACGTAAGCGAAGCGAAACGGTCTTTCAGCCTTCTTGAGGACGATATGGTAGGTGAATTATACAGGTACAGATTTTATCAACAGGGCTAAGTTAAATTGTAAGCCATTCAATTCGGCTATTTACCTTAAACATTTATCTGCAGTACTACGTGTAATGCAATGTTTTTACATATTTCATTTTCAACCCCGTTTCATCTAAGCTACTTCTCCTTTAATTAACGTATGTCAACACAAGCTTCATAAACGCCGGTAACTCGTTACTTCAAACCATGGCATGACGAGTGCGAAAGAATTAAAATAATTTGCATGATCAATTTCGATAATTTTCTTTGCCCAACCTTTCTCTGCTATCGAGAGTATCGAAAAATGAATGAACGTAGCGGTTATAAAATTTCAAATAGACCCTTAGAATTAATTCCACGCGTCAAATTACCCCTAGAAATGGTCTCCCCAACTTTTTTGAAACTTTAACCTTAACCCTACATTCTCCAAGTTTTTTTATGATGTCTAATTCGGTTTGAATAAAAATCGTATATTATAACAACTTTTAATATGTCTTCCACTATGCTGACACAGTTAGCCGAAGATATAAAAAAGTTTCGTGGACTGTGAGACAGCTTAAAACACTTTTTTTTCTAGAAAACTGGTTGAGCATGAAGAATACCATTTTCAGACGTTTATTGTTTATTGGGTAGCTCTTGATCCAATTCGAAACTTTCCATGGGATACAAAGCTTTCAAAAGCGGGTACTTGATGTAAATTTCAAGTTTCATATGAAATGTATAGAAATACCGAATAAACCAGCAAAAGTTTGGCAAACGTTTCAATCTTCAACTTTTATAAACAACTTTTACAGAACTTTTCAAGTAACTGTAAAGAGTTTTTGGCATCAAAACTTCTGATTCCTGAAACTTCTTTAAAGGAATGGTTTATTGAGTTTAAACAGACGTGACTTTAGCAAGTATAGCACTTCATAGAAATTTCTTCGTGATAAAAAAAAAGTGACTTCCTGAGAATCTTAATTTTTGTATTATTCTTAGAAAATCAAGCGAACATTGAGACACTGTAATTCAGCTTTTAAACCCAAAAATATAGCTCTGATATTTCGGTAGTTCTGTAACTTATTTTCAATATGATATAGTTTTCGAAAATTCAAAAATAGTCACAATTACATGCAATCCCGAATTGACATATGCTTCAGTTTTTGAAGATCCTTAAATTCTTTTTTAAAAAATCGAACTCCAGTGCCATATAGGGATTATTTACTGCAGTTTGCAACTTTAATCAGTGCATCCTTAGAAATTGTTGATTTTCAAGAAAAATTCCCCGAATCACAAAAATTTCGACAGATCCTTCGCACTTCCTATTATCATTTATATTCTTTTAATTATCATTATTATTATTATTATTATTATTATTATTATTATTATTATTATTATTATTATTATTATTATTATTATTATTATTATAATTATAAGTTTCTTGGTTTGAATGCAGCCGAGCAATATTTTTTAAGACCACTAAATTTAATTTTAACCACTTCTTTTTCACTCCTTGTTTAGTAAGTTCTGCTACTTTGCGAAAACTACTTTTTTCCAACCACTTGTTCTTTAAGTGGATTTACCTGTACAGTTCTTTAAATAAACAAGCAGATGACAAATAATGTATAAGCGCATAAAAGCTGGGAAAGCACTCACCGATTGTAGTAAGTACTGTGAGGGAGTACAGGAAAGCTTTGGCGAAATTCCACTCATGTTCTTGTATAACAGTTGAATAAGTACTGGCAGCATTCTGTGAGGCAATCATTTCCTCTTTCACTCTTTTAACTAATTGTTCTTGAAACTGTTCGATTTCTTGAGCGGCAAGTTTCGTCCAATTGTCACGATAGAGGACGTTTAAATTTTCAGTTATCTTCCATATGTTCTCAACAGTCCTCGCTCTTGCTTCGTGACTCTGTAACATTGAGATTCTTCATTTTTTATTGAATCCACCACGATAATAAAACGGTTCCTAAACGTGTCAACATATTTACAAAAAAAAAGAAATATTTAATAACATTTTTTGAATCCCCCAAATTCCGGAACCCTAAATAATTTCGTTTTCTTTTAGTCATTTGTAAATTACTTTAAATAAAATTTAATCCGTACCAATTATACACAAGGTTTAGAAAAATTTAATAGGTATTTTGAATAATAAAAATAATATTTGTTGAATAGGCATACGCGAGTACCTCAAATATTTAAACAATTAAAATATCTTTTCTTTTAATTATTTTTTCCTGAAAAAATCAAAATGGAATTTTTTTATGGACGCTCTCTTATCTTATATTTTTTTGCTTGATGGAATTAAAATAGACAAGATTCTTATGTTTCGCTTCCGGCTACGGGGAAACGCAGAAATGGATTTCAATGGTTGTCGTCATTATTATCGACTCTACTACTGCGCGTACTACTGAAAGTAAGTAGTTACCACCGCCTGCGGTAATTTTCAGTATCACGTTAACGATGTTACCCCTTTCGATAATAAACAATAGTGAATCAATAACGAAGGTAGAAATATTTTTCCACCAAAATGACAACGTACCTGTTTCGAAGAAGCCGTGGAGTTCCATCGATGATGATGATGATTATTGTTATTATTAGTGTTGCTACTGGTAGTCGCTAAAGTCCTTTGAAACATATTATCACTTCCACCTTCGAGGTATAGAAAAATGAAACTACCGAGTAATGTATAAGCTACAACAAGAGCACAAATACCAAGATTGATCATAAATCCTTTGAAAAAGGAATGCTGACTAGCTTTATCGGACAAACCACCCAGACATAAACATCTAATTTGCCTTGAATGTGTTTCACAATGTTCACTTGACCTCTTGAGGGATGAGGTGTTGCCGTTGTTAGCGGCTTTCAAACCCTCGTAATCCCTATAATGACGCTTCGTACTATCCTTATCCATCCTCTCTTACACCGACCTAACACGCTCCTCTCCATACATTTGTCCAGGAATATTTACATAAACGAACATTTACCGTTTGTTTCATCAAAGAATGCCTCTTTATGTCATACTTGAACGTCGATTGTTGGAACTTCTTCTTTTTATTGTTGGCAGAATCTTTCATCATTCCATTCGGAGTAGCTGGAAAGGGAAAATATCATAAATCCATACTTTCGCTATCCCTGATAATCTTGATGTTATCTCGAATCTTCCTTTTTCGGTATTGTTTTGCGTTAAACGTCAAGATAGGGTATTACTCGTTTTGGATTATGGTCACATGCGTGACTTGCAAATTGGGATTTTACCGTAATTCACGATACTTTGTCACCGACTAAAACGCGGTGGTACACTGATGCATCGTGAATTATTCATTTTGTTTCACGCTCGAGCCGTTTGTTCAGCGCAACGGAGACGGATGTTCTTTCGACTCGTTGTAAAATCCTGTTAATTTTCATCTACCAATGTACCTTTCAACGATTCCCAAACTTTTTCCTCTAATCCCCTTTATACATTTTTATCTCCCTTTTTGCTCCGACTATAGGTTTTCCCGCATTCACCATCTGTCCAAATTTTCTCTTAATACAACCTTAAGATTCTGCTTATTTGCACGCCTCGATTATAAGTTTTTTTCTCTTCTTCCTATAATATTTGATCAGCCTTTAATCGAATTCTTTAGAAATCTTTAATACTTTGATTTTACCTTAATTGTCAATTACATTTAAATAATTTGTATTCTTTTTTAATTGAGATGATGTCGTATTTTTCAGTCTTGAATGAACAGTCGGATTTTTATTGGGGCACAAATTTCGTGATTATCGTTTCAGCCTTTTTATTTCTATCCTCTTTTAAGCGGTTGATCGAAAAAGAAAATTTCACGCCAAAACTCGTATTTTCGAAAATAGCTTTGACCTTTCCGAATATTCGTTGCACAAATAGATATCAGTGTTACGTAAATTTCTTGAAAATTTCGATATCCTCTTACACATTTTTTTCTTCAGAAGAGGATTCTTTTCAAACTTGACTTTCATTATTTCTTCACGTTTCATGTCTTCATCTTCGATATTGTCTTCCAGATTTTAATAATTTTGTCTCTTGTACTTCTTCTTCCCTTTTTCTCTTATACTTTCATGCTTCCTTTTCCATTACAGCCACAAGAGCTTTTTTTATATAAGTTTCAGTTGAAGTGTTGGATAAGATATTTGAAAAGTTTTTTGTTGTGTTTGGTTATACGTCGTGTTCTTGAGTGAAATTTGCTTCAGGTAGATTTCATGGTAAGTTTTTGGACGTTTCTGAAACAAATAATAAAATTAATAAAATATTAGTTAGATTTCGTGTTATTTTAGATATTTGTACTTTATTTTTCAAAGACTAGCAACAACTTTTTTACAATAGAAAATTTCATATTTTTTAAATTAAACTTGATTATGTATTGTTGTGATTTTTATAGCCATTGGTATTTCAATTTCTCGACTAAAAAAATATATTAGAAATTATGTGTTACATGTATATTACAATTACATCTACTCGATAACCACAATCGTGTCCTGGTAAAATAAACTGTTATACTCCCCCTTTTTTTGGTATGATATTAAATTGTAATTTCGGTAGAGTTACTTCAACTCGAGATGAAACAAGGGTAACTGTTTTCTTGTCTTGTACTGTGAGAAGGGTCAAAGGGTGTCTTTCAATTTTACCCGGATCAACTACACGGAGTAACGCAACAATGGATACTATAGTCAAATACTACACGTTTTATCCCCGGATTTCATAAAAAATATTTTCGTGACAACTGCAGAAAAATTTTTAGAGTCGGAAGAGTTTAGGGGATTTTAATAGATTATCTGCGACACAACAGCTCTAAAACTGGCGCAATCTCCAAAAAATGAAAAATAGAAAATAATGTAACTATTCCCAATGAAAAATAATTGAAAAAGACAAACTTTCCTCAGCTCCTGATTTTATTAGTTGTCTACAATTTTTCTGTCCAAGGATATTTTAGAGATACACAGTTGTTAGTAAACGTATATTTTACCGCAGCCCTTTTTTTGTATAAATTGTGAAAATCTCAGAAATGCCAAACTTCCTCTTCATGTTACATTCTAAAGTACTGGAATTTCGAACCCTCGAAAATTTCATTAAGCCGTCTGAAAGCTTCGTTTAGTTCCGATATCGAAAGTATTGCATTGACCCGAATAGACGAACTCATAAAAGGAACCTCTTTTCAAGAAAAAAGGGTATAAAAGAAATTTGCAATATTACGAGCGTTCGACTTACACTCGTACATCAAAAAATAAACATGTAAATTATAATTCTTTCCCTTATTTTTTTTTAATCATTTTTATTTGTAAACAAACTAACGTATTTATGAACGGCGTCTCACCCCCCGAACGGAAAGGAAGCAAGTGGATAAAAATATTTTGCCACCTCTCCGTAAATCAACTTGCCGTGGATGAGAAAAGAACGCGATTATAATTGATTAAAAAAAGGAATAAAAGCTCAAGAGTGAAATCCGTGAAAAACTTCTACCCCTCTCGCCCATTCCCTCTTCCTTCCTTTTTCTACTAGGCAGCTATAGCATGTATTTCCACTCGATTTCCCGCAGGACTCTCTACGATAATTCAACGTCTCGCGTTTTCCTCTACTATTCAAAGCTTCTTACTCGAATCTCTAGGATTTAGGAATCTCGTTCGTAAGATTTACGAGGGACAGCGTTAATGTCGTTGTTCAACATGCCCAATTTTATATGTATCCGTGTTATTATTACTGTGTCATTTATTACCATGCTTTAAATTGTTTCTTCAAGACTTCCCTTATCATCGTTTTAATGGATTTAATCGCATTACGAAGTTTAATGCGAAGATGGAGTTCGGAGCGTTGCCGTAACGATGATTAAATTAGAACTGCTAATTTCAAAAATATTATAAGTTTCTCAAGTACGGACTCTTCATTATTTTGTAAAATCCTTCATCCGGAAACTTCCTGGAAATGAATTTCTCGAGTTCCAGCATTGTGATGCAATTTTACTTCCAGCAAAAAACATTTTCCACCTTCACCTTACAATCATTTTTTCTTAGGTTCTTCCAGGAACTTTCTTGGACAGAATTTCTCAAGTCACAAGTCGCATTGTTACGCAATTTTATTCTTTGTAAACAATATTTTTCTGCTCCACTTTAAAAAAATTTTTTTTATTTTCTTCGTGATTCCGCTATTATTTCCAATGAGTGCTGCGTTGTCGCGAAAGGCTTGGAAGGAAATAATAATTTTTATCGCACATTCCACTTCGTAAAGTGAGAAATGTTCAATTCTTGCACATTCCATAGTGCAACGTTATCAGATCTAATGATTTTTCTGGAGAATTCTATAATTTTTCTTATTTGAACTGCAGAGTGCCACTTATAGTCTCTCGCAGTAACGCAGAACGCTTGAAGTAACGATAAAACAATTCCGAATACATTGAAAGTGTTACTTCGTTTGAAAAATTCTTTAAGCGTAGGATAAATTAACATTTATAACGTCGGGAAAGAGGAAAAAAGAAATTTTCGAGATAACTAGTTGGAAAGTCGTTGACGACAACGGCGAGGTATGATAAAAAGAAGGTATAAGAATGAAGAGAAAGAGCGTAAAAAGGAAACTAAAAGGCAATGCAAGTTCTTTTTTTCATTCCGTCCCCTTTTCTGTTCAACATTTTTGTACCGTGTAAGGAAGAAAGGCCAACCACCTGCGTTCGTCTCGGCGACTTTTAAATTCCTATCTTACCTCTCAGCTTAGCTATTGTCAAGCTCTATTTGCTGAAAAATGTTTATTCAATTTCGTTCTCGTCTTTTTTCGGAAGTTCTACATTCGCACACTACTTGTCTGTCTCACACTTTCCCATTTTATTTCTCTTTTCGACGAATATTTAATTTCTCCGTGACCGTTCTTCTTTCCTCCACCGCGTACACTTTTTCTCTGAAAATCGGTTTTAGTGTCGTCAGTCTCTTTTAGGTAGTTTTGGGAAATTAAAACAAAGCAGTATTTATTTTTGTAGGAGAAAAATAATTCCAAGGAGCACCCCAGTTTGAGACAATGAAGATTTTAGAAGAAAGTGCTGTATAATTTTACCCAGAACTGAGACCGCTATTTCTTGATTTTTCTCCAACAAAAACTTTAGGAAACTCTCCTCTTCCCGCGTATTCTGAATAATTCTTCTGAATGGATTCAAGGGAACCCTTTTCATTCACAGAAAAATTGTTTTATGAAAAAAAAAAATCTTATTAAAGTGGTGCCGAATGGGGGTGGCAGAGGTTGAAAATTTGAAGAAAAAAAATTGTACACCATTTTTCGAAATTTGGAATGATTACCGAGCAATTAATTAAAATTTGTTTAGCCAATCAGCGCGTTGAAGAGGCTCGGGGGGCAAATTTAGGCTTCCGCAGTCTCCCAGCAACGATCTTACTGAAATGTAAAAGTCATATGGAAAAATAAGAATTAGTGCCCACGATGCAATTTCTGTGCATAAACCGAGAAAAAGAGTATTATTCCCACAAGCAGTAAAATGATACGGTTTATGCCTACACTATTATGTTTTATTCCCTGTTATGTTAATGTGCGATCCATAAAACAAGAGAATTTATATACACAAGTGACTATTTTATATATAATTTCCCCTCGCGTTGGCACTATGCAGCATCACGCAACTCGCTTTTAAATAATGAAAATCGTTAAAATCATAATAGCTATCTCGCAGTATTACGTTAGGTTGCCCGTAAAATATATCGAGCTGAAAGCGAGCGAAATTATACGATACCGGATTGAAGCATAATATATTGGTGTTAACAAACCAATGAATGTTTTATCTTGTAATGCTTCGATAATTCAACGTTAATTTATTCTTTGAACTTGATCGAACGTTTGTGGCTTTTGAATGCTGCCGTATCGTATCTTAAAAAACAAACGATTCAACTTGTTACGATTAATCGATGTAAGTGTAGCCTGACTATCTGTCTCTTTTCACGATCCAATTTGTATATATAAATACACGAGAATTCCCTAAATACTTGATTTACTCGGTATCTATTTGCAATTTAAGACATCGAGAGGGAGATTGATTAAAGCAGGAGTAAAGAAAAGGACGAAGTCAAGGATTAATGTGTTTTCAGGAATTAGGTAATTCTCGACTGAAGAAGATTTATAGGAAATGCCCTACTTGGAATATAATACTTCCGGCACGTACCCAAAACGTACGATCCAGGTTCATATTATTTGTATTTCAATTTTCCATTTGTTGAAAAAAATATGAGTGAAAGAAATGCATTATTTTATCGCGATTTAGTGAAAAGCAATTTTTATTATTGATAAAATTTATTATTCTCTAAGGGAAAGTATATTTATTGCATCTATTATTTAGCTTTTGTCACAATTGAAGTTTATAACCTATTTTTAATCAAAGCTACTTCCTTCCTTTGTTTCGTAAAAAAAAAAAAACATGTAATTTTGAAACTTAGGCGTCATACAATTTCAGGGTAGGTAACAAACTTTTATTATTTAATCTCACCAAATAAACTGTATTCTTTACAGAGTAAAGAGAGCAAAGGAAGAAGTGGGTATATAGCGTAAGAAAATAAAAGAAAGTATTAACATTTGGTACAGCTGTTGTACAAAAACTTTACCTTCGTTTTAACTTGTGGAAGAACATGTGTGTTACATTATGTACATGCAGAGAACACAAGAGAAGGGGGGGGGGGTGTCTACATATCCTAAAGTATTTGTATCATCAAGGAGGTATGTTGTGGTGTAGAAAATAGAGGTTGGAATTCAAGTTAAGGGATGAAATTTCCTACGTCTTTCGACAAGAGACAACCTACGAACCTTCTTTCGCAAAAGTTTCTTAGCTACTGCTATTTCCAGCGTGTACCGCTGCTTCCCACCAACTTCGGCATATTGTTGCTGTTGTTATTTCTATATTATTCGCTGCCACAGTAGACGCTTGGCTTTAATACATGTAACGAAATACCCATTGGAAAGAATCTTTTCGTTACTTTATCCTTGTTAAGGGGGTGGATTTCATCCCTCGCGTGCATAAATCCTTTCTTATGCTGCCAATATAACCAGCAATTGTTTAAACGACCCTGCTTGCGAAGCTCGTTCACTTCCTGAATTGATATTTTCTTTTCTGTAAAAATATTTATCAATTTGCGGTTAAGAAAAAAAAGAAAATGTTCGAGAATATTGAATGAAATACAGAAGATTTGAAATTAACATAAAATACGTGACCTCCATATTCCGTTCAAACTGAGGCATTCAACAATTTTACTATAGCTTCACATAATGCCACGAAACGCCACTTTCCGAATGTTTGAATTTATGTCTCTAGCAGGATTCGTTTGATATTAATTTAATACCGTATACTTATTTTATATCATAGTTTTATTTAATGCTGTTTCCGTATTAATTTTTTGAACATCACCTTCTGCTTTTGTAAGAAAAATTTTAGAGTCGCTTCACGGATACCCGACATACGTAGTGTTTCATCCACTTTAATCTCTCTATGTTGATTTTAAGGGCACTGTAACGAGACAGGGTCGCAGACAGCGCAGTGTCTCTAGTTTACTTTATGGATTCAATGCAGAGCAACTGTATAAGATAACGAATGCAGACGACTTTGGATATTTATTTTCAGAAGACGAAAACCGGACAATTGTATGGGTACGAATCTTAGTAGAATCTCATCCAAGTTCTGACACCTTCGGTTCAATTTCCATTTTCTAATTCAAAACACGAATTCATGTATGCCCAAAAAATTGACCTTTAAATTCCATTTTCGGGGATTATCGGGATATCCCTATCCGATATATTTTTTTTCGCAGGGAATCCATTTCCTCTTGATTTTCTAAAAAAGAAAAACAACAAATTTCTGTTGCAATGTATTTTACATTATTTAAAAATGAGTTATTTTGACTTGTTCAGTAGTTCGGGTATTATAAACCATACTATTTACATACTTCTTTCGCTACGCCCTCTGGAGTAAATGGAATAATTCAATTTCCACTTAAAGGAAGCGGAAACGGCAACTGAATTTACATAGCTATAAAATTATTATATCGCTGTAATTGCTGAAATTGGAGACATTGCATTCGGGATGAGGGTGTAAAAAGTGATAGAGTAGAAAGTGCACTCGTAAAGTCACGTACGTAATGGGGAACGTTTTAGAATCCTCGAAACAATGTGTACAGAAATGGGACGTATTGTAATTGGTAGAATCCTATCTGCTTCATGAAGAGAGTTCGGCAATCCGTATAGTTTATTAGCTAGCTATGCTCTCAATTATCGCTTGGTATGACAATAATTTGCCCTCATTTGTACCACATCTATCTACATGCAATCAATCGGATTTGACCGAAGAGAATTAATCGCACTAATGCAATTGATTGCTCATTGTTCCTCCCTATTTACATTTCTTAATTGTTCGGTCCATTTGTTCACTGCTACTTCACGAGGCTCAACCGAAAACCTATTGTTCGACACGCCTTTGTTGCATTTGCATGCGAACTTTCGCGCAAAATCATTCGGTGAAGGCGTTTTCAATTCGCGAAGAAGATGTTACGCGTTACCGGATAATGCGGATTGATTTTATAGTTTCCATAAATTGAATTTTCACGTTGTATTGATTAAATGGCTCGAATGAGAGAAACGCTGAAATAGAAAGGAGAAAATTGAACGCCCTTTCATTTTTGTCATTTACGGTTATTCTTTTTACGTCATATGAACAATTTAATCCACATCGGAAGATGATTTTATCGACGCTTCGGTTCTTGGAAGAATCTTTCTCGATAATCACAATGTCTTATACCGAAGCACTTGGCAAAAGTAGATCGAAAAGTAGACTAGAGATATAAAAAAAAAAACGTATGTATTATTTTGGAGACTCTTCACTCAATTTTCTCCTTCTATTCTATCTTTTTTTTTCTCTTTATCGTTCTTTTTTTTTCCATTTCATTTTCCTTCGACTTACGATAGAAGGGAAGTAGAAATAAAAGTTTGTTGGTGGTCGAGTGAAATCGTCAAAGTGCCTTAGCCTAACGCTTTTCACATGAAAAGCTTCGAGGCAAAACTTTCTCGAAGCATTTCGAAATTTTACGATATACTACCTCGCAACTATACCACTACTGCCACTGCTTCTACCACTACTACTCCCACTAAAAACCGTGTACATGGTTCGTGGAGAAGGTACGCTACACGAGTTCCAAATAAAGGAAGAAAATAATACCGAAAACTTTGAAAATGTTACTAAGTTTTCCCGAGGTTTGCTTCACTTTTAAATAGCCCTTAAGTGGTACTTTATGGCTTGGAGATTTCCATTCTCCCTTTTTCGCTTAAATTTCTTAGGAAATTAAGTAATTTCCTTTCCGCCTGATAATTCACCAAACCAAAATTACGAAGGGTTACGCGTGGGAACCTTGAAATTTGTCAGTTTTCGTAACCTTTGGATTTGCGCGATATTTCAACGTTTCGGTATTCTTCTTTTACAACATGCATATTTTATTCAGGTTAATTGTAGACTCTTTCGGTCTTCCTTCTCATCGTTACGATATGAATCATCTATTTCCGCCTTCAGCCTCCGAAGGTTTAGTTGCGCGAAGGAAAGTTCTTCTGATTCTGCAGTCAACGGCTGCGAAGTATAAGATTCCCTTGGTGCAGCGAGAATAGCGTTTCAAACTGGCGAATATTGTTACTCGTTCTGGCGTGTAATATCGCGAGAAAAGCAGTCGTGAGCTTGAGCCATACATTAATAAACGTATTCAAATTCAATACATCAAAAGCAATATAACTCCGATAAATTCCTAGAACCGTCCTTAGTGTTTTCCAAGAAATTTAGGTTACTTCTATTCACTCGAGGTACTTGAGTGTACACTTGAGTAGAATTTCAAACGTCCAAGTTACTTATCGATCGCTTAGGCTGCAAAAATCACATGTTTTTTTTAACTAACATTAATTAAATACTATTGCTTCTTTCTTGTTTACCAGGAGGCACATAAATATTATTTCAGTGGTGAAAAAGTTATCAATACTTTTGCCGTTAAACGGCGTTCCTCTTATCAGTTTGTCCATAAACCCATTTTGCCGACACAGCGTTTTAAGATCAAGAATACCTGCAACCCTGTCGTTGTTGCAGCTAGCCAACCAACCAATTTGCGCTTCGATATAGAGTCCGTTTACAGGGTTTGACGGTAAGCTGGTTCCATTCCTTTTTTTTTCTCATATTGTTCCTTGCAATTACGAAGTTGATCTAAATTTTCATTTTCTAATGCAATATTCATAATTTTTTTTTTATATTTTCAGACACATGCACTAGAAGTACGTTTAGCTCGCGTTGCAACGTACACTACCGGTCAAAAGTTTGGGTCCACTTGCATATTTCATTAACATTGTGAAGTGGACCCAAACTTTTGACCGGTAGTGTATGATAAATTCCTGAGACCCATGGCACGTTCTAATTTGTTTACGTGAACCGGTATGCGACTTACTCACTTGAAAATAATTTTCTATCGAGAATGGAATGGAAGAGGACAATTTCCGAGCATCAATTCAAGATGAGATTTAATTTAACAACGTTCATTGCCAGACCTATGGGACAGAAGATGCGAGGAGTTCGTGAAAGTAATTTCAGAGTAGGTGAAAGGAAGATAGCCCATCTTCTAAACCTAATGATAATTACATCTATCCCTAAAGCTTCTAGGGTTGTACGTGCTCAGGACGTTTGTAATAGAACTGCTGAATCAGCTAAAATGTATATGGACACATGTTGTGCCGGAAGACCACCGATGTAAAGGCACAATGGACGAGTCAAATTCCCATAGAACGAATGTATGCACATTTTAATTAAATAGCCCAATAAACGAACAAGTTCCACGAGGAGTGAACGAGAGTATACAAAATTGTCTGGAAGAAGTGTATACAATGGTACGAGAATTTTATTGTTCCTTAATAATTATTATTGACAGTGGAATCTATTCATAGGTGTGGGAAATTAAAATGCCCTTTTTGTGATTCAAAAGAGCATCTAGCTATGACGTATAATTTTATTGTAACAATTATCCTACCAATATTTATATTTGATTTTTATATTTTTTTTGCTGTGCCTGGCTGTATAATGCATGATTTAATTGAATATAAAATTTAAAACGAAAGATATTTTCAACCTCATTTTATTATTATCATAATGTGAATATTTGGTAAACGAAATTTTTAATTATAAATTATTTGCAAACCCCAAACTTGGGCAGTGCCTGTGAGGAGTACTTTGAGTGCAAAGGGTTAATAAAAAGAAAAAGCAGAGTTTCAGACCGAGATGAAGATATTTGCATTTCCTCAGATTGATGATTTATTGTTCTATAGAACATTTAATATAATGCGTTAAGGATTTTCATGCAAAGAGTGGAAATTCAAGTGAAGGAGAATTAAAGGATAAATGTGCAAATAGAATGGTAATTTGATTCCCACCGCATCCTAACTGACAATTCAATAAGTCCGGTGAATTATTGCGAGTTATATAACACAAAGATCCTTCGCTCTAAGACAAGGCTCTATAGGTTCTATAGGATCTAGGTCTCAAACTGCTCACAGTGAAGTCGTGGTGTATGTACACGTACGGGGATTGTAATTTGAGGGCTTCGCTCAGATAAATTTGAATTTCCAATCTATACACTCGATGTATATCTATATACGTTCATAGTTATACAAAGTTTCATAAATGGCATCGTTTCATTTTAACCATGCCCCTTCCTACCTCTCTCTTCAGTACGTATGGTGAAATTTGGATACGAAGTTTACCAAAATTCCGTACCTATAATATCACCCGAAATGATGAAATAATACTGCGAAAAACTATATTATTGGACATAATAATAATAATAATCATCATCATCATAATAATAATAATAACAATATCACGGCAGTCGCTTCAACCCTTTGGTCCATTTTCCATTCAATTTTACCGCTACGCGTAGTTGCAATAATATTATTTCCTCAAAATATTGAATTTCAGTAGTATCTGGATTTACAAATTTTTAATAAACTAAAATTTGTGTGCTAATTGCTGCGGGAATCGGGGCTACGAAAAATGTATTTTTTGAAAAAAAGGTTTTTGAGGTTTGACTTTTTTGGAAAATGGTCAGATTTATTGGAATGATAATACTACAGACGTCAGCGATCCGATAGGAAATGGTTATTTTCAACAAAATACGCGACAGTTAAACTGGACCGTGCGTATGTGACATTTGTTTCCTTTACTCGATAACGATAAATTGAATTTTATATCTAGATTATACTTTTGGACCTTTCGACCAAAATATAAACATAAACATTTACGAAATGGTTCACACGTAAAGAAGAAATATTTAAATTGAATACCGATCCTATGGTGGTTGGAACGAATACTATTTTGCAACTAGATAATCGTGCGAGAAGGTGCTCAATTATTGACGTGAAACGATAAAACGATACACTGCAAAATTCAGTTAGACCATGCACATACGAACTGACAGGAAGCATCGAGTGTGTCAGAGTGTCTCCTTTTTTATTCTCGTTGATGTCAGATAGCACTTTGCTGTCTCCACTCTTCCCGTTGTAATTAAATTGTGAAAAAGAAGAAAAAAAAAATGATCGAGCCTTCGAATCTGCTTGCAATTTGTTTTGTTTCCTTCCGTCCATACGAATGAATTCAATATTATCTCTAATCTTTTCGATTCGAATACGAGCAATTAGCGAAATGTATTCGGAGAAAGATTTTGCTGATGGAAGATTGCCCGCTCGTAGTTCGGAAACAATCTGCATAAATTGACTAATTAATACTTACATTTGCTGTGAATAATTTAACACAGCAGAGGCTACGTTGAATACCTTAAAATTTCAATTAATAACGTCATTTAATGATTTGATGAAACATTTGATTTATTTAAATATTCATTTTCAATAAATACTTAAAAATCTGATTATTGCCTGCAGTAATAAATAATTCAGAGCCCAAGGTAGTTTCCAAAACAATCAAAATTATCTTTAATCAATCTCTAGGCTGTCGTTTGAACATTCCAGTAGCCTAGATTTCAGTTCGACCAGTACCCCAGTAATTTTCGAAATTTTCATTTTCGAAAACCCTCAATTTTTTTTTAGTTTGTTATTTAATTTTTCTTATTTCTTCATTGATATTTTGATAGAAAAAAAATTGCCAACACGTTTTTTTGGCACTGATGCCATTTTTCGCGCGACTACGAAGAGGTTATAAAAATATTTTAGTAACACTCGAGCGTATAACTAATAATTTTGGCAGCAACTATTCATTCATAAGCTCAAACGAGATTGAAATTTGTGGAACAAAATTTATACTTTAAATTACAAAGAATTTTGGCAATGAAGTAACATGTCGTATTATATATATAGATACTTCCAGTTCGATGATTTGCCAATATCCCATGGATTTTTCTATGACTGTGTAGGTACAACTTTACTAGTATTTTGTTCGTTACAGGTGTATATATATATGCATATATAAAGATGCACATGTGTAGGACCGACGTGGTGTTGAGTCGCGTGGCACCAGTCGCATGCAAATTGTTGCGGCGCGAAATGACAAATTAACGGCATAGGCCCATTCACACGGACACTGATTAATTGCTATTTACTTGCAAATTTGAAGAGAGAATAGGGGAAGAGAGGGAGGGTGAAAGCGATGGTCAGAAACAGAGAATAGCAAATATTATCAAACGCTTCCCTTCTCTTATTGGGTAACTGTGAGCTACATTATGCGTTTCCCTCTTAACGCACATTTGTTTGCACCCTCGAATCTATACTCCCTCGCGATAAATAAATTTTTGCGATTCATTTTTTTTTTTTTTTGGTGAGTGCGATTCGCGTTACATGTAGCTTCGACGGAGTCCGTACTTCTCTGGATGACTTTGGAAAAGAAAATGATTTGAATTCGAAAGGTTCGATCGAACTGTTTGACACTCGAGATAAATGCCATAGTTTTTGAAAATTAAAATGTAACGTTTCATTTGTACCTGAATTAATTACAATCCTTTGGTACGAAATGGGAATCCAGTAGCTCTTGAAACAAGTCTTTGTGCTTGATAGAAACCGCACTTATGGAATTGTCGGTTAGATACGAGAATCAAATTATACGCTATTCAAGTTTCGCTTTGGCTTTCATCTTTGAAAGCACGCACTGGAAACTATGTGGTGGATGTACGAAATTTCTGCACGTAATTTTACGTTTAATTGGAAACCATTTATTTTCTTGACAATAGCCTATAACTCGAAGAACAATTTTTCAATAGTTTACATAAATAATATTCGGTGGAATTGTGTGTATTGTTACAGTTCTATTAAAATTTGTATCATGCCATGACAAGTTCTCGCCTATATTACAAAAAATTTTGTATGGGAAAATAATTCCATAGCAAAGTAAGAATAATATATTTGCAACAATTTGAAATTAGTAACAAAACGAAATACTTATTTGTAACTAGGTAATTATGTCAGAAATTATTTTATTGTCAATTTATTGACAATAAAATTTTATTGACAATTTCTGGGCTCCCAACTTTTCTTCTAAAATTACGAAATATCGTGTTAAAGAGGTTGCAAAGTTTCGAGCTTCGTTATGAATGTTAATGGAACTGTTTTATAATAATAATTATGTTACTCTATTGAACTGTATAATTTTTTCATCGTGTAGCTTTGATTCTTAGTAAAAAGAAGGAATTTATCTTCAGTTAATAACGCTAATGAGCTCTATTCTCCTATTTTCACATTCTCGAATGCAAATAATTATATTCAGTTCAATAATTCCCTTTAGTAACAAAACGGTGGCAATTATTTCGCACGGGATCGGGATACTGCTGATTAAGGTTCAATTAATATTGTGATTCTTGCGCTCCGTTTCATAAATTAACTATACATGCATAAATTAATTAAAACAACCCTGCTACTGTGAACACTTACGATATCATGCATAAACTATCTTCCATTTTAATGCACGCTTTGATCCCGATCCTTACTTCGAATTTTCGGGCATACCTTGAGTTTCTCCCAAAATAGAGTAAAAATTAAAGGTTTAAAAATGGGATCGGACAATCCATTTCTAGGAGCAATTTGACGCGTAGAATCAATTCTGAAGGTCTAATTTCATGAAATCCTAGCGAAAGGTCGTAAAACCAGGATTTTTTAAGGAAAAATCGTATTTCCCACTGGAATACTTAAATTTTGTTAATGGAAATGGATTCCTCGAGAAAAAATACATCGGATGAGGGTCTCCCGATAATCCCCAAAAATCGATTTTTTCGGACGAAAGTTGACTGGTCTTCGCCCCGGCAAAGGGGGTGCAAATTGAAGTTTCAGAAATAAAGTCGGGGAGATTGGGGTAATTTAAAAAAAACATCGTATTTTTCGCTCAAAATGAACAAAGATTTTAACAAATTGTATGTATCCATTCCTGTAAGTAAATTTTCGAATTACTGCGAGATCGATTGCAACTTCAACCTCGCAATTCATCGCGCAGAATAGATTCCAGTATATTTATTATTTCTGGAGTTATTTCACGATTAAACACACCACTTGCGCGATAACTAAATTTTAAACACGAGAATCTAGTAATTTAGGTACAATTGCCGTATATGTAACTCCTGAAAATAATTCAAAATTACGTAACGTTTCTGCTCACTTATGTGAAAATTCGCCGAAAATTCTATCAGATGGATCCAAGTCTTTAAAGATGAATACTTATTTTATACTTTATTATAGATTGAAAGTAAATGTATATCCAACGCCTGTGTTAAAAGAAATTAATTTCCTGCAATTTTAAATATAATACTAAGACCGGCTTCCCATTAATTAATATTGAAAATCGGATAATCCTCCAAGAGAGAATATTTCAATTAACATTTTTGCTCATAAAAAGTCATTATTTTAAGTAAATTCACCCTGTTACCATCCCTCACTTTTCTTCCCTTTTTTTTTGTCGAGAAGAATATGAGGTCAAATAAAAAACAAGGGAAAGAGGTCAACATACGAACTCTGACATGTTAGGAATCCTAATGAGGCAAAAAAGATAAATAAAGAGGACAGACGAAGAGCTGAAAGAAGAGACTTTGGAGAGAGAAAAAGAATAATAAAAAGGAAGAAGAGTTTTCTCTTCATTTTCATGGAGAATTCTACTCTGTATTCATGACTATAGAATGGATAGAATTTCACAAGAGAAAATTTCAGGATACTGAGAAAAGAACACGTTGTTCAATTTGAAGTGCTATGGAGTACTTAATTTTCTATTATTTTTCTATCAGCTTAACCACTGGAGAAACTTGAAGTATGTAACAGTAAAATACATTTCCTCCACTGGATAAAATTACTTAAATCAACCACGATGTAGGACAAATTTGTACACTCTCTTCAATGAGTCTTCCCTCCTTTTTTGGGATTACAGATTATATTTTCAAAATTTGGTAGCTTTTAAATTGAAATTTTCATATAAGGGGTATTTTGGTAAAAAAAATTTATGAATAATACATTTTCAAAAAATATACATTTTGCACTAACTTCTGCAGAATGAAAAATCGAATTTAAATTCTTTTCCAGCAGCATTGTTGCAGAGCAGCAAAATTTGCTGTTTTTTGAATCTTTTACACCGTGAATTATTAGGGCGCTGCTTCCGGCTTTATATTTACGTACGGTCAAGTTAACGTAACTACACGTTTTTTCTTAGTGTAGGAATTTATGCGGATCAATAAAATACGTACCACAAAATACTGTTCAGCAACGAGACCAAACCTCACGGAAAGGAGAGAGAAAGAGAGTGAAAAAGGCTTGTAAAAAATTTCGAAGGGTAGTTTTTTTTTGTTAGTCAAAAAAAATCTGATGGAACACATTTTTATAGAAAAAAAGGAGACGGGTAGGGTAAAATGCCCTATAAATATAGTCTAGCACAAATCAATGCAACAAATAAGAAAAATTTGCTTCTAATAAAATAAAAAAAATTGATTTCAAAATTTGTTACATTTGGAAAATTTCCTTAATATTTTTTATTCCTTCTACAAAGGCACTCTTATGCAAAATGATAACCGAAGCTTCGGAAAAGCTTTAAAACCAAATAACAGACAAATAGCAAATTTTCACAATGGAATAAGTCAGAAAGTCAATTTCAGAATATACATTTTATTTTTGTTCAATTACTCTCAATAGAGAGAAATAGTGGTTATAAATAAACAATTTTCTCGCAATGTTGTTACTCAATAATTGCAGGGGTTGAAATTGAAAAAAAAAAATAAAAATTTTTGATTTCAAAGAAAATATTAGTAACCGGAAAATCACATATTACAGAGGGTTAAGCGAATTTGATCCGGATACAAAAAAGTCTCCATAGAATTTAAAAGCTACTAAAAATTGGATATAAGCTTTTAACAAATTGCATCCCTTAACAGAAAATAAATTCCAGTTAAAGATTAAGATTATATATCGCGGTCGTTAAAAAAGATGGTAGTATGGCTATTTAAGATTTCCTTATAAGATTTCATTGGCACTCTTTTCATGAATCTCATACGAAGCGCTTAAAGTGCAAGAGCGTGGAATGGAATGGGAACGAAGCAAAAGCAAGAGCAAGAGCAAAAGCAGAGGCAAAAGGGAGAAAGAGCTAACTTCAATGCGGACATTTAAATCCCGTTTATTTGATTACCCCTCGTTTAATCGGCAGCTTCGCCGTACTCCCGCTTCGCGAGCTAAGAAAATTTTGTGGTTTGAGGTAAGTAAGAAGAACAGGAGAGGAAAGCGAGATACGACGTGGCAGAAGGAGGAAGGGTTTATATATTCGAAAGACGATTAGGAAAATCGATTTCCCGTGGTTGATATTTCCAGGAGAAATCCTTCGCGAATTTCCGTGGAAATTCCAAAGATGTCGTTTCGTGAGAGGCTGATGGTGATTGCATGATATTAGCCTTCTCCTCCCTCCCGGCTCTCCTATTTCTATCCCTTATGATCTTGACTTCAAGAAAATTTTCGTTCGTGAGTCTTAATGATGATTCAGAAAAAAATGGTGTCTTCAGCATTTTTTTACTTTCTCCTTTTTCCCTCGAATTACGTTTCACATAATTGAACGGATGTCGAAACTGCTTCTGTTTGAAGATATTGGAAATTGGATATACTTGATTCTCTTTCCAATTTTAGTAACTGAGCATTGGGAAAATAATACACACGGGAGAGAAGGAGCTTTTCAAATATTTAATATCTTTACAATTTTCGCACGAAACCTATGAAAATCTTGGGATGAGAAAAATTTTTTTCGAAACAAAGTTTGAATTTGCAATCGAACTTATTCCTGCTTTATAAATGGGTAAATTTGTACATATTATAAATTTCGATAGACGTTTGTGCGCTTTCTTGTACTTCAAGAGCAGTATCAGCAAACCAATTCTACTTTTTCTATCGCTTAGAAACGAATAGCAAGTTTGCAAGAATAGAGAATCGTCCTTTTCCACTGTATTCCGTAACAAAACGAGAAATACGAGTTGTTTACTGCCACGGCATTGGTAATGAATTTCCCTCTGTTTGGATAAAATCACTACATCGGATGTTCCACGAGACCTCGTGATATAACGAATCACGGCATTGTAAGGCGAAAGCAGAAATTTTACGCACCAGCAAATGGCGCATCGTAATAAACGTCCCGAGACTCGTTTGAGCTTTCCACGAGCGCTAAAGCATAAGTAGATGTTTCCTGCGACACAGGAGATTTTATTCGTCTACCGTTGAAACGCGGTGGCTGGCGCAAAGAGAAAACGAGTACACGCGAATGAGAAAATAAGCGAGCGTTAACTTTAGATATTGAACGAGGGTTAAATTGGTGGGGTTGTTCAACAAAAGCTCAACGTTATCTTGGCTCTGCACGTTGCGCTATCGGGAAAACTTGATCGGAGTAGTAGCGCGGTATAGTAATCGTTAGGATTCAGCTCACTTGTACCCTCCACATGCTCAAGTTAAAAGCACCCATATAGATAAAACCCAAAATGTTATGCCGCAACCTTGTCTTTTCAATTTCTATGCGTTATCTTCCTTTTTTTTTTGACTGCGACCTTTTTACCGGTTAGAATAATACAGGTGAGGTCTTATGACCCCCTCTATAGAAATAATTCTGAATCCAATCGGACAAATTTGCTACCCCAAGCGGAACGCACAACTTGTGCATCGAGTCCAACCATCCGCTTCTGTATTTCATGCTCTGCATACCTTGTAACAAATGTTTGGTCCTTTGTGATTTATGCTTTGTTCTCCATATGAGTACCCCCTTCTCCCAAACTTATGCTTTCGAATCTACATGCAAATGGTTTACATATTACTAACGTTATTCCGCATTTCGTTGTACTTCGTTCACCCATGCTGTTTCTAATGATCTTTTCTTGAGGGAAAATTTCACCCCAACCAAATTTTTTTCGGTTACTCATTGAATAAAAAATTGTTATACTTTTTAGCGTCCATAAACAAAATTTTAAACGGGAATTTCTATTAAATGCACTTCGAAACACTGGAATTGGAATCTAACACCGAATGAAACTAAAAATGGATAATTATGATACGAAGCTAAATGAGGAAAAATTAATAATGAAATTTGATTTATATTTTTCCTGTGGTTAATTAAATGTTTCATTTTTCACGAACCTTATAATGATGTTGGTTCGTTTGCTAGTTTTTTTTTTGTATAACTGCGTACACAACGCTGTGTGTATTTCCATAAACGAAGCGTTTATTTACAATCGCGAATAACCACACAGCAATTAAGTCTAATTAATAATGCAACTCATCATCCTGCAAATGAAAATTAATATTCAATCTCTAATTTTCCTTTGGAGGGAAATAAAGTTAATAAATAACGGCTTATACATGTTTTATATTTATTTACTGAGTGTAACTAACGTATAATTTAATATAAATAAGCATTTGGACATTTTCGAAGCTTCATTTTTTAACGTGTTGGGCATTGCAAAAAATTAAAATTAGTTAGGGTTTAAAAATGACAATCTTCTTATTTGCTTTACGTCTAAAATATGACATCTTTCTTGTTTGCGACTTAATATCACTTCGAAAGTAAAGGTTATGGAGCTGCACTCTTCGGTTTGCCGCAAACGTTAGGTATCCTGAAGGGGATAGAACTCAATCGAGCGGCGCCGTGGTATTAGCCATCATGAATTGCTCGTTGTGAAGGTACTTAAATAATTATTTTACTGTATGTGTGTGTTCAGTATTTTCCATTAAATGCACAGTATCAGGTAGAATGTGAACCACGGAGCCACAGAAGATGCTTCCAGAAAAAAATTCTGAAGTAAGGGAATTGAAAGGCTTTCTTCCGGCTGAGCTAAAATCAATGGTAATGAGGAATTACAAAATTTTATAAATTTCTTACATTTTCAATTAATTAATTTTTGTACATTTAGGGAAAAAGTGCCTTTCTTTGAAGAAAAACAAATTATTACGCGAGTGTTTTTTTTCTCGTGATGCCTTTACATATTTCTGGCGATGGAAAAGGGAATAAATATATTAGAATAAAATCGTATGCTAATGGAGCGTCATAATTTTGGCAACAAAGAACGGCGATAAAATTTTATTTTATCACAAATTTCCCATAAAGATAATAATAAAAGACTTTTTGAGAGTGTCGAAAAATGTAAAATTCCTTAAGAAGGGCGGAAAACCCTAAGGAATCTATTCTCAAGATTTCTCGAGAAGTTTTTGGCCATTCCCGAAAGAATATTCTTATGTAAGTCACGAAATAAGCAGTCCAAAGGAATATAAAATGAATAAAAAAGACAACCCAAAGATTTCAGAACGGACAAACATTAGCATGAGAGTAGAAAAGTGAGTGCGGCAGTACTTTACTTACAAGAAGTAAGCAACGGTAATATATACATGTATAAAAGTCTCTTTTCGTATGAAAGTAACGAAAGAGAGAGAAAGACAGAGGAAGGGGGAAAGAATAAAGTAAAAAAAAAAAAATAAAGAACTTGAAGGAGAAAGACGAAACGCAAGAAAAGCTAAAGTAAAGGGGTTTCGTAGTAAAGACGTTGGAATTTTATTAAAATATTTAAGTAGCGAATCGCATTAGGGAAATAGCTGCAGCATTGTTCGCCTTGAAATATCATTGTGTGCGTAATCTTGAAACTTTTATTGGTCCCCACTTTTCCCACTGATTGCTGGAAAATGTTAGTTTTCCCAAAGAGAAGATCTCACCGATTGATTAAAATCCCGATCGTTCCCATTTTTCCCGTAATTGTTAAGAAAAAATCGCACAAAAGCAGTAAAACTGAAATTCGAAGTACGGCAAAGAAATAGACATTTGGATTAAAGTATCTCACGCGAGAATAAAATTCTACTTTCTCGTACTGACACTTATGGATTTAATATCGGCTTTCGTGGAAGATGCAGAATGTATGCGAATAAAATTACTTTTCCGTAATAACTCTTTTTCCGAAATTCAGTGTGATAATCTTCCTTAGAAATAACAGTAACTTAAGTTAGGAACCGGGAAAAAATGAGATAGACGGTAAGGAAGTCAGAGGAGATAGCTGGGAGGAAAGACAAAGTAGAAAGAGAGGAAAAGCACCGGATGTAAAAGGGAAATGATATTAGAAGTAACGGGTGGCACCGGTTTGAACCTTTCCTTATTATCTTAGCACGTTTTCCTCGCCACCTTATATTATCCCTCTTGTCGTCTTACAACCTAAAATAAGTGAAAGAGCTTGAGAGCGAGAAAGAGAGAATACTATATAAGAGTCAGGCTCCTGGGACCAATGTTCACTCTTGGGTCCTTTGAATACCTTTCACCTTATGTACGAAATTTCGTGCTCATTTTCTAGCTGCCATAACTTTGCACCCTCATATTTTACATGGAGATTAGAAAGTATATCCGCACCAAAAGGATTTAGCAAAAAATTTATTACGTCGTATAATCTTCTCCTCCAACGGATCTACTCGGGTGTAGAAAGTTTTTGGATTTTGCGTTATGGTAACATCAAAGGTCTAACGACTTGTGTAATGGTCCCATAGTTGTTTGTTCTTACAGTTAAGAAAAATATGAGATTACGTTCCGAAAATCGGTACTTTAAAAAAAAATCTCGGACTGTGTGATAGAATCTCGAGCAAATTGAAATACAATACCTAGTTCCTACAATTTTCTTCCCTGTGTGTAATTACTTGCTGGTAATATTGGTTTATTTGCAGCGAAATTCAGATGGTTCAAATAAAATGCAAATAACGTGCAATTTCAACTTCCCTAATTGCAAAATCTTCCAAATTAATTTGTTACAGTCAGTTACAATTATCTCCAACTTCGTCACGCTTCGGGCATTCTACTGCTAAATGTAACCTATAGATTTGTTCTCTAATAGTTGAAATACGTACGTTACGAGGGACCATTTATGATTGCGGTTTACGTTTGCTGATACGCTATTCAGAATTTTTAAATTATTGTATGCATTGATAAAAAAAAAATGATGACAATTTCTGTGAGATTTCTTACGACGATAGTTGATAATATTATTTTTATAATTATACCGAATTATGGAAGTATCACATACGTGGAATATTTTTTATACCATGAAACGTTATTTCCACTTCAGTGTTCACAGTAGAATTTATCCAATTGCACCAAACCCTTGTTCATTTCGTGGTTTTCATAATTAATTTTGACGCTCTGTGTTACGAATAAACATATTGTATATGCGTCTCTACTTCGTTACAATTATATCAATTATAGCATACCGCCAGCTATCACCAATTCGCTCATTTTGCAAACTGCTGTCATATCTGTGAACCGAAAGTACAACTACTCTCTTTAATTATGTGGCAGGAACTTATTTACTTCAGCATTTCGACGTCAATTTCGCAACTTTGCCATGTTATCGTAATCGATTTTCCAAAAAGAATTTCATTCTCTTTGAAAATAAATATAGATTTTTTTATACAAACTATTTTTTCTATTTGTTATTAATTTTAAAAATACTCACGTTTTGTTATCGCGACTTTAAAAAAAAATTTTTTTGCAGCATATCTGAAGTGCAATAAAGGATCTACAATTTTACAATTCATGAATAAATGTTCAACATTTTAAAAATATGTTCATCCATAGAAAGTCAAATATGACAAAATGTACTTTAGGAAAAAAACTTTGGATTTCTCCTCTTTTTCATATTCTCGGTAAGTAGTTGCCGCCATAGTGAAAAATGTTAAAACCGTCCATAATAAGTTTGAAGAAAATTTCTACCAGTTTGAAGTACTATTTAAAATTAAATTCTTGAAATAGTTGAGCTTTAGAAAGATAAAGTAACATCTGAGGGAAGCAATTCGAAGGAGAATTAAATAACTGAAAATCCGTAGAAAGATCTTCCCTTGTAGAGTAGGTTAAAGTTGTTTCACGAAAGTAGTTAAATTGTGTTGGTGTATAAGCTTTAGAGTCAGTAACGAATACCTTTGGACCGTTCAACCAATTTCACCTGCCACGGAAATTGCACCACTGAATTTTCTATAAGCTCGGTAACGTTGCGTAAAAAAACAAGAGTATAAAAAAAACTTCGCTCTTCTTCTCTTTTTCCATCACCTTTCCTTATAAATGCGAATGTGTGAAAAAATAATAATTTTTTTTCCATGTCGTAAAAGTCCTCATTGTCTCCCTTTTAAATTTATAGTGGTCATAAAAACTTCGAGAGGTATATCAAGAAATAATTTTTTTCCCTCTTTAATTTAAATGTCACTTCTTAACTCGTGGCTCCGCGGTATGAAAAGCTGTAGATCTGATAAAACTGTAGATATACGCATAAATATCCGCGTGTAGATGAATTACATAAGTTTCATTTGATGTTTTTCGATATTGATTCAATTGTAGCGCGTTTTAATCAACTGAGAGTGAGTAACGAATACGGAAATCAATTAATATTATTAAATTTCGTAGGAATAATGGAAAACCCTTTTATTTATTCATAGCTAATTCAAATAATAATTCTACAAATGAGGTTAATTAAAACACGAGTGTTCCAATAAATTAATATTTAAATGAACAAAGATTGCAATTAATTCCCACGTATTTACAATAACTGCCATATCTACATCTGTACGTTTTATATTGTGCTATATGCCATTAATGAAATAAACTGTTATTTATCAAGATCTACCTGCCTCGAGGAGCAGAAGGCTTCTTTAGGATATACGAAATCACACGAATTGGGTTTGTTTTGCGTGGGAGGTGGCACAAATAACTGAGGGTTAATATTTGTTTCTTAATGTAAAGAACATAAATATACATCTAGAATAATCTGCAAACGTCGTAGAACTGCGCAGCGATTTATACACTGTAATATCCCGATATCGTAACCCCTCTGTTACACGATCCCCTTCCTTTCGCTCCCATTTTCGTGTCTTCGCTTCGATTCTTCGGCTAAAGCAAATAATAAATATACATTTATATTATATACAGATATAACAATAAATATGCACCAATAGAACCCAATATCAAGTGTACGTATTCTATCAGACTATTTCTCCCGATAGTGTCAACCGATTTGTAAAGAGTTTTCTTTCCGATGACAATTTTTATAATTTTCTGTTTTTTTCTCTTTTGTCGAACAGTGTCATATTTTTCTGATTAAGAAACTTTCCGGAAACGGAATGAGTTCTGAAGTTATTATATAACAAGTAGAATTTCATGCTTTTTTCCAGTTCTGTAAATGTAGGAGAAGTTGATGTTAAAATTTTATATATCTCTCCCAAAGTAGGGGACCATATGGCTTTGTTCCAAAAACACTTGCTAAGCGTTTCCTTCTTCTGTTTCCTTTCCATTAAACTTTCTGTTACAAAAAGAATATGCCATTACGCAATGTTTCGTGATTTAAACTCTAAATTAAAATTTGACAACCGCAATATACACTTCGAAAAAATTTCTTTGGTCCAAAGATTTTTGGCAAGCAAGTGCATTTTGTTTGTTTCCAGAAACAATTCCTTTTCCGGAAATAACTACATTTTATTGAAGATAAGATTCTTTTGTGATTGAGTGTAAATTGCGTCGAGACGAAACCATGCTTTTGTCGAAGGAACACCATAAAATGTCATCACTACATTTTTTCATCGAATAACTATAAAGTGTAAGTTATTTTTTTTTTGCTAAGTATTAATTTAATTTGACAGACTTCTAATGTTACGCTAATATAAAAATATAATAAAGCCATAAATGACATTAACAATATTTGACAACGTTCAAATCTCGTTTGAGTCCATACGCTAATTTAACTTACGGCGTCTCTAATGCTAACTACTAATTTTCTTAAGGAAGTAGTTCAGCTTACAATTAGTGCAGACGAAGAACGGTTCGGGGGAAAGTTGCCAAAAGATGCTAGAGCGCTAAACGTTGAATCCCGCTAGACTGGAGTTTACGAAATTCCGCAAACTTCTAAAAGCGATTAGAAGAAAAAGCAAATAACAAATATTTGACAATATTACAGAAACTTCTATAACAAGATACTATGGAGATATGATAATGTTACAGTACGTGTTTGTGCAACGAAGCGCAACCTAAAATATAACAAAATCTACAACAAGGGAAATGTTTTCAATTAATTTATTATAATATAAAATTTAGTAGAGTAAAAAAGATTTCATTTATAAATTCTGAGAGCAAAATTGAAGGAATAGTTGGTTGAAAAATAAATGTCGAATGGGATTAGTACTTGGACCAATTTATTTTTCACTCCGCTGCACTTAAGTATTTATGATTCGAGAAATTGCATTGGACTATTTTATCTGTTGGACAATTGCTTCCTGAAAAATCGAACCAATCGACTTCCGTTATAAAATTCTCATCCCAAGGAATTGGTATTTCCAATAATGAAAATAGTCGAAAATATCATACGTGTGTTTTACGAAACTTTGTAAAATTGTGAATTGTTTACGATGCATTTCATCCCTTTACGCGCCACTGTAACACCGAAAAATTTACGACGATTATCTCCTATTCCTTCTTGTCCCCATACGTCGTTCGGCAAGATAGTAATTCAACGGCTATTTAATATTAATAGAATGGTTCCTTTATGTATACATTTCTCTAATGAAACGATATATTATCCACCACAAACACGTATAATCTTATAACGCGATCTTATCCACAAAGGGTATTAAATTAAGTGTGGCGAGAACAATTGACATCAAGAATAGGGGAATAATTTAATAGATTGGGTGGGACTTTCCCTTATCTGACTATATATAAATTCTTCGGATGATATAAGGGCAAAAGGAAAGAACTGACAAAAAGATTTAATGAGAGAGAATAGAAGAGAAATTGTGTATTTCCGTTGTACCGGTGGAAAAGACATAAAATGATATATCCACTCATATATAACATTTTCTTGAAAGACGTAGAAAGAATTACAAGGAAAGATGTGCTTCGAGATAACGAGGATATAAAATACCGGGAGCTCTAACGTCTTCGTTATTCCAGTCAAATAATTTGCTAGTTTGACCCCAATCATCAAATGTCTCGTTTTCACAAATGAACATGAAACATCGAGTTTCGATTTTCCCCTTTTCGTTGGCCATATTCTTATTTCCCTTTTATTTCGGCCTTAATCCATAGATTGGCAAGTGGAGCCCTACACGTTACAAGTACAATTTGAAACTCTGCCAAATATCAAACGCGCACACTCGATATAAATGAATGAAAAAAAGCTCGATGTTGAAATTTCGAACGTCGTTAAAATATGGAGCTCTACCTAAATCGTTATTAAATTTTGTAACTTTACTGTTACGAGGTTCTTGGAGTCATCTTTATTATATTCCACCGCTTTGAACGTATAAATGTTGTACATTTTGAATAGTTCTGAATGCGAAATTGTTAGTTGCAATTTGCTTCCTTGACTTCGGGAAATCCCATTTGGTTGCCTAACTTTCTTTGGATTTCAATTGTATAAGAAGATTGTGGCGGGGCTAGAATTTACATGTATTAAACAGAAGGTAACAGAAGCTTATAATCTATTCAAAAAGTTCCACTTGTTAATTATGACATTGTATTATTAAGCTCGAATTTAGTAAATAAACGGGTCGGTAATGGCTGTAAAATTCGTACGGCGTCTTTAGATGTCTTGGTTGTCGGTAGACTGTCTTTTGAGATATTCTGCATATTTTCGAGTTGTGCTCGCTTGTCCTTTTCTTTTTGCTAATTTCGGAAACGCCACAAGATCAAATTTTGGGTCATTTTGTATAATTAATCATTGATAAAATTCAATTTATGACTTTGCAAGATTTTAAACGATTCGACTTGCGACAATAAATTCAATATTAACATTTCTCTCTCCAGAATAAAAAAAATCTACAACTCATTCGTTTCATTTGAGTTGTGCATAATCAATGTTACAAATAAGTGAATTTATATTTCGAATTTGAATTCTCATATAATTTATTTATGCGAACTGTCATTATCGATTTCGTCATTTCCGAAGTTCACCGTCATGAAAGTATGCTGTATAATTTATTTGTGTCGGAAAAAATGAAAAGTACAATTTATAAAAGAAAACTGACTTCAAATCTTCCCTGCTTTAAAAATTTGTGTAGCCAATAATTGTTACAAAAAAAGTATTTGCGATAAAAAATATTTAGTGGCAAGGCCTCTAACATTATCCATCGCCCATATATTTGCAAATAAACCCTATGCTTCTAGAAAAATTATTACACTTACAAGAAGTTGTAACGTAACTACACAATTTAACATAGGAACTTTGCGAGAAACACCAACTTATTAATGAGTTAAGAAAAAGCGGGTGGTGTATGCATAGAAGTTTCTTTGTTGTGGGAGACCTCAAGCAAAGAGAGCAAGAGAAGCACAGGGATAGAAGACTACAGGGGGTGTGACAGAGAGAGACGTACTTTGAGTAATTCTCTACTTGGCGAGAGCGTAATCGTCCCCCGGGTTTCTGGAATATATACTACTTGGGTGGTATGTCTTCAGGATGAGCAGAGATAAGGCACAAGTAGTACCAGTAGCTATCTTCGTCTCTCTGTTTCCCTCTTCCATTTCTTCAGTGGATTTAACCTCTATACGTTGGATGAGGGTGGTTATAAGTGGAAAGAGCACGAGAGGAAGAGAGAAAGAATGAGCAAGTGCCACAGGGAACGGGGATGCTGCACCTGGCGCATCCTTATATATCTTTCGAACATTCCCTTCATATCTCACTAGAGAAAACGTTTGTCGCGTTGTATAACTCTGACGAACTTGGAATACTGTACGGTCTCTCTAATATGTAATGGAATAAATCTTAGTCTTCCCAGAAAATTGTTTTAGTGCGGATAATTCATGTCGATATTTTCAAAAAGTACCTAGATATCAAAATGTACCTGGATCAGCCCAGCAGAGAGAGAGAGAGAGGGAATCAATTTCGATATAATATCGAATGTTGCAATGCGTGTTGTGCCTCTTCACAAAAGCTGCGTGTAGAGGATATTCCTACTTAATGAACCGATAAATCACAATGACAATAATATGGTTGTTGCGGAGTGAACGTTATTGCGATACTTGATTCAAAATAGCTTTCCCGCAGATGGAAGTGATTGAATACTCTCTTCAACAAACACGCATTAAAATTATCTTGTTACGCAAAATCGGTTACAAATTCTCTCCAAAATTGTTTACCTCGAAACGATGCTCGGATGGCATACTGTAAGATTGGAATTCAGATTAGAAACTTTGTCTAAATCGACTCATAAATTAATTCTGAGACCTATAATATTGAAGCAAGGGTACAAGGTATCACAGTTTCGTGGATGAAGCTTGTCCCACTTGAAGTTTAACAGCACCCAAATGACCGTTTCTGCACGATTCTTATGAACTAATTGTAGGTTGAAATTTCTAATCTAAATTACGTTCACATAATATTCCATCGCTTTTTTCTATCAATTTATCGGTAAGATGATATGCATAATATAAATAAGCATCCGTAATTGTTTATATTTGAATGGAGAAAATAATATTTTAAAAAATATTTATTACACATTGTTGACGTATAAGGTAACAATTAAATTAATTTCAAGAGTACGCTTTGTTTTGGTTGTTCAACCCAAAGTAACAACAAAATGGTAATGTGTATTATGAAATGGTAATTGGTAATTTGTAGTACGTGGATGTTCATTTACTGGCGTTTTCATTGCATTTATCAACTTTGTAGACACTGTATGTAATTCACGTGTACCGTTAACACAGTCTTACACTTACGTGAAACGGTATTGCGTGAATTATAAATAACGAAACTTTTTAATTACATTACCAATTTAAATGCGACAATTCGGCAATTACATGAAATGGCATTTTGTGCAAAAAGCACGTAATTCCTTCCAGTTATCTATATATACGAGTCTGAAAATATGCTTTTTAAATAATTAAACTTTCTTGAGTTCAACTAGGAAAACGGGAAACGCCATACTTTTGTTAATATTAATTGCAAGAGCTTTTAAAAATAAAGAAAAAAATTCTATAAGAAGCTTAACATTTCTGTCCTGTAGATATTTTTTTTTGTAAGAACTCAAAGGGATACTCGGCAAGAAGTATAACAAAAAAGTGTTTAACGGGGCTTTGAGTGGAAGCTTTCCCAAGCTCCAAATCTTTTTCCTTTTGATACGATTACAAGAGGCAGCGTTCTTTAAAGCAGATTTTACAGCAGCATCAGTAGCAACTTGTATATTTGTATAGAATATTGTCAAAGTCGTAATCCAGTTATAAACGGAAAGTTAAAGAGGCTACTTCTATCCTATTAAATATAATTTACTAAATGGGAAGTGTCTTACCATTTTGGTACAGGTATCAATGACATGTTACAGTACGTGAGTGTTTTTAACAACCGCAATTTCCTCTCGAAATTTATTCTGAAAAAGTTCATTGTTAACACCATTTTATTGGAAAACCGTGATACTGGTCATTTTGAAAACCTAGAAAAGAGTGAAAAAGATATGCATTCGTGCAGTATATATTTTCGAAATCCAAAAATATTTTTAAAAACCTCTCCCATTCAATTTGAAACATTGTCGTTCCAACGAATTCAATTGTAGGTGTGATTACCGACTATTTAATTGACGAATGCAAATGACAAAATTAAAGAGGATGAAATAAATAGAACTTAATTAGATCAACTTAAAAGCGATTTTACCAAATGACATTTTGTTTCGACAAAAAAATGCTCAATCGTCTGCTCGAGAACTACTTCTAATTTGCAAAGAATAATTGTGCTGTTAATAGTCATTAAGAATATACTAGTATCATTTCATTAATAATTTTTTTGTAATGTTTCTATTTTTTTGATATCGGTCCGGGAATTTCGCTGTGATACCGGTTGTTCCATTTTTTTTTTAAAAACGGTATCAAAACCTCGCTTTACAAATTTTTCTTCCCAGAAGTAAATGGCAATGCGACAGAGTAATTAAAATTTTGAATTGTGACAATTTAACTTCGTACCAATTAATTAGAAGATCATCATAAATTCTCATCAGACACAATTCTACCATTCCTCTACAATTTGCAGATTCCAAACAGATCTACATTTACATTTACATTAATTTTACGTAATAGTTACAATGCGCATTTGCTGTGAGCCAAACAAATTCCCGAAGAAAGGATGTATTTAATTAAGACAAATTATTAATTAGAGAAAACGTTTTCTTATTAACATTCGTAAATGAATTTTACACACCAGTAATTAATTTTCCTCCAGTTTGCTTAAATAAAGATACGGTTTAACAGCCTTTTCTCTTCATTATCCATTACATCCTCTTCTCCATTATACACACATTCAATAAATATGTATAGTCATATGTAAATGGTATACATGAATGTACACAGATTCCTATGCACGCACATAGTCCTGTACTCTCGAGTTTCTAATGAGCACCTCGGATATTCAAAAGTTTGTATGTACTATTACTAAACGTCAACTACGTCCAGGGCTTTTCACCAATCCACTTCTGGCAAACTTTGTCCTTTCTTTCACTCTCAAAAATAGTACGGCATGAAAATGTATGAATGGCTTAATTGCTGCTAGTTAATCCCACTTGAAAGTTTTGCCATTGGACTGTAGAAATCCTTTACAGCTCAGTGTTGTGAATTAACTCTATTTATGAAGAAAAAAAAAACGTCATTTTATTATTTTAGTTTACAACGTCTGAGATCGACAGAATAATCCTTAACTGGCCTACTGGGGTCTGAGACGCCCCAGCCGAATTCGACTCCAATTGAAGGATTTTTTTCTATCCTATAAAAAATATGTTATTATAAAATAAACTAATGTATGCGTTACTAGAAGAACCGTTTAGAAAAATTACTACGGTGGCGTCAATGTTTGACAAAATAAAATTCTTTCTCGAGTTGATAAATTGTCCATGTGCTTCTCTATATAAGCGAGTATCTGTTTTAAACGAAGATAAACTTTTGCGCTCTCCTGGACAAATTAAGTATAAGTTTGCGAGTAGTGTTTTCCTTTTTACTTCGCAAAAGATACGGATAACTTGAAACCATGGGAATTGAGGAAACTTTCGCACACGATCACTTGTGCACAAACATTTATTAGATTACGTATCAGTTTTATCTCTTCGGAAATACAAACAAATATACCGCATGTGAACTGCTTCTTATCATCCTCAATTTTTCTTCACGAATCTTCTTTCTCATTTTTCCATCATTAATATCTACTATTATTTATATGTTCGCGAGAATAAAAAAAATCCAACTCGCGTTGGAAAAATTATTTAACGGTGTCATTAAATTTGACAGAGAAAAATTAAATCTCAGGATTTATCAATCAAAATGCGACAATGGTTGAAAAATGTCGTTTATCAAAACGTTTAAAAAGTACTCCTTTTATTTTTTTGATAAGTAATGTTTTTTATCTACGAAAACTCCGTCCGAAATAAAATTTTACATTATTCTATATTTGGAAATTCCAAAATACACAAATATCTGCATTTGAAATGGTAGGAGTTCACTTCATAATTGCAAGACTATATGAAAGCAGCAATGCTTTATGAGAACGACTACATTGTTCTAAAAAAAAATGTTTATTGTGTTTTAACGTTCCTGGCATAAAACGGGTTAGTTCATCCCCGAGGCTGTATTGCCGGTACTCCACATTTTTCGTGGAATAACTTTTGTTGTACCCTTTACTTTCAACTTTGTAATAAGGGAATTTACAATGCTGGTGTGCTAGGAACCCGAGCTTGAGAATGAAAAATCAATATTTTTGTTTGCTAAAAATACACAAAAGTTGACAAAAGAGGCAAAAAGTTACTAGATTTAATTGCGTATAATTTTACCACACTCTTTTTTAAAATATCTAAAATTCGACTCAAAGGGGACTCAACCAATTTGTTCACAGCGTGTTGATGGTGTCTGTTAGCCGCTCGATGCTATCGACACCCTCAGACGCCTAACTGATTCTGTTTAATTTGCATCGCAGGTTCTCAGTATTTGTTATCGATGAAAATTGCACAGTAACGGATACTGTTTGCGAATTTCTTAATTTATTGCAATGAAATTTAACGTTTCCACGAATTGTACATGCTTTCTACAGAATGCCTGTCAGTGAAACCCTTCACCGTCTGCAGCACCGAGTGCAAGTGAACATCTATGTACTATCTGTCACATAGAACCACATGAATTTTCAATGTCATTAAAATTCAGAATCTTAAAATTCTAGGTTTCAAATTTTTCAGCATAAAATTCGATCTCTCTGGCCCGGACACTTCATATCCTTGCTTTCAGCGTCCTAAGCGTACGTTAAAATTGCCAGCTATAATTCAAGATTTATGCGGGAAAAATTTTTATCGGGGTTACTACGGAAGACGTATGAAATTAGTAGATATATAAGTAACTTTTAGAAAGACGAAGTGGAAGTTTTAAGTCTTAAGTCGGTTAATGTAGTGTTAGGTACCTTCCAGTACGTTACACACAGCTAAATCCTTTGTGTGGTTAAGTAGCCATAATTCAGAGCAGCAAGCTATAGCTGTCCGTAATATACCGGTAATAAATTAAATCAGGGAAGATAATCCAGATGGAGTCGAGTCTACGAAACCATCGGACCTATAATAATAGCGCTTGCAGGCAGCATAGCTCCATGTATGTATGCATGTCGTACATACATACATGCACATGTATTTACGTTTACTGCTTAATTCACACGAAAATGTACATGAAGTTATAATAAACTTCGCCTAAACACAAATATTTCACGAGCTCTAATACCACTTAATGCAAATTCTAAACATATACATTCGAATTTTAAATGTATATGTGTCCACTTACTATTTTCACACACAAATATTGTTCTCCATGAATAAAGTAAAACCACTTAGGAAGTCGCACTTTTCGAGTTACAACTTGAAAAAAATTCGAGTCACGTGATTTTCGCCATATTTCGAACCGAAACTGCACTTTTGCGATCGTAACTCGGTGTGTCTTGGAAAATGAATCGAAGCTCCAATTATTGGAGAAACGCAGACTGCTAAATAGTCATCCCGTTCTATTTCATATACGCCTGAATCGCAGCGGTGGCAATTTTGCTCAAATGAATTTTATACACATCCTCGTCAAAGAGACTAATATAGAAGGAAAATGAAAAAAGGTATACAAAGGTGACGACTGGATGATTGTGGCAACCATTTCCAACTGTCGAATTTGTTCAAAGCGATGACAGCCACGATACTACCGGTAGCAGTAACAATAGTATTTGAAATAGTAGTACCAGTACTACCTTTTCTAGTAGAAATTCTCTAGTAGTAATGGTACTTGTCCCTAGAAAGTCTATAGTAGCTAGTAGTAACAGCAACCAGACAGAGAGGTGGCTCGTAATTACGAGTAGTATGTACCATCCCTCTTCTCCTACTCTGGCATGATTCACCGACGACCACTTCTCCCTCGTGACCGTCAGAAACTTAATTAACTATTCCACCCTATAATCCCACTCGTACCTGTTCTCTTTCCTCTCTCTTCACGAAAGAGAAAACCCATACTATTTCAGAACATAACGTTTCGGTGTATGTTGAATCTTCCTATTATATATTATATACCTATGAAAGTTCAGAAGGTTGCATGCTCCTCTACATTTATATCACGGCGAAAAAAGAGCATATAGAAAATGAATGAACTCTTGTTTCCTACTATACTTTTTGGTAATTTCAAATGGAGAGTGGTTTTAATTATAAAGCGATGTACCAAAGACTAGGTAACAGCTTTCGAAATAGAAGCTACAAAAACAGATGAATTTTACTTATAGATAACGCTTTTAATTGAAACGCTTCTGCGGGAAATTAGAAACTAGTAGTTGTGTTTACCCAAATTTAACTCCCAGAGAATTGCAATCGTTTCAAGAGAGGATTTTATTATTACAATTAAAATTGCACGCAGTTTGTTTACTGCTATATAAATTTCCGTATCTCGTGAATTATTTTGTTAAAAAGGTGTTTATAAAAATTTCAACCAATTTCCAATTTTTCGTTTTCGTGCTTTTTTCAACAAAAAAAATATCGTATAACGATTCTGTAGAATTTTTTTAGTTAACCGATTGAAGTCACTTGGAGTTACTCTGAATGCCATTACAGTATAAAATTATAGTGCAACACAAGAATCGATGGTGTGCATCGCCGTGGCTTGATGTGTTTCACAGATTTAATCGGAAACGTTATCGGAGTGATTAGAGGTTCGAGAGACATTAGGGCGAAACCCCGGAAGCAACTGTCTGCCGCGAGTTGTAATTTCCTGTTCTCCTTAAACCTACTAAACTGCTTCAGTGAATTGGTACGATTTTTCCAAGGTGAATCTTTAAACCGTTCACTTCTGGCTCATTTCTCTTTATATTGGTAATCCCCGTTAGAAAAATCTTTTGAGGTTGATACTCGGAAGAGAATTAATTTTAACACCAGATTGATTGAAATTTGATAAAATCTTTCGAACGTTGAATATCGTAGGACTCGAATATATTGACTTTTTAAAGAAACACATTTTAATTTTTATTATTAATTTCAGAATATGGGGATCCTCTGAACTGCAAATAAAGCAGAAGTAGGTCTTTATTAATTTTTTTAAAATGGTGCCTTTTCAATTTATTCTAATATATATTCTTAATTTTTATCATATTATATTCTAGATACGCTATTTTTCCATCTCCTTTAATTCCTTCTCGTTTCGTAAGAAAAAGAGCAAGGAAAGAAGTCTACTCAACTGAATCTTGATCTCCATAATAAACTGGTGGAAAATACCAGCGGAATTCCTGAATGTTTTACTGGTTTCACTGTCCTCGTCAGAATTACAGCTCTCGGCCTTATTAAATGAATAAATAAAACGTAAGTCAAGGATTAACGTCCTGTTATAAAGCATTTTTGTCTCCCTGAATAGGAACATCTGTATGTCTTATTCTTAGCAAAAAGCACCAGTCCGCAAATTATCATGAATTTTATTACTTTAATTGCCGAAAAGATTCGAAAATTCATTTGATAAACGTAGCACAATTTTCGAATAAATTAAAAATAAGAAATGTTGCTGAAAATAGATTCGGATTAATTTTCTTGAAGAGACGAATTTCAATATTCCTTTGCAATAAGATTGGAAATATCCATTAAATATTGTTTTCATGTGTAATAACTTTTTTAAAGTATTCGTTAAAATTTTTTTCTCTTCGATTCCTGTATGGAATCGCGATTAATAATTACAAGATAAAAACCAAATAAATTCTCGAAGTTCAACTTGACAACGACTTTCTGTGCATCATAAATCCGTCTATTTGTCATCCAAATACTTTCCCACAACTTTAACTTTTACATGAAAAGTCGAAGTTTTGTGGCTTAAGAGTTTCGGCTGGAGTCGAAGAAAAAAAATTTATGGATAAGTTGCACGAGGGAGAGACGTTAAAGTATTCTAGCATTTTTCAGTTTAAACCGAACGAAGAGTAATGAAACTCCTTCTTTACGTTCCTTTTTCTATCCTGTCTATGCCTTTTTCGATATTCTTAAGGGAATAAGTGAACACGTTTACTTAGGAACGTATCAAAACTTTCCTCGTACCAGGATCTTAGCAATTTTATCCAACTTTCCGATATTTGCCAGAAATTCGGGAACGATTAAAATCATCTTAATCGAAAATTTAAATTTTATCAATTATAACCTCAACCCCGTTTACGTTATTGGACATTCGATGATTGAAATTGCTGTACTTCCTCTGGTAAAGAATGTTTTCAATTTTCTACATTTGGGAACTGGAATGAATTTTTCATTAAGTTGCCGTTATTAAATTTGTTCTTCAATTTCTACTTGCGTTACACCCCAAAGGGTAATTTTCTATTAAATAAGATCAAAGGCAAAAATTTATTGTAAAGTATATGAAGAAGATATAATCGAGAAATGCAGAGAAGTGGTTTGTACGAGCATTTTATTAAGACCTTAAAACATACGTTCCCTTAAAACCGTTGGACGGTTAAATCTCGTATTAGCGTAGGGATGTAATCTTTTAAGCTTTCCAGAGCACTTCGTGGCTGGCCAGCTTTAATTCATTCGGTTTTACGCGTACAAGAAAGGATATATTATACTTACATACTTGTTTACAAAGGGAGGTAATAGTGCTTCTTAAAAAAATGAGGCAGCGAATAATAAAATTAGTAGACGAGAGATTTAATTATTTCCGTATTTTTCCCCATAACAAATGATTACACGGAGAATAAGTGGGGTCCGAGAGGGAAAATTGCTTGAAAAATCACCATAGAGTAGCAACATTCGATACCTAAGCGTATACGGTTCCATAACGGTGAATAAGAATTCTGCAGCATTATTGTGGCAGCCTGGGGAAAAACAGACGCAGCTTTAATATTTACTCTGGCGAACAAATAAATTGCGAAGTTTATTTGGGAGCGTTTGTATCATTATTGTTATTTGCGTTGCGTATACATACGGATAGGCACAATAATATTCCTCCTCGGTCTGGAGATTTATAAAAATTATACTTTCCTCTTATCCCGCAGTATTCGTGATGAAAATTGATGGCGCTTTTAATCATTGTCGAGATTCCGAGTTTTTTTCGTTACTTCGTAACTGAGATTTCGTAAATCAGCCTGGGTAGAAATGGAAGTATAGGGATACTACGAAAAAAAAAGTTTTGGAGTGTTTGATTTGAGTTTCAGCTACCCTCTGAAGGTTAGCCCATGCTATTGTTGTAGAGTTTCCTCTTTATGGGATACTGATAATGATTAGAGAATTTTTATTGAATAATCGTTAATGTATGAATTTTACAATAAATTTAAAAAATAGCAAGTTATACGTGAAAATGCAACCAAAATAAAATTTTTTTTCTTGGTCACAGAAATTTTGTCCGAAATTGTCAAAATATAACTATTTCCAAAATGGGATACGAACGTGTGTCATAACACTGGAAAGGTTCATTTAGAGGTAAAATAATAATTGACAAGGAACTTGCACCCGCAATCTTAAGGATAATCTCGGCAAACCTGCGCTTTAAAAAATTCTGTCGCAAAACTTCTGCGCCGCGATGTAGAAACTTTTATATCGATACACGTATGGTAACTTTACTACACTTTTACTACACGTATGGTAAGTTTACTACACTTTTATTGCACCTTTCATACCATTTTAGTACACTGTTGTAAAAAATCTCGAATTTTTTTTGTATATTTACATAAAATATGGTCGAATTGATTTTGTTACATCGGATTTAATAAGTGTAAGAGGTTTTCGACATTGCAGTTCGATTGAATCGGTGCTCTAATGAATTCACCGAGTTTTTAATTAATTCTACTGAAATTCGTAACATCTATTGGCCGAATTTTTTTGTTCTACTTTTACATTTAATTGGGTCAAGTAAACGCAACCGAGGATTTTCTTTAAAGAATGTAACCCACTTTCCGAAAAAGTAGCAACTGAATAAATTGCAATTTGTTCTCGTACGTGTATAGATATATTATTGCAATACATGCATATACGTCAGATCCTGTTTTCTCGAGAGATTAAGACAAATCGAAAATCGTAAGAGTGTTTGTGTTGTCCGCCAAGATTAAGAATTTAGGTAAGGGAAGAATCCTTGAAATAAAGTCGGAAAGGTAAATTTTCGAAAGGAAGCGTCAGCAATGTTTGGGTTAAAGAATGTAGAGAAAACAGTATTGGAAAACGACATGAGTATAGGTGTGACCCTTGAACGAAACGCAAACAAGTTCCGAACAAGTCGTTCATGAATCTTTCAGAATCACGCTCGATAAACTTTATTACATCCATGGGAAGGGGAATTACGGGAGAGAAGTCACGGTCGAAAGCAATTCTACAACTCATTCTCAACGAAATTTTTCATGGGATTTCGGATTCATTTATTTTCTTTATGAAACAAAAAAAAATGTATTCTCGTTTTTCCATCCCCAATATTCCCTAATAATATTCGATGAATCACATTTTCGAATTTCGTAGCTCGAATCGTTGCGTCCACGCAAGCTTCATTTGTGCTGAATATTCCGAAAGATTATAACACTTACGATGCAAAAAAAATTCCACCATAAAACACGAGGTGAAAACACTTGCAAGCTTCGACATGTTTCCATAAAATACAAGTTTTCTTTTTATGCGTCACATACGGAACAATAACAGAAATAATGACGTGACTAGTGACGATTCAATAAAAATGGTCACATCTGAAAAATATGAACCACATTGTCACGAAGTTTTACGTGTTTTCTTTATCTCTTCTTTCTTTGCTCTTGCGAAACCTGAGTAAATGCAAGATACTCAAAGCGATGAGCAATTCGTGTGAAAGGAGAAATTTATATTCACAGGAAGAGCACCTATTTGCGTCGGAGTATGATCAGGATAGTCTTGTGCCAACCCTCGTGAAGGAAAAGGAGAAAGAAATAGCGAAAGATGCTTGGTCCTAGTTCTCCTTCGATTGACTTCTGTCGTATCCTTCTGTCTTACTATCTTATATTTCTTTTATATATATATATATTGTATGAGGTATTGAGATCTTCTGCGCTGGCGAAAACCAACATTTTATTTTTCTTTCTCTCGGTGTCATACTTATTACGGTATATAACCCAGGTGTGAACCACAAATATACCCCATGTGAATTACTACATTGGGTATAGAAATTCGCAAAGTTTTTAGAGCACCATACATGTATACTATATGAACGTCGAAAAATATGGGGAAAAATTCCAACAGAAATTATTCAGAATCTTTCACTTCAAAACACTCCAGTTTGGCTGATACTAAACTGGGTTATTTTTAAATATGCAAAATTAAATTGAGAAATCAGAAAAATCGCTGCAAAAACGTTGCAAGTGATGTAATTTTTCCATAAATTTTTCGAATAAATGAAATCGTTACGAAAAAAAAAATATCGAGGTTCTCGAGAGGGAAAATAATGAAGCTCTTCACGACAATAATACAAATTGAAGAAATAAAACAGAGAAAATTGAAGAACGTACAACAAGCGTTCGAATTTACAATCATGTACGTGTTATTTTTATCCAAGACTTTTTACGCTATACCACTTTGGTACAAATTTCTCCAGTCGATGTCGAATAAAAGCATTCATCGCCTATCGGGTACCTTGGCCTAAAAACTAAATTCACGAGGTTTTATATTTCGTTCCATTGCCAGTTTCGCGAAGAGCTCATTACGAAAGCGTTACATGCTCTTGAAAATATTATAATACCTTCAGCAATATTTTTCACGATTATATCGATATACTTATATAAAGAATTATTATTTTGAAAAATTGTTTCAATTTCATGATAACAAAAATATATTATATAATTTTTAAAAAATATTTATATCTGTCCGTTTACAGAATCTTTTTATTAAAATAATATATTTCTATAGATGGATAATATTTGGGGAAAAAATTAACCCCTTATGGCCCGGGGTGTGACTGAAATATCAATCCTCTATGAATTTTATTCAAAGCAGTTGTTCAAGAAAAATTATTCACATTGAAGGAATTTATAGTAGAGAATAATTAATTGATTAAATCGTCTTTCCCTTTATTCCCTTGAGCAATCATCAACTTCCCCTGCAGTTTCTTTATTTTTACACAACAACCCTGCTTATAGTCACATATAATCATTCCCCATCAACTCGAAAGAGCTTCATCGAATTCGTATGAAATAAAATAGAACGTAACACGAGCAGCAAGTGAAAAGGGAATTTTTCCAAACGATAATTTGAGGTATTGTTGTTAGAAGGAAGCGATCATAACGTGGGTAGCTATGCAAGTTGAATGCAACCCTAATACAAGCTGCAGAAGGGAACGTGTGAGGGTGGATGTACGTATTTATACATAGTACATCATTGAAGAATTTATCCAATATGAGTCTCTATCCATGTGAATATAACTGCGAGTTGCAATGGAACTCAATATATATTCACGGCTCTAGCATGTACCGAAGTGAATGCGAAACCATTTCCTTTGGAATAGTCTGCAGGCATTTCAAGACCAACGTCTGTACTGTCTTTCTCTTTGCCCATCTCATCCCTTTTCTTTTCTCTTCTCCTACTTTTACCCGTGTATGTAAAATACTTATGTATATCAAGAGAAGAGACATTTTCTGAAACATCCTTCAACAAGTATCATAAGTATGCCATTATGTTTAATGCATGTTTTCTGCCATTTTGAAGACATTTCTAAAACTCGCTCAAATATTCAGTTAGAGAATTTTTATTCTTTGCAATTGCAAGAAACAAGATCAGAGAAATTCTGCCATCGATACGTGATGCGTAGGTACTCCGAAAAAGTACAATTCTTCTTCATTTGTTAGAAGCGATATATTATCGTCAGTTTGGAGAGCTAATTCACTTTCTGGAAATAAATATATAATTCAGATTCCAGCAGCGACGGAGAAATTGAAGGTTCCTATTTATTTCTTTTTGTAAATAAACCTTCATCTGATTTTCAACGAAATTTGAAGTCTGAAAAAATACCAAATTAAGGGACAAATTAATATTTTAAAGAGGCCCCTCGTTTGTCCCGATTGTTCATATTTATAAATTGACTCGACCCAATTCTTGATCACGGCTGTTCCAGATTTGAAGCAAGCAGATGTTTCGCCCAAGAAAAACTTTAGTGGAGATATTTTGTATAAATCTGCCGTGTACACCTTGTCAGGTAGAATGCATTTTTGTGAAAAAAACTACAAATTACGAAAAACAGAAAGTCTCTTTGCAATTTTAATTTAAAATTTTCAATTTTCAGTTACTCTTAGAAAATAATTATCACTAGCTAATAATTAATTTACCAGTATAATGTATTGAGCTAATAATTTCTAATTTTGATTTTTAACCCTTTGCACTCGAGCGGCGCCGCTGCGGCGCCAGTTTATACGCTGATATCTTATGTCTCGAGTGCAAAGGGTTAATAATGATAAATAGACAATTTTTAAGTATACCTCAATTGCTCGACTCTTCTTTATTGGACGTTTTCTTCTGTTTCACAAACTTCTGTTTGATATCCAGTGCATTCCTAAACAAACAAACAAACACAAAACATTTTAAGTACGAAATTCTTGTTAAAACAAAATATTAAGCAATAAATTATCGACTGACTACCTACTGATTATTTTTTCAATAAACCACATCAAAATCTTTAAAGGTATAATGTCGGTTTTTAACTAAAAAATTTATTCTGAAACTTTTATCTCAAAAAAATTGTCACGTAAGTAGCAATTAGGATGCCTAAAAAATTTATTTCAAACGGTAGATCAGGACGTATTTCAAAGGAATCCAAGTCCATTAAATGCAAATAAACCGGTTCTGCATAATTCACATACCATACTTTGTATAAATTGTACATGATGTGCAAATCAAACGAGCGCATTTCTGTATATGATAATTAATGAAACACAACGGTGTCTATAAAACACACAATTCTCGAAGCTGGGAATACGTCGGAATTGCTAAAAAATTAATTTAATAGTGGTCGAAGGTGCCTGGCAATTATCGTACTACATGGGCTATTAAACCTGCACTGAAATAATGCCGGGGCAAATATCTTGGGTATATTTCAAAGTATAGGATTTAACTACTTCCCCTGCAATAAAGATAACCCCAGATTGCTATCATACTTTCATTCATTCACACAATAAGCAACCACGTGTTACTTTGGGGGTAGTCAATTCAAGCACGTTTAAAATATAGGAAATGAAGCATCTTCAAAAGGTTAACCGATAATTTTCGCATTTCCATCTTCTGCAGTTTTATCGCGATAGAGTACCTTCAGAAGGTATTCGTAACTGGTTCAAATTCAACCAATACCGTACCGTTAATTTTTTGTGTATTAGGACAAAATGAAAAATTTCATTGGAATGTCGTAGTCAACGTATTTTCGTTTATTATTTAAAGAAAATGTACTCTTTCCAATGCCGCTTTCATTATCATCATTATCAACATATGACAGTCATTTCGAGAACTAGGTTGATGTTACTCCAAAATTTATAGCGGCATGCACTTCGGATTAATAATGTGGTAGATTCTCGTTGCCCTCCACATGGCATTTGTCTCTCGCCTGGTATGAGACAGGCTGCTTTCTCTTCAAACCATTAACCATTAACCGCTTCCGCACCATTAATGTTTTTGATGATGGAACCTATAGTTTCCAGTGGAATCCAAACCACCTGAACCATAGTAAATACATAAAAAGACTCATCCATAGATGTCGGTATTCGGGAGGAAAAGCGGAAACTCTAACCTCCGAACCATTGCAATCGTACGTTTCTGAGAGGAAAATAGAATTTATTTAGGTAAAAAACCAAAGTAATGGCAGAATCACGGTACTCTACCTTCCTCCTTACAATAAATTTGAGTACGAACCTCGGAAAGTTCTAGTGCATTCTGTTAATCTGCGACTGGACTGGGCAACGAGAAATAGAGAATAGAAATGGACATGTATTGGGAAGCGTCCTTTCTTGTATTTCCTATTCGTGTTTGTTCCTTTAATTTCGCAGAGTCGATACTCTACAGTTAGTATTTTTTCCTGATCAATGAAAATGGATTAGTTGGAAAAAAATACATCGGGTATGGGTCACCCGAAAGTGCGAAATTTTTTTTTCCAAAAGTCGATTTTTTTGGGCACACCTACCCCTTCCCCCAAAAATGGGGTAAAAATTAAAGTTTCACAAATGGGGTTGGACAAGTCATTTCTAGGGGTAATTTTTCCCGTAGAATCGATTCCAAAGGTCAAATTTGACGAAATCCTAGTGGAAGTTGGAAAAAAGTAGGTTTTTTGAGAAAAAAGGGCATTTCCCGTTGGATTTCGGGAATTTTGACAATGAAAATGGATTCCTCGGAAGAAAATACATCGGATATGGGTCTCCCGAAATTCCCAAAAAAAGTTTCCAAAAGTTGATTTTTTTGGGCATACCTTCCCCTTCCCCCAAAAATGGGGTAAAAATTAAAGTTTCAAAAATGGGGTTGGACAGGTCATTTCTAGGGGTAATTTTTCCCGTAGAATCGATTCCGAAGGTCAAATTTAATGAAATCCCAGCGGAAGTTGGAAAACAGTAGGTTTTTTGAGGAAAAAAGGCATTTCCCGTTGGATTTCGGGAATTTTGACAATGAAAATGGATTCCTCGGAAAAAAATACATCGGATATGGGTCTCCCAAAGTTCCAAAAAAAAGTTTCCAAAAATCGAATTTTTTGGGCATACCTACCTTCCCCAAAAATAGGGTAAAAATTAAAGTTTCAAAAATGGGATTGGACAAGTCATTTCTAGGGGTAATTTTTCCCGTAGAATCGATTCCAAAGGTCAAATTTGACGAAATCCTAGTGGAAGTTGGAAAAAAGTAGGTTTTTTGAGGAAAAAAGGCATTTCCCGTTGGATTTCGGGAATTTTGACAATGAAAATGGATTCCTCGGAAAAAAATACATCGGATATGGCTCTCCCAAATTTCCAAAAAAAAGTTTCCAAAAATCGAATTTTTTGGGCATACCTACCTTCCCCCGAAAATGGGCTAAAAATTAAAGTTTCAAAAATGGGGTTGGACAAGTCATTTCTAGCGGTAATTTTTCCAGTAGAATCGATTCCCAAGGTCTGTTAACTGATTTAAATTTTATACAAGTTAAGGTTAATTGATTTAAATTTTCATCTCTCCAATTCTCGGGTGGAATGATTATTAAGAACCGGGAAAGTATTTGCCACTATTAAAAATTCGATAATTTAACTAAAACTGTAGCTGTTAGAGTCGTTATCGATGCAATTACGGAAAGAATTTTGGGTAAGTTAATAAATAATTATTTCAAAAATTTATGGAATCCTCATTCCCGTATAATTGATGACATTAACCCATTCCTCGATTTTCACAGAGTCAACACGTAAATTTTCAACGCTAGCTCGTGATAGACCAATGAATGCTGTCGATACTGCTTGTTATTGGGTAGAACACGTTATAAAACATGGGTACGAGCATTTGAGATCACCTTTATTGCATTTGCCGTGGTGGCAAGTAACACTTATTGGTGTTCGGTTAGTTTTATTAACGATTTTACTTACTGTTTTATTTCTTACCATTTTTATTATTCGAATTCCATTCCGACGAATTTTATTACACGTAAAATCGCTACATGCGAACAACGAATAATAAATGAGTCTTCTAACCGGTTTTCTGAAAAAAAATTTTCAAATTTTCTTCGGCTTATTTGTTGATAAGGAAATAATAATAATTGTCGATACTTGTCTTGAATTGAAAATAAATCAATTTGAAGTTCAACCACTGTTTGTATAGAAATGACAGATATTAATTATCGATAATCAATAATTTGTTTAAAAATGTTGTATAAAAAAAATTTAATTCGTAAGATTTAATTTTATCGGCGTCTTTAGAGACTTCTGCAAAACCTTCAAAAATTAGTAGGGCGAGTTGCACATATTCACTCCGCAGCAAATGCTCCTTTTAAAAACTTCAAAGCCGGAAATCTTGAAAGCTCACATCAAGCATGCAAATTTAATTTAAATCCAATATTTTTCAAAAAAAATAGGAAATTTATTAAAAGGAAACTAGACATCACACAAGTACCAAATTAAGAGCGAGCTTTCATGTGTTTGACGAAGTTCAAATTTTTCTATGCCAAAGCTAAGTTTCAAACGTATAATTTCTAGTCAATGAACTTGGAAAGTTCCTTTTAACTATTTTTATTCTTTTTCAGCCCACACAATATGTAATTCTATTTTTATTTATCCTTTGAAGCCTATGAGCTTAGAGACAGGTACACATCATGTATCGACTTTGTTGATGGTTCAAGTGACAATGGAAGTTCCACACGTTATACTGTGATCAGCCTAGCGAACAGTTAATACTCTCTATTCACAAGAGAACATCGTTCCATTTTTTTTTAAATTTGGTACGTTCGGCAGATAACCAACTTACAGTGTTAAAGTATTTTTTCGCTTTTTTTTTTTGGCGACGAAGATTTTCAGATGAAAACTTTAATTGGAATTTTGTCGATATTTCACATTTTATGTTTTCAATATTCAAAAATACTAAATTTAGAGTTTGAAGTTGAAAATTTCGAACTTTGTTGGTGTTGATGTTAAAGAAGATATTGATAAAAAATTTTTAGAGAAATTTGTTTATTATATTTTTAATTAATACATTGATTTGACTATTTTTCTCGCAGCACTGTTGAATGGAAACTAATTCTAGTCCTTGAATTGCTACAGATCTGGTATTAGAAATTATTTTCCGAAATCCCCAAGGATTCATAAATTAATATGTAGAAGCTAGAAACTTTAACAACAATTTCAATAACTTTTAAGAACAATATCTCTAACCTGTTGAATACGTCTAAGCTTAGGGGAGCTGAAAGTTTTAGTTTCTAATGACGTCAGATTCAAAGGCTCAGTAGCTATAAATTTTCATCAGGAAGGCGTCGAAAAGGATAAAAGATAAAACTTCCGAACAAGGATCACATATAGTTTAAACTTCTGGGTATGAAATTTATTTTTATGCAGGTATCGCAATTTCTTTAGACGTATCATTTGGTCAAATTTTCAGTCTTTTTTTATCTCGTATAACATGTTTCCATTACTTCATCCTTTCAAGTTTTATCCTCTCGAAAGGATTTCAAGGAAAATTTGTTGTCTGCCATGGCGTTCTTCTGATATACGCAATAACTCTAGCAATAAAAACGTGTGTTATAACTTACCCAGCTTCTATGGATATATATGTGTATATAGAAAGATAAGTGGCTATATATAAGTATATGTTGGAATAGAAAAAGGTGGTAAGAAGTTCTACGATACTTGGAAGGAAAGGAAAGTATCGAATACTTTTAAAACAATTTTCAAAGAGACGGTTGAAGGAACGCAGAAAGACATGCCAATGCAGATTTCGACTGTCTTTTTAAAAGTTACTCGACCGAATACGATAAGAATTTAACGTAACTTTAGTTGCCTTGACTTTTCTTTTATGCCCGCCCTTTCAGATTTGTGAAATATACATACATGCACGTAGTACATGCAAAGGGGTGCGTGTTTTTCAGTTACGGTATTATTTATGTAACTCAAAAATCTTTGAACATTCACTTTCAAGTTCAACGTAAATGTAGGCTTTGTCGCTAAACCAACAGTTTTTATGATCATGAAGTTTATCTTTCCGGATGAAAAATTGTGGTATTTTGTTTTTGTGGAGGTTGATAATTTTGAAGATTCTAAAAATAAGTTTTCCGAGAATATTTCACTCTTTTCCAAAAGCTTCCTACACTTTTAGTATAATTATGAAGTTTTATGATTATGCTGAGTAGTTCTTATGTAACAATGGAGAAAAGGGTTACTGTTCAGATCGTAACTTCGGTGATTATAATATGCCCGAATTCAAGTTTTGCAATCAATTTTTGGGAACTCTCGAGAGACCCTTATCCAATGTATTTTTTCGCATTTCCATAATGCAATTATTTCGAGTTGTATAATGTACAAAAGAATTTCTTAAATTTGATACATTACAAAAACAAAAAATTTCTACAAAAATTAGAAATTTTTTATCAAACTCAGAGTCCATAAACTTGAAAAAACCTAAGAGTCCCTCTCATAAAAAATGATACGAGATTCTTGACACATTTGTGAAAGATTGTTTTTGCACATGTCAACCTACCCATGGAGTATTACTATACTAGAAACGATATACTCATTTTCTATCTCTGTCCATCTCATTTCTACTCTTTTGGAAAAGGATGGTGGTTTTTGCTACCACTACTACTACTATTACTACTCTCCCTCGGGATCTCTTTTCTATTAAAGGAGTCGCTTGGAAAAGATTGGAGACGGGATGAAACCTTGCGTGGAAAATGGAAAAGACAACGGATATCGTGTTACCCTTTTTCTTCCTCTTGTTTCTATCTTCACTCTCCTCTTCCGTTGCGTTATAATAGATCCAATGGTTCCTTTTTCAACTTGTCTTTTCTTCATTAACTTTTACAAGTATTTTTACAAATTTCATTACAGCTTTAATCGATCCGAGATAAACCTTGAAATTAAATTCTGTTTTCCTTTGCTCGATTTCTTTCAGCGGAAATATCCCAAAGGTGTCCAATATTTTCTTTATAGCTTTCTATCTTTCAGAACTTATAAGGAAAGCTATTCAAGCCGGAGATATTCGACGTGTGTCTATTTCTATTCGTGAAGAAAAATTTATGGTTTTCAGGAAAACATTCTTAGTTTTCCTTTTCAGCTTCTTCTGGGATGCATATCATTTTTAATGTAAGAGTGTAATAATTTTCTTTCTCTTTTATTTCAAGTCGAATTTCAAATTGCAAAATCCAAAATGGTCAGGATGCGTATCACGAATAGGTCAATTTTTTGCTCGTGTTTAATTGGCAAAAACCTAATTAAGTAAGCAGCGCATTTGCATGACTCTGATATTAATGGGGTGGAAATAAAGCGAAATTAAGAGAAACCTGTTGCCATAAGTTCCACTTAAAAATGAAGAAAAAAAATTTTCTCTGATGTCAAATAAAAGAAAAACGGGAGCTTTATTGCTGTTGTTATTATTTTGCCGTTATAATAATCGCACGGTATATACTGGATGCTACAAATAACAACAGTATATGGTTTCAAGTAAGAGTAACACATAGTAATAGCGGCGTGTGCAACTTGCGATGGCTACAGCTGTGCATTTTAACTTTAACGAGGCAGCGAACCACGTGCATAGATCGTGTATCGTGGTTTATAATTCTCAAACGTGTGGCAGGAAGGAAAAAAGAAATGGTGGAAAACAACGGGAAGAAAAAAGACGGAGGAAAAAATACATAAAAAACGAAAGAGGAAAGGGTAAAAGAAAACTTTTTTATCCCAACGTGTATACCTTCGGCTTACGAGGTACTTCATCCCGCACGAGATTTAGTCATAAACGAAACTGCAGACGGAGGTGCTTGAGTCATTTTCTTTACAGCCAACCAATGAGGAAAAGGCGGAAACATTTTTTTTATTGTATCTTTTTTAAGTTTAACGACACTAGAAACTATTTTTGTAGCACTTCTCTCGAGTTTCAAAGATTTATTCATTGACTTGTATCCTAAGGAGTCGCAACTAGGAAAAATAAGAAGACACTTGTGAAGCAGTTACTTCTAAGTATTTCAGAATTCAGGAAATAGAGAAAGAGAGAAGTATTATTTTTTTGGAAATATCCAAAGTAAGGACGTGATTAAACAAAAATTGTTTAATATTTCCGTGAGACTAGAAAAGTGGAAAAACGTCAAAAAAATATCCATTTAATCGAATGAGTGATTATTTCTGATGAAAAATCCGGTAGTTTCTTTAGTTTACGTGTGATTTATTACACTCAAAAGCTGTACGGTGAAGATATCGATCAACCTTCATAGATTTGATGAACAAACAGAGACGAATGAGGATATTGATATTTATTAGGTAACATCATAAAATTCCTTCCTAAATAGAATTGGCTTTTCTGGCCTCTCTTCCTTTTGCACGTTTCTTTTTTCTTGAAAACGAAACACTCGCCTTCTAGTATGTTACAGGTTCTTGAAAAATTCTTTTGGAAAATTCATGTTCTCAATCCTCTTAAGATGAAAAGTTAATAAGATTTATATATCGAGGAGAAAGGAGTTGGATAAAATAAGATAAAATCATAAAGTACGGCCGAAGATACTCAATAATGAAACAGGCAACGCCAACCATTGCTCTAAAACCGATGAATTTACGGGTTTGAAAATGTTTCGATAGATAAAGAACATACATTCAAAAAAGATTCGAAAGTTCTCTGTCGGAGTGCATCAAACTTTCTATCACTTCTTCTCCTCAAAGTGATCAATTTGCAAAGAGTCTAGAAAGAAAAATCCCACACTGAGATTTTTTGGTGCAAATCTTACGCATTTCATAACTATAAGCTTGTATTTTATAAGACGTACTCTAAAATTATAGATAGTTACAAAAAAAGCCGTAAATTTTAGAAAAAGAAGGATCGTTTCTCCTTTTAATAAAATTTTGTGAAAATAGATTTTAATATTTTCACAGTACTCGCAGTAGTTTAAATAAACAAACCATTGTCGTTCTTATAAATCAAGAAGAGAAATAACTAAGAAGTAATAAATTCGATGCACAGGCTGGCTGATATCAAATCCGTAGCTATGCTCTTTTACAGAAACAGTGTGTAGAATATTGCGAAGTAATATTCTACATACGTTGAATTTATAGCTTGCAATTCATTTTTCTGCCTTCATTTATAATCCGTGAAACTGTTTCTAAATTTACAATTCTCAACTACGATACATAAGTATGATGTATATTATAAAATTTTCAATATCCGAAAATTCCCAAAATTTTTGATACTTTGAAGTACAAAAAATCACTTTGCGCGTGTAATCAGCTTCGTTTCAACAACCTTGAACTCGGGCACTGGGCGTGTTACAATAATAAAAAGAAGAATATTTAAAGTTCGAGGAAGGAATTAAAAAAAAAGGTTCTCAAATAAATTCAATTGAATATTCAGAGTGAATTTATCTATAGGAAATCTCCTAACCGCAAACTTCTACGCGTCGTGTGATGGAAAAGTTCGCACTTTTCACGACAAATCGCAAACTTTAAGATCCACTGTAAAAGGGAGTAAGTTCTGCAAGTATACATGTGACGAAGAAAGAAGAGAGAAATAGTTTTGCTTAGCAAGATTCCTCATAGTTCGTTTGTTTGTTCGCAGGACGACTCAAGTTAAGTTGAATCGAATGCCGTTCGAATCTCTCGAATTATTCGGCAAACTACTGGATAATTAAGGAAGTTTTGCCGAAGACAATCACTTCTGATTTCCATGTACCCTTCTTCTCTTCTACCACAAATCCAAACTCTATCTAGTCTCCGTAGTTAAACCCTTATCTCCGAGTCTCCTACTTTATCATCCTTTTCTCTCCGCACATCGAATTCCTCCGTCCAGCTTGTTACGCTGCTCACAATGAAAAATGCCAATGACCCAAAGTTTCTCACTAACAAAACTTTGATTTAGCAAATAATAGAATTCGTAAACTATCTCCTACGTTTTTCTTACTCTATTCTTGTATTAACCGGGAATCCTACAGTTTCAAATATCGAGGAAACTTTACCACTGCCAGTTCCTGCCATGACATTTTTCTTGGCAATTTTTCATCCGTGGAATTATTTATTGCTCACAATCAGATATCGAGTCCAAAAACAATTGACTGCCTAGATATTTTCCCACGCGGTGGATGTAAATTACACAGCAAAACCCTAACATCACTAGCACGTATGTAACTTATTTGTTAATGTGTGAAAAATTGTGGAAATATGTTGGGGAAGAAAATCGAGACACGGGTACCATAATTGTCTTGATAATTTTAATGGCGAATGAAAATTATACCCCGTGGAAATTTTTACTGCTAACCCGTGTGTCGATAAACTCTGAAAGAGTATTATCGTGTAGTAAAGTTTTGTAATAATTCAAAAAATTTTTCACCCATCACTATATTCTTCAACGCTAAAATAGTCTCGTCGGAGCTGAAAGAACTGTTTTTATACGAATTTCCTTCGAGTGTCGATAAGTCGTTTTATTATTTACAGTGTGTATTTGAATTTAACTGAGACTTCGACGAGTCTCAATAAATTGCGAGGGAATCCGTAGAAAGACCGAACGGCAGTCCTCGTTTGAACGAATATACATAGATAACGAGTGACAAAAGTAGCGAAGCTGTCCAGACACTCTCGGAATATGATAAAGAGCAAAAGCCTACAGGAATCTATTACGGTTCATTCGACTTGCACCTCATCTTTAGCCTTTGATCTTATTTGAAAGAGTCTTCATCTATGAAAGGAGATAGAGGGGTGAAATTAATCGAGCTTTGACTAACGGGAGCGGCGGTAATGGAGTAGATAAGTCGGATAAGCCGGGAGCCGAAGAGAGCGAAGAGTTGGGAATAGGTAAAGGAAGAATATCGCGCGGCGATCTTATTAGAGATCTTCAACAGTCTAAAAAGTCGAAGGAGTTATTTAACTTGGCTAGACGAAGGGGCAGCAACGGGTTTGATAAAATGTAAAATGAATAAAAGGTGAAGCAAAGCTAAGTCAAAAGGACGATGAACGATGGCGATATAGTGTGGCTTGAATTTCTATTTTACCACCCGAAGCGAATTTTATCGGAGACTCTGAACCTTCTTCCTTCTTTCTTATGACTTAAAAGATATATATTAATTAAGGTGACTTCTGTGATTTAATAACGGCGCAATTACCGAGATACCTCAAGCAATGGTGGTTATATTCTCAAACTCCGCAAACGGTCTCGTTTATCGGCTTCTAGCCAATCTTTATGCAAATTGCCACCTCCTCCATGCTACGCCCCATAGAAACAGCTAGTATCGGGTTTCTGACATGGACGTTGTTATCTTATTCGAACTTATATTGTGGCAAATTGTGATTTTTAACGTTTTTTGCAAGGACGGTATCGTTCACAAATTCAAATGACCGACAGACGAGATCGTGATGTGATTTTCACATCGATTTATTCGATAATTTAGAAGTCTAAGAAAAAAAAAGGAATAATAAAAGTGTTACTCTTATTTTGGTCAAAAATCGAATTTTCGTAATGTATTTTGCAAAATGAAGCAAAGTAAAGAACCTACAAATCATTTTTCGAAATCTGCAGGTTAATTTTTTCAACTGCATTTTAAGGAAATTTTGTTTTTTACCAGATTTATCAAATTACATTCCCAGCAGTGACGTAAAACTGACGGAATTTCCAACTTTTTCGCATACTTTACAAGTATTACGAAAGAAAAATATAAAATAACAATATAATTCATGGATCACGTTGATTGATAAAAAAGTATTCTGACTTTAGATTCAAAGAAAAAAGGAGACTCTTATTTTCGATTAGACTTTTATTCAATATACGTTCCACGATGAAAGAATGAGAAGAAAACGGGGGATAGGTACAAGGGTCGTCGTCCAAGTGGTAAAAGATGAAGTGAAAAAGAGTGCAAATGGGTGCTCGTATGTTGAAGCATTTGAAAATGCTCGGGTAAGCGTTAAAATCCAGCGTGACTTCGTGCTTGGAACTCGATACTAGACAATGGCACTTTCCACCCTTCCTTGGCAAATTTGTTTTTTCTCCCAGACTTCAGACTTCTGATATCAAGTTCTGCGGCAGTTTATTGTTCTAATTTTACTGACTAGTAGAGTACAAGATAATATAGAAGAACGTGTTCAGCGGTTAAAAAAAAAAGACTCTTGACATTTGAGATTAAATTGCAAGATTTAAGTGAATTATTTTATAGGTATATTTTATTATTTTGAATTTATATCAGTGCATTTGTTATAAAAAAAAATTGTTTCCTAATTCAGGATGGAGATTTCAATAATTGATTGCAATTTAGTTCTAATTCGAGTAATCCTAATAAATCCCAATAATTTAATGATTTACATAAATTACAATAATTTCCCCGCGCTACGAATTTACGTGCCCACTTCCAATAGCGTGAAACAAGGACAAACTATCGATTGTTGCAATAAATTAGCAAAAAAGAGGACAAAGAAGCAGTGAAGGAAATTTAAGTGTAAGATCTAAAGTACAGTAAAAGTCAAAGTGTCCCATGGGAAGCCGAAGGAATATTAAGCAAACTTCTGTCTCGACCTTATCCTCGTAGTGGAGTACGGCTGGTTGTAAATTTCACTTTGCGGAACTTAAAGGAAAGTTCTAAGGAATATCCTTACAGCAGGATGTTGAGAAAGGGTGCAGGGAGAAGAAGGAGACGAAGACGATAGCTTGGACAACTATGACAACGTCTACGAATGAGACTATACGGGGATGGTTTGCTAGACACCATCCAGAACCCCCGTGGCACACTGCAAACTGTTTGCTTTACTAATATTGGTAGGAAAGATGGTTGGTTACTAAATCCATGGATTTCCCTCACAAGAAGGAGAGAGGTGGCTGGAGGATGAGGATGAGACAAAAGCAACAGAAGCAACACAGATTTGACAATGGTTTGTCTTCTCCTAGTTTGCCAGCTGTGTCAGGACTTACTACATTGTCCAGAGTTTCAACTTTACTTTTCATTTATTATCAGGATTTCGTGTAATTAACTTTCCATTGATTTTACATGGTCATCGAAGTGAACATTGAACATTTGAAATTCGTACAATTTATTTATTCGTAAGACTTTTCTTACAAATTACGATAAATGTTGTTTACATAAATTAAAAAACAAGCCCATAGAATTTTCCCCAGCGAAAGTACACAAGAGCGAGGCTGGGGAATACTTTCTCCAAAAAGCATCGTGCATAAACTTTTCTACCATCCGGTGCCGACGACGTTGGAAATAATTACTTGCACCGATCGTAACTGAATTCTAGTCGAGTCAGCTTCTATAGAATCCCTTATTCCGGTCTATTCTGTCGGATCCAGAAGTATTCATTTACAATCGTAGATTCTTTTGAAAGCCGTAACCGTTATGTTTTTTTTTTACAAGCAGAAAAATTCCTTCCTTCGTGCACAAAAAGTGTCAGTAGTATTTGTGTAAGTACAAATGTACATTTTTTACGAGATCCGAATCCATTCGAACAATTTATACGCAGTAACAGCAGGTAAACAGCAAATAATAGAAAATGGTTTACAAATTTGTGTGAACCGCTCAGGTGGAATGCACTATTCGTTTTCTTTCTTCTTTTATGCTTGAGGTTGTATTATTGAAGAAACTGGTTCGCCGAGCTTCTGATATTTTCGCCGTTGAAAAATAATTAAATTAACAGAAAATAACAATTTGCAATTACGAAGTCATAAAAAATTCTGCGTTTTAAATTGGACTGAAATTTCAGTCGGAGCGATTTTATTGCATCAATTTTTTGGGGTATTGGAAATCCCTACTAACATGGTTGAGAGTCACGAGAATGAAAATAATTTGAGAAATTTTTCATTTTGCCAATTAATGGTTATTTTATACCGTACGCATTCTTTTAAATTCCAATTAAAATCGAACAAATTGATATTCAAAACTCAACGAAGCATTAATTTTGCAAGAAACGTAGCATGCAACAAAAAAATAGCATAGTCTAAATTATTTGTCAATACCCTTGGTAACAAAAAATTCAAAATTTTGTGTAGTCCAAAAGCTTGAAACCACTTTTCTACCCGGATTAGGAAAAACTAAAAAAAAAGTAGAAAGAAAAAATTGAATACCTGGTAAATGACGTTTGACAGAGTGATTTAAACAGGAGGGGTTTTATACATGACAACATTTTATAAATGGAACTCGCTTTTACAGTGCTTGCATTTATGGATATCCAATATAACGAAAGTCATCCCAATTAATCGTTGTAGAAAAATTTTAGATTCGGGTTTAAAGTTTGATGTACAAATAAAACCACCAAACACGCACTTTCAAACTTTGTGAACTTGCTGCTTTATTTAATAGAATTTCTATGACCTTTTCCAACGTGTAGGTGAAAGTTGTGGAATAAAATCAATATTTTATTAAAAGGGCTTTAATCCGGGAACACATTGTGAACATTGTTTCCTAATTCTGGATTTTCTTGTTATAAAATTCATTTCAGTAACCTATTTATTTAATTTACTCTGGTGTTGGTTCTAGCTCCGTCCCCGAGACAGGTGTGGTCCGATACTTTTTGTGGAATAAATTTTCCTGCAATTATTATTTACAGTCTTTTCACGAACAAAATTCTTACGTCGAAGTTTTAGAAATACAACGACGCTAGTTATGGACAGATACTGTTATTTACTGGAACAGAACAGCAGGTGTAAAACCAACTATGCCCTGACCTTTTCTATAAATTGTAACAAATAACATTTTTTATTTGGTGCAATTGTCCTTTTTTGATATTTTTCTTTTCACCATAAATTAAAAATGTATATTGATTCACATAATACCGTTACATATATTTCTTCCACCCACTAGCCATTATTCAGTAATCTCAAATAAAACATCAAAAAACCTGTCAGGAAGGTCTTTGTCTGATTATTTTTACTTTTCAATCCAAAATTTGGATGGAGCTGGAAAAAGGTGTAGAAAGTTCATCTGATATTCCTAGCAATCCATTTCCATGGAATTCATTCCTAGGGAATGGATTGCTTTGGGGTAGAGAAATCCATTCCGTGGATTGGATTGCTTGCGATGTTGTTAGTTCCGTTGACGTCAGTTATGAGCTTGCAGGGAATGAAAATCTAAGAATTCAAGAAAAACCTGCTAAACCCAATGATTAGACTCTCAACCAGCAGTTGTTGAACGCAATTTTGTTTCCGATTACCACGATTAGGAATAACGACACCATGGAAGTTCTTCTTTAAGAATAATAGGTTCAGAAAAGCACGCTTAGTGTGAACATGGATATGAAAAGCCAAAAAGTAATTTCCTCATTGTTGACGAAAGTTAGGGGCTTGATGCTCCCAAACAATAATGATGTACAGAATCACGAGATACATATGTATACCCACGGAAACCCCGGGAACGAAACACAGATGTGAATTTAGTAAGCAAAAGTATATAAAGACAGAAACTAACAAAAAAGGGGGGAAACAAAATTGAAGGGGAAGGTTATAGGGAGGAAAAAAAACGAAATTGCTTTATTATTGAAACCTGGAGCTTTCCGTCCTCTTGGGAAAAGGGGTAGTTGTAAGCTTGCAGTTGCAGTTATAAGGAATACCAAAAGGGAATAGGAAGAAAACAACGTAACGAAAACTGTTAAAGGAAAACCAACGACGAGTCTCCTCCTCTCCGCTATTTTACCTTCTCCTCTCTTCCTTGTTAGCTTCTCGTCTCTGAAATCCTTTAAAACGACGATCCGACGAATAATAAAACTACAGCACCACCACCGTGACGAGTACTGCTATTGCAGTTAACGTCTAGGAAAATCCTTTAAAAGCTTTAAGTCAACAAATGGAAAATTGCGATATTAAATACGAGACAGTTTGTTTCAAATTATCATACACGAAATCTCCTTTTTTACGTCCATGAATTAGGCCAATTCTATCTGATTTTCTGGACACTATTGATTAAAATTGAATTTTTTAATTTCAATTAAAATTTTTGGTCACCGTTCGTTGGCACGTTCGTGTAAAATTAAAAATAACAATTGAGACCGATGTTTACTGAAAAATTCTGTGTCAAATTAGACGAAATTAGTTCCGCATCGCTATGTTTACCGCCGCTAAAACAGTGGCAGAAGCCCAATGCGGTAATTTCACGTAAATGGTTCGTGAATCCTATTATTGGCTCATTATGATCGTTAAGGGCTCCTACCTTGTAATAAGTCAATCACAGTGCCAGTAACGAGAATCAAGTGACGCCCGTCACTCAAGACTAGCTAACTCTCAATATTTACGTTGGAAATAATAAAAAAAGAAGGCGTTCACTCCTTTATAAAAGGTCGACACTCTTTCAAAAAATCCAAAAATTTTCCATTATCGTATATTCGATAATGTAACAATAGGCAAAGTTTATTCGTTTATTATTGCAATTGCAATTTATTTTTGTGATATAGATTTTCGAGCTTAGAAAATTTATTTTATTTTTAATATTATTATTATTATTATTATTCGGATCAATATAGAAATATATATATCGCTTGGGAGTAGGAATTTTAGTAGGTCTAACAGTGTGGGTAATTTTTACCACCCCAAATAAAAATACTACCCCGTATACCTTTTATAGCTGACAATTGCATATAAAGACGTTGTCTTTATAATAGCGTAATAAAATAGGGCAATAATTATAATAGAATAATAAAATAGGCAAATAATTCCTCATTTTATTACCCTTGGAGGGATATGGGGATTCGTATCTCACCCTGCGCGTCACCTTTTTCATTACAGGACTGCGTAGACAGCCACCCCTTCTACATCATCACCCCTGTTACGATACTCGCGTATTTCGATGTTCTTGCACACCAATACAAATCAACAACAAACGATAGTGTAATTCAAGGTGTCGAAAATTGAATGTTTCAAAACACTCTAACTCGAATTTTCCAAAGCTGGAAATTCTTTTTTTTTCCCTTCTTGGAAAATTATGGTGTTCGAGATACGTCACTTCTGTACCACCGGTGCATAATATATAACGTTGCGATTGCTCGAATCGTGTTCTGTGTCGTGATTGTGGGTTCGGTCTCTCGGCATCAAACATAATCTTCCCAATCATGGTTGCTTCTGATACCACTTTGAACTAAAGATCCGATCATTAGAAATATTAATGATGCAATTGTCATTAATACCGTAGTACAGAAGCCCCAGCTCATCTCGCGCTAACCCAACATAGATAACGGCGATGTAAAAGACAATGCGAAATCACTATATTATCGATCCCACGTATACGTATAACTTCGGATTACTTACAAAGTTTCGTGTAATTTAGTGCTTGAAGTTCAATGTAATTTCCAATTCTACTACAACTCCCAATTAAATCTTTATACAAATTCTCACACTCGCGTACATTTGCAGCCTCCTTATTCGAAGTTTCCAACAAACAGCTGCAGCTTTTACCGAATACTTGAAAGATTCCTCGCACCGTTTGCACTCTAGACTGTGAAATGAGAAACTTTTCGGGATATCGGTGACGAAAGATAGGAAACCGTGTAGATAATTACTTGCAATGTGAGAATATTTCACTTGAAACGAGATTGGTAATTTTATCGGCAAAGTTAAGGCTGCTGAAAACGAAACGGTTGACATAAAATAAAAAAAAAATGAATGAAGAAGCGAAGGGAAAAAGCATTTGAAAAGTCTGTTAGTCTCGAATCGTCGCCTCCTGTTCATTCGTTCCGTTCGTTTCTACCGCTTTGATAATAGAGTAGCAGCAGGAACAACTGCAGTAGCATAGCTTCTATACTGAAGCTGGCTCTCTTCTTTCATTGGTACAGGGAGGAGAGAACAGTGCATTGGGTAAAAAATTCACGTTTTATCGTCCAAGTGGAAAAGTCGAATAATGAAAGCCCGATACTTTCTAAAGCAATGGAAAAAAAAAATGAAACGAAGAGAAGAAAGGGAAATAAAATGTTTGTGAATATACGCAAGAAATTGAATTAGAAGTTAATCTTTAGAATTATACGTCCATGAGTGAAAAAGCAAGAGTTCTTTTTGTTTATATGCGGGTGTTTCTAGGTGTTCTCGCTCGTAATTAGAGAAGCCGAGCATAGCTTTCGTTATGTCATTGTGTTTGTACGCCTTAGTATTAAACGAAGTTGTACAAATGAGGCTGAACGACACATTTGGGTGGTAAAATTTGATATGAATGCATGCGTTTGCTCAATAGTTAGAATCATGTTCGTCTTTGCAGTGTGAGGTAGAAAGCTGTCGGGATAAACAAGCTTTGCTCGGTATATCCCGGCTATTATTATTCTCTTTAAACTAGTTTCTAGCAAGTTTGTATTCGAAACGTGGCACGGCATAAAATATACATCAAAACGTCAGAGAAATAAGAAATCCCAAATAACGAAGATGTATTTGAAAAGTCCCAACGGTAGTTAAAAAATACTGTTGACTGTTTATGGAACAGAAGAAAATATTTGTCGGGAAAGTCCCTCGCAATTGTGGAGAGTGTTGAGAACATTGTCGGTTCCACAAAAATTTTCGTGTTTTTAAAAATTGGTTTTTGTAAGATATAAGAAAAAAAGAATTATACAAATTTCGAAATATTCGGCAATTTCAAAAACTGAAAGTAATATTTTTTCGGACAAGCTGAAATTTCCATCCAGTAGAAGACAAAAGAAAAATGGTCTTTTGTGACAAGTAGTTAAAGTTTTCTCAACATAACATTTTCAACGTGTCTCCAACAGCGAAGGAACATTTGATATATTACCATTGTTGCGTAAGCGAAAACTGAAGTATTTGACGTAGAAGTGGTGCAACTATTCTGGGACGACCGATGATGAAAATTTCAATTCAGAAAATTCTGCGAAACAATAAGTAGCGATAACAAAAGAAAATTTCAATAGCTACTGTTATAAAGTTTCACCTTATTGAAAGATTAAACTACACGTTCGATATTAGCGATGCCGATGGAAACATGAAATCCACACGGAGAAATTGCACCGAACATTTAAAAGTCCTTTATAGACCTTTTTTATCGCATCCATTTCCATGGGAGTCCGCACCTTTCGAAGGAAATCCATAGATGGGAGGAGGAAGAGAGCGAAGCAAGACAGAGCCGAAACCATATCGTAGATAGAGCCATATGCTTTGGTTTCGATAGGATCATTTTAATAGACTTTGTGGTATAAGGGTATGGATATGGTAATGACATGCATGTAACCTTCATGTATAGTATATCCTATGGTGGTCATCGATATATTTACAAACGTATATGTGGTTGCATACGAAATGGGCAGCAGCGATACTTGAACGTGATATAAGCCTGAACAACTCTCGCGTATGATGAAACCATTATGGATTATATAATAGTTATGATCCGTACTTGTAGCTATATAAAGACTGGGTACATCCGTATCTATCTCTAACTACTTGCTATCATTTATTATCCTCGTAACTCAACTGTGAAGTTTCGACTAAATCCGCCATGGTTAATAGACTCACTTTCCACATGTTTTATAGCTGTAGACTTCATTAACTATTTGGCACATAAATGAAATGTAGTGGAAGTAAAAATATGGATGTTTCAATCAATAAGTTAAAAATATACGGTAAAGTGAAATTAAATTTTTTAAATTAGAAACTACTTGTATCTAATTATTTGATGAAAGGAAAAATCTCCTTTCGAACTAATTTTATTGATCTCGAAATTATTTTCTAGTAGATTTTCTATTTATTTATTATGATTATCATTAGAATGCTTGTTTTTTAAGAATTTCTCCAATTAAGGAATCTTTTATTAGCCCTCTAGTTTCAGAAAAAATTTTCTAAAATCCATATTTTCTTTTTTGTGTGTCTGTGTTTCTTTGATCTATCAAATTGAACACAATGTTACTAAACCAGTTTCACTCCACCGCGTTCTATTTTGTATAGACATCCGATGGTTAAAAAAAAAAGAACGGGAAAGAGGAAACTTTTAGGGGATGATTTTTATTCCCTCTGTTTTCAGCAAATAGGAATGCGTGTCTTTTATTTCAGGGTAATCTACTAAGTTTCATTCGAATCGAAAGGGAACATCGGAAGATCTCCTCTTGTTAGTATAAGACATCCTGGACGCGACATAAACTTCTGATTCACTTTTGGAAACTTCAAATGAATTTTTCGTGCACTTTTCTGCTGCAGAAGCAGACGAGTCTAATAAAGTAGTACATTTGAAGTACGTTAAAGTAAATGGAAAGTCCATTTAAATTTCAGGATGTTCCTAGTAGGCGGTCTTTCTTCGACGACTTGCGCTGGACTAAACTTCGGCGTGTTTCTTCATTTTCTGAAACTGCGTTACCTTCTAACGGGAACAAAATCTTTTTATTTTCAATGATATTAATTAAAATCTGAACCACTTTTTAGTTCATTGATTTACAGAAAAATTAGGAAAAAATTCATAAGGCAGAAGAAAAAATCAGAAATATATATTAACGACAAATTTAATGAGTTCTTCCGATTTTTAATTAGAAAAATTGCTATGGAATGTCGTTGCAATCGATGCTTTTTTTTTCTAACAACGCTGGAGAGCTCGAAAAAAAAAACAAAGTAGGTGTTGAGCACCCAATAAATTTGTCATTTGATCAATCGGCAGAAAGATATTTGATTTATTTAGCTGAAAATTTGTCCTAATTTCGTGAACGTGAGCTGTCAAAAGACGTGAAATTAATTACCTATCTGAGTGCGAAACATAGAAAGAGAGGGAGCGAGAGAGAAAGAGTACATAGACCAGAGGGTGTGTAAAACTTGACTAATCTATGTCCGACAGTTGTAGAAATCTTTTTGGTTCTTGAATCAACGGAGACTGCTGTCAGAGAAATTAATAGTTGGTCAGCTAGTGATCGTAGGCGAGGTCCATTTATCGTTGTGAAAACCCACTCTATTTACGTCCATCTTTCTCTCCCTTTACACGGCTAGGTATATATCTATACAACCTAATGTCGTCCTATTTCGTGTTTACGAACGAAACCAAATGAACAATGTGCGTTATTCGGCAAAGACCTTCACAAACGTGACGAGTGAATGTTGGACAAATCTGGAAAACCATAAATAAATCAACCATCTGTCAGGCAAAAAAGCGCCTTTTTTGGGGTCTATTTCTCGTTATTTCATTATCAATCTTTTTTGTGTAACGATTTTTGGCTTACGTACCAGAAAGTAAAAAGCCGCATACGAATTGACTTTTTCTACATTATTCTTAGGTTGATGCATAATTAACGACGATTACTTGGCATGATACCTTTAAAAATAATCGTCGTTAATTACGCACCAAGAGAATTATATTCTACAAAAGGTAAATTTAATTCCATGGCAATTAAATAACAGAGATAAAAAATATTAAACAATTTCTTTATTTTACATTGAGGTGATAATAATTAAAATCTATAATTTTTATGCCATCCTGGAGTTTATCATTTTTTTTAAACCCATTTCGCTCATTTTTTTGCGAAGCATGAACGACTCAAATTTCGTACCCATAAAGCGAAAATAAATAACAATATAACTGCGTTCCTTAATAATCAACTACAATTTTAGTGAAAAGCTAAAGGCGCCTTACAGACATGAATTAATTGTCTCCAGTTTTATTATATTACTGACAGCCGATGTTGTAGAGTAGCAAATTATTAATTGTTCGTTTCAGTTGCACACAGAAATAAATTGAAACCCGTTCAATTACATACTGGAACATATGACATTCAATAACGTTTGAAACTGTTCAGTTACGTGCGGGAAAATTGCGGACAGATGAATACGTACAGTTCTATTACTAACAGCTGATGCTGCATACTTTGAAATTATTAACTATTCCGTTACTTACGGTAGAGTTACTTTCAGAACAGTTAGTAACAGGGAAGTTATAAACGGAAATTGTTAAAACTTGCGCAGTTAATCGGCAGTTCAAGTACTAGTCATTAGAACGCTGCATGTCGTTATCTTTAATATCCCTTTCTGCATAATGTGGATTGAACTTTCGCGTAAAACGAAACTGTAGGCAGGTGAGCATTTTTTTGCAACAATTCTGCAATGGTACTATAAATAATTCTATCATAAATAATTGAGTGGTTAGTCGATTCGAAGCACAACAACGTCAATCTAGTGGCACGCGATACACTTTGTAAATAAAAATGGAGAGCAAATCATTGTTGCGTATAATTAATTCGCACGCAACTCAATTACGTATTTTCCATGATAACGTAATAATTTTAACAGTAATTCAATATTTACTGATATTAGGTATCGGAAATAAAACTGCAAACAATCGACCTCCGCTCCATTGATAAGTTCAATATCTATGTCAGTGCATTCGGGGAAAAGTATAAGAGTTAATATCCACAAAACTAACCGCAAATAAACCTTAACTTCGTAGAATATAACTAGCTCTTGCTAACTGAGGGACGGCATAGGAAGGACATGGTAAAACTAAGTTAGACTTTGAAAGCCCTCAAAATGAAATTACTTGATTGAGTCAAACATAGTCGCTACCTCAGGCGAAAACGATATCACTGGTAACTGAAAGAAAAACTGTAGCGTCTTTCTTTTAGAACAAATTAGCTGCAAAAGACGAAAAAAAATGCCACAACTGTAAGAGGTTTCCATTACGTACTCTTGTAATAATATTTTCGTACCTAACAATTTCCTTCAGAAAATAAATAAGCTCACGTGTGTGTGGAATAATAAGTACCCCGGTGTGTCAAAAAATGTAGGGAGCGGGAAAGGAAGGAATCATACATAATTGATGTTTTCTGCCTACGCAATACATAAGTAAACCAATTAACTTTCGTTTGTTGCTCCACAATTTCTAATTAATTAATAAACAACTTTCTGGCTCTCTAGGAAAAAAGTGTTAGCCGTCGGAAGGTTAACAAAAATACTGTTTAATTAATAAGGGTGAGGTCTTACCGAGGGAGAGGAGACAACTATGTGACTTTCCACGACACGGTAATAAAACAACGTGTTGGTAAGAAAATAGGAGACGGAGACGTGAATCTGGGTGCCTGGTGGAAAACTTCGCTCGTATAGTTATGTACCTTTACGTTCGAAGGTAAAGCTATTCATGAACGTGATAACCATTTTTAATGGTCAATTTTCATTTTCTTCGCAATTTCCTTAAGGGTGCATTATCATGGGTAGTAACTTCTCGTGCTGCTATTTGAGTACGTGATTTAATGTCACGATTTTCGTACCTCTTTTTGTACGTGGCAACACAAATTTCATGTAACGTTGAACAATCGTGCAAGTGGTTACGAGATTTTTCAAGGTTTATGCTACCTTTTGAACGAATTCTCGCGGTGAATTATTAAATTATTGTTTTGGATAAACAAAAAAGAGAATCAGAATATCGGATCACGTGCCCAAACAAACGCCCCATCAGCTACAGTTACCACGAGCCTCATTTTCATAATCGCAGAAGCAAAATGCTATGGCAGCAAAATAATGCAATAACTGAGATAAATAAACTTAAGACCCATTTTGAAATTTCACTAATGATGTTAAAAAATTCTTAACACAAGACTCTAAGAAAACGTAATCGTATTACGATCGCGTAGTACGTCGTTACTATTTGCGTAATGACGTTAGTGTGGGAGCTAACGTGAATGCTCTCAAAACGTTAAAATTAGTTAGCAGCGTGTGCGTGAAATGGACTAATTACAGTATAATGAGGACATGTCGCAGTAAAGCGTTCGAAACGTCTACAACATACACCTTGAAAATGAAAAGGTTTCATTCTCAACTTCATAACCTGTCTTCACGAATAAAATGTTTTATGCAGAAGCGGTGCATCTTGTTATCTAGACTATGCGAGCTTGCATCAAAGGGAAATTGCAACATGACTATTTATTCCAAGGAGAGATTATTTTACAGAAAAGAATTTCAAACCCGACACGAATATCGTCGGAGCGTTCATTCACCGAAATTCACAGTTCCTATAGCAACAAAGTTGTATTTTCCTTCTGCTCGTTGGGAACAATATCATTGAATACACAAGAGACATAATTTCTAATTGTGAAGTACCAGATTTATCGTTTTCCTCTGGAGTCATAGAATTATGTACGTTAGCTTATGGCTAGAAGTAGCAGGGAATTTAATGAACTGCAACATTTCAGATTGTCTTTCGCAGAAATGTAGAATTTGGATAATTATAATTTGGAGATACATACTATCCGGCACCATTCACGAATTGAGAAAATGTAAATTTCAAGCAAACGTTATTACCGGAAACGTACTGTTCGGAGGAGTGTTATTAAAGGAAATGTACTCTTCGGAGAAACGTGATTCTCGAATACAAATTTCGCGGAAACGGATTTCATGAAATTGAACCATTTCTATTTTAATTATTAGAAGTGTCAGGTTTTATTACTCGTTACTATGCAATTTATGCTTATGGGGGTTAGTTCCGTTTCACAATCAGCGTAAAACTGAGGAGCGATAAGAGGTACCGTTAGTGGAAAGAAAGTGGAAGGTGCTTGTAAGAAACAATTTTGAAATAGTTTCCCAGATGTTCGTACCTCAAAGGTATAGTTAAATAACACTATAAAAAAACGAAACACAACTCACACAGATATCAAACTCCGTATAAAAGTCAACCGAGAGAAAATAAGGTGGATTGGCCCCGTGAGAAAAATCAATGCTGCACTATTACGCGATTCCGTTATACGAAGCTTTGTTTCAGCTGTCCCCCAAGCTTTGCTTGAGACGCATCCAATAAATGCGCCTGCAAATATGAAGGATAGCGTTAAATTTGTTAGCACGTAAATCTCCGTGAATTCATCCGTTTACTTCAATGCCATTGAAATATGTAAAAATAGTAATTGAAGTCTTGTATTTTTTTCCATTATTATGTAAGACTTGTAAAACCATACCATACTAATTAACATAAACTTTAGTTAATTTATAACGTGACAATAGTGTTTGTAAATTTAGCAAACTTCAAAATAAAAAGAATTAACAATTAGTTCGAAACATAAAAAATTATCCCAGATTTTGTATTGTTCCAGAGCAACATTTACCGTTATTCAGCTGTTGTCTTGATGTCACCGAAATTTGTGGTGAAAAGTGTCGCATAATATTCTCGGCGAATCATTATCAACGCGGATTTTTAACGCGGCACAAACACAAATACATATTTGCATTATATTTAAATGCAGCGTATACGAAATGGGGTGACAAATATATTGAGCCACAAAATTTATTTCACGTAATAAAAATATCAAACAATAGCTGAGCGTTATACTAATATCGGTGATGCGTTGAACCAATATTTCTTTTAATTACGTACGCATTCTGTAAAGCGAATATTTTAATATTTGGCCTAGCTTATATAGGCCAATGCTCTTTCAATAATGGAAAAACCTTGGCGAATTCATGTGCTCCATAGTACAAGGATACACACAACCATGGCACGTAAATTTGGCTGATCACAAGTTCGTGTTATCCAGATGTAACGATCATCAAGCATAGTTCCACCCCTAATAATAATGTATCGCAGAGAGACCGTTTGAGTGATCATCCTCACACAAGTGGGGAAATTCACGATATATTTGGTTACCACCGGCAAATTGCGAGCGAATAAGAAACGAGGCGGTAATTACTAAAATGTTTCGAAAGTTAATTGGTTATGAACGTCATCGGGTAATAATTATATTCTTTGTGGACTGAAAGAACTATTGAAATTGTGTATTGCGTCACTAAATCACTTGTAATTTAATATAAAATTGACGAACCTTCGACAAATTAAACAAATTTTTCATGAAACCTAAATTTGTGCGATACGAAAGAAATCCTTCGTGGCTCTTTAATTTAATAAGACTGATTACGAGCGCTGTCTCTGCTTTAAATTATCGCTAATGCAGTGAGCACCTGACCTACTCCGTGAAAACGAGAAAGGGAGTTATTGCTCGTATGAATCATTAACGCAAATGTTATTTTGTCATGTGCAAAGCAATGCGATTCGCATAACCATTTGTTATTGTCTCTCTGCAAGGCCAGCTGTTTTGGTCCGTAGAATGCAATACTCTACAATCTTGTACAACTACCGGAATTTCGAGCGGTTGATATATTATTGTTTTGATAAATGTAGCAATTTTTTTTAAGCAAATAAACTTTTACATTTTTTTAATTATCAAAGATGCCGGGGTGTCCGACTCATTTCATGAAATACGATTTATTAACAATGATTTAATATATTATTTTGGATTATTTCCTATGGTATTTAAAGGAACTTTTTCTCTAAATATTCCGAGAATGTTGGTTTCGTAGAACACGGAAATTTGAAGATGATTTTTAAAGTCATTTTGTAATTTGTTTTCAAAAATTGGATCTGACAAAAGACAATCCTTTATTAGCTTTCTGAAACAGCTGAAGAGATTCAGTCGGAACGTTATACGGGTTCTCCATATCGGATTGTACACAGGAAATCTGCTCCATTCCCAGGAGAGATTATCTTACAAGAAAGGATTATAAAACTGTCACGGACGCAATCTTACCGTTCACTCAAACAAGTGTTTGTCGTGTTACACCGAGACAGCTTTGACAAACTCATATATTTATACCCATGAAGATATGAAAAGCAGAAGTCCGAAGACGTATGACAGGAAAAAAGAACGTTCTATCTTTTTGCCAATGCCATGGCTGCGTATCATTTATCATTATAACATTTCCGGTGCTTTTATTATGTATACATAAGAAGGGGGGAAGAAGACGGAAGAAAAGAGTCGACCATCCATCTTGGTGCTTACGAATTGAGTAAATCCACGTTTAGCTCAGGAGTACGTGGTTAAGCTGCAACGATTAAAGGAGGAATCTTTAAATGTAAGAAAAGATGATCCATTTCGAAGAGGTAACGGCAGAGAGGTGGAGAATTAGCTACGAAAATGCCTCTAAAAAAAACATGACGTTAATAATATATCATTTGGGTCTGGGTGGGAAGATGATAAATCGATGATTAATTTTTGGTGGGTAAAACAAAGTAGAGAAATAATTTTGCGGCTGTTTTGAGTAATTCCGTATCGAATTGTAAGATACCTTGCATTAAATTGCGGAAAGTTGAAGATGCTGTATTTTAAATAATTGCGCAATAGCGCAAGTTAGCGCAGTTAGCGATTTTTTTTTTATGCACATGCCAGTTGCGGTCCATTAGACTCAACTCGACATAAAATTTTCGCGCTTGCTCGATGTGGAGTTAAACGAAAAAAGGTCAGCACTGAACCGCTATAAATTGTTGCTGGAGACACTGCCCTATGCTTCATCTCGAGCAGCTTCCAGACCCAGTCCAAAGGCTATAAAACGGAAGCTTTTCCAAGCTTTGGGTTATTTTGTAAATCCTCAAATTAATTTTCGACGTTTGTGAAAAGCATATTCGACAGCCCTGAAAATCTAATACTGAAAAAGTGGAGACCGTCCACTTCAATTCTTCAATTGAAATTTTGCAAATTACCATTTTACTTGTTAATTTGAACCGGTCTGACTGCTAAAACGACCTCTGTGTACAATTTTTCCGCAAGGAAATTCAATCAAGACCGTTAAAGCTTTTTTCGTATCCGACTGATGCGTGATTTGAAATGCTTCATTAGCTTCTCGTGGAAATCTCAATATTAAATTGATTTAGAGCAGACTGCAAAGTATTACTAATAATCGAATGCAAGCCTTTGATGTCTCTCTCGGTTCTTCATGGCGGACTTTATTCGTACGGGGAATTGGATTTGCTTCGAATGCATTTCCGCGCTGTTACACTGAGTTTTTAATCAGTTCTGAACTTGCCATTCGGATTTGCAAAATACACTGGATAAAGGAGTATAGCCGTGGGATAGGAGCAAAGACGCGTGTAACAAAAATGTGCAATTATTCACACATATTTATTTTGCTCGGGATTCAACGGGGGAATATAATTTCGTTGTATATAAAACGAAGACTTTGGTGGTAGTCATCCTTCATGTCGACAAATTAGGGATGAAACGAAGTTATCTTCTGAAATTACACTACTTTTCCGTGCCTTTTCGAACGTATCGGAATTGGAGCGAAACTGTAATTGTATTGAGGTATAGAGAGAAAGAGAAACTGCGTATATTCCAATCAGCATTATCAAAGGATGTTGATACAGATGGATTCAGGGTCGAACTCTTGATGAGAATATAGCCCCAGTCCAGACATTAGGTTTCAGCGTCACTTTCATTCTGCGCAATAATCAAGAGAGAACAGAATCCAGAGAGGTTCAGGCTCTACGTAGGATAATGGTGTACCCATAGCTGACGCAAATGCAATTATACGGAAACCCTAAAGAGAGAGATTGAGAGAGAAATTATAGTTACAGTACTTAAACATGCAACCGCAAGCTTCACGCTCAAGTTTTCTTCTATTTCAATTCTGTAATCTGTTTATTTAGTTAATAACAGGATTAAGGAATAAAATTCATAGCGCGAGAGCTCTCGGCGAGATGCAGTAAAATTTGCAATTGAATTTCATTCTCAAGTCGCCACAGCTCTTGGTAATGCAATTTTTAGTTACAAAATTCTGTGTAAGGTGCTATAAAAATGTTCCTCTCGTCTTGAAAGTATAGTTAACTTGGGTATAGCTGGATTCGAGCCGCTTCAAGTTTGTCAGTGAGATTAATATTATAGGTTACGGTGGTGAGCGAAATTTAATATACCGACTAGACGGTTTTAAAGTGATTTGCCACCCGCTAGATTACATAATTATTTTGCAACATCTTACAAGAAAAGCAAATAGAGTTATTCGTTTTTCCAACCTTCCAACCGTTTTACAGTCGAGGAGTACAACCTTCCTCGGGTAAAAATACCACTTTCGTCACCCTCAAAAATAAAGTAACCTAAAGAAAGGTTGAAAATTTCCATACAATGTATGATAGAAAATTTCCGGTGTTTCTTCGCATAAAGTTTGATGTAAATCGTCGATTGAATACAAGTAACGTATCTTTCACTGCAGAGGAATTACAGGTGATCATCGAAACCCCAATTTTTAGCACCGAGTACGTTCGCCAATGAACGAATGAATCTTCAGACTCCGCCTCTTTCTTTTAACTAACACCTCAATTCATTTCAGAAAGAATCGTGTCTGACGAAGAAAGTTCTTCTTAGGGAGTTTCCAACCAAGAAACTTGGATCCAAAGTTTTCAAGAAGAAAAGAAGACCGACCGACCACTCGTTTGTCTCAGCTTCACCTCATATAGAATCTTGACTTAAAACAAAATCGATATGTTTCATTCTTTTCCACCAAAGGGAAGAAATAGGTTCCCTATTCTTTTTTCTTGCTTTACTTACTTTTCTAATATTTCTCCCCTTGTTTTTACTCCAGGTAGGTACCCGTTAGTGGAATGTATCATGGTAGTAAAAAATTATACTTCTTTCCGGTCTTTTTAATTTTTTCTCTAAGGTATTTTATTTTGCACTATAGCGCAGAGTAACAATGTGACACGAATAAATGGCAAACATCTCTCTCGAAGCCGCAGCAACCCTTTCACTTCAACGCCTACACCATCACCATCACCATCATCCATTCTTTTTTTTTTCCACTTCCTCTTTTCCCCTTTTCTCTATATCTCACTGTTCTCATAACACCGGAGAAATATAATATTTCTTTCCCATTGAACTTCCACAGTCTGTCTGCATTTCAACGTAAAATCCCGTTGAACTTTTCCAAAGTACGTATCATCTATTTTCCCTCTCTAGTTTAGCAATCGTTCCTTCTGTATTCTTTTATCAAATGACGCCAAAACTCGATTTCAAAGTTAAACCATGTTTTTTCAAAAAATAAAAATCGTACTTCTCGCTAAGATTCTTCAATTTTAAAAATGACAATGGATTCCGCGCGCAAAAAAAAAATACATTGGATAAGGGTCTTCCGAAAATGCCCAAATGTCGATTTTAAAACTAGAATTTTGGGCATAGCTTCTATGTCGATTCAATAAATTCTAAATTATAATCATTTAAATTTTTGCATGACCGCCAAGAAGGCGGAAAAAGCGTGAACGCAGCGCGCGCGTTGTTGTTAGCAACATAAAAATTCCATTAATTCAGGCAATACCAGACACGAGATCGTTATGGATTCTGTGAATCACAAGTCGCCAGCAGAAATGCAGGTATACCCGTACCGGCTGATATCTGTAGTAGACTTCGTTTCTAATTCGTTACTGTACTAAATCCGTATCCACAGAAAAAAAGTGTGACGCAGCTGCATTCTGTATCTGGGATTATACAATTTAATGGACTTCGTAAGTCGTAAAGATTAGATACACCGAAGGTGTACTCACACAGCATAAAAAGAGCGCACATTTTTTGCCAACTCGGACGCTGTATAACTCAATGCTTCTTTCAGTTGAAACTAGTTATACTATATATATCTCCCAAGAATGGTATCTGGAAATAAATTAAATTTTTGAAGTGTAAATTGAAATCTCGTGAGATTAGGTAGCGTGAACTTTACATTATTTGGTAACTTTTCACGAGTCTCTTCAGAAGGCCATGTGACAAGAATGCACATGTTAGAAAGTAAGCGGAAACGTTAAGATTTTCATTTTTACGAGCGAAAATATACGATCTTTTCAACATCAACTCTTTTATTGATGTTATTTATATGTGTGTTACTTCTCGGATTCTATACGTCATACAATTCCATACAAAAGTGTATACATATATTTATATACGTGTATGTTTTGAATGAATCTTGAAACTCGTACAGCATGTATAGCACGAAGGTAAGAAAAGATATAAAATAGTTCGAAAAAAGAAAGTAGGTAAAGGAAAAAGTGAAGCAGAGAAGAAGAAGAAGAAGAAGAAGTGAAGAGTATAAAGTTCTTCGTAACTTTTCGGAATTCTGTAAAGCAATAGATTTTCTTACAAACCAAAGAGCGCGAGAGTTGAAGAAGTAAATCGATGGAATGCGAGCGAAAATTCAGGGCGTTGCCAGCAACATCTAAGAAATCGTTGGAAACCTCCGCGATATTGCTCTTGGAGATTACAAAAGTTCAAGCTTCACGGATGACATCCAAAAGCATTTCAATGCTGATGTTGATATACAGAAAAATTTCTTGAGCTTCATATTTCTTAAGTAGTCCTTTTATACTACGCAGAGAAAGAAATTGGATTGAGATAAAAATTATTTGCATACGAAAATTTACCAGGACGTGGCGAGTGATGGCCAAAACGAAGGAACATTCCTCCTCGTCTAATTGCCATTGCGTTTTTTTCTATAATATTTTACTCAAAAATACCAACAATATATTTCGCGAAATTGAGAAATTTCGCACAATTAAAATCTTAACGGTAGGAGAAGGTCCCTTGGATGCCATTTATCCTCTTCAGCTTCAAATTCCACGGTGAAACGAATGGACAGAACAATTTAGCTTAGGACGAAAGGCCATTGAAGGCACGTCAGTAAACGAATAGGGAGTCATTAAAAAGAAACTGGAGAAAAAAAGAATAATTAGGAGTTGTAGGGGTTACGTCGACGAATTTGGTAACGTTTGCCAGGTCCTTTTTCAGTTCTATTTACACTCTTCTTACGTAGCGTCTATTAGAGTAGCATTAAAAGTCCTTACGTGATCACTTTCGTGGTTTGCTTCGTAAATATGGACATCCTATCCAGGCTCCATTCCAGCACTGTCTCTGACAATGAGTGATATACCAATAGAGTTCATGCGGGTAATTAAACTAGAGCATCCCGTTTAGGAAATTCTTGCGAAGACCCAGCAGGGCAAAGGATAACAAGCAACTGCTTTTAGATGAACCTGCTACAAAGAAACTGATTGCTTCTACCATCCCTCCATTAGCGAGAAAAGTAGAAATGAATTTTACACTTCTGGCATGAAATATTTAACACTACATTTTCGCTGATATTATACGCGTAGGTGCTAATGGGGTGACCAATTCATTTCCCAATTAAATTCTGGAATTGAAAATTGGAAAACGATATTGATATTAACGCTGTAAATCGAAGTTCAATATTGGCAGAGTAAAAGACGTTCCATTGAAGGGGTCGTTACTAGAAATTTTGTAAGAGACTGAGGTGATATTGATAAAAAGGAACAAGAGCGAAATAGATAAGGTAATAATGAGTGTTAAAAAAGAGTCATGTGAAGATTCATTTACTTTCGACGCGAATTCCAGTCGGAGACTGTACCTGCGACTGAAAGTATAAAGTCGTTGTGAGATTGAGCTCTGTTGCGGTGAAATAAAAATTGACAGTTACGCAAAAAAGGATGAAATTCGCACGTTCCACACGTATTCACATATCGTAAGGAACATCAACACGTAACCAACGTAAAACGCCAAGGGATCGTCTGAACTCTTTGATAAGCTCATGGAATATCGGCAAACTCTTCAGGAGTATAAGGATCCCAGAAGGACTTGTAGTAACGTTTCATCATACCAAAGAGCGGAGAAAGAGGGATGGAAAGTTCTAAAGGTTTAGTAAGCAGCGGTTTATATGGTCCATTCGTAAAGCTTGCTTAAAGTGTTCGCAAGCTCTCAGAAACTGGCACCTGTCGCTTCAAGGAAACTGCTCGGCTACGACTACAGCAACGCGATGCACTGAATAGCAACTTGCATTCCATCTTTGTCTTTCCTCCGTGGAACTCAAATTCAAAGCTTGGCTAAACGAAATCTACGTAGCGATCAATGTTAATTCCTTCAATTCGTATACTGGACGTCCAAAACCATTGTACATATTTCCATCTCCCTCTGCAAAGTTGTTTATTATATAAAGTTGCGTCATGTACGACGTGCTTCTATTGAGACGTACCTTGTTAACTAGTAGTTTGAAACACAACAAACTTTGTTACGAATAAATCTTCCTTGGTTTCATCTTGTACCGAGATATGAAAATTATTAACTTCATCTTATATGTAGAACAGAAAGAAGCGTGTAACAATGCACAAATTGCAATTCCAACTACATAGTTTGCTTTAAAACTCAATCCTTCGTTATAACGATGTTGTTATAATCTTTCGTATTATGTTACGGTGAATCCACTTAGTTACATGAACGAAAACTCTCGGATAGGTCATGCTACAAAGGCCTTGTTACAATATATTTATTCTGTGGCATCCAAGCCTTTTGACTCTTTTCTTGGGGCTTCATATTACAACCTATTACGATTATCTGGTTTTACTTTTCTCAATCTTTAGGCTGCCGCGTTTTTTATCTAAAAAAATTGTAGGTTTTTGGGAAGGTCCGAAAAATTTCTGGGCCACTGAAATGGCCAAGCAGCAGCCCAGGAATTGAATTTTACGCACCAACATCGAAAAAGAAAAAGAAATCGTCAAAATAGGAAAAATTGCTAAAAAAAGTGAACCCATTCCCACAAAGGGTTCATTCAGAATGTGGCCAGCAATGTTCAGTTTCAAAGGCAAGTAATTTTAGGGCAGCTCGTATTTTATTAACTGCTGATAATTTGTTGTTTACGCCACCCTTCGCCTCGATTTACTTTACAATGCACAGTTTTCTGTACCATAAAGTTTTAAGAGCTCCTGTATTGTAACAATTGAGTCATAAAGCAAAGCTTGCTCGGCGGAGTTCATACTAATCATTACTAGGTTTACGTGCGGAGCTGATTGCGATTGATGGTTGATACTGAAGTTCTATGAACAGCGTAGACTTGAATTAACAGCGAATTCTTTCTACAGTGTGCAGTTCTTTCTAATAAGTGTCTGCACAGCACATGTTTCGCATGACTAAAAGTGAACAACGCCGGCACGTGCAAAGAATCGCGATGGGATATATAATAACATCCATGTCAAAAACCTAGTTTACAGTTTGAACATACACCACTTATACATTTCACGATCGATGCGCACCGTACTTTTGTTCATATCTCTGCTCCATTTCGTCACTAGGAACAACGCGATGAGAAGGCACGTCCCAGTAGTGCTTCGGTTCAATCTATGTTGCACTTTCATGCAGAGTTGTGGCTCAGACAGCAACATCGAGCAATTTTATTCTGTGGTAATTCAATTTGAAACACCGAATGCCAGGTATTTCTTACCTGCGTTAATAATAAAATCTCGAGGGACGAGGGGTCGGACGTGATCGGAATATGTAGAGCGAATCGGTTCGGGATATTAATGGGCAAACCTAATGGATAAAGTCTTTCCGGTGGATCACGGCATATTTGAGAGGATACCATCAAAATGGATCCGAAAATGGTAGGCATGACATTTTGATGGATAATGAGCGGGGTTGTTTCCGAATGGGGATGAATAACAAGTTGTCCATGATGCAGCTCTCCATAGTATTAAATTTGGAAAACTTGGTCAGACGTTTCCTGAATTTTCATTGAGTAGAAAAAATGTATCCAACGTTTCAATTCGCTTCGTCAATCCTTATTTGTTCAATCGTTCCCATTACTTCTCCACTGCTTCTTCTTTCCTGCACTCCACTTCACAAACGACGAGTAGTTCCTTATCGAGTATACGATAGGTAGTTCCCTATACGTGCACTTTGTGAATGCATTAACAGTGGTTTTGAATGTTCGGAATAGCCAATTTTTCTTACCACCTTCCAGTAAAATTCAGTTCGAGTCACCTTTTTACTTTAATCAAGCTGAAAATTAATTTTCCGCTTGATTAAAATGGAAAAACTTTTGCCTCTTTATCAAAGTTTGGAGAGTGAATTTACGGCTAATTCTCTACAGCCAGCACGGTTAGGAAAAGGGCTGTAGGGAAAGGTACTAAACTATTTCCTAAATCACAGATAGTATCAAAAGGGTCTGGTCTCTTCTCTATGCGTTTGGATAAACCCACGGGGATTTTCGGTTAAAGGTATTCCCAATGATTTCTCTTATCGGAAGTGAAGTATCGAATTCAAAGAGTAATGGAATTCTGCTGCGAGATTTATTAGCTCGCCCTCCTTCTTTTTATTCAATTGGAAATAAGAAAAAAAAATTATCCGGATGACAAAACGAGATTAAGGCAGGGGGTTGAACAAACACGAAGCTCTTTTAGGCTGAAAAGTTATAACCTCAAATTACGAAAAGTATTTTGTGGACGGTTTTTTAAAATATTACAAAATTTATTAAATCTTTTGCAGTTTTTAAACACTTAAAAATTATATTTATTTGTATTTGACTGACGGAATTTTTTAAGCATAATTAATAGAAAGGGGGCATTTGGAAGTAGTAGCATAAATAGAAATTAGTTTAAGAGTGACTAATATTTTTTATTCATTTTCAGAATTTCGAAAATCTCAACATTTTAGTGTTAATTTACACACCTTGGAAAAGTAACCCATGATTCCGTGGCTATGCAAGGACTCCAAACCCATAAATTGGAGCTTGATTTACGAGTTGTATTAATTTTAACGGAGTAATAAAATAAAATGAATGACATTATAACTGAAATTGAATTATATATAGATACATTAGAAAAACTGGGTCGTACAATTAAATCGTTTCGTATACATATATATACAAATACATAAAGGGTGGATATCACCACCGTTCGTGATGCTGACAAGCGAGTCGAGAAATTGACGTTGAACAAATAAATGGATGTGATATAATGGAACACGTAAATGCACTCAAACCATTCCCTCATACCGTTTCTCTTGCATTCTCAGGAATATTGCCTAACGTTACGCGTACTTTCCTCTTTTTATTTTCCTCTCTTTCATTCTTATTTGAAACATTTAACTTCTTATTTTTTTTTTGGTAAAACAAAGTCGTCGGCAGGGGCTTTCGGAAAAAATTCAAGCCATTTATCCGAGAGTAACAAATTTTCGAGTATATACCATCGAATCGACAAAAGCCATACCTTCACTGATTGTCGTTCCCTTTTTTGTTCCTTTTAATTCCTGAAAATTAACAAGGCTTGATAAACTACTTTTTACGTTTTAGTTATTTGTTCCAGCTTTCAGATCTTTTCATCCTTTTCTCGTTGTTCATTAGCATTCCATTGTTTCCTGATGGGAACTATGAAAGAGCCGAGTTACAACAGTGACGATAGAGTAAACAGTGCAGTAATTGGCACTTCAGCTTCTAGAAAAAACGTATTTTCTATTGCCATATCTTTGTTTGTTTCAGAAACACGACCCGCGTGCTCCTGATTCCGTATGGTAATAACTTGTTGGAATTACTCGGGTTGATTTTCCCAAATTGCAAATCGTTCCTATTTATACGCCGAAATAATTGGAAATTGTATCCATTAGTGATGATTTAACTATGAAATTTGGATTTCATGTATTTGTCGATCGAAACATTGCGTATTATATCCAATTTAATACGTAGAGCGAAATAGTCCGTCCACGAAATCAATCGTTGTTGTTGATCATATTTACACATATGAAATAGGATATAGTACGAGTACGATAATTGAAATTTTTATCCGTAATTCCAGATGAAATAAGAGAAATGGCGAAAATTTTGTAGACTTTAAGGGGAATTGAATTACTTATTAAAATATACGGTAAACTCATTTTCCGAAGTAACGAGAGCGTTATATAACGTCAATCAATTTAACTCTTTCAAATACCTGGTTTGTGATAAAATACTGTGGATTAATTTGAAATCCAACTAAATATTTAAAAGAAATTAGGTCTTTATTTAAAAAATGCACAAAAATCACGTATCGTTAGATTCTTCACTTTTCAACTTCAATTCCAACATTTCGTTCCGGTAACTTCAACGTTTAAGCGAGGTTCACGCTTTCCATATCCGGCTCTATTTTTCATATTTAGCATATCTTTCCAATTTTTCATACATTATTATATATTCCTGTATAAATATATTTTGAAAACTATATTTTTACTATTCCATCATATCGTGCATTATTAACGAAGTTCTCAACGGAAACGTTGAAAGTTGGATGAAAGTTACTCGAGGCGGAGAACTAGAAAGCAACAGAGACACCATTAAACTCGGCAAAACTTAGATTTCCGAGAGTCACAACGATAACGAGCGCGTACTGCTTTTGGTTCTTCTCCCTTTCTCTCTATTTCTTGATATTATTCTATTCCTTTTCTCACGAAGGCAGGGGTAGAAGAAGTCGGCTGATCGATAATCGTCATACATCTCTACGAGGATAGAACAACGCAAGTTTGCGAGATAGCTCTCTCTTCTCTTCTTACGCTAGGAGAAGGGCGCAGGAAAGAAACTTCCCTCCACTGCACTTTTTGTTGGAGAAGGGAAGGAGAAAAAAGAGAAAATAGGAGCTTTGATAAATTGCAGATAATTAAGCAATTAGTACTACTCTAAAGCTTAGCTAAGATAAAAGGGCAAAATGAATTGGTTGTCCTCCGAGAGATATCACCAAGAAACTTCTTAACAACATCCTCCATTTTTCTATAGGAGGTACAAAATTACTTCGAGATATACTAATGTCTCTATCTTTTAGTATTTGCTGCTAAAAAATTTCCTTACACACAATGCATCTTTCCATTGGAGACAAAAACCATTCATATTCGAGGAAGGATTTTAATAATTACCCAAGCAGAGATAATAGGATAGCGATCGTATAGAATTCGAGCCTTAGCCATCCTGGGAAATGTGGTCCAGTCTTTTGCAAAATTTGCATTTCTGAGCCACGCTACATTTTCTGCGGAGGTGGTATCAAAATTATTACCTGTTGTACCAAAACCATTGAAAATGAAAACACGGTCCTGTTAATAAACGCACAAAAGTCCCCATTAAAGCGAACAGAAAACGGTTGCCGAGCTTTCCCGTGCAATCATTTCCATGTTAAAGGACGTTTTTGATGAGGTATTTTATTCTGCAGATAGATATTCCACTCCATGGGCATTATCATCTGCTGGTTTTTTTATCCAATTACTATTTTACTCCGTTAACATTTTGTGCCGCTGTTGTTCCATACATTCGTGGGTGTTATGTATGTTGATTTTTTTTTATCGTGAATGCTTCCACCTCGTACTTCTTGTCGAATCTTTTTAAGTCAAGACCGGAGTCCTAGTAATTTCCCTATATAATGCGAATTTAAATGAGTCTATGGTCGCTCGAAAACATTATTCAGCATTTACACTGCGGCTCCTATTGTAATATTACATAAAATGGAGAAAATCCGCAGTAAATAATAATTCTATCTCAAGTCTGCGGAATACGCAGTTTTCGTTACCGAGAGACACAGTAACAGAAATGTGCACTTATAATAACGCTCAACAGGCTCTTGTGTTTTATTGTCAAAGCGGACAGTTGTTGTGTAAAAATTAAAATGACGAAAGTGAAAACGAGGTGGACAAAGAAGAGAGAAAAAATATCTTACATACATTCTCATTAAAATATTACACTGAAATAAAATATCTCTGATAGAAGATTTTCCGAACACATTTTTTGGAATATACTGTATAATTATGAAGGAGGTGAGGATGCGTTAGTATCTAGGTGGGTCGAATAAATCTGGAGATAATGGATCACACAAGTGAATGAACCAGAAACTGACATTCTTTTACTAAAACATCCCCTCAAGAGACAGGGGCTCACTTACTTGAATTGTTACAATGTAAATGTGTAATGCATATATTTTTAAACGTAATGTAACAGAATGTGCAAAATTGAAGGGACATATTGTTTTTATTAATAATATAGAATTCAAAATCATTATTAATTTGAAAGCATGTCTAGCATTTGTAGGATTTTAATCATTTTTGTTCACCAAACTTTTGGAAACGTTTCACTGCATATCTTGGTGTACCTTTTTTTTTTATCTATTTCAGGTTTTTTTTTAAGTTGCATTCACTAGTAGCACTGATGCGCAATGCTCCCACAGTTACATGCATTTTCCCTGCTGAGTTCGTCCTTCTGTTTTAAACTCCAGCATTTATATTTCGCTCATTTCTCCTTTTTTACTCTGCAAATCCATGTCTTTTCAGATACACCCTGTTCAGTTTCATCTGCAATAGAGTTACAATTCTGCAGTGACGTTGCTACGGAAAGGTCGAGCTGTCGCAGTCAACGTGCGCTTTTGTTCACCAGCTTTATTTCTATATTATCCTTTATTTTTCCTAAATACGCCATTTTTGCATGTCCAACTATTATAATGAGTATTCGTCCGATTTATCGAGCGGTTGTATTTGCATGCAGGACAGTATCCTGAGAACACTACGTATAATTCGTTTGATTTTCAGCTGGAATTTTATTGCAAGGACAATAAAGCGAAACGATATATTTTCCATCGCAAACAAAGCAATAAATTTTGTAGTAAAATGGAGCTTCTGAGAAACTTCGTCCTCCAAGATCTTTTAACGAATTTTGTCAGCGCAAAGTCGAACATCAACGTCGATATGAATTGCTCCAGTTCCATATTCGTAATCAAATGTATGAGGCCGAAAATGCTCTGAACGAGGAGCTATCGAAGGAACTGTAATTATTGTAATTCTCTGGATGATGTTTTCTTCAATCTCATTATTTTTTTTTTAACTATTTTGGCCCAGTCTATAGAAGCAGTAGAGACAACACATATACGCTAATTAAAGATGGTACACATTCATCGGCAACCTTTTTACCTACCATACACATTGTACGCGATCCTTCCTCCTAAGGAGATGCCTCATGTTACGATGCATCGTTAAAAGAAGTTTATTTATCTCTGTCGTTTAACTTTACGAGCTAACCATTAAAATCAAGTTTAAGGAATTGCGGAAACGTTCCAAACCGTACAGCATCCTGTGTAATTAAATACTTAATTAATTGATTGTACTATTTTATACTGTGTTACTGCCAAGAATTGCAGCAGTTCTTTATATATCCTTTTACTTTAATGGATATTTTCTGTGCCGTGTTGTTTCAAAGTTGCGCCCCACAAATTAATTTCCTTCCGCGTGTTCGAACTGGTGTTAGAAAGATAAATCTAATAAATCCAGTAAAATTTTGGCCACAATCTCTTGAACGAATTATTTATAACAATTTTTAAAGCTCTAAACAACAATAGGAAAATCGGAGAGATAGAAGTTCTTCATGTAGGGCACCATTATTCTTCCGGTGCGAAGAAGTACCATCAGAGGAAAATATCGGGGCTACTTGGCACAAGAGTAATATGGCGCAATTGGCAAGTCAGTGTAAAACGCGGAAAATACTAGGGTACATAAAAAAAAATGTTAAGTTTATACTGAAAACTTTAGAAGCAGTGGCTGCGATTTATTATGCCGATGAACCCCTGCAATTGTACGTAAAGGATGGAACACAAAATTATTGTGAAAAATTATATATAGGATCGTAAAAGAAAAAAAATTTCGAATTTTATTAGAGCGGTAGTAAAAGTTGCTTCAAAATGCGGGAATTCTGAAAAAGTTGTTAAAAAATAGGGTAAAAAAAATGTAAATTCAAATGCTTTTCGTAAAATATTTATTCGTCATTTGTTTTAGTGGAATTGAGTGCCGAGAAGAAAATCTAAAAGCAAGAGCAAACAGAAAAAGAATCTTAGAAACCGGAGAAAAGAGGGTACGTAATATAAGACTTCGCACGGCAAAGTTCCACATTGTTCCAAGTTTCCACTTCGCCCCTTCATTATTTATTAGGCTAATTGAGAGTACGCGTCGCTGCTAAATTATTTACTAACTCGACATTTACGAAAACTCTCTAAATTTTCATCACAAACAGTTCGTTAACTTTTTCTGCCCGTCTCTTGGATTTAAATCGCATTGTCTAATTTTTTAGTCGACGAGTTCAGAATTGGAAATTTTCAAGTTCCAAGATTGCAACTTTCTCGAGTATATAAATTATATAATAGACTATTTTCATACTTTCAAATAAACAATAAACCAAAAATAGACAGGAGTCTAAAAAACAAGGTATAAATCTACGAAAATCAATTTTCTTCTTTAATATGATGCAACTTTACGATCGCTGCGATATTTCTTGTTCGAAATTTGAAATTGAATCTGCGAATTCTAAATCACAGATTTCTATTATGAGGTCACATAATTTTTTCTTCGAAAAGGTACAAAAATTACGTGGCTTTCCATCATAGTTTAATAAAAAGGGTTTAAAGAGGGAAAAAGCGTGGCCCCGAGAACAGCATGGCTTTTGTAAAGAAACGAGAACGAGACTTTATAGCTACTTTAGCCGATAAGTAAAGGGTCCAAAAACTAAACTATTGCAAGACTGTCTTTTTTTTCTGCTTTCCTACTGAAAACCGGCGGAGCATCTAGAAAATGCTTTGAAAGTTTCGACACCATCCAAGATTTATTTATTCACTTAAGAAAAACTCGATGGAACAACATTCAAGAAGGAAGCTATATTTTTTCATTTTCCACTCAAAGCTTTCTCCTCTATTGGTCTTGTATGCCGCATCGAAGTTTTCCTTTTTCCCGCTTTTTTATCTTCCTCTTCCTGACAAAAAAAAAACTTGCCTCAGTACAGTAGATATGTGCTTTATGAACTCAACTTTTTGAATAGGGCTTACGAAAAACGCTCATGCAGTTTATACTGTCGAATATGAATTATAGAGGATTTCATATGGTAATTAAGGAACTAAAATATTAACGTACCGGGAGAAAGCGCAACTAGAAATCAAAGTTGAAAGCAAAAAACATAAAAAGTATTCCCAAATGCATTTCATTCATCTCTTATTTTATAAATATTGTTCTTTTAAAATTTCTGAAAAATAGTTATTTCATAAATTTCTATAGCACATTCCTAAAAATCCATATTTAACAAAAATTTTAGCTTGATTGTAGAAAATACAGGAGAAGAATAAAATGGAAATCAATTAATTAATTTCAAGCTAAAGTAAATACCTGCGTCGATAAATGAGAATACATAGAAATCAAAGTATGCTTTATTCCCTGGACGGTTTATGAAATAACTATCCTTTGTTAAAAAATATTTATATGAGCAAATGGTTGAAGTAAAAAAAAGTTCTGGATGGGAAATGAGATGAAGCTGGTGCTTCCCGGTTCTTTTGAAACTGTTCAGGGAGGTTCCAACCCTCTTGGGAATTCAGGAAACCCCTTTGCCGGTTCCTCGAGAACCATGACAGGTTATAATATTTCATCGAAAGCGAGAGAATAAACTGGAGAAAAACGAAGAAATTGAGATAAGAAAAGAAAAATTTGATACTCGCTGGCCAAGACAAACGCGAAAAAGAGCCATAGTTGGCTTCCTGAAGGAATACAACTATTATTGAAGACGTCTGGATTATTTACAAAATGTATTAAATTTTCGACATACAGGTGAAAACTTTTTTAAAACGAATAGTTCCAGTTGTCATATTTTTTAATTTGAAGTAGTTGCTCAAACCTTGTTGGTTTCTTCCGATGCAGAAATTCTCCGAGAAACTTTGTTAAACTAAATGCAATGGAGATTGTATCGCAGTGTTAGTATAAAATACGGTCCGCTGTGTTACAGTTGGACAAAGATAAGCAGCAACATCGCGGAAGAAATTTCTTTGAAACGTAAAAAAATTTCATTCCGAAAAGAAACTCCTTTTTAACGATCGCAAAGTTTTATCGTATGATATGAAATATAAAAATTGTTTATGGTAGTAAGTCCAAGAGATATTAAACGATAGTAAAAGTAAGGTGTTTATGAGTGTGGTTCTTACTATCATTTATAGTTTTCCTTTAAAGAAGTAAAGAAGTGAGGTACTTTCCGTTAATAGGTTTTTGGCGATCGGTTTTCATATCCTTTTTCCCATTTCCCATTTTATTCCCTCCATCTTCCTCTCCTTTTTCTCATCACCTACTTTACCTTTTACTTATCGCGCTCTCTAACGAAGATCAAAGCGATATTAATCTTTTGCTCGCACCATTACGATGGAAATAATTGACCTACTAAACCTTTTAGGATCTCCTACGTTTAAGTTTCTATAATACCAATGAAATTCAATGATCTACAGCGCTACTGATCTATCGTCCTTCCTTTCTTCTTACTTCCCTTCATTTTGTTACTTTCCTCCCATATCGACTTTCTTTACTAATTCCAATTTTTAATGGAAGTTGTTCCTTTACGTAATAGTTGCATAATTAAAGAAAAAAAGATTAGTGGAGAGAATAATACCTTTTTTATAGATAATTTCACAGAAATCTAACATTTTATAGGAAGAATTTACTCTTCCTAATGAGTTGTCTGCTTTAACAGTTGCTTTAATTTTTATTCTCAACCATGTTTATTTTGTGCAGTTACTGCTCGTGTCTAACAGACTTTTGCTTTGCCCTTTTTTTTGTCGTTTCTAATATACCAGAAAAATTCATTACTATTTTATTTATAAATTTTGATAAATTAATTTTTAGCAGAGAAAATAGAAGAGATTTTTTTTTTATAATTTTCAAATCTTGAGATGTGATGGCTCAATTTATTTCTTGCTTGACTTTCGGTTCGGACAACCCAGGTTCGGATGCTTCTTCTGAAACTACCTCTAGAACTTCCGTTATAGTGCTTCTATCCTGATTCGGGTGGTTCGATTTAGCAAGAGACACTATAACCATGTAATAACAGAATCTGCTACACGTGTAATTTATAATAGGTAGGGCCACTGTCTTACCGAACTGTATTATGCTCCCTTTAGAGGGTTACAAATGTTTACTAATTGCGACAGGGTCGCTAGGGCTTTCCCCAAAAGTGGAGTATAAATTAAAATTTCAAAATTGTGGTTGGACAACGCATTTCTAGGGATAATTTGACAAGTAGAATCGATTCCAAAGATCTATTTTTACGAAATCCTAGTGCAAGTTGGTGAAAAATAAATTTTTTTGAGGAAAAGTCGTATTTTTGATGAGATATCCGTAATATTGTAGCTTATTTCCCTTTTATTACATATTTCGAATTTTTTTTTGTAACACAGAAAAAAATATTACACTTCATATTATTAAATGTTGCATCGAGATGCAGCTAGACATATTAAAGCTTGCCGAGGTAGAGCATAATAATTCAACTACAATATTTTCGAGGAAAATTTCTAAAAATGAAATTTTCCGGATGTAGGGTTCGTAATTATACCTTATTTCTGCAAAATATGTCGGAGTTGGGGAGTACACAAATTACTGTCATATTGAGAAAATTTATGAAATTCACTATTAAGTATTCACGGAAGATGCACATTTTCAAATGCAAGATGCAAACTTTATGTTCAAGGAAAATGATTTAAATGTGATAAACTTTTAATAAAAATATAGTATATCTCAAGAACGCGCGCACGTAGAAAATCTGAAATACAGGTCGACATTTATTTTGTTAAAGAAGGCGAAAAAGAAAATAATCTAATAATTCAACTTAGAAAAATAGCATTAGTTCCAGAAAATTCAGATATTCTGAAGTGGAACTTAATACGCGTTTAACTGGAAAATAATGTGGTTTCAATCAATTTTACAGATTCGATTTTGCTTTTACAAATAATCTGATACCACCTTTCGTCTTTTTCTTGTTGCCATATATTATTCTTTTTAATGTTAATTTATTGCGAAACTTTTTATAAAGATATAGCAGCAATATTAAATTAGCGAACGAGTGAGAGCAGGTATACTCTAAAACGTCTCGTTAATTTCGGCAAGCAGTATTTTCCAAGCGAAAAGTCCGTGCAATTTTCCTGGATTAGTTAATAGCCATGAAAGTGGCTCATAAAGCTTTTCCCTAAAGATTAGCATCTCATAAATATCTGTCATGCTAAGCTTTTAAAAAAGGCTGATGAGATTTTCACAGAGAATAATTTTATGAAAACCAAACGTTCCTTGCAGTTGTTACTGCACCCTAAACAACATTTGTGTTCGCGATGAAACAACCTTAAAAGTTGTGATTTTCCCTCTATTAATTCATTTTCAAATTTCAAACTTATTAATTTCCAAATTCAAATTTATTATTATTCAAATTTCAAATTTATTAATTTTTCAACCTTTAAACTGAATTAAAAAAAAATCGAAATCCTCCCAAAACGAGATTTTTCTGTGCTGGCCTCATTTTGCCACGAACGTGACACTTTTGATGCCCATTCATTATACTTAATTGATTTGTTTCTAGAATAATTATACTCTAACATTAGCACGAGTACATATTCGGGAGAAAGTTTAATTAGTACGTTAGATAATTAAAGGTTCCTGTGAGGAAATAATAGAGTAACGCTATACAGAATGGACTTCAATACGACTAACGAGATCGTTTTACACTGCAGATGGTTCCGTCTTACGTCTTTGCACTTTCAACCCAAGGAAAGTAAAAGGAAATAAAGAAAGAGATACAAGAAGAGGAAGAAAATGCTCACAGCCGAGGGGATATAACGGAATCAAATTCTAAGAGGAAAGCGAACATTTTCACTGTACAAATCCCAAACGGTGTTGTAAGTTAATGTTCTCTTCGTGTTTTAGAATCCTGCGTTGCACAGATGTTTTCCCCTTTTCTTGCTACTTTCTTCTTTCCTTACCCCAGTTTCTTGCTCAATCGAGGAACTTCGTAAGTACTGTATGCTTCATCCACTCATGTTCAAAACCCAACATCGTTACACTTCGCTGTAACAATCAGTTTAGCAAAGTTTCTCATGTTTATTGTGGTATGTGCAATGAAGTTATTAATTGCTTTACCTCTTCAGTCAATTCCCCTTTGCAGCGAACTTAGCATTTTACGAATTCGAGGAAAGTTCGGCAAAATCGAATATTTACGATATCAAAAATACGATTTACTTTCTCCCGATAAATTTCCAGAATGAAAGCATAAGAGAACGATAAATTCACTAGATAAATTAACATCTTGATAAAACCGAATGCCTCGCTAAGGAGGAATAACTTTTCTGATTGATCGGAGCTTCTCTTTCACGGAGCCCCGTAAAGTGGTGATACATTCAATAATTTCACGATAACGAAACTCAAACTTAACGATAAATGTTCATCTTTTTCCGGGAGGAATTGTATTTGCAATGATAGGAGGGTAGGTCTGACTTTATCAAGCTTTCTCGATGGATGGTAGGTCATCGCCGGAAGTACGTTGAGGGTTGACCTATATTTCGCAACAATAGCTTGCACTCCACTGGCTGCGCATTGCTTCTCCTCGTCCCTTTTTTTCTTTCTGCTTATTCCTTCTTTGTCTGTTTCTTTCCCTCGTCTTTTTTTATGCGTATCAAAGGTTTCTGTAAGGGCCGCTTTTCATTTATGGTCTCCACATCGTTGTACTTGTATAAATATGTGCCTACCCCTACGTCAGCTGTACTTTTAACCCTGAAATAATATCCCTCATTTTTCAACTTTAATGAATTCGGGTGTTCATTTTTTTTTCTCGTGGTTTTAAAGATTGTTGTGACTCGTTCCATCGAAATGTTGGCATTTACGAAATATGGGGTACGGAAAAATAATACACAAAAATTCCAGAATCTATATTTATTATTAAATGAGTATAAACTTCTCGAAATTTAAAAATGCAAAAATCATATCGAATTGGAACTCACTTGCTAATTTAGATTTCACGGTGGTAGTCATAGAAAATTCTACGTTTCACCATCTGGAACAAAAAAATAGTAACACAATTTTTATAAAACCTATTTCCAAAATTATATAAATAAAATTAGATCGAACAATTTTCTGATTAATAACATATTTGAATTATCCCTCGTCTTGCTCTTTGGCATTTTATAATTTTCCAATTAAGCAAAAAATTCGCTTTTTATCGACATTCCTCTTGAAGCATAACAAACTCTATGATAAGGTTTTTTTTTCTTAGAATCTTTTCTGAGAATATTTTTTTGCACGTTCATTCCAAGTGCTCGAAAAAAAAAAAATTTCATTAAACAATGAACTCGGATATATAGTACATAAAAAGGGCAGAAAAGAGGGTCGCTAGTAAGCGGCCCATTCTGTTGAGTTAAGTATAGGTTGGTTAAAGACACGCTTTCATTTAATTTTCCTATAAAATTAAATTAATTTTGAGCTTAAGTCACACGTTCGGAGTTTTTATGCCACAGAAAAATTTAGATATCGTTCTTCTTTACTAAAGGATTATCTTCTACAGCATATTAATCTGAAACTACATTTTAATTTTGCTCCACAGTCGTTATGGAAATATATCTATTTTCGCAACCTTTGTAGAACGAATATAATGGTATTCTCTCAAACCAAGTTACATGTAAATCATTTATACAAACTTTCTTTAATTCTTTAGGGAAAACTTCTATACAATTGACACGTCCTGCAGCTAATCTGCATAATGAGGTTATACATGCTTTTGGTGGTCAGTTAGCGACATACTGCAGTGTGAATGCAACTTGCTTGCGACTGGTTCGGAATTCAGAACCACACGGGGATAAAACCACCCCTTTTCCTTCATTCGATCCTTCCGTGCTGCCAGGAGAAGGAATTGCAACGAGGAACTGCAGTCATAAGACGCATTTCCTTGGTAGCAGTATTTTTAGAAGAAAATTAGATACTCCAAAAATTAATTACCAAGAAATTTCTGAAATATTTTTTTCCTTTACGATCATCCAATGAAGGAACTAAATATTTTTTTGAAGAGCAGGTAGACACTTTCGCGATTGATCTGGATGGGGAGGGTCAGTAGCTCAGAGTCCAAACATAAATCGAAGCTCATTTTTCAAGGGTTTCAATTTTTCAAAAATCAGAATGGAAATATTATTTATTTTGAGCATTTTAGAGGATCAGAAATGAAAAATAAATAAAATGATAAGCAGCTATCCAGAAAATGTTTGTATCTGATGGATATAAAAGATCCAGTATGGTTTATACAATACCCACGTGACTATAGACTTTATAGCTTTAGAGTTGCCTTTAAATGTAGCGATGATTTACGACGTATTCGCATGATAAGAATTTTCGCTAGAAGGAGGTGGAAATGTGCGAATACGATAACGTGTTAAAAGGATATGCTTGCTGGGTATGCGGGGTTAAACTTGATACGGACGACCCAACCCTTACATACATCTACGTATATCTCTACGTATATGACTTTTGTGTATATAATTTTATACTCATACATAAAAAGTTACATATGTAGAAGTCTTTACGTCCGTTATTTCATTCCGGATTATTCGACCCAGGAGCCACGTTATTTATTTTATTCCGGGTCGCTCGCTACGATTTCGCGCATAAGTGGTCATTTGCATAAACGAGCACGCGAAAACGTATTCGTATGGACGATTCGTCACTCGTAAACGCTCCATTAAATCTCTATTTTACATTTTCAACATAACTTCTATAATCTTTTTTTTTTATTATTCCTATATCTTTCATCTTCTTTACACATTTCTCTAATCATTTTCAATTTATTTGTATTTGCACGACATATACGACGAGGTCTTATATTTTTCAAGTAGTCATTGTTTATATTATAGTAGAAAAATATATTTTTAATTTAGAAAAATCGTAATCCGGAGATTATGTGTTTTTGGAATTATTTAAATCGAAGCACAGGGATCCTTACAGATTCTACCAATAAATTTAAATAAAAATGTGGGTAGCGGGGTTTTTCGTCTTCGAAAACAAAATATTGCAAAACACCATTAACCACAAGGACCATATACGAAACACCGAATTAAACATTTAAACACAAGGATGGACAGAACGGGTCATATTGGACGAATTTGTGGAGCTGGAGACAAATGTAGAACTTTGACAAGTAAGTGTAAAGGAAACATATCACTAGGTTCACCAGAATGCAGAGAGGAGGATAATATCCAGAAGGATTTAACGGAAGTAAAATATTTCCGCAGGCAACGGACATAGTTAGTTCAGGATGGAGATAGTTGGCAAACTTTTGTAAATGCGGCAGTGAACTTACGAGTTCCAAATGCCATGGAGTTGGTAAGCAAGTAAATGCTTGTGTTATATGTGCCCACTTCCTCTGGGGAGTTCAACTGCGTAAGTGACGGGTATTCCCCGGACTTCAAAAACAAATAACAAACACGAATTTATCGTAAAACCTAACACAAACCCGCACACGATACCTTTCTAATGGGATAAAGATTGGGCTTGGACCAGACACTACCCCTCAGGGTTCCGAATAATCCCTTCTGGCTGTCTCAAGGGTACCAGTGCATCAATGTTCTCGGGGGAAAGCAATTGGTACTCTTAGGATTTGAAATTTTGGCAGTCGACTCTGATTGGCCAAAGAGTTTGATTGGCTGCAGGTCACGCATTTACAGTTACACACACACAGAGGTGACGCACAAGCATTTTTCTTATTGGCCAATCGCTTAGACTGCTAATTTCTCAGCTCCCAAGAGAATGTGCACAAATCTTGGCTTGACGTGGAGATTGTAGAATCTACGAAAATGTTTGAATGCATCATAAGGTACTACTGTCTCTCATAAGGAGAACAGAAGGCACCCCGAGATAAAAAAAAAGCTCGGTAGGTCTCTCACACAACGTAATGGTGTTGAGACACTTTCCCGTAGCACATTTCCCCGTCTAACACTCTCTCTGTGCAAGTGTACACGCGCAAAATTTCCACCCACGCTCGAGGTGTAACCGAGTATCCCCATATTGCTGCGCGCTGAAATTCCAGCGTTTTATTATAATATGCATGCACGAAATGTGTCGCTTGCCATTCGCGATATTTTTAAAATAACCTATTCTTGAGGTAGTTAGTGAGCTTTTGCAAGTGCAGCGGTAACACTGGAATTGCCTTTGACTAAAGTTTACCTACACCAAAATTTGCGATAACAATCTGGCTTAAAAAAGTTGGGTGTGCTTGATTACAGAAAATAGCTATGAAAAAAGTAATGCAAGCCCACCTGCTTCGTAGCAATCATTATGGGCCTAATAGCGCCACGAAACGAGATGCATCTCACTTTCAGCTGCCATAAAGTTTTAACTTCATGAACGTGAATGATGTGATTTTCTTTTTACAATTTTGGAGTTTCAGATCTTATGGCTGTAATTTCAAATGTAGGTTAATTAATAACAAATTAGAAAATTTGTTGGCTTACACGGAATATTCTTAATTCTGAAATTATTAAATATATTAAATTAAGTATTAAATATGAATATAAAAAATAGTCAGATAATGGTTATGGATCTTTGGCATCAGAATATTGAACGACTTTTTTTAACTCTGTGGGAGAAATTGATCGTTAAAAAAAGGATTAAAAATAACATTAAGGCAGAAAAACAGGGTATACGGTAGTCGTGCTATTGTATATAAATATAAATATATAAATGCATATGCGAACGACGTACATGTGGATCACCACGAGAGGCAGTTGAAATAGATTCTCAGCGAGAAGGGTTGGTTGGCTGGTCGGTTGCGTTTTACAGGTAACGCAAAACGTGTACATTCGTATACTCCATACACATACGTCTAATATATAACCAGTGATTGAAAGAGTTGGTGTTTCGTCCATGACAGACTCACTACTGTTACTGTTAGAGATCGTTAATAAACACGTTGCCTCTTTTTGTGCGCTGCCTCGATTTATTTTATATTATGATTAAAAAAAAACGTAAAAGTAAAAATTCTGGCAACTATAGTCCCGAATAACCCGAGATGACCAACCAATTTTTAAAAAGTGGTGTAATTTCTCGGGTAAATGGCACTAATTAAAAAATTTTGCACGAAAAGTGAAGCAAAACTATGTTCACTTTCAAGTAAATGGAAACTACATACTGCAAAATACGAAAGCCACTGTCGATCCATCTTACATGTCGTAAAATGGATTTATTTTATCACTATTATTAAATGAATATATTTATGACAGAATTTGTGTTGCCTCGCAGGTTTTCCAGTATCTTCCATTTTCAATATAGTTTTATGGGAATCCTAAAATTTATAATAAATATTACCCGCATTATATGGTCTCACAACATTATTTCAAATATCAATTATATATTCAATTCTAAAACATGGAATGAATGTTTGTGAAAAATAGGTATTTCTTAAATAAAACTCATTTCATAGTTTAATAAAAAAATCATTAATAAAAAAAATATTAAAGAGAGTATTTTTCTATCCTCTTTAGTTCAATCCTGAAACTCCATTGTTTTATTTGGAAAGCCTTTCTTTTATTTTTTGCAGAAGTGCCAATATTTAACTTAGGATTTGGTGATCCTCTTCCAATATTAGGATATGTATATCCTCAAGTAGAGATACCTCTATCTACGCGAGCACAAAAATAGGAGAAAATAAAGAAAAGGATTTAATCCAGAAAGCTGTCGGATTCAAATTAATTTATTCGAAGACACGTCGAACGCGACTGTAGTAAAATTATAATCCCAAATTCTTTGGGAATTCGTATAAATAACGTAGGTAGTGGAAATAATAGCTAACATGAAATTTCAATTTTCAGTTTTGAAACTGTAAGAATATTTTGAGCTTCATTGAAAGATAGTAATATTAGAAATATCTCCGAATTGTGTAGTTAAATATTTGCTTAATTCCACAATTAAACAAACATTAAATGAATGTTACATTAAAGTTACAGCAAAGTATTATATAGGAACGGAACTGAATTTTACTCTATTTTCAAATTCTTATCCGAAAGAAATGGGAAAAAGGAAAATATGATGATTTCCCGTTTACCACGTTCAAAAGAAAATCTGTCGTATTAATAGTTAACAATTCCTTAATGAACGCTTGGAGAACGTTTGAAGCCGAGTTTAAATTACTCCTTCATTACAAAGTTTTTAATAACACGCCTGGTATTCACATTCGTTAGTTCAGTAATTTCTCTTTGATACTCTCAGCGCAAACAAAGTTTGTAAATGCTTTTTCTTTGTACACAGTTATCTATACTGAAACATCGGTATTCTTATACAACAGTTATAATTTTGTTACATCTCTCAATTTTCTGGTACTTTCTGTTTTAATAGTACTCGCGTAAAAGGTTCACTTCTTCATCGATAATTCGCTTAACGTTTTTCAAACTATTTTTCATTAATCGAAAATTTACATTTCGATTAACTTTTACATATATGTTTTTTAAATATTCTTTTATATTTATTTTTAAATATTGGGTTGGCAAATAAGTTCGTTCGGTTTTTAACAGTGGAATAAATCACAAACACCGAACGAACTTATTTGCCAACCCAATATTTTTTTTATGTATTTATTTATTATAAATGTGTCCATTTTTATATTGACACTGTCATGAACACTGTTACCGCTTTAATTCGCTAGTACCGATCTTGCTAAAGATTGCGAGGCGCATTCAAACGCAGCTCGAAAAGCAATGTTGAGCATAATGTTTGAAATTACACTCGAATGTGCTCCGGTATGTTTGCAGCTTTAGAAATTCTGTAATGGAAAGTCATTGCGCACCCACGCCCAAGTATACACTTCTTTACTTGCACGTGATTCTTATTTGTCCACGCGCGTGTTACTTATATAAATCGTGACAAATTAATATAAATAACCCCTCCGAATGAATTGGTGGGACGTTCAAGCACACAAAAAGGTATAGGAAATTGTACGTAAATTTACGTAAGCGGTAACATTTGATGGTAGTAAATAGCTTTGATTTTTATCAGTAACAGTGGCAACCCCATTCAATGGCACGAATGTTAGGGTGGCAAAATGTTCCTTTGTGTTACAACTCGGCGATTTCTAAAGAATGTATTCCGATTTCATGTCGCACGCTTTCTGACAAGAAATGAATGGACAATAACGAGCGAAGAAAGGAAAGCTGCAAAAAGGAAAGTTCAAAGTAAAAAAAAAAGGGTCAATGGATCATTTTCTCGGGAAGGCTTTTAAATATTATCTGGGTGATTCGTTCCATTTTTGCATACGCGTTTCATTGTTACCAATTTCGATAGAAGTATACTCATAGATTTTCAAGCGTTATTTAACAAAATTAGTTTCTTTCATACCTGAAATTGCAGGCACGAGAGCGTATCAATTTCAACGTCGGTAGCGAGCTCCTCATTATTTTGCGATAAAGTCTTTGCTCTCATTTCCGTCGATAATCAAGATTCGAACGTGAAAATCGAGGAAGTTGGAGCTAATCGTTTTTGTATAGCGACGAAAAGGGTCCATCCACATAAAGTTTTTTCCATTTTCTATCAGTAAAAGCGTTATCGGCAAAAATGACTTATATTGCTAAATTTCATTATCACTCTCATAAAAAAAGGAGAAAAACCCTTTTTATACCGGCACTATGTGTCAGTAAATATGCGTTGCTTTCTCTCTGTGGGTAACGGTATAATAATTACCGTCTACAGTTCCAACAAAGAAGGTTGATAAAATTAATGTGATATCATTATAGCGTTATAAAATCAATTTCAAACTTCCGGTATTTTAATTAAAACTTGCGTTTAGATATCAACACAAAGAAGGTTATATACTGCATTGTATATAATTATTGTGCGAGAAGTTTCTATTCCTTCCCCCTTCGTTTTTCTCTCTTTGTCGCTTTACCTTTCTAAAAGGTCACGAGCAATTTGCTTTTACTTTATAAGAGACAAAAAAGTGATTTGCATCGTATAAAAGCCCTGTCTGATGGAAAAACGGATGAGGATAAGGGCGGCCATTAACGCTAGGGAAAACAGCACCTTGTTTCGTTTTGACCGGAAAAAAAAAAGAAAGGTATGGACCATTCTGCGACAATTAAACTTAAAGAATTTTCCTCTTATTTTCTGCCGAGTTTGTATATTCGTCTGATTAAAATGAGAAAAGAAGTGAATGAAATAGGTAACGATCGAACAGGAATCAAGAATGATTTTAAAAACTGTTTACTGTAACCTAGAGTTTTCACAGAGACTTGGAACTCACTAAATTTAGACGTAAAAAATTTCAACGCTAGAACTCTGACTTTTAGCAAAAATGTTTAAACGAATCGATATAATTATTGAGATTCAAATTCATGGTAAAGTTTTACCACAGGAAATTACAACGTTCCAACTGTTGGCAATTAAGGGAAAAAACGGAGATTTAAATTAAAACCTTTCAAGCGAAAATTCCAATTTGATATAAGTATTAAAAAAAAAAAACAAATCGTAAAAGTTTTGTGTTTTCATAAAATTCCATAATATTTTCATAAAAGAACGAATGTAATGAGTTATACTGCTATTTGCATATTTAGATTTTATAGACACCCAACCTGTGTTTTTAAATATTCAAATTTATTATTTCGTATGGAGATGAATTCCAAATACTTAACAACTTTCAGTAATTTCACAGAAACATATGGTGAACCTTTTCCCCGTACAACATAATATAGTACGACTCTGGGAAAAACCATCTGCGTTTTTGGATAAGTTAGTCCTCGAAAAATGTATGTTAATGTGGTTTCAAACTACTTTCGGAACGAGAGGATGCTAGAACTTAGCAAAAAGAAACATTTCAGAAGTAGAAAGCTCAGCATAATAACTTTTACTATGTATACTCTTCATAGAGTTTCCTGTGTAAATGTTTACTTTATGGAAGAGTATGGTAAAAGTAAGTATTCCTGTTGCTGTAATGCAGGAAAATTTGATAACTTCTGTTTCAGCCAATCAAAGCAAGAAATGTGCTTCTTGTGAATCTTCGCAATCATTCGACGCTTGTATCTTTCGTCTTCTGCCTGACCTTTTGTCGGAAATTCTGACAAAAAATTGTCTAAAACCGACTTTCAATTAAAAATTGTTCCATTTATTGACAAAAAAATTATTTTTGGATATTTCACTAAAAATTGTACTCATTCGAAAACTTATTCCCGGTGCGCACACTAAACAATCGTGCAACGTTGGTTTGCGAAATTTACTATTCACGTACATATATGCAAAGAGATCGCTCTAGTAATGGAATCTGATAGGCGTAGCAAATACAAGTGCATTGAGAAATTTAGGACCTGTCACGAAAGTCTGTGCTGACCGTGTTGCATGTTTCGATGATACATAGTAGCGGGATGGAGAAATTAAGAATTGTTACTAAAATTTATCGAGCTCACGTCCTTCACTTTAATCGTAATTAACGGAATGTACAAAATTAAGCGACCAATGTTACCACGCAGTGGGTCATTAATAACGAAAGTCGCAACATTTGTCACGGCGCGATTTTGGTTTCGACGAAGAACCCGTCGCTCAGAATTTTTGCCGAAATCGTTTCCTCGGATACGGAATAAAAATCCTGCAAAATTGAACGTTTTATACGCTGTCATTAATTCAGCATTCAGTCCTGGCATTATGGAGTTCGGACACATGTGCCTGACATTTTTCAAAGCCGCCATTAGAATGTTAATGGCATGTGGGGCATGTTATTTTAAGAAACAGTATACGTATAGGTTGTCAGAAAAGTTAATGAGAAAAATGAATAACACCTAACATCAAAATGAAGTATCGTTTTTGCGAGAAATAAAAGAACAAGTAACTTTATACATACAATGTACAATGTTTCTACCATAGATGACAGGTGACGTTGTTACAATTTATATCGCGAACATATATATATACGTATTCGGCCAAAATTCGAAGCTAACTCTGTGTTATATTACTTCAAGCATATTGTAACAAAATATATGTATGCCTACATGTAGCGCGTACATGTGTCTATATGCACATTGAAACATGTGTGAGTAAAGAGCGAACGCATCGGTTTTACATTTTTCATGTGGATAATTTATCAATCTCGAATACCTAACAAAGTGGAGTTAGGGGAGAGAGAAAGAGAAGGAAAGGGGTGGAAAATGGTATATATACGATCTCTCCTCTCGTATCCAAACCTTTTCTCGTTCCACTCTTTTTAAACCGCTTCAGCTTCGCTTACAGCCGTTCGTGGCAGGAAAATAATGAGCCTCTTTAAAAGCCGGAAGTTTTCATTGGACACGAAGAAGAAATCGATTTTCACACTTTGTAATAGAACGGAACAGCATATTATATTAGGGATATATTGAAACCTGATCGTCATAAGAGCAAAAGTTAAATTGCATCGAAGAAGTGTTTAATCTCGCCAAGTTTCCTCAGACGGGTAACTTCCGTTTGGCACCAAATGAAATCCAGCTGTCGCGTCAAATTCTGCCTGAAACGTTGAAGTTGGATGAGAAGAGTAAGAGCCTGCTTCCTCTAATTTCGATCCAGCGATATCCTTCCAAAAATCAGGATTGTCGTCATTCGTTTCGAAATAACGACTTTACTTATTGACTCTGTGATATTTGCAGGGAAAAAAGTTCATTGCTGCATTCGCGTAAGCAGGTCAACCATCCCTTACGTGATCCAATTCTGCCCATTCCCTGTCGCGATATCCCGCCTCCCTTAAATCCATTTTGATGCTGTCCTCCCGCTTATGTCTTGGTTTCCCTAATGGTCTTTTTCCGATGTTTGTGTTCTGTATGCAATTCTCATTTCAACGCAACCACATCTGGCCGTTCATACAGGGCACGTACTTTTTTCTCCCCTATTTCTTCATCGCATTTGGGATTAAATATTGGGTTGATTCCTCGGGTCGTTCCATTTTTTTTTAGTGTTGGATGGTCTGACAAAAAAATGGAAGGAACAAATTTTTTTCTTTTTTCACGCTACACCCAAAGTTAACAATTTACTTTCAGAGAATTCGTCGAAAATATACGTTTTCTGATTTCGTCTCGAATTTCATTTCTGTTATTTAACACTTTTACTGCCAACCGGCCGATACGTCAACCCCGTTTGTTTACCCTACCAAAAAAACGACCATGGCATTTTTCGCATATACCACGTATTTGGCGCTGGCAATAAAGAACGCTCGGTCCCGAGTATTTCGAGGAAATTGCAAAATAAAATTAGATGGAAGAAAACAAAGCGCTTTAACACCTTTTCCTTCGTAACATTCTTTTTTTCCGCCGAAATTTCTCATTTTTGCCCCTTCAAGGTAAATGGCACTGACATCTGCTTTCCAAATATCTCATCCCCTCAGTCGTTGCATTTTACTTGTTCCCGCTACGTCTAATTTCATCTGCCGCGTCTCTAGCGTGAGGGTTTCCAATTTTTCGCATTGTCTCAGGCTTCTAACGTTCCTCGATACGATTCGAAGAATGCTAGTTATATTGCACGTCTTCCCATCAATGACACGCTCCGCATCTAGCGATCCGAGCTAGGGGGTTAGTTTGCTTCCGAAATATCTCAGCCGTGGAGACGCCTCCATTCATAACGAGAAAATCACGAGAAATGGCATGTGCTCGGGACAGTTAATAGGATGGTTCCCTGTTGTCTTTCCACGTCGCTGGTGTATAAGAATAAAAGTCAAATTGTAATACTATCATACGGATCCCTTGATCTCTACTAACATGTTTACGAAAGAGCCTCTGCCCCTTTCGAGGGATTTGTCTTTGCTGGCTTTTTTCATCTAGGGCCTATCCCTTAGGGTCATCCTACGACGGGTTTTATTAAAATACACAAGTACGCCCCTTCGCTACATATGGTACAATTGATTACGCCGAGGTTTCGCATCGAGCAAGACCTGTATTGACACAGCCATTGGTAATACCATGGCTGAGTCAATACAAGCTGTGGATTTAATCAAGACAATTTTTTTTTTATAAAACAGCCTCGAGAAATAAAATAAAAACGATTAGAATGTAACTTCGGTGTTTTTAACAATCATTCAAATATTTTAATGCTTTATGAATGTTTTATTGATGAAATCAATTTTCAAGAAAGAGCCATTTTTTTAGACGAATAGTTTTTTCCTGAATTTGAACAGATTTATAATCGTGTTTCCTACACTTAACTAAGATATTCCGAAACATCAATTCCATTACCATCCATTAATTAATTCGTTTCTACTTTTAGGACCAAATAATCCACCCCTTTCAGCATTTCGCTAAATAACGAGTATATGAAATTCAGATGTAAATATTAATTACTATTCAATGTTCCATTAGATATGGGAAAAATTTTCTTGGTTGTTATTATAATTAAAATAATTATTATGTACCACGTTGATGCATTTAATTGGTCTCGTTGAACGTTCATATTCATTTTGCTGTCTGATTTATTGCGAAACTGAATTAGTATTCGTTTACTTCGTATGATAATTCTGCAAATCAATGTTTCAAATATTACTAATTATAATGCGCGACTCTATTATGCGCGATAATACTTTTGCTTTTTAACAGTAATTACAAATTGTCATCGATGTGAAAACGTGAAATTTCGACTAAATATCTCGCAGTGTCACAGACGGTCTAGTTTAACCCCTTGAGCCATAACATTTTCTATCCTTTACTTTTCCATAAAATATTATATAGGGGTTTTAAAGTCGCTCATTACGAATCTGCTATTGGATTTTTTTAAATTCTAAATTACAACACAAATTATGACAAATTTTCAATCTTCATAAAAATTGGTGTAAGGAATCTCCTAAAATTTCCTATAAAATTTTTAAGAAGAACTCCAATCTTTTATTTAAAAAAAATCTTCAACTATTGACATCAAAAAACCATAACAGTTTAAAGCAGAAAATTACCGGGATGCCTTTGTGTGAGAGAAAATTGTATCTGATGCCTTATTAAACATATTCATAGCGTCATAGAACGGGGTTCCAACACCTCTCAAACAAATTTCTTTGACATTAATCTGACTTTTCTCCCTTTAGAAAGGATTCACTTACCCAAGAAGCGAAAAACTTAAGTGCGTACTGCGTTGTAGACATAACGTTCAATGTAGTAAAGACGATCTTTGATATTATCTTCCTCATAATTTTGCCAGGAGCTTATGCAGGCTCTAGCTGTATTCTACGAACCCTGGGGATCTTTTGTGAGCTTTCAAGCTGTCGTTTCTTAAAGTTTGCGCAAGGGTTAAGCCGTAACAGTTAGCTTTTTCTGTCTATCGTCTTTACTGCATACACGTACCCCCCGCTTTTACTTTTAAAGTAACAAATTCTTTGTAGCTTCAACGGGAGCCTGTAAAAAGAACCGCTATCTGGAAAATTATCTGAATTATTCATGTTCCAAGTAACGAGAGTCAACAACACAATCTTTGACATCAATAATATTTTAAATAATTTTTTTTTATAGAAATTGATTTATTTGCTAATCCCTTTTTCATTTGAAGAGAATTTGTTTTGATTTCACTGTACACGTAATTTCGCAAGTGAACTACTGTTGTTGTGTTGTTAAAAATATGTTGCTTTATATTACAGCAATTTCTACTCCGCGAAAGAAAATATTACTCCAGCGAGCTGTAATAAAATCTGCTGTGTTCGGTCGTTTCCCAGCGTGCCAACAAAATCGATTAAACTGTAGTACCTATTACTTTTTTTTTTTTCGAAGCACTGCACAATCTTTTTTAGGAATTATTTTATTCGAAATCATTTGTTATAAACACGAAAGGGGAATTATAACCATTCGAAATGAAGTCAGTGCGTGTGTATGTGTGTGTGCTTTTATTCAATGCAAGCATGCGTAAATTCAAACGCAATTTTAGATGTGTACGAGCACACTTCCCACATTTTGCAAACGCAAACATGCATAAACATACACACATATATATATATATTTGAATCTACTAGAATGCCGCATTCCCTGGAAAAATTGTAAATAACTGCACTCACGGGCTACGAAGAGAGGCATCCGGAGTACAGCAATTCTTTTTCCATATCCATTAGAAATCCTCGCTCTGCTATATTCCTCTATCTTCAGTTTATTCCTACGTTTTTTAACCATGAAAATCTATTTTGTAACTCGCGATAAAAATATCCTGTTACAATTCCAGCTTAAAAAAATGGAAACGTTATTACTCGGCAGAATTAAAGGGTATGCGCTTCCTCGTGCCATAACGTTGCGAACAAATTTCAACCCAGTCGAAATAGTCAAAAAAAAAAATATTGGCGTGTTAGAAATTTTAAAATTTATCCTTCTGTTTTCGATAATCGAACACCGAGATGTTTCTCCTTCCTTTTTTGAGAATTCAACAGATCGATTAACAAGGCAACGACACCTCATTGTCGTTGGCTAAAAACCCTGGACATCTCATAAATTTCATGCTTCCACGGGGAATTCAATTTTCTTTAGTGACGGACGGTTGGATTACTGAGCAGTGTCCCGTGCTTTGGTACCGTGTCTATATACTTCCCTTTTTTTTTTTCACTTCGTGTTTATAAACTTGTTTCTTTTTTTTTGTTTACCCCGTGAAGCTACATGTCATTCAGCGTTTAAATGAAATCTACAGTTCTGGCGAAAACACGGTTTTATCTCGTAAACCTTCCTTCGGTAAACATATTGACGATGTTAGCACCAAAGTGACGTTTATAGTTCTATTCCTTGGAGTTTAGATAAATAAATATGTCTAAAATTGATAAAAATATCGACACCACCGGGAGCCATAAAAAAAAAATTATGCTTGACATCTTAAGATTTAAATACATTTGAAAACTAAATTCGAGAAATTGCTATTCCCGATTTGGCACATGTGTTAACTACATTAAGAGCCATGGAGAAAAATTCGAATTCAATTTATCGTTAATTCGTTTGCGTAAGTGTCAACATCGTCATCATTATACGGCAGCCAATCCCGAGACTGGTTTGATGTAACTTGATAAATTAAAGATGTGTGTATTTGGGGTTAATAATGCGGTGGTTTTCCGCAGCTATCTCTTGGTTGGTATAAACGGTAGGCTGCTGCTCCCTCAAACCCTTAACGGCTTTCGCACCATTAATCATCAATGGAAAGATTATAATAATTTGCCATATAACCTGAAATACCCTGACAGTCTTGGAGTGAAACTATTTTGTCTCGCATTAAACACAAATAATAATAATCGTTGGGTTTTCTCTGCCTGTGTGATATTTCGACAAAAATAAAGAATTATGGAATATATAAAGACTATTCGGAAGATTCAAACGTGTAGGGGTTGCGTTTACAAAGGCGCAGATTAAACAATGGCAGTTCGACAATAGACGGTTGATCCACTAGAATAATTAGTTCGAAAAGACGATTCTCGGTCTTTGACATTACTCAACAATTCAGCCTCTTCCAAGAGACTCACCAATGAAGTATCTTTGGACTCATGGTACCTACACCATCGTTCTAATTAAACGCGCAGACTCCATTTGGCATCATTCCTGATAAATTTGGAATTTATGAGAAATATTGAAAGGAATTATCACGGAAACATGTTTGTAATCGTCCCCTGAATTCTTGCGCCGGTGGCTCGAAATTGCTGCCGAAAACGTAATTATTAATTTATCCGTCAGTTCCGTTACAAAGGGGAGAATAATTATTAAATGATTAGAATGGATCTGGTTACGGTAAGTACGGTTACAGATGAAATTACTCTCATATAAATCAAATTGTAATCAATGACAAACGTTAGTATAGAGAGATTTTGGAATAACCTTGCAGGTATTGTACCTATAGACCTACTGAAATATAGGAAGGTTTAATACCGACCCCTTCTCGTCTCTTTCCTGTGTAGTTACGACCTCGAACACTGACGAGATGTCAAACCCAGGTGCTACCCGACATTGTTACACCATTTCTCAACCGTCAGTACCCGATCTCCCAACACATTTACGAGTTCTATTACCTTTAAAACAGTTAATAGCGCCTTCAGCAATTACGGTTCCCATTCGTTCTCAAAAATTCGGCCCCAATCCTTTCGGTGTTGCCGGAAAGAAATTTTGTACCACCCGGCCACTGGCGATTATAGACTCTCGGAAATCCTGAAACTCGTAATTGGTCCTGCTAAAATTTCCCAAAAATCAAAATGTCGTAAATTTGCAGGAAAAATTCTTTTAACGTGATTTCTAAAAGTGCAATAAATTTTCTGGAGTAAAAATGGATAGTGGATAAGGACAAACGTGAAATTCACGCAATACCTGAACGAGCCTGCATATTAACGAGAATAATGAATAATTTATTTTTTAGGGTTCATAAAAGAAAGGATTTCGTAAAATTATATTTTTATAATGCTAGAGAGCAAGCACCTTTCATTTATAACATTCTAACAATCATTTAAATTTCAAGTAGTTTTTTAATATTTTTATTAATTGCTAATTACACTAAACTTTGAATATTACGATGATAAAAGCTGGTTTCGAATATTAACTATATTTCAGTTTAATATTATTTTGACATAAAATATTGCATTTATAACATTACATCAAGTGATGCATGGAATAATTTAATAAAGACTGCCTTTATAACAGTGAATAAAAAGACGCAGTTTTTATATTCCGAAAGTGATGCTAAAGTTAAATTAAAAAATGAGTTTTAGATGGAAAATAACGTCGCTCTTAAATTTCATGGTCTATTACGTTTTCAGCAAATATATTTAAACTTAAAAGAACAAAATTAGAAGCAAACACGACATTTTTGGAGTTTGGGTTAAATGTATTTATCGTCACTCTGCTTAAAATATATTATTCCTATAATTCCTAGGAATTTATATTCATTGACTTTTTGACAGATATTTCTTCTCAATCTTTTTCCATTTTCTTTTTATTACTGCTTATGATTAAATGAGAAAAACCTCCCTTTTGTATAATAACAGTCGATACGGAGGGTCGGAATGGAAGATTTTAAAAACCAAAGCCAACAAAGGGCGGACTGAGGGTGGCACCATATTACTTCCCAAAACGTAAACACGTCAAAAATTTCAATAAACGAAATTTGAGGCGAAAGACTAAAAAAGGGGCGTATTTTCATAAACGTTTTCATGTACGTTGGGAATAAACTTGATCCGACAAACGATGTAGGACGGGAATTAGGGCTGCAACAATCTTTGAGAACTCATATTATTCACCCCATACGATCCATAAATCCTGCTATGTTTTTGCTTTCTCTAACCCTCTGATATATTTAATAGCGGCATATGTAACGTACAAGTAGAAACCTTTCGTAAATTCGCAATACTATTTTTTTGCATTCGATCTACTTATTCGACCCATATTAATTAATAAAAAAAAAAATTCCGATATTGTCAATGAAATCATCTTTTTCTTGGCAATTCAAAAATTGTCCCATTGAACGAATTTTGTAAGCGACTGTAGAAAAATAAATTTAATTTAATCCGCTTCCCTATAAATTTAATGACCACCCAATTAATTCTGCCAACATTTATTGTATGAATTGATAACATTTTTCTTTTGTCCTTATGTTTACTCGAGCAAAGTAAATATAATTGGGGCGTTTTCAATGAAAATATTGCTTTTGCTTCCCACGAGAAGCTGCATAGAGAGAAAAGGCAGACAATAAAAAAAACATGCAATAGTAGTAAAACTTTCAGCTTTTTTTTCTGCGAATACGTTAAATATTGTAAAAGAGGAAGCTTTAAAGGGAAAATCATACGGCTCGAGTCTAGATTTGACCCGACAAATTTATTTGTCGTACACAGTTACAACGTCAGAAGATAAAACACGTTACGCTGTTTATGATAACGATAACAACAAATGTTGGGATTAAAAAAAAACGGGAAAAGAGTGTTGAGCAAATACCGAGAGAATATGATGCTCGCTCGCAAGGGTATTTATTTTAATACCAGAAGATGCATCACAGAGCAGTTCTCGAAGAAACCGGAAGCTTGTAAATCTAATATGAATCGTAATGGATAATAGATTTGCTACAGATCCGTTCTGGATTTTACGTTCCGGATATGAAAATAATTATTTTTCCTATTCCTTAATTCCTTTTAATGCGCTACAAAATCCAAGAAACTTTCCCAATAAAAACGAATTAATCTTAGGGTAAACGCTCGTCTTTCCAATACCAGTCGATTAGTAGGAAATATAAATTATACCGAGATTTACGAAGCGAGACATAGGGGAACGTCAGAACGGGTGGCATGGGCAAAGGTAATATGATCGATTAATTGTATTAATAATTCTGAGAATAGTAATACCTGGAGGATTTAGTGGGACGGTTTGTATTTGTAATGCAGAACGATATGACTTAATTACGTGGAGTGCCATAAACCAAGGTTGAATCATCGTCACAAACCTTCTCGATTTACACCAGAGGTCCAAACCAACGGCAATGGATTACCATCCTGTCTCTATCGTATGATATACGTTCGAATGTACTTTGCATTCCATTTGCCGACCGACCGTCTGGTTTAATCCTCGGTATTTCACACTATGGTCATATATACATTTTATAATAATAGCGCACATGTATCATCTTATTTACTTAAGATCTCCTGAGTTATAAGCTTATCATATTTCATTCCCTTGTATACTAATTATTTTACCGCTTACATTTACTTTCCGCCCGCAAATCCACGTTACGGCATAACGAAACTTCGCGCTATGCGAAAAAAATGTAAATAAAGCTGCAAAAAATTCAAGCTCGATAAAAAATGTGAAGAGCCGCGATGGATCAAGGATGGAAATCGCTATTTTCCATGCAGATGGTCGTAGCTTCGACCCCTAACTTATGGAAGAGTTCTCTATGAAAAATTTCTATAAATGTTTCCACCGTAATTCTAGTGATTACGAGTCCACTTAAAGATATAAACGATGTGCTTCAGAAATATTCGTTTTACAAAAGGCGTCAAGGGTGGGCTGCTTTTGTATAAAATCTTATTTCTCGCGATAGCTCTTTCAACACTGTGAGCCCGTATATCATTTCAATAGACGCGCCTCGGACATTTCAGTGTTAAAAAAAAGAATAACATCTCGCTTTTTTAATGTTCGATAGAAATTTCTATTAAGAAATGATAGAATTTGAAAACAATGTATTCGCAAGTCGAGAGCATGAGAATTCTGATAGGGAGCAAAGAAATTTTTGAAATTCCACCGCATATGTGTACGTATATCCAAACTCCAACTTTTGGTTTTGTTTATTGTTCAGCACAACGTGCCATAGCAGAGAAGTAAAAGGGAAAAGAAAAATGTAGAGAAGATACGTGGAGGGAAGAGTCATGAATTCCGCCAAAGTCAGAAGGATTCCTATGAGATGCAGGATCTTTCCCATGGGAATATTCTTTGATAAAATATTCGTAACCCCATACAACGTCGGCGTCGCTCTGTTTACACAAGGGGCGTCGTCGTCCAGGTCACTCCTATCTCGAAATTTCCTTTTTATCCTATTGAAAACACACATTTACATTTTTGGATTTCTAATAACTTTTAATATCCACATGTCCGTAAAAAATTTCTCATTGCGCACGAAGAGTATTTTGTTTTTGGTTTATTGCGGATCATTGGGATCGATAGAGGAAAGTTGGAGGAAATAAAAGAGCTTTGCCAAACCAGACTTGAGCCCGCACTGAGGGAGATGTCCATTTGCATTTACCAGGTCCCGTGCGAATACAGCAACAAAAGGAATATTTTAGTGCTTGGTTAATAATAAATTTTGCTACATTTAACTGGGCACTGAGTAAATTTGTCTGCGCTTCGACTATCTAGTACTAAATTTCCCAAATGATTTCGTTTGAACCAATTATTTTGTTGAGACACGTATTTACAGCAGAGTTATATAATTATCAAGCGAGACAAACTTACAAATTGACTTACATAATTATTGTCGTCCAATTATCTGAATGATTATTTCTGAAACTTCAAACTACGTCTAAGTATGGCTCTAAGATGTCGAGTAACATTTCAATTGCCGTTCAAAGTAAACAAGGGTAATTATTAAACGAGATTTACTACATAATAATATATGTTGGAAAACAACTTAGGCATACTGACAAATTGTTCGTTGCGGTTAACAAGGATTCTATCTTGAAGCTGGTGCAAGTTCAATGGATCAAGTTAATTGCTAGGATCCGATTACTATGTGCGTAACATAAACACACACGTGTACTTGATTTGCGCTTAATCCTTACACATTCTGCTCGCAGTATGTAGGACCTCTTTAGAAATTCAAGTGTACAGTGCATCACCATCTAACTTTCACGTTTCTGGGGATACCACTCTCCATTTTGCCTTTGCCTTCAAACACGAAACGTCACCTGATAACTTAACCTGCTGTGTCCTTACATACCGATTTAACTGCACCGAAATATTTCGGTAATAGTTGCGGTTGAATATTTATTTGACCAATCCACACCCATAATTACACTAAAACTCCACTTTTTACGAAAAAACTGTTTATTAAAATTCGAAACCTACTGGTGCAACTGAAAATATGATTCTCATCTGTCGAATTTTTCAAACTACCTTGGAAAACAAAGTATTAAAAAATAACAGAATATCGCATATTACCGATCCTTTACCTTCCACGAATAGAAATTTATTTCGAACAATTTTTCAAGAACAAAATATCCAAATATTATGAAACCTGAATTTCCATTGTGACTTTTCATTTTAGCAAGCGCGCGTACTACTGAAAATTTCAAGTATAATATAAAACCTAATATTTCTAAACTCTCCAACCCCTAACACCTCGTTTTGCTTCAAAGACAATTTCGCTTGCAACGTTCAATTTCTTACTTCTTTAATGTCTAAAAGAAGACTTATCCAAGTTATTACTTTCATGTTGCTGGTGTCTTTCGTTCCCCGCGTTATTGGAGTATTATAGCGAGATGGTGGATCAGGTTGACGTAAACTTTGTCTTCGACGTAAGGGTACTCATAAAGGTTGAAGAGGATGAGCAGCACAAAAGGAAGAGAGAGAAAAGGGGATGGATATGAGAGGAAGAGAAAGGATGATGGTAGCCGAAAATGTGAGGGTAATCCTTGCTTTTCACGAAAGCACCCTCGACATAAAGTCTCATTAAAATAGTTAAGCTCCATTACGAAGCGTCCAACGGTAAGCAAGAATGTTTTTTCTAAGGCGGTTCAAATTAACGTTTCATATGTCGATGTGATACCATCGGATATATTTCTTACCGTGCTATTTAAGCTAAACTATGCACACACAATTTTATACAAAGGTACTCTAAGGCGCTTTTGAAAAATTATACAAAAATTACAAATAATAGATAACTAGAAAGCCGCGCCGAACACTTGACTCCCTTGCAGAAGACCAAGGGTGAAATCTCAACTAAGTATTCCAGGTATTTTTGCCCCAAATACTGGAACTGCAACATGGATTGCACCTTCAGTCGAAGGTCTATTGGAAGATACTTCGGTAGAGTGACATGCATCATGCAGAATTCAAAGCTCCTAAGGCCACATCGCTACTCGAATATTTCTACCCCTTGGTGCATGTCACGTTGATGTTCAATCAAACGGAGTCACTCCACTAATCGCATGAAATGCTACTCTGGTGATGATAAATTCCCTAACAATAAAAAGAGTTAGAATTCCAAAGAGGTTTGGATTTAAAATCCCCAGTAAGAGCAAACGAAAATGCAAACGTAATAAGTGTCCTTGTTAAATTACAAAAATTGTACAATTCTACGAGTGAAAGGCAAAAAGTGACGAGTCGCGATTTCGATGCCAATTTAATCGATAAAAAAATGTACATTAAAATGCACAAATATTCAGAAAGAGGCAAAGTGAGATCAAATGATCAACATCTCGAATTTCGAGATTAGAGGAATTGACAATACGATCAACCATCGTTGCTAGTTTATTCATGCGGTGATCGGTTGAGAGCATAAGCCGAGGATTTGAATTGAGTAAAGTTCGGGAACTCTCTGTTTGAAAAAATACGTGCTCTGAACTCTAACGGATCAGATTCTACGCATGGACTGCCAGTAATTACGAATTCCTGAGGTAGGCGATACATATAATTACAAAGTACTCCATTTATTTGAGCGAAAATAATTAGTGTGACAAAAGTCTGGAAAAAATATAATATAGGACGCGAATGTAAATAAACTATTATTTGTTTAACAGTAGACCGTACGAAACAAAGTGAATGTAATTCTATGGGAAACAATAAAACAGACTGCACGGTAGGGGAGAGGGATATACGTATACAGAAGTTACGTCCAACAAATCGAAATTCAATTAAGGTACGGGGTTGAGTTATTTATCGCTTCGCGGACGTTCCACCTTAATTGCACAAACGAGCCGCAGAGTTCGGTGGATACGTGTTCAATGTTCAGCCTCTTTTCTCATTTAGACGATATATCCTCGTAAATGAAAACTTGATTAAACAAAATAGTATTATAAGAATTATCTTGAGGTTATTAATGGTCGTACGATATTGAGTCAAACAATGCGCGTTCAGCGACAACTCTTGAGGAGTAAAAAAAATTTTTTAATTTAATATGGAAGCTGATACAAAAAAAACGTACGGAATTGTCAAGGACTTTAACAAGTGTAATTTTCACAAGTTTGCAAACGTTCGACACGTACGGATAAATCGACTCTCTCTTCAGTGCAAAGAGTTAAATTAGCCTCATCCAATCAAATGGTAACTTTTATTTTATATTCGATATTTATCTGATTAACTTCATTAATTTCAACTACAACTGGGACATCGTCAATGATTTTCAGCGATTTCACTTGCATTCATCCATTTCCTTTCGCTCTTGAAATTTGTTTCTGACTACGCTGGTTTCAAATTGAGTTTCATTGATTTCACTCGATTTTTGCAATGTCACTGAGCTTACATCCCCAACTTTGATGTCTTCATTTGCCATCAAACGATTCGCTAACGTCTCCATCGCGATTTTCAAATTTCAATTGATTGTTTGAATTTTACCTATGCGCCTTTATCGATAGCAATTCACTTTTGAAACACTCGAAAATCGAAAAAATTGTATAATTGAATGACGCGAAAAATATAAATCATTTTTGTAAATTTAATTATTGAAAAAATTTGTTATCGCATAAAAATCTGCTTTCCACCAACAAAAAAAAAATGTGATATGCTGCAGCAATCAATTTGATATAGCGCGAGATAAAATAATTTCCGTTGAATAATTTACTTAGAATTGCAAATCATTCTTTCCATGCAGCAATTTTTATGGTATCTAATATTGCGGTTCGGTGTTTTTATTTTGTTTTAATTTTTATGTATTTACATTGTAAAGGACGTTACAGTATTTTTGTTAATTTCTGTTTTCGAAATAGATTCGACGATAAATTTAATAAAAACCGTGCACGCAATTTTTGTAGCTTCAGTGTTTTTCGAGAGAAACGAGGTGTGGAAATAAAATAAATGTAATGGAAATTCCTTATCAGCTCAAATGTGTTAAAGGAAGGAAGGGAAAAATGAATTCTAGAGGAAGAAAGCTAAATGAAGAGAAGAAGTGGAGAATGACGGAAATGTCTGAAATATCGTTAAATTATTGGCTGCACGATTCTACTTCGTAGACGTCCAAGTGTAGGAGTACAAAAGAAACGAAGAAAATTGTAAGATTTTTTGGAATCCATGCAGTTGAAATAATTCCATCTGACTTTCACCCGGATGGCTAAGACCCTTTTTTAAGTGTATTAAAAATTTGGTTTATTTTTTTCTTTCGTTATTTGTCTACGTCAGTAATATCATTCGTAGACGTAACGTCATATTAAAACTGCAAAATATACTTTTATAAAAATCTGCAGTATCGATTTCATTCTACGACAGTTTGTCTGCAATTTTTGCTAACAACCCTCAAAGCCGAAAGTAAGACTATGGTACATAGATTCTCAGTGGAAGAGTTATATAGATTCAAGAAAGGATAATGGTATGTTTTCATACTTAAGTGACTTGGAGATACGGGTTGCGAAGGAAAATATTTTTAAGAATATCAGAACTTACTTTCTTTCTTTCTGCTGCTTTATTTCTATCTTCATAAAGAAGAGAAACCTGTAGCTATAATTCTGTTTATCGAAATCTTGTAGTCGTTTCTTCAAGAGGACTTTAAAAAGGATACCAATACATGGAAAGTGTCTTTTCTCGTTTAAAAGCACATTTGCTATGTTTTTTACAAGTTTTATTATTCAGTGACCAATTCCTGGCGCAAAATATGTATCTCAGATCCTTGAACAATGCGTTACAGAAGCTTTTCTTCGCGTTGAAAAGAGAGAAGGAGGTAATAAAAAGAGACGCATGGAGAAAAATTGTGGCTTTCGGATTTATAGTAAAACAAAGTACGAAATAATTGCATCCTTTGTGAAATTGACTCATCAGAAAGCATCACGAAAAAACAGGAATAAAAAAGATGCCTAGCAGAAAAGGAGGAAACAGGGGAACGAGTAGTGCAACAATTCATCGTTGACTGAAAAGCTCTTGAAAAGCTCTTTGAAAGTCGAACGAGAGAAGTAGGACAACTAGAATAGATGGGGTCGAAGAGAGAAGAAGAAGAGGACCCTTTCACGTGTTCATTAGCAGCCAATTATTTTGATTCGATTCATCGAGATTGGATACCTCATAGAACCTCTTCCCTATTTTTCTTTTCTAATGAACGTATCGTTCTTCTTTCAGAGACTTCGATCAATATTCGCCTATAATAATGCCCAACAATGCAGAATCTAATACCAAAAAGGATAATTGTATGTCATCAAAAACGTTTGTGATCCTGAGAGAAAAAAATCGAGAACGGTCATAATAAGTCTCATTGATCTGTGAAACCTTCTAGGTTTCACAGATGCATGTTCAAAATACCTTTGAGTTCTATCTAGAGTTGCTGCGATTACTTCAGGACAAGTAATTGACTGAATTTGCTATCTCACAAAAGTTACTAAACATTCAGACGTATACCTACTGAATTTCGCACAGTATAAATACCTTTCAAATTAATTTTCGTTTGTCTTGGTATCGGAGGTAATTAAAACGATTCTATATTTGCCTAAGAATAGTGGCGTTTATAGGTACAGGTATAGCTTAGACCTATTCCGACATTGCATGAAGGAATTTGATCTATTTGCCATATGGATTTAAAAACGAGTATAAAATTATTTTGGAACAAAGGAAATCATAATATACTTTTTACCTGAAAACTTTGTTGATACAATACTTTTATAAAGTTTTCTAAAATAATAATACATTGTATTTATCTTGTCCTGAATAGTCTTTTCCTTTTGCTTTCATGCTTTAATTAAACGAAACTTCCTAATAAAACGTGTGTGGTATAAAATACTTCTTAGGTATGGCAAAATTAGACATAATTGTTGAAAACATTTGTTGTATTCTAAAATCGGTAAAATTTATTAGGAGTTATACGGTAGTTTTTATGTACAAGAAGTTTGTCGTTAAATCGTATGAAAGCTTTATTAGCAAATAATAGATCGAACAGGTACCCCCAAAAAAAAAGAGAATCGTGGACTTGCTTCAGAAAGTATAATTGCGGTTCTTCAACAAATAGGTCGTACGAATAGGATATTTGTATGATATATTTTAATCAACAGAGTTTTCGTTAAAGCCAAAAAAAGTTTTGGAGTTCGAAATACTCGAGAGTAAATAAATAAATACATAAATAATTGTATCTGTTATTATAAATCCGTGGAAAAAATATTTAGATGCTTTATAATATATTAGTTTTTCATATTATACAAACACAATTATGAAACATAATAGTAAAGTTATAATATTTGCTAAATTTTTTTCAGTTTAATTTTATTGCCACGGCCATGTTGTACAATTGTGGCTAGATAAAAGTTAAAATTCCATAAAATAAAAGACAAGACGATAAAGAAAAAAAGAGAAATAGAACTTGGAGGAGGAATGCAGTATTCCGAAGAAAACTCTTCCGCAACTATTGCGATATGCTGCATATAAGAGCAGCGGAGACTGGTCGCGGTCTAATTTGGTGGATAACATGAGATTTCCATATTCAAAAGGAAAGAAAGAAGGTAGGGTGTAGGAAAGGGTGTACGTGAACATATAACATATAACTCCCTTACTTGCGTATAACGTAACGCCCTTTTTCTTATGTACCTGTATATACATATATATTTACGCGTATGTGTACGTGAAGAGGAATGTATGTATATAAAACAAGAAAATGTCTAGCAGCTTTTCTCCTTGGGGTCACGAAGAGGGAAGCTCGAAAGAACGTCGAAGCACATACTCGTGCTTTCTTTCTGTCTTCTTTTCTTATTTCTGCTCCAATATTTTTTATTACTCCGGAATAAGCGACGGCTACGCCCCGTCACCGTTTCCTTTCAAAAGTGTCTTATTACAAAAAGCATTGTAACGATTACTCCTAACGCTAACTCCTATCGCACCAATATATATTCAGCTTCATCAGTAAATGGTAGAAATAATTCCCGAAAATGGAGAAAAATTAAAAAAAAAATGTCTTAAAATTAGAACTAGTTATGAGAGAAAGATACAATTGTGGCCACAGTTCGTTTGTTTTTTTTTTAAGATCCACTACACCTTTCTCTTGGTGCAGATCTAAATTTTCAAAATTATATAATAATAATGACTCCAATTGTTATGATGAGATAATTTTTATAAATTAATTAATTAATATAATTTAATAAATATATTGTAAAAACTCATGCCTAATCTAAAAAAAAACTTTCCATCGACTTTGTTATGAAATTACAAATATATTTCTAAAAAACCAGTACAATGCAATGAAACTCAACATTACTTCAATTGTTCGTTCAATAATTGAAACAGGAACAAATAACTTTGAAATTTCAAAAATGATCAATACAGAGGTTTGTCATAACACAATTGATATCCATTAAAAGGAGATTTATCTAAACTAGTGGACGAAATCGGCAGTGAATGTGTTCGTTTAACAGGTTTGTGACTGGGAAAATAATATGGAGACAATTCCTCATTTTTGCGAACTTCAGATTTGGACAGTCCACCCTTTGAATTTGTTAACGAATTTGGACTCGATAGGCGGGCAAATCTACCAGCTATTTTATTGGCTCTTTCTAACTCGTCTCCTGCTGGGAGGAAAAAGTGGCCCCTGTATCTTCTCAAAATTCCATATTCAACCCCTCTTTTTAAAGCAGCGTTTACCTGAAAAAAAATTGAGAAATAATATTTAAAAAAGAAAAAAAGCAAAATTGCAATATAATAAGTTTCTGTAATAAAATTATTACAGCGTGTAATATTATTTAAATTATTCAATCCTTGATAAATCATAGAACGATTTTTAATTTTTTTTTGTATGTAGGACTATGATTTATATCAAAATAATTTATTTTCTAGGGATAATTTTTCTGAATTGAAAGAGCGTTGGAAACTGAATTTTTTACTTGTCTTTTAATACGTCGTTCGGGTAAATTGGACGCATAAGTGATATATCCAAGAATCTTTTTTAAAGTCGATCCTTTTGTCTCACGAAGATCCTGAATCGCCGATACTATCAACGCTGTCAATTTAATAGGTTTTTGAAGAATGTTCTTGGCTTTCTTAACGCCTTTCTTATTCTTGGCCATTTTAGTAAATAAATATTTTGTATTTCAAAAGATCAATGAAGAGACAATATCTCAAAAACTGGGAATTTATTTTCTTTGTTTCACCACACAAAATATAGAAAAATTATCGACGTAACTTCAAATTTGTCATTTTACTACAATTTATTCTTCCTCGCCTGAAAATAGCTTATTAGTAAATTTTGACGTTCAATTGTTTCTTCGTTGTCATGTGATCGCTACACATCAGAATCACCTAAGAAGGATACTGTCGATTCTTAGAAATGTCACTTTCGAACCTCGACATTTAATTTCTATCAGTTCAAAATTTTTTTTTACAATCCTGATATGCCCTAAAGTCACACGCTTTATTATTTCTGTCTTTCTGAAAAGCTGTACCAACAATCACCCTTCAGTCCTCCGGTATCATGTTCATACCAAGACTTTTTTATTTTTCCAATGTTCTTTGATTTCAAGAGATGGATTAAGATACGCTAAAAAATTTTAATATACGACTATCTTAAAATGTGATCCAAATCCACACTTTGTGGAATTCGCATTCGATTTAACACTTTCGATTTCGTTTCTTTTACCCCGGGTTCCTTTGTTGCTACGTGATAGGAATACACCAAAGAGACATTTCCCTACATAGATATATTGAGAAAGAAAATGACAAACTTCTACTAAAAAAATATTGGTTTGCCCTATACTTTGAATAAACACAATTTATTATTTTCAAAATGTGAACGTACTTTTTTATTTAAAAAAATTATAATATCTAAAAAAATCTGACTTGTTCCAAATTTCTTCAGGAAGTATAACAGCATTTCCTCAGGATTCAATTAAATATGTAGCGAAAATTAGTAACAGCTTGAACAAATAGATGCCGTAGCAGATAAAGGCTTTGTTCATCAGACACATGTTCTTCCTGTGCTATGGATTATGCTCGAAACGGGAAATTAACCTGTTCGCTAGCAGCCGCCGCATATGTGTGACAAAACGTGTTATTACTGAGTACTTCTGGTACCGAAGGGGTTAAATTGCTCGCCTTTAATTTATACGACAGCGTAGGAACGATATATTATCACTAAAATGTAAGGGAAGCTTCGAAGTGTCAGAGAAAAATAAATATTATCTATGCCCTTGCAATACCTGGTGCAATAGTGGACGCCAGTTTGGCGTGGGTGGGGACTTCTCACAACTTTTTCTGCACAATTTTCGAAACGAAGGAGGTGCGTCACTGAAGAAACAAAAAATGACAATAATGGGGGCAAATCAGCAAATACGCACATAATAGTTGGACAAATCATTCCGTCTGCTTATCAAAGCCTAGGATATATTCATGAGAATCGCAGATGAAAATTGGCAACAGTCGAATGGATTCATCGCCGTTCCATAATCCTAGAAACATACTCGGTATGAACAACGAGCGTGGACAATTCGAATCCGTTTAAATGGTAATTCGAAAAGCTAGTTGGCACCTCCAGAGAGAGAGAGAGAGAGAGAGAGAGCGGAAAGGTGAGAGATAGAAAGAGGGTGAGAAAGAGAGAGAAAGGTAGAGGGTTAGGGGATGAGCGAGAGAGAGAAAGATAGGCAACGATTCAGCAGCAATAGTAGGGAATACCATCAGCAACGAATTCGTTATATCCAACGGTGTTCGGAGTTCCCTGATATCGACAATCGTACTCTAAAACACCAGGGATTCAAATTGGGAGAATGAGGAAGACGGAAAGGGAGAGAGAAAGCTAGAGTACGCACACGCACGTATGTACATATGTGTGTATGCACACGTATATACATATATGCATGTACATATATATACACAAAATAGATATATAGGGACGAGTGAAAGAGAAAGGGTGAGTTTAATGGGTATAGGCACACGGTGGCTTGTAACAAACCCTCTCGCGCTTTGCCACCCACCGTAAAATCCTCTTGAAATCAGCCCTTATAATACTACCAATTCAAACGATTATCTTCTAAACAATGAGCGGATTAATGATAGCTAATTTTACCATTGGTTTAACCCCCTACTGACGTTAACTACTTTTACTGCAATTTATCACTTAATCCTTCGTGTAACATTTCAATAATGATCTCGAAATTTATAATTTATCATCCATTTTCCTTCGGCATCCGTTTATGTGTTGTACGTCGCTGGAAATCATTTTAGACGGCGTGGAGACTACTGCTGTTGATAAATGTACGGTTTTTCGGCGTAAGAATTCGCTAAAAAGTAGGTCAAATAATTTTACGACGGCCAAAATCAACAACAACAACAACAACATTGATCGAGGAATTATTTCGCGGTGATTTACGTAAGAAATTTTCAGCGGAATCTTTTGCGAGAGTTTATTTTTTGCATGACGATTAAAATGCCAAGCGATGGTACCGTCGACGTGGGATAAAAGTACGCTCGGAATTCTATTATTAATCACTAAAATTGCTGAATTTTAATACGTCTCTATTAAGGTACAAAAAAAAACAGCAAGAAATAAACTGGAAGAACGGGATGCTCTTGAAAAGCGAAGGATTTTAAAATGAATGAAAATTGCAAGAACGCGTAAACTTTCTTCTGGATTTTCACTCGTTCTGCGCTATTTCTGTTCAGCGTCTCCGGCTGCTTTTTAGTCGCAGTCATTTTTTTTTCTATTCAACAAGGGCACACCTGGAAATTAAAGCATTGGAAACTGTAATGAAGTTAAGGTAGTAACATTTCCCCTTTAGTACATTGAGGATATGTACAAGGGAAGCGAAACAGAGAGAGAGAGAGAGGAACGTCCTTTCACCTCAAACCACTACACACTACTACCGTTACACCACACATGTTCCAGTATATTCCCTTGCTGGAGGGTTGGGTTCTACTTTCAACTCTCCAGTTTAACACTGTCTCTTTCCTTCTCTCTTAGCTCTTATCCTAAATACACATACACTAGCCATTCAGAGAGAAAAGTACACTCGATATAAAAAGACACACTGGTAAGAGACATGTTCACCTTAAGGTGCATTTTTACAAACCAGATGGATGTAATGCAGTTTTTTTCCGTTTCCGCAAGTACGAATTTCGAAAAAGGACGGTGGTTTGCTTTGGACTTTTTAATTTATCACGAGGGAAAAACGTATTTGTCGCAACTATTTATTTAATTCCAGAAAGCTTCAGTTTAATCCCTACTCGAAGAAAAGCGATTTACAAAACCCGTGAAGAATATGACGAAAACGCATTCGAGACAAAAGGTGGAAAAATTGCCAGCAAAAATAATAAAAATAGCAAGACAATTTTTGGAACCTAATTTTTTTTTTTTTTTTCATTATTTCGACGGTGACATTTTTCTAAGTATATGTGATTGAAAAAGTCTTTCATGTTTCCAGTGACTATTTTATAGCACGAAGAGGTGCTGGGGTTGTAAAATAGTGGCTGGAACGTACATTCGACATCTTCCCCAATTTTTCTGGTAATTCTATCGATGCAAATTCATCCATACAAGAAATCGTAATTGCGAGAGAGCATATTCCGAGCACGTTACTCTGATAAAAGAAATTAATTTACTGCATATTTGTGGCACGTCGGAGAAGTTCACGTAGAATTGAGCGTACAGCAGAAGTCTAAAACTAATTTTCATACATAGATCATTTCCAACGCTCTCCCACATTTTTACCACACTCGCCATTTTCTGGCAGATTAGAATTACCATTCCGAGGGGTGAGTAATGAGCAGTGGGAATAAACGTGCGCTTCATGTCCGGAGTGAAGGCTCTGAAAAGCAGGGTGGAGCTACGCAATGGGGAAATTACGATGTGGAGCTGCTGCTGCTGCTGTACATGGAAAATAGCAGGACGAACCGTGTATTAAAAAATTGAAACGTTTTTTGCTATTTACCTGTCTTTTTATTGATTTTGAACCAGAAATTGGTCCATCAGCTACTCCTCAGTTTTATCTAAGTATTATAGGAGCTTTTCAATCCTAGGAATTGAAAAATTTGCCAGAAAAGTGTTCTATCAATTTTGAAAATTTCGTGTAAAATGTGTAAAACGGACGTGAAATTACAATTTTGTATTTTTGTATTGTGTATATTGCAATTAAATTGGTAATGAAAAAAGTATTTATTAAACCTTGGTGTCGAGTATCACCCCTTTCTATAAATTCGCCTAAGTGATTCCAATACGTTTTTTTCAATAATACCGCCGCAAACTTTCTCGACTTTTTGTACCAGTAAGTGGTATCGTATGTTACTCGAAAATATAAATTTGTGAAGTGGATAGCAGTTATTGTATCAAGATATCGTTTCAAGTACTGGACTCTTGTCTTTTTTGATACCAAGCCAACATAAACTCATATAAGTGGTATTTGAGACCTCCCAAAGGACTGTACAAGAACACCTTAGGATTTCTTATATGACCGTGCTAAAGCTGGATCGCTTCTATACTTAAAAAAAAATATGGAATCTCCTTCCGACAATTTATTAAGAAAATATTTGAAATATTTGAAATTTCATCCATAAAATATTTTTCTCGATAAGAAAGTAATAATGAATCACAATGTCAAGAAATTTATATTTAACGATTTGTTATTATCCAAAAAAAAAATTAAGGGCTTGCAATTCAAAATGAAAGTACCTAAGCAAAATTTTCTTTAATTGGAAATTTAACTCATACAAAATAATTTGGGCGCTTCTAGAAATTTTGAATGTCGGATATTAGATACCTAATAATTTCCTGCGACAAAATTTCGAGACGTGTCCCACTAACCCGCGCATAATCCATAACCTATCGATGCTCTGGAATATCTTAAAAAAGAACCATAACTGTTCGATTATATTTGGAAGAAAAAAAAAAGTAGTGGCTTTTTTATAGCATGTCTTGGAAATCTATTCAGTGAAAATGCACCTTCAAAGTGAAGGCATGTACTCTATAGAGTGACACACTTGCTCATGAAGATACGTACTTTCGATAACAAGAGAAATGTGCATACGTATACATCATCCTTTTCCTTTTTTTTTTCTTACAAAAGAATAGCTTACATAAAAGCCACACGAATACAAGTGTGGAATGTATGCCTTAACACTTAACATAGAAACATTTTCTTTCTTTCTACAATACATATATCGCTCTTTTTCACTGCTCCAGCTAATGCAATACTTGTCATACCAAAGTGTAAAAACTACGGTAAAACTACATGCGCTTTATCATCGCATCTTTTTTCTGCTTTACAATAAGAGCGTAGTTTCAAGTGCCCCTAAACCTTTACCATATACAAGGCTGTTGAAACTTCTATGAGTTCCACTTGGATTTATTTCTACTACAATACTTTTGCAAGAATTTTCACACTGGAAATGCAAATTTTGTTCATTTGCAGATTATGGATTTTTTTTTACGCGCCTCGTAATCTTTCAGGATTATTCGAAATTTCAGAATATTATCATTACAACCATTCTAAAAAACTGTTTACTAATATTGCCCCAAAATTAAATTGAAATTAGGATTGGGGACTAGTTAGAAAACAAAATATTAAGTAGAAGATTCCTGGAGCTCTCATTTCAAATTTTGATACCTCGTTCTCGAATGATTTTGGTTATTGTCCAAAAAAGAATACTAATAAATTTTCTAAGACTTTTTTTATTTTTGATCACAACAATTTTCTATTCATCTTTTATGGGAACCCCCGATGACTTTTCAAGAAACCCCGTGGTGATAATGTGGTACGGATATATATTTTATTGTGGCACACCGAGTTACTCACGGTGGAAGCTCTGATATAACCGAGACTTTCCATATTAAACCCCTGCAGGGTGTTCAGCTAAATTGTTTTACAGAATATCAGGACTTTGAGAATAAAAATATTCATTTTGCTTAGAATATTCAATTAAGAAAATCTAAAAATTTTAAAAAGTTCCATACACCAAAAAGTAAAAATCTCGACAAAAATTAGTCAGTCCCCAAATATATCAGTTAGTTCCAGATCAGTTGCATGGAAATTAATTACAATAAGACACATAATTTTCCTTCTACTCCCAAACTTCGTTGGGTAAAATCTACTTATTTGCGATATTTTTTCAATATATGATATTCCAGATTATTTCCAAGACCACTACGACTCCTGGAATCACTTGATACTTTGCTTTTTATGGGCTATATAGAAATGTAATCCCGGTTCGGCCATTTCTAGAAATGTTAGTGTTCCGGTTAAAGGTTACCGAATACACAATTAAATCCCTTCGACGATAAAAAAAAATCACAGGTACATTATAGGAATGTAAGATTAGGTAAAAGTATTAAAGAACAATGTGACTAGAGTACTTTAGGTTGAACCGGAGTATCAATTTATCGCGTGACCGGAATCAAGAGAATCGATTATCCGCTCGGTCCAGTTTGGTTAAATCCTAAGATGGAATCAGCCGATTCCTTTGCGGTCAAACGAGCTTATAACAGTTGAAGCGAAGCTAGCGAGACAATCGTTCTTCGATATACCATCGTAGGTATACCATCAGGATTGCAAGCTTGGGTCTATACGTGATTGTAGTCTTGGATAGAGAAAGCTTTAGGATCAACCTTCGAGAAACTAATGCCATTTGCTTCCTCTCTCTCTTTCTCCTCTCGAGCGTCGTACTACCTTAGAATTTTCTATGTCGAATCCACATATTGTAGGTTAGAATTGTATTTAACTATTGTGTGGGATTGAAATGCTCAGCATTATTGCAGAATAAAATATAAATTTTTGTTAAATTGCTTGGAATTATATTTTACGATAAAGTTAAAAGAACGTTAAACAACAATTTTTGTAAGTATAATTATTTAGGGACCGTTATATATTTCCATTGACAATTTCAAGCACTTTTAGCTTGGAATTTCAACGGATCTTGGGTTAAGCAAGTTTCAATTTATGTCGAGTTGGACAAAATTAATTTATATTTCAATTTTCGTGCTTTTCTAATTATTAAGGCTCCAGTATAAGTTCCCAAAGAAAATGAATTAAAGGAAATGGATTAATACGGTACAGGAATGTTCGTAAGTAGAATCATAGGCGATTGTAGCAGTAGTATTCCCGTATTAGTAACAGTGGTAGTAACAGTAATATTACTATAGCATTACTTTATAGAAGGGAACGACCATTTATAAAAGTTAGAAGCTCCTTGCGCGCACCGATAAACTTAATAGCTTTTAAAAATTTACTAGCTCCAAAGGAAAATTATTTACGTCTATTTTCACAATTGTTCCGTCTACTGCGTTCGTTCTAGATTCGCAGCATTTTTTTCGAATTTTCCATTTGCATCCTGATCTGCCGACGTGAATAAATTACTCAAATGCATTTTTTTTTTCTTTTTCGTCGAAAGCGAATAAAGTTAATATTTATAAAAAAAAATTAATCATGCGAGGGCAAGGGGAATATTAAAAAGCGTGGCTTCCTTGAATATTCATGGGTTTTCGAAAATTGTGAAATAAATATTTGAGTGAAAATTGCGGAAGCTCTCGACGGATTAAAGCATTAAAACGTTAAACTTCTATTTTATTTACAGCCTCTCTTAGACACCGATATATTTTCCCAAAGCGTTACACAAAACTAATTAGAATTTAATTACACGATTAAATCACATCATTAGAGCAGGGGAAATCGAAGGCTAATAAATCATAGCCTGAATAACAAGTCCTTTCATGAAAAACTCCTTGCAAATTAGTCATTGTTAGGATAAAAAAAATGCGGGGAGAGACGAGGAATGAAAAATTGCGTTAACCGACGGGACTTTAATTTCTTCTTTTTTTTTCTTCTTATATATACATAATGTAACAATGATCGAGTGTCAAGCTTATAGTTGTTATCGTGAGAACAGGAACCGGTGTTATATTGCAGGAGATTTCGCACGCGAAAGAGCTCTTTTTAAAAGAGGAAGTATATAAATTTCGCTTGCTTTTTATATTTTTCTTTTACTACACAGTTATTACACGCAAACATTACATCATTTGCATGAAAGATTATATTCATATAACAAAATAATCATTCGTGTATACATAGAAAATTTGTATATTATATACCGGGCAGGTGGGCATGCATGCGTGCACCATGTTTTTATGTTATCTCTCAGTTTTACCACTCAATTTTTCTAAAACCTAAATAGCTTGTGTTAAGGAACATTTCATCAAAAACCTTTACCGCAAAAAATGTTATTATTCATGTACATGAAAAAAATGGCACGACCATAATTATAATTTATAGTGCATTAACGGTAAAGCGTAAGTGCATATTGTAATTATCACTAAATATGTATGTAAAACACTTTGTATATGAACACAACGTGTTATAATTCCCTCAAATACATGAAAATGATTGTTACACAAATACATAGTAATAAAATACTATACACTTAGTAACAAAGCGCTCATGTGTACCAATTTCTTTCACGTGCTTTTGTTATAATTGAGAAAAACTAACTTTCTTTCAGATTGAGTGTGTTTGTCCGAACTGGTGATAATATTTTACTATAAAACGTATTTCAAATTATTGTCATCACGAGGTGATCGCTCCAAAGCTTGGTCTAATGCATTTTCCCATCTCTTCCAATCTTCGGTTGACTTCCCCGGTTCGTTGCTCTTAGTGTAGCTGACATCTCTCATAATTTGAGATGAATAATGCAATCTTGGTCATCCTTTGCCTTTTCTTCTCCTTGCTCCTTCAATTCTTCAAAATATTCTTCAAAATTCCTCTATGTCCGATTATATTAAAATTTAAAATTTGAGAACCAACTTTTCGGGATTTTCGAGAAAATAAAATACTTTCTTGGTTTATTAATTTGACTAGAAATTGATTAATGTGACTAAAAATGCTACGAAGCTTCAACGTACCCGAAAGACTAAATCACAGAAAATTTATTCAATACCTAAACTGCGTATTAGAAGCTGCAAAAGAAAAGGTGATGCCTCCTGATTGCATAGCATTCAATGTACATGTGACTACAAGTAATACATTGACAGCATTTCTGTCGCTTTTTGTTGTAATTCTATTTTCCGAATATGGTAACGATTACCCTAGGGTATAGCTAAATTTCGCATCAATTTCCACGTCAATCCCTTAGTCACAATTACCTGCTTTTATGTAACATTATGTCAGTCTAATGCAACAAGCACAGCGGATTATATTCGTTACGCTCTAATTGTAATTTGTATAACAGGTGACTTGTAATGTAACAAGAATGTGAAACACCATTAGAATGTGTAGGGAAAGAGTATGAAATTAAAAATAACGATTCCAGAAATAACTATTGCCTGTATCACCTCTTTCCGCAAACTCATAGAAAATAGTGGAGCAATATTTTCGTTGATGTAAAATAGAAGTCTAATTCATATACCTTCGGAAGAAAAAGAAATTCCGGAAAGGATTTCTGAAAAAGGAGAAAGATATCGTTCAATCTGAGGAGGAGGAGAGTCAGTGGTATCAATGGTTCTTTTGAAGCATCCATAAAGAGATAAGGGGAGACTCAATTAATTCTTCTGCTCCTTCGCTACAGGTATAAAAGCAAAAGAAGATGAAGAAGAGGAAGAAGGGTTAGAGATCGAAAGATTCCACAATACGAAATGAAATAAGAGCGAAGCAAGGAATAAAGTACAATTCTTTGTTATTTGCTGAAGCGTGATATCTGTTAGCAGTACTACCTACCTACTCTACAACTTGGATTCTTGAATCTTGAGTGTCTTCGAGATTTTTATCCGCGAGGTTTTTCGAAGGTTTTTACAAGAGCTTCGCCAAAGGATTTCCAATTATACCTGAATGCAATTATCCTTCTGCTGATTCCTTCGCTGTTTTTCCTCGCTACCATTTGCAATCACAAATACGACGGTTCAATTGAATTTGATTTGAAAACTAAGCGTATAAGAATTTGCAAATTGAACGTTTATTCCTCGTTCCGAATTAATTCTTCACTTTTCTGCGTCGATGGAGGTGCAATTTTTGTGGAAATCACAGAAATAGAAAATTGCGCACTCGAAAAATTTTAAATAAATGTCACTTTCGTGAAGATCTGATGAAAAATATATTCTCTTTTCGTACGATCGGTGCAATTTTTCTTAAGAATTCGATTCACGCGTTTGCATTCAGTTCCTTCGGAAGAAGACAAGAAATATACGAAATGATGATCGACATTAGGAAACTTTTGAAAAAAAAAAAAGCGGAAAGGAAACGATCAGAGAAACGTCAAGATATATTCAACGTGTATGAATTTAGATTCAGAGACTTCTATCAGTGACAGTTTTATAGGTAGAATATTGAGAGAGAACATGTTCGAGTGCAGAACGTTTGTAAGATAATAACTCACATTACTCACATCGAAGGTTCGCCTTTAGCGTCGAAGACATAAACAACAGCGAGATTCACAGACGGTGATGACGTACGAGTATTATGGTATTTCATAGAGAGAAGAGAGGAAAACGGGAGGATATGATTTCTCTCTCAATGTTCATATATACCGCGGTACCAGAGAACCAATTGCATTCGAATACGCTGCGAGACGCGCACGGAAACTGTACAATTCTAGCGATGATGCATTGGAATTCTGATAATTCCCACGATTCGCCTCAACTATTCCACTCTGCATACTGACCAAAATGCTTGAACCCCATGCAACAAGATCCGAATCCTTTTCGTCGAAAATTTCTATACATCCATATCGAGTCGTTAATAATTACTCCCGTCACTTTATTGATCCGCGGCGAATCGACTTCCCGCTACTTAACTGCCACGGTTCGTTGTAAAATTCGACAGTAGTAAATTCTACGGGCCGTGAAAGATTTTTTTAGAGCTTTCGTTTTGATGTTCGTAGTATCGATAGGGATCAACTAAATGTGCTTTTGTATTGATTTACACTGGGAGTAAATAAAACTGTTAGTTGTCTGTGCCTTTTTTTTTTGTATAGATTTTGCACTCATTTTTCAGAGTTAGCATTGCTAAATCGGTCCCTTCCATCCCCACAGATACATACATTTCGATACGGTACGAAAAAGAGAGGGACAGTACAACCCAATTTAGGACCTTTTTTTACGAATACGGACATGACCGAAAGTACCAGCGGATATTTTTCCACGTATAGATTTGATCAAAATCTATACTGCCGTTTCAAATACACACGATCTGCGGAAATCTATACCCACAAAACGTCAACTTTTTTTAGTACGACACCATAGAATCCCCTATTTAATACGCCAAATTCCTATTTTCTGAAATCACCTGTAGTTCTTTTGCTCAAGTTTTCAGGATAAAAGTGAGTTTGTTACGCAAGAAGGAATTTAAGTACGTGGCGTAAAACCTAGAAATTGGAATTGGGGTTTCCAAGAAAAAGGAGCTTTTCCGTTACAATTATTTTTCAAATTCTGTTTGATCCAAATTTTACGAAATTTTCGTAATAACGTAATTAATTTACAAAGATAAAAAAATGTCATGATTAACGTCTAGGATTCAAGTAAGAAAATTTGATCTTCCGTTTTCCGAATTTCCCTTCGTGTTAGATCACGCAGGAGTAATCGAACCAATAAACGGATCCTCGCGTCAGCATTGAAACCATTACAAAACACTACCAAAGTATTTATGTTTTACATAAATTTGGTACGAAGGGGCTTAGCGATAATTAGATAACGCATTTGCCGCTCGCTTCTTTTCCCGCAGGCTCGTAAACACTTTGTAAGAGAAATCGTTCCAGTCCATGACAATGCGTAAACGGATCAATTGGAGGTTGTAAATTGTAGATGCAGATAAGCTTTGGAGTTTCAGCGGGCAGGTTTACGAGGATAACACACCTGGATAGAAGCAAAGCCATTCAACCTTATAAAGAATTTAGAATTCCCAATGACAAGGCACAGAGAGGAAGAGAGAGAAAGGGAGAGGTGGAAACTTCGGTATAAGCTTCAGTGAACCATTTTCGAAACTCCACTGCAGTCCAGAGTTGCAAGGAGTCCCATGTCTCGTTAATACTTTAATCTGGAATAGCAGGTTAGCTTGCAACATATATCCTACCCACGTAGTAAGAACAAAGGGGAAGAGAGAGAGAACTAGAGAAAATGAAGGAAGATAAAGAGAAGGAGACGAAAGACCTACTAGGAGTATATAGAAGAACCTTCCGACTCTGCTCTACTCTCTAGGAAACTTTGCCAGGGGCTTAATTGTTTGTCGTCGAATTGTTGTGAGTTAAAGTACAAAGTTGCTGATAAGTCTTGTAGAGCAATGGAAGAGCTGCTTGCATTAAGCAGGTGAATATTCTTGTTCTTCTTAGTTGGGAGCTCAAACTCACGTTTTCTAATTAATAAAGTATGAAAGACTTGGAAAATCAATTTTCATATTTTCCGAGTTACTACTTCGAGTCTAAAGAATGCACCGATAGTTTATGCAGAATGGTGAAAGCAGCATCCATCGCGTTTCACTTTTTATGCGCGTTGCTCTCCTGCAGACAGCAGTAATTAATTTTCGATATCTTGCTTTTACGTGCAACCTATGGTTTCAAACCTCCCGAGCTCGGGAAGGCACGACTTTGAAAGATGTTTCTCGTTTGCGGATTTCTGCAAAAATGTGCATCAACGAAATGCATGCATTGTGTCACCCCTGATATTTCCCTTGCAACTTCTACAGATGTCACACTGGTATTGCAACGTACCATGAGATTTACGTAAAACTGGAGAGACTAAACAGCGTGCGTGAATCTTCCGTCGAGATTGACTGCAGCTGCCGACGCCAAGTGCGTAAGAAAATTGCTCGAAAATATAGTATTTCTAAAGTTTTACGTATTAAAGTATTGGATGTATTCAAAATTATAGTAATAAATGTGAAAGCGAAAATATTAATCCTTAATATATTCCTAAAATATGTTCCTTCGGGAAATAAGGCCTCTATTTTTTTAATGCAAAAATTTTATACAACGACTCGAATATGCAATCGACAAAAAAATGCAATTGTACTTTCATTTGATGTGATTATAGTTTGATGACGAGACATTTTTTATAATGCAATAATAATTGTGCAAATCATTTTCAAACCGTTTGTCATTTATTGGGAAATTTTATGTAATACTGATGGACACGTGTGGGATGCGAAATGCAGTATAAATATATGCTGACGAGTTTCAGCAATTTCATACCAGTATTAATTGCGGATCCGAGGTAAAAGAAACAAATTTCATTTACAAAGTTAAATACTAACCAGCAAGGAATTAATTACATACGTTTCAGTTTCAAAACAGAAGTGCAGATTCGAATTTACCCAATGTCTATAAAGCTTCTGTTAAAAATGCGTAGCATAAAAAAAATATGAATTGCCGTAGCGAATTGGAAAGAATAATTATATATATTTGTTGAAAATGCAATTTATTTTCATATTATTTATTCAGCAAGGGTAGAATATTTTTAAAATTTTAATCCAGCATGAAAAAATGAAATAGGAGCAATTTAAATTTTTCAATCTGATATTTAAATTAACTTTATTCACAAAAATGTGAAAAACTCAGTATTTGAAAAAGAGAATAAAATGTGAGGAATGGAAAAACTATATTCTTTTCTTTTTGTAAAACTAGATTCTCTCTTTTTTTGTAATTGAAGGACCAGCGAATAAAAAAATAATAAAAAAATGGTGCTCGCACTAATAAAATCGGCTTATACTTTTGAAAAATATTTAGAAGTACCCACTTTTACAAACTCGACACCGTAACTTCGTGTTTCTATTTAGTTTTTTTTTCACGAAAATTATCAATCCTCTTGTCAAATTCATATTTTTTGATCGATTCTCCTAAATTTCAATTTAACAAAATTCTTAGTTATTAAACAAATTTTTTAAATTTTAATCGGAAAAATCAATCGTGATTATGTGGTAAGAAATGTATGGTCGCCAGGTATTGATCGAAATGTTGTTAACCCAGTCCAGTGCTACGACGAAACAAAGATCGTAGTTGAAAATTGATAAACATGTAAATTTAAAAGGTTAAAAAGCAACACGCGATGGCAATAATAATGGTACAAAAAATAATAAGATTTTACAATTGAAAATTTGTGTAAAAATTCCAAAGTTCCAATAAAGGAGGAAAAGGATTCTTCAAGTTTGATAGTTTACAGGATAACAGAGCGACACAAGCTCATAAAAAGGAACAAAGAAAGGACGACTTCGATTGTGGTTTAAATCGATAGTGCGAGGCTTTTCATCAAGAAATAGTTATCTTGTGTGCCAAAGGAACACTTGAATTCCTTTGTTTTCCTGTTTTCAATGGGCTCAATGCCAGCTAACGGGGGTGTGAAAAACCCTCCCCTTTTCAAAGGCAAGTATACTTCAGCATCTTTTTCTTTTTATTGTTAGATTACATTTTCCTAGTTCCAAGAAAGACGCTGTAAAATTAAATTCTTCTCGCTGAATCATATATAAGGATCATATGTATGAACAATACCTAGATAAAAATTGTGGAAACGAATACAAAAAAAATTACACTTATCCTTCAAAAATTAAATTTTATTTTATCAACAACTTATTTTTTTTATCAACATCCTAGCATGAAAATTCCCTGATTACTCCAAAGGTTTCAAAGGATCTTGTATGACTTCCAATTAAAGGTAAGACTGGAAGTGGAATGAGTGTTTCTAAAAAATATTTGCGGATCTACAATAAACATGCAAAATACGAGCATATTCTATACGAAATGTTAACAAACAATAGTTTGGATTCCAGAACCGTTTCAGAGACAAAATGCAGCGGAACAGTTGAAGCTACGCTCCAATCCTCTTTGCTACCGAACTCGTAAGTCCTATCGCTAACGATATTAGTAGGTGATGCGATATTCGTCACAAACAAAGTTTCCCATATAATATCGCGATAATAATTATTATAAAGCAAGCAGTATATCGATTCTACGAAAGCATAAGAACGATTTTCTCACTGTTTGTGAAATATCCGTAACATGATGAATATTGTGCCTCCGATATTCGTCTATAATTTGATTATGAATCGAAGCAAATTGTTTGTGTATAGAGGAGCACCTCATCGCTTATCAAACTAAGTCTTATGGTTGTTCTAATAATATAAACAAGAATCTGTTACCTTGGCGCTATACTAACGCTCCGAGTTATGCGGGAGTCTGTGGCACTCAAGCGTTAATGTAGCTCCGAATACATTTGCAAGTGTAAGCTCCTATGATTCTGACCAAATACCAGAAATCCCATCCGTCTCCGACACAACACCCCTTTCTCATTCCATCCCTTATATATATACATATATCCATCTATATATGCGTACAATCGATTCTCTTGATGTTCAATAAATTCCTAAACTGCGACATGCAACTGATACTGTTATCCCCTCTGATTAATTCATTCTCTTACTCTTTATAGAAAATCCGTATTCGTTTTCATTCAACAAATATCGAATGCGACAATGAGCGTTCTGAAAAGAAGACGGAAAGAAATTAGACAAGTGTAAAATGATATTTCGAAATTGATCCGACAAGTGGAATGCATTTATGGAGGATGAATTTGTAAGAAAATCGATAAGAATTCAAAAATTTGCATAACATATTCGACATTCGGGTGTGTCCCAGGGTGAATTTTGTCTCAATTATGATAATAATTGATTTTTAATTTCTTTCAAGCACTGCCTTCAACTCAACTGAAGATGTCCATGAATATAAAACACTCGTAGGACACAGATTTCACTTGTAACTCTTTGAAGTAGAGAAAACGTTGACAAACTCTTCAGGAGTTTTCAGATCAAAGGTATACTCTTCCTTCCTTGGTGTCAGTTTTGGGTTGAGTTTCAAACAACTTGCTTTGAAATTCAATAGCTCTGTAACTTCATGGAATTTATAAGAAACAAAATCTCTCACGATTTTTTAGGAACCCGAAGATACTCTCCAATTGTGAGAATACGATGTTTTCTTAAATTTTCCAACTTGTAGAATACTTTTTTACTGACAGGTCCAGAATAAAAATTCTATTCCATTTGTATACGAGATATTTATATAATTCTATTTTACAAAAGGTATCCCCATTGGCATAAGCTTTCTACGAAAGTCCCTTTTCCAGAAATCGATTCTGTAAAATAAATATTTCTATTTTATTTTCTCAAAAATAAAAATTTCCAATGCGAAACTTCTCAAAAAAAGTGGAAGCAGCATCTTTACGGTGCTTTTTCTTAACAATAGACGTCCCATAAAAGAATCTATTGGCCCCATATGACGTGTGTACGTGCACTTACAATTTCCACGTACGCTTAGAGATATGTTTGTTCTCCTTTTTTACGTTTCCTCAGGTAGCATCCAAGTATTTTTCATTCCCTGGAATCGCTGAAGAGGATAAGAATATAGAGGAGTGAAAACTTTCGATCGAAACTAAAGGACGAAAAAGATTCTTTTGGGAATTGTACGACTTCGTTATGTATATATCCCTTGTCCACTGACATTTCTGGTTTTCTCGACACATGTTCCCTTTGGAAAATCCTCTGTAGTATACACGTTTAGAAAAAAAAAAAAAACTTTTTCTTCTCGAAAATATAAAAAAAATGTACGAAACTTTCTCTTCTTATCCTGCTGTGAGCTAAAGCTATCAGTCTTTAAAGTATCTTCTTTCTTCTGTTTCTTTGAATGGTCTCCAGGGGGACTCATTTTTCCAAGAATCAACATTTTATTTGTCGTATCATTTGTCGTATACCCCAAGACGTTGCAACTTATCCAGAACCACATTATAATTTTTAACAATATTAAAAAATTGTAAGGTTTTAATCACTTATTCTCTTTAGCATTAAACTTTATATATAAAATTAGGAGAACGATGACGGTGTTATAATTAGAAGTAGGCTGGAACGGGTGAATTGCTCGTACGTAAGTGGGAACTCTTATATGGCTTCCAATAAGGTATACTTGGAGGTGCTTAATCTTTCGAACGTGACTATTTTCTATAAGAGGATCCTAATAAATTGGAAGAAAAAGTGCGGAAACCTAAAACCGGTTCAGCCTAGTCGACTTTTTCCCAAATACCCTAGTTCAAATTCCCAGTACCACGTTCTTGGATATCAAAAAATCGTAGCTTTTGGAAGAGAAAGTTGAACATAAGTTTGAGAAACTACTAGAGCAAGGGTGGGACTAATATCGGGGTCACCAGAGTAGCCAAGCAACAGTCTAAAAGTTTTTGCATGAGCCTGCTCGGGAAAAACTTTGAAAAGTCAAATTTTCTAGGAATGCTTGATTTTCTTGACCTTCTCCGAAAAACGGAGAAAACTGGAAATTTAAAAATGGAGTTGGGCATAAAAGCAATACAATTATATCGTGTTACTGATTGCATTAATGAAACGCCTACGGGTTAGTGACGCTCAAATAATATTACACTTTTGCATTGCCTGCGGCTTCGGTGTCGGATCAAAATACAATGGGAAGAGAAATTGAATATTAATTTCCCGAACCCATTACTAAGAAACTCATCTAAAAAGAATTTTCTTCTTGAGGGATTGCAAGGGATTCCATAATTGCAAAACTAGTAAACTCTTCATTTTCTCTATGGTTTCAGGTATTATTGACTCGTATTACAGATGCGCAAGCGGCGTATACCTTCGCTCTCCTATACTATTAACAAAAGGGTTCAAATTACAGGCGATGCTGCTTTTGTTCTTGTTACAATGGAAATTGCCATCTCTCGTTAACAAGACCAAAATCCTTCTACGACGATAAATGGGATAACATATGTATATAATAAACACCTTTCCATTTACATACATTTTTTTTTATCGTGTTGACCGGAAATAACAGATATTCAAATCTACAATAAAAAAAAACGATTGATTTGCTCTGAAAAAAAAAAAGATGGAAAGATTGAAGTTGGAACAAACTGTTGAATATTAAAGAGTTGACTATTCGATTTGGTAACGAAAAGAAGAGAGGTAGGAAAAAGTAGGAAGAGGTAGCGAATGAAATCTTTCCTTCCTTCCTTTGTAAATTGAGCGGGACAATTTATAGAGAACAAACATGAGAATTCTACACATGATTAGGTTTATTTGAGACCACTGTTTGGTTTGAGATTTAGAACACAGGTACGTCCGGTAGAAGAGAACATCCCAGAAATCGATCAATCCTGGTACTCTAAGCGTGAAGAGGAACATGAGTTTAGGAGGTATAACATTCACTAGGAAGTCTCTTAGGAGTAATTAGGCTGTTCCCGATGGTTGAGACAAGAGACTAACAGCTTTGTATATTAATCATCCAACGTTTGCCCTAACTACGAATTTCACCCCAATTAATACACTGGAACGATAGAAAATTTCGAGAATAGAGATTGCATTTCCTCAATAATATGGAATTACGAGAGCTATGATCGAACGGTAACGGAATGACGTTACAAACGAACCGATTTATGTCTCTCCGAAACGTCTCCACCGAAATCTATATTTCTGTACGTTTTAACACCCGCCGAATCCATTTTTCTAATGGCTTGAATTGTCTAAACTGTGGAGAGAGCTCTCAAATTGATCAGTGTTCATGAAACATGGTCCTATCCAGAATACGAGGTGAAATAATTTCTTCGGGTCCATTTATGGTCATACCTACAGCTGTTCTTGCACTTTGCAGATTAAAAGTGTCAGATCGTATCGCCAAAAAGAAGACTCTCGTGCCAAAACAGTGCATAATGCAACAGCCGTGATGATAAAGTACAATCCCGTAAGTTGCGTAAAGGAAGAACGTAAACTTTAGTATGCGACGTATTTCAAACGGGTGGTTTCCCATGTTCGTGAAAATATTAGCGAATAAAACTATTAGAAATGCATCAGGATTCTGTGGAATCATAATGCGTAAGAATTTGGACTCTTCAAGGTGTTTTTTAGCGTATGCTTTTATTTCGTTTACGGAAGTATAGCCTTCGAGGGTTTTAACGAGACTTTCAATACTGGACTATGTAATGCATCTAATCGTAAACATCAATATCCGGATTCGAAGATGTGATGACAAAGCCAATTTCTGGAACAGACGTTGGATCGTAAGCCACGACCCCTGACCCCATTGAAGGAGCTTGAACATGAATATTAGAATTACTTGCAAGTGAAGTTATTACAGCTGCAATAGTAAGTGTATCAACTGATGTAAATTAGGTGAACGTAATGCATAAAAATAGAGAATCGGAATCGAAGTACGAGTTTCATATTAAAAGAAAAGCCTCCGAAGGTGAATCTCCACTGGGAAATACCTTAGAACTCATTACAATTTTTAAATTGCGTACGTCTTTCGTTCCATTTTCATTTTTTTTCATAAGACTCGAATTTCTGAATATCTTCGAATGGAATTTTGTTCGAAAGGGGCCCAATCAAATTATCACTGGAAAATAAATTTCCCAGCTTCGATTAACGCACCTCAATTCTTCTTCTTCCTTCAGGAACAAAAAAAAATACTTTCGGAACGCTGGAAATTAAAGCTCCCATAAATTATTTCGAAAATTCGTTGACGCCAACATTTGAAAGCATAGGGGTCGGTTATGAAGACATACAAGAAGCCAACTCTATATACTTTTATAGCAAAGGTACCAATCTGAGGTTTGAACGTTTGACTTTAAATTATGTGGTACAAGGAAAGTTGTGTTTCATGGCTAGTAGCGTAAAACAGAATGGCTTTATCCCACGAAAGGTAATCTCTATACTAGTATTAGTCAGAAACTAATAGTCATAGAAGTAGCAGCAGCAGCAGGAATACCGGCAGTAGTAGTGGTTACCATAGCGTTTGAAACCGTAATTGGCCATCCGGTTTCGTTGCCACCGTAAACGTCGAGAAACGGTGGCCGCACACGATCGAGAATTCGCGTGACTTCGTATAGTCAGTTAAAGTCTGTAGAAAAATTTATCTGCAAACACTGGGAAAGGAACACGCGGGTATTTAAATGATCGGGGACTGATGGCGACAGCAACACGTAGAAACCATTGAGAAAATATGACCATCCATTATAACACCCTTAATTTCACGCGGTAAAAATTAACACCCCCATAGCAATAAAAGCAGACAATTAAAATTGCCCCTAAATTTCCTCGTGGTCGCCATAAACTTTATTTCAAGCTTTTTTACGAGATCTTTATTTATTTTTTTTCTTTGTTTTTTCCTTTCCACAGAAAATTTGCCTTTTCGACAGATTTCGCGCTTATTTGAATCACAACGTAATCACAGCAAATTTCCGAAATTAACCCCTATGGCTGCAGCCAACCATGAAAGTTTAATAATTTTTACTTCACAGCTAGGATCCTAAGTGCAGCGTACTCTGCAACGATCTAATTTCCCCACGGTGCATAACTCATGTAAATTATTCTGGAACGAAGACGTTAATAGGAAAAAAGAGGTAAGGCGCCTTGTGTTTATTTTTTCGTATTTTTACAAGCTTTTTTCGGGAACTGCTTTTCGTGGATGTTAACCCAATTATTTAGTGAATCCAGTATCCAATGAGATAATCCAATTTTGGATGTGGCGTGGGGAAGAGACTGTAGGAACTTTTCAACGGCGCTTCTATCTCATGAAAAAGTATTCCAACAGCAGCTACACAATCTACCTACTTTACTTTGCCTCGGTGCAGACAACTAAAGCAAGTTGTGCCCTAACGGTGCTACAGGCTTTGGCAAAGAAGAGCAAGGGTGTGAATAATAAATTAAGAAAAGCTCTGGATTATCGGTAGTGCGGGATTACGACTACCCGAAGGAGGATTATTGAACTTGTATCAAGGAAAAAAGTTACTGTCTCCCCTTTTATACCGATGTATATTTAAAAGGGATCTAAAAAATTTGAATTAGTATATACATAAAATGCTATATATAATCATACGACTTTATAAGAGTCTATCGAATGGTGGATGAAAAAAAAAAAAAAAAAACTAAAAAGGATTTCTCTTGATAGCAACCCAACCGGGATGCTGATCTGAATCCAATCAGCTTACTCATCTACCTTTTCCTACCTCTTTTTTCACTACTTTTTTCTATCACTCAGCTACTAATGATTCTTAAGTCACCTTCAATCTACATCCATTTGTGCTCCTGTCCCACTGTATGCCTTTAAAGGGAGAGTCCCTTTTCCTTTGAATGCCGTGCGGAGATTCACCTCTATAAAAAAATCCATAGACATAATTTAAAATACGACGCCGCGATATAGATATACGAGCGATAAGGGGGAGCTTCTAACAAGTCACAGTTAAATTTGCGAAGCGGAAAACTTACAAATGTCAGCGGTATAACGAAAGAAGAAAAGTTTCGTAGCCAAGCCACGAGGATGTTTAAAAAGCCAGATACTAAAATCCGACGAGTATGTTAGCTTTTAAGAGGGAACGAAATAAAGAATAGAGCAAGAATCTTATGCCACCGGGGGTTTGTTCGTGATGTTCGCCATGAGATACTTCGTGCGGAAGGTCTTGTCTCATGAGGATAAAATGAGACCCGTGAGAATCCTTAGAGAACACTCCCACCAATGAAGGATGTTATTCTCACGCGGTACAAGAGTTTATCGCTCGTTTTCGCTCTGAAAAGCTTTTGCTTTTCGTGTCACTCGCTTCAAGATTGGAGAACATTTCTTCGATTTTATTCCTTCTATTACGACAGACAATTTTCCTAGTGATTTTTTCTTTTTTTTCGCCAAACAAGTCACACCTCCGGACGCTGGTAATTTGAGAAAGATATTGAACGAAATCGGTAATACAATTCCGATGATGGTTACGTTCTGCCGATAGAAGGGGTTGTAATTTAAGGATCCCCTGCTAAACCTCGGTAAAACAAGCCTTTTAGGTCGGGGCAAAGCTGGTTATCCTTTGCAAAAGGTAGTGCCAAAGCGGAAGGGGTAAGTGGGAATAAGTTGTATAAAAAGGGATCCACTTTCCGGTCTAACGTTTGCGGTCTTTTGGGAATACCACGCTAATTAGATTTACGACTTATGAAGCAATTTCAACATTTATTCTCCGACAGGAACAAAGCCGAAACGTACATTTTCTCCATTAACGATTCCACTGTTAACTATTTTAATTGAGTTTTTGAACTACTCAAACTGTCCGGATCCGCTCTGCAGACAGTTTCTGCATTATTCCGCAATACGGAAAGGCTTTTTCCCAACCTATAATATGACTTCATCTTCTACTTGCCTTCCATAACCGAATAAATCTAGGTGCTGTCGGAGTGATTTCACTGTTCTTGCTATTTTTACAAGTTCGTGTCTCTTTTGTTTCAATCGACAAAGTTTGTAGTTACCGCAGGAGGGATACGTAAACAAGAGGAAACTCCCAAAAAGAATTTTTACTTCGTTTACAATTTCATCCTATACTTTTTTTTTGTGTAAGGAAAGAAATGAAACCGGAGTTGTTAAAAGAACAAGACTTTTTTGTCTTAATTAAGTCGAGTCCTTGCTGAAGAAAGGGAGCCGTTTCTTCTCTACAAATAACTTTCTTTCTCCTCTTCGAGTACGTCTGTTTGCATTTGTTTTCTATTCACCAAAGCGAAATGAACTGGAGCATAAAGTCGTGTGAAACTGACGAGCTAACAGTTTCGACCACGAGACTCGTCTTTCCTCTGAAACGTTTGTGGACTTTCCTGAAGTACCCACTACCATCAGTAACATTACCACCACCGTATCTACAAGAACTTCAAAGTAAAAAGGATACCTCACCCAAAATTCACCTTTGCTATTTTACAAAATCCTTTTCACGTTCACGTTAAATATTTCGTTAATTAAATTATCGAGGTATTTTCGCTGCAGCCATTGAAAATCTAATAAATAAAAGGTTGGGTACATTTTTTTCACTAAATTTTATGAAACTTGATATTATCATTAATATCGTTACTAAGCATATATATTTTAAAAATATCATTATTAAATTTATTATATTATAAAAAGGCCAACGAAAAATGATAATATCGAAATTTATATATACATATATTTTTTAACCTACTGTTACTGTCGAAGCGCTATTAATTGGACAACTCTAGCGATCTATAGTAAATTAATATTCAACATAAAAGATGTTTAAAACAAAAAGAGACATAAAATTTCCAGCTTCGGGGAAACATCGCTTGCTTTTAGGAGTTCAGTTGCCGGAGTTTGCACGTTGTTTGTGCAATTTTCGCCTATTAAATTGCGTTTGGATAGGAACAATAAACTGCCGCATTTCCTTAGTACGCTTTGAAGAGAAACCTTTAGTTCCCATTTAGGGCAAGCCGGAGCCTGGGACAAACAAATATACCAAATCAATCCGTTGGAACTAAAGAGAAGGAGGCAGAGATACAGTTCGAGATATGGACCGAATCAGCAGAGAATATCAGCAATGAAGGAGCGTTAATCAGGAAGCTTGTCCAAACAATACCAGTATTCAGATAGCTCTAGGATTCGAACAGAGATGGTACACATGTAGTAGCTTGCACGCGGTAATACCGGTACAAACAAACAAGGCGCCTGTGCGTTTCGATTTCGAAATTAGAACGATAGTACGGTACACGAACAGCGTGCACGTGACGTCCGTAGGGTGTGACGTTGTGCAGGTGGCATTACAAACCAAAGAGACGAAGGGATGAGATGTTTGAGGGTGAAATTTGAGACTAAGAGAGTCAGTGGGAGAAAGGTAAACGTATACGCATGCATACATCCAGGGGATGGTCGTACAGCTTTCCTCGTAACGTCTGGATATATAGTACATGGGGTTGGTCATTCCTCGTAAGCTCAAACCGACTGGTCTTATCCTTCTCTGTATGTGCCTCATCGCTCTCTCTACGACGTTCTATATAGGCAACCCTTACACACGCTGATCTACGAGCGGTAAATTCATGGTATCAGCGAGCAGCAGTAGCCTCTTGTCCTTTGGGATCAAGGGACGATGGGTGTTTCTCTCATTCTCCTATCTGTCTGTCTTACTATAGCTTTTCCTTTAGGAGGGAAACGGACAAGAGTCAGACTTAGGTCCAGAGTCAACCCGTATCATTCGTCGAATTAGTCACTTAAGATCCACTAATGTACGTCTCTCTTTCTTTCCCTCTCATTCTTCCACGACGAATTTCAACCCTACTTTACCCATATTGTGGTTTTATTCGCAAACCCACATGATAACACGCAAAAACGTTTTCCCTGAATTACGCCATATAAATTCGACCTTATGTGTTCTTGTTAGCTAGGAACTTAAATGTCTGTAGATCTGAAAAGCAGACGCTCTAAAATCCTCGAGCGATTGTTATTCAAGTGTTTAAGTGAGTTCGAACCCGTGTGTAGAGATATTGTTTGAAGTTAAAGTAAACCTTTACTAACGCAAGGTACCCAGGGCGGGTCGATGCGGAATAAACTTCTGCCTCGTTTCGATGCTGAAACGAAATCTATATACGGAGAGATAGAATTAACAGGGATTCCCAGAGTTCGCAACTTGGTGACACATTGAGAAAATTGAAAACAATAAGTAAATTGTTGGGAGTAATTACTAAATTGCTCCCAGTCCTTAGAGACATTAGTCGAAACTTCCAGCGATTACCAACTTCTCGCGAATTTTGTGACATTTTTGTAACAATCTCCAAAATTAATCTACCAATAATCAAAAGTTCTGTGAAATTGGGAAAAATGAAAATGCGCAGCTGAGCAACATCGCCTGCAAATAAATTGTAGTAGAAAGAGTTACTAGAAAAACTTCGAGCAATTGAGAATTCGTTGTGTCTGTAAACTTCTTGAAATATAATTTCTCGAACAGAATTTGCACGAGCCAAAGAGGTTATGGTATTTTATGACACCGTATATTTATATTCCAAAGAAAAAACTTTAACTGCACCACTGTAGCATGAAAAGACCATTTGTGGGAAACTAAAATACTACCTTCATTCGCCCAACGTCTAGTTTCCCTTCAGTTAATTCTACCACCAACACTATTACTGCGACAACAACTGCTATTTCTTCCATACTTTTCTCTATCTTTGTCGTCTCGTGTTCCTTCGTGCAGCCAAACCTTTTGTCAAACTTAACTTTGCACGGAAGAAATTTTCACGTCTATCATTAAAATTACCAACTGCCAAGCTTTTCCTGGAATGTCATATACACATCAGTTTGTGGGAGCATTAGTAAATGTATTCTCATAAAATTCAGTATCTCATCGTTATTCTTATTATCGTAACACATCATAGATTTGCAACTTACAAGTTGCAAAATTTTGAACACAGCATTTTTTAACCTATCTACGAATTTCGCTGTTCTTAAAAAAAAATTCAGGTTCAAGTTCACCTATACCACCATAGCGTAGAAAGAATAAAATAAATCTGTAAATTTCGAAACGCAAGATCTTCCTGTTTCATCCATATGAACATATAACTTTCTTTCTATAAAAAGCAATAACATAGTTTTACGTTTCGTTCATAAAATATACAGGACACATCTTCCTCGTCTTTACGATAATTTTTCTGGTATTATAGTTTGTATGCTCCGTAAATTGTACAAGTATGTTACCCTTTTATGAGTCATAGAAAACTAGGTAGAAAATGCAATGTCGAAATTCCCAAGAAATTGCATTACATGATACGCTATTCTTCTCTCTTTTCCTTCCTATCTTTCCTCCTCTCATCAAGAACGATAGCAGCAAGGAATTGTAAGGGTGCACTCGTTACGTTCGCTTTAACCATATCAGAAATTCCAGAGCTCGAGCTTTCTGTTGAGAAAACTCTACCTTTTTACTCGATGGTACTCTTTTCTACACGGTATTGTATTTTAAGTTCCAACCACGTTTTCGTACATTTTCACTTTCGATCTTTTTTCCTATACCTTCCTTATCTCATTTATTTTTTTCATTTTAGACTTTTGCGTGACATCTATGGTTAAAATTATTGACGGTAAGCCTGGGTTAAATGTTTTTATGCGCAATGGTCGTTCGAGTGTCACCCTTACATAGATACCTTGAATTATTAATGAAACAAATTACGCTAATAAATAGCCGTCACCTGAATAGCCACAACTGAAAACAAAAATTCCAAAAGCTCAGATGCTCAGAATTCGATAGAAAAAATATATATTTTCCAGATATTAATTCTATCAATATTTTGTTCTGTACAAAATAATTATTTAAAAAACCGTAAATATGTAGTCACTAATAAAAAGATCCTGCTTAACGATATTACAAGATTCGGAATAAAAATAAATAGAATCGTTCTATTTTCATAATGCAATTTTTATGTCAACCTTTTGAAGCGTACAAAGAAACGAAGCTCTACCAGCGAATGATACAAAGCCACTTTAAGGTAATTAGCTCTATAAAATCAAGACGAATAGTTTCTCCAGTACACATTTACAAAATTCCCATGCTTTTAAAAGCTTCCAGAGTTTTCTCTGGCGATTCGTTTCTTGATACCTCAGGGGGTTGATTAAGCACTGACTACACGGCAGTCTGCTGCTAAATGTCTGGCATCTGTCATCAAGCTTTTCTGTCCCACACTCATTTTCAACATGGCATTACGCCCATAAGAAAATCGCTCGTTAGTAAAGCTCTGGATTGAAAATCAAAACACAATTCTACCTTCCACGAAACTGGAAATAACTTTCAATGGTTGCGTATTTCTTTTTCTTTAAATGGATTTATCTCGATAGAACAAAACGGAAGCACGCATAGAGAAAATTCGTTGCCTATATGCACTCGACTAACATAAATACGAACATAACAAACGGGTTAATGAAAACTTGCATTGAGCTCCGCTATGCTACCTGAACGATGGGTGCAGCCGATAATAAAAACTTGAAGCTGTTGAAATGCGTTGCTATAGGAAAAATGCTGAAAATCCGATAGATAGACAGAAGTATAAATGAAAAGGTATTTAATAGAGTCGAACGAAAAAGATAGTCGTGGGAGGATATTGTAAAAAGAATAACGCCCGGCAGCAAGGAAGAGAAAAAGCGGAAGACCCAGATTGGGTTGTGTATCTCAATTATGAGAATATGTCAGCTGCAGAAAGGACATTGACTCGAGAGAGTTGGCTGGAAGACGGAGAAATTGTATCAAATCAATTCCGAGGCTCATCGCCACACCAGCATAGCGATGGACGAACATCGAAATAGATTTTTAACATAATGTCATGTTCAAATTGTTTGTCAATCGAAACACTATGTTATCGAAATTTGTTAAACAATGAAATTCATTATTTTCACGTATGCAAATATTTCCAGGATCGTTTCAATTTAATAGAGCAATATTATAGGCATTTTGTGAAAGAAAAAAAAATGCAAAATCGCAAAAATGTCTCATTTCAATCTGCATTAAAAATTTTTCCTGGTGTTGACGCGCACCTCTCGTCGCTAACGTGGCTGAGAAACCGACGGATCTGGGTTCGATCCCAGAAGGAAACACTGTATGAAGTAAACTATTATTCTTTGATATTCTATCCTTGTTCCTTGCACGGTTCAGATTCCGTTATAACTTGTAGCTGCTATCATCAACATTAATTATATAAAATCAATAAAATTAATTAATGTTATTGACGTAAACGCGTGGCTCGAGCACATCGTAGGAAAATTAACCAAAACAACTGGAATCTGGCGGTACATTGAATTCTCTGGTACTTACGTTTTGAACAACCTTTTACTGTACCGTATCAGCAGTTATTTTTCCCATATCGAAAGAAGAATTTCAATTTTACAAGGTTTCCAAAGTTTACGCAGAAATGAAATTCTCAACTCCTGCATGAATGATTGATGTTAAAAGTATTTAAAAACTTGAAAAATATACCATTACTTTGCAGGGATAGACACATAATTTCCTCAAATTTTTACCGCTCTGTTTAAAGCTTTCGAAACTTTCGAACGTTTTAGCAACTTGAATGTTATTTTTGTCGTTTTTTGTTGGAATTGACTTTTTGTTACAATTTCCTCGTACCCTGACGTTTTCCCTCCATTTCCCTTCTCCGCCTCCGTTTCCTGCTTTTTTTAACTTTACTTTATTCTACTCCAGTCTGCTCTTTCTGGTTACCGTTTGTACATGTAGAGTCGGGTAGAAAGGTAACGCGTTGGTAATCACAGAACTCGTTTAAAACTAAACCCCTTGCCTCTGGCACAAGCAACAACCCCACATTTTTCGCCAAACTTAACCTTCCACCTTACGGACTTTAGCATAAGATTTTGCTACGGCTTGTATACTATTTCAGCTGTTCATGTTCATTATACCTACTTTTGCTCTTACTTCTCCTTGATTTTCCCCGTTTATTCATTCTTTTACGATGTTTTCGATGACAGATATCTCCCATAAAAAAAGTTACATTGAAGCTACTCTTTTCATTATAAAGGAAACTTCACAACAAATATTTCAACTCACGAGCTAAGCCAGTTACTTTGAAAGCCCATTACGATACTTGCTTTCAAAACTCATATTTTTCGAATTAATTTTGAAAGCTACTATTTTTGGAGCATTTTTTTTCCATGGAAATACTGTTAAGTTATGAATCTACGATAATTAATCATTAAAATAATTAATAATTAATCACTCCAACATTGAACTGAGTATTTTAGGAATTCCGAACAACGTCAAAAATTGAACCATTCCTATGGAATTTAATAAATAAAAATACAATAATAATTTTATTAATGAAACACTCGATATTAAAAAAAACTGTTACATAAATAATTATTAAACCTCATCCTCCAAAATGGTTAAAGAACTTAGAGCATATCCTTAAAGCATTTTCCCGTTTGAAAAATGAACTTATCAAGACGAAAGTCGCGTTTTAATTCCCATAAAATGTTAAAAAGAGCAAAAAGGAAAAGTTAAAATGAAACTAAACTTTTATAAGAGGTAAGGCTACAAAATAACAAGAGGCAAAAATTTACGCGTTGCATAGAAAATAGTGGAGAGAAATAAGAGGTATATGAAGTATCCGGGAGAAATGCCAAGTAGAGAAAGGATGTTGCTAGTTGCACCGTGCGGAATTGCAGTGCTACTCCACAGTGTTCCCCTTTGGAATAATAACAATGATAATAACAATACAACAGCCCCCTTCAACTGGATGTCACAAAATAGGGTTGGTTGGTACTTGGTACTTTTGCCTGACTGCTAACCACTCAGTGACGTATTCAACCCTTAGCAGTATACTATGTTCTCTGATGTTTGTTTAATTAATATAAGGGAAAACATACCTTACAACCTTCCGTCGCTTGAAATTAAAACAAAATTAAAATTGTCATTTTCTCTAACTCTTTGCAATATTTTTCGTCCTTCGCATTCCTTTCAAGAATTTCATCACAGAGAAGTCCACCGCAATATTATTAGTAAAAAATTATATTTTAATTAGAAAATTCTGTAGCGTCTTTTCGTGGGAAATTAATAATTCTTTACATTTTTTTGCGACATTCACTTGTCGCAAATCATACAAAAAACAGACGAATTGCAAATGAGTGTGAAGCCCAAAACGGACTCTCTTCGAAACAGTTCATTTCGGAACAATTCCCAAAGCTAAAGGGAGGGTATTTGCTTCAAATGAAGTTTAGGCAAATATTATCACTTTAATTAAGGAAAATATATCCGACCTCATTATAAGAGAGACAATAGGATGAAATTCCGCTGTTTGTGTGTCAATTCCACCCTTTCTGGTGTAAATTGTCTTTGAGACTTACATTGGGACAATGTTACGTTTTTTGTCATTTCATTATTTTGAAAAAAAAAAAATAAGTACATTATTATATTCAATGAAATTATTTTCGAAAACAATGTAGACTTTACTACAACTTCTTAAACTTCAATATACCGAATTTTCTTTTGTTCCTAGGCGAACAGTTAATTAGCAAAAAATAAATATAATAATAGTGGAACCAAGAAATGGCGAGTATATTATTTATACTTCCTTGCCCGATGTATTTTGAGAAACAGGAAGAAACAGGGGTTATATACAAACTGTTCTATTACTTTATAGTTATAATGATTCACAGTGGTAAGAAGAAAAATGAAAACGCTGGAAATATGAATATATAAAAATATGACAAGACCTTATCGACTTCACTTATCGTACCCACTTTGCTACGCTCTCCCTTATACCTCTTCTCAAAGACAAATACCATTATACTTTACAACGATATCATAACGACTTCCAACCCTTCCGATTTATTTTCTCACCCAAAACAAACACTAAAAAACAGTCGAGAGGAAAAATAAATAATAATTAACTCCGGTTCTTCGCAGACGCATTTACTCCCGCATTCCAAACCCTTCTCTTCGTTTCAGAAAATTAATATCCATCAGCAATTCCAATCGAATAGTTTTTTTTTTATTGCAATTGAATATAAAATATATTCAAATACGAAAATAAAATGCAAAACTATGGAATGTATTTTTTTGTACCCTAAAAAACAACAGCAAATTATTATGCACACGCGGTTTGAATATGTTAAGCAGCTACAATATTTTACATTTTATACCGAGTTTTCGAGAAAAAGCTGAAAACGTCTGTTTTCGTGCGGTGCGTGAAGCGAGAATCTACAAAATTCACTTTGAAAATTGAATTTCGATATTCGATAATGACATTTTAAAATAAAAAATACGGTTGATTTGCAAATCATTAAACCAAACTTTTATTACATAATAAACGGGTTAATCGCAAATTTCGGAGTATCTGGTAAAATACTCGTTGTTGCTGTACGCAGTTGAATTATGTATTTCGTTATCCCGCACGTGTTAGAATACCACGGTGGTAACAATTTGTCAGTTGCGAGTTGAGTCCTCGTCGCCGTTTCTACTAGGCAAGTGTCCTGCTGTTCTCTCAGTAACAAACGTTGAAAATACATTCATATATATACATGAAAATTCTCTTTCCGTCTCCCTCTTTCCTCCATACATATATGTATGGTAGCAGAATAGATTTGCTTGCACTCTAGCTTTACTTCACTTCCCGCATCTACAAAAGTTCCTCGTACATACATGACTCTCAGTAATAGTTTCAGCGTGCATAATTAAGCTTCTAGGATTAATGTCGCGTTCAAGTATAACTCCAGTACTTCTATTATGAAATAGAGTGTAAGCTAAGGAGCGGACGTATATATGTAAAAATGTGGCTATTTTAAAACGCCTGGATTTACCAGAGAAAAAAAGGTTATTCGGTAAATCTACGACTTTTCTTGTGAATGCAGATAAAACACGGTAATCTGAAACAGAGGTTACAAATTACTGAGCAATTTAGTTATTATCCGCATAATAATAATTTCGCATTATTATTATTATTTTACCTTTATTTCATATTTGCAGGCTAATAAATTTGATAATCAAACGCTGACGTTTTCAAAATTCCCTTTTTTTTCCTCGAATTCTACATTTTTATTCCGGCATTTCGCACTTTTACGCATTCGACTCCTATCGTGATTTTTGTATGCAACTAATAGAATTTTTACACAAAATTTTAAATGTTGATACGAAGCCTGCCGGGTTCAAAACACGTTATTTGACTCAAATTAACGCGATATATCTCTCGCAGCGCACGCAATGGTTGATGATTGGCCCGATAACGGGCCATAACAAGCTGTCCGCCTATAACTTTTTGTTCGGGTCTGGCAAGTGAAATTGGCACTAAACAGAAGTAGGGAGAACATCCGTGTAATAGCGAAAAGCCTGAAGCCATTGAAGGGAAACCATTCTATCCTAATTCAATGGTACGGAACTTCTGTCTCAATTACAACCCCTACACCGAGAGAAGAATATTGCAGGAATTATAGACCAAACGCCGTAACCACAAATTTCTTTACAACTCCAGTATATATTTATTACGTACTCTTCGAAGCCCATCGCTATCGGATACAAGTAACTGACGCAGGCGGATTGTTAATAAATACGTCGTGGTTAGAAATTATTGATAAGGAATCGTCGCTTTTTGGCTTGGGTAATTTCGAGTTCAATGAAAACTAATTTTGCTGCAAAAAGCAATAAAATGTGCCAAAAGTACGTTTATTTAGTATGCCCTCGTGAATTTACTAAAAGTAATTAAAATTTCCACAATACGCATTTATGCTACATTTATTTTTGTGTTTTATTTCGAAAGGGATTTATTAGCGCAATTCGTGCAGAAAAGAGAGGAAATAATGTAAATAAAAAGCTCGTAGCGAAATAAATATGAAATTGTGGAAAATGTAGTAAATGATAGCAGCCTATCGTATCCACTTTCAAATATTAATTATATCGTCATGATAAAAAGGTTAAAAATAGGTTGGGGAAGAGTATGTAAGTGGAAACTGCAGATAGACGAGTGTAGACAGAAATTGAAGGATCTTTTTTATCTTCCTACTTTTTTTTCTTGCGGCTAGACAAGAGTGAAGATAAATTGAAATCGGAAACTCAAGGATTTAATTAAAAAACTTTCGGACTTTTCCAGCCGTGTTACATGAACTGAAACTTCATTAAAAATTGCCTCTGCAAATTGATTGCTTATGAAAATCAACATTCAACGGCTTTAACAAATTCACGAAATGAAAAATATTAAAACTGGGGCTTAATAACGTATACTTTGCTTTCTTTTTGTAAATAATTCTCGTATTTAAGCTAATTACTTTTTTAATTAAATGTAACTCTATTGGTTATTTAAGTGTAATTAAAAACGGCTTCGCTGAAGGAAGAAAACATCTATTACCGTAATAGTTTCAGTTAATTACATACAAAAATAAATGTCAGCTGCTGGGATTGCGGATATAGTTGAAATTACTATACAGTTTAGTCTAGAGTTCGCAGGATTTTAAAGTCTTCAATTTTTTTTTAATTTACAAAAATGGTAATGTCACATTTCAAGGAGACTTAAAAGTTACTCTAAGCGTTACAAGTTATAACTTCATTTATTTTTCTCGTACTAAAATAATTAACAGTTTCTGCAGTACACGGAAATTTATATAAATTCGAAATACGGTAAATTCCTCTATTTAATTGAATTATAGTTTACCTTTACGCAGTCCTTTCTCGTATTTACGCGAGTTCCTTTGCAAAGAAAATACAAACTTCGCGCAGGTTCATTTTTCAGAGAAGGTATACATATATTTATCAGAAACTTAGTCGTCAAAATAAAGGAAGCAGGTGATAATAAATTCGTGCATTTTTTATCAAAGTTTTGAAAATTTCGTGCAGTGCAAGGCAGTTTACATAACCCAGGGTATGATAACTTCTCCCCTTTAATTTTGTATATCTTCTCTCCGTATTTACCCAACTTCCGCTCTAATGAAAGTATACACTTCGTATAATCTCCAAACCTTCCTGTTTTACTAGAAATCCCATCCTACTATTCAAACACAACACATTTACAAAGATCAACAATCACTTCAATTGTGTTTCACCGAGAAGAGTATACAGAACTCGCGCGAGGGATAACTTTGATTCCAGTGAAAAATAGTCGCTCCCAGGGGTAAGGACGGTGCAACGGACGCAAAGGGTTTTTGTTTATCTTTTATATCCTCTGGAGTTCGCAAAAATGGATCATAAGAGCAAAAAGAAGGCGGAAAGCGAGGAAAAGAAAGAAAATTACAAAGTCCAAGTCGCCAGTGTAAACTACAAAGTCGGTGAACGAAGGGGTATAAAGTGTCTCCTCTTTACACTTCTTATTTTTATCCCTTTCTCCTCGTCCTGCTCCTACAAATTTTTCTACCTCGTACATGAAGAAGGCTTCCTCTCCTTCTTCGTTCCCCTTTCAATTTTTCCGATTCTATGTCGTTTTCAAATGGCTCCGAATCCTCTCCGCCTTTTTTCAACAGCGACTAAGTCAAGCGTGTACGCTCTTCCTGTTTCAACCTTTCGAGTTGATTTAACATAGTAGTATATAGTGAAAAGAAATGCATTGCTTCTACCTATAGTATTACCAACTTTTCTCATGTCATATCGCGGTGTCTCTTCAAAGACATTCGCGTATAGAGTTCTACATGAAACTTTCTACTTTACATATCTACTTCGTGTTTCTTACTTTCATCGGAATAGCCATGTTCCTTGTTTTTTTTTTTCTTCGGGAAATTCCGATGCCGAATAAAGAAAGAAATTCGCTTTGTTTTTTTTTAACAGCAGTAGTCTCTGTATTTATTGTTAATAGTAGAGGCTCTTTTTTATATTTGTGCCGTTTATTTTGAAAATGGACTAAGTCCATTTTTAAAGAGTCATTATATATCGACATAAATAATTAGTTTTCACCAATTTAATTATGAATTTTGCGAGTTTTTCATTTTTTTTTAAATGGATTTAGGCCACTTTCAAAATGAACGGTTCATTTATAGTATCTTCGTACAAATGAAATGAGCAATTTTCTGTTCTACAATGGCTGAAGCCTGGTGCTAAAAACAGTCCGTTTGGCACTTAACAATTGATGTGAATTAAACGAGACAACTGAATGGAATATTTATGTACCTTTTAAAATGTTTTCAATTTGCAATCCTTCATATTTTACGTTTGATGGGTTTGAATCGAAACGAAGATAAGAGCAGAAACGTCCGCGAAATAAGTGATCGAAATTTATTAGAAACTTTTTCATTTTAGGATAAGAATTTCTCAGCGAAAAAAAAAACAAATCAATGGATATTTGCCGTTTTCCTGTCCTAAAATAATAATCAAAGTTATCTACTCAATTTTTAATGGATTCTATAGGAACCAAATTTTTGCCAGAAAAATAATGAAATTCTACGGCAAAGGGAATAAATCATCATACCGTTAAAAGTTTGGTGTCTGCAGTAAAATTTTTCTACCGTCACAATATTTCTACAAAGAAGGAAAGAATACCCGAAAAGCTGTAAATTTTGATCCACGCTGTAATAATAGTGACATCGAGATAAATGAAGTAATGCAGATAAACCTCATACTATATGCATGTATTCCAATACGAATTTATGGCGAACCAGTATTCACCCTGACTGTATTAGTTCAGTCCATTACTGGACCGTTACTAATTTTTACTTCAGCGGTGTCACCGACCACAAAATCAGTGCTGACCGAAAATAGTAATTTTATTTAGTTAAAAGTTATGAAAATATATATCTTTATTTATTAAAAAATAAAGCCTATAGTTAAGTGTTTCTGTTTTTTGCAGAATAAAAATCGTATATAATTTTCCACTTGGAAATTAATAAAATAACGACTTTATGCTCAGTTGATTTCTAAATCTCTTAATAAATATTTAATAGCAATGTAATTTTTTCTTGGTACTATTGTATTCGGTTTTGAGAAGACGAAGGAAAATAAACGTTAAGTATTCCGAGGAATTGACCGAGAGGTTGCTGTGTGGGGTCGTTAGAAAAGATCTTTATATATGGAATCATTTGCATTTGAAATGAGGCGAAGAGATAGGATAAAAGTGTTTAAACTTCTTCTATCGGATCTTTTCCTTTTACATTACGTGAAAATGCTTTTCGGTTACCTTTCATTCCTCCAATTTTCAAATTAGCTAAAATCTCGGCATCCGAATGTTAAAATTAAGGAATTTAAGATCCATTTCAATTTCAATTCAGGATCCTATTGTAAAAAAAGACATGTCGTGGAATATAAATCGAAATCCTGGAGGAAATTGGTTTTTTGCGGAAAAGTTATGTGTCTGATGGGATATCTGAAATTTTAATAATAGAAATGGATTCCTCGGAAGAAAATACATCGGATAAGTGTGTCCCAAAAGTGTCCAAAAATCGATTTGAAAAGTCGATTTTTTCGGCCGAAAGTTGACTCACCTTCGCCCCGGAAATTTTTAGGGGTAATTTGACGCGTAGAATTGATACCAAAGGTCAATTTTTATGAAATCCGAAGGGAAGGTCTTTAAAAGCAGATTTTTTGCGGAAAATTGAGCCAAAATCGTATTTCTCGTTGGCAATGAAAAATGAATTCCTCGAAAAAAAATGCTAATTTGACTAAAAAGTAAAAATTAGAATAAGTTTCAATTGAAAAAATAATAAATCCGAAATACGATGGTACTGTCTTCCAGGATTTGTCTAGAATCCTCAACATTACCATAGCTCCGAGTGAAATGCGAGGAAGGCTACCTCAAATGGAGCTACTTTATTTTAAAGTATCTCCCAGACAGCAGGATGTTCGCGGTATAGTTATGTCTATCGTCATGTAAAATTATGTAAATATTAAACTTGACACACACTTAGGTTGAAATAATCACTAATATGTGATAATAATGTGTATGTGTAAGAATCACATATTTTTTCAACTTAGTCTGTATTGTTAAGGTAACAAAACTAATGCATCTACTACCATTGGACACGATAATCCGATTAGTAATTTTATTTGAACTTCAATACCTAAAGTTCAATGACAAAGATCAAGCAATTAATTGTTGCAAAGAAAATAGAAGCTTTTTAATACACAGCACACCGTAATTTCGATCCAATTGGAGTAGAAGTTGGAGAGTTAGGGTAAAACCACGCATGTACTAATGTACTTTAGAGCTGCGGTGAAAATTGTGGCAACGGACTATAGTAAAGTTACACGAACGAATTAGATCGTCTAATTGCAAAGTTACGAAACAAAGAGAAAACAAAATAACACACTACCAGTATACCATACATGCTATAAGGAATAGCGTCAATTATGGTTTGCTCACTATTAGCCTTCGAATTTCAGTATTTCTACATTTATTGTCAGACATTCAGAGGCATTGTCAGATTTAGACAGACATTGTCACATTCAGAGGATTCAAAATTCGGAATTGGAACATTACCAGCATCCGATGTATAAAGTTTCCAAATGAAACGTTACAAAAGGACTTTATTCGAAATTGAAGCTAGGCAATTTAAAATGTCCAATCTCTCATCTCGTATTCGCTTAGATCGAAATAACTACGAATGATCTTTTTACAGTAAACTATTACTGCCAAAGAAACGTTATCGTTTGGTAACAGAAGGAGATCAAATATTTGAGAAAATACCGCGAGCCGAGCGTTCCTTTAAGAAACAAGATGAAATTAAGTTATGTTATATTTGCGGTTTATACGTTAGTAATATTGCACATGAAAGGCAGGAAATGCAATAGTAGTAAATGTCTATCTTTGCTCATATATATCTTCTCCTCCCTCGTCCTTTTCTCTATAGATCCCGCAAGTTGCCTTACTCCTAAATCCTCTGCCATCATTGCGATATGTACACGTCTGAGCAAATTCCAGATTACTGTACGCCTCAAATAACATTTACATATGGTATACATTTCTCAACATTCCAACATTACATACCATCCCCTTTCTTCCTATCGCATTTTTATAATATTTTCATCTGTTATTATTTTTCTCATTTTTATTTCGCGTCCCTTTCAAAAGATATTTCACTTTCATTTATTTTCGAATAAATGCTGCGAGACTTTTAATAATAAATTCAAGGAAATTTAAAAAAATTACTCTTGGCAGGACAGATTCGACAAAATTGTCTTGTAGAAGCTTTTCCCTTCAGACCCAAGATACTTTTCCATGATTTCCTTATCACTGGACAGAATAAATAGATTTAGAACGTGAACAATACGTGAATGAATGAAATTTGTTGGATTTTCGAAAAATAAAAATTTTCAAAAGCAGACCAATCAACTTGTGAATTGATCCAGTCCTGCAAAAAAAAATGTATTAGATATAGAGGCGAGAAAAATACCAAATTCTACATTAGGCGTTATACTATTTGTCAAGATGCACACGCAAAAGCTACTCAACAAGTTGCCGGAGATAAGAGTTAATCCTTTCTGGACTTTTCCCGCAGGAAGAGAGCAGCGAGGAACAAAGTTTCTCCCTTAAGCTTTAAACTACCAAGTATTTCTTCCCCATTTCCTCTTGGGAAAAGATGTACAACTTTTTTCGGACTCTCCTTCTCTCTTTCTCTTACTCCCTGGTCTTTTGTTTCACTTCTTTCTATCTTAAATGGACTTTTTCAAACACGTTAAAATGTACTGCAGTTAATTAAAAGAAATTTTTATCTATATTACAAAAAGCTTTTGAATTTTATTTTCCTTCATTTCGAACAAAGAAGAGCAGAATAACGAAATTGGGTTGCGTTAAGCGAAAAAATCTGAAGTATGTGAAGTTCCGGATGGAAAAATATTGAGTGAAATAGCGTGTAGAACAAGTTCTAATTAGGCGAAAACGGAAGAAGTGGAAAATACTAATGCACGTTTTTCAAAACTAAATTCTAAAGTTCTAATCGAATGAAGTTCTTGGTGCACGAGCTTTTCTGTAGTAAAAAAAAAATCCACGATTCATTAAATTCATAGAAAACGCAGCTTAATTATAAAAGATCTTGTTCGTTATGACGTAGTATCTCATTTTTATTGAAATAATATGTAACGTAACGTGTACTTTAATCTAAAATACATGGTATGAAATGCAGTTATTCATACACATTTCCGCTAATTACATTTTACTGCATCTCAAAATTTTCTGGAACCTTTTTTTTTTCTTTTTGAAGCAACGTGGATCGTTAATACGGCCTCCCCCGTGAAGGATACTACTGCAATAGTAATTTTAGGCCTTACTAAATTGCGGGAATTATTATAGGCTGCTTGGAACTACCGCTGGAGCAATTCCGCTTGCTCAATGTTCTAGACTTAACTATGAATGCGTTTCTTCCACGGTGTAAGAAGAAACCAAAGTGTAAATCCAACTTAAATAAAAGTACCCAAGCATAGAGTCTTATGGAAAGAAAGTTCCGCGATGGAGAAATCTAATTGCTCTATAGGAACGTCAGCAAAAAAAAAATGGATTAAGTATCTGGAATCCGACAAGTTTTCCACTTGGAATTTTAAGTAAATAGCAATTTCCGGTGAATGGAATGAATATTTAGATCTTAAAATTGCGTCAGTGCTACTCTTCATCCACTTTCCGATAATTAATTATCTTATACGTGATGACAAAAATTATATTATCTATTCATAATATTTTCAAAATTTATTGTCATTACTGTAACGAACCGTTATCTTTTTTTACTTTTATCTATTTTTTTTTCGAACTGATCTTACTCTTATATGTGTAAGCTTTTACGTATATGTATATGTACAAATGTGGTCCACTCCATCAATTCAGTGAAGGGTACTCGTTTTTGGCGATTTTTCCAATACCTTCTAATACCAAGACGCGGCTCCTATTTCTTTTTTCTTTCGAAGTTTTCTTCGTCTTACATACCTATATATTTTTCTGAGGAAAGAGCAATAGTCTATATAGGTATACTCAGTGAAACAGGAGTGGAGAACAAACTGCAGATTGACAACTGGGTTAGGTACACCAAGGAAGTAACGAGCCAAGCGAAGTTCGCATGTATGTACTGTGTATCTGTTCGGAGATTCCCTTGTCAGCCTGTTAAACCACTGCTGTGGATTCGTTCGTTTGCTTCGACTTTGTCAGTATCAAGCTACCTGCATATTGCATGATATCAACTGTACTGTCCTTAAACGAAACTTAAATATACACCTAATTATAAAACTTCAAAACGGTTGAAAAATCTTTTTTTTTCCTAAGAAAAAGTGTTTCCTAAGAAAAACCTACCACGTCGAATCCCCGTTTTCGCGAAAAAAATGCAGGGGAATCCTCTCGCATGTAACCCGTTATTAATAATAATACCTGGCAGGTGTATTCAAACCATTCGCCAAAGCAACGGCGCATATAGATGAAGGGTACAGACTCTAGGATTTCCCATTTAGTCTTGTTTGCTCTGATAAATTCGGATGCTCAAATTGTAAGTAAGGTAAACAAAATTATACGCCTCGGCGTACCCTGCGCTTCTACTGCAACGGGTTGCATTTTAGAAACGGAACTTACCCCAAAACGTAAATGTATATTTTCCCCGAGGAAAATCTAGTTTAGTAATTAGTAATAAATCTAGAACATTACATATTGCATTTAGCAAATTGTTTAATAGGAAAAATAATTGTTGTTACTGCAATTGCATCAGATTTAATTTATTTTTTACCTTAGTGAGATGGATTTGACCGTAAAACAATTCTGCTACAAAATATCAATTTTCATAAAATTTGCGGTTGAACAAAATCGTCTAAAAATGTTTTATATAAAGAGACATACTTCTTTATCCAAAGGTAGGTTCTTAAAACATCAAACAAATTGTTATGTGTACCCAGCATCACATAAAGTGAAACATGTGGGTATAAGATCCAGACGTGTATTTCTATATACTGCTATATAGCATATCGCTTCCTTTATAAGTGCCGTGGGGAGTTGTGTCTTAAGAAATTCGACGATAAACTTTATTTTATCATCTCAAATGTAACAAAAACGGGAAGCTCCCTTTTTCTCTTCGTTTGAAACTGCGCGGAGAACATGGTTTTTCACTTTATACAATCAACAACGAACCGATACATTATTCCATGCTGCACGTCGCTGCGCAGATTATACGTATTCGTATTTCCGAACAAAAACAATGATGAGAAATTGCAGTATAGTCATTCTAAGTACAGAAATATTCAACATATTTATTATATTTTACTAAATACTTGCGATGGATAGGGCACCTAATGAACTTTGTTTAAATAAATTTTGAAGGGCTAATTTTAAAAATACCTGTTTTACCACTACTTCCAGCGACTGGTTTCTTCTCGAGCGAAAGGGTTTTGCAGTTACAATAATCTCCAATAATTCCAGTTTCCAAAAAAAAAGAAAAAAGAAAATTAAAGAAACATCTTAATTTTATGGGAAAAGAAAAGTGTCTTTCTGCACCTACTTTTTCTCAAAGTATCATCCGCGTTACATACGTATACAAACACAAACCGTAAGTTAGTTACGCTTGAAACTCTATACCACGGAAGTAATTACTCGTGGAAAAAGTTTTAAAAAATTGTTCTCCTGCACTTTTTTAATTAAAGTCTTCTTCTCATCGTCATTATTCTTCTTTCTTCTTCTACCTGCATCAACTGTCTTCGTCTCTTCTTCCTTTTCATTTCTCTCAATCTTTGAGCTGTCGCATATATATACATATTGGTTAAAAAATTAACTCAAACTTTTTTATTTTTATGATGGCAAGGTATATCCTTGGGGCTTACTAAAACTTTTTATTTTTCTCATTTTTTCTGAATTACATACTTTGCTTGACTTTTATAAATTACCTGCTTGATAAAAAAAAATATACCCATTTTTTTGCCAGTACAGTAAAAAACTATAAGCGGATTCCGGTCAGCATTTGTAGTCGGAAAATGCAAAAACGAACAAAGATTGTTTTACGAACTTCAATAGAGTGAAATCCCTTATCAAAATTTACTTGACGTGAAAATTCGATATTTTGAACCGGGTGTAAATTAAATTACTAGGACATAACTGAAGCTTGACGTATTATATTTGTGAAACTCGTGTTTTGGAGTAAAATTTTTTTACAATATATACTGTACTAAATTTCATTCAACAAAAATAGAAAAAATCCCCATATATTCCTTTTACTCGATAATGCAAATATTTCGAAAAATTGTTTGGTTTTTGAAAAAGGTAGAAGGTTCCCACAGCAAAGCTCCCAAATCCGAAGATTGCTACACACATACTTGAAACTTCAAAGAAATAACTGACGATCACGAAATTCTTGGAACTTGTGTGTAAAAGGGAGAAGCTGTATAGACTAACCAAAGATAGAATAGACAAACGAAAAAGGGGAAAGAGAGAGAGAGAGAAAAAGTTGGTAAAAAAAGTGGTAAATCGACGGTACTCTTACCACTATGCTTTTACGAAATAGCGATGAAAGTCAAGAGCTTAAGCACCTTATGGGATTCTACAACTTGAAGGCGCATCGCGGAAAAGTGCCTTTTATGGAGACGTGCTTTGCGTGCTAGAGCGCAAAAAGGCACACCATTGATTTTTATCGTTGAAAATAGGCTTCCGTGTCTGTTCTTTTTCTCGTTCCTTCCGTCTATATCATGAAAATTCTTTTTCCTCAAATATAGACTTTATAGTAACTGTGAAATGAACATCGTAAAAGGAACGATCGTGAGATAGGAGATTTAGAAAAGATAAGATCAGAAAGAAAATTAAACCATGACGATATAAACCGAATTTGAATTCGAATTTTACGCGGAAATAGTAAAATTGGATTATTTGCCATAAACGAACTTGAGGTTTTCAGTTTTAATATTGATAGAAAAGAAATTGTTACATTCCAACAATAATACTTATTTCTATTATCATTTGTTTTATATGTTCTCCTATTTTTCTCGATACAGTAGGATATCGATGCAACAGGGTATCCGTCAATTGCACGGTCAAGATTAAAGAAAAATAAAGATCCTTATGGGGATGTTTTTCAACATTGTTTGCAGCTAAAGTTTCTTCTTCAGTGTCTCACCGAAGATAAGATTTCAAGTTTTCACACGACTTTATACTACAATTGTTTCCCTGAACAAAAACAAAGTTAATAGCTGAATTTAAAGGTTCAAACTTTTAAATGGGTTCCAACTCAAATTTCCTTTTATAGCACAACCAAATTATAAACTTTTACAAATAAAGTTCAACTTTCAAATACATTCTCAAATGTTATGTTATTTCTATTTCAAGCTACATTATTCTTTACAGGAAAAAAATATATTTGCGAATACCAATATGTAATAATATAATATCAAGATTTCGAATCGAAAACTCGTAAATTTTGTGATTCTTACTTGAAATTTGAAAACACGAAAATAAATTGGAAATGGATAGATAAATGTTTTATGTATACCACCATTATTTATAAAAGTAACTAAATATTTTAAAGTTGAATGAAACAACTGCATATCTGTCAAAAAAAAATGCTTGCTGGAGCCTCCTTTCGTTTGGAAAAGATTTGGACCTCATCTATTTGAAATCCACGTTGAAAGTGATATAAAAGTTGAATGGCACGGAAACAGCAAAGTTTCATGAATGAAAAGTTTTGAAATGAATGAAGAGGAGGAAAGAAAAGTGGGCAGCGAACTTCGTTAAAGGGCAAAATATAGGTATGTTTATGTATATTTACAATTATCGTGTAGTTTATTGACAGATGGAAGGAAATGTACTACAGAGAGGAGAAAAGTTTGTGTCGTGTTTCGTTTCGTTACACTACGTATATACGTACATGCATAAATTAACACGACCATGGTTTTAACTGCATAAATAATACAATCGAAAGCTTTTGCATTGTCAGTCAAATCATTTAGCAGTTTGCACACCGTAACGTAATTTCATCCACGCCGACTAAAGCAAATGATAAATTATTGTAATAATTCATTATCTATTGCACAGAAAATTGGAGAATTAATCCATGCTGTTACGATTTAAGCCGTTGAAAACTAGATTTCTAATCTCTCCCTGTCCCTCTCTGCATAGGCAAGGCTTTTATAGGATTTAAATGGTGCTAAGTTGGTTCCTCAAAGCTGGTTAGGCTCTACCAGCGTATAAATTAAAATACAGCAATGGTATGGGTAAATTTTCGGAGTATTGAATTTCAACCCATAGCCACACCCTGAAGTTTGACTCATACTGTTGTGCAAATACTGTTTCCACGCAGGTGTATACGAAAATTGTCACCATTCCTGCTGGGAGCTGGCTGAGCTCGGCAATTTTTAATGAGACCCGAGCGAAGGTGTAACACGAAATTTCTATTTCTTCTTAAATCTTTCATTTTCACTAAATCTACGAAATTTTTGCCACATTTTTAGGAAATGAAAAATGAAATAACAGAAAAATATTAAACATTAGTTGTAAAATAAATCAAATTCCAAATTGCAGTAATTAAAGTTTATTTTCCATTCGGTATTTTTTTTATTGAAAAACAGAGAATTTTATGACTTTCTGGGATTCGCAATAGTAAAATGGGAATTTGAAAAAAAATTTTGCAAATATGAATATTTAGCCTAAAAGTCGGCTGATGTTACAGAGGACGAAGAATATTTCATGTTTCCCTGATGAGAACTGATGTGGAATGATTGATATGCAAGTCATAATTACTACTACATGAAATTCCAATATATTCGAAATGCTTTAGCAACAGATTTCTATATAAAACAACAAAATGAACTGTTTTTCAGTTTCTATGAAAAATTCCTGACATTTTCACATCGAAAAAATAATGTAATTAGAACCAGAAAAAGTGAACAACGACTGCTTTTTTTGATACAGCCTATCTGCGTTTTAGTGAATATTGCTCTGCATCGTGATAAAAATGTCACCTACTGCACTGAAAATTGCAATTTTCTTCTATTTTGCTGTTCGGTCAACATTTTCAACAACTTTGTCTCTTTCGCCAAGGTTGGCCAAATTTTAAACAATAAGCAGAATTTTCATTGCGGGAAAGTAACTCCTCGATTATTTTTATCTGTGTCCCAATTTTTCCAACTGGATTCTATACCGCCATGAAACTTCAATTCGAGAAAGATACATCACTTCCGAGAATTGATATATGTTTTTTTTTAGGTATCGAGCATATAAAAGAAAAGAGAGAAAACGAGAAAAAGTTGGAGAGAGTTGGAGAATATTGATCTTTTGCGCCTGTCGTCTTCAAATATTTATTGCAACTGAAAGTGTAAAGTGTCGAGTTTCCACGATACGTTCCAATTAAATTCTAATTATTTGCCAATTAAAATCGATAATTGTCACATCGTTTTATCCACCTGTACAACAAATTGGTTCTCATTAACTTCGCCAATTAAACTCTTACATGCTGCAACTTTTCTTGTTTTAATGAAAATCTATTTCTCTTTGTTTTCCTTTATCTTGTCGGCAAAGAGGATCTTGTTATTCGCATAATACAAATATTTATTTGAAACTCTGGTAATTATGATTTTAGTCGCCGCGTGAATGTGTATAGCGAATTCTCATTAAGAGCAAGTGAACTTGAAGAAGAACCTTTCATATTCCCTTTCGCTTAAAGAAAAATCGTTAATTAACACTCGTGTTCGAAATGTACTCTTTTGAACGTCAAAGTTTCACGACACGTGCTTCGAGTATCGGCCAAAATTAATAATAAAAAGTACGGTAAAAATGTGAATATTTAATTTCAATGATACTTAACCATCAAAGCAGCGATGATATTAAATATTTTACTGCTCAAATAATAATTATTGGATTGCGCTGCTCGCAGTAGTACGAGTATTTCAATAATTCGACATTGCTCTCATTATTTACTACGACATTTAAGGATCAGAATCACTTCCCGCATTTGAAACACACACAGGTGAGAGAAACTCCTGCGAAATACTGCTGGATAGTAATAAGTACGTCTCTTATTCATAGAATTTTAATAATAAATCCCTACACACGCTGATACCGGTGCTTCAATAATAAATGTCATGAAAAATTACTAGATTTCCTACTGGATACTCATTGCCGGTAATATTTTTCTGATTGTATCCTATAAAATTTTTACTTCCACCACTCGGAATGACTAACCTGAGAGATTCCGTTTATTCTTTCTGTGCCAAAATTTGGTAGACGTTTTTAATAAATTTTATGACATGTACCAGTTGCCACGTTGGCGTATAAATTCTCGAACATGATCGATACTCATATTCGCATTTTTAATACTTTAGCCACCGCACCGTTCGCGGATGGAGTGAATACACGCCAGCGATTCATTACTGGCCGATTAATAGGTCGGTAAGCACTGGCGCTAAATAAACCTATTATTAGGCTTCCGGTTGGTAAGGTGTTAAATTTTCATGTGTAATCTGCTTGATTATGAGAAATGAACTTTCGAGCGGATTGACAGACGGAAGCACGCGTCTATCACCACTGACCTTCATCAGCTGAATGCTAGGACGACATGCAAATCGTTTGCTGATTGTGAGAAAACAAGAAATTACTAAGAATTTTTAGTAGGAATAGGAGCGTTTTGACAATTTTAACGAAACTCACAAACATTCCAGGGGTTAAGTGGAAACGATTATTATTCCCGCGTTATTTGTGTATCGCGGAAATATTAAAAGCTCGAAATTGAACGTGATAAGAAAGAAAAAGATAACGCGATTATTGAAGAAGCGTAAAATTCATTGTCCCATAATTTATTGAGAAACGTGTTGCAATTTTGATAACTAACTCACCGTTTATTGCATTTTAGATACACGGAGAGAACAGAAATACTTGAGTCTGCTTTATTGTAGCAAACCACGCTAACGAAATCATTTCCGTAAACGTACCCCATATAACTACATACGGAAGACACTATCCCCTTGAAGTCAAATTTACCAAGCACAAAGTAAATTTATCCGAGCCAAACAGTGTTCGAATCATTAGACCGTTATGCTTTTCAAATTTTCTTTATTAGTAAAATATATACAAATTGAACGAGAAGGGAGGAAAGAATTTGGGAATCTCGGAAGCATTGACAGAACGTAATAAATACGGAGCAGAAAGGGATCGTTGAAAATGCAATGTTATAGAAATCCGTTACAATTGTAGAAAAGTTTGCAATAATAAATATGAAAATTGTACAAACCAGTTACGGTAACAGCATTTACAAGAGAGGAAGCCTGTATATAGGTCAAAATATACGAGGTTCGAATCCTTATTCAAGTAAATGAAAAGTATTTCTTTCAGAACAACTTATCGTGGCTTCCCTTACCTCTATAATTTAAGTTATGTCGTGTTATGAATGCTTTTTCTCTTGGCAAACGGAACTTTCATGAGTTTGTATTGTTCCGAAAGAATTCCTACGTGGTCTTTGAACTACGGAGACAATGGTAGGAAAAATTTCCCAAATAACCTTCCAACTCCAACTTTGTAAAATAGACTCAGACGTAAAATGTAAGGGAACGGGGGGACAGAACCCCAACCAGCGGGTAGCCTCGATTAACGCAAAGATTTAAATAGTTTTGTTAAAATTAAAATGTCTGTAGCATCTACCACGACTATGGTTGCAGTGTGACAGGCGCTAGAGACACAATGGGCGTCAAAATCCCGGACTAACCCCCCCTATATTTTTAAATAAATTCTACAAAATTGAATCACCTTTTTTAGATTTTCCTGATAAGATGATTTAATCGTGTTCCTACGTTTATGAAAATATCCTTTTTCCGACTCGTCATTTTTCGGATTCTGTTGGATAAAATGAAAAAAATCCATAGAATTTTCCTTTGGTTTCTGTCTCTCATAGACGCAATCATAAATGTTTGAAAATATGGCAATTCTGAAAGGAACACTTACTGGATATCCTACATGAAGTTTATTTCTCCTGCAGATAGAAAAAAAAAAAGAATATCGTTGGTCTACAAAAGCTTCCGGGATTTATTTACATGGAAATGTGAAAATGTGACCTATATGCATGCCAAAAAACGTATATATCTAAATATATAGACAGACACATACGTTTAAGAGTTAGACGTTGCATTAGCGCGTAGCAAGTGGTACAGTGGTACGAGAGAAAGGGGATTTTAATATAAAATGCCAAGCGTTCCAAGTTTCTGACTCTAAAGCCTCGACTGAGTCTCTGACAGGAGGAAACTATCCAACACAGTGAAAATCGCGCGATTCTCTTTTTCCCTTTTATTTCCCCCCTTTTTTTTCTAATAGAAGCTTCCTTTTTATATTTATTCGCACTTTTTGTGTGATTCCACATTCTTTCTGTCTTTTATCGCCTTCTTTACAACTGTCCTTTATATGCCTTTCTTCCTATTGATAGATGCAAGGTTTTCACACAAAATGTTTGTCCGGAAGTGATATCCAGAAGTCAGTTACACAAGTGACGTTGGCCTTCTTTTATCGTCTTTAATCCTGAAAGATCGTTGAAGATGCAACCAGGCATTTTGAGCCATTTCTTTGTCCCCTATATCAATACCTTACTGTCTCTCAAACTGTATTTTCATTTCACCATTGTACCTGTTTGCTTGTAAACGTAATGGAAAAGATGTTCATCGTGTCAAACACATATGTATGTCTGGGATTCGCAAGTGTCGGTACTTTCTGCCCTTTCTCCATTTCCTTGTGAAGGCGATGGCGATACGAAGTTCAGAAATTTGCAAAATTTTAGGAACGAAAATATCCTTCAAATATTCAAATTTCAAAACGCACTAATTTATTGAATTTCCGGACTCGAATAAAATAATCTCGAATTCAGCTAAATTTTCGTCACCAAACTAATACGATTGAAATGCAATTTCGCGAAACTCGTACCGTGGAATTGAGCCACTCTTTTTCGCAAGCAATTCATTAAGAAATAATATACAAAAATAGATAAGTCGAAAATTTGTATAAGCTCGGAACACGGATACACGGGAAATTGTAAAGAGGCGCATGTAAAAGAGAAATATGTACAAGTGGAGGAGATAAGAGATGCTTGAATGTACAATTTCCAACAAAATGAAAAGACGGAGAAACGATGAAGTGGACTTTGCTATAAGAGAGATTGAAAGGGAGGAGACAGGGCGAGAGAAAAGCTAGAAAGAGAAAAGAGAGAGAGGGAGATTCAATTCAAAGGCAACTCTGAGTACTGTGGTTGATCCTGTTTGTCGTCCACTCGGCACAACCCTTCTTGAAATTGGCCTGGGTGTCACCGCGGAATTTCAGGACTCTCTCCCACTCTCTCTCTCTTCCTCGCTCTGTGGTCCACCAAGTTTGCCGGAGCTTGCAAGGACCAGATAAAATTAATTCGAGCAGCTTTCTCTTACCTTCTCTTTATAACTGTTACCAGTACTGTCCGCAATTAATTCACTAGTGAAGAATAACAATAATATAGGGCTCTTTGAATGCCTCTAAGTATCATTTCTGTAACGGGTTATTCATTAAAGTTCGCTTCTTTTTTTGCACCTCAAATGAAACTTGGAAATCTCATTCTCACTTGGAAAGTAAACAAGTGCCAACAAATTGGCACACGGCAGAGGGAAAGGATTCAAATTACTGCAGCGAAATGGGACGCTAGCGTCAAGCTTATCAAAGGGTCGAATTGGTTATCCAAAAACGAAAGAGATTTCGTAACTAGCTTTCGCAGGATTTCGCGTAAGAAATGTAGTGGATTTTATTTGTCGAGTAACACTCAAAATATGTCAAAGCAATTTGGCCCGCGGAATTACGGATCACCCGGGTTACTGAAGCATGTGCCCAACTTCGGCAGAACGGCGTAAATTTTAGATCCATCTCAGACATAAACTCAAGACACGTTTGGGTCATCAACAACATTTTCGTTCGCTTCGTGTCTCTTTCCTACCAAGATTAAATTTAGTTTCGGGAACTAAGGAAAATGTTGGTGGCATAAACATGTTCCTAGTTTGTGCTTTAGTACGTAGTCACGTTTGTTGCTAAAGTTAAAGGCCAACTTCGCAGGGGCAGTTCAATTGCCATTGAAGTGAAACTTCTTTCTTGGTATCCGTACCTAAGACGCTCCTGTAACTAATCTCATTTTCGTCGGATCGAAAGTGCGTTGTTGCAGACACTACATTCGTCACAGGCTTCAATTTCCATTTTTGAAAAATGACTGACTAAAAATTATACGCCAACAGGATTTCATTCAATCAATATCATAAAAATCCTGACACATTTTCAGGTGGAATCCGCAATAAAATATCAAGATTCACGTCCGCGCTCGGTAGGCATTATTTCCTCTTCGTATCACGATATCGACAGCAAGGGACATTTTTTCCCTGGAAAATCTTTTCAAATATTTCCGTCGTAAATAAAATTGTTCCAGGGTTTCGAGTCACGATTTAAATTTTAGATCCAGTGAAAAATAGTACCGTAGTAGTCTAGTATCTTTGAATTACAGAATTACATTAAAGAATTCTTCGGATTGATCGTGAGTGAGAATTGTCGGCCGCTGGAACAAAATACGGCGAAATTTCATTTTGTCGAAAGATATTATTTTTCTGAATCGTAGTTTCTCCCTGAAAAGCGTCAATCCGCATAAAGCATAATTTTACCGCCAATGTCTTGAGATTCCATGATTTTCATGAAATCAGCACGAAAATAAAACACTCCTTTATTGAAAAATTTCCTTCCCGTTTCCATTCATCTATTGGCGCTTCTGTCTTACGTTATATGGAAAAATCCAAGTGGAAGAAAAACAAATAAAACGGGAGATATAAATCTGTTCATTCAGCCAATATACTTTTGCCTTCATTAATTGCCTTCTTCCTTACGGGTTCTTTTACTCTAATTTCTTAACCTTTTAGAATTTTTCTGTGGAATCTTTGGTCTCACGTCTTTCTCATTCCGTAAAAGCACAGTGGAATTACGTGATCGGAATGTTCATTGGTAATTTCCAGCTTTGTCCTTGTCCCTCAGGATATATGGAATGAGAAAATGAAGATACCAAAAGTCCAACAGGATACTTCTTCTTATGTTAGTATCGTTGGATAAGAAAATTCGTCTAACTTTAACGAGATTTTTTGCTCTCTTTCTCTTATTATTTCCCTCGTCTTTTTCTTTTCTTCTTTGCTTTATCAAGAAACTATATCCTGAAAGAAGATTAGATTACAATCCCTTCGAACCAATTAATTTCTCATTATGGGTTGTCTCGCTGTCACGCACTACAACCATGTTTATGATTTTCATTTTTTCCCCTATTTATATATACAACGTGGCAAGAAAAATCAATGAGTGTATATTTTTCACGTCCTCATAATTTTTTTGGTCAACGCCGAGACAATTATTTTATTAATTTATTATGTATTCAATCTTTTAAAAAATGTAGAAAATTTCTAATACGTTACTTCCTAGAAATCAGAGGTTGGATCAAATTTTTAAAATATTCATCACGTTTCGAGAGAAATCCGGATTATAGAACTTTTTTGAACAAACTGCACATTACCTTTCCTAATAAAAAAAAATAATACTGGAATATCTCCCATTAACATCAGATTTTTCGAGTTTAGAAAAATCGGGACTCTAAAACTTTACCGAGCGGAGGTCTATTAATAAGCTCTTTATCGAAAACGTTTATCGAGCGGCAGGCTATTAATTGGCTAACAATGTATCCATACTCAAATGAGTCGACCGGTAGTGTGTGTGTGTGTGTGTGTTCACTTCATCCGCGGGTGTTGGGCAAAAAAAAACATGACTGAAACAAAATTTCATAGGAATACGCTACCGAACTATTGCCATTATTTGCAAAATAACTATTGAAAACTGCTCACAGCGAACACTTTTCAGCAGCATTACCGGGGATGGCTTAAAAACGTCAATTATCAGTCTTCCATAGCGAACGATATTGCTCACATTTGCATCCTTCCTGCCACATTTATATCCTTCTCTGTGCTATCCCATACCGCTTTCATGAATTTCCTCCCACCGATGTACAATCGATTTTGGGACAGTGGCTTATAATTGATACCACGATATTCGAAACACCTACTTTATAACCAATAGCTGTGTTTTACCAAAGGCCTCGTATTTATGAACAGAGTTCAGCATTTCAAATTAAATTCTATATGAATTCCATCCGAATAAAGGGACGGATAAAAAGGCTTTGAATTTATTATTTCCCAAATAAATTTTGGAAAGTGAGAAAAGTAAATTGAAACGCTGCGAAAGAGACGAGGAAACAGAAGAAAAGGGATGAAGGTGGAGAAAAAGGAAAAGGGTTGCGAGCAAACACGTAGGTAAATACAGTCACAGTTTCTAACCCTTTGAAGAGATTCCAGTACGCAGAGAGGAAAGTGTGTGTGTGTACGTGTGGATATATATTGCTTTGGGCGTAAGCACAAAACGGTATACATTACTTGTGGGGATAGGTATTACTGATATTAGTGTCGGCACTAACTCTTGCGAAATAATTTTGGCACGCCCGTGTAGATACACTTGCTAAAACAACGTCCTACCTACTCTCCTGAATCACACTTTTTAACAGTTTTACATACTTTGAAATCAAACCCTGTTTTCGTGTTAAAATACAATTTTAAATTCGAATAAATTTTTATTCCATTACGTTTATAATTGTTTAAAGCTTTCAGAGCGTAAATTGATCCGCGGATTCTCGAATCAACGTAAAAAAATAAAATAAATCGTTGATTTTTCGGGGAGAAAATTTAATTTCAACATGGGCCTCATATTTAATAAACATTTTGACGAGTCAGAGCCCAACTTTGGCCCACCCATGGTCGCGCAAACGCAGCAAAAATTATTGCAATAAAAGTAGCAAGTGTAAGAATATACCGAAAATAGCACCACCAATGTATTCCATCCCTTACCTTAATAAAGTAATTAATAATAAATGATTTACCCTTTCTTGAATCCACTGGTATCAGCGCCGAGGGTAAATTTGTCACAGATTCGAAACTTCACTGAATAATTAAACTGTTTATTTATGTAAAACTGAAATTTCTTCTCTTCATTATCCTTCAAAACACAAACCGTCGTTCTCAAGATTTAAATGCGTTCGTAATTAATAATCTTTTTAGACACTGAAACTGAAGAGTTCCAAAAACAGAATAAATATTTATCGGAAAGAAGAAAAATTCAACTTTTAATAAATTCAATTGAAAAACTAATTGACACGTTTTTTAACCACGGCACATACACACACACACTTTTTTAATAATTATTCTTCTTATATTCTGTTACAGGTTGAACTGTTTATGTTAGTTCCAATTTATTTCTGAAACCAACAACGATATTCTGTGTTTTTAAAAAATAAAATTTGAATAAGAATGTGTATTAATTTTTAGAGGTTTAAACTCTTATCAAATTCTTAGTTTTATGTAATGGAATCTCGTTTTTATAACACGCAGGTTAACGATATGTTTTGGGAGTCAATACGGAAATATCTCGACCTAGTTGTGAGTTGCTTTGATAAATTTACGGTTTTCAATTTTCAAATTCATAAAACTGTCAAAAGGACGTTCCAACTTTCCACGCAGTATCACGAAAAGTGCGGAATTAATTAGTGAATTAAAGGAATGATTATTTAACTAGTTCCTTTCCCTTTTATAGCCTCCCTTGCCAGTGCCTAAACGTGAAAGAGATTCTTAGCTTTCGAGCTTCCTCTGAAAGCAAAGGAGGAAAAAAGGTTCCGGGAAATAAAGTAACCTTAAGGTCAACAAGGGTTGAGAATGACGTCGACGATTGCTATGAAAACATCACTGTCTATGACGACGTCAGTATTTAAAATCGCGGGGTTGAAAAAAAAAAATTGTTTACCCTTAATCACGACTTATAATAAATTTTACGACTTGAAAAATAAGTATGTGTGTTTGTGAACAACTCAGTTTTTGTTTTCTTTATATTAAAGAAATCACTATCCAACGAAAATCGTCACGTAAAAAATATTTAACAATTAGCAATTTTCTGGTCACATCCACCATTTCTTCAGGAAACGAATTGAGATTATTACTACGATAAATAATATTTCACCACAAAGCCAAAAATCCGCTAAGCGATACACTCATTTCTGATATCCGGCAAATACTTCCTCTTTAAAATAAATCTGTCTGACGAAAAAAAAAAAACTTGTTCCCCTGAGACAAAAATTATTCCTCTTCGTAGGGAATCATTTCTGCTAGGGGAAAACTTTTTTTTTCCCCGAGTAAAAATCGATTTCTTCGTGCAGCAAAACGTTGTTTTTCCTTTTTCCTGTAAACTCAAATTGAACCCATTCCTCCCGAGACTATGAAGTCTGTCAGAGAACTCGAAAAACCTATTTTCGCTAGAGTAAATGGAGGTTTCACACTTCCGTACACTGAAGGTATTAAACTCAAGTTCTCACTTCGCGAAAGTTTTCGTCACCATGGCTGTTGAATTAAACTTCATTTCACTTTTTCCAAGTATTACAGTTTTAAGAGAATACAGCTTAGAAAAAAATAATCAAACTTTAATTATTCATCAAAATTGATCAAAAAAGTGCTCCTGAACAATTTTTATCGTCACACCCGGAATATATAAATTGAAATGAGGAAAATATCATCTTCAGGAAATGAATGACACCTGGGATTATAATTATTTGTAAGTAATAGCAATTGGATGTATGTAATTTGACAATGTATTGTTTTAGAATTTATAATCTTAAAAATATAAAATAGGGACAAAATTATACGTACACTCAGTTTTCGACAATACGTAGAAATTATACGATCAGGAAAATATTCTAATCGCGAAAAGGGGATGATTTTCTGTACGTTTATAATTTTTAATGTTTAACCATTTTCGAAACGATTTCGAAATAAATAAAAGAAGAGCATGTGCTGTTATGATTCAATATTCATAATTTCAGAAATTTCCAATAATTGTGTCGACTTTGCAACTTCTAAATTAACGAATATCTATTGTACAAAATTTCAATGCACTTGCATATTTTTGCATAAGGCTTGTTTATAAAATGTGTATTTTGTTTGTGTAAAATTCACGTTCTTTTTTTATCGTGGTTTAAAGCCGTCATTTTCAACGCACCACCTACATCTGCAAGGGTGGCGTCTCAGTTGTTAGCATTTCAAAGGAAAAGAAGAATCCCACCACGGGATTGAGCATTAAGAAAAATACAGGTAAATGAAACCTGTATGAAAATTTAGAACCAAGTTCAAATATAACATGATCGATGAAACTGGAATGCGGTTGGAACAACCATAATTATTATCCGGAAATAAAAATTCCCGAGGGAATTCGATATTGAATAATTTCTAATCAATAACAAATTTGAATAATGCCGAAACTCTATTGTTTTTCTAAGAACAGTCCGCCACCATCGATGAAATATGCGCATCCCCGTGAAAAATGAAACGTCTCGGTGAAAACTCCCTCAAGAATTTCCCTCTTCGTAAAACGTTTTATAAAGAACCATCGGTGTCACCAATTCGAACTATTTCAAATAACGCTTCTATTCTCACATTTCCTTTGGGATGAAATCGAACCTTTCAAATGCTAATTTTTCGCACACAATGCACTTGTGTTGTGAATTTTAATATCTCTAATTAATTTATTGAGTCTCCTAACGGCATGAAAAAATTGGAAAACAAATGAAAAGGTGGCATAGTTTGGTTTTTTTTTTACAAATTGGCTTCTCGAAGGTTGATTGCAACGATAACTATACTGCCGTTGACTCCTCAACCCTCGCTCTTTAATTGTTTCCTGTTATGTTGTTAAAAACAATGAACAAATCGATAACGGTCTAATTTGTGAGTTACTGGCTTTGCATTCACGGTTCTAATAGTAGTGGTAGCAACAGCTACTGTTCACTTGAAATTTCATCGAAACAATTAATTCACGCGCTTTTCATACCACCTTTAAAGAAATTGAATTACGTCATATTTATCTTTACTCCGTTTGAGTACAGGAAAGCTCGTAAAGAAAAAAAAATCGGTACCGTAGGAAATTATTTACACCTCATGTTTAACACTTACAGGAGTTGTACTCGCTTTAATTTAATTTAATAGGTTATAAATCGAGTTTTCTTTTTTTTTTACAACAATCTTTTAACATTGATATATTTTATAAATAAAAATCCTTGTGAAACGCACAAAGTTTTAAGCTTCCTTTTATGGTCGAACAACACCTTCGATGATTTGTTGGAGTCAACACGCGGGATATAAACGATAAAGCAAAAAGCTAAGGTGCTGATAGTGTGCGCTCGACGGGCACAGTATCTCGAATAGGGGTGAAGATTGTAAGAAAGCTCAAAAGCCCCGCCCCACTACACTCGAGCTTTCACGAATACACGCGGATTTTACCGAACTCGAACGAAGATCGATGGGTTTAAATATGGGATACACGCTCTTTTTTATACTTTTATAGACCAACGAATTATTAATCGACACTTTATATGACTTTCCTCATCATGTTGTAATTAAACTTTTTGTGTTTTTCGTTTTTCAAGCGCTCCAATGCGGTGGAACGAATGCCACGATATTCCATGCAATATTTGCATGCTCTGTAACGTGAAAAATGTTATAATCGCTGTTTACGCCATTGTAATTTTATAGCAACATTTACTTTGAAATTCCCTTTCGTCTCAGGGATAAATTGTGGAATTCAATTCGTAATTGCCTTTAGGCGATTATTACGTGGGTCTTTTTAATAATAATATATTTATATTATAACAAATTAACACACCACAAAATAGCCAGTGCTATAAATTACTTGCAAAATATGTTTTTTATAAGTTATAAAATTTGCAACGGTCGTAAAAATGGTAACTGAAAATATCGACCTGGCGAGAAAATGTTCAAACAGCGTTTTGAGTTGGCGAGAAAAATTCGACTTCTGTATCGCGTTATATGCGTATATTTGCATTTGGAAATTTTAGGAGATTCAATTCCTTAGTATCTCCTAGTCTCCAACGAATATTCGCAACGTATGCATTCTCAAATTTGAAACACAAGTCTAAGTGTCATTGCTATTTCTAAAAACAAAAATCGAGACTGTAATTCAAAGCAACGTTGCAAACTCTTGCGTTGCTGCTTCTTTTGACATCGGATTCCCAAGTGATTTGTGAAAGCATTAAGTTCTGGAATATTTCATTTTTCATTTATAGAAATACAAGGAAAATTCACTATTTTATGCCTGTATGTGCCATTTTGATGATTCTATCTCCATGTTTTTACTGTGGTTCACCTGACAAGTGCAAGCTTTTTCGATACCGTAGCGAAAACGGATCAAAACCAGACCATAGAAACTAACATTTCACTGCAAAACCACTATGTGAAAAGAAACTTACAAACTTCGACTGCACATACCATGCATGTGCATATACATGCATATATTTTACAAAGTTTTATTCACTCTTCATCGCATAGATGAGCATCGTGCAAAAACAGAAGTGTAGGTACACGCATTTATTTGAGTCCAAAAAATTAATTAAAAATGAAGGCATTTGGACCATCTAGTCCCCTTCGGTCATGATTTAAGAGAAATGTTGACTTTAGACCGTGTTATCAGATTGCAAAGAGTCATACGTACTTATAATAGCAGAGCTCGGGACATGTGGCGCGAATTAACGAAATGAAAAGTGCATACGGAAGAATAGCAGGTAGAACCATTGGAAAAAAAAGAGCATCAGATAAACCAAGACCCAGAGGGAGGACAATATCAAAATGGACTTAAGGAAACTGGGATATCGCGACAGGGGATGGACTGAATTAGCTCAACATAGGGATGCCTGGCGAGCTTATGTGAATGCAGTAATGAACTTTCGACTTCCAGATGCCTCAAAGTGTTGTTTTCGCTATAGAGCGTATCAAATTGGTACGTTTTAACTTATTACGTGCCAACTTTGCTACGATTAAGGAACTATTGGGTCGGCAACTAAGTAATTGCCGATTTTCCAAAGCAAACAAATGACAAAATCGGCAATTACTTAGTTGCCAACCCAATATTTTAAATTAACAAAATTTTATCGTAGAAAGTACTGAATAATTTCCCTCATACGTAATGTTAAAATAGTATGAAATAACTGGTGTTAAATTCCACCCCATTCGGATGCTATAGGAATACATAGAATTTAGAATAATTTTATTACACAGTGGAAGTTAATTATAATGCATCCGGTGTTATCGTTAGATAAAGCTCTCGCTATTCGTTGAATTTTCGTTATACCGTCAAAAATGACAAAAAGCAGGATTGACCTTGCAGTTTTAGCTCTTTGACTGCAGAGCGCACTAAAATGAAACGAGCTTAGCGAGCGATGCAACTAGCAACCATCGCTAGGACAAGTCTTATTAAACGCCTATAGGCTCTTTACGTTGTCCAAGAGTTAATGCGATCGTCCCAATTAGTGACACCTTAAGCCCAATTAGCGATCAGGTATAGTAATTTCTATACACAAGTAAATCCATTAACCGTCGTTATACATTTGACATTATACGCCACTGCATTATACGCGACTGTGTTGATACGCTGGAATTATATATTTTATTTGCCATTGGTCTGTGGTGACAGAGGTTACACCGAGTTCCGTGAAAAGTGGATTAATTAATTGTGAAGTGCAAAGTCCTTTACGGAGAACCACTGAGTGCTTCGGAGAGGCCAATCGTGTGCGGCATTCGATTTCAGTGTGCCAAAGCATTGGGTTTCAGTACATCTCCTGATAATACACGAGACGCCAACGGCCTTGTTCATTTTTCTTCAAATCAATGAACAGCCCAGAAAAAAATTCATTTTCGCTCTTTTCAATTTTCGTGCAACGCAGACCTGACCTCTCGGCGCCCAAGTATTTATTAGTCCTGAAGGTTAAGAATACATCGTTCCAATTTCGGAAACAATAACGCGAAACTCAAAGCCAAGAGAAGTAAGAAATCCGATATCCGTAATTGGAGTCATTTATAACAATCGCGCTGATAAATGGCGAGAATTTTTTTATTCGAAAAAGCTATAGACAATAAGTGTATGAGGGGTTGCCTTCCTACCGGTTATTAGATCAGATGAGGTTGTATCGCAAATAGAAGAACATGTGCCCGCAAGTCGCTTGATATTCGCCATAGGTGGGCTCCTTGAGACGGACATTAATCTTTATCGTTTTATCGCGGTGACAGCACTTCCTAGGGACGATACGTGTCACCAATCAACAGTTCTGATTTGACGTTCAACTTTCACTGTCATTGCACACATGAGGAGGTGTCATCGGTACACTTCGTGACTAGGGTATTTTCAGACACCCCCGTTAAAGCTTTGCTCGAATTCGTTCTATCACACAAAAATTCTGTAAGAGACGCTGGCGTTTAAGTATCGAGATATTGATACAGGCACTTTAAGAAGAGGAGCCTCTGGATGTACCATAGATACAGACACAATAGTTATTACGTGGATGCTTAGGAGGATACCTGAAGAAAACTGCAAATAAAAAATTGGGAAATATGGAAATCGTATAAAATATAAATAATTTATGATACTTTCAGATTTCTTAGAAAACCGAAAATATTCAGAACAAGAATTATTTACTAGCGAACATTTAATGTAAAAAAAAAATATCAAAATTTGGATACAAGCTTCGAATTCCATATTCACCCAATTCCAGTTACTTTTGATGCAGCAAATTCTAGGCGCAATTCGATAAACTTGTTGACGCTGTTTGCAATCTTCTCGAGTGGAACCTACCAAAAATGAACATCTCCCTCAGAGTGTCAACATATCAAACAATCAAACACGGTTTTGTCGATGTTCCAAATAAAAAAAGAGACACTTACAAGTGGAGAAAGGAGAGAGAGGAGACCTAGTGAAAGGTTTGAAAGTGCACAAAGGTCTTTCGGTCCACCCTCTTTATTATGAGGGGGAGTAAGAGTAACGGTACGTTGATTGGAGGGATCAAAGCTACACCGAAGGTACTTAATTACCTTACCACTGGGGAAAAGGTATTCATTGCAATGAGGTGAAGTGTGGTTGTCACTTTTAAAAAAATGACGAAGGATGAAACGGAAAGGAAAGTAAAAATAAAGAATCGAAAAAAAGAAATTCGCATCATACATATAGAGCAGAAACGAATCAATGTTCTTTTTTTTTTTATTTTTCTCTTACCGTTCTCTCTGTACTCTCTGCGCTTTCGTTCTCTTGGTGATTGTTCTTCTCTTTCCTCTTTTCTACGTCCATTCCCATTTTTGTTATATCCCTTCGTCCTTCGTCGTCGACGATACGTCAGTTCGACGGCCCCGGGGATAAAAAATTTGCGAGACAATGAATTTCACGAATCGTACTGCGACGAGTTTCGATCTCATTCTCCTTTTTTTTTTTTTTTAGATCGTGGTGAAAATGGGAACCGATTGCAGGCCTGAGCACTTTTTTTCCTTTTTCTTCTATTACGTTCAATCGAACGTATATGTTTTTTTCTAAGCCCAGGATTTTCTTTTATCTGCTATTACTTTATTTTCCTTTTAACTACATTATCCCCTTTTGATACCAAAAAATTGGTTAAAGATACAATGGGAAACAAAATTTACCTGACTTCCCGTAACGGCGAAGTCGCTGGTGGAATATTGCTTACATGAAAAGAAAAAAAAACCATTTTTCGGAATTATGACATTTTTAGAATTTGTAGAGAAAAAGATTATCATTATTAATATAACAATATTAATCACTTTGAAGTTGTATTTTAAAAAAAAATTGGACAATTGTAGCTTACAACATTTACTTCAAAGAAATTATGAACAAATTAATAGCAACAAAATATATAAAAAACACTAAACATACCTATTGCCAAGATGCGAATAGAAATAGTATAAAAAGTAGGAATAGCAGTAGTTCTGCTACTCGTCAAATATTTACTTGAGGGGATTAAGGGATGTTACCAGCGAGGGAAAAGGGGTTGATAGAGGTTTGATACCATCCAAGATAGTACGAGAAAAGAGGGTAACTTTCTGCTGTGAAAAATGTCCCGTCGTTCGATATTTAATTATTCACTGGACGTGTTCCTTTTCCTTTTTCATTCCCTTTCCATCTTGCTTTCTCTTAACTTCTCTCCCTTTCTCTCGTATGTCTCATAGGAAGGATCGTTCAGCGTCATTACGTTTAAAAGCGTGCCACTCTGTTATTCGATTACCAGGACTTTCATCCGTAAATGCCACGAAAGCGTACTGTTCAACTTTCAAAAGTGCCTTTTACCCTCCAAGGGAAACAACGTTACTTCGGAAAATATCGTAAAGATATGATTTTGCATTAACATGTAACCGAAAATGAAAGACCAAGTATTTAAAAAAAAAAAGAAACAGGGAAACGGATGAATTTTATTGTAAATTTTATTATCAGAAAATAAATCGTAATTTAAACATTTTTATTGGGCTAAATTTTCGGATTGAAATTCGGATACATTTCGGTTAAAATTGTGGACTTACGAGATTTTTCGACACGAAATAGCTGAAAAAGAAATTCCAAATATTCTGTGAGGCGTTTCTATCTCTTCAACTAGCTAACCCCGCATTCGTGCCCGACTAACAACAAGTCTTTTCAAAAACTCGATATGCTTATGCGTTTTGCGAACTCGTATTATTGTTCGGGAGAGGTCATCAGTGCAGAGATTCTACATTTTTTAGTAAAGGCTACTTTATGACGTTTTTACTTTTATTTCCATATTTTGATCTTGTTCTGTCTTTTTTTGTACCTTCCCCCCTCTTATTAGAAGGGTTTCATTAGTAGCCAATCACCAACATTGTCTTCCTTGTGAATTTTAAGTTTTCGAATTTTTAAGAATTGGGTTCAAGAAAATATTCGATGGTAAATTTAAAAAAAAACAAAAGACAATATTTACTTCGAAAAATAAGAAACACAAGATTATAAATGTTAAAATATAAGATGATTGCATTAAATAAATCACCTTGTACGTATCGAATTCGTTATGAAATGCAGAGAAATAAAGATTAATAACCCTTAAAACGAATACACGTGAATATGCATATATATGTATGTACATGAGATAGAATGTGAATAGTATATTTTGAAACGGTTAAAGTTTATAGATCTAATAAAAATGACAGAACAACGATAATGGGTGACACATGGCGAGAGATAAGCATCGACATAACATATTAATACTGAATTTTATAAATGGAATAAATATAGCCGTTGGATTCTACTTGATGGTGATATTTTCGGATCAAATAGCCCGAAATGAAGTTTAACAGATTAATTAGCAAATTATATTAAATTCCCATGTTTAAATGAAATGTGAAATTGACTAACACAATGCACAATCATTTGATTACGCAGCGAACGTACGAAATTAAATGATAATCATTGCAACATGAATTTCAGATACAATTTCGTGTAATAAAAAATAATTAAAAGGAGAAATAACCGTTTCAATTTTTTTTTTCTCCTATTACGCACTTTGTACATTTTGAAGAGGGAATAGGGAAGTGCATTATCGTTTAAGTTTGACGGGAACAATAATTGAGAAATCCAAAGATGTAAATAGTGCAAGAGAAATAGAACGCGGCGATCGACAATTCGACCACGGGCATGATAATTAATTGATATCGTTGTTTCCGAAGCTTGAATTTTGCAGTCTCGGCGAATCCTCGTTAGGGGAATTAAATGCATTGCCAGAGAGACGGGATTAGCGTGAATTTCTGCTTGAACACTGCTCTAATTTTACTACTATTAACTATGAAAGTCTTCAGTCGCAACGTTATCAAAATGTCCTTCGTTTTCCCTGATTTCAACGTTGTCAACATTTTTATCTTTAACTTAAACAAAAAAATAATCCCTAAATCACTCTGGATTCGTACGAGACAAACTGCTGCTAACAATCATTATTATTATTTTCGCAAATGCAACATTAATAATGTTTCTGATTTTTTAAAAAATAATTACACGTTATGACGTCTCCTTTTTTTTAATGAACTTTTAGGAAACGCGTGCTTTTTTTTTAAATAGCGAAGTGAGAGAAAAAAATGAACAATTTTCGCGTAAAACGAGAAGTTTCCATGTCGAACGCGTACGCCGATTAGATAGAACACACACTGAAGTAATAGAGGAAAAGTCCAATCTGCATTCGTAATGACGAACGCTGGAAAGAGACACAGTATGTGACCTCCCGTGTCAGGACATCGGTCATCTATTAACCCCTGGGGTTATGCTCCAACCCTCCAGTACTCTGGTCCTCTGTCACACAGAGAATGTAGTACTACCCTCTTCTAACGACCCACTACCAACTATCATCTCCACGTTTACTGCATAAGGACAAACGTCGTTCTGAACTTGTACAATTTATCCTGGAAATTATGGGTGCTCATAGAATGTTCTCACGCTTTAAACGTAAACTTTTACGGTTAAATAGAATTAAAAGGATACAGGTAGTAAATGAGATTTTTTCCCTTTTAGCGTTGGCTGTACGAGGGTCAAATTTATCCACTCGGTTGTGAAATGTAGAAATTCAGTGATCATAAAAGTGTTAAGAAACGGATATCCGTACCCGTGGGCATGTGAAATGTAGGATCGAAAAAAAAAAAAAAATTTTGAGAAATATTTCCTTAACACTTTCCCTAAAATTTAATCTCGATTTTGTGTTACGTAAACACGCAAGAGCGTAGTTACTACTCCACTTTCATTTCGCACGATATGAAATGTGAATTAAAGAAAACTAGAAATACACTTTTCTATTGTTAAAAACTGAAAAGGAAAAGCTTTTTAAAAATGCCATGATCTACCTTCAAACGGAAGATACACAACGAGTATGAATTGAACAATCCTGCAGGGGCTTTGTTATGCCTGTAATGGAACACGATGTTCATTGGACGGATTCGATTTCAGTCGTCTTTGGTAGCCCATTAGTACTTCCTACCGCTTTGGAAATTCAATATAATCTAGGCAGTTCCGTTTACCATAAAATTCAAGAAGCGTGGAACGACCGGTTTAAATCGTGATTGTCCACTTTGTGTTGCAATCTCCTAAAAATAGGATAAAAATTAAAATGGGGTAGGGCAACTCGTTTCCGGGGTAAATTGACTCGTATCATGGATTCGAAAGGTCTATTTTGACGAAATCCTAGCGAAAAGTGATGAAAATTAGACTTTTGGGAGAAAAATCGTATTTCTGGTGAAAATCGAGAATCTTAATAACAGAATTGGATCCCTCGGAAAAAAATACATCGGTTCCAGAGACAATAGTCTTTGCTCCCGCTAGTCGAGTGTAACGGGAAAAGAATATAATAGGAAAGTCCAAGCTGCAGCAGCGTGATGTGACGTTCCGTTACGCAGCGCATCTCTTGCACACCAGGTATCTCTGGTGAGCTGAGATAATGGTACACCCTTTGGTGGAGATTGTAAATCATACGCCCCATCTCACCTCTTGATCAAACATTTCTTCGCGAACCTTCCTATTCCCAACCGCTAAGACGGTTTGCAGTTTACCTCTGTACTTTGATTTTGAAACATTAATAATTCCAACAATATTTCACCCTGGGATGCTGTAAAAATATTGTAAAATGATTATTTTTGAAATTAAAGTACATTGAATATTCTCCACGGGTTGCTCGGAGTACCATGAGAAGGGAATATGAAATGTTCGCTGTGCTCCGATTCATAAATATATTTTCAACCGCGATGTTGTAAAAATACTATGAAAATACTGCGAAACGATTACCTTTGGAATCGAAATGCCGCGTACGTTCTATGAAAGTTCTGCACTTTATTTTCCGTGGGCATACTTTTATATTTGATTATTTATTTTTAGGTATTCAACTTCAATTACGTTTACCTTCCGTTTACTTACTCAACCTTCGGCCTTTTATCAAAATTAAACTAGCTTACTGGGATATCTATGTCAGGAAAGTATCGATAGAATAATAAGTGAATCTTTAACGGATTGTTGCAACAAAATTATATCCTTCGGATTGCATTGGGTTTTCAAGCTTTGCAAGGGTCAACATTTTTCTTCTTATCTTTCTGAACTTCAAAATATAAATTCCAAGCATTTTCCTCTTTTAACATTTCTCTCATTGTTTCTCGAGAATTATTTCTAACACTTTATACCGAACCACTCTTCTCTGTAGGCATACGTACTCCTTAGAAGAAATCTATAACAATAATAATTCATTGTAGCCACGACGGAGAAGGATTCAAAATCACGAATTGTATCGTGTACAGTGTAAAGGCAGACTAATTGATATAATTGGGTTGCACTTTGTAAAGCAAAAGGGTGGGCGAGAAGGAAAGGGGGCGAGTTACTTGGCTTTGCCTACACGCTATAGTAATTAACGACCCTTCTAAGTCCTCCAAAGGCATTCCTGTAATAATGTTTAGTCTTCTTCGAAGTTTCAAAAGGATTACAAATTACACTCAGGTACAATTACGCTTTAGCAACATTAAGAAGTGTGTTTTTGAGGACGTGGAATTGACTCGAGAATATTAAAATGACGTGCGGTATATTTGCAAACTGCCACAAGCATAAGAGAAATGTAAAGAGGACAACTTATTAGTTAAGGACTACACGGAGACTCGGAGGGAAATGGTTTGCGGAGAATAAAAAGTAACGAGGGTGACATTTGTCCAACGAGATAAGAAGGAGTCAAACGACTGCTGACAATGACCACTATCGTTTGGTTTCCTTTTCTTTCCCTTTTGCCTGGCTCTTTTGAATCTAATAGAGAATTATGGAATGTCAGACCACGTCTAGACACGACCTTTTGCACTACAATGGACACATTATCCTGGGAAAAAATGCGAAAAGAGTGAGACACCTAATAACCTCGCAAAGAAAAAAAAATCTCTTCGTGCACGAAAATTTTTATAGGAATCACATTAGAAAAAAGCGTTTAAAAAATTGGAGTACAAATAATGTTACATTACTGCACGGTAAATTGTTTTAATTCGAAATTAGTGTCAATATACAAGTGTGAATATTCGGGAATACTTATTAATACCAGCATTGGGACTGAGATTGTTTTTAATTACTAGAAATATAGAACTAATGAGATGGTTTGAAATATCGTAATTATAAATAATTTTCATAATTTTCTAACCCTTCTATAAGGCATACTTACTCCAACTGGATGCACATATACACCCAAGGCTTGAAGGCCATGGGTGTATATGTGCTTATAGAGTTAAAGGGCCCATTAATACAACGATAAACTATCCCATTGTTGATGTAGGGTGAGCCAATCAGCAGCTTTTGTGTAAGAATTCAAATATTTTACCATTTTTTTTTTCTTTGTTAACGTTTTTCTTTTTCTTTCTATATCCCATGTAATTCTTTTCTTCCAGACAAGAAGAATATATTTTTCTATTCAATTTCCTTTTTCGTACATACGAATTTTCTATTCTTTTATCTATCAGAGCATATGCATTCAAGAGGTGAAAAACTACAAAGGATTCAATATTTTTCCTCTATTTCGTTTTGCTAAATTTCTGTCAAAATAAAACAAAATGATCTCATTAACGCACAATTTTTATTACCTCTTAGTCGTTTTTTATTAATATTTTCTTTATAATTTGTCTTAATAGTTTCCTTTATCACAGAACTAATTATTTCCAGAAGGATAGTTATTTTTTCCACTTGGTGAGCATCCTTGTTACCTTCTCTCAAGAGGTAGAAATGTATCGTTTATTGCGAGTTGTCGTCCAGTTGTTTATTATTAGTACTTGCCTCCTACTTTCGACGTAGAGGGAGAGACAAATGGAGAAAAATGTCACATTACAATGCCAGTAATTTCATTTTCTTCCAACACCATTCACACTTGGCTCGTGAGAAAAAGATGAAAAGTTAAAAACAAATATTGTTTCCATTAGCCAACAAGAACATGATCTATAAATTTTATAAAGTTACGTAATTTTTCCTAAGAAGGAATGGAAAGGTCTATGCGAACATTAGAGTAGCACTAATATACAATTTATAACATCCCTTTGCCTTCCTTTGTTAATTCACATTATACCACGAAACCACGTGTTTGTACAGTGCGAAAATAGCATGAAACGTTTGCTAGTTGGGAAAAGAGGGACTTCCACCACACTATTGTACTTAGCATTGTTATAAAAATGGTGAGTAAACGTTTAATAATTTAAGACTCTTATCAAACTTACCAGATTATAGTTAAAACAACTTTATTCCTTCTCAAACAAAACATCGCGTTTCATTGTTTCTTCTCTAGGATAGAATACAATTATTTATTTAAATTAAGGTCGAATCATTTTCAACTGCAAGAACGAGAAATCTGATTTCCACTCCGAAAGGATCTGTACTTTCAAAGATTATGGCTGATGATATTCTATGCAATTCATTATTCATAATGAGATATGTGTAAACATTTATACTACACATAATTTCATTAAATTAATGAACATTCCGCAGGAATTAATTTCGACCAGGCTTTCCATGTACTTTGTGTAATTAAAATAATGCTTTATAGCACTCAGTTGTTATATATTGACATTGCCAATATTGCTAATAAATGATATGATATTTTGCCGAAGCATCCAATTTTACGTAATACACCTAAAGTAGGATCACACACTGTTAAAACTTTTCCTTAACATCATGTATGATTTTCGTTTGGCTTGTTTATGCAATTATTGGGTACTAATATTTTTATTTGTCTTATATTTTATACAAGACCCAAATTGGGAAAATTTTGAGTCTTGTACCTTAAAATTGCTCACGCAAAAAATATGGTTAGTTAATAATCCTCTAGTAATTACTGCAAGGGCCAATACTTTACCAGAAAAATATAAAAAAATTCTATTCTATGACATGGATTTCTGACTTTTATAAAACAATTACAATTATGTTCGTAACATACTTTTTCTAGAATTAATAATTTTTTTTTATAATCAAACAATTGAGTATCTTACATACACTTGAAGATTGTCCACCTCTGCCATTTCAACTATTGTCAATTTTACTTCTAACAGTACTCCTCAAGTTTAATCCCTTTTCGATATCATTCGAAAAAGTATCTTGACTTTCGTTCCATTTCCCGTTGAAAATGGGAAGTGCTAGAAACAATAGCTTCGCCAAAAAGCGTTGAAGCGAGCTACAAGCAAGTATATATAAATACAAATGACTATATGTGTAGGTCTCAATGGGACCACTTATAAAGCTTCTTTTCGAATTTCATGACAATAAGAAGCTTCCTTGATGAAGGTAATCCCCAATTCTCAAAGAGAAAAGCGAGAGAAAGAAGAGAGCGAGGGGGTTAGCGAGAACGAGCTATGTATGTAAGCATTCGAGAGTGTGAGAGAAAGTTCCATTATGATAATTAGTCTCTCGTCACGGCAAAAAGGTAATTAATAACAGCCTTCTCGTGAAATTTCCAACAATTAATCATAAGAGTATTTTAATCAATATATTTGTAAAGCCTTTCATAATCGACCCTTTTGTTAAACTTGAGATTTTCAATTTCGAAATTTTTAGTGACATTGTTTCAATGCTTTTCGTGATGAATTAGGTATTCGTGCAATATCGACAGGCGGGAAGAAAGCGGGCGTTAAAACAAGGTTATACAATCAGAAAATAAATCTTTTTGATTTTTAGCTGTCGATACATTTTAACGATATATATAGGTTAATATCCGGATACGTGGGTTAGTCTTGACGCGAAGTACAATCATTTTTCTCAAATCTATATAAGCCGAGAAAATATCGATTATAGGTAAAGGTTTTAGCGGAAATTTCAAGTATTTCTATAATTCATTATCCAATAGCAAAGAGCAAAATCGCGTAGACTGGTCGCGCGGATCTGTTTAACGGTGATTTAAGCTTCGTGGTTTTTTTAAAATCTCTCTCTTAAACCCCACACCTTCGTGGAATAACTATTTGACTTGAAATATCAAAATACCAATTCACGAAGTATGTCACCTTGCAAAATTCTACCTAGAGCTGCTCTACAGAATTTTTTACTCGCATCCTTCTTGAAGTGCATGCAAAAAAACGCACACTACATTAAAAATCATAGCTTCGACATTTTTTTTTTCATCCATGCGGTAAAACTTCCACGGGAATTATGAAAATGAATTAATTTATAAACATTGAAAATATAGTTAATAAATTTTTTATTGATAAACAGGAAAATTATTACTCAAAAACCTGTTTATCCAGTTTTCAGGCTGTGCACAGAATTTAAGTATCGCTCTGAAATATTGTCCACTCTATATTCTGTAAAAAAAAATGGGGGGGGGGGGTGTGAGAGTGAAAATCACCAGTTTCGGCAAACCCAAAAATGAAAAAAAAATCGGAAAGATATTTGTTCTTTTGAATGTAGACATTGCAATACGTGCATTAAAGGTGCGAGTTACAAAATTCAATATTTGATATATGAAGTAAAGCCGAAAGTTACATCAGACCAGATTCCTTCAATCCAGAAGACAAATAGTGGAACGAAAGTTTACGATGAGAAAATTTTGAGTGTGTGTCTACGGATGGACTTTACAACAATAAAGGAGGAAAATATTGTAGAACGGAGCGAACTGGGGAAGGAACAAGCAAATACCAGGTTGCAAGCCAGGGAAAAGGGAGGGAAAACGAAAAGAATGAGAGAAAAAGCTTCCGATTTCTCATGATATTCTTTTATACTATTACTTCCATTACTGTCCCTGCTGTTACGCTGTTTATTGCTTATGTTGTCGCTATTGCCTTCTATCTTCCGCTGCACTCGGATGGTTTTTTTTTTGTTTTCAACCAATAATAAAAAACGATAGATGCATTTGTATAAATGTGTACACACCTCTTATTTTTTCTTTGTTATTCTTTCTACGCTCCTTTCTTTTCAACATTTAGTTTCCTTTTTCGCGGCAACGTAAGAATTTATTCCCTTGTAAAATAGCTACGGCGTAACCTGGGCTACCGTGCAATTATGTAAAAGCTATGCTAATAGAAATTGCATAGAAAAATCCATTTATAGTGTGTTGAAGGTAGGAAGGATAGCGAAGTAGTACAAGACGAGAGAGGAAAAAGGAAGGGAAGGATGGAACGTACAAAAAAAAGGGGGTAAGGATTTCTCAATGTAATGAAAAAAACTTGAGAAATTATGCAAATGTAATAATGTATGCTAAACGGTCCGAGCAATGTTTAAAACTTTTCACGAAATCGATATACTAAACTTCCTGCCTTTCGAATTTCCGGTCTTTTTGGCTCACAAGTGGATCTAAATGCTTTTGTTTTGAGATTTTAACGAGGGTTGATGTTGCAAAAATTCAATTTTTGAATTTCGGTATTACAAAAAAAATGTTAAAATGGTAAAATCCGAATTCAGTATTTCATTTCTATTTCATTAAAAAGTAAATTTTTTTTTATAATAAAATTTTATAAACAATAAGTACCAGATCGTTCGTAAATGAGAGCTCAAAAAATATAAGAATTTTATTAACCTATATTGTTTAATCTAGAAATAATAAATAATGTCTGTAGTTTCGAAGCTAATTACAGCTTCTTAAAAAAATTCTCCCACGTATCATTTGTACTAGATCATAATTGTAATTTTACAGAAACATTCGAATTGGAAATAACAGTAACAAAGAAATCCGTAATGTTTTCGAAATTTATTGATAAAAGAAAATAAAAATTTGTTCGTTTCCAATTAACGTCTGCGTCAAAAAATTCTGCTAGAAAATTGTTTCGAAGTGTAATGCGGTGGGAAACACAAACTAAATTAACAAATTGGTTCAAGTAAAACGAGGAATGAAATGGATAAAATAATTGAAATAACAATAATATAAAACACTGCTATATATCATATAAAACCCATAAAATATCAAATAATAAATAACATATAGCACGAAAGAACGTGTATATATCTCTCTAGGAAATTGACAAACGACTACCGATGGAAAATAAAACATTGCAGGATAATTAACTATGTACGTAACCTTTCGCTACACGTTAACATGAATGTATGAAGCGTATCAGAAATCTGATATGATAAAATATAATGCAGTTGATTTAAGTGATGGTGAATGGACATTTAACAATCTTTGTAAATACGAATAACGACAATTTCTTCCACATTTTTTTCGACTAACATCGAAATGACCAATCGTTACAAATCTCTATCGCTTTCTTTCTTCCCCTCTCTTCGTCTTTCTACATTGATACGGAAAAGATAATATAGATAATGTCATGAATTGTCGTCGTGGCACGTCAAATGTAAAACCACTTTTGTGCGAAAGTCGTCGTGTAAATATTACTTCCTAGAAAAACGTAAGTTTTTTTTTTTTTAATAACGTAAAGATAAAAATATTGCAAAATCGATTTATTTTACTAGCAATCGCATGGAAATTTATCCAATACTTTACATTTTTCTGACATCAAAATATTTTATAAAGGTAACCCCGAAGATTTAAACAAAATTGAAATCTTGGCTACCCAATTTTTCATGTTCTTTTGTTATACTCCAAAACTTTATTTCAAGAATTTACATAAAGTTCCATAAATACAGAAACCTCAAGATTCGCAGAACAATAAATCTTTCAAGACTTTCAAGACCAAAATCCTTAATGAGTTTCATATAAAATCGAAAAGGTGTGTACCGTAAGTTTGGCGATTTTCATGTGCTCCACGTATAGCAAGGCTTGGAGGTCGGTGTTATAGTCTTAACTTTAGATATACCGTGAAATTTCCTTGAACGTATCTCGAGATGACGCAACGTTAGAAATTTGCCTTTGTAATTTTTCAATGCCAAAACAATTAAATTTTCCATTACAATACGCTGCATCAGCTGCAGGAGTTTCAATTCGATCGTTAATAATAAAATGAATCATGTAACATGTTTTTCACTCTTTTCGATATTTTTTACTATGATGTTTATACAGAAAGATTAACATTACTAACAATTTAAATTTTTTTTCAGTTACTTTTTCAACAATCATTATACACTTATTGTTGTCTTTGTTGTTTCAAAGATAACTACAATTGCCCATATTTTAAATTATAATTTGAAACTTCTGAAATCGAACTATTTTGAAATTCGATTTCTCTATAACTTCTCGTTACTTTTGAATCATAAAATAAAAGAAATCACTTTCGAAAGTACGATAAAAAATAATACCTTTCTGGTACTCCGCATTTTAATAAAACTTTACAGTGCAAAAAAGAGAAAATAACCTGAAATTATACTACTTTCTCTTATATATCAATTTCAATAATTTAAAAAACAATTAGCAGAGAGAAAAACCTGCAAATGTAAATAAACATTAAGATAAATCACAAATGAATAAATGCAGAATATAGATCACATATGTATCCTCGTGAAATTTACTATGAAATTTCTCGTAAATCTGGTAAGGTGTAACGAAACGCATGAAAGTATAAAAGTACGATGTTTCTCTTTTCCATGGTTTTCTCTCTTTCCTGTAGTTTTTTTCATTGGATGGGTTTAAAAACGACTAACGATTAAGATAATAATCACGTAAACTTATATATTCACTGAGCGTGAATTTCATTTCAAAAGATGACTTTGCGCAATCACTGTAAAAGAAAAGAGAGAGACAGAAACAAAGGAGCTATATTTTCTTATAAACGTCTCCCTTTTTTACTTCTGCTTTAAATGTAGACTAGTAAATAGTCTGTTAGTTTCAATGGGATCTTCGCCTAGTCAAGAACGGGAAACCTGCAAACTCGTCGAGAACCAGGAATTTATAAACTAAATAAAATAATCAAAAAAGTTCTAGCCGTGAGAAAGAGAGGAAAGCCTGTATAAATACTAATAGAGGAAATAAGAAGGGATTAAAAAAAAAGCACTATTAATAGTAAACAAAGTTCAAGTACGTCGATATCCAAGTTACAGTTTTGAATAAAAGTGAAAAAGAAAGCTCCTTCGAAAAGTTGGATATGCTCATATTTGGAGAACATTTGCGTTACTTTTGTCATTAAACATTTGCGGAAAAACGTGTTAAAAAATTGTATTACAAATTCGTAAAAATCTACAATTAAAAAGTATATATTTTAACGTTGGTAAGAAAAAGTATTTTAACAAAAACAGTTTCAAAGTGACAAAGTAAAAGATAATCCTAATATTTTGCTATTGTATTAGTTTTTATTTCTCCAATTTTTATCTACAATTAAAAATTAATTCTGTATTTGCCAACTTTGAAAATTAGAAAAAGTTCATGAAAACTCTAGAATTTGATTTGCAAAATTCGCCTTTGAGTTTTATTCAGTAATGATATTTTATTAAAGACAACCATGTCGTCGCTTATGGAGAACTGCTCTTTGGAAGAAATATGCGAAGTTCGGGGATCAAATCTTAAAACATTAATAGAGCTGCGAGACAGACTGCGAGAGTGGCTTGAGCTCCAACCTCATCTTCCAAAAGGTATGAAGACCATTTTCCTTCTCAGTCTAATTTATTTAAAAACGTGCCAAGTTTTCCAAAGATACTTTCGAAAATTTAACTTGTTTCCCTTTAAAATTCCTTTTTAATAATAAGCTAAACTTTTCATATTCCATACATCCTTCGATTTCTATTGAAATACTATTTTTCAAATTTGCTTTCTGCACACGTGTTATAAAAATCTATATCGTTTCTTCCAACTGGAAGATTCTCACAACGTTTCTACCACCAAGTTTTAAAAATTACACAGAGATAAAATTACACACAGATAAAAATTATACAATGTCCATTTCTTTATGTAACAACAATTGTACTTTGCCAAAAAAATGTCACATAAATCATATATCATTTTTATCATAGACATATACAATCTCCTGATACCAACATTGCTTTCGGTCAACAGATAATTGGTTAATTAACGGAATAATTTATAATTGAGATTGAGGAAATCATACCATCAAGTTACCTTCGACAATAATATCTGTTTTTCGCTGAATTTGCTCTTTAAAAAAATCTGATGCATTTCTTCTACCTCCATTGCATTTTTCCTATATTTTTCTACCTTCTATCACACGGATGTAATGAGCATGAAAAATAAAACTTTAATAGATATCTTTCAGCGGAAATGGTATTTTATTTCCCGTTTGTTTGAAATTATTAATTTTTACATTCATAATGAAATTGGTAATACCGTAGAAATTTTTTCAAAATAATCAGGTTAAAGCTAGCTAAATATTTAACAAAAAAAAATGTGTATTTAATAATGATCGTTCCTTGATTATTTCAGAGGTATCCAACGAAAAATTGGAATATTTCATAATGCAAAACGATATGAGTCTGGAACAGGCTAAACAAAAATTGGATATGCACTATACAATACGCACTATTGTTCCTGAACTTTTCACCGAAAGAGATCCGCTTGGAAAAAACTTAATGATATTGCGCAAAGCATTGTAAGATTACCATTTGAAGTACATTTATGTGCCTAAGCAAAAGAATTTTGTAAAAATAGCACATATAAATCTATTTCCTTTTTTATTCAATTTTCTTCTTTTTACAGACGAGTTGCATGTTTTCCAAAATTATCACCAGAACGATGGAGAATTGTGGCGATAAAAGCAGTGAAAGGTTATGAAAGTTTTAATCCGTGGGATTATTTTAAGTACGTATCTTAGAAAAGTAATTGAAAGTAACAATATTTATTGCATCTCTATTTCGAAAAATCAATAAGCAAAATTTGGAAAATATGTATCTTCGTTTTCAGATATTTTTTTCTACTAGGAGATATCAGAATGGAGGAATGCCGTTCATTGGGTGATACCTACATCTATGATTTTGGTGCACTGCGTATGAGCGACTTTCTCAAAGTTACACCTACGATGATCAAGAAATCGGAAATTACAGCTACGGTTAGTCCTTACATTTATCTGCAACTACAACTTTGTAAAATAGTGCAAAGATGATCAAAATCATTATTTTCTTATTATTTTGCCATTTTAATATCAATAAAAATATATTTTTTGTCTCTTTTACAGAAAGCCTATGGCGCAAAAATTAAGGGATTGCATTTTATTAACGCACCCACCTTCATAGACAAGATTGTGACTTTAATGAAGTCTGTCATAAAACCAAAACTAGCTGCCAGAGTAAATATCTTTCTATTTTCTGTCTTTTAATCCACGTTGTTTATTTATATTTTCGAAAATCGTCTAAATGCTAATTCGTGTATTCCAGATATATGTTCATAATGATCTTGAATCGCTCTACAAATTCATCCCAAAGGAACTACTTCCATCGGATTATGGTGGCGATCAGCCCTCGATAGAAGAAATTAACAGTAAGATTGTTTCCATTTTTTAAAGTAGACGTCTTCCCCTTGAACGAGCGTGTTGACAACGTTGATCTTATTGTTAGACGGACACTCTTGGTGATTTGTGGTCCAAAGTTGACCTACGCCTTTACGGGCTCTTGGGGTATCACAAAGGATTACGAAGTATGAGTCCTCCCGTTCTAGGGTTGACGTGAATATACTTAAAGCCGTTTCCCACCGTAGGTGAAATTTCATTCAGTAGAATTTGTAGTTTCAAGATGCTGCAGAGCTATTCTTGCCACCTAAGGGTCTTGTACTTCAAATAAGGGTGCTAAAAATCAACCAATTTATGCCATAGGGGTAGGTTTTACCGAAGTTTACGTTCTGGTGCCATTAAACACCACTGATTTCGTGTCCGGTAGTTTAAACAAAATCAACACATATATTGCAGATTTTTGATGGAACAGAGAAATATTTTTCCTCACAAAAAACCCATTTTGCGTCTTGCCGAATTTTGTTTTGACAAATAATCGCTCTCACGAGCATACGATAAAATCAAAAAAGTCCAAAAGTAGATAATGTGCCTAAAATTAATTAAACATAAAAAAAAATTGTATTATCAATACAGATACAACTGTTGCATCTACAAATGCAAAAATTGGAAACACTTAAAAATATTTTATTCAATATAGTTTTAAATTGTAAAAATTGTAACCTAGAACTTTATTGTATTTTTTTCCAGAACGATGTAGTGACAAAGTGGATGAATCGAGAGGCTGGCTCATTAAACAAGAATCTGCTGTAGTAAATGAATCACTTCGTCCAGGAGAGCCGACAAATATAGACAACCTTTTTGGATTTCCCGGTACCTTCCGTAAATTAGAAGTTGATTGATGTAATCGAACCCGTTACTATAACTGGGATGTTAAATTGGGGTATGAAAATCTTTGGTTCAATCTGCTCTTACGAAATAAACGTTGATAATGGACATCAACGGTGTGAGCCATTTTTTCGTTTCACCATCACCTTCGTCTCGTGTCACACATATATTCTAAGATCGTCGCTACCCCGTGTGTTGTCCTGGATTCCACTGCGGCCACAACCACAATATCCTTGATTGCAAATAATTTTTTATATTTTATCCCGTTTTTTTTTGTCTTCCTTGAGCTTACTCTCGTTGTGCCGTTTTTCGCATCTGTGCATATAATCCTGCATTCGTCGCTACAAAAGTGTTCCACTGGTGGGCATTTCTTCTCACTAATCCGTATCACGTTGTTTTCTAGTATTTCTTTTGTCAAATATTTTTCACATTTCACGCTCCGAATGCTACTACTGCACTTGATTTTATTTTTATAACGCGTATGACTAATGTCTCTGCGACTAGTTTTTACCAAGAGATCCGAACGAAAGTCCTTTTTATCACTGACATTTTTTACTCCTGCGAATGCCGTTGCGAAGGAACTAAATATTCTTCCTGTGATCTTCCACCTCGTGGTTAGATTTATAATTATTTATATTCGCGAAAGCCAACGTCAAGGTATTGCGACAATTTTGTTCAAAGTAAATAATAAAATGGTTTCCTTGGTACTCGGAAACGTTGGAAACTGACGAAATCGTTAGTTCAAAAAAATACTACGTAGGTCGTAAACCGTGCTGGATTTTTACGATATATAAAAGGGCTATAAAAAATATTTATCAAATCTAAGCTAATGCTCAATGATTTTATTAGCTTTGCTAAAATATTGGAGATTTATGTTTGGAAATAAAAAAAAGTAGACAGTCATGTTCCAATTTCCTCGAAAAGTATTTCGTAGCTATTAAAGTCAGCTGATCGTATCGGGTAAGAAAACGTGTGAATGGTGTGTGTATAAGATTTTTCTTTTTTCCTCTTTCGCCGAAGGGTTGAGGCCATTTATTATCCCTATTATCCCGTTTTTGACCTTACTTTCTCTCTTGAGAATTAAACGCAACGTACGTTTTTCAGCCGATACCCTTATCTGTTTTCTTGTATTTCCTTTCCTTCTCGATCCTTCAACATCTTCCATTTGTGCCTAACTTTGCTTCATCTTTTATTTCATCTTTTATTTTGTTATCAATTCATCTACGTCACCCAACACGTGTTTTCACGGTATCATTTATGATTTCTGAAACGTGTTTCCCTGAATCGTGATAAGACTCTTATATTCAACACAAAATTTTTGACTCTTATTGATCACAAGACGTGCAATTGAATAACAAATCATGGATAAGAATTTATTAAAATCACGAAATATATTTATTTCTTCGGCCTCTGAAATTTGCAATTGCTTTTGTAACTAACCTTTCGCTCTGTCCACTAAATAACAAAATGCTGCGACAAATTTTATCCGTTTGTCCTCTTTAACACTTAAAATAATAAAAATAGGACAAATTGTAAGATTAAAAAAATTCACGAAGAACATATTGCAACAAAATTCACACGGAATGTAAATTTCGAAACGTTTCGTTTCGAAATTATCCTAAAAAGTTTCCCAAAGAATTTCTATTTCCGGGACAAGCAGAATTTCTTCTTCTCGTATTTTCCAAATATTCGTTCGACACTTACGTCTTTCGAGTCGTTCATCATATATCGTGGAAAGAATTTGTAAGGTATCGTGAGAGCTGAAGAAAAACAGTAGCGGTAAAGATAGAAGAGGAACTGCACTACAACGAATTTCCATTTAGACAGTATCTCTGTGAGAGAAGAGAAGAACATTTTCCTTCAACTAGGAGAATCATTCAACGATGAAATGTCTAATGCTTACGAAATACCACAATTGGATGAAATTCAAGTACCAAACTGCTCGAAAATAAATCCGCATTGTCATTCTGCGGCATTGATGTAACTTTCGAGTAGTTTAGGTAAGCCGTCAATTTTCAAGCGACAGTCCACGATGATACTGAAACATTTTCAAGAATTGTCAAAACGTTACAATCAAATTTGTTCGTGGTGAAAAGTGTTACGTTGCACCTGAGGTACCGCAATGCTGAGTTTTCCACGTGAAAATTGTTCGTTTTGAAAACAAACTCGGAATTTATTTATTAACGCCCTAAAAGTGGGGATCCAAAGCTTCACTTTGCTTACAAAACTTTTAAAAGCACGTTTTCATGCCATGAAAAAAAAAAAAGTGGCGGAGTGACAATGTATGAAAGTTTTAAGAAGAGGAGAATTTTCTAGAAAATGTTCACACGTTTTAAAACTCGCTTCGTATTGAATTCTTTTCGCAATGGCGTTCCAGAGGTCGCAAAAATTCATGATCCTCGTAGCTTTAATGAAGATTCGCAAGGGTCCTGCCTTTTTTCTACAGTTTAAGAGACTCCACTGATACTAAATGGAACCACCGCTTTCAGACAATAGACGTTTCGAGAAAGTCAATGTTAAAAAAATCCGAATTGTTTTTTCCCATAAATAACTCGTCGAAACAAATTTTGTATATTCGGTAATCATATTTTGTTTCAATTACACGTAATTATTTCAATAGTCTTTGAAGATTTCTAATCTCGCAAAATACTGATTTTCTTTCCATCGACTGAAATAAATCTTCGGAGAAATTCCCACAAATGTCACTTATTTCCCCATTGATCGTTTCATTTCTTGCCGTATTTTGCTCAGCGCGAATAATAATTTTTTTGCATGGAATATTAGCACCGCGGACCCTTGGTTTCTTTATTATAAAAATAAAATGGAGAAAAAGATAAAGAAGAAGAATAAGAGCACCAAGGAGGGGAAGGGTGGTTGAAAAGGAAATAATATCTCCTCTACAGGATATCGAAATCCACCGATTTAACGACTCGTATGAAATTGAAATACGGTTTCTTCGGTGGCTCTGACGTTTTACTATTATTTTATATTACCCAGAGTCGTCGAGGGAGAGCGAGAGAAAGAAAGGGAACTTGTGACATTTATGATGGGTTGGTTCTTACGATACAGGTGATTCATTGTAATTAGATCTTCCTGGAATGACTTTATACTTTAACTTTAAACACCTTTGTTTTCTCTGCTTTCTCCCCGCTTATATTAAAATGCATCCAATTTTTATAACGCCAAGTTTTCGCATTTTACGAAGCCACGGAATGATTTACTTCGGTAGTGTTCCAACAAACACGGCCTTATACAGCAAATGAGAGGAAAAGATGTTTTTTGAATTCTTATATTTTTTTTAAAAATCCGATTCCTGTAAAATTGCTTTATAAAATTTCCTTATTGCCCCTTTTCGATTATAATGAATTTCATAATTAAAAATCATAAATGTAATTACGGCAGAAAATACGTATTTCTAAAAAAAAATATTGCTGCGGTATTAAAAATAGAAATTGTAGCAACCAAGCTGGAAATTGTTCAATATTTGATAGTAACATCTATTGCCCCATGTAATCGTACGAAAAGATGCAGGGAATTAATATTTTATGAAAATCTATTCAACTATTGTCCACGCTATTCCGTAATCGCAACTTACTGCGGCACTGCAATCCAATTTTCCCGCTCTCATAATAATAATAATAATAACCCGTTATGTCTACGAAGTCAGTTCTTTGGATTGCAAATTTTACTTCGTTATACAACACAGCGTACAGTTACACTGTGAGTATTACGAAAATGTACATTATTATATATTTAACGTAGCTATACCGTACACCGAAAACAAGCAACAGTTATGTATACTTATAACGAATAAACATAAGGACAGAAACGAAATCCCGTCAGTTTGTACAATAAATTTTACTAGAATTAAATTGAAATTCAGTGGATGCTCAATGAATTATCAAATTTTGTTATAGATAACACACAAGTAATCACTGTTACGTATGTGAATATATAACTCATGTATTTTATATTTGCCATTTATTTAAAAAGTTTGACAATAAAAGCACTATTTTAAGACGTGAATATTATTGGCTACTAAGTAATGAGTAATTTATAAATAAATAAATAGACAAAATAATGCCAAATATAATTTTATAAGAACCTAGGAATTTTCCGATTTCTTATTTTTCAGAAAATTACAATTTTATTGCACTTCGTAATTATCCGGATTAAATTTCCAAATTACTTAGAACAGGAATAACTTTCTGAAAATATTTTCGAATTTTTGCAAATTTAACGCAAATTTTCTACCAGTCCTAGACTAATTAATATCTTTCTTCGTTAATTTATAAATTAATATCTTTATTCGTACGAAAATTTCGCAAGATTTCCATTTTAACTTACAAACTTACCTGGATGCAACAGGCAACAATAGAATAATTTCTAAAAACACTTATCCCTACAAAAAGATTATAAGAAGTGTACGACATGTATTCAAGCGTAGTTAAGCAACATCATTATTCTTGAATATTCTGTCGTGACCTGTGGAAATTACACTACACGAGCACAAACTTGGGGAAGCTTACGAATGAATTTTCATGTTTATTACTTATCCTCATGGGAAACTTAAGGGTAAGGATGTTAATGTTGATATACACGTGAGCCATGATTTCACATGTTCTGTATAAATACAAGAGGACTGTCTCGCACTGTTAATTCCGTACGTTCGCACGACAATTGTTACGTGATTAATTAAGAGCTCGGAGAATTCAAATAGTTTAATGTAATTTCCTACCACTTATAAGATTATATAAACCTTGTTAAAACACCCATCGTGTATACTATAAATACTTACCGTCAAGTTTAACATCGCCGAGTTTAAAGTCGCGTCCAATTGTTATTCAATTGGATGTTCAATTTTATAAACTATTATTTGTGTCAATTAAAAGTTTGCAATTTCCATCTGATGCATTTCTTTTACTGTATTGATAGCAATGTTTCCCTCAACAACCTCATTTTGGAAAAATAATTAGAATTCATTCAAACAAAATACTAATTATTGGTAAGTGGTAAGATGTAGGTATTCCAAAAAATTACTTCTGGTTCGGGAAATTAAGTGCAAATTTTTTGACAAAAATCGCAACTATCTATAAAATTAAATTATATTTTTAATCTTGTATTTTTTATCTCGCGCATTTTTTAATACCACTAAAGATATATTGAGAAATAATGAAAGTTTACAAAATTTTCATAAAAATACTTTCTTAAAACAAATTTCCAAAATACGACCTATTTTCAACACTATAAATCAGCAGTTTTTCTCCTTGCAAAGGTCTTCCCCGCAAAGGGTCGTACACCAAACCCATGGTGTCGGTACTTCTGAAACATTTTTCATAATCCACGTGTTTCCACCGTAGCTCCATTGCTTCGAAATCCACTTTAAACTGTAGGTCTCATCACCAAACACGATAATGGTGCAAAAGCCGTTAACGATACGAAGGGGCAACAGTCTGCCCCATACCATGGTGTACTTATCTCTTTTACACGTGCGGTTACGTTAATGTTACACAAACGATACAAGTTTGTTTGTCGAGTATACAGTATCGAATATTAAAAGTTAAGAGGGTGTTTCTCCCGCATTTTTGACTCCCAAGTGTGAAAACGGCACGCAATTGCTATTGTTGTGATATCGACCCGCGGCAGATGACAATTCGGCAAATAAATTAAAGTAATCTTCGGAAATCAGTAATAACAGAGTACCTTGGAAGCTCGACGAAGACCTAAATCACGGATGGAAGTATAGCTACTAATTAATTTGGTGCGGAACATCCGTCTGTCATTCTATTGAACTAATTTCAGAGTCCAAAGCTGTAAGATCCAAACGCGTAGTTACGTATCGGGTGTATGCAGATATATACATATTAGGATACATATATGTGTGGATATTAAGTTTCGAACTTGGCTTATATCCCACACGTATAAATAGCAACCTAATCTCTTACAAACAGTGTTACGATTAATTAGGGAGGAATCACTGTCTTTGCCCTAACGCGATCCTATGCGACATTTTCCTATAAGATATTGGAGCTCTTAAAGAAATTACCCAGTAACGTAAATGTAGGATTTGAAAAAAAATTTGAAAAAGGATTTGAAAATAGACCCAATCAAATCTGTCTCCGTTTTTTTTAATTAAAGCCCTTGCCTGTTTATTGCAGCACTTACAAAAAAAAAAATTTCCGTAAAGTTTGTACAAAGTTCTTTGTTATAATCACGCACAAATACACTGAATTTGTTATGATTGTACAAATAATAGCCCAAAGCACCGGTAGTAATTTTAGCTGCGTACCCGTGATTGTCTTCAAACATTTTTTAGGGAACATTTACTTCATAAATTTCAGCATATCTTACACATCGGAAAATTGCTCATGAAATACGGTCCGCTGCGAAATAGAAGAAAATTACTTTCCTCACGCGAACCCCCGATTATTAGCAACATTAGAATTAATTAGTGGAGAATAACTGTAACAAGTTCCCCAATAATACTTGGAAAGCTTTCACAAATACTGCGATTAGTTAAAATTATATACAAGCACACTGGATTTCTTGTAATTGCATACTTGATGGGTCCGAGCTTTCGTAGTAATTTCAGATGTGCTAAAAAATATTCGGTATATATTAAATTCATAAATTTTCGTGTAATCTTATGCATCGGAAAATTACTCCTGAAAAATGCTGTGCAACGAAATGAAAGAAAATTACTTCCCGCATGCGAACTCCCTAATAGTCGCTCGTAATGAGGATTGTTAAAAATTTAATTTGCAAAAGCCGATGTCTTCCAATTCCATATAAAATTATATAAAATTCATGAGCAATACTCAAAATTCCAGAATTTCAGCAGGAAATGGGATTTTTCCTCAAAAAAACCTGTTTTCTTGGGTAAAAGGTCAATAAGAAATGTAACAAGGTACGATTAACCCTAGAACAACACATGGGGTCAATATGACCCCACGCGATTTTCGAACTCCATTGTCCAAAATCGAAAATTGTCCGAACTCCAAATCTGTAATTGTGTGCGATATTACGAAAATTAGTAATTCTCTAAACGTCACACCCTTCATTTTTCAAAATAAATACCTTTTTTGGAAAATCGATTACGCTCTTTACGTTCGAGTTTGGAGGTGTGCTGTTCTAGGGTTAATACCCCATTGTAAGAAAGTCATTGACATTCCAAGATTCCGCATCTGCAGAAAGGAAAAGGCAAGGAAGTTTGGGGGGATTGGTAAAAAAGCATATGAATAAGGGCTTAAAAGCGTTGATATTGAAATATATGTATCGTTCTTACACCCCTCGTTATATACATATATATTATATATATATATTTATATCTGACATACACATAAAATTCCGTACACGCACACATTCATATACAAAGTTGTAAGGAAGGTGGATAGAACTGATGTTATGTAACGCCATTGAACGTTTCAGCATAAAAGAGGAATCTCCTCGTATTATATGCATCGATATCGCACAGCTCTCGCGCGCGCCAGAATATTCTGTCTATCTCTCATCTTACACATAGTGAAATTCACTTACTGAAAGTATCCGGCTGCTAGCGTGAGAGAAATCCAGAAAAAGCAGTCAATGAATAATGGATCGGTTTTGGTTATTTTACGACAGAGCTTTTCTTTTCGCCCGCTATAGCCATTCTTCTCCTCTCTGTCATTATATATTCCTTAACATTCCATTTTTTCTTTATTAAGCCGCACTGCCTTACTTCCCACGGAAACCTCCCCTATAAAAAGCACTGCATAGACAAAGTTCAGTTGGCTTTGTGAAAACGTCACTATATAGCGTTGGATATACGCTCTCATTTGTTTAAATCCAGTTGAATGAGTTCATTACCGGGCGTGTAATTAAGACACTAATTAAAAATAGATTCCTTTTTAGCGCCACGCGAAGCGATAACGTATTGATTATTATTTATTGTACGCAGAAGGTATTGATTATTCCAATTGGTGATGTTTGTATATAAAATGCTACTGCACCACCGCGTACAAATTACTGCGGTGCAATAAAATTTGCTTTCCACTCTGTGGCAATTGTCACGAAACGGTTAATTGATTTTGCAGTGCTGCAATAGCGCCTGTAACATAGGCTACTTACATCCCGCGATGCAGAAATTCTTGCAACCCAATAATAATTGTATGTTTTCCAATTCCTCTTTTCCTCCTTAAATTAGTGAAATAATACTGTTTCCTTTCAAAAGTTTTACAAGGTTCTTTGAATCGTTACAATTCGCAGCTTATGAATCGTTGCAACACCGTAAACTTTTTTACGTAATTTTGAGAATATTTAAAAAAATTGAAAAACACTTCAAGAGCGGAGATTAAAATGTAATTGGAGAAAAAAAGAACATAAAAAAAGGAATATGTGATTTAACGTCGCAACGTTTATATGGCAGTATTAGAGCTTGTTATGATGCAAATGAATTCTACTTATCAAAGTCTCAGGTTGCTGCACAGAGTGAAACCTCGAGGTAAAAAGTAGATCGTTTACGATGGTAAATCGACTACTTAGCTTCTTATAAATTAGCCAATAAACTTCATTAATGTTGCCTTCTTTGCACCACTTTAACCCATACGATTCTTCTTGTTCTATTTCATTTTTTATAAACTACTATTTTTTTCCTAAAATTATTAAACTCAAGTCGCCTTATGACTCTGCCTTTTAATAACACCTCGTAAAATATTTTTTTTATAATATATTAAAAGTTTAAGCATAATTTTATGCCAAAACACTACTAGTAAAGCCTCGAAGTAGGAACCTCGCGAAATTTTATTAAAATTTAAACTTTCGTCGTTAAAAATATATGATCAAAGGAGGATAGACTTCTAAAAAACAAACATTTACACTCGCCGTCAACAGCTTTATACTTCTTTTATATTATTTATAATTGAATATTACAGATTATCCAAACCACCCAGAGTCTTTGAAGATTCCAGTCGTAAATCTGCTAGGGTCTCTTTAAAAAAAAAAATTACAGCAGAGCAATAAGTTGACAATTTTGAAAATGAATTATTTTTTGTAAACCAGTTTTGATTATAATGAAAATTCTATTTTCTGAAGAATGCCTCTTATTATTTTAAAAAATACAATTTTCTTATCGGCAGACTCCATTCGTGAAATTTCGAGAAATATTTTTTTTTTTTTCAAACACCAATGAAGCCGTTAAAGCCTTTAAATTGTCGCACCGGCGTTAATTTATGTCTTTACGGTTGACGCGTTGCATGTGATTAATTACGATTTTTATCCTTCTATTATTTTAACCGCGACACCGTAGGGTTCTCCGAGCTCTCAAAGGCTCTTTTTCGATTAATAGGATTAAAAGGACGTGCAACTCTTTTATGTTAATTCAATGAAAGTGCTTTTTTATTTTGCTTTTTGCAATGTAACTTCGCGCATTGTGTGGGAGAAAAACAATTTTTGTTTTCTCGTGGAAAAATTGAATTTGAAATTAACGCATTAAATCGGAGAAAGCTTTCGAACGATAAGGGTTCGAGTGGGAGCGTGTTTTGATAAACGAGCGTAGCTTCTAAAAGCCTAATTTTCGAAGAACCCTTCGTCCTCGCGGGTATGCGTTCCAACTGCAACATAAATCATCAGGAAAAAAGTTAAATATCTTCCGGGGATAAGCATTATATAAAAATATGAAACCTTGGCTCTATAAATATTGCGACAAAGATTTGTAGCTAAACAGAAAGGGTGGAAGAAAACGCGTCTGATGACGAAAAAAAAAAAAAAAAAATAGATGTAATGGACTTGGTATGTTTTTGCACACAGCAGCACTCTCTTCTCCGCGCTTTGTTTCTCTGCTCTCCTGCCTATAAACCCTTTTTGTCCTTTTCTCCGTATATAAATATATTAATAAATAAATAACGCGAACACAGAGAAAAAGTTACACATTGGACCCGTGGTGGAAAGTAAATTATGGTTTGCACTCTCCTACTTCAACTCCTACCCTCAATATATCGACCATTTGCCTCGTTCCTGTACAACTATATACACCCTTCATACAAAACTGCATTCGAGATTGGAATTGCTAGGAAATACGATAGTGAATGACCGTCCGTTGCAGACGTACATTTTGCGCCACAAAATTACCTTGTGATTCGAGATTCCCGCACAACTCTTTTTTTATGTTCCCCTTTTTTATTACGACACACAATACGGACAATTATTGAAAAAAAGGAGAATTATTTTCTTTTTAGGTCACTCGCAGGGACAAAAGAGTTAGACAGAAGCAAAAAGGAAGAATTATTCGGAGTTTAATCAAAATTTGTTAAGTTCGAGAATTCATTGTGTCAAAAAAGGTACGGATTTTATCCAGTAACAAATTATTTTCCTGCCAAGCTGTCGCTTACGGAAAAATATATTTATTATAAATTGGAATAAACGGTGACAGGCATAGTTGTGTCTCCGGACCAGAGATTTTAGTTATTATTGCGCCAGTTAATTCTTTAATGGCATCTAAAAATCGTGAGATCATTACCGCGATAACGCGAGCTTCTGCAGATGCGCGCATCCGCAAAAGCTCGCCATTCATCCCTAGCCTCAGTCATCTCTGCCCATATCCGACTAAAATATTCCATCATCTCCCTTAGATCTACTTCGGTATGATTTCAGCTGAAACCCGGAATTTCTCTACCCCTCGTAGATTAGAAGACAATGTCAAAAAATTGCAGCCCAATAATTGCAAATCCGATAATTGATCAACTAAAAAACTTAGACCGTTCTTTATTGGCTTCCAATTTTTTTTTTATTTTCATTGATACCGATACGGTGATGGGTTTTATGGTATACACCATTGCTTTACTCTTCTAGACAGTTTTCAGATTTCTTTTCCTTCGCCGGAGGATGATAACATGCAAACTATGTCTTCCAGCTATTTCCCTGACACGGTCGTCTTAGTGAGACTCTGTCGCGACAAAAGGAAAATAAATGTCGCAGTATTGGTTATAATGGAATAATCTGCCGGAGGTTATTCGCGACCCAGGGTATCAGAGTAGAGTTAAGGCAGGAATCTGTATCGAAAATATTGCATATCTTACGCCAGTCCCAAATTTATTAAATACGCATACGCAAGTAACATCGAAAATAAAAGCCCCCGTTGCCAATTTTTCCAATCGAAATAAGAATTTGTTATCAAATTTGTTTTTCAAGATTTCAGTTGATATAATCCCCAAAGATTTTAACCCTAGCAAGTTGAGTCTTACTCATAGTTCCAAGAAGGCCTCGACAGCAAATTGGTGGATTCTTTATAAAAAAAATTGCATACCATAAAAATTGTATATCATAAAACAAAAGTTCTAAACAAAAAGTAAATACAAGTCTCGGAAGATCATTTTTCAGGGGGAAAATGAAAAAAGCTTCTTAAGCATAAGTTTACGTGTTTTTACGAAAAACATGTTGGGAAAATGTGACAAATTATTCAGAAGCGTTATACATTTTTCAGTAGGAAATTATTCCGAAGCTTTATACATCTTGAAAAATGACGCCCCATTAGTCATCGTCAAAAGTCATCCCTTTTAAAAAGCCTCAAATTGGACATGACATCTTTTCGGAATTTCCCTCTTTATTAATAGTTCCGCTATACTTCAAAACTCGGCAAAATACAATACATTGAAAAGAAATTTTTTTTTAATAAATAGAATGGGTGCAGAAAATATTTACTGTGGTGGTGTTTTTCCCAAACCAAGTACCAAAAAAATGGATAATAAGTAAATTTTACTAACTTTTATTTTGCTCAAAAAGAAAATTCCATTCCACTCTAAAATTCTTTCTTTCTTTTGTAGCGAATGGTAATTATCATTTATTATCATACTTGTCATTTATTCATAAAACTGAGATACCACCATTGCTAACGCCCAAAAAATACGAAAGGTGAACAGTTTCTTTAACAAAAAAGTATAGTTCAATTTTCCGAAAGTATAAACTTGCCATCCTTTTTTTTACCGATAGTTTCATCGTATAGCAATCCAACCGATCCTTTCCACGAGCTTTTGGCATTGATCCAACTAAGCTTACGGAGTCTTTACTCGCAGCTCCTCTCCGCACTCCTTTTATTTGAACGTCCTCGAATATTTAAGAAGAGAGAGAATCCTACACTATCTCTTCCCATCTTTCTCTCTTTCTTCCGACAGTTTTCTCTTACTTTTCCCTCTCGCTCTCGCCCTCTTTCCTTTAAGTCTGCACCAACATCACCTTTTCTTAGGACTCGTGAATTCAACCGGAATATCAATTAGGTTTATTCAATTATTCACTGTGTCGTTAGAAAGGTAAGATGCCATTTTCGAGAGCGACGGTCCTTTCAAAAGATTCTCGAGTGTATCAAAAGCTTTATACATGTTGTAAAATCTAAGTATGGAACCTATGGAAATATTGAAAAGCTCAAGCTCCGCGATGATTGGCCACTATTGAAAATAAGATTTCTTCATTTCATATGTTTTTTCTTTTTTTTCTTCAATCCATGTTACGTTCTGTAACTTAACATCGTATATATACATACATCGTAACATCTGTTACGTTGCAATTTATGAAATATTACAAAGTTTATCTTGAAGAGCGGGGAATAAATACACGCTTGCCGCCTCTGCAGAAATATTTGAAATAACTGGAAAACAAGGTATTCGTGGATTTTGTAAATTTAACCCGACAAGAGCCCTTCCGTTTAAAACTTTCACGTGAAATTAATCTGCTTTGCAAGCAGACGTTAATTAAAACTGAAATAATATAGTTACATTGCCCTAACGGTTACAAGCGGTAATAATAACGGCTACATAACAATGCTAACAAGAAAACACGCGAGAAAAAAAGGGGAGCCGCTCCTTTCCGCCCCGCAATCCCATAAAATTTTAGTGTCTCCATTAAAAGCAACGTTTTTGCTATCTCAATCACATTTCGAACCGCCGATGGAAATGAGGACGTTTTATTCCGCTTTCGTTGATCAGCTTTATTGGGGCAAAATATGGAGTCATCTTGTCTCGTTATTTGCTTACCTTTTTAAAATTCGTTCTGTCGCGTCATTTTATACCCGAGGCACAGTTAATTAAATGCTTAAACTTTAACACACCATTTTGCAACAGTATTGTTATTTCTCGTTTGTTGCATAAACTGTGTCTTATAGGTAGTCACCCGAGCCATAGCCTCTTTAATTAGAAATTGTACGGTTCAATCTTTTACCCCCTCGGAGCTAAACGAATCTTTGTAAGCTGCCATTCTTCTCGATTTCTGACGCGGAGTTACGAGTGTGCGTAAATTCTGATCTTAAAGAGGAACTTCCCGGAGCTGCGAAAAGCTTCGGCAACACGAGTCTCGGAAGCTCCTTAAGAACAATGTTCTTATTTGCAAAACAATTCGCGCCACTGCAGTGGTGAAATTGGAATAGAAATCGTAACCGTATTTTTATTATTTTAATACCGTCTAAAATTTTCAAGCAAATTAGCAACAACGCGTTAGCAATGGTCTCCCTGACTTCGTTTTTAATTCGCACCCCATTTGCCGGGACGAAGATGAATCAACTTTTGGCCGAAAAAAATCGACTTTTAAAATCGATTTTTCGGGATCATCGAGGGACCCTTATCCGATGTATCTTTTCGCGAGGAATCCATTTTCATTGTCAAAATTCCAGATTTGCAGCAGGAAATACGATTTTTCCTCAATTTTCCTCAAAAAACGTGCTTTTGAAGACCTTCCGCTCAGATTTCATGAAAATACACCTTTAAAATCGATTCTACGTATCGAATTGCCCCTAGAAATGGCCTCCCTAACTTTTTTTTTGCAACTGCAGTTGCATTTGCCGGGACGAAGATAAGTCAACTTTTGGCCGAAAAAATCGACTTTTGGAAAAAGCTTCTGGGCGCTTTCGGGAGATCCTTATCCGAATTGTTATCGGAAGATCTATGAATAATATACCAGATTCCAAAGTTTAAGCAGGCTGGCGTAACACAACACTAAAACTAGCGGCCCGAATTTAACAACCAACGTATACCTTGGAGCGTGGACTTTTCAGAGCTTTCCAACAGACTTTATAGTCCCGCCAAGGATCCTTAACGACACAGATCTTTATGAGATCGTCATTTCTCTACGGAAACCCGCGATGTAAAACCCTTTCAGTTTAGAGATTGTTAAGAAATTGTGAGTGAGGTGCGCATGGCGCAATGCGTATCTGGAGAAACAATTTCGAAAATAATGATCTCACCTTTCAGCCTCTATCTACAGCTACTCTCATTGTCTGTAGCAAAATTAGAAGGGAAGTCTGGCTGACAACCGTGATAAGATTAGTACTATTTCGCAAACAGGACCTCTCTCTCCGGAATTTTGTTATGGACGAGAGATAAAACCTCAAATTTTGGTTGAGGAATAAGTGCGAAAAATAGGCATCGCACTTGTGCGCAAAGTGCGCCGTGTGCATATAGCGCGGTCGTTATATTTTTTTTTTACATAGCGTTGCAGCAGCAGATTTTCAATTAGAGTGCTCAAAAGCACCGCTATAAAATTAAGGGTGGTACAATTTTATTTGCATTAGAATAGCTTTATGCGTTGGCATGGGGAATAGAACCAAGGAGTTGGAACACACGTATATGTAATAACACACGTATATGTAAAAATTACACTAGTAATTAGGGATACAATTTGGTGACAAATACCAATCCTGGAAGGTGTTTCCGTGTTAAAAAAAAAATACCCTACAACCTTTATTATGTATTTTCTATGTTCCAGCTCGAGATTGAAATAATGGAAATCTCCTGACACGTAATAAACAGAGAACACCAGTCTCCGAAAACAATAGCTTTTCCAACAAATAAAATTCTCATTGCTTATTAAAGTTCCTTTTGTAGACGGCTTCAATAATATGAGGATCAGACTCCTTTATGTCTATTCTCCATATGGGTCCATTTAAAAGAAGGCCTTGTTCAATAAAATTTTGAGATCCAGTTTTTTGAGTGAAATATTGGGACCAGCTTTCGTTAAATGTATCGAATAATTATTTATTCCAAACCAAAAGAAAAATCGCTATCAATTTTTTGGAAAGCTAGGGTTTTGTCGGTTGAAACTGTGAGTTAGAATTTTTTTAAATGACATTATCTTACAGTAAATTTTTATTTTATTCCTTGGCATGGGATAATTTTGTGCGTGAATAGCTAGACATTAAATGTCAACATACTACGTTTGCTCGACAAAGACGCGCTATTGGTATAGTTACAATAAAATCAGCATCATGTTTAACGCGTAACGGAGGTTAAAAGTTACAAGGCGAACTAAAAGAAGATAAGCGGTTGATGCATTACCGGTTAATTGAAACATCTGAAGCCTGTAGCCATTTACCTACACATAAATTCAGGCTTTGTTCGCAGGTTGTAACGTTATAAAAGAGGAACGAAAGTAACAGGGAAAAAAAAGGAATACGCTAGCATGCAACGCAAGTTAATTAATAAAACAAAGACGAAGCACAGTTATTACTGCAACGCAAACCTACCAACTTATCCGGCTTCAAGGTATTCTTCCCACCCTCGCCTGCCAATTCCATCGCTTGCTTTTGTTTCTGTCAATTAAAACTCGTAAACTCCAGCGACTCGCTAAATTCGTTATCTCTAATCGTTTGAAAATTAACAGTTTTTCCTAATAACCCTACCACTTTCATCTACGATGTAAAAAAAAAAGATACATTTAATATTTTTCCACGGCAGAATCGAAATATCAACATTTTAACGTACTGTACTTCTGACAGATTTAAAAAATACATTTTTTAATTTAGAAATTTTGGTTGTGTAATTAAAAAAAATTACACAATCTCGTAGTAAATGTATGTATAAACATCAAAGATGTATAAGTTTCGCCCATAATTTGTTTCCTACAACGTCTCAAATCAGGGATTCGGCTCCTCCCTCTCATCAAAGGCCGAAACATTCGGTAAAGGAACGCTTATTTTTGTATCATTCGCTCGAACGCTTCATAATATGAACGAAAAATAAATACCAATAAAAAAAGCTCCCTCGATACAAGACCAAAGGAAAATGACTTCCTAAAGTAAAAGTAAAAGCCGGTACAAGACTTTTACTTTTCAGCGAGACAAGTATCTATCAAGAACCATTCGATCGAGGGAAACTTTTGATTCTTACGATTAAATATAGACAATGGACACGTTCTACTTCTATCCCATAGGACTTGAATTCTTGCAGTGGGTCAAAGCGGAAAGATAAAAGAGGAGAAAGCACGAAGGGTGGAAAGGTACGCGAAGAAGGCACGTTGCTGTATATGTCAGAAATCGAGCTATCCTTCTTTCTCTCCTTGGTCTTTTTTCTCATTCTCTTCCTAGTCTTGATCGACCGCGTATCCGTTTTCGGATATAGGTAATGCGAGTCGCGTACTAGCCGGAAAATGAGCGCGCCTTCTCCTCGTCTGATTGGAAAACTACGAATTGCTTCCTCCTTAAGATGAATTCTACTAGAAATGGAAAAAAATATCTAACGAAAGTTACATCCAAGACGCCCAACTAAAATAATTTCTCGACTATTTTTCTAAGGACAAATTAAACCGTTATAAAAAAAAATGTGTACATTCTATTACAATTTTTGTCTCCCCAATGTCTTAGGGACAAAATTTACCTACTTCATCCGAAAACCAAATAATTCGTATTTTCATTATTTTTTTGGCAGAAGAATAAAAATTGTGTCTTCGCTCAGGAACGAGACAGGGAAATTTTTAAAGCGAATTCAGAAAAATAATCGCGTTTTTCCATCGATCCTGAAACAACATCAATTTCAGTCGATACGATAATCATTCAATAGGCGCTTCGACATCGAATGAACGAGGCAAAAGTAGTCCACGAGTAAAATTTCAAAAAATCTTTCCCCAGTTTCCCATCAACGAGCATTCTTGTATTCTTTTTGCGCGCTTCTTCCCCATTTTACTTGTATTCCGGAAAATTTCTGAAAGAAATTCCCCATGAACTGCAAATGAAACGTAATTCAATCGAACTCCAACGGAATAACAACGACATATCCATGAATATCTCTTCTACAATGCCTTCGTACACATATATATACACTTGATATAAATATTCCGACAGAAAATTCTTTGCGACTGTTATTTATAACAACGAAATTTCTTGCGGATTTGCAGATCTTTCTCTCATTCTGATGTACTTTCCTTTCTCTCACGTTGTGACAGTTTCATTCTGGTATCAGCGGAAGCGGCTTTCGTGTAATAAAGGATGCTCGGAGCTGCGCTTGACTTTATAAGCTACTTTAATCTATAGAGAGAGAGAAAAAGAGAGAAAGTAAGGAAAAAAAAAGGGGGGGGGGAGCAATGGGAAGAAAGAACAGGGAAAGCGGGAGTGCAAGGGAATGCAAGATGAGCGATAGAAATTTATACGAGGTACTATCGTGCTCTTTCTCAACTCGATATCATGAAGCTTTACCTTATCGACTATAAGCTTGCAACTGCACCCGTTGCATTATTCCAAAGTGTTGATTTCGAACCTTACCGTCCGAAGAATATTATTGAATAGAGAGATATAGAAAACGAACCAAGGTGTGTTTTTGTATACGTATGTGTACTCGTTTATGTATCTACCAATTGGAATTCATATACGATTGTTAAGCGTTCTCTTTTCTTTTCAGGTTTGCTTATCGTAACGAAAAGTACTTCACTTGCAGTGCATACTTTTCACTCGTACAATATTACGTTATCTCAACAGTAGTTTTGAGTTTCCAGCTTCTTTTTGTTGATCTTTAATGTCGCGTCATCCTCGTTAGTCATAAGCTATGGGCTTAACCATGAAAAATAGTAAAGCCCATAGCATAAAAAATAAATCCCATTAATAAAATTTCATTTGATACAAATGCTGTTTACCTATGGGCAAATTGTTTAAATTAAAATAGTAAAGACAAAGACCGCTTTAAAATCACCCGCCTGGCTAAAACTAGGTCGAAAGCTCTTTTTCAACCAATTTCGAATAAATTCGTAAGAAAAATTACGGGACTAAATGTAGAGATAGAAAAAGCTAGAAAAAGCAAATTTTAATATATTTCAAAAACTAACTTCACCATGGATCTGTAATTAGTGAGTAAGTCGGTAAAAATCGGTATTCGCCAACTTTTGCCCTGGAAGGTAGAAAATTATGCAACAAATTCTATACGTTCCTAAAATCTTTGAATTTGTTAATTAAGTCCTCGAGAAGCGATCGAATGATCCAGGCATTACTAAAGGTGCTTGTACTTTGTAAAGGGTTCTTGAGCTCAACAACTATGCTAAAACTTCATCATGAATCAATGAAGCAGCGTGAAAGATAATGACGTTCAATGGAACTCTATCCGTCCCTACATCACATTTCTGATCTTCCACGTATTACAAGATGAGCATCGATCCTCTCTATGATTCCACTTTAACGTCTACTCAATCATTTTTTCTTTAATGAAATTCCCATAAAGTTCGGTGCTCCGAGAAAGGAACCGTATCGTCTGTATAATAAATCTCTGAAATTTCCGTCATTTTTGTAATTTCACTGGAATTTTTACCTCCCGATCAATTGCAGTTTCCATTTTTCTGCATTTTATCGATGCAGAAAGGAATATTTAATGAGAACTCAAGAATTACTATCGTACGAAAAATTTCAATAATACGGGAATTCTTTTCTTTATGTAAAAATTACCATTAAAAAAAAAATAATTAATGGAACAAGATTTGAAATATAACATTTTTATCGATTTTTATTTAACATTATTCTTAAATTTCTATACTTTATTTATTTTAATATTGGATTTTAGTTACATTTTGCATCATTTTGGTCCATGGAAAGCTCATTTCTGATCTGATACACATTAAAAGAAAAATCGTGTATAGAAATAAAATAGAGGGAACCGATGTTTAAAGAATAAAAGATATTTTGAGACTGCTTAGTGTAGACTCTATACTGTAGACTGTAGAGATAAAAAAAAAGATGTATATAGAGACAAAAACGTAGTAGCCTCTGTAAAGAAAACCGGTGGTTCCGTTCAAGGATTAACTGCAATTTATCGGAACGTGTGTAGCTTTCCTGACTCATAGAGATTGCTGACATAAAAGAGAGTAACTTCGAACAAAGTGGGCGGATAAAACCACACCAAACCAATAAACGGCAATATAGACGGAGAATGAGAATGAGAATGACTTTGGTAACAAAGGAAAGAAGAATGAAGGAAACTTTGGTATTTAGTAACTTATATATTACCTATTCCTTTAACGTGGAAAGTGATTTTCGACCGTTTTCACAGACATTTCACTTGGGGCGTTCTCATACGTGGCTCCCTGTACGTTTTTCACGCTCCCCCAATTCAGAATAGAAACATAAACGCCCAAATAACGTTTCATGGGAACGGCGATATCTTAACATAACCTTCCAGTTGCAAATTTTACAGTGAAATAAAATAAAGCTATCGCAAATTGAATGTGTATGAAAATTTTCGAGTAATCAATATTTCAGGGTCCCAAAAGGACGTTTAGTACAAAATTATTAAAAATAGGGTCACTTTCCAGCATTAACTCTCGCTTAACAACAACAACAAAATTGTCGCAAGCATGTTCTCGAATTATTAAATTTTTCATCTATTTATTTTGGAAAATTATTTATGTTCAGAAAAAAAATCTTTACTTTACCGGGTCGGTATCTTTTTCAAAAGCATTTTTAATGAAATAATATATTTCTTGATGAATAACGTGAGGGAGAAAATAAACCCATATGGTTCATGGTGCGACGTTTATTTACTTGGATTGCAGAGGGTTGACAACCCTTGTATCATTGGTGTCCCATTGACGACATCTGTAATTCAATCCGAACCAGAGCAGAAGTTCCCGGTAAACTTTGGGCAGATAAATTTTTCCACAAATGCAGGTTTCGAAGATCCAACCCATGACCGTGATTTCGTGCAGTGTTGGTTAAATTCAATTCTTAGAACGATACATGTGAACAATTTTTCCACCATCACCGCCGTGCAATAGCTTTTACGACACAAAGGAGCAACAAGGCCTGTATTGCCGCATCCATCAAAACCGCACAGTTGCTTTTACGATACAAGAGAGTAAGTGGCCTGCATTTGTAAAGCCGCAGTCACTCCACGATGACTGATACGCCATCATTGGGGGTTGTTGGCTCTATTTCCAATATTGGTACTTTTGGAAAAATTTCTACGATCAAAAATTTTCCACGGCCATCCGGTAGATTTTGTGGAATACGAGGGAGTGAAATCAACTGCATTTTTCTCAGCATGAGGTTGAAAATTTGTGCAACTTTTCAATTTTTAAAACTCTGGAATAATGCAAGTCGAATTAGAGGTATAATCCATAACGCTACCCGGAGTTTTCGAACGATTATAAAATCTTGAAAAATTAATAACAGCCGACACCGTAACTTACAAAGGTTATCAAAGTGCGGAACAGCAACTATAAATTATTACTTTGCGCGAAATTCCAAATATTTCAACTTTTATTGTCATATAAATTTTAACAAGTCTACTATTTTTATTGCACCGGCGAAAACAAATAAAATGCTTCTACCTCCGCTATTTTTATTTTATTTTTTTTTCATCCATTGAACATCGAATTAAATAATTAAAACTCCGTATATAATTCGAAATTAATAGAGTCCGAGGTAAAAAAAGTAATAAATTTATTCGACTGTTAAATGATCTAATTTACATTTGAAAGTTGGTTCCCTCGTTTCTTCGGTTACTTCTTTGCTTTCCCATCTCACGTGTAAACACAGTACATTTAAGCACCAGAGTATAAAACTGAAACAATTGGTTTTTATGAGAAAAGCGCGACTGGAATATATTGCGAAGAGAGAAGTTCGTGTCGTGAACAAGAGGGAGGAAAAGAGAAGGAGAACGTTTGTCCTATATTTTCTTTTACGTTGGTTTTCTCCCACTCATTTTTATTTTATTTATTATGACTATTTTTTTCATGCCTTCATTATCAATTTTTCTCTTCTCCCCGAAGTTCCAAAGTTTTATACGCATCGGTTTTACCGTTTGTTGATTTCAAACTAAAGTCGTAGTCACAGTCACGGTCCTGCAAAAATGCAAATACAAAAAAAATGGGCCCGGGTGCTTAATTTTATCAACTATCGCGACAAAACTTTCTCGAAACTGTATTCAATTTTTTTTTAGGTACACATTCATTGCGCAAATGTGTATTTTTAAGAGAGCACTTTGCCAAATCGGCGAGAGATTTTCTTTACGGGGCGATTCGAAATTTAGTGTAAATAAAGGAAATTGCAACATTATACTCTCTATGTATGTGTATTGGCGACGTCAGTCGAATATCTCTTAGCAACCATAAAGTTTACAATTTGATCCCTAGAGGTGGCAATAATGGCTTTCGAGTAAACATAGAGGGAGTTCAGTTAGATCGTAGAATTCACGTGTAAAGTGAAATATCCGAAAGGGATGAGAGAGGGATGTTAGGAGTAAAAGGACCAGCATACATTCTATATACATATACACCCATGGCGACGTATACTGTATATACAGTACAAATACTACTTCGTTACACTGTATTTGCAGGCTCCACAATACACTATTACTCGGTGACTTGGCAGTGATCGTGCATCGGAATCAGGATTGTCCATAACATCGTCTTCGTATCAACCTTATCGTCATTCCGTATCTGAATGAAGGATCGAGGAGGATCAAAAGGATGCACGAATTCGCCCTTTAAGACTATATCGTATAGAGGAAATGCTGTATTATATATCAACTCACACAGCCTTCCCTTTACCAAGGGAATATCTCATACGAGGCTAAAAGAGATATCACCATCTTGGAAATCTCTTCCGAGAACTTTGCATCGACAGGCGGTCATTTATTTTCCTTAGCGATTTCACGTATTCTAATAAACTTTGAACCAAAATCAAATCGTTTCCATACTAAGACGTATAACACCCCTCGGAGACCGTCAAAAAATATTTTTAAAAATAATTAAAAACCAAATATACGTACACATTAAAATAATTTATTTTGAAAAACGAAATTCCCTGAAGAGAAAAATTAGGGGGTTCTATCGTGGTTTTCTTTTAATTCGCAGAATCTCGGATACGGTATAAAAAAAAACCAAATTTAACATATTTTTTCGTATCGAATTTGCGTTAAACAATAAACGCTATCCGGAAACCTTGAAAATCCTTATAAGAGTTAACATATGAAACTGTCAAAAATGTTTACCCTTGTGTTTGAAAATTACTGATGAGATAGTAAAATTATGGTGGAAGTTATTTGGTTGGCAAGTGCATACCCGTATTACCATAGATAACAAGTAGGAAATAAGCTCGGTAAACTTAATGGAGCAAATCTGCTGAATTCGTATCGGGTGAAAATTCCTCCGATATGAGCACGGGAGAGCTGCCGTCGTGTTTACAGCATAAACACTGAGTCCATTATTTCAGCATTCGTCCTCGTAAAAGGACTGGAATACGTGAATTATTTCTTTTTGCATAATTTTCTTCGAGACGTTGCCTTCGACCGAACTCCTGTCGTCGCCGCGTGTTCAACTTACACCGCCCTGAGCACTAAGAACTTTGAGCTTTTCGAACGAGTATCTACGATACAGAGACTGTAATAATCTAAATCAAGTTCTTCTGTGCGGTGGCACTAGAATTCGGTGGGCAGAATACGAACACGTATAACAATTTCGGTAGGGTTGAAAATTGAAATGTGGCAGAACCGGTACCAGGGGGGCGGGAGGGGAGGGTTGACATAAAGTCATTGCAATTAACAGGAACGTTTAATTAAGCATTCTGAATCCTTTCTCACACTCCCGAACTCTCATATCTCTCTTCTCCTCCCATCTTCTTCTCGTGCTACTAGATTTCTGTAGAACCTTCGCATAGACGCTGTTATTCTCACATACCTGAACCTGAGATATATCGCTACTACTAACAATTATTTCACTCTCACAGTATGAGGTTGAGGGTCTATCTTGGGGTGTTTGAATTAATAGAGGGTCCGCCTCCGTTTCTATTACGTCCTGCATCTAACTCGTTTTTCTTATAAACGAGGGCAAAAGGTGTTTTCCCTCTTCCTCGCTCGCCCTCCCTCGCTCCGCTATGCACTTTTCATCTTACCTGACTTTCCACCTCCAGCTTTTTTTGGTCTCATCTTCGCGAGCTCTTCTCTAATGAGCAACTTTGAACTTTATGCAATTATTTCATAACAATTCCCCATTGTATCAGCCTCCTTTCTTATTATTGTTTCGGCCTTCATTTATCTCCAGCAGTTTTTATTCAGTCGCTTAAGTTTCATTAATATTCGCGAAATCTTATTGAAGCGTTTTTAATGATAGAATTTTTCAGCGGCGTCCGTAGTTTACACTTTGGTTGTAGTTCAGTGTTTTTTTCTATTTTGTAAGCAAAGAAATACACTTTTAGTAATTAAAGACCAAATAATGACAACTTTCGAATGTCGAATAATGTTCTATTAATTTTGCAATTTTTCAGTAATGATTCTTCGTATTTGAAAAATTATTTACTCCGACTTAATGATTCATGATTGTTTATCTAATTTTTTTACAATTAATTCCTTACTCGAAGATACATATATTTATTAAGTGTCAATATTTTGTCAAGGTATTAAAATAAACAGTTCAAAAAGACGTTATTAATTTTACATTGTCACATTTTAATTTTCACATTTTTAAAAATCGAAGGATTTTTCGAAAAGCACTTACTAAAGTAAGTAATTAAAAACACTTACTAAATTATTCGTGAAAAAACGTTACACTTTCGAAAATTTCTGTAAAACATGTTTTTTTTTTTGGCTTGCCAAGCCGACACGGCGCTTTAAATCAATATGTCAAAGCACATTTGTTCTCGCGTTTGCTATTTTAGTAAACAGAATGTAGTTGTCACCGATAAACCAAACAAAATAAATTTGACTCGCAAACGATTGAAAAGTCACAACCTTTCAAAAAATAGCTGCTCCCAAAAGATATATTTCCACCAAAGACCTTTATTTTCCACGCGAAACCTTCAGTGGAGCTTTATAAATAAGTTGCTAAATACAGGATCGGTTGGACCATAATTGGAATTGGAATTGCTACTTTTATTACAGGCTAAAAGAAGGGATTACACCCATTTGACTCCTATTCTCGATGATAAATCTACAAGAGGAGGGTTTCCATATAGAAATAAAAGAGGTGCCGCGATCACAATTACAAGGGGGGTGAAAAACGCTACAGAAACGTACGGGGTTGGATGGGGTAACCAATATTTCTGAAAATGTCGTTACACTTTTTTCTTTGTCTCTTCTGTTTCACTGGTACGTTTCGTGTTGCATCGACAGTTGCAGTTGTAAATAACGTTACCGGGCTACACGTAAACATTACGTATTCGAGCGAACGACACTTTCAAGTGATGCCGTCGCCTTAGCTATTACAAGTTGTACATGAAGCGAATATAAATATGTTGCCACGTAGATACGACGTTATCTCTAGTTTGACCTATTATTTCAGGTATGAGCCAGAAAAACCGCAGCGGAAGTAGTTGAGCAACTATTCCAGGGACTCTTGGTCGGGATTCGAACCCGAGTCTCCGGCAAAGCAGCCGGCTGTCAAATTCACTGATTGCAAAAAACCGCAATCCTCCATTCTTCTTGTGCATATTCTGCTATTCCCACTCCCTAGCCTGCCTGTTCGTGCTCTCATTTAACAGTATTTACACTGATTCGCGTGTATTAATTTAAATCCTGTAAACTTTGCTATCCCCGTCTAAAGTTGGTTCAAGTGCTTTTAACACAATCGGTACCAAATGTAACACCATAGCGGTTGAAGCAATGTTACAAACATTATTTGGATGCAATTTCGTTACAAATACATTTAATGTTTCCGATGAAAGTCCAAACAATGTCTCCCAATAACAATCAAAAATAATTTCCTTCAATTATTTTGAAATATATATTTTTATATTATTATACTTTTAATTATTTAAAATAGTCGACATCAAAAAATCAATTTTGTTGTTATCGTATGGTCGATATGAATATCAAAAATTACCATCTAATGAAATAAAAAAGTTTCATCCGCGAAAAGGAAGTTACAATTAATTGTTGCACTTACACGATGACAAAATCCAAGTCTTCTTCGCGACTAAAAATCAAGCTAATAAAATATTTTCACAGCTTACATTATTTATCCAAATTATTTTTAACCACTTCCGTTACGTGGATGAAACTTACGGAAAATTATTTTTTCAAAATCTTGTGAGGGTCAAAAACCACCCTTCTGTATTGAAGCGGATAAAGATACTTACCCTTTTTTTTGGTATTCATATGGACCGTTCTATTAAAGTTAAGGATGCTACTTTCATGCCAAATTCTGTTGACCTCGGAAACCTGTTTTCAGCCGAATCTTCAATTATGATAACTTCTTTCAAAGAGAAGTAAAACAAAACATATTCATCCCCGGAATTCAGAGAAGGGTAAGTGAAGCAAAAACCACAAAAAAAAGGAGAAGGAAGCGGTGATAAAATCGTCTTGGCATAAATATTCGGGAGGATTCCTTTCCGATGTTCCATTTCACACCGTTTGCCCTCCACTTTCAAAGAATAGGTAAGAATAAATCCATGGATCGTAAATAAAGTAATAAGTCCTAATACTTTTGCGTATACGTATGCATAGCTACGTTGGTATTGTTTCATAAGGAAAAGAAGGAGAACGAGAAGCAAAGGGAAAAGGATTTGCCCAGTTGAAGGATACATATGTTATTCTCAATCACGTGCTTGGACTTACAAAACCCTTTAATATGTGGTCCCTCGCAATTTAATATATTTATTATTATAAAATATTTGTGTATTCTTTTTAGTGCCGTCATGGGAGTAACGTGTTATCGCTTTCTATGTTTTAGAAGGAAAATAATTTTAACAACACCTGAAATCGAAACGCTTACTTTAAAAATTCAACAGTTTCAAATCTTAGAATCAAATATATTAAAATTGAACCCGTTTCAAAAATGGTCCTCGTCTCAATTTTTTTTATATATTTAAGTAAAACATTACTTTTCAGAATTTTCCACATTTTCTTCTCAAACAGCTACGTTGTATATATACCTTTCTTCATTAAAGTAGATTCACGACGAGCCCCAAGCTTTTGTCTCACTATATAATTTCTTGAAACTTTGAAACTTAAGGGACATTAAGCATTAGTGTTCTGTAAAATAACAGAGAAGAACCACCCTAAGTTCCAAAGATTTGTGCTTTATTCGAAAATTTCCTAGACTCCTGCGTTCCAGAAACTTAATATTTATTTTGTCCCTCCTCAAAAATTCAGTAACACGGCAATGCACTGAAAATATTCCTTTAAATAGTTAGCAATCAATATTTTATTGATTCGAAGGAAACTCAATAACCTCAAGCATCAATATTTTAATTAAAAGTATATTCTAGAAATTTATTTAATATAAACATTACCCGAACCAACTAAACATTTACTAAAGACTGTTCGAGTAAAGATTTCTTTGGCCCGATGAATTTTTTTTTTCACCTTTACCATAATCCATTTATGATCGAGACTTTTCCATCTTTAACTTCAAGGTACAGGGTATGAAAGAACCAATCAACCCAATTACTTCCTCCGTCTTTTCTTTTATATTTTCTCTTAGTTTCTCACTGAACCCCATTACACAAATTTAAAATTATGTTCTCCAATTTTTTAATAACCATCTTCACTCTTGCTAAGCTAACTTTATTGATTTGCTTTGTTGGCATAGAAAAAAGGTACCAACCCTGATAACACAATGGCAATCACTAACAGCAGAACTGTTACTGATTAATATATTTGCTGGCATTTATTTTACAACCATACAATTGGATTGAATAACCCAATTACATGGTAATAAAATAGAAAGAAAGATCTATATTTGCATTGCAACAATTCAATTGAGAATTTATTAATATTTGAGCCCTTGAACAAACAACGTAGTGTACCAAATGTAAATAAATATTTTGTAAATATTATGGACCAATAATATTTATCGTGCTTCCAAAAAAACCATACTGTTCTTGAAAGGTATCGATAATACATCGACAATTTCTACGAATTCCCTTGATATAAATACCATAAAGTTCGACTTTTGCAATAGTTAATTTATATCTGGATCATAAAAACAAAATTCATCAGCTAATTGCCAACTGAGTTATTATTTATTAATTTTTGAAATAATATCGATGACTTTTAGCTTTATTGTCGTTAGAATTTTTTCCCGAATACTTCTACTGACCCAAAGGGAAGACCCAAAAATAATATTGAATAATAATTAATTAATAGTAAGGGATGTAAAATTTCATGGAGAAATTGAAAAGTTTATGGTGATCGTAACCCGTCACGGTAAAGTCGAAGGATAAACACGAGTTAAACTATAGATCGAATGTAATAAATTAAGCTCAACCAAAACGTGGAATTGAATCAAACGTGGTAATCTCAAACGCAATTGATTATGGCGTACAAACACCTCTCGAATAACCTGAAAGCAGGAGAGAAGGGTCGAAAAAGGGGGTTTGGGTGGAAGAGGGAGAGAGAATGCAGGGATAGTGCAGAAATGAGAGTGCAGCAGTTATAGGAATATTTAGGTATCGATTAGTTCTCAGGGTAATGATTATACTAATAGTATCGTAATTTCCATAAACCACTCCTCGTGTATGGGTATACTTGGCTTCGAAAATTACCATTGTTATTATTTTGTCGGTTCACGCATCAAAATTTCGACTTGCAACCAACTTGCTACCGTCTTTTATAATTCGACTCCAAATTACTGAACTTTGGCGTAATTAAATTCTTTAGAAGATTTAATGATCGTTAGAAAAAAGTCAGAATTCGAACTCTCAAGGTATGTGATCCCATTATACGTGAAGGAAATAAATGTAACTCCGAGACATTGGAAATTCCGAGAAATATATGAGCCTTTTATTTTGAAAGAGACCTAAGTCCATTTGTGAGGTTTTTTGTTGTTAACTGTAGTGTCATTTGAAGTTGGCTGTCATAAAAAACCTTTTTGAAATTTAAAAAAACTGGACTCGGACCACTTTCAAAAAATAAACGACTCGTATGGAAACACTTTCCACGTGACAACATGAAATATTGTTTTTCCCAAAACTGAATCGTCCAGTTTTTTCATGAACAAATATAAAAACATCTTATCTTATGAAAATTTGCATTTCAGTGAAATAAGGAAGCATATTTTCCCTCTCCCTTTTATTGCGCCCGGCAAATATAACGAACGACGGCTTAAATGAAACTAAAAAGTGGGTAATTCATTGGTATAATTAATCCGCACTGCAACATTATACAGGAGCGTCGCGTAGCGCGTGATCCCATTACCAAATCGACGAACAACTAAATATCGTCGGCCGTTTGGAAATTCGCGATTCGCTAGAGATCTGCTAGATTTACTAAGCAATGGCCTGAATAATCCATCGCGCTCGGTATTGCCGCTACTACCACTGCCGCTGCTGCCACTATTACTACTACTTCGACTACTACCCCTGCCGCTACGGCAACACCACTACACCGAAGCCAGCCATGCTGCCGGTACAAACTGCGCATCTATCACGCTCGCCTCTACTACTAATGCAACTGCAACTGCAACTGCACCTCCACGGCATTTGTATCCGAATGCACGAACCGAGAGAACCTAAAGGAAGGAAAAAGCTAACGATATTGCATATACATTCTACCAGAACATACATGTATTTGAGATAACCAGAGGTATTGCACACGGAATTGAACTAACAAAGCAATGTGTCGATGTTATATATGCATTAATACTTAAACGTACTGGCCCCTGTCGTATACATATAGAAAGAGACGCACCCATGAATATATGCCGTGTGATAAGTTCCTACCCGTATAATGTAATGATACAACAAACGTCAATGCATACAGAGTAAACCATCTTTGTTAAACCAACCGTGCAAAAATAAGTACGTGGTTCTCTTTCAGCGGACCAAAGTACAATAGCAACAAAGAAATTGTATAATGCCTCTATTGTACCCTCTCAAATCCCACCTATTCTTTACAGAAAATGCCACGATACCGAGCATAAAATCTGTCTAACCAAACCAAAGCAGAACTTGATGGTGTGAGACGAAGTCAAGTTTAGAATAGGTACTTTCCTCCAAAACCTTGTTTAACTGCATGAATTTTCAGCTGCTTTTGACCAATTTCCTCACAAAGCATGAGCCAATGTTTCAAAAAAGAAATTTATGCTATTTTCGCTTCTTTGCCTTCTTTCCCGTTCATTGCCAACTTTGAGAAGATCCACACTCGAATTAATAATACCAGTACGAGTCCAATTGACCGAAGCATAGTTGGTGAACGCACGTATTGTCGAATCGATGGCGAAATAACAATTGTAGTATTATTATACCGATACGAGTGTTATAGGCTTCAAACAACAATACTGATTCCTATTAGGGATTGCACAGTTATGCTTAACTGGAGCTCGAACTCTCTCTCTCTCTTGGTATACTTTTCCTTTCGCTCTTGGTAATGCAGTCGTCCATAAAATTTCTAAATAAAAGGCAGATCTCATGCATACCTTTTCTGCCCTATTAATCAGGTGATTAATTATAACGGAGTAATTCATCGCTCGCACGTATAGGTATTGTTCCCACTGCTGTCTCCAAACTTTTACCGGCTACTGAACCGTTAAGTGATTTGTAGCAATATCTACAAAGTTATTGGAGCAAACACTGTAGAAACAGATAAGGAACTAAGACGAGCCGGTACATAGCGAAGCAATCTTATGTTGTTGGTATTAAAACCGTATACATTCATAACATTCAGCTTCTCGTTCCCTCCTATCCTCCGTCTCTCTCTTTCCTCCCTTTGCTTCTCTCGATTTCTACCGTGGCAACATGAAGCAGGAGTTGCTTTCCACCTTTGCGAGCCAACCGAAGCTTCTGATTCTCATTTTCATGAACGTTTAAACGGGTATCCAAGTGTGTTAAAATTTGCCATCCTTGTACCACCTAGTGTGGTATATGTATGTATCCTCCCTCGACTGGTACCCCTTCGATGTATCTTTGCTCTTCCTTTCATCCTTCTCCTCCTCTTCTATCACTCTTGTTCTTCGTTTAGGCGCTTCTAAGTGCGGGTGTGCATTTACGTCTTCTCTCTTCTCAACGTGTCTGTAATTAAACTCTAATTGCCAAGATACCAGCGTTCTACGGGTGACGAGAAGCTTCCTAAACTAACGAAAAATAAATGCCAACAACCTTCTTGGATATATCAAGCGAAATAAATACTCCGCCGGAGTAGTCTCTTAGTTACATTCTGAAGAGGAGAGTTATCTCCCATCTGAATTTATTGGGCGCGCATACTCCACATGATAATTTATCAAAAAAAAGGTGGGGATAAAATATCCTTTATACAAACACTCGAGAATAATAGCAAATAAGTCACTGAATACTACAAAATTTCGTATAAAATAAATGCTAAAAATATTTCGTATGCAAAGATGTAAAGAGGATCCCATTTTTTAATTATCGATAATTTCATTTATTAAGAATTCGTAAAATACCTAAAAGAATGCAAGTAAGGCACAATTATTCGATTAATTCTACGGTAGAAAAATGGATTGTATCGAATCTTGCTCCTAAAGTTTTTTATTTGATAATTTTTTTATCTAATCGTTCGATTTTTCGTCAGACCTTCAATTATCTAAAATTAAAACTGTGACGTTTTTCCGTTTTCTTTTTAAATATCGAAAATTGGTTCCAGAGGAATCCGCAATAGATTTCAAAGCTCGGCGAAAAATCCGAAAGATTGTTCATTGGAAGTAATTTCAAATGATATCAGGGACTTCGTCCCACGTCGCTTAACGAGAGCGACAGGGATAGAAAATAAATCCACGGTGATTTCAAGGCGAATGAACAACCCCTCGTACGAACCCTTTCCAAGACTTTGTAGTCTGTTCTTTAACAAGGCCTCTAAAGTTCTTCGCCGGATAGCCAAGAACGGTTCCCCTTGTAAATCTCGCCAGCGACATAAAATCAAGGGAACAACGGTTTAAGTATGCTTATTACTACACCATCACGATGTTACCGGGAAAGAAAGGAATTGTTTTCGGTTATTTGAGGCTCCGCTGCTGGTACCAGAGGACCCTTGAAACTGTACAACTTCATCCCCTACCGGGACACCCGACGCTTTTGGAAAGAAAAATCAACAATGTAAATAGGAAAAGTTGAGAGGAACGTGTATCTTCCCGCGGGAACTAAAATTGAATAACATTTGTACTTCATGAAAATAATAATCTCCGCTAGATCCTTTCACGTCTCGCCGCTATGCATGCACGAAAGTCGTGGAAATAGAAATAAACGTTTAATGCCTCAAGCGTGAATTTCGGGAGCGTCAATTCCTAAGCGCTTCCACGTGTTTTGTTACTTACCAAAGATTACCAGCTTACAAGAAACCTACTAGCAACCTAAGACCTTATCATCCGAGGCTAGAAGGGTGAACTACTACAGTAGCAACTAGGAGCAGAAGTAGGAGCATAAGCGGTGGTGGTAGTATGTTCCTACAAGCTCCTTCTTCCTTCCATTCAACTGCGCTATATATAAAGGGAAGGATACATTCTAGGAGAAATAGAGAAAAAGAAGCGCAGGATGGGAACTACAGGAGAGCGCGTGGAGTAGCGCATTTCTCCACTGTATTTGCCAGCTAAGGCCAAATTTCAGAAGGGATGTAAATCACTTACGAGACACTCCGAAAAGACGCGGGCGATTTATCGCGATCCTAATTCCTGCGAGAGCGAAGAAATTTCATGTAAGCCCCTGCCCAACTCCCGAAGATTATGTATGGGGGTAAAATGGCAAAAAGAGCAAAGGTCTTGCAAAATGTACTCAGTTACTTAATTGTTTGCCATGGCTTTAAACTCATGTAAGAAAATACGATTGTAGTTATTGTTTCATTAATTTCCGCGACAAAGTTACATTCGTGATTCTTTTTTCCAATCAAATTGTTTTTTTTCTTTCAAATATTCTTTAAAGACTTTATTCAATTTTTTTTTTAATGAACTCCCGTATTTGAAAGGATTTAATTATGTACATGTATTTTGTAAAACGATGAATCCATTGCAATGTACGAATTTAATTGAAAAGAGAGAATGATAAATAAATGAAAAGAAATTCATGTCAATTCTATTTATATAAAATGTATAATGTAATTTCTATTAATCACACTTCGATATAATTGTTACAAATGATTCGATAATGAATTTTGTTATCCGTCGATAATATTAAGCCTCGAGTGTTCTTTCGTATATTACCCGATACGTATATATTTACGGGTAAATGTTAACATACAAAATATTTGTAGGGCATTAAACGTACATATACCTATGATGACTCTTTCATTTATCAGCATTAATAAAACCCTCCTAAATCACATTGACGCTTTACTACGATCGTCGCTAATGAATTCCCAACCAGAACTGATCGGAACGTCACCGGAAAATGTAACATTTTAATCACCACCGTTTTTCATTTACCGCTTTGACGAAAATATTTCATTTGCCTCGGACGATTTAATTGTGTTTTTGTTTTATTCGTTGCTTAAACAATTTTTCTCCTAACAGAAAAAAAGAACCTCAAAGGGTTCTATCATTTTCTGTATCAATTTCCAATTCCTCAACGATAGCAATGATTATTTAAAAAATATCATTGTTTCTAGTGACTTGTGCATTTTACAACAAGAAAGCAGCTTTCGCATTTTCCTGTAAAACTTTCCAAGCATTGTCCGAGTTAAAATTCAAAAAAAAGTAAGATTTTTGAAAATATTTGGTTTTTACAAGAAAAAAATAATTTTTACAAAATTATTACACTATTTTAAACGTATAAAATCAGGCACTTTAAAATACACCCTCAGTGTGAAATTAATAGGGTTTTCTTTCAATGAACATCGCAATTAATTTGCCGTCCGATTAACACTACAGTGGTTCTCGAGCTTGTTAAAATTTTAATCTAGTCATTTCTCACGAGCTTAATGAGCGATATTAATGTTCGACTACGCAGACTCGTTAGGCTATATATGAAAACGTCCAGAAACGACAATGAGAACAACTTATTCTAATTACTAATGACACTTCTTTTTCATTTTCCCTGTTCTCTCGACTCTTTCCATTCCTGCTGGGTACTCTTTCTTTAATACATTTACTAATTTACTAGACGACGTTTATTGAAATGATGAATGGTTCGTTAAGATTAATAGGATTGGCAGGAAAAAAAGGTCGAAGCACTTATCACTTTGCTGCACAATTTCGAACTATCGCGAGTCAGCGTTCAAAGTTACATATAGATTGTTATTTCCGAAGTGTCTTATTTAAAACAAATGCATCGAAGCTCTATGCAATTGACTTATTGGATCGGAAAAGAGAGTCCGAAATAAAGATACCGCGTGCGTGAAGAAACAAAAAATTTTAGAGGTGAAGCGCAAAATTCTGCATTTTTAATGTCGTCGCAAAAGTCGAGACGATGGTGGTATTTGCGAGCAACGAGAGAATAATAAGGTTCGTAAATGTGAAATGGCATCTCGTGGAAGTTCTTCTTGCGCTACAAAAATTCGTAAAATTCAGCATAAATAAAACAATATCCTCAATGCGGAATATTTTTTGTTAAAATAATTTTGTTGTTTCTCGAGTGCTTTCACTCATGCAAAAAGTCCTCAACGGTCTGGAACTGAAATATATTTTTCATGCAAAATTTCATGCAATGTAACTCCATGTAAATTTTTATTTTGTCATATCACTGATCCCAAAATTCTCTCGCTGCTGAATTTTGCGATCGAAAATCTGCTTCAGAAAAAAATGACTTTGTAAAAATATCTGCTAATGATTTAAGTTCATACAAATATATTGCTTCTACTTTAACCTTAGAATTACACAAACGAGTGTAAAGAGATTTCCTTTGACGGTTAGTTACAGCTTTACACTAACACCAGTTAGAGTAAAAGTTACGTCAAATTGGATCAACTCTAGGTTTGAAATGGGACAAATTTTAGCACCACACGTTAAAACTGCCGCGTACGTGGCTTTTGAAATATCCCCTTTCATCTGAAATCTCGTTTCGAACGGTATCGTTCGTTAAAGAAGTAATAATTATTCGCGTAAATTGAGTTTTCAAAAACGAAATCATTTGTATGATAAACTGCAACGAGAAAAATGGAAATCAATATATTCTTTCATATTATAATATATTTTATAACAAATTTATAGATTTTTCTAATTTTCCAAAACTTCGTGGAACTGAATATGGAAATTTGAAAGACACATTGTTTTCGCTTGATACCTTTTCAACCCACGAATTGTGTCGAAAGATTGCAGCCTTCAAGGGATGACAGTGCAAAAAATGTCGGATCGATGCGAGTTAAATTTTACGATAACAAATTTATAATGAAATAATAACGTTTGTGGCAGAGATGCTTGAGAAGCATCCCTTTTTGGGGCAGAGCCTGTTCACAGTTTAGTGAATTAAATAACAAAAGCATCTTCGCATAATTGTATAAGACACGATCCAGCCATAAACTTCTCTGTTACCAAACACTGCGTAGGAATCCCATTAACTTTGAAGAGAAGAGAGTAAGAAAGAGAGTGTGTGCTCAGGATGTGAAAATAATAGAATATAGGAAAGATGGTTAACTCTTCGCGTAACCCCTCGATATAGAAAATCTTATTTACTCATGGAAACATTTTGCTGGCTTGTCTTCTTTTCTCATAAAAGATATATTAAGCAACTAAATATAAAAAAGGAAGGGCGTAAAAATGGGAAAATAAGGTGAAAGGACAAAGGAAATATGAATAAATTAAGATTAAGTTATTTTGACATTCCCATATTTCCCGAAAATCTGGGTGTCAAGAAAAATATCCCAAATAGTATAATCTGAGAAAATATAAAAAAATAAGCCGCTTCTATAAATTTTCAAACCAAATCTAATTTTTCTACATTTTAATTGCAATCGAAATGAAAATGTCAACGAGAAATTTTGGAGAAAATGTGACGGAAATTTTAATTACAAATTATGGAATAATCTAAATCTACAAATCCATCACAGTTTATCGGTTCTTCGCGAGGATCTTGTACTTTAAAAAGTATACACTTTAGCTCAAACGAGGGATTTCGACCTTAGTAAACGTAGCGAAGCTCCTTGGAAGCCTAAGAATGCTGAGTTGCAAGAGTTTTCGATAAAAACTCAGATTAAATGCAAAAAGAATTCGCAGAGTAGTTGGGTATAAGCCAACAAACTGTCTCTGATCGCCTACATTAGATGGGGAAGATTCTCAAAGAGGGAAAGTGGGTTCCACACCAGTTGACACAAAAACACAGGGATAATCGAGTCAAAGGGTGTCCTTCGCTACTCGTCAGGCAACAAAGCAAGAGTTTCTTGCGGCAAAGTGATACCGGTCACGGAAAATGGATATATTACGATAATCCCATGACGAAAAAAGCCATGGGTAGATCCAACCCCAGCGAATCACCAAAAGCAATATCCACGGTAAGAAGATCATACTCTGTATTCGGTGGGATATGAAGGGTGTGTTGTACCAGGAGCTACTGAAGCCAAATGGAAATGTCACTGCGGATCGCTACTCTCGAGAATCACTCCGTTTGGACGAAGAATTGGAGCGAAAACACTCATATACAGGCGAAGGATGTCGCACAGTAAAATTTCTTCACGATAACACTAGACCTAGCACTGCGAGAATGGAAGATACCCTACAGGGGCTTCGCTTGGACCTTTCGCCTCACCCGGTGTATTCGCAAAGTCTGGGTACCATTTGTTCCGATCAATGTCCCGGACGTGCTTCAAAACACGAAACGAAATCAACAAATTCATCTGGAAAAATGGAAATGATAATTAAAAATGGGTAATATTTCTTCGAACCTGCAAACAACAATCTTCCCGAATAATGACGAGACGGATTAAAACATAGTGGCAGTTACGTTGAAGATTAAATTGTTCCCTGCTTTTCGTCAATAAATAATGAACGTAGAAAAAAAAAGGGATTTCCAATTGGCAAACTTGGTGCAAAGGTATCGTTATAGAGAAGGCTCGCTAATCGATGTTAAATCATTTTTACCAAAGACCTACGAAGGCTGGATTAACATGTTAACATTGACCGTTGTATATTTGTATACTAAATAATGGAATGGCGTTAGTTTAGCATAAATAATTCCAGTGTCTATAGAACGACGTTCAAAGTGGTTCATTTTACTTTCAAAAATCAATACTTAATGATCAATAGCTTTACACTGTAGATTTTTTGACAGTCTAAGCTTGAATATAAAATCTCGTTTAATAAAATATTCAGATGAACCTTAAACGTTTTTACAATTAGATATTTTATAATTCTTCAAAATTTGATCCAAAACGTATCCACGTAAACGAAATAAACCGGAAAATCAGAGGACGGTCAAATTTTTACATACTTCTTGAAAAGTGAACTTTGCCATTTTTATGTTTTAATTTCTTTATCTACCATCAATAAAATTGAAAAATAAACATTTCGTTGTCACTAAAATTTAAAATTTGTCCCTTAAGAAGTTCAACTTTTTGCTTAACTTCGGAACGTATTAAAATACTGAAAATTGCTAAAAGAGTGTAATTGCTTTTTCAAGGCAGACGTGAAAAATTCAATTTACTGACATTTATCGGACGGCAGTTGAAAGTTTCAAGAAAGTAGCAAATATCGAAAAATTGCATGTCACAGTTATCAAAGTAAAAACAGTTGACAATATTTTATTTCCAACTTTTTTCTCTGCTAACGGCAAAAACTACTTCTGTTAATAAACTTTGCTATTCTCCCGGTACAAATCCGGTAGAACTTCGGTGGGATTTTCTTTGCGTTGCTTAACAGTTATTGTTTCTATTTTTCTGCGGAGTCAACAGAAAAACTCAATTACTTAAAAATAAAGCGCCCTTTGTACCACCACAAATAGTGGAAGTTTTCAATCATATTTCGAGTTCGGTGAAATATGTTTTCTCTCTATTTTTCGAAGATTCATGCCATTTTCGCACACGGATGTACAAAATAATCGACTTCTCTTGATAGGAAACGCAAACTCCGCTGTAGCTTTTAATGTATGTATTCATGATTAACTCGTAGTTTCACACTGACCTAAACAATAACGTTGTTTTCATATATACCCAAGGTCGAAATTGCATACAGTGGCTTAATACAGTTATTGTTAGGATATTTGCCAATATAAATCAGATTATTAACGGAGCGCTGAATCAGAGACGTGCTTGAATTTCGGTACACGGTCATGGAAGCTTCAACCTTACGCTGCAATATTCTCCAAATACCTGTAAGTTTATTAATTATTTGCTCCTGTAACAATTGCAACTGACACTCATTTTTTTGTACTTTATCTTATCCTTGCAGCTTCGCGAGGTGAAAAATTCTCTTTTGAAGCGAGTCAAGGTACGAATTTGTCGATTCCAAGAAACTGTATTATCAGCTCGTGTAGATTATAGGAGCACTGGCTCACAAAACAAGGATTATATATTTACTTTAAATAATCCACCCGAGTTGATTAAAAAGGCTGGTTTTTTTGCACAATTTATATTTTCACCTGAATCGGGGGAAAATATAAAGGCGAAAAATCACGTGATTACAAATAATACACTTTTCAATGAAAAGAGCGAAGCTTCCTCGCGTTTAATAATTATTCCTTTATTTAATCCCATCATTTAAAAATTTTAAAAACATTTTTCGTGATTTGGCAAAACTTTATAAAAATAAAAAGATTCCAATTGCCTCTTATCTTGAAGGTAAGACCTGGATATTTGCTCTCAATAATTCCGTTTAAAAAACCGTTTTTCGCTTTTTCTTTTTTTTTCAGAATTAACAGTTTCTTGTCGGTTCTTCTAAGAGAAAAAAATCGTTTCCTGGATTCAAAATCTTATTACTTTTAAAAGCTTTCGTACGAGAAATCCGGTAATTCTTCTTTCTATGAAACCTCCACTTTAGCAGGAGTCGCGAGGTGGAAATGTCGAGGTACGACATTTTCCGTACATATTAATACTCGCAGTGATCTCGAATTTTTGTGAAATGTGAAAATTATAATTACCAACTCTGACTCCTCTACACACACACACACACACAAACGAGCGCAAACAGTTTAGCTGCTCGTTCCAAAACAGGGGATGGTGCATCTATACTCTGCAGGAATGAAGAGCATGCACATCTACATGTAGAATACAAAATAAATTAGTGAGAAAGCAAGTTGCGGGAGATTCATATAGGGGTTTCAAACAGTCTCTAACTCGTCTCGTCTCGTTCCCTCTATCTCTATCCATGTGAGGTTGCCTTTTACTTTCTCTTCACTTCAGTTCCTCTCTTCCTCTTGCTCTGTCTACATTGCTTATAGGTTCAATTCCCCATCCGCCATAGTCAGAAACATCCTGGTATCACTCATCCCTTGTAAAGTATGGTACCACGTTACAACAATGCGAAAACACATACGTACAACAGTATCAGTAGTTGCGACTAAATTTCAAAGTAAAGTTGAACTTTATTGTGACTCCCACGTCGTATAAACAGCCCGAGGTAGCCAGATGTTGATGGAATTTATATTGTTATAGCGGCATTTATTATTCGCTGCCAAATTTTTACCACTGACGGGTCGTTTAATTAAAAACTTTTCGTTCGTTCAATTTACGTTGAAAAAAAAATAGGAATCTTTCAAATGCAAAAATAGTCCATCGTTCCATGTTAATGCACAGGTACTTGCCATGGCCACGGTGTATCGAAGGCGAAAATAATTGACGTGGAATCCGGCAAATTGCATTGTAAACTGTAAATTATTTATTAACGTATATTTTATAGAATATGATGCACCGATAATTTTCTTGATTAAATTTGAATGAAGCATTAGTGTTGTCAATTAAAGCTTTAGAACCAATAAATCGAATTATGTGAAGCAAATACATAAAATAATAAATTCTTTATATACGTAAGAAATGTTTATTGGATTTGGGGAAATTCATTTTCTTAATTTTTAATATTTTGTCCAGAAGATTGATAGATCAATTATTTAAAAAATATGCTGATTAAAAGGTGTAATAAAAAAGGGTTCGATTAAAACACTCTCGATTAAAAACTTTCACAAAAAAAAGGAATGTGATCCTTTAAACGCTGCGAAAATACCATAAAATGCTATTAATGTGGGATGGAACCAAGGGTGAAGGGAGAGATCAAAGTAATGTCACAATTATGCTCAAATTTAGTGTTCCAGAGTTAGGTACAGGTTCTCTTTCACTCTCTTTCATATTTTTATTGCAGTTGTTTTCGCTCCATAGCATGTTCAGGAACGTAATAAAATTCATTCATTCATCCATTCACCCTCTCACCCCCACTTTCCCTTCATTCAATAACTTCTTAAAGAATGTCTGCAAGATTTTAGAACTTTTTCCCTCCGCTTTTATCCTTAATAAAATTATTTCTAGTTTGTAGTGACCCGTATCTTTTATCAAAAATTCAAAATTTGCAATTTTCGTCCGAATGGATTCGCATTTCTTGATAACGTGCTTTACAATTTCAATTTTTCTTGCTTTTCTTAAACAATTTTGCTGTTTCTGTTCCTTCTCGCCATAGCGTACACAACATTCATATATTTCATTACACTACCTAACCGTGCTATGAAAAGAAATTCGGTGATCGCTCACATAAGATTAAGGAAGCTAAAGGTCGCCCGCACGTGCCTCTTTCCTACGTCATAAATCATGGTAAAATCGATGTTCTATGGAAAAAAAGAGCCTAAGTTTCCTTATAAGGGAATCTTAAAAATAATGAAATTTCAAATTCAAGAAACACTTTTGCTTTCACCAAATACTTTTTCAATCCGGATTTTTTATACGGAATTAAGGAGAAATGCTAATTCAATTGTAGAGCCTCTGCAAACAAACTTTGAAAAACAGTATTTTTAACTAAAAAAGAAGTTGGATTGTTTCTTTCGTACATGCATTGGCTGTTTTTTAAAAAACGTAATCAATGCAAATATTATTTATATTGGTTAAAAAAGTTTCTCTCTTAAATTTTGAGAAAGAGACACAAAAAATTTATCGACCAAAATCAATCGTCCTTATTTTTAATAAATGACTTCGAAAGAAATACCGTATATTTGATACAAATTTGCGACACAACTCATCTTTTATTTAAACAGTTCCTTCTCTTTTAAAAATTATGGTATCCGATAATTAGTGAAAACTGCTCGAGGTATTAATTATTTCTATTAATAGAACGTCATATTTTTTCGGCAAACTTAAAGGTAAAGCTCCAAGAAAGTTCCCAACGTTGGTTCCTGAGAGCAAGAAAAGTTAAATTACGGAAGGGATTAAGTTGAGTTGGAATGATGCTTGAAGAACGAACTATTATTCACTTGCGGAAAACGCGCAAACGGCATGCGGTATTTCGCGGAGTCTCGAGAGGTCGTATCCTCAAAAGTTTAAAGTTTAGTCTTAATTACATTTTTTTCATTGATAATAATGTTTAAATAATTGTCTATTGATTGTGAAAGTTGAATTATTAAATTTGAATTCCCGTGCCTTCTTTCTTTGCATTTGACAAACACAAATATCAGAGGGCGAATTTCAAAAACTTTAACCTCGCTATGTTTCTTAGCTTAACATTTCAAATGTTGGTTCTTTGAGGCTGAAACTCTGCGCGGTAATTTTTAATGTGTTTAACGTTTCACTTCGACTGGTTTTGCCCTGCAGCTGTTGAAGCCTTTAACTTATTCACATTGGAAATTTTTGTCCTTGGGTTTTCGTGGATTCGTTGGTGATTTTTTGAATTACTTATCACACCTTCCAAGCAAATTGCCAAAATTTTCGTTCCAAAGAATTTTTTTAATATCAATGTTGCGATAATGGAGTACTTTTGAAACACACGTTCGATACAAAATCGAACCTTAAAAACGGTTCTTACGCTGGAATTGTTTGATATATATTTTACAAAGTCTAATAAGAGAATTCCTAAGTGAACGTTATTCTTTATAACTTGTGAGAGAAAAGGTACGAAAAAAAAGAATTCGTTTAATCCTTTAATACACATAATCCCTGAAAGAATAAGAAAATACTATGAAGTTTTCCATTCGCCGTTAATGGAAATCCCATATCCGTTTAAAGCCAAAGGATGATATTAAAACAGCTCCTCTGAGCTAAATTCGCCTTTACACAATTCAATGCATTTTAAATTCATTGCATATAATTTCCTTTCTGAAAAGAAATAGTAATTCTTAAACTTCACTACATCTGTTCAATCCTCCAATTGATGAGTAGCAATATTTTAGAAAAGAACGTGCGCCTTACCAAGAAAATACGAGAAACGTTATTTCCAGTTTTGCGGCTCTTTGTTATTGTATGACATCGGGATTCATTGAAAAAAGAAGCTAAAGTTTATAGAGAAAATCCGTTTTAATAGAAAATTTAGTTGCGCGAAATTTTTTAATAATTTCGGTACCAGCATAAAACATATTTATAATATTACTATACTTTAAATTATAATGTAAAGTAGGTATTACTACCGAGTGTGGCAATTTTCGCCTTCTCGTGAAATAAGACCAAAAAAAAATATTCAAGATTTTTTTTTTACTATATTTGAACAGATATTTGCAGGCACGTTTCCCGGAATACGTGTAAGGGCGGTAAAAGTTGCGTATGAAATGGAAGTTTGAAATTGGTCCTTTACGCTTCTAATGTGAGCAGAGTTGGCCTTAAAAGTACGTGACGAAGACGTGACTGGAGTGCAAAAGGTTGCTAACAGGTACTTACTGCAGATGCTGCTGTTGTTTAAATAGAAACAATAACGATTCATTTCTATATCAAAAGTCCTATAGGGTTTTCGTTGTCGACTGCACTTATCGAACTTTAATTGTACTACCCAAACTCACCTAATTGTGAATAGAAGGGGACTCTACATTGACATCGACTACCGCAACGGACGAAATTAGTAATTTTATTTCAACAAAGAAAATATTTTCTTCATTTGAAAAATCAGGTCAAATACACAATATCTATTTGTTAACGCCACAGGCAATTTATTTAAGTTAATAAAATTTCTTCGAACGAAAAATAGTGTATTTGAAAATCACAAAAAGTGCATTTTTATGTGGATACTTTCTGAAAAACAGAAATTATTTGAAGGCGTGCTTCTACATTCAAATTGACTAATTAAACAAATATAATCTTCGTCATATAAATAGAAATATTAAACATTTTTATTAAAAAAGGAATTTTGTTAACATTTTTGCTAAATTATGATAAATGCTTTTTTCCAGAGAAGCTATTAAAAATGTTTGATACATATAAAGATGTCTTACCTTTTTTCCATAATACGATTTTGATTTATCCTTTTTTATATCCTTCATGTCGTTTATCGAGGCGAGATTCAAATTGAACTGGGAATTCCGCGATTCCCTCAATTAAAATCTCAACCTGGCACATATAGAAGGTCGTACATCAGTTTTACTTGTAACTCTCTTTCTCTCTCTCTCTCTTTTTGCTCTTGCCATCGAAAATGGATACATGGACGTCCCAGTTGGATCGTGAACAAAATGTCCAAAATAATTCTCTGACAGATGGATAAGCTTGCAATCACACGTTTCTGATTTTTCGGCCTCTCTTTTTTTTTTTTCTTCGCATCAAACTGCGGCGTGACAAATCTGTACTGGCACGATATTAGTCGTTATCAAAACTTTTGAGTGCCTTCAATGCGGATTATAAAATTTCGTCGATTTCCCTTTTCTTATATGTAACTTCATCTCTACGCGTACAATTTAATAATTGAATATAAAATTTTTCATAATTCTTCCACTTTTTCCCTGGAATTATCACTTACGAATGTCAAAAAAGGCATTGCTTTTGGCTTTCATATTTGCTGAAAACGTATTTAACAATTCCTACCTGTCACGAAAACAGCAGTTCGTGACATCCACGGTACAGTAAAACGATCTTTAGTCATTTAGACGCACTATCCTGTGAAGATTTTAAACAATCATTTTTATTCATATTTCCTAATATTTTTTCATTATTATATATAATTATATTTTTCATAATTTTTTTTATATTTTCCAATTTCCCTCTTACTTGTGTAATAGTACTTCGTCATTACACTTTCTTGAAAAGTTTGTTATTTTTCTGCAATATTTGGTATCAATTAAAAAGATCTTTGGCCCATAATTATTTCATGCTCGTTATGTACCTCGTTTATACAACAGTGTCATGACTCGCTGAAAGGACTCCACCCATGTTTCCACTTTAATTCTTCCGCATGGCAATAACAAACACGCAAACTTCGGAGTCTTACCGAAGCATCGAAAAGTGGGAAACAAAAAGCTCGGGAAAGTTAGTAATTTGAAGAATTCAAGTTTTTGCCGGAGCGCAAAAAGAGAACCGTCAACAGTATGTTAAAGGCATACCCATTATTGGATTTTTTTCTTGTGAAAAATCTCTTCAAACTATTTGAATCGCGTGACCCAACAACTACCACTGTTACTCTTCTGCTTCTCTATACGTGCCGTATCTACTAGATACCTACGTAATTCCCGTAAACTATGTTGAAAGTATTTCATGTGGAAGCAAGAGAAAACTACCCCGTATATATACGCATCCATAAAAGAAAAGAAACCCTTCTGCGATGGTGGAGAAGCAATGATAGTAGTGGTATCAGTAGCAATGGAAACAGTGGTAGAAACAGTGGAAGTAGTAGTCGAAGTAGTAACAGCTGTATTAGTAGGGGTTTAGGTAGTAGTAATGGTATAGCAGTCGCGGAAACGTTCCGACGAAACGTAATTCGCTTTCCTTCCTTCCTTCCTTCCTTCTTGATATGTATGTGGTATGTAATATCTGCTTAAAAAAATTTCGAACTTGCAATTTTCTATATGCACGCGAAAGTGTACGTGGAAACCCGCAAAAGTAAAATTTTATTTCAAATTCTACCGACATTTACTTCTTGTAGAACAGCCTCTCTAATCTCACACGAATGGAACGTCTCACTGATATGAGAAAATCGTTAGTTTTTGCAATATTCCAAATTATTTGGACGTTATTTGTGTCGAAATTAAAATGGAAAATTTTTTTTTCGTGAAAGAAAAAAATTCTATAAAATAAAAATTTTGCTTGATTGAAGAAAAAAATATGACATTGTTTTGGTCTAAAAAAATTGTTTTTCATAAATGGGCCTCAGGTTTATCGCAAAGAAATTTTTTGTATTGTATCAGAACTTCCTACAAAATTGACTAAAAATGAACGAGACTGTTAAAGAACGAATTCGATCTCGCAATGTTTTATCTGAATACATTTAGTAGTAGTTTGATGATTTTTCGAACCAAGAAACTATAGTTTTTTTTATTTTATTGGTCCAAGAAAAGATTTTCTTAGATCACGAACGTGTGATTCACATTAATAGTTATTTCCCTGATTGTGAGTGTCCCTATATTTTCCATCCATTAGAAATAACAAATATTAAAATATTTTTGGAAAAAAATATATAGTACATATCGATTTTATGGTATTTAGCCCCAGTTCTTGTAATAAAGGCGACAATGACAACAATATGGGTTTAAAGGGAGAAAAATATATTTATGTTTAATCTCAAAGAAAATTAGATTTCATTCAAAGTCAAAATCGAAATGATGCATACGTTAATGTCAGCTGACATCGCTGTAAAGTAGTAACATGTAAAAGACCGTGGAATACGAAATGAACCTTCAACGAGAGAAAGGGATGCATGTATGTTATATCAACCCCCTTTTCAACCCCTTTCTCTTTTTCCCTCTCCACGATGAATAAGTAAATGGCTCTTTGATAACTCCTCGAACATTGAATCAAAATCACGAGATATTGTGAGTAAAAAGTTACTTCGGTGAGAGCCTAAATCCAAAAATAATAAACTGGGGAGACGTAGGAAAAAGAAACATGAATAGTATAAAAATGAAGCTACGGACTGACTCTTATCCCATCTGAAAATTTCTATGAAAAACGAAAGAGGATTTTCAGGGAAAAAGTGGTACCGCGATAAACTTTTTCTCAGAATAATGGACAAAATTTGCGTCATTGTCGTGGTGTTTTGAACTAGGATTCAGCTATTTAGCCTAAAAATTGAAACATTTTAATCCAACACAGTTAAGGTTGGAAAATATATTACGACGTTGTAATTGTGATATTGCAAAAATATTATTATAAAATTACCCTACAATTTAAAAATATTATTATAAAATTACCCTACAATTTAAAAATATTATTATAAAATTATCCTATAATTTAAAATTACTCTCGAAACGGAACGTTTTTCACAGTATGTGTTCTCCTGTATTTTATAACAGGAAACGTACTCCGAAAGAATATATTTGATCAGTAAATTGAAATCTATTATTGAACTGTATAAAACCTATATTAATTGAACAATTGAATCAATATGCACACATATAGAGCGGCTAAATAGAAATGAAAGTTGGTTGAGTGAAATTGAGAGGTCATAAATGCCCGCTCGTGCTTGATACTAAATTCCATCGAGAACATAAGTACTGTTCAAGCATCCACGTGATGCGAATTAATTAACCTAGTTAACCGTTTAACTTTCGGATATCTAATTACTCATCGAACCATTGATGAGACCTATAAGGGAATATTTTGCAGAGTCATTTAAAATATGACTTCCATTTTGGCCTCGCCTCCTTATTCCATTTCCGTTATTGCCACAATATACGTAGCAAAAATAGTCTTTCGGTTGCGGCGAAGTTTAATGAGGTTTTCATAGAAAACCTACGTATTAAATTGGAGATTCCACGGTGCGCTATTACATTTTTCGTGTTCTTGTTATATTTTCTGTAGCGATTTCCACACACGTTTTTTTTTTCCTCTAAACATGCACGGAATGTAGAATCGATTTTCAGACTTTTATTTACGTAGAGCTTCTGTTTGATTTTTATATACGCACGCAAATACGCGAATCGTGAAATGTGGCCCACCAAGAAATTGCTCGGCAACAATGATTGCAAAAAAAAATGTCCAGTAAAGGAAATAGTTAAATAATTGTAATAAATAATTATTATAATATTTATTACAAACTTTAATTTGATAAATTATAGGTTTTAGGTTCCGTAAGTATATTAATTAGTCACCGCTCTCTACTTTGGCGGAAGTAATTTAAAATTTGCATTTTCTGATTAATATCGAAAACCTGCTTCTTAGCTTACAATTTTAAACCGAATATTTATATTAGATATATTTTATGAGAATTTACCTTTTCCGATTATCTGCGTCTTAAAAATTCATAGAATTTTTCCTTTCTCTTTTTTTAGGTATGTTGAGTAGAGATAAGAATAACGAAAGCCGTCGTTTTTTTTTTAAATATGTTACCGATTAGATAAGAACAAAAGAAATTGCGTTCCAAATTTTCACGAATCGTTACAATTTTAGTCAAAACGCACTTCCAGTCGAGAACAGGATATACTATTCAATTATACGATAGTGTTAGATCATCGAGAATCTTATCGAAATAAAATAAAACACAAATGATATATAATAGCTTTCTAATTTAAAGAAGCAGGATAACACTATAATAATTGTTAATTAGTATTTTGTAACCGCATTGCAACATTGCCAATGTTTTCTTATTTCCTGGCTGTTACGGTATTACAACTTTACTTGTGAAAATCGAAAAACTGTGGTAACTTTCAAGAAACTTTCAAATATAAAAGGTGAAAGAATTTTCTTTAGGATCATTTATTACTCTCTAGAGGAACTACTTCGTCTGTTACGAAAGTGGAAAGTACGGTGTTTGGAAAGCGCCAAGGAAATTCTCACGGTAATTAAATCTTTTGGGATAAAATGTGTGGAGAAGACAAATTGAAAAGTGACGATTGAAATTAGAAACGGCTTGTTTTAAAAATAATTTTAGTAAAGCTAATGGGGATGCCGCTTGAATCCTCAAGAGACTGGGGCTTATTTAATCCACAGCTTCGTTCCAGACATGGGAAGGAATCATTTATTTTGAAACTAAGATAAAAGTCTTAACAAAGCAGCGCCCGCAAACCATTTGTTTTTGAGAATTAGCAACCTCGCTAAATCTAGCGAGTTTTTAGGACCCTCCGTCTTATTCCAAAGATGCACCAGTACCGGGGTAAAGGAAGACAACACGCTGCTAAATTAGCAACTACGAGATACAGCCACTTTTTATTATAGAATGAATTATGCTGCCAGATAATCGATAATAGTATTTTTTGGTGAATGAATTATTTAGGCGCTTGATGCAACTTTTATGAATTTTGTAGAATACATGTTTTTTCAAGTGCCTGTGCATTTCATGGATCCACGAAAATTCCATTGATTCAAAAATATCGGTATTCTCCTTTAATTGAGAAAAAATACTTTCGTAATCTAATAAAAATTTTTTTGGGAAATTAAACTTTTCAAAATGGGAATCATTATTAATCAGAAAAAATTGAAATTTGAAAAATTGTACTCTTCAAAAACCAAAGGTCATGAATTGTACAATATTTCAATCTTGGCTCCACCTTAAATCATTGCGTTGTCTTTGATTCAAGAATCCGACCTTTTTTTATTTTCTCTTGAATGAAGAATTTTCCCTTGGCACGAGTAATTATTTTTCTTAATGTGATTTTATATGGCCGACTAGTCTACTAATAGCTTTTTCTACTACTGCAGTCAATCTTACTGTCTCACGTAATGACATAACCGCCTTTCTACTTATCCCAACTATTTTTAATCTTACACCTTTTGCGACACCATTTTCTAAATACTAATCTTCATTATTATCCAACATTACTTTCGTTTAAGAGGAGTATCGTCTACCGTCCATTCGCCCATCAAGCTTCTAATTCTTTCAAAAATAATAATAATAATAATAACAGTGATAGAAAAGGTCGAGAGGAAAAGCGAAGTTACACCAGCCGGTAAAGTTTCGGGACAGGTTGTGTGAGCATATAAATGCAATTGGACAAAACTATGACGCTAAAGCCGGTGGATCGTTAAGTCCAACTTTATGCCCTCAGATAGGAAGCATAAGCTTCGATATATCGTCATTCACATTTAACCACGCTTAAGCTACCCTTTAAGATTCTCCAGAACGACTTTCTCATTGTCCACTGTTCTACACTGGACTATAAAATAAAAAGAAGGAAAGTACAGATATATACACGCTATAAGTATGAAGAAAAAAGCTGAAAGAACACTTTTCGAAGATTTATAATATCTTTTTGCGACATCCTTCGCTAACTCCTCAAGTTGTAAAAGTTGAAAAGGGGAAAAAAAAATGTAAGTAAAAAAGTTGCGGGAGTTTAACAAAATTTATAAGAGAAGGAAGGAAAGCCGAAGGACGGATGGAATCCATACTTGCGGTTATATCTTCGATGCATTAAACACTTCCAAAGCGAAACTTGGAACATATGGCAAATGTTCCCAGTGGAAATTTCCGTCAAATCGTAGATATTGTGACGACACATGCTGCGGCAATAATATTAAATTACCGTTATCAAGCGATATATATCAAATATTACTTGGAAAGCGTTTCGCGAAAATTTTTAAAATTTATACGCTAAATATGTCCCTCTAGTGCTTCGAAAGAAAAATTTAAGACGTTACACTTTCCCGACTCTTCAATTTACAACAAAATCGCAAGAACGTGATTTTGCTAGAATTTTTGTCGAGAAAACCAAAAACTCGAGGCAAATAAAAATATATTCTATTATAAATATCGCAATCGCTGCTTTCGATGTTTCAATTTCAATATCAAGATAAAAACTGAAAATACATAAGGTGTATCCAATGTTGATTTTTCTGCTTCGTAATTCGCATCGTTTCAAAAAGTTATAGTCTCTAACAAGAGAAGCAGAGACACGAAGCAGCATCTTTGTTTTTAAAAAAGAAATATTTCAATTAATTTTCAAGCAAAAGAAACCTTTTTCTCAGCGCTTTTAGCTGCGATAGATACAGATACATATACCCCGCTTCTCTTTAATAGAAATAAACCTTTATGAAAAGGCGCCGTATAATGAGAAGTCATTTATATATAAAAATTTTCCCCGTTTTCAGAGAGAACGCGGAGTACAAGCAAAAAAAAAAGCTGAGGCAAACTTCGAGAAACCGCTGAAGTTTTGTAATTTACGTTGCAAATCCCAAACATTTCGCGGGCAACAATTGAAACGTAGAAAAACTGTAACATTTAATATCTAACCATACTGGCTCTGTCCCAATGTTTTCCGAGTAAATAGAAATTAGAAGGTAAGGGCGTAACTTGTGTGACTCGCGCGAAAAAATTCCGGCCGAATGCTGGCTCCATGTTTTTTCCCCCGTATTAGTATTTATCTGCTCTAAAAAGAAAAGCTATAAAACGCAAGAAAAGAAACAGTTTTTGTTAAAGTATAAAGTAAAACAGCGTGAGAGAAATTCAAGACAAAAATTCGAGTTTCTCAGTGAAAGAACGAAACCAATCTCCCCTATCGTACTCAAGTCACGCACGCGTTACGAAATCTCTGTCGTTTTTCTTGCAAGCTTTTGCCCTCTTTTCGTGGCATGCTTTAAGACAAGTTTCTACTGTATTTGACACTCGAATGGTATCATTCTTCACCCCACTATACTGTTTTATTGGAAACTATTGTATTTTTTATATCTCCTACGCTGCCGATAGTAGTGTCCTTAATTAGATTAGCGAGTGACACATACGTACCTACACTGCCTGAGTGTCCTTTCCAAGCTAAAAGCTCGGCAGTCTGAGTCAATTCTGCCAATTTCGTGCCGAAACGTCCCACACCCTTAAGGTTAATTTTCTAATTATACTTTTACCTAGGTCCTGGTCTGCCTCATGATCCTTTTCCAAAACGTTTATTGGTTGTTTCCAATGATAACACGTTTTACTGATTTTTCTCGCATTTTCCAGGATTTTTTAAGGAAATACTGCATATTCCACATTCGAATAGAGACCCGTGTGATTTTTGACTGATCCCAAATTGAAAAAAAAAAAGAATTCTAAGGGAAAGTGCTATATTGATGTGGAAGGTAAAAAATAGATTACCACGAGGCAGCTGTTACACGTTTCAAAAGCTGAGTTTCAAAACTGTTTCAAGAACTGGGAGCACATATGGAAAAAGCTTGAGGTTTCCGAGGGATAGTGGTTCGGAGAGTAGATAATCGCCATTGATCCAAAACAGCTTTTTCCTTTCGTGTAGGGTAAGGTCCGATATTTTCTGAACAAACCTCGTAAAGCATTGCGTAAATAGAAGGAAGGGTTTTCCCCAGCAAAGTAAAGGATTCCGTTAAAAAAATAGCGATTCCTTAGATCCAATATTCTGATAAGTTTTGACCCTACGCTAAATTCACTTCTAGCGAATTATATTTCCAGCGCGAGGGTAAAAATTCCGAAACTCGGTATCATTAAAATCAGTCGATACATTTTTCTTAAAAGTTGCACGTGTAACTGAAATTAACTGATAAATGCTTTTATATCTCGCTGGGAAAAAAAACAAAGTAAAAAGGTACTAATTGCCGTACTATGCGTCCCCCTACTCGAGATATTCAACTTACGTGACTTACCTTGTATTTACCCGCGTATGCAACTTCGTTTGCGTTTCTTTGAATAATTAGCAATGGGATGTAAAGTTTGGTGCACTACATACGTGGTAATCAAGATCAGCGGTGTGTGTGTGTATAACTTAAGTATAAGGAATATAGTACAAATCCAACCCTTCGCTGAATTCGACACTCGTGAATTATGGGGAAGAAATTCCTAAAATTAATTACCCGATCGGATTAATGATACAATTAAATATATCTTTCCAGATTGGATTAATGGTACAATTAAATATAATATGGTATGATAGGACCTCGTGTTTTCGTATTACACTTATTTTTCTCATGTTATTTATTTTCTAACTGCAATATAAGATGTAATTGTAACATACAAATTTTAAATTTTATTATAAATTCTCATATCAAGGGATTTTTTATTTTTTTTTTTTGTTAGTTAACAGTATTATTTTATGACTTTGATATTTTATACATATATCGACTGCGTCATATCACGGTATAAAATTTCCTATATCGTGTCAAGTTAATGGACACGTTCGTTCCCTTCACCCCGAAGGTGTTTTTCAAGGGAATCTTATTTACTTTAAACTTCGGGATTGAATGGAGAATAACGTGAAACAAAGAATTATACGGATAAAAGCTTTTGGAGAGTGCAAAGGGAGGAAAAAATTTTAAAAATATGAAACGTTTGCGGAATTCGATAGTGTGTGTATCTGCATATGCATATACATATGTATACATATGTATACTAAAATGATGACGATATAAAAAATGCACGCTAGAGCTTATAGCGGACTGAAAGAGGGTGGTTACAAAATAGCGATTTAACAATTAAATCCTTTCGATCCTCTCGTCGAAAATTCATGTCACCTCACTCTCCTTCTCTTTTCTTCTCTATCTGTCTTTCTCGTACTCCATAAACGTATGTATGTGTACATTAGAATGAAATACAGGTATGGGTTGTTGCCGCTGCCGTTGGTGTTGCAGCGGCAACACCTATACCTACAGCTTTCCGCTTTGCTGCGTGTCCCGACGACGGCACGGTAACCAATTGTTTTCGGTGCGTGACGATAATGCAAAAACATCACACAGGTAGTGCCACAGCTTTGAATTTCCATTTAGCTTCATATCCGCTTTGAATGAAAATTTCCAAATTAATCGTGTCATGAAGTCTTGAAAAAATAACAAAAAAAACATATGCATTTAATTTCCTTTTTATTTTATCACGAAGAGCTTAACACTGTTATTCCATTTTATACCATTTTGGGTTTCGTGCCTTTTAAAAAAATGCAATATATGTATGCCGCGGATGGATTTTTCCAGCTTTCAAATTTATCAAACCTTCCATGCATTTATTTTAGGGACAATGAACGCCGACGATTCCAACACCGTAACCAAGAGAAGTAAGTTTCGTATTTTTTCTCTTTAATTATTTTTATCCTGTACCAATTTACTAATTTTTTCTTAAAATTTATTATTTTAACTACCTCTCCGCGTGCAACAAAACGCAGTTTGCTGTTATTCAAAATCTGTAAATCTTACTATTACAATTTTTTTTTATTTTCAAAAGATCCATGGAAACCTTCAAAATTTTTTGCAGAATCTGCGAAAGATCTTTGAAACGAGCACATAGTTCGAAAATCGGTATTAAGCTTGTCAATAAAATAAGGGAAAATGTATAAAAAGAGACGAAAATATCAATTGAATGAATACATCTGATACTGGCGTGTCACGAATACCTGAATTAAAATGTATATAAAATTTGAATTGCGAAAAAACAAGCCAACCGATGAAACACAAAGCTTCCATTCAGTGCGTATACCTCTCTTTTTGTCTTTCCTGTTTTTTAGGAACTGTGGAAGCCGAAGGAATAGATTTATTGCGAAATAATTCCATTCGGAATGCAACAGAGATGATTAATAACAATGAATGTATCAATAATAGAATAAGCAAAGGAGAAAAAGAGGAGCTAACCGCTACTGCCGATACAATGAACGGAACGAGCCAATCATCCTTTATGCATTATTTCAATAGATTTCGATATTACCACTATTGGTTCGCCAAGAAAGTTGACGATTATGTGTCATTAATTTGTATCTGGATCATCAATATGTACCTCAAGATTGCTGGACTCGAACAGGAATCCTACAATACTATTTTAGACGATAACGATCACGCGATTAATTAATTTCGGTATGACCGAATTTTTTGGTACTATCTAAATTATTCTGATTGATAACTAACCAATTCCTCATATATTTCCTATTCTAGACGAGTAACATACATGTAATAATTATTAAAAATTTAATGAGAGACTTGTTTGAATGTGTTGAAATTAAATCTATTAGAGCGTGTTAATAAAAAAATGTTACAGCCTGCCTATTTTGTTGGTTTTTTTTCTAAAATAACAAATGATTAAGAAAAATTATGAATTTCATAATAATCGAAGCGCGATCGAAACCTACGTTTCATCACATATATCTTTTCCAATCAAAATTGATATTCTTGCATTTCTTTCTTCGTTATTATTCACCTTTCTTCGGCGAGATTCATGAAATACACATGACATCTATATATATACATAGAAAGAAATATACGTATGCGTATATATGTTGGTATTGCAGAGTTTAAGATATTCATGAGTCGATCGTAAAAGATGCAGTCCAATTTACATGGAATCTCGTTCGGTAATGGAAGGTTCTCCGTAAAATTTTTCCGCTTCGAGCCTTGCCCCGGACTTTAAAAAATGGAAAGAGAAATATATATATATATATACATATATTGTAACAGCGGTTTTGTATCTTCCATCGGCTACACGGCTCACCGTTCGCCCGATAGACAAACTTTCAGATGTGACTGAAAATATGTGCCTTCGATGCTCGATGAAACATTCAATTCGATACGCAAGTGAACCAGAGTCAATTTCGCCGTGTAAACGGCGAAATTTGGTGTAACAAAGGCTTACAATTGATTAGCACCCGTTAACAGTCGTAAGACTGACGAGATATTCCGCGTTTCTGCATTCGGATGAGAAGGGACAATTTGCCCAAGTCGTCGAGTGCGATAAGGTGGATGTGGTTCTGCAGGATTTGCTCTGACCTAAAAGTGGACTTGGTAATCCAGAAAATCGTCATCCTCAAAAATTTTTTATCGCCCTTGCATTTTTAATAATTTATTTATATCAATTAAGAATTGTTTGATGAAGGAAGAATTTCTTATAAACAAAAGGCTTTTTTTTTACATATTATTACAATTTTCAAATTTTGAGTTTGCTACAATTGTAACTTTAATAATTCTCTTTTTTCTTCGAATTACCAAAATTGATACTGTAAAGGATGACTTGTCCTTTGCTGTGTACATAAAAAGTGCAGAATTATTCGATAAACTCGTTCCGTAGCAGAAATTTATTTCTTGGATTCAGCAAAGCAACTCGAGCCGTATACAAAAAGGATAACGAGCAATTCCTCTTTAATATGAGCTTTGTCGGATTAAAATGACTCCCCGAGCTACACTTTGATTCAACTTGAAGCCATCCAACAAACGTATCGTCGTTCTTTATATTTATGAGACGGAAAAAAGCGAAGTAAGAGAAGTCAATCAACTTTTCGTACGGAAAAGGAAAATAAAACATAAAGTTCTCTCGCTACTTCTGTTTTTCTACATATATCGACAAAACTGTATCTACGGTAGACATCTGTATTTTATGCCTTTAGCGTTACACCACCCCTTCGTTCATGTTTCTCTCTTATTCTTGATACTAATGTTATATACCCTTGAAGCTTGAAGCTTTGCCGGGTAGAGAAGTTACCTAATACTTTTCCCTATAGGGTTTGACAGAATATAATGGAAAGAGAGATTGCTGACTTTCTTTCTACGTACGTGTAGAAAAATCTCGGTATGTAAAAAGAAATTCACTCTGATTCCAGGTACATCTTGCAATAATATTTCCTTTTTCTTTTTTCCTCCGTCTTTTTTTGGTTTCCATAAAAATCGAGCAACGCTGCTGCATACTTTCAGCATGGAACAATTTATGCAGCAGCTAGGAATTGGTTAATTGCAAAAAAAAAAGTGGATCCTGGCATCTGTTAAATTTTTCGTGTAAAAATTTCGGACTTGGCGAGTATAAGCTGAACAAAAGAAACTATCTTTCTATAAAGTGCATTGTGTTGAAAGTGTATACCTATAGGAGTTGCTTTATAGAAACTAAACGCTACAAATTTCCAGAATTGTTGATGGAAGCTTCGAAGAACGGAACTATAGCATTTCCGATTCTACTGTTCGACCCATTCACGGTAAAAACATGTTTCCATTCACCTCTAGATTTTGTAAAGCTCAAGCTGAAACTTTAGATAGCCGGAAGGTAATATTTAGGTTTTGGTATGTATGTATTTGGTACGTGGTTGCTTGATTCGGAGGTTAGCAGACGAGAACAACAATAGTGAAACGAACGAAAAGCTTCTTTCTCCTACGTGGAAAACATGAAAATTTAATAACAACTTAGATAATCATTAAATTAATAGCCTTTTTTCCGTTTTTACACGTGAAATGTTATAAATTAATGTCCACAATATTTCAGCTTCAAAACCAAGAAACTTCCACTTTCCAGCATAGTAAAATTTTCCATTAAGTTGCAAAAATCAATACACCGCGGTATATTTTATTATTTTCATATTCGGGGTCTATGATTTATTCAAAAATTTGAACACGATTTTGGCAAAAATCGAGATTTTCTCATACTTCTTGCTCGACTGTGGGGCATACGGGTAAAGGATCCAATTTATGGACATAATTTTGTATTCCACCAAAAGAATGTTAATCAAACAAAATTTAGAAAAATAATATAATTAAAAAAAAATTAACTTGTTTAAAATGAAGCGAAACATTGTTTGCTCACTTTGTAGCATTTGAAACTCTAAAGTTCATTGCCGCATTTACAAAAGCTCGCCGACAACCCCTATCCTGAGCTAATTTTGTCTATTCCCTGCCGAAATATCCTACCTACTTTAGCTTCATTTTGGTATTATCCTGACATCTATGCCTTGGTCTACCAATGGTCTTTTCCAACGGGTTTTGCCCATTAGAGTGGAGTATATATGCATTTCTCATTTGCTCCACGTCGCCCGCCTCAGTCTTCGCAATTTGATACCACGGCCTGATAAAAGAAACACTGCATATAAATAAGAGCAGCAATAATGCTCATTATTTCCAGACTATAAAGGTAAGCAAAAGTTATTCGGTTATATTGCAACTCTAAAAATCGCTGACGAATGAATATACTTCGCCTCGAATATTTCCAAAAGTACTCGATTTGGGGAATTCACACACAGGACTTTTCTACTCGATTTTCGACGGGATTACATATAGAACCGTGGAAATTTGAAGGTTGTTTTCGAAAACACCGAGAGGTCGAAGCTCGAGAAGACCCCGGCAACGGCTCAGAATTTCCTTTCTTTGAGAGAGAAGTTTCAAAAGAGAAAATTTCCTCGAAAAAATGAAAAACCCGAGGCGATCAAAAAAGGAAAAATCACACGCCAGAGAAGATTTCCAAGTTTAAAGAAATCTCTAATTCTTCTGTTTTTCTTAGCGCTACCAATCTACCAGTTCCCTCGGCTTTCCTTCATCTCGTCGAGTTGGCGCTGCAAAGTTAATGCAATAATTGAGTGTGCCTGGTCTACAAAGACTCGTGGCTAAAGAAGTAGTAGAAGTAGAAGGGTGGAGATCCCTTTGGGGAACAACCAGTGGAATAAAACCAAAGACGTAAAAGACAAAGATAAAAAAATAGAGAAATAGAATAAGAGAAAGGAAGGAAAATAACCACACCACCTTTCTTTCATCCCTTCCTTCCTTCTTCTCGCAAGGAGGAATGAAGCGGAGAGAAAAGCAGGCGGAGTACTCGAGGGAACAACTCGAGATGTAAATCAATGGGTGATAAGGCCACCAACTACTGTCCCACTGGAAGTAAAGTCTACCACGTTCTGCTGTTGGCCTATGAGATAGGTGGAGAAATCCAGTTTAGACTTTACTACGGAAAGGTGTGTCCTTTGCAGGAACTCTCTTCCCCTTATATTCTTTTCCATGATCCGAAGAATTTATTTATCTACCAAAGCAATATTCACCCTTGAATTACACCCTTGAGGTACCACTTTCTCCGTCGGTCTCGTTGCTTTCCTTCTTTCTCCTGCTTTTACATGTTTCCGGTACACTGTGTTAAAGTTAGTAGAGTAGTTTGAAACGGAACAGACACGAATTACGAGACTTGTTAATATTTGAGAGCAAACGTAGTTCGATTCACGTCAGTAGAATGTTAGGCATTGTGAAGGTACACGTTTAGAAGGTTCTATTAAATTTTCATAGGCTTCGAAAGAAGAAGGATAAATGAAATTAATGATAAATTTGGTAGAATGATTGGGTTTGAATTTAGGAACCAAAAATTTAGCAAAAACGAATATATTTCTGCAAATAATGATTTTTTATTTCAGCCGAAAAAATCGACTTTTGAAATCGATTTTTGGGGATTATCGAGAGATGCTTATCCGATGTATTTTTTCCCGAGGAATCCATTTTCATTGTTAAAATTGCAGATTTCCAGCGGAAAATACGATTTTTCCTCAATTTTCCTAAAAAAACATGGTTTTTATGACTTTCCGTTAGGATTTCATGAAAATAGACCTTTGGAATCGATTCCGCACATCAAATTACCCCTAGAAATGGTTTTGTCGATTTTATTTTTGAAATTTTAATTTTTACCCCATTCGCCGGGGGAAGGGGTATATGCCCAAAAAAATCGACTTTTGGAAACTTTTTTTTTAACTTCCGGGAGATCCATATCCGACGTATTTTTTTCCGAGGAATCCATTTTCATTGTCATAATTCCCAAAATCCAACGGAAAAGGCGATTTTTCCTCAAAAAACCTACTTTTTACCGACTTCCGCTGGGATTTCATGAAATTTGACATTTGCAATCGATTCTACGGGAAAAATTACCACTAGAAATGACTTGTCCAACCCCATTTTTAAAACTTTATTTTTTACCCCATTTTTGGGGGAAGGGGTATATGCCCAAAAAAATCGACTTTTGGCAAATTTTTTTTTAACTTTCGGGAGATCCATATCCGACGTATTTTTTTCCGAGGAATCCATTTTCATTGTCATAATTCCCAAAATCCAACGGAAAAGGCGATTTTTCCTCAAAAAACCTACTTTTTACCGACTTCCGCTGGGATTTCATGAAATTTGACCTTTGCAATCGATTCTACGGGAAAAATTACCACTAGAAATGACTTGTCCAACCCCATTTTTAAAACTTTATTTTTTACCCCATTTTTGGGGGAAGGGGTATATGCCCAAAAAAATCGACTTTTGGAAACTTTTTTTTTAACTTTCGGGAAATCCATATCCGATGTATTTTTTCCCGAGGAATCCATTTTCATTGTCAAAATTCCAGAATTCCAGCAGGAAATACGATTTTTCCTTAAAAAACATGGTTTTTATGACCTTCCGTTAAGATTTCATGAAAATAGACCCTTGGAATCGTTTCTACGCGTCAAATTACCCTTAGAAATGGTCTCGTCGACTTTATTTTTGAAACTTAAATTTTTACCCATGTTCATCCAGAAAAATTGATTAGTATAAAAAGTTTTTTGAATATGTATCGCGGTTTTAATTATTCATTAATGAACATGACATTTTTCATTGCTAAAATTTTTATAATATTTAAGCTCCCCGCCATCAAAGGTTAGTGTTCAAAATTTGCAAGGTTAACTCGATAATCTCTCGTAATTCGAAAACGCAATATCTATGAACATTAAATTCCCAGGCGAATTTGACACCCTCTTAAAGCTTCTGCTAAGGTTAGCTTACGTATACAGTTGGTTTTGAAGAACATTATTTGAAAGAAAGTGAATGAATTTTTCGTGTTATTTTAAACTAAAAAGTGTACGAATCCATCCAGGTCTCACATGGAGTGCACTTTCAGTCGATTAAGTCTCTCGTATCTGCTGGATCGTATTCTTGCTGGAAAAATCTATTAGCGAAATAACGGGAGAAGCTTCAGAGTGCAACTACTGCTATACTATTACTTTGTTCTCTCCTTTGTTCTTTTCTTCCCTTTTCTTTCTTCTTCGTCTTACTACTATCTTGCTTTGATCGACCTACTTTGTACTTCAAGTTAAACACAAAAGGGATTTACTATCAAATAAAACTAATCCTGTTGGAGTCATATACATTTAAGTATTATTAAGAAAATGAAACGTTTCCAAACATTTTTTTATCAGAATATCCGGAATTCAATCGCTATGAATAAATATTTTCCGAATTCCAGCAAATATTTCCTTAAATTAAAAAACCAAAGCTCGAAAATGCAAATAATACTTATATTTAAAATAATAATTTAATATAATTATTATTTAAAATAATAATTATATTTACATTTATTATTTTTTGTAAGTAAGCTATTAGTAGATTAAAAAAATTGCGAATAATTAGATCAGAATATTTTGTTCACGAATTTATCAAAGCTTGAAAATTTAAAATTCTTTTAAAATTAAAAAATAACTTAAAAAATTAATTAATATGAAATTAACAAATAATTTTTAAAATACGAAACGATAATTGTGGCGGTAATTTTGTGTGGAAACTAAGCTTGGTCTCTTACCTTATGATCAAAAAGGGTCAAAATATGGCCAAAAAGAGGTTTTAGGGTTTCCCAAATTAAAGTCTTAAGGAAAATATTTCACTCCAACGCAAACAAGAAACAGAGTGTTGGTGGAAGAAACCGCATAATCAGGAGTTACACACTCCGAAGGCATCGTCGAATATAGTTCGTGTTATTAAATCGCAAAGACTACGACGAACAGGGCACGTAGCGCGAATGGACGAAACAAGAACAGCATACGGAACACGAATGGCTAGATCCATTGGAAAAAGACCATCGGGTAGACCGAGACGTAAATGAGAGGATAATATTAAAATGAACTTAAGGGTGGTCGGATGTTACGACAGAGAATGGACAGAATTACCTCAGAATGGGGATGCTTGGCGAGCTTATGTGAATGCGGTAATGAACTTTGGAGTTCCAAATACCACCGAGTAAGTAAGTTTATATCGGGGGGGCTCTGTAACCGACCTCGAGGATTTTCTTATTCAAGATTTTTCTTTTGAAATTCGTTATCGATTCAACCCACAGGTACCATGAGACAAAACCAATTGGATAATAATCAATTTTATTTCCGGTAGCAAAATTTCTCGTATCCAGCGGAGGCTTCTCCTACAATCGCATTCTTCGAATCGCACGAAATCCTCTTTCCAGTGAAAGATTAACAGATACATTTCCTCATGTTATGTTGAGAAGAACGGGACAAACCCATGTATCCTTAAAAATATTCCGTATAAATGTAAATTTCGCGATAGAATGTTTCATGTTAAAGTAAAATATTCTGCTTTATTTTGTACTAAGAGAAGAGAAGAGAAGAGAAGAGAAGAGCAGAATATGATTGTCGATCGTTTTATGTTCAATAAAACGATGGAGAAAATGCTTATCGAATTTTCTCAATTTCCTTGAAGCTTCTCATTGGAATCGATTAGAAGTTCTTGCAACGCTGAAGAAAAGGAGGGTATAAAGGATAAGAAAAAAGCCAGTAGCGAGATTATCCCTCTAAGGAAGGAATAAAGAAGACTCCTTTTCTTAGTAGAGAAAGGAAATAACTCGATACTCCATTGCATATGTGCAGTAGTCTGCATAAGAATTCTGTTTTTTTCTATACCTTTTTATGGAAGTCATTCTTTCAGAACCTTTGAATAAAATACCTATCTGTACTCGCCGGCTTTTTTAATAAAAGAAGAATAACCCGTACCGCGGTAAGAATAAACGCCCGCTTCGAGTGGCCCGGAACTTTTCGACCTGCTGCAATGTCAATATTGGGAAACGTATACGTAACGCCATGCAGATGCAACGTACGCCGAGATAAATGTTCGCCTCTATTTTCCAAGAACGATCAAAGTTGTCGTTCGCGAAATTTTCTTGCCGCTACGAAGTAGATGGGCACCATCCTTTGGTCCATACAACTCCGCCTGGCGAATAATCCAGTACAGATTAAATAGACCTTACCTCGGTTAAAGAATTAATTGCCCGAGTGGGCAATGACTTCTGCTGTCTTTGGTGACGGTTTCAAATATTGATAGTAATAGAAATTAGGTTTTCGATTTATAAGAGATCGTCGAGCCAAGCCTGCAGAGTTTGGTCGAAAGGCACCCGTTGGAATTTTAATTTCGAATTATTTTCGAGGTTTAATTTAATCCTTAAAATTTGTAATACCCAAGAGAAACTAATGGAGTTCAGTTTGAGTAAATGATCCGTTTGAATATTCGTAGTAAATTTCGTTAATTGGATTATTCAAGCGTAATTGACCGTAGACGCGTCTTTAAGCCCGTTACCCTTGAATCGAACGCGAATTCATTTCCCAATCCATTTATAGTTGCGATATACTCCAGATAGCTAAAAGCTGAACCGGTTCCATTTTGCCGGAGACGCGGTTTCAAAGGGAATCAGTCGCTTAGAAATCGACGTTGCTTTATCACCAGACTGCTATTTTCATGTGAGACGATTTTTTGATGAAGTTTCGGTCAAATAAAGCGGCAAACGGTTCTGTAAAGTCTAGCCTTTTTTTAATAAGATGTCCTTTGCGAGTTTACCGAAGGTCCTATTTTAAAAAGAAGCACGATGTTGACACAGACACGCACACAGACGCGTTCCGAAACGCTATAACACTCGTTTTACGTGGCCCTAACAATTCCTAAGTTCATCGCCGGCTCTACAAAGGCTCATCCCTCTCGTAAAGCTAATCCTGTCCGTTATTCACCGAGGTATCCCACTTCTAATAGATCCCAGGTCTATTTTGATATCATTCCGCCGCCTATATCCGTACCTTAGTCTCCCGGACGGTCTTTTTCCATTCGGTTTGGTGCACCCGTCAGTGTCGTATATGCATTTCTCGTTCTATAAATCAAAAATCGAAACGACCTATCACGGCAGGAATATAGAAGCTTCACTCTAAATTCTGAAACGCAAGCGCATGGGGAAAGAAAGGTCACATTCGCGCGTCACGCCAACATTGTCGGATTAAAATTGAGGTGCATCTTCTAAAAATAAAGTACGTTTTTCCGATTTCCTCGCTCGTTCATATTTTGATTCAGAAATGTCAATATCCAATACATCCGCAGAGAAATAAATACACAAGGCACGTATAAAAAGCATAACTGTATCTATATACAAAATGCAGCAGGATGCGTGCAGAACATCTCTCTCTCTCTCTCTGCAGCATCCCGCTTTCTCCATGTCGAACGATTGTCGACCTCCTCTTTTTTTCTCGTGTGGTTTTAACCTGCAAAACAAATTAAAAGACACCGACTGAAAAAGGGCAGTGTATGTGAGAAAAAAAGAGGGAAGAAAGGGATCGAAAAAAAATATATTTGTATGTAACACGACGAGAAAAAAAAAGCTACCAATACCTATAAATTCTCTGCAAAAAGTAAAGAAAAGAGGGGAAGTAAAAGGGAAAAAGAGAAATGAGAAAAAGTGAGTGAGAAGTAAAGAGAATCACAAACCAAGCATTAAATCCCGCAAGACTATAGGTAGCACGACGATTTGCAGTAGCATAGTGGTCGCTAATTGCGTCTGTCAGTCTCTCTTCTTTTTGGGATCTTTTTATCTGCTTCGGTTGCTTGTCTCGCGTCGAAGAATTTCTCTTTTTCCAACTCTCCCATAATTTTTTTTTTGGTAATTTTATGTAATTTTTCGCGAAGTCAAAGCGAAACCACCCGCTTTTGTTCGAAAACAGGTGGAGAAGCTCCTCCGCGAGTGCACAAAGAATTGTTGAGCATTTTATGAAAAAACTTTGGTGCTTTTGGCAAAGTTCGATTTCGAAAAACAATTTTTTTAATTGTCCGGACAATGTTGTTAGTAGCAAAGAAAGGACCATTGTGTTGCTATTTTAATTTGCTTGTAATCGATAGCTAAAAATTTAAATGGATAAATGTATTATTTCCACGAGTGATCTATGATTTTTCAAGCTACGCAATTAAATTGTTCTATATTTCGAAACCCCGATTCCCGGAAAAGGCCAAATCTAGATTGCTAGCTGTTACTTCTAGTCTGTATAAAGTTTCAAAACAAGTTTATAGCATAAAACAGACACACTAAATTTTACTATGCGGGGGAAGTAAAAAGACACATAACCTATACGCTTTTCTCCATCTTTTTCCGCGGTAGCAGGAAAGCACAGTCATATTTATATTTTTCTTACTGTGTCAACAGTAAAAATTCTCCTGCCAATAAATTTTATTGTCACCACATTAAAATAAAACAAGCTTGTATACCCGCAATTCCCCGTTTTGGTGACTTCATAACAGTCGCGACGGTAACCCTATCCGATTCTGGACCATTATTATAGTTTCTATAGTTGTAATTCCAGAAATTGTACCATAACTGGCAAAAGTGCATCTACAAATAATTTATACGAGGTTGCATTTTCCCATAAGGTCTCGATAAATTTTACAGTTGGAGATATTATTTTTCTACTACCGGTAACCAGAAATAATGCAGAGGAGGAAGTCCCTCTCTTTGGTCTCGCTGGAAAAGGGGGTTGACGAACGTCATAAAAATTTTGCGAAGCTCAATAAAAAAGCTACTGTTAAAATATATGTAATTATATGAACCGTGTTTTTATCGATAAGTTTTATTGCAGGTGCATGAACCACATGGAGATATGTCGATATGTAAAAAAGGAAAAAGGGGATGAGAAGAATTGTCGTTCGGTTATGTGACTAGTTTGATTGGCAGGCGATAAGGCGACTACGACGTTAATATTCATGGCTCTCGTGACGCGTATTCCCCGTATCTGTTGGCGAATATGATTCGTGTGTGTTCCGCGAATATCGTATCCGATATATATACATATATATATATATATTATACGTTTTGGTTTCAGTGAAATACACAACTCAGCAAGCTTTTGCTTTTACCGCTATATGTTAACTCATTTGTAGACGTGTTAGTAAATTTAAGCACCGATCTTTCCCTCTCATCCTCCCGCCGTCTCTTTCTATTTTGCACGTATCTCTGATCCCCGGCGTTGACTAAATGTGTCCCTATGTCGACGCAAACTCTGATAATTTATCAGGATCATTCGCTGTGCTTACTCGAGAACAACCGAATTTATAATAATTTATGGTAAACGATAAAAAGGCGAATTTATCACCGCGATTATGCGTATATATGTGATATATTGAATCGAATATCGCGTCTATTCATAAACAAACGTGCGCATTTATTAATCACATGAATTAACGCTTTATGCCAGTCATATCGCGCGAAATGTAGGGTGAAGATGCCCGGGATCGGATACCCCTTTTTTAGAGGTCGTTTTTCTTCTAATTGTACCTTTCAAGGGGTTATACGCACTTAGAAGGCCGAAAAAAGGCGATTTTTCAAGAATTTTTCCTGGAGAGACATTTCAACACTTTACTGGCCGATCGCACAACATGTGTGCGATGGTCGGAACAACCGTTCCGGCCGATCCCATGTAAATGTAAATACTGCCGGCCCCTGGCGACGTTTCACTGCGTAGACGTGCGGCCGGTAAAGTGTTAATTTATTAATTTCAAACTTTGTGTATATATTGTAGTAGTCTTTGACTGCTTTCTCAATTTTTTTGGTATAAAAATAATCATTCTGACAGCCGCTGCAGCCGATCTCCGGGAACGCCTCGAAAAAAAACACGTTTTGCGGTGAGCACGATATCTCGGGACTGGATGATCTGAAATAAAAGGGTTAACTCAAAGTAACAATTTTTCATTATCTCACAGATAATACACTTACAGCGAATCTCCCATTTCAAGTGAGAAATACAACCTCGACGAAAATTTGTATTTTATTTTCTTTTGTACATTTTTTTAGCAAAGATGCAATATTTGTCTCTTCGAAAAGGGTACCCTAATTTGAAGCAGTATGGGCATGCTCAATATGACTTTTCTGCTAAATGTAACCAAAATATGAAATATTAGGTAACACCATGAGAATTATTCGATCGGAGAAAAAAAATATAATGTGAAATTACACAATCTCATATGTAACACTGAATGTATGCGTATTTAGAGCATCCTCGTACCGCGGGGATCAGCCTGGACAGGATGGAAAAAAATGTCGTGCTATTTCGGTGAGACATGAAATGCATACGTAGAATACCGATGGGTCAACTTAATGGAAAAAGACCTTTGGGTGGACCAAACAGTCGGTGGTGGGATAATATCGAAATGGATTTTACACCCGTAAATTTCTATACGTCACCATTTTCATAATATTCGTAAAAGCGAGCTACTGCTTCGGTTTCTGCCTTTACAAATTCAAGAATAACAAACTTTGCTTACCAGTTACATACTAAAAAAGGAACCATCCATCGCTCTTGGCGTGGCATATATTTATAAAATATCTACGGAATATTCATAACCTCTTAATATTATTAAATTTATGTTACCACATTAATACTCGAATTTTCGATACTTCATACTGAAGCGAATAATTAACGTCCATTTTGCAGATTAATGGCATTGATCTTTGCCGTTGCAATTAATGTAACTACACGCGCAATTAAAATTGCAACAATTCAACGTAATAGTTGGCATAAAACACCGTTATTATGTATAACGTTACTACAGCAACAACACGATATAACTCTGCTTCTCCCGCGTATAATCCACCTTTTTTCCATTTTTATGCAACACAGTGCAGCAAGTGTACGTAGCACGGATGGTACTAAACGCACAACATCCACAGAAAATGGGGAAAAAAGGGGAAACTAAACAAGTTTGTCCGACTAGATACTTTTTTTCGATGTACTTGCTTACATCTTCCGCAGTTTTGCCAAGAGAAAATCCAAACCTTGCTGCAGCTTCTCTCAAGGGGAAAAACGAAGGGATAAGAAGATTGTAAAACGAGAAAGCAACACGTTTCAAGGAAAATACATATATAGCACGTGTTGCTTATGCTTCTTGTTCCGTTTGTTTGTCTCTTCGAAACACTCTCCTCTTTCTTTATTCTTGCTACTTGTTATTCCCAACTTCCCTTTTTGGCTGACGACCAAGCATCAAAGTAATCATACCTCTTTGAGACACTTTCCGAGCTTGATTTTGGAAAAAAGAATTTTTCAAAACTAATTTTTCGGGTCTTTGGAATTCCCGAGGCTAACCCTTTTCCATCGTTCTGGGGAAAACGCGTCACTCTGGGGAAAAGTAAATTGCGTCGGACGCAAGGAAAAGTGAGGAACTACGATACGAGCCGAGGAATATTTTGATTGCGCATAAGCGATACGGGGAAGGAAATGAAACTAATAACACTAAAAACGTCATCGATAAGCGTGCGCGGGGCTCGCGTGATAAAGCACGAAGTTTCAATATTTTTCACGCTGTTTTCAACAGCGATAGCTTTATCGCTCGGCATTGAGGACCATTGCGTTTCAATTGTAGGATCAGAAGTAAAGGAAGCAGAAAGAAAGAGGAAATCACATTTCCAGATTTGTTCACACTATATGTGGAAATGTAATACCGCGATATCGAGCGAGTTATAAAGAGCTCTACAGACGTTTCCTACGTTTGACCACCTGCAGAAGTCTGGCGAATGGGAAACTCCGTTCCTCGCCGTATACCAGCGAAAGATAAACGACATTGCTTTTACTGACGTTTTCCGAAGATATACAAACATAAGGACTTCCGCCGGGTCCTTTTTTAATTTCCAGATGGTGGAAAGCGATTATGTCACTTACTCGCTCCCCGTGGCACACTCGGTGCTGGAAAATGCATCGCCGCGTCCACGTAAGCTCGACGACCGTTCACGTTCTCGGCTAAAATTCCCTCCATTCCCTACCGTCGCAACGTCCCAGCAGCCCTAAGTCCATTTTAATATCATCCTCGCATTTACGTCTCGGTTTACCTGAAGGTCTTTTTCCAGCGCGTCTATATCCATTAGTGCGCGGTATGCGGCTCTTGTTTCGTCCATTTACGCTAAATGTCTCGCTCGTCGCACTCTGCGCGGTTTCATAAGGGAAACTGTATCCGGTGATGCATACACCGGGCGGACACACGCTATGGCCTAATCCGGAATTGTATTAATTTTTCCTGTGATGCGAGAAAACATTTTAAGAACGGGACTGATGATGTACTTTTTTATTGATTACGAGGGAAATAGAGAATATTATTATTATTATTATTATTATTATTATTATTATTATTATTATTATCATTATCAATACTTAAAGTTTACAAGATTTTTTAATTGGAAATTAATTATTTTTAATTTGAATTTACATAAAAAAATTATATTATTGATTCTGACTTTTGTAGTTACAAATAAGAAAAATAGAATAAAGTAAAAATTACTTCATAATTTATATTTCAAAAATTCTTAACGAATCAAATCGTTCTAATTTTCTATTCTGTAAATTGCTACATTATTTACGTTATATTTTTCTGTACCCCTTTGTCTTACAAATTTCATGGCATAATAAACGTTCCTGAGTATTCAGCTGCACCGAAATTGGCACCAAACGGCCACGAAAAATTATTATGTATCGAACGCGATGATAATGGTGGAAATAATTGGCATCTTTTAGAATGACATGAATCGAAGTGCACGGATATCGAAACTACGCATAACTGTTCTAATTTTATATTGGAAACCGTACCAATAAATACATTGTATCGAAATAAACCTTTTACAAACGTGGCAGTGGTGAAAAATTGGTGAAACGTGAAAAAGTTTCGTGTTATCCGATTCACCATATTTTTCTTTTTTTCTTCGCGTGTATATTACGTTTATTGTGAACATCGGTACTACGCGAACGAGTTTGTTCGCGTCAGTAACACGCACAAGTGAATAAGCCTTTTGCCCTGGTCATTTTAACGCGAAATTATAATTTCTTGTGCGTAACCGGAAGCACGTAGAATAATAAGTAACTCAAATGGTTCTACAATGGGGTGGTGGTAATGCGAAGCTTTCGCGAACGTTAAATTAATGTTTCTCGCCTTCCTTTCACAGATGAGTAACACGGTCGATCGAATGTTTTATTCGTAATAAATAAATATCTGCGTAAGGTGAAAATTATTCGGATGAAAATACGGGCTCATTCCGCATGAAATACTTTAAAAGAATATTTTTTTTTATATATACGCATTTATTTTTATATATACGCATCTCCTATATTTTAATTATTTTTATCCGCTTGTTTATTAATATAATTTTTTTATTTTATTTTATCGTCAATCTAAAATTTATTTTACGCATATTCTGCATTTTATTTATCATCAATGTCTATTAAATTTATCAATTTTGTGATACAAGAAAAAATTAGACCCTTTCAAAGCGGAAACTTGCAAAATATGAATGGCAATTGAATTATTATCTGCTGTAAAATAGGGGTAGCTCGATTCCGCAATAATTGGAGTTACCTCCTTTTTGCAGCGACCCCTTCATTGATGATCTTCAATTATCCGTTAACGTCCTTTAAAATTCCCCCACGACTCGCATTTTCCTAATTTTCGTGCACAAAAGAGGCCGTAGCTAATTGTTCACAAAGGCCACCAAAGTAATGACGCACAGAGAGATTTGGGCGTAGTTGCTAAAACGCGAAGAATTATTATCAAGAAATTAACACATCGCTTTAATGTGTACGGAATGACCGCTAACCCCATTCTTTGTAAATTGAGGTGGGTACCTAAATTTTTTATTGCGGCACAAAGTTGCTAATTTTATTACGAATGCTAAAAAGTCTCCTACATGTAGAAACGGCGGCTAAAGCGGACTCTCCCGAGTGTAGGGTGCGGACAGATTATGTACATTTTATATCCTTGAATCTGGAATAGCATTAATTCCAGATGTGAAACTTTGGTATTTTAAAGCGTAACATTTTTAAACGCACATACCGAGAATAAAATAAGGTTGTAATGAGAGAATTAACGTATGCATGCAAAATAATACTTGTGCAGTTTTTAATGTACATTTACGTGAAGAAAAATTGAATGAGAAGTGTTTTCCAATATATTGGATTTTTTCTGAATCGAAATAAAAACGGAATGAAACGGAATTTTTTAAAATGAATATAAATGTTTTGAAGTGAAAGAAAATTTGTATTCTCTATTATTTTCAATTACTCTTCGCCACCCTCTTTGCACGAAAAAGGATACTGCCTTGGAAGACCCCGCAAAATATTTAAAAAAAAAATAAACGAAGGTTTAGCGCGATTTATTTCTCAAAAACTAATATCAGGAATTAGTAATTTTACCTTTAGATTTTCTAATTAAATTACGAATTCGTAACTCTCCTTTTTCAGAAGTGCTTTAAACGTGGAAACCATTTTGAGTTACAAAGGGACAAAAGCCGGATAAAATATTGGATTACACTATTTTATTATTCCACTTTTTGGCGGTATAAAAGAGACTCTTGAGAAGTAACTTTGAATTTTCACAAGTACTAACTTAAACGGAACCGTTTAACGTTTCAACTACGTATAACCATGTTAAAAGTGAAGACCAACTCGACGAAGCGGTAATAGTCCGTCCTATCTGATAACGAGTTTTGTCTCCAGCTTTTGTTTCATGAAAAAATAAAAGAAGGAAAAAACGGCCAGGGAAAAGAGTTGCGAGTTTCTAACTAGTACGATTCATATTCCATTCAAATACATATTTTATTTTTATTCATGTGTAAAATTAATTTCCTAATGGAATTAAAAAAGAAGGAAAAGAATCACAGACGCTCGTAAGCGAGGAACAAAAATTGCATTTTTCAAATAAAATTCTTCTCAACTTCGTAACAAATTCCATTTTTTTTTTTTTTGGTTGATATTTAATCATATGGTAAAAAGGGTTTAGCGAATATTATAATGAGGCGCCCAGGTAAAGTAAAATTTTCCGTAAATTGTAACTTCAAAAAGTATCAGAAGAATAATTATTCTAATATATTTGACTTAAAAAAATTCACCAAATAATTTTTTCAACAGATGCCACATTTGTTTAAGGGCAACTCCTTCTAATACTGTTTTTATAGTACAGTCAATTAAAAAATTTGCGACAATTTGAGAATGGTAGTAAATTTTTCTATTTTTGTTACCCTTATTTCATAATTTTTAAAAATATCTATTAAGGGTATGTGCTAAAACTGACTTCAGATATATGTTGGGAGATAACAAAATTCTATCTCGTTGATGGTGAAGGAGGATCTCTCTCTCTCTCTCTGTGGTGCAAATGTAACTTGTCAGTTCTTCTTTTTGTAGTAAAATATTTATTAGTTCGAGACTTTACTTTTTCATAAAAGACTCCCGAGAAACTTTTCTTCTTCCAATATGAGTATTCTAAGATGAAAAACTATTGAAAGATGAGAAAAGAGTTGTTGGAAGACGCACAAATATGGAAAAACATGCATCCCTTTCTCTCGACTACCTACCAGAAGTAACGCTATACTTTCCTATATATATATTCCCTTTGTTCGACAAAGAACTTGACTTGAGATATTACTTATACATACACTTCGTAATCCTTCCTCAACTTTCAACTTTACCCCTTTATAATTCTATGTTCCAAACCGTCGTGCCTATCTAACTCTTTTCTTCCTCTTCTTCTCGCGCTTTAATGGATATCAACTCGCAAAAGAATTACAAGAAGTAGTAGGTTCAGTTATGGGATGACAAGAAGTGAAAATAGACCCTTTTGCCACAGACAGCCGCGAATATGTATATATTGTAAACTGCAGTAGTAACAGCGAGTGAAAGTCGTCTGACCTTTGAAAGTAGAAAAATTACGGATTCAAATGCCGATGGGTTATTTCTGCAATTTTCCTGTAAATTTTTTACAGCGATTGAGGCAAAAAATAAAAAAATTATTATGTTGCAAAAAATGAGAAAGCGTAAAATACTTTTACAATCGCCTTTATCTTTTTTAACGAAGTTCCAAGAAATATTGTAACGCAGTTTCTAATCCAACATCAACGTGTAACATAATATGGCGATTTGTTGAGGGGCAAATGAAAATAATGAATTACTTGTAAGTGCAGAAGAAGGTCAAACGAAGGGAACTGAGGTGCTTTCACGGCTATTAAACGGACCATTTGCATATTCTATATTAGCCTTTAGAACGTTAGAGAGAGGGTGAGTAGTTCTGTTATTGGTCTAACTTTACTCTTCAAAGTGGCCCTAATATTATACCTAAGCTATTCATGAAACTTCCTTGGAGTAAGAGAGCGTAGCGCAACTGTAATCCCAATAGATAACGAGAACTATCACCTTCAGGATGTCTATTTTGCATGCATATATATTGTTATAAGTGTTGTAACTAATAATGGCTGTTACATGCTTCAGCTTCCCTCTATCGATTGTTTAAAAGTATCGATACCTAGGCTATTTTACCACAGGTTTATTGGTCTATTACCGGTAGCTATTACGGTAACTCGGTAAGTATGTGTGCGTATCTAGCAAATACGTAGCCAATACTTTGCACACCTTGCCCCAAAACTTCCAGAATTCAACGCAAAATGTAGAAAAAGTATTTATCAGACTTATTAAAGCCAAGCGATTGGTTGAAAAAAAACACAATTGCGTCAACTAAGTAAAAAAAGTATAAAACTTTTGTCTTTAATAGGAGACTCAATCGATAAAAAACTATCAAACTTTATTTTGTTTGAAAATAAACACAATTTTTCCGTTAGAAGTCCAGAAAAAAATAATAGGTTACGTAACGATGGCGTAAAATAGCCTTGCGCAGAAGTTATGCGCACTAGTTTCCCTACAAGTGCGTAAATTTGATTCTAACGCACGCTAACTAAATGCTTGCTATAATCGGGTATTACACGCGCATTGTCAGAAAAAATATGAAATGACGTAGATATGAGCGAGCTAATTTAAAAAAAATTTCTTGCAGGAAATTGTTTCTCCTCCTAAAAAATAGGCAAATGGCGATAGTTTCAAAAAAAATGCACGCGTCAACCAAATGTATCAACGCCAGAGCGCAGTAATCACGCTCTGCATTTCATAGGATATGAACAGTTTCTTGCATGTACTAGAAACCGCCCGATCCAAATGAAACTCATTGCGGATCGCTACTCCCGAAAATTGCTCCGTTTGAACGAAGAATTGGAGCGAAAACGTTCATACACAAGTAAAGGATGGCGTCCAGTGGAATTCCTTCGTGATAACGCCAGACCTCGCGTTTACACACGAGCAAAGGATAAGATACACACATACCTGCGTATATTGAAATTTGACTGGACCGTTTCCTTCCCCGAGCCATTCGCTGGATCTTATTCCGTTGGATTCTGCCCGACGATTTATTCCGATCGATCGAATGGGAGAGGAAATCAATAAATGGATCAATGACTTCGTTCCACGACTTCAAAGAGAAATTAAATCCTTTTGCCGAGGACAGGAATTCAACATAAAGCTGACGTCTACCTATAAAGCTTAGAACTACTACAGCCACGTTAAAGACCGGAATCGATAAATAGCGACTAAGGATAAAGTAGGAACTCGGTGGATATCGTATCACTCACTGTTATAATATTTTTGAAAATTCTATTAAGAATTGAGTAAATTTTCAAAAATATTCGTTATGAATTTTGAACTCTTTTAATTACGTTTTTTCTTTATACCTTTAATAGATCAGTGTTGGAAAAAGAAAAGGTTAAATTATTCTTGATTATTTTCTGCTTGGCGCGTGTCCAACTGCTAAGAAAAGAATGATGGCGGCGCACGCATGCGCATCAAATAAGGAGTCCGGTTGTTATCCAATAAACTAGAAGACATTGTTTACATATGAAAGACAATTTTTATTTTATGAAAATTTTTTATAATAAAAGCTAACAATGGAAATTTTAGAATTAAAGGATGTTAAGGCTGTATCGGATATAATTCATCCCTATACAGAGAAAATCCGAAACGAACATATACCTTTAGTGATTGACAATGGTGAGTATAAACACATTTTCTCTTTTATTTAAAAATCGTTATTACACAAATTTTTTGCTAATTTTGGTACCAAATTGGTAGTTAAACCAAAGATTCATAAAGATATCAGAATTGCGTACAATAAATTTCAGAATTATTCAAGAATTATAATTTTTCAAATTCTAACCTAAAAATGCCCAACACCAAATTGAAAAGCTTAATAAGTCAGAATGATAAATTTAACAGAAAAGTACAGTTTTGGCTTAAGCATAAGCTATTAATATGCGAAATAAGCTATAGTAACTTTGGCATAGTAGTTTTTGAAATATTTTCTATACCAACAAAATAGAAAGTCGCAAATCGAAAATAAATGATAAATATATGTTGAACAGGATCTTATAACTGTCGAGTAGGATGGGCGACTGAAAAAGAACCACAATTAATATTTAAGAACTTGATAGCTAAACCACGTAAAGAACGTGGCAAAAAAGATGGCGAATTGCAAGTGGGAAACGATATCGCCAATATAGAAGCCGTACGCTTTCAACTAAAAACACAGTTCGATAGAAATATCGTTACGCATTTCGAAGCTCAAGAACAGATATTCGATTATACGTTTACTCATATGGGAATCGATACGGAGGGATCCGTAGGGCATCCTATCGTTTTAACGGAAGCTTTTCTCAACCCGAATTATTCTAGGAACTGTGAGTTAATTGTATATAAGTAATCGCCATTTTTTAACACATTTAATGACTTTGAATCTCATAAAAATATTTAAATTACCATGAATTCCAGTAATGGCAGAATTATTATTCGAGTGTTACAATATCCCATCGATAACGTACGGCGTGGACTGTCTTTTTGCATACCAACATAACAATTGTCCACCCGATGGTTTAATTGTCAGTATCGGATATCATACGACTCATGTGATACCGATATTAGATGGCAAAGCTGATCCACATAATAGTAGAAGAATTAACATCGGCGGATATCACATAACGTCTTATATGCACAGATTGCTTCAACTCAAGTATCCCGTTCATGTTAATGCTATAACTCCGAGTAGAGCCGAAGTAAGAACCATTGAAATAAAGCAACACTGTTTTAAAACATTGTTTTAACGAGAGTGTCGATTACGAAATAAAACTGGTCTGTAAAATCTATAAGGTTTTAATTGGATTTGTATTTTAGGAATTAATTCACGAACATTCTGTGATAACTTTAAACTATCAGGAAGACATCGCTAAATGGGCTGACCCCGATCATTACGACATGAATGTTTTAAGAGTACAGTTGCCTTATATAGCTCCTACGAGCACGCCTGGGTTAACTATTGAACAGCAAAAGGAAAGGAAACGAGAACTCGCGAGAAGACTCATGGAAATAAATGCGAGAAAAAGAGAAGAACGCGTTAGTAAAAAATTGTTTATAAATTTTTTTTTAAAAATGCTGATTTTTATTTTATAAACGAATCGATAGGCACTGATGAAAAAATTATAATTATTTAATATAAAAATTAATGCATTTAAGAAAGTATTCGCTACAAAAAAAAATGATGTTTCAGTTAGCGGAAGACGAAGAACAATTAAATCAATTATTAGCGATACAAGATCTTTTGGAGGAAGGTGAAACCGATGAATTTGATCAAGCGTTAAAATCATATTCGTTAACGAACGAGGCGGATCTCATAAAAATGATCAACAATTTACAAGCCAAGGTTGAGAGGATCAGGCAGAAGATAGTAGCCGCTAATTCACAGGAGGAGAATATCGTTATAGAGGAACAGAAACCCAAAATTAAAAGCAGCCTTCAACCAAAGGATCAACAAGATTTCGACGAATGGATCGCGAGTGTCAGAAAGAAGAGGTAAGCGAGTTCTAAATAAAAAATCTATTTATTTAAAAGCATTTATTAAAAATTTTCAAATTTTAAATAAATGTTTTTGCAAATTTTTATGTACAACTTTTATATTTATGAATATAAGATTGAAAAATGTAAAATTTATTTTAATAAATTTTTTTCTAGACAAGAAATTTTGGATAAACGTTTAGCAAAGAGGCAAAGAAGACAAGATATGGCTAAACGTAGAACGGCAGCTGCTCAAGAACGGATGAGAATCATCAGTCAATTAGCACGTAAAGAAAAAAGAGATGATGATTTTGGAATGCGAGACGAGGACTGGGACGTATATAAAGTCATTAATCGGGTAACTTGTCATATCATTTTATTAAACAAAATTTCAATCTCTCTTTAACTGTATATTCCGAACAGCGAAATATTAAATTTTCATTAAAAAATTGGTACAGGATTTTTAATCTTATTTAAAAGATTTTTAATCTCAAAATTAGGCAAAATTTGATTAAATGTTAATCTTAACTAATTACTTATTTATTCAAAATAGGAAGGAGGAGATTCAGATTCCGAGTTGGAACAAGAAAAATTGCTGGAACTGGAGGACGTTCTTCGTCATCACGATCCAGAATTCGATGGTGCTGGATCCAGTGTTCCAATGGTACCTGGAGAGACGCATCAGCTTCATGTGGGCCTCGAGCGTTTGAGAGCACCGGAGCTGTTATTCCAACCATCGATGATCGGATCGGTAGAAGCGGGTATTGCGGAAACCATTGAATTCGTTTTGAAACTTTATAACACCGAAGAACAGAATCGGTTAGTGAGCAATGTGTTTTTAACCGGTGGTTCGGCATCTTTTCCGGGGTTATTGGATAGATTGAAACGCGAGTTACGCGAAATGAGACCGTTTAACTCCAGTTTTACCGTGAATATCGCTAAAAATACCAGTTTGGATGCTTGGTACGGTGCGCGCGATTTTGGATTGAATGGGAACTTATCGGACTATTTAATCACTCGTGCAGAGTATGACGAAAAAGGTGGGGAGTATTTGAAGGAGCATTCCTCGGGGAATTTATACTTTAGGTCCCCCGATCCCTTACCTACTATACAATTACCAGTTACGTTGGAGCAAATTGTCGTGGAAGATGCTGTTGTTGACGTTGAAATGGAATAAATTAGAATAACCAGATTTCTAATTGTCTCAAGTTCTTTCCGACTTAATTTTGTAAATCTACGGAAATAAATATTTCTATTAACTAACTATTTTTAATTATAAAAATGAATTTATAAAACATTCTTAATTTATTCCTTTTTTTAATAAAAAAAATGATTAAAGAATTAATTAAAACGTATAATTAGTTGCTTGAAATTTAAACTTTCATTTTCTTGGAATTGTTTCTCCCAAGATTTTGTCATACTACGTTTTACTGTTAATATTAAAATTAAAATTAACGCAATGAGTCAGGAAATTGAGACAAGGTCAATTTTGCTAATTAAATTATTTACAGAATATAGGAAGAAATAAAGTAAAGAAAAATTCTTAAACAAATAAATGCGAGGGCAAATTGTACGTATTTCATTTCCATGGATATCTACTTTATTACACAAGTGGTTTTTCTTTTCGTTCTCGTAGCAATACAAAACAAACTACATTGTAGCTTGCTCATCATTCATAATGTACAGTTCCGTTGGATTTTGGAGTTTTTTTTTTGTGTCGTTCACAAAAAAGGTTCACCCGCGCCTGCTTAAATTTTACTATATATTATTTCTTTCTCGTTTGCATGTACGTGTGTTTGTGTTTCCTTCAATTTTTAGAGATTACAAGATTATTACTCGATATACTTCGTCTTTAGTCTAACTGGCGCTCGTGACTTATTTTCTTTCGTTAATCTTTTGTTGCATAAGGCCTAAAAAAATTGTGTGAAAGTGATTCCTCACTAGCGCATACAAGTCTGTCTACAGCGACCTCGGTTCAACATAATATAGATATATATATAACAACCATTTCCACTTTAAATTCGACTTAGGTCCACAGCTTAAATTACTAACATCACAAGGTAGAGAATACAAAAAGAGATTGAAATGTATCCTATTTATGTACGACGAGTAGGTCGAATTCTTTTCATCTTCAGCTACCATGATTTCACGATTCTTCCATTTTTACTTTTCTTTATTACACTTTTATGTCCATTCTTTATAGTAAAAAAAAATCTTTCTTTTGACGAAAAAACGAATCTTCTGTTAACTCCAATGTTTTTTTTCACTTTGAAGGGTGGGCCCAGTTTACCAATTCGGTAAGCTATTCGCAAATTTTTTCATTAGAACCAATTTAAATAGACAGTCTCAAATGCACAAAAGTTAGTATATTTTGCTCGACTGTTTACCCATTTTTACAAATTTCTTCCAGGATATTTACAGTTTAGTAGAAATTTATAAAATCCCGAGTGTGACTTTTAGTAAATCCGCGCTATTAGGCCAACCTCCAAACCCAGTTCAAACTTCATAAGTTTTTTTAAAAATATCACACTCAAGGATCCCTTGTACTTATAACAAAAAAGAACTCAAAATCAATCTGTAAACTCCGTGAAAGTAGCCGCTGGATTATCTCAAAGCTGATACAAGTCTAGCTTGTAAAAAAAGCACATACATAGACTAGTTTGCGAGGCCAATATTAATTCTACGCGTATACGTATATCGTTTAGGAAGAGCCATAATGTCTTAATCTCGATTCTGCTCTTTTACAGCGACAGCAATTTTTGATTAGCTCAATTAACGCCTTGTCCTAAATTCTTCCTTCTCAGAATCGACTAAACTCATTTTTACTTGTGGTGTGAACTTTCCCCTACATTGAAATTCAAAGAATGACAATTTCCATACAATTTCGTTTCTTTCCTGTGTCAATCTGAATTTTCGTATCCTGATGGCACTAATAACTAATTGTTTTTCAATTTCGAGGACATGATATGTTCCCATTCCCTTCTTTTCGCGTTTCGTAAGGTCACTGGAAAAATACGATTTTACGTAAACTCAATTTTTCGCATTTAAAGTTAAAACCAGAATTATGCAAATATCGTGTATATTTGGTATAGGATTTGTTTTTTCATTTTTTGTAATAATGGATAAAATAATCTGTTACAAAACGTCATTTTATGTTTAAAATTGTCTTCTGCCAATTTCCAAAAGTCGAGATTTGGAACCGATAAAGAATGACTCGTTCTCAAAGAGTTGATTCTTAATAAAACTGACTTCAGAAAAAGAAACAGAATTTCGTTTTCATTTTTTCCCTTTAAGAACTTGGATTGGGTCGTTTTGAATTTACACGTCAACTTCAAATTCTCTGTTTCTTTCTCCCTCCCTCATGAAATCATTCCAGTGCTTGCATTTAGCATAACTTAACATAACAAATGTAATCTTACGTTAAATTAACATGTAAATCTGTAGCAATTATCACAGTCTGAGGTCGCTGCAGCCCAAAACTATTACCGCCATGGTTTGTCCTTACTTCAACATACCAGATAATTGTTATTTGTTTATTCCGCTCTCTTCTCTTTTTTTTATCTATCCATCCTATATCGCTCTTCTTTAAACATAAAAACTACTTCATTCTTCGTAATTTGCCTTTTCTTTGATAATTGCAGAAGAGAACACGCAGCTATTTAAAAACTTTTGTTTCTTTGTCCCTTTGTTTTTTTTTCTTCTAAATTTTTGTATCATTACACAATTGAGGTAGAATTCCAATTTGAAGATCTGCGGTTGTTAATATTATTCGTAATCTTTCCTGTTTTTCTGTGAGGTCGGGTCTCTACTTCCATCAAAAAGTTTCCTTCAATATTCAGTTTTCTTTCACTCCTTTAAAATATTTCGCTTTTTCATTCTCTCCCGTTTTCATATTTCCCGTATTTCGTTCGTTCGTTCTCGCAATCGATCCATTTTCCTCTCATTTGCTCGAAAGTAATTGAATAATCAAAATTATATGTACCTAGCGTGGATATACCGCTCGTTTATAGTTTTTTCTTCACTCTTTATTCCACGACTTCGGAATAAATCATTTCGTTTTTTAATCGACCCATCAACCAACCAACCAACCAATCAATCAATCAAGTCATTCGCTATAATCATAATTAATGATGGTACTTGTTACAACGATGGTTAAATATTACCGCAATATAATAATATTGAATGGATGTATAATATTCATATATCGATGTGGCATTTATAGGTTTCGGATTATAGGGGAAAAAGAGGATGATTCTTTTTAATCCATTCCATTTTTTCACCAGGTTCTGGTTTTTTTTAATAAAGGAAGTTTTCCTTCTTTTCAGAATCAACAGCAGTACGTGCGTGGATGTCACGTACCGTTGTCTTATTGTTGTACCATTTTTTGTTCTCCAAATTGTACAGAAATCTACATAAGTAGTATAAATTTCATTTGTATACATCGATTTTTTGTGCACGGGTAGATTTCTGATTTTAATAGAATTTCCAATTCGTTGGGTCCCCATGAGCCGAGTAATATGTATGTGTTCATCACCCAGACGGAAAAATGTCCCCAAATTACGGCATAATTGCAATATACCATTCCCACACTTTTTATATTCCATTTTTTTATGGAATCAATATGTCAATTATTGCACATTTCTCTTTCTGGATTGATTTTAATCGATACTCAACCCTTTTATACAACAGCCCACGAAGAATCCCATTAATATGGACTTATTTATTGTCAGTAATTATACTACATAATTCAAGAATTAATTAATAATTATCTTGAACGCCTAGCTATTTTCAATTATTTAAACAATAAGAATTGTAAACCATTCGCGTTAGAATTCATCGCTTCCTCTGGTGGAAAGTACTTATTAAGGAAAAAAATGAGTTTCGGAAAAATTGGAGTATTCTTGAGAAAATATTAAGACATTTCGAAATTTTGATACATTTGCAATATTTCAAAAAACCTTCCAGAGATATTCCGTGAAAGTCATACGGTTCAAAAAGCTTCTGAAAAATATCAATCTCATTTTTGAACATTACAGATTTCACAAAATATATGTAAAGGATTCCCACCAGAATTCTGCGTCAAACTTAAATTGGAAAAATTGACCAAAACGTAAGAAATGTAAAAAAAGCAAGGTAAAATGTCGGGGTGATCTTAATCCACACTTGCATTTATGCGTTTTTGAAGTGAAGTAGAGGATTCCAGAGTAAAAGCTGCAAAAAAATAAATGGCACAACCTTTAATACACTTTGCTTCTATTTTTGTAGGATTTAATATGGAAATAGGTAATGAAAATAAAAAAAGGTTCGTTAGTTTTGGATTTAACGTAATTCCAAAAAATTAAAGAAGGTTTAACGAAATTTTGCGGAAGTCGAAAAAAAAACTTATCAATGATCAGTTTATCTTTGGAGTGTTAATTTCATTGCATTCCATCTTCATTTATTAGTTTTTTCCTTATAATTCTCATTAATAAATTCTTATTACCGTTACACATGAAATACCACTAAGGTGTTTTTTTTTCTTATACAACATGTATTTTTTTAGTTTACTTTTTCAAATTTACTTCTAATGTATGCAAATATTTTAAGGGATGTGTCGCCAGGATATGTCCGGTAGAGTGTCTTTATGTTCACTGGTTAAAGTTTGAAGTAGTTCAATTGAAACGTTCAAGAAAACTGATTGAAATTAATGTCGAAACAGAAGATATTTGCAAAATAATACCAATTAATATTTTAATGAAAGAATTTTAAACAAAATTCCAATTTCAGATTAATGAGGTGATCAGAACAAAGAAACTTTTTTTACGAAATTCGGTCTCAAAGATTTCTTTTCAAATCATTTTTGAAACCAGAGAAGTTGCGCCAATTGGGAATGAGAATTTTAATATACGTGTCAAGAATATCTAATTTCAATTTTGGAATTCTGTCCTCACCAAAACTTTTAATAGCTTCTAATAGGTGCGTTACATAATGTTCCACAAAGAAAAATATAAAAATCTTGAAATCTATACACAGACTAAAATCCTTTCTTGAACTTTTCAATTGTATCAATGAAGTAACTTTTTCTTTTTTACGAAATTCATAGGATTCGTTCTTTGCAATAGATTTTGTTATACCATTCATACCCTCAATACTCTCACATATTTTCATTAATTGTTACTTAAAGTCTTCATCCTTTCGAATTTCACTTTGTTTTTTCTCTCTTTTCTAGATTTTTTCTTACGAATTTTTATAAAGTATTATTATTTGTTTGTCGTACGTCTTTCATTCCTCCTTCCATTTTTCTCCTTATAGACAATTTTCTTTCCCATTTTTGAATGTATTTATAATAATATATCATTATATTTACTGCTATTATAAAAGTATGCCTGCAAATTGTTTCTTGTATCATTTCTCTAGAAATACGATGAACCTTTATCACCTGATCTATTTAATAACTAGTCTATCTACTTGTTTCAATTTATTTTACTTTATTTTTTCTTTACGTGTGTATGTGTGTGTGTAAGAAAGCCTTCTTTTGTCTGCCCTATAACAGATTATGCCTCTCTCTTTTTCCTTTGGAGATTACAAATTGCATTTTTCCCATTTATTTTCCATGGAGTACTTGTATTAGGTAGAAATATATTTACAAGTTTCTTCGCTTTATATATATATATGTATATATTTATATAACTCCAGTATATCTTTCCTTAATATTTGTTTGTATTTCCAGTTTCTTGTTTTCTTCTCATTTTAATATAAGCGGACTGGTACTTTTCGGTGTTATATTTCTGTCACTTTTCATTTATTAAGTAATGCTAGTTCAAATTCCTTATTAAAATATTCGAAAAAATGTTACCTTTCGATTTTAAAATAGATCTTTTACTCGAAAGAAATATAGGGGAAGATACAAAAGTACGCTTATAATTTTAAAAAATATATATAAAATATGTATGATTGAAAAAAAGAATTAAAATTTCTATTGAAATTTCACAATTAAATCTCAAGTTTATTTCATGGTTTAATTAAATGTATTTATTGGTAACAAACTAACTTTTGTTGAAAGAAAATATTACAGGGTTTTAAAGAAGAACTATAGGATTTAATTATTTTCCAATTTAGTTCCGAAAAAAATTTCGAAAATTAATCTTATTTACTAAGAAATTTGTTCATAGCATCCCTTCTGCTCTCGAACATCCACCTTTTCAGTACTCGTCATTTTTGATTGCATCGAGAAAATCTTCCAAATTCAAATCCGTCATCCTGATTTTCTTTACAAAAGCTTCACCTTTTTTTTTTCTTTCTCCGTTCGGAAGGAAAAACTAACTTAAAAAGTCGATATGAATTGTTCCTTTGGATATATAGTGTCTCGAAAGTATCCGAGACTTTCGTTATCTTCATTTCCTGTTATCGAAATGCGGGAATGCTGGAATTGTTTCGAAATTGAAAGATAGCGTGTCCTCCTCCCAAATTTTGTTTGTTCGCACTCTTCTTCGTTACAGTTCTTCTTGCAATTATTCTTACTTTTTATCTTGTTTCTTTGTTTCATTTATCGATTATTTTCATTTCTTCCTTTTTTTTTTTATTTTGAGTTCTACGTAAAATGTTCAACCTACCCCCTACGCAGGCCTCTATTAGACTTACGGTAGCACGATAAACCTCTAAAAAAATAGCTATCCTACGTAAACGTATTACAAAAATAAATGGCAATGTACTCTGCTAAAGAAGCAAAATGGTACAGGCGCAATTTCGAGTGACGCGATCAGTTTAATTTCTTTTTGTATCTTTCAAGAACCATTGTTTTTTTATTATTATTATTTTTACTTTTTTTTTAATTATTATTATTATCTTGTATTGATTTTCATTCTCTATTTAATCCATTTGTTGTAATCATCTATTTTGGAAAAAGCATCCTCTTTCATTATTCATTTCGTTTCATGGATATAACAAAATTCTCTAATCTCCTCGCTATTCATTTACATGGTTTACTGCGTTTCTATTTGTTTGCTGTTGATGCTGGAAAATAGAGAGAAGCAAGTTTCTTTTTCATACTGCATTTGTTCCTGCAAAGAATTTGAACAAAAAGAGCGTTTACTAATTTTAATTGATGGAAAAAAAGCTCTGGAACAAAATTTAAATGGAAAACAATTCAAACGCCCAAAAACCGGATTGAAAATTATACAATTCATGAAATATAAATTTTAAAACTATAAAAGACGAAATATTTTTTCCCCCAAAAAATGTTGTACCAGAATTTTAAAAAGAATTTTCAGTGAATTGCGCACAATTATCTCTCTTTCCTCGATGCAACTGTCGAAATTATTGCAAATGCAATTTGTGAAAGAAATTGCTATTTTCTATATCCGCTGCACATTTGCTTTACTTCCCGAATTTTATCAACAGCAAAATTTGTAGCAGTAGTTATAAAAAGTGTAAAAAAATATTTTCATCTCTTTCTATTAAATCTTAATCACCAAAAGTAGAACCGCACAATTATAAAAATCACTAAATTCTTCCAGCGAACAAATAGAAACGCGGATTTCGTCCAAAAAAATGATTTTTTTTTCAATTTGGGAAGAAATAAAAGAAAAACTACAAACTCGTAACGCATGTAGAAGAACAAGAATTGGGAAATTACTGCAAAACGGAAGAAACTCAGCGGATGAATTTTAATAAATGTATTATCTACTTGGAAATATGTACAATATCCTCGGTGGGACTATTTGCAATAATCTCTTAACAAAATACAAGAAAGGAAATATTTTAACATGTTGATCGAGAGTTTCATAAATTATGGTTCCACGTAAAACTAGATAAAGTGAATTTTCGAATGATTTTTTCAGACTTGCAAGTACCTTAATTTAAAAATTGCAAAAATTTTCGAGATTCCCCAAAATGTGTACTCAAGTGTTTCCAAAAGCGGCATTTTTGATTCCACCGTCGTTCTAAAATTTTACTCTCGTCGTCCAACCAATATGTTAAAATACTATTTTTTTTTCCTTAATTGTAAGTAAAACATACAAAACGCAAAAAAGTTCTACCAACGACCGAATTCCATCTGATAAAAAAAATTTCTGTTCGAAGGTTCAAAATTACAAACTAAGAACAAATTGTCCAAACTTTCTCTCTCTTTTTGTTGAAAATCAAACACTACATTTTTATGAATCTAACAATGCATTTTTGTAGGATACATCTATTGCTACTACTATTATTATTATTTTTAATATTATTATTATTATTATTATTAATATTGTTATTATTCTTGTTCACTTCGAAACAATAATTGTTTAGAAATTTCTTAGGATACAGTTCTTTTTTCTTAGTTTCACTGTTTCTCTCGCGTCTCTCGATTGACATAGCTACGGCATTATTTTTTATTTATTTCTTTTTAATTACTATGAATCATCGTTTTTCGACTGTATCTCATACAACAACTGTCAGTATTTCTTTTCATGTTTTTTTTCTTCTCAGTATTTCTTTTTTTATTATTTATATATGTATATTTAACTATTCCATACTAAAAAGCTAAATTGTCTCTCATCGAAACCTTTCATACTTTCTCTCCTTTGTTTACAGTTAAAACGAACAAAATTACAACCATTTACAAAACATTTGCGCTTCGCATTCATTCGCGTACTTACTGAATTTTCGTTTACATTCAAATATTTTTTCATTCACTCCTTTCACATCGTGGACAGATATAAAGGTGCACTTATATTATTTTTTATTTTTATTTTTTTTCATTATTGTTAGTCATTATATATCTCGTATTATTCACCATGGTTTCCATCCAATCCGATCATAGTCGACTCGATGTTCTTTTACATAAACCTTGTTTTATTTTTCCCTCATTATTTTTTTTTTTTTCACTTTTAGATATATTTCAATGCAATGCGTCATCAGTACTGGTACTGATTTCAATTTACTACATGTCTGATACCGATCCTTGTTTGAAAAGCGCTTTGAAATTCCATGAAACTGCAGCAAATCAAAATAGGAGCTTTTATTTCACGTTTTTTTAAAATATATTTTAAAATACTTTTTGTTGACATACAAATAAAAATTAGTGACATTTATTTTTTTTCTAAGTGTCGTCCTATTTCCTTAGAATTTTAATTCCGTTGGAAAATTGCCGTTCCATCAAAAGAAAGTCATAGTTCAAAATTTCTTTGCTACTTTTGTAAAAATTTGCAGTATTTCTATAACCCTTGAATAAATTATTCTAATTATCACGAATTTTGTGAGACGTCGAAAGGTTTTACAAAATTCGTAACTCCAAAGAAATTGTTTTGGAAAGTTAACAGTTGGCAGGAAAAGAAGCAGAGTCTGCAAACTTTGGAATAAGCTCTGAAACTCGTGAGAACATTTTCTTTCACAATTGTAATTTTTGCTCGCACCGTTTTTTTTTTTTCAACTCCTTGCATTCGAAAGATACTTTTAGACCAGTTTTTTTAAATAATCAATTTTTTATTCCAGTTTTAAAATTCTGATATTTATAGACGTTTCTTACTGTAAAATACAGAATCATCGAACTTCGGTTTTCCATTTTCTTAGAATGTACACTCTTCCGCCTTCACTGGAGCCAACTATGACAAATTTCGTTATAACCACAAGCAAATATTTAATACACACTTTCATGTACAAGTATAGGAAAAAAAAGAAAATAATGAACAAGAAAAAAATAACAATTTAACGAATTGTGCTCAACATACGATATCTCAATCTTTTTGTTCGATGCCTAATTGATTACATATTTTTCTTGAAAGTTGAAACTGTACAAACATATGCACAATTAATTTCTAATTATAATTTAAAAAAAAATAGAACGAAAAACAAAAGAGAGAAATCACATACTCATTCAAAAGCTCTCTATATTTAAATCCACACCATTTTCATCTTCTTTGTTGTTCTAATCATTCCATTAGGAAATGAATAATTATACTTAAAATCTAATAAATTTGTGCTTCGATGTTAAATGTGTTACTTTTTTCCTTAACTTCCCGTTATATTTTTCATTTGTTCTTGGAAAACTATAATCTTCTGTTACAACGAAAACAATGTCGGGGAAAAAATTTAACGTTGAAATAAAAAAGAAAAGAGAGGATTATGTTTTGTTCGATTAGTTAATAAAATACAAGTTTTTCCTTTTTTTTTATAACTTTTAACGTTGATTCGAGGTTCGATTACTAAATAGCTCTTGTGATATCAAAGTCTTTGCTTTTGGAGTCTAATTATTACTGCGTTTTACACCTGGGTTCAATATTTCTGAAATTTTTCAGTTTGTTCGATTACATTCTAAGATCTACGAAATTCAAAATAATTTAATCAAATGGTTTTTTTTATAATTAACAAATAACTCAGTCATGTAGAATGTATCTAAAGCAGAAGAATATAGGTTCATTGATTCTTACAATGTTTTGTTTTTTTTTTAACTTTTCTTTATTTTCAAATTTCCTTTTTAACGAACCTGACTATTTTTGCAGCTTTGACAATTTCGGAAACTTTCCCTGGAAGCATTTCATGATTTTTAGAACCTCCGAAAATATTATCTTCAGATTTTATACAAACATTCCGAATTTCTGACAAATTGTCAAAGTGTTTGAAAATGTACATTTTTTAGGATCCTTGTTCTCATTTTTTTTTTGTAAGTTTGTTCCTTTCTATTGTCGAACTAATAATTAAAAATATAATAACTTCTTTCTTGAAATTAATTCCAAGCATCTTTATTAAATTATCATATATTTTCTACGCTTTAAATTGTCACGACCCCCGCATTTTCAGAATCTCTGTTTCTTAGTTCTGTAGATTTTTCAAAATTCCAAAAATAGACGTACTTAAGACAAATCGTATACTAAAACTGCCTATTTTCAAAAAGTTCAAAAATTACACAGACTAGTCGAGAAAAAAAAATAATCTCCTTTTTTTTGAATCTTTTCCAAGTTTTTCTGCAAAGATGAGATTTAACGTAAATGTTCCTTTCTCTAATTCTGTAATCTCTCCAAAAGTGAAGACAATCTAATCGCAATACTTTAGTGCCTTAAATATACTACAAACATCTACACATTATAATAATATAATACACGTAGTCGAGGCTTTCTTTTCATTTCTTCGTCATTCATTCGTTCCATTCCTTCTCATCGACATAAATAATGGCAATGTGGATTTGATTCCTACGTATATTATTAATTACAGTCAAAAGTATGACAAGGAATACTTTTCTTACCTTTGTTTCTTATTTCACTCATTATTAATGTCATCTTTTCTTTTACTTATCCTTATCAACACGAATACAAAATTCTATCCAGGATCATCTTCACTCGTATACAATAAATACAATAAAGAAGTGAAGAACTCCCCTGAGTATATTTTCTCTATGGTTTTTCTAGTTCTTTTTCATCTTCTCAATTTTAATCTCAAATGTCACATTTACCCAACTCAAAACCCATCCTCTTCTTCTTCTTCTTCTTCTTTCTCTTGAATAATTGGACATTATTTACAAGCATAGCTTTCATCATTTTTCACTCTCTTCTTATTCCTTCTGCTTTTCCTCTTTTGCAGAACATAGAAACTTCTTATTCTTTTCTTTACTTTATCATTTATCTTTCTTCCGCCGACTTCCTTCTCTTTCATTTTCATTAGTTATTTATATTTTGTTTTGCAACGACCGTCTATCGTCACCTGCTATTCGCTTTGCAATAAAATAAAATATTAGGAGGCAAAAAATGAATATTATATTTAATATGGAGGAAAAACAATATACATTATTATATCTATTTCAAAAATAAAGAGAGAGAGAGAGAGTGAGTATGTGAGTGACTGACTGACTGACTGCATTTACTCTGTGTATGTTTCTTTTTCAAGTGTTATGTCGTGTTTGTGTGTGTACCTTTCTTCTTTTCTGTGCATTATAAATAATATGATGGCGAAATTTATCTATGTCTCTGCTCATGTGTACATTTTTATTCTAACGTAAAAATCTTTAATAGTATAGCTACTCCATTTTTTTTTTCTTTCACCTGCTTCGTTTTTTTTTCTTTCGCTACAAATATACTTTTGCTTTTTGTTAATACATAAACGTAATATTTCAGGATTCAACATAGGTATGCTTTCAATTGATTAGAAACTGGTACAATTAATTCAGTGTTGCTTTCCAAGAATTATTTTCCTACGAAAAGATCTCAAATTTGACTTTATTTTCAGCAAATCAAATTTCTTCTTCAAAGTTAGTAAATGAAATTGTTCTTTTATTTAAAGAATTGACAAGCGTAGAAATTACTGAAGCATACCAAGAAATAAAATTATTAATCGGAATACAAATTAACACAAGATCGACCAGTCGATCGGAATATCTTTACAATCGTCCTACGTACTAAATTGTTACAATAGTCAGCTGGGGTTTATCTTCTTACTGATTGAAAACTGCAATACTAATTATATCATTTTTTGTTTTAAAAAGTTTTTTTCCTAACTATTTAATTTTTAGAGAAATCTATTTGAACCAGAATTTCAAGCTTCTGATTCTGATAGATCTATAAATTTTCAAGAGCACAAAAAACGATCTAGATAATTAAATTTCGTTACCAAAATTTTGGTTACAAAAGAATTTCCCAAGAGACGAAAGCACCATTTTTTAGAAAACTTATCTCTCAATTTTTTAGAATGCAACAAATATTTTATTTCCACTTTATTTCGCTATCAATTAGGCTTTCAAAACTGTTTAAAGACAAAATATAAAACTTCAAAATTATTTATGCAACTTTTGTCTAAATTAGCCTTTTTCTAAAATTCACTTTCCGTTTTCAAGTGATGCTAGAAAAAACAATTTTTATCTGTAAGGTTCTAAAATTATTCCAATTTTTTTTTTTCAATTTCATAAAATTAACACACAAAATTACTACTATTTTCCTCATTGATTCATGTGGCAGTTGTACTTAGATGTTTATCAGTATCTGGAGTAGAATTATTTTTTTTTGGGTAAAGACACTTCGTAAAAAATATGAATAATTAGTATTACGTTCTGCCAATCCTACATTCTTTTAAAACACCCCTTAACCGATAATAATACGGTATTACTTTTTAATCCGTATCCTAATTAACTAACACATTTTACACACTAGAGTTAGGATCTGCGCTAACATATGCACGGAGGCTTTTAATCACAGCTTTGTAGTACAATATATCTCGTGGAGCTGCATAATGACTAGCCGATGTGAAGATCATTATAAATCCCAGACTTGCATAACGAAATTCTCATAAAAGTCATTGCTTCCACATATTTCGCATAAAGCTAAGATCACTTTTAAGCTCATTCTATCGCAAGTCTATATCGCAATTCTGATTTTCGTATTTCAAATATTTTAAATAACGATTTTTCAGATGAAATTTAAAGCAATTTTGCAATTTGAAGCAAAAAAAATTGAAACATCAGAATGCGTATTCCTAATTTTCACAAGAATTTAAAAAAAACCACATAAAACGAAAAATGAGTGTTAAGTTTTTTAAAAATGCACAAATTGCCTTAGACATTTCCTTTCTACAAACACTTCTCAAACGGAAAAACCAAGGTAATAAATTCTACCGTGAAAAACGGTTTTTTTTAAAATAGAAAACATATATTTTACCAATATCTATGAGACTCACTAATATCAAGGTAAACCGTAGGAACTGTTAGCCAAGTTTACCGCTGTTAATTAATTTTACTGTTAACACAGTGCGAAAGTTTGACTACCTCTTTTCGTATTTATAAAAGCCACAAATTCCTAGTTAGGTTTAAAAATAGAAAAGAAGAAATTCCTATGCGAATAATCAATTTTTGGGGCTAAGTAGACGTATCAGTAAAATGTACTAATTAAAGCAATTTTTATAAATGTTAGGGAAACTAATCATTAGCAACCTTACTTTTAGTTTTGTAAGAATAATTACATTTCGCTATATTTTACTACCACAGGAAAAATGGCGTGAGATCTTAAAATCTCGATTATTAAAACTTTAAAAAAGTCTTCAATAATTATTAAATTAAAAATAAAATTTTAAAACTACTGCTAAAAAAGTTTCTATTTCGAGAAACGTTGAATTTCAAATATAACTACTTTCTAGATAAAAAATGTAAAAATTTGGAATTAGTATACTTTTTCCAAAAATAGAATTTTAAAAGTCTTCCAAAGCGAATTATGATTTAATATCGTCAGTAAATCTTGGTAACTGTTCATCAAATTTACCGATACTGGTAGATTTCATTGGTAACTGCAACATAATCATCCGTACAGCTTACTGTTAGCCAATCAAGTGCAAAAAACTCTTGTACCGTCTCTTTTACGATTTATAACAGTAAATAAGAACCACTGTGACCTCGGTTTCTCCATCTAACGAAGAAAGTCCGTGATTCATACGAATTTCATTGCTCAATTCGCAATGAGAAAAATGGTTGATAAATCTAATCAGAATTTACTTGAGTTAACTAACATTCAGGTAAAGCGATGAAAATTCACTTTCAACGCGGAAATCTTAGATGCGACGTTATAAATAAAATAAAAAGTTCTCCAAACGACCACCATCCAACTTGGAAGTAAAAGTAATTTCATCCAAAGACCCTTGTTTTCAAAATGAAATGACTCTTACTTCTTGCATGAAGAAAGGATTCTTTGGATTCTTCTCGTTTTTACGAAATTCTTGAAATTAAAAAAACTGTAACGAACGAGATCGAATGATTTTTTCGAAAATGCTCAATTTGCCGAATTTCCTGGACCGAAAGAATCGTTTCTCTCAAGATGCCTGAAAAATTGGATGCCATCATCCGGTGGTTTTTCACTAGAATAATATAGAAGCGAATAATTTGAATTAAATGTCCTAATTATATCCACGAGATGACCCTGCCTCTCTCAAATTTGAAGCTTCGAAAATTCCATTTCAATGTAAATTAACCATATTTTGAAACCCTTTTCGATACCTTCTCGATATCTTTCATTAACAAGTCTGGTTTAAACAGAAGTTAACACCCTTTACCCCCGCTTTTTCAAAAAGGGACATTAGAAAAATCAAAAATACTCATTAACTGTATTCTCCCTTTCTCATACTCACAGTCCGTTACGATAATAAATCAGTCTTACCCGGTGACTTCGTGTCTCATGGAAACCGAAAGCCTCGGGCATACGTGCGCAGTTACTAATTAAAAATAATATTCTTATAGCTCTTGCTTTTTGTTCGTTTTTTTTTTCACGAAAAAGAAGAGAAAGCCCTAATATTAATAAAAAGAAGGGTACTGTACTTCTAATCGAGGCACGCTACCGTGAATTTCTTTACTTTTCTTACATTCTTCATTATGGTGTATTATTCCTCTGAAATCGACATTTATAGCGATGAACAAAAGGGTTTTTCTTTTTTTATCGGTTCAATTCGTAATACAATTAATTCTTCCTTCTTTTCTCTTTTTCTAATGGTTCACTAGCATTATAGTAATCAAAAATAAAAGCGATTATAAAATCGCCTATGCAATTATACGCTGGTGAATTTTGTCTCGCTTTCTTTTCATGGTTTCTTGGCTTCCCGTTTAACAGTTATGAGTAGTTTCTTAAGGTCGTTCTTTATCGAACAATTTCAGTAATAACAGTTCGATCTAGAATTTTTATCACCGTCGAATGCAATTTTTATCGTGCATTTATAAAGCACGTATCGTGTGTATCGAAATCGAACAGTTCGATTGAAAATATTGGGAAGAATACCTAATTCAGTCGGTGAAAGTAGAAAATAGTTTTCAAAGAAGACATAATTTTTGTTTTTCAAATAACAATTTACAGTGTTTGAGATTTCTACTATTCAAGACTGGAAAAGGAAAAATTGCAAATAATAAAATTTTCGATTTTGGTGAAAATAAAATTTTACGATCTTTCAACGAACTGTTATCGCTTTAAAAATGGAGCCTTTTTTTAACATGATCAGTGCGATATGAATTATAGGTAATTAATAAGAAGTCACCTGAATTATATAAAATCTCATATACTTCAGGACCAAATAAAAAATTCGTTTGAGCACTGAACATGTTAAATAATTTCAATCTATGCACCAACAGAATTTTTGTTGCAAGTTCCCTTGCAAATCGGTACTGTAATTTAATAATTTAAGAAGGAGCTCTACAGTCTTATACAATTTTCAAAATGTTAAGTCACGTAGAGCGTAATTCCCAAACAGTTACAGCACAAAATTCATCTTACAAGACAGACATACACTCTGAAAACAAAAAAAAGTTTCAACTATCTGAATGTTTAGATGAAAATGATGTTTTATTAATGCAATTAAAAAATATTAAACTCTAATATATATTTCTCCCCGAGAACGAAATGTATAATTGGCAGAGGAACATTGTCATATTTCGTTAGATTAATAAAATATTCATTGGATTTACAACATTGTTTTCGCAATGTACAATTCAAGTATACAGCCTAGAAAATCGTCTGAAAAATTTCCTTCCTCAAAAAGCTTCGGGTTTTCGATCTTTAGTTCCACAATTTTTTATTCGCCTAGACACTAAAAGTCGAAAACGCTTAAATCCCAATTTGAATGTCACAAATCTTCAAATAAAGGGAAAGTATTGCAGCAACAATTGAAAATCTTTCTTCAATTTTGTCAATTTTTTTCTGCTTCATTCTCTTTCATTCTCAATCATTTCGGATATGTATATTACATATACAGTTCTCTCGAAATACGAAATTTTATAAATCGATTTTTGTAAAATCGCAAACACCTAAAAAAGTACCAAAGAAATTTGGGAGATACTTTAACTCCCACAATTTATCAAAAAGCTAAAAGTTAATAAAATCCCAATTAAATGTCGAATTGAATTTCTTTACAACAATTATCTTTGATTCAAAAACAATTATTGGTTAATTAGAATCTTTAAAGAAGACCTTTAAGAAATTACTAAACTCATAAATATAATATTTCTCAATTATATCATTCTTCAATATGGGCGTCTTTTTAAAGTCCCCTGAAATCCATTATGCCAAATACATTTCAGGTGCCAAAAAAGGGAACCGCGCGCGTTATCTCGCTACCGTGAATATGATAAAACTGAATAACGCAATAGAATATCTTTGGAAAACGTTGCAAATCGTCGAGAAAACCATCAAGGAAGAAGCGAGATAAAATTATATGGGCCCTACTGGTATACAAAGTAGTAGTGAAGCTCTCGAATAAGACGTAAACATCATTTTTCTACCTTCGTGTATTTCTGCTTACTAATCGCAATTAATATTATTTATTTTAACATTTTTTTTTCTTTGCTTTTGTTTTTTCATGATAATGATGATAATAATAATAGATAGAAATGGATTTCAGTAGTACTTGGAGTAGTGTTCTTTTTTTCAAAATAATTAATAACAATGATAATATGAGCATTAATAATAGTAGTATGTTTTTTTTTCTTCTTCTGATGGTAAATAGTAATTATAGCAGTAGTGGTATCAATAATTAAATCATTAGGAGGGTGTCTACCAAACTATTGTCGGTAGATACCAACAAAAAAAACAAAAAGAAGATCCTTTCGGTTTTTTTTTACCAATATCTTAAAAAAATGTATCATTTTTTAATGGCATTGCTTATCATTTCCCTTTTCTTTTTTTTTTAATCATTTTCGTTCGTTTCTTTTTTCTTTTTTCCCTTTTTTCTATGATCTCTCGTCAAAATAGTGAACCAATATTTTTTGTAAAACTTCGTCGACAATAATTACTATCTATATCACAGATCCAAGTGACTAAAACTCCTTTAAAAATATAATATAAATTATGTGTGGTTTTTTCATTTGTTCGAGTGTTACTTGTGTATTTTATGATTGCACAATGTACATTAAGAAATGTTTTCAACATCTGCTGAGTTTATGGAAAATAAAACTACGCGTCGGCGAAAAGGGTTCTCGCTTTTCAGAATGTAGTCTTCGGTTTCCCAAATAGATAAAAAAAATAATAAAAAATTTATCAATCGCCTTTTTACAAATCAGGCACATTTTTTTGGTGTTTCCTTTCATTTTTGGAAATTTACAAACACTATCGCACGTAGTATTAGCTTCTCTAAAAACGGATTTCATGAAAATTCGAATCTGCCAATTGAAAAAATCTGAATTTTTTAATTGATTCTATAATTTATGTTTGTTCTTCAAAAAAATTCAGCCGTTCCAATAATCTGCTTTTTTGATAGAAACTATTCAATAAGGTCTAGAAAATACCAATTTTCAGAGATACTCTAAAACTACGAACGAATATTTTTTTCTATTTTGGAAATCGCTCTAGAAAGATTCCCAAAAATTGTACACTATTCCAGAAACAAATTCTACCTTCTGTGTCATTTAAAAAACTACATTCCGAATTGTTGAAAGACAGTTGGTAAATTACCTTTTCTTTCGTTTCATGTTGAACATTTCTTCCCGTACGTTTTGCACGAAAGAAAGTATGAGACTACATTGTTTTATGTTTACGTGTACTCGCAGAGACACGATTAAAAAAGAGAAAAACAAAATGAACAAATGGAGTTACAAAATACTTTTTCTTGCATTAGTTTATGCTAGCATTTAAGAAAAAAGCTTTCGACGGAACATTAAAACAAAGAAAAGAGTTTAAGAAGATAGGTCAATCGATTAAAGTGCTTAGCACATGACCGTTGCCATTTAAATGTCTAAGTTTAGCATCCATTTGATGGAAATCAATGTTTTGGAAGAACAATCGGTTTAACGATTGACTGGAAGAATTCCTTTCTATTTGGTCATTGTCTCATTTTACAAACAAAACAATGTTATGCCGTATTTTTGTAATGCTTTTTTTTTTTCTTCTAGGAGATAGCGATGATAAATGATATCATTTAAGTATCCGTTAAAATCGAGAAATAAACGGATACCATTGTAGGCACTTTCTTTGTCAGCCAACTTTCTTAAATGGCACACGGTAACTCTTTTTTTTTTCTTTGGATTCTATTTCCTTGTTTTTCGAAAACTTTGCGTTCGATATATCGATCATCTTTGCATCCTCCTTTTCAAAATAATTGAAACGTTGAACGTTTAGCGTTTGTTGCTTTCGTAATCGTCGCTTTTCATGGGAATATTTACGTCCAGGTAAGGAAATAAATAATCCAATTTCCTTAGATTCTGAAATTTTAACGCTATGTAAGGAAGTTTTTTTATCTCTGTCGTATCAAAATTTCAAACCGTTCCAAATTTGAACACTTGTAAGACCAGAATTGATCCACTCTTTGGTAAATTCTAATATGTATTTCATCTATTCTTTCATATTTTGAACTTTGTGTTACCGATACTTCCAAACCAAAGCTACGTAAAATTTTCAATTAAAAACAAAGACGCGTTATTAATTACATTTCTCGTAATGACATATAGCGTCATCCAGAATTTTGCGTTCGAATTTTAATTAATTTAAAGACACCAATAAATGAACGACTACCAGTAATCGAACACTTACGTATTCGTTTTTTATTAAAAATTTCTACTGATTTCTCTTTTTTTTATACCTCATTGCTCGATTCAAATACAACGAATGAAAAAAAAAAGCACACTATAGCGGAAAACGGCTCGATTACTGCAAGTTTTCTAACCTTGGCCGTTCATTTATTGGCATTTGTAACATGGGATGTTACCTTTAGTAAAAAGGAACATAGCTGTAACGAAATGAATCAACATTTCAATGACTCGAATATCGTAGAAATGCTAGCATAAACTATCTCATTTCAATTATTTCGTTGAATATATTCGGGATATGAGATTTGTGAATTAGCATTAGTATATTGGGCATAGAAATATATCGCAGGGTGAAGTCCTGGTGGAGGTATTCCACGATGCAACTGGTGATTCAAATGATGATGATGATTTAGGGGATGATGATGATGATTCAAATGATGATGCGGTGACTCCGATGACGATGATGAGGGATCGACAGAAGTTGGTAAGTGTGAATAAAGGTGATGGGGTTGATTAGAACTCTCCACAGAATTACTAGTACAATGGTCAGTAGACGTTTGGTAGACACTCTGCGATGTGTTGTGTTCATGAGAAGAAACTGGTGAAGTAAGTGGAAACGGTGATGATACCGATGTGGGACATACTACTTGCTGCTGCTGCTGCTGTTGCTGGGGTTGCTGTGGCTGCTGCTGCTGCTGCTGTTGTTGTTGGTGGTGCTGTTGCTGCTGTTGTTGTTGCGGTTGCTGCTGCTGCTGCTGCGACTGTGGTTGTTGTTGTGATTGCTGCTGCGGCTGGGATTGCGTATGAGATTGTGTTTGCGATTGCGATTGCGATTGCGATTGCGACTGCGACTGCGACTGTTGTTGTAACGACGGCAGGGACTGTGACGCGCTGCCGTCTAAACACTAGTTGGTTGTTTGAGGGTGCAACAATGGTAGAGGAAGTTGAAGATTATTTTGTTTAGCTAAACTTGCTATCTCAGCAGCGATACCACCCTTACTTCCCCCGAGACTGTCCAATGATGATGGTCCTTCGTTATAACGTAAATCACATACAGGACTCTCGAAGCCTGTACCCGGTGTACCTGTACTGGTACTCTGCGGCGTCGAAGGGTTATGATTAGCGTTACTTTGATTCATTTCACGATGTACACGGTTTTGGTGTCTTATAAGATAACTATCTCTTACAAATGTACGTCCACATATATTACATTCGTATGTTGTACTCGCGGTATGCGTACGAATATGAATAGCGAATTGACTTTTGGACGTAAATGTAAGCGAACATCGATCGCAAACTAATGGCTTCTCGGCAACATGGCTCCAACGATGTGCAGTTACATAGCTCTTTACAGCGAATCGCTTCTGACATATATCACACGCATATGGTCTTTCGCCAGTATGTACGCGCTTGTGAGTATTTAAACTACTCTTTTGCGTAAATCTTTTTAAACATAGTTCACATTGAAACGGTCTCTCGCCGGTATGAGTCCTCATATGTACCTCGAGGTATGGCTTTCGGCAGAAACTCGCTTCGCATACGGTACAATGATAAGGTTTATTACCAGAATGAAGCTTCATATGTACGTAGTAGGAAGATGCCGAGGAAAGTACTTTACCACAAACTTTGCAAGGTTGCGGTTTCGATCTGGATCCTTCCTTAACGGTTTGCTGGCCGGTCGATTGTCGATTCGGAGCTTGTTGCACCACCGAACCTTGGTTCGGCGACAATTGTTGCTGTTGCTGTTGATTTTGTTGTTGGTGTTGCTGCTGTAAAGCAGCTTGTTGTTGAGGTTGCATGTGTCCTTCTTGTTGTGACAATTCTTCTCTATCGTCGGATAAATTTACCATTGAATTTGAACCATCAGATCTGCTCGAAGCAACGGAATAAAAACCCATAGGCTCACTCTTAATTTGCTGTTCGAACATAGATGTCATTATATTACTTGGTTCTGAGTGTCCCAGCTGCTGCTGCTGCTGCTGCTGCTGCTGCGTTGCTGCTGCTGCGGCTGCTGCTGTTGCTGCTGCTGCTGCTGCGGCTGCTGGTGGATGGTGATGGTGGTGGTGATGATGGTGATGATGTTGGTGCTGCTGCGGCTGCGGCTGCAGCTGCAGCTGCAGCTGCGGAGGTGGCGGCGGCGGAGCTACTTGCTGATGAGGGAGCAGAGTCAGGTTGCGCTTGACAAACTGCTCATATCCTGCGTACCAATCCACCTGCCACAGTGTCATAGATAAATGTTATAAGTCTCAATTTACATTCTTCTTTCTCTCTCTCTCTCACTCTCTTGCTCTTTCTCTCTCTTTTGGCATATATTTATATATGTTTGTATGGGCATACATACATATATACATACATGTACGCACACATTCATATGCATCTGTAACCATGTAAAGGGTGTCCCGTTTTAAAAGATTTACGCTCGAAAATTACAAAAAGTAAAAAACAATATTTTTTTATTAAAACGAAAATTGTATAATTTTGTGAAATCGATTGGTACAAATACAATCTTCATCATAAAAGGTACAATTGAAAACAAAAAGACACATTTTCCACCGCTTTTTTTGATTCAATAATTTTTTTTTCTCCAAAAACTTATCAACAATCCAATGGTGTGTTAATAACAATTTTCAAATAAATTGCAACGTTCCAAATATCCAGAGTTTTCCAATAATAAACAAAATTCATAAATGCTTACACCAACACCAGTAAAATGAAAATTCTATTTATCACGAAAATGACAAAAAACCTCCAAAATATATTTTTCGAGATGTTCCAAATATATTAACATTTTACAAATATAAATATTCTATCAGTAATGACCTATTAATAATATATTCGTAATAGTCTATTATAATATAATTATACGATCATACATATTCTAACACGGTGCCAATTTATTTTATCTAAAATATTATGGTAATTGCTGCTATTAAGCCAAACGACCTTCCCATGGGGTTGCTGATTAAAACTCGGGAACCTTAATTAAAATCTAAAGAATCTACGGGAATCTAAGGTCCACAGCGACCGAGCGTGTAAGTCTTTTCCCTACAACATCGTGTACCACGTGAGGGTAAGATCCACTTAACATCCCATGTGTGTGCCAAGGCAAAGATTAGGACCCCCTGGTTCCTGACCTGCACATAATTTATCGACCTTAAAACATCTCTGTACTATAAACGATTCTTTTACTACCACGTGGTGCGTGTTGGGTAACGTTGCGAACGCTCTTGCAGGTGCATATTCAGACCCGTACGATTGTGAATTGTATCGAATCGCTAAATTATTCAACTCCGGATATTTGAAAATATATAAATCAATGGAGTAACAAAGTAACTTTATTACCATTGCATTTGTGTCACAAAAAATTACAGTTTTCAGGGGCAGGAAATAATGTCTCTCCGAAAGAAACGTTAAAGGTTTTTCCACGAGAGCAGAGCCATCTGTGGTAGGACTTGACCGACGCCAGTTGGATCGTCGTTGCCTCCAGCAACGCCGTGTCCCAACTTGATGTGCCAGAACTCGGATGGGCCGTCGTCACTTGTGTCGCGAAAACTCGCAAACATTGTGACAATCAACCGTGAGGCTCACGAGAGGGAAGATTTCGCGCTTATCAGCGAACAGAGCGTTAGATAAGCATCGCGAATTCCCTACCTTTACCAGCCGTTCCCAATTAAAGGTCTTTGGCAGCCATAATCGAGGGTCTAGAAAATACGGGGACTTGTAACGAAATCGGCTGCAGCCGTATCAGAAAGAGCTTCACGGGGCAAGAGTGGAAGAGGTACCGAAACCCTGGAGCGGTAGGACTAAAGATCCAAGAAAGAAAGAAGTACGAAAAAAAAAAAAATGGATGTGCGGCAAATGTCCGTCTGGAAGGCACGCAGGCTTTGTTTGACAGATTTTTTCGAAAATCAATAGCTTTTGCGACATTGGCCCGTGCCGTTTAAAATGGGACACCCTGTAGGTGTATACGATACAAGCATATGTATATGTTGTATATATATATATGCATATATGTAGACATATATCTAATTCTTTCTTCCTCTCTCACTCACTCTCTCTTTCTCTCTTCTTCTCTCTCTCGCGCGCGCTCTCTACACAAAAAGAGGGGTCGCGTGATTCAGGCGCCACGCAAATGAAAACGTTTTGACACTTATTTTTGACAAGTGACAGAAGGGAGTTAGACGATCAGCTGATTGCATAACTTTTAACTCGAAGCGTTAAACATAAGAATCCGGTATCTCGCAGCACGGAAACATGTTATTTTAAGAGCCAGCGATCGTTTTCCACGAGATTACGTATCAAATCCGGGGAAATTTCGTCGAGATCCGTGGGATTATTTTGACGCGGAATACCGGATTTGCCCCACACGATGAAAGGGAGAACAAATCGGAGAGTGGAGTTTATATGAACATCGAGTGTGTTATCAATTTCTTTTAATACTTACGTACCTTTGCTAATGTAATGGTCCAGGCTAGTAGTAAAAAATGTAACGCTTCATCGAGCGCCTACCTCCCGTCCTTGCGACTCACAAATTCACGATTTTTTCTCAAACATTTGTACGCACGAATGTTTTTCTCCGACACAAAATATAAGATGGCTGCTACTATATTTCGCGACGGAATCTACTATATACTTGATTGACGGTATATACGAGAGCACACAGGCCCTCTCTAATTGGTCGAAAAAGGCTTCAACCATATAAACTTTACCGCCAGTTGAGATCAGCGGTTTCGTGCAAATCGGAGATTCCACCTTTTTCTCTATCGCTCGTTTTTCTCACTCTCGCATCTCGTATTCGCGCATCCATGCATCTCCGTGCACTTTGCAGTTTTTCGCTCACTTTTGCCCGTTTCGAGGACAGATTCTCCGCTGCTTTATCGTTTTCTGACTTTCTTCATCTTAAAATGACGCAAAATCCTTCCCGAAGAGACTTTTGAGGTTATCGATATTACAGCGTCCCTGCGTTACCAACTTGGAAACTGCGGGAAAATTCAAATCTTCCCTCGTCACTTTTGATCCATGGAAACCTCGTACCCTCGTTAATTACTAATTCACTCTTCGTCGCTTCAAATCATGCCAATTTTTCGTCACTTTTACCGATAAATTGGAAATCATTATTTTATTTTTCATTTTCTTCACCCCAGGCGCGCGTTTTAGGGGTGAAGAAGTTGGCGGGCCTGATAACAAGAGAAGCCAGTTTCGAAGCTCGTTATCCTCATCAACGATTTGTTTCATGGCGTAGGAGACGATTCTGCGTGCTTGGTTTACGTCGCTCTACGATCTTTTCGATTTTCGACGTCTTTGGGAGCGTTAATTGTTCGGCATATTTCCATTTGGTTGACTTTAGAAACTCGGCGTTCTCCCGTACAATTGTAAATAGATCATAGGTAAGTCTTCCCCATTGTACCATTGTACGTGTTTTTATTACACCGGTCCTTCATTTTCCCCTTTTCCGACCCGCGTTGAGAAGTACAGAGGAATTATTCTATATCCTACACGCTATATTTCTAAAAAGCTCATTATTATTAACTTCGATAAGGTTCGTCAATCCCTTGAAGTACCTTCGGCACTTTTTCCGCGTCCCTGTTTTTCATATCAATTATTATTTCGTTTCATATTATATTACTCTTCGAAAATTCTTAGTTGCACCTATAAAAATATGTGCCACGATAGAAATAAAAGCTATACAATATTGATTTTTATGTGGATACCTTTGTTGCTAACGCTTTTTCGACGGAATGTCAATGTCCCATTTTTCATGTGTAACGTTTGTACGAAGACACCAAACCAGTGGAAAGCGAATTCATCTTCATGACTGTCAAATTTTATTGCGACAATATAGGAAGGAAAGAAATATCGTTTCATAATTTTCATAGAAACGTAATCCTTGAAAAGTTCAGGAGGTTATAATCGGAGGTTACCTTCTAGGATTTGTCAAATATAATTTATACATTACCGCAGCTAAAAAAATTCATGCAAGAATTTTTCTTGCAAAAGACCATTTTTTCTACTGATTTTGGAATTCGATAGTACTCGATGTAGATTTTGGAAAATGATTAGAATCGATCGACAAGGTTGTCGGTATATAACGAAGATCCTTCCCTTGGTAGATATACACGTATATACCAAAGTAATAGCAAAAATGAATTACTTTTTATAGAAATGGCTGTCCCGGCGGAAGAAACCATGACTCCAGGATTGACTGACCCTGTAACAAAAGCGGTAGTTGACAATATCATGGGTAATTTGCCAACAAAAAAGCCTCTCGTGCGTTGCGACGACTGCGACCTTTCCTTCACCAGCCAAACAGTATTAGACGCTCATTTACAGGGAGCTCGTCATGCCAAACAAGTATGATTATTTCTAAGATTTTCTCTATGTTGGCACTCGAGCGCTCTTCTCTTTGGAAACAGGAATTCGATGAAATTCGCCACAATTTCAGAAACAGCGTTAACATTATAGATTGAGCGTTATAGTTAGAAGATTCTTTATCGTAAATCGTTACCGTTTCAAGAATATTATTTATTTTTCAGAGTAATAGAACTTTGTGGTTAATGAAAGGTAATAACGTGCCCACTTGTCGATTTAGATAGCAATATTTTATGGCAATGAACTTTTGAGAACATTGCGATCGTCCTCCCAAATTTATCTTTCCGCAAAATGCAAAAAACACTTTTGAAAATATGTAATAATATTCTCGTAGATAAGGTCGAAAACAATTATGGCGTCATTGGAAGAAACCAAAGTTGCTTTTACGAAGGATCAGGAAACCAATGGACTCAAATGCAATGTTTGCAATGTTTGTCTAAATTCGATACAACAACTTCAAACTCACTTAAATGGTATGAGATTGCATAATTGTTCCCTTCTTTTGTCGACGATAGCTTTTTATTAAAGAACCACGAGCGATAATAAATACATTAGAAATATTCTGTACCGAATCCCAACTAAAGAAATATTTTTGTACCTCTTTTTGTATCGAATTGTAACTTTGAAGTTAATTGAAATCCCCTTTATTCTTTACAGGCAGTCGTCATAGAAAGAAAGCATCTAAAGGTAATAAGTCACACACGGTAAGAACTTCGGTACCCTATGGTTTTAGATGTAGACGAACAATGTATTTAGATAAATTAACACAGAAGAATGCTGTGGTGTTAATGTATTGCTTAATGCTCTTTACGTTTGCATGTGTCATTTTACTGCTTACTTTCATTTTTCATCTGTACATTCTTTAAATCGGATTCGATCATGAAAGAAGAACCACGCAATTTGGACAACTTTCTTACATTGCATTTTCAAAAACGGAAAAAAGAAAAGTGTCCGATACTTTCAATATGATTCACGAAAAAGACTTAGAATTGCGTTTAACCAGTCAACTTGTTATATTTATTTTCGTGTTTTTGTTGTTACGACTGGATATCCATCAATTTTGTATCTACTTTTGGCGACAAATTAATGTTATTTATTTATTGTTACAATTTATAGTTATTGTTATTTATTATTTGATATTACAATTTGTACTTTGTTATTTACTATTGTTGAACTTACAAGTATAGACTTACATTTTTTGTATTGTTAATGAGATATCGGAGGCCGATTAAATCATTCGTTTATAATTATTTATTATTTATTTTTCAATAAATTGGAATGATTTGGCTATTTATCATTAAGTTCAATTTTGCTTCGCTGCGACTCATTTCCATCCTTCTTTGCTTCTTTCTTTCGATCTCTCTCTCTTTTCTGTCCTCTTTCCTATTTTCTTCTCTTTCTTGCAATATTAAAGGTAACTTGTTGACGCGTACGAGTGGAACTGAAGTATCGAAAAACTGCAACTTTTTACAAAGGGTGTAATAGTTCGAAGGATTTGAAGTATTCCCATAAAGATTACAACAAGATTTAAAAAAATAATATTCATCCAACTGTATTGAATATTTTTGCTATCTATAAACAATATGAACATTTTTCAAACTGTAAATTTAGTATTTAAAAATTTTTTTTTAGTATTATCGATAATATTTGAAAACTTACACTCACATATTTCCAATAAATAATGTTATATTTATATACTTTCTTAAATAATGAAATAATGATTACTGTAAAATTACATGATACTCTGAACCCTAGATTCATATATTTCTGGTGATTTATAGTGTATTCTCCTAAACAGTATAAAAACTGAATACAGGTAAATGATGACTTCTGAAATTTATATCTGTACCCCACCCATTGACGAAGATGAAATTCTATACGGTTTTTATTTCAAGAGCATTTTGATATTATTTTGAAATTCTTCAAGGGAAGGGTTTAAGTCGAAGATAAAAAAAAATTTGTTTGTATCTTTTAAATTTCATATTTTTATTAAAACAATTCAATAAACCATTTAACAACTTACATTTAAAATCATTTTTTAAAATAATTTTGCTTTCAAAATATTTTGGTAAATTTTGACAAAAAATGTGGACCGCCTGGGATATATTTCTATGTAATATACATATTATGCTATAACAGCTTCAATTCCTGACCCATAGACCATACTTTTCTCTTAGGATACAGTTTCTCTGAGAAAACTTCTTCGAATATAAAACAATTTTAGCAAATAGCAATAGAAAGCATATTCAATATTTTTCTATAGTGCAATTTTCTATAAGTTCAGCTTTAGTTTCACGAGTACAAATCTACAAACTCTCAAGTACCGATCCCTTCGTTCACTTTCTTTCCTCAGCACACTCGTCTAATGCAATACGTTTTCTTTCTGGCATGAATGCAGTGATTAAACTGATTTATTATCACAGACAGTGCAATGTGGCAGTTGTGATATATAGATAGTGTTGATCGCACATTGATGCTTAGGTGGATGGGCATCGGCATCGGCATCGACAACAGCAACAGCGACAGCAACAGCTACCACAACGATATCGTCAACGCCAGGAGCAACGAATAACGCTGTTAATGTCAATCCGGCGAATCTCACATCGCAGAAAACCGTCTCTTCTGCTGCTGCTGCTACCCCTAATAATGTAACTGCAACTACCGGAGGCGCTCAAATAACTGGACCAATGAAATCAGTCGCGCGTACTTGCGACCTTTGCAACAAATTCTTTAATTCCGAAGCTCAATACAGTTTGGTAAGGTTCTATGACGAATATGTAATTAAGCAACCTTTACCTTGTGTCCAAAACATTTTTTTTAAATACTCGATGTTGCAATTAATAATTTTTTGAGTTCGATATCTTCGGTCGGTTTATCCGATCGATGAAAGTTAGTCGACAAGTTTGAAAATGTTGCTTCGAGCTCCTGCACAATACCTTTGAGTTTTTTTTATAGTGCGAACCCCTGCTTTTGAGATTCAATCTGTACAGTTAAAAAATTCCGATTTGACATTCTTTCCTTTCTTCCTGCCCCACATTTTCTCATAAAGAAATAAAAGCACTCACCCGAGCAAAACAATTCACCCTTTTGTTTGTATTTTGTAACGACCTCAAATCACAATTTAAAGGAAATTGCTCTTTCCCGGAAATTGTAGAAATTCCAGGCAGGGTAAATGTCGAGATAATCGAAGAACTGTCAATGCCCCTGTGATAATTTGAATACGTCAATTATTTTTATTCGATTAAGACCTTTTTTTTTATCAAAGTCTGAATATTTAAAAACTCAAAAACTAGTTAATCTTGAAACCTTCTGCATCGAGTACTAGAAATCTGTTGCCAAGGCGTTCGCAAAATAATATTATATTTAATCACTTTTAATATAGATTTTAATGAGGGTGAACTTAAGATGATTAAAATATAAATTAATTAACCCTTCATAAAATTATTTTTTCTATTCCCTCTTTAATTTTCAGTAAAAAAAAAGCATTAAAGTAGAAATTAAATATATATATATTAAAATTTGCTATTTCACTAGCAGTATTTTCTATTTAATCGGCGTTTAACTTTTCATTGGAAAGCAAAAGAAAAGTCGAGTTGTAAAAAGTTAATAGACGTTTCCTCGCATAAAAAGTGAAAATATTCCTACATTGAAAAAGAAAAAGAATCCAATAACAAAATTTCCCTTTGCAAACGTATAAATGGTGAAATTCTCTTTTCCAGCATGTGCAAACGAAGAAGCATATAGAGAAGGTGAATAAAGCGGCAGGTGCGAACAAAACAACAGGAAAGAAGAAACGATTCTTTCCATATTGGAGGAAACCAAAAGCACCTGTTGGAAATCCAGTGAATAATTTACGAAACATCCATTCAAATTTCATTTCCGGGGGGTTCGTTCATCCCGCTTAGACAATTTTTACAATTATCATTATTATTTGCATTTTTTATTTGTCGTTTTTCGTCCCAGATTCAAATATCGTCCTATTCCATTGTAGACATTAGATTTTTTTTCATTTCATCGATTGACTTACAGAAGGCATTTTTAGGAACGATAAGTCCACCATTGATTTCCAATGAATTTACGTATATTTTATCAATGGATGTTCTATTTATCTTTAATCATGATGTTAGAGTAATAAACAAACGTGCAATTAAGGAAAATCTGTTCGTATCGTTGATTTTGTTAATTTAGTATCTGCTACATGCTGATTTCACTTTTAAACTTGCGACGTTCTTCTCAGGCTGTAAACGTGAAGACAAATGAGTGAGAAAAGAATTTGTGGATCAATAATTAGATAAGTCAGTAAATAAAGGTCTCTGAAGTGTTTTTTAAAGTTATGCTTTTGAGGGAATTTCTATGAATTATTCTTTCTCGATTTTCGCAAGAATTTTGTCACGGACAAATTTTTCAATTTTAGGAAATTCCATTTGGCTCAATCATCGATACCTTACACCGATTTGATGTCAGTTTCTCAATTACTTTGCTTTCTTACCTTAATCGAGTATGTATCCAAGAGACGTCGAAGCTCCGCGTTTTGTCTCCTCAACGATTCAGCCTCATTACTCAATTCGTGTCTTTCTTTGAGAATGCCATAATACTTCTGCAGACCAACGAGCAATCCATCCCACAAATGTTCGCGTTTCGAAGGAAAAACGTCGCGGTAACTCTGCCAATAATTAATAACATCTTCGTTCGAAAGATTTCGGGAAATTGTTAAATTATCATCGCGTAACTTGTCCTTTAACGTTGATGGAATTTGCTCTTTTTTTATTTCATGATGTTTCGAGATGAATTCCTTCAATGCCTTCATTACTTGCGTTTTTTCTATTTCCAGAAGATGACCTTTGTTGCACACAACTTTCCTCCGCTTCGATTCATCGCTTTCTATAAAAGAATTAATTGATCAATTTCCTGATATTGTTTTTTAAAGAAGACCGTCAACAAAATTAATGAAATCACTTTCATATTTAAAAAAAAAATCTTCCGTAACGTAACGAGCGACTAAAGGTCAATTTTTCATCGTTTAGTGGATATAAAAAATTGCGAAATTTGCCGTATAAAAAGTAATAAGCGTAGGAGTGTTTCGCAATATTGCGGAAAACCAATTACCTATAATACTTTCGAAAAGACAGACTCGGTTTTAGAGGTTCGTTTTTTAAGAAAAAAATATGTACAATGAGAATTGATTTTATTGGTTCGAAATGTCACCGATATATCCCAAATATATTGCAAGATACAATTGTGAAATCCAAAATCCACGATATTAATGTGGGATGTGATAATAATCATGGGAGCTGAAAATTTCAAATTTGAAAAACTTGAAAATAATCTTGCCACTTATTTCCATTATTTTCGTGCTCTATTAAAAGAATTTGAAAAAAAAAATGTTTTTAAATTAGAATCTAACGTTTCAAGATAAAAACCTTGAGCAAAACTCTTAGATAGTAAACATCTGTTTCCTTCGCATCTACCTTCACCGATGGAAGACTTATTTTGCGAAGAGGTGTTTGAACCATCCGTTTCTTCTGCCCTAATTACTTCTGCAATTACTGGATCGTCCGAACCTTCTTGTTTCTCGGCAGTATCTTTGCTAAACAAGTCGGAAGATTTTACGAATAAATGAGCCGTTTATTTTGAAAGTGGCCTAACTCCATTTTTCAAAAAAAAAATGAAAAACTCGAAAATTTATTATCAAATTGCTGAAAACTAATTATTTATGCCGATATATAATATAATGACTCTTTAAAAATGGACTTAGGCCACTTAACAAAAGACCAATACTGATTTAATTTACATACTCTTTACAATATGCACAAGAAAGTGAAGAGACCTCGTTACTACTTGTCCGCGGACTTTCCTCTTCCTTCCTGCAAGTAGGGCAGTACGTATAAGGTAAAAAGAAATTCAAAAGCAGATTGACTTCTTCCTCACTCGTGATGTCCAGAGCCTAAAATATTATCCGAAGCATTTCCGATTTTTCCATGCTCGTATATATATATTTTTTTTTTTAACGAGTGCATTAAACATACCTGAAATATATTATCTAATTTGACGACAACGACATTGTCACCACTACCATACGGCTGAAGCAACTTGTGTAATTGATCTTCTATCAAAAATCCCGAGCGATTTGCAATTTGCCTAATTACACGATTTAATAATTTCCTTTCATTATTTATGTCTTTCAAAACTGTTGCAGGCTTGTAAGGTTCGCATATTTGTAGTCTCTCTTCGGTTTTCCGTTTTCCTAAAGCAGGGAAAATATTATTACTGCTACTACTACTACTACCACTACTACAACAAATATTGTTGCTATAATTATTACTGTTAAAGCAAGACTGCAGTCGTGATGGCAGAAAAAAAGGCATTTATTATTTTACATTTTCAGACTAACGTCTACTTTGCTATTTTTTATTTAAAAAAAAATAAGAATAAATATAGGAAAACCTATTGCAGATTGTAAAGAACGATAAACATTTACTTTCTTCCATCTCTTCAACTATTTTACAGTAAGTAGGTAAATCTTCCCTTCGCAGGGGTGTTTTTTCTAGTGGCTCCCACTCCAAACTTAAAACTTCTTCCCAGAGAGTTCTATCTGTTGCTAGAATCTAGAGCGGCATGGAAAATTGATATAAATTTAATGTGCTCGTATTTTCGATGACATTAAACACATTTTATGAAATGAAAAAATAATTTTATTTTTGAAAAATTTTCAGAACTTAGTTAGATTTCAGAAAAATTACTGTATTTGCAAATACGTTGAAATCTTTTTTGTGTTCTATTTAATTTAGTATCAAGAGAATAATTTTTCAAAGTATACCTGGTCCAAAAGCTCATTAGCATTTTTTGTATTCATATCCCAAATTTCCAAGTAGCGCTTTTCGTTGATTGCAGAAAAATGTTGCGATTTCTCCAGGAGTTCGATAATACCCTTATGAGCTTTCACAACTTGCTCTGTAAGTTTACGAACTTCGGATTGCGTATTTTCCTCTAATTCTCGCGATTTTTTCTTTAAATCGTTAACGTAATCTTGGAGTCTAAGGTGGAACAAATTTTATTCCTTGTATTAATAAGAATCGAAAAATCACAAAACCATTATTTTTTTTTTAATCAAACTTTCAAGTATTCACTTACGACAAAAATGTGCAGAAAATATTAAAATATATTTTGCAAAGAACCATTCCCTTACTTATTGATACGACGTTTCTGTTGATTTTTAATTATGGCATTCTCGTCTTCGCGCCTTTTCAAAACCGCATAATTGTAATTCAATTTTTCAACGTTCATTAAACAAACCGCTTTCGTACGTTGAACCTCCTGCTGCAATTCTTGACATTCCGTTTCAAGTTTGATTTTTTGTGCACGAAATTCCTCTTGGTGTTCGATCATAACTTTTTCCATTTCCAACTCGTACTCCCTCATCAATTCCTTTCTTTGTTCGTAACCATTGAGTTCGTTATCCAAGCGTTTTTTAAATAAATTATTCCATTTTTTTGAAACCACTTCTAAGAGCATTTTACGTTCAGATTCCACGGCATTTTCTATTAACGCCAGTTCTCTCGTGTAAGCTTTTGATATTGCTGATACCTTCAGTGAAAAATAAAAAAAAATTTTTTTAATGAAATTCAAAAGCGTAGGGAAAAATTGAAGATTATTTATAATCGATTTTTTCAATAATCTATGAATGCATGTACAATTATTTATTAAATTCCTTTTATTTCCGGAAAATTCACAACAATTTTTTCATTCGTGATAATCATAATTTTATTAAAGCTGATTTTTTCAAGACCGTATGCACTGATTCGAGTGCTCTAGAAAAAAAGCACCCGTGCAAATTTTTTACAGAATGCCAATTGATACGTTTCTGAAAATTTTAAATTCCTAAATTGTGGCCGAGGAAGGCTTTTACCGAGGTCTACTATTTTAAAATAGAAACTCACTTGACTATCGATTCGTTCAATTAACAAATTAATATCTTCGCGCTGCTTCTTTTGATCTTCCTCGAATTTCAGGTCAGCATTTTCCAGCTCCTCTTTCAATTCTGCAATAACAGCATTTTTCATTGACAAAATTTCTAAGCATCTAGCATTTTGTTCTTGCAACTCCGCGTGAATATCCAAAGGATCTTTCGAACTCAACATGCCCATCCATTTTGAATTAATTTCTTCATACTTTTTTGTACATTCTTCGGCGTCCTCTTCGAGACGATTCAATAACTTATCTCGTATTTCTCTCTCTTCCCTCCTTCTTTGTATCTCACGAGCGTCATTTGCTACTTTTACGTTTGTGATCTAAAATTTAAATTTGTAGTATTCCAATCACGCGTATAATTTATTGACACTTTGCCGTCCGCGCGTCTGATCGGGATTCCTTCGTTTGGCGCCGGTATAAATATTTATGTACGACACCAACGTGGTGTCACCGGCGCTTGCCCGATAGTTTCCGCATGGCACCAACGTGGTGCCACCGGCGCTTGCCCGATAGTTTTCGCATGGCACCAACGGGGTGCCACCGGCGTTTGCCCGATAGTTTTCGCAAGGCACCAACGTGGTGCCACCGGCGTTTGCCCGATAGCTTTCGCATGGCACCAGCGCGGTGCCACCGGCGTTTGCCCGATAATTTCCGCATGGCACCAGCGTGGTGCCACCGGACGGCATAGTGTTAATAATAATTATTCTCTCAATACAATGCAAAGAAATTCATATTTAATCGAAATATTGAAATTTCATTAAACGGCAAGTCATCGTACCACTTCGTTTCCTTCTGTTATTAATTTCTCTAGAAGTTGTGCACTCGCTACCATCTGTTTGTCAGTCAAGGTTTTTCCCTCATCGTCTTCCTCCTCCTCCACCGTCACTTCTTTCCTTTATCAATAAAATTTAAATGAAACCAACCACGAAAAAAAAAAATAAATAAATAATATGTATAAATAAACGTTACTTTTTTAAAGCTTCCTGCCTTCGCTGAATTCGAAGTCTACGCGCTAACTTCCTTTCGTTAGGATCCGCGGAAGTGACCGAAGGTTCTTCAAGATCTTCGTAATCTACCTCACTTGTACCGTTCGAAGACATTTTTGCTATAAAGAAACCTATTGAAATATCTTTTCGCTCTTAATGAATTTTTGTCGTTGAGAAATAAAAATCTGTATAATTATAATAAATAATTTGTAGCTCAACACAGATATCGAACAATATCAAACAACTTATACAAATTAATTTTTTGTTACTTCACCGCTTGTACATACTTGGTACGTAACAAGTGTCAACAACCGAATGGTACGAGTCGCGTATGGGAAGGAATTTGATAAAACAACCATTGGTCACTTTAGTAACGAATATAAACGATCTCGTTGCTAGTAGCAACAGGTAAGCGCTGTTTTGTCAATCATTGGATTCATAACTAATAACTTCAGTTCAACAATTTGGAAACTATTGAACTAAAATTGAAGCTAGGACAGTCGACCCAAAAAATTCTACTTTTCGTATTATCTTTTGGGCACTTTCCAGGGACATTTATCCGATGTATTTTTTCCCAAGAAATCTATTATCATTGTAAAAAATTTCCAGCGCGAAATACAATTTTTCCTCAAAAAACCTATTTTTTACCAACTTTCGCTAGGATTTCTTCAAATTTGACCTCTGGAATCGATTCTACGCGTCAAATTACCTTTAGAAATGGTCTCTCTGAGTTTATTTATGAAATTTCGATTTGCACCCCATCTGCCGGGTCGAAGATGAGTCAACTTTCCACCGAAAAAATCGACTTTCGAAATCGATTTTTGGGGATTACCGGGAGACCCTTATCCGATGTATTTTTTCGCGAGGAATCCATTTCCATTATGAAAATTTCAGATATCCAATAAGAAATATACTTTTTCCGCAAAAAACCTGTTTTTTTTTTCTTATAGGCATCAACAAAGGACACGAAACCTAACCCTTTTTATAAAACTGCTCTACAACTGCATATAATGGCATGCACACACGCACGTGACACACGAGGTGGTATTCAAAGATAACACCGTTTATATCAGATTCAAAGAGAATAATTTCTTTCTGCACCTCTTATGCTATTAGTTTATTTCCGTTCTACTGTCGCACCTAATAGACGTAGCCGTAATTTAAAATTCCCTGGCAAAGTGGATACCTACCTATATGTATAGTTTCCGTGACGGAAACTATACATTTCCAGTACTGCTGGTTCATTTCTGGGTACGCAATTCGTCATTTTCAGAATTCGATATATAGTCTTTTTATCTTTATTCTCAGTAACCGACCCATACCAAAATTCGATACGATCTCGAACAAATTAACCATTTTTTTGTAATAAATACGAAAGTAAACTGAAATTACTCCACCTTTCGTGCCTTCCTATTACTATTATTAAAATCAATATTTTTTTTATTAACTACAGGTACCATTTCCAATTTTGATAAAACACGAGTGAAAAAAATAAGAAAAATCCGAATTTAATATTTCTGCGCCATGTTTTGGCTCCTTTTGTTTCCATTCCAATATTGGATAATACCGCAATTTCGACGCCAGAGGGAGCCGAGGTTTCTCGAATCGACGATTTCAAATACGTGTCCGCGGCGCTAGATGTCACCGGTGGTACCAGCGGTGACGAAGTAATTAGAACACGATGTGGAAATTACGTTTCCATAACGATTTAATGAAAAGTCACAGCGAAGATAAGATTCAGAAAAAATACCAAAGTATGCTCTATTACTCAAGTAAGGTTATCGTCGACACCGGCAAACATTTTCATCCAAATGTTTGTTGATAAATACGTATTTCATGAAGGTTGGCTTTTCAAGATAATTGCAAATCCGCTAACCACGGGTCAGACGACCTTTGTATTCGTATTTATATTGGTACTGCGAATCTTGGTACGGCAGTGGAGATTCACACAACTGTGCAAATATTAACCGTTATATTAAGATTGTAAACGTAACCGCATGATTTAATTAACACGTACTACTTTTCTCAAAAGATTTCTTTCACCTACATTTTTTTTTTACTTGACATGAATAATGATTCGCATACATTCTCGCGTTTGCAGAAAGAAAATTCGCCCTCGAATGCGCTGTACGAATTTGATATGGTTAGAAAATGAAAAATGTAAGGGCGAAGTAGGTTAAGAATATTCGTAATTAAGAAAATGTTTTGAAAAGCATATTTCTAAAGGGAGAAAACACTTCTTTTTGCCGCGAGTCAATGTTCTTGCTCCAAACCTACTTTCTTCGAATTTCTTTACAATTGGACGTACGGGGTTATGCAACCTTTTTCTGGAACGTGGCGAACAAACGTTAACCCTAACTCGTGGGGGAAAAAAAAGTAAATCCTCGTATCGATCACGAACTATTTAACGGCACAAACGCAATAGAAATGGCGATTGCAGAAAAAAAAGAAGAACCGATTTGTAGGAGAAAAATGTCTTCGATCGGACATAAATCGAACGCATCATCGTATCCGAACGTCGTTGCAATCCTATTGAAGCACAACAAAATGGCCACTCTGTAAATCCTATTCATAGAAAAACCAACTCTAAGTAATGAAATAAACCAACGGAGCACCCCCCGAAGATGTAGAAAAAAAGGTGAAGAGTTCTAACGGGCGGTGTATATTTTAGAAAATGCTGGTGCAAAAACCGAGTGGTAAAAAATAATTGTTCCTTCTGCCTCTCCGGAAAATTGTTAGTGTATGTAGATGGAATAAAACGTAAAAGTAATAGAAGCCGCGTAGAAACAGAAGCGGGCAAACGCGCGAGTTCGCAGCGATGGATCCAACAACAGCGGTCGTCGTCGAGCGCGGTGGTGGGTTTGTTTAGCGAGTAGAGTGGGATGGCAAAGTAAGATGGTGGGTGCGGGAAGACGAAGATGGAGATAGAAAACGAGGGGCGATGGTTTAGCAAAACGGAAGGGAAGGGAGAAAAGCTTGGAAACCCTAGTATAAACGGTAGGAAGAGAAAGAGAGACGGAAAAAAGAGCCGAGGAGCGTAGGGGGGTGTTTTCGGGTTAGCTCGTTCGACCCGTTATCCCTCCGCTTGCTTGTGTTCATTCCCGAGAGCGTGTCCCCTCCCCCCTCGACCAACATCAATTCTACGAGTCTGACCCCCTCCCCTGTGCTTTCGAGAGCGATAGCTACCTACCTACCTACCTACCTACCTACCTATCTTCTCGCTCGCTCGCTCGTTCCCTCTCCCTCACCCTCTCGCTCCCTCTTCCACCCCCTTTTATCCCCTACCTTCTTCAACGGTTAGACAAGGATCGTGATCGTACAAGCGGGTCTCAACAGAAAATGTAGCGTAGACTCGTTTCCTTCCCCTATGTTACCCCCACTCGTTGGAAGGAACGTTGCTAGCCAGCGAGCCGCACTACGCTCCCGCCACGGTGACGTCACTCCGAGTAGTGTAGTGCAGTGAGAAGGAGCGAAACTTAGGCTCCGTCCGTTACATGTTCAAAGTAAACGTAACCAAGTGATACCCTCTCTTTAAGGTTCAACGTTAAAACAACTTCGATTCTTAACGATGTTTTTACGTTAAGAATATATAAATTCAGTAGGTTTAACTGAACATGGCTGATGAGTTTGTTATTGAGTGGTACGTCGGTGAGAACCGCGCCCTCTTTTTAACATCGTAAATATTACAAATCTACAAGAAAGAAGAGCAAGAAATTGCACGACGAGATATATATATATATGTATGTATGTATATGTATATATATATGTATATGGCAAGTGAAGTAATTCCAAGCAGTCGTGTTATTATTAACAACTGCATGTGTTATCGTCGTGTTATAGGAGCGTAGGAGATATATTCCCGCGCCATCTATCATTTTTCCACGTATAAAGAAAAAAAAAGAGAAGGGGGTTCAATCCTTTTTTTTTTGGTTTGTTGGTTAGTGTGCACTCAAGACGTGATATTATTCGGAAAAGGAAAATATAGTGATGGATCGGTGTACGAAGAAGAGTGATTGGTGTTACGTGTAACGAGCAGTTTTTTTTTTCTTTCAGTGCTTTTTTATATTTGGTTCGATAAAAAAAAAATATCGCTTTTTTCTTTTCGTTACGACAAGGAGAATTGCACGATGTGGTGTTTGTCGTTATTTAGAAGTGGTTCCTACGAATTAACGCCGTCGGTGTATTATCGATGCCGTGAACGGCATTGTCCCCTTACGCGGGGTCATCAGCTTACCAGTGATTAAAAGTAGTGTGAGACTAGTGATTAATCAATCATTTGTCTCGAAAAATAAAAAAAAAGGAAAAAGTTTGCTTTTTTTCGGCAAAAAAGGAAAAGTGATCCCGGGAAAAAGAAAAAAAAGATACGATCTTTGTGTGTGACGGTTAAGTTCGCGTGATTCAAATCCGTTTTTATTTCGCCTCAAATTCGATTCGATTCGTTTCTCTTCTTTTCGTTAAATTCGCAAAGGTTCCCGAATACTTAGAGAGAGAGAGATAGCGAGCGGGCGAGAGGGAGTAGGAAAGAAAAGTGTTGGTGTTGAAGAAAAGAAAAAAAAAGGGAAAAGGAAGGGAGGAAAAAAGAAGTTAATAATTTTTTCCCCCTTTTTTTATGTGTTTTTATTGTGGTTGTGTGTGTCGTTGTACAGTGCCGCCAAAACGATAGCACAACATCCGATCCCAAATGAAGAGTTCGGAGCAAAATGGTTAGAGAGACACGTCACCTGTGGGTTGGAAATCTGCCGGAAAACATCCGAGAGGATCGAATACGAGAGCATTTCAAACGGTGAGTATCGTGGTCCCTTATTTTCGGACGCCATGGTGGTAGGTTTCTTCTTCCCCAGAATTTTTTCCGAGTTTCGTTCGGGAATTTAAAAGCGAGCGTTGCGTTATTGTCGTTTCGTGAGTTCGTTCGAAATACACGAGACCTTCCTTGAAACTTTAATACGTTGCTAAGAAATTGAACGTTACCTTCAATATTTTTTTTTCTCTCTCGGAGGGTTTATTATACCCAATAATACATTCAAACGTATGTCAGTGAGAGAGAGAAAGACAGAGACAGAAAGAGAGATGGATGGATGGTGCAAAGTCCCCGTAGGCTTTGAATCCCCTCGGCGTTTCTAATTTACGAGCCAGGCCATATTCCCTCGGAGGAAAAAGTACACCCGAGAAGGAAACGAGTACTAGAGTCGAGCCAACGCCTTTATTGTACCTCTCGCGCAACCTCCACGTTTATTTTCTTTCCTTTTCCACTTTTTTATTTATTACATTTACCCGGAATATGTGTATCGGTATATGGCGGAGCTTCGTTCTCTGTCCTTTGTTTATTGTACACTTTTTTGCCATACGTTTTTATCCACACGGAATTTTTTTTTACTTGGATTTCACGTGTTTTTGTTCACCAGGAATTTTAATTAGTTTGTATCATTTTTAATGAAGATTGTTATCGCGTAGGAAGCGGAATATATACGTTGGTCTAGTCGCATATCTTTCATTTGTGAAAGACACGTATGAAACGAGGAATTATTTTCAGGAAAGCTAATTTTCTTCCGCAAGATCGACATTTCACTTAAAAAAGGAAATTTCACGGATTGGGATGAAATTTTTGCAGAATTTGGTTTTTCAAGTGGAGTATTTTTGTGTTTTGTTTTTTGTTTTCTTAAAAATTCCATTTTTTTAAATAAAAAGTATGTACAAAGCGAGAAAAATAAAGAACCGTTCGTCAAATTTCTTGATGAAGAAAAATATTTTTTGAATAAAAGGAATATGGTAAATAAAATTTTGTAGAAAAACTCTAGACCTTGAAATGTGTTTAATTCTTATTGCAACTAAATTGTAGTCGCTAAAAAAAATCCTTATATTATCTCAAATTCAGGAAATCATTCTATTTTTAAATTATTCCAGGATTTTGCTAGCTTTATATGTCGCTTATTATCAATAAATGTTTTTTATTAATAAAAGTTCCATTAAAATATTATTTTTCTGCTTGATCGAGGTTAGACATTTTGAAATTAAACATGTTCCCTCAATATATGCAATGAAAAACTATTAATTTATTTCTCAGCGACGAGTATATTTATCAATAAGCAATTTCTAGTCCAATTATTTGAGTCAAACATCCTCGAAAAAAGTGGAGAAATAATAAGGGAGTTCTTTGGTAATTTTTTTTTATTCAAAAAACGCAATATTTAATATATTTTCTGATGTTACTTCTTCCTAAAAGTAAAAAAAAAATCCAGAATTTTAACGCATTCATTTAATATTCAAAAATTTGAAATATTTTAATATGGGTTCATCCCTGCTTGGATAGGCCTTCTCTCTCTCGGAATTAAGAAATTGAATATATATCTATATGTATATATATTAAGGCAAGAAGAAAAAGTTTGATATTTGGTTCCTTCGTGAAGCGAGAAAGAGGGAAGGACAAATACTCGTTTCTCTTCTTTCTTTCTCCCAAGTCATCATAGCATGAGCGCGTCGTCGTTTGTTTCTCTTTTTCCCCCCTCCGAAGTAATAATAGCTGAGGACAGCCATTTTGAGAGCACCCGACGGCACGAAGTTATTGTTCGACAGTGACTCTCAAACTGCGGATACCCTCTGGGCGTGACATTGCTTTTTTCAACTTTTTATTAATATTTACAAGAAATCGATCACGGAAATATTCAAATACTGTTTCTTAGCTTACTCTCGAATAACCCAACGTCTCTTTTCCTTGCATGCATCTTTTTTATAAGCAAATATCGCGATATTTCGACTCATTTCGTTCTTAATTTTACGTAGAACTTTATAAAATCGTTCTTTTCTTTATAAAATTTAACATTACTCACAATTTCAAGGTCACCAGGAAGGTTATGGAAGTTTGTAACACTTTTTATTGAAGTTATCGTTATTATTGAAAAAATTAGACCCCAAGCGCAGTGGTTTCAACATATTGTGGACAAGAAACGCGAATAGGCGTCTTTAATATTTACAATAAAAGATAAAATGCGAGATGAAACGCGATATTTTTGCAAATATTGGTTGGCCCTCCAAAAGAAGGAACGTTTCGAAACGATTCGCGCTAAAAAACATTATTAACGTTATCGTTAAATAAGTTTTTAAAAAATTTTGAATAAAATACCAATAATTAGAGGTTTTCTGAAAACGCGTGGGTCTTTTTGAGGCCATTAACGTGTAGACTCGAGTGTCTTGAATGTATGTTAAATACAGATACTACAACTTAAAGTTTGCTTACTGGAAAATGACTAGCCTTCGAAATTCAAATATTTGCATTTTCTAGCTCTCGAAATTTCCTTCAAAGTTTTCTATTTACAAAAGCCACGGTTACCAACCGAATTTAGAGAATAACTGCGGAAAATGTAAAATTATGGGCAAAAAAATGGACAATTTCTCCATATAGCTGCTACTTCATTCGCATCTTTCTCGTTTCTAAATCTTCTGGTGTATGCACAACTGAAAACAGTATAGCAGACGGTGTACACTGGTAGAAGAGAATGTTCAGACAGAGTAGGAGGAAACGAGAAATGAGAACTCTAACGGTGACATCGAACCGTGGCGCTCAACTTGAGGATATTGCTGTAAAAAGTAACTTTAAGAAAAATATCCCTTTAAAAGGATTTTCAAGCTTCCGTTGCGATAGTCGCTTCTTATTTATGAGCATAAAAGCTATTTCAAAGTTGCCCATTTTCTAGTTGCCAATTTTTTTTTTCTTACTCCTAGAGTAGTTTTTTTTTCCACGTTATTTTACGACACCGTTTTGTTTTCATTTCTTGTTGATCGAGTGTTTTTCAGTTAATTCACTCGACCACAGGTTTTTATAAAGTCCAGACTTTCAAGCTCGAGGGTTCTCATTTTAATGGATTTCTTTTTTTTTTCCCCGCTCAAAAGGATAACACTCGTTGCTTTGCGATTTTCTTCAATGAACTTATTAATATTCTTACGACGCCCATCAACTTTAAGATGCAGTTATTTAAAATTTTATATTTAAATTTTTATATATTTTTTTTTCATTCCAATTTTTTAAATTCAGTACCATTTTTCTCATAATTTCTAATTAATAATTTTTAGTGATTAATAATTACTATAATTAGTAATTCCCAGTACTATTTTAACTGGAAAATTGGTAGACAATTTTTTTTTCAATTCTAAAATAACTTTTCCCTACTCGTGTAATTACCAAAAATGGAAAATTCTCCCTCCTCGAGTATAAAAAATATATCAGGGTTGATAAATGAATAAATTTCAATTTCTTAAACAACTATTAAATATTGTAATTTTATTTCCAAGTGAAACTCGATTATAAAAATAAATATATATAGCACTTACTCCATCACGCACACATCCATAGCTCTATCTATGTCCGACTGTTCGTATATGTACATCTGCAATAGATGATAAAAGGGGGTATATATGTATATTTATACATATAAAGAGATGGGAAGGGGGGGGGGGGGATATATAGGGAGACATTTCCGGTAGGATTTGGTTTGAGAGTTTAATTAAACCGGCACGTCATTCGACGACTGGCATTATTACTATGCCGGGATCCGTTTAATGGGCAATTTCGTGCCATGACTCTTGATTAAGCCCTCTTCGAAAAGGGCATTAGAGTACCGCGAAAAGAGAGAGAAAGAAGAATTGAATAGAAAGAGACAAAAAGGAATGGAAAGAGAGGCAAAGAGACGGACGGACCACAGTCCAGTCGCTTTTCATATATATAGTTTGTGTTTCCATGAAGCTACCTTGAGATAAGACATTAAATGCTTTCATTTGAAACCTTGCCTTGCTTGTATACTCAAAGGAGAAAGAGCCCCGATATGTTTACAAGAGTGTGTTTCCAAATAGACACGTTCCCGATAACTCCGGACGAAAAAGCTCCTTTGAAAGCCGATCTGGATTTATAATTTCTTGGAAAATTATTGCCAATTCTGTCAAAGGTTTCTGCCCTCTGCGGGGTTTCAAGTTAGGATTTATTTATTTTCACATTTTCATACCGGATACCTTACAATACCAAAGAAAAATATGAAAATAATGTGAGTAATTAAATGTTTCGTAGATAATTGTTAATTTTGACGCTTTTTCTACCCCCATTTTATTTCGTAATTTTGAATAAATAACATTTGAATAAAATAAAATTCCATTTTCAAAGAATTTTCCCGATATTTTCGAATATTCGGAAACTTTCCCATGTAAAATTGTGTTTGAAAGATTTTTTCAAGCAATAATTGAAAAAGTAGTAGTAATTATAATAATTTTATACGCTAATATTGATATTAGCATAATTTTCAACTGAAAGTTAGAGTTCGAAGTAATATTTTCCCGATAAACATTTCAATTTTTGGAAATCCACAATAAAAATATTAATGCTGGAAAATGTTACCAGTAAATATTCTAGTTTTCGGGAATTTTTATTCGAAAAACCTTAGCGTATTAATAAATAATTGATATACTAATACAATTAATAAATCATTTTTGTAAACCCCCAATAAATTAGTGCTGGAAAATGTTACGTTAAAAATTCCAATTTTCAGAAATTTTTATTCGAAAAATCTTGGTATATCAATATTTTCTAATATAACCTTCTACACTCAATGAAGTATATGGTAGTAAAATACAACTACACAAAACAAAAAATTATTGGTGTTGATTTAAACCATAAACCGATGCACTCGAAAAAGATAAATCATGGAATCCTGACCGCTACGTATACAATTTTATTCATTTCTCTCTCCTTCTAGCCATTTTCTTAGGTTTGATGACCGAGCTGTTTATAGTCGAAGCTTCTTTTTTCTCGCCATCGCTGGTGCATCCATCTTGCAACGACTGTTTAGACAGAAATAATGGTCGCTCTTAAAGCAAACCATCGGGAGATGATGCGCGTTAGGAGTTTCCAAGTTTTATTTTATGTAAACACGATGATGATATAGGTAGAGAGAAATGGAACCGTGCCTTTTCGCTCGAATTCTCTCGATCGTCGCCTATTGTACCACCGGGTTGACGGTTCGCGTGCCAGCTGGCTTCTATAACGCCGTGGCCCGAAACCCTCCGACTGTCTAGGATCTTTGCGAAGTTCCTACCGATAGCTTGGATGGAAAAGTAAATGTTGCAAAGCCTCCGTGGTTCTATTGCATCGGAAATGAGGAACATGGCGAAGCCCTGACCTCGGTATAACGCAATAAAACTGGACAACCAGTCTTCTTAATATACCGAATAAAAGTGGAAGGAGAAAGAATGGAGAAAAAAGAAAGAAAAAAAAATGACATCGATACCGGGTGCATTGACCTGTAAAACCACAAGCTATCGTCCATCTTCTCGCTTCTGAAACTTAAAAATAGATTTCAATGAAGTTTATCGATCTCTCTAAATGGTTTAGGGTTTTCTTTCCGGAAGTGGGTTCTTTCGTTGCATTTTACGCCTCCATGGATTTCAATAATTTTTTTTTTTTTTTACGCAACGGAGAACGAGATTTATATTTTATTACGAAACCCCGGGATCGTTATGGCCGGTGAACAAAAATCGGTTAGTTGGTTGTCTCGAAAACTTGAGCACCTTTGACCTCGAAATTCGGGAAAAAGTATAATTTATACGTAGAGCTTTCCAAAATCACCACATTTCTCTGGGGAAAGTTTAATAGTTCCTGGGTCATAAAGCATTCGGTAGTTATCGTATATATACTTGCACGGATTTACGGCCAAGCTTTGGAACCATGGCCAGTTTGGTTTGCAGCGTGAATTTGCAATTTCTTATGAGCGATAAACACAAGTCAAGACTTTGGAAATTTCAAATTGCAAAATTCGCTCACTCTATTTCTAGCCAAACCAAAAAGGTCTTCAAAAAAGAAAAAATTATGTTCCAACTAGAAATCATGTCGGAAAAATCCAGGCGAGACAAGAATCCGTTTGCTATCAGAAAAAAAAATGCACTTTGGCAATCAAATGCACTTTTTACCGTGAAATTAGATTCGCTCCCAATAGAATTCGCGATATATTCCTCTCGCAACAAAATTACAGAATTTCCCACAATATTCCGTGAATATTACAAATTATTCTCGGAATAATTTTCATCGATTTGAAAAGTTTACCAGAAAAAATTGTGATAAGCAAGATCATATTTGTTCTCGATATTGTGATTTCATTACCTTCAAATACTTTTAGGAAATTAATAACAAATAAGTGGCACGTAATTAATTTCTTGGACGGTGTTTTGTAAACTTTTATGCATATTTCAAACATATATCATTGATTCGATCGACACGAGGGACAGTCGCTTTCGTTTGACTATGAATAATCTTGTCACGGTTCGATAGAAAACGATAATAATAAAATGCAGCAAGCATTTTGAAGTTTCCTGATTTTTACACCTGGAAAATCTTGGAGTTACTCTACCTAAACGTATTTTTAGTCACACACACACGAAAACTGGTTTAAACACTGACATTTCTGACCAACAAACACCACAAGCCTGGACCGACAACCTCGAACCTCCTTCTAAAGTATAGAAAAGACATAATGCACTAAATGATAATCTACCCCGCCTAGAAGTAGCCCAGCCCAACGGGGGACTTATTTGCAAACTACCTTAAAGTTCATCCGTTTGATCCGGAGACCCACGGTCATCCTTTATTTCATCAATAACCCGAAGCTGCAAATTTCCTGACGCGCTCAATTCGAATCTTCGCGTTTCACTTTCCGAAAATTCTCCTTTGACGGATTTTCTTCTCTTTGAAGGCGTAAAAAGGCTCGAGGAGCCAACACCGTTCCGCCTCGAATTAGATGAAGAACAAAGTCAAGTCAAAAGTTACGTTCAAGTTCATCCTACGTAGCGTATGGAAATAACGTATATTTACTCTCGTCAGAAGAAAGGCAAGAAGAAGAAGAAGAAGCAGCAGAGGAAGAGGCAGGTTGCAAACTCGTCCACTTTGGGATTCCTTTTTGCCATCGTCTCTTCCTCTCCTTGTCTCTTTTGTAATAGCAAAAGTTCGGTGCAGCGCACAAACTTGTTAAAGTATCATTAACAATGCGATAATGAAATAGGTGTCACCTATATTACCACTTTGGCTGAAAACAGGACTAAGTATTCCTGACGCATAAGTATTTCAATTCCTCGTATTTGCATCTTTGTTTCTGCGGTGCATAAGCTAGCTCCTCTTGTTTCTCCTGTTATTGTTATGAAATATCAATTACATAATAAGTAATACCGTCTAGTCTCGTGTCTTCTCCTCCTCTTCTCTCGTCGTCTCTGACGCTTATAGTTATTTTGGTGCCCGTGAAAATTCTTACAAAGTCACGTTGGAAATTTATTCCTTCACGGACGAAGCTTTGTATTTTTTGGGCGAGCTACAGCTAAATTGTTAATAGGATTTGGCAAACGTTTCCATGTTAATTTTCCCACTATACTTCGCGATATTCGCATACTACATATATGTGTAGCTTGTTTTAACTTTTCCCTCTTTAAGCTCCCAACTCAGAAATGACCGAATCCACTATTTTCGTAGACTCGAATACGGTCCACGTGATGTCAATATGTTTTCCCCTTCTTTTTATAGAAATGTATGAAATTTGGGCAAAACTATGCCGCCCATTTCACGGCGAACCTTAGGCGCCAACTTTCTTTTCATAAGGAAAATGTATTTTACCTAATTTACAGCTGCTTCTGTACACGGAAAGAATGCAATCCCTGCCAAGTGAAACATTCCCGTCTATAAATAATATGTGGATGGAATTTTAAAATAAGTGTAATAAAAACGAGCGCGTATAATAGACGTCTATCCTCGACTGATTTTATTAATAATATAAATAATTATGAAAATGGCAGAGATTGTTGATTTTCTGTTCACCCATGGTTCAGGAAGTGAACCATAAAATTTCAAATTTCAAAATTGGGGTATTTCTTTTTAAATATTTTATAGAAGTTTCTTAATCTTCAAAATTCCAATTTTGGCGAATTACAAAGAATTATTCAAAAATTGACGGTAATTTTAGTCCTAAATGGCATAGAATTTATTTATTGCAGTTGAAAACAAGAATTCGTTCACTTTAGGCACTCCTCGCGCTTATTTTTGAAACTAAAAAATTCCTAGAAGCTAGTACCAAAGTAGATAAGTATTGGTTTTTTTTTTTCCATAAAAAGTTTGTAAATTAAAGTATACTTGCGACATGCAATTTGCAACAATTCGAAAAGGAATTTTTGTAAAATTACTCCCTTCGAACGATTTTGCAGAATTGTAGCAACTGCAGCTTGCATAATGTGGCAAGCATTTATAATACGTTGTTGCATAACAAAACATCAGTGCGGTTAGATTGCAATCGTTCACTTGCATCCAACTTATCTGCTGCGTTCGCTATGATTAGCAGATTCCAAGGATTACAAAATTTTTTAAACGAAATTCGCTTCTTTTTTTTTAAATATCTAAAGTGTCGGATATCGTTTTTCTATCCGCCACCTGCCATTTTTAATTCTTTTTTTTTTTTGTAACCGTATATCGAACAAGTAATAATTGAAAAAATTGTGGTCACCGCGAAAAAGGTCAGCCGAGGTTGCTTGTGGTTTAGGAATTATCAGAATGGCGTGAAGTTAGCATCGAAATTGCATTTTAGTTTCCATGCAAATTGATTTCATCCGCAGAGAGAAAGAAAAAAGGTGATTTATAGAATTCGCTGCAAAAAATAATAGCTACCCTTGAAACAAAAAATGGTAAAAAAAAAGGTAATAAAATTTATAAGAGAATTTCTAAAATAGGAAAACATTTTTAGAAATGCACAAGAGTCATTTCTACGAAATCATATTTTTCTAGTTAAATTTATTGCTTTTCGTCACGAAAGCTCTTCGTTATTTTTTTCTCGCAATTTTCGTAATTTCAACTATTTTTTTTCTTTCCTTTTCCATTTTTTCAATTATTTCTCGGCAATTTCTTGTTTTACATTTTCAAAATTAGTCCATTGTGTGATTTTCGAATTTTCGAAAATACCTTAGCAATTTCGAAAAACTAAAACAACAAGGTTACGAAATTGACCACCATTAGACCCAACGTACATTGTTACAGGTAGTAATTGAGAATCGAGAAAAATTCATATTTCCATTTATTCCTTGTCAATCTGAAAAATATCCGGAATATCCTATTACAATGAACGATTAAATCTCCATTTTTCAGCTTTCAACTTGCTGGGTTACTCTTACGCTCTTTTCCTACCCTTTCTAAAATCCCCTCCACTTTGCGTGTCATGCGTGAAACGTAACTCGGTGACCATATTTCATCATTGCGCGTATTAAAATAATAATAAAAAAAAATGAATAAGTGAATATAATGAGATCAAGAAGGAGCAGTGCGTCGTACTACACCGTAGCGCGCCACACACGGGTATAAAATTGAAGCTTAATCGCGTGTTTACGATCGCAAGACTATTTAAAGGAAAGCAGGTTAAGCAGGTTGAAGATTTTGAGTAGAGTTCGCTTTATGCAGTAGAAATAAAGTCAGTGTGGGAGAGAGCTCGGCGTGTCTTATTGCGAGAGCGAGAGAGAAAGAGTAATAAGAAGACTTCTATTCATTCAAGTAGGGTATGACACATCTGTGTTGTGTGTTGGTTGGTTGTTCGGTGCGATGTATGTTTTGAGAACACTACGAGAGGGAGAGAAAGATACATCTTATATGTATATATAGCGAAGAGTTTGAAGAGAGCGGAGTCCGTATAGCGATGTATGAAAATTTATGTGTGTATTTACCATCTCTGCCACTAAGAAGAGCCAGAGAGAGACGCAAACATATAAATACACGTTCGAGGCAGGCGCAAGCGTGTGTGTGGAAGAAAAGGGGGTTGCCAGCGTATTTTGGTATATTGATCGGCGCTCCCTCCCACGCTCCCTCGCTCGCTCGCTCGCTCGCTCGACCATTCTCCCACCCCTTCTCAACTCTTCTCTCTTTGCTACCCTGCAATGAGAACTCTCTTTTCTCCTTTACGTTCTCGGAGGCAACCGTCGCCGTTCCCTTCCTCGTATTTTTCTCTTTTTCTTCTCCCTCGATGTCACCCCAAAAAGGAGAAGAAAAAAGAAAGGGAGAAGAGATATCCTTCGAATTCACAGCAGCAACCTCCAGTCACGCGTATTTGCTTGTGTAGGTGCATCGAGGAAGGAAATACGTGTGAATGCGCCTTCATACCGAACACGGCGAGACTGTGTTCGTGTATCCACACTCATACACACGCGGGCGCGGACGACGGTGAATGCCTGATGGGGTTCTCATCTCTCTCTCTCTCTCTCTCTCTCTCTCTCTCTCTCTCTCTCTCTCTCTCTCTCGACTCTCTTGTTTCTTTTTTGCGCCCAACCCCCTTCATCTTTCCTTCTTGATCTAACAAAACTTCAAAGGGAAATGAGATCACCGATTTTTCTGGTCTTTCCCTTCCCCCTCCCACCTCCTTTTTTTTAATACCGCGTACAGCTTGAAACTTTAAGACGATTAGAGTCCCGTAATATTTTGTTTACCACGCCCTTGAAATACACAAATACAAAGAAAGCGGCGCAACTGGGCCCTCTTGGCCTTTAAATAAATAAGTCGTTTTTGGATTGAAAGCTAATTTTCTAATCGAATATAAAGCCATTAAAGTATACCCCGTATATTTTATTCAGGCTCTACACCAGCGTCTCCCCCCCCCCCCCCCCCCTGCCCTTCTTTGATCGTCCTCGTATTATGCGCGTATGGAAACTACCCCTATTTATTTTCCCCCTACGATTCGCAAATGCTAATACAGTGGAATATCTTTATTTTACTGGCGCACGAATAAATAAAAGATTAATCTTATTGGCTCTTATATTTCCTCTATAAACGAACGTAGAATTATTTTTCTCTTCGACCACCCTTACCTCCCGTCCGTCCCACAATGCCGCCGATGCCGATGCGGCTGCCGCGCCAGGCCGCCTGCAGCCGTACTTTTATTTGTCTTTACCCGTTTTACCTCGGCGTGCTTTTCTTAACATCTGTATACTTCCCGTATGGAGTAGTAGCTTTAATGATAGTACCTTTAACGCCATACCGAGGAACGAACGATATCGAGGGTCGAAGGTCGAGTCCGTTTAATCGCAACTTTACCGTCTTCTCGCTCTTTCCTTTCACACCGCGTGCGATATATGTGTATGTAGACGTTCGTCGTTTTATTAGGGTGAGGTTAATTGCATTGCAAATGCTACCCTTTAAGCAATTATATATTGCATGCGAGGGGATAGGGATTATTTTAATAGCTCTTCGCGGAGAGTACCACGGCGTAGCTCTGTTTTATTATCCGCTACACATGGTATAATTGCAGTGGAAGGTACATAATGTTGCAGAAGAATCGCGGCGTTTTGATGAAAACCGCAATTCCGTAGATTGGGGTTTGCAAATGCGGAGGTGCAGCGAGATTCGAAGCGTTTTCTTGCCGTTGGTGACTCTTGAGTACAGTCTTGTCCCAAAATGTCTTTCGTCTCTCCGATAAAAATTTCTACCGTAAATAGTTGGTTTTTGAAAAAATGAAGTTTTTTTTCGCGTCAATATTTTTACCGGAAATGCGATTTTCAATTTTATGAAAATAGTTTTTATTCGATATTTAAAATTGGTTTTCCTGAAATTGAAATTTCTTGATAATCTCTAATTTATATTCTAAATCACACGGTTCCTAGAAATGGAAAATTTTAAAGTAGGTAAAAAGCTACTTTTTGGGGGAAACGTGAGCAAATTTCGTGTGTCTTCCATTGGCATAAATGTTTAAAATTTCGATAGCACCGGCAGAGGGCACGAAATTCTACAAAGGTGCGGTCTTCGCCTTCACGTGTAAACTTACCATTTATTAGACATTTTACGTAACATTTACTGACATTTAATTGCAACATTTATCTTCCTTCGCGCGTTATATTCCAAAGTGGCCAAACCATATTCAGTTAACTTCCCTTTTTTTTTTTCAATACATAGCGCGCGGAACGTTGTTGATACACCGTTTTGAGGCAAATTATACGTGTTGCAATAACTTTGTCTTCCGACTGAACCGAAGAAATATGCCATTTTTAATAACTACAACGCAATTTATCTCTGAACCGGCGTACCTTTAAGACCACCAACGGCGAAATCTCGAACGTATGAAAAAATGTTGCCGGTTTGACAAAGCAACAGAACTTATTTAATGAATTTCATTGTTGTGTTTATCTTCAAAGATATGCGGAATTAGAGGCACACTCTCATACCTTTTCCCAAAGGTTAATAAAACTGCAGTGATTTTTTTTTAATTTTATATGTCACAGAAATTCCCCTATATTTATATTACTCACATTTTTTATTTTATTTTATATGTAAACAATTTTCAATTTATATTTAAACAATTATATAACAAATACATAGGAATTATTTTTAATTTACACACAAATAATTTTTTAAATCCACCATTTTTTAATAACGAAAAATTGCAATGAAACATTTTGCGCGTGTAGGTAGGTCTCTCCGTTTTTAAAACACACGGTCATCTTTGGTTCATTCCCGGTGAAAGTCAGCCATGTATATCACTGTATATGCTTCTGTATTAACAAACAGAGAGAGACAGAGAGAGGATTCTTAGACAGAAAATATAGTAAAATACATAAGAGACACAAGATACACCCAGATTCTCGGGCTCTTCTTCCTCCGTCTCCTTTTCATACACACACACATACCTATACACATACAGCGGGAGACAGCGGTGGTGCTGTAAAACGTGTGGCATCGTCGTTAAAGTTGTGTGCGTGTGTATGTGTAGATACGTGTGGTATACAAGGTAAAAGCCAAGCCAGGCCAGGCCAAGCCAACCCGAGCCAGGCTTCTCTCGTAGCCAACCCAAGCCACTAGCCGGCCTTTACATACAACGCTGGCGCATAACTACTATATACGCATTTTCTAAAGTATTGGACTTTGTGATATTACTGCATACCCATGGATCCCAGTAGCCGACCGCTTGTTATGTCACGGTGGAACTGTACGTATTTTCTATCCTATCGTACCTCGTGCTCAGTCTCGGGCGGGTTAAAATTTCTAGCATAACGATATACCTCGAACCGGCAAGCCAACCAAACAAACCACCAGCCAATGAAAGAACCTATATATATGTGTATACGTATCCGTGTGTACGTGTATACGCGGTATACGCGCGGTTGTGTCGCTTCGTTTTTGTATGTAATGCCAGTTTACCATTTATGGTGGGTAATGTTCCAAATTTGGCACTGCTTATACAAGCCATATTTTATAGTTCTCTCCGCTCGTACAACGCCAAGGGATACTTTTATGTACATTGTTTCAATTTCACGTAGGTACTTATACAGATAAAGTGCAAAAAAGACGGGAATAACGTATTTGGATTTTTATTTTTCGTTATTGTGCCTCATGAAATTTCTACGAGATTGAAATATTTTCCGTGCTCGCGATGAAAACTCCGTGATTACATTTTTACATTGTCATGCGTGGCCTTGTTTTATTTCCATTTGTAGTAACGACCAAGTAAGTTATTGAAAAAAAAAAAGATAGTGACGTAGAAAATGAGTTTGTCATGGTTGTCAGTCGTTGAAGTGCCCACATTGTAGCCAGACGTAAATTCAAATTTATTTTTCAACCCTTTTTATAATTCAGGACTTTGTTAAATTGGGTTGAACCCAATCCTGTGTATTTTTTTCATTATATCTCAATTACAAACACTAAAAGGCGAAGTACATTAGAAAACAAAAATTAGTAAATGCAGTATTCGAGTTTTACAGGAAATTGTCCACCACAAGCTTCTGGAGAAACCAAGAGGCTTTTCGCATAAGAAGCACCTGCAGTAGGTAAGCGAGTTTGGAGTCGCCAAATTTCTTCACCTACCCCCGACCCTGTTACGTTACGGTATCTGGCAAAGAGCCGGCATTGCGTTTCAGGGTGAAGCACAGGTATAGCGAGTTTTCGTATGTTGCCTCGACGTTCCGTTTAGGTTTCATAGTCTTCATCGTCTCCTACATCGCCGTTGTCGACGTTTTCATTTTCTTCTTCTTCTTCTCGGTCTCTCCCTCCGTCCTTCTTTTTCGTCTTCAGGTAGGATCGTCCCCTCTCTTTCCTTCTCTTTTAGGATGTGCGGAGAGTATTTTCTTCGTTCCGCAATGTTGCCGAGTCGCGGCCCGTCTGTAGTTGCGAACGTGGCAACACCGGCAACGTTGCCTTCTCCTATTCACTCGTCGTTCCCTCTGCTTGTCTCTCTCGCTCTCGGTCTCCTCCGTTTCTCTCTTACCTGTTCCCGTGTCAAGAGAACTCGAAAGACTCGATGCCGGTGTTCACATTTGTAACAGCTTCGATCAACGAAGTACACCGAACTATCACCGAGCAGAAAAAAATGTATCGTTGATTACACTTTTTTTTCTCGGTTCGTTACACATTTCTTTAATTGTAACAAATTTCCTTCGTATGATTTTTAAAAGAAACGGGAGGTTTTCGTAAATTAAGCTCCGTCGAAATTGCCGATCGGCAAATATTATTAATTTGCGGTTATCGCGATTGCGGTTAGATCGACTGGAGAGTCAAATTTGAAGCGAACACAGTTTTATTACCGCGTCGATTTTGAATCGAACTTTTTGAAATAATGGGAAATACGAATTCGTTGAACCGGAAATTTGTATTTTTCGTAAAAATGTACTCGAAAAATGACGAATCGGAAATTTATATACATATATATTTTATGGAACCGGTCGAAGAGTACGAATTTGAGCGAATCAATAAATTATTATTATCGTTAATCCGATGATACTTTCATTCATTATTGATTACATTCATTGATTCGTATTTTTGAATCAGTTTTAATATTTTATGGGGGATATGCAAATCAATTATTCGTCATTATCAGACACGTGTCTCTATAAATCTGAGGACATTCGATTAATTCAAGCAATTCCTTTTTAGCTTTTTGCTGACGAAGAATCCTAAACCGAGATTTTTTTTCCAACTATTTTTCCACTTTTTTTTTCAACCATTTTAGAACTCGTTTTTGGTTCAAATGAGGTTTTAAAAGAAATGTTCAACTCCAAAGAAGAAGATACAAAAAAAAATATTGGGAATTGTAAAATTCATTAATAATTTTATACAGAAATATAAATATTGCCGCTGTTTGCACATCTGGGTTATTTTGCGATTTTGAGTCAACAGCACTAAGGGGTAGAAAAAAATTACAAATTCTTTTAGAAATTTCTTTCACTAAAAATTCTTATTACAGTGAATTTTCTCAGTAAGCATTCCAATTGTGGAAAAAGTATTTTATTAACAAAAAACACACACACATTGTAGTTTAAATCCGTATAACATTCAATTTCGACCAGTTTCGCTCCACACCTGAAACGACATGGCAGAAGTTGCAGGGAAAAAAAAGAAGAAGTTAATCCTTCCTATTTGCTAGACAAGAATTAAGTGCAAAAAAAATATGTGTGCACGCTAGAGAGTATCCGTGTGTGTATGTGTATGTCGCTCGATAAGTGGAATAATGAATATTTGAAAGGACCCGAGAAATAACGCAAAAAAGCAGCAATTGTACGGTTTGTGTGTGTGTGATTCTTTTTTTTCCCTGTCTGTTCTCGAAGTATTTCGCGGGAAGAAAACATACGAGCGAACGTGCATTAAAACTTTTCTCCATTCTCCGTGGTTTCTATTTCAAGGGGATGCAAAGCTGCAAAAGTAAATGTTTCTTGATAATATTTTCACTCCATGGAAGTTTACTTTTCGTTTAACGTTTGAATAGTTGTAGGAAGAATGCGTTATTATGTGATTCTCTTTGTCAACTGCTTTTATAAACGCGATAAACAAATAGTTTGCCATTACCGAAGTTTGAAAAAGTCATAAAAGAGCCGTGAAAGGAATTAGAATTCTTCAGACGTTCCTCGGCGCTGTTGAACATCGAACGGTTTGTTGTTCCGCGTCTCTTTTCCTCTTTAGAAATTCCTACACCGTATTTTGACAATATTGTCTCATACGGAGCCGAAGGGTTTTTGAAAACGCCGTGTGAATATAGATTTCGAATCGATTATGTAATATGGATCAGACAAATTCAATTCGTGGCCATTGTGTTCAAATTTGTACCTCATTTCAACGTTGACAACAGTGAGATATTTAACTCATTTTTTTGCCACTTCCGGGAGACCCTTATCCGATGTATTTTTTTCCGAGGAATCCATTTTCTTTGTCAAAATTCCCAAAATCCAACGGGAAATGTCTTTTTTCCTCAAAAAACCTACTTTTTACCGACTTCCGCTGGGATTTCATGAAATTTGACCTTTGCAATCGATTCTACGGGAAAAATTACCACTAAAAATGACTTGTCCAACCCCATTTTTAAAACTTTATTTTTTACCCCATTTTTGGGGGAAGGGGTATGTATGCCCAAAAAAATCGACTTTTGGAAACTTTTTTTTTAACTTTCGGGAGACCCATATCCGACGTATTTTTTTCCGAGGAATCCATTTTCATTGTCAAAATTCCCAAAATCCAACGGGAAATGTCTTTTTTCCTCAAAAAACCTACTTTTTACCGACTTCCGCTGGGATTTCATGAAATTTGACCTTTGCAATCGATTCTACGGGAAAAATTACCACTAGAAATGACTTGTCCAACCTCATTTTTGAAACTTTAATTTTTACCCCATTTTTGGGGGAAGGGGTATGTATGCCCAAAAAAATCGACTTTTGGAAACTTTTTTTTTAACTTTCGGGAGACCCATATCCGACGTATTTTTTTCCGAGGAATCCATTTTCTTTGTCAAAATTCCCAAAATCCAATGGGAAATGCGATTTTTCCTGGAAAAACCTGCTTTTTACCGACTTCCGCTGGGATTTCATGAAATTTGACCTTTGCAATCGATTCTACGGGAAAAATTACCACTAAAAATGACTTGTCCAACCCCATTTTTAAAACTTTATTTTTTACCCCATTTTTGGGGGAAGGGGTTGGTGTGCCCAAAAAATTCGACTTTTGGAAAGTTTTTTCCGCACTTTCGGGAGACCCATATCCGATGTATTTTTTTCCGAGGAATCCATTTTCATTGTCGAAATTCCCAAAATCCAACGGGAAATGCGATTTTTCCTCAAAAAACCTGCTTTTTACCAACTTCCGCTAGGATTTCGTCAAATTTGACCTTTGCAATCGATTCTACGGGAAAAATTACCACTAGAAATGACTTGTCCAACCTCATTTTTGAAACTTTATTTTTTACCCCATTTTTGGGGGAAGGGGTATGTATGCCCAAAAAAATCGACTTTTGGAAACTTTTTTTTTAATTTTCGGGAGACCCATATCCGACGTATTTTTTTCCGAGGAATCCATTTTCATTGTCGAAATTCCCAAAATCCAATGGGAAATGCGATTTTTCCTCAAAAAACCTACTTTTTTCCAACTTCCGCTGGGATTTCATGAAATTTGACCTTTGCAATCGATTCTACGGGAAAAATTACCACTAGAAATGACTTGTCCAACCCCATTTTTAAAACTTTATTTTTTACCCCATTTTTGGAAGGCCAGTGTACCCAAAAAAATTCGACTCAAACAAAGCGAATGATTCCAAGAGTTACTATAAAGGCCACCCGAGTTAAACCCTGAAACACTAGCCAATGTACCACTTATTTATTCTTTTTCCAAGATATTAATTTCCAACACTCGGTTCGTTCCCACTCTCTGCGGCTTCCTGTATTATTCCATTTTTCGGCGAATGTTTGGTGTTCACCCTTATAACCTTGGAACGAAGGTTCAATCCCTGAATATTCATTTGTTGTTCCCCCATCTCGTTCTCGGAGCTTCTCCTTTTTTTGCTTCTGCTTCTGCTTCTGCCTTCGACTCTGCCTCTCTCTTTTTATCTAATGTTTCCAGTGTGTTTATTCTGTGAGACTATCTTTACCAAGAATCCATTTCGAATGAGAGAGCGGGCGCCCGAGCGAGCTAGCGAGCGAGAGAGAGAGAGAGAGAGAGCGAGCGAGAGAGAGAGAACGGGAATCAACGTACGACTGAACGGCTGAGCGCGTGACTCAGAGGAAAACACCTGCTCTCCTTACTTTTATAATTTCCTATTTCTTCTTTTATCAATCACAATGTGCGTTTTTTCTATCTTTCGCAGAAATTCGTTTTGTAAATTCATGTAATTTGTTCATTGCATGTCTCTTATCGTTTGACCGATCATTTCGCAATTTTACATACTTTTATTCCTTTGCTAACACAATAACGTTACCATACCGTTTATTTCTTACTACACTTCCGATTTCGAGGGGACTAATGGATTTGCGAATACTTCATATCTGCCCGTTTCTGTAATTTTCGGTATCGCTCCAGTTATCGGCAGTGGGTGTAATTTAGATACGCATTACCCTCACCGTCCCCACTCCCGGTGGAAATTTCAAGGCACTTTTTTTTGCCACTCGGATGGAAATTTAGAGACGCATGAAATTTGTTTTTTTTTTTCCAAGAATCCCGTGGATACTATACTCTCTCTCCGTAGGATCCGTAGAAATGATTATTTGCAGCTGCTATCGATGCCGGATTCTTGTAACGAAACGAGAAAATCAAACGTTTTCTATTTTCTCCGGGTTTTCTATTCGCGAATAAAAATACATACACGTATTCCCACTATCTACTTATTGTTTTAACGTCGTCTTGAAAGCATCATGGAACTAACGCCTAAGCGTATACAGACACCGACGTCATGTAATAATATTACATGAATCAGATTTCGTTATATAATGCGGAGGAAAAAGTGCGCAGTTGTAAGACATTGTTTACCCGATTGTTTTGAAAGTTTATACAAAAGAAAATTAGATTCCACCTCTTTTTACCGTTCCATATCGACGTTTGCATTTTTTTTTCCTCCTCAGAGGCACCGATTTTATTTGTACAGTGAAAAATACTGGAAGAATTCGTAACAGTGGTCAGCTGTGCTTTTTTGGTTCACTTTAACTTCTCTATGCTATTGATAGTTTATTGCGGATTTAGCAAAAAAATTCTTTGATGGAAAAATTGCATCGGATTAGGTGCTCCCGAAAATTCTATATTGTTGATTTTAAAAGTCGAATTTTTTTAGCATACCTTGACCTTCTTCCAAAAATGCGGTAAAAAAATTAAACTTTCAAAAACGGGGTTGGACTTGTCCAACAACCGGAAAAATAGGTGAATAATAAATAAATAATAAAATTTACTTTAATAATAAAATTTGTTAGCCATTGAATAATAAATGATTTATTTCATAAACTATTTCACCATTTTTCTCAACTTCTTGTTTTACGGAGTTAATCGATTTGGCAAGTGAGGCATCCATTAAGAGACTCAACAAAAATTGTAGCATACCGTGTCCAATTTATGCGCTGTTAATATTAGTAATCATTTCTTTTTATTCGAAGCGTGCGTTTTATCTTGTTATGTATGCACATATAAAAGTGATCTAATTAGGAGACAAAGAAAGACACCTACAACGTGCACATGTAAAATTGCCGGCACACAAGAGTACGTTGTGTCTATGTATTTCATATGCTTATGGTTGAGAGGATTCGTCCTCGTTCCAACGACCAATCACAGTGATTCCCTTTGTTCCTAAAGGCCCTTCTCTCTTCTGGATATACTCCAGAGAAGAGACTGGTTCCGGATCTCGAGTTACTAGGCCCTCGAAACGTTTTCTAACATGCTTTGCTTTACTTTGGGCCTCGGTCTACTTATCCTCCAATTCACCAAACATGTAAAAAGTTCGATATAAGAAACGTTGTCGATATTTGACGCGCGGCGGAAATTAATTCTTCCCGAAAATTGTATTTTTTTCTTCTCATGCATCGAAAAAATTTAATATGGATAAATTATAAGTTACATCGAAAAATTGTATTTTTGGTCGTGCATCGAAAAATTTAATAGTGGAAATATAATAAATGCTAGGAAATAATTCAAAATATTGGAATTTTTTGAAACTTTTTACTCACAAATTGTATCTATTTCAAATTTTGAACTTGAAATTCGGGAGACTTCTATGAAACATTAGAAAGTTTCTGTATTTTCAAATTGGAAATTTGAAATTTTTTTCGGAACGATCAAAGCTAAATATTCTAGGTTTCCTATTTTTTTGTAAATAAAAAAACCACGGCAATATTTTATTATAAAAAAGATATATGCATTATGCAACTTAACAACAAATTATGACACATTTTGCAGGTGTAGAAATAAAGAAAAAAGTATGGGAGTTAAATAATAACGACACAGATATTCTAATTCGCGAATATTACAAATCGCTATTTTCTTTTTTACACAGTTTCAGTCTTGAAGTAGCGCAAATAGCTAAATGGTTATTTCTGCTACCAACTTTTAGCCCTCGGCAGTTTAGCTCGACTCACGGCTATTATTGTGAACAAATGCAGGGAATATTCGTTTGAGGTTAAAGTGACACTAATAGGCGAACAAATTACTTACATACAGAAGTACATTGTGAAAAATTGCAACAACCGTCTCTATCCTTATAGCAAGCAACACGATGTCGCTTCGAATTGCCGTTGCAATTGCAACAAATCTCCTACTGCGGGCATTGTGATATCTTAAAAAGCGTGCCATCGGCTTCTGTATTTATACGTTGCACAATTTAGAGTAATCAATTGAGCGAATTTTTTCTCTCCATTTATCTTCAGAAATTGCCAATATCAAATACCGATTGTTTTTTCATTTGGAAACTTTATTTACCTTTCAACTAATTTGTAACCAGGTGCATAAGAGTCTCGATCCCGAACGTTATCCATTTATAAATATATTTTTTTGAATAAAAAGACACTTCATCGGGACGTTCCATTTAATTTTCATTTTTTTATTATTATTTTTATTTCAAGGAGAAATTTGTTCTAAAATCGCAATTGTAAAATACATTTTACAGAAAAATAGACAAATTTTATATTACAATTGCAAAGTTTACAATTTTTCTTGTTAAAAATTCACAAATTGCTACTAATTATAAAATCAGTCCTTCGAAAATTTGTTCCATCGTGCATTTTTTGTATTAAGTAATTTTAATTCGGTCTAACAATTGCTCGAAGGAAATAAACATTCTTTTTGAACATACATGTACTTTCGTTATCTGGGACAATTTTGTAAAACGTTCACTTATCGTACCGAACAAAAGACTCTCGGGAAAAAAAAACTTCAAACTACATAATATATAATTAATTCGAAGCAATTGGGTTAACGTGCAGTCAAGTTTCTCTACAGCGTTCCATTTTTCAACGTAAATATGTGCAAGACTAATAATTCGAGAGTCGGTGCTTCCAAAAATTTATTTTTTTTCCCCATTATTATCTTATCTGATACGTCACTACAGCACGGTAAACATGGAATTTTTATGAAACGAGTATAACGTTCGTCCATTTTTTTTTCTTTTGTTCGCTCATATGAAATATCTGGATTACGCTATAGATATCACGATGTATTGTAATGGACGAGCGGGTAGTAGTGTGCGGCTTTGACATACGACTCCAAGGAGTAATCAGTAATATTTGTAAAGAAACACGTATTTTTTTATATAAATATCCATGAGTCAGCAAATATTAAAGTACGTACTTGAGTATCATATGGAGCGCAATATTGGAGTCATTGCTAAGCTATGACATTATGTTTCATATTTTAAGTAGGTAATTACATTTTTAGATGAATTGTCTGACTTTCTCGGAGAGAGATTAATTAAGAAATGTCGTATTAACTTATATGAAATTAACTTATGCCTTGTCTTGCATCCGAAACCGTCATATATGATTTTTTTTTAAATTTTATTAGTATTAAACAAATTGAAACTGAAATGACACTCAGTTGAAATACTCTTATTTATTTAAAGCAGGTGCAAATGGAATATTTAACTTTTACTTGTTTAATACAAAATTTGTCTTATTTGAAAGTGAGGAATTTTTTGAATTGGAATGAAATTGGAAATTTAGTATTTCTGGTACACCTAATTAAATGTCTCCATATTATTCTTGTCGCCCTTTGTAAAAAAAATATAAAAAATGTTAACATCCGAAAAGTCCATTATTCAAAATTCGTGAGTTAAACAAATTTCGTTTTTGTTTCCTTCTAAATCGGTACTCTAAAATAATGGAAAAAAAAAATGCAAATCTATTGAATTTTGTTTGTCGCAAAACCGCAGCAAATTTTTCACTGGAAAATCCGTTCGATTTTTGTTTACTAGCAGGAGAAGGGGGATGGACAAATTTAAAAGAAAATTGCCAACTCAAAAAATTGCCCTTCTTCCTCGAGTTCCTCCAATTTGCATGCATATACACGTAAAGTAAGCAAAGTGGTTTGTTACCCATTTATGCAATTACAGTCTAAAAGAAACTGATGCTCCGAACTTTATTTTTTCCCACAATAGCTATAGACATTTTCTCTATAACACATTTTTTATTATTATTATGAAAATTACAATACGCACACCCTCAGTTTTATGCAACAATTCAAGTTATTACAGCATGGCCACAATGTTATTTTTGCGTAACATAAAAATTTCAAACTTTTTTCAAAGTTGCATCTTCGAAGTTGGAAAATGTTGCACCGAGAATCGAAGAAAAGAAATACACTTTGTATTCTTGAAATAAATTTCTGGAAAGTCTTAGAAAAAAATTCGAGATCCTCGTCGATAAACTAAAAACGTGTTTTTTTGGTTCAAACGTTAAATTTTACTCGCCGATAGCGTTAGAGTTTATAATTCTAATGATGTTCGCCGTGATCTTTTAAAATTGGATTCCCCGCTTGAAAAAAAAAAAAGAACGTTGGAGAGCTCCGCGCTTCACCTTGAAGAAATTACTGATTATCGTAGGTTCTTATATTATCCAGATTAAATTACTGCCAAAGCGGTTATTTTGAGAAACTGAAGTAACGCAAGGGCACCCTTAGAAATACAATAATAGCGTTAAACGTAATGCGCGTAAGCGAAGTGTAAGGGTAATACAATTTCACATATACTCGGGCTATTTTCAATAATGGCGGTGTTAATATAGATAGGGCAAGAGGAAGGTTTGGAGCGAGCTGAAGGAAGTAGCGAATTGTCGACAGTATTTCCAAACGTATCTCTTAAACGCGTTGTTAGGGGGTAAAACGAGAGAGGGCTGAAAAAGGGAACGGTAGGGAACAATACTTTTCCAGGCATCCTACCGTGGTACGTAATACAAAAGAAAAGATCGCAAAAGGTGCAGCATGACACAATTAGGTCGAGGTGGGTCCTAGAGAGAGAGAGAGAAAGAAAAAGAGAGGGAGAATTGTGTAGAATCCACATACACACACACATACACTCTTCGATTGTAATTCCCCCCATGAATTTCGAAGGGTGAGGCCTTGAACGACAGAAACGAGAAATAAAGCACACAACCGACACACATCCAAACACAAGCGTTCATCCTCTTCCCCGGCTGGCCCCGAAGGTTTCTTTTTTTGTGTACATACATACATTCCCGCAAACATAGCCATGTCGTCATATCTTTCTTCGAAACTCTCTCGGCAACATTACTTCTGAACTTGATCTCGCTAAATAATGCCGCAAGTCGATACAAAAATAAAACTCTGTTATTTTCATCAATTTCAATGAATTTATTCAACCATTTCATTATTTTACATTGGGAAAATAATTTACATTGTGTCATTTTAATGTTGACGTTTCAAACCTTAACTCTTAGAGGTCACTAGGGGTCAAAATGACCTCAAGCGGAAAAATGTTTTTTTTTTACGCATTGCCTCTGCTGATTTTTTTTTTCGCCATTTTGAAAATTTGATAAAAATTTGTTGCCTTGATATTCTCATTCTAAAAGGTTTAAACTAATATTCTGAATTTTTATGAGTCGTTCGGAGGGACACTGGCAACGCGGCAATGGGGCTGGGGTCATTGCGACCCCGTGTGCCCGGCGCGTTATTTCCAGAACGTGTGACCTCTAAGTGTTTAATAATAAATTGTCAATTTTTGGTTCGCAAATCTTTAGTTTTATTTCAACCACATTACATTCCATTAAAATTTTGATTATTTTTGGCCCACCTTTGGCACGCAAATACGAAAAAAATTAGTGTTAATCTATTTTTTTATACAATTTTAGAAGAAAATTTTCTAATTTTAACGTTTCGTCGTTGAATGATTTACGACGATTCCTCGACGTAATAATAAATAATTGATTTCCAATTGCGTTCTCGACTTCGTTTCTCGATGTACTTTCCTGTAGCTGCATTTGGGCATGCTACGTTCCAATAAATATCAGAAATCGGGTCGTTCAATATATATCGATACATCGTGGAAATGGTATTTATGCTGCCGCGTATCAATATTTCCTATCGACACATTTGTATTCATAATTTTCACGGCAATTCATTAATTTTTTACCGGTACTCGTATATTTTTTTTCAAACCGAGTCTATTTACCATAGCGAATATCATTATTATTATTATTATTATTACTATCGTTCATTCGAAACAATAGGTTCTTTAATGATGTATTGTTTTCCTCCTTTCCATCTGCGTTTTCTTCCATTATTTTAAACGTAAGTTTCTCTCGAATCCACGTTACTCCGAAAATGTAGAATAATCGTTCCATATTCTCGGTAAGGAGTGATTATTATTAAAATCGTCACTGTATAAAGTCCAGTAAAGCAAGCACACCTCGGATGACTCAAATATTCCTACGTGTGATGTGTATTTAAATTTTAAAAAAATGCAAGAAAATTAATAACGAATAAAAAAGAATTTGTGAAAATTATGGAACCATTACTTTAAATTCTGGAATTTTTAATTACGTGCCTTGCTATTTTTCTATATTTAAAATAGATTTTTTTAAAATTTATAGTTTCTGTTTATATATATTGCACAAAATAATGATAATTGTTGTATTTGTGATACTGAAAGTTTTAAATTCGAACATGCGGTGAAAAAAACAAGGATCCTCAAAGTATTCGGCAGAAACGAACGTATAGACTTAGCGAAAAACATAAATTTCGCTACTAAGGTGTATAAGTATATCGAACCCCGGCGATGAACCCTTCGCAGTCCATGTCACCGAGAAAAAAAATGGCGTATTTATCCGTGCTAGCTACAATACACAATCGTACGTCAGCAATTTACTCTATAACTCGGAGCAATTTGCTTGCCGTGCAATTTTCTCCATGATAACACGGATAAATGAAGAATAAATTTGCAAAAAAGAATTGGAATGAAACGAGTCACGAGGGAATGCGCCGGCGGAATATCTGGAAAAATTGAATTGCAAAAATTCTTGTAAAATTTCCTCGACTGTGAAATCTTTCTAGTTTGAGTTTGCTCGGTAAAACTAAAGTCGACACGCTACGGCGAATAAGCCAGTACACCGGTTTTAGCGAAAGAGAAGGAGGCACTGCACGGAGAATGGAAGATGTGCGAGCGAGAGAGAGAGGGAGAGAAAGCAGAGGAAAATGATAGTGGCGGCGGCAACGTCGCAAAAGCAGTATTGAAAGTCATGGCAACGTCGCACGGCTATTATGTAACACCCGGCAACGTTGTCAGGGTGAAGAGGAGAGAGGAGTGCGGAGAAGGGAAGGGAAGGGAAGGGTCTCATACTGCTTTGCTCGGTCGCGGAGAGCTAAGAGAGAAAGAGAGATGGAACATACAGTTAAGGGGTTTCCCCACCCTTGTTGCGTCACGCGCCATTGCAACCCCCTTTACTTATACCTAACTTATACCATTTCACCTCATCTATGTGGAAACCCATCTTAAGGGGTCAGAAGCCGAGAATTCCTAGGAAGTAGGGATCCTCCCTAGAAAAGCTCGGAATTCCTTCTTTAAGAAAAGGTGGATAATTAATTTTAAATTGGAATTTAGGTCGAGTTAATTATCAGTGGAACTTCGTTAAATTTATGGAATTTGTGTAATGTTTTTTTTCCTCTCCCTTTCGAACGTAATATCTCGGAAGAAAAGTTGTCTTTTTTTTTTCTTCGCATCCTTTCTTTTAACGTCGAAGTCATAATTTAGTAAAACTCAATTATCCCCGAATTCCAGCAAAATGGCTGACAATTTTTGACCGGGTGGGTATAAATTTGGGCATTCATTCGATTTGTACCGCTACCGATGACGGCGTCTAGTGTTAATTGATTATTTATTTTAATAATTCGGAACTTCGTTAAAGCGACAATGTTGTTGATCATTTTGTTTTTCTACGGTGGCGAATTTCCAAATATATTCGGTTTGTTGAGTAAAATTAATTTGATTCAGCCTCTTTTTACTAATTCGACGGAATTTTCGGTGACACGAGGTAAATTTGAACCGTGTTACCGGTATATTGTCGACCCGATAAAGGTGACATTCGTTTGTGCCCCATTTAGGGTGCCAAAAGTTTACTCGCGTCAGCCAAGGAAAATGCGAATCTTGTACAATGTGTAACAATGCCGGCTCAGTGACGTATTTCGGCTTATGAATAACCAAAATTACCATATGTATTAGAAAATCTTTGTTGTATACGCGGAGATGGCTTCTGATGGAATTTCTTGTTAATAAAAGAAACAAGAATCGATGCTTATAATAAAAAATGGGGGAGTGTAATTATAGAAGTGTCGAAAAAATAAAAATTCTATAATTTAAAAAAATTATGTAGGAAAATAATGAAATATATTTTTACGTTTTTTGCGCAAATCCTATCAACGAAATACGAAACTGGGAAGGATTAGGATCGTTAATAAAATTCGCTAGAAAAATGGTAAAAATGGACACTAACGAAAAATAGTAAAATTAATTATAAAATTAATAGTACAGAAAGAAAATTAATTAACTAATAGTAATTACATAAGTAATAAATCAATAGTAAAGATAGAAAAATAGTGAAAATATATACAAAAAAAATAAAAGTTATAAAAAAATGTTATAAAATATGAAAACCGCTTTAAAAGCAATATAACAAATAATGAATGCACACGATTACCAATGCGTAGAATTGGAATGAATATTTTTTTTTATAAATAATTGCCATCTCTCTGTCGAATTTTAATATTTTGCTACACAAACGCGTATCCGCTACTTTTTCTCGCTATTTTCATTATTTCGACGATTTCACTCCGTTCTTCGTATATACCCTAGCACGTTATATAGCTGATATTATTTCTATATCCGGGTCAATAAAATACTTCGATCGTTCGCACATTATTATTTTTCCCATGAAAGTGGACATATTTTTGTCCACTCCGCGAATCTGAAAGAGTGTTTCACGGTATTTCGGTTGAAAAATATGAATAATAATGAAACCTCTGGGTGTTCCGTTATGAATTTGGAAATTGCGTATTGGTTCCAAATAATAATAATAATAACAATAATGATGATGGTGATGATGATGCTGGAAGCGAATAAGGAAGTTGGGAGAAGCGAGAGCCTTGAAAATTTTATACACTATTATACAGCATAAAGGAAGAAAGATTTTAGATTTTAATGGTGTAATAAAATGAGTTGGGTTATAACAAGAACCCATATAACAACCCTTTTACCTGTTACATTACTATTATTTTCTACTCCCTAAAGGTACGACCTTACGTTGGAAATTGAGACTTGAATCCTGCAGAAACCGAGCTAAAAAAAGGCAGGAAGAAAGGGGAAAAATTTACGACACATCGTTAAACAGTAACGAAAGGGAAGTGAGATTTTTAACACAACCTCAAGATGAAATTTCACGCTGATAAAATAAGAGAACGCCGTTCCTTGATAATATTTATCCGAAAATTTTGCGAGAAAAAAGCTTGCGTAAGAAGCGACAGTTTTTCTCTGCTCTTTCACAAAAAAGTTGCAAATATTTTATAATGACAATTTTTAATATAATTTTAAATTGCATAATAATGTTTCAGCTATCAATTACCTACAAAAATTAATTTATTTCAGGTAACGCACGTCCGAAGTATATTTTTCTTTTTGCACTATTTGCAATTTTTCGAAGTATCAAGTTTAAGATTCAGACAGAGCTTATTTGTAGGATAATGAAATTTTGAGTCCAATACCAAAAAACAAACAATTTGGGTTAAAAATATTGAAAAATGGGCAAAAATAGAAAGTGAAGTAAATAAGGCTGACAATTTAACGAAATCTTCCGATGTCGCTTTATTATTGCTGCAATTTCCGCAATGTGATTTTCATACATATGCATTCTTGGCAAGATTACCGCGGGTCCAGTGCATCGCGCGATGTCGAAGAGATAAAAGAATGTAGAATATAGAACAGAGAATACGTATAGTGGAAATAAAAGCCGGTGTAGAGGAGGAAGCATTGGAAAGGTTTTGCGAAGGTACAGTGAATAATATCATGACATCAAGTTTCATTCAACGGTTTCGTAATATATAGAGTCCAATCCATTCGCAAATTCCGTGAAAGCTGTGCAAGCAAGCAGAGCGAGTACATGTGTATCCTCGCCCACGTTTGATTTTACTCGTTTCAGAGATGCGAGCGAGAAAGAGGATATATTTGCACGGCTTATTTACACCTTGTCAACCAATCAACCGATAGGAAAGCTCGTAAATTTTCCTTAACCCACATTGGAACCGCGTTTTTGATTCTAAGGACCGTTGAACGTGACGAAAAGTGGAAGTCGCCAGGTGACTTTTCTGGCCACTTTGTTATTCTCCCCGCGAATAACGCGGCGGAAAATAAACTGTGCACGTGCACCCAGAAAATGCAATTGCACAAATCCTCGTCCCAATGGCGTACGATGGTTACTATTTCGGTCCATCGTCGCTTTGTTGCTGTTTATGCACATCAAAAATAGTGCCTCGGGCGTTTCGCACTTTTTGCAAATTTTCGCCTGGAAGTCGAACTGCGCGCACGCGGTTAAAAATATCTTTGCAGAATTTACGACACTTCCGAATGAAGCGCAACTGCGTTGTAACATTGCACCGATCGTTGGACGCAAACGCGTTCGAAACCTTACCAATTTTATGGCGGTTCGATAATGGCCCAAATTTTACTGCCGGGGTACAATACCGACCCATTGCTAATCCTTGCATTTGTATGAGAGATTAGCCCAAATTTTATTATCGCAATGACCACCCCAGTGGCAAATGTAAATGTGCTGCAAGCAGAGTTGAAGAAACTCCTAAACGCAAGTGTGTATACACAAGCGGACGTTTAAAGATTACAACATACCATAAAACTTGCAAGGGAACAACAATTTTCAAAGAACCGTTCCATCGTAAATATTTCATGTTATAATAGAGTTTGCAAACTTCGGGTTCGTTTACCCGATGGACTTTTTCATTTATTGTAAAATAGTGTATTATAATAAACCCACCGAACAAATTTTGAAGAGTTTCTGGCACCAATTCGGAGTCGATCGGTAATATTTTTTGGTTGTTGCGTTCCCGATTTTAACAAATTTTGGTGTAGCTATTTTTTTTACTTACACAAACTCAAAAAAAAAATCCTGGAAATAACGAGAAATATTTTGTAACAAATAACACGCATGCGCTCAACGGGCAAAATTAAGGAATTACAAAAATTAAAATTAGAAAAATAGTAAATATTCATAGAAAGCTAATAATTAACTCGCATTTAATGGACTGTAATTTTTCGATTTATTATTTTCAGGAAATTTAGACAAATCGTTTGTTGTCCCTGCACAATTGTGGGATATTTGAGCTCGCTATTTATTTTCGCATATTAAAATTTCTAAAAGTTCGTCACCGCAGCGTGACATTCTATAGAAACAGCGAAGTTTCACGGTTGAGTTTCACAATTTTAACCAGATGACTTTTATTAGTTTGTTCAAACCACGGTTCTAACGAACACCAACGATTTTAACTCGATTGTGTTTTACTGCGATGCATTTCAATAACACAGTCATGAAGAAACCTGAGCTCGTGATTTGCCAGTTATACGTACACGAACTTCCACTAGAGGAAATAACAAGTTCCAGTTTTATTATAATAGACTCGTTGACAGCTACGTCATTATCAGCCGCGGTGGTAAGAATTTTTGTTGCATTTCATTTGGTGCATTCGCTAGAGACGAGGCGTAGGAGAAGCGGAAAAAATTAACGTCTCTGTACCGAAGGTTTAATTACACATGTTGCTAGGAACTTTTTCTTGCGAGCTAGAAAATTAACGTAAACCAATAAAATCCGATAGAACCTGATTTTAAACAACAACAAAAAACTGGTTCTCGTATGTAATGCGACAAAACCATTGGCTTTTTTGTCACGTGCGATGCAAATATTGACAAAACAATATTAGTGAAGCATAAATGACTTGACATATCGAGGCATTAATTATAAGTGTAGCTTTTCAGCCAGTGGAGACATTCCCGATCCCAAACGCAGCAATTGCAAGTAGATGCTGTTTATTATTATGCGTTTAGTAAAAAAAAAATGTGTTGCTGTCTATCCAAAACAATTTTTTCCCCAGCCGCGCTATTTCTACCGCGCTACTTATACGTTATAAAAAATGCAAAACCAAAAAAAAATAGTATTTTAAATAAAATAGATTTTCTAACTCGATACCGAATTTTTAAAAAATGCAAAATTGCTCTACAAGTCCCTTCCGTTTGTGGATTTCAAAAAAGATTAAATTAAACCTCGAAAATAATTCGAAATTAAAATCCTAGAAGGTGTCTTTTGACACTTTTTGCAGAAATAGTGTTAACAGTGGCTCTTAGAAATTATTTCAAGAGTTTGCAAAATTACTAATTTGTTTATAACCTTTCGAAAAAAATTTCACAATTCTGTTACGTTTTCCAAAATGTCTTGTAACTTCGAGATAGTATAAAATTATATAAAATCCAAAAAAAGACGCAATTATCACTAAAACCAGAATATATGGAGTCCAACCTATACTTTTTCTGTGCCGGTTTCGATTCCTTTAACGATAAAGAGGTTCTTCTCGATCGTCGAGGAACGTCAGTGACAATAAAGGTTCTTAAACGTTCCTCAAAGTAGCGTCGTCGATCTTTATCGTCAGAGACATCCCGTATAAATTACATCGAATTAACATTTCTTTGGTAAATTCGGACGTCGAGGAAACTTTCCAAATATAAGCAAAACTGTTTTGTTTATCCGCAGAAGTTTACGATCCTCTTGTTCGAGTCAACCGGTTATTGCGGTCATAAACGAAAACGGTATAATTATCGTAAACCATCACATTTCCATTTTCCCGTATGGAAAGAGGTCTTGGAATGTGCATTCGTACGAAGCGCGTAGGTGACTTAAAAAGGAATACCTGTAAGAACAGAAGAAAGAAAAAAAAAACGATATTATCTGGTCTCCCCTCGTCTCCGTATCTCGATGAACGTTTTTAGGTCGACCAGATGCATATGCTATTTTATGGTTCAATGACTTTGACTACCTTCTTGTCTGTTTCCTATCTTTGTTTCATCCGAAGGTCTGCTTTTCCTTGCATGGAGTATCAAACCGGGTGGTAACTCGATAGGCAAGCGATGCAGTGGCAGTTGCAATGTAACGCAGTAGCTTCGATAAGGAAAAAAAAATGACCTCGCTCGAAATTCGTTCAAACGGATGAATTTTTATTTTGTGGATGGTCCAAAAGAAATGGGGGATTTTTATTTTCAAAATATTCACAGTGACCAATTTCTCGAAATTTTAATTAGGGTTTTTTGCCTCAAATTAATAATCGTGTTTTTGGTGGACCGTTTCTTGGGGAAATGTCAATTTCGTCGCTTTGCTTCGTCCAATTTATTTCGTAACTTTAAATGGACACTATTGACGGCAATCTTGCACAAACCTGGAGAACTGTTGCCTAGGAATCCCAAGGATAAATATTCATAGGGGTTGATAAAATCGATCTTTGCCATTCGCTCTTTTGACGTTCTCCCTTAGCCTTTATTATATATATATGTATATATGGCAGTTGCATTCACGGTATTCCATGTGTTCAAATACCGTCTTTGTTCTTTGGCTCCTTTTACCACTCCTTTCTTTGTTTGTTTGTCCGTCTCTTTCCTTTCCTTTCCCTTCCCTTTCTTATATCCACCCTTTCCTCACTTTTTTCCCTTGAGTTTGTTTTTGTATTCCCTTATTTCCTAGGTGTCTTTCCGTCTACCAGTTGCTTTTTTCTCCCTTTTTGCCTTTCTTTTTTACTCCCTTGCATATATCCCACTTCTCGTTGAAGGTTAAAATGTGTCTGCCGCCGCACGAGGAAGGAAAAGACATTCCCTCGTAATAATCTCTTTCCACTTGCACTTCAGACATGTCTGGTGTCTCGAGGATGTGCAGAAAATGTTTTTTGAAGTGTCCTCTCCCCCGCTCTTCCATCCACTTCTTCGAGCCTTTCGAACATGTATGCTTTTTGTCGGTTTCAATTATTAACCCCGCGCTTTTATCCCCTATCTCGCATCTTGTAATTTGTCCTCACGGTTGCAGCCAGATGAGAGAAGAGGAAGACCTCGAGTTGGAAATTTATAGCTACTAACTGTACAAAATGTGGACTTTGAACCAATTTGGAGATCACCGTAACGGATAAATCGCATACGAGGAACCAGGCACCGTAGATTTTACTGTTAGGTGCTACTGGCGTCGGTAAATTGTCTTTCAACGAGCTCATTAGGAATCTACAGAGGTTAGAATTCCGAAAATCGTAGAGGAAAAGAAGGATTTTACAAGAAATTGTAAACCCAAAGAAGTCTTTTTACGATACATTAATTTTATGCAAACGATACTTTTTTAGCCACGTTTAACGGTAATTAATTCGCAAGCGATAATTCTGGTAGCGTTGCTAGTCGAAAAATTTCCTGAAATTGATGATTTTTGGGTATTTTATTAACGGTAATGTTTTATTTCCTGTGTCATACAGGAATTGAAACGTCCGGGAAAGAACGGTAACTGGAAGAAGTCACCCAAATTGTAATTCAAAGGCTGCTTAGTTGAGGTTAATGAACCGAATTTTGATTATCAACTGATTTCAAAATTTTAAAAATGTTGGGAATTGGTAATTGTTAAGGATGAAGTTTCTATTTTGCTTCAAAAAAGCTTTCAAATTCTAAAATTGAGATTAGTAACAATTTAGAATATTGCACTTGATCGCAATGGAACCCAGAATTTGAGTGAAATTACCTGGAAACGAATAATTTTTTTTTTTTAGAAATTTGTTATTTTCAAATTTCTGCTTGAAAAATGAATTTTATTGGGTTGGCAACTAAGTAATAGCCGATTTTTAATAGCCGATTTTTCGAAGCAAATAAGTGACAAAATCGGCAATTACTTAGTTGCCAACCAAATATACTGAAATTACCCACAAACGAATACTTTTCTTTTCAGAAATTTGTTATTTTCAAATTTCTGCTTGTAAAATGAATTTTATACTGAAATATATACATATATATACATACTAAATATATATACATATACAGAAATTGGATTGAATACGACATGAAATAAATAGAACTCGACTTTCATTGAGGTACAATTGTTTAATTGAACAAAAGAGGCTTTTGATTGCCATACAATTGTTTCATTAATACGACACTTGGCTTCATGAAAGAAAATTTTAGATGGCCACTTCCAATAATATCTCTTTAATTGTGTATCGGAAACCTCGTAAATAGGTTGCATTACTGATTTTTTTTTTTGTTTCCTTCACAGGCGCCGTTTATTTGAGTAATTACCGCGTGGCGAAAAATACTCTCGAGGGAGAATTCATTAAACGGTACCCGTGGGGAAATCAATTAATATTTATGGAATTTTAATTTACATCGAATTTACTCCATAGCATTTTATTAAAATCGGTACGAGTGTAAGATTAATTACATATTAACCCTTTAACGACGGGGTTGGTCGATATATCGACCGACCAGCACTCAGGTTGGGGACTCCACGTAAGAAATCCATTGAATTTATTTATAAATATCACGTTTAATGAGAGGTGACTTTTTAACTCACATTTTTTTCCGTCTTTGAAAAGGTTAAAAGAGCACTTGTAACAATAACTCTGAAATTAAGCTTTTGAGGTCTCGGTACCTGGGTTGCGATGCAAAAGAATTCCATCCCAAAGTGGTCTTGGAATTTAATGCCAGGAAGTGTATTTTTTCCACACAAAGCGAGGTACGAAATCGGAATGGGAGGGAAAAAATTTGAAATAAAATGAGAAAAAAATAAAATCATGAAAAAACTTACAATTTTAATTATGTACCGAAAGGTACTGCCAAATCCAATTTTTTTTAGTTATTTTTACGAGTATACATAACCCAATTTTTTTTTTGTTATTTTTACTATTTAGAAAATATGAAAGTTCGGATCGATTGGGAATCGTTAATTTTTCCATGGAGCTCTGTGAAAGTTACAAAGGATGCCGTATCCGATAGGAAATGTATTAATTTTGTTAATTGGAAAATAAATGAGTTTCGCAGATTGCGGTATTACCGCTCGTCTCTTTTTACCTGAGTTATAAAATGATGAAAAGAGAAATTCCATTTGTTGGCTCTTTATTTAGAAGCTTTCCTCTTTCCCATAAAATGATTTTACGACTTGAATCTCGGTTCAAAGCAATTATAATTATCAAACAGACAATCAATCAATCAATCATTTGCGATTCGAGTTGAGCAATTTGATTCGTTCGATACTCTTCTTTGAAATTTATTATCGTTGCAGAAAAATACCCTTGAATGAAGTTATACACGTATACATATATCGAACTGGCGATCTAAAAGTAGGTGAATAAAATTCCATATAACTCACGCTTATACTTGATTATCTCAAGTCCTTGAAGACATAAATGGATTTAATGACCGGGTCAATAAATAATACCGAGTAATGGCAAATTCGAAGAAGGAGGTGCATGCATGTATGTTTAAATGAAAGTTGGAATCGTACAAGGGAATTCTTCATGTTTTCTTCATGAATTCATCTATTTTTCTCTTTGTGCTACCTTCTTTGTGGTTTAATTCCAATTGTTCAACAATCAAGTCAAAGTGAAATTACGCTTTTGGTGTAAACAATTTCCGGACAAATCTTGAAGAGTAATTACAGTTGTGGATTTTTTTTTGGTACGTGGCAGATTTTCCTGAATTTATACAATTTTTTATAACAAATGCGTGGTGCCGTGTTAGTTACCGTATATATTTATAGTAAATGACACAAACGGAAAACCTTCCTATTTACAGTATATTGGCCTCGAGAGTACCGTTACGTACACTGGAAAGAAAAAATGATTTGTTTAATTAATGAAGACAGTTTATTGAAAGCAAATACAATTGATTTGCACTACTAACGTTTCTTCGAATCAATAGAGTTGCATTTGAGGGCAAGAAATGGTTTACTTACATACGTCTTCTATAAAGATCGATCGACTGAAATATACGAATTTTATTGGATCAATAGAAGCGTAACTAATTGGATAAGACTTTTTTTCATTCTCAACAATTTCACGCAATAAACTAAAATTGAGGAGTTAAGGGAACCGGCTCTATTATCCAATTTCGAAAAACGTTTGTTCATTAAGTATCAAATAAATTTGTATTTATGCTGCAGACGTTTCTAAATACATTTATTTCTTCATAAAAAAAATACTCAAAAAAATTGATGTAGAACGAAATATTTTTTGTCGCTTCAAGAACAGTTGCATTATTTCAATAAATTATTGGAGTGGATACCAAATAATTGAATAAAGGACACAAATCGGCAATTAATTGACAAATAAATAACAAATAGTTAAAAAACGAATAAATATTAAACAAATTAAATATCAAAAAATGTTAGGAGCAAAATGCGGAGTCTAATTTTTTTCGACTTTGCTCAATTTTATTTTAAATCCTTTGGGGCATAAACAATTTGTTTTTAAAAAAGGCAATTTTCGAGGCAAAAATCATAGCCAAAAAAAATACGTTAGCAAAGTTATTAAAGTCATATATCAATTCCCGCGCTTTTAAAATAAAAGTTGAGTGGTACCGGCAAAAAAAAAATTGAAGTACAATTTTTTACTGTTGTGCGGCATGTTTGTCTCTGTTTTTCTTTACTCAAAGAATAAGTGTGTCACGGTCGAAGCGGCAAAAGCTCTTCTTATTTTTTTCCTTCTACTTCTGCTTCTGTTTCGGCTGATACCGCAGCATCTTCTCCGCCACGAAAGATATAAAGCCACGTTTTGCCGCTTCGAAAGCAACAGAGAAAAGTGCATCCCATGGTCCGTGCATAGCCGGTCGACCAACTGGCTGCATACCTCTCTCCATGGCGTTGCATTTCCTTTTTTACGGTGATGCATGTGGCGTATCCATCACGGGACCCGTTCGCTAATGCTTTTCAACAAAAGCCAACAATGAGGAATAGAGCTAAAAATAAAGAAGCGTAAACATACGAAAAAATATATAAGGCGAGGATGTGGAATTTCATTTTTTCGGCCACAGTCATTTGCATTTCACATTCACGAAGACACCAAGTCAGTAAATCTTACGGTTGATAACCGTAAAACAGGACGGAGATAAAGAAGAAGTCACATATGTACTTCCGCATTGCCTCGTTTTAAGATGCAAGATCCGTTCTGGTTCAAGTTTGACTCGGAGAGAGAATATCCATAAATTTGATAAGAGAAATTGTTATAGGCTTTTGCATATTTTTTTTTCTTTTTTTGTCAGATATATTTTTGCTCGGTAATTTTTGTATCTTTCCTTTTTTTATGCGAAATTTTGAATTTTCAACAATTTTTGTAAAAATTTTAGAGGAACAATAAATAGAGATTTTTGCGATTTCAGAATTTATAATTTTGAACTAATAATTTCATCATTTTTTCCCACCTTGGAGAAAATAAATAGAGAAAAATAAAAATTAAAAAAAAATAAAAATAAAATAAATAGAGATTATTGCGTTACTTTATTTGAAAATTTATATTTTAATTTTTTATTTTCACCTGCCAGCGTCAGGGGTAACAGCGCCTCTGTAAAATTTACCCTACTTTGAAATAATTATTGCCATATTTCTATTTATTTTTTTTTCCCAAGGCTGGTATTTGATATTCGTGCTTCGAACACTCGAAAAAGGCGTTTTCCGCTTTATCTCTTTACAGCCGCGCCCGACTATCCGCATGGCTGTGCACAGAAGCTTCCCTTGTAAACAAAATGAAGACTACTACTTTTTTTTTTACTTCTCTTTCATCCTAGCCGTTGTCTTCTCGCCGCGCCTAAATTTATCATTGAAGATTTCCGCATTTTTAAACGCTACAGCGCCGGATGTGTTTCACAGAAATATCAGTCAACTTCTGCATCGGTAGTCAAAGTCGAATTCTAAAAATACAGACCCACCGTACCCGGACACGTGCTACAATTTCATATTTATTTATTTCTCGGAAAGAATTTACGACGGCGCGGTGCGGTACTGGCACAGACCGTCGTCGGCTTTTGCCCAATCCTGACCCGGCGCAAGTTTGTTTGGATTTGTCTCGAAAAAAATGAAAAAAAAAAAAAAAACTTCTTTTAGAATTTTAGATTATCCAAAATTGTTAATTGGAGTGAATAAAAAATTGCACTTTCAATATTATAATATATAATATTACAATTTCAAATTAAGTAAAAAAAGGGGTAAAATTAATTTTTTTTAATGCATTTAATTAAAATGATTATATTTTTCTTTGTTTTTAGGTTTAAAATTGTTAAAATACATAAAAAAATCGATAAGACCTGAAAACTCTGTTTCTTTTTTTTGGGTACCATTGTTTCTATAAATACTTTTTTTTTCTATGATACAACACAATGCCGTGTTACTACACGAATCCAAACAAACCTACTTCTATTTTCCTTGAAAACGGAAAAAAAGGATAGATGTACGCTTTACCTAAAACTTCGTCCCATTCGAATCCATCCCTTTCTTTTCCTTTCGTTATTTCCACGACAAATATTATTACTACACCACGTGGAAACAAAACATTGGAAGTTTATTTACCTGCTCGTACATATGCACATGTTAAAACGGATGTGTGTACTCTATTCTTCTCGTTCCTTTTCTCTCCGTCCATATAGAAATAACAAGGAAAAGAAAATGAGGGAGAGAAAGAAAAAAGAAGCGCAGGGAAAGAAACGGAGTGAAGATTCGAAATTGTGTAGAGGCACGTACACATACACGTACACGCGCATACACGAGACCCTAGGAACGAACGTGCGAATATATGTATATGCATAAACAAAAGTATGAGCATCGCTCTAACATAGATTGAATGTATTGCTCTCGAGTTCGCAATAGTCGTGTCGTGCCGCACACTGCTACAGAATAAAACGTACAGTGCGAGAAAGAGAGAGGGGTTGTGGGGCGGGGGGAGAAAAGGGGAACCTTTCACGTTGTGTCACAATTGAACACAACGTGTACCGACGAGTACATTGTCTCACGACTGTAATTTCTATAGGAATGTGACATTTTCCGTCCATCCGAAGAGCGAACGAGAAAGACGGAGACAGACAGAGCGGGGAGAGAAAAAGAGGGAGATTTCAGCGATAACGAGCGGCTTGCACTATTCATACTAGCTCGCTTTCTAACTATAGTATAACACTCTTCTGACGCTCACAATATACATAAGTGGGATATGGTACAACAACGCGAGCTCTCCTCTCTCCCCCCCCCCCTACCTCCCCCTCTCTCTCACATACACACTCACAGAGCGCTCGGTATGTCTAACATGAATTTGCAACAATAGTTCTTTTTTTTCCATAGGGTCGTGACATTTTCTATTCTTCTTAGTTTCGTACACAATTTATACGACTCACCTTTTCTCTTCCTCGCTCCTTCACCCTCCCCCCTCCTCGTGTCTCTGTTTCAGCTTTTTTTTTCTCTTCTTACTCTATTTATTTTAGAACCAACCAACCCCTTTCTATTATTTTTCTTTTCCATTGTTGTCGTTCCTCCTCCTTGTATTAAAACTGTGAAGTTGAAATACGCCTTTTTATCGAGGTGAAAGAATTGGCGTTACTTTAACTCTAGGCTGATACCGTAGGTGCAAAATATGATACGTACACGTATACGCGCGCACACACACATACCCAGATACACCCTATCGACCTATCTCGATGAACACAAGCGATGAAAAGTAGGACGGATAAACGTTTCTTACGTGTGCATTCGCCGGCTATTTGTATAATACACATTTCAACAATGGCATCCACTTGTGTACCTTGCATACGTGCATGTCGTTCTTCGATATGTACTCGCATGTAGAAAAATGCCAATTGGGCTTTTGTAAGTGCTCAAAAAATATGTGCTTATTTTCATCTTTAATGAAATTTTTAATCTTGGAATACCACGTGTCAAAACACTCGGTGAATGTATTATAAATAGCAGTTATTTTGCAACTTAACTTCAAAATATCGCTTATTTTTTTCCATATTGAAACACAGTTTCACGTTTACTTAAAAAAATGTGATTCTCAGTATGCTGGCCATTTGTAACTTATTATTCCGCGATTCCAAATAATCCTACGGTTAAGTCAATATACAAGGAATATTTAATGACGTTGTTATTTCAATCATTTTTTTTTTTTCATTATAGTTCGCAATATTTAGGTAGCGTGGCGGATAAAGATAGAAGAACTGTCTCATTAGCTAGGGTCGACTTACATTTAATGTAGATTTTATAGCAAGTTTTACGATAGCTTGGGGAGTAATTCGGTTATTAGAGCACGATCCTTCGCGGATGGGGGATACATCTTAAACCTTTAATTGTATCGCATTTTATTTTTTATTTTTTTTTTGTACTTTTCCACCAAGACTTATTTGCCATAAACTTCACTATTTATGCTTCGTATACGGAATAATTGAAGAAACGCGGTAATTAAAGTAATAAATTTTCTATTCGAACGTTTTCAAAATTAGTAGGAGATTATTTATGTACTCGAGCCCTTTTGAAATAATTAGATAAAGGTGTTTTTAATTAATACGCGTACCTTTATGCTCATTAGGCAAGACTCAAACAATTAATCCCGAAAATCCCAAAATAATACTAATTATTTTGGGATTCGCCTACTCGCCTACTAATCGCCTACTAATTTCTGCGGTTCTTTCACTCCAACTTATTTATTTTTATTAATAATAATTTATGTGTATTAAATATTATATCTAGACTTAATTTTTCTTATATCTCAATATTAGGTAATCGTGATTTTTCTTTAATAATTTGTATTTTTCCATTTCCAAAAAATTTCCCACGTGGGTTGGAATTATTATTTCCCCTGCAGCAATTTAAAAACAATAAACTAAAATAATATTTTTTAATGAAAAGAAGCAAATAATTAATTAACGATTATATCTTGTTGGATTTTCAGGATCTACAATCATTTGCTGCGCTGTGATTATTGCTTCAGTCATTTTCATTGAATTTTTAGGTTGCGATACATTTCGTTTCATTTAACTTTTTTTTTTTGCAAAATTTCGTATGCTAATTAGGTTACGAAACGTTATTATATAAGAATCTTTCGTTATTACTACAATTCTTAACACTTTTTTTTCTCTCTTTTGTTATAGGTAAGCTATAAAGTTATTCGCAGCTCTAGTATGAAGCTAGTTTTAAGTTTGGTGAGTCATAATTTTTTTTTTCGTTAAATACGTATTTTATTGCGCTACCATCACTCGCTAAACGCAACGCGACGTTAATTGCGATTACACATTATTAATTGCTCCCGGATAGTAAATGTTGCTGCGTTTCGCCGAGTTCCTGTATGTTTAATATGTTTGTATACAGGTGTTTATATACATGACGTAACAATGAATTCCAAAGATTTATATATATACCTACGTACGCAAATCTGGAATTTGCAGAATAGGAATCTGCGAGTAAATACTAAAATTGTTTTATATTTCCATTTTCTATCATTTTTATATTATATTCTATAATTTCCTTGTAAACTATCTTCTATAATTATTATCAATTATTTTGCAAAACTTTATAATTACAATAACTATTCCTCATAAATACATCAATTTAAGTCGTAGACGCCCAAAAAAACGTTTCTAAAAAATTGGCGTAAAATATAGTAATTTTTACAGAGCAATTTAATTGTTCTAATTGAACATTTGAAACTTGCGCTTTTTATTCTTTTTTTTTTTGGTACCTACTACTTATTGCATAAAAGATATAGAAATTATATAATTACATGACAATTTTTTTAGACTCTGAAAATAATTTAAATTAAAGTGACAGAATTACATCATCATTAATAATAATAATAATAATAATAATAATAATAATAATAATAATAATAATAATAATAATAATAATAATAATATAACAGAATTACAGGCTCTTCAAAATTCTACACAAATTTCCTTAAAATCTAGGGACTTGAAAAAAATTCCTTTATCACCAAGGTGGTAGCTTAGAAAATATTACTAAACCAGAAAACACCGTTTACCTTTACACTAATGTGAAATTTTGTTACGTAAACCGCCGTCTTATCATTTTTACACGGTACGGCAATATCGAAACACGATAAATATTATTGAACTACGGAACTGACAATAAGTATTTCTGGTTCTGGCACCTCCAGGAATTTTTCCCTATACGCTTAGCGCCAAATAGGAGGCTGACCACCCCGGGTTATCGTAGACAGGGATAATTCGGACCACTCCTTTTTTCTTTCTCCGCCGTTTTAAAGTGCAATTACACTGCTCGTGCATTTAAGCGCACACGTATGTACGTTATTATTCCGTGGCTTCTATATACTCTTGAACTGTTACTACACATGCATGTGATGAGTCTGAATAGAAAGAGGGAGAGGGAGAGAGACAGAAGGAAAGAATCAACCAACGTTGGTTGCTTTTAACCAACGCAAGGTCAACAGCATCGACAGTACGTACTGCGCATTATCATGTACACCCACATATGCACGTGACATCGGCCAAGAGAGAGAGAGATAGTTAGACTTTGACTATGTGTACAAGACTCCATTTGTGCGTTACAAATCCTTTCAGGCTCTCTCGCTTTCTCTCTCCCGCTCTCCTTCTCCGTCTCTGTCGGCTCTTACTCATACTCGTATTTTTTTTTTTACTTTTTTTTTCTCTCCATATCTTTCTATATTCAATCTCATGCTCTTACACACATACATACATACACAGTCTGTATATTTACACATATACACGTAATTCCAAAAGTCCACAGATATAATAAAAAAACGTTGTAAAGTGTATTACACATTCACGTGTTTGTCACTCGTACGACCTTTTTTTTTCTTCTTTCTCTTTGGTTGCTTTCTCTTAGTCACTCGCTACATTTTTCTCATCTCCCGTAACTGTTTTTGATGGTACAAAGTGCATTCGAGTGTCATCGCGGAATTTTTTAATATCGAATGTTCAGTCACTCGTCGTCTCGCCATTTTTCAATTACGTGTGAAATAGCGATAGGGTATACTACCGAGTCTCGTCGCAAATACGTACTCCCTGCCGCGACTCTCACGGAGAAAAAGGATTTGTAGAATTCGTGAAAAAAAAATAAAGATACCGTCGCGATGAAAAAAAATAAAAAATAAAAAGAAAGACTTTTACGAAAAATTAAATTACAAAAAATAATAAAAGGAGCAACCATTTTCCAAGAAATTAGAGTGGATTTTTAGTTTTCCACGAGTATCTATTATTTTTTTCTCTGTTAATTGAAAAAATGTAAAGAAAATTCAGTATATTTACGATTTTCCCATTTAATGTAATTATTTTACGTCACAAATTTGTGTTTATTTTTTTTATCAGGCAATTTTTGATTATTTCGATGATTTTTATTTCTTTTTTTTTTCCTGTCCATTGTCAATGTAACTGTAAATTGTTACTCCTCGGACGTCCTTGTTGTTATTTTCGATGGGCTTGGTCGGGTCTTTAATGACTTTCAGGTATACCGTCCTTAAAAAAAGTGCATAAAATTATGATGACGATGAACGGTCGGACCTTGGAAACGTATGTAGATGTTTTGCAGTAAAAATGTCGGCTTATTTGTCATCGACCGATGGTGAAACTCGTGTTTCTCAAAGTACTTCGATCGAGGATGACGAGTTTCATTCGTCATCATCAACTCCGCGATCCTCAACCCGTTTTTTTTTTCAAAATATTATATATAATATAATATAATATAATATAATATAATATAATATAATATAATATAATATAATATAATATAATATAATATAATATAATATAATATAATATATATTTGAATTGCTAAACCAACGCTTGAGAAAAATTCTTGTACTCGTTTGCGTTTCTATAAATGCGACATTTTGCATAGCGAGTTCGAATCATAATTAACAGGAAATTACTTTTTCCCATAAACTAATTCTAGGCAAATGAAGTATGGCAACTTCGGCATTGAATTGGCGCTCTTGTCTCACCGCGATTATTTCTACTCGATATACTTGACATAATTATTAATAATTCCAATTTAAATGCACATAGAGCAACAAAAAAACTCCATTTTTTTTTCTAAATTTGTTCCACATATAAATAATAATTCAAAAGAAATTACTCTTACCAGATAATCGTCACGATTCTAGGCAAATTAAACGTCGATAAAATTGAGGTCTGTCTGGCGATTACTGATTTACTAAAACAAAAAAAAAGAAAACAGAATTGCTCCGATTTGATATCACTGCACAAGAGAGAGATGCGATGCCAAGTTTATTATAATTCGTGTTGCAACATATTTTCAAAGTCTAGCTAAAGCACCGTTATCAATTTGCCTTTGTGATAATTCGAGCAAGCGATTGATTTATTTTTATTCCATTGAATTATACATAATTCTACACACAGTTTTACGCTCGTAAGTATATACAATTATAAATTCCATATGTATAATGAATTGGTAATTACTATCGGGTAACTATTTTGAGTGGATCTTTGTACTAGATACGACAAACATTTGAATTTTTCAATAATAAATTTATATTTCGTTCTATTTTTATCGCAGAAGCGTTGAGAAAAACAGTTTCTCAAAAAAAGCTGATTTGCGGAAACGATGAACCTGATTTGGAGCGCAAAAAGTTGAATTTCGAGTGAAGAACGTCAATTTTGAAAATGGCCTAGGCCCATTTTTGTTTAAACTGCTCAGAATGTTTTTTTAACACAATTTCTACCAAAAGTGTCAAAAGAAACTTTTTCGAATTTTAATTAAAAATTATTTTCGAGCTTTGAAATCCACAAACGGGAGACGTTCGGTAGAGCAATTATGCGTTTACAAAAAATTTGGTATCAATTCAGAAAATTCATTTGAATCATAATTCTGTATTTTTGGTTTTGAATTTTCGATTACCAACAATTAGCGCGGTAGAAATAGTTATTACAATTAACAACAAAAAAAAGTCAAAAATGGGTTTGGATCACTTTCAAAATAAACGGCTCAATTATTAGACATTCGGGGTGCGATTTTGACGAAGAAATTTATTCCGTCGACGAATTACAAGAGTCCTACTCGAGATGAAAAATTCTTATCGATCGTAGAATTGCATTGTTATCAGTTGTATCTCATTTGAATGAGTTTTCATCGGTCAATTAGTGTAACAAAAGTATTTCTCCCGCCATTCATTCATTCATGCGACCCAAGTTTTCTATTATACAAAACGCCGTGGCAGCTCATACATACTTTCACGTCATTTGTATTGTAGATCCAAAAAGAAGTGTGCGTCGAATTTCCGTGTCTCTTTTATAAGAATATATGTATATAAGCGAGAAATGCGGGGAACAACTGCTGCTACAACTATACTTTTATAATAGTACTTCTTTAGTTTCATACCATTAAAAATTCAATGACCTCAGTTACTTTTCTTTATTGTACAGACATGTACATATATATATATACTACATGCATATACACCTATACGCATACACATCGAAGCGCAAGAAACCTGGTCTCTCGCAAGAATGACGAACGATTCGAGAGACGAATGTTACAACGAACGTGTGTCTCGCATTACGACTTGTATGTATTTTCTATTTACTTTTCTTCTTGTGTGTTAGCGCAGAAATATGTCGAAGGAAAAACAGGTTCCTTTCGTCCTTAGACATTCGTCATTCGCACGTATGGATACCCCATTGCGGATCATTTCTATTTCATTTCCTCGCTGCTCATAAATCACTCGATTCGCGAAAACCCATACTGCGATAACCGTGTGCGGAAAAATGACCGAGCAACGACAATTCATCAATAAACTCATTACCCGGTAATTCCCTCGCTTTTGCCGCCCTCGCCAAGGAAAATGACGTATTAAATTTCAATTTATAGTCATTATTTGAAGTATAATGGCATGCAATAAAAGGGCTTTATACCGCTGGAACGCGACCGTTGCATGCGGGTTCTCGCAAGTGCAGTTGCATGAGCGCCTATCGCAATCTCACGTATTGGCACCAAGGCGTTACACGACGGAAAGTCATTTTATAGTCTTTTTCCCCATTTTCGGATATTTTCCGTGGGCAATAAAAATCGCGGGGTATTGAAAAATTGTCAAACCCGAAATGGCACTTCCCGTAGACGAAAATGATTTGAGGATTTTGCAACGTTTCAATCGATACGACTTGAAATTTGTAAATCCCAGTTTTGAAAAATCCCAAAATAAAATTTTGTCGTGTTTAACTAATTTTTACGAATGGTTTCCCAACTTTTTCGAGTGATTGGCAAAAGGCGTACGAAGAAAAAAAAGAGCGATCGCCGAAATAAGGAAATTTGCGAGAAAAAAACAATGTACATGCGCTCGTGACGTAAATATAAAATGTTTTAAAATTAAATGGAAAAGAAATAAATTTTATAACGCGTTATTTGTGTAAAAATCTTTGCTTATTGAACAAATTCAATTGTAATTTTTATTTTTCTTTTTTCAGGTGCTTTTACAATTTCTCGTTATTATTTTTTAAAGAAGGTTCAGAAATTATTTGTTTTTAATTTAGAAAAATGTTTGTAAGTCAAATAGGCACTGAAAAAAATTCGAAATTTGCCTTTTCAACTCATCACATTTATGTAACATTAAAATACTATCGTTAACCTATTTTTCTATATATATTTTTTTGAGGAGTTAATCACTATGGAATTATTAATTAATTAAATTACGAATATTTTTTGTGAAGCGTGTAATAATTAATTCCAACTCTAACTCTTTAATAAATGTCAACCTAAAATAATAGAGCAAAAATTTAACAATTATTATTTCTAGGGAACCAATAGAAAATGAAATTTTGGTAAAATACTTGATTTTCAAGCGCTGTAATTTTCCAGAGATGTAATTTATATACGCCACCCCATAAATTTCCCACTTCCCAAGCATCTATTAATTAGCAAATCGCTGTAAAACTTCGTAATCCTGAGCAACAGTACCTACATAATATTCGTGTTAAATGCATTTTAATTTTCTCCAAGAAATTGTCTAGTTAACGAACACACCTGCAATTATCATAGAAAATTGAAGTTATACGCGTAACACGGAATAACAGTATAAGTTCTAACGACCGTAACTACACTTATAGGATAACTGTGTCGAGGTAAACGATTGTATTGATGAAACTTGGCCGAGCATTAAGCTTATAGGTGTTGACGTGAATTTATATAATACAATATTCTTATTTTTTTTTTCAATATCTTTTATGTAACTCTCACCTTGGGAGAAAAAAAAATACAATTCGATAAAATTTCCATCGGAATGGCAAATTTACATTCAAAGAGAGGATGAGCTTTTTTAGATAAACGCAATTTTAACCTATATATTGCGAGATACCCGTAGTGGTTTTTTCGCTACACAAACTGTCTTTGAAAAGTAAAGCGAAGTGGAAGACAAACACTGTCATAATCTCCAAAAGGCATTAGAAAATTTCGAAAAAAAAAAAAATTAATATCGCCTGGATCCAAAAATACCACTAAAAATTCAGAATTTTTATTTAAAAAATTCTTTGTCTATTCTAATACGTAACCGATAACCCAAAATTTCAATTATGTGACGTCATTGCGGACTATGAATTACAAATTATGTACATTTAAATTTATTACATTTCAAATTTGCAATTTCCAATTTGGTTCAATAGGATCTTGCGGTTTTGCCGTTCCGCGGCATTGTAAATTTGCAAGACTAATTAATAATTCGTGTGCGATTCAATTTCCGATTTATCGCGATTAATTTATTATTTTCTTTTTTTTTAAAAACGCATTTCCAGGTTAAATCGCTCTTTTGCGGCAAGGATGCAGGAAACGCACGGGAAGGAGGTTACGAGGATATTGAAATTTGTAACGTTTCTTTTAATTTTATAAATACGCGTCCGTTACATAAGGATATAAAAAGGTTGCAAGCTTTAGATCGTTCCATGATGGTTTTAGCAATTACCGTAAAAGAAGAAACGAGTATGCGAATGCCTGTTATGACATTTTAAGGATACTCATTAACGATAAGAAAAACTAACGACCTTGCATTGCGTGCAACGCGATACACAATTATAAATACACGTGCACAAAATCTTCGACTTAATGTGCGTTCGCGATTAAGTTCGAGGACTCGACTAATAATGCGCTTCAAGTACATTTTCGTATTTTCCCACTACACCTACACCGCGCGCACGTATCGTTCACGCACACGGACGCGAGACTTTTAGCGAATTGTATTGTTTTAACGGCGAGGCAAACAACGATTATTGTTTGTGACATCGTTTGGTAGAGTTTTCGGGTACCGAACGCTCTATTCGGAGAATCCTAATAAGCAGAAGCATCGTAAACAGTGCCATAAATATTGTATGAACGTCGCTAGGGTTCTATTTTGTTATTTAAATCTTCCGCTTTCCCGGTGTATGCGAACGCTTATGGAATTTCGATAAGTGGGTCCCACCCGCGCACAAATTTACGCAAATTGGTATCAAATTTATGTTTGTATTTACCAAGAGTCCTTGGTTTCAATCATTAGTTGTTTTTTTTTTAGCATTTTCTTCTTTCGAAATATTTTCAAACCAACCACTGACACCAACCATTTTTAATTTCACACTTGAATGTAATTTGAATTTCCAATTTCAATATTTTAACACAGGTACCGACAATTTCATAATTAGCAGCTTCCGTGGAATTATTCCGAAATGATTTTTCGTAACCGTGAAATAAATTAGGGACCAAAAAATGCGCGAAAAACCATGAACGGGTCAAACGACCCGCTGCCCATTTAAAATACACGTATGTGACGTCACTAGGTGACGTCAGGGTAGGTTTAGTCTTAAAATTGGTCTAAACCAATGGAAGCCAAAACAAATTTTATTCTTTTTTTTTTGGATAATTTGAAAAAACACTAGGTTTGTCGTACCCGGATTCTCGCTACGAAATCCATTCTCGGGATGGGTTCAATGTCGAGTCACCTTAAATGGCGGAGATATTGCAAAGCTCGAAAAGGAAAGAGGAGGTTATTAATCATGTGCCTGCCTGCCCACCCATCGCTTTTAGACAATCAATGCAATGAATTTCGATTACGTTCGCCGCTAACACAAGTAAACGACGACTCTCGAGCTACCGAATAAAACGATACGTCTTGGAGCGAGTCAGACCATTGGAGACAGATCGTGCCTGTGCGTATGTGTTGGTTGTTGCTACAGCAATGAAGCAACAAACGATTTAAGTATTATTTTATACCGACCGCAAGGAGATAGTGGGTCGTATTAACGACAAACGTAGTCAAGTAGTCACGTTAATTCCTTAATGTATTCACCATTCACGAACGTAACTCACGAATTATAATCCCTAAGGCTTCTCTTCCGCCTTTGCCATTGACTCATCGATAATTTTGTTATTCTATTCTTAAAGGTTACGAGAACTTTCGGTTTTGGTCTCTTTTTATTTCATTACATAAACGAATTTCTTCCGTCTTTGAGTAGTCTTTTGGGTAACGTCTTAACTGCCCAATTTATGTATAAGCGGACGTATCCCATGGTACCGACGATAAAAAAAACCTGTACACGCCTTGAAAAAATATTTATGGCACCTCGAGTATGATTTTTACCTGCAATAAAAATAGTAATACAATATTTGCTGCACCTGCGATATCACCTGGTACGCTGGTGGTTTCAGCGGAATTGCACCATTGACGTATCCGGGAGCTTGCCTCTGTCTTTCCTCAATTACGTCCTTATAGATGCATTTCCTTGCACTTTCATCGCTGGGTTTCAGCACTTTCGCTGAATAAATTTCGAAATATGACAGTATTAGCGCACTGGCGTTTATTAAAAGGCTTTTAAACGTCGCAACCGTTTCCCATAAAATTACGCAACGTTGAATAGCGCCGAAAAAATGTTTGTCCTCCAGCAGAAACGAAACCACGGTTTTCATTGGAATTTCGATAAAAGCAAAATAATTACAAAATCGTATAAGTATTTCCTCGATGTCGAGGCAAATTTATGTCCCTCGAGCTTCCACCTTTAACACATGCACGATGACGTGGCGATAATTCCTTAAATTCACGTGCGAATATATTTATTTAAAAAAAAAGAATAAAATATTGACATTTCGGCAACGCAGAAATTTCCATTTGACGTTTTTTTCAAAACGGGTGAAATCATCCTAGCTCGAAGGACGGATTTCCGAGAAAAGTGGGCCCCAAATAGATTTTCGGAATTGAATCGATCTTGTGCCTAAAAATTTCAAGTTTCGGTTCCTGTTTTTCAATTACTCATTATTTATTGTTACAATTTGATTCTACTTTTCTCCAGCAACTGTTTGTTTATCAAATTATTTTTTATTACGTAAACGGGAGATTCCCTTTTTAATTCAAATTTTGGATAGGTTTTAGAAATATTCCTCCTTTGACCGTGGGTTTTGAATAAATATCAAATTCTTTCTTCGGTTTTTCGGTCCCAAAATTATTTATTTCAATATTCATTCCAATATTTTCGATTACGTTGTTCTACAAGTACACTACCGGTCAAAAGTTTGGGTCCACTTCGCAATGTTAATGAAATATGCAAGTGGACCCAAACTTTTGACCGGTAGTGTACTTGTAGATTCTTATGAAGAAAAAATCTACATATATTTAATTTTCGATAGAATTGTCTACCATTTTTCCAGGTAGTGGACGGCAATTCTGAAACGTTGGAATAAAACCGGCCAAGTTGTAAATCGGTTGAACCGAAACTGGTATTGAAATTTGATATTGCCCATTTCTTATCTACTACCTGTCGAAGTGGCTTCGCAAAATCGACCAGCTATAGTAAGAGACAAACCGAGAGAGACAGAGAGAGAATCAGGGAGCGAGTATCAGGTTCGACGTGTGAGAAGAATCTTTTTTCCGTAATTTCTTCTTTTTGACCTTTTCGAGGTTAAACCCAAAGAGGCCAACAGGTCTAGAATTGAACCGACCTCGAGCTACGGAATTCTTCGCACGCTTCTGAAACTTTGCAACCGGTTGGAACTGTAGTCACGAGTTTGAGAGGTTTCGTAGATCACATTACCCTATAGGTTATGGATATATCCCATTCCCAAGCATTCGATTTCCTTGTGAAAATCATTTCGCAATTATTCTCAAGTTTTACTGTTATTAATTTTCTTTTTTTCGACCAGGTCGGGGAGAGGGAAATTAAGAAAGGATATACGTTAGCTCCTTTTTAAGACTTCTATGCAACGTAAACGATATTAAGGCCACTCGAAGTTGCACGACGAATTATTTTACATAAATCCGTGTATCGCTTTTCGCAAATTATTTAATAACAGTGGTTTAGTATATAGACGTATTTCATTTCGCCGCTGGCGCACAGAGAAAATTATGATTATAAACTCAAACGTTGTGTGCGCAGTAATCAGGGGGATAATTACATTTGTGCGAACTACTTTACGAGTGCGAGCATTGCCGTGATAGTGTCTGGAGGTTTATGTTTCCAACGTTTGTGTAATAAAAGTGGCGAGAATGAGAAAAAAGGATACCGTGGGTACACAGTTGAAATCTTTTTCAACCGCGTTAAAAAAAACCGTGTTTTCTGACACGGTTGGCCCAGTGTGCCAAAATAAATTTTCATTAGAAACATCAAACACCTTAACCTTTAGAGCGCCTAGATACGCCTCTAGGCGTAAGGGGTCTGACTCGCCAACATCTTAACTTATAGTTTGGCCCTAACTTAGGGACCTTGGACCACATTTCTATAGAAAAATGCGATTTGCAAATTTTTTTGAAACCCCGGTGCTCTAACGGTTAAACGTCGAGTTTTCCTTCCAATCCGTAGGTACTTGACGTTTCGCGATTCTTGCTTGCACCGGTGCAATGCACTTTTGCCCTCGGAGAGCTGCATTCGGTGGCTGCCCACGGTGTGCTGTTCGCAATATGATGTGCAATACGCGCGTCAAACGAGATATCGTTGCATATGCATACATAACTGGCTCTTTTTGCGCGAGTCTTCTTCCACGTCGGTGTGAAAACAGCCCATGCGATGTGTCAATCGCAGTGCGGCGACTGCATGCTAAGTGCACTCTATTTTCTCGCCTTTCATGGTATAGCCATGCCGGGGCACCATCCATGCGCTCTCGTCGCTGCTACTCGATGGATGGAACTTCTCTCTCCGGTGTTTCCCCCGTACCTGCTTGCCTGCCTGCTTGCATTAGCTGCTGTTTGTTACAACCGAACGAGTCATATGCTTGACTTCGCTCATCACTCGTATTCTCTCATCTTTGCGACAATCGTATCATCCCCATTTCGCGTTCGTCGACTCGAAGTTGTAAATGTTACTTCCAATTTTCCGATTCAATCGAGCGGTCCGGTGACTTCGAAATTGCTCCGAATTCGATTATATCCGGAGTCTCTATTTTCGAGGGAACGTTTACAGCCGCCTTCCCGACAATGAATTTCATTAGTTCTGCAGATTTATTCCTTTCTGCAGGAGACAGATATTCAATTGTACGAAAAATTGTATTTCAGGAAAATAAGCGCATATCGTTGTTTGATTGAATAAGGGAAATGCATGTTCATTTTTTACAAGTCTGCTCACACCACAAACCAGAAACCAAAACCAAGTTTCGATCAGTTTGACGATTTTTCGAGAAAAATGCTACACTTCTCTCGCGAATCGAGCACAAAATATGTAATAAATAAGTTTGGCACTATTTGCCGTGAATAAGCTGTTCTAAAAGCAAATACTGGACATTCGAAGTAAATAATTCAGTTTCCTTGATGGAAAAAAAAGAGCATTCCTTTTATTATTAGTCTAGAAATTTGCAGCCCGAGTTAGTCGCTACGAGTTCCTGCTCGAACTGTTTTTAACTCATCTAAAAATTTAATAAAAGCATCCTCAGGGAGTCGAGATGGAAGAGGAAACAAAATCTAATGTGGTAACGAGACTTTCAGGTGAGTCAGATACTATCCCAATCGATTAAACCACGAAAATAATTCTAAATTCAAATTCCGAAAGGTGTCTTTTGACACCTTTGGTAGAAATAGTGTTAATAATTATTTAGTATAGAATTATAAGCAAAATAGATTTTTTTTAATTAATACCAAATTTTTTGCAGACGCACGATTGCTCTACCGAGCACCTCCCTTTTGTGGATTCCAAAAAAAGATTAAATTAAACCTCGAAAATAATTCGAAATTCAAATTCCAAAAGGTATCTTGTGACACCTTTGGTAAAAAATGGTGTTAATAATTATTTGTTATAAAATTATAATTAAAATACATTTTTTTAATTAATACCAAATTTTTTACAGACGCACAATTGCTTTACCGAGCATCTCCCTTTTGTGGATTCCAAAAAAAGATTAAATTAAACCTCGAAAATAATAAAAAGTTAAAATTCCAAAAGGTATCTTGTGACACCTTTGGTAAAAAATGGTGTTAAATTCCGAATCTTTCCTTTCTCGTCCCGTAAGACGCATCTTCGGCAGCATTTCGTGTCCGACCGATCGAAATAACCCGATATATCGAATACTTCGATATCTGTTTGCATCTAGGCCGTTCTCCTCGCTATCAATTTAACGCCTCGCTTAAAAGTGCTGCGCACATGTTTTGCCGACCTTCCTACAATTACTGCGCACTCGTAGATAACAAAATAGAGCAAGCGACTAACAATAAGCTTCTGCTACATTCTGGGAACTGCGACGAACATATACTGATAATTTCGTACGTCGGTGGTAGTGCAGGCAAGAGTTTGCTCTGTTTTTCAATAAACACATAAGGAAGAAATCGTCGAGGTAACCGCGTGTTCTCCGTGCTACCAAAGAAGCTGAGTCTAATAGGAATGGACGGAAAATATGGTCGAGTGACTCGGTCGAATGGTTTATAATGGAAGGCTTCGAAAACGAATATCTCGATGGCACATTCCAAAGAAATGATCTATGTCGAACGAATAAAGGAATAGAAGAAGAGTAAAGGTTAGTCGAAGCGGAAAGAAAATAGCATTTCTGCTTACGGCTGAGTAAAAAGTAAGAATGGAAGAAGCGAGAAGGGCTGATTGTAGGATAAGAAAATCGGAAGGAGGATGAAGGCAATTTTACGAGAGATCGAAAGAAAGGAAGAAAGAAAACACGTGCCATTGAATGATACACGTTTGATCTTCATTTTCATATCTTCCCTTCGCCGCTTCTTCTCATCCTCCTCTTTCTTGCGTTTTCTTATTTTTCTTTTTTTCTTCCCCCCGCTGAAGATATAAAAGTCGTACAATAAACCGGTACTCTACTCTATAATAACTGGCAATAAAACACAGCCAGTATTCTATAATCATCCCTTTCAATTCCTTGACTCGTTTTTCTTCGGCTTTGAAAATCTATTTTCCAGGAAATACAACCTGAGAAAAAAAAGATAAATCGTCAAAGTAACGAAACTCGTTACAGAAAATAATAAATTCATGTCAGTGACGTGAAATAATTAACAAGAAAAATTGGTATATATTAATTAAAGCGGTTATATCGATGAAGTTCAATTTTTTAGCAGCGTTTGCATTTATTTTAGTAATTTTCTTATGAATTTGGAAAATACTAAAATTTGGAAATTTACTAAAATAAATATTGGATATTCATAGAAAAATAATAATTAACTCTAATTTCGTCTAATCTTCGTTACTTCGTATTTTATTTTTGGAGAGGAATTTTTGTGTTAACAAAAATTCCTTCTACATTTCATTGATTTCGTCACAGGTGCACCTTTATTATTTTTTCAGCAAATTTTCAACTTGATTTTCATGCAAATTTTCCTTTTTCCCCATTTCTTTCTTTACATTATACCACAAAACTTTACCAATTGCATTGATTCGTTCGATCAAAATATCACCGCATTTTTTTAGGTTACTAAATATTTTTATTATTTACTAAATATTTTACTAAATATTTTAAGTTACCAAATATTTTAAATATTTTTAGTTACTAAAAATTTATAATTGCGTTATAAATTATGTGTGAACATAATACCGATACCGCGGATGGGACAACCTTTCCTTCGAGGAACCTCAACGGGAAAATTTCACTGCAACAGTCATCCTCTTCGGGATGTGTCATATTATCTTAACAAACAAGTGGGAAGAAAAAAAAACACTCGGATAATCCCTTGGATGTCTCTAAATACCAAAGCAAATACGAGCCGTTCTTGGCTATGCTTAAATGCTGAAATTTTTTGCATATTTGTTTTATTCGCATACACCCGGGAAGCCATGCGAGAAAAAGACTCATGAGAAATAGAAAGGAAAAGAAATTGAAGGAGTGGAGAAAAGATTGGCAGTTTGCCCAGTCATTCCTTCATTTCTCATTACCATCCCACTGCCGATACCGCTGCCGTGGTGGCTGCACATCCTCTTCTTTTCTCGCTTCTTTCCTCTTCGACGTTTCATCTTTCGTCTTTCTTCCCTTCACGAGAAGGGAGAATTTTATGCGTATACAGGTACGCGTACCTGTACGAACGTGGGATGATCACCTACACTCGTAAAGTGCGCGTTTATTTTCCCTCTCCCTCTTTCTCTCAAACGTGCAGGTATAGCTTCTTATAAACACGGTGTGTATGATCACGCATAGAGCGTTTCTGACTCATGCGACACCGATCGAACGGTTACGTTTCTATGTACCAGGTACTCCACGGTACCTGCGTCGTCAACCGTGTATATATACGTTGTTTATGTACGAATTGTGTACTTTACGTCGCGTTATAATCACTGTCGACTAATTTTTCCCTTTTTTTTTGCCCTTTTCCACCTTCCGCTTCATTTTTTCAACTTTTTTTTTTTACCGCGTCCGATGGCCTCACGGGGAATTTTACGTATCGAGTGTCACCGTTTCTCATGGTTATGGGGAATTTCCGCAGGAATGTCGTTATCTCTGCCAAAATGCAGCTGCAATTGACGAAATGGGGAAAATAACAATCATGGAAATAATGAAAATGACAGTAAAAAAATAAAATATACAGGCGCTCGTGACGTTATCTCTGCCAAAATGCAGCTGCAATTGGCACAGAGAAAAATTGAGATCATCGAAATAATGAAAATTGCTTCAAAAAAAATAATAAACAGGCGCTCGTGACACGAGGTTACGAAATTACCAAAAAATATAGGATATTCATAAAAAAATTTAACAATTATTTCCAATTTTTTGGGAAGCGCTTCCGTTTCTTATTTTATATATAATTTTTGTAGAGAAATTTTTGAATTCTAGAAATTTCGCAAGTAACTTATTATATTATTATTATTATTATTATTATTATTATTATTATTATTATTATTATATTATTATTATTATTATTATTATTATTATTATTATTATTATTATTATTATTATTATTATATTATTATTATTATTATTATTATTACTATTAGTATTACTACTACTACTACTATTATTATATTATTTTTATGTGTCTATATTACTTTCTTAAAAAAATTGTACAAACCATTAGCGAGTGAGTCATTTGATAAGGCGAAATAAATACAAATTATCGTAAAAACTAGAATTTAGAAAAAAATGGAAACAATCTTCGAAAATAACTAAGAATTTGAAAAAAAAATTTGAAATTAATAGATTTCCTTTGAAAATCCGGTCAATTTACCTAAATATATTATACATGAAATGCCTTCGGAGTCCCGTCTTTGTTGCAATGTCAGTTTAAACAATATTTCCGCATGGCAAAATATGCCTACGTCACCGCAACGTACTTCCTCGATGTTCGATACTAGCAATTGTTTCTACACAATTTCTATGGAATGTCAATGGCTTCCTACAATGGGACCTTAACTTCTATGACAAACGACCGAACACCGCGAACGAAAATAATCGTTGACTTTGAATTTCTTCTCGGCTCTTTTTGCCTTTCCACGGAAAAATATGATACTTCCTTATTTGAAATAGTTCGCAGAAAACCAGGCGGTATAAACTCGTTCCTTCCATCCCCGTAGCAACTTCGATATTGCGCTTTTCTTGTGGCACCTGAGAAACTTCTTTCCGCCACGAGCCTGTATATTATCGTAACCAGCGGTGTCCCTACATTTTTTCTTTTACAGAATCAACGGTAATTAGTTTCGCGACACTTTTTCTTCCAAATTGTTTGGAAATCCTCGCAAAATGTGCTCTTAAAAATTTTGAAAAGAGCGGAGAAGCGATAGGAGCCTTTCATGAGTCATATTGGAAACAAATTCTAAAATTAGATTCCTGGATTTTATGAACAGTGTGGGAACGTTGTAAACTTCAACTCGTAAAGAAATATGGATGCTAATTATAATCACGTTTTTCTGCTGATACGGCCGAACCTTGTATGGAGAAAAACCGGGTCGAAGAATTATGAAAAATTCATAAAAATTATCAATCTATTACATTGCGGTTTTTGATTGAAAGCGGCTTACTAATTTTTGTATGTTATCAATCAGTACCATCAGTAATTCAGAAAAATTGAAAAAATTATGATTTTCTTTTATAATATTTGTCACTCAATGGTCAGAGCACGAGTTTGGGCACACATTTTAATAAAATCTTCAGGTGTATCGAAAATGGAAAATTGAAAACCGGTATCTAAGATACTAATTTTTTTTTTTTTTCATAATAGTTAGAATTATTTTTAATATCATTTTAAGAATTTCAACCCTAGCAAGCAGTTGTTTGTAAATACAAGAAAGCAAATAGTATTTCTCGATGGCGACTTGGTAAATTCTGGCCCACATTAATTAAAAATCAATTTTCAAAGTGTAACAAAAATTGAAAAATGAAAACTGGTATCTAAGATACTAATTTTCTTTTCTCATAATAATTCGAATTATTCTTAACATTATTTTCAACATTTCAACCCTGGCAAGCAGTTGTTTGTAAATACAAGAAAACAAATAGTATTTCTCGATGGCGACCTGGTAAATTCTAGCCTACATTAATTAAAAAATAAACTGGTTCAGTACAAGTTTATCAACTTTTGCCACGTATCCTTACCAATTTTTTTATCTCCGTGTTTTTGAACTTTTACCGTACCTGGATACCAGTTTGTGAATAATAATTCCGGTCCTGTTTCAAGATTGACGTTTGGATCACGAGTTGTCACAAAACTGTAAAAATTCTATCACATTCTTAGTGACTTTAACTATAACTTTGGATTGCATTTCTCCGATGACGCAAGAAACGTTGGTCTATTAAAATCCCAGTGTAACCTCTCTCTCTCTCTTTCTCTTTTAAACAGTTCCGAAAATTCTTAATATAACATCGCCACGCTAAATTTACCGAGAACTATCGCTAAAATGGACTTCCCATACGATTTTGTTTGCATGCACGAGCCACGTCAGACTGCAAGTTCATTAATCATCGACAGCGCGTACACATACATATAACGCTACCCGACCGGCACGCGCTACAAAAAAAGCAGGTTAACAACTAATTAAGATTGTTTCTTTATTACCTACCCATGTATCTTTTGACTCGGCTTCTGCGTATACATTAACATTTTTCGATATATGTACATCTGCATATAAATATATATATATCTGCTATTTTTTTTTTAATTTCTTCCTTCTCACGTGAAAAAATTCACAGTATGAATAGGTACTCCACTTTTCAAGTAGGATATATACCAAAGTACTCACGGCTCGTTTGTACATAAGAGTGAAAGGGGTTAAAAAATATCCCTCCTTCTCGTATGATACTGTATAACGCTCTTTCATACGATGTACGTACATTATCGTATACATATATATGTTGTAGCGCGCCTACCAACTTCGCCAAAAGTTGGTGGCGTGTCTTCAAATTTCCTCACTCAGGAAAATTCGGGAACAAAGTCGGGAGGCAAGAAGGCGGGAATTGGGCGCCAGTCCGAGAACTCGGACAGGATTTTCCCTGAGGGGGCCCGGTCTAGCTCGGAGGGAGCTGTGAAACCCTCTCAGAGGAGATCCTTTGTCTAGATTCTACGAAACAAATTTGAATCCAGACGACTCGGTAATTCTAGAATAATTCGGAAAGTACTTTATTACAAAAAAAGGGTGGTTGCGGGCCACCAATATAACAAAATCGTAACAAACAAAAGAAATTCGAGTTTTTATTCTCACCGATAGGAAACCGGGAGCGTTATTAGACTTAGACTATGACGAGAACACTCGAAATTACAAGAAATGTGATTCAAAAGAAAAAAGAAAAGAAACCAAGTCAAGGCAAAACCGAGTTAAGAGAAAACACGCGGGAGCGTAAGTAAGGAGAAAGGAATTCGGGAGTTCGATAGGGAGATAGAAAAATGTTAGGGAGCCAAATTCTCAAATCACCTGACAGAGCCGTGTGGGCGGTAGGAGTACGACTTCCGGCGATCCAAGTCGACCGATCCTCTCGACTCGTCCAATCCGTTATTTAATCGAATGGTCCTTTCGGCCTGCCCACGATATTCAAATTATCAATTATCCAATGCGACAATTATCCAAAGCGACAATGATCCTCGTAATCGTCAATCCGTTATCCCAAAGATTAGGTCTAATCGAAGCGGCAGCTCAGGAAACTCTGAAGGGAGTCGTTTTCGGTCCCCTCAATCTGCATTGCTAGCGCCATCCTAATTGTCGCAGGATTCGGGAATTATCACGCTCAGGTGATAAGTAGGGCATCGACCCGTTATCGACCCGTTTCCCGTAGATTGTTAGATGGCACCGTAGGCGATAGTTTGACATCTTCCTTGTCCTGCGGTAGCCGAGAAGGTTTTCCATCCTTGGATGCGGGAGTCTTCTTTCCTTGTCTCTCTTATCAGGCGATTCGGGATTGGCGAAAGGAGTAGGAAGGGAATTTTAACATAGCGATATTAACAGAAGATATGGCACAAAAGAAAAGAATCACTTAAATAATAACAGAGATAGTTTGTTACCACGTAGGTGCTTCCGGGTGTTCTCGGAGAGGTTCCTGAGCCTTCTTTTCTCCGTTTTTCTTAACGGGCGCGAAAGAATTTAATGGTAACTTTAAAACGATTGATGCTCCAAAAAGCTTAATGTAACAGCGGAAATTTTCCACGTTACAAATCCCCCCCTACTTAAACTGGACGTATTCGCCAAGACCGGCCGAAACGGACAGTTCCAGAATCGACTCCCACGCCGGTGACCCTGTGGGTAGTAATGAAAATTTGGCGAAATCGTTAAGGATTGGTAGGGGTAATCAATGGTCGTCATTACAGTTGAGTGAAAGGAAGGCAACGTCATCATAATTACGGCTTTATTAGCGTTACTATTAAGAAAAATAGAAAAGATAGAAAGAAAATTCGTGTGTCTCTGATTATTTAATAATATCGGGAATACAAGTGTTAATATAAACGGGAATAATGTCTTTTCCTGGCGCAGCCCTTTGCTTTCCTCATCTGCAAAGAATTTCTAAGTCAATAAGGTAATCGGGAGTGATGAGGTAGCTTATGTTTTACGGGAGCGTAAGTTACGTTTTGCGATATTATCATCCGAACTTTCCTCGCTAGATTCGTCTTGACCAGCTACCTTACTGGTTCCAGCGCGCGGGGAATCGTTTCGAGAATCACGGCAGTCGCGAGAATTTCCGGGAGCGTACGAATGTGGTTCGACAAAGGGTTTCAAGTCTTCCACATGGACTTTCCGTACCAGCTCATTATCTGGGTCCCTTAAATTAACAACGGTAGGCGAAAGAAACTTTTCTATTACATAAGGGCCCAGATATCTTGGTGCCAGTTTGGCGGCAAAGTGATCAGCGCCGCTTGATAAGTAGCGGACACGCTTCATCACCTTGTCCCCAACTTTAAACGGCGTATCGCGGCGGGTTTTGTTAAAATAACGCGCGCGTTTTGCTAAGGCGGTACTCATATGCTTCCTAACCAAATCTTGCAATGCGGAAAGTCTTTTTACGCGATTTAGCCACGTGTTCGGGTCGGTAGGCGAAAGGTTTTCGGGAGTAGCGTTATTCGGTAAAACACGCGATAGTTGAGGATGTCTACCAAAGTTTAAAAACGCGGGAGAGACTTTGGTAGTAGAATTATCGGCAGTATTAAAGGCAAAGGTAAATTCGTGTAAGTGGAGGTCCCAATTGCGATGATCATGTCCAACAAAAGACATAATCATGGCTTTCAAGACCCTGTTCACTCGTTCTACGGGATTTGCTCTCGGGAAATAGGGCGGAATCGTCGTATGTTTGATGTTGTAATCTGTACAAATCTTAGACAATGAACGATTAACAAATTCCGTCCCATTATCCGTCAGCAAAAACTGAGGTTTCCCCCATCTATTCAATATTAATTTCTCGAAAGCGGTACCAATTGTATCTCCGGTAGCTTTTCGCAAGGGGCAGCACTCGATATATTTGGTAAAATAATCTTGAAAAACAAGAATATATCGGTACTGACCCTTACTAGGCGGTAGGGGGCCCATAACATCCGCAGCCACGACCTTCCACGGACCTTCCACATTGCGTTCACCCATTAATCCGGGTGGACGTCTTGGTGGAACCTTAACCTGCTGGCAAACGATACAAGAACGAACGTAGGCGACAGTGTCGGTATAAATACCGGGCCAATAGAAGTTTCTTGCCAGCCGGTTGTAGGTTTTTTCAATCCCGAGGTGGCCGGCCTGAGGAGTATTATGGTGCTCAAAGAGCGCCCTCTCTCTTAAGTGAAGCGGGAGTACCAATTTCCACTGATCGGAATCAGGGAAAATTGGATCGAGTAAGGGATCGGGATGGTGATAATACAATTGGTCCTCGATAATTTGCCAATCCGGAAATTTATACGGGAATTTCTGAACATCCTCAATGCGTTTCTGATACCAGTGATCGGGAGTATCGGTAATTGCGGCAGTACTATCGATATGACCTTCGAACATTCGCGATAAGGCATCGGGAACATGGTTCTGCGATCCTTTGCGATGAATGATTTCTATGGGCATTGCTTGCAATTGCAAGGCCCATCTTGCAAGTCGTCCGGTCGGATCTTTTAAATTGTGTAACCACCGCAGACTGCTATGGTCGGTTACGACGGTAAAGGGGTAGCCTTCTAGATAGGGACGCAATTTTTTAATTGCCCAAATTACGGCTAGACACTCCTTTTCCGTCGTAGTGTATTTACGCTCAGCTGCGGTGAGTACACGATTCACGAAAACGATAGGGTGTTCCTCTTCATCTTGAACTTGCGTGAGGACGGCACCGATAGCGAAATCACTGGCATCAGTTTGAACGGTAAACGGTAGCGAAAAATCGGGACGAGCTAATACGGGAGTGGTGGTAAGGGAATGTTTTAGGCTCTGGAAAGCACTTTCTTGGTCCTCACCCCAAATCCATGGCTCGTTTTTATGAAGAAGCTTGACCAGCGGTAGTTTGAGAACTGATAGATCTCGCAGAAATCTTGCGTACCAGCCTACCATTCCAAGGAATCTTCTCAACTGCTTGATGGTGGTCGGTGCAGGGTAGTCCAGGATAGGTTGAACTCTCTCTGGATCGGCTTTCAGTCCGTCCTTGTTCAATAAGTATCCTAGGTATCTCACTTCCTTGCATCCGAAGCGGCTCTTCTCTCGGTTTATTTCCAAGTTGGCCTCTTTCAGCTTCTTCAGGATCTTTTCTAACCAAAAGACGTGAGTCGGGAAGTCAGCGGTAGTGATGATAATATCATCCAGGTAGGCGAAAACGTTAGGCTCCATGTCGGGAGTAATCAATCGATCGATAAGACTCTGAAATGTTGCGGGAGCATTCGTGAGACCGTATGGCATCCTTTTGAAATGGAATAGGCCTCTTCCGGGAACAGAGAATGCGGTAATTTCTCGACTTTTCGACTCCAGTGGTATCTGAAAATACGCTTGACTCAAATCCAACGTTGTGATGTATTTCGCCGAGCGTAGCTTGTCCAATATGGAGTCGATATTCGGTAGAGGGTAGGTATTCTTCTTCGTTACCTTATTCACCTCACGATAGTCGATACAGAAACGATATTTGCCATTAGGCTTCGGGATGAGCACTGGGCAGCTAGACCACGGGCTCTCGGAAGGCTCGATAATATCGTTACGTAACATCTCGTCAACTTCAGCCTGAGCCGCTTGAAGTACTTTGGGAGACACTCTTCGGGGACGCTGCCTGATCGGCGCGCTTTCTCCCACGTCGATTTTATGTTCGGCGAGAGTGGTAGTTCCTAAGATGTCTCCGGAAGGCGGTAGAGTGGAATCCAACAGTTGTTCCAATCGTTGTTGTTGTTGTGGAGTCAGCTCCTGGATTCCAGCGCAAGCGGAAGTTTCCTCGAGAGTCCTCAAGTTTTGGTCGTAGAAGGGATACGTCGTCCCTGTTCTAGCGGACCAGTTTCCATTCTCGAAATCGACTTTTATTCCATGAGTTTGGAAGAAGTCAATTCCGAGAATACAGTCGTATCCCAAAGTAGGGACTACGCGGAAGGTAGTAATTTTCGGGATTCCCTCGATAGCGATATTCATTCTGACAGTCCCCGTGACAGAAGCGGTTTCGTTATTCGCGACGAATACGGCGAAATCCACGGGAGTAATTCTGTCTTCTAGTAGACGTCCGGGCCTTTCTCCCAAGTAACTGTTGGTAGCTCCTGAGTCTACTAAGGCCGGGAATGAGTGATTCTCCACCTGCAAAGAGAGGAAGAATCGTGGATCCCTTTTTGCTTTCTCCGCCTCTTGGGCACTGACGATCGGAGAATCCTCTGGAGGTAGTTCTTCTGTCGGTGGTTCCCTCGGCGGTAGTTCCTCGGAAGACGGTAGGGCTAACGGTAGTTCCTCAGAAGACGGCAGTTCTTCAGGTAGCGACAGTCCGGTAGGGGCCCTTTGAGGTGCTGAGGGAGCAGGGGCCTCTACTGCTGCCCTCTCCTCTCGTTTCCCCCTTGGCAGCGAGCGCAGCTGGAGACGTATACTCCTGGTTCTCCACAGCGGTAGCAAAAGGTGCCTCGTTCTTCGGCACAGTGCTGGTACCTGTGTCCAGGTTGATGACAATTCCAGCATCTGTCATCCTTCGCCGGTTCTCGGGAGTTCGATGGCCTTCGTCCTTCAGCTCTTCTTTTCGCCAGTTCAGACGGAGGTAGTTTGGCATCGACGGTAGTTTTTCGTTGCGCTGCCACATCTCGATAGCTTCTTTTTGCGGGAGGTTGCACGGCAGCGATAACTCGTCGTGGGCTGACAGAGGAAGTCGTCTCTCGATCCGATGAGTCGGATCGTTTCTTCTGATCTGAAGACCTTTCCCGTAGGAATCTCTTCTTTTTCCTCCCTTGTCTCCTTTGCTGTTCACCCGGTGAGACGGCAGCTACGGAAGTGATTGCGGAAGTTTTACGACGAGATTTACTTTCAGTTTCATCCGGAACGTAAGCGGTACTCGGTAGAACACAATCAGCAGCGGGAGGAGGTGGACGGTAGTTCTTCTCGCATTGGAGGAGGGCTTCCACCTCTTTTGCCTTCCTCTTCAATTCTTCGAAACTGGAAACCTGACGTCTTTTGATTTCCCGCCGATAGCGAGGGTGCAGGTTAAAGCAGGCGAGATCTAACTGCTCCTGCAGCGGTAGTTTTGGCCTTAAATGGTCCATCGCAACCCTCAGTTTGGCGATGTAGTCGGCCACTTTTTCTTTTTCTCCCTGCGTCCGCTGGTAGACATAATTCTTGAGGTGTAGCTGATATTCCTCACTAGAAAAATGCCTACGGAAGGCCTTCAAGAAGGTTTCCCACGACGTCCATGTGGTGCTCTCGCTGCGATACCAGGAACTCGCATTACCCTTTAGAATCGCTGGGATGGACCGCAGGATGTCAGCGGGAGTGAGACCGGTAGCGTTACCACACTCTTCTAATCTAGAGATGAAATCCTCGGGATCCTCGGAAGGTTTTCCAGCAAACGAGATGTTCCACTTCTTCAAAACGTCGTACGCTTTCCCCGTGGTGGTAAACGTTGTAGTTCCGAAGGGCGAGGTAGTCCAGCGGGAGTTGTCGAAAGTGCTTTCCCGAGATAATTGGGCGGGATTTCGATAGGTTCTCTCGTCTTCGGAAGAGTCCGTTTGCGTACCGCTGTCCTGAAATCGCGGAACGGGACCAGACACAATTCGGGTACTATTTACTGGTTCACGGCTCTTTCGACGAGTGGAGCGGGATCGAGAGTAGGTAGCGGGAGGTGCTAAGATGGCGGTATCTTCCTCGAAGGTGACGCGGCCATTTCCAATATTCCTAGGGGAACCGAAAACTTTATTTTGGAGGGATGCAAGGTCTCGTGCGAGTGCTTGTATCGCCTCCATAATGGGATCGGTCCCATTTCTTTGAATCTGCTCCGGAGCAAGATCTTCTTCCCTCGGTTCCTCTGTTGGAACATGGCGCGAAACGGTAGTTTTGGGGATAGCACCAGTGTTTCTTGGAGGAACACTAGTGGTATCCGTTATAGTGGCGGTAGTAGTAGTGGCGGTAGCGGTAACGGAAGTGGTAACGGAAGTGGATGGGAGAGCAACTCCCGGTACCAACGGGTGGTTCGTGGCAACTCCTTCCCGAAGTCCAATCACTAAGCTGAAAGGAACACTTCGACCCCGTTCGTCCACTTCCGGATCCCATGGTATATCCGCTGTGTCGAATTCCAGACGCAGGGTATACCGAATTAAACGGTCCTGGAGGTCCTCCCAGGATCCTGCCGTACGTAACCGGCGGGTATCCAGGGTATGTATGACCTCTTCAGGAGAGAGGGAGGCTACAAAATTCGTGGTAGCCTCCTCTACCGTCTTCATCGCTTCCGGCGCGTCATGGGGAAAATATCGGCCCCCGGTAGCCATGGCGACGAAACGCGAAAAAGAACGAAAAGTATAAAGGGATTCGAAATGTACCGCGAGAGTCGAAAATCACGAAAACGAAAACAAAAAAAAACAAAACGGAAAACGAAAATGTAACCGGAAGGTAGCGTTACGGGATTCGGAAATAAGCTAATATAATATAGCGCAGATAATGGACAAAAAAAATCACAATTGAAAAAAAAAAAAAGAAAAAAAAACGATTATAATTCCCAAAGTCTCGAAATTATTTACAGATATTCAAACATTCATAAATACGATAGTTATAAAAAAAATTAATTAAAGAGCGTTAATTACGAGAATGAAAAAGGACAAAAATTACGTGAATTTCGATAGTTACAAAAAAAAAGAATTCTAAATCGAAATATTTACAATAAATAATTAATTATAAAAATCGAAATATTTACAATAAATTTGCAAAGTTAGAATACTTGCGGGACTTGAGAAGGGAATAAAAATTTTAATATTCAAAGTTTATTGTCGATTATTCCCGAAGTAAGAAAGAGACAGAAAAATTTTTACAATGCAAAAAAAAATCTATTTCTCAAAATAATTATTTTTCGGTAATAGAGAAAAAAAAAGAAAACTACTAATTATCATTTCGGAAGTGAACAGAAAGTAATTTCTTAATAAATTCGGGAGTACATCATAATGTGAAATTTTCCAGAAATAATATTCGGTGTAATATAATATAAGATTTTCATATAGGAACTTCTACAAGAGCGTTATTGTGACGAAGACAAATGCTTAAGCGATATTAGGCGACAGCGAACAAAGGGAGCGATAGAAAAAACACAACAGTGTGAGAAGTAAACACTGTTCGCTTCGTCAAGGACTCGACGCTTGTAGAAATTCCTAGGGTAACGGGAGCGAAAATTTTCTGCTTAAGATCTACGATAGTAACATATATAATTCCCTGAAATGATGAAATAAAATAATTCTTCCAATTTTATGCAGTACGGGAGTTATTCAATAATCAGAGACAATAACGAAAATAATAATCATAGTAATAAGAAAAGAAAAAGAAAATATAATTTATTTTACAAAAAAATTATTTCGTGGGCCCCACGTTGGGCGCCAAAAATTTGTAGCGCTGCTACAAATTTCGCACAACGTGGCAAGAAAAATAAATAAAAGATAATTATTTTATTTTAAAACGAAAATTTTAGATAATTTGGCTTTGTGGGCCCCACGTTGGGCGCCAAAAATTTGTAGCGCGCCTACCAACTTCGCCAAAAGTTGGTGGCGTGTCTTCAAATTTCCTCACTCAGGAAAATTCGGGAACAAAGTCGGGAGGCAAGAAGGCGGGAATTGGGCGCCAGTCCGAGAACTCGGACAGGATTTTCCCTGAGGGGGCCCGGTCTAGCTCGGAGGGAGCTGTGAAACCCTCTCAGAGGAGATCCTTTGTCTAGATTCTACGAAACAAATTTGAATCCAGACGACTCGGTAATTCTAGAATAATTCGGAAAGTACTTTATTACAAAAAAAGGGTGGTTGCGGGCCACCAATATAACAAAATCGTAACAAACAAAAGAAATTCGAGTTTTTATTCTCACCGATAGGAAACCGGGAGCGTTATTAGACTTAGACTATGACGAGAACACTCGAAATTACAAGAAATGTGATTCAAAAGAAAAAAGAAAAGAAACCAAGTCAAGGCAAAACCGAGTTAAGAGAAAACACGCGGGAGCGTAAGTAAGGAGAAAGGAATTCGGGAGTTCGATAGGGAGATAGAAAAATGTTAGGGAGCCAAATTCTCAAATCACCTGACAGAGCCGTGTGGGCGGTAGGAGTACGACTTCCGGCGATCCAAGTCGACCGATCCTCTCGACTCGTCCAATCCGTTATTTAATCGAATGGTCCTTTCGGCCTGCCCACGATATTCAAATTATCAATTATCCAATGCGACAATTATCCAAAGCGACAATGATCCTCGTAATCGTCAATCCGTTATCCCAAAGATTAGGTCTAATCGAAGCGGCAGCTCAGGAAACTCTGAAGGGAGTCGTTTTCGGTCCCCTCAATCTGCATTGCTAGCGCCATCCTAATTGTCGCAGGATTCGGGAATTATCACGCTCAGGTGATAAGTAGGGCATCGACCCGTTATCGACCCGTTTCCCGTAGATTGTTAGATGGCACCGTAGGCGATAGTTTGACATCTTCCTTGTCCTGCGGTAGCCGAGAAGGTTTTCCATCCTTGGATGCGGGAGTCTTCTTTCCTTGTCTCTCTTATCAGGCGATTCGGGATTGGCGAAAGGAGTAGGAAGGGAATTTTAACATAGCGATATTAACAGAAGATATGGCACAAAAGAAAAGAATCACTTAAATAATAACAGAGATAGTTTGTTACCACGTAGGTGCTTCCGGGTGTTCTCGGAGAGGTTCCTGAGCCTTCTTTTCTCCGTTTTTCTTAACGGGCGCGAAAGAATTTAATGGTAACTTTAAAACGATTGATGCTCCAAAAAGCTTAATGTAACAGCGGAAATTTTCCACGTTACAATGTGTATATTAAATTATATGTAGAAGTGACGGTTTTGGTAGTATGGTACAAGTAGGATCTTTTTTTTTGTTAATTTTCCATTAGTTTCTTTTAAAAATAGTAACAATCTTGACTATTCGTAGCCGTACTGTAAAAATAAATTATCAATTTTTTAAAATACACACTGCAATTTTCCTGGGACCCCTAATTCACTGTGAGGCGTCACCAATTCTATGAACCAATCACAGTTGAATAACTTGTATGGACTTAGTGCGCCTATGTATTTTTCTTTTTTAAAATTCACATTAGTGGTAGTATAATAGTTGCGGTATTAGTGGAAGTAACAACAATTAAAATACTAGTGGTAGTAGTAAATAGTATAATAGTTGCGGTATTAGTGATAGTGACAGGAATTGTAGTAGTAGTGGTAGTAATAGTAGTAGTAGTAGTGGTAGTAGTAGTAGTGGTAGTAATAGTAGTAGTAGTGGTAGTAATAGTAGTAGTAGTAGTGGTAGTAATAGTAGTAGTAGTGGTAGTAATAGTAGTAGTAGTAGTGGTAGTAATAGTAGTAGTAGTAGTGGTAGTAATAGTAGTAGTAGTAGTAGTGGTAGTAGTAGTAGTAGTAGTGGTAGTAATAGTAGTAGTAGTAGTAGTGGTAGTAGTAGTAGTAGTAGTGGTAGTAATAGTAGTAGTAGTAGTAGTGGTAGTAATAGTAGTAGTAGTAGTAGTGGTAGTAATAGTAGTAGTAGTAGTAGTGGTAGTAATAGTAGTAGTAGTAGTAGTGGTAGTAATAGTAGTAGTAGTAGTAGTGGTGGTGGTGGTGGTGGTGGTAGTGGTAGTGGTGGTGGTGGTGGTAGTGGTAGTGGTGGTGGTGGTGGTAGTGGTAGTGGTGGTGGTGGTGGTAGTGGTGGTGGTGGTGGTAGAAGACGTAGTTTGGGTGTAAGGGCTGATGAGTTGGGAGAAATATATGGTATAGTAGGAGGAGGCATGTCCGGGATATTTCGATACGTAAATAAATGCAAGGTCGAGCAGCAGCAGCAGCAGCAGCAGCACCAGCATCAGCGGCAACGGCAGAGGCAGAGGCAGCGGCAACGGCAAGCGAACATTTCTGGGATATATAAAGGGTCTGGAAATTCTCTGCTGCGCATAATTACCGCCGTGAAAGTATCGTCCTCATTAAAGCGTATACCTTTAAACCGCACAGCATCATGTTTAAAGTAAAGCCCGACAATACATTTTCTGCTGAAAGAGCGAGAGCGAGAGCAAGAGCGAGAAAGAGAGACAGAGGGAGGATTGAAAACGCGTGGCAAAAGGGATCCTGGGTTTTCACCCTCGGCAACGTCGCGATATATCGACCGACCCAACTGTCGGTTCTGAAAGAGGGATTGAGTTGAGAAAAGAGTAGAAAGGAGAGAGGGAGTGTAAAGCGTGAGGCCTCGTTGTTCTTCTCTTTTATAATCCTTATACGGGGGATCATCCACTTTTTTAAGCTAAAGCCACGATTGAGTCTTCTCAAAAGAGGTCTTCGACAAAAAGTTGAAAAAGATAGCCGGAAAGTTCTATTTCGCTCTTTTGATATCGAAGAAGCTTGGATTACAAAAATAATGAATGTAGCCGGAGTGGAAGTGGATGTAAAAGCACTAGAAGTATATCGGTTGTAACGAGAATCGGCAGAACAAATGTCGAGCGGCAAATTGTACGCTTGGGATCTTTGCCGGGGAAGTATAGCTAACGTACGTTCCGGTGAAAAAACCGCGCTTTGCCGCAAACGAAAGAAGCGTTCGCTCGCATTTCTAATCGAAATTCCATTTCCGCGGATTTCTCGCTGGCTCTGGTTTAATCTGGAGCGCGTATGAAAATTCGCTATTCCAAGAAATATGACACATTTTGGAAAATATTTCAGTTTCAATCAAAACGACAATTATTTGATTGGCCCGGAAAGGCAATCGCGGTGGTTCCCATTTTTCCCCGAGTAGGAGGAAAGTCCTGGGATCGACCCCCGACTCGGATACTCGGGGAAACTTTTTTTTTCCCCAGAGTTCTTATCTAAAGATTAGCTCCAGGGATTAGGTTCCACTTTTGTATTTTCGGTTACATCATGACGATCATTACCAGTCGGAAAGCCTTTAATCGCGCGAAGAGCTGCTCGATTGGGATGAGACCGGATGTGGCCCGGAAGGGACGTACAATATTATTGATCCCAAATTTCATCCGACTTGAAATTAGAAAGCAACTATATGTATTCCTCGGCTCGGATAGTTGCAGCATGTTGCGTTCCAATTTTCCTGCGGAACAACCGGGATCAACTGCGCTCGTTCCGATTCCATTCCATTTGGATTAACTCCACTCAAATGAACTCCGCCGAGATCGATTCTCGCAGAATTTTATCTCGGCATTTAATTGCCTTGATCGTCCCTGCCCAAATCAAATCTACCGGGTCCAACACCGCCGATGAATTCCGCTTCGGTCTAAGTTACAGATCATCCGGATACAGGTAATTGGAGCGATTAAGCCGAAGCACAATTTTGCATCGTGGAACCGGAAACGTTATATTTCGAATCCCGGCGACTTTGTGTACTTTGGAGGTTCAACGTTTAACATTCTCACGGTGCACTCGCATCCGGATAAGTCGCGTGGAAGCGAACGACAGTCTCGACGAGATTCGGAACGATCTCGCTAATTATAAGTGTCCTTTCGGAGGCTCCAAAATTCGGAAAAAAATTCATTTTGACCGAATTTTAATTTTTCTCTATTTCAATTTGAAATTCAGGCATAAAAAATTCAGCTGAACCGTAAAAATTGCTTCGCTTTGAATTTTTTAAAAACTGTAAACGTTTTTTTCTTCTCTTTTTCTTGAAAGGAGCAAAGCTATTTTTCATTTCGAAAAATGAAATTTTAATGCAAGGCTTTTACGAATTTTGAGGAGAAACCTAGAAATTCTTTGTCTAGTAATTTATTTCTAGTACAAAAATTTAATTTTTTTTATTTATTTCTTTAATTTCATTTACCAAATAGAAATATACCGGACGAAATTATAGATTTTGTATCTCGCGGCCAAAAAAAAAATTGTGTCGATTATAAGAAACGAAATTTTCCAAAAAGAAAAAAAAATTAATTCAATTTATTTCTAGTCCAACGTTTAATTTTTTTTTTCCGAAATGTAATAAAAAAGTAGATTACGTGCGTATTTTCCTCTCGACGGGTACTCCAACGTAAAATACATATACTTAATGTATAAAAAATTCCTCAAAAGATACTCGTCTCCTCTTCCTCTTCTTTCTCTAATTCTTCTGGTATGCAATTGTCTGAAAGCCTTCGCGAAATTTCGTGGATTAATGAAGAAATTGTAACCCAACGTGAATTATTCAAAGCTCGCGATTAAAGGACTCGGCGGAGCGGGAGGGTATAAATTATTGCGAAAATCTTCCAGCATTTTTCTTCGTTCTTTTTTTTTTATCTCGAGATAGGAAAATGTCGTATTAATGGTTCTGTTTTGGATTTCCCTCTAATTTATGATTTCGCTCCCGTGCAATTTTTTGTATACTCGTCGATTGTACCTACCATCGCTTTTATTTCCCATTCAGGTAGGGTTTATGAAAAAGCGTGGAAAGCGCATTGTTCGCGAAGTAATAGATTTGAATTCCACCTTTTTCACACGTAGGCTGAAAGTATCGACGAACGAACAATTGCCCGCAAATGAACACTTTGGTGTCATTCTTTTAATTCATAGCAATCATGATTTTTTAATGATTTATTTTCAATGGATGATTACACCATTGAAAAACTTATCCATTGACGAGTAATCGAACGGTAAATCGGGGCTATGTTTTCCCGGTAACGGTTTATTTACTGGGGTATCGACTTTGTTTCGTGTCTGTTATTTTATAGGTATTTTTCATAGGTAGCGTTTTTTTTTTTAATAAATTTTTGTATAATTCGAAGGAAAATTATAGGAAACGATCATTAGTTGCACTCTGACATCTGTTGCGATCATTTTCGAGATTGTCGTCTTTGCAGGAGGTGCATTTTTCCTTGAAAATACGTCTACGCTGTATGAGGCCTCTCACTACGACCCCGAAAAAAAACGGAAATTATTTTCAAGGTTCAATTTAATCTTTTTTTGAAATCCGCGAACGGGAGGTGCTTGATACAGCAATCAGGAGTCTCTAAAAATTTGGTATTAATTAAGAAAATTTATTTTAATTATAATTCTATGTATTTGTTTTGGATTTTTGACCATTTTTTTGTGATAAAATGGTCCGAAAAATGATAACTATCTGTCACTATTTTGTACCAATTGGAATTTTTAGAGAAAAACGATTTTCTTCATTTTGGAGACGAGCTGCTCCGATATCGGGAAAATATTATATTTTCCGAAAAATGGAGTAGTAGTGACCGATGAAAAATAGTACTACGCAAATACAAACGATGTAACCGTAATTAACGTTAAATTAACGTTCATTATACAGTCGAGGAATTTGTGAGGAAAAAGCAATGAGTGGAGTTTGGAATTTCAGTAGCTAAATTTGTTCACTTTTGCATTTTCCGAACGTAATTACAAAATAATTGGAATATGCCACCGGCTTCGACCCTTTAGGACCCAATTTTTACTATTTCACTAATTTTTTCTTATTTTTCCCATATTACGGCAGGTTCCGTTTCCCAAATCCGTATTAATTTTCATGAATTTCTAAAATGATTCTCAGAGTAACAAAATTCCATTGGTAGCTCGTAGCTCGTAACTTACTTCTAATTGCTGAAAAAATCAAGTTACTCCTTATCCAAGTACGCTTCCTTCGGACTACACGTACCGCAAAACTCATTTCTCCAACTGCCGTGTTGTTCCTATTAATCGGAAAAATAAGTACAAAGGGAGAAGCAGCGGTAAAGTACACTTTGCTTTAGATGCACCTGTGTCTCTGCGTTATACGATCCTCGCCCGTCCTTTCCTACTCTCTCTCTCTCTCTCTCTCTTAACCATGCATATCTAATCGGCGTATCTAGAAAAGCCTCGGATCCGGAAGTAGGTAATTTTTGGTGAAGGAGTGAACGTAGGCAGACATACACAAACCCACAAACCCACATACACACATACACAAACAAGGGCTACCGAAAGTAAAGGAGCCACGTGTTATCACGGTCTTATCTCGTGCAGGGAATTCCCCATTAAATTTCAGGCATCGTCCCGCTATCTCGGGGTACGAGAGGCAGAAGAAGAGGCGAAGGAGGATGAGGACAAACACGGACACGGACACATACACATACACACACGTAAATATATACACGTACACGTACTCGTATTGAAAAATAGCGTCGAGGGTGTGAGGGAAAACCATTCGCTTCAGCATCAGAAAGAGAGTGAGAAGCGTAGCCCAGCAGTCTACGTTTCGTTAAAGGGAATGAGAGAAAGAGGGAAGAGGGTTGGTTGTGTAGAGGGTGTTATAGCATTGGTAGCGGGGTGAAATGGTTAGAAAGAGAATGAGAGAGAGAAAGGGAGACAGAAGCGGGAATTCCGCGTGCGCCAAGCTACTACCCCGGGAGGCCCGTCACTCCAAGTTATAGGGTTGGGCTGGGTCGAAATTCTCGTCGAGGGTTGGTTCTGTATAACAGGGTGGTGGCGGGGTGTTCCAAGGGTCGCGAGAATCCGTTCTCTCTTCCTCTCTCTCTCTCTCTCATTTTTTTTTTTTACCGAGCGTGTTCGTCCCGTACTTCCACATCATCCTCTCCACCGGCATTAAAGTGTGCCTGTGTGTGTGTGTGTGTGGGTGTGGGGGTGCGGGTGCGAGCACGAGCGCGCTCGCGCGTGTGTGTAAAAAGAAAGGGAGAAAGAAAGTCGCTGGAATAGGGACGCTGATATTACGCAATAGGCGATTTCGTCGTTCAACGATGGAAATTACTTTTGCCATTTTCCATAAAGATGGAAATACCTACCCCGGGAAGAAGAATCTAACGGCATTCTCTCCGACGCCGCGCTGTGTTGATATTGTTACTGCCGTTATTGCCGTTGCTGGCGCGGCAGATTTTTGACCCGCTTGTCGAAATTTCATCCATTTCCTGAAAGAGAAAATTATCGTAACGATTATTGACCCTCGGAGGAGGGCGAAGTCGCACCTTTTCTGCCGACTTTTACGAATTTTCGCACCCGAGAAACCGCTCGAATGGGTGATTCCACGCCATAAAGGTTAACGGCTTCGTCTTGAATTAAGTAGAAATGGTTATAAATATCCCGGAGGTCTTTGTCCCTTAGCAAGCAAATTTCAGCCTTGAAACCAACCCAAGTTGCCATTTGTGGCACCGTGTATGCACTTTTAGGAACTGTTGGCGAATTTTTGGTGCGTTTATGCAACGGACAGTTGCCCCGGTCGCCGTGTTTCGGGTCCTTCATTACGCTGAAAAAAATATTTATCATTATAATGATATATTTCTAGTGATATTAGTAATATATTTTTTATTAATAATATACCTAGGCATTAATAATCTTATATTTCTAGTCTACTCCAACTATTTTTATGATTGGGTTTGAGATTCAACTTTGTCCCATTCATTTATTGTCGTTGGATTTGTGAAATGCAGCATTTTCTTCATCTTGTTTTTTGTCTTCAGGATTTATGTTGGAAAAAGGCGAGAGTTGTGGGATTTTTGGTAATTTTAAAAGCAAATTTTTTCGGAAGTCATCGGAATCGTAATTGTAAATTCAACATTCTCAAGTAAAATAGGTAAACCTATAGTTAAGATGCCACATTGTAATAAGAGTTGGCATTTTTACAAATTAGCATTTTAAATTTTATTATCGCTGATGCAACCTACGGAACTTTGCTTCCTTCCAAAAGTCACATTTAAATTGTAAATTGCGAATGTCATAAAATTGAAGACACGCGACCTCTTTGCAATAAAGTTTTCTTCAAGGCGAATTAAAAATTGCAACACGACAAGTCCGGTGACTAACTTGAGTGTATCCATATTAAAAATTAAAATTATCAATTTCATAAGTAAAAAAATTATTATCCATCGCATCAGTTACATCGAAAGTGTTCGTTCGATTCGTAAAATTAACTATTATTAACTAACAATTTCTGTAGCGCAAAACACAATAGGAAGATGCTGAAAAGAGTGCGTGAATTTCGAGATATTTCGACGTAAGAAATTTCTCCCTTTTTTTCCTCCTTCGCCCATCGAACGAATTTCGCTGCGTTGCATATTACAAATTGCCACGTATCTCGGAGGAGTGTCAAATTATCGAAATAAATTCCGGCAGACAAAAGTAACTTATCATAGGCGCCTGAAGTGTCCCCAAGGAGCAAAGTCGTTACGAGTCTTCCTCCTTACGAGACGCCAGAGAATCCCGTAATCTTTGGTTCGAAGAACCATACTTTTCTCCAAAAGTGCTGTGCCCTGAAACTTACGAACGATAAAAATGCCGCCAACTGCAATTTATTTTCCGTCGCTCCAAGAGTCTTTCCCGATTTCAACGTATCCTCGCAAGAACGCATCCACGGATATGTTTTAAACCCAACGTCAAATAATGACGCAAGGCCAATTCCCGTCGGCAATCATTCGGGTATGACAATTTGCAATTCCCTCGAATCGACTCGGCCGATTTGTCTTCGAACTTACGTCTTTTACGATATCGGGAGGGTCTTGAAATAATTATAATATGCGAATTGCCGATCCGCAACGGTGCAATTACTGTCACACGAGTGTAGGGAAAGATAGCGGACAAAAAAAAAGGGGAATAAAAGGAGGAAATCGATGGACAATTTCACGCCGTTACGGCTTTTTCCACTTATTTCGCACTTTTCTGTCTTTCCACGTCTTTTACTTTTCAGCATTCGTTTCGTGCTCGGCGCTTGTTAAGCGCACGATGCGACGCGATACGATATGATACGTTAGAAAGGCAGGAATCGTCCGTCATTGTCTGTCACAAAAACGAAAATAACAGAGTATTAGTGATTTCGTCGTAAAGGTTGTTGTTGGAAACGCGTACCTACACGGAGTAAAGCAACCATCGGCAATGATAGGAGCAATGGTAAATAGTAAATAGCCGGTTAGGAAAATAAAAGCAGTAATTGTTCTTTGGACACGTACATGAATATTCAGACGCGCGAGGAAACGTCCGTGTGTGTGTGTGTGTGTACATTTGCGTTTGTTCAAACGCTATTGTATATATACGGCTGCCCGTGAAGTTTACAAGGGCAAATATTGTTGCGGTAAATAAATAATAGCCAGATTATATTACAAATACAACTGCTATGGACATTCGTGTGCGTCTATATATATACGCGACCCACTTTTCCACCGGAAGCTATACCTGGGAAATGTTTTTCACGATGCTAGAACCTATACGCGATGCAAATGTAACGGCTGTTCTTTCAGAGATAGACGGATAGAGAGGTTTCACGGTGAAAAGTTCACCTTAGCTGCAGCGCAAAAACTTCAGAACAGTGGGAGATCGGGTTTAAGTCAATCTCGTGTCGGTAAAAATTGTTAATTCAGTAATAACGGTAATTATGGGATGGATGCTTCACTTACCAAATCGATTAACTCCATTTTCTGAATTTTATTAAGTTTTAATATCAAAGCACTTATGTAGCTAGCTCCTAACTGTATATATTCAGAACAAATTTCTCTGATAATAAATATTAACGCCACTAAATGACAACATTTTTTTAGCCATTGAATAATAAATAATTTATTTCATATAGGGGAAAGGAAAGGGGGGTAGCCCCGGCCAGTGGGTAGCCGTGGCCATTGCAATCCTTTGAAGTTCCCACTAATTTATAATGTCCATTTTAACACCTGTTTGACGTCTATCACATTTATAACACCTACCACGGCTCTTTGAATATTTTAATTTTAACAAAACTTAAACAAATTAAAATTTAAACAAAAAAACTTTTGCAATGGCCACGGGTATCCACTGGCCGGGGCTACCCCCTTTCCCCTACTTGTAAATTCTTCTGGTCAATAAATAAATAAATAAATAAATATACTATTTTATCATTTTTCTCAAGTTCTTGTTTTATGGAGTTAATCGATCTGGCGAGTGAGGCATCCGTATTAGAAATTCGTCGTATTTAAAAAATTTATAGTGATTCTAAATATTGCTGCACTTGAATAAGGCATTAATTGTATATTTCTAGTAATTTTAATTACATTTATTTGTTAATCCAACTACTTTCACGATTAAGTCAACTAGAAATTGGATAATTAGTGCATTTATTTTTTTTTTTGGGTGCAATAACCTTCCAATGGGAGGTCAGAAAAAATTTGTCAGCCGTCACGAATTTCTATAAAATCAAATTTTCTGCAAATACATTCAAATAATATTAAAAATACCCAGTTTTGTTAAATTAAAAAAAAATCTTTATTCGAATCTCGTGGTGGTAAAAATTTGTAATTACCGGTATTATAAATTCAAAGCATTTAAATGGAATTAAAAATCATTCAAAATTTTTAAAAGTGTCAAAATGTTGCTGGTAAATATAAACGCAAGCAACGAATAAATTCGCATTTCGAGCGAATCGGAGTTGACCGGAACTTTGAGTTTTAATTAAAATCGTCAGCGCAAGGCTGGAGAGAAACCGGGGCGGCATTGTTCCAAGGTAGAAAACAATCAACATTATCCTTATCCTTGATCTTTTAGGATTGAAATATAATTCTTTAGCGGACGGCAGGCAGTAGCGGAGAAAGTTCCCTCGATAAAAGCCTATGACGAGGACTCTAAAGATTTTATTTGAGTTTCCAACTGTAGGGGAGAAAAGACTGAAAGAGCGAGGGAATTCTAAAGGGAGTCGTAAGATCTAACTAGTGTATGTCAAAAGAACTGGGCTGCTTTGCTGCGAATAAGGAGATATCAAAATAAATATACGCATTGCGTATATAAAAGGGGTGCCCGAGCTTTTTCTTCGCGTTAATTAGACTTCGCGTTGATCTTGAAGTTCCAAACGTTTCGGGAAGGAAACGTGCCACGGTAAAACGTTTAATTCCGTTATGGTTTTCTCGCACACATACATACACATACATATACGTCAGCTGAGAACGATATTTCTTCGGATTTTTCTATTCGCGTTACCAGCAACATTTTGACAATTTTTTTTTTATTTCGAATGATTTTTAATTTCATTAAAATGTTTTGAATTTATAATACCGGCAATTACAAATTTTTACCACCACAAGACTCAAATAAAGATTTTCGTAATTTAACAAAACTGGGTATTTTTAATATGTTCCTTGAATGTGAAAAATTTGATTTTCCTACAAATTCGTGATAGTCCACAAATTTTTTTTCTAAATTCCCATTGGAAGGTTATTGCACCCCCCCAAAAAAAAAATAAATAAATGCTCTAATTATCCAATTTCTACTTGACTTGATCGCACACAAACACACACATATACGCTTTTGTACAGACTCGGGGTATACGAAGGCGAAGTTCCAGGGGGTCCCGTAACGCTTTTTCATTATAAATTGAAACGAAATTCAACATTTATCGAACGGAGTCCCGTGGTCGAAATCACGTGGATTTCGAGCCACGGTTTTAAACTTTTTTTTAAGTACCCCGGTTGAAAACCAACCCCCGGCAGGATTTACTCAACAGTTTGATTGTAATGCATTTTAATGGTTGAATGGAAAATACATTGTAGTAACACCGTTACGAAGAAGATTAAGCTTGTGATTCGCTGGTTACACGTGAACAGCACACGGGTGGAGTAAATAATAAGCTCCAGTTTTAACGTTTATGGGGTTACCGACTGCCTCGTCAACGTCAGCTGTCGTCGAAGAAATTTTTTTTTTCCACCTTCTTTGCTCGAAATTGCCAAATAAATTAGGGTTAGAAAGAAAAATCGGCAAAATTAACGTTTCGCGTTATTATTTAATTTTCAATTCGTATTTTTTTTTTAAATAGTATTTTAGAAAAGTAGTAATAAATTTTCCCCCAAATTTTGTCCCCTAGATCCGTGCGCTTAGGAGCGAAAAAGCGATGGACGCTTCACTAAAAACTCCGTTCGAGTGCTAGGGTAGAATACACGGGGAAGGGTAGTGGTACAGATCGATCGAATTTTGCAGCATCTTTCGCGACAACGACACAATTGTGGAACTTTTCTTTGCCCCTTTCCCATACTTGTACGATACTGCTTTTTTTTTCCCCTTTTACTTTCACCCTTGACTCGATTTTTTTTTCTACCATACCGTTTACGACCCTTCTACATGGTTTTTATTCTTTTTCTTGTCTTTTCTAGCACGTGAGACGTTCGGGTCGTATGGGTTGGTTATATACAGGGTGGGCTACCACATTTTGCCATTTTGCCATTACACGTAGCAAAATAATGGCAAAATGTGGTGACCCACCCTGTATATGTATATCTCATCCCTTCCTTTTCGTTCCATCGTTCCATAATTTTAAAAAACTGTATAGCCATAGACGTATTATCGGTATTCCTCGGTGGCTGGATTTGTAAAATTTCGAAGCCTCTCTTAATTTCATGGGGCAAAATTTCAGCAATTTCTTGTTTAATCCATTACCCGCCATAATTCAAAAATATTTTAAAAAATTAAATTAACTGTATAATGATATTCATACTAACCAGCTGGAACTATTTTTGCCATAATTGTTGTTGTTTTTATTTAAATATAAAAATTTTATATAAAATTGGAATTTGAAAGTTTTATTTGGAAATAAAAATTAAAGCACCTCCCGTTTTTGGGACGTTAAAAAATCAAAATTAAAATTATATATTCGTTTTATTCAGTTTATATTTTATTTAGGAGTTGCAGTTATTGAAAGAAAAAAATTTGAAAGTGCGTCCTAAAAATGGGACATTGGCGGGTAATGGGTTAAAGAATGATCAAAATCTTGAATTAAATCTTCGAAAATTTAATAAACAATCAAAGAAATATTTCGACGATCAATAAAGTATTTCGTGAAGAAACAATAGAAATTTAAAAATATACTATCACGTATGTTAGAAAATTACTTGAAAATAAATGTAACTTCAATTGAGATACATTAGCTCCAAAACTGTAAAATTTCCACGCAACTGCTCTTCAATTAAAAAGTTACGTATCCGATTAAAGAGTAAATTGGTAACGTCAAATGAACCAGTGATTTCTGCATTTCTAAAAATATACCAGCGAATAAATCGTAGAAAATCATATTTTTCAAATTGCCTTCCGTGTTATTCAAATTAACAGCGGATCAGTTACGTGTATCAGGCATAATTCAGTTCAAACACGGCGATAAATAATTCAGTAAAATTAATTTCTTTACCCGGATCAAATATTTATCGAGAATTACCATTCGTTGAAAAAGTAAACGAGTAATTTGTATGTGTGTGTGTGTGTATATATATACATATATGAATAAGCATGTGTCATTTACTTTTTGAACAAATTGCTTGTTCTTCAGTCAAGTGCGAGTCTGCGGAGTCAAAGAAGAATCTTTCGATCGAAGGAAGTACCCTCGTTTTCAGACAAATGTGTATCACACGAGTGGAAAAATTGTCGATTCCACAAAAACGGGTTCCTTGAAATGACGGAATCTTTTTTCAGCATAAATGTAGGTACTTTACCTCAAAACTAGAAATTCTCATCGTGTCAAAATAATTAATAAAAATCGTCGCCCCACCGATTAGACTGAATTTTCGTGAGCAATTAAAAAAACGCCGCGGAAGCAAAAAAATTAGATCGCTTACTTTTTATGGGTTCTATAAAAATACGTACGTCGATTGAATGTGAAAAAATGATAAATCAATCGGTCAAATTTTTTAAAATTTCCCCAGAAAATGCGGCACATTTTGGAAAGTAAGGAAATTATTTACATTTTCGAAGCAATTTTTTTTGTTTGTTTAAATGCGTCGAAATGATTCGATTTTCTAAAAGAGTCCCCCTTGAATATTCAAGAAGAATGATCGACAACTACCTGTTGGTGTTTGTTAAACCGGCGATGATAATACGAAGTCAAATGTCACGACACGTGTCATGGAAAACTTCAGGGACGAGAGGTGACATCGATGAGGGCGTTAGTCTCGAAATTTTATTATTCCACTTGTTGACTTGTAAAATGATTTCCTAAGCTGTTCTCTTCCCATTTCCACATACATATTCTCAGAAACCAGAATTTATTTGACGCGCCTCCGTTGTTCACTTACGTAATGGCGAGTGATGAAAAAAAAGAAAAGAAAAAAAAAAGATAGCACCGAACGATGGGAAGACGACAACATATACCATAAAAACGAAAAAAAATTCCTAATTCCGAAGACTTGGCAAATTGTCTGGCTCCTTGCGTATGCATAATTAATGTCGATTTAATCGTCACGCACTTTCACTTCCATCCCATTCATTCCTTCGTTCCTTCCTTCGCTCATTCATTCATTCATACATCGCAGAGGCCTTGTATCGACACCCTAATGTATACGCCACGTGATAAAATTGCTCCAATGAGCTCTCGTTATCTAATCCAGCCTCTTGATTACCACAGAATGACGAATCATCATTTTCTTCTTATTTGCAATCTCTCAATAAAAAGAAGTAATGGAAGACGGTCGAATTTGACTTAATATTTAATCGCACAAAATTGTTGAGTCGGTGCCACTTGCAATCTGCTGTGCTCTCGCGATGGACCAATAGTAATCCTACACCGACACGCATCGTTCGCTCGTGAGACGAACGTCACCGAGCCGCTGTAGGTGATTTTTGGTAATTTGCAAATTATTGTAAGCCCAAATTGGTACCGAATCCGGATAGAAATTCAAAATTTGCAAAACCCGAATTTTGCCTTTGTTCGAATCCGGAAAAACTTCCCCATAATTAATTCTCATTTAAAGGCTTAATCGAGTCGAAATCTCAGAAAATGAATTTTAATTTTATCTTGAAGATTATGAATAATTTTCGGGAGTAATTCATACCAGTTCTTTTCCATCATTTTCATTGAATCGATCAAAAATATAAATTATCCCATTAAACTTTTTTTTTCTAAAAAATATCACCGATAAATATTGAAATTGTATTTCTTTTACACCCACGTGAATAATAAACTGTCAATTAATTTTAAACTACTAAAAAAAAAAAGGTACCGAGAACCGAAATTCTAAGAAAAAAAAAAAATCCCATAGCCCGTGCCTGGAAAAAAGAAACGTCTCATCCTTCGGCTCGCATTTTTTTCCACTCGAGTTACGAAACTTCCCTTAGGCATTTTTCTCGTTAGTAACGGAGAAATTGCATTGTTGAGTGCAAAAACAGACAATGCAATAGATGTTATGCAGCTCCACTTGTTCTCGGCACATTTTTTTTTTCTTTTCGTATCATTCCGAACACAGCCTTAGAATTTGAAATTCAACGCGAGGAGAAAAAGCCATTGTTAAAATTAACGATACAACCTTTTGCTTCTTCCCCGTATTTTCTCGTGTGCGCCGCGCATCTCTCGGACCGTCCTGGAGGATCGTAAAATTTATGGCTCGGGGAAAAGATGACAGAGCTTTCCTTGCCTGACTGTATAAAAGACGAGAAAAGGAGGACATTGTGGCAATTAATAAAAGCCAAACAAAAAAGGTAGAAAAAGGAGAACGGAGTCTACCTCGAACGCTTCGCGCAAGTCGTTGGAGCCAAAACGCTCTTGAAAATTTATCTCGGAGAAAATAGAATTTTGCCAATTTTCTTTATTGCGTTTCTCTGTTTTGTCTGGCTGCGTTTTATATAAAACAACGTTGCTGTGGTTAATGTTTTTTTCATTACAATAAATTCCACTTTTCTAACAGTCCTTTTGTTTCTGTTGCAGGTAAGCTGTGCTGACATTTCGTAAAGGTGGAACGAACCTTTTGGGTGTTCCACAATTTTTCCTTCTTCTTCTTCTTGGTGATACGCCTGATTCAGTGAAGTATCGATAAGATTCATTTAAATTTTCGATGCGAGCCGACTACTTTCTGGAAAAAAAAGGATTGAATTTTCAATATTTTTATTAAATGATTTCCTTATTAAATTTTTTTCATGGTAATTCCAAAATTTATCATTTGTCTGATCAAGAATGACTAAAATTAGAATTTTGATATTATTGAAAAATTAAAATTAGAATTTTTATCTATTTGTATATACACGGATGCCTTTTACCTTTCAAATATTATTTTTATTGCATTTACATTAATTTATAAGTAAATAAAATATTAAAACTGATTTTTATTCAAATTAAAATACAATTTGAAAACATAATTTTATCGAATATCATTTTTATTACACTGCTTTCCAAAAATCGAAAACTAGGTATCAATAAAAAAAAAAGACTAAATCTTTGAGAAACTTTAATTCGATATTTGACCTTTCAAAATGATTCATTGGCACTTTGTGCCCGATTCTAGAGTGCAATTATTTCTTTTAAACATCATTCGCAATTCGTGAAATGAAAAACCTTTCGGTTCCGTCAGAATCCACGTTCCCCGACCCACCTCTGTTTCGCGAAATTAGTTTTGAGAATGAAACCTTCAGGAATGCCGCAATTTACAACTAAAGTTAGAAACACCCAAAGTAGGTTGAATTACACGTATACGCGTGTATTTATTTGAGTTGCACCTGCAGCTATGATTTCTCGTCGTAATATTACCGGATTTTACAATTAACGTTGAATCGCGCGCTCTAACGTTCTTACGTGATAACGTTGCTCAGAGAGTCGAGGTTCCTCCATTGTGTATGGGTTGTTACGACAATTGAAACTTTACACTAATCCCTGTAAGCCAATCTATGAATATATACGTCTAGGAGATGGAACTCCTCGTATTTCTGTATAATTGATTTTCCCCCTTTCCTTTGAACTCCGGCTGGTACGATCAAACCGTTTTTGGCCCATTCGAAAAGGATTCGACGTGCATTAGCGCACGGTGCTCGATCATTTAGGCTCGTGTGTCTCCTAATGGGAAATGACGTAACCTTTTTTTCCCATTTCGAAATTGGATTCGCCTTCATTTTTATCAAACTTGTCGCACCCGTTGCAAAGTTGTTCTTTTTTTCCTAAATCAGTTGGAGAGACGTGGAAACGTACTCGCGAGAAAAATAGCAATTACCGCAAATCCCTCGAGGAAATCCCAGTTTACCTTTCGATAGAATTCTTGAAAAATAATGATATCGTTTACAAAGAAACGAGGAAAGGGTTCGTAGGTGCTTCGGAAATAATTTTTAACCCAATTCGAAAATTGTTGTTGCATTTAAAAATGCGTGACAATTATTATTAACAAAATTTAGGATTTGTCTGTAAAAAATCTAGGAATCGCAAATAAAATTGTTGTTATTTGGAACAACGGCTTTATAAAAAAAAGTCTAATTACGATACTTCGATAATATTATTATCGAGAAGATTTAAGATTTGTTTGGTAAAAATCTAGAGATCGCTAAAAAATAATTATTATTTGGAGCCACGGTCTTACAAAAAAATTACTAATATTATTATTATTATTATTAATATTGTAATTATTATTTACACAATATAAGACAATCGTTACTTTAATCGATCTGGAAAATGCCATGATGCGAATGGTGGTTGTAGGGCACCTTTTTTGTAATTTCCATATATATGGAAATTTCAATACAGAACCGAGGTAACCATGGATTTGTACGTATCTACGTACAGATTTTTTATTTCGAAATTACAATATCAAAAGTAACACCCCACTCTTAGAAAAAGAAAAACCGAGTCTTGGAAAAATCGCTCGGATCCCGGATAAATGCTTCATAAAAAAAAAAAGTTGCAGCAAAAAGTGTATTACGTATCCCTCACACTTTGATAGTCAAAGATGAAGAACGTCTCGATTTTTTTTCTCCAGAGCAAATGCGACTCGACCGAACGGTTTAATCCTCGGCGAGGCGAACTTTGTCACCTGGGCTTTGACTCGGGTGCAAAGTTAATAAGGATCCCGCTCTAAATAACGGCACAAAGAAGCAATAAAGAGTAAATACAAGCCCCTTTTGAAGTTCAATCTTCGCAAGGTAAAGAAGCATAAAGGGCAAGAGAGAAGAGTGCGTCGTGTATTCTTAGCGACTCCTTGTGTTGCTTGCGTATGCTCCGATTAAAGGTTATTACCAGCAGTTGAAGGTGTTTTTTTTTTATTATTCTTCGACGGTGCGCGATCTTAGGTCGAAATGGAAGGGGCAGGTTGGGGGTACCTTTTTGTACTCGTAGATGGCCTTTAGACTCGCGTGCCTTTTCATTCCCTCTCGCTGTAAAGGTCGCATATGACACATTCATGAGGGATAACTCGTATGCCTGTGTGCAACCGACATGCACGTAACGCAATATATGCACAGGGGGCATATACAGCTGCACACATGCATAATATGTGTCCAACGTCATCTCTCTACGACCGCTCGAATGACCATAAACTTCGCGTTAACCATAACTGCTCCAACCATTTCGAACACATACCAAGTAATGTTAATATGCACTTCGCTCTCTCTCTCTCTCTCTCTGTCTTTCGATACCTTGCTATTTCCTATCGAACCTCCCAATCGGGCGATTCTTACCACCATAAACACACGTACATTCGCTTATTTACAAATACTTCCATTCCCGGAGCTGCATTTTGGCCGCAACAGTTGAGCAATCAACGCTCGCTTGGAAACTTCGCCGAGCTCAACTTTTAATTACGAAATTTTCAAGTTCCCAGGCTGTAATTATAAAGCTACAATTTTAAATACGCCTTGCCTCGTGTTTTTCGAATCCAGGTACATTCCAAGTTGCATCGCGCTAGGTGCATTTGCGTAGGAATTTCTAGTTCGCCTGAAAATTCGCCTTTGGCGTCGACAATTTTATAAAGCGACAGCAAGGCATTCAATTTTAGCCATTCGTCGTGACAGCTCTAGATCCTGACCCCTCGCGTTCGCTGCAATTGCCGCGCGGTGTTGTAAAACGAATCTTACGCTTTTTTTTTTCTTTTTTCTTTTACGGTGGCTCGTAAATGCATCCAGCAACGCAGCCGACTCTTTCTCGGTACATGCATACGCGTATCCTGTGAGATATGCATTTCTGCTGACGTTACACGTCGATACCGCTCTCGAGTGACTTACTTTTGAAGTCGCAGTACGCGTGAGTTCCAAGTTCGTCGGCACTCTTTTCACCGCATAAAGCGTACCGTGGATCGAACACATGGGGATTTTGTGTACTTTCTAGGCGAATTCCACGGTATTTGGACGGACGTTTCGTGTTCTCGTCTTGGGTGGCGACACACCGGACGCGATCAATGATACATGCATATCCAAATGGAAACGTTAGCGGGCTTCTGTTGAAATAATCTCGAGTGAAGGTCTATTTTCGTTTGGGACAGTCGCTCTATTCCATCTCCGTTTGTTTTCTTAAACAACGGCGAGAGGGAACAGACCTTCTCTGGAAGCCTATGGAATTAGTATTTCAATTTTCCTGGTGAACGGAAACATCCGCGCTCCTCGCTTCTCTTTCGTTCCATCGAGGCTCGGTCCTCTTTATCTTTCCCTCCCTATATTGACTCTTAGTCTTAATCCAATTTATCACTTCCCCAAAGTCCGCCGTTCTATTTTCAATCTAAATATAACAGTGGGATTCATTTTCAATTTACTGAAAAAACCTTGATAGGGCTCAGGAGAGAAACACTCTTTGTTAGTTTTTCCTAATAAACATTCTTTAAATACTTGGGTCTCGAGTGGAAATCATCCTACGACCGATCCAGGCTTAATTACTTCGCTCGAATTTTGGTCCGAATGACCTTTTGAAAAATAGACAATTTTCTTGAGAGTACACTCAAACCTGTTTTTGTGCGGTCTCGTTTTACGCGATTTTTTTTTCTCGACATTCACATATCGCACGCAAAAAAATATCGCACAAAAAAAATCGCAGAAAATAAAATGGCAGAAAAAAAAATCGAACAAAAGAAAAACAGACCGCACAAAAACAGGTTTGAGCGTAGTTTCCTTTGGAAAATTGTCGAAAAATTATTTCGAATTTCGAAATTTCCACAAAATAACAGGCACATATCGATTCTCAAATAATAAAAATATTCCAATTGTTTTCGTTTTTTAATTTTTCTTAGTTTTTTAGTTCTCTCCTTTTTATTGTTATAAAAAGGAGGAATTTGTTACTTTTTTCGTCATTATCGAGAGCATTTTCAGAATAAATTCTATTTCTGTGCATTTGTCGGTAAATGCGTTCCATTGTTGAATCGAAAAGCAAAATGACGAAAAAAAAACGTCGAATTGAAAACCCGCTTGATAAATTTACCACGGCGTAAAAACAACGGCACGGATGTGAAAAATGAGGAAATTTCTTTAAAATAACGATAAAATCGTGCCCGTGGTGAAACGGTATTTGTTCGCTCGAGAATTACCGTGGTCACATTGAAATTTAGCGTGCAATTCTCCGGCTGACATTATCCGACTCGCCCCGGAATTTTTCTCCAGCGAATGTCTCCGAGGAGATCTGCCTTTTCGGCGTTATTCAGCTTTCATGCTCCTCTCCAAAGCTTTTTCTTCTACGCCATTAAAAACATGCCGAATTCCAACGCCATACAATTTCTGCCCCTTTCTTTTTTCGTGAAATCCTTTGAGGGATGACTGCGCTAGGGTACGAATTTCCGTGTACTTGCACGCGAAGAAACAAGACAATGGTGGTCGTAACATAATGAACATTGGTGAAAAATGAAGCAACGAATTTCGCATTAAGAAAACAATAGGTTTCACCGCGCGAGTCTCATGAAAAATGAAAAGTTTGAGTGCGGTCATTTCAATTATACAGCTACTGCCCCGATCGATATCGCCGAGCTCTTATTTCCTTTGATTTATTTATTTTCTAACAATACTTTTCGTTTCCCTGAGTATTGGGTGGAACCGGTGTTTTTTTTTTTGTTCCATCAATTTCAAAATTCTTGCTTTTTCGTGAAAGAATTTCTTCTTCGGCACGAAATTGACAGGAAAAGCTTCAAAAAAGTGTAACAACGAGTAATTGGTGCCACTGGAAATTAAAATTAGCGGAAATTAATTGCTTTACTAATTTTTTGTTTGTTCCATTAATTTCAATGTTCTTGCTTTTTCGTGAAAGAATTTCTTCTTTGGCACGAAATTGACAGGAAAAGCTTAAAAAAGTAAAATTGGTGCAACTGGCAAATTAAAACTAGTGGAAATTAATTATAAATAATCAATTAACCCATCTAACATATGAGTGACAGAGAATAATTTAATTAAAAATAATAATGAATTATATTTTAATTTTCAGTTTTAATTATAATTTATATTTTATTATTATCAATAAATTATTAACGTAAATAAATGATAATTTAAATCAGATAAAGCCCGAATAGAAAATAAAATTTTTCACTGTAAATTTCATCAGTGCGGAAATGCTGCTAGAGCGACGCATCCTTCCACTGTCAATTTTCTTTTCTTCCTTTTAATTCCTAGCCGCTCGCGCCCTCTTTTTCATTATTTTCGTATTTTATTTAGCTCGTCGAGGATGATACCATGAATTTCGTCGTTGCCTTAAATTAAATTCTGCTTTAACATCACGAACAAACAGAGTTTCCACGGTGGAAACTTCACGTGACAAACAGAATCGCAGGCAGTGTATTTACTCAGACTCTACGAGCAAGAGACGACAAACAGGATGAAGAAATGGGCTGTTCGTTTTCTGAAAAAAAAAATACACTTCCTACGAGAAACGCCACTTTTTCTGCCTTTTCTTCATACCTAGAATCTTTTATTACACCAGTTTCCGAATACCGAGAAATTCAATAGGATTCGAACTGCCTACGATGGAAAAACCAAAAAAAAAGCGATTACAAGCATAAATTCTTTAAAAAAAGTCTACAATTACATGTTAGGCACTAAACAAATTAAATATTGCCATTTCTTCATTATTTCCACCGCGCTAATTCTAAGTAATCAAAAATCCAAAAGCCAAAATATCGAATTATAAATAAAACAAATTTTTACAGACGCATAGGTGCTCTACCGAGCACCTCCCCTTTGTGGATTTAAGAAAAAAAAGATATTTTGACCATACATTTTATTTTTCCAGTTGAGTCTCCTTTGACGTTCCAGTTCCCTCTTGGGTCAATTACAAAAATCGGAAAAATCATAAATTTCATTTTTTCGACCCACGTAAACCGTTTCGTCGGTTTCTTTCCACGACCTTGCCGGTATAGACCTGCATGCGATCGAGCCACCGAACGTCATAATAAAAAGAACTATAGGTTGCATCCCCCTTCACCGACTCGGATTGTTCCACTTCACAATTGCACGACAGGTATAATGTGTATGCATATCGCATACTGCGATGTATTTCACCAGACATTATGGCGCCGATCGTATAGAGAAGAACAAGAAGAAGAAGAAAAAAGGTATGGAATAGGAAGCCACGCCATTGGCTTTCGAGATATCTCTCGTCGAGGCTACATTATTATCCATATAGTCTATTTAAACAAAGTATTATAATTGAACCATTAAGTTAAAGAAGAGGTTACGCTTCGTAACTGTAATAACGCGTGCAAGTGCATAATTTCTATCCATTATGGGTCGATTCCAGCAGTTTTGTAATTCTTCCACGATCGTTTGCCTCCGTTCGGCAGAATCGACCGAATTGGAATTATTGATTCGAATCGATTTCAACGAAAGTTTCAACCAAAGCTGAAACACACCGAGGGTGGTGCATTCGGTATGAATGGCAGTCATTACAATTTTATACATCCGATAATACCGTACGCGTTCAATGGAATAGTCCGTCAGCTACAGAAATATTTTTCTTTTTCAACGTAACAATGGAAATTATAGTGGAAAATATTCCCGTCGTGCCAAATATTGATAAACACTTTTTTTTTTAATACGCGTATGTTTGTGGGAAACTAATGATTTGGCTCTTTTCAGTAATTAAAAAATTTGCGGTTGATTTGAAAGTTGAAAGTCGACGTACCGGGGGTTTTCCCGAACTTCGTGGAAACGAAGTAAAAAAAAGTTCGGTTGCGTACGTGTAAAAATGTCGAAGTAGGTAAATTTCGTAGGAAAAATTGTCAAGGCATGACTATACACCTATACTACTAAAACGACTATACCTGATTTTACGTAATTGACGTAATTAAAATTGTCCCCATTTCAAGAAATTGCAATTTCATTATTTTGGGTGTATCAATTTTTGACATGATTTTGGCTAAAAAATGGTTACAAAATTATATCTTAAAATAAAATTGAAATTGAATTATAAAAATATGTTACCAAAAATAGTTATTCAATTCTATTACTCGCTCTTATGTTAGATAAACTATGCAATCACTTAATTAAAACTCATTAATAATATTAATGGAATAATTACGTAATCATTCTTATAATAATTAAACAAATATTATTTTAACATTAACAGAGTGTTATTAAATAATTATTATAATAACATTAGTGAAATAATTACTCGGGAGATAATTTCAAAAAGATTTTCTCTCCGGATAAAGTCAATCATATGCGATATAACGCAATAGTTTAGTCACCAAATTACGATGATTTCAAGATTAAACTTCACTGGGTAAAATGTATAATTACGTTGATTCTTATCATTCACTAAAAAAATAAAAATAAGATTTTTATTTTTTTCAAAATATAAAAATACAATTTTTCTTCTTTTTAAAATGTAAAAATACAATCGTTATTTTTTTCAAAATATAAAAATACAATTTTTATTTTTCTCAAAATATAAAAATACAATTTTTATTTTTTTCGTCGCCAGAGAATGGGCAATTCAACGTTTGTTTCGTTACCAGAGAATTTTTATTTTATGCTCCCCTTGTATAAGAGTCAAAATTGCAACGGAAGTTGCAGATTAAAAAATTGTATTTTTATTTTTATTTTTAAAATTGCAGTTTCCGTCGCAATTGTTATTTTTACACAAGGGAAGCACAAAATGAAGACTCTCTGCCGCTGAAACAAATGTTCGCATTCCATGCAAAATCTCGTCACGGAACATGCAGCGCCAGCGACAATAATTTGATTTTCAACAGCGGTACAAGAAGATGGAATGGGACTCTAAGGAGCAACGTCGCGTCTCCGCTTCTTCGCCATTCTCGATTTTTCCCATGCGTTACTCATGACCGCATAAAAGGCGGCGTAACAAATTGACGGAAGATTGGAAATGTTTTAATACGCGGAATTTGACGTGTCGATGTGAAAGTAGCTGCGCCACGTTGACAGGTCGTTGACCCCGATAACAAAAACCTGACTCGTATATGATTGCGCGCAAACGCAAGGAAAGCAACCCAAGTAATCAACAAATGAAGCAGCTACTTGCTCCTCGCGGCTGTTATACTTGGTACCGCTACCGGCTGTTGTTGTTGTTGTTGTTGTTGTTGTTGTTGCTGGTACTGGTGCTACTGGTACTTGCACTTGCTTCTTGCTTCTGCTGGAGACGTATAAAAAATTGCCGAGCTAAAACGCGAATTAATATTACAGGAAAAGGAGAGCAAAGAGGTAGAAACACTAATGTCGTGGCTGCTCCAACTACATAAATATCTGTTTTCACTTTGAAGTCGATGCGTGTTGAAATAATGCTCGCTCGGCACTTTAATTACAGACATATCTGACCGTGGCTCGTGTAACGCCCCTGTGTTCGGTAATTCTCTATCTAATTTCCTACTAGAAGGACAATTTATGCGATTTCCTTACACAAATCCAAAGTGACAAGGATCTTTCAAAGGTTCCTTGTTTTTTTATTCTTATCTTTGTAGGTGGCGGATAAAAATTGTGTGTGAAACATTTTTAAAAAAAGTTTCTGAGTGACGTAGGGGGTTTAGTCCATATCCACGACATGTTTTATCGAATTAGGGGAACTTCAATTAATTAAAATGGATTTACAATTATTTGAATGTTTTTCTACGTTTTTAATAAATTTCCCTTTGCAAATTTTTGTCATATTTCCTTGAATGTTAATTTGACAAAATGGGAAAAATTTGTCTCAACACCGGATCTAGTAATTTTTGAAACTTCAAAAATTTCAAAGTAGCAACTACTTTCAAGAATATTTCAGATTCCCTATTTTCAAAATGGAAAATCCGCGAGTTGGTGATCCTGCGAAGATAAAGAATTCTAAAAATATTTTAATACTCTATAATAAAAATATAAAATATTCTAAAAGCACCTTTCAAAAAATTTTTTCCAAAAAACAGAATTTTAGAAAATTCAAGAATTAAATTACTAATCTAATAAATTATCATAATTTGGGTTTCGCTATTTTTCTTTTTCTAATTAGTAATTTCCACCAATTTGGTGAAAATTTCTAGTTTTCTCTTTTTTATTATTAAAACTGATTTTCACTGTACTACATTTTCTCAATTTTTTAGTTATTTTTATAAAAATATCCAGACGATGAATTCTGTACAATATTTCTCTTCCTTCCTGTTCTTTTCTTTTTTTTTCAAAAAATGTATACGTACCTATACCTGCATATACTAAAATAGGTAATTCACGCATCCCAGGGAATGCATCTACACTTTTTATTTCAAAAGTTTCTGACATTATTCTTCCATTTAGTTTAAACAAATTTTGTAGAAACCTAAATATTGAGAATTAGAGGAAAACAACGGTTCGAAAGCAATTCTGTGGCAATATTATTTCTTAATAAATACAAGAGTTCACGATGGTGAAAAAAAAAAAAGTTGAAGATACGAGTTCGTGAGCTGAAAGTATGTTGAACGTATTTCCAATTTTCATTAAAATAAAGCGGAAAACATACACAACCGAATGCGTATGTGCCAAGTCAATGGTTCGTTTGTGTGTATGTTTTATCAAATTATGGACTCCATTCGAACGCACCAAGTTTCGTGATTTGATAAAAAGATGATCGATCGGATAATTATGTTATTTATTCGTGAAATATATTCCACGTTTCAATGAAAATTCGTCTGTGAATCGGCGAGATACGTGCAAATAAATCATTTGTCACGGTGAAATCGGCTTGTATCGATTCAAGGAAACTATATTAACCCAAATAAATTGTCTTTGGTCTTAAGAAAGTTCCCTCGAAACCATATCGGTTTTAGGTAAACCTGTTCTCGCGTTCGGGATATTCTCTTTTCCGGTGCTGCGCCCAAAGGAAAGTGTTTTTGTGAAAGTTTAATCCCTTATACATCCGGTAGGGCCAAATCGGTCTCGGTTCAGTCGAAGTTGAGACTTGCAAATTTCTCTCCACTGTTATCTCCAGATTCTGCACGAACTTTCTTCGCTGTAGTCGCGGTAGGCACTTTCTAGAAAGCAAAGTTTGACGGTGTACAATTAAATTAGGGGGGGGGGGGGGGCAAACCCGCGAGAAATTTCCCCCTTTTTTTTTTATAAAATAAAAATTGTATTTTTCTGAAATTCATGCCAAAGCCGATACGCGAATCCTCGTAGCGTTAATTTCCCTTTTGTTCCATCGAAGAAAAAAAAAATGGAACTCGAGATGCGTAATAATTGTACATAAATCCTCTATACTTTTGTTATCGGTATCGCTCTCGCCATTTTTATTTTTACTATTCCCTTTATCAACGGCAACACGTGCCATGACGTAACAGCCGGTTTCCGTTGAAGGACTTATCAACTCCTCGTATCTCGCGCCTCTTTGTGGAAGAATAGCGGAGAGCCGAGGATGATATTACTTGAAAAAATCGTACTGCGTGGTTTCCCTTTGGAAAACGTATTTACCGATACCGAAGACTTTTTCGAGATTTCCCGATTGCGCTAAAACATTCCAAGAGGTAGGTGCAGGAGGGAGAGTGGATAACAATTGAGGCAAAAAGTAACAATGTAAGGTCACCGGCTGCGAGAAGCGCGTTGTTGACATTTTCATGTGTGAACGACAATGTCACTTTGTTCATAAATTGATTGTTTGACGATGACGAGTTGTCGTATCAAATGCCTTTGTATCCCAATGGCACGGAAAGAGTGTATAACATGGATGATCATAAGTTCTTGGAGAAATTATTTTCCGGGTGAATTTTTTTACCAAGGAATTTGCTAAAAAAAGAATCTAATTTTGAAAATATTTGTTTCCATCTTAAAAAATTTGTCTGTTTCATTATATTTTTCGCTATTATTTTAGTCACTTTCGAAACAGATTAAATTCTCGTTTTTATTATTATCGCTTATTATTATTATTGTTGTTGTTGTTGTTGTTGTTGTTGTTGTTGTTGTTGTTGTTGTTATTTTTATTATTATTATTATTATTGTTATTGTTATTGCTACTATTTTTATTATTTAATTTGCATTTTCAAAGAGGGATCGTTTGGAAAAGCGAAATTCGACTACGTTGCAGTTGCAATTTGTCACCCCATCTTGCAATTTATTGTGATTCGACGAAATCTTCTATTTCCTTGCCCCGTTCTTCTAGTCCGTAAAGTTCACTGACCTCCGTCCATCTTTAGCGGCAAAAAAAACACGTTTTTTTTTACATAGATTCTGGGAAAGAAATCTGGCTAGAATTCTCGTAGAATAATTACGTTCCTATTTTACCCAAACGGAAAAAGAAAAAAAAGGGGGGGGTAATGGTTGAAATAATGAAAGTTGCTACATTTCAGAAAAAAAAAAAACATCGAACACGCATCATAATTAAACAAATTGACGAAGTAGTATTTTATTCGTCAAAAAATATTCCTGTTACGAAAATTCACGTTATTTTCGAGATTAATTTTCGCTTCATTTGGTAACAAGTTTTCCGGCGAAAAAAAAAACTTCCACGAAATCATTTTTCTCGGCGCATTCGCCCCGCTCTTCGTTACGCTAATATTCCGGATACGACGTCGCTCGCAAAGCGGCACGGGAAGATGACAACATTTGTCAGACCGGTGCCGCCACGGAGCCTTATTTTTCTTCCGAGTTCCGAGAGCTATTTTTGTTGAACTTTCCTGCTGTTGCTATCGGATAGTATAACGACCTTTGCTCGGTGGCAAAGTTCTTTCTTTCTTTCCTTCCTTTTTTCTATCATTCGTATGCGATAACCCTTCGCTTTATGAATGACGGACTGTCTTAAAATAAAAATATGGGAAAGAAAGAAAGAAAGGAAGGAGGAAAGAAGTAGCGGCATTTCATATCTGATGGGTGTTGTAACCTGCAACAACCTCTCATCGAATATCTTTTTTCTTCGCTTCTTTCGTTCTCGTATGAAACACGAAGCGAAGTGAAGCAAGCGAAGGAGCGAGCAAAGCAGGCCTGACCTGGCCTGCCTGGCTGCCGCTTCTTCTTCTTCTTCTTTTCCGAGACGTCTTCTCCGCTCGTCTCTTTCTTCATCCTCGACAACATGGTTAAAACTCCTCTCGCGAATGACGTATGCATGCAGATTTGCTTAATTCTCGCGCAATTTTGCCTCTCTTGTCTCGACACGCCAACAATATATGCCGCGAGCATGATTGTCCGCAGACATGGCAGGCAGGTACGAGATATCGGGTTACTCGTCGAGTCACTGAAAGAAAAGCAAATGAGAAATAATCATTTTTAGCGTGTTCAGCTCGCCTTTGTTCCCTATCAGGAAATCTTGCTTAAGGTTGTCTGGTAAATAAATATATATATATATATAGATATACTGTATTGAGATTAAACAAATCGTCGAATCGAAATAATGGAAATTATTGCAAACGAAATTGACGCAACGTGGAATTATGAAATTAACTCGAAATGTAATTGAAAGTTAATAATTTAATAAGTCAAATTTTATCGTGGCCGTTTGCGTTTGTTATTTCATTTTTTTTTTCTAGATATTTTTTGTATTTAACTTTTTTAAATTATTTATTAACTATTTATTTTCCTTGGTTTTAAATATCGTTTTATGAAAAAGGTGAAAGAAGAAATTTGATCGATTGAAAATTTTGATACTGAAAATGCCACATTTTGAAACGATGAATATCAAAGCTTTGACTTTTCCATTCGGTGTCAGAATTTTTTTATATTTTTCCCTCTGGAATCGTTAATTGAAAAAAAAAGAGTGTACAAAAAAAGTGATGGACAAAAAAGAAATGATGAAAGTCCTAATAAATTAGAGTTTTATAAATTGGCAACAGGCGTATGAAATATCGGGGTTCGTTAAAAATTATCTGAAACTTTTTACGTCCGGTAAAAGTTGAAATGTAAATTTCGGTATAAACCCAGAAACTTATTTGGACTCGAAAGAGAGTGCGTGGGCTAACTTGATTTTATTGAATCCGTGGCAGGCAAAAGTGTAACGGTTGTTTATCCGTTCCTGCTTGTTTTGCGCAGCAACAGAAATTGTTTGAATGAAGTTTCATACGTTTCAGTTGCCATAAAAAAATGTCCTCGAAAAATTATTAGGGTCGCAAAGAAGTTTTTGATTAACTCAACAATAGTTTAGAAAATGCGAAATATAGATAAATTCGAAACGTTCCACGTAGAGAAATATATTAGATGGTCCTCCGAGAGCAGGATATATGGAGTAATGTAATTGAAGATCTTGAAAATATGGCGTCCGAGGCGAAGTTTGTCTCTTTCCCAAAGAAACTTCGAAAGTCTTTGATAAATATTGAATTCTATTTTCATTTCGTTAATGTTTTCAACTTCTTGATTTCATTTATATTGAAATGAAACCTTAGAAAGGAAATAACCGTAAAGAATCTTAAGTAGGCAAAAAGTGGTTTATCATAAATTCAGAAGAAACGTGGAAACTCTCACTTTATTTCAAAGTTTGGAAGCTCCACTTTTCTTCGTGCAAATTTCAAGTTTCCAAAATTTCCAAGTAGCAAGAACTTTCAAGAATATTTCAGATTCGCTATTTGTAAAGTGGAAAATCCACGAGTTGACGAAGCTGCGAAGATAAAATACCTTTGAGAAAATAATTTTGAAATTTCTTTATTTAAAAAAAAAACAAATATATAGAGATTGCGGGAATTAAATTACTAATTTAACAAATTATCATAATTGGGGTTGCAATTTTTTTCTTTTTCCTCAGGATTCTTTTTTCAAAAATAAAAAGAAAATTTATCATGCTCCAAAAGCATCATTTTTGAAAAAATAATTTTGAAATTTCCGTATTTTTCGAAAAACAAAAATATAGTTATTGCAGGAATTAAATTACTAATCTAACAAATTTATCATAATTTAGTTTTGCAATTTTTTTCTTTTTCTTCAAGGTTCTTTTTTAAAAAATAAAAAAAACATTTATCATACTCCAAAAGCATTGCCTTTAAAAGAATAATTTTGAAATTTCCATATTTTTCAAAAATCGAAAATACAGAGACTGCAGGAATTAAATTACTAATTTAACAAATTATCATAATTTGGATATGCCATTTTTCTTCTCAAAGATTCTTTTTCCAAAACTAAAAAAACCAACTAATTTCATCATTTTCGTTGTACCCTCGATTAAACGAGCGTTCCGAAACTCTCTCTAGCTAGAAATTCAAATAATATCGGCTTGTTGTTTTCCTTCATTCGGAGGGGAAAACGAGACTCGCGTTTCCTTCCGCCGAGTTTCCTTCGAAAAGCATTCGGGAGCTGGCTCGGTAATAGGTAGACCAACATTTGGATAGTAAAGAATATTTTCTCTCCCCTTGAGAAAAAAAAAGTTCTCGATAAACAGAACATAATTGCCATAGAGTTCCTCCGTTTGTTACTTCGGCCAATGGGAGAAGATTGTTGCAGCAGTTAATTTCCTCTCCTATCGTCGAATTTCCGACCGTTGTTTGCTCTAGCCACAAAAAAGCATCGTTCAATTTTACCTTGTTTATTTTAGCGAAAATCTTTTTGTCCCTCCAAGCGGATCATCATTACCGAGTCGCTGAAATCCTTTTTCTCCTTCTCTTTCTTCCCACATTTCTTTCCATTTCTGTCCCATTTCTTCCGGTTTGCGTGAAATTTTTCTTCGCAAACACGTGCAACCAACTTGACACGCACCAGGTAGTTAGGTAGGTAGGTAGGTAGGTAGGTACAATAAACCAGCAGTTGGCTTTCCCTCATTGCAAGCGGGCACGAGAGTACACGAATGAAATAGGTGCGGTCGTAATCTTCACTACCGTTATTTCTTCTTCTTCCTCTTCCTTCGCCTTCTTCTTCTTCTTCTTCTTCAGCGACTTCTACCTATTCCTTATCTCCTTTGAAACCCCGGGTTTTTAATGCACCGCATTTTCTTCGTTTGCCTTCGCCATACAGTCATCAAGATTCAACTTGGTGCTTACCAAGCACAGAAACGTAGGTATATATATATATATATATATACCTGTGCGTACGTAGTTGCTTAATTTTTCATGCAAAGAAACGTTTACAATTTCCTTTTTTTATTTCCGCTAGGGAAACCTAATTACTTTAATCTCCTCTTTCCCCTTTCCGCTACTTCTGCAGTTTTAATACAACCGTGGCGAGTTTCAATTAGAGCAAATATAAGACTTTTTCCATTTTTTCCCCCCCACGAGTGTTCTAATAGGCGAAGTATCCATTTTCTGTTTTCTTTTTTTTTGCTTTTCATTTTAATACCAAGGAAAACTCATGCCAATGTCGAAAAAAATGTATTTACCTATTACGCTAATTAAAAATAAAAATTACGCTACAACGGAGGAAAAGTATTTTCTTTTTCTTGCCTTTTTAGAGAAGTTTTCAATTTTTAGCAATTTTTTTCATAAATATTCAATTTAAGTTTTTTTATATTCCTATTAATTTTTCTAATTTTTGCAAAATCCCGATAAAATCATAATCGCTAAAAATTTTCTTGATTAAACTCATAATTGACGGTTAATTAATGCTGTTATACCACGTTTTCGTTACACAATATTATATAATTAATTGTTATGACTATCCGACTGCTTAATGACACTTCTGGAAAATGTGAGGACGCATTCGGAAAATATTACACATATTTATGTAACCTAATGACCGCCAACTCTTAATTTAAAGTTAATCTACGTACACTAGAAAAATATTACACATATATGTATAGCAATTCTAATCATAATTACAATTGAATATGACATCAACCGGATATTTGTAGTAATTCTACCCACATGTACGTTTATTCCAACCGTCTTCGTCATTAAGTCACCCACAAATGAGATAATTAGTGGCTTTATCTTTTTCGGTGAATTTCGCGAAGATCATATCCGCTTACTAATTGAGTAGCTCTCCTTTCTGAGACGTTTCATTTTTAACTGGAAATCACGAGCAAAAATTCCGAAAAAGTAAAAATTAAATCTTAATTGATTTTTAAAAAAAACTTAATAATTAATCTAAAATTAATTTTCGATTTTGCATACAAAACGAGTGGGGGGGGGGGGGGGGGGCAATATTGTTCAATTATTAGCCCAGAAATTGATAAAAAGAAGGAATATTAAATATCCACGTAATTAAAAAAAACGTGAACCATAATATTAGGGTGTCCCATAAGTTTCTTCCGCGCCGCGCTACGTACGACCTCGAGCCCGAAAGGAAGAAACTTATGGGACACCCCAATATTGAATCATAGACCGCCAGTCATCGATGGGAAAAAAAACAATCGGTGCCGCAATTGCAGCACTCGGAGCAACGGCACATGTCGCGTTTTTTCAACGTCACTCGAAACATGCAAAAAGGCAATTTTTTTATTAGCGGGTGGAAAGGTTAATGGTTTCTCGCAGTTCTCCGACCCCGTCTGGTTATTCAATTTCGAACCCCTTGCACGATAATTATTATTTCCCCGGCGGGTCTGATTTTTCTCTTATTAACTAAACGACGCGTCACGTCAGAGGTGACTCAAGAGTTCCAGGGAAACGTGGGGCAGCAACAGCGGCGGTGAACTCACGGTGCGAGGGGTTAACCGTCGTCATTACAGACGCAAAGCCAGGCTGTAAAATGGTTTATGAAGTGCATATTTTCATTAATTTGCGCAACGAGCGCGTGTTAATTAGTTTAACGCGTTAACTGCCGCGTCGGTGCCTGGTGACCGTCGGTGAACTTTCCGGTCAGGCCGCGCCGAGCGCGACGAATGCGGTGGCGTGTACCGTGGTGGACCCACGCGGCGCGAATAGGCAGTCGCGAAAAATCCGACGTGTCGACGAAGCAGAACACGACGGTCGATCGAAGAATAACGGAAATGGATGTATCAGCGGTCGGAAAGAAACTGAACCTTGCGAGATTACCATTGCTAACCTTGTACATTCAAATATATTGCAACACTTAAAGGCAATTTACGATAACGCGTTATCTAAGTAAGTGTAAGAATATAAAATCGTAATAAACGTCGTCCACTGGTCAAAGCATTCCACGATGGTATAACAGTCTTTCTCTGTAACACGAGAAACTGCGACTGGACGCGTATTTTATATACATTCCTATATGTGTATGTGTGTGTATGTGTGAACGCGGCCGATAGAAAACACATATACATATATATATACTATATGCATGCATCTCGTTATTCATCCCGATGTCGTAAAGCCTCGTATGTTGTGTGACGCTTATAACTTAGCGGTGTCTTATCTCTTGCCCTATTCTAATCAACGTTTATATGGAAGCGGCTTTGAAAGAGATACCGACAGAGAGAAAGCCGATAACCGGAGACGGGGGGAAACGACGAATGCAATGGCGAAGAGAGAAAGAAAAAGAAGTGGGGCTAAAAAGCGAGCGAAAAGAAGAAAAAAGGAAAGGAAATGAAAGGAAAGGAAGGAATTAATGGAAAAAATAGAAAAAGGAGGGAAAATAAAAGGCAAGAGATATAACATCGACGAGGACACGCGTGGGTTCGAGGTCGAAGGCGTAAGTACAATAGTCACGTTAGTCAACGTGTCGTAGCCAAAGTGCCGTTATTTTAATGCAGCTATAGCGGCCGACTCCGCCGCTGCGCGTTAGAATGAAAGAGCGTCAAGGAATTACATAGCCTTTTTTTTCTTTCTTTTTTCTATTGAATTTTAAACGCGCACGTTTACGTTCGCCTTGTGTATCGTATCGACGCGAATAGATCATCTATCTATTCAAAATAGTCCTACGGTGGTACTGGAGTGGGGAGTCGAGGACTGCAGCAGCGGAGTATGGTTGGGTTGGCAACCCAAGTTCCCGCGGTTTTTTTGAATTTCAACGGCGGGAACTCAGTTGCCGACCCAATAAGGATACACTTAGAAAAAAAGTAATCGTCGAAAAATTTCATTGACCTGTGATCAATAAAATAATAAAGGTGCGCTCACAATGCGAAGCAATGTAGGAACAAAAAAATAGTCTCGAATTATTAGTTGTTGCTTGACTTGACCTTGAAAATAGAAAATTACTAGAAATATGCGATTGCAGCCGAACGCAATGTGGTTATTTTCTTTACTAGGAATACGCGGTTGCAGTTGAATATTTCCAACCGAGAAAAAAAAATAAGAGAAATTTAATTGCCTTCGATAACTAAAATAATAAAGGTGCACTCACAATGTGAAGCAATTTATAAAAAAATAATAATTTGAACCAATTTATAAAAAAAAAAATTCACCACGAAAATAGTTTGAATAAAGATAAATGCAGTTAAAATCACCAGAAATATGCAATTGCAGTCGAATGCATTTTTACCATTTTCTTAGCGAATTTTTTTCTCATGGTTTCTTTTTTCGTGGGGGATGCAATTCCTTAACACGTTCAGCGCGGCACTGAACTTTCCATTCAGGCCGTGCCGATTATGACAAACGCAAAGTTGTATACCATTGCGACCCACGCGGCGTGAACAGGGAGTCATATAAATTTGTCACCGCGCTCAACGCGTTAAAAAGAGGTAAAATTAGCGGTAGGAAGACCCGGAATGCGGGACACTTTGGCGGAATCTTGCCGATTGCACTTGATTCGATGCAATAAAATCGAGCGTTCGCGCGTTTAAACATTGAAAAATATGCACAAGTCTGATTTCTTTCGACTCGGACGACTTTTTGCTCGAACGATGACTGGCTACTATAGTTTTGCGTTTCATTATATTTTTTCTGCTGACTTAAAAGACGACCTTCGAGCCTTGGCCTAATGCAACTTGTTGTACATATGGATTATTTCTTTTGTATTCTTCCATCGCGGCAATTATTTGCATTCGCTGATTTTTCATCACGCCAAGGTGCGGAAAATAGAACGCGGTTGAGTTTCGAGCGGCATTGCAGGCTATTGCGACATTCCACTGGAAAATTGCAATTGCAATGAGAAACAGGAAATTCGCTTAAAAAATGGTTTCAAAAAATAAGCGCGGATACGACATATATTTCTTGTATAATAAAGATCAGTCGAGAATTCTAGAGCATATATAAAATTACTCGAAACAGTGCAGTATCTTCTTTTTCTTTATCGAGAAAGGAATTTTGTGTATGAAAACGTGATATTTCAATTAAATATGCAATAATCGTTTTCAAGATACTTTATTGAAGGTAAATACAATTTATTTATACTCGCATTTGATTTATCAAATAATCCGAGTGATTTCAATGTAGGAATTTTCTGGAAATGAAAAAGGTGCCCTAAAAATGGACTCTTTTCGTTTATTTCCAGAATTGACCCAAAATTATTAAATATTTAATTAAAATTTTTGAATAACAAATTTATAAAATTTAATTAAAATTTTTGAATAACAAATTTCTTAAATATTGAATATTTTTTAAATAAATTCGTAAGACACATACAAATATAGCATCTGGTTCCAAGAGACTTTGGTAACCCAAATAAATTATTTGTCTTTGACTTTCATTGCGTGTCCTCGAAATGGATGCCGCATACGACGTTTAAATAAATTCGAACTTTTGTTGGAAATCCTCAAAAAATTGTTCAGAGTGTCGCAGTTGTATGCACATTCAATGTACAATTTAAAAAAAAATTATTTCGATCTCCAGCCCGTGGCAACTCTAGTGACTCAAATTTCGATTGAACAGTTTCTCAATTTTACACTTTTTTATATTAATTATCATAATTATAACATCGTTACGGAACCACGTTATAAATAAAAATATAGACATTCGTTTTATTCCAAATTAAAAAAAAATAAAAATAAACACCCGGAAAAGCGAAAATGAGCGTCGACGTTAAAGGAAAAATATAAATCTCCCGCCTGCGTGTTGATGCAACTTTTGAATCAATTAATCCGCCGCGACAATTACCATATCATTACAAAATTTCATTTACCCCTCGTGTCAAAGCGAAGGGTAAGGGAAGTGTCGATTTCTCGTTTTCCCAAAGACGAGCATTTTAATGCCGTGCATTATTTTCAAGGATGCAGGTAAACCACAAAAATGATGAATATTGATGCTCCATTCCCGTTACTGGAAATGTGCGAAGTAAACAAAAATAGCAGAAGAGGGAATATTATGCACGTAGATTTGCGATAGGTATTCCCGGGACGGAAATTTATACAGATGGGGCGAAAATTATAACTTGCTGGAATGTTGCAGGGAAAAAAGGAAAGAAAAAAAAACGAGAAAAAGGCACTTTGAGAACACGCCTCTTTTCTCCCTTATGCATATATGCATATTCAGTTATTCGTGCACGTAACGAGACGTCGTTACTTCAATAATGATGGACAGTTATTGGTAGAACATATAAAAGGCTGCACCGATATCACACGTTTACTTTCAAGAGAAGAGCATCATTTTTATTCCCTCTTCCCCCTTAACCAGTTCACTTAGACATTCATTTTAGGAGAAATTGCATCCTTCTTGATTGCTCCAGCCTTTTTATAGTCCGAGATTTCGTCATTTTCGTCCTTTTTCTCTTCTTTTTTTTCTTTTTCCAAATTTCAGAAGCTTCGCGTCCACGGAGACAATTTTCATAAGATGCACCTTTGCGTGCTTCAGTTGGCAATTTCAGCTCCGACGTTATCCAACGGTGTTTTTTAATAGGAAATTTCGTTGATTTAAGACACCGAACTCCCTCAGAGGCGAATTTATTAAATTCATTTAAAAAAAAAAGGCTGTGTAGTTTTTTTTTGTATTACATTTATTCACAAATTATGCAGAATTGTAAAATAAGAAGGAAAAAGCACATTTCAACTGAAACATCTTTTGTCATAAGCATTTTTCTGGTATTGGGATTTACATTTACCGGGTGTATTTTATTTTATATATATATTTAAAGGTGGATAGGATATAGGTCATATCGTTAAAAGGTATAATTGAATTAAAAGAATTAATTTGTACAGTTTAAGAAAGTAATTTTTTATTACGCAGTTATGGTTTATTTATTCGATTTGCATATTTTATATAATCATTATCTTCATCGTGTTTGACGTTGCATGTTGTTACGAATGAAATTGCAACTCAAGAAGTTCGAAAAATTCGAAATTTTTATATTTTATTTTGTTTTCTATTGAAAACGTAACGGTGCATTTCGAATTTTTTACTGAATCAATTCTTAAACAGTTATTCTGTGGTATAATATTTATATAATATTAAATTATAATATTTATATGATATTAAATTATAATATTTGTATAATATTAAATTGGAATATAATAGATTTTACAGTAAATTCTGAAATGTTACGACTTTCGAAGACTGCAAAAAAGAAAACTATATTTTCCATATTGATCAGCGAAATGACCCCCTTGAGTTAGTTGCCCACACTCGGGAAAAATTAATTGTCAACATAATGAAAATTGCGGGAAGAAATAACGACCACGCCACGGTGACGTAAAACACTAAAAATAAGTAGAAAAATAATAGAGGTTTATAGAAGCCTAAGGATTATCTTCAATTTTATAGATATATCCTCTCGACTTTTCGCTATAAATGTATTTTTTATTCTTCATATTATTACATTTTTGTCTAAAAAACCACGTTAATAAATGATAAGTACTGTATAAAGTACTAAATATAGACATTTTTGTTTTAACATAAGAAAAAGTTAATTCCACGGATAAAATTGTGGTTTAAAACAAAAAAATATTCTAAGTCTCCAGTAACTGCTGTTATTTTGTACAAACGAAAATTTAAATGTCACCATTGGAGGTGGAGACAAAACTCAAAAATCACGTTATTCATAAAAATCCAAATATCTCGCATTTTACTTGATTTCGTTATTGCGTGGAAGAAAACAAAAAATAGTAGATAAAAGTGTTTGCTAAAATGCGTCGCTCGACGTCGGCTTAAAAAAAGGCACGATAATTTAAAATTGTGATTGGATCAATTCAATCTAATGCAATTCTTTGTGATAAGGGGGGCAATTTAAACCAAGAAACAAGAGTGTGCGTGAATACAATGTATGCGTGTGCGTGTACATAAACGTGACGAAAATACCCAGTGTCGTTATTCAACGCTAGCGAATAGTGGCTGTGCAATTTATACAGTCGGAAGAAACTGCAATCGGGGAACTGGATTTTTTTTTTGAAGCTGAAAAAAAGCTCGAGTAAAAGAAAAATTTTGTACGTTCAAGAAAATTGAACTCGAAAAAAGGAAGTCACGGACGGTGTTTGAAATGTTTAAGGGACACGTTGATATTGCAACCGAGAAATCTGAAATCGCGATAATGGATAATTTCGTGCGAGAAACAAAAAATGGAATTAGACGGCGGAGAAAAAAAAAGAGTGAATAGACGGAGAAGAGAAAACGTGTATTGCACAAAAGCTTCTTGGTATTTTGCAGTAGGTTTTTGTGATTAGTACATGGCATAATACGTGGATTGCATCCGAAGATGGCCACAGCGAATGGACAGGAAAGCGACTTCCTGCAATTGCGATTGAGCACGTTTGCAAAGTGGTTCTCTTGTTGTACGTCTATTGGAGAATTCGCAGTACGTACCTCTCGTCCTGTGGGCTACTTTCCGACGACTGCACGTTTGTGTGTATGGGGATGTGTGTGTGTTCGCGCGCGCGGGGCACGTATACGTGGGCATAATTCCTCCCGACAAAAGTGCGACTGTATAGGTGCTGCGTGCACCTACACAGCTGTGCGACGGTCGTGGAAGGAGAGAAGAGACGAGAAGAGAAGCGAACAGAACCGAACCGAACAGAACAGAACAGAACAGAACAGAACCTGGTCGATTTGGCAACGTTGGATTTTACACCTGCATCATCTACCTTCCAATTTCATTTTTACTCCCAACTTTTTTTCTCCTCTTCTCCTCCTCCTCCTTCGCCTCCTTCCTCTCACCCTCTCCCTCCCCCCCTTCCCCTCCACCGCAACAGTCTATCTCTTCCAGTTGTGTTGTACCGTGGCTATTTTCTCTTCTGCTCGCATTGGACGTCGTTTTGCTCTACCTTCGGTAAGAATTGCAGTTCCTTCGCGTCGTCGTCGTCTTCTTTCTTTTTTTTTCCGATCTTGTATGAGAAATGTTGTATACACGCCGACTCGTGTTGGCACCTCGTAAAGAAAACTATAAAGATTTTGAGAATAATGCCGAGGGATTTTAGCTTTACGAGGCCACGAAAATTTATAGATTTCGGTTGAATGGGTATTTTTCTTTTATTGCCCCCCTCAATTATGCAAATGGCAAAGCAACGAGACACGGCGAGAAAATAATGCGAAGAAAATGACATCGTTAGAGAAACAGAGGGCGCTCGGAGGTCAAACTGTCCGAGTGGAAATTCGAAACCTTATATATTTAGACCCGAAAGCGGCAAATTAGTCGTAATTGAAACCCTCCGAGTCTTCGGGTGTATTTTTTTTTTCTTTTATCGAGATCTTCTATTTTCGGGTTCCATTTTCCCGGTAATTGGTATTAAGCGCTTCTTCGGTCCGATTAAATAAATACAAAAAAGGGGAATCGTGAGCTTCTTGCTTATGTAAAAATATTTCCTGAATTGTTTAGAAAAATAGGGTAACGATGCTGAAAAAAAAAAAATCCCGGGAATTCTGCTGGAACGAATCTCGCTACTATCTTCTTGCTGTTACTAGAATGCGAATCCCTCATCCAGAACGAATTTAAAAGAGACTATTGGCACGTAACTATCTCATCAACAAACCACAAAACACTTCGTACTTGAAAAAGATACAAAAAAAAATTCCATCTCCCCTTCTTCCTCCTCCGTTTCTTTGTTCAATAACGATTCTATCAAAAATAACATAATATTGCATATCCAACAAAGTGCATCTTCGCGTTTTGTCACAACAAAGTAGGGAATTTTGTAATAACATTCCAATGTAATTTGTAGAATCTGCCAATTTCTAAATTTGTTACAAAAAAAAATAATAACGAGAAATAACAAAAATTAAGTGCAAAAGCGATAAATCTATTATTTATTCAAGGCCAAAGTAAAATAATAAATAAACCACAATTTTAAATTGCGCCTCGATCAGTCGGTTTTCCAAAATTTGGAAGAATACTGTAATTCCCCCAATTATCGAAATTTCAGAATCGCGACAAAAAATCGTTACCAACAATTATTACATCGCTAAATAAATTTTTTTTAGCGCTATAGATCCTAGAGTTGCCTTAGCGGTAACCCTAGTCCGTGGACACAATTTTCAAAATGGCGGAAAAATATGCTGGATGTATCCAATTTAGTACCAGAAGTCAGTCCCCTAAGTTTTACAATAAGTGTTTACCTCTGAAATAATTGATTACTCATGGGGGCTCCCCTAATACAATAAAATACAATAGAATACAAGTCAACGAAACGTAACGTAACGGCCGGAACGTTCGTTTTATTTAGCCTCGGTACACCGCCGATTGTTTATTACCGTGCAGTACGGATTACTCCGCGGCACGGCGAAGTTTATTACGCCGTAATGAAACCCGTAAAATTTGCATGCCTCGCGTCTCGAGCATCGGCCGCTTTTTGTTTTCCTCCCACCGTGTATCGCTGGATTCAAAGTCAACACCCGGTAGGTACAAGGTTAAGATAAAAAACAGTATCGTACGTGCACACGTACGTATGTGGTGCGAGAAGAAAGATATATATAAAAAAAAGGTAAGAGAGAGGGGAGAGAAAAACACATGGAAAAAAAGAGGAATAAGGAAAATGATCGTACGAGGAGCGAAAAAAAGAGCAAAAGGAAGGAAAAACGTGTACATCATCCGCATACGTTCCCGTATATAACGTATATCCATGTGTATGTATAAAAGTGGAGAAGAAAACATTCATGAATGTATGGTATAGGAAAGGAACTTTGTAGGTTTCTGCACACTCATCTCACTGCGACGCCTTTGAAGGGACTGTAGAAGAGAGAATCTCCCAGGATAGGGGTGTAGGGGGCGCAAAGAGGGGCAAATGTGCGGTGTGTGGGGTAAAGAGATGGATGTTTCCAACGAGAGATATGGCGAGAGAGAGAGAGAGAGAGAGAGCGAGAAAACGTTGGGGACGCGAGGGAACCTTCGGAAACGAGGAAAGGGCACATAGAAGGTACGGGTACGTTTTGGTGGGGGTATTATACTTGGGGTTTCGAACATGGTGGGAGAACTTCTACCTCTTCCTCGGGGTGGGGTAGGGCGTCAGCTGCGTGGTGCGGAGAAAACGTTAGGGGTACCGAGAGCGACAGAGAGGGAAAGAGAGAGGGTGAGGAAAATAGAGGAGGATGGAGGTACGAAATGAGAGAGAGAAAAGTTGGTTGGGTTGGTTGGTTGGTTGGTTGGTTGCCTGGAACGAGGAGAACACGATGCTGAGTCATAGCACTGTTGCCACATCTCAAACTTCTCCTCATGCCCGTGTCCATGGCTTTCATGGAGAGAATCCTTTACTTTTTTGCCATCGCTCGTGCAATAATAACAATTTCTTTTTCTCCAATGAATATATAGATTTTACGGAAGAAAAAGGTTTTGATCGTTATTGTTGTTGCTGCTGCTGTTGTTGTTGTTATTATTATTCTTATTCTCATATCCGTTTGTTAAAATCATTTTCTGGAATGGTCGCGAGACGAGACTCGTGTACGGGGCGGTACAGTCCGCTTGGAAATTTTTTCGTAATTCATGCTTGCGGTATACTCGCTTCCAAACGTTTCGGCAACGTTTGACGAATTCCCGTACGTTCGTCCCAGCTTACGACGCTTGGGATGAATTTATTTCGTACGTCCCATGGAAAACATTCGATAGCGACGCATGGTCTTATGAGAAACTTCCACGTGGCCGATTATTTCGTTCTTTTGGGATAAACATATGGCGCAATGAAATGGAATTTAACGACATATTTGTCACGAAAGTCGACGGCAAAGAATCGAAATTATAGGAAATTGTAAAATTACGTCACGTCCAAAATTCGAATTTCCATAGCGGGAGTTATATGCCTTCGAGGCAACGTAGAAAAATAACCCTAATTACCGAAAATCTATTTTGAAGGTTTCGAAGTCGAACGTTACGTTTCCAATTGTAACAACTTTTAGCAATTATTTTCCAAAGTGGCAACTGCAATTACGCGCTAAGTAATATACGTACCAATCGGTAACTGCTCTCGTGGGAACGTTTTAACGACGAAATCCGACATCTGCATATTTATGGTTTTCGAATCCGTAGGAAAAAGGAATTGTCGCGTCACAACTTTACAATTTCAATTTCAATTTCATTATTCACGGGATTCGGTGCGCCCGCAACTAGCGTCTTCTTATTTCTCCACCTTCCATTTAAACCAGTGACTCCCAAAGTGGGCGCCACCGCCCCCTGGTGGGTGCTGCAGCGATTCAGGGGGGCGGTGAGGGCCACAGGTGCATTTGGGGGGCGATGAATAACTGTAAAATTTAGAAAAAATCAATTTCCAGGGGGCGCTGAGTAATATTTTATTCTGGAAAGGGGGCGGTAGGACTAAAAAGTTTGGGAACCACTGATTTAAACATTCAATTCCCGAGTAGAAGCGCCTCTGCGTCTTCTTCTAAACTTAGATCCACTTTTTCCTTCGAGAAGACGTATGGAAATAGAAAAATTATTTATGGTGTGTTTGCCATATTTACACGTATGTCGGGGAATATTCCTCCCTACCCCCCAACCCTCCCCCCCTGTCTTTTGTTTTTTCCATTCCTTTTGGCGTATAGAATTCTTCCAAGTAAGAACGCAGTATGGTTGAAAAGAAACACAATACGAAACGAGTACCATATGAGAAGAGAGAAGAGAGGAAGAGAGTGGTGAAGTGAAGTGAAGTGAAGTGAAGTGAAGTGAAGTGTGGTGTGGCGAGGTGAGCCGAGGCGAGGCTTCTTTTGTTTCTCTCTATTCTCTTCATTTCTAGACACCCTTAGTTTCTCTCTCTCTCTCTCTCTCTCTCTCTCTCTCTCTCTCTCTCTCTCTCTCCATCCTCTCTTCCTTACTCGACAAAATAAATAAAACATCCATAGCACCTTGGGATTCGTTGCTTGGGTTTTGGATTTCTTCTTTACTCGCGGAGTTCAAAGAAAACACATGGATTCTTCAAACTTACCGGTTTCCTTCTATTGCGCTTTTGTTTATTCATTTCGTTAGGGTGCCGAACTTTCGAGTGCTCTCGGAATCAAAATCAGTAGGTTTGGTGAGAAAAGGGGGAATCGTGGAAATTAAAAGAAAACCGACTGCTGCAAAAAAAAGGCGAAACCAGCGCCTCTGGCGCAAAGCAATTAAATTAATATTTATAATATTTATTATAAATATTAATTTATATTATTTATATTATTAATATATTATATATTATACCATTAATATATAATAAATAATATAAATAATATTATTTATAAATTAATATTTATAAATACGAAAATAATATTAATAAAATATTAAATCACGAATAAATTTATCATATATAGAAAAATACTATATTCGACCCAAAAAATGATAATAGATCCTGCAAAATTCCTAATAAAATCAGTTTTTCGCGAAACTGGGGTAAAATTTTAAAATTCTCAATAGTAACAGTCTCTACATTTAACTGCAATTTCTTTTACCAGTATTTTGAAAATTTCGTTCACTATAATCTTGGTAAATATAACTGAAAATTGAAAAAAATAATTACATTCACTTTCGAGTCCAAAAACAATATATAAAAAACCAAGAAAAACGCAATTTCAAAAGAAAAACTCAATTAACATAGTTCGTTTTAGGTGGTCTACCTGTTACAATTCCTGCATTCAATTGCATGGGAATTTCCGAACAATAATCATTACGCTGGAATCTAAAAAAAAACAAGTATACTAATCTTCGTCACACGAAAGTTAGAAAGTCCCATATTCCACTGGAAGTCGGTAAATAAATAATACCTCCGTGAAGAAAAAAAAAAAGTGTAGTCATACGAGGGGCAGAAATGAACCCATTAGTGAATTCCAGGAATGTCGATATACCCCTCGACTGCTCCTGCAGCGTTTCTAGAAAAGCTCAACCGTAGACTGTAATTACACAAATCCACTGTCATTGCTGTTATACTTTTTTTTCGTGATATATAAAAAAAAGCATAAGTATATATACGAAAGGGCGGGGTATCATTAGTGACAGTGGATGGAATAGATCGATGTGCGTTTCGTGCGACGCCAACGAGTTTACGGAAGGCGAGTGTTAGTTTCTATCTCTCTCTCTCTCTCCCGCTCGGTCTGTCTGTCTGCCTCTTTCTCTCTCTTGGACTCTCTTAACTGTGGGGCGATGTATTGATTTCTCGTACGCCTCCTATTTGAAACGTAGAAAAGACAAATGATCGTCTGAAATCGTGTGAAGGTTTTACCATTTTCATTCCCTTCCTCTTTCTCTTGCGGATGTTTTTACGTATTTCTTCCTTCTTCTTCATTCCCTTTATTTGTCCATGCGCTGTGGAATTCGAATGAAGTTTCGTTTTTCAATGGTACATTCAATCGTTTCTCTCCTACTGGAATACATGCTCGGGACGTACAATGGAACGGCGTCGTCCCTCGAAAAAAGAGCTTTCTTTTCTCAGGTAGAGGATAGAAAAACAGGATTCTAATCCTGTTTCGTGAGGATTTCTTTCCCCAAATGGCATCGCATTGTAGGATATAGCGTCGTACCCGGCATTGTACGACATGGAGCGGCGATATAGCCGGTATGGGACGGTACAACGTAGAAATAGGAAAGCTCCCTTTTAAGAGGGTCACGGAAATTCTCCTGCCTTCCGTGATTTCGAATAAGAAGTACCTTTCGTTCCGATTCCACTTTTCGAAAATTCCTGACGGTTTTTCAATTTCCTCGAACCCCCATATTTTCCTACGACCAATTTTAATTGAAATTGTTCTTTCCAAAGAAATGAAAATTTGTTTCGGACAGAAAATTTTCTATTTTACCGACACTAGTCCCAATTTCTCATAAAATGTAATTTAACTCTTAGGGGTCACACGTTCTAAAAATAACGTGCCGGTCACACGGGGTCAGAATGACCCCATCCATGTTTAAACAATTGCCGCGTTGCCAATATCATTCCGAACGACTCATAAAAATTCAGGATATTGCTTTGAACCTTTTGGAATGAGAATATCATGGCAAAAAAATTTTATCAAATTTCCAAAATGGCGGAAAAAAAAATCAGGAAGGAGGCAATGCAATGTAAAGTTGCGCAACAATCTAAAATTGCTTGGGGTCATTGTGACCCCTAATGACTTCTAAGGGTTAAATAAAATGGGAAGAAACACACACACACACACAGTTTTGGAATAATTTACAGGCAGTTCGGGGTGGAATTAATTCCCGGTAATTCCGAGACGGCGGAAATTCCAACTTGGTAAATTTCGCCGAACTATTTTCGGACACGCGAAACCTCGCGCTAATGGCACTCCCGGTTCGGTCATACATTATTCGTGGCATTAAATGCCGTGTGATTGGAAATGCCGCCGTAATACCGCGAAACGTGGCTTATTTCCATTCGAAATTGGACAAAATAAATTTCTGGCCACCGTTCGTTCGGGGGAAAAAGGAACAAATATCGTGTAGGGAATAAAGAATTGTTTATAAAATTCTCCGATACGAAGAATTCAATGACGTTTCCAAACTAAGATAGTAAAAAAAAAATAATTACGAGACCATCAAATATTAGGGCGTCCCATAAGTTTTTTCCGCGCCACGCTGTGTATTACCTCGAGCCGGAAAGGAAGAAACTTATGGGACAACCTAATACAAATGGTTGCTATAAAATCAATTCAATTAATTTTCAATCAATTCGATATTCAATATTCATCAATTTTTATATGATACGTACTGTGCACAATTAATAAATTAATATTAATATTTAAATATGAACTATATTAATATAAATATTATTGATAATATTAGTCTCAATTAATTAATTTACTTCATTAGTAAAAAAAAATTAATAATAAAAAGTCGATCCAAAAATTAACACCTAAATGTTGTGTGTGTGTGTGTACACTCACGCGCTTACACATAGCACATTACATAATTATAATTTAACACTAAACCTACCGTGACGTCACCTAATGACGTCACATACGTGTATTTTAAATGAGCAGCGGGTCATTTGACCCGCTCATGGTAGCTTTAGTGTTAAAAAAAGAACTATATAGTTAATAATAAATTAATTAATAAATAATATACTTAAATAGTTTTTTTTATAGTAACTAGTATAGTTAGAATAGCCGGTAAAGTACAGTACAGTAGTTTATAGGCAATTTCTTTTTTGCAGCATTCTGATTAATTCGACGATTAATGAATTTTCTCCAATTTGTTTTCCTTAACGTCACGTTTCCTTTGGAGCGCGAACCAAACCTTTTCAATTTGTCGATTATAACGGGGAATTCGGGTTATCGATTAGATCCCAAGCGATAAATGAAAGAAATATTTCCGTGAAGCGCGTTTATGAGACCCGTCCCATACGGGAGTCACCGTACCAAAGTAAATAAAACCGAAACATCGATTGCTAAACGACATTCGTAAGACACATAATTCATAAGTCAATGCACCGAACTTTTTATCCGCACGTAGGTACACACGTACGTACATACATTCGTCTCTTAATTGGGCAACTCTCGAGTGAATTCCTTTCACAAAAGTTCTTTCCCAACTTTTTAAATATCGTTATGCAAATGCCTTCTCGGAAACTGCTATATATTTGGAGTCCGCGGCGCTTAGAATTTTGGTGTCAATCATTTTCAATTACAAAAAAGAAAAAATATGCATGTATTTCAAGCGGCAACGGCATTGGCAACGACGACGGTATAGGAGGAGTATTACATACAAATTTCCATATCACGAGAGTTCCACTTTAACAGTACATGGCGCGTGTGTTTGTCTATACGCGAGTGGTGGTAGTCAATGAACAAATAGACAAACCTATTTTACATCTCTTTACTGCTATTTCTTTATTCGTCGTAACTCACTCATACACTCGCACACTCGAGGAACGATGGACGTACGTAATATATAACGAGCACTGTATGTATTCACCGGCCAGTCGTTTCAACTATAAAGACCCGCGCGCGTGTGTATGTGTGTGTAGGAACGCGTCTCGTTGGTTACTGTATAGGTAGTAAATAGTACCAGTAAAATCCGGCTTGTAATTTTCGCGCAAAAGTAATAAGTAGGATGAGTAAGATTCCGTTTAGTCGTGGCCACTATTTCTGTATTCCTTATTATCATAACCTGTAGCGTATTGTTAAAAAATAAAATATCGACGATTATGTCGAAGAATTTGCATATTTTAGCGATCACGCAGGTACAGAATTCGAAAAAACAAGTGTCATTTATTGCGGAAATAGTAGAAATACTCGAAAATAGGAGATTCTTATTGGTTCCCACGATGTCTTGAAAATTCTTTCCTTAATAACACATATTAACATCGAACTCAAAATAAATGTAGGGAAGATCGATTATTTTGAGCTTGGAACTGGAATTGTACCATAAAAAAAGGAGGAATTCCATCCCGAGTAAATATATAACAAACTATAATTACGATAAACCGGAATTTGGGAAAATGTTGGAATTCAGAAACCGAATAGTGTCTCATAAAAAGGAAGAACTACCGTCACTCGTGAGGAAAGATCGGTCTTAAGACGTACGGTGCGTGCAAGAAAGGGAGATAAATAATATATTAGATGTAGCAAGGTAACAAGAGTAAAATAGACGTAAAAAAAAGCTAGAAAGAGGGAGAAAGAAACCGTAGAGATTGACCTAGAGACTTCTCCAGTTTATGGAGACCCATGCTAATGCCTCCTCATAAAGGGAAGACCGACCGGAGGAGTCTTCCTTCGTTCTCTCGCATAACAAACTCTACGCGTAGCCTCGGAACGAGTCTGTCCGAGTAAAATTCCTCGATGAGTCTCCGACACGTTTCAGCGCAACGACAGAGAGAGGTAGAATGAGAACACGAGTGGAAGGGAAAGGAGGAGTAGTGCATGGTTCGCTTCGTGGCTCGCTCGCCAGCCAGCCAGCAAAGCAAGCGAGCGAGCGAGCGGGCAGGCAACCAAGCCGTCGTAGCACTTGGCGAAGCATTTCTTCTCTATTTCTCTCTCTCCCTCGCTCAACTACCAAAGTGTACGTGTATTTCTTTGGTATTATCCCCTCCCCGAGAACGGCGCGTGCGTGAACGCGTCCGTGGTTCGAGAAAGAAGAGAGAAACCGGGAGAGGAGACTCGCAAAGGGGGGAAGGAGAAACGGTAGAGGGACGAGCTCTCATTGTGTGCGTTTTCATTGTATACATGAGAGAGGACGAGTTTGGTCGGGCCGTCGGGGGCTCCCGCGGCCGTGGCACTACGATGCTCGTGCTTCACACTGCTCTATGTACCGTCCAATGCAACACACTCGTTTTCGGGATATTTCGCGTTTTCCAGGTAAAAGGAAATTCATCATCTCTCTCTAGATCATCGACAAAACCAAACAACACAATTATTTTCACAAAAGTAATCCATCTTTCTTTTTGACTCTTTAACTGTTATAAATCCTCTTACGGCAAGCCAAAATTAATCCTGTTATATAATCGTTAGAAAAGAAGAGCCAGAAGCTTCTCCCAGTCACGCCCTAAAAGTCTAGTCTGGTTATATTTCCTTCTGAATTTCGATCAACGACGACGCTCTTCCACGCCAAAAAGGACGTCTCTCGTTAGAAAGATTTCTTCACGTTTGCTCAACTTTTTTCATTATGCAACGAAACCTTGCCTTCCCTCATGTTTCAAAAACGACAGATTTCGCCAAAAAAGACAAATTTAGCGGCGAAGGTAAAAAAATCAGTTGCTATTTGTCTACTCCTCTCCTGTTTTGTACCAAAATATTCCAAATTTTATCCGAATCCTTCGAGAAGGATCTTAATCCCCTTCTATAAGGAAAAAAAAAAGAAAATCGTTCACGAAACTCCTTTCGGAGTTTCTGTTTTCTACTGGTAGTAGTAATCCGCAAATGATATTCGAGCGAATCGAAATGAAAAGTTCGACGCATGTGAAAATGATGATAAAAAAAGAAATAATGATAATTTCTCCCTCAAAAGGAGGTAATATAATATCGACAAAAAACTCTCTTTAACAAAGAATAAATACGTCCAACTCGCGCGAACAGAGACGAGCGACTCCCCGGGTTAAAGCCTGAACATTCGGGTCTTTGCGTCTGCGCTTAACTTTAATCCTCGTTTACCCTTTATATTCGACTCGCCAATGGCGGTTCGAGATACCCCACTACTCGCCCACTTGCCCCCCACTCCATCGTATTAGATAAACGCATAGCAAATTTCTTGTACGTGTGCATTTTACTCTATCTCTGTCGGTTCCGTCTCCTCCTCTCTGTCGATTTTACTTTACTTCTCTTCTCGTCTCTTCTCTTTTTCCTTCTCCTCTCTCTCTCTCTTTCTCCCTTTCCCTAACTCTATATAGCTCGTTTTATCCATGACTCGACGACCGACCCAGCCGAGCGAGAACCGTCATGGCCTCTCGGCAAAAACATCCGCGAGCACTTTTATATCTAGACACGGGGATCCTGAATCTCGCTCCCTTCCCCCCTCCTTCCCCTTTGCCCCTTTTTCCCCATCTTCCTTCCTAAAGAATCTTCGATCGAACTATGAAAAGGGAGTCTTTTCTATCTTTCTCTCTTTGTCTTGCTCCAACGTTGGGTTAATTTTCTACCGGTTTCTTCTCTACTTGTAGTTGAAAAGACGGGGAAAGAAACGAGAGAGAGAGAGAGAGAGGGAGAGAGAAGCCTCGAGAAGTCTTGGAATTCTCTAATTTACTTCAAAATTTTATTGGAAATGTTTGGAGACATTCCATAATAACAATATTAGGAAATTGAAATTGGCTGTAATCCACGTACGTGTATATGTGTGTGTGTATGTATTTCTTTCTGTCTCTACACATCGCGCGTATATGTACGTGTACGAACGTGTACGTATTATGTTGATTCCGAAAGGTTCTTCCATAAGACAGGAATAAAATTATTTCGCTTGATTATCTCGGTTCCTTCTTTCTATCCTATTTTTCGAGGTTGAAGCAGCCGTTCCAATCACATTTGCATCGAATTCGCTGAATTTGATTTGGAAATTTGATATACCGTGCGGAACAGTATTTCCAGTTTGAAATCTGTCTAATGTAACGGTACCGGGTACAGTTCGACGGGTATGTATGCGTGCGTAATCCGCGTGTGTGTACGTACATATATCTACCCGGTACCGGTCGAGTACGGGCATACACAAACGTTGCAGTTTGTAAATGAACATTATATGGAGAGGAAAAAAAAAGTTGTAACAGATGCGAAACACTCATTTAATTTCGTCCATTATATTGCTTGTATGCGCAGTATTTGTGCATTTCTAAATTCTAGGTATTATAAAATATACAAAAAATAGAAACTTGTGCTATTCTATATTAATTTGTAAGATACCAAATTTAAATGATTAATAAAAAAAATAGAGTTAATTATTAGCCTAATGTGTATAAAAAAAATATAATATATAAATTATATAAAATAAATATTTATAATAATATATAAATAAAATAATAATAATAATAATAATAATAATAAGAACCTCTAAAAAGCGAATTCTATAAATAAAAAAAATTTACAAAAATGATAAAAAAATAAAAAACCAATTTAATTCCTAATTTTCCATGAAAATTCTCAATATTTTTATTTAATCTCATTATTACGCATCATTACCGTATTTTCATTATTACCCATTACTTCCCAATTTTAATTCTTTCGACCTTTTTTTTTTTCTTATTTATTAATTACACATTGGGACTAGGACACGTGTCAGCTGAGGCTGGATTTTTTTTTTTTAGTATAATCAACATTCTTCTCTAAATTATCTTTTTCGTTAACTGATGAGTCAAAGGCAACGATGCCGATAAAATAATGAAGTCATGTATCGGGAATGTGAAGCATTTCGGTGATCTTACGAGTTCCAACGTGACTGAATAATTTCCTTATTATTTATAATTTTGGCAACTATCGCTCGGAGCGCGCTTAACGACACTCCTTTTTGCAAAATTGAAGAACTTTGTCCTTATCTCGCATACATTCGCGTCAAAGGGAAGCACTCGAATGAAATTCAGCCGAAGAGAATTACAACAAACAAAGAGCGAATCGACGTATTCATATTGAGCCGCGTTTAAAAGACAAACGTGAATTGCTATTGATTCGCGCAAAGCGGTAAATGATTTAAGGGAATCGATTACGGGGTATTTATGCGAAGGACCGTATGAGGGAATCGGCTATTTGTTTTTATTCCACAAATTGTTGTTGCATCAAGTCGGCTATTTTCGTTCACCTTATTTGTTCCCGGGTGGAGAAAACAACGGATTTTCGAGGGAGAGCGATGGGGATAAAAGTACCGGTTTGACAAAAATAAGTGGAAGTAACGTTAAGCGAACCCTTGGAAAAAATCCAAAATTTGCATTTGCTCGCGAAGTTATGCTCCAACGTCACGCATTCGAATGCTTGTTGATTGGAAATTGCGACGCTCTGAAAGTCGAAAAATGTGGATACCGATTTTTTTTATGACTCGAATATTGGCTTCGAAGTATCGCTCATTTTTAGGAGCCTTACTCACGAACGTTTTTCCCCATATGAATATTTATTCGAATTTTTTAGCAATTTTAGTATCATTTATTGTTAATACAAGAATTTTCATAATTAAATTATCCAGAAACGGGGTAATTCCTAGTTTTTTCTTTGCCCAGAGAAAGAAAAATATTTTTTCCTGGAATAAATGTTTATTCGAGTTTGTAGGAATTTTAACAGCATTTATTGTTAATAAAATAATGTTCATAATTCAATTATCCAGAAACGGGGTAGTTCCTAATTTTTTCCATTGCGCAGAGAAAAAAAAATATTTTTCTCCCGAATGAATATTTCTTCCAGTTTGCAGCAATTTTAATATCATTAATTGTTAATAAAATAATTTTCATAATTAAATTATCCAGAAACGGGGTAATTCCTAATTTTTTCATTACCGAGAGAAAAAAAAAAATTTTTTTCCCCGAATGATGATTTATTCCAGTTTGTAGGAATTTTAACAACATTTATTGTTAATAAAATAATTTTCATAATTAAATTATCCAGAATCGGGGTAATTCCTAATTTTTTCTTTGCCCAGAGAAAAAAAAATATTTTTTCCCCGAATGAATATTTATTCGAATTTTTTTAGCAATTTTAATATAATTTATTATTAATATAATAATTTTCATGATTCTAAATTTTTAATTCCCAATATTTTCAATATTCTCTCAATATTTCTCAATATTTTTCATTCCCAATTTTTTCTTTGCCCAGAAAAAAATATTATAATTTACTGAAAGGAAATAATAAAACAGTCCGGTAACAAATGGAACAAAGTTGAAATGACATTAATGGATCGTTCGCTGGAAAGAACGAAGTATTAGCGTGACTGATTGGGATTTCGATTGTTTCAGCTATGGACGCGTGCAAAGCGTCAAGCTGCTGCCACGGGGCGAAGAGTGCCCCGTGGATGGAGGTTCCGGTGGTCCCCTCGGTGAGGGTAACGAGGGTGGTCCCGGTTCCGGTTCTACCGGCAGCGGCGTTGGCGGCAGCGGGGGTGGCAGTGGCAACGCGACGAGTACAGGTGGTGCCTCAGCGACGGTGGCGTTCATGGATATCAAATCTGCAGCGAAGGCCCACGCGATCGAACACACCTTGGACGAAAGAGCCCTCACAACCCAATACTACGAACCACAACATCTTCAACATAGATTTCCCACACACGGGTAATTCATTATTTCCTTTTATTTGCATTTTTCATTTCCCAGCGAAAACAACCGGGGAAAAGGAGCGAGTGGATGCTGCAAACATTTCAATATGTAAATAGCAACGGTTTCACCGGATCGACTCGTTAGAATTTCCGTGATATTTGATATTTTTTTAGATTGATTTGATTTGTTTTAGAACAATTTGTAATACAATAATTTTCTTTTTTTTTCTTCCTGAAGTTTCATATTTTTTGGAGGGAAAATATTTCATTTTAATTAAATGGAATTTAATTTCACGAAAGTTTCAAGATGGAAGCTCAAAAAAAGTGCAAATATTGAAAAAATAAGTTTTTGCAGGTGAAGTTGATCGATAAATTTGATCTGAAGTCCAATTGTATCGATATCGAAAAATCCTAGCCATCGAAAAATGTTGCTGAATTTTTCTAAAACTGCGGCTTTGAAATTATTATAAATAAAAAAAAACAGTAGTAAAAAAGCGCATTAGCTTCAAAGTGAAATCCCGAAAAAGTGCAAATATTTAGAAAACTAATATTTTTATTATTTTATTTAAAATTAATATTACTAATATTTTTATTTAAAATTCATATTAAAACTAAATATTTTGAAAAATGAAATTGATTGATATATATCGATAGATTGTATCTGAATTTCAAACGTATCGGTTTCGAAAAATCCTAGCCATTGAAGAATGTCCCTGAAAATTTTTTAAATCGGGACTTTGAAATTATCATAATTAAAAAAAAAGAACGAAAAAATAGGGAGTAATAAAAAAACTTATTAGTTTTTTTTTATAATATTTCGCATTTAAAAAAAATATACCATTTTACCGAAATTTCAAGACACGAATTCCAAAAATTGCAAAATTCTCCAGAACCAAATTTTGGAACCCGAGATATTTATGAGTTCGAGGTCTAACATTGAAGCCGAAATGCACGAATTTCGAAAGATATTGCTAAGTTTCATTGAAATTAGAATTTCGAAATTATTACAAAAAGAAACAGGTACCAAAAAAAACTATGGTGCTATTTTTTTTTTTTTCGTTCGAAGAAACAATATCAATTTTCCGGATATCGTAGCCGCTCTTTCTAGCGACAATCCGTCAATGTGTAGAAATGTGCAAGAAGTGACGTCCGTAATTTGTCACACTTGTTTTGTACTTGAAAGAATTGCATCAAGTTTACCGCGTCGCAATGTACTTTTTGCTGCACCCAGTGTAAAACGGTGGAAAGTACCACCGTAGGTTGAAGAATCGCGCTACTCTGCTCCACTTAAAGTTCTATCGAATCGAAATGACTTATCCGTACCGCTTTCACTATGCAGAATAGTAAAAATTATCCGGTGGACGTGAAATTTCATATTGGAAAGTGCCAAGCGTAGGATTTACAGTCGCATGTTTGACTAATGGAGTTGACGAATTTCATATTTGCACCGTGAATTCAAGGGAAAGTTCAAATACAGCCGCTCTAGAAAATTCAAATTTCAAGATTTAATCGCAAAAATCTGTTAAAATTTCAAATTTGCTCATTTTCGAATAGCGAAATTTCGAAGTCGATGTCTGTAAAAAAATTTTTTTTTTAATAATTAGGATTTTAAAATCATTATAAAAATAATTGGAAATTTATTTTCACGAAGAGTAGGAATTCGACAAATTAAATTTGAGCCACCGTTAATCCGGATACGGTTGAAAATAAGAAAAGCCCATTTATTTTGCAGATTCTCGGGAAAGGGACTATTTATTGCCTTTGTCTCCCGCAAAGTGGCGACGTCCAAGTTTCGAAAGATACGCAAATTTTCCGTTTATTCCAGGAGACGAAGTTGAAAGATACTTTTGTGCCACCATTATCGTCGTTTGTTCCCTCGAGAAAATGCACTCGCCGCTTGCTACTTTTCCGTGAAAGCAAAAGTTTCTTCCTGCAAAAGCATCGGCGAGGGAAAATAACGGTTGCACTAAAGCGTTTCGAATTTGTTCCCTGGAAAAAGTCGAAAATTTGCATTTGTTCTCAAAGTCTTGCCGCTCCTGAATGCTGGGGGGAAAATTAACAGTTTCCCGGATGTGAAAAGTTTCTGGTCATTAATATTTCTAGAAATTCTACCCACGTTTCGAATTATTCCAATTATTTTCGTAATAAGGCATGATTAGGTTGGCTAGAAACTAAATAATTCACGGTTCCATTATTTTCGCCGCGCATTAAATTTTCCCAATTCATTCGGAAACTCAACGTTGTAGTAACTTTTCTAGTAACACTTCTAGTAACATTTCGCGTTACTCCACAGTCTTCGACGTCCAAAATCCTTTTACCAAAAACACATGACTTAGTATAAAATAATAATAATAATAATAATAATAATAATCATTCTTGATCTGTTAATTTTATTTACTCTGCAATTAACGAGTTCGTCTTGCACATAATTAATTATTAACACTATTTTCTACCAAGGGTATCCAAAGACGCCTTTTAGAATTTTAATTTCGAATTATTTTCGGGGTTCAATTAAATCGTTTTTTGAAATCCACAAATAGAAGGTGCTTGGCATAGCAATTATGCGTTTGTACAAAATTTGGTATTAATTAAGAAAATCTATTTTAATTATAATTCTACATTTTCGGTTTCGAATTTTTGATTACGTATAATTAGCGCGGCAGAAATAGTATTAATTTCTTCACTGAAAACAAAAATACTCTAGATTTCAACTGAATCGGCGTAAAAATAAAAAATAAAATTGATTCAATAGAAAAAATAAAATTGGTTTTATTTTTTCAATTGATTAAATTGAAAAAATAAAATATCAACGGAAAAAAATTAAAAATTGATTCAATAGCACTGACAATGCGTCAAATATTCGATAGTTTTGTTCAAGAAATTTCGTAATTGCTTCAGTGACAAAATGAGATGCACCAAATGTTACATTTTTGTGGCAGCCCGTGACAATTTTGTTCTTGAATCAATAATATTTTTTTTTTCTCTGCGATCGAATTCCCTATTTCCCGGAAATCTATGCGTATTCTTTCCCGTCTTTCGAGTTCCAAGGCAACAATGAGGCAATAATTTCGGCAATAATTCGGCTATAATTTCCTAAAATTCGATCACGGCGTAGCTTAGAGCACGGAATTCGATAGACTCGAGCAGATACGTCTCTTATCAACGTAGACGGACGGCTAGAAAAAAATAGAATCGACGAAAGGACGTTATATTCATTCGTTCGTCTGTAAACGACATTTCAATGTCGTTCTACCTGTTTCTTCCGGTGACGTTTGTAGTTTCAGTCGGTAATTCGCGCGACGTGACTCATCGTAAAATGATACTTCGTTGTTGGTCTACGTGTGAATTTCGAGGACAACCCGATACGCTGGACTTTGCACTACACTTGTCGATAGTTGAAATCGTTGACACGTGAAAAGAGACGAGATTAACCGAACGCGCATGAAATATATTCAGGAACAGCGTAATTAATTGATTAATTAATGGCCATATGCGCGTGATGCGCTTCGGCTTGTTTTCTTGACACCGATCGTGTGCGAGCAAAATCTCGTAGCGATTCTTTTCCTCCTGAATCGCCCGTGTTTACTCGCTTTACACATTTCTCGAGAGAAACAAATATTATCGGAGGAAAAAATGAAACGTTTCTTATGTTTCGACTCTCGACAATGTTTGTTTTTGACATTACCGGGATTCGCGAGGCACGTGACGATTTTTATGCAATTTCACAGCATGAAACATAACGAAAGGACAATGCGTAGTAAAGTTGTGCAGCGATAAAGTAGGGGAAAAAAATTGTACGGTGCTTTATACCGTAAGGTTTGGGCAATTAGGTACCGCAACTTTGTAAAATGCAACCAGGAAATTTTCATTTTCAGTGTCTTGGAAAATTTAAGAAATATCGTAACGGTTGATTATTTTATTAGAAATGTATCGCGAATTTTGCATATACCAGCCAACCGTTTTTTAAAAAAAATATACGGTTTTTATAAAAATTATTGTAAATTTATGATAAATGTGAGGTCGCATATAAATCCAGTAAATGTTACTATCGAATAATTTTCTCGGTGATTAAACAATATTTTGTTAAAGGCTGTAGTTCGAAATTCCAGAAAATGTCGTAGAAACGAATCTCTCATTTTTGGAATATTGAAAATTCCAAAATTTTCACCGCCACCTTTGGGGCCGAAATTCACTTCAGCTTTTCTCTCAAAATTTCCTAGGTTGGCATTCGAAAATTTTCACCGCAACCTTTGGGGCCAAAGTACATTTCCTTTTTATTTTCAATATTTCCGTGGATCGCAATGGGATTTTGCCAGGCTGCTCCGTCCAAAATCATTTCAATTAATTTCACATTAACAATTTCACATGAATTCGTCCATTTGATTTAAAATATATGAGAAAAAAATGTAAATATTCCGGTTCGAGTGAAACCTTTGATTGCTGATAAATATTCAGCAAAAGTCGGAGAACTATTAATTTCAAAGTATCAAGATTATTTTAGCATACGGATCCAATAAATTACCATTGATTCATTAATAACGAACGGTCATTACTGAAAAACTAATAAATAATAATTACCATCGGAGCATAACGCCGTTTAGTAACTTTTCGACAATAATTTCACATTTAATTTAGTAACATACTCTCTTTCTCCTTTTTTACAGAAAGAGATAATCAATCTCTGATTATATTTATATACTCTCGGTAATAAAAAGATACGAAAATAAAGGTCGAATCGATACGGTGACATTTATCGCAGTTCCAAAAATTCCCACTTTGGGAACTGTCGCGGAAACGCTAAATTTCCACCAATTTTAGATTAAAAGTGGAACGTTCGGCAATTTTCGATGGAGGTATCACATTTCTACCGATACCTTTGGACTTTAGGATCATTTTTCTCTTCAACTTCGATAAAATCCTGTGGTGCGATAAGAAGTATCTGGGATTTTGCACCTTGGGCAATTTTAATTCGAATATTTGCATAGTGTTTTCTCCCCGCTATTCGTATGGTTTGCAATTTTTCCCGTTGCTCGAGCAAGATAAACAATCGTTCGGAGCAACTCGCGTTTGTTTGATATTTCGAAAGGGGGCAAATAGAAGAAACACTTTGAATCCCAGGCTGAAAAGAAAGTTGCGAAAATAACTATTTGCATTGTTCTTCTTTCGATCTCGAGACGGTAAAAAATACGATTTTTGTTGCAAACTAATTAAAAAAAAAAGAAAAAAAAAATTTTGCAACTCGCGATAGAGCGAGTGAAGGAAATTCAGTCGCTTCTTGCGATAAAATTGCGGGGAGGAGAAAGAGAAGAAACGAAAAAGAAAGCTACAATTTCATTTTTTTTTTCTTAAGGTTTAATTACATCAAGTGGTAAAAAAAAAAAAGATTTCGTCCCACTCTCTTTGTTATCGGTATCGCGTTTGCTTTTTTACGCGATCGCAAAGTCCGAATTACGAGAACAAAGGAATCCTACGAAGTGACCGAAAAAATGAATACGTATGAGCGAAGTTCGTCGTGCAAATTTGAAAAGTGAAATAACTGGTGTGTAAAATTTTTCGAAAAAATTTCGTCGGCACGGACTCGAAATGCGCAATGTCCGTCCTTCTGTGCCTATTGTTTTCGAGTACGAACGAAAGATTCCACGACGCAACGTCACGACGAGCCCGTGCGTATATTTTTTCCTCGAAGACAATTCCGATGGATTTGACGTGGATCGAATGGATGCAGTGTTGGAATACAGTGAATTGGATTATTGTGCAAAAACGTGCGCCGGTGGATATCGTCTTGGAAGATAAGCGTCCGAAGAAAGTGTCGTTCGGCGTCACCTCGTCGATAATCGCTCGAAAAAATTGATACGAGCGGTTGGTTACCGTATCGATGGACTTTTTTTAATTTTACACAATCGGTAGGTACGCTTGGTAAAAAAAGCAAAGGCGTTCCTTTTCCGTTTCTTCTTTTCCCTCGTTAACGATAATCGTTGCGTTGCGTATTCTTCCTTTCTTTATATTCTAATTGCAAACCATACGAATGCCAACTCGTTTGCGTCACCGGCGTCAGTTGTCAGGGAGTTAGTTGATCACGTATAGTTTTCGGCATTTGCCGGTGAGAGTTAAGTGACCGTCAAATTAAACAGTGTGTAATTTGTACATAATTATTCTGGCCAGCCGCGAGTTTGGTGCTAACGAGTAAGGGCATTTTTCTTTTTAGATCGTATCCATCCGCCGTTTGATAAGAAAGATACAATTGCGGCAACGAATTGTAAAGGACGAGGGTCCATAAGGGGTTTTTTTGGACCGAGGGAGCACAGAATTTCGACATTTTCATTTTTGTAATATTAGGTTGGGGAAAAAGTAATTTCGGCTTTTCTCATGTTTTTCAATGGGATAAACCGAAATTACTTTTTCCCCAACCTAATGTATGAGAAGAGTAGTTGTGCGTAAAAAGAAAGAAGTACAAAGAAAGTTGTGCGTAATTGCACGCATATTAAAAAATGCGAGTGTAGAATGTGTAAAAAAAAAGGTATTTTTTTTTTTTTTGGTAAATAATAGAAAGACTTGGGTTTGATCTTATGAAAAAGGGGAAAATCGGTCAAAACTCAAAGTACAAAACACTCCAATTATTAAAAAGATTATTATTTTGATAAATCCAGTATATTCCAATTTTTAACCATTTTTAGGGCCAACGTCCCACCTTATGGACCCGCATCCTTTGAGCACTGAAATTAAATTTATAGTAATTTTAACTATGGCTATAGTCAAATATGGCACCAACCGGAAATGACGTAATTAGTGCCTTCTCTCAAAAACTGCATAATTAATGACATAATTAGTTTTTGAGAGAAATAGACGAAAATTGGTATTTCGAAATTTGAGAAATAGAAGGTTCGCTAGGGTCCATATGACATTTGTCAAATTGCACAAGTCCAGCCTGAGGAAATTCTTGCAACGAAATTGCGAATTTGCGCATTTGAACGCGTGGTTCGCGAGATAAGATAAGTCGATAATTGGCAAAATCGTATTTCGACTATCTTTGGAAAACACTCGTGCTTTGTTGCACTTGGCAAAAATCTCGAATTGCGCTGTATCGCATCGATTTTGATCTGTCTCAAACGGAAACGAAAGAGCAGGTGTCTCCTTTTCTTTTAATTTCCAGTTTTAACCGCTTCTCATCGTCTCGTCTTTGTTCTGCTTTAGCGTCATTTATACTTTTATGAATCTTAAGTGACATAATTCTACATTCGAAAAAAAAAGAAGAAAATCTTGAGTCAATTGAATCTTTAGCAATTCGTAAATCTGGGAAAGATCTAAAAGGGATTTAATAATAATATAAATAAATTATTCAATTAGAATTTACTTTTACTGCGCAGAATTTCATTATTTTCAATTTTTTTGTTTCATTTTATTGCCAAACTCACCCAAATTGATTGATAATCTTTTTCATTTAAAAATTGCAAAATTAAGAATTTTTTTTTTAAATGAACTTAAGTATCAAAATTTGAAATTAGAATTCTTTGGAATTTTAAACCAATCAGAATTGAAAAAAAACTGCGAATTAAGGGATTGGAAAAAAATAGAAAACCAAAATTTTACTGTTTTTTTAAAAATAGTTTCTTGAAAAATGAATGGGATTGTTTCTTGTGCATAGAAGCTAATCCAAAACAGATACGAATTTAGACAAATTTTTAAATTTCAAAATTTTCTAATATCTTGATCACAGTCAATTTTCCTGGATAAACAAAATCGTTTCTTTTTAAAGTGCAAAAAAAAAGAACATTCCAGCCTGAGTAAACGAATTGCGGTTTGCGAATTCGTTTACGGTTTGTTTGTCGATTTAATAAAAGGTGGAAGCTAATTCGATTCACAAAGGCGGGGAATAAGAACAAAAGGTTGGCTAGATGCGAGTACGGAATTTAGTAAGAAAGTTGATTGCAACAGCAACACGCTATTTGTTTTATACGGTGATGTTCACGTGTATAGTAACGTAAAGGAGAAAACAAGGAACGAGGTATCCATGTGAGAATCTTGAAATTATGTATTGAAAAAAAATGAACATTTGCACAATTTCTAACGTGCGAAGCGACGGTTGCGTGTGTGTGCACATGCATTGTGTAAGCATTGCAAGCGCACAGGAACTCTATTCCACGTGAATTTACACTAATTTCTTTGATACGTTAAATAATTGAGATTTTCTACTCGGATAATCTTCCTTTCCAGCGAAATGTTTCATGGTAACAAGGAGGCATTATAGATTCCAAGAGACCAATTTTCTTTGATTAAGAAATTCAATCCTAGTAGTTGTAATAAATTACATAGGAAGAATTATCAATTGCTACAAAGTATCTTATTTGATTCAAAAGCGAAGTGGCACTTTCAAGATTTCTGTTACTTGCATTGGGAAATTAATAGTAATTTTAATTGCAGTGGTTAAATATATACATATATATTATAATTACGGAATTCTTGATAATTAGTAAATACGAAAGAAATTGTCATTATTAAAATTGGCAGTAAAGGGCAATTTATTTACCAATTAAGCAATTAATTGGTATGTTGATTAATTGACAATTTTTAACAAAATGCCATATATACTTAATTATTATTTATTATTATTATTATTATTATTATTATTATTATTATTATTATTATTATTATTCCCTTCATTTTAGACTTTTTTCCCAAAATGTCAGATTAATGGAAATAATTGTCAATAAGTGATAAATTTATTAATGCAAGGTTTCCATAAATTTCTATAAATTGGACCGTTGCTTCCACATGCCATGAATTCGTTTCCCTATAAATGGAGCTACGTTGGGGAAGAAGGGAAAGATCCCTTGTTTGGATAATCGAAATCGGCTAGGTTTAAGGTCTCTCCCACCGTATGGTGGTTGCGAGGAATATTTACAGTTATACCTCACGAATTCTCATATCCATCCCGTGACCTGTTCAATTCCACGTGAGCGTACAAAGAAAAGCATTTGATATTAAGATAAGCGCGTTTAGTTTAGCGGGGGATGAGGCATCAAAACAAACGAGAAATTTTCGGCAAGGCAAATATTGAATTTTACTGTATTTACATTTATTTAGGATCCTTATCAAATATTCCATTAGCCGTCGAGGAGAGCCAATTCAGTCGAGCTAATTAAAAATAAGCAAACGCAAAAATAACCGAACCAAATTCTTGCCGCATCGATTAAGATCGATTGTTCTTCTCACTCTAAAATATTTAAAACAATGTTTATACACAACTTTTTCTTCACTTCCATCGAAACCTGAAGTTTTTAAGTGACAAAAGTTGGGGGACACGTCAAAATCGTGTCTAAATTGTTTTTTTTTTTATGTATTTAGGAATGAATTGTAGACTCTCCAAAAATTCTATTTTATTTATTTATTTTTTTCAAATTGGGTCCAAATTGTACTCACTTGACCATAAAATCGTAAATAACGAGACCAAGTTGAATTTGGAAAAATTTGGAAGTAATTGAAAAAATCTTTTTTAATTAATAAAATTAGCGCGGTAGAAATAGCGTTAATAGAGTTTTTTTTTCAGACGACGAAATGTTCAATAAACATTATGCAAATTAGTATTTACTCGTACTTAATTCATTCTAATAATTACAAATTTATTTTGGCCATTTCCTGTTACACAGCAGTTTATTACTAGTTATTAATGCAGTTTCGCTAAATATAGAAATGCCGACACAAATTATTTTTCTTTTTCGAAACGTGTTTGCCCGAAACCTCGCAATTCCGAATTTATAGCCGCAGGCTCGCGGGTTTTGTGTACCATAAATTTCAAAAAGTCGAAATTGCAGGATGTTGTTGCGTTTGGAAATCGTCAATTTTTTCTTTTATTTTTCTTCTCGAAATTTCGCTTCGCCGAAGAATTTCGCATCTTTTCTTTTCCATTTTCTTTTCCACATTTTCGTATTTTGGGACTCATGGGATCGACAAACTCGATGACGCAAAATTTCAAAATGAGCAGTCGCGTTTCGCAACTTGGAAAATAAAAAAAATATGAAACATTCGTGAAATATCACCGACAGAAAGTTTCAATAATAATAATAATAAATAAGTTTCATAAATTTCATAAAATCGAAATTGCAGGATGTTGTTGCGTTTGGAAATCGTGAGTTTTTATTTTTCTTTTCGAAATTTCGCTTTGCCGAAAAATCTTGCTTCTTTTCTTTTCCATTATTTTTCAAATTTTCGTATTTTGGGACTCATGGGATCGACAAACTCGATGAAGCAAAATTTCAAAATGAGGAGTCGCGTTTCGCAACTTGAAAAATAAAAAAAAAATATGAACCATTCGTGAAATATTATCGACAGAAAGTTTCGATTTCCGTCGAGGCTTCGTCGGCAAACAAATCAGTGGGCGGTGACTCACGAAATTCGATAGATAAGAAACTCTTATTTTCACGAAGTTTGTGTAACAAAACAATTCATTTTGCGGGAATCCTTTTTCCTTCTGCATTTATTTGTACTTTTTTCTTTTACACTGAGTCACATATTTTGCCCAAATAAAAAATATCTCGAAGGAAAAGAAACGTAAAAAAAAAAAAGAAAAAAACCTTGCGCAATCGACATTCTGTTTACATGGAGTTTATATTTATCGGTACGATTGGTCAATCTTTACGTACGGCTCTCAGACAAAAATATGAATTGCGATAACAAGTACAATGGTCAAGTCTGTTCGGTGTAACTACAAATTTTCTCGCCGCTCGACTGTTTTGTGCGCTCCTATTCCTTTTTCTTCCCGATATTTGGGTCAATGAAATATCGCTTGGCTTAGCTTTATTATTCGATATCGAAGTTTCCGACGTTTCTCCCTAATACCTGCGTGAAGTTTACGATACCGATCGACACGAAAAATCTCCTTATCTCAGGAATTCGAATATCTACGTGTTGAAATTGAACGGAAGATAAAACGACGGCACTTTTATCGTTGATTTCCAGAAGTTACGAACTTCCGATGAATCGCAGGTGTACCGTTGCGTCGCTTTCGCAAACGTTTAATTGTAATCGTCGAGTAACGAATTTCGAAACGCGGCAGCTAGCCGACTTTCGATTCAGTCGCCATTCGGGAGCAAAAAGGAAAGAACGCGGCGGCATGATAAAATGATCGATTTAGGGATGTACAAAGTTGAAGCAAAAAAAGGGGCGATAAATTACTCCTGGAACCCACCACATCCCCGCGGAACTTTCTCAGACTCGCCCATAAATGCCTCCATAAAGCTGTATTATATTTTTTTTTGTTATCATTGTGACTCTGACGATTTCACGAAATATCGATACCGAGAAGTCGCGAGGAAACGGGAAATCAAAGGCAAAGAATAATTTGTCGGAAAGTCCGATCGGGGCAGCGATCACGCGAATTTATACGGAAAGAACCGGCAGTTCGGTGACCCTTGTGTTCGAATCAGGTGGTTTTTATCAATAAACTGTAATTTTTAACCCTTTGCCATAGCTGGAACCTACAGTCTTTTTCTCAAAATAAATTTTATCAAGTCATAGTTCGGGGTGTGATTTCTTTTTGTTTTTTATTCGCCTGGTTCAGGGAAGGTGTCATATATGTGAAATATATTAAATTATAATTTTACCCCAGTTTTTGTGAATTAGAATTTTTTTGAAAATATTTTATGTCGAATATTTGGTGTCCAAATTTAATCCACTCGGTCCGAGTGAGTTACAAATTTCCGTGTTAGAAATAATTATTTGCGACACATTGTTTTTCAAGAATTTCCACTTGTTAAAAATAATATCCTTGAAATAGTTTGTTTTTCTTAAAAAAATACATTTTTAGCAAAAAAATATTCCTAAGGAAAATCGCGAAAAAAAAATTCCGTAACTTTATTTTATTCCATTTTATTTTGAACAAGTTTTATTTCATTTTATTTTGAACAAATTTTATTTTATTTTATTTTATTTTGAACAAATTTTATTTTATTTTGAAGAAATAAAAGGATCCGGTTTTAGAATTCTAACAAAAACAATGACAACCACGGATTTTCAGCTGCTCTGAGAAGAAACTAAATTCCTACATTCGATTTCGTTTATTCAGAATTAGGAAAATAAATTGGGCGAAGGCGAAATGAACGTTTCCAGATAAAAATCCTATTTTTTATTCGTTTTTTCAAGACTCGAAATTGGATAGAACGAATAAAAAGCAAGACTACCCGATTGAAACCGAAGAAACCGGTTGTTTTCCTTAATTTCAAGGCGAAAACAACTCCGGTTCCCTCGTATTCCGCCCGAAGGAGCAATGAAACGGGATAAAAGAAATTTGTAAAAGGAAGACTATGTGAATTATTCTTTTAGAAGTTCGGAGGATCACGGAACCGGCGGCAATGGAGGAGGAGGAGGTGGTGGTAGCGAGAGAGGAAACGAGAGTTTCGAGTCGAGAACTTCCCATGGGAGTTTCTACGGGAGTGAAAGAACTAACAGGGTTGTCGGAAGCGGTAGCGGGAACAGCAGCGTGGTCGTTGGCCATCCGACGGATCCATCGACGGGTGACTCCGTCGGGTACATACCTCGAGGAAGACCACCACCTGGTAGCGGCTACCACGTGACCCCCACAAGGGCGAGGGACAGGTTGTACCCGCGAACGGGCCCTTACGCCAGCGGTCCACCGCCCCCGCCCCATTTAGATCGACATCGTAGTAGCTTGCCACCGTCCTCGTGGTCGAGCTACGAATCGGCTACCTCGAGATACGCTTCTGCACCTCCGCCACCTTCCCCAGCTACCACGGATACTTATCAGGAGGAACCAGGTACTTGTGATTTCGAATTAATGCCACTCCTATGTGCCTTGCGCGTAATTACGCATTTATCGCGCAGCTTTCTTTCTTATCGTTGAAGCTTGGAAAGTTCCAATCATCGAGAGACACCCGAATACGCATTCATTAAAACGTCGTTCGAGCGTTCTCTAGCACCGCCACCACCAAAAAGCGAGCAATTTCGAAATTCCTAGTCGATGTCCTTGTCACGTTGCAACCGATAGCAAAGGTTGCAGCAAAGTCGGGAATTCCTGGTAGAAAATGGTACTAAAGTAAAATTTTTCAAAAATTCCACTTTTTTAAATCCGCATTTGGACAGAGAAAATCTTAGAAGATCCCATCACGTATCGTTTTTAAAGCTCCTAACCCTTAGCTGACCTATTTTTCCGGAATAACAAAGTTGCCAAATTGGGATTTTTCTAACTCCGCGGACAAAAAATTTCTTTCGCATAAAAGGTTTTTCATTATTTTATTAATATTCAAAATTTATATAGTAAAGAAAAAATTTTCGAATTTTCTCACATATTAAATTGGAGCTGAACTAGACTGGGGCGTCTCAGACCCCGGTAGGTCAACTAAGGGTTAGCAAATTACCAAATACTCCCTTACTCGTTATGTGTATCGTATTAAAATTTAAAATTCATATAGTAAAACAAAATATTTTCGAATTTTCTCACTTATTAAATTGGAACTTAATTATTCTGGGGCGTCTCAGACCCCGGTGGGTCAACTAAGGGTTAGCAAATTACCAAATACTTCCTTACTCGTTATGTGTATTGTATTAAAATTTAAAATTCATATAGTAAAACAAAATATTTTCGAATTTTCTCACTTATTAAATTGGAACTTAATTATTCTGGGGCGTCTCAGACCCCGGTGGGTCAACTAAGGGTTAGCAAATTACCAAATACTCCCTTACTCGTTATGTGTATCGTATTAAAATTTAAAATTCATATAGTAAAACAAAATATTTTCGAATTTTCTCACTTATTAAATTGGAACTTAATTATTCTGGGGCGTCTCAGACCCCGGTGGGTCAGCTAAGAGTTAACAAATTACCAAATCCTTCGTTACTCGACATACGGAAGCCAATGGACCGCGTTCGTTACGTAAAACAATGTAGCAGAGTCCCACCAAAATGGGAATCCCGAATCGTGCAACGCGTAAAATCTAAAATTTGGGAAAAAGTACTCGTAACCGGGCTTAAATCGAATTCACCAAAGTGCGGGTGACCATCGTTCGGAGGTAGAATTTGTCCTCGTTGAAAATTCCAAAAGATTAGTTAAACGTTTCAACCTCAGGCCGGTATAGAGACCGCGGTAAAATTCGAAGTAACCGCGAAGAGGATAATCGCTCTGGTCGGCGGGCGTGGACCAAAACCATTATCTCCGCGTAAAAAGACGTGCGACCTTTCCCGTTCTGCGGCACAATTCGCGATTCTCCATTCTCTTTTCGTCCTAGCGGTCGCTTGGGCCGGTCGTAGCTTATTATTGTTATATATAGCCGGCTCATAATGTTTTAAATATAGTTAAGCTAGGCTACCTGTGCCATACGGCGAGTGTTTTCGGATCGTAACGAGAAAAAGCCGGGGTCTCCGCGTATTGCTCTTGCACGAAAGAAACGTTCCAAGCTTCAACGTCCGGGCCGATCGGCAACTGGGAAAACGAGGTGCATTCGATGGACGAGCGAACGGATCCATCGATCCTCGCGAAGATCGATGGATCGGGAGAGATAGAAAATCGATGGACCGTCAGTTATCCCAATCGCCGACGAATTAGGCGGAGTTTAGCGACGCGACGGAGAGGATTCACCGATTACTGTTATTATAAGGATCGCGTTGGTATGCACCAGGTGCTGCCGGTGGTAGTAGCAGTGGCAGCGGAGCATTACGTCAACACAAGAAACAGCGAAGAAAATCGAGAAGCGGTAGCAGTTCCCCGAGTGGTAGTAGTCGTTCCGGTAGTAGCAGTAGCAGTCGAAGTGGTAGTTCCGCCGGAAGTACGTCGGGTGGTAGCAGCTCGCCGGGAAGCTCGCCGCACCGTGCCGGAAACGCAGCCGTGACGGAGGACCGCAGGCCCTTGGCGATATGCGTGAGGAATCTGCCGGCGAGGAGCAGCGACACGTCGCTCAAGGACGGTCTCTTTCACGAGTACAAGAAACACGGGAAGGTCACCTGGGTCAAAGTGGTCGGAGCCGCCGGGGATAGATACGCTCTGGTGTGCTTCAAGAAACCGGAAGACGTCGAGAAAGCCTTGGAGGTGTCGCACGACAAGCTCTTCTTCGGCTGTAAAATCGAGGTGGCGCCTTACCAGGGCTACGACGTCGAGGATAACGAATTCAGGCCGTACGAGGCCGAACTCGACGAGTACCATCCGAAAGCCACGAGGACGCTGTTCATTGGGAACCTCGAGAAAGACGTCACCGCTTCGGAGCTTAGGAAACATTTCGAACCTTTCGGAGAAATCATAGTAAGTCCTTTCGAAACGTAATCGCCGGTGTTTGGGAGGTGGTTGAAAGGGAATCGAGATGACCGGAAACTGAAACGCGCGAATTTCTTTGTTTTTTTTTTTTAGGAAATTGACATCAAGAAACAAGGAGCGGTGTCGAGTTATGCCTTTTGTCAGTATTCCGACATCAGCAGCGTCGTCAAGGCCATGAGGTCCATGGACGGAGAACATTTGGGATCCAATCGGATAAAACTCGGTTTCGGGAAGTCCATGCCGACGTCTTGCGTGTGGGTCGACGGAATCGGAGGTAAATGACTCGCGAATCGAGCTTCCGGTGGAGGCGTGCACTTGCGAATGCAATTTTTCGAATCTGGAGAACCGGAAAGTGCGAAGATTCCGAAGATTGGTGTACGAAACTGTGTTGTTTGATGTTTTAGATTGCGTTTCGGAGAAGTACATCAATATGCAATTCCATCAGTTCGGTCCGATAACACACGTGGTGGTCGACCGTGAAAGGGGGCACGCGTTGGTGTTTTTCGATCAGATCAGCTGCGCTCAAGCCGCCGTGAAGGAAATGCGAGGCGCCGCTCTACGTGGACGCCGTTTGCAAGTGGATTTCGCGTCGAGGGAGTGTCAAGAAACTTTTTACGAACATCTGGAGAGACAGGGTATCGCTGGTGAAAAACCATGGGATACGAGGCCACCCCCTGCCGCCACCTTCGATGTTACGTTAGTACCTTCTCGATGGTCCATTTTTTTCCCCCTGACGAAGGGTGGTCCACTGAAATTGAGCGATTTTCAAGACCGGCATTTCCAGCGAAATTTCATTGGTTTCGAAGAGGAAAGAAAATGGGGATTGTCAATTCGAAATTTGGTGGACCCACTGCAACATTGCATTCTATGTAGAAAGATATAGATCAACATTTGATGAAAAAGTTTGTCCGTCTTTAATTTCCCGATACATTTTTTCAACAAATGCTGCTCCTTTTTTTTCCATAAGGTGCATTCTTGCATCAAAAATATATATAGATTCTATTTAATGAAATTCTATACGCTAGGCAAGTATCACTCCGAGTCGATCGGTGCGCCGCCCCGTGGCATTCACGCGCAACTTTAGGCGGACAGCGGAATGCGCGCATGCCCACGACCCGTCAAGCGATTGTGCAACGAAATTCAAATAAAATGACTCGCGTAATGACAAACGGGTTCCAGCCGGTAGATTTAAGCATTTTTCGTCCCAAGAGTATCTCAAAGGATGCAAAATCAGTGAAAAGTTTTCACGAAAGAAATAATCGATGACGATCATCGAAAAATTAGTGGTTCGATTGGGAAAAGTATAAAAATGTACACCATTACTTTTTCTCTCGACACTGTTACGCCCCACGACGCAACAATTGCGATTTTGTGACATTTTTTAATTATTTAACCTTTAGAGCGCCGGGATACGCCTCTAGGCGTAAAGGGTCTGACTCGTCAACATCTTAACTTAGTTTGGCCCTAACTTAGGAACCTTAGACCACATTTCTATAGAAAAATGCGATTTGCAAATTTTTCAAAACCCCGGTGCTCTAAAGGTTATAGTATTTTCAGTAAACACTGCTGACATTTCGACTCGAGTTGACACGTGGTATGGGAGCCACGTCTCACCCTGGAGTTGTTAATTTCCGCCAACTGGCGGCGCCACAAGCGATACTTGCCTAGCGTATTCGAACGAGCAAAGTTTACTCGTTTTCGCGAAATCAATTGAAAGTCAACTCGAAACAAAGGCGACCCTTGTTTCTAAAAGAACACTCCTTTTCCTCTTTTTCTTTTTCCTCCCGTTCGTGGATTTCAACAAAATCTAAAAGGAAACCTCGAAAATAATTCCAAATTACGAATCCAAGGGTGTTAAAATAGCGTTAAATGCCAGGTCGGTCGCTCGAACTTTCCGTTCAGGCCGCGCCGGTTGCGACAAACGCAATAGCCTGTACCGTTGCGACCCACGCGGCACGAATAGAGAGTCACGTAAATTCCACGTGGCGTCCAAGAAAATATAATCCAATAAAGAAAAAAAAAACGTTGTTTTTTCAGGCGAGAGCGAAGTTTCGAATCGGCGGTGACGGTGCCCAATTCCGGTAACAGATTTACCCGGTACGAGACGCCACCTCGCGCTAGGACGGCGAGTTACTCGAGAACGCCCGGTGGTGGAAATACACCCGGTGCGAGCCCGGCGCATCCGACGGCGATGCCTCGTAGCAATAGACGTTCCTATCAAGATCCGTATTACGAGAGCGATTATGGAGAACCGGTACCGAGGAGATTTCGCAGTTACGATGAATTTAGTCAAGGCAGTGGAGCGAGTCACGATGACTACGACACCAACGTGCTCGACGGCAAATTGAACGACGACGATTGTCCACCACCGCCTCGTCGTCACGCGGTACAAAGTGTAGTTACGAGCGTCGAACCGCCCGTACCGCCACCACCTTTACTACCTCCGCCCGATATTAGGCATTTACAAAAAGAAAGGGTACACTTGTTGGAACAGCTCGAGGAGTGTCACAGCAGCGGCGACGAAGTCGGATTCGCGCCGAAAAAGAGAGCCAAGCTCGATTCCGTCTCGACGACGATACTTTGCGAGGATGACGAACCCGAAATTGCTTCGCTTCTCGTGACGTCCCATTCCGGGAGAAAGGGGATGGACGTCAGGCGAGTGAGCGACAGCAAAGTTGTCGTACATCACGGCACGAGGAGAGGCAGCTGCGAAGGTAGAGGACCCGGTCCGTGCAAGCGTCGACGTGACAACGCCAGCAGGTAATTTTCTCCCGAGTGTCGCGCAACGCGCATCTCGAAGTGACGCCGATTTTTTTGTTGCCATTGTTTGCGGTGATTTTTGGTATGTCTTGTCTCACTTTCCAATTTCTAACTAAAAAGTGTCATTGTATAATTTATCATTGACCGAAAATAAGGTGAAGGTACCGGTAGTTGAACATTTTCTAGAAAAACCCTAGAAAATTAAATGAATTTTCAGTCTAGGGAAAAATATAATTTGAATAAGGTACAGGTACCGGTAGTTGACCATGTACCAGTAGTTGACCATTTTCTAAAAAACCCTAGAAAATTAAACGAATTTTCAGTCTAGGGATTAATATAATTTGAATAAGGTACCGATTGTTGACCATGTACTAGTAGTTGACCATTTTCTAAAAAACCCTAGAAAATTAAACGAATTTTCAGTCTAGAGAAAAATATAATTTGAATAAGATAAAGGTACCGGTAGTTGACCACTTTCTAAAAAAACCCTAGAAAATTAAACGAATTTTCAGTCTAGGGAAAAATATAATTTGAATAAGATAAAGGTACCAGTAGTTGACCACTTTCTAAAGAAACCGTAGAAAATTAAACGAATTTTCAATCTAGGGAAAAATATAATTTGAATAGGGTAAAGGTACCAGTAGTTGACCATTTTATAAAAAAACCCTAGAAAATTAAATGAATTTTCAGTCTAGGGAAAAATATAATTTGAATAAGGTAAAAGTACCAGTAGTTGACCATTTTCTAAAAAAAAACCCTAAAAAATAAGATTTTTATGGTTTTTTTTAGAAAATGGTCCACTACTGATACATGGTCAACTACTGGTACCTTTACCTTATTCAAACGATATTTTTTTCTCTAAAGTGAAAATTCATTAAATTTTTGTCTTAATTAATTCAGTAAATAAAGGATTAACCCTTCGCACTCGAGACTTAAGGGATTAGCGTTTAAACCTGGCGAGTCTGAGTCGTTTCTCGAGTGCAAAGGGTTAATAATTATCTCCTTCGATGCAACGAAAAGAAATCTCACGAAATGTCTCTAGATGCATTAAAATTGGAATGGATGATCCGCTGGGAAAAACCCAGAAACGCGGAGCGTTGTAGTATATTAATACAGAAGTTCTTTTTTTTTTCTTTTTCTAAACTGCATAAGACCCCGAGTTCGGAATTTGAAAGAATCGGTGTGATGTTTTCATGCAAAAATGAATGCACGGTGCAGCGGTAGCGACGCTGACGCACGGAATAAGTCCAGTCATTAAGATGCACACAAGTTGAATACTCCGATGACCTTCTTCCAGTGTTGTTTATACGTTCTTCCTTCCACGCCAGCAGCATCTCGCTCTTCGAGTGCCTCTTCCCAATTTATTTGTTCAGCCGATGCACACCAACGTCAGAGAATCGGTGTCCCTACTCCACGTGCGAAGAATTCCGACGCATTCATTCCGATTGTTACGACACTCGGTGCGATCGAGTTGTCTGAAAAAATAGTGGATATTCGTCCAAAGAACGCCGCACCGCGCTTGTTTTTTTATCAAAAATGCAACGTGACTATAAGACATCGCGTATTTTGTCTCACGATATCGTTGGAAAAAATACAAACACCCAAAATTAGCACTTTTATAGGGCAAATGTATTTTCGGTAATGAAAGTTTGGCATTGGAAAGTGTTACAGGTCTTCTAACTAAAAAAATTTGAGTTGGTTGAGTCTCTTAGAAGAATAAAAACTCTATTATTATTATTATTATTTTTTATGATATAAAATAACGCATCTTTCAATTTTAAAGTAATTAGAGCGTCCTCGCAAATTTTAATTTTATTCAAATGCCGGGGCTCGGATTGATTTTAAATTATCAAGAATCGCTATACTTGTACTATTTATATATTATAATTTATATATTTACCATAATTAGAAATTTTGCAAACTGAAAAATTGTCAATTTGCAAATTTCAATATTTTGTGTCTTAACTTTTTTTCACTCACTCCTTAGAAAATTTTCATTTTGGTGCCACAAAGAATATTATTCCAAACGTTCCGAGGTAAATTTTTTAATGAACCTCCAATACAGTCTAATTCTTCACCAATACTCTTATACCTTTATAATTGAAAGATAAACGACGAATAACGATGAATAGACATTTGACTTTTATCGATGAGACGAGATCGAAAATTGACGAATCGGAAATGCAATATCGTGTGATTTTGTGATTGCAGGCATCACGAACATCACGACGGTTCACGACCAGGAACTCCGTTGGTGGACGAAAGACCAGAGAACCTAATACCTAGTGAACCAAGAAGGTTTCGTGAGAGAAGTCACGAAGGACCTTTATCGTTACCTTTACCGAGGTTCGCTGCTCAAATGATGAACAATAACAATACTAATAACAACAATAACAACGGTAGTAATAATAACAATAATAATAATAACAATAACAATAATAATAATAATAGTAGTAGTAGATCGAGCAGTTCGACGTTATCGAAGATAGCGAGTCCGCCGTGCGCTACGAATTTGTCATCCATACAAAGCCCGAGAACCGCGCCCCAGCCGCCGGCGTCGCCACCACCGAGACACCCGAGTCCGAGTCCGACCAGCTCGGACAGCGAAACCGCGCCGCAATCGCCGAGCCTCGAGGAACGGATACGCTCGCTCGACGAGAAATACGAAAAATGGTCCGGGTCCAGGGCGTTGAGCGCCGCCGGCGGGGATGCGCTCGCCAAGCTCGACGCCACGGTTTCCGAGAGGTTTCGATTTCGTCATAAATTATTGGACTTGGATTTACACGAGGTGCAGCCTTCCGATATCGTGAAATCGGTTCTCGCCAAGAGAAGCGTCTTCGACGAGGACTCCAAGAGACTGGAAAATTTCAGTGAAAAATACGAACCGAGAGAGTTTACCGGTGTGATAGGCGTGAGTTCGATGATCGGTAGTGGTGTCGTTAATAGCAATAGTGGTAGTAATAACGCTACTAGCGGTTTAGCGAGTGGAGGTGCTTGTGCCGGTAAGGTTTGTTTGCAGTATCCCTTTCCTAGTCATCCGCCGGTACAACAGCAGCAACAGCCTACCGGTACGACAACGGCAACAACAACAACAACAACAACAACAGCAACAACAACGGCGGCGACAACAACGTCGACAACAGCAGCGGCTACGACGGCTACGACCTCGGTCAATAGTCTCGCGGGTGTTACCACGTCGACGATACCGACGAGTAGCAATTCTTCGTCGTCGTTGTCGTCATCGTCGTTACCGTTATCGTCCGCGAACCCAACGACGTCGGTATCGGCGGTTATCAAGACCGATCATTCGAGAAGCGCAGCGACAACATTGACAGCGACCGCGACGACGCAACACAATTGCATGCATCACGCGAATCCCACGGCTCCGATAACTCCCGGCACGTCCGTTAAAACGGTGAGCCCTGAATTACCGCCCGTATCGTTGCCCATATCGCTCGGCAACGTTACGGCCTCTACCAGTAGCGGTGGCGGTAGCAGCAGCAGCAGCAACAACCTTAGCAACGATAACAGCACTAGCGGTTTAACTTCGGCCGGTAGCCTCCTTAATAATAGCAACAGCACCAACAGCGGTAACAGCGGTAGTAGTAATTCTAATATTCATCGTGGTCTTAACAATACGTCATCAGCCAGTCGAAACTCTGGTACACAAATTACCTCAACAACAACAACAACATCAACGTCATCATTATCATCGTCATCGTCATCATCGTCAGTGTCAGCCCCGTCGTCATCATTATCATCATCATCGTTATCGTCATCGTCGTCGTCACAACCGACAGCGACAACGGCAACGATATCGACACCACCGTTACCAAGCTCGTCGACGACGTCTTCTTCGGCGGCGACTTCGACGGCGATAACGTCGACCGTCGCCAGTGTAACGACGGCGACGACGACCATCCTCACGGTAACGACGGCATCGATAGCGACGTCGTCCTCGCCGGGAACGATATCCACGACCACGTCGACGTCGACGTCGAGTCACCATCAATCTTCCACAGTACCTTCAACGTTATCACAGTCTTCCACCTTATCCTCCTCGTGTCCGTCTTCGTCGTTGTCGACGTCGTCGTCGACGTCGTGCGTTCCTTCCAACGAGATGCCTCGAGCCAGGGTGCGAAAGGACACCGGTAGCAGAGAGAACAGGGATTCCAGGGATTCCCGCGACAGCAGGGACAGTCGCGACAGTAGAGACTCGAGACACGGCAAGGGAAGCAAGGATTGCTCAAGAAGGTCGAAAAAAGAGGAGAGCGATAGTCGCCACGATAAGGAGAACCCGGCGTCCATCAACGATAATCAACCCGAACCCGAAAAGGAGACGAAGTACGAGCGAAAGGAGAGCAAGGATAAGGAAGAACGAGATCGGGATCGTGATCGGGAACGCGAACGCGATCGTGAACGAGAGCGAGAGCGAGAGCGGGAGCGGGAACGAGAACGAGAAAGGGAACGAGAAAGGGAACGAGAAAGGGAACGGGAAAGGGAACGAGAAAGGGAACGAGAACGCGAAAGACGTGAAAAAGACGATGAAAAGAGGGAACGAGAGAAACTGGAAAAAGAACGTTTGGATAAAGAAAGGAAAGAACGGGAGGAACGCGAGAGGAGAGAAAAGGAAGAACAGGAGAACCGTGAAAGGGAAAGGCGAGAGAAAGAACGGCTGGAACGTGAGAGAAAGGAGGAGAAGGAACGAAGGGAGCGCGAGTTACGCCTGGAACGCGAGAAGCAAGAGAAAGAGAGAAGAAAGGAACGCGAGGAACAAGAACGAAGGGAGAAGGAGGAACGCGAAAGGCTGGAACGCGAACGAAGGAGGGAGGAGAAGGAACGCATGGAACGGGAGAGAAAGCGCGATAAGGAAGAGAAGGAAAGGCTCGAGAGGGAACGGAGAAAGGAGAAGGAGGAACGCGAGAGGCAGGAGAAGGAAAAGCGGGAGAAGGAGGAGAAGGAGAAGGTCGAGAGGGAGAAGCACGAGAGGGATAAGAGGAGAGAACGCGAGGATCAAGAAAGGCGCGAGAAGGAGAAGGTCGAGCGCGAGAAGAGGCATCGCGACGAGAAGGAGAAGGACAAGAAGGATCGAGAGGATTGCCGAAGACCGACCGAGAATCACGTCCACGCGTCCCAGAATCAAACGACCCCTCCGGCTCCCGTCACCATCAAGCGCCGGTGTTCCTCTCAAGACGGACCCACCGAGGACGAGGCGAAGCGCATGAAGATCTCGGACCACAGGAGGGACAGCAAGGATCGTCCGCGGCAGAATCGTCGCTCGGAAGACCGCAAGCATCGAACCGACTCCCACAGGACCAGCAGGGAAAACAGGGACGGTCGCGAGGGCAAAGAAACGATACCGTCGCAGGAGAACCGAGACATGGCTCAGAGTCATTCCGATCTCGTCAAGGAACCGAGCAGGGAGAGCAGAGAGAGCCGCGAAAACGGCAAGGACAAACAACGGAGCAGCAGCAGCAGCAGCAGCGGCAGCAAGAAAAACAGATCGGAAAGGTCGGAAAAGGAGTCGCGCGAACGCAGTCCACGCGTCACGTTGTACGAGCCCGATAAAGACTTTCTCTCGAGATTGGAACTCTCCAAGAGGAACGATTCTAGTCCTTCAAATGAAACTTCGCACCATCCTCGCGATGCGATGCAGCATCAGCATCAACACCAGCATCAGCATCAGCACCAGCACCAGCATCAGCATCAGCACCAACAGCAACATCAGCAACAGCAGCAGCAGCAGCAGCAGCATCATCAGTCATCGAATTTGCACAGTGACGTTGACGAAGGAGCTTTATCGACGCACGAAATGCCCGCGCGTCATCCATCAGCCACCGACACCGATAGTGACGAGCCAAAGAAACATTCGATATTCGATATAATCGACGACGAGCCGGCTTACATAAGTATGTACGATAAAGTCAAAGCGCGTTCCACGAAAAATATGCAAAAACTGGAGGAGGAGAAACGTCAGGTACGTTTGAAAGACAAATTCTCGCAATTGAAGCAGAGCAGAGCGAGACGCGAGGAGAAGAAACAAAGCACCTCCTGGGACGGCGATTCCGTGAGCAGCAAAGCTTTAACCGAGGACGAGGGCACTTCGGAATCCGATTCGGCTCGAGCTAAATCCCTATCGAGGAAAGGATCTCGCTCGAGGATCCACTCGGATACCAGCGAGGAGGAGGAGCCGTTTAATAATAAAATTCACAAAGTGAAGACCGAGAGGTTCCTCGAGAGCGACGTCGATCTCGGATTTGCGGACACGGAGGAGAAGCATAATCCAATGGAGTCCAATGTGGTTGTAAATAATGTACGTACGAGTATCAAGGAAGAATTGAGGACATCCGACGACGAGGAGAGAATAGGATTCCATGGAAATCATCCCACGGTTAATAACCACGAGAGGGAGTCCCGTAAGAAGTCGCACAAGAAGAAGCAGAAACGTCAGAAGAATTCAATTTCCAGCGATGAAAAATTGGAATCACCGGATGCGTCCGACAAGAAGGTGAATTCCACGACAAATGTCGAGCGGACGAATCATATTTCAGAATCGAGCGCGACGACTCCACCAACGGCGGCTACGAATACGTCGATAGACAGCGCCGAGGAGAGAATGAGGGCCGATAAAAAACAAAGAACCAAAAAGGAGAAACGACGGGAGCGCAATGGCGAGGATAAGGCGAAGGCGAGAAGAAAAAGACTCAACCGACAAGAAGCGAGGGACTCGCAGAGGATGGAAGACATATTTGGACCGTTGTCGGACGATGTCGATGACGCTTCCGGCACGTATTATCACAGATTGGGGAATTTGCCATCGGCGAACAACGCCTACGCTTCCGACAGCGACGGGGCTCGAAGCCCGGACGTCGATAGCATCAGGAGGAAGGCCGAAAAGAAACGAAGACATCAGACGGAGGACGAGAACAGCGTGGATCTGGCCGAAGCTGGACGGGAAATAGAAGCCAAGCTTTTGGGATTGCCCAGTTCGCCGAAACCAGCCGCGGCCTGCGCGGAGACGAACGATCACGACGTTTTCAGGTTCACCGATGATAACGACAGCGTGGAACCATCCACTCCCACGACGGCTTCCGAGAAAGTCAAGGAGAAGAAGAAGAAGAGGAAGAAGTCGAAGGAGGAACGCTGTCGAAAGGATTACCACCACCATCACCACCACCACCATCATCATCACGAGAAAAGTGGTGGGGCTCTACCTTATTTGGGCGCGGATCCGAGCCCACCGCGGGCCAGCAGCCCGTTGATACCGAAAACCATGTCGCCAACGTTACCAACGTCCAGAGATGCCTTATTGAGTCCGATACCCAAGATCGTATCGAGCATGTCCTCGTCAGCCTCGTCCATAACTCCTCCCGCCGTGAGTGGAGCCGTTCAGGCCAACAAGCCGGAAAAGAAGAAGGACAAGTTCATACCCGGTTTCGGCATCGATATCGACGAAACCATCCACGACAATGCCGTTAAAAGTATCTCCGAGCCCGAAGAGAGGGAAAGCGGGTGCCAATCACGATCCAGTAGGGAGGAAACGGAAGTAGCCGTGGTAACAACGCCACCTACGCAGAGCGAGGATAAACCGAGGGTAGTGATTTCTCAAGAGGAGACCGAAGATGCCGTGGCTGCTTTGCTGGAGGAGACGTTCGGTGCCTCCACCGAGGACTTCTCCTACGAAGGCGAGGACGAGGAACCCGAGGGCGACAGCGTCAGTGGTCCACCTCCGGACGCGCCCCAGGAGGACGTTGAGGAAATGCAGCAAGCCGTGGAGAGTTTGAACGCTTCTACCGCGGAAGGAGAGACGGATTTAAAACCGGATACGCCTCAAAGCGAACACGATCTTCAGATAGACACGGACACGGAGGAGGATCCAAATTACGAAACGTTTGATCTCACGCAACCGCCAAAGACCCCGGATATACCTTCGTTCTATAAATCTCCAAAGTCCACTCCAGTCGTGGCCGCTCCGGCGGTGGCTCCGGCGATACCGGCTGAGAAACCGGTCGAGAATCGATTACCACCGAGTCCGGTGGTGGTCGCGAACAACAAGCCGCAGAGTCCACCGAGCTCGGTAATCGCGCATTCGTGGAACCTGAACGAACACAAAGTCAAGACCTGTCCAGTTTCGGAGGCGTTGGAGCCGGCCAGAGAACCACCGCCGTCCCCGCAGTACAAACAGACCATCCAGACGCCCTGCAGCGTGCCGATCATGACGGAAGCTCAGAGAATACCGGCGGTCAGCCCGAGACCCCCGGCGGTTAGCGCGCAACCGCTGTATCAAAGGTTACCGGTGTCGCCGCAGACGCAAATGGTACCGATGAGACAAGCTTCGCCGAGGATGCAAAGCATTCCCGTTACGGTACCTTCGTCTTCCACGATAACGCCTTTACCTCCTTTGGTGCCCTCGAGGATGCCACCTCTGGTACCGGCGCAGCTCTCGCCGAGGGTGCCTCAGCCTCTGTCGCCGAACGGGCAATGGTCCCGCAACGCCACGGTCAACGCCCACGTGCCGCACGCCGGCAAACCATCTCCGCCGCCACCACCACCACCGGTTCGGATTCCGGTGAGCGTTCCGATCTCGGCCCACAGACCCGAGACGCCGACCCAACAGATTTACTCCACCGCCGCGAGCCAACAACCCGTCATCCAGCACGCTCCCGGAATGAGAGCCCTGGCTCCCAGTTACCCACGCGGAGGGTTACCACCGCTGACTCTGAATATTCCACCGAGACCCTACATGCCGGTGCCGCCGTTGACGCCCGGCGTTCAGGTGAAGAACTCCAGGAACTCGGCGATACTGGAGGGGAAGTCCGTCATCGAAACGTTTCTTCCGGTCAATCCGAACGATCCACCTCAGAGGCTGGAGGAACCGAAATTGTCGCCAGCCGTTCTCCCGGAACCGACGAACAAGGCGTCGACGTCGCCAAAAGTTCCGTCGCCTAACCAACCTCCGACTTACATCCCCGAGACGGCGAAGATCGAGATCACCGCGAGTACTTCGAGCCCGGAATTCGGTAAACCCGTGACCTGCAGCGAATCGACGTTGTCCCCGTTGCAGAAGCAGATGGCGACGCCGATTACGGCCGACAACAATTTGTTATCTCCGAGACAGAAGCAAGACTTGGCGAACATCCAGCTGCTGACGACTCACGTGCCGCGAGTCTCCACGCCCAGTCCGGTGATCGTCGCTCACGGGCAGCCGAATATGGTCCCGAAATCGGTGGTGCACTCCATCGCCCCGCCGACGGTTTCCTCGCCGTCTCAGCAACCTTTGATCAAAACCGTCGTTCCGATCGTTCCGCAGCCGTTATTGCCACCAACGTCGCAGGTCTCGTTGACGACGGAAAAGTGCATCGTTCCCACGGTCACGCCGGTCGTTACTTCTCTGGTCACCCACGCGAAGCAGACGCCGGTGTCCCAAGGAATCCTGATGCCGAACCCTCACGCCATGCCTTTGGTGTCCACCGTGTCGCAGACGAGTTTGCCCGGAGTCGTGGCTTCCACGGCACCTGCTTTAACGACCACGGTGTCCGCGTCGATGCCGGAGACCGTCGAGCCCAGATTCGCTCCGGGACAATTGCTGGACATCGAGCCCGAACCTCAGAACGTTCAAACCGCGCAGCCGATGCAACTGACACCGCCGATTCGATCCACTCAACCCGCGGAGACGATCAAGGAGGAAGTGGAAGCTCCGAAGCCGAAGGTGGAGAACGAGATCGAGCAGAAATGCGAACCGGAAGTGAAGGAAGAGAAACCCATCTTGGAACAGATCAAAACCGAGAAGATCACGTCGGACGTTGTCAAAACCGAGCCGGAAAATCTCATTCCACCGTCGAAGATCGAGCCTCGGGAGGTCATCGTTCCGAAAACCGAGCCCGAATCTTCACCGAAACCGGAGACCATCGAGGAGATCAAACACGAGGATTCCGTCAAAGAGAACGACGAGCCGGAGTTGGAGGAAGAGCCCGAGGATCCGTTGAAAGAACCCAGCACGGATCCGTTGGCCCTGGACGTCGCGAAGGAGGACCAGACCGACAGCAAAGAAGACAGCGATTACTGGTCCGCCAAGGAAGTCAACATCGAGAGCGTTATCAAGAAAGTCGACGCTCTGTGCGACGACGAAGGCAACGACGGGGACGAAGAGACGCAACACGGGCAAGACGCGAACGGAGATTCTCACGAGACCAGTAAAAGCGAGGGTGACTGGTTCGACAACGAATCCAGCGAGGCCGATGGCAAGAAGTCCTTCGCGTCCAACGAAGACCAGGACGAGGGAGTGGAAACTTGCGAGATGGAATCCTCCAGAGCTCGTCGCGGAAGAAACAGAGGCAAACGCGGGGGTAGCGCTCGAGGCGGAGTCACCACGAGACGCGGAGGCAGAGCGGCTTCGAACGCGGCAACCGGGAAACGCGGAGGAAGGCCCCCGAGGGGCAGCAAACATCACGTGGAGAAGAACAAGTTGCCGGCCGACGTTTACGAGTTCCACGACGACAGCGAAGAGGACAACGCGGGTCGGCCACGGTTGATACTCACCATCAAATCTCCGGCTCCCAACGCGGGCCCGAACGCGCAACCGGCGACTCCGGTGGCGGCCGTGAAGGAAGTCCCACCCGAGGAGTTCGTGTCACCCGCGACCAACACCAGGAAATCTCGAAGGTTGGCGGAGAAGGACGGCAGCAGAAACACGGTCGATGACGTCATCGAGGACGTCGTTCGCGGGGGAAACAAACTCATGCCCGGAGGGGTCCATACCAGGAGAAGCGCGAGGCACAACAGCGCCACGAGGGTGCAACAAACGCAGCAACCGGTTCCGGTCGTGGAACCCAGGAAGTCCCCCAGGGGTGGCCGGAAGGCCGTTAGAAGAACGTCCGAGACCAACGACGACAGCGGCGAGGAGAAACCCAAGGAAGTGACCACCACCACCACCACCACCGTGCAGGAGGCGCCCAAAGAGAGCGCGGCCACGCCGCCCGCGGTGGAGTCCAACACCGAAGAACCGTCCGCCAAGGCGAATCCACCAGCGCCTTTGGCGCAGAAATCGGCGTCGCTGGAGCCAATGACTCTGATCGATCCCGTCACTGGAATGCTGATACCGATGAGGGAGTCCGAGGAGGGACAGTATATCCCAGTTTCCACGGCATCGGGGCAACTGCAAACGTCTCGAGCCAACGACACCAGGCTCGCCAATGCCATGACCGAGCGACCGAGGTCGGAAAGTGGCGAGAAGAAAGCGGTCGTCGAGCCGGTCGTTCCCTCCAACCAGCAACCGCAGGTTCCAATTCCAATTCCGATGACGATGCCGGTTCCGATCGCAAATCCGAATCCAACCGCGACCCAAGCCAGCGTCATCACCAAACCTCAGTCGCCCACGGTGCAGCCGAGTCCGTCTTCGGTCGTTCAGACGACGTCGATAGCCCTTACGACGACTTCCTCCGTGGTGTCCACGTGCGCGGCGGCTCAAACGAAACCGACGAGCCTGAAGGCTCACGTCTTGAACGCCAGCAAACTGGCGGCGCCCGTGCAGCAACCGATCATCATCGCGAAGCCGGCCGTGCCCTTGCCGAGCCAGACCATCGTCCAGAACATAGCGAAGCCACCGGCCCAAGCCATCCAAGGATTGCACCTGCAGATTCCCGGTGGAAGGGTCGTTTCCCCGAGCTTGAGTCCTCGAGCGAAAACGCAGACGATCGTTCCCCAGCCGCCGAACGTCAAACAAGGCCAACCGATGTCGCCGGTTCTCAACAACACGGTGGTTCCGCCGAATCCGAAGCAACATCTCCTGCAAGCGGCCAAACAACAACAACAACAACAGCCACCGCCGCAGGCACCGACGATAGTCAATCTCCCGCAGAAGATTCCGATAAACGTTCATCCGGGAAACGTCTCCGGTGCACCGATTCAGAGGATACAGCAACCGGTCTCGCAACCGGCGAGCTTGAAGGGCATAAATGGACAACCGCATCCGCTGAATCCCAAGGCGCATTTATTGCAAGCCGTGGTGCCCACGATGGTGACCGGAGCTGTCGCGAGTCCACCCGCGCAGCCTCATCTTCTTGGTTCGCAGCCAGTCGTTACTGGAGCGTCGTGTTCGAGACCGGCTGTACCCAAACCACAGGTATTATTGTTAATCGTTAAATTTTTCTCTCTCTCACAATTACGCAATCGGGATCGGTTGGAAATCGAATGTATCGTTTGGGTGATTCCCATATTTTATTTCTACTAAAAAAAATAGAGACGGAGCATGAAAATGGTCCATAACTTAGTTCCTGGACAAATTAAGGGATATTTTCTAACTGATTTTTTTTTATAATCATGGGATAAGATTGAAAGATAATTAAGGAGTAGCTACTGAAAAAAGATAAAGCGAAATTTAAAAAAAAATCATTTTGCCTATGGTTAATACTATGCCGTCCGGTGGCACCACGTTGGTGCCATGGGAAAACTATCGGGCAAGCGCCGATGGCACCACGTTGGTGTCGTACGTAAAGATTTTTACCGGCGCCAAACGAAAGAATCCCGATTAGACGTGGGGGCGGCAAAGTGTTAAAATTGGTTTTAAAAATCTTCAGACTTTACAAATGAATTTTGTTAAATTTGAATTTTTTTTAATTACTACTTTCTCTTAAAATAAATAAATATGTGAAAAATGAAATCAACCTATTTCAGGTGAGCGGAACGATGGAGCCTCCCAAAGTAGAGGTCTCGATGTCCGGATGTATCATGGTACCAACTGCAAGTCCACAAGGTCGAAGTGTTCCTATTCCACCATACGAAACCCCATTGGTAAGTTCAATATATAATTGCTCGAATTTCTATTCCAATGAATCTATGCGAAACCATTCTGTCAATATATGTTATATAATTGCTAATATAAAAATAAATAACCGGCGGTGTTTTCATAGCTTTCGATAAATCCACATTAAATTCAAATGAACTAATGAATAATATTACAGAGGAAATTACGATATCTATAACTCTTTGTGACTAATAAAACGAAGTTTAACGTTCGAACTACCCCCTACACTTGCGGAGCACAGTCATCAAACTTTTCTCAAACAATATAATAAGCTATAGAAATAGGTGGAACACCCCCCTATGGCAATTACAGCGTTAATGTGTGCGTGAGATAAAGCTTCCCGTCGTAATTAACTTTTGCTTGCTTTTGAATAGCATGGGAGTGCTGGTGCCGCACCATCGCCGGGGGGTCAATATGGACTCGTACCCCCGCATCGTTCCCAGAGCCCTCCGTTGCCCCCACCTGCTCATCATCATGTTAATACTCCTCAGGTATACTTACAAATTTCACTGCTTTTTTTTTTTTACTTTACCGATACTCGTGCCAATTATGATTTCCAAACTTTGCCGCATTTCCCATTACGTTGTCCATTATATTTTTTATTACATATTTTTCCAACTCGAGAGTCATCGATCGTCCACTATTTTTTAATTTTAAAGCGTAAAAGTTGGAGCCGGTATAAAGCTTTGCGTACGACACCAACGTGGTGCCACCGGCGCTGGCCCGATAGTTTTCGCATGGCACCAACGTGGTGTCGCCGGACGGCATAGCGTTATATAAGAAAATCGTTTAAAAAAAAATATGGACGATTCGTGTTAAATTCAATCGGTTCCAGGATATTCTGAATTATCTGGAATTAATCGACGGATTTATTTGATTCCAGGGCGACGTTGTTAATCATTACGGAGGTTTATCGCGAGCCGGCGAAATCCCACCGCATTACATGCACCCGCAGGTCCTTCAGTTTCAATATTTACGAGCCCAACAGGAAGCACTCACAGCCCCGAGAATCGCTTATCACATACCGGGAACGCGATCGCCGCATTTACCGTTGGATCCCAAGCTGGAAACGGCCGGTGAGGAGAGTCACAGCCCACCGTTGGAATTACGTCGCGGTACGAAAACACCGCAGGAAAGGACAACGGACAGTCCGCAAGTGGCGCAAGTCTACATGTTACCCGGTGGCGTGAGATTACCGCCTCCACCACCGCAATACGCAACGGCGGGTAACCCATCGCTAGCCGGTCCACCACCGGGTCCACGAGGTGGCTATTACGAACCGCCACCGGCTCACTTGAGGTCCCAGTACCCGATGGCAGCGAGCGAAGCTCCAACGGATCGGGCCATAACACCGGACAGACCTCGGAAACATCAAGTGACGACGCCACCCCATGCGGCGCAGGTACCACCGCAGGCCGATTCCTTTCAAATGCTGCTGCAACGCTACCCGGTCATGTGGCAAGGACTGTTGGCACTTAAGAACGACCAAGCGGCGGTGCAGATGCATTTTGTTTTTGGAAATCCGAATGTCGCTAGAGACAGCTTGCCGTGCAATGGGGATGGTTCGACGCCACCCTTGAGGATAGCTCAGAGAATGAGATTGGAACAAACTCAGGTCGACGGAGTTGCCAGAAAGATGCAGGTATGTCGATGGACTCGATCACAGGTATTCCTGTTTCCTTGGTTTTGAAATTTATGGAATCCGTGTAAATTCGATATTTTTTTTCTTTGTGGTCGTGGCCATTTTTTAATACCGAAAAATTTACCCTAATTTGATTTTTCAGACTGACAACGAGCACTGTATGTTATTGGCGCTTCCTTGCGGAAGAGACGAAGTAGACGTTTTACAACAAAGCAAGAACCTCCAAAGTGGATTCATTATGTACTTGCAACAAAAGCAAGCCGCTGGAATTGTCAACATTGCGGCACCTGGTTCGCAACAGGTATTTTATTAATTTTTAGTCTTTTTACTGTTGATGAAAAAAAATATATATATATATATAACTGGTCAATTTCATCCAGAGCAGTGATTCCCAAAGTGAGCGCCACCGCCCCCTGGTGGATGTTGCAGCGATTCAGGGGGGCGGTGATGGGCACAGGTGCATTTGAAGGGCGACGAATAACTGTAAAATTGAAAAAAAAATAATTAATTTCCAGGGGGCGCTAAGTAATATTATTTTTGGAAAGGCGGCGGTAGGACGAAAAAGTTTGGGAACCACTGATCTAGAGCAAACCGAATCGATCCAATGAATATTTTATATATCCAATAAATACGAAATCTTACCTTTTGTTATATTAAAAACTTGATAATTTAGGATTATTACACTTTTTATTTTAGAAAAAAATAATACATATTTGCGATTGATGTGTGAGAAAAATATTAGAGATCTAACGAATTAAATTTTGGAATTTGCAGCCGGCTTACGTGGTTCACATTTTTCCATCGTGTGACTTCGCCAACGAAAGCTTGGCACGAATAGCTCCCGATTTATTGCATCGCGTTGCTAAGATTGCGCATTTACTGATCGTAATCGCCACAGTGTGAGGCCATTTGGTGATATTACATTTGGATCTATCTCATCAATTTTCAACCCTCTGCAGACAGGATTATCCGCGCGATAAAGTGGCATGAAGCCACGGAAAACTTTGCGGATTTCACGTCGAGGGATAATTTCAATGAATTTCAGACTATCGACAGCTGGAAAATAAAAAGCTAAAATAATGATCGAGAGGGAAGAGGAACAACTTCCCTTTTACGTTACATTGACAATCACCAGAAGAAAATAACAACAACAAGAACAACAACCAAACGCATGAGAATATTATGAATATATCGACGATCAAAATCTTTGATAAAATATCAGTTCTGGCCTAGAAAAAAAAAATATTAAAAAAAACTCGGGTTGTGCGTCATCGCGCGTTCTGGGAGATTAGCACGATCTGAAACATTCGTGCGTGTCTCCCACGGAAGATGGAGAATAAATAAAAATGGCGTTTGTGGGAATGACCGACTTCTCTCTTGGTCTCTCTGACAAGCGTCTCTTATGAGAAATTACGGAAACCACAACCCTTTGTTTTTTTCGGACGATAAAAGAAAGGAGAAGAATAGAAATTATAAAAGAAAGAACTCCGCGAGAAAAGGAATATTTCCCCTTTTAAACTCCCTCCTTCGGAAGTAAAAGAAAAAAAAAAGAATTAAATGAAAGAAGTAAGTAAAGAAAAATTAAAAAGTTAAGTATATACTTGTAAGTGTAAATTTAAGAATCGAGAGCCAGCGAGGGCATAACTACTGTGATTTTAATTATTTAACGATACATAATTATCTCTGCATAAAACGAAAACCACAAAAAAAAAAGTTATGGAATTATAACAAAAAAAGTAAGAAAAAATTTTCTTCTAGCGATCTTCTTTTTTTTAATATTTGAAAGATCGACGACGATACATGCGCGCGAAGAATAATGTGATGTGTTTTTTGTATAAAAAAAAAGGAAAAAAAATACCAGAAGTAAACAGAAAAAAATTAATTAATTAAGTTAAGTAACACGTGCTCTATATAAATACCTATGTATTATATTACTGTAAAAGAAAAAAAAAAAGAAAAAACAGAAATAGTGTTGCTGCTGTTGCTGCTGCCGAAGCTGCTATTATTAATATTATTATAATTAAAGTAAATACAAATGATCGCTCCTTTTTCGTGAGCTAGAAAGTAATTTATATATGATCAAAACACTCGGAGTTAAAAAAAAAAGGTGTTTTCAGGCGACGTTCGAAGTAACAAAGAGTAATTACTAAAATTGAATTAAAAAAAGGAAGAACGTCGTCATTAAAATTTATGCCACACTTTCATTTTCTCTCTCACACACGGTACACGGTTTCACACACACAGACACAGACACAGACACACACGAACACCCATTCTTTCTCGCCCTTCCCTCACCCTCTCTATTCTCGTGTATAAAAAAGTGAATACTGTAGCCGGATGTAAAATACGATTTCTGCAAAAAAAAAATATTAGATTCAGAGAGGGAAGATGAAGAAAACACGAAAACAATTTTAGCACCTATGTACATTATTAATGAAACACATTTGTAATATTTCATCAGTCTAGTTCATTGTCATTCTAGTTCATATTTCATCATTCATTGTCATTAAACGTGTTAAAATTGCCTATCCATTAAAAAAAAAATATGAATAAAAATAATATTAATAATAATAATAATAATAATAATTATAATTACAGTAATAATAATAATAATGTTGATGATGATGATGATATTGATGATGATGATGGCGATAATGATGGTGACAATGATGATGATGATTATAGTGATAATAATAATGATGATAATGTTGATGGCGATTATAATGATGATAATGATAATGATAATGATTAATGATGGTTATGATGAAGATGATGATGATTATGATGATGCTAATGCTAAGGCTAAGGCTAATGCTAATGATGATGATGTTGATCATGATAATGATAATGATGATGATAATTAGTTACTACGAATTTCTCTATCGATTCTTCTTACTACTACTACTACTACTACTATTACTATTACTACTACTATCACTACTACTATTATTACTATTTACTGTTAATATCTATTATTCTATTCTAGAATTTCTCGAAACACGTACACGTACACTTACACATACACTTACACTTACACTTACAATTACAGTTACAGTTACAATTACAATTACTTGCTTTACAGAGAAACAGGAAATCAATAGACACAAAAAACAAATGTATATTGGCAAAAATTGAGTGAAATGGTAACGACGAATTGAATGATCTGTACTAATGCGAATTCAGCGGATTTTTTTTTGTAATTTCATTTGATGAAAAATTATTATGAATTCTCGATGGTACGTTTACACCCTGGAATTCGCAATTCATGAAACATACCGTTGAGACATTCGAAAAATATTCGCAAATACCGAAAGCTGAGAATTCGAATAGATACGCTTCGTACGCTGACGTTTGAGAAAAGATATTGCAAAGTGAAACGTGATTTCATTTGGTAGAATCGTTTTACATTTTTCACTGTTTTAGAATGAAAAGAAAGAAAAAAAAGTAAGGAACGATTTATGTACAGTTAGAAAGATTATACCCGTATTTAGAAATTTTGAGATATTTGTTAAAAGTGCGTTTTGTATAATGTCTTTTGCTTCCTCTTGACGATACGTGCAAAAGTAGTTCGGATAATAATTGCTTTCGCAAGATTATTGTTAAAAATCAATTTAAATTCATTTCTGCTGAAAGTCGAGACATCGAATGGAATAAAAAAGGGGCATTTTTCAAATATGTAAAAGACGTGAATTTAGACGATCTTTTCGATAGGAAATATATCTTCTTGCAACTTTGTTATATTTTTTTTGGTAATTTTTAAGAATTTTCTCCACTTCAAGGAACATTTGAAAGTAGCAAAAATGATAAAATAATATTTGTATAGAAGGTACTTTTCTTTTGTTGATTTTGGCTAAATTCACGCCTTCCTCAGTATTTTCGGAATTACTATATTTTGTAACAATTGCGAATTTCATAATGTTGTTTTTTTTTTCGTTTTCTATGAAAGCGAGATATAATTCAAAATTTTAAATTACTAAAAACAGTCGAAGAGAAAACGAAGAAGTGCTTCAAAGCAAAGTATCAAATTTACAATTTTTCACTAGAAAAGTTTTTTTCTTTTTGACGAATTTTTGAGGAATTCTCCTAAATCTCACTCATTAATTGAAAAATGTAGCCGATTTCCGTATATAATTCGACACTTCAAAATTTCTCCTTCTTTCACCATTCACTGTTATTAGCTGAATTTTTGCAGCTTTTGAAATGCAATTGTTGAACAGAATTAAAGTTTTTTTTATACGATGCAATGAAAAAAAAAAAAAAATCGATCCGAAAATTTTAGAGTGTCTTGTCGACACGCACTTTATAAAATTACAAGTATAAAATACTACCACTACTACTGTTACTACCGCTACTACCGCTACTACTACTAAAGAAAATTTAAATAGAAAAAAAAGAAAAAAGAACGAAACTCCGCTGCTATTAATTATCGTTATAAAGTTTATGATGACACAGACGGAAAAGGAGTAAATTGATAGTTAGAAGATTTGCACGATATTAACAAAAGTAAATTAACAAACAGAGAGAGAAAGAGAGAGAGAGAGAGAGAGAAAAAAAAAGGGGGAAAAGTTTCGAAGTTTTGTCGTAACGATTGCAGTTCATTGTTATGACTGATCTCATTGAGCATTGAAACATTGACCCACTTTTTGCGTAAAAGAAGTAACGGGAAAAAATGGTACACAAAAGAAAACACTGAAAAAACACAGCCCACAGCAACAGAAAAAAATGATACGAGCCGAATTTATTTCGTGCTCTTATATATATATAAATATATATATAGAGAGAGAGAGAGTCTCTTTAGAAATCGTGTCCGGGGGATACAAAGAAAATAGAGATTTGTTGATACAAAGAAAATAGAAATTTATTAATACAAAGGTGAAAAAAAAAAACAAATGAAACCAAGCGCTTACGTGTATAGACGAGAAAAAAAAATGTAAACGAATCGTTATATCGGAAATGAAAAAACACAACCCCGTTGTTAAAAAAAAATTACCTTCATCTTGCCCTCAAACAAAACCACTCTCTTCTCCTTAGCCGTTAATTGAATAGGCAGAGAGGAAAAAAAAACCATAGAATCGTCATAAAAGAAATTGGAGATGGACGATAATTATTCCTTGTTCATAATTTTTCCATTTGGTTTTTTGTTATTCGAAACCGGTGATCGTTTTTTTCCGTGAACGTGCGAAAAAAAAAGGAGAAAATTTTCCGAGACGAAAGTCAACTTCACGGAAAAAAGCGTAAAATCGCTTTTTTCGTTTTTGAGAATTTTCTGTATTGTAATTTTTTGGTTTATTTTCCTCCATCTTCAGGAAAAAGAGAAAAAAAGTTGAGTACTAGGAAATAACGACACATACACACATACACACACATACACATACACGTACACAGGTACACTTACAATTTATTAATAACTAATTAAGGCAGCGCAGATACTCTTGAAAGCGTGATGCATGTACAGTGTAAAAGATGCGTTGTGCATATGTACAGTTATAGAAGTATAAAAAAAAGTTAAGCAAACAAAAAATTAATGAAAAATTGATAAAACGAGCGAAGGGATTATTAAGAAGAAATAGAAGAACAAAAAAAAACATATTGTAGCTACAAATAAGTATATTATAAAGAAGGGATATGTTTAAACGTATACATTTTGCGCTAATGGGTCATCTCGCGATTGTTTGTTGTTTTTTTAAATATAGGATACGAAGAGTCGAGGGGGCTCTTAATTTTCTTCTTCTTTTTTTTGTAACGATTGCCGTTGATAAAAAAAAAATAAAATATCTATTTTTCATTTTAGACATTCGAATCGAAGTAGAGCTTTGTGAATATTTCAGGCAAAGTGTATACGTTTCAAATGTGCTCTGCTCGCACCTACCTTGTAAAATATCTGTGAATATTATGATTTAGTTTCTTCCTATCTTAGGCTATTAATGATATAAAAAAAAAGAAAAAGTTTTATGTTACTCACATAAGGAGAAATGTACAGATATCACACCCATTTTTTGTTTTGTGTTTTACTGTAGTTATTGATAATTACATGGATATTAACGATAATAATAACTAAATAATTGAAACATACGTATGTTTGTCTTTTTTTATTGATACCTTTTTTTGTAAAAAATAAATAAAAGAGGAATATTAAGAAACAGTTCGCTTTTCTTAATTCTTACGAAATCGATAATCTACTCGAATTCTGAACAAAAAATCGATTACATATGTCACGACCGTGCTGAAAATGTGGGAAATTCAGAAGAAATCAGGAATGTTATCGATAGAAATAAAGTTCTAAACACGGAAACTAAATAATTATGGTAATTAGCTAAGCTGCAATTTTTAGTCATTACTACATTTTCTACGAGAGATGCCTTATCTAATCCGGAAATAGCCGTAATAAGAGTCAAAACGTAATTGTTATTTTTTGTAAAAAAAAAAATTATGGGAAAACTTTTTCAAACCGTTCGCCCCGTTTCCAATCGATGGCACCAGGGATAGCCCGTAGTAAGATGGCCGATGATGTGATTTCCCCCGTTTTTTTCGGCTTCACTCCCCTCTCCCAGAAACTATGATTAAAACACTCGCAATGTTTCGACTCGAGTGCCGTCAAAGTTAGGCGCGCATGAGAAACCGGCGAAATCGCACCGGGATTTGTAATTCAAAATAGAATCTCGGTATCAAAGAAGAGACAAACAAAATGTCGAGTTACTTGTTCATCGTGCTACTGTGCATTCTTTGCACGCAAAACTTGGCAAATACCATTCCGAAGGATCCTTTGGCGCATCATGGCAGATGCGAGCCGGTCACCATCAACCTCTGCATGAATATAACATACAACGAGACGATCATGCCCAATTTAATGAATCACCAGAGACAAGAAGAAGCTGGACAGGAAGTCCACCAATTTGTTCCTCTTGTCAATATGAAATGCAGTCCCGATCTCCGATTCTTCCTTTGCACCGTTTACGCTCCGGTTTGCACGACTCTCGATAGGGCCATCCCACCCTGCAGGTAATTGCTACAATTTGCATATGTGTGCATCATACGTGCCCAGTGCTGCGAGGAGAAGTACCATATACAGATCCCTGGTTGCCAAATAATGCAAATTCAACTTTTTATAAATACATAATTGTTTCCTTTTTCTGATATATGAGCCGTTCAATGCACAAACCGATTAACTCTATTTTTTCCATTTTTAAAATTTGTTATTTCAAAAGGATTTGAAAAAGCAATGTACCTATGCTATTTTATTATTTTTGTCAACTTCATTTTTTATGCGGGTAATCTATTCGTGCACTGAACGGCTTGTATGTTATTGAAAACAAAACATTGCTGTCTTCTTTTGAATTATACCAATTGTAATAAATAGCGACAGATTTATTGTAATTAAATTTCTTTTTGTCTATGAACTCGGTAACTTACAATCTCTGCATAGTAAGACCTTGCAGTGCAACTATTAGGTTGCAACTATTTTTCTACGTCTCTGCCTCTTCCAAAGAAATACGAATGTAATCGGAGAATCGATAACCTCCAGGGTGAATCGTATTATAGGGTTATCGTGAAGAAAGAGCTTTTTATTATAGGCGTGTATTGTATCTGTTCTTCTTTCTTGTATTTGCAGTTCATTATGACAATTATGGAATTAACTTCTTTAAAATTTCAGGTCGCTTTGCGAAAGTGCAAGATCGGGGTGCCAACCATTATTGAACAAATTCGGTTTCTCGTGGCCGGACAGTTTAGACTGCTCGAAATTGCCAATAAAAGGAGAAGATCTTTGCATAGCTAATAACAAAACTGCACCACTCTCCTTATTTTAGGCTATTAGTGATATAAAAAAAAGTAAAAAGTTTTATGTTATTCGCATAAGGAGAAATGTACAGTTATGACACCCATTTTTTGTTTTGTGTTTTACTGTAGCTATTGATATTTGATACCTTTTTTTGTAAAAAATGAATAAAAGAAGAATATTGAGAAACAGTCGCTTTTCTTAATTCTTACAAAATCGATAATCCACTGGAGTTCTGAAAAGATCGATGACATCTGTCACGAGAGTGCTGAAAATGTGGGAAACTCAGAAGAAATCAAGAATGTTATCGATAGAAATAAAGTTCTAAATACGGAAACTAAATAATTATAGTAATTAAATAAGCTGCAACTTCTAGTCATTACTATATTTTCTACGAGAGATGCCTTATCTAATCCGCAAATAGCCGTAATAAGAGTCAAAACATAATTATTATTTTCTGTAAAAAAAAAAAAATTATGAGAAAGTTTTTTCAAAATATTGTCAAAAAAAGATTCCGCTGTTAGTCATATTCTCAGGGCTTTTATTACTTAATAATTGGCATTATCAGAGTTTTATCGAGATATTCTTTGTTGCTTATCGATGGAAGCAGATATAAAGTTTGCTTATTTTTTGAAATACTGTATAACTTTATTTATATTATCATAGGACAAGATTTATATTCAAATCTTATCAATTACATTTTTTTTTTACATGAAATTGTACTGAATGTTTTTGGTCAGCTTTTCAGGAGTTGACGAGCTTTTTTCTGGGCAATTTCATAGTAATTAATAATCAAAGTGTACGGCGGGGTATAAAAATTATCAAATTGGAGAAAATTACAATTCTAAAAAATTTTGGTGATATGTTCAATCTTATGAAATTTTTATTACCGACTGTTGGTAATATCACCACAATAATATATATGTATATATCGTTGGTAACTTCAATAAAATAATATTTATTTATTTTAATGTAAATACTACTTTCCGAAACCCTACGAATATTTTAAAGCAATCTTCCTATAGCATTTTTGCAAAATTCGTACCTACTTGGGTAACATGGCATACCATAAGTTATGCAGTTAAAGCTGTTTTTGCGCGGTCTTTTTTTAAGCGTTTTCCTTTGTGCGATTTTCTTTCTCGATATTCACGTACCGCACAAAAAAATATTGCGCAAAAATAAAAACGCATAAAAAAAGACCGCCCAAAAACAGGTTTGACCGTACGTATACGAGCCCTTCGTTTTCAAAGTCGGGCTTGTGCATTTCGTGAAAAAAAAAATTAGTTGAAACTAAATCTTGTTACAAATTAACAAAAAAAGTGTATGTTTTTGATAAATTAAAAAAAAATATAAAAATGCATTTGTCCTAATTTCAAAAATAACGGCTCAAATATTACGACGATCAAGGGTACGTTTAAAAGCACTTTTGCCGCGCGCGCAACCTTACCGACCGGGACGCCCTTCCACCCACGCCCTGCGAGGCTGAAAGTCGAGTGTCCTCTCTAAACGGACGATACAACTTTTCGTACAACCAATGGTCTGTTTACAGTGTGTTCCTACGGTGGTCGCGGCGTCTCGCTACTTGGCAAAAATCCTACGCGAGCGATATTTTTAATTGATAGAATTTGAAATTCAAAAATGGAAGGTGCATTAAAACACTCGTAATGTTTCGAGTGCCGTCAAAGCTAGGCGCGTATGAGAAATCGGCGAAGTCGCACCGGGATTTGTAATCCAAAATAGAATCTCGGTATCAAAGAAGAGACAAACAAAATGTCGAGTTACTTGTTCGTCGTGCTACTGTGCATTCTTTGCACGCAAAACTTGGCGAATACCATTATAAAGGATCCTTTGGCGCATCATGGCAGATGCGAGCCGATCACCATCAACCTCTGCATGAATATCCCATACAACGAGACGATCATGCCCAATTTAATGAATCACCAGAAACAAGAAGAAGCTGGACAGGAAGTCCACCAATTTGCTCCTCTTGTCAAAATGAAATGCAGCCCCGATCTCCGATTCTTCCTTTGCACCGTTTACGCTCCGGTTTGCACGATTCTCGATAGGGCCATCCCACCCTGCAGGTAATTGCTACAATTTGCATATATATACATCATACGTGCCCAGCAATGCGAGGATAAATACCATACAGTGATCCTAGCTTGCCAAATAATGCAAATTCAACTTTTTATAAATACATAATGTTTTTTTTTTCAGATGTATGAGCCGATCAATGCACGAATCGATTAACTCCATTTTTTATATTTATTATTTCAAAAGGATTTGAAAAAGCATTGGACCTATGCTGTTTTATCATTTTTGTCCAGTTCATTTTTTATGGAGTTAATCTATTTGCGCACTGAATGGCTTGTATGTTATTGAAACAAAAAATTGCTGCTTACTTTTGAATTATACCAATTGTAACAAATAGCGAAAGATTTATTGAAATTCAATTTCTTTGTGTCTATGAACTCGGTAACTTACAATCTCTGCGTAGTAAAACTTTGCAGTGCAACTATTATGTTGCAACTATTTTTCTACATCTCTGTCTCTTCCAAGGAGATGCAAATGTAATTGGAGAATCGATACATCCAGGGTATATCATATTACAGGGTTATCGTAAAGAAAGACCTTTTTGTTATCGACGTGTATTGTATCTGTTCTTCTTTCTTGTATTTGCAGTTAATTATGGTAATTATGGAATTAACTTCGATAAAGTTTTATGTACCATTCTAGTATTCTCGATTAACACTTTACCGACCGCTAGCGATTCAACAGCGTCCGACCGGCCACTCGATGATATTAATGCTAAATTATATTTATTAAGCATTGGTGACAAAAAGTCGATTAATAGGATATTGGTCGGTAGGCGTTGTCAACAAAAAGCTGATTAATAAGGTAGCTGTCGGTAAAGTGTTAAGGTAGCAATTTTACATTATTTATTAATATCGTTTGTCCGAAAAGGAAAGTAATCCTTGAACCTGAAAATTGAAACAAGAATAATATTGAGAATTTCATCAATCTAACATAAAAAATAATAAATAAGTTCATTTAAAAAGAACTTCATTAAAAATAGAACACTGCACATGCAATAAAACTTATACAATTGAATTTTTTAAATTACAGGTCACTTTGCGAAAGCGCAAGATCGGGTTGCGAGCTATTAATGAACAAATTCGGTTTCGTGTGGCCGGACAGTTTAGACTGCTCGAAATTGCCAGTAAACGGAGAAGATCTTTGCGTAGCGAATAACAAAACTGCTCCATCGGAATCGCCGGTGCCCGCGCACACTACCTCTAAAATGCCAGTCGCCGAATTTCAACCACCCTGGAACGACGGTTCGAGTTCGTACGGCGTGGGAGGTTTCATGATGGGAGCGAGAGATTACGGTTTCGTCTGTCCGGTGCAATTTAAAGTACCGCATGGATTGGGATACTCCCTAAGAGTAGGCAACAAAGTCGAGCCCAATTGCGGGGCTCCCTGCGAAGGAATGTTTTTCACCGACAAGGAACGAAAATTTGCCAGAGTCTGGGTCGGAACGTGGGCCGCATTCTGCGCGGTTTCGTGTTTCTTTACGTTTCTCACTTTCCTCATCGACACCGACAGATTTAGGTAACGTTTTTTATAGTTTTGACTTTGAAACTTTTTCTATCGATAATATTTTCCATATTTGCACGTCAAATAATTTACCAAATGAATTTATTGTATTACAGGTACCCCGAGAGGCCTATTATTTTTCTTTCGGTATGTTACCTTATGGTGGCATTGGTTTACGTGGTAGGGTGGTTCGCCGGTAATTCGATAGCCTGCAGGAAACCATTCGCACCACCATTAGATATAGGAATTCAAATGGCCTCGACGATCACCCAGGGTACGAAATACGAATTGTGCACGGTACTTTTTATGGTACTCTATTTCTTCGGTATGGCATCGAGTATCTGGTGGGTAATTCTTACACTGACATGGTTTCTCGCTGCTGGTTTGAAATGGGGACACGAAGCCATAGAAGCTAATTCCCAATACTTTCATTTGGCTGCTTGGGCTGCGCCGGCTATTAAAACCGTGACAATTCTAGCCATGGGAAAAGTAGAAGGTGAGCTTTTTTCATTCATCGACTAATTATAAGCGCAGTAGCGATACGATAATTCAACGATTAAGAGTCAATTACTTGGAAATTCTATTATTTTTTCGCTTTATACGTTATCCCTTTGAGTACTGTTATTTATATTTCTCGTTCATGGGTAATTTCATTTAATTGTTTCAATTTCAATTTCGTTAGAAATTGTCACAGATCTTCCTTAATTTAAATCTGTACAATAATACACCTTCTTATACAGGTAAAAACAAGAACTACTTAATCTATACTCACCGCTTCAATTATTCTAATTGATCTACTTTTTTATTTATAACATACACTTTAGTAAATTAATACGGTACAATTTAAAACTGCAGAAGGGTAAAATAATACTTTCCCTCTAGTCGCAGAAATTTTATGAATAATCGATAAACCTCGAGGTCGATAAACCCTTCATCAAGATTCTACTTTTGATTTTTATCATTCGATCTCAAAAATATGTTTTGTTTTTAATTATTAATATCCAAATCCTATCTTACACTATTTATTTTTTAAAAGTGCTCTAATAGGATTAAAACATAAATATTATAAAAGCGACTGCTCCCTTTTCGAGGGATTGTCTATTTATCTTCATGTAACACGATATTTCTCTCATTTCTAGGTGACATTCTTTCAGGAGTGTGTTACGTTGGCTTATGGAACGTCGAAGCGCTACGCGGGTTCGTATTGGCACCTTTATGCGTGTACCTCTTACTGGGCACGATATTTCTTTTAGCGGGTTTCGTATCACTATTTCGTATCCGCACGGTTATGAAACACGACGGTACTAAAACGGACAAATTAGAAAAATTAATGATACGTATAGGCATTTTCTCCGTCTTATACACAGTGCCGGCTTTAATCGTAATAGCTTGTCTTTTCTACGAACAAGCTTACTTTGATTATTGGATGTTAACGTGGAACATGGAAATGTGTTCGCATCCGGGACAGCCGTCCTTGTATTCTCTTCCATGTCCCGTCGGGGAAAGGACTAGAGATCTCGGCAGGAGACCCGAATTCGAAGTATTCATGATCAAATACTTAATGGCTATGATCGTGGGGATCACCAGTAGTTTTTGGGTTTGGTCTAGTAAAACGCTTACCAGTTGGAAGCAATTTTTTAATCATATACGGGGACGACGTACGGAAGCGTATGTTTAAGTTCTTCGAGCTACAGTTCAAAAGATTGTCGAAGCAATATATGCAGCCAACATTTGGAACCTTTCTCATGACAAAAAAATTTTAAATGAAATTATTAATTAATTGGAATTATTTTAAGCTCTCTAAGACGTAAGATGAAAGCCGAAACGTCGATTTGCGATTTATGATAAATAAATTAGTACCCACCTAAAGAGAAATTCTGAAATTTCGAAACGGAAGAATTTCGCTCGGAAACGTTCCAAATTTTGGCGACACGAGAATACAAGTACAATTGAAAATCAATTCGTTTTACCAATCAAAAGACAAACCGCAATAAACGATTGGATTTTCAGTTTTATGAAACGTAAAAGCGAAAGACTCTCAACGGGGTCTTCTAGGTATGATTTTTGAATTTAAGTGGACACAAATCGAGGCTCTAGAACGTACGAAAATATTTCGCTATGTGAAACCAATCCGGAACGTTGGAAACAATTTCTATGAGCGATCGAAAGACTTTCAAATCGCCTGAGATTCCTTTGAATCCCAGAACCAATAATTGACTCTCACTAGCATTTTTTCACGATCACTGCCACGAGAGTGCAAATCGTTTTGGGAAGGAACTAAACGGATTATGGCTGAAAAAGAAAAACGTCATAGGAATTGTTTCCAAAATATAGTTCTACCGAATAAACACGCATTGTTAAAAACGATAGGGAGGAACTAGGAGGATCATTGAGAAATTAATGACAAACATTGCAACGCCATGAGTTCGTTCATAATTTGCATTGTAAAGCGAATTTTAATTCGGGCTACACGATGCGAGACTAATTCTGGAGTTGCTTATGCTAATTTGACTGAAACTATATGAGCCGAAATCAACTTAAAATCATGTAAAATCAAATTCAACTGTTTTTAAATCGCGCAGCTAAGTCCATGACAGGGAATATTTCCTCTTATTTAAATCTCATATTGGTGTAATATAATTGTCATTGTAACGTGGACTTTATTAGTTGCATTCTTGTCGCATAATTATTCAGTCGAGTCCTGGGACGAAAATTAAGTTGGCTTCGAAGTTGCATCAGTTTTATTTTTCAGGAGTCGTCAAACAATAATTCATAGCATTGTTTTGATTATTTTACATTTTTTTATTACTCCTGCACTTTCTTACAGTAAAATTAAACATTTTAAAATGTTTGACATAAAGACTGTTTTAAAAGCAAATAATTTAAAAATTAAATACAGATACAAAAAAAGTTTTAATTCTTTATAACTTTTTTTTCGGGGTCCCGTTAAATGACGGTCTCTGTGATAAGAAAGCGCTAATTTTTTACTGCTTTCAACATTTTTCGAAAGCTTCCAAAAAAGAGACTGACCGGTTGCAAGAAAATTGATCATCCAATATTTTGTCCACGTTACAGTGATGACTCCGTTTGTTTGCTACCCTGTATAAAAACTCCATCTGTGTTTATTGGGTTACTTCACATAAAGCCTAATAATTCGTAAATTAACCCCCTACACGTAAGTTTGCGACAAAACTAGCATTCGCGGATTTTTAATATCGATTGAATACTCGAACATGAAGTTTCATTAGTATTCGCGTTCTTCTTGTTCAATGAGATTTTAAGTGTTCGGTGTCAGTAAATTGAGAGGTTAAGTGTAACATTTCAAAGACAAGACAAAAGACCTTTGTTATATTTTTATATTTTCGAAAGTATATTTTTCACAAATTTTTAGTGAGTTTCTAAGTGAATTTGGGTACGCGAGGAGCCTAAATTATTTCATTATGCTCAAAGAAAGTGAGGGTTGGTGTAATTAATTATTCTTATTAGTGAATAAGTATCGCTTTCCTGACGTCACGTTTTTCTGTTTCAAGGGATACGGATTCTGTAAATAAGGCATTTCTTGATTCTTACATTTGACAACTCAATTGAATTTAATGGCTAGTATGTAAGGAAAACAAAAAGAAGAGATGACATTCTCGTAACCATATTGTGCCAATGGTGCCAATTAAGCACATCATAATTTTTCCAACTTTTATATCTACCCCATATATACATCACACTTTTCTAAGGATATTTTACTTATCACCAATTTTACAAGTCGAAATGATGTATGCGAAGTTTAGATCGATCCCAAATCGATGGAAATCGGATGGAAAATCCGAACATCGAAACACTGGTACCAGCAAATATCGTTATATGGAAACAGTTTGACTCTTCTTTTGGAGTAAACACTGCAATTTGTTAGTTCCTACTGCTAAAATAGCTAATAGAGTTGGAATTTTGAAATGTTGCGAAATCGATCCAAACTTCATCCTCACCGAAAAAATGAAATCAAATGAAAGTATAATCTTCGACGAATCTTCATGTTTTCACATTTTGGGAATTCGTGTAGATTTTTACGCAATCTTTAATATTCCAAAAAATGAAGACGGCTTTTTTGTAATTACTAGGCAGCTCAAATGACAAATGGATTTGATTTTCAAATTTACAAAGAAATTTATTTGCCGTTTTTCAGGGTAGGAATTTTCGAAATGTGCAAAAATGGAGATTTCTTTCAAGGGTGTAAGAAAATATGCTTCATAGTTTTATATCGAGACGCTCAATTTTTTATACTATACAGTAGGATGTTCGAGCGATAGGGATACAAAAGCGCAAGAAAAAAAAAATTTTTATTGCAAAAACGAACTTATTTAAATTATTTAATAGAAAAGAAGGCGAAACAATTTATAGGAGGAAATTATTTTTGGTAGAAACGAAGCACTGCATGGTTCTGAAAATACTTTACGGAATAGGAAGATTCGCTTAGAATTGCGATAATAGTTTAAATTGTCCGGTGAAAATGACAAAAAGAGAAATCGATGTTTATCTTTAGGAACAGATATGAATTTTTCAATTGTTATAGGGAATTTTTTCTACTTACTAGAAAATTCACAAACTTGGATAACAATTTTACAGAATTTCCAAAAAATTAGGAATTTTCCTTTTAATTTTATCCGTGTTTGTAAAATTGAATCCGATTATGTAAACATAATAATGCTTCTAAATGATTTCTTGTGCATTGAGAAATTTATCTTTGAAATTGACGACATAGAAAGAATGAAATTTTATAATAATTTATTTATACAGTATTGATATATTTCAACAATACTGCCCATGCACCAGCATTCGACTGAAAAATCTGTTATCGTCCCCGACTTATCGCTCGAGTGTTTGTCACAAAGGAATTAATCAAAAAGACAGAATCGGAAAAAAGCAGCTGTTCAGGGAAAGAACGTATTTAGGAATATTGTTTTAATATTAATTTGTATGTCGAGTACAAACTTTCCGTCACCATCGTTCCTTTTTTGTTTGTTGAATTAAAAAAAAGGAACAAAGTGATTTGATGCATATTTCTGTGTTGCGGATATATAACAAATTTTAGGTTAGAATTGCAAAAATCCTGGAATTTACAATTTTTTGAATTCGTCGCATTTCCAATTATCTAAATTATTAAAAATGAAAGTTTATAGTTTCCATCTTTTGTAAATTCAGGAATTGGATTTTTTTTGTTCAAGAATGTCTGATATTGAATATAAATACTTTTTCTCTTCAATAATTTTCAAAAGTTTAATAGCACTTATTTCAAAAAAATGTTTCCGGTTGCATTCTCTTTTTTGCAAAATTTCTAGCTGAAAATTTGTTTTCATATCTTGGCAGTAACATGACAATTATGATTTTATAAACTGCAAATAGTGATTTTTTTTCCATGAATCGTGGAATTACGTTGTTTCAAGAACCTCATTTTTATCAATATTTTATTTTTAAGGAATGTGAGATTAGGGCTATTTTTAAGAATACTCAATAGACTTCGTTACAATCGGCTAATGTTCTTTCTGTAAAAAGAAGAATCGGCTTCTGTTTTTGCTCTTCTACTATTTTTGTAACGTCGAAGTCGTATTTTCAAGAAACTCAAGGTGATGTTTTCTGCGTAACACCGATATTTCGAAAACATTCTAGTTTTCACTTTTAAGACTTTACGCGACTCAAAAAATACTCGAAAGTTGCTGGAATTTAGAATTATCGTAAAGAAACATATTTTGTAAGAAGTGTCTTAAGATTAAGTTGTTAAATATTAAAACGGAATTTTGAAAGGAAGGAAATAAGAAATTGTATATACGAAAGAAGTGACGTTTTTTTTTTGTTAGTTTGTATTTTGTACCATACTATTATTATATTTTATCGAAAAAGACTCACTGTAAATATTATTAAGTGTCCACAGGATGTATGTTCCGTACGTTTCTTAATTGCAAAAATCAAATCAAAAATGAAAATCGTCTGACAATGATCAATAGTAACTCGAGTAAAGGAGAAAAGAATTATTGTAAAAAAAAGACAGGATTAAAGATGCTTTGTAGACGCCTTTGCATTTTCAAAAAAAGCATTTTTTGTAAAAGGAATTTGAAAAACCTCGAATTCAACCCTTTGTCGGCAATTAGGGTCGTTTGTGTCCAAAATAATTCTATTTCTTCAGTATTTTCCGCCTTATTTGTATTTTTATTGTATCAAAGCTTTGATATATTTGAAAAACGAACGATTTTTAATTTTTCAAATTTAACAAAATGAAATTTAATTTTTTTAGAAACTCAGAAAGGTAAAAAAAAATTACTCGACCCAAATTGCCCACGGTGGGTTAAATAAGAAGAACAGTTTCACGTTTTTTCGTCGAATATTTCTCGAGTTCTCGCATTTTCGAGTCTATCAAACCAATCATAAAAACTTGCAATCTGGGGGGATTTTTTTGTTACTGAAAAATTTGTTTGTCAATTTTTTGAAAAAACAAGAGTTGGGTAAAATCTTCAAAGAAAATTTACATGTTCGTAAACACGGATGAAAAATAATAAAAGTTCCTACATTGATAGAATTTCCTGCGATTTTGTTAAGCAGCGAAATTCTGAAATTCGAAAATTCGGGAAATATAGGTCGAACGAGGCAAAGGCGAAAAATCCCATTTTTTGTACTACCAGAAATCCGAGCGAGAAGGAATACCATATTTTTAAAGGCGTAAAAATTTGATACGAATTTTCATTCGAATATTGTTGACGCTAATTTACAGATTATTGGAGGAAAAGCCAAGAATATTCGGAGGAAGTTTCAGCTTTGGGACAAAAGTCTGCATTTTTAACACAATAAACCGATACATTTTCCAATTATTTAAAAGTATCAAATTCAGAAAAAAAAAATATTTCAGTAAATGTCCTTCTGGATTTTCAAAAATAATTCACGCTAATAAATGAATTATTGACATTAGCCGTTTACTTAAATTGAAACCAAGTCTTCTATAAAAAAATGACCGAATCATCGAAAATCGTATTGGTTTATTATTATTATTATTAATAAAAAAAGCTTCCTATTTGAATGTAATTGTAATTGTTTGCTATTACATTAAGTCACGTATATTTGAATGGTGAAAATAAGAATAAATGAGAAATTCGTCCATTTGAAACTCACGAGCTTTTTATGTCTGTGTCCTAAAGTAAAAGAAGATCGTTATTGTATCGAAAAAATTCTTTTCCATTGGCGCTTTGTGTAATGATAAATCGAGAAGAATGAATCTATATTATATGGAGTGAAATATGTGCGTGTTCATGTTACTGCACACTGGGAGAAAAAATCTCGTACGTGAATATATATATATAAAGTTTTATCATGTAAAATTATCATACACATTATATTCTTTATATAATAAAAACGAATGAAGTACATAAGTGAATACAAGAATTTTTGTAGCTTTTTCTAAAAAATCCCACACCCACTATTATCTGTAAGAAGTTTCCTTTTTTTTTATGGTAATCCATTTTCAATATATTTTTTAATATTTTCTATGCGACTGAAATTATTCCAATTTTATCTTAGAATTGTTTACTATCACAAGAAGTTTGAGTAAAAATCTGAAAATTTGTGGAAATTTGAAAATTTTGAAATAAATTTCAAATGCCAATTATTATTTAAATCTCAGGATTTCGCAGAAAAAAAAGATCTGAAATTTATCCATAAACCTTTTTATTAATTATCAAAGCAATAACGTTCACGCAAAATACGTGTCACAATTTATACATGTGTTTGTAAAAAAATGAGAATTACATTTGATGTACAAAATATATTTTTTAATTAAAATATTTTTTTTTTAAGACGGCTTTCGCACTTTGATAAATCCAATTTTTCTCAAGTATCTAGCGAGAAATGGAGCTATGCTAAATGTCGCTGTCAATCTGACAGGCGCGAAAAGCTTGTGAATTGTATAAGCCACTAGAAACTGTGACGAATTCGTCAAGAGGCTTTGCATTTTCGAATCGTCACCGGCACTTATTTTTTCGATCAAAGAAGTCATATCTATGCCACTGAAATGAGAAGAAAAGAGCTGCAAATCGTCCTAGTTTTCATATCTGACTTTTCAGATGAATAAACTTATTTTTCAATTCTAAGCGAATTTTCAATCATTTTTTTTCTTCCTTTTTTGTATTATAACGATAATAATTTTCACAAAAAACAAATTCTTCGATGTGCGCATTTCAGAAACTGCAAATTTTGTTTCTTTCAATTTTTCGAATTTTGCAAAATTTAAATTTCATGCAGATAAATAACAAGCGAACAATTTTTATATGCAACGTCGACTGTCATTGGTCGATCGAACGAGCGAAAGTCGATGGTTTGAAATTCGATAGTCGATTGCGAAATGATCATCGAAGAATCTCATTTTTTTAAAACTCGTGTTACATTTACAATATTCGCAGTATAAAAGAAAAGAACTGACCTAGTAACTACCACATAACAAATACCGAGTGATATTAAAGATATGCCAATGTGGAATATAATAATGGTGATTCCGTACTCTTTTCCCAATTGTTTCAATCTGTCTCGCTTCGAGAGGGAAAGAAACTGGGCCTCGGTTTGCGAAAGGTTCTTTTTCTCTGTCTTGTTCGAATCGTTGGCATTGGAAGTACTCGTCGAATAATTCATAAAATTTGCTCCGCTAATTCTTTGCGTTATCTTCGAACACAATAAACCTGAGCAAAATTTCGAGCGAAGCTTTTTTTATTTCGTTACGAGTATTAAAAATCAAAATAAATGGAAATAAAATAAAATAAAAGCAAGAAATATTATTATGTAAATTTTGTTACTAAATTCGTAAAAAATTTAAAATAATGGACGGATCGTATGGAAAGATCGCTTGCACGTATCGATAGAAACATAACCGAAACCACGAAACTATTGTTTTTTACCATATTTTATGCTCGCGTAGTGCGATTTTTGCATATTTTCTGCGATATATTTCCCGTCGCTGGACCATTGGCCACCAGGCATATTGAGATGCATCGATTTACCGCTGGAACTGAATGGCTTTGGAACGGTGCTTTGCATGGAACCATTGAGACTGACCGCTCCGGAACAATCGTAGGAATCGACATGCCAGTCTTGTTTGACGGAGTTGGCGAAATTGAAAGATCCCTTTGTCATTGGTCCAGAACCCGAAGACGCGTTCTGAAGAATCACCGCGGCTGTGATATCCCTAGTTCGTTCCGGCGTGAATCTTCCAGTCTCGTTATTGAAAATCTCGGACACATTGTACGGTAGCGGAATCGCTGGTGCTTCTGGATAATATTTCTTGCTGGTTACGTGAAAGGTCTTGACACGATTCATCGATTGATTCGTGCACTGAATTTTTGATAACGATTTAGAGCCTGAAAGAGAAAAGTCGATATATTATAAAGGAAACAATTTTTTCTTATGGTGTTTCTCCGTTTTCAAAGAACTTCAATTTCTGATAATTCGTTTTTTTTTCTTCTTATTGGATCTTACGAACATCAAAAGTATGTTTGCGATCGATGACTATTAAATTTTAATTTCTTGAAACAGATAGATTCTTTTTTCTGTATTATTTTTATGTTTAATAGTTTCACATTCATTAACAATAATAACAAAATACATGTAGAAAGTCTCAATGATTTAACACTTTTTGATGTTATATATATGAAATATATGTCCTTAGAGAAGAGAGAAGCATTTGTTAGAAAGTTATTAATCGATTAAGTGTGTCATTTTACCAGTATTTCCGAACTTGGTGAAAACATTGGACAAATCCGAGTTGACGGCGATTCGTGAAAGTGCCATTTTCTTATAATTCTCTCAATCACACGAATTTCTTGTATTGGACTACGGCGGCAACATGGAAAGTAACAACGATCAGACCGATAATTATTTGCGACAGGAGTGTATTAGATGAATAATCTTAAATTTTTCAATCCTGCAGATTTATACTCACAATCCGTGACCTACAGAGAAATAAGTTGCGAGTATACAATGTATTCTACAAACCGGATTGGAAATTGACGTAATTAATACATATGTATTTATGAAAGATTTGGCGTGTGTGTTTATTACAAAACTCGTATATATCGAATTTGAGCATTCCTCGTAGTTTCCCCTTCCTGATACCGACAGGTAGACGACGAACAACCTGCTGAATTTTTGTTTATTTCACCGGTTCTTCCGAACAAAGTATAGTAATGACCTTGAAAAGTGCAATTTCATTGCGGATTCGAAGATGTATTATGCAATTGCGTGTCGTACGATCGAGTTTATATCCCACTGACGCGAGATATTGCAAAAGTAGATCTTTCTATCCTTGTCTATTGTCGCGCGTACAAAAGAGAGGGAACAATTCCAAGTTTCTTCTTCTGAACACTACTGTCAGTCTGTCACGATTCACAAATAGAGATAAGATTTCACGTATGTATTTTTTTTTCTGTAAAAAGAGAAGGTGCATGCACGTGTATATATGCACGTTGACATATATACAGGGTGATCCATTTGAAACGTTCGAATATCGTAAAGAAAAGAGCTATTGGTATTCATTTTCAAGAAAAATTCCTTTTATTTTCGATCAAATATCTACGAAATATACATTAAATTTTATTAACTGTTAATCGATGTTGGAACCTCAAACCCGATTTGTAAAAAATTCGATTGGAAAAATTCTTAATTACAATTCTTGTGAAGCCAATTAATCGATTTTTCAAGGACATATTGTTCTTGTTTTTTTGGATCGATCGAGAAAGATCGATTCTCCGCAGCGCCGATTTTAAATCGGCACTTTTAAGATTAAACTTTTTTTCAAAATGTAGGTACTTTAACAATAAAATAACTAATTTTGATTCGTTTGATAGTTCTAGTGTTTGATTTTTTCTATCAATAGCCTACAATTTTCGAAATGTTTTTTTCAACCGTTTAAAATGCACCACCCGGTATACATAACGTGTTTTTGTATTTTAGTATGGCGGGAGAGACGCGAGGGAGGGAAAATTTGAAATTCAGATAATTCACTGACAATCATTTCAAACGTTTTTCCAAATTCTGAATTATTCCTGTAAAATTTGTTTCGTTATTTTCTGTCACAGATAAGACGTGAAATATAAAATAAAGAGAAGAATGCTACCAAAAAGCTACTTACCTCTTTTCTATAAGCTACACATGCACGATATATACATATATACACACTCGCACGCAAAAAAGACGATGCCAACTATCGGCAAAGGTGGAGGTTAAGTATCAAATTGTGGTAAAACACGGAATGTTTGTGGAAAGATGCGTTATTTGTTTAAAAATAAATGCGTTATCACGTACGCAATGACTTTACCATCCAATAGGGAAAAATAGTGAATGTGCCGATGATTGCAAAAGGCAACCCACACTGTAACTTTGATAACCCTAAATGTCAAGTGCGCTTGCGTGAGTGCCGCGGAGTGTACAGGAAAGCGTCAGTAGGTTGTGTTCAATCCAGCAACTGTACCAGAACACCGTTCCATGTTATAATTAATAGACAGATATAGATATTCAAGATATATTCTCCACGCTTTAACAATCAAAGTTGTCAGTGTCCATTATGCAAAGTACGCGACTTTTCGTTTCCTCGAGCGCCAGTGTTTTATTGAAAAAAACGCAAAATGGGAATTTCGTACTACCTGTTAGAGCGGCAAGGTAAAAAATCATCAGTATTATCATGTTCGCGAATTACACGTTTGCAAATTTTTCTGACTTCGCTCTCGCGAAAATGACCTTTCTTTAACCTTCCAGTTGTAAGCTAATTTTCGAGTTTTCTCTAACATTTTTCACACCCAAGTACGAGTATTAGGAAAGCCCCGATTTTAATTTAATTCGTAATCCCCGGCAAAAGTATAATTTTTAGAGAAAAACTCGAAAATCGTTGAAATTCAAAATCCTTGGTTCAAAATAGATTTCTGGGTTTCAACCGCTTTTATTTTGATTTGCACTTTTTTATTTTGGCACAATTTTGTCGTATTTGATATTTTTATCTTTATACAGCTCGTGGTGGAGTAACGTGCAAATGGGACCGCCTGATGCAATTTTAGGTGTTACCGAAGCATTCAAAAAAGATCAGAATCCAAAGAAGATCAATTTAGGAGTCGGAGCCTATCGAGACGATAATGGCAAACCTTTCCTTCTTCCTAGCGTATTAAAGGTATAATATCGGAAGATCGCTAGCTATTCGCATATCAAAGTAAATTTTCAAGGGCAATGAGATATCGCAGTAGCGAGTCTGCACTTTTTTCTGAAGTGCAATGCATTCGTGTATGAGAGGATCTATATATGTAGAATTGTTACATTAGCATATATGTAGACGGGTTTTTCAAACGGCAGATTAAAAACTTGTATATTCTTATTATCCATTAGAATGTGTTCTTAGTCGTGAAGTTCGAATGGAATTTGAATATATTAAAATAAATCAAATATAGTTTAATTACTACAAGATCGGTGTATAAAAAGTACTTACGTTCAAAATTTGTTTATAAAAAAAATATTAATCTTTGTCATCGGCACTGTCCGTGAAGATACATAAATTTTTATAAAATAAGTACTTTTTCACATACATTTTTTATTTTTTTTTTTGTAGGAATTAATCGATCATCTGTGAAAGTAACAGTGTTTCATAGATTGTCCCTATAGTAAGTCTAATATTATGATTTTGTGGTGTCAAAACAATAGTTTGTGAGAGTTCTTAATTTCTACAAATTGCACATTTGCCATCCACTTTCGTGATTGTCCCGTCCTATTTGTTTTCATTACAGAAGTATAATTTATATTCTTTACCCTGTCAACTGAAACTATTTTATTTTATGAATTCCAAAGGTGTAATAGCAAGAAAAAAATAATTTTTGTTCCTTATCGCATTTTAATTCCACGGCGGATTAATTAATTTCCTTATTTATACCCCTTTGAACAAACTGAACGTCAATGTTTTTTTTTGTGTTTTAATAGTACCGATTAAAAAATCGATAACTTAAAATAAGTAATAACAAAGCTTTTTTCTTTCTATTAGGCGGAAGAAAAGATTAAGTCCAAAGGATTGGACAAAGAGTACTCGCCCATCTCGGGAAACCCGGATTTTTGTAAGCACAGTATTACTCTAGCTCTCGGAGATGGAAACGAAGCAGTGACGAATGGACTCGTAAGTTTTATACGACAAATATCGAAATCACATTTTATTAACCACTTATCGAGTGGTCGATGGATATCGTCTCCATGAACATGAATTTAATTTTCAAATCAAACTATTTGTTAACAGAATGCCACGGTACAAGGAATTTCGGGTACCGGTTCGTTATTTGTCGGAGCCAATTTTATTGCAAAACATTTCCCTGGAAATAAAGATGTGTATCTACCGACACCATCGTGGGGAAATCATACACCGCTTTTTAAACTCGCTGGATTTTCAGTAAAGAGTTATCGTTACTACGATGCAAAAACATGCGGATTGGATTTCCAAGGACTCCTGGAAGATGTTAACGTAAGATTGATTTTTTAAATGTTGTAGAAAAGAAAACTACCAGTTGACCCTATTTTAATAATATTATCCCTTTTTATTTTATATTTGAATTTTATAATTTTTCAGAAATAATTCGCGATCAGATTCGGTTTTAGTTTTTTGTATTAGAACCTTATTTAAAAATGAAAATAGTGAAGATAACTTTGAAGAGGGTATTTACTTTAAAAATGTTTTATGCTTTTTACATTTTAAAAAGAAGCAATTTTGTTTTATAGAAAATCCCGGAACATTCGATAATTCTTTTACATGCTTGTGCCCACAATCCAACTGGAGTCGATCCTAAACCAGAACAATGGTCTGAATTGTCAGAACTTGTCAAGAAGAAGAAGCTGTTCCCATATTTTGATATGGCGTATCAGGGATTTGCCTCTGGTAAGAAAAATACTTGTAAACACATATACAATTAATTTACTAAAGCGATGTAATAAAAACTGTGTAAACAGAATTCTTACGAGACGCTTTAACGTAAAAAAATAATATTGTTGCGGATTCAGTTAGATAAAGAAACAAAATGGATAAAAGAACACCATAGTATAAATGAAACCAAGAAAAAAAAATTATTGCAACAATTATTAGAGCAATTACTGAAATTTTCATCATTTACGCAATGATTTTCTTATATAACTATATATATGATTTCATTTCCATTATTCTGCTTCTTTATAGGTGACGTTACAAAAGATTCTCTTGCGGTAAGATTATTTATCAAGGAAGGTCATCAAATTGCTCTCGCGCAGTCTTACGCAAAAAATATGGGATTATATGGTAAACATAGTCAATCTATTTCAAAAAAGAAACATGTCGTTGAATTGTACTGTTAGCTAATGCAATAATAAATTATTTCAGGCGAGCGTGTTGGTGCTTTTTCGTTAATAACCAGCAGTAAAGACGAAGCAGCGCGTACTCTGTCACAGTTGAAAATATTAATAAGACCTATGTACTCGAATCCACCCATTCATGGTGCCAGGATTGTTTCTGAAATTCTTGGAGACCCACAATTAAAAGAAGAGTGGCTCCGTGACGTTAAAGGAATGGCTGATAGGATTATTTCCGTTCGTACAAAACTCCGCGACAATCTCAAGAAGAACGGAAGTTCGAGAAATTGGAATCATATTACCGATCAAATTGGAATGTTCTGTTTCACGGGACTTAATCCAACCGAGGTACCAACCGACTTAGAATTGCATTACTATTTTTACATTGACTTGTCGAACTTTATAGGTTGCGTATTTTATCTGTTCATAAAATATTGTTTGTTTCAGGTGGAAAATATAACCAAGAAGTTCAGCGTATATTTGACAAAGGATGGAAGAATATCCATGGCTGGTGTGACATCCAAAAACGTAGAATACTTAGCACACGCCATACATGAAGTTACGAAGTAAATCTAGAAACATCGTTTGAAAAGAAGATGTTTTCCGACAAAAAAAAATACAGAAACCAAGTTCGCCTTATAAAAACCTAAAGCACATACATGCAATATAGTTAAAATCTCCATCATTCTAGATGAACAATTATAACACATTCTAAGAAAGTCTCAAATACCAATGCAGGTGTTCTAAATCAAGGCATTTACTCTTCCTCGACTTATTTTTTTAATGTCACTGCAGGCAGTGTAGCCCATCGAAATAAAACATCGTGTATCGTTATTATATTTGTGTGCTTATAATTTTTTCTTTGTTTTTTAATCACCGATAAAAATAGTATTTGAGGAACAAGGTAGCTCTGTCTAGAATAACCCGATGGAATGTTAAATCAGTGATTAAGAAAAAAGTAATCTTGTACAGGGAAAAATGATCATACAACCGATACAATAATAATAAATAAATACAGTCAATAAAAAAATAGGAAGATCGAGTCGACAGTGTACTTTTTTGATAACATATAGTGTTTTATGGCGATCCTCCAAATGGATAATTAGAATTTTGAAACTTGCATCAATTCTCTTACCGATATTCTTTGGTGTACTTGGGTTGCTAAATTTGTATGGGACGAGCTTATAATTAAACGAATTCTAATGAAAGCGTTTCTTTTATTGATAATTTTAAAGAAAAAAAATTATATATACCTTTCGGAAGGCAATTTAATTTATTTTATCGTCTTTGAATGGTTCACTTTGGTCACACATATATAGACTGATGTCTTGGAAATATTTACACTATTTGAAAGCGATAAGAATCCGAAAAATATTTATTAATAAATGAAAGTTTGTATGAGATAATAACTCAGGACTGTATTATCATAAATTTCTACTGGAAATATTCGAAAAAACGTAGTTCCTGCAAAATGGTAAAATCTACTTTTAGGCCTTCCTTTCTTCCTATGATAATCGATTTCTAACAAGAGGTGCTTGCATGCTTTACAAACCGATACCCATGGAATTGAAAAATGAGCATCGAACTTTGACGGAGAACCTAGTGTTTATTGCGTTACCATGGAATTGTGGAATTCATCATTCATTGATATAGATTCTACTTCAAGTAGTTATTCCCCTGTATTTGATAACACTCGACATAACCCCTTGGTCTCTCTCTTCCTGAATTATTTGAGAAAAGTGGAAAAAGATCTATGTATTTATGATAATTAATAATGGTCGGGACAGTGGAAGAGGTTCTCGAACAACTCGGATGGGAAGATGGTTTTCGCATACCAGTGGCTAATGAAGAGAACAAACGCCTCGAAGAAGAAGTAGTTCAATAAATCTCACCTTAGATTAAAGTTCTATTTTTACCTAAATTTGAAATTTGGAATCACAAGATTAGATAATCAGCTGGTAATAATTTTGAATTTCAATTAGTGAAAGCTCATGGATTTCTTCCGGGTTGCATAGCCGTTATTTAATATTGCAATTACTAAAAATAATAATTGCATTCAGAACTTTCAAAACTTTCTACTTTTTGTGATTTAATCTTCAGTTTTGGAGTTAAGTAATTCTATATTTGTGTGATGCTCTAAATGGGGCATAACAATGTAAATATGTGCAATGACAAGAAATTCTATATGAAGCTTCCAAATCTCAAATTTATGTAACAAATGAATTATTAATTCTAAATTTCATAATAAATATAATACTGTTACTTGTCGATATTGAAGGATATTATCGTATTTCAAATTTGTAGATTGATAGAAAAAACAAATTGAAAGCAACTTTAATAGCTGAATTAGAATCTACGGAAGGGAGAATAGCAGCGATAAAGAAACATGCTTCCAACGTTAAACTTCAACATGAACATAATCAGAAACTTCTCACGGCTCACATGGCACAACTCGAGACAGAAAATCATATGTATCGAGTTTGCTCCAGTACACATTCCAATATTTTACAAGAAACATGTAATTTCGAAAAAGAGAAAAAAGAAATACATGAAAGAAATTGCAACTTCGAGAAGGAAGTTACAAAGTTATTACAGAAAGTCGAAGAGTCCAAGAAGATCATTAAAATCGACCAAAACCGTTTACGCGAGTGGGAGGAAATGCTAAATCGCAGAGAAGAGGATTGTTTTATAATCGAACGTTACATAAAACTTGATGCTAAGAAATTCAAAGTAAGAATCCAGCAACGGAGTATATATTTTTTTATGGAGGAATTGAAGAAGAAATTGTAGGAACAATTAATTATTTGTTGGAATAATAATATTTTTCATTGAATAATACATTATTTTTTACTCGCAGAGAAACCGCTGATATTGTTTGAATATTTTTGAGTTTCCTAAATCTGCATTTCTCTGTGGATAATTAAAATATTATTTAAATATAATCTTTGTATTTAGGAAATGGAGTTGCAACGGCAAAAATTAACCATGGAATTGGAAACTTATCGAAATGCAATTGTACGAGCTGTCGACGAAGTTTATGAGATGGAAATCATTTTAGATAAAACAGCGAAGTTGTACGAAGAAGCACTAAAAGAAAGACGTCAATTGATTCATCAATGGACACAATCTGTTGTTGTTTTACAACAAAGAGATAACGCTATCAACGATACACTTAGGGTATGTTTTTTTTGGCTAGTACCAAAACAAAGATCTCAAATATCTTCGAATTCAAAATAATACCAATAATGTTAATTTGTGGTTAGTGCTTTTTTATTATTCTATTCATGTGCTTTTACATAACTTTCCAAGGAAATAGAAAATTTACGAGCCGTTGCAAGGGAGAAGATGGAAGTTTATCGCGAATCCGAAGAATTTCTTGAGAACCAAGTAAATAATAATAAAGAAATTGAAGATGCTATTAAACAATCGGAAAGAAAATTAAAAATGACCAAAGACGAACGACGAATTTTAGCAGAATCTATTGGCACTTACACGGCTGAGGTAAAACTTTTAGAAAAAATGCATATTTTTTATTTATTTTCCAAGGGTTAAAAAAACGCATTCGCTTTTTAGCTACACACAAGAAAGAAACAGTTGGAAGACCTTGGAAGGAGAACAGAACAGATTCGATTTCACATAAAACAGAAGAAAAGAGATAACGAGAACAAGAGGATTAAAATTCAAGATTTAACAAAACAAATTGAGGAGTTGAAATCTAATTTCGAGGAAATTAGTCACCAAAAATTGGATGTTGCCGAGAAGACTAAACAGTTGGGAGAGATGTTAGAGGTATCATTTTTCTCAGAAAAAAATGTATATATTTCTTTGGCTTCAGGTGGTACGTAGAGCCAGCCATGAATGTGTTCGAATTTGTTTAAAATAAGTTACAATTTATTGAAACAATATCATCTTTGCACTTTTCAAGGTTTTTAGATTTTCCTTTAAATCCAAATATTTTAGGAGCTGATACAAGATTAATTAATTATTAATGAATTATTATACTAATTCTAGAGTTACGATACCTTTTCTTTTCGAATTGTTTTTCCGAAAAAAATCTTACTAATGCACCGAAAATAATACATAGAAAAATACTCACTGAAATTGACTTTTCTAAAAATAAATCATTCTGAGTATACTTTCAGTTGCAAAAGCTTTTGAAACTTTTTCCGAAGAAACAAATTCATGAAAAAATTTCTGAATGACTTCGGACAAGTTAAGTTAGTTCTGCTGGTTTATTTTTTCCTTGTGATACATTTTTTTTGTTCTAGAAACCGAAAGTAATATTTAAGTATGACATTCAATTTTTTTTTTGTAGAAGTAGAAAATGAGTAATCTGTGAATTTTTAAATCCGAACAAAGAAATATGAAATAATACTATCATAGTTCTAATTGATATTGGATTTTCTATTTGACAGAAAGAAAACGCAAGAAAAAAAATCTTCGCGAAAGAAACCAAGCGATATCAAACTTTAATCCAACGAAGTTCGAACCGCATTTTTGAACTTGAAAGCGAGAGAAAATTCTTAGATCTACAAATTGAAAATGAACGTAAAAAAATTGATACATTAGCTGCGTTCCAATCGAAAGAAGAAGTGCGGCTTTGTTACAAAAAAGAAGAAATGTATCGCTCCGAATTTGATGTACAAAAATCAAAAGTGAAATTGGAGAAGCTCAAAGGCATCGAACGAGATAAGGATGAGCTGGAGAAGAAACAAAAAACTATCCAAGATCTGCAAGCAAACCTTGACGAAAAACTAGAAGTTTCAAAGTTGCTCCAGTCACAACTTATTTATTTGGATGTAAGAATTCAAGATCCGAATTTGAAAAATTTATGATTAGAATTGATTTTACAATATTTTACCAGTTTTATGGCAAAACGTTTTAATTTGAAGGTATGTTAGTTTTGAACATTGATACAAAAATATATTTTTTACAGAATGACATGAAAAAAATTTCCAGCAACATAGCGACTGATAATGAAGAATTGGAAAGATTGAAAAATAAAAGACAAGATCTGATGCTTCTCATGGAAGGCGGAGAGAAACAATTAAAGAGCATTCGTTCGAATAACGAAGAAAAACAGGTCGAAGAGAATATATTAAGGCTGAAAGTATCGCAAATTGAAAAATCTATGAATAATCTCGATAACAAAGTTTACAACCTGGAGAGATATGGAATCGAGATGGAAGCTGTGAGTCAATTTTAATTAAGGCGTAATTTACAGAAAAATGGAAAGAAAACTTTGTAACAATTAATTTTGTTCTTAGGCGATGCAAGAACGTAAAGTGGAAATCAAAGCTCAGAGAGGAGCTTTAAACATCGAAAAAAGGTTGGCTCAGAATGAAAATGCCGAAATCAGGAACGTTTTGTCCGAGAGAAAAAATCGTATTCAACAGTTGCAAGCGCGGTACGATATAACTATGGCAACTTTTGGTGGAGGTGACAGTGGCGAACCTTTGACGGCGACTCATTTGAAAATACAAAATGCACAGGAAAAGTATTTGTTGCAAGAACACGGGGACGAATTGGACGAAACTATACGAAAAACGGAGCATGAAATTCAAAGCATGGAAAATACTTTGAGGATTGTCAATGCTTGTAATGAGAAGTTCAAAAATAGTTTGGCTGTTGTCGAAGAAGACTCCCCGGAGGAAGTGGAACGTCAAAAGCTCGACGAAGAAATGTACAATTGTATTGAAAAAATGAGACAAAAGCGGAAAGCGTTGGAAGACGCAGAAACGGAATTAACGGCAAGAATTATATTTATGACTATTATTATTTTTAGCTATTGTTTTCGTTATGAAATTAGTTATTCTTGTTGTTGTTACTACTACTATTATTATTATTATTGTTATTATTATTATTATCATTGCTACCAACAATTGTTACTATTTTTTTTTCTTTCAAATTTCGTAATCCATATTTTTAATTAATTCACAAGACTAAAAAAAAAATCCAAATTCTATATTTATAATTTTACTGCGATAATTACTATAGAGTAATAGTATTATTTATTAAAATTCATAAAAATATGGTTTTCAATTACTCTGCACGATGGAAAATTTTCTGTAATATCAAATTAACCACGAGCTACAAGCTGTTCGTAAAATAAGCAAATACGTTGGAATTCTAGAAAATGAAGGAAAGCCATATGCGATTGTTGGACGAACTGGAAAGACGTAAAGAGGAAAAAGAGGACAAAGAAAGATGTGTACTTAATTTAGAACGGCAGATCACTGAACAGAAGGCGAAAATTTTACGAGCAGATAAGAGTCTTCGCAGAATTTTTCGAGATATTCAAAACATGTGCAAATGTACTGGCGATGAAATTATTCTGCTTCAAGAGGTATGAAAAAAAATAAATAAATAATGTTTGAATTTCATCCCCCCCCCCCCCCCCAAACCAATTTTTTTCCATTTTAGATTTCTTTGTTTCCAACTATTCGAATAACGAAAAAAGTGACAAACAGTTGAATTTATTATACTGTAGAAATTGCCAGTAGATTGCCAGATAAATTTATAAATTCCGTGGAGTAAAAGTTACTTTTATGTAGTTCAATGTCCTTTACGTGTTGTCGTAATGACATTGCAATTTTTTGCATTCGAAAGTGCAATTTCGAATTTTTTTATACACGTTAGAAATCTTAAGAGTTCCTCAGCAGGAGTTTACGGTGGTTTCCTAGAAACCATGATTTGGTGACTTGATCCAAATTTGGATAAAAAAAAACGAATTTGAATTTGTTTGAAAAAACATTATTTTAAATTTTTTGTGTAATCTAAAATTAAAGTTTTCGCAGCTAAAGCTTCCAGCTTTGTCAACCGGGAGATATTGTAGTAGTCGTTACGCAACGAATCTATTTGCGCTTCGATAGCTACGATTACCATGAAAATTTTCACTTATGATGGTACATGTATGATAATAAACACGACGCGCCCATATGTGTCTCGAGTTTACTGCAATTTTTAGTATTTTTTATTGCAGCATCTGCGTAACGGTTTCATCAAATAAACGAGGTGCACAAATGAGAGATTTAATATCTTAATAACTAGGAAGTTTATATTAATGGCACATACGGAGAAAAAAAAGAAAGAAAAATTGGAAATTTTGTTAGAAAACCGAAATTTGTGAAATTTCAAAAACAAATTATGCTACGTTAAAATTAGGAGGGGATGAGGAATAAATATTTCTGCAGTCGGGAAATTTTGTTTCTCCATAGTGAAAATTACTGTTCCTATTTCATGGTGAAATTTGCGATTTTTCATTTTCTTTATGGCATATTTCTCAAAAAATGGTGCAAAAAAAAATAGTTTCAACAAAAAACCAGTTATTATATTAAAAAAATTCATTATATAAAAATTAATTTTATTCTAATTTTTGAAAATTTTAAAAATATAGTAATTGGATTCTAAATAATAATCTATATTCTAATCTATATTCTAATAATATTCTAAATAATCATGGATTCTAAAGTACCTCATTGTCTCTGTCTAGGAAAATTGATTCTATAATTAATTTTCGCAACTCTTATCGATAACTTTACGTGTAATTTGACTTATTTGCAAAATCAAAATTATCCTTATAAATTTTCAAGATATAATTTCTTTGCAGAGAGACATACGAACACGGGAGCTGCAAGAACAAAATGGATTAGCGCTTCAGTATATTACAGAATTGACGATTCGCCATGTAGAAGCTGAAACGTATGTGAAAAAATTGTTATCTGAGAAAAATATTACCTTGCCGTGCACCTATCACCTCAAACCAACTTCAACTTCGAGTAGATCTGGAAGCAGCGGAAATTCATCGGCATTTATTAAAAGCAGTAGTCGAAGCGGCAGCAGCAACTTGGGCTCTTCTCGAGAAAGCATCGGTTGCGTGATTAATGTCGAAGCGTGTTTTGATTCAGGTAACTGAAAATAAAAATACTTTTATTTTTCTTTAAAGAAACACGAGGTGCAACGTATCGGTAATGCGGAGAAAAGAGGAAAACAAGTTGTTTTCCTTTTGAAAAATCAGGATTTAGCATTTTTTGGCGAGATGCGATTCTTACATTTATAGAAAACTGCGTTTATTTTGTCGCAATAGTTTGTACTGCGGAAAAAGAAAATTGCGTTTTTTTTTACCGCGTATACGCAGAAATAGTTTGACCGAAGATACGCAGAAATTGTAACAGACTAGTGATGCCTTGAGAAATTGAAAAAAAATAGTTTTTCCAATGTTTGATAATATTTCTACTCTTATGTGGAAAAATTAGCTATTTTAAAAATGATGAACTTTGTTGCAACTATTTTTGTAAAAGCTAAGGTTTAAACGTCAGACTTAATTTTAAATAATTTAAAATTTATTAGCTATTTTTTTGACTTTCAACATTTTTCAAAATTCATATATTAAGAATAAATTCAACTTTTGGCGAGATTTTAAAACAGCGACCAGTAAAATGTTAGAATTTTGGAATAAGTCTCCATTCTTAGGTTCATAGTTAAAATCAGGTTTTTCTGAATGAATGGGTCACCTCAAAAACGTTGTAAGGTACAAATTGCAAATTGTTCAAAAACCCTCGAAAATAAAAAAAAATAATAACCTGGTGGTGCAATAATAGCATGAGATTATTTTTTCATTTTCGAGGGTTTTCGAACAATTTGCAATTTGTACCTTGCAACGTTTTTGAGGTGACCCATTCAAACAACGAATGTCTGCAGCAACGAAATCTGTAAACTGACCATTTTTTTTCTTGGTAACAGATAAATCAACGGGAAGATCATCAAAGCAAAGTAACGCTGGTACAAAATCCGGATCGCGTGTTTCCGAAAGACGAAGTTACGCTACCAAGAAATCTTGAACAACGCGAGAAGGAAAAAAATAGCTACAATTCAATAAGGGTTTTCCAAATCTTTCTGGTATCGAGATTTTTCTTGTGAGACACCGAATCGTTAAGACGAAGGACAATTCGGTATATTTAGAACGCGCGATGTCCACGTAAGTAAGAAGTTTCCGCTGTCAAACGTCAGTTTCTGCGAAATATAATAACGAAAATATACGAAATTCGGGAGACGCAGAAAGCGTTTTGTAGCAACGACACAAAGAGATTCGAAAAGCGAGAAGGAGAGTCTACGTGCGCGTACACGTGCGAGACTTTCATTTCCCTTTGACTTTTTGTTTGTTGAGAGAAAAGAAAAAATATGGATTTCTGCGAGGAAAATTTCGAAGATTTGTTTATTTATGAAGAAAATAAAAAAGGAGCGTGCGAAAAGTAAAAAAAAAGTTACATGTGTGTATGTGTGTGTGTTTGAAATGCACGTGCACAAAGAGAGCTTCAGGAGTAAAAACAACACTATATCTTAACAAAAAAGTTTTATATCGAGCCAAGTTGAAGAAGTCATGGGGGATTTTGGCCGACGATTCTATTCTTGTACATACATGAAATTGCACGCGCAGTATCCTCTGGCCTCTTGCCAAACATACCGTTAGACTTATAAACATTTTATCCCTCTTGGGCCTTCGCGAAAAATTTGCAATGAATGGAGTGCGAAGCCCTCATCCTCTCTCGACTCTCCGCTCAAGATCTCTCTTTATTTTAAAAGTCACTTTTCGACCGCTCGAAGCTCAAATCAAAGTTGACAAATAGCAACTGCAACAATTGCAGCGCCCGTATTCCAGTTGCCTGCATTCTATTTTTTTTTATCCTGCATCCTACAAACGACACGGCATGAAACAAGTTTATAACGGCGTTTGCGAGAAAATTTCCTAGAAAATAGCTGTTGGATCTTTTCCCTCTGCATTATTTCCGCTACCTCATTCTCTGGCCGTTTCATGCTTTGGAAATAAATAATTGTTTTGGATGTTTCAAAACAAACTATTAGAATTTCGAGGATACGCAAGCAAGGCGCCGTTAGGATTGGAAATTGTAAATTTGAAAAATGCTATAATAACATTCACATATCGTGGAGGTGAAATTTTCAGATTTTTGTTTATCACGTTCGGATCAATTTTTGTTCCGGGAATGATTTGTTCATTTTTGTTTTATTGTTCCCCGAGTTCCTGCACGAAGTGTTGCATCTCGACAAAAGACAACGTCGAACTAGATTTTAACGTTGCTTTTAATTGAGATTTATCTCGGAAGAGGAAACCTTTTCCATGTATCACATTTGAAAGGGTGACATGTAACGTGCAGTTGTTACCACACCGAATAAATATTATTGCAAAAATTGTAATTTAGTATTACAATGACGGAGTAATATTTCGAATTATAAAATTGCAGTTTACAATTTTTAGCATAAATTAAATGTTTATAAATATTACAATTGGGTTGTAGAATACGTATGTATCTTATAAAAATTGAATAACGAAAATCTAAAGGAAACCAGGTCTCCCCCAATTAAATTTCCACTTTTTGCTATTTTAACAATGTTTAGAAAAATTGGTAATGCATACATGCTTTTAATTTTAAAAAATCAATAATATAAATGTATAAAATTATTATGGATCCGAATAACTCAATTATCAGAGTTCCAAAATTTAATTTTCATTTTATCAATAATATCCGGACAAAAATAAATTGTTCCCTAATATCACCCATTGTGTATCTCCAAGAAATGATATCTTAAGTAAAGAAAAAAAAAACGTGAGAGCACTCATTAGTTTCTATCAATCTCATGGTGACGGATAATCGTACGAATGAAGTTAAGAGAGGAAATAAACAAGGTTCGGCTTATTATAGTTTTCTCCGGAATGGAGAACACGCACCAGTAGATTTCATTTTGTGCGTAATTGGAAAATTTCCACGTGAAAAAGAAAGGAAAGATTTTCCTATCGTCATGTTGTCTGCTTAATGCTGACGTGATTCCTAAAATCATTGCCCTCCTCTTTGTTTCTGGGTAATAAGTTCTTGGCAAATGTACAAATTTCCATACCTCTTTAGAAGTTAACGCGAAGAACGAAATCTAATTTTCCTCGGCCTACATATTTTCATTCTGAATGAGTTTTTCAACAAAGGATAGATTTTTGAAGAACTTTTTTTTAAAAAATAAATCCCCCACACTCCTCCAACGAACGAACATTTGTTGTTATTTAAAAAAATCGCCTGATTTTATGAAAGAAGTCGGTATAAAAATAGATCATTGACGTAAAATTACTCCTGTTGGAAGATCACGCAAACTTCTGTTATTTTTCTCGAATTTTGCAGAGCATTGCATTGAACAATTTTCGGGACTATTCTCTTTCGTTATTCCAATAATTCTATATTTCGAAATTTTTTAAGAATAATAATTTAAAATATTGTTTAATTTCGCTAAAAGACTAATTTCGAAGAGGCGAAAAACAAATAACAGAAAAATATTTATTTTAGTTTCTAAACAAAGTAACTTAAGACCCAAAGTATTTTCAGAGCAAATAGACTAAGAAAACATTGCTAGGAAGTTAAAAAAAATGATAAATAGATAATAATTTATGAAGATAAATGATATGTTGATCCCGAACTCTATGATTCAGAATAAACTGTGTGATTTTCTTCGTTCGATTTTCCACACAAAATCGACCTTAAATCAGTGACACGATTGAAGGCCAATATGATGAATCGACAGTAACTTGCTACTTCGGCAGAATGCCCACTGCGTCATAATCAAGGCCTTAATTGTTGCGTAGAAAATGCCTGTATTAAAATTTCACGGATTCTTTGTACGTCCAGAATCGTTATTCGTGGTTTACAAAATTTTTTACCTCCCTTATTACCAATTTGCCATTCCTTTTGGACTCCCTTCAAGCGAGGTTTCTTTAATTTCGGTCAATTGGTTTTGTTTAATTCGACCTCTCAATTTTTCTATTTTACAACAATTCTAGTTTGAACGATTTGATTCTGAATGTTGCTTCGACGGTACAAGCTTATTTTCTGCGCTAAATCCATATGCGTCACGCGAACCCAAATAAATTTTCGAAATCTCCTACAACTTCCCGTAAATATCCAGAGGATCATAAAGATTTATGGGACCCAGATTATTTGTACTATTGTTAACTCTCAAACGAAAGCGTAAATTTCCTTCAGGAAATAAACGAAAATAATGGTGACACGAACGTGTCATTGGTTTGTACCTTGGAAGGTATCCAAAATTCGCCTTCGTTTCCAAAAAGTTAGGGGCTTTCGTGTTTCGCAGACATGTTTACTCCGAAGGTTGGGGGATCAATTTTCTCCGAAAACCTTGGGAGTCTTCGAGATCCAACGATCTGGAGGACCGAGACGCAGTCCAAATAGTGGATGTGCGCAAAAGAAACGAATGCCAAATCCTCGGAGCCATTAAGAAATATATTTACGCGGTTGTAAAATCGTCTAAGCTAACATTTGCATGAAGAATCGGCAAAAATCTATCGACAAAAGGCGAATGAAAAATCGCTCGAAGCCTCCGGCTATCGCGAAGCAGAAGAACGCAATTGCTAAGGGTCATTGAGCTGAGTTTTGACAGGTTGTTCCCTGAACACCTACTCTTTGGGGCATGGCCACGTGCTGTGGAGCTCAAACTGTTGCTTGCATGCGTGCATGTTACTGTTGTCAAACAAAGAACATAACAACGAGCAGACCGGGCACGAACGGAAAGTCAGCTGATGCCAGGAGATACATCTCTGGTGGGAGATCCTAAGTGCGAAGGCTTAAATAGCACCGTATGCTTTTCAGGAGAGCCAGTGCCACTCAACGATTTACCTTGGAATCGTTGGCTTGGGTGTTCCAATCCGATTTTTCCCTATTTTTTCATCTTCCAAGACCGCGGAGTCGCTAGCTGTGAAGATCGGCTCGGTGTTTTCTCTCGATTCTCCCAAATTGGCTCTACAATTTGACGAGAGCCACCGGTTGGTGATCCCTCAGGAGCCGCGGCGGTCTTCGAAAAAGCTCAACCATCCCGGAAGATGCGATAGGTCTCGAACCTGGTGAAAGAAACCCAGAAATTACGTTTTGGAACTCTGTAGTTTTCGGAAGTTGTGTTGGTTGGCGGGTGAATCGATACTTTTTCTTTCTATCCAACGGTACGAGAAAGTATAACTAAAGTTCAACATGAAGCCACCGTCCTACAACTCCGAGGAAGTTCAAGAAGTTCCTCAAGAACAAGGGGAGAGAAATGTGGCGATGGCAATTTGCGTCCAACTCGCGGGCCGCGCGATTATAAGGGTGGTTTCCCGATGCGAGGAAGCCCAGGATAATTGTAACCTAGGTATGTTTGCACAAAACACGGAAATCGGTGAATTCCTTTCATTTGGGATCGAACAAACGAAAGTTCCTAACGGTAACTTTTCTTGCGAACCCTTCTGGGACTTATCCAAGCGAATCGCGGTCACGAGGACTCAATCTTCTTCTTCTTTCTCCTCTTTTTCTCGCTAAAAGGAAAAGTACCCGTGGAAATCTATTGTTACACTGCAAGTGCTGTTGCAATTCGACAAAAGTGTTATAATTTGAATTGTCCTGTCGCATAATATTTATTGCAAAGCCCCTCGAGGGTTGTTATCAGAACAATTGTTTTATTTTATCTATAGACACTCTGGTGGATCCGGATGAAAATTAACGAATGTCGGAATAGAAGTTGTAGAATTTTGTTTGCCTTATCTATGAGATTCGACCATTTCGATGAAATTTGGAAGAGATTGTTTTGAACGAGTATGTTTTATTCCCGCAATCGATATAGGTGTTAATTAATAATAATTAATTATCGATAACACGATGAAATTTACTGCAACGATAGAAAATTTGCTTCCCGGATTGCAATTATTTTTAATAAAAGATGTAACGTTTTTCATTGAACGCAAAAACAATCTAAAATCCTAAGACAAAAGGAAAGTTTGGAAATTTGAAAATTTGGAAACGAGAAGAAAAGTATTCGGAATCACACTAGGAATGGAAAGCAGTTTTTGTTTGTGAATCATCACAAAAGATCAATTATTGGATAACAGTTTCTGAGATAACGTATGAGACGCAATTGCAGTGATAAGACCTCCCAGCTAGAATGAAATACATTGCAATGTATTGTTTTTGATATGAAACGAGATAAGAACACAACAATTCCACACATTTTGCAATCACGATATGCCTCGATCGAGGAATCTAATTTTATGAAATGTCGCTTTGGATAAAAATAATAATTCATTGATAAAATAGAAGGAATTGAAGTATCGCAAAAACATTCCCGGAACAAAGAGTTTCTATAGATTAGATGCGCCTTTTGTTAAACGTTCAAATGCGATAGAAAGTCCACTGAATTATGGACATGGAAGAATATTTCCTTACTTTTACATTATTTTTTTTTTTCAGGCAAGATTGTACCGTGAAAAAACTTGAGTATTAAAATTAATGCAAATCCTATTAAATTCGATTCGGTGAAAACGGATATAAAATATGAGGGAGTTTGCGGTACAAAACGAGATTAATTCTTAAAGTCTAAGAGGCTCCTGTAGAATCTCGGGTGCTACATTTTTTATACTATATAAATAATATAATAAATTATTAAATAAAATTACATAATATAAGAAATTTAAATTCTTTATTCCTAAGCAATTTTTTAATGAAAAATTAGCTTTTTAAAAAACTATTTTTTTTGGTTCTACGTGACTTGGTAACTGTTTGTCCTCCTCTGTGATCCTTATGAGTCAGGAATAGGGATAAACCCAGTGAAAACCGCAATACTTTGATAGTCCATGACGAAGAATCAACGAATCGTTCTAGTTAACGAATCTTTATGTTCATAAAAACGTTGGAGAAGTTTTTCTTGCCAGTGGAATTACATTCCTTTTTTGGAAAATCAATTTGCATGTGAAAAATGATAGGTTGCATATTATTTACATTTATTATTGATAGTAGTTTCTTATTAATTGAAAAGTGGAACAGTAGCACTGTTGATTATTTTTTCTTGGCACTATATTGTGACATATTTTTTTATACCGGCTTCTGAACATCACACTCCTTTCACGGATTTCATTAAGAATTGACAACACAACAATTTGTAGGTTGGAATCCCTGTGGGTCAAAAAAATTAGTGTTCGGTTGCACTTGAAAGTAAATTTAAAATAAAGGGACTTTGAATATTATTTTTTTGCAGAAAATGATACATTATTTTACAGAAATATCTTATATAAATCAATTGATTATTATAAAATATCTTATTTAAATGAAAAAGCTTTCGAGCTCCGGGTTATTAGAAATTTCCAAGGAAAACATTGAACCGCTAAATTATTTGATTCTCTCATAGCAGTCCATTGCGATCTAGTGATTGTAATTTGGCTTCTAGACACTTTTTTTTTAGGAAGGGGCTGTAATTGCCGCTTGTGCTTTAAATAGACTTAACATACAAAACTACATACTTCCGTTAAAGAAGAAGAAGAAGAGGAACTTACATTTTGCCAATAATATAGATCATAGTCTGACACAACAGTGGCATAATCTACTTACCATATAACACCACTGTCGCAACTCCTGAGTGAGAGAAACTTTAATGATATGTATTTCGCAATTCAACGTACGTACACTCGTCCGCTCATTAGTTTCCTGCTTTGTTAACGATCCTACAATTTCCATCTGTAATGAAAGAAAAAAAAAAGATATATATATAAGAACAGATGCAATTTTAGTTTGTTTCCAGACAATGTAATCTCAATTATCAACGATAATGTCTTCATTTGTGGATAATACTAGAGCAAAAGTGTAGCATTATTCTCTATTTTTTTTTTTATCGGATTAACCGTTTCTTTTTTTATTAATATACAAAGACGATGGGAATGTAAACAATCGGTGTAAGCAGACTTTCTAAAAAATAATACGATTCACTACTTACAATAATACCTACAATTTTTTTATATTTCCGGAATTTGTTTATCCGTAAAAATTTTCAGAAATAGTAGAAATTGTGAAATATTATTTAAATGTATCGAATATAATATAAATATTACGGTAAGCAGACTTTGGAAAAATTCATGAACCATTGCCTTGGTTCATTACCTTTACGTTTAAAATTGTAATTAACTTTTACTATGAAAATGTCATCGCCTTAAAACTTACATCAGGCGTGCTTTCGAGTATAATAATAGTTTATTGCCCCAGCGCATTAATTGTATCTTACAAATAACTTTTATAAAATCCCCAGACATTCTGTAAGAATATTATATCATGTTTTATTAATTTTTCATACTTTCTATATCATTACTTGACGTCATTTGTGATAATACGATTTCTTTTCCCATCAAATGGCTCGGTAGAAATTTCAAAACTTCGTTTAAATTTATCTTTTAAACAAAGGTTTCCAAAATTCCCATATATGTAATATTTAGAAATTTCAAAATTTACCCATAAAATAATTAATAATATTCCAAAAGTAAATTACCAATTTATATTTATATAAATTTTCAACTTAAAATGATTAACAATATTGCAAAAGTAAATTTTAGAATTTCCAGTAACAATAGAGTGTAACATAATTAAATGTTGTTATAAACCAAATTCTAACTCTGTCCCATAAGTTAATATTTAAACGTGATTGTCGTCAATGTATAATAAATAATAAAAAAAATCGCGGATAAATCAGTAAATTTTCAACTTCCTAGATGATGTAGTTAAGGTCAAAGAACAAGGCACAATCCTTGCTGCAACCTTTTATAGAAGGAATACAACTCGAGGAAGACCTTGTGAAAAGGTTATTTTTGCAAGATTTAATTTACTGTTCAGAATTAACTGGATGAATGCTTAAAATGTGAATCACGATTACGTTCTCTTGGTTTTTCTTTTTTGAGTACCCTTACTCGCATGAAATAATTCCAAGATGTATTTACAAGACTAAAAACGATCTTCCTGTTATTAGAAATGAAAACGAGATTTCTAATCGCTGTAAGTAGCGAAAGTCTCTTTCAATGGAAAGAAAGAGAAAGAGATAGAGAACCTCTCTAAACAATTTTATGATTATAAATTAACTCTCGATTCAACTCTTTATTGTGTTTATCTGTTTACGTTTTTTTTTCAAATAAAGATCAAGTTACAGTAAATTTATAAAATATCATTTCCAGTTTACCCAATGGTAAACTTGAAAGCAACTAGAAATTTAATAATAGAATGTAAAATATATGTTAATTACTTCAAGTTCAATTGCACTGTAGAAATAATAGTAAATTTTATAGGCGGTATTAGTATAGGAAGTGCAGGAGAAAAGAAAAAAGCAAAAGAAAATTTTACTGATACTGAAATTTTTTTAATAATCTTCTAAGTTGTAAAATGTGTTACAGTGTAATTAAATTTGCTTTCTACGCGTGGTAGAAGGTGCTGTGAAATAGTAAATTTTCCTTTTTTCCGTTTTTTCCTCTGAAGATACGTTTTTAGATTCATAAAAAGGAATTTCTAAATCCCTTTCTCAAAATTACTAAATTTATGCAGCGATTCCTTGTGTTCATACATAATGGCGCAATTTAATACACATTTGCTGCTATATAATATTCCAGAAAAAAATATATTGAGAAAGTAACAAAAATTTCTTGCTATTTATCAACGAATACTAGAAAATAGAAAATTTTCTCTTTAAAATGTCTTGTACTTGGAAGAATTGATTTATGTAATTGAAGACAAAAGAGTCCCTGTAATGAAAAGAAACGATGACGTCCATATTCGCTAGTTTATTCAAATAATGACAATGGACGCTACATTACAGGGTCATGGAAACCGAGACCGTCCCATGCGTACCGAATGATATATATCTACGCAGTGATTTCCGTTATATGAGGAAACAAAGCATGCACCGGTCGTTGTTGTGCCGCAATTTCATCTCTATGAGAAAGAAAGGGAGAACTTCTTTCATTCGTTCTACTTTCTTCCACCTCCCCTTTTCTATCGAAAAAATATTTGATCTTCTTGCAAGATAAATGCAGTTGAAGCTCACTATTTACTATAATGTTCTGTTTCGTTATATATAGAAACGCGTCCTTCCAATTACGACGCTCATGCTGGAGTAAGAGTGAAATGCGCCGCATAGATAGATAATTGCCTGGATAAACGTTACACAACGTATCCGCTCTTTGTTTCTTACGAAACGATTTTTAGAAAATCGTCATCAATGTTACCATTTAGTGTTATTTTATTTTTGAGGTTAAATGCAGTTGGTATACTTGATTTTTCGAGTATGTTAATTCAGATCTTTTTTTCAAACAACTATAAGTCAACTACGCAGTCGTTGATCTGTATTATATATATATGTATGTATACATATTGATAAAATATATAAGGAAACAGAGAGATCTCGTTTTAAAGGTCGTCTACTCTTACAATTTTAGAGTCTCGGGAAATTAAAAATACCCTTCATAAAAAGAAACGCCATTATAACGAATGAATAAAAAATGTAGACATTTTCAGGGTTGCACCCTATTACAGCTAGATATTTATAGCTTCAAAATTTTACCAGGGTTTTGAAAAATTGAATTTCCTGTAATTATTGAAATTTATAGTTTTTAGAATTTTGAAATAGATTATAATTTTTTTTCATTTTTATTTTTTTTTTAAATTCATACATTACAAAAATTATTTACATTTAATCAATTGTCTCTTTTTTACTCTTCATTGTCCGTTCGCGTCGGTATTCCGGAATTTTATACAAGAAATAAGAGTCGAGTATATCATGACTACTTGATACATAAATACTATCGGTATACCTGTATACTAGACTATATACATATACCAGTTGTAACCATATATAGCGACATAACCTTACAAGGTAACTTGTTAAACTTCTTTAGAGGAGTTCCGCGCTATACTCCGACTGTTCTCACAACAAAAAAGAAAATTCCCAAGTCGTTTCTCGCTACGGCAAACTCCGAACTTTTCTAATGCTACTTGTTATTACGGAAGTTTCATATTCGTTTCATTTCGAATCACCTTTCCGTATTATCGACATTCCTATTGTCATCATCCATCACTCGCATATGTGCATCCGCCAATTTAAAGTTGCATTTTGAAGAGAGATAATCATCAAAAGGAACGAGAACCGCTTTTTTCTAATGGCCGCCTCCGAATGCGCGCGCACGTTGTTATACGCAACTTCAAAGCGCGAGGTTTGAAGTTCAAACTCCTTGGGATCATATGGGCACTTGAGAAATGTGAAACTCGGTTTTATTCTATTTGGTTGCTGCGCTTTGTAGAATTAGAATTCTTAGTACAGAAAAAAACTATATTTCTACATAAAAAGAAACTACTTTTGCGTATAATACTTTTTAAAAATTTTTATGCCTTCATTGTCGGTTTTTCAATCATATAAAAATGCAGTTTGTTGTGAAGAACGCTTTAAGGAACAGGCTAAATGATGAAAAAAAGCTTTGAAAATTTGTCTACACTAGGTCTTCTAAAATATTAGGGTGTCCCATAAATTTTTTTCGCGCCACGCTGTGTGACCTCGAGCCGGAAGGGAAGAAACTTATGGGACACTCTAATAACAACAAACAGAAATTTTTATTTGGAATTGAATCGTAGTATTAAAAATTAATTAATTATTTTACGGTTGTTTAAACAATTTCTACAGGAATTGATACAAAAATGAGGAAAATTGTTAGAGCTAACGTAGATCCGACTCATTTGTATAAGATTTGTATTGAAATTATTGGAATTATTCGAACATTCTTTTAGAAACATTGCTTCCACATTTTTAAACGGTCCTCCACACCGGTGTAATTGCTCGTCTGCAACTTATCTGCCAAATGTGAAGTATGCCTGCTGAAACAAAGCGTAGAAAGTGCTCGAGCATATGTCGTTTGAAATACACTTTGATCTTTTCTTTCCGGAAGTAAAAAGGTATTTGAAAGGCTTTCTGTTCGAATAAAAGAGAGGTTCATGATGTATTTTTGTATTCCTGACGAAAATAAGCGAACGTATGCGAGGAGAGCAAGCGAGATCTCTATACCGGCCTAACTGTTGACTCAGTCTATTTTATACGATGGCACACGCTGTGACTAAAGTGGTGTTGCGCTGTGAAGAAGCACAGGAGAGTGAGATACTTGGTACAGTTTTTTTGTCACTGTTGCATTATTTGAGTCGTTCTATTTTTAAATCGGCATTTTTTTTCTAGTTAGAGAAAAATATGGAAATCACGGAAATTCTTGGACCAAGAAAAAGGGAAAAATGAATTTTGTGGAAAGACTGGGGAAAATAAGGAGCATGCGCTGTTGAGACAAAATGATAAAATTAACTAGAAAAATAGTAAATATTAATACACAAATAACAGCCTGAAGTAGAAATATGGAAACTTTGTTTATGTTAGTGATATATGCAGCCAAAAATTGATAAACTTTATGTTACACTCACACTAGGAAAGATGAAGCGTGAAAATAATGGAAATTGGTACAAAATATGAAAGACGTGCCGAGAATATGAAATTAACTAGGAAACTGGTACATTTTATTAATAGAAACTAAAAGTATGAAAATCTTGGTTACAGATATGTGGGACAGAAATTTATTGTATGTATGAAAGTAACTGAAAAGTTGAAAGATTAATATCCATATTCTATGTCGGGAAAGAAACATGAAATTTATTATAATTAATCGCAATTTGTTACATCCCAATTAAAACAATAAATATGTAATATATATGTACAATATTCAAATTTATGGTAATAGAAGATGGACAAAAAACATGAATTACACGGTTACAACTAAAATAGTAGACGATAACACGAGGCATGCACTTTCCGTGGAAATATTCCGCTTTTTAAGGACTGTAAATCTTCATAATTCTCATTAACACCATACTTCCGTGCGGAAAAATTGTACAAGAGAAAGTGTGAACACCGTGTTCACTTTCAACAACGTATCTTATTGTAGGTGTTTGTTGTCTGATTGGAACATGCATATACTTATATGAAAATACTCTTGCAAAAATCGTTTCTTTTATCTTATCAAGGTTGTTGGTTTAACTTTTCCAGATTGAGGTATTTTTTTTCTTAACCGTGGTCTTAGTCGCAGACAGTTTCTATACTTGTTAATTATTCCAGTCGACTTTTATCCATTTCTGTGCACTTTTATGCGACAGTGTCGCAATACTTCGACAACCACGAGTGATTTTCGAGACTCGAAAGGCTTCGAACGTATGAAGTTTGTGCGGGTTATTCTCACAAAGTATTCTTTCCGTTTCAGATCTCTCGGAATGTCAATTAATGCAAGTACCTGATGCAGTTTATCATTTAATGAGACACACGGAACTAAAGAGATGCGATCTTTCCGGAAACGTCATTACAAAAATACCACCTAAGTTCGCAGTCAAATTTTCTCTAATTACTGGTAAGTACATATTTCTTACCATTTTTATCGAACTAGATATAATCCAGGAGAAAACTGAATTACTGAAAAGAAAAAAAACTTTCTTTTTCATCTAGAACTTAATTTGAGTCACAATCAAATGAGTAAATTACCAGAGGAACTTTCCGAATTACAAGCCCTGGAAAGGCTCGATATATCCCACAACACCTTCATCGCTTTGCCTCCCGTTACTTGCCGGATACCTCAGTTGAAACAACTGCTCGCGAGCAACAATTCCATCATAGGTAGAAACAAACATTTTTTAAAAATTATTTATTCCTACGTTTGGCTCCGGTATAAATGTTTATGTACGACACCAATGTGGTGCCACCGGATGGCATAGTGTTTTAATATGTTTCAATCAATAATATTTCAATATAATTTTTATTATTCAATTAATATTTCAATATAATTTTTATTATTCAATTAATATTTCAATATATAATTTTTTAATTAATTTTTTTATTTAGATGTTGAGGTGGAAAGACTGAGGCGCGCTCCATCCTTGGAGTTCATCGATCTGCAAGAAAATCCCTTAACGCCAAGGATGCACGATCTCCTGGGGACATTAACGGGCATCAAAGTGGAAATAACGCCACGGCAGGTGGAAGAATGGGAAGACTTGACAGTTTGAGTTTCAAAGAAAAAGACAATTTTATAATAATAACAAGGATTCATAATCGAGTATCGTATGGATTGTCAAATAGTGAGTCGATTTCATACCGAGAAAGCTGGTAACACGAATGATCCGTTTTGGGGATTTTCCAAGACACGTTCTTCCAGTATTCTTGCCTGATATTGGCGCAAGGTTGCACTTCGTGTTTTCCAATACTATGTACATGAGGAAAAATGTGTAGGCAAAATTACTAAAAGTTATGGAGATCGTATATGGGGAGAAGATTTAATCTAATCTGGCATTAGAGGGATGAATCGGTGATTTTTGCACTGGCATTTGAATTCAACTGCTGAAGATAATAGAGAAGAGTCACCTTTGTTATGGAAAATTTATAGAAAAAGCTATGAAAAATTATTCAAAAATACTAACAATGTTATAATTTTATTACCGATTGAAATTTTAGCAAAGAAAAGAATTAACAATAAAATTGGGAAATTATTTTAAAAATAGTCGACAAATTTTACACAAAATGCTGAAAAAAATTCATTTTTGTTTTCTACAATATTTTTGAATCATTTTCTATCGATTTTCTATACTTAGCGAAGGTACGAGCCAGTGATACTTTGCTGCAAGAGATCGGAGTGTCCGAGAGGCACTCGTCGTAGTAAAAAAATTGACGAAATGTAATTGTGTCTTGCAACTAGTGTCAGATGCGTAGTATTTTTTACTATAACTATATATAGATTTTTTTAGATGCATCTATTGTAAAAATGACAATACCTACATGCAGTCGAGAAAAGTGCTTTATCGATCCCTGGTGGAACAATTGGACGAGAAACAATTGTAAGAAATTGCACTCGTCTCTTATCCAATCTTCCACCAGGAATCAAATCGATTAAAATTTATCCTTACCAATTCTCAACTTGGTATCAGATAAGGTAATATTTGTTACACAGTTTTCTCCTTGTAAAGAAGTTTTAAAAAATAAGAGACAAAAATTATGAAATATCCAAGTATTTTGTACAGTGATATAACAGACTGACACACATATATATGCGACTAAAAGGTGCTGTAGGATAATAATCGTTTCAAAAGGAAACCTTCCAATTTATACTTATATTAATTTTACTCACTCTTACACGGAGAAAAATAATTTATAAAATTCGCCAAGAAAATAACAAAGATGCGCCCGCGACGAAAAACGATAAAAGTGCAAAATTAAAAAGAAATACGGAAATTTCTCTACGAAAATAACATAAAAAATATATAAACGCTAATGTTTATTGTACAATTGCAGTTGATCATTATCTTTCTACGAATTTCTATTATTTTGTTAATTAGTTTCATTGTTCCACTTCACGGGCGCTCGTTTATTATTTTTTGTAGGAATTTTCATTATTTTGACGATTCCTTTTGTTCTCAGTGTATACGTCCTTCTATTAATATTGTACTTTGTTCTATTTCCTCAAGTTTTCAATTGTTTTTTACCCGAAACGTCGCAAAAATTTAAAAACTGAAAGTTAAAATTACTCAATAATGTGTGAAATTTTTTTTTGCGTGCAACAAATACCAGTCAATTGTAAAGTAATTATTTCGGATAGGATCTAAAATTCCAAAACCGTTGAATTGTGATAAAAATCTGTAATATTCGATAATTACGGCAGCTCTCTACCTGTTAGCATAATTAATTATATTTGAGTGATTGCAGAATTCTTTTAAACAATTACGCGACTAGTCTGTACCATGGAAACTCTATCGTTCCATGGGAAGGGATTCTCGGTCGGCACGAAATTGTGTAAGATATCGCCAAAAATGTCTAAAATTACACTTGTTCTTCAAATATATCCTTAAAAGGACCCCCGAGTATCTACTCATTGGGTTAAAAAATATTTATAAGCTTTCTTGTAAAAAAATCTTGGAAATTTGAGCGGATGATAACGTAACGTACTTACGAATCGGATGTAACTTAATTTACAGATGCATCGTTGTATTGTATATTAGAAAAGGGACTCCGTCGAGTCCCTCGATACCAGTACTTTTTACATATTCTTACTCTATACCTTAAATGTGAATTCAATTTTAATACGTGTAACGATAATTTCTGTCGCTCTTGTTCATGGCATCTTTCCTAGCGATGCATTACTATTAGATTTACTAATCCTCGAAAGTTTTTTTTTCCCTTTTTTTTAAAGGATATTAAATCAATTATACGAAATGTGGTAATCAAATGAGCTGTCTCACAATCGTCTTCTAAATGTTCGGATAGAAGATTTTCAAGCGCAGCTCGTAAAACACAGTGCTGTGATTATACGCTTTAACATACGTCAAGGAATTTTGTTCTTTTTTGTACCGACATAAAAATTCTCAATTTGCGCAAAATGTAGTTTCGTGTAAATTTCTGGAAATAACATAATTTTCAAATTCATCCTAAATAACGGAACAACGAAAGCAAATACATCCTTTTGAAAAATAGAAAGGATAGTAAATATTCAAGTAGCGCGAGTCGACGAAAGAAAAAAATAGTCAAATTATCTTATTTCCAGATTAAATAATATAAGAGTATCGTTAAAAAATCGAAAATTACTTTTTCGTTACAAATGTATTTTTTAGGAAATACTTTTTTGCCCTCGAATTCCTCGACTGCGATATCTTCACTTTGCACCTTGGAAACCGAGTCGAGAAAGTTCAAAGTAAAAATGTTATTTCTCTTTCAAGACCGAATTGTACGAAAGGCGACGTAATAAACAATAGCGGAGCAAAAGTTACATAAACGGAAAGTAAATGTAATTTTCTCAACTCGGTTTACGTATGACGTGTTGCAATATCGAATAACAGAATGACTGCCAATTGAAAGAAGTCGACACTCGTTACTAGACATTTCGAAGATTTGGGAAAGAAAGAAAAATTTCATGCGCAAAAAAAGAACCAAGCATTTGTCGGTTTGTCAAAATTTCTTTCTTCCTTTGTGTCATTGGGAAAAATGTATTCTCCAGGATATTGTTACTTGTATAGTCTGTAATTTAGCAGAAATGTCGAATGATGTATTTACCAATGAACTTAAAACAAGAGGAAAAGATGATAACGACGAAAACGGAAATGCTTGTATTTCCATCCATTAATTAATAAACAAAGCTTTGTATTACTTCTGTATTTTTGAGATCTAGTCAATAACTGTCCACGGGACACTGCAATACAACCAACTTCTTTTGCGAAAAATCATAAGTCCGAGTTTCTTTTATTACCTTATTTTCCTTTAATCAGGGAACCCTGGAGAAAAATGTCGATTTTTTTGTTGTACAATTTTCCGACCAAAAAAAAAATAGCAATCGGTGGCGTGACGAATCTTGAAATTTGTGGGAAAAAGAGGTTTCATCTTGGAACCAACTTCTTGTTTTTCTAAAACATGACTCATCCTCCTTCGAACATCTACCTTGCGCCCTCTGTGAAAGAAAGAAATGTAAAAATGAATGACCGATAAGGAATGAAGAAAATCCTTGACATCGTTCGTTTAGTACCTGTATTTTTTGCTCAATATAATAATGAACATTGTATAATGAGTCGCAGAAGTTAATATCTACAATACTTATCAATGAATATAAAATCACAAAATATACATAGAATGGACACGACGATTTTTTTTTTCCCACTATTTTTATCAATGTTAGAGATTAACTTGGTACGAGCTTTTTTTTTCTCTTTGTTTCTTTGTTTATTTACTCATTTATTTATTTATTTATTTAAATAAGTTTACCAATCTCCTTTTCTCTCCTCTTCTCGTGCTACTAAATGCACGTCTTTCTCTTCAAACATTTCTCCAGCCAATTTTGTTTCTAATTTAAAAAAAAATGTAATAATCATCCATAACACAGTCCGTTTTAGCAACAAAGAATCTTTTTTGCTTGTTTTCTTTGTAAATAAGAATAACAAGAAAATGACTCCCCCCTTCTTTTGAAAATACTTTAATACTTCTCTTGGACTCATTGAGCTCGAATTCAAGCGTTATTTTTCACGAGGAACAATTCGTCGCAAAGAATTTCGATAAACAATTCCGAATTGATCGAATTAATTCTAAAATTCCCCGTCATCATTTTTGCCGTCCGCGCGTCTGATCGGGATTCTTTCGTTTGGCGCCGGTACGAATCTTTATGTACGACACCAACGTGGTGCCACCGGCGCGGCGCTTGCCCGATAATTTTCGCCTGACACCAACGTGGTGCCACCGGACGGCAAACGGATATTTAGAAATTAAATATCGCTGGTTTTGGAATATTTCTATTTACGAGAAGACAATTATTTACAGTCTTAGGCTTTCGTTTTTCAAAATTAAAGATATTAGACAAAAATCAAGATTCCATACATCGTTTTCCGACGTTCAATAGTTTTATCGAGACTCTTTCTTGCAAGGAACAACGGCTTCGCCTTCGCAAAATGAAACGTTCGCATATCTGCCGATGAATTTGAACTTTAGAAGCGAAACTATTCCCATTGTCGCAGTTTCAAAAGCGGTCAAACTCGAGCTCGAACAATAAATAGCATTGTGAATGTGACAACGAGTACGTGTGCTGTTATCAAAACGACAATATTATTTTATATCCTCGAAGTGCATTCTACGCGTTTCTAAAAAAAAAAACACACACACATCGATGGTTGTTGAATAAACAAATAAAAAAAATATGGAAAATTTCGTAACATTTTTTTCTCTATTAATACTTTTGAATATTTGATTCTAAATGTCGACATATTTTCTCCCTTTTTGCTTCGCAACTTTTCGCGAACGAAAGTTTCCGAATTTTCGCAACAATCAAAAAATCCTTCCATTCTCTCGATTCATGTGTACCATTAAAAATTAAAATTTAGAGCCGTTTCGCCATGCTTACGTCGTACATACATACATTTCGCATGAAATAATAATACGTAAATTCGTGACGTAATGGAAATTACTGTAATTCTCAGTCGAGAGGTAATTCTTTCATACATTCAAGTCGCAATAATATCCCACATATGAGGAAGGGAGAGTCGTTCCGTAGCTAATGATTTCTCAATGAAATTTCAATTGTTATCGGTCGGATTTGCATTTAGAAATTAGTCGACCCATTTTCTTTCAACAATATTTCAGTTTTTTTTTAAAATAAAATTAATTCCTTGGAAAAAGTAAATAAACGATTTCTTTCATTTAACCCCTAACGTTCACATTTCATAAGAAATTTATTAGAAATCTTTAGAAAATTATAACCCATTATTTTATGAAAAAAAAAGATCGTTTATAAAAACGCAAATATAATTTAGGAATGTGAAAAACTCGAGTTATGAAAACGAATCCGGGGTAAATTTGACCCCCAGGGTGAACGTAAGGGGTTAATAATAATCCAACAATGACATTTCCAAATTTTCTATGCGTTCAAACACTGTTTTCGCATTTTTCGAATTCGCGTTGGAACCATTTATCGCAATTGCACAATTATATTCGTCGAGGAACGCGTTATTTCAGGTCAAAAAATTAAAAAAAAAATAGAACCAATAACGAAAAGAAGGTGTCGGCGCAAAATATGAATATAGGCGTTTCGCGTTAATGACTATACATACAAATTCAAGTGCTCGTAATGCGTGGAATGTGTAAAGAATATTAACGCTTTGCCGGCCACGCGTCTGATCGGGATTTTTTCGTTTGGCGCCGGTACGAATCTTTATGTGCGACACCAACGCGGTGCCCCCGGCGCTTGCCCGATAGTTTTCGCATGGCACCGACGTGGTGCCACCGGCCGGCATAGTGTTAACACGAAAGATCGTTTACATACATTTACTTCCGATCGACATCCCCGCTTATGGTTCGAAAAGGAAGAAAATAAAAGGAATTCCTCCTCGGGGATCGAGAGTATCCTATTCGATCGGTTATTAACTTCTTTGAAGTTACACTAGGGTAAGGAGAATTTATTATACGCAGTACCAAACTAACTTAATTTTTTAGCGCAAACTATCTATTTATGTACATCGCCATTCTTAACCCCCGCAGCAACGAGAACAAATTCATTCTTCTCTAACGCAAAAGTCGGTGCATCGGAAATTGCATCGTCCGTTCGATAAATTCAAATACATTTAGAATCAAATTTACAACAGCATTAATTACGACCTACCGGTAATAATTGCGTGTCTCTTTCGTAAACACCTATTATTCAAGACTGTGATTTTTCTTATTACTTTTTTGTTTCATTACGTTCTTGAGAGACTTATGTCATAACTGTTGCTGTATATTTCCTTATCTCATCGTATATCGAAAGCTACGCTTTGACGGTTGCAGGTATATTTTTTGCTTTTTATGTATATATATATATATATAATATGTACATGTAATACGCGAGATTACACGATTATTAATCAATTAATATCGAATAAAAAATCAATAACGAGGCTCAACTTTTTTCGTGCTTTCACCGTCATCAAAAATCTCGGGCGAACAAAAAAAATTGAGTTCCAGTTGCAAAACGGAACGTTATTACAAAATAAATGTTTCCTTTACTACCACAATCAAAAGTAGAAGAAGAAACTTTTATTTTGATATCATTCTTACAGAAGAAGAGAAAGAAAAAAACTATTTCGCTTCAAAAAAAAAACGAAAGGTCTCTGGCACTTACAAACGCGTACCCTTTTGTTGCATTTTTCCATTACCTCTTTTTTGCCACCCGAAGTTGAATATATACACGATAACCTAATTTCTACATAGTTAAAATTATAATAATAATAATAATTTTAATAATTTTAATAATAATAATAGTAATAGTAATAATTCACATTCAGGCTAAGTTTCGTTCAGGAGACTCGATAACAGAGTTTATAATTTGTGTTCGAAAATTTGCATCATCATCATCATCATCATCGTAAAAGGGGAGAACGTAAACTTTACAACGTAATAAACAATTAACTAAAACATTCTTCGATATAATTTGTTTTTTTTTTCTCACTGTACAAAAAGAAATAGTTAATAATAATCGAAAAAAGTAACAATAATTCAGCTTTTCTCTCTCTCTCTCTCACTCTCTCTCTCTTTCTCTCTCTCTCTTGCACACATGGCGATCATTTATACGTTTCACGATAATCGAATACACTTTTTTCCTTGCATTTTCACAGAAAGTGCATTGTTTAAAAAAGATCGTTGAAAAATCTGTTTTGTCTCCTGAATTTGAATAGAAATGCGCGACGCTTTGTTGTCTTTTTACGTAAGACAGCTTAAGAATTATATATATTTACCGTGTATGTATACATATTTTCCCGTGATTTTATTCTCCAATCACGTATTGTTTCATTCTTATATTTCAAAGCGAGCGAGCGAACGAACGAACGAACGAACAAACAAACCGTTCGATTTTCTCTTTTTTTTTTGTTTACCATCTACGCTTATTTCTCTAAAATTCGAATCCTATTATCCGAGGATCGAATTGTACAGTAGTAAAAAAAATGCAATTGCACGAGGAAAAATACATCGTTACATAAGGGAAAAATAGATCGTTACGTAATTGAGTGCAAAGCTAGAGCTTCTTTTCGTTTTCAAAGAATCGTTACAAGGAGGATGACTTCAAACTTCATCCTCGTTCGCCGCGATCACATAGTATATTTTACTATCTAATTGCATTCTTTGTTCGGAAGTTTCTCTTTAATTTCAGACATTCGCGTATTTCACCGCTCCGATTGAAGACTTTGGCGTTGCGATTTTATTACGAAAAATTAGAAAAAAAAAACTGCTAAGAACTCGAGAGAGACCCTTACGCGGTACCCCGGCTCCCTGGGAATATTCGAGCAGTCCCTTGTTTTTTTTTTGATTTACTTTAACCCCATTCGGCACAGTCAATTAGTGGTTTCTTATTCACGCCTGGTATTTTTCGAGAGTTTTCTCGAGTTCGTCGAATCCAATGTATCGCAAAAGCAAACTTTGGATCATCGAATCGGGAACGTATTCAAAAGCAAACTGGAAGTCTTCTTACCCAACCGTCGAACGATTTATAAACAATTCGCGTCAACGCAACTGACACGCAGAGAATTATTAATAATTTGACATAACGCGAGAAACCATTACTTTTGTACACATTTTGCTATTGACTTTACGGTTCTTTCGCAAAGTAATTACTTATTTTCACCTGAGACATAGTCACAATCCACCGATGAAGCCGTGGATCAGTACGTGTACCGGAATTTCGACCTCTTTTGTAAAGCAACACTCGAAAAGATTATGAAATAGAGCTCGACGGAGTAATTAGCTTCGTTAAAACGCGTTCGTTTTCGGTCACTTGGAAAATATGGAACATCAGTAAAATAAATGAAGAATTTTACCAAAAATTGTACTGATCTTTAGCTTTTTGTTTATACTTAATTCGTAAGGTTTGGTACATTCTTCACAAGTCCAGCGGGTCATTTTGTATGAATAGTCCTCTCCGGACGTTCTCAAAATAAATACATCATTCGATTTTTAACCCTATTCGATATTGATCGATCATTCGATATTAATCCGATTCGACATCGATCTTTCTTCTTGTTCCAAAATTATTTTCAGTCAAAAACGATAGAAATTCTGAAGAATATACCAACCCAATCTCTTTTCTTCTTTTTTTGTTTTGATCATAGAGTTCATCTTGATTTCCCTTTTTGGCACAGGAACAATTTTAGGCATTTTGAAAATTCCTAAAGTGCCTTTATGAAAGTTGAGTATAATCAATAGAGTATGCGATAAGTTCATCTAAAAAAAAATTGATTTACCACGAAAATGCATTGATTCAATACACTTTCTGAGTGATTCTCTTTCATTCTTTCATTTGTTCGTATGTCTTCAGTATCATTTTTCGCCCTTATGTCTCAAGTGGCTATGTATCGTATAGGTGACACTCTATATACGATGTCGGAACGAATCCTTCAATTGGTTGTGATATGCGACGTACTCTCGTCCATCCATCGCCTTGATCCAATTCGATCATGTATAATTCTTCGCCGTCGTACATTGGAATCGATCCTTCGCTCGTGGCTGTAACCATTATTTAGCAAATTTGTAATTTACGTTTATAAAATCATAGACATCCATCCCTTATCGAATTTCAGGCAAAAATAAAATAAATATATTTTATTTTTGCCTTTTTAAATATTACTTATTTAAAAAGGCATTTTAAATAAATAATAATATAAAAGTATTTACTTTTTTTCTTGTAAAAAAAAATTTGCCTTTTTTAACATATTCGCAGGCAAATATATTTAATAATTCAATCGCTCGAAAAAATTTGAAAAATAATATAAAAAATTACAAAAAAATTACAAATGCAATAAAAAAAAATTTGCTACTTTAACAAATTTGTGCAACTCACCATCGAAAGGATAAAGGGCTCGACACGTCCCAAGTGGAGGCTGGGCATCGACTTCGTCGACGTAATACTCTTCACCAGCGCTACCAGGAAGAGACGTCCTTGATTCACCAAGACCAGACTCCGGGCTATTCGTGGAACTGTGCATGAGTACGATAAAGCGAAAGCTCATGTCTATCGTTCCTAATCTTTCTTTTTTTCTTTTTTTTTCAAAATCTATTTCTAAATTAACACGGGATCGAGTAGACTCTAAATTTTTTTCGGCAAAAAATCTAAACTCAAAAATTTTGTTTCGTCAGCAGAAAATTCGAGGTACTTTAATGAACGACGGAGGTACTATTTTCTTGACCGTAAATATCGATACGCGCAATTCTAATATACTTCATTATTTTGTTCGCCTTCTTTGTCTATGAACGCGACGATAGTTAATGAGACGTAAACAAGATATTTAATTACAGAATATGAAACAAGTGAAATAAAAAAAAAAGTAACATGATAACTTACCCATGCGTCGGTTGTGGTGTGCCAGGAGCACTTTTTTTATGCACTGATTGATTTGCATTCGCGTTGCTAACGCTAGAATCGGACGCCGATCTCGATAAACTTTCTTCACCACCGGAATGACTTGATCTTCTCGAACTTAAAGGTCTTGTCGCTGAGCCATTGGTTGTTGGCTTTCTGGGTGCTTGACTTGGACTGGAAGAAACAACAGATTTCTATCAATTCTGATTTAACGAAGAAAAAAAAAAGAAAAACATTTGTTATGTTGCAACATATAATTATTTTTTCTCCAAACGGTAAATTTCAAAAAATAGAAAAATTTATTTAAAATTGTAACATGAATCATCGTCTATTGATGTTTCGATTTTTACGTTTTTGAATTTTCGAGTTCACGTTTTCTCACGTTTATTAAAAAGATATTTAATATTTATATAAAATCGATAATAGTCACTTAGTAAAAGTATCATTTGTGCTTTTATCTTTGTTTTCCGCTTTATTGAAAATTCTTGCCTAATTTTAGACCACCTTTGTACCACGGGCATCATTTTCGTTTACAAAAAAAAACGTACAAACCGAGAACATTGTATTTTTAAATAAACTCTAAAATAAAAAAAAACGGCGAAAAAGCCTTGCCTTGCCTTGAACAACTATAATTTTTCAAAAAGAATTCATATATTAATGTAATTAATTCATAAATGTTAGTTTTTGGACATTTTACCTTGATAAACTAACGCCAGCTTTCATGGCTTCTTCTAAATACCCTTGAAACTTGGTTAATTCGACACCAAGTTTATCTAATTTTTGACTGGATTGATGCAGTTGGCCTTCTATACTCATTGGGTCGCCTAACGCAGGATTTTGTTCATAAACACCTTTCATTTTCATTAATCCATCTCGCGCTGCAGTTTCCTGCTGTATTTTCGCTTGTATTTCATCGAGCCGTTGTTGTAATCGTTTTCGTCGTTGATTTGGTGGTAAATCACTGCAATCCTCCTTCGCGCCATCGCCATAACCAGGAACGTTGTTCTGTAATAGAATTCGTATGATTATAAATTTGCGATTGAATCCCGATTCCAAATCGTTTCTACATAATACGTATTAATTTTGCAGATGATAATATTCATTAAAGATTTTGATAGAGCGGTTAGACATTTTAGATTTAAGCATTGGTTCCGAAAGCCAATTCATTCTTATAGACAAGCTTATTTTAGCGGCATTAAGATTATTCTATCGAACAAAAATACGTGATTCATTGCTTATAAAATTAATGACTCCACTTCGAATTGTTATAAAAATTTGAGTTAAGTCACATGGAATATTTGAGAAAAGAGAATATTTATTGGAAATTATTTACATTCTAGTATTGAATTAATTTAGAAAATTGTTCGTAACAAATTTAAATTATCTTGCTTTGTGGTAAATGGAGTAATTAATTTTTCTTTTAGTAAATTAGAATTTTCAGAGTTGCACATATTTTACTTCGAACAATTTTGAAATTAATTTCAACTCAAAATTTCATTTAAAAAAATTTTTTTGCTGATCGTGGTCAAGAAAAATTTTAAAAATACAGAAACTTATGTGGGATTTTGAATTATGAGGTGAAATGTGGCCATAATAACAACAGAGAGCTTCGAATTCATACAAAATTAAAAATTCTCTAATTCATAAATAATTTATTCAGTAGGTACAAGGTAACTAATAAAATATTTTTAAAAAAATACCGAATTTTCTTAATACAAAAATATTAAAATTGGCAATTTTTATTGCTAAAATTTCTCTAATTTGCAATATTTATCAAATTTCCAGAGATCGAGTCAAACTTTTAGTTTAGGAAAGGCTACAAAAGTTGCCGACCATTTATCAACGATCTACAATTTATTTAAGGACAATATTACAGCTTCTACTTTTTGATCCAAGTACTTCTGGAAGATAAAATCGAGCATTGGAGGAGCTACATAATTCGTTTCGACAAAATTATGTACCTGCTATTATCTAAAAGGGTGGATTAAATTATTACTCATGCTTTCCCACCCCTTTGAACAAATCGGGAGACAAGAATTCTTTGTTCCCACGGCTGCGGCTCGATCTTGATATTATTCAATATTCCATAAAGCCAATTCATGGAAGAATGAATAACTGTAAAAATAGTTTTAGTCGTTGTTACTGTTAGGAAAGCAATGAATCACGTATCGATGAATCTAGCAGTAGAGAGTTAAATTGAGCGTATGACTTAAACATTAAACGTATCTTGGCAACGACGCAATTAATTATATGGTAGAAAACAGACCTTTAAAGCTATGCACACCTCGATCAACTTCTGATGTATGCATGAAACAAATCACAAAAGCGTGTCATTCTTCAGCGTGTATAAGATATTAAGGGGAAAATCTCGAAAGTTATGAAAGAGAAGCTGAACATTGATACTTTTTTTTTCTACGACAAAGAAGTAAAATTTTTTTTCTTCAAAAAACTTCTTAATTGACCCAGTCTTCGAAAAGGTCTTACAAATAATTCATGAAAAAAATTCCAAGTCCTCGAAATTAGGTGCAAGTATTGTTACAGCCATTTTCGGGATTTCAAATGAAATTTGTATGTCTTTCCATCGAAAAGTTGACCTTAGACGATAATTAATTGACCCACAGAGACGAAGAAAGTACTAAAACGAGCAGAATCTAGTTACGCATCCTCTTTTTTGCAGACAATATGCCCTTTTCGGGCCCGAAGAGGGCGAATCAAATATTGGACATGACACAGCGATGCAATAGAACCAGACGAGACAAACACAGAACAAGACAATGGTTTAATAACGTGACGAAAACATTCCGCTATTGGACACTCCGTTAAGTACTTACTAAATGCAATCATCCAAAATTGATAGCCCGCATTTGGTTGGAAAGAAGTGACACGGGTAGAGTTTTCGAAGCATCCACCAAAGATAAATAAAACAAACGTATAGGAACAAGAAAAATCATACGTGAATCGAGATGATTTATCAGTTTTCAAAGATTGAGTGTATATTTTTCTTGGCGTATCGGCTAAAGGAAATTACTTCTAACTACTTTTCCTCGTATACACAAACACATGCTATTGAGAGATACGTGACTTGGCTGATCTGAGCTCTCAGGAAAATCGTATGGCAAACGTTACAAAAATACAAGTGCAAGTGACCTAAAAAAATAACAGTGTCATAGCACAGAAGCCACTTTTTTTTTTCTTCTCGAGTGCGACAATCGGTAGAAAATAGCGTCGAGCTGATATTGTAAATCGGATAAATATAACATCAGCCGCATGCTTCATACTTTTTTTCTATATTTATATACAAGACATGCTGAAATTTCCAATTCGAGAAGACTCAAAACTGGAAATTTTCTAAAATAAAGTAGCAGCGATGGAGAAATACTGAAAGTAAGTGCGTTTAGCTTCTTAACGTAAAAGTTTGCATCTTCTTTGCACAACGCCATAATTAACGCGATTAGTGTAACACTGTAGATTAAGTCACCGCTAGCGTTACACAAGTGACAGGCTTTCCTAGGTAATTTTCTCAGAATTTCTGGTGGCTCGAGATACAGTGGAATTGTAAAATCGTGGTTAGAAATTAACTGTAGATTTTCTGTTAAAGTCGGTATAAAAAATGTTAAATGAATTTTTGGAAATCGTAAAAATTAAATTCGTGATCTCGGCTTGCCAATTGGAACTTCAAGTAATTTATAATATTTTTACCAAAATCTCTGCGTACAATTTTGTATTTTCAAATTACGTCCGATTGCGGGGTTTGAAATTTAAAAAAATAGTCGATATCGAAGAGGAAGACTAAAGTGACACTTAAGAAAGAAGTTACTCCCAGAAAATTCATGCACATTAGTGAGAAAGAAAGAAAGAAAGAAAGATAATATTTACAACATTTGAACGTTTGATTAAAATGGAAGAACATAGTCGGTAAATATATAGATTGTGAAAATTGAGAGCTCAGTGTGCAACATATCATTACATTTAACTTATATACTAAAAGGAGGAAAGGAAGTAACCGTAGCAGAAGAATGTAGACTTATTGTACATGCTCTAAACTGAAATTCGTAATGAAAAAAAAATCTTCTTTTTTCCATAAATAAAATTTTAATCTCTGTTGCTAGTTCGCGTAAAAGTATTTTTTTCTTATGAAAACTACAATTCTCTAGGATTCGCTTAAAAAAGTAATTGTCATTGCGCCAAATTTTTGATTTATTATTTAATAAATCAAATTATTTATTAAATAATATTAAATATTCAGTAAAAATGAATATTAAATATTCTGTAATATTTGAAAAGTCCATCACCAAATTGGCATCTTCGAAAATTGGATCGAAAGGAAAATTCTCTTGAAATGAATGTATCTAAAATTACAAAAGAATTTTAAGCAAAAATTTAAAAATAGCCTCGGTGGAATTTAAGTCTACGCTTAAATTGCAAAAACCACTCCCTATTTTTTTGGTAGAGTGTAATAAAATTCTGGTAAGATCTTTCAAGGTATTACGCACATTATTACTATGATAAATTCATATTCTATGTTAAATACTATAAATAAAATATTATAATTTTTCTGTATATTTAAATAGTGACACAACAGAGAGTAAAATTTTACTAAAAATAAAAATATGAAACGACACGGAATAAAAAAATAATAAAACAATATTTGTACCTTGTTACTGCTGAAAATGCCAAACAATCCAACCCGTTTCTTGATTTTTCCACCGGACACAGTACCCTTGACAGTCAAATGATTATGTATCGGTTGCATAGTCGTTTGAGATAGCTGACTATTACTATCGTACGACTTGTTGGCGGATAAATCCTCGAACGGGAAATCACCCGGTGGTTGGAAACCACTTTTATATCGTTCAATAACTAATAGAGTATCTTCTTTTTCATTGATCTCATTCGCTGCTTTCTCAATTCCTTCTAAACATTGAGCAATTATTGGCGCAACCGCTCGCTCAATCTCTACCGACTTTAACATGTAATTCCTCATATTCTTTATTCTCTTCTCGTCCAACTCCTGTAAACAACAACACAACAAGATTATAATTCACTTTAATTACTCTTTATGTACTACTTGTTTCTACTCTGGTACTAATAAGAATTTACTTCAATCAAGCGATCGTTAATTCGATAGTCCTGTACAGAGGTAGAATATTAATGCTTTCCGGTACGGGTGTTTCGTTGTTTTCTTTGCGTTCAGAAAATATTTACGGCAAAAGAAATAGCTAGTGCGCAAAGCGGAGTCGTCTAAAAAATGGAAATTTGAAAGGCTGATTAAATTTTTGAAATTTATATCCAAGCGTTATGCGATTACAGCAAAACCTCCAATAAAATTACATATATTTTGGATAAAATTGTCAAAATGGAAAGATTGTCGCATATCGTAATTCCAGCTTGCAAATTTTTGAAATTGAAATTCTACCAAAACACGCCGCGCTTCAAAGTGGATGAAATCTACAATATTTAAGAGAAAAAGAAAGTTTTCGTGACAGTAAAGCTCCGGAATCCCAATTTCGGCCAAAATATTCTCTCCTCATTGGTTTCCAAAGAAACTAAATTTCCATGTTAGAGTATTGAAGTGGAAAATGAGCCAATCAAGAATTTTTAAAATATTTGAAAAAAAAAAAAATATAGGGAAACTGCAATATCGCGATTCGCGAAATTCCATTTGAAAATTTAGGTTAACTAGGAATTATGCAAACAAACAGAGCTCGTGGTCTTCTCACCTGTAAATGTTGAAAGACTTCTGGCATCGCCGTGTGATAATGCTGATTTTGCATATCGTTAGTTTTTTGTAATTGATTGGCGTATTCTGTTTTGGCTTCCTCGCTTTGTTGCGTCTTTACCGTCATGTTCATCCTCTGTTTCTCTACCTGCGAATTTTAAGCGGACTCGGTGAATCCAACGTAGTTTCCAAACTTACACTTTTATACGCTAGGCAAGTATCTCTTGTGGCGCCGCCAGTGGCGGAAAATAACATCTCTAGGGTGAGAAATGGCTTCCATACCACGTGTCAACTCGTGTCGAAATGTCAACAGTGCTTACTGAAAATTCTTTAACACTAAACCTACCATGGAGCGGTCAAATGACCTTTTTCACACGTGTTTTAAATGGCTTGGTGACGTCACTGTAGGTTTAGTGTTAAGTAATAAAAAAATGTCATGAAATCGCAATTGTTGCGTCATGGGGCGTAACAGCGTTGAGAGAAAAAGTAATGATGTACATTTTTATACTTTTCCTAATCGAACCACTAATTTTTCAATGATTGTCATCGATTATTTCTTTCGCATCACTCGCGTGAAAACTTTTCACTAATTTTGCACCCTTTGAGATACTTTTGGGACGAAAGATGCTTAAATCTACCGGCTGGAACGCGTTTGTAATTATGCGAGTCATTTTATTTGAATTTCGTTGTACAATCGCTTCGACGGGTCATGGTGGCACGCGCGCATTCCGCTGTCCGCCTAAAATTGCGCGTGAATGCCACGGGGCGGCGCACCAATCGACTCGGAGTGATACTTGCCTAGCGTGTATCGTCATATTTTCATATCAAAGGGGAAAAGGAAGATAAAAGAAGCGACTGGTAACGTAAGAAGAGTTAAGATAGAACACGAGAGTAATAATAAAGCTAACCTCAGCTCTTGAGAGATTCAGATCAGCATCTGCTCTCTGGTAATTTTCGACGGCTCTCTCGGATTCACGAAAAGCCTTCTCATAAGCTTTCCTTGCACGTTCCAAGTTACCGATTTGACCGGCTAACGTTGCCATCAATCTTGCACCTTCTTGTAAATGTTTTTTCCGATCTTCTTTGAAATCCTTTACAAGGATATTAAGTTCCCTCAAAACATTCGCTTGGAGGTTTTCAGCGATCACCTCTCGTTGACCGGCTTGATCGTTCACTTCGTTTAATTCTAGTTTAAAAGCTTTACAAGGACTGTACCTGAAAACAGAAGAACGGTTTGATGGTTAACGAGGATCGCAGCTTTCGAAACGCATTATTCAATATTTTTTATTTCTTTTTATAATTATGGGAAATTTTGTATAATTCCATTTATATTAATTTGGGCTATTCTAATATTTGAAGTTCCTACTTTTAAACCCTAAAATTAAAAAGAATGATGCCTAAACTTCCAATTTCTTTTTCAAAAAAAGTTGAATTTTAAAACGTTGTTCTAAAATTACAATTTTCTTCAAACAAAAATTCATAATCCGAAGGAAAAATCGTTGAATTTATCCGGCTGTGCTAATTTGAAGCTTCATATTTCTTTTTATTTTCACGTTTGTACGGGAAGAAGAATAAACAGAAATAATGTAAATTGCAAGCGAAATATACGTTCCTGACGTAAAACGATAAAATTAATTAAAAAAAAAATAACAAATACTCATAGCAAGCTAATTTTGCAGTTCTTTTTTCTTTACTTAATTCTTTTATTTATCTGTATCAATTCTTAACGAATTTTACAAATCATTTTTCAATTTCAAAATGCGGAATGAATAATTTCAACCTACATTCATCCTCCTACGCCCCAATTTTCCAGTTAATTAAGAAAAATCGATACCACGAAATTTCTACACAAAGTTCCAACGATTTTCAAAGCACTGTGCCTTTTTTCCAATTGAAAGAAACCTTTTCCTAATTTCCTAGGCATTCTTTCTCCCACAAGAAATTTTTTCCGTCGAAGAAACAATTCCCTTTCTTCAGTTACCCGTTATCGGCGAAAATTCTTGGGTTCGTATTTTTGCCAAAATAATGCCCTTACGAGCAACAACTTCATAAGGGCACTGAAATGATGAAAATCAATTGCAGCCGTATTGTCTACCGTCTGCACCGTGGAAAGTCTGGGTAGGTATGAAAAAAAAAAAAAAAAAGAAAAAATACATTTGGAAAGAAAACAAAGCGCTAGTGTTCTTTTGTTTGCAAAAGCATTTGTATCCCTTTTGAATCTAGGCGCCTCTCTTGTCTTCCTTTGCAGTATAGGAATGCGGCAAGGACAAACGCTTTAATTACACGAGAAATAGAGAAAGAAAGATACATGTGGGGTCAGTGCGCTTTGCACAATCTCGTAGGCATATAATAGAAGAGGTAATTTCCAAAGCCTCCCACGCGCTCGATGGGAAGAGTCGAATGGGAGAGATGCTTCTGTTTTCAATCGTACGTCAAAAATAACTGAGTGTTGGAATAACAAGAGCGTGCACGCACATTGGAAAAATAAGCCGGCAATGACATACGCCGATCGCGATTCCGCTACTTTCAATTTCAAGCACGTTTTTCATGCTACAGGAATACTTTATGTTGATGAGCAATCGGTAGTGGAATCTATATTAAATGATTACGTAAGTGGTGGCACAAAGTGCTTGTCATAGAAGTTGCCTGCGGGGTGGTCTTTCAATGTGGAATAGATTTTCTTAAACGGGTAACGGGAGGAACGGTATTTTCACAGGTAAAGGTGATGGACAAGCACTGATAGGACATCCGAGTATCAGCCGAGGCGTGAAGCCGGTAATTCCTGAGTTGCAATAATTTGTTCCTTGTCAAAATAAATGAAAATTGCAAAATTTGCCTGTTTACAGCCTCATTGTTGAAAGAAAAAAATTCAAAATTTCAGATTCTGTAGAGACTTACATTTCTTTATTTAAACAAAAATTTTTCACTCACTATATTAAGCCTTTCATTCCTGTCGGGATATATTTATGCCAAGCAATGTTCGAAAAATCCTAATTTTTATAAATTCCAATTGAAATGGAATTGGGATATATATAGTCCCATGCAATTTTGTCAAAAAGTTTCAAAAATACAATTTTTTAGAATATATATTTTGTTTTATTACATCTACTAAAGTACATTCCCGTAATTTTTGTTTCTGAAATAAAAATTTCTAAAATCAGGAGTGAAAGGGTTAACACTAAACCTATCAATCATGGTACCTTTTTTTTTACATGTATTTTAGATGGCTAGGTGACGTGACGGTAGGTTTAGTGTTAAATTGAATGAAAATTATTTTCATAAAATCCAATTGAATTGGTTTCGAATTACCAATCAGATTCTTCAATCGTTGAAAATTGAAAAACCATCAAGATCTTCAATGACATCAATTAAAATTTGTAGTGTAGCAACGGGGAATGTCTTTACTGGTTTTATCTCATAATTATTTCTACCTTTCATGTAAAACAACTGCAGCGACACACGAACCAACTGTACATGACTACTTTGATAAACTATTATGTGCATTTTTGCACTGTATACAGATAATTCATTTCGAATATGCCTGAAACTTTGTTAACTCAACCGAATAATTCAGTTCGCCGCATTCAACCGAATATTTTCCTGTTTGCGCAAGGATTTTTCTAATGAAGAACTAGTCAACTCACTCCCCACTAGGGAAATTTGAGATATACCGAGAATTTCTTGTACGCTTGAGTGTCTCATTATCGGGACGTAATTCAAATATGGGATTGAGAGTCGTGATTTATCTACCAGTTAGTCCGAAAACGCCAAAGTAGATATTTTTTACAACTCTATTGCATAGAAAATTTTTTAAGAAACACTTATATGGTATTTCCAAAGTACAGCAAAAGTATGGGAATATATATTTAAGGTATGTTTCCTCATCGTTTAGGTAAAATTTTTGGTACTGGTTTAGTCAATGTTGAATACAATTAATTTTGGCCCCAAATTGCCATCAAGGTATAGAATTTTTCCTTACAAATTTTGCTAATTTTAATTATATCTAAATTATTTACTTAATTGTTATTTGTTGCTGTACATAAAAGAGGCAGAAATGAAAATAATTAATCAGATAATGAATACCCGCATTATTACCGGTAGGACATTTAATTACAGAAACGGTACGAGATATTAAAAGAGATTATGAAAATTATGGAACAAAGTGGCCGAAGTAATTAATTGAATTATAATTAAGTTAATTTCAAAAATTCAAAATGGTGCATCCAATAGAGTGAATATAAATTTTTAAAAATTTGGAAAACTCGGTATAAGAATTTTTTTTGGGTTAATTAATTTTTAATGAGTTACTATACTTACTGATAATCTTCCTCCTCTTTTTTCTTCGGCTGATAACTTTTAACGAGTCGCCTGAAAAAGAGAAAAAGCAGAATTTTAGATTTTCTTTCAATTTAATTATTATTAATTAGATACGAATTTTACTAAATCTTGAGAATAAACATTCTCAACCTTTCGAATTTCATTTCTAGCAATTTCAGAAATTCAGTTGCAACTATAGAAAAAAAAGTGTCATCAATTTTAAAGGTTGCTCATGTTTTTCTCATAAACAAAGATAAAACACGTTTCTCATCTCAGTTTCTTCAACTAAACACACTGAAATATACTAATGAAGCTTAAATATTATAACAAGGTGCTAAAATATACGGTTTTAATTATGAGGAGAGAACTCTTCTTCAAAACATGTTTGTAATCCATTATTGATGTTAACACTTTAACACCATATATAATATACTGGAATATATAATTACTACTGATTTATAGAGAATTTAAAAAAAACGGGGGGATTCAAGTCTATTATGCGTCGTTCCACAAACTTGAAAATACGTATATATACTTAAAAAAAAGGTTCACAGAAGAAATGAACCATGAAAATGTCAAAGATTATCAAACGACAGACGTAAAATGTTAGGAATCATCGAAACGTAGGCGGTTTCCTCTACTGCTTAACTTATTTGGTAAAGCATCCCACAAGTCGTTTAAAAAAAAAAAGGAAAACATAACATGAGTCAGGGATGCAAAGCGAGACAGGACTGTTTGAATAAATTTGCAATTAATCTTAATGAAATTATTAAGGTTTCATAGGGCACTTCGGCCCTGATTTCTATGTTTCATTATTAAAAAGGCCAATTGTGTGTAGGATTCAGTGGGATGGAGGAGAAGGAGGAAATGAGGTGACAAAACAGACGACCACACGTACTTTGAAACGGTTTCATAACACGTGAAATTACTTCACACAAATTATCTTTCCACATTTTATTATTTTTTTTTTTTGGAAATTGGAATCAAGAAAATGAGGTCTCCGTTCCACAGACAACGTCTCTGGCATTTCAGCAACTGTCTATTTAGCCAAAGCAGAAATCATAGTTTCTTTAAAAAATAATTAATTTTAATAATATTCCTACCAAAAATACACAAAAATAATATTGAATGGAGATTAATATCAGCAATAAATTCACCTACATATAAAATTAGTTTAATAATATTATTAAAATTAATTATTAATTAATATTATTAATATTATTGATCAATATTATTAAATTGCGTGACATAGAATAATTCGTATACACCAATAGTTTTCTCTCGACCTTAAATAATTTCAAATTTATTTAATTAGAGTGTCATTCGATAGCCTTTCATTGAAGTGCATTAAAATCCAATTTCCAAACCTGCATTTTCCACATTTCATGCTGGATTAATTAATATTGGCCCAAATTTAAATATTTGGATTCTATGAATTTCCATGCGTTCCAAAATTTCATTTATAAACGTGTCATATAATTACTACCCGTAGGTTCAAAATTCGAAACAGCTGACTACGAATGTAAAAAAGGACCTCGAAAGCAAATACGTTTTTGCCTTCGACAAATTCAATTGAATAACTTGGAAGAAATTTCAGGTAAACGATTGGTATTAAAATGAAATTTCACTCGTCAAGGAGAAAATCGCGTGAAAATTCTTTCACTAATTGCAAGTATCGAACGTTAAAGAGAACTAATGATTGTGTGCGGTTACAATTTACATTAGAATGTAAGACGTGCTCACGGTAAAGGAAGATAATTTATGTGCTGTAAAATTGAACGTGTGGTATGGATCGTAAGCACGTGGAATAATATCTTTCCTCCGGTACACGATGTTCTCGTACAGGCAAAGATTAATTCGTGTAAAGGCATGTTACTACTATCATCTTTATTAAGCATCATAGATGCTATAAAATTACGCATCGTGGTACTTCTAGCCTTTTTTCATTCTATTTTTTCAATCCACTTTCTCGCTCGAGTCTCAGACTCGCCTTCAAAAAACTAAGTATTTATCGTGGAATTTTTTTTTTTCTAGTATTATCCTGGGGCGAGAGTTGCCAAAATATCGGATGTGTCATACTGTCATTCCGTAACGGAACACGAATTAGTACCAATGGCCCTTCCAAGTGGAGGGATATAAATTCGGTAAAATCGAATTACGTCCGATCGATGGAATCTGTAATTTCGTTAAACTCGAACACGTTTCTACGGAATGAGTCGTGGATTTTTGGGCGTGTCCCGTAGACGTACTGAGTTTTTTTTTAAAATACTTCGGGGGTCCAACGTGGGAGCAAATTAAAAACAAATGAAAATGGAAAACGCATTAGGTGCAATGTATATTAAATGCAGCACAGTCGACGGCATTCACGAGAGACAAACAAGGGGGTCTTTAATGAAATAGTACAACCTTATCGTCCCTGAACTCATAACAGGGGTACGTTCTACGTGTGATCTACACATGGTTATTCTTCATTTAATAGAATCGCGTGCATGACTCATAGTAATAATGAAACGCAACATGATGAATTTTCACATGGGACTTAAAGTTCCCTTTTTACTCCACCGGTTCGTTTTTACGTGTACACGCAGGTTTCCATTCGGATGATCTTACCTAAGTTTCGCTGCGTATTCCACTTCAATGGCGCACCTATCGCGTATAAAATGTCCATATCTTTCTAGAAATTCTATCCCTTTCTGTGTGTGTAGGGACAGATTCTCGAACTGGTCCTGAAACAAAAGAAATGGAAAGTGTTACAAAGAGTGTAATTTTAATTCTGTGAGTTGAAAAAGTGATAGAAAGTCAACTAGTAGAAATTCGCATCTCATTTGCCAGGGGGAAAATCGGTCAACTTTCGGCAAAAAAATCGACTTTTGGAAACTTTTTTTGGAACTTCGTGAGACTCATATTCGATGTATTTTTTTCCGAGGAATCCATTTTCGTTGTCAAAATTTTCAAAATCCAACGGGAAACAGGATTTTTCCTCAAAAAACCTACTTTTTTCCAACTTCCGCTAGGATTTCATTAAATTTGACCTTTGGAATCGATTCTACGGGAAAAATTACCCCTAGAAATGACTTGTCCAACCCCATTTTTGAAACTTTAATTTTTACCCCATTTTTGGGGGAAGGGGAAGGTATGCCCAAAAAAATCGACTTTTGGAAACTTTTTTTGGGAACTTCGGGAGACCCATATCCGATGTATTTTTTCCCGAGGAATCCATTTTCGTTGTCAAAATTACCAAAATCCAACGAGAAATGCGATTTTTCCTCAAAAAACCTACTTTTTTCCAACTTCCGCTAGGATTTCATCAAATTTGACCTTTGGAATCGATTCTACGGGAAAAATTACCCCTAGAAATGACTTGTCCAACCCCATTTTTGAAACTTTAATTTTTACCCCATTTTTGGGGGAAGGGGAAGGTATGCCCAAAAAAATCGACTTTTGGAAACTTTTTTTGGGAACTTCGGGAGACCCATATCCGATGTATTTTTTCCCGAGGAATCCATTTTCGTTGTCAAAATTACCAAAATCCAACGAGAAATGCGATTTTTCCTCAAAAAACCTACTTTTTTCCAACTTCCGCTAGGATTTCATCAAATTTGACCTTTGGAATCGATTCTACGGGAAAAATTACCCCTAGAAATGACTTGTCCAACCCCATTTTTGAAACTTTAATTTTTACCCCATTTTTGGGGGAAGGGGAAGGTATGCCCAAAAAAATCGACTTTTGGAAACTTTTTTTGGGAACTTCGGGAGACCCATATCCGATGTATTTTTTCCCGAGGAATCCATTTTCGTTGTCAAAATTACCAAAATCCAACGGGAAATGCGATTTTTCCTCAAAAAACCTACTTTTTTCCAACTTCCGCTAGGATTTCATCAAATTTGACCTTTGGAATCGATTCTACGGGAAAAATTACCCCTAGAAATGGTCCCGTCGCCTTCGTTTTTGAAACTTTAATTTCCATCCTATTCTCGCGAGAAGGGAACCACAATTACCCATTTTCTTAATGACCCAACTTATCACGTACAAGGTGATACATCTCAAAAAGGAGAAGGTGTATAAAAGTGTACATTAAATGCAGACAGATTACATTAGTGACCCTCGAGAGGTGTCCACTACGTACTTGTGAGAGAAATGAAAGTAACTCTTTGAATGCCAGAGCAAACTCGGCCAATCAACATGGCAGTTTCCATGCATGTTGATCCTATACGCCACAATACTATGGAGTACTCGCTTGTAAGACCTGAATAGTTTCAATGTAAGGCAAATAGTTGATACAAACATTCGTCCTTGAACGATAAGACGTGCATTCTATTCTGAAATTGACTTCTGCGTCAATCAGCCTCAATGCGCTGATGCCGATAGCAAACGGCTCAAGCTCGAAAGTTCAGTAGCTAAATGGGTTACGAATTTTTAGAGTCCACTCGTTATTCCTTTTTTTTTTGCATTCGGTATCGACAATACGCATGGGACGGTTCAATTGTTGCAATCAATAAACCATAGTCTCATAAGGGCTTACGTAATTCCGACAAATGGGTCTCGGACAACTTTCGTAATCGGTTCGGATGGACGAAGAAATCGTTCTGGAGTCGTATAAAAAAATCTGTTACTCATTTCTGGAGTGCACTTATACAATCGCGGTGGAATGAAATCTTATCATTCTTGCATCCAATGGGTGCACATTGCAGCGCTCGCAGCAGGCAAATTGTACTTTAATCGGGTTTGGATTAAACATTTGCGCGATTGCATCGCGATTTGTTGATAGATAACGAATGCAATTACCCGACAGCTAGGTCTGGCTGCCGAGTTGTTGACTCAACGGTGCAATCAAATTATGCGCAATATTCAGTTTTCTCGGAAGAAAACGAGCAAAGTCGAGGATGCAACTGGATCCTGGACGACAATTGTTTCATTTCCAACCCCAGCAATTTTCTCAATTGCGAGTTTCGCTGGGAAAAGAAAATCACAGATGCGATTCGATGCACTTGGGGCTCGCAGCGACGTATTTTCAATTGACCCAAAGGTGATGCCGCGGTTAAAGCCCGGTTCGGCCGAATAACGCATTTGTTTGGACTTCAGGTTCGCGAGACATCACGTATCGGATGGCAACCGAACGGAAGACAAATCGCGTGGCCGGTATTAACCGTATAATCAAACGGCGAAGCTCATAAACAAGAAATAGAGAGAGAAAAGGAAATTTATGCCGAGATGTGTAGCGAATATATGCCGGACTCGATCGAACGGCTCTCTTTCGCGGGATTTAAAAACGGCAAATCCTGTTAACTCCACCCCAATTACGTGTAACCTTCCTACCAGCAGTTCTCTCGCGACGTGAAGAAAATTGTCTTTGCGAATGAGCACAAGTATTTTCTCTTACCGTCGAGTTAATTTCTACTGTCTATTTATGATGTTGACGTTTTCCTTTCCATCCTCGTGCCTCTTTATTTATTGCGAGTCGCTACACATATATATTACACATTTTTCTTTTTCTCCTCGTCTTTGAAAAACCAACGATTTAATAGGTCAAAAAGAGAAAAATGATGAGTTACAAACGCGAGATAAAAGATAAACCACGACTCTTAGACTGACTTTTATCTGTAATTTCTGATCAGGAAAACAAGTGCACTGGGAGAATAATGAAAAGATAGGGATTCTGGCATGTGTGTGCGTGTGTGTTTGTCTATCCATTCATATGCATTGCAAACAATACTGGCAATTTCGCAAGCGTCTTCAAACATTCGTTTAGCAGTCCGGCACGAAAAGTGAAAATGATCAATGTTTGCCGCTATTAGTACTTTTGCAATCTTTCAAGTAATGACTTATGGAAATTATCTTCTGCATCTTTGACTTTCTATGACACATTGCGTTTCGACTTTGATGTATTTCGGTTTTTAGCGGGAATAATAAATATTAAAAAATTACTATAATATGAAAATTATTTTAAAAAAAAATTACTATGAAAAATTACTATGCCAAAAAAAATTAAATAAACGGTCACCCGTGACACAAAGTAATATAATTAAATAAAAAAAGTGCAGAAATTTACAGAAATCCAATAATTGGCTCCAATTTGATAACAAACGTTTGCATTAATTATTTCACGTACGACAATATTTTTCAAATAAATTTTTCTGCATATTGGAATTTTTAGAAGCTTCTATTAATTTTGTATGTTATTTTAGTATTTTTCGTCGGTAGCACTTTTTTCTAATTTTTATAGCAAGTTCTGAAAATACCTTTTTTTCCATGTATATAATAAAGAAGTATGTATAAAAATAATAACATATAAAGTATGTACGCGAGACATTACTTCTGGAAATTAAAGTAAACAGTGTCTTTTTCCCTCCCTCGAAAAATGCTTTATTTAATTTATACTGAAATAATAATGATAATGATAAAACATAAACTATAACAAAATCGAGTTTCTTGTAATTAGTATAAGTTACGTTTATGCACATTTTGGAGCTACAGGAAAAAAGTAATTCGTCGAAATGTGACTAATGTCACCATTCGATGGCAAATGCGTAATAAAAAAAAACTGTATCTATTTATTATAAATATTCCTTTAATTAGACAAAGCTGTGGTTTTTCAAAAATCACTTGCATATTTCTGTCGATTAAACATTTTTTTACGGAAAATATTCTGATGAATTAACAAATAAATATAGAGAAAAATATTATAAAAAGGAATAATTGATAGCGACCCCTCGCGGTCACTACATTCCACGTGATTTTTCTCGCACCTTTTCCACATTTCATAAATTCTACAACCACCGCTACTATTCCTATAATTAATCTCAAGTTCCTCCTCATCTTTTCACAGCAATATGCCTGCATTGTGTAGCTGCACGTTAGAAAGTACATTTTTCGGTCTCCGAGAAATAATAATGTAACCTTCGGCTCGATTTAATTACCTTCAGCCCGGATAAGTAGTTCCATTTCAATGGAAATCCCAAGAACAACGGTTTCTTATGCGGATAGATACGATCGGGTAAGTGGGTGGTTTAAAAATTAATCTGTGATGTCATTGACACTTGAAAAAGAGAGGAAGACGAAAAAGGAAAGCACGATAACAAGGTTCTGAAGTGCACCCAGAAGAAAACAGTACGAGCTCAGATGCTCGAACAAGTGTGCATTATGAGTCACGTAATTGAGTTGGGGTGTTCACCCTCCTCCCTTTATCGATCCTTTACATTTGTCTATATGGGGATATGTGTTTGACTGCGTAGCGCACAATGTGTGTGGAATACTTCCCAGACGACTTCGATTGCCAACGTTTCCCCCCTTATAGAGGAAATTTCAATAAAATATTTATTTTTCAAATTTATTCGAAGTCAATGGTTGAATGGATGCTCTATTTGTGCCTGGATCTTGGGCCAGAGTGAAAGGAGTAAATTTCTTCAGAGCCCAATCTAAAAATCAATGTACTGAAAAAATAGGAATGGCCAAATTGAGGAAATTTTTAACAAAAAAAAAATATTAAACACTCGCTCGTGGATATATTTCTGGCAATTTTAACTAATTTTATTGTTATTAGAACTATTATATTATTATAACTATTATATGTTGTTTTAAAAAAAAAAAATAATAAATAAAAAATAAATGTATATATTCCAGAAAATATTTTTGCAATTTTTAATGCATATTTTTGAAAAACTACCAATATTTCTCGATTATTTAAAAATAATGAAAATAATAAATTTGAGGATTCTATAAAAATTTTAAGGTATTCTATTGCCGAGAATATAATTCTTTAAATATATAATTATAATATATATATAATATTTATAATATATACCATTTTTTTTCTACGTTCCAAAAAAAATAGTACTTTCATAAACATTTATTTGGGTTTGTGGCACGGAATAAAACCGATATTGTCACTTATGTCCCTAAACTTCACGCAATAAAAATAAAATCGAACATTCAGAAGAATTCCAATGATTTCAACCACCAACTGATTGCACGCGATAACACTGTGGCTTAGGAAAAATTAGCCATAGCGCAAATTCCCTGGAACCTCGAATGTTCGAGTAAATGCAGCTTTGTAAATTACAGATGTACCTATGGCAGCCCTTGAAGCTGGGGAATATTTCAAGAATCCGACTTTCGACGATACTTTTAAGTCAAAAATATAATACTTAAGTTCTTCTTTAAGTGCCAACAAGACCATTTCATTCTTAATAAACTGGTTTACATTTTTCCATGGGTATTCCATTAAGTCTACGTTTCCCACGAACGTTCGTACACGTACACGCATACACGAACTTCGCAGACTTTACCGACTTACACGAAGAATGTGGACGCATAGTACTCTAAGGCGTGGCAAGGGTAGAAAACCATTGAAATTTTGATCACAATTCCTTCGAGTCTCCAAGTTTCCTTATCCCTAGAGATGTATTATTGATCGTACCGAACAAACATTGTTCCACTGATGTATCGGCAGATAGACCCATAACGTTTATGAGCTTGAAGTTACAATAAAAAAATCGGAGGGCTTCTAAAAATAGCGATTTTTTAAATGTTAATTAATAATGCTAATTATATGTAGTTTGTTGAATTCTTTGTTGGTCGATGATGATAATAGTTTTATTTTTCCTTGGTTTTTTTTTTATTTATTTTATATATACCGACCGAATAATAAAAAACCAAGGAAAAATTAAAAAAAAATAAAAAAATGATAATTATATTTTCAATCTTCTTTAAATTTATAATTTTTTTTTAGATTTCAAATCAAGGCAAAATTTAAAAAAAAAAATCTCTAGCCATTATTTGCGATATTCTTTGCAACTGAACTCGGGATTAATTTTCGTTGAAAATTTGGTAATCGGTCATGGGGGTCTGGAGGAATTAATTTCTCACGGTGAGAAGAATATGGCAAAGCGCAAACTACGTGAGCTTATCAGGCGAGCTTCGCGATTCCAACTATTTTTTTTTGTTGCAAAGATCTAATGAGAAATCGCACGGTGGTTGGCTCTAACAAATCGTGGCATAAAATGTCGTGAATATATATTTCCGTGATACTTTATACGACGCATTAATATCCAGACTTATCCAGAGAGGGTTCATAGTCATACGAGTACTATTTTCAATCTGTTCTTTTGTTTCTATTTCTATGCCGCTCGTATGCTCGTATAATCTTGCGCGTTGGTATCTTTCAAATTCAACGACTGGTCATTAAAGTAAAGAATAACTAATTAAAACCTCACGTTCGTTAACATTTTACCATGCGAATTTGTCATAAATTTCAACTTGTTACATTAATTGCCAAATTATCATGAAATGTTATAAAATTGATTCTTCTTAGAAACGCAATAAAAGAATGTTGTTCCAAAAGTGGAAGGAAACATTAACGAAAATGCAATTAAAGGGGAAACAGCATCTTTAACCATTTTTTACGAATTGTATAATTTTATTATTTATCGTATAATTATTACGATCTAATAAAATTACAAGTTAATTTTACCTTTTACGAATTAGTACCAGTGTAAAGTTTATTTTCAGACATTTATTATTTTTATATGTTATTATCCTTACTTTAAGTTTATTTCACGAATTCTTTAGAACCTTTTTTTTCCTTGACAATTAATTCTCATGAAAATTTAAATTTTTCATTCCCGTGATTGTTAATTTAGAACTTTCGTATAGAAATATTATTAAATATTCACTTTTTGCTGGAAGATACACGACGTACCCAGTTCCTTCAATGGCAAAGGAGTGCTTTAACTACGTATATTCCAAAAGAAGGAGGTCCACGTTAATTAAATTTTTTGTAAAAAAAATCCCTATGGAAAAATAAATATAGAGACGAGTCGTTCGTTTCAAACTTTGCTTTCGTGAAAAATCGAAAACTCGTGAATTCGTCATTAAAATATATTTCTCTTTTTTTCGCACATCTCTTTTTTTTAAAATTAGTATATTTGCTATTTTTGTCTCATTAAAAAATTCGGAAATTCGCCAGTAATATTTTTTTTCTTCAAAAATCCATTTTTTAAATATATGTATTTGCCATTTTTGACCCTTGAAATATTTGGAAATTCGCCAGTAATATTTTTTTTCGTCAAAAATCCATTTTTGAAAATTGTATATTTGCTAATTTTGACTTATTAAAAAATAGCTAAATCGCAGAATGTCGCAACTTCCTCTTCAATTGTGACTAGCATTTTTATTGCGACTACAATGAAATGTCACAATTGTCTTTAATTTATCATATACTTCCAGTTTTGCGCTGCACACATGTATGTATCCTTTGATACTCAGAATTTTGATTTGCATTTACAAGTCTATAATGATGTCCGAGGAAATAACAGTGGATTAGATAGATAAAGAGAGGTTGAATGAATTGGGTGGTGTTAAAAAGAGGTTAAGAAATAAATGCGAAAGACGGGAATGTTGTCCCAGGTCGTGCCTACTATACGTGTTATCGTTCTGTCTCGTATGCTAACTGGGTAATGGGATAAATTGTCCATGTCTGTCTTTTCTCTCCATATGAGAGCCATAAGCCGAGAATAAACCACAAGAACATCAAGGGGAGCCACTATAACATGGTACCGAAATTAATAAAAATCAATAAAAACCCGTTTAATTACTCTCTGACCAACCAGCCAACCTTCCCTTCCATGTCCATGTTTTTTTTTTCGTTATCATAATTTTAAAAGTAGAGCGAATAAAGTGCAAAATATTCCGCTAAGGAAAATGGGATGTTTTTTGTAATTTAAATAAGATCATCATTATGCTCAAAAGTCATTTTTAAAAAGAATTTCTGTGAATACGATGAACTTGAAATAACAGAAATTGGGTGTTTTGTACCAAATTTTGAAAAAAAAATTGCGTATGAAAAATATGGCACATGCAACATTTTAAAAATTTGAGATCATAAAGTTTGTTGCAAATATAATTAGTGGCTAATTATGTACTACAATTTTGAAGATATTTTTGTCATGACTCGCAATAAAATACATTTTCCAAAATTAGTAGAAATTAGCCTTTTTCGAATTTAGGTCCGAGACAAAATTAGACTCCAAAAAAAAATAACGTTATTGAAAAACTTCAATATAATTTTATAATTACATTTTTGTGTTTCAATTTCCTTGGTCTGTGCCACTTGGCTTTCTCTTCTTACACATTATTATTGATTTCTCTAAAAAGCGAAATATATTTGTAAAAAAAAAACATTACTAAAATTTGAAAATAAAAATTAACAAAAAACAGAAAATTTTCCCAGCAATGTGGCATACAAATATTAAAAATTTTGCAATAATAAAATTCTAATTTAGATTTAGAATTCTCTAATTTACAATTTTTATATGGTAAGTACCGTTAGCATTCAAATTTTTTGGATTCCAACCCTTTGCACTCTCATGGCATCTCTTTGTCGACATTGTGTAGTCGCTCAAACAAACAAATTTTTCATAAAGCAAATAAAATACATTCTGTTCGGTATTTTTTCTACTGATTCCTTCTTTTTGCGCCTTCTTTGAAAACGCGAACGACGCAAAACATCCCGAATGCTTCGAAATGATAACCCAATGCTCGCATGTCACCGTGTTAAGTGAAAAAGATGTACGTCACTTGACATGCAGCTGCCGCATAAACTTTAGAGGGTTAAATATAGCAGATGCAGAAAAGAGACCGATGATAACAGAACCTAATTTCTTCTGTGATCTTGCATAAATCAATAGCAATTTCTTTTGAAAGCCATGACCCTTCCTCCCTCCGGTCTCGCTTTTGAAAAACAACTGCTCCACTTTTCATATGGAATGTCTCTGAATACTGTAAGAAATATATGTGTACACACAGTAAAAGCGGCACGCAAAAACCTGTTTAAGTGCAACAAGTATAATCGAGTATAAAAATCATTGGCAAGGCACAGGTAGTAGGTACGATATCAAAGATGCCTGATATATGAATATAACAGACCTATCCGTGTGTGTTTTGCATGACACCTTAATACTCGTTACGGATATAAATCGATACGATAACGGAACATTATATTTTGTATGTCAATTTCATACGTTAATTGAAAAATAATTGTGGTTCATATTTCAGCCAGGAACCGGCGAGCCTAAACTTTATCGATTCCTAGACAAATTGTCTGGAATATTTACTTTTGTGTTAGCGTTTAGTTATTAATTTACTTCCGAAATAAATTATCCCTGAACAAACGAATGTCCCTACACGGACATTTGCGAGATAATGTCCCCGCGATATCTCATACATAAATTTATATAATTAAGAATATACTTCTGATACAAATTCTAACAAATTGGTAAATAAAATATTTAAAAAAGTATATTATGGAAAATAAAATACTAAAATTAATAAATTAGTCTTTCTCTTAAAATTTCCAATATCGCAATTTAATAATGTAATAAAAAGCCTCAACGCTATTTTTACCGCTAAGGTTACTCTGTTGCAAAATTAACAATCACACAAGACAGTAAATTTTGCTTTTCACGTTATAAAAACTGCCGTGACACGCTAAAATTTATTTTATTCCGCTTCCGTCGTTTTTTCGTATAACTTTCAACTGTATTTCATTTTTTTTATCGATACGGTGGGAATATAATTTGGAATTTTTGACTCTCGCGAATGTATAAAAAAAAAAGAACGTCTTTTATTGCATTTTAATAAAGGCCACGCTGGTATTTTTTATTAATACAGTACGATGATAATACCGAGTTTGGAAAATTATTCGCTCGTTCTTTGCTCCTTCTCATTTCTCAAAAACCTCTTCTTGAGACGGTGTCAACAATTATCATTGAAGATTCATGACTCGAAAGAAAGAAAGAGACAACACGGGGAGTTGTTGTTTCCTCTCAAGTTACTACATATAATGAGGACAGTGACATCGTTTTACATTGTAGCTTGAACACGTTGTGTAGTTGAGAAGAGCTACGTAATACTACTACTCGTGCTTCCTCAGCTATATATGCAAGTGACGGAAAAAACTGAAGCAAGCAATTGAATTTACGTGGCGGAAAATTCTGCTGAAAGAAGAAAATATTACTTTTCATCTTACGCGGTGGCTCCTAGAAATAGAATTGGCATCATTTTTTTGATGCACCAAAATCTCCGAAAAAAAATTTTTTTTAATTTGAAAAGTGCAAAATATCGAAATTCTCAAATTGCACCATTTTATTCCTAGATGTTAGAATTTCATTCTCTAGAATTTATTAATTTTAGTTCAAAGTGTCACGTCAGATGTGACTCGTGGGTTCTAGGGAAAAATAGCGTGACCTCGTGATCCAAAAAAGGCCCACATTTCAAGTTGAGACTTTCAAATTCGTCTTCGTTATTAATTTTTATATTATTATTTTGCAGTAATTTGTTTTTCAAGGAATTTTCCAAAATTTCCCGAAAGTTTTCAATTAAAATGGACTGTTTTTGGAAACGCTTCTATTTTTTTCGCTTTTTATTGATTGTTATTAGAAAATCATAGAAGAATAATTTAAAATAATTTTAAAAATTTTTAGTAGATAAAATTCTGAGAAATAGTAAAGAAGAAATGTTGGTTTTTTTTATTTAAAAAAATACTACAAAAAATTGTTACTAACAAAAAAATATATTTCAGCAATACCTAGAATTCCAGGAATACTAATTCGGTTGAAGCTAAACCCTAGGTAACGTAAAACTGATTCCTTTGATTATTTCTGCTACACTTGACCCATTTCCCGGACGTAAAGATGCACTTGTGCAATAAAGCACGCTAATTAAGAAGCGTAGAAGCGATATCACAATAAATTGAAGCCACCTTATGAATAAAAGAAGAGACAAACTTCTTTCGAACGTCAGACTCAAAGGAAATAAAGATACGTCGCGCTAAAATCAGATAAACGCCGGAGGAAATTATTCTTAGAATTTGAGAAACGCTGAAATCGCGAATCATTAGCATTCGTAATTGAACGTCATGCTAAGAGTGCAAATTTCGCCGTTCGACGTGCACATTTTCGCTAAATTCGTTATAGCGTTTCTTTTTTTTCTCGTCCGGCAATGAACCGCAGTGATTGCGCAGCCTCATTTTTCGAAGCGGCTTCTCGGAAAATCTCGGCTAAATTCTCCGACTACCGAAGGAAGCGGTGGAGATACGCGTCGACGAAAAAAAAGGCATCATTCATCAGAAAAAATATGTGAATCGGAGAGAGTCCGGAGTAAAAAAAAAACATATGCGTGTTATCTAGGGGTCGATAAGATCACATTAAGCGGTGTGACTCATCCGGATTTGTTTGGCGCAGGCGTGAATCACGATTTGTCACAGCGCGAGAAAAAAAGAGATTGGAAAGGAAAGCGCTGAAACGGAAAAAGGAGGTACGTGTGTATGTATGTACGTGCCATTATGAGGAATGATATTGTGTCCATAAAAAAAAAAATAATAAAATAAACGAGGCATAAAAAAATGGAACCACCTAATCGACAAACTTTGATATGGACTTTGAGGAAGTCGCCCGTCACATTGATAATGAAACACTCGTAAGTGTATTCTGTGAGTGTAAAACGTCTCTGACGATCCTAAATTGCATGATATCTGGTCCTAGGACTAAAAAAATCCAAGTTTTTTTTTTAAATTCATAAGAACCAAGATTTTTTGGTGAAAATTGGGTTTTGTTGGTTTAGATCGACTTCAAATGGTAAAAAAAGTTATAAAAGTTATGATAATATTTTAAGTTGAATATTTTAAAGTATTAATTTTTGCCGGTTTTTAATGTTATAAAAATAATGATAATATTTTAAGCTGGATGTTTTATATAAAATTTTTGGCATTAAAATTAATAAAAATTAATATATAAAAATAAATAAAAATACGAAGGTACGTTATTTCTTAAAAAAATATGACCCAGGTTTTCGGTTAAAAATCGTAACTCAATTTTGGAGTTTTCGGCACAAGGTACTTTTGTGTAAAAACAATGGAATATAAATTTCAAATTCGGAGTTTGATTTTCTAGATTTATGCGGACTAAAATATTCTAAAAAATCACGTGATTTCATATCCCCTTATTTTTAAAATTAATAACTTATGCAATAAAACACGGGAACGCAATGCAGTATTGGATTTCAAAAAAATTGGTGGAGTTCCAATTGTGTCATGTGCAGAATAGTTGTTCCGTAAAAATATGCTTCCAAAAAACGCATTAATGTCAAGGACTCATGGACTTTGTCAAGGACGTACTCGAAAATTTGGTGCCAAAAGACAAAAATTCAACTTCAAAATGCATTTACCTACTTGAAAATATGGAAGTAGAACGCAATTTTATTCACAAACGTAAGAGGAACAAATCAATTCCAATTTTATTCCCGATAACTCCCGGAACCCTGAAAACACCTATATATTAATTCCGATATCGCATCGTGACAATCGAAAACCAAGGTTTTTTATAAATTTATGTTCTGAAATTGTACTTTAACGATCCCGTGATCATAGAAATCACATAAAAGCCTTTAAGATCCCCTACAGATGTGATTCAGTCAATAAAATCCAAGCGTTCAATGATGACCATTGGTTTCATCAATGTCACATGCTGCCAGCGCATTAAAATGACGATATTGGCTTTCGATACATTCTTATTAAGGGCATTTTATCCTTATTGGGAAGTCGATAAATAGTTGCAAGATCTTCCTCTTACCATATAGGAATACCAGCCACGTAGACAATATTAACGTGAGAATGATTCGCATTCTGGAATTTTATGTACGATTCGAGCATTTGGTATAAAATTGCCAGAAAATTAATCTCTGGCCTCAAAAACCAAAAAGACTCGCTCTTAAATTTGGCAAAACTTTGAATCCCTAATGGTTGCATTAAAACAAAAAAAAATTTGTAAATTAGATTCTTTAATTGCTTCTCAATTAAGTCGAAATTTTTTGGAGCCATAAAATTTCTTAAATTTAAAAGATCGATTTCAAATTATTCGAAATATGTAAATTTCTATCCATTCCACAATTTTCTAAGGACACAAAAATTTTTTTACGATTCAATTACAAAAATTACAATTTGAAAGGAACCTCATTTTAAAAAAGAATCTTCAGCAAAGAAAAATATGTTTGACTTAAGAAACCCCCTTTCTTGGTCAAGAAATTATCAATAAATCCACCATAAATCTGAAGGACTTAAATTACTCTTTGTGCGGCATTTACTCATTTTCATCCGGGCTTATTAAAGTGTTTCAGGAAAAATAAGTACCTCGGCGGCAATTTCCGCGTGCCAAAAAGGAACTCGGGCTTTATTAGACGCAACCCCTACCGCCGACCATGTAATTTATGGTATTATTAATGTCCGCAGACTTCAATGGGAAATTAATTTTTTTCTAAATTTAAAATGCGGGGATTTTCAAACTCCAATAACGCCGAAGCTTTATATATAGACATAATGCAGTATATATATATATATATAGCGTGCATTGTGCATACATACTTAGCTCGTGAAGTTAATGCAATAAAACTCGTACACACAAGACATGATGTGCGTTTCTTTAGTCTCTTCAGTTCACTAAGCACTTGATGTACATGATATTTAATGAGATAGACATATACACTTAAGGAGAAGCCCATTTCTTCTACGACTAAGTGTGATTATCTAAATTGCAACGGATCCTCCTTCAGCTGAGAATCATTTCCTATCCCTCGTAGCCGAAGGATTAAAATTTCTTTGTAACTCTTTCGATATACTTGTGATGCTCAAATTTGCATGTTAAAGTAACGGGAATGATATGGATCAATTAGAGTCATCAATTGTCTTGAAAATATGAATTTTCTTCGCTTTTTGATATTATAAAAATAATGATAACATTTTAAGTCACACATTTTACATACAACAATTTATTTAAGTCGTTTTTGAATGTTTAATCGTTATTTAAATGTTCGAATGAAATTTCAGAACGAATGTTAAAATAAATAAAAATACAAAGGTACGTTATTTGCGCCAAAAATATATCCCAGGTTTTCGGTTAAAAATCGTGACTCAATTTTGGAGTTTTCTCCAAAAGATACTTTTGTGTAAAAACGATGGAATATAAATTTCAAATTTGGAGTTTGATTTTCTAAATTTGATTTTCTCGAGGATATCATCGGATCGATGTAATTGGTTCTCAAAGAACCTGCGCCAATTGGAAGAAGTTGTAATAAATGTTGCAACCGTAAATGAAAACGGGAAATGTAAATAAAGTTGCACCATGAAAGTTTAATTGCAAAAGCTTAAGTTTATTGCCGCAAAAAATAAACGATATCTGTAGGATTAAATAATTTAAAAAAATACAGCCGATCAAGGACGAGTTGGAAAAGGAAAATTCTACACGAAGGGGTAACCGTGAAATTTATTTGCTGAATAATCAATTTGAAAATTTAGCATTTTGCTAAAGGAGGAATTTCTTACGATTAGCTCGAATATTTCATAATTCCAGAAAGCAGTATTTTCCCTGAAAAATGGGTCTCTGACGTATCGAAGTTTTTGTTGAATTCGAAAGACAGATATTTTATGGGGTTTTGGAATAAAATACTCAATAATTAGATAAATAATAATCTTTGCTGCTGTAAAAAAGGCAATCGCGAATCTGGATTCCCATGAAATTCTTGTACTTTTTTACATAATGTGGAATGAAAATGCGTTAATATGGTATTCCAGTCTAGAACCGACTTGAAAGTATAACAACGCATGGAATTCCATATTCAAAAGTCAATCCCAGACTTGTACTGTACTTTCATTTTCAAACATGTCGTGGTGAATTCTAAATTGCTGGAACTTGCCTCCTAATTATAACACTATTGCTCCATAGAAAGGGAAAAAAAGGCAAACTGCCGAGTTCAGGTAGGTTCGATTACATTCGTCCTACGTTACATTGATGGAAACGACAATTTTGGAATTTCTAAAATTTTTAAATAAATAAATATTTTCCTTAGGTATTGAATCCTATTAAAAATTTGGTACTGGAAATTCCAAAATAACAATTCTGAATTTTCTAAAATTTCAAAACGAATACTTTCCATCGTTTTATTTGAAAGCGTCGCGAGGAACTCGAAGTTTCACGTGATTTGCATTTTTTTCCCGCCGAAGGAGACAATTTTATCATTGTCGGAGGAAAACCCTACACTCCTCCAGGCGATGCAAAAGTAACTAACATCGCTACAGAACACAAAACAGCTAACAGGAGTAGTTTTAATTTATTCTTTACAAAAAAAAAAAGAAAAACATCAACAACTTTCGTACCTGCACCTACGACTACAGGTACACTTGACAAATTGCGTTTTGAAAGAAACAAGTTTTCTTGTTTGCATAAGAATCGTTTACATTTCGCTCAAAGAAAGGATGAAAGAAAATTGTTGCATTTTTGCCATCCTTTTTCTGACTTTTTACGGTTGAGCGACCGAAAAGTCAAAGGACAATATGGGGTCGACTGCGGGTCTTTTTACTCCAGAGTGTATCGCTGATGCAGTTTCTTCCTTCAATTGTGAAGTTTCCCTTTCAATTCGCCTCGAAGTTTCTCCTTTCGTCCTTTTTTTTTTCTCTTCTGACGTTAGGTAGGGTGTATTTATAGAGATTTGGCGGCGGGACATGGGTGGAGCGAACGTGCACGTGAAAGAAAAGCAGTTCTTTTTTGCAACAGCTCATTTTATACTACCACTACTAACACACAACGTTTTTTTTTTGCATGAACGCGAATTGTGTTTTGTGTCACTCCATGCATGCGTATGCTGCTCGTTTCTATCCTTGTGCGTGGCCATGCGGAGGCGAGAGGGTAAAAAAAGTGTTTCTCTCTTCCTTCCTTTTGCGCTCTCGCCTCCTAGATCAACATCATCGCCACAAAGGATCGCAGACAAATATAATCAGAAAGAAAGAGACTCATACAAGGTGATACAGTTTCCGTCCTAAATATTAATGCTACGCAAAGGAGAGGGAAACGCGCTCATGTAAAATTTACCACAAGGTCCTTACCGCAAGGATATACATGTCATAAAAATATAAAAGCTTGACTATATTCTGAGGACAAGGGAATCACTGGAAATAATGAGAACTGTGATTTAAATAATAATAAACATGCACACGTGACATGAAGTACGTATTCTTAGGTCGGATAAGCTTCTGCCGAAAATCACTAAAAGTTGGTTCCGAAAGGTAAATTATTCAACCCCAAAAATGAGTAAAAATTTAAGTTTCAAAAATGGGGTTGGACAAGTCATTTCTAGGGGTAATTTTTCCCGTAGAATCGATTCCGAAGGTCAAATTTGATGAAATCCTAGCGGAAGTTGAAAAAAAGTATGTTTTTTGAGGAAAAATCGTATTTCCCGCTGGAATTTCGGAATTTTGACAACGAAAATGGATTCCTCGCGAAAAAATACATCGGATATGGGTCTCCCGAAAGTTAAAAAAAAAGTTTCCAAAAGTCGATTTTTTTGGGCATACCTTCCCCTTCCCCCAAAAATGGGGTAAAAATTAAAGTTTTAAAAATGGAGTTGGACAAGTCATTTTTAGGGGTAATTTTTCCCGTAGAATCGATTGCAAAGGTCAAATTTGATGAAATCCTAGCGGAAGTTGGAAAAAAGTAGGTTTTTTGAGGAAAAATCCTGTTTCCCGTTGGATTTTGAAAATTTTGACAACGAAAATGGATTCCTCGGAAAAAAATACATCGGATATGGGTCTCCCGAAATTCCCAAAAAAAGTTTCCAAAAGTCGATTTTTTGGGCATACCTTCCCCTTCCCCAAAAATGGAGTAAAAATTAAAGTTTCAAAAATGGGGTTGGCCAAGTCATTTCTAGGGGTAATTTTTCCCGTAGAATCGATTCCAAAGGTCAAATTTGATGAAATCCTAGCGGAAGTTGGAAAAAAGTAGGTTTTTTGAGGAAAAACCGCATTTCTCGTTGGATTTTGGGAATTTTGACCATGAAAATGGATTCCTCGGAAGAAAATACATCGGCTATGGGTCTCCCGAAATTCCCAAAAAAAGTTTCCAAAAGTTGATTTTTTTGGGCATACCTTCCCCTTCCCCCAAAAATGGGGTAAAAATTAAAGTTTCAAAAATGGGGTTGGATAAGTCATTTTTAGGGGTAATTTTTCCCGTAGAATCAATTCCAAAAGTCAAATTTGACGAAATCCTAGCGGAAGTTGGAAAAAAGTAGGTTTTTTGAGGAAAAATCGCATTTCCCGTTACATTTCGGGAATTTTGCCAATGGAAATGGATTCCTCGCGAAAAAATACATCGGATAAGGGTCTCCCGAAAATCCCTAGAGGCTTATCCACCGAAAATCTATCCGAGCTCTTCCGAGTCGAACAGGGCGTATCAGGGTCTCGACTGAATAGCGGTTGATGGGAACAATTTTCTATCAAGGAACGTCCACGGAATTCCACCGACATAGACCTACATATATTTACCATTTCCAATAGGTATTCGACTCGATTAAAATGACTGAGACACATTAAATCGCGAGCACCCAAAAGAAGGGCTACTGCAGCTATTTGTGTTGTTATAATTCTTACTCTGGTTGTTTTGGAGTTCCTGACACTATAGTCTTTTTTATACTTAAAATTCGCTATTACTCCTGAACATCGCTATGCACACATACAAAAAAAGCTGAGAATGCTAATCGAAGAACCGGTTGGTGCGATTTAATAAGTCCGGACCGTTATTCAAAACTTGAGGAAATTTCCTCGGTCACTCTCCGTGGTTCTGAAGCGATTATAAAATAAATTCTCACCCTTGCGTTTCAGCATAGGTATGTAATCCGATTCTGCAATTTCCATTCCTACCGGTCGCACGCAAAATAGGAGCAAATAATTAAACGTGAGTAATAACGCGGTTACAATCTTTGCTCGATCTTGGCACTTTAAAATCAATTTCTCAGTTTTCTTTTATTTCCAGAGAAGCATCTCTCGGAGAGATCGCGACTATAAAAGGATACTGCCCATCAGCAAGAACTCGTACCGAGTCATTCCCTGAAATGGAGCACATTTGACACAGCAAAAGTTGACGCGTTGTTTTTTAAATTTTGACAAAGACCGGAATGAGTGTATTAATAATTCATAAATTCGAGCGCGGAATTTTTTAACATTTATTCCTTTGACTATATAATAATAATAATCGTCATTATCATGCAAGTGGTACGATCCGATACCGCTAAGTCAAGTTCGGGTTATTATATATATAGTGATAGAGAATACACCGCCTTCCCAACTTATTGTTAGACACCAACACGGCCACTCCGATAAAGTACACCGCACAAATTTCGCTGCAACGTGGTATGAATAATGCCGGTCACTAATTTTTCCGCGTAATAAAATGAACATCCCACACATCGAAAGTTCCCAACCGATCTTTTTTTGTACGGAGACGTAGAAAATTTTGAAATTTACCGCGTAGGCGGATAAACAAATATAATGATAATTGGCAAAAATTACAATCAAAAATGTAGTAATAATTAAAACAAATAATTACAATAAAAAATTTTCCTCATAATAATGACGAAAAAAAAATAATAAAAATAAAGAAAATTGTGTAATAAATAAAATCAATTCATATAGGGAATCTCTAGTGAAACTAGAATAAGTGGAAAGAGACGTAAAAAAAATTGCTATAAAATGAATACGATTAATAATTTTAATGTAACAATCGTTACGGATGAAAAAAAGAAGAAGAATAATAATATAATATAAATATACAAAACAAGAAAAGTAGCGAAAAAAAAAAAAGTTTCACCGAGATCGCTTGTCTTCCCACGATCTTTTTCACTGGTTGCATACACATGAAATTCCGTGTCGGAACCTTTGAATGCGTATTTTCTATGCTCAAGTTCACGGATGCCATTGTGCGCTCTTGCGGAAACTATCCTCAATTTTATACATTCCTTTTTTTTTTAATAGACATATAAATAACGTAACGTCGTATTAAATTTCACAAAGAAAGGAATATCGTTATTGAAACGTAAACTTATACGAGAGAAACTGTTATAATATATATAGGTTACGCATGGAATCTCCGTCGACTCATTTTTGTCGACTCACTCAGCAGAAATCGGCAGGCGATTTTCATGGATTTATAAGAAATCATTATTTCGATCGTTTTAAATGCGAGAAACCAAAATTTAACAACCTGTTGTTTATATGTTACATCTAAAGGAACGCAATAAAGTCACATCCTGGGCACTTTTGCCGATCTAATTTTTAGCACCCGGATGCACACATTGACAGAAAAGCGCACACGTATAGCTATAAAAGCAATTAAGGTAACCGGAACTGTAAATTGCAGCAGTTTCATATGCCCACGTACAAAAGAAAGTAGGAGACAAACTTGGTCCAGATTTCAGAGTCTAGTTAAGACTGCCCCGAATTTGCCACGATAATTATTTCTTATTCGGATAATTATAATTGCAATTACGACAGTACCTACCGTCAAATTTGTTCTCTTGTATGAGGAACGCTACCGTAGCCGTAACTGTATAAACTAAACATGGTAACTGAAGACAATTCGGAGGACTTTATTGTATTGAGAGTGTCAAGAGTCATTTATTGGATTTACGCTCTTATTTATTGGATTACCGTTCCGTGAAAGTTGGTAAAAAGTAGGTTTTTTGAGGACAAATCCTGTTTCCCGTTGAATTTTGAAAATTTTGACAACGAAAATGGATTCCTCGGAAAAAAAATACATCGGATATGGGTCTCCCGAAATTTCCAAAAAAAGTTTCCAAAAGTCGATTTTTTTGGGCAAAACCCTTCTCCCAAAAATGGGGTTGGACAAGTCATTTCAAGGTGATTTTTCCCGTAGAATCGATTCCAAAGGTCAAATTTGACGAAATCCTAGCGGAAGTTGGAAAAAAGTAGGTTTTTTGAGGAAAAATCGTATTTCCTGCTGGAATTCTGGAATTTTGGCAATGAAAATGGATTCCTCGCGAAAAAATACATCGGATATGGATCTCCCGAAATTCCCCAAAAACCGATTTTAAAAGTCGATTTTTTGGGCCGGAAGTTGACCGATCTGCACCCCGGCAAGTGAATATAGTTTTGCAACAGCATGCAACTGTCTCAAAATTGGAATTTATTCGTTGGAAAGCCAGTATCTTGGAATCGACGATCGAATGAATTTTGATTTCAATTGCGCACAGAGAAATAATTAAGATGCGTATATAATTAGCAATAAAGTTAATAAGATGTGGAAAGTTCTCTTCACACTTCCATATAATTACAAAATTCTCTTTTTTCGTAATCTTAATAAATAACTTATCGAAGAATATATAATTAGCATACTCGGCATCGAAAGGAAACATTAATAACATTGCTAGGTTATCCAGGATCTTATAAACTAAATGGCTTTTGATTCGAAATCTATTCATTTCGTAGTAATTAACTCTATCGTTTAAAACTATCGATTAAGGATCTCGGTTGATTTTCAACCAACAAAGCTACGTTTCGAAATAATTGAACTTGTTCCGGTCGATCCAACGATTTATAGCAAAATTAACCTAATTAGTAATATTCAAATTATTGTACAATTTTATTAGAGAATTCCGATAATTTGCAATATTATTTTGCAATTTGCGATTTTCAAGCAACGAAGTTACGTTTCGAAATTGAACTCGTTCCGGTCGATCCAACGATTTATAGCAAAATTAACCTAATTAGTATCATTCAAATTATTGTACAATTTTATTGGAGATTTCCGATAATTTGCAATATTATTTTGCAATTTGCTATTTTCAAAGGCATTTGGGGGAAAGAAAAATGGTGTCACAAGTTCCCCACGTCCATCCTTAAAATCAGATAAATTGCAGGAAAACTGTGGCGAAATTTTCCGATATTTGTGAAATGGCAGCGCGTGGAAAACCTGTATTCCGATAAACCAGTATAAATATATGTAGGCAAAAAAAAATGGCGAGCGAATCAATGAGGGGAAAAAGTAATAAAAACGATCGTCGATTTCAACGTAAATATTAACTGAAAGATACTGAAGGGACTTTTATGGGTAATTTCGCAAGAGAATGTAAGATTCAATAAATAAAATTGTTGGCATTGATAATAATGTTACAAGCAACCGGTCCTAAATATGTCTCTCGCGAGCATCCGAAGGAAAAGAGAAGGAAAAAGTGTACGCATGTGAATAAAAAAAAAAAAACTTTGCCACACATTATACAGGACGACACACGTACACATATCAATGAAACATCTCGTTCCGTGCGAGTCGTAAATGAAATCTTTTCTCCTCTCCTTTCCTCTCTTTCGAAATGCTGTACTTCGTGCAAACACTTTTACACGTACGCCCGTACCCATTCACATCGAAACTCATCAGTCCTACTAGAAATCTTTATTTTCCTTTTCTTCGAAACGGTCACTTGTATAAGAATCTAGATAAGATTGCGACCCGTATGTACGAGTGATAAAAAAAAAAAGAAACGCGCATATTTTTTAAGGAAAAACAATAACAGGTGAACGATAAGATTAAAAGTATAGGCAAGTCATGATTGAAGAGCGTTCATTACGTGTTTCCGTTAGTATCAACAAAGGATGAAATCATTTTGGAGATAAAGATCTCGCTTTCGAACGCGCGTTTGCTCGTATTAGTCACAAAAATGGAAAAACTTGGAAATTTCCGAAATTAACACGTCGAGCGCGGCACCGGTACCTGGGGACCGAAACTGAACTTTCCATTCAGGCCGCGACGATTGTGGCAAATGCAGTGGCGTGTACCATTGCGACCCACGCGGCGCGAATAAGGAGTCATATAAATTTGTCGCGGCGTCGGTCCCCGGGGACCGAAACTGAACTTTCCATTCAGGCCGCGACGATTGTGACAAATGCAATGGCGTATACCATTGCGACCCACGCGGCGTGAATAGGGAGTCATATCAATATTGTCGCCCCGCGCTCAACGTGTTGACCCGAGTCAGATTTGGTAGCTCCCTTTTTTTTTGGTTATTCGTTACTCGTGTGTGCAATTGTTATTTTTTCAAGCTAAGGTAGTGGTCGTGCTTGCAAGTGAACAGGCGAAAAAAAAAATAAATAAAAAGGGAAATTATTGTCACTTAAAAAAAGAAATTTTGGCGGATGTTGGAATAGCGCTGAAGTGTCGCGTTGACTACAGACGTAACGGAAAAATGTCGTCTACCTATCAGCGTTATTATGATACGACGATTAAAAAATGAGTCATTGTGGCTGCGAGTTGAAAAATGAAGTGTCTGAAGGATGTCTCGAAAGCCACTGACAAGCACTTATTGCGAGACTGGGAGGAGGATTTTGAAATTCGTACCTCCAGGGAAATTATGCTTTCGTTTTGGTGAGCAATTTTGTTTGTTAGAGCGTTTAATTTCAAAAACGTTGAATTTTAACTTCCTTCAAATATTTTTTCTCCATAAATAACACTTTTTGATTTTGATTACCTCCAGATTTTTTATCTACTTTATGAACATTAAAAAAAGAAAGTAAATCTTGCAATTCTACGGATTTCCACGTTTGCAACAATTTCACCAAAAGATTGTATTTTAAATTTCCAGAAGTTCCACGAAAATTGACATAATTATTGCTTCTAACAATTAAAGACTGTAACGCTACGACTTTTGAAAGTTGAAGTATTCAAAGCTGGAAGGCACTAAAATAATCAATTACTTGCACAACCATTGGCTGTGAAATAACAATTAAATTATTACACAGCCAATGGTTGTGCCAATAATTAATTCTGTCAAAAAAAAAGGAACTTTATTTTGCCGAGTTATATTATTGCTACTATTAATTATCAATAATATTAGGTTGTCCCATAAGTTTTTTCCGCGGAACGCCATGCATGACCTCGTACCGGAAAGGAAGAAACTTATGGGACAACCTAACATATGTGGATGATCCCAATCTACAGGCTCGTACATTTTTGTGGAATGACGCAACTGTCTCATTTGACAGAACGGAAGTGTTTTCTAATTTTGGGAGTATCCTTTAAGTAGCAAAGCTCCATATCGCCAGCCGAAATCTAAACTGACCAAAATTGAGTCATCGTTGAACGTAGGACAAACCTGTGGAAATGGGCTATGGTTTGGTCGTTTCGACACATCGTCGAGACACCGTTAACCGACACGATATCGACTTTCGATAAGTCAAAGAACATATATGTATATACACTATGTACCTCTCGTCCCATAGACCAGTGAATTTATTATAGTTTCCAGGTAGAAAATCTGTGAGGGAAAGTATCAGTGCGAGCGTTAACTTTTCCGACTATCGCAAGAATGCTCGTATATGAAATCGAAATTCACTCACTCCTTACGATCGTAAAATTGCCAAGTTTGCAAATTTAACCCATTCCGGACGACGATTTTTTTTCGAACACGGTCCCCGAGAACGAAATTTTACTTTTTCTTGCACACTTGGTGTGCATTCGGTCTCAAATAGGGGGGGGGGGGGGGGGAGTTGATTAAGATTATTAAATAAATGAGGGATTATTAAATAAAGTTTGGGGGGGAAGCGATTGATTATTTTCTCATACAAGAAAATTACAGTAAATTCTGTAATTAAATATAAACGCATCCTTAAAGTTTCGAAAAATCGGATGCATTACTTTTTTTTCTTATAAATTGCGAAAATCGGAATTTTTTTTGCAACAGTTGAATTCTCGATATTACCCGATTCTCGTAGGTGTATCTCGAAACGTGGGTAAGTATGAATATAAGCACAGGTATTCGTGTACCTGCTCAAATTCTATAGGTAAAAGACATCGTTCTCTTGGCGCCTTCGCCTTTTGAAAGTGATTCGACTCGGGTCGTGAATTGAATTTTTATTATCCGACCGCGACCGATTCTCATATTAAATCTTTATGTTCTCCTTCTTTTTTCTTTTTCTTTTTTTACAGAGAAAGTACCAACTAGGTATGCTTTATATTTTTAGATTCTACGGTTATCTCGTTTTTCTGCAAAAAGTCTTGCCTAATGAACTCTCAAGCCTCCTTTTGCGATCAATCGGTTCACAACGTGCGGGCAAAAAATGGTGAAAAGAGGTAACGATGATGTACAGTAGATTTTTTTTACACGGAATAATAATTATTTTTTATTAAAAATACCGTCCGAGATTCAAAATGGATTTAGTGACTGTGAATTGGTACGCCTGCAATTTCGAAAACCGGACCCCGAGTAACTCGTGTCCGGAAACTTCGCGAAAAATTGGGCTCGTATTTGTAATTTTGGCCCAAACGAATATTTACGAAAAGTTTTTGGACAAAAATAAAATTGCAAATTGCAGCCACAGGTTCTAGGTTTTCTGGTACACGACTGACGCAGGTTCAGAATTTTTATGACTTCTACTGTAAGCTTTCCAAATATTTTCAAATAAAAACACCCAAGGCTGTAAAATCATAAATCTTTAGTGATAGACGCACGGAAAGAAGGAGGGCTATAAAAAACATCTTAATTTATAAGCGGTGTGAAGTTAGTGGCCAACTTTGAAAACAAATTGATTTATGCGGTAAACTGAGGATATTTCTGAAGCAAAGTAAAGTTTTTTTTTCTTGTTGAACAAAACCAATTGTTTGTACAGTTATCGGTTGTGAAATAATAATTACATTATTTATTACACAGCCGATTGGTTGCAAAACCCTAGCAAAACCCTAGCAATAATAAAACTGTGCAAAATAAAGTTTGTTTTTTTATCAAAATCAATTGTTTGCACAACCATTGGCTGAGGAATAATATTTATATTATTAATAGAGCAAAACCATGGCAAAATCAATTGTTTCCACATCCATTGGCCATGCATTAGTAATTATATTGCATAGTCGATTGGTTGCAAAACCCTAGCAATAATAAAATTAAGCAAAATAAAGTTTTTTTTATCAAAACCAATTGTTTGCACAACCACTGGCTGAGCAATAATATTTATATTATCAATAGAGCAAAACTGTGGCAAAATCAATTGTTTGCACAACCACTGGCTATGAAATAACAATTACATTTTTATATAACCAATGGTTGTGCCAATAATTACTTCTGTTAAAAAAAAACTTGATTTTGCTGAGTTATAATTATTATTGCTGCCATTAATTATCAATAACACTAGGTTGTCCCATAAGTTCTTTCCGCGCCACGCTACGTATAACCTCGAGCCGGAAAGGAAGAAACTTATGGGACAACCTAATATAATAAAATTGTCCTTCTCTTTACCCCTAAAGCTCAAACTCATTAAATCTACCTCAAAGAAAATCACAAACCGAGCAATTCTAATAACCCCATGAACATTACGGGAACCATGCCTTCATTACTCTACTTTGTTTGTATTTCCATGGAAACATAATCACATGCACATACAAAATTCGTGTTTCTTCCACCTACACAAAAAAAAAACGTAATAACGTTTGTTTTTCGACAACATGGTTCCACGTCTTTCCACGTCCTTGCGTGTAATTATGTTCCTCCTCTCTCTCTCTCTCTCCTCGGAACGAGTCTGCATTACGATTCATTGACATTCGTTTGTACTCTCTCATGAATCATGATACAGGACGCATTCATGTTTAACCGCTAACGGCTGACTCGTGAGTTTATGCGATGGGTGTATACGTCACATATGTACTCTTCGTATAGTAAAGTAGGAATAGTAATCTCCACTACGTACGTACTTACATCGTACGTTTTCGTCGGATAACGCGTATGTGCACGGGTGTGTCACCCCCACTGCCATTATTTCTCTTTCTGCCATTCTTTTTTTCTCTCTCTCTTTCTTTCTATCACTGCTTCTTTTAATACTTGCATTATACCGGGAGCAAAAAAAGGGCAACGTTCTTGCAACTTCCTGCAAAAGTATTACAGTGTTTATCCGCATCAAACTTTTTTTTTCTCGGAATTTCCATTCTTTTTTTTTTTTTTTTTTTTTCGTGTGCACTATTTTCCTTCGTTATGCTCTCCCCTTGTCCGTCCCTTGCTCCTTTCTTGCCCATAAATCATGACGGGCGAAAAAAAAAAAAAAAACTCGTAGCGGCAATTATTGATATGAAAATCGAAAGGTGTTGCGCAATTAATATGGGATTTGCGTAACTCCCATAAACAAACACGCGAAATACCATTGGCGAATCGAGGAAACTCACGGAAACGTAACTTCTCGGCTCGCGGAGCGTGTAGAAAAAAAAAAAAGTTATCTAGGGATTTTTTTTTCTTTCCTCGCAGTTTCTCGTTCTCCTTTTTCCATTCGTATGCACCATGTAAGAAGTCTAAAACTGGTCGGTGTCCTGAAACTTTTCTTTGGCAGTCACATATGCATGCACGTATCGCCGCTGCAGTGATTTTCTTTTCGTTCCCCATATCATTGGATAGTGCGTGTTTGTTACAGACAGTGCTACTGCTGGCTCGTGTGCCAGTTTCCAGCGCACTGCGTTTCCGGTTCTCTCCTCCTACGCTTTATATATATATATATATATGTGTGTGTGTGTGTGTGTGTGTGTATATGTTGTATGCTTACAAAAATCACTACATGTGATATGATACATGGAAGAAAGGGAAAAAAAAATCCATTCGTCATCCCAATTCTCGAAATCGCCATTCGGGAAATTCTCTCCAGGATAAATATACGGTGCAATTTGCCGAAAATGTCCATTTTCAAATTTGCTATAATTTGAAAATGGAAAATTTCCGTTTTTAAATTTGATATAATTTAAAAATGGAAATTTTCAGATTTCCTATAATTTGAAAATGGAAATTTTCAAATTATATATAGAAGAACCTCTATAGAACACCTCGATTACTGAGGTTTCTGTACCCCATGAAAGTGAAATTTGAATCGATAGTGGATTCATTCCGAAATTCGAAAACCGGTTGCGATCGAGAATGGAGTCGGTAATAAATCAGTATAGAAATCTTCGACTTTCTCTCGCAAAACTTTCCCAAAAATTTGAATTTCAGAATCGCCATGAAGTTGATCAAAACTTCTGCTGTCCCCGGCCGAAAATAAGAAATCCTCGTGTCCGACACACCTATCATCAATAATTGCTGAGCTCGGAGTATATATACTCGTTTTTGAATATAACAAATCTCCGAAATAAATGACTTTTACCGCTAGGATTTCCTGTTGGTGGATTTTTTCGGTCGAAAATTGACCGATCTTCGGCCCGGCAAATGAAGTAAGAATTAAAGTTTCAAAAATGAAGTCGACAAGACCATTTCTAGGGGTAATTTTTCCCGTAGAATCGATTCCAAAGGTCAAATTTGACGAAATCCTAGCGGAAGTTGGAAAAAAGTAGGTTTTTTGTGGAAAAATCGCATTTCCCGTTGGATTTTGGTAATTTTGACAACGAAAATGGATTCCTCGGAAAAAAATACATCGGATATGGGTCTCCCGAAGTTCCCATAAAAAGATTCCAAAAGTCGATTTTTTCGGCCAGAAGTTGCCCGATCTTGTCTCCACCGAATGGGGTCAAAATTAAAATTTCAAAATTGTAGTTGGACAACCCATTTCTAGGGGTAGTTTTTCCCGTAGAATCGATTCCAAAGGTCAAATTTGATGAAATCCTAGCGGAAGTTGGTGAAAAGTAGGTTTTTCGCGGGAAAATCGTACTTCCGATGAGATATCGGTGGTTTTGATAACGGCATTGTATTACTTGGAAAAAAATACATCAGATAAGGGTCTTCCAGCGCGCGCGTTGTTGCTAGTACATACTTTCTAAAAGAAATCACAAATGTATTCGAAATTCGGAAAATCGACTGTGTCGCTTCGCTTTTCTTTTCATTCGTTTCCAGGGCCTACAATCTTCGCAATTTCCATAATTGTTCATTAGAAAATTCGCATCCACGCTTCATGCAAAACACTTGCAGCGGCGATAGACTTTCTAATGATTTATATGTATCAAAAAGATTTGAAAGTATTTAACGACCAGCACAATACATCCGAACACGGTGCAAATGAATTATTTATAGGAGTTAAAAAGAGAGAGAGAGGGTTGATACAACCAGAGTGACAACGGGCAAATGGAATTTTCTGAGCCCGCGTTACGTGTGTGCCTGCATGTGCACCCACACACATTTGTATGCCTAAATAAACATATACATATTGCACGTGCAACTGAAGTTTACTGGAGGAGTAAATACGGTAAAGAGTAAATACGTACGTTGGTTATAGTTTTTCCGTTCAAGGAATTATTACGAACTTATATCCTACGTGTCATGTGCATTGTTGTTAAAACAACGACGTGCATGAAAACGTACGGTAATGCTTGTATATGAGGGAAACGTGTACGTTTACTATAAAATGTATGCAAGATAAGAAGGATCTGAACTTTCAAACGCACGTTTTGCGTTCATATGATCTTTATGCCTGTATCGCGCTGGTTTTACACACTTTTTATATTGCATTACTTTCCTTGTGTCATTGTAATATCATACATGAAAAAGCACATTAGCAAATATTTTTTTTATTATTCTTGTTTTTTCAGTGTTATTAATATTAAAGTAAATTAAATTTTGCGAATTCCAAGGTACTTTTACTTTGACAAAATTGGCAATTTAAAAAAAATCGTTTACTCAGAAAAAAATTTTGACAAAAATTTAATATACAGTAAAAACCCAAATTTCTGGTGTTTAAAATTTTTGTACTGTTTTACGACATTTTTATATATTTTCATATTTCTTAAATTTATTTATGTAATTTTAATTTCCGGTGTCATATATTTTTTAGCAAAAAAAATAAATAAATTGCCAAATGGGAATTTTTAACATAACGGAATTCTCAAAAATCTAAAATTTTTCCAAGCTCTTCTTAGTCAGATTTGTTTCATCTTGAATTTTCCAAAAGTAGTAAATTCCTACCTGCTGCACTTCAATCTATACAACAGGTACAAACTAGTCTCTATTCCTTTCTTTTGGTGCAATTGCACACAGGAATTACATTGCAACTAGAAACCTTATCTCTGTACAACAATATTTACCACGAAGTACACCATGCAACTGACAATGAGACATTTTTTAATCAGTGTCTTCTCTGATAAATGCAGTCGACTATCGCGATAAGGCCGCGATTGTACATAATAGGGAATCTCGGTGTCCTCGAATTTTGCCGTATTTTAATTTTAATTCATATTTTAAAAAAAATCATTGAAAAAATTTTTACCAATTTTAATTTAAAAAAATGGGTGCGATTGTATTGAATCTCGGTGTCCTCGAATTTTGTCGTATTTTAATTTTAATTCATATTTTTAAAAAAAATTATTGAAAAAAGATTCACCAATTTTAATTCAAAAAAATGAGTAATTAAATTTTCGACGTTTCAAAACTTTCCCTCCGATATTTAATATCCGAAGAGGAAAAGTTTCAAATTTTGAAGAGCTGCGCATTAACGTGTTTCATACTTCAACAACATCGTATAAAGATATTCTACCGGCATATTCTATTCCTGAATCACCGCATACCAAATTTTCTACGTATCAAAGTTCGCTTTTAGGGATCGCATAAATACCGAAGTGCTGTTCTAACTTGTGATTTAAAAATAGCATTTTTTAAAAGTCCATCCTCCAAACGGTGTGTTACATTTGGAAAAAACGAGATAAGGGCGAAATTCCGACGTTATTATTAAATATCTTTCTCTCGTGCACGTTTTACATTGCAAAGAAACGTAATTCAGGAAACTCTGAAAGGCATTTCCTCTCTTTCCAGCCTCAGTTTTCTGTCTCCGGGAAAAAGATTGAACATATTTATTATTATTACCAGGAGGAACGGTAATTGGCCGAGAATGAATGCGCGTATATTATATTTACGACTGTTTTACAATAAAACAATCTTTTGAAAATTACAGGAAGTCAAGTTTCCGTAAAATTATAGTCACCTTTACGCCTTTCATGTGGAATAATATCGGTTACGATAAGTTGGAACCTTTTGTCAGGCAATTTAGTGGTTTTTGGAAATTATTTTGCAAAAATGTTGAAAGATTTTCAATAATAAGTTGAAAATCAAGCGTATTTGAAATTATTTTTATTATTTCATAATATAGACAGTGAATGAATTGAACATTTCAGGACCACATTAATTTTCAAATAAACTTTTTTTAGCAAAAATCTACTCCCAGAAAAAAAAAGCATTATCGATTCAAGAACAAAATTATCACAGGCCGCCACGAACATATTATTATTCTATCTAATTTTGTTACCGAACCGATGACAAAATTCCTAAAAGAAATATTTGATGCATCGTTATTGCTATCGCATCAATTTTATTTTTTTTTCAATTAGGCTAATTTACTTGAAATCTAGAACAATTTTTTTTTTCAGTATTCGAATTTCATTATCTGATTATTGTTTCCCAAGAAAAACCAGAAACCTCCAATTTTAGATATAGTTATTGTCCAACATTATTTACGATAGTCAAGATTGCACGAACTTTCCATTGAACTGTTTGAAAACTGGACACGAACGGTGTTAAAAATAACTCTCCACTTCTAAAATGAAGGTCAAGTTTGGAACGATCCTGAAATAAACAAGGATAAAGTTAGAAATCTTATTTTATACATTTTTCCTCTTTGTTTTATTTCTCAGCTGGATGTGTTCAATATTATATTCTCGGTCCCAATCGAAAGCTTTAAAAATGATGGAAAAATTATATCGTCGAAACGACATGTGGGCGATACGCAAACCAACGATTCCAAAAGTGACGAGACGTCAAACGACTGCTAATTATAATTAATGTTCGATATTGCCTCGAGTTTTAGTATATTAACGTCGACGAATACAAATTGTAAAATTGAAGAATGTTTCAAACCCTCGCATCCATCCTTCGGTGGCTTTAATATTAATGAAATGTGCGATCGGATCAGGTTCAAGTTCAAGATTATACATCAACGAACGTGATGCGATGCACCTCTGACGCATGATTTCCATCGCTATTATATTTTAAGAAAAAACTGTATAAACTGTGCACTAGCAAACATCGAAATACTGCTCGAATGTTTCACAGTCGTAACCCATATTTCAATTTTCGCAAGAGTCGCTAACCGAGTCTCGCTGCGATTACTCGCAATTAACATGAAAATCACATCGCTAAGTGAGCGATGATTCCAGAAACGTCATAATAACGCTCCAGACATCACTTTCTTCTTCCTAAGCCTATCCCGAGCCGCTTCGTTTTCTCTTTTCATCTTTAACAAACGACTCCAGAAGTCGAGGAACAATTTTGTCAGAATGCGAGCTATCTCCTCGCCTCTGGTTCGTTAAAACTACAATTCCATTAATTCAAGGAGATGCGACTCGTTTATTTGCTCGACTTCCTTGGGTGGAAGGAACAATCTGTTTCTGTAGGTAAAAAGATACGAAAGCATATATCATTGCTCGGTGGCTCTGCACGACCACTGCAAAACGTATGCAAGTGAGCACTTTGCAACTCCAAACCCGCAATAATCATAAAAGTTGACTGAAAAAGCCGCTTATATTGCAAATACCTAACTGTAAAAACAAGAAAACCAGCAAGGACCCAACGCACGGCATTGGTACGTGCCAAGGAACCCTGTCACAATTGTCCAACCAACTTCTGTCAAGCGGAAACAGTTGCACAGTTAGCACATAAAAATGAATGATGGAGGAGAAAAAAAAAAGAAAAAAAGAAAGAGAAGGTGGAACACGCTCTTTTATGTTTGCAATAATCAACAGCGGTACTGTTCTGATAAAAATCAAGTAGTCATAAAGATCAAGGATCTTGTAGATTGGAAAAAAGAAACGGGGGCTCTTCCCAAATGACATATATGTCTCCCTCTCTCTATCTCTCTCTCTCCCATATACAAATCAAGTGTGAGTCATTAACTTGCTGCAGCCCCAGAAAAATGACAGGTTCGGTTTGGTTCCCTATCATTGACGCATCGGGAATTCGGGATTTAAAAAAAGGGAGGAATTCCATAGAAAAGACACCTAATATTATCGAAACGGGAGGACGAAGAAAGGAAGAAAAGGACGAAGGAAAGGAATGTAAAGAAAGGGAAAGAGCGAGAGAGAAAAGAGAAGAGTCCATAGCCTGCGGCTAGCAACCGAAAAGGGTATACCGTGTAGTCTCGAACTGGTTTTTGGGTAGTCGCGGCAACTTACGTGTTGGCGAAAATGGTATAGAAGGATCAAGTGTAAATTTTGCACACGCTTGTATACGTATATATATATGTATATATAGGATTGTACAGTCGCTGGCACCCCGAGGGTCCTCTTCCATCGGCGACATCGTGAGAAAAAAATGCGCGCTGCTGAAAAACCATATATATATGTATACACACAAAAGGACTCACCCATAGCTCGGTACCCCAGCTCATTTTCGTAAGGGCCGGGTAAACCACGGGCACTTAGACGCGTATTTTTTTTTTTTGTTGTTACCTGCACTATAATTATACGTCACTTTTCACATGCATTCGTAATTTCACAATTGCAGAAGTCACCAAAGTCTCGTTGGTACTCACTCGCGAAACCTTTTTGTTACATATGTGTGACGATATTTCAGAGGAAATAATAATCATGCGATAAATATACATCCGCGCACATTCACTCAAAATATCGCCAACATGTCTACCCGTAACCACTGACTGGCCGGACCCAACTGTCCGTTGAAAAACCGCCCTGGAATTCGATGCTCGCGCACTCTGGTAGAGGAATCGCGAAAGAACCGAAGGGAAAATGAGATATCGATATAAACGCTTGGAGAAATTAAACGCGAGAAGTCGATATATCGAAAATCAGGGGTATCAATGTGACGAAAGTAAAAAGTAATCGAACAAGCAGTGATACCACGAATTTGAATTCCAAAAGCGGGTTTTGAATACCCGGTATACGTAATTGGACCTGATTAGAAATTTTACCCTTGAAAGTGACTCTCGGCACGTGTGATAAGCATTCGGAATTTCAATATTTGAATTTTACTTTACGATAATTGAATTTTCAAGGAAAACGGGCGGTCTTTGTTAAAAATATAACGACTGATGTTTGAAAATATGGCGGGAACCGAAAGAAATGAAAGAGAATATAGGATTTCAAAAGAAATTCTATAAATTTGAATAATTCAAAATTGTATTTAGAATATTCGTAAAAGAATTTCGAATTATTTGGATTCATTGATTGCACCGAAAGTACCATTCAAATGCAGTATAATTCGAAACTCGAATCCTACTATAAAAAAAAAACAAAAGTACCAGTATACGGTAAATTCTTGAAAACTCGAGAGTAATTGTAAACAGCTGATCAGTAGCAGACTACAAATACATTTCCCACGAGTAATAAAATAAGCTCCATTATTTATTTTATCGTTGTAAGAATTGGGAATTTTTCGATTGAACAAATATAACACGCCAGCCTGGAAATAAAACTAGAACCGCTATACATAATTCAGTTTCTTCTCAAGAATTGATTTCTTGACAACTGTAGACGGGCGGTAGTGTTAGTATGCACTTGGCAGCACACATTTGTAGGTTGTTTATTCATTAAAATGGCGCTGGATGACTCGAGTGGAGTATCAAAGGTCACTCATATTCTTTGATAGAAAATAAAGTTCTTCGGCGGACCCAACAGTATATTTCCGTATTCTACATGCCTTCGACTACATTTTTTGCCCATTCGTTAACGTCTGTAACTTATGGATACGTGACACAAGTTGTCTTTCGCAACGGAACGACCAGTGGCAACGTTCAAAATACGAGAAGAGGAAATAATGATTGCCAATCATGGAGGTTGTATATATAATACGACACTTATCGTATTTTTATTTAATTTTTTATTCGCCATTCATCTCCCTTTAACGTAACTTCCTTCGTCAATCAACGTTTTTTAATCGGCCACTATTAATTTTAATTAACATTGTTGGTTAGGCTCATACAAAACGCATGAATGAAACGTCTGTAGTTTGAGGAAAAGAGGAGAACGTTCTTTGTTTCACTTTCATTTTTATTTGAGGTGTTACAACACACTTTCCCTTTCATACGTCTATCACTCCTCTATATAACACAAAGGGGTTAATTGAAACCAAATAGTGTTATATCGATTTTATGGAACATAAAATCTTTTTTATTCGACCAAGATTCATTGTTCTCCATAGGTTAATCGTTCTTTGTACGCAATTATTTCTGGAGTTTGTTTGTTTTATACATTATTATAATTAATAATTGTTTACTACTCGATGTTAATATTTGTAATTATTATACAAAGATGGACACATTTATTTCAAATATTTTAAGCGCTAACCGTTTTTAAGCACTAATCGGAATTTCGCTGAATTTTAACGATCAATGAGATTTAAGTATCTAATATATTTTTTAAAGCTAGCTGGATATATTTATTTGTAAATATCATTTTACATAGCGATACAAACAAATGGTCTTTGAGTAACTTATTTTTATCATCCTATAGGGAAATTAACGTTAGAATTAACATTGGAATACAAAATTGGAAATTTTTACTACCCCTAATAGTCCTGCATTAACTTACAGGAAAAAACAAACATTAAGCGGAACCTCTAATCTTATCTGTGGATTGTAAACAACTTTTACATACAAAAGACAAGAATAAATCAACGATAAGTGTAATTTAAAAAGTATAATTTTCATTTTAAGCAGGTAGTCGAGCTGTTTCATCAATTTAACGATAGCCTCGGCTCATACTTATTTTCAAGATGGATAGGACAGATAGTGGAAGAATACCACACATCGAATGCGCTAATAATACTTGTAATAAGTATTCTCGTTGGCATACTCGTAACGTGTTTTGTCGTACTACGCAAATGGAAAAACAAAGAGTTTCTACCCGAAGTAAAAGAATTTGTAGGAGTTGGAAGTGGAAAGCCAAGATTCCGGAAACGGGACAAAGTTCTTTTTTATGGCAGGAAAATGTTAAGAAAGGTAAAGTCTATAGGCGGTCAAGTACATGCAACCGGACAAGGTAAAAAGAGACGTGCGGTCATGCGATTCGCCAGGAGACTTTTGCAGTTAAAAAAGGAAACCGTTCCTCAACAATTGAAGGTACTTCTATCATTTGTATTTTTTTAATCAAAATTTCCTCTCGATTATCGATGCTTTGTTCTTACGATTTAAAAAAAATTGTTTTTTTTTCTCAAGGTCTTGGAACCACCCGCGGAGTATTTAGAGGAAGATTTAGGTCCAGGGGAACGGGTACCTCCGGATGCTTTGTATATGCTGCAAAGTATCAGAGTCTTCGGACACTTCGAGAAACCCGTGTTCCTCAAATTGTGTAAACATACTGAAATTATGAATCTGCCAGCTGGAAGTCTTTTGTTTAAAATTGGAGATCCAGACGAGAACTTGTTTATCATACAACAGGGTTTAGTTAATGTATATATTACAGGACCCGATAATTCACAAATTTCATTGAAATTAGTTAAGACTGGAGAGTCTGTTACTAGTTTATTAAGTTTTACTGATGTACTTACCGGCCATACTAGCACCTATAAGACTGTATCAGCTAGAGCTGTAGAAGACTCTGTTGTTGTTAAACTTCCAATGAGCGCATTTCAAAAGGTATTTTTTTCAATTTATATAGAATCCGTCATATAAGTACCAAAGAATTGATATCAAAACATAGCCATGATTTTAAAATTTAAATATAATGAGATACGTAAACTTTACTTTGAAATCACAATCGTAGGTTTTCCAAGATCATCCCGATGCCTTCGTTCGAGTTATCCAGGTCATTATGGTTCGATTGCAACGTGTAACATTTACAGCACTGCACCAATATTTAGGACTCTCCGCGGAACTGGTGAACCAAGGAACTCATAAAAAGAAACATAGCCCGTTCTCTGGTTCTCCGGTTCGTTCGCGAACTCGTGAAAATTTCGCCACCCCCAATACGGAGAATTTGTCGTGCGGATATTCCACTTGTTCCGATCATCACGATCACACTGAAAATCTTCATCGAGAACAAATGAATCTTAGTGGATCCCAACCAGTGCCTATAATAGTTAATCGAAGGTATTCGCAATTCGTGATTTATTTGTGTAACACCGTCAAAGATTTTTTTTTTCTTTAAAGGATTAAAAAAAATATATTAGTCTTAGAAAAAATGTTAATATTTCATTTTATGAAATTTACAGCAGATCGAAAAGTAGTCTCGATTGGAAAACACAAAATACAAGTCCACATTTACATCAACATGCATCCGATATGGTCCCGGAATGCGATTCTCATTGGTCGAGTGCCCCTCCTGGGAATTTGCAACAACAATCATCGTCGCATAGTAGTCAACAACCAGATTTAGTTAATTCTGGTAACTCTTATCCTACAAGGAAAAAATCAACTATTGAAAGTTTTCAACAACAACCATTTGACGAAGCACAACTTGTACAAATCGCTACTGAAGCTTTTGTCAAAGAACTTGGTTTGGAGGATGATTCTATTCTAAAGGATGGAAAAGTTCAGATTCGAGAGGTTCCCGCTGGTACTTATCTCATGAAAGAAGAATCACACAAGGTATTATACTTTTTCGCAGAACAAAATTTGATAAGAAACATATAAATTATGGAAACGTCTCAAAAAAAAACTGTAATCTATTTTGTTACTTTTCAGGATGTAGCTTTAGTGTACGTAATCTCAGGATCTTTGATAGTAAGTCAACGTGTATCGGAAGGAAGGGAATCGGGACAAGATGTCCACATGTTTAGCGCCCATCAAGGAGAAATTGTAGGAGGATTGGCAGTTTTAACGGGGGAGCCGTCGTTTTATACAATTCGGGCAAAGCATCCCAGTAGAATTGCACTATTGAGCAAACCAACATTTTTCGCGATCATGAGGGAGCAACCCACGATAGTGCTACACGTCGCCAACACGGTGGTGAAAAGATTAAGTCCTTTTGTGAGACAAGTTGATTTCGCCCTGGATTGGCTGTTCCTAGAAAGTGGTAGAGCCGTTTACCGGCAAGGAGACGAATCAGATTCTACTTTCGTTGTACTAAGCGGACGATTGAGATCGGTTATAACGCATAACAATGGTAAAAAAGAACTGGTCGCGGAATACGGAAAGGGAGATTTAGTGGGAATAGTCGAGATGGTTACCCAAACTCCGAGATCCACGACGGTTATGGCCGTTCGTGACTCCGAATTGGCGAAACTTCCGGAAGGACTCTTTAACGTTATCAAATTGAGATATCCCATCGTTGTCACAAGACTTATTAATTTACTGGGTCATCGTATCCTGGGCACTTGGCAGCAACCACGTTCCAAAGGACCCCAGTAAGTTTTCACCGAGGAAGAAATCAACACTTTTTTTTTCTAATTATATCTTTAGAGCGCGTTATAAATACGTTTCTTTTTACAGACGAACTGCAACTACAGTGGATGCGAGACCATCGCAAGTAAATTTTTCGACAGTCGCTATAGTTCCAATATCGGACGACGTTCCGTTAACAGCATTTACTTACGAACTGTACCACTCTTTGTGTGCCATTGGACCGTGTTTAAGACTCACCTCTGACGTTGTTAGAAAGGTAGGCACTGCGACGAAGTCGTGGGACATATATCGGTATAACGGAGTGATATAAAAATAATTGATTGTTTATTTTAGACTTTAGGAACAGCCATAATGGAGCCAATGAATGAATATCGGTTGACGTCGTGGTTGGCTCAGCAAGAGGACCAACATCGAATTTCCCTTTATCAGTGTGATTCGAATTACACGGCTTGGACGCAAAGGTGCGTCAGACAAGCGGATTGTATATTGATAGTCGGCTTGGGCGATAGACCGCCGACTTTGGGAAGGACCGAGCGCGAAGTCGAACGCTTGGCTATGAGAACACAAAAAGAATTAGTTCTGTTGCATAAGGAACAAAGCGGACAAAAACCTAGTAATACAGTGCAGTGGCTGAACATGAGATCTTGGGTTTCTAGTCATCACCACATTCAGTGTCCCAAAAGAATGTTCACCAGGAGATCCCAATATCGAATAGTAATATTCTTTATTATTTTTGACACAATATCGCACGGAAAGAATGAAATTACATTCTCGTGTGAAATTTTTTTCCAATTTTTTCTATTTAATTTTTGTAGCAATTGCAATCGTATAATTTATTTTATTGACTCAACATTAAAAGGAACGATTGCAAAGATTTTTAATTATTGCTTTTTTCCACTTTTTTAAATTTTCGTATGAATTTTTATATGATCCGATTTTTTTTTCAGAATGAGCTGTATTCGAAAGTACTGATGTCTGAACCAAATGTACACAGTGACTTCAGCAGACTCGCAAGATGGCTTACAGGAACTTCCGTAGGCTTGGTGTTGGGTGGAGGAGGTGCTCGAGGAGCAGCGCATATTGGCATGCTCAAAGCGGTGATCGAAGCTGGAATTCCAATCGACATGGTTGGAGGAGTCAGTATTGGAGCCTTTATGGGTGCTCTATGGTGTATGGAAAAGAATATAACAACAACTACACAAAAAGCACGCGAGTGGTCAAAGGTTTGTTATTTTTTTTTAAATTATTAATTTAATCCAAAATTGTTTTAACAAAAAAATTGAATACATTTTTTGCCTTTCCCTTCTATCGCGTACTTGTCCCTTGAATTCAAAATCTCTAGGGTATCACAATAATTGACTAATTTTGTTTTACAATTGTAGAAAATGACCCAGTGGTGGAGGCAAATCCTTGACTTAACGTATCCAGTGACTTCAATGTTTTCAGGAAAAGATTTTAATAGCACAATTCAAGCAACGTTTGGCGACACTTACATCGAAGATTTGTGGTTACCATATTTCACAATAACCACTGACATCACAGCATCATGTATGCGCACGCATACACACGGTCTGTATAAGTACAATTTCTCGAATTTTCAAAAAGGAGACTGATAGTTTTCAGTTATATATCATATAGACGACTAATGATATCATTTCCAGAGAAGAACTGGGCGAGAGAAAGTGAGAAAGTGAGGTGAAGGAAAAATATTCCAGTAGTATATACTGAAAGCTATCATACTTTTTTTTAATCACTTTTTTTTGTTTTTTCTTTGTAGTTTTCACGTTTTCATTCGTAGCCTTTTCGTTGTTTATTTTTGTTTTACGACAAAAGTAATAGAAAAAGTTATAGTAGAAATGCTAAAGACGTAGCAAGCATTTCAGCGGTATGCTTGAAGATCGGGAGTGAGCTTTCTGGATCATGTTTATCGTTACTATTTTTATTGTTATTGACGTACTCTCCGTTTCATGCTGCTTTTTTGACAGCGAACATATTTTTTTTTCTTGTCCCTTTCCATTTAAAAAAAAAACCAAAGCAAAAAGAGGCATTACAATTTTCCTGTGAACTCAAAAATACTTCTAAATTTCCACTGTAAAAAATGTCATCGCAAGTCTCATAATTTGATAATTTTAGTGAACAGCTTTTTCTTCGAATTTCTCACTTGGTACACGGTGAAAAAAAATACGACACAAAATAGTAAATTTCTCTGTCTTATTGCAAATTTTGAAATACAGAAAACCAAATTTGGACGATTAATTTGCTTTTTGTTACTAAAGAGTTAGTAAACATTTTTGCTTATGGCAGAATTTTTGAACCGGAAAATATGCGCAATTAAGAAATTGATTAGCTCTCTTGATAAATGTTGGAGGTCTTAAAATCGAAATATAAGAATTTTCAAATGCGTTTATTAGTGAAAACTAACGTATTCCAAATTGCAATGACTTTCAGACTCATAAAAATTTACTATTTCGTTTGCTTTTCTTCCCCGTGCGAGCTATAATTTAAAAAAGTATCATTTTAGTTTTACGAAAACAAGTATTTCAAATGTAGAGGAAATAATTTCTAAACATATTGGCTTAACAATTGTTATTATTATGTATAAAATTTCACGTGAAAACCGTTGCAGCAGACGACTAGTGTTTCTCTTTTTATTTACAAATAATTATCCGTTTCGTGCAATCCAATTCTTTTGGCTCTCGTTGAATTGTCGAAAAGCCAAAAGTCCAACTATATTTTTAAATAAAATGAAAAACACTAATGGTCTGTTGCGGTAGTTTCTATATTCTTAAATGAAGGATTACAAAAAACACGCGTGAAAGTATAGTTCCTCGTGTTTAGGATCGCTGTGGCGGTATATTCGTGCTTCGATGTCATTATCTGGTTATATGCCACCCATGTGTGACCCAACTGATGGCCATCTCCTCCTCGACGGCGGGTACGTCAATAACCTTCCAGGTAACTTTTGTACTGCTCATATTGAACTCTTCAAAGTGCTATTGCCCTTTTATTTTTTCTTCTTCTCTCTCTCTCTCTATTTGTATTCACGTTTATAGAGATTTTTTACATTGTCATAAACAATGCAAATAGTCTTTCTGAAAAAAAAAATGTTCTCTTTTTCTGCTAGAAGACAATCTCAATTTCATTGGTAGACTTTGTTTTCGCAAAATCATTGCTTCGTTGAAGAGAAAACGAAATAAATAAAAAAAGATTTTTCTATTTCAAAGTTATCCTTAAAGCTGTCAAGTAGCTTTAGCAAATCTACCGCAAAAGCTCAGAAGCTTTTATTTGGCCAAAAATGCTTCTAATCTTTCCATAAAGCCTTGTTCGATCGTTAAATTAGCTTCTATCTACTAAGCTCGCTCCCGTCGATAAAAGATGCAACGATAGATAAGAGGATCATTTTTTCTAAACGGATCAGTATATACTCGAACTCAGGTTTACTGTGGAAGTACATTCGTGCAAGTATGACAATTGCGGGAGTATTTCCTCCCATATGTGATCCATACGACGGGCATCTTTTGGTTGACGGGTGTTACGTTAACAATGTTCCAGGTATACATTATAACGCATACTTAGATGACACTAGTGTTCAAATTTCTCATATTTTGTTGGAATTAGTTTCCGTAGAAGCAGAGCTATGTGATTGCACATTTATTGCAAAAAGTATTTGTAAATCGTACGACGCTAAAAATTAATATCTTTCTCATGAACGAAGGTGAAGTTTAGATTGACCCCAAAGCGGAGTTGGAATTTGGAAAAAAGGTTGCTACGAATAATTCCTGAAATTCGAAAATTTTGGTTTTTCATTCTAGGCAAATTTTACTGCCAAGATTGAAGTTTTATAAATTTTCTCAAATTAAGAGAATTGCCAATTACTAGAAAAAAAAATACTAAGTTGAGAAATAGCAACTATTCTGAATTTTTGTTACTTCAAATTTTGAGAAAATACCAAGAAAAGAAAATTATTTTATCAGAATTTGCTAAACTTCACTTTCTTCTTCGTATTATTGTTAACTATTGCTACGTAAGAATTGGTTGATGAATTTTTTAGAAAATGTATTAAATATTGACTTTTCGCGTCACTTTGATATTACCTAAGATGTTTTTATATTTCCAAGCTGATGAAATGTTGAGGCAAGGAGCGCATCACATTTTGGCAATCGACGTTGGATCACAGGACGACACAGATTTAACGAATTATGGAGATTCCTTGTCAGGATGGTGGCTATTGTGGAAACGTTGGAATCCTTTTGGTACACCGGTAAAGGTGCCCAATTTACCGGACATTCAGTCACGATTGGCCTACGTTAGTTGTGTCAGACAACTGGAGGAAGTTAAGAGCTCGGATTATTGCGAGTACATTCGACCACCTATCGATAAATATAAGACTCTGCAGTTTGCTGCTTTTGATGAAATCAAAGACGTCGGATACATGCACGGTAAGCTTTTGTTGTACAATAAAATTTATCGATGAAATAAGAAATTCTTCGATTTATACTTCAATTATACGAAATTCTAAAATTAGAATATAATTTCGATCAATTTCAATTGAAAATAATTGTAATTTTAAATTAGAGAGAGAAAAATTTCAAAAATAAAATAAAAAATAAATTTTGATGAATTTCTTTGAATTATTTGGGTATTATAATATTTCCATTAGTCGTTACGTTAAATAAAAAAATTGTCGAGATTTAAATTGGGAACTTAATTTATTGGTATGATAATTAATTTTGATATTATTTAAAAATATGTAAAAATGGATATTAATTGAGAATATGTAAGAATTATAAAATGAAACAAGTTTCTTTTTTTAAATAAAAATTAAATGGTTATTTCTTGCACAGTTTTTCATGGTTAAATCTTACCGGAAGGGGTTAATTTTTATTTTATTTAATTGTAATTATTTTTCTGTTACCCAGCGAAAACCTATTTCGAGGGACAGTCGAAGACAGGGGTTCTCCCACGATTCACGGCTGATCGCGAGATCGCCAGGGCTTTGAGAGCGAAGAAGGAAGCGGCTAATCAGCAACCCTCTTATACGTTCACGGATTTGGCTCAGATGGTGTGCAAAGTTTCACAAGGAAGGTATGTCGATGCCGATATGGACTCGGATTCGGATGAATTGGAAGAATACGAGGCTGATTTAGAAGAAGATGCTCAGGAAGTTGGATACGCTTCTGAACCAACCGCTGGAATTTTGGATCAGGTAAGTTTTGTAATTTAGAAAATACTAGAACGGACCAATCTAATTTTAATAACTACGTATATACATTTTTTGTACCTTCGCAGAGCCCGGAAGACAGTCGACTGCGAAGAAGAGCTGGTGTTTCGTTAAGTTTATCCGATACCGAGGCGGAATCCGATTTAGGCTATCGTCCAAAATTGTTTTAATTCTTCCAAAAGAAAAAGACATTTGAGTTTCATTAAAGAAATGGAGATTCAGTCATTTAAATTGAATATGAAAGTTTATTACAAAAGTACATGACGTCACTGAAGGTAAAGTACAAAAAATTATTATTATTATTGCTAATCATGGAAATACGTTCTAAATGGAGATTTCGAAAACAATGCAATGCAAGATACGTATATTAAAAAAAAACGTACTGCGATATGATTAATTGTTATAGTTACCATTACGATTACTAAAATAATTATTACAAAATTGACTTGACTTTCATATTTCTTTTAATACCTTTTTACATTTGTCACGATTACTTCGGTTCACCTAGAAATCAGTTTTCATAGTCAAATTAGGATCCAAAATTTCCAAAGCCGCGCTTATAAGGTACAAAGAGCCGGTGAAAAGTAATTTGACTCTTTCTTGCTCGGATTCTCGTTTAACGTCATCTAAAACCTCCTTGACGGTTGTCATTACCAGAGAATTAGCTCCCCAAATTTCCGAGTGACTTCGACATTTGATCATTTGTTCGTCGACAGGCTGATTTACATTTTCAATGTGATCTGGACACTTGACTCCCGAAACGTTTGGTACAAAATAAGCTTTCGCGAAATTCAGCCTTTTCAATAATTTCAACATTTTCGCAGAGTCTCGGTTACCGGTGCAATTAAAAACCAGTATACGTTTGAATTTGCAATCCTTCGTGTGCTTGCGAAACCACGAAGCACAACTTTCCACGCTTTCTATGGTGTGAGCTCCATCCAAATAAAAATCTATACTTTTCCCATGAAGAATTTGAGTTCTACCAGGCCACTTACAATTTTTTAAAGCATTTGCCACCTTAACCAACGAAAAATCCGAATATTTTTCCTCATCTTTCAAAATGTTCTCCTTAAAGATTTTCGTATTTGGTTCATAATTCGGGTTGCTTTTCACAGAAAGAGATTTTTCTTCTGTCCTATGGGAAATCCATTGTCGTGACAATTGTATCGCTAACGAAGCATTGTACTTTTGAACGTCACAGGCTATCCCTAAAGTCGGTACTTCCGACTTCCAGGAGTAACATTCGAAATTAGGGACTATATTGAGTTCGCAAGATTTTTCTTTCGCCCTGTTCCTTAACACTTCCATCGCCTTTTCTGGCTGAGGCACCGTAAAAGCCACAGTATTGGTTTTGAAAATTCCAGCTTTTTCATATGCAATTTGTTCGATGGTATTTCCCAGTAAAGTTACATGATCGATTCCCAAACTCGACACACCGACACAAACCGGATTGCGAATTATATTCGTACAATCTTTTTCACCACCGATACCCACTTCGATTATGGCCACGTCGACTCGTTTCGATAGAAACACATGAAACATCAGGATCGTAAGGAAAATGAAATAAGTCGGCATGTCGCTGTCATGAGCCTTCTTGTCGTAGAGAGCATTGTAAATTTTCCAAAAATACCTCGTAAATTCCAATTCATTTATGGGAGACCCATTGATTCGCAACCGTTCCCTAACCGTTATCAAATGCGGAGAGCTAAAAAATCCTGTCTTGTATCCGTGTTCTCGCAGAATAGATTCTGCAAAGGCACAAGTGGATCCTTTTCCCTTGGTACCGGCTACATGAATTACGGATAATTTGTCGAGTTGCTCGAATGTTAAACCGGATCTAGAGAGAAAAACAAAATTCGATAAAAAAAAGGGGAATGGTCTGGTACCTTTACACTTTTTTAAGGAGATTTTTTTTTATACTATTTTAAATTACTAGAAATATAAGTAATAAATTGTGGTACGTATTTTCATTACCGTAATAAATATTTTTCAGTAGATTGCAATTTTTCAGTGTCATTCTGAGAACCGCGTAATGCTGCGGCACGAATGTAAGCCAAGTTACTCTGCAGGCTGCCTAAAGCCTTTAAGGCATCCTAAAATTGACAATTTCTACTTTCAGGAGATCGCAGATTAACAAATTTAGGGGCTACTTTTTTTTCTCAAAACATTTCAAAAAAATTTCTCTTGTCATTTTTATTTCGTCGAAAACATCGGTGACTTTCAAAGAAATCGTAGTATTTGTAATCATACATTATTGTAAATAAATCTTTCGCGATTTTTCTTGTGAATATAAATATTTATAACATATCGCGTTCTTTTGAAGTTTAAAATAACAATTTTTCATGCAAGTGTATACTATCAGTTCCGTGAAAAACACGAAAGCGATAAAAAGAAGTCAAAATATGTATTTCATTTTGTTATGTTTTTTTTATTGTAAATTTCTATTTCCAGAAATATTTCGATTACTTTAAAAGTATTTTATTCAATTTTATTTTATGCTAAATATTTTTTTTTTAGAAATCAAAATTTCTTAATTCCAACAATTCAAGAAATCACAATTCCAGTGAATTGTCTATTATTAAAAACCAGCAAAAAGTTATTCTAATTATGTATATTCATCTCGCAATAGATCTAGGATATCAAATTTCTAGATGTTTGTGTAATACTCTTGCTAATGAAATAGCAGAAAGTTACATCACAATTTCAATAGATAATGATACTGCAAATTCCCGAAGTATTACTGAAACATGTTTATAATATCGCTTGTACAGATTTAGGAAAATGTACCGTCACAAGGGGCGTTAAGAACCTCGACATACCAACTTTATCAAAAATAACAAAAAATTAAACAATAATCGTTACCTTTTAAATTGAATTCAATAGCAAAACTTCTAAAAACAATTGCGTTAAAGAAACCATTTTGCTTTAACGTCAACCAGAAAATTCAAGGTTTTAAATAAACTTTTTAAAAGACACTGCCTTTTTTATAACAATTATACAAACCATAGCATAAAATCAAATGCAAAGCTTGGTTCTTTGTAAGTTTACACGAAATAAATTTTTTCAAAATTGATTTAGGTTCGCTTTCAAAAATAACAACTGTTAATTTGTAATTTCCTCTCGTTCTTCACTAGAAATCCAAGTTCAAGAATTTTTTTATCAAAAGTGGACTTCGGATAGAATTTTAAGCTGAAATTACCTCTATTTTCATTTTGAAAAGTTCTTCTAAATTCCCATTTTCACTACGATCCCATAGATTTCTTTACACCAAGTGGTTTCAAAAAACTCAAGAAAACTAGCAGGATATATAAAGTTTTTTTTTTTCCTCTAAGTATAAAATCTGAATAGTTTGTAAAAATACAAACCTCATACGTATAATTGCAATGCGCACTACGTGAATTACTACTTGCCAACTGCATCATTTTCCTGACTCTACTAAACATCAAAACACTGTGTAATAATACGTAAATGACTGATAAGTCCTCGTTTCACTTCTTCTGACTCGTTTCCTTGCAAAATATTCTACCGAAAGCGATAAGGAGTCGATAATCGCATCGAGAATATTTTTCCTTTTTTTTTAAAAGGAGGTTATACAGAATTTTATGTTACAGAATCACTGGTTATCGCAATTTCAATCTCGAAACTAGAGTCCGACTGAAAGCGTCAATAATTTCTTACATTTTCATTGATAAACTTATGTTATGCAAGGCCTACTGATTGTTTCTAGAGATAACTATTGATTTCAATAATACGCTTGCGAGCGAGAAGCATCTCGTATTTATTATCCCTCGATAATTTGTGGGAAACGATGGGGAAAAAGGGAAACCGGTTGCGCGGCACCGATTTCAAGGACGCGGAAAATTATTCGCAAAGTGGAGGTAAGCGAGTACTTGGATTGTCTCGCAAATCGCCACCGGAATAATTAACAACAAATGTTTCCATTCGAAATGGAAGTATAGGATATATTTTCCTGCAAACACGTGGTGGATTACGTATCCCAAATCCCAATCCCATTCGGTTGCGCGAGTGCGCGCGCCTGAGTTGCCGCTTGACGAGTCCATTATTATCATTATTTTAAGTGGATCTTCGTAGTAAGAAGATCCGTTCGTGGAATTTCGCGAATGTTGCATTAAATCGCCGTCGAAATAAGCGAGCAAGTGGAGAAGAAGGTCCACTTCCACGAAGGTGTTTCTGGTTTTGAAAATACAGTGAAAATAAGGGAGCTTCCGAGTACCACCTTGTAATGGCAGATGTATCTATGAACATGAATATGAGTTCCACGCGAAAAATGTCCTTCGGGATTAACGGGAAGCTCAACGGAGTCGAAGGAAAAACGCCGTTTTTAATCGGTGTCTCCGGTGGCACTGCCAGTGGGAAGGTACGTTTTTTTGTATTTTCCAATTTCTAAATTAACGCTCTCTAAACATGAGTAACATTCGTTGAATCACTTTCCGTCTGTTGTGATTCTTATTTGAGGTGAACCTAACCTCAAAATCAGAAAAACAACTTTTTGTTATTCACAAAGAAACACTTTTCAGCCACCATGATACACATGGTGTTAAAATTATCCCCAGATTTTAAAACTTCTGTAGTTTTTCTTCATAAAGTGTATCTTGTCGAATTCCAATTTTCAACTTCATAGAAAAAATACTATTAATATTTAGTTTTGTCTGTGAAGAATAATCTTTTAACACTGTGCCATCCGGTGGCACCACGTCGGTGCCATGCGAAAACTATCGGTCAACTGCCGATGGCACCACATTGGTGTCGTTAAGATTTATACCGGCACCAAACGATAGAATCCCGATCAGACGTGAGGACGGCAAAGTATTAATTAGCTAAAACCATAACGATTCTTATCTTTTTCCTTTACAAATTAGTCGACGGTGTGTAAAAGGATAATGGAGAAGTTGGGACAAGTCGACATGGATCACATGGAGAGGCAGGTGGTTTGTATATCGCAGGACAGTTTTTACCGAGATCTGACAGCAGCCGAGAAGATCAAGGCGGAGAAGGGACAATTCAATTTCGACCATCCCGACGCTTTCAATAACGATCTTATATTACAAACGCTGCAGAATATATTGGCGGGAAATAAATGCGAAATACCGGCGTACGATTACAGAACCAACAGTCTGTGAGTATATTTCTTGTCCTTTTACTTCAACATCTTCGTATGAAATCAATTTTACAAATGGCACTGAAGGGTATTTGCGTAACGATACGGGTCAAACGATCGTAAGGTCGTCGATGAACTTTGTTAGGTCTTTGTAACTCCGCATTAGATCGAATTAAATCGTACAGTCCGATCGGTATCATCCTCTTAAATGACGCTGCGTTATTTAAAGCTGGCAATTCTTCAATGCTCCTTCTTCACAGAGTCGCACATGCATCGAAGTCCAAGTTGAGGAGGTTTGTCCTGTTTCGAACAAAAAAATAGTTTAGGATTTACTTTTCCAGGGGTATTCGAAACGAAGTAGATTGAACAAATATAAATTGTAACTATTACGCTTCATAAAAGACATAATTCGTTTACCGTATACGGCTGTGATCCAACATTTGGATTAAATCCTGGACCGTTCCATCCATAAAATGGTAGAGGGAAACCACCTAGTGGATATCCACCAAAAGGTGATCCATATCCAGATAGAGGTGACCCAAATCCGGGTAGAGGTGCTCCAAACCCGGGTAGAGGGGCTCCAAATCCAGGTGGAGGTGCTCCGTACCCAGCTAGAGGCGATCCGAACCCAGGGAAAGGCGACGGCGGTGCCGTGTAACTAGCTAAAGGTGACGGCGGGTAGCCTTGCGAAGGTGATGGCGGGTAGCCTTGCGAAGGTGATGGCGGGTAGCCTTGCGAAGGTGATGGCCCGAGGCCAGGTAAATGCGGCGGCGCTCCGTAGCCAGCTAAAGGCGATGGCCCATATCCGGGTGGCGGAGCGCACCCAGCTAGAGGGTGCCCCAGTGATGATAATTTAGAGAGCAGTAGCGAATGTTTTAATGGTAACCCATGGCCGAAGTTCAAGCAATGTTTGCAAGCGTTGGCGCAGTTGCGAGACAACGCTACGACCAGAATTGCAGTCGCACAGAGAATTTTTGCATTCATGACTGAATGAAATCGAGAGTCGACCCGATTAACTCAATTGTTTCGTCAGATAAAAACCGTGTAATGCCCCTGAGGAACGAATGGGACCTTTTATAGCAATTTCTCGTACATTAGTCGCATGGGTACCAGCTCGGCATATTTTCAGTTTAAGGCACGTGTTTCTTCTGCTATCAACATAATCCATGTTTTGTAAATACGACATAGTTATTTACCGAGTTCAAATGCATCCCGTGGTGTTTGTTATTTGTTGGCGGAAATTCGCTAACAACATCAACAGTAATTAAGAATACAGCAAGGAGCAACAGGATACTCCTGTTTTCTCGGTCTTCCTGTTGTGAAACAGATCACGAGTGAAAAGCGAAAGTAAGGAAGAGGAAGCTTAACGGATAAATTTATTTTCAGGATAAAAGATCAAATAACGACGATTTATCCTGCCGATGTCGTATTATTCGAAGGAATTCTAGTCTTTTATTTCCCCAAAATACGTGAACTATTTCATATGAAGCTGTTTGTAGATACCGACTCGGACACGAGACTCGCCAGAAGAGGTAAGAAGATGAACCATACAAAATTATGTCATATTTCGTATCGATAAGTTCGGCTTGAAAGTAATCTAGATGTTTCGCAGATCTAAATTTTGGATAATTGTAAACTTGGGGATGTAGAATTTAGATATTCGCTATTTCCAATATTAATTGTAACAAATTGTTGTTGGTTTATTTTGACAACATTGAGTGCCATGTTTTCCATTTTATTAAGAAATTTTTGTTCATCGATTTCCAAAAATATTTGAGGGACTAAAGTAGCAATAGAGAATGATATTCTTTTATTTTTTGCAGTTCCACGAGATATAAAAGAAAGAGGGCGAGATTTGGATTACGTATTAAATCAGTATATGAATTTTGTAAAACCAGCGTTTGAGGAATTTTGTCTGCCCACAAAAAAATTTGCAGATGTAATTATACCAAGAGGTGCAGACAATACAGGTAATCATTTATATCCTATATGTTCACTACTTTCTGCTTGCATTATGTTCTATTTCGTTTCGAAATCGTATCAAAGTCATCGATACTCTGAAATCTTCGTTTCACGACACGAATATCCGCATTACACTGTGAACTCTTTTCAAATTAATAGATATTTCATCTGGAAATGATTGGTCTGGCAAATAGATCCTGAATAATTTTGTCCACTGAAAACGAAATATCAAATTTTATTCTTTTATCAAATTCCCAATAAAATAATTAATTATTTAAAATTCTTAATGAATAATTAATAATTTTTAAAAATTCTAAATTAAATTGTTATATCAAATTTTCTTCATTTAAAAAAATCAAATCTTTTCACAAAACTCAAACTGTTATGGATAAATTTTCAAGATCAATTGTCCCAGTATCAATTCCTCACAGATCATTCAACGAAGGTTCTGTTTTGGATCGTGAATTAGAAGACATCCGATAAAAATTATTTATATCGAGAGAAAAAAATTATCTTTGAATAACAGATCATCGAAATTAGAAGTAAAGTCTATCGAGTATAAAAAAAATACATATATATTTTGAATATCCCGCTGAAATATTCTTAAATCGATTTCAATCAAATATGAATGAACTCAAATATAATATCCACAAATATTCTATTAATTGGGTATAGATAATTAATTTTCTCTCGATATAAATATGGGAAAACTAATTGATTTTTTACTGTGCAACAGCAAAATTTCTATTATTGCTTCGAAATCTATCTGTTACTCCAAGGGAAAAAGATAGAAATTTTGAAAAAGTATCAGAAAATTTCAGGAGCAATAGTTGTTGCAAAAAGCCTTGCGAAATTATGGGGCAGCTTTTTCCAAATGCTTGCAAAGAAAATTCAATATTATCTCAACGGTTGAAAAAATCATAAAATCCATATGGTTGCTGCCCGGTGTTGGTAATATTTTGTGCCATTTTTTGAGATTCTTGCAAATGTTTCAGAACTATGTATTACCGTATAAGAATTTTTGCTGAAGACAGAAAGGTGAATTTCAGTGGTAAAGAAACACATGGTAGTACATAGTTTCGTGTTATTGTGTGTTCACAGTGGCGATAGACCTAATAGTGCACCACATCTGGGACATATTACGTTTGAAAAAGGCTTCTTCAAACGGGCAGCTTCCATACATCTACCAGCGTAGACGCCCATCGGCATCATCCGAAATTCTCAGCAGATCGCTGATTTAATAATAATTACAAAACAATGAAAAACAAAACCATTAACACATAATAGTATCCAAAGGAGAAAAACATGTAATCAATTTCGACAATGCATGCAAAGTTTTCGAAAAGAAAAAAAAAAGAGGACACGAGCACTGTGCATTTTTATACACCGAAAGCAGTATCAATTTTACGCCGAAAAGATGACATGAAACCTGGTGCCTTTCTTTTCCCAGAATAGTGACTTCTTTTACAAACATTCTTTTTCTACCTTCCAAGTTGATTTTGATATTTTTTATTTGCGAGACTGTATTCTTATTAAATACGCAGAAACTGAAAATTTGTTCCATATAGTAGCGTAAGAAGAAAAAAGTGGTTCATGAAAGTGATAATTCGTTATAATAATGAAGCCGTAAAGATTCTTTGAAAATCTATTTTTGCTCAAAAAAAAAATTATTAAAAATCGTTTTGTTTGTTAAACATTCTACACTTACGTATACCGTTATTAGTAATTCCAAGTTTTTAGTTTAACACTTTCACTGCGTTCAAAATTCGGCTAAAAGTTATTAAAAAATCTTCATTAAATGTTAGGCCAATAATAAAATGTTCGGTTTCGGGAGAGAAAAAAAAAGACAATTTGTTTTGTTGAGCAGTGAAAGTCTTGAAACGCGATTGAGAACACGATGAAAGTTAGAGAATTGTTTATTGTAAAAAATTAAGAACGGATTGAATTTTAATTGTCCACTAGTTGTATCGCAGGTTATTTGAATTTCAAATGCGCATTTTAAAATAATCACCGAATTTCTCTTTGAACGGTCAATTCTTAAAATTAACAAAATTAAATACCCTCCATGCGGCAAAGATATTTTTCCCACGAAAAATCGTGTTTTTATCATTCTATATTGTAATTCGTATTTTAAGCCTATTCTTGCAAAGATTTTAACTAGATTACCTCAAGAAAAACAATGGAATCAATTAATCTTGTAGTTGGTTTTTATCGACCCGATAAACATTTTAAGGGATGTCTCTGTTTCGTCGAGTTATTTTGGGAATAGAAATTTTATAATTTGAGGCCTATTTCTAAATGAAACAAAAATTACTGTAATAGGTGTTACAACGAATTGTAAGAGAAAAAATTTTTAGATTGCATAGCACCGGAAGAAGATTGAAAAAAGCAAATTACAGCAGCGAGGCGACCCAAGTAAATTACTCGGTTCGATAAAAACCAACGAAGAGACTTTGTTAAATTTATTGAACTTATGTGCGACCAACTAAAATACAGATCGAATAGTAAATAATATTAGTCTTAATGCTAACAATTTGTTGGGATTCTGTGTCTATTTGAAAAAATGATAACGTCAAATTTTGTCTTGCGATCGAATTTGAACAGAAAAGTGTGATTTGTAAAGTAGATTTATACACAAAGGAATTCACCGAATTTCCAGAAAAAACGAAACATTTTCCGAATTTCATTGCTTGAAAATTCTACTGTTGAAGAAATTAATGTATTTCCTTATTCGAAACTTACATTTATCGGAGCGGATTATATTTGATGGATAGGTTGTCAATTAAAGCAATTCCACGTACGGTAGCATAATTTCTGTTTCGAAAAATGAAACGAACAATAAACCACTTTGTAATTCCACAATGATGCAATCTTACCTTAAGAATTTGATTTAAAAAAACGCATAATTTAATTTGTATATTCGAATAAGATGAAAAAAAATCTGGTTTGTTATCGTCACGCGTAACGACGCCAATATTAATAATGTAATATCAAGATTTTGACTGATATAGAAAGAGTATTATATTGCCACTATTGTGCAGGAAAGTTTGTTTGATACCAAAATGAAACATAACTTGAGCATAACGAGGAAAAGACTTTTGCAAAAGTAACATTAAGAATAAGAGTAAATGCTTTGTTTTGTGTTTTGTAATTGAATTTCGAGAATTATTTGGTTCTTCCTCGTTTTCAATTGACAAATAATTTCAAGTCATACGACAACGGTAGATTTATAGCACCCATTGCTTACACGGAAAAGCAGGATTAACGTTACTCCTATTTCTATTCAGGATTCGCATGTAAGGTTTTCTCATTGAAATGTTTCGTAATTTGTGACTGCCAATGAGTTTAGCGATAGTTTCTGTTATTTGTAAGCGCATAATCTTGTATACAAGTAAGAACGAATACGTCGAGTGTATTTTAGATAAATGGATAAACAATAAACGTAATTTGAAAGAGATCGATTACAGTATTTGGTAGATATAATTAATTATTAATTGTGGAGTTGTGGTTTTATGGATGAAGCCTCCTTTGCTTAGAAATTTAGCGCAATTGTTAACGAGAATCACCGATAAATCATTTTTAGTTATTTTTTTTCAGATTTAGAAAATTGAACAGAAGGACATAAAATTTTTATTCAATGAATGAAGGGACTTAAATTTGAAAAAACAATTTTTCAAAATTCCTGCAAATTGAAAATAATATACATATGACTCGATATCTCTGAAAGAAATATTAAAACAATACGAAAAATATTTCTAGCTTAGGAATATTATGGGAAAATGATTTTTAGAAACTCTATTTTTCTTTGGGATTAACATCATTATCTTTTTTGTTGCAGTTGCCATAGATCTCATAGTACATCATATACGTGATTTTCTAAGTAACCGAGGCAGAGTTACAACGGAACCTGAAAACCCAGTAAATCGTGCCGAAGGATTGTGTAAAAGACCTCACTGAAAAAAACAAACTATTTTTCTACTACGAAAAGTGAGAAAATTGGAAGAAATGAATCCAACTGAATTTTAACGTTAACACTAGAATAAGGTAAAAAGAAATCAAGCAATAGTTGATCAAAGGAAGAAAAAGGGCTTTCAGTAACTGTAACTTACTAGGTGTACACCTTCTTCAGTTTTCCTGGCACAGATTACAAAAGAAGGAAAAGGGCTGAGAAACAAAAAGAAAACTGTGATAGATTATAAATCAATCTAAGTCAATCAAATTAGGTAACAAAGATTTAAAGAGCTTTATTTTTTCTGAAGGAAAGCTTCAAACTTGATCAAGAGAAATTTCAATATTTTGTGTAAATGAGCAATTTCATTTAAAGTGGCAAACTTTCTGGTCCAAACACATCTGAATTTACTTTAGCATAAAAGTACCTGAAATTGGCATTAAAAGTTGTAGAATAAATTATGAATTTTGGATTCGTATTTTTCTCTTTTTCAGAATCAAAATTTTTTATGTTTATTTAATGTAGAAAAATTATTTTGATGTTGATAGTCGATAATTTTTTAAAGATATATTGTATTTATATAATCTCTCTTATTTTTTTATATCGGTATTGCGTTTTTATAAATCGAAAATCATTGAAAAATTGTTTATTTATCAGAGAGAGCTCAGTAATTGAAAAAATTGGCAAAAATTCAAATTTTTGGTGGCTAAATAATTTCTAATACTTTTTTCAATATATTTGGAAAAGTTTCCATTTTAAATGCAAATTTGTATATGCAGGATGGGGATTGCAATGTGAATAGTTTAGAAAAAAAATTATTATTTGAAGAGAAGTCAGGAAAATTTACTTCAGTCGCTTCTTAAGTTTATAATAAGTTTCGCAACAATTTAGATATTTTTACAGACGATTTTCTTGGAACTTTTAAATAATTAGAATAATTTTCCTTTGAAATTCTTCTTCCTCAGGAAAAAAAGATGCTAATCTTTATCCAAAAAAAATTTTTCTATTCCCTCGGATTTTCAAATAATATAAATTTGCATTCCAATTGTCATTCTGCAGTGAAGTTTGGAACGTAATAAAAAATATATATATATATAATTCAAATGTATATAAAATAATCAGAGATCATATTCAACGTAATGAGATAGAAAAAAAGAGGAGCAATATCACCGAAAAGAAAATTTATCTTTTTTTCTAAGATACTACATTACAATGAAATTTCAAGCTCTTTCTTCGTATTTGAAATTAATGGAATACTAAAATTTGCGAAATTCGCTCGTTAATGATATTAAGTGATTTTGGAATCACGTGGTGCTTCGTTCTGTAAAATTTTAATTGGGAATCACGATTGTGTGACAAAAAGTGCATATCACAGTAAGTGCACGTCATATATTTCTTAAGACTGCATTCAGTTATCGCTAAATCTGTAAGTAACGAGTGTCGAACAAATTCAGCTTGAGCTGCGAGTATGAAGTATTAGTTAGGTGTAAAAAAAAGAAAACAAATGAAATATTTATCCTTGAAAATGATATTTTTAAAAAAATATATGTAACGTTCGTAAGATCTTGCACTTTGCGCCAATGTATTTTAGTAATGCAAAGTACAAAAATCGTTAATTGAAAATATCAACATTTTTTCATATTTGGGAATTTTCTTTGAAAATTTATGAATACCTGAAAAAAATGACCTTTTAGAAAATAATGGAAATGAAAATTTTCGATTTAAATATGTTACTTTAAACGATTTGAAATTCAATGGCCGTACTTATTATCACTCTAAAAGGCGGTCGAATTTTTTGTGAATAATTCCCAAAGTTTTCAAGAATGAAGATATTTTCAAGAAAATAAAATATTAACAGCAAACTATGGAGATTATAAATTAAGATAAAATTGTACTATCATATACCTCTCGGAAAGGTACAATCATTTAATTTTTTTATTACTAGACTCTATGAATGTTAACTAGGTGTGTAAAATGTGAATACTACCGTTTATAGGATCGATTACGTGAAAAGGGGATAGAAGTGTTGAAATTTAAAGTTTACAAAATTTTATTCATAAAAATCGCAAATTTCTTGAAATATATATTCAGTTGCAACAATAATAAAGTTATGAGCTGCTAATACACAAATCTCAGTTCTAATACATAATTTCGATAAGATTTGAATAATTTATAAACACACAAAATTTTGCAATTTTCAAATTTGTCAACAGCAATCGGAATTTCTTCTGGGTTTACGCACATAAATTGTTCTTAGATTAAATGTAATGATATATTGTAATAGGATTCTTTCTAAATTTCAAATTCAAAAATTGTTGCAAAGGAAAGAGCTATAGGCTGATATGTAAGAAGCTCGATTCATAAAATGTGGTTTTGGTAAATTAACAGAGTATAAATTTGATCGCTTCGATACATATTTGAAATCTTTTTATTGGTCCGATATACTTTAATTTTTTTAGACTTTGATTTACAGAAAAAGTTTAGGATCTCTTTTCATAGAATTAAGGCTTTTTCAGTAGAGTGATTATTTTATTTGCTCACCCTTTGTATAATAAATCATAAAAATGTTGAAATTTCGTTTACATTATTAATTTTGGAAATACGACATTTGTGAATTACATTTAGTGGAGAATTATGAAATATTCTTATATCAAAAAAACACGGTAGTGTCTTCAGACAAATTCGGTGTATTAATTGGGCACAAGCATTACCAGTTTCCCTTCTCAAAGCAAATAAGTGAACACGTGTGCTCAAGATATCTGTGAACGAGTAATAATTCACCGATTGACACTTTTACAAAGATTTAATGTTGCTGTAAATAAATAATTAATTAATAACTGTAAGTTTTCTGTTCAGAAACCTTTATTTTATCACTTAATTAACGTTTGGAAAGTTATATTTCGAAATTCAAAATACACACGAAAAATATTTCGAAAATAAAACATAAGTTAGGACAGAAAAGAATGTTTATTTTTTTATTATTAGTTAAAAGTATAGAAAATTATTCCTATTGTACTTATAACAAACTGATTTTAATTCCAACAGAATAAATGTTAATTGATCCGAGCTCTTTTTTCTTACAGTTGTATATAATGTTCACACGCTACTCCAAAAATAGCTTTATTAACATAAATAGATTCTAAGTTCCAACTTTCTTGAAAGTAGACTAAATTATTTTTGTAATGGACGTATAATAAAAATCCAGAAACGCGCATTGCAAAATTATTTGTAATCCTACTTCGTGATTTTATATTTTAATAATATGTAAATTACTCGGTACTGGCGATTCAATTTTTGAAGAGTCGGATGCTTCAGGATTTAAACATTGAGTCGTTTGGATGGTCAATGAAAAATGTATAATTTTGAAAATTTTATTCATATTTCTCTCACATTAAAGAATTGTTGCAAAAACTGGACAAATGTCTAAAAAAACACCTTTGGTAACAAAAAATTTTATCTCGCTTTTTCATTCGCCACAAGTGTTTTCTTAGAGTCTTACATATTAAGAAGAACTATTCTATTATCTTGTATACACTTATTGATAGTATAATTCTAAGTTCATGCCGTCGTGGATTTCATCTGAAATATTTTAATTAAGGAATATAACTTCTGTTAAGATTCTTGCTATTGCAAAGTCTCGATTTCAACTTGTAACGAGAATTTGTTGTAAAATCTATTTAAAATAAAGATATATATATTATTTAAAAATTCTATGATTATTGTTATATCTATAGAAAAGGATACAGTCCTGTAATTTGATGTGGTCCTTAAAGATGATGTACCATTTTTTAAGAACGATTTTTTCCCAATGGGTACCAGTTTGAGCCGCTATTAATTTTTTTAAGTCTCCTACTGTATCGTCTGGATTGCATTTCACCCTTACTTTTTTGCCCAACCGATCGTTGCACGTTATTTCTAGCATTTTGTATGTGTTTGTCGAGGAAAATCTACAAATTCCCAAAACAAGCTGTTTCAAGGCTTTACCGACCGCTAGCGATTCAATAGCATTTATTTATTAAGCATTGGCGACAAAAAGCCGATTAATAGGCTAGCGGTCGGTAAAGTGTTAATAACGATAAAATAACAACTCGTTTCCGAGCAAGGTCGAATCGAGTTTGCTAGTACGATACGTACACTCATACATTTGTTCGAGTTAAATAGTAATTTAAAGAACAAAAGATTCTCTTGGAAAACTCTAAATAAATGCTTCCACAAGCTGGGACTGGGATAAATTGCCAATTACAAAACTATGCTACTTTTGCTCAAAATAAATTCCAAACATCATTTCATTTTGAGGTTAATTTTCTCAAAGTACATTTGAAACTCATGTTTCTTATATTATTCATAAAATATTTGATACACTACAAAATTATCGCGTGTTATTTCAAAGATAATCTGCAAATATTGTTGAGTCTGAAGGCAAATGAATAATAAAAAAACATCTTGTTTATAAACAAGAGTCATCTTACCAGAAGAGGAGGGAGTCGTTAACGTATACAAGAAATCGGTGGTTTCAAGTATAAACTGATTCCAGTTTCAAACCACGTAAATAATCTGTTCCTTTTGCAAACACTGGATTTGCTTGGAATCACGTTTATCGTTTACAAAAATATGTATTTTTCTTTTTTTCAAGAAAATAATCCACAAACACCACTAATACGCTCCAGTAAGTCAGCTTCGGCTACTACGTGAGTCATGTTTTCGTTTCATTGCGAATAACAAATTTTGAAAATGAAGTTACCGAAATTAAAATTCACGTAAATGCAAAAAAAATATTTTTTTATGCTGTAATAAGTGTCCCAATCGAATCAAATAAGTTAAGGAGCAGTCAAAGAAGTTTCATTATCGGACTCAAGAGATGAGAGATGCGGAATCCCGATTTCAAAATAATAATGAAAATTTATTTTAAATCCATCAAAAATTTGTTTTAAATCTTTAAAAAAACTACAAAATATAAATTTTGAACCTTTACGTCACAGAACTGTACAATTATATCGAATTATACTACCACGAACATCTAGCAAATAAATAGAAAAAAAGGAAAATACATTTTTACAGCGTATTTTGAATTCGATTGTAGGTAGTACTTCCGGTTGGGATTTTGAAAGTCACAACTTCAAATAACAATAGGAAAACTGTGAACAATAGATTGGAAAAAAGTTATGAATTAAGATAATTATGACTCTTATTCGATGTTTACACGAAAATAATTGTTCAAATTAAGCTTTTTAAACTCCACGTGTGATTATAAATTGGAAACTTTTTATTTTATTTTGCCGAAAACTTGAAAAAATTGATTCCGTGCAAATTTTATTGCATTAAATTCTGATTCTTAAAATAATAACTTTAGGTCACATAACTGTGCTATTATTAATAACTATTTAACCCTCACAATTTGACAAATTAATGGAAAATAAAATATACTTTAACGCAAATCTGCCTTGATTCGGGTTTTTTGAATCCGATGAACGTAGTACTTCCGGTTGGGATTTTGAAATTCGCAATAGAGATAACGATACTTATATATCAAACTGTATACAATACGTTTCTTCTAACGACTGCGAAGTCGACTAGCTAGAACACCTAAAAATAAACATTCGACGGCTGATCCGCGAAAATGCGAAATTGGGAAAAAAGTAACGGTAAGTATGTTTGCATGTATCGTCTCAAAGTCGAGTACAAAGGCGACCACGTACACCGGAAGTGACGTTTTTATTGTATTATCTCCACATCATGCAATACAGGATACTGGTGTGCTGGGTGAAAAGTAAAGTGTACATGCACACATACGTATGCGCTCGTGTGTGTTGGTGCAACCGTGTCCGTCTGTCCTTCTCTCTCCCTCAATCTCGTTCTCCACTTTAGTTGTACATCACTCGTGTGAGAAACGGCGTGTGTGAATGTGTGTGTATGGGTACTTTTTGGTTTTTGAATAAGGCACGATGGTGATCCCACAAGAAGTGGTTTCCAAAGCAGAGGAAATTGCTGACCAGGTATTTGCACAAAATACGTATCCATACTAATTTTCCATAATACCTCGCGAAACCCGTTCGCTCGTCGACAATTCAATGGTAAATTCTCTCAGAGAAATACCGCGTGAAAATTCCTTCCCGAAACACGGGCTCGTGCTGTCAACGTCATCGGACAGCCTTTTAACCTTTATTTCCGCATACACGTAAAGGATTACCCCTCGTGTTGTTATCTGTACGTGGAAAACAATGCGTTTTATCGGAAGCGACCAAGAGTATTGCCGTTTTTTATTGCACGATGATCAATCGGAAGTCAGAGCCAGTCCTTAAGTGGCATTGGCATAATAAGGGTTATGAGAAGTATGGGGACATGTTCAAAAATGAAATTTGCGATCCCACGTCAGCTCACATTCACTCCAAATGTGTTTCATTTTCAATTCACAATTTCTTTGTGAATTTATGAATAGTAGTTGTAATGATTTGGAAATATTCATGGAATTTTTATACACATTTCTCTTCGACTTTCTTCACCCAAATAGAAAAATTTGGTTCCCATGGTATTAACAGATACATACCGTTGCTGATCAACTAAAGTTGATAGTATGTAAAGATAAGAGAGCGGGAAGATTTTTCTTTTCTGGATTTGATATATTTTTAATGCCGAGACAAAGTGTCTCATTTTCCATAAAAATCCTGAGCCGATTACTTTCACAAACCTACTGCTATCGATGATCGTGTTTATAATTATTAGATTATATATGTATATATCACAATATAATTGTGACATATTAAAAAATGGAAGCTGCGGTCCCATAGCACTTAATATTTTTTCTAAATAAGTTGCCATATAAATTTACACACGTTTTCATGAACGAGTGAGTAACAATGGTAATGGTTTAGAAACGTCGAAAGAATCTCAATACACAATGTTGCTCTACTTTCTTTAACTAAGTAGAAAAATTGGTTTCCTGCAATAATTTTTGAAAGATGCGTCTGTTACTCTTTATAGTGGGCATTAATAACAGATGAGACTTTTTCCTTTTCATTCACATTTCGGGTACTGGAATGTGTGATATTAAAATTCTTGTGCCGGCTACTTTCACAGACCTACTTACGACCAGTTTTGATAACACTATATTTTAAGTGTTGCTCGTACGTGTGTTTTCAAATTTTAAGATATTTATATAAAACATCGTATTTAATTGTATTTGAAGTTAATAATTTTTTTATTTCAATCGCATATAGGGATCGATCTTAATTTTGCTAGAGTTTCGTTAAGAATCTATTTATTCCTAAGACACGTACTCTAGTTACTCATTTAATTTCGTCAATAAGTATCAACGAAAAGAAAAGATGCTTTTCTTCTCTTGGATTCATATCATTTTGGGTACTGGACCGAAGTGTTGCATTTTCAATAATATTCTTGCTCCGACTACTTTCACAGACCTACTTATAAAAACACCTTTGATAACTATATCTCTCATCGATTCTCTCTGTAATCCTATAGCAGCTGCATTTATAGTCAATCTGATTATAACAGTATTGTATCAGCTTACGAGAATATTGCTTAAGGAAGGTGCAGTTTCTAATTGTTCAGTTGCTAACAAAATTAGAGACAGCCCAGGAATCCTATTTACTAACTTCTGGAAACCCCTTAAGAAATAACAATTAGGAAGAAACTTCTCTTGTATGTACAAAGTTCATTTGCGCTTTAAAGGAGAAATTTTTTCAATTGTGAAAGATTCACAATATTGAAGTTTAGATTAAAAATAAAGATTAAATCGACCAATAAATTATGCTTTAGCTGAATTTTTGTAGTCGGAGTTACTAAATTACCAAAATTTGTAATATTTATTGATTTTCAATGATCTTCCTTAAATAAGAATCTTGACATTTCATGAACGTTTCAAATTTCACCTTCACGAAAAAAAGAAAGTATCTTGCTATGTTAGGAATTTAATTTCACATCAAACAGAAACATTGTTCCACCATTCAGAGCCTGTAAGAGAAGAAAAAAACGAATAGTTTTAGATTTTTCTTATATTTTAAAAATTAAATAACTTTATTATTTATTATGCCACTAAGGTTCAGAAAAATTACATTTCTCTTAAATGCTCGCCTTGAATTTCTACTGAAATGTTAATTCCTAGTTTATAATCTAAAGCTTTTTAATGTTTTTTGATCTACATTAATTAAAATGGTATGAAAGTCGCTACTACAGTGGCTATAGATGTTTAATATTAACATTCACAAGCACTGCAGTGGAAGTTCTACTTTTGTGCCACAGAAGGAATGTAATTTCATCTTGAATGAAAGCAAGAACCACTTTTTTCTTATAGTCCAGCTAAGAATACAAGTGTATTATCGTTACTTTAAATCATTTAATCGTCATCTCTTACAATTAAAAACGCCACGATTGCGATTCCAAACTTAAAAAATTTGGAAATTTGGAACTTGTAAACATTTTTTATAAACATAAAGTTACTTAACTTAAAAATTAAAAAGAAAATTTTCAATATAAATAAATTATATTTCAACTACCCCAAAGATATCCTCCAATAAACAATTCTTAAAAAGTTTAGACGGAAGTTTAGTCGATGTTAGGTTCGAGTTGCATAAATTATCATTGCATTTGCAGAAACGCGATAAATAAATTTACATTGATTTTTTGTCGAAATTATAACATAAACGTTCCATTGTCAAACTGAAATATTTATGTTCTTTTATTTTTGTAACAAAACAAACATCAATGTTAAACAAACCAATGCTGAACTTTTTTATCCTTGTTTCAGGTAATCCGAAATGGAAAACATGTTCTTCCTACACTGGCGCGTTTATGCCTGATAGCAACATTCTTAGAAGATGGTTTGCGGATGTGGTTCCAATGGAGCGAACAGAGAGAGTACATGGATATGTCGTGGGGTTGCGGCAAATTCCTGGCAACGCTCTTCGTTTTAATAAACTTATTCGGACAATTAGGAGGCTGTGTTATGGTTATCGGAAGATGGAAAGTCACTATTGCTTGTGGAATATTATTCTTCATCGTCGTCCTACAGACATTTGCCTACAGCATTTTATGGGACATGCAGTTTCTCTTCAGAAATCTAGCACTCATCGGAGCCCTTCTCCTGGTCCTGGCGGAATCCAGGAACGAAGGAAGGTCTCTGTTCGCCGGGGTACCATCGTTGGGCGACAACAAACCGAAAAATCTCTTGCAATTAGCCGGAAGAGTGCTTCTTGCCTTTATGTTTATAACTTTGATACGTTTTGAAGTGTCGTTTATGCAGATAATGCAAGATATCCTAGGAAGCATTTTAATGGTACTGGTAACCATTGGTTATAAAACGAAACTGAGCGCATTATTGCTCGTTCTTCTTCTGACCGCTCTGAACTTTTATCACAACGCCTGGTGGAACATTCCGGGATACAAGCCACTCAGGGACTTCCTTAAATACGATTTCTTCCAGGTACAAATTTTCTATTTTCAAAATGTACGAATTTTTTTTTCTGTCTTGGCATAACCTATGATCATACCTAAAATTTGCTCATAACCTATGATCTGTCATAAAATTTTGTGAAAGTTGATGGAGATAGTACAGAGTAAAAAGCTACTAAAAATAAAACATTTGAAATTTCTCTTGTTTTTAGCAATTTTATTTTATATTTTTTTTAAATTGAAAATTCTAATCCTAAGTACTCACCTATCGAATAGGGAAAAGAAAATTTGGAAATTATTGGAATTTGGAGATGTAACTAAAAGAGATTTTCGAAGAAAAATTCTGTACTTGGATTTACAAAAATATCAATTACTAACGATTGCTTTTCTATATGATTACAGACTTTATCAGTTATCGGCGGTCTTTTAATGATAGTTTCACTCGGTCCTGGTGGAGTATCCATGGACGAGCATAAAAAGGAATGGTAAAGCATCGGGGGAAAACTAGCTATGGGTCACACTTTTCCAATCACGAAAGAAATGAAAAAAAAAAAAAACCGCACCGTGTGAACTTCAAACGTCGTACTGTGTACTTCCATATTCATCATTCAGTTTTGATAGTGTCACTTGAAACACCATCTTCATTCTAAAGTAGTCAAAACTAAGGATATTGAGAAACAAACGAATCAACAAACTTATCAAAACCACAAAAAGAAAGACTGTGCGCAACAGACTACAATGACAGAAAAATAAATGGATGAAAAATAAAGAAAAAGCAGAATTATCAATCAACGAACGGCCGAAATGTAGTTAATCGAGCAACAAAGGGAAAGAGTATAATTTACATCAGTAATGGCATTGTACATATTGCGGTACATTTATTCTGAGAAATATATTTTTTTTGCCGGTGTGTTTTTAATTCCAACTATTTTTCATGTCCAATTCTTTTAGATTTAGACACAGAAATGTGAACCCTTTCTTTTTTTACATGTAAAAGGAGTTTTTATGGTTGCTTTTTGAAATTATTCGTACAAAAGGATGTAAGGACGATCGTTGAACATAAACTGAAAAAGAAGAAACAAATTTTTGAAAATCCATTTTTTTATCACGGGGTGTAAATCTCTGTTAAGTTGTTGTAAATAAATGTACAATTTCCATATTTGATTAAAAAAGGAAGAAAAGTGTCTACTTCTGTTTTTTTTTTAAATTAGTTATTAGACCTTGACATTTTTAAGAAGGGAATCGAAAAAAAAATTATTCTCGAACGAGACTTGGTCGGGTTAAAGCTCTTCTTATAACTTCCAGCTATTAATACAAAAGTCCTATCTAAAAATAAATTAGTGAGTTGCATCTATGTATTCGGACTATGTCTTACAGCAAAGGCTTTAAGAGACTAGAAAGTACCGTACATTCGAATCAACAACACCGTTTAGTTAAAAAGAAATCCTCTCCGGAGCAGAAAAGGACTTTACAAGATTTTGTTAAAATATGAGACTCAAAAATGGCTATAAGCCTACCGTGGTTTGCAAAGGAACACTATTAATGTCGGCAAAGCCTTTTGCTTATATATTAATGTCGAGTACAAGGGATAAGAGGTGCGACTATTGCTTTCGAAGGTACGCGTGACTTCACACAAAGCTATATAAAATTTACATTAAAAAAATTAGAGTTGGCTAACACATTTTAAAAATTGATTTCTTCAAAATTTAAATTTAAATTTAAATTAAAGATGACTAACAAAAATTATCTTACTTTTTTGACTAGTTAAAATTTTATGAATTGACTAGGTTTTTGTGGAATAAGTTTTGATAAAATTAATTGAGCTAGCTAGTTTTCATGGGGCCTATGTTTATCTACCAGTTAATACTTTGTAAGAATAATTAAGTTAAATTAATAACATTTTAACTAGTCACTTTAATTCTTAATTTTGGTTGTTACTAACAAACTGGAGAAAATACAATCTAACTATTAAAAATCAAGTTTTTCAATTTCCTGAACCAGTAATTGAAGAATTTAAAGAACTATCGGTAAAGTAGAAAACTGTTTATCACAGTAAAGTAGATAACACAAGGATGAATCAATTCACATGTTCCCAGTTTATCAGAAAATCAGCTGTTTCTACCGACAACACTGAAAGCCTCATTTGTTGCGTAAATAATACTATGTGTAATAAGAAAAACAAACAGTATAAATATTATAACAATTCTCCTAATTAAATTAATAGTATAAGAGGGTTGCAGCCACTCTTATAAATGTGATATTTTATTTCATTATCTTAATTTTTCTACGTTTCTGTTAATATTTTTAAAAAATGGAAGAAATTCCTGGAAAGAGAATAAAAAAAGGAACTACACTTATAACTGCTAAGCCTTTTACATATGTTCTCAGTTCGAAACAAAAAGGTGTCCGGTGTGAGACCTGTTTCAAAAGGTGTTTGTTATTATACTTTTCAATTATTGTATATACAAGTGCTGCTTTTATAATTTATTACATCAAGTGTTTGTTAGTTTAGTTAATTGAATTGCTCCAATTTATGTTTTATTTAGTTGTATTTACAACTATAGCTGCTCCAGATTAGTTCCAATGAAAAAATGTGGTTGATTGCACAATGTTGTTTGCTAGAGTGATCTTCGAACCAAGGATGTTCATTGGCTATCTGACAAAAAAGTTTGTGTAATTGACTGTAAATATCTGATTCAATCTTGTCCAATATCTCTCCTCACCTCTACTAAATCTTTCATTCATAAAAAGCTAAGCAAGTGCAGCCATACGCAGAGTTCTGTGAAGAAATTTTTCCAATTATTTATATTAATTGGCAATTTATGAAATACTCTATTCATTCAAGTTTACCGTTATACGTTTCAGTTGTAAATTGTTCAAATGTTCCGGATGTCAGTATGTGTATTATTGCGATCGCACTTGTCAAAGAGAAGCCTGGTCGATGCATAAATGGGAATGCACGAACTTAAAGAGAGTATCGCCGAGAGTAGTGCCAGATGCTGCAAGGTTTATGGCACGTGTTATTATAAAACTGAACAATGGTGGACACGACGAATGTGCCTTTTATTCCAAAACGCAATATAGAAAATTCAAGGACTTGATGTCTCGTAAGCATAAATTTTTTTGATTCGATAACTGAAATCTATGAAAATGCCAGATCGTTCATAAAAAATGTGAAGCTTAAATTAACTCTTTAACCATATCCATTATTGCCATCGCAGATTACTCGGATATCAAAGAAGATAAAGATAGAATGGAACACTTTATGTCCCTGTGTGGAGTTCTCACGGATTTCTTAGGACCAGATGTATTACCAAACACAGCAGAAATGATGGGAATTTATGGTCGAATATGCGTCAATTCATTTGACATATTAGATTCCGAATTGAATAGTATCGGAGTTGGTTTATACTTAGCACCTTCCATTATCGATCATAGCTGTAAACCAAATGCTGTTGCCGTTTTTGAAGGAACTACACTTTCCATAAGAACTTTAGAAGATCTTCCGTGTTTAGACTGGTCTAAGGTAAGATCTCGTTGACGGATTGATTATTTTGTCGTGCCGTCGATTTTGTCACTGGCAGAATTTTTTTATTTCAAACTGAAAATTCATTTATAGATTAGGATATCTTATATCGACGCACTCGATACGACTAGGGACAGACAATCGGAATTACTAGGTTCCTACTATTTCCTGTGCGATTGTCCGAGATGCAAGCACCCAGAACCAGCAGCTTGCGCGGCTGCTTGTCCGAACGCTACATGTACCAATCCGTGCAACTTCGATGACGAATTTTGTGAAAAGTGTGGAGCGAAGTTTCCAGAAAATTTCAAAGAGACATTCGAAGAAGTTACGGAGCTTACCGCTCATCATTTGCAAGAAATGAAAAAAGTGGCATGTATCCTTTTAAAAAGTAATGTTTTTTTTTTATTTGAATGTACCATTGTATTAATTAAGGACACGTCATTTTCCTGAACTAAGTTAAATAGATCTCGATGTTAGTACAATATGTTTGAAGAAGCAGGATCGCGTTTTACATCCTTTAAATGTGAAACACGTGCAAACAGTAGAGTGCGCATTTCATGCTGCCATTAATCTTAATTACTGGGAACAGGCTAGCAAATATTCCAAGGAACTGATCAACGGATATTTGTAAGTAGATAAAAGTCGTTGTTGCTTTTATTTTCTATCCAAGAAAATTAAATTTTGTTTAAATGTTGCAGATTGTATCACGGAGAAACGCATCCCGCAACAGGCCTATTGTACCTCCTGCGAGGTAAATTACTGTTACATTTGGGCGAAGCGAAGGAAGCTCTTGATCTCTTAAAGAAAGCCGATCCCATATTAACCATATCTCATGGTGAAAATCATTCGTTAATAAGAGAAACACTTAGGCCGCTACTTTATCAAGCAATGACGGAAGCTCGTTGATGTATATGTCTAGTGAGATACGAATTTGTAATTGAGAATAAAAGTCCCTTTTCTAATAAAGTACAAAAAAACAAAATGGAAAGTATATGTATTATGATTAATTGATTTTTGACCTGAAACTTAGTGAAAATTAAACAATACCGGTCTTACCTTTGCTAGATTGAACTGAAGCGTAGGTGTCAATGTTCCACTTTATATTGTCTATTCATCCAAAAATATATCACTTTCAGCTTTTTTGTAAAAGATATAAATCCGAATAAACCAAAAATTTAACTTTTAAGCATCATTTCTTACATTTTCTTTTAAATATTGGACATAAAATTATATTTTAAGACTGCTCGGTTTAATTTAGCACCACTCAGTTACCGGAGAGTTAAGTGGTTACAGATACACTAATTGTAAACGTTTGGTGGGTGGTCTATGGTTTTGTTCGAAATTCGAAAAAAAAAAAAAAAAAAAAAAAAAACCCGTTAGCGCGTAGGAAGTGGGAATGAGTTGTTGAGCTACCTCCTATTTTATGCAAATAATTTAACTACAAATAACAAAGTATCTGACCGACTCTACAAAGAAATTTTGTTTGCTTAATGAAAAAAAAAAAAATAATTCAATATTGAAATGTCTTCATTAGCCTACGAATTGTTACCTATCGTATTTATTAATTGAATAATTAAGGGAAAAATTCTTATATATCACTGGCGGGTGCGCTTTTAAACAGTACAGTGTAGCCAATGTTAAAACAATGATAACAGTCTAATCTTTGGCTCTTTGGCTCGCAGACAGTGGTACCAACGGATGGGTCGCGGAAGAAACAGCTGTCGAGTTGACAGGTGCTTGGTAATTGCATGTATAAATTTATTTGTTATTCGCTAATCGGATATATATTTAGCACGATGAGTGTAATTACACGTTTACTCCTTTGAGAATATGAGGTGAGTCGATAACGGAATATTATTTCGCCAAGTTCTCGTAAATTAAGAGCAGCGGGCAGATTCGCGATTGACACTTAACCATATGAAAATGTCAAATCGCGATTTTCTATTTCTAAGGACATTCGATAGAAATCGATAATAACCGCGATGCTTCGTAAATACTGCAGCGCAAAAACGGCCTTATGATTATTATCCCGCTGGTAGAGAGATACTCGGCATCGATTTACGCTCTCGAGCGATCGATGAACTTAACCTGCCATTGCCCTTCACACTTTCCAAGTGACTTTTCATTGTATAATAATTTGTTTGAAAAAAAAAGTGTGGAATTAGTCGGAAAATTTGTTATGTAAAGAAATATGCCGTTCCAGAAGTATCGATCATTTGTGTTAATTTACATAAATCACAAGTGGCAATATTTAAATTATTTTTGCAGGCCAAAGAGTTTACTGAAATCTGCTTAACGAAGAATTCTTCTTCGGTTTGAATCAAACCTGTTTAGTCTAATTGTTGATGTTTGAAGACACAGTAGATTGAAAACTTCCAGTTTTTAATTTGACAGAAACTATACGTTATGGATAATGTATTGTAGGTGAATGTATGAAAATTATGTCGTCAAAGTACGAAATGATATTAAAATTGTAAAGTCCTGTAAAAGTAGTACATTGAATTTCTATATACCAATTTTGTGAAATTTTATATACGCCATGCTAAATATAAGACGGTATCCTCTTTCATTTTCAGAGTTTTCACATGCAGCATTGATTTATAAGTAATTGGATCATTTTACACAGTATCATGTTATCAGCATTTAAAAGACTGGCTGGAAAGTCTGATGTCGCTGGCAATGGATCCACAAGACCAGCGCATCAAGCTATGCCTACGAACTTGCAAAGAAAATTTGCTAAGGGCATACAATATAATAGTGAGCAATATTACAAACTCTTTTATACTAATACGTACAATTTTTTGTGTTAGTGACTCCTTGGTATTTATTGAAATATTATTCACTTTCAGTGAAAATTATAATAAAAGGAGATAGAAATGTTGGAAAAACGTGTCTCTTTCATCGACTGCAAGGACAGAAATTTATCGAAGAATATATCCCAACGGAAGAAATTCAAGTGACGAGTATCCAATGGAATTATAAAGCGACCGATGATGTCGTAAAAGTTGAGGTTTGGGATGTCGTAGATCGTGGAAGGCGCCGTCGTAAACTGGATGGTTTAAAAATGGATAATGCACCGTCGGATCACGTTATCGAAGAACCTGCTTTAGATGCTGAATTTCTAGATGTTTATAAAGGGACCAATGGAGTGATTATTATGATGGATATTACAAAGTCATGGACATTCGATTACGTTCAACGGGAACTTCCTAAAATACCGAGTCACATACCAGTAATAGTTTTGGGAAATCATTGCGATATGTCTCATCACAGAACTGTTACTTCGGATCATGTTACGTACTTTATCGATTCGCTCAGTGAGAGGACTGCACAAGTAAATATATTTTTTATTCAATTATTACTAGCAATTTTATATAAATAATTTACTTGGAATAAAAAGATACATTTTGCAAATTATTTTCTGCAGGTAAGATACGCGGAATCATCGATGAGGAATGGTTTCGGTTTAAAATTATTACACAAATTTTTTAACCTCCCATTTCTGCAATTACAACGAGAGACGTTATTGAAACAGTTGGAAACGAATGAAGCGGAAACGCAGTTGACCGTACAAGAACTCGATCTATTCCAAGATAGCGACGATGCGGATTATAACAAGTTCTTAGATAATCTCGTAAACAGGAGAAGGGCAATAGCCGATTCCGTTTCGGCTACGACATTAGTTCCAAACGTAACATCTTCTTTGAGCAACCATCATATTTCCGCAATTAATAATTCCGGTGAAATGCGAAGATCGATTTCCATGTCTGGACCAATTGGAGGGGGTACTCCGATTCCCGTAAAAACCCTAGATACAAAACCAGTACTAAAGAAAGATCCTCCTAGTTCAAAGAATTTGGAAAAGCCTTCTTCCAGTACTTTGAAATCTACACAAATTCCTCCTGGAACATCCACGAACCCGAATCTGAATCCTCCAAAGATCGATGTACCAAGACCAGGAGATTCGGCGATCGATGGAATGGAAAGAAGAGATTCCGGTGGTCCAAAATCCTCCTTTATGTCTAAGATTTTTGGGAATAAAAAGGATGAAGAGCTCGAGAAAATATCGAGTACGAATAACCAACCTCTAACCAGTGTCGAAGATTTTGTACCGGACGATGGAATGTTGGATAAATCATTTTTAGAAGATAACATTCAAACTTCACCTCAGAAAGTTCAGCAAGAACAAGTTGACTCGGAAAGGTATATACATATATATATATTTTTTTCATACTATTTTTTTTCCTCGACAGCAACTTTAGAGCTATTTTCTATTTCAGTGATACCGAGACTGCAAATCCTTTGGTAGCGGGATACGAAGACGACTTATCTTCGGGGGATGAGACACCAATCACAGTTCAGCCAAAACTTACAGAAAATCCATTATGTAAACAGAAACATAAGAAAGAAAATATGACAACTTTAGAAACGAATGTTGAGGATAAACAACAACAGGAACAACAACAACAGCAGCAGCAACAACAATCACGATCCGATTCGAAACGAAATTCTCTTTCCTCGATCGAACAAGAACTTGAGATAGCTAATGAGTTTGAAGGAAACAGCGATCAATTGGATATTAATTCCGATGCTTTTGATAGCTGGCTTAGCAGAGATTCCAAATGGCGTCAAAGTCCAGAGGGTGGAGAAGACGTAAGCAGTACGAATATGAGAAAAGATCGTTTGGAGTTGAGTGATAAAAGCTTGGATGCGAGTGTTACAAGTTCAAATGTTCATCTAGAATTATTGGATAATACCAGCATGAGGCATGTAAGCTCTAACGGCAGCAGTCCCGTGATGAAAGAGAAAAAGAAGCACAAAGAGAAGGTCTGTAATGTGACACAATAGGAATTTCTTCCTTCTAAATTTATGTCGACTGTTGGCATTTTACATGTATACCGTATTTTTTATAATTAGAATTTCTTCCCATTTATTTTTTTCCACTTTGTTTGCCTGAAACTTAAGGATACATTTTTTATTCATAAAATTAAGCGATCTTGAAGAAACTTCTTAGAAGATTTTTCGGTATCGATTCTCGAACCTAAAAATTCCACCTCGAGGGGTTTATAAGTAAGTAATTTAAAAAATTGCATAATTTATGTCACTTTAAAATCCACTATTATTTTTTTATTTTGCATAATTCTAAAATGGGCTAGAAAAAAATTCTTTAAGATAGGAAATGAGATTAGGATGAAAGAAATTGATTAACCGATTCCTTTAACGTTTATGTAGAAAAATAAAAATATATGTGCTAATTTTTAAAATAAAATTGTTGAACACGTGTGTTTCAGAGCGAAGATAAGGAAAAACGAAAAAAGAAGAAATCTAAGGATAAAGAGAAAGATAAAGAAAAGTCTGAAAAATCTGAAAAGAAGAAGAAACGTTCATTTCATCGACCGAGAGAAGAAAAGCGAGAACACGATGAACTTGAAGTATTTTTAAATGGTTCAGCTACAAGGGTAGGAGTTGACGTAGCTTACGAAGTGATTTAGTGAGCAAAATTTTATATATATAAAAGATATTCCGCCTCAATTAGAACTTTCTATTCCAAACTTTCTTAACTATTACTCAAAAACAGATACAGAGATGCGTTCAAGGGTTTAAAATTTCTATTTATAACTTTTCTTTTATGCGAACGTATTTCAAATATTTAATAACTATTTAAGAAATATTCAATCAAAATATATCTATCGCTCAAAAGACTCATAGCAAATCTCGAATTGAATTCAGATTCATTTAAAAATTATGAAGATAAGTTTTAGTTCTTTCCTTCTGTTGTAATGTAAGAGTTTGGAAGAACTATATCTCACTACCGCTTGGAAACAATCAAAAAAGAAATATTTCAGCACTTTTAATTACATAGATTTTCTTGAGTCTCAAAATCATTTTTTTTTGTTGGTAAAAATCATGAATGAAAATCTTGGATTTATTTTAAAATGTTTAGAAAAATATAAACATCTTAATACAAAAAAAACTAACAATGAAAATTGTTAATCTTCAAATGTTTCAATTTTCTGTCGGTAGATCTGTTGAAATTTGTACTTTTCCGTGCAAAAATATCCTAAAAGTGCAGTTTTGAGGCTTCCTAAACGCTACAAGATGTCGTTTACATTTATGACTTTTGAAAATATATGCATTTTGTAATACCAGCAGGGAACAATTCCAAACAATTTTACTGCTAACGGTAAAGTTACTTAAATAATTGAAACTCCTGAACATATAACCAATCATTCTGTTACATGCGGAATTCAATTCTGGTTAAAAATTATTTAATTTCCGTCCATGTGCGTAATTATTCACAAAATATTTGGCCTATTTGACGCTATATGTAAGGCCAATATTTTTATTTCAATTCTGTATAGTGCATTTAGGATTCGACTGTACATCATTTCTTTGCCCAAGGTTTCACGTAAATTGTTTCAGTGAAAATGTCTGAAAATATCCAAAATTACGAATGAGAAAAATATTTAATTCTAAACCGTGATTAAATCAAAATACCCACCATCTATAAACTCTGAAGCAAATGTATTTTTAAATATTTATCTCCATTTCCAAATTTGTCGAATCACAAATTGGAGTTGAACATTCGTATTAGCAAGTTTTCCGTCAAAAGCCCTAGATTTCTATACGTAATTGAACTTTTCCTAAAATTTCTGTACATATATTCATCATTTTTTCTAGATGTAGTTTTCAAATTCAATAATACACCTGCATGTAATTTTACCCAGTCCGAGAACTTTGGAAATTTTTTTCAGAACGTTTTCAAGATATTCACAAATTCTGATAATAACTTATTATAAATATAGGACTTCAAATCAAGATTTGTTACACTTTGGTCGAAAAACCACTTTTTTCTGTATCTGCGTTTTCATTTCGGATGAAAACGATCTGAATACCACATAAAATTCAAGTTTTGTACGAGTTCCCCTCAAATTGTTCTGAAATGGAAGTCAAAATCAGGATTTCTAATTTTTCTGCTATACTTTCAGAAAAAAGTTTGAAATCGAAAATTCAAAATTTCACATCTAGATATTCACTGATTTGTGGAAGAAATTGCATAGAAATTCAGAGGGTGAATTAAAATAGCTGGTAAAACAAAACAGATAGAAATGTTGAAAATTCAAAATAACAATGTGACCAAATAAAGTGGTATTGATTGTTGCCAAAGACATTTTCGAGATTCCACATTTCTCTCCGTTTTTAAACATAAATGTGATGATTGAACCCTAAATTGCTCTCATCGGTGCGAAATTTCTACACAAATGTTACGTAGCAGTTACTTTCTGCCGATATGAATAATACATCAATGCGAAGATCTCTTTTATTCGACATTTTTTGTTCATAAACACATACACATGTATAAATATTTGTACGGGGAAATTGGAATGGCATATTTGAATCTCGATCTTTCTTCCTCATGCATAAAAGATAATTTGCATACATCGGAGAAAAAATTATATATATATATATATTTCAACGCTTACTTCCATTATTGTAATGATTTCTAAGTGCACTAAGCGATGTAAAGCAAAAACAAGAGAAGAGCCACATAATTTTTTTAAAATAAAATACTTTTTGCAAAGTGAACATATTTTATGAAAAATGTTGTATCGTTATCCGTACTCGCATTCGTTTTCTGTGCGTATCATTGTTATTAAGAATTTAATTTTACTAATGAATGTGTATATAAGTATTAATATATCAATATATATAAAGTATCTATACCAGTTTTGTTATGTACTACTTTACTTCAAAATTGTGTGCCAATGGAGACAAATTTGTGACGATAATACAATATATCGCTGAAAATATATTTCGATGTCCTAAAAGCTATAAATACAAATTATATGAACGAATAAAACAGAGTAAGACAACAGAATCCTCGTTTGGAGAATTTTTTTTATCTAATATATCATAAACCGCATACTTACGTAACCCCACTTTAAAAATAAATCATTGTTCCCTTTCAATTCTATTTTTATTTTGAAAAATTAAATACCTGGGTGGTAGAAAATTCGATCCTCGAGATAATTCAAATTGACATTCCGGAGATTGACGGAAACGCCCGAAGGAGCGTTCATCAAGCGCGTGTGAGCGATAAGGTCATGGCGATCCTCTCGTATGTCCTCTCACGAAAACGACGTTGTACCTTAAAATAATAAAGTTTGCAATTAAAGGGTGTTGTTAGTTCTTAACCGTAGTTGCGTCGCCAAGATGTCCCTGAGATTCCGCACGCTTTCGAACAAATTCACGCCGTTTGTTAATACGCGAAAACAAGCAGCGCGAATAAACCGACAGCTGCCAAAACACATGAAATCGTCAGCTTTTTTAGAAGAAGTGAGTTTTTCAATTCTTACATAAAATTCTCTCATTTCTCGTATCTCGTATATATCCTAACGCGGAGGAACGCGATGTTGACGAACGTTAGTAATGTTAATACGTATTGTCAACGTTTCAAGGTATTTATTCCAGGCAGTGCCGAGGTCGCCTAACCTCAAATTACTTATATAATAGTTATTACACATTTTGCAAGAAATTGCGTGATTTCGTCGGCGAATTTACGCCGATTCGTGAACCGTTCCTCGAGATTCTGCGCTTAATTGGCATTTTAAATGGATGTTTTTGAGTAACTGTACAGATTTTCCTATAATTCTGTGAACTCCGAGTAGAGGTTAAGAAGATGCTTTTTGCAGAATTCCATATTACCCTGAGTTTCCGCCCAGACGACCCCGGTATCTGTCCTCCGCGTTTAATTATGTCATAATTTTTTGCTAATGTTAATAATAAAATATTGAACATTTTAACATGGACATTCCGAGTTTTCATAAGAAAGTCATCCAATTGTTCAATTGGTAATTGTTGTTATATTAGGATGTAGTGTTCATATTTACAGTTGTACTTTCATAATTTGCGACATTATGTAATAAATTATGTTGTATCGCGACTAATCCTAATTCGATAAAGTTGTGAATAAATCTCCTGACGTTTCGGTCCTAAAATTAACAATCTCTAACTACTTTTAAAGATTCCTTATGCGACAAAATTGAACTTTTCAGTTCTTTTGGACCCGTTCGACAAAGGCTATTAAAGCGAATCCAAATGACAAAGTTCTGGGTTCAACTTTAATGTGTTTGGCAGCGACGCCAAACCCTGCGCTCATTCCTTACAGTAAACCTCAAGAGAAAGATCGAAATGGATACAGATTTTTGAATGACACTCAAGAATATCTCATTAAGGATATAAAAAGGAAAGAAAATTTTCTTTCGACCCTAGCAAATCTTAATTCGTATAATCCCGCTTCGAATACTCTCGTAACTCGATGTCCAACTGTTACACCGGTCATTTCGACTCGCCATGGAGATCAGGTTGCAAAAGACGATATTAAAGAATTACTCGATACGAGATTCTTTCACAAAGATCAATCAGTTTCGGACGGTCTTGAGAAAGAAGAAATATTATTATCCGAACGAACTAATCTGAAGACGAACAAACAAAATGTTCCATCTACCGAAAGTCAAGGTAGACCATCGCAAGAACAGTTAGAACATGTATTTCAAACCCTTAGTCACGATGTAAGTTCAAGACAACGATCGAATTTATTAGCGAAGTTTGGATTCCAATTTTTGGAAAACTAAAGATAAAAATAAAAATGTTTCAAGTATATAACATAACCAATAATACTTAATAATAAGAATAAGAGTGTTATTCATTAATTAATTTTAAGAATAATTACTATTATAATTCTACGAATTTGAGATGCAGGGAAAAATTGGTCCAGACTTCACCTTCATGGATTAATTCTACATTCGAACTCTAAAATTTCTATTTTCTTGTTGCAGTTACCGTTATTCTTTGTACAGTCAGTGAATTATCATATTTATCATCAAAATATAGTATTTGTAAATAATTTAAAAGGCGTCACACGTGTGTATGTAATTTATTTACTTGTATTCAATTACCAATTATTATATATTTTACAGTTATGCTTTCAATTATAGAAATTAGTGTTGAAGTACAACAATTTTATGAACTATAGGAGCATAATAAAATTTATGATCCGTTCCAAATTTTAGGGGTCTCTTCAATTACATTAAACAAACAGCTTTATTAAGAACCGTTGGTCACATCAAGTTTGCCTATGTAAAATTCGACGTTATGAAAATTACGATACATCCCGAGGACGATAGTATTAAAGTACGTTGGCGTATAATAGGTATAACCGGTATGAGAATTTTTTTGACGTTTTGGAAAATCAAAGTTTGGCAGTGGCGAGATATCTTAGAGAACAAAGAACCGTAAGTAAAATCTGTGCTAATTAAAAAAAATTAATAAATAAATGTCTGGATTTACGAAATTAATTCTACAAAATCATCTTTTGTTTTCAGTTGGTTGGAAGGATTTTCCACATTTTATGTGGGAGGTGATGGTTTGGTACACAAACATGTTGCCGATAAAGTGATACCGGACCAAACTCAGGAAATCGAAAAAGAAAAACCTACCATCCCGACAGCTGCCAAATTGGCACTTTTCACAAGTCTTTTTAGTCCCAGTTCGGCATTCAACGAAACTGCACCAGTGGTAACAAGTAGCGTGAATGCAATATCCGAGCATAACTGCATAACAAATTATACGAAAAAGTTAATGTCACTGTTAGAGAAATTAAAATAAAATTATTGAAAAGCTTTATCTTATAAATAATTAAATATCGGAATACTTGAGAGATTAATCCCGTTTTCCTCTCCGATTTCATTTCTCCCCTTTTTATACTTAAAAGGAGGAAAGACGGATGGGATGGACTTCTACGAAAATGAAAAGTCATATTTTTTGCATTCGCGAATAACTTGGATACATCGTGAGTTTTTCGTTTTAGCCGATGTCAGTATTTAAATAGTTTTTTCATAATAATGTTATGGTGTTATTTTTCATTTCTCACGAAATGTTCCTTAATCTAGAAGCCGTTGAAATCATGCGATTTATACAATATATTTATATTATTTGAGAATCTGTGTTCCAGTTTTTATATTGATATATCAGTTCCTAATATCTTTATATTTGGGAGAAAAAGATGGTTAAAAGTATACAACTTTTATAGGTGCTTCATTCAACAGATGCTATATGTAGTGGAAAACGGAATTTTCTAAGTTATGGAAACTCATTTATTTAATTGAAATATGCAAGAATTATTTTATAAACTTCACGCATTTTAAGGAAAATTACGCATTTTGTTATAGTAGATAATTTGTATTTATTTAATCAATAAATATTATTTCACTTATGCTAAAATTGGTATTTCTCTGTGAATTTTATTATTTTATGAAATATTATCAATTCAAAAATACTATAAATTCCAATAAATTTTTTCCCATAGCAAAAACTGCATATTTCATTTAAATAAAATATTTTTTTAATCGAGAAACTTTCTTTTCAGCGTGTTTTTCTGTATCATTACTTCGTCCAATGATTTCGCAATGACAAAAAATATTGTGAAAAATCTGTTGCATTTGTGAACAAAAAATCTCAGTTTTGTTTTAAGAAAATAGCGACACTGTTTTGTTAAACAACAAACTTATCCTTGCTTCATATTTGCAATCAGTATTTTTTCATACCAAAGATTAATGTTGCATCAGGAATTGATTTGGTAATATCAAAATATGCGATTTTTGACAATTTCAGGTATTAAAAATTGCAAAATCGATTCATATTTGACTTTCCCAGATAGCACTCGAATCCCTCGGCTGCAGTTCCAAAAGCAAGGATAAGACAGCTTTTCTTAACACAACTAAGGGATAAAAAATACGAGTACGTAAACATATTTATTGAGTTGCATTGTAACTGTTGTAAATAAAACAGCTGTTGAATCTTAGAAAATAAAAGAGCCAATATAAATGACAAAAATACCTTTATTCTTTTATTCTCTTAGAAAAAATTCCTTGATAGAAAGTTAATTAAGTTAGTTTGAATTTATAGAAATTTAATACTTTACAATCCTTTGGTGTTTCCTCCTCTGGTTTATTTAATTACATACTAATCCTGAAACGGAAAACAAAATTGGTTAGAACATTACATTTATAAATTTGATATGTAACTATAGTTAGAGATTTGCAATTTCATTTGGAACTCACCTAGGTAATCATCCATTAAAGTTGCGATGGCAAACTAGTAAAACGAATAAGAGATTTAGATAAATTAGAGAAATGTTTAATTAATCATTTTTAATTACAAATAACGGCAACAAAAAATATTGGTCGAGGACTGAATTTTAAAATAATTTATGTAAATTTGGAAACAGAAAATACTTACGATTCCACCAGCATCCACTCTTGTTCCAACAATTTTCAATCTGATTTCGTCATCTGCTTGAATAACAACGTCCTGAAAATGAGTAATGTGGTGAAAGAAGTGTCTTAAATCTCCAAAAAATTTATTCTGCAATATATAGACGAATGGTCTAAAGTCTATTGTGAAAAAGCCCTCTTTGGCATCAAAATTTTACCTCTTCTTTGGATTTGTAACACGGTGGATTAACATTGGGACAAAATTGCATATCCGCGGGAATCGACTGAAAATGCAATAAAGTTTTTGTTGTTATCATTGCGTAAAGGAAGCGTAAGATCGATGGATTATCGAAGTAGACTTACATGATGCGAAATAAAACACGACAATGGTCCAATTTCAGCAAACATACCGACCTATAAATTTTACAAGAAATATAAATCACGTGTAACAAGATTAGACAGATTCAGTCAAAATTCTAAAATTTGAAATATCTGTCGTCTGTAGCATTCGATATCTCTGAAATACCTTGTTAACTTGTGTCACAATAGCGTCTAATACTTCGCCTTTGAAAGGCCTAAACACAATTGCTTTATATTTCACGGGATAAACTACGAATCCTTGACCAGGTTGTATAATTCCAGCACCTATATTATCGATTGTTGTTACGGCTATTACAAATCCATACCTGAAATAAGAAGAATAATTTGATTTACAACAACTGAAAATAATGTAGAGTAAAAACATGAAATAGGAAATTAGGAACATTTTGTAAAATATAATATGCGACAGAGATGGCATTAAAAAATCAGCTTGTTGTAATACCTTTTCAGAAAGATCTATAGACAAAATCTAATTGGACAATAATAATTGAAAATAAGTAAAAATTGGAAACTCACTTTCCAGTACAGGTTCCTTCAACTTCAGTATACAACTTTTGTTTCACCGTATCAAGTAATTGTGGCCCGAAATATCGTGGATGTAACAAGATTTCATGTTCCAGTGATATCTGTATTTAAATAAGAAGTTTAATTAATTCTAATGAACAGAAAAATATAAATTTTCGCAAATAATTCAAGACGTAGAATACTTACGTGATAAAACATATTGTCTAGACTTTTCTTGAAATTATCTTACAAAAAAGCTTGAATTAATATAAATAAACAAGCCGACAAAAGTTTGAGGTTAGAATCATCCCCTAGCGTCCATCAATATACGCTGTGGCGGCAAAGCGCCGCCATATTAAATTTAGTACAAGCTACTGCGCATGCGCAATAATATTCGTAAACACAAAAACATAATTCTTTATGATTCGAGCCACCAAAAAATTTATAATGCATTTTACAAAATTCCCTTCATTTCATCTCAATAAAGTTTACTTTATTGATGTTTGCTTATTTTTTTGTTGGTAAATTCAAAGAAATTGTACAAATACATAATACCTATACAATCGGAAGCCAAGTTACTCTTCAGAATTAGAATAATTATTAAAATCTATGCCAATAATTGTTACCATAAACCTGATAATTTAATTTCATTTCGTTTACCCTAATTTGCGCAAAGAGAGATATTTTTGATAATTTTCATAAGTATATAATTGAAAACTAATTCAATGAGAAAAAAAAGGGGAAATGAATAACGTGGAACTCCATGGATTAACATCAAATACGATTTATTACCCTAACAATCAAATTCTCAATAAATACGTTCATACCCGGATTTTTCACAGAAAAATCTAAGATTCTAAGGAACATTTAATTTCTAAAGCTAACTTGTAGCCAAGCTCCGGTCTACGGTCCCTACCTTCGACCATAGCTTTCACTTGGCTGGAATTCACGATAACTCCGTTATTAGCTATGACAGTTGCTTTAGTTTTTTCAATGTCTACAAGATCAACCCCACGACTACAGTCATCGATCAATATTGTACGATAGCCACTACCCATTGCATCGGCAGCTGTTGCACCAACACACACGTCGTATGCCAAGCCGCAAATGTAAATATCTGTTGCACTCTTGGCCTGTAACTGAGACGCTAATGTTGTTTCCGTTAATTTCTTATTATCCCAAAATACAGAATAGGAATCAACTTCGGGATTTGTTCCTTTGTATATCTTAACGGCATTGTCCACGATCTTTAGATCTTTGTGTAACTCCGCACCCCAAGAGTCCTGCACGCAATGACGCGGCCATAAACGTTGTTTCAATAAAGGAGGGCCTTTAAATGTCACCGTGTCATATACTTTAGCTTCTTCCCTTGAAATTCCGCTTGATTCATCCACGTCTCTATAAAAAAAATTATTATTACCTAATTATTATTCCTTTTCATGAAGAGGCAACGGTGAGGAAATTTTATAAAAATACATTATCGCTTAGCTAGAATTTCTAGAATTTTTTTAGAGTTCTCTGGAATTTATTCGATAGTAAAAGTGAAAAATATACAGACTTGTATTTTATTACACATAAAAGAAACCATTAAAATTAAGCAGACTGTGCAATTTAAGTGGTTTAGGTGACAACTAAAATTACGTATAAAAATCTTGTTATTTTAATTTCCTATGACATAGAGCTGGATAGCCGATATTGTTTTGCAATTTTATGAATCGCAATCAAAGGTAAAAAAAATTAAGAAATGTTTAAAAAAAAACATATTGTATATTCAAGAATTACTTCATCAAGTAAATCACTACGATTATTTCCAAGGAGGATAATAATAAAAAATATATTAACACTATGCCGTCCGGTGGCACCACGTTGGTGCCATGCGAAAGCTATCGGGCAAGCGCCGATGGCATCACGTTGGTGTCGTTCATAAAGATTCATACCGGCGCTAAACGAAAGAATCCCGATCAGACGTTGCGGACGGCAAAGTGTTAAAAATAATTCTAATTTTAATTTTTAAAAAAATATCCACTACAACGATGACAAATTTTCAAATCAAGATTTTTGTTACATAATTTCAAGTTACCTCGATTTTTTAAGAACACATAAACACACTCTAGCTATGCTACTCTACGTATAGTTGCTTGCCTTAGATGTAAATTATCAATGAAAGAAACGTGATCCACGGGATGCCAATCCAAAGAATAAAAAACTGCATCAAACGAGACGGTTTCTAATAACCGATTGATAGGTTCTATTACTTCAGAGCCGTCATGTTGTGCTGCGCATTGCTTAATATTCAAAGACCCCGATATAAAATCATTCTGTACATCGACAATTAAAAAAGCACTTTTTGGTCTCGCACAAATTTTAATCCACCGATTCCAACAAAGCTTAAATTAAAAAATAATAATATGAAAAAACATTGTTTTCAAATTTGCGTATACGGTAAACGAAGAAATGCGAAAAGGCTTACCTCGAACTCTTGCCTATCGATAAGGCCGTCTCCTTTTAAATCAAATATGTCAAAGATTTCCTGTAACTGATCTTCCTCAAGGCTGTAAACCTTCCCACGGTCATTACGGAAGAGGGCACGGCAAATAAGTTCAAATTCCGTGATCGAAAGAAATCCATCTTCGTCTTTATCAAAAGCAGTGAAACATGCGTCCATGGTTCTCCAGTGGAAGTTCTACTTGGTTTCCAAGCCATTTGTTTAATCAATACTCAAATTATTTCTATCCTATCTCTTTTGATATCCTGCTTTTTTATATATAAAACTATAGCTACGAGCAATTTAACTGCATTATCTGCTTTTTTATTTTTAGACCATCGATCCGAATATTCCCGAACGTGTGAAATTTAGCGTGCATGCGTATACTTTTCGGCGAAGTAATGATCGAAAAATCGCTTCCATTACGGTAGAAAAAAATTTTTTCCGTTTTATTATGCAGTTCTATTACAAGGGAAGTGATGGGTGATACAAGAGCATTATTGAGTGAGTCTTTGGTGCGTTAAAAGAGCCACGTCGACCATGGCTTCGGGTTCTAACAATTCGCTCACCTTGTATTTCATCGATTCTTCGTAAGCATACGTTACCGAAGTGTCGGTCAACATCATGTTACACCTCGCTAAGCTCAGTATGCAGTTTCGCAATCTAGCGCAAACTTCGCGATCTTGCTGCGACACTCTCGTTAAATCTTGCGTAAACCCACCCTCCGAGCGATCGGTACCTTGTCCACTCGCGCCGATCCAAACGTACCCGTTATTCCCCAATATCAGACAGGCTCCGTTTGACAAATTGTGAAAATGCAATTTCTTACGTTTTATCAAAGCAGGCGGCACTTTCACCATTATCCCTTGGGACAATTTTCCGTATTTCAGGACTCTCGTGTGTAACGAAAGCGCACCATCGACGAACGTGTTTTGCACTTCCGCACATATTAGGTCTCCTTCTTGCAAGTATCTACGCATCGTCTGTTCATCCTCCGCCGATCTCCGTCTCTGAGAAAAGTCATGGAAACATGAAACGTCGATTATAACAGAAGGGAGGCTTCTGGTTCGTGTGCTCTTTAATTTTTATGGGCTTTACTGAATTTCCATTCGTTTTCTAATTTTAAAGTCAAGGGGTGGGATTATGCGTGACTGTTGCGGCAAAGGGAGAGGAATATAAATCACCCGTTGCTAGTTTAGGTAAATTTATGTATGAAAGGTATCGGAATATAAATTATATGTGGTTTTAAATGTATTTATCGGATAAAAGATTTTTTAATTTATTTATCTTTTTGTTTATTCATGAAAAATCCATCCGGTAGATTTTAGGAAAAAATTAGAAATATTTTTGAAAATTTACCATTTAATGAAATTAATTATATTCATGTGATTAAAAAAAAATTAATATTTGGTACTTCAAAATACAAATATTACGAAAATGTGATAATCTTTATTTTGATATTTTTAAAGCGGAATGGAAACCTTACCAATTCACCACCAGGCAGATTAACACTGGAAAGCAGGAGGATCGAATCTAACTTCGCATTTGTGTCGACTTTCCAACGTTTTTGTTGTACTTCCGTTATTCGACCAATGATAACATCCCCTATTTCTCCATGATAACGAGCTTTCAATGGTCTGATGGAAATCAATTTGTTTACTTTCTCTTGTATGCCAGCTACCGACGCTCTGAGGGTGTTATCTTCGTCGACGTATGTTCCATGTCCCCTAATTTAAGGTAACTTCATTAGTAAACATATTAAGAAAATAATCCACAATAAATTAGTTATCCAAATAATTAGTTAGCAACAAGTCATATCTTACATAATTAGTTATGAAAATTAAGATTATGAAATATTAACTAATTTTCAAGAAATAGTGGCTCATTTGGAAAGAAGTTTCTTTCTTTTCCATAAAGAAAAGGCCTGTGGTCGCATTATTTAAAATATTGGCAAAAGTATAATAAAAAAAAGAATAATAAACCTTAAAATATCTGTTTGTTTGCAAACCTCCTCTCCGGGTGTATAAATTTGTTTTGGAATATCATTGGACGATATTAAATCCATATCCGTTCGATTTACCGCCAGGCGTACGTTAACTGCAGGATAATTATCCATGTTGGAATAATATCGAAATGAAAAAACCTTGGATTTTAATTAAATAATTTCAAATTTAAGAAAAGTAGAGAAGATAAATGATTCCCTGAATTTCTTTTTACAATGTGCGTTGAGGTTATGTTTGCACTGCCGCTTTCAATCGCGAGAATCTCCGGAACGCGGAATTCGGAATTCGGAATAGTCGAATGATCCACGGAATATTAATATTTTCGACGCGAATCTTATTTCTTATAAATAAAACTGAAATTTTGCAGGAAAATCAATAAAACTAGTCTTTGTTTGAAGATTAAATCTAAATTGTATAGTGGCGAAAGCGAGAAAGAAGATTTTTTTCACATTTAAAATTATTTCCACGTGTTCCTGCTTTAACCTGTTTCATGATACGAATTCTTGGTAATAGATGACGTTTCGAATTGTTATTACACGTGCTCATCGCTACCGAGTGCTTGACCTTGGTTGTTTGAGTTATACAAAATAATGTTAAAAATAAAGTAATTAACAAGTAGATTGTCTTTAATAGCGAAGTTAATTTAAATGTCTCGTAGATCGATTTAAAAAAATGTCTTTGTAATTCCAACTTCCAAATTCAAAGGTTGTTGGAACCTGGCCCAGGTAACCTCAAAATCAAGTTTCTTTCTATTTCTTTCACAATCTCTGTATTCGTTCAATGAAATTTGATGTTCATCACGCGCTAATAATTTTCTACCTACTGACATCATGTGAATTAACATCTGACGTTTTAATTTTGTAACAGCGTCATCCCTAAATAGTAATACCATTATGGTCACGCTTATAATTAGTTGAAATTGACCCAGTTTTGATTACCTGATCAATTAAAGGGTCTCGTTTCAAACTTCTTTTTTACAAAACATTTTACCAGATTTAAAAAAAACAATTCTCAACTTCAAAAATGTCCCTCGTCAATTAAATGACTTTTGATGTGATGCAGGAGAATGGCCGACTTTATACCAACTCGCGCGTCTATGGTTAAACAAAAATTAGCAGCTAATTACGTCAGTGCAAAGTACGAAGCACCGAAGAAGAAGAAGAAGAAAGCTTCGACGAATGAAGAAAACCCCAAACCCGAGGAAGCTCCAACGGATTCTGTTTCGACCAATGGTAGAAGTAAACCCGTGGATCCGAAAAAGCAGCAAGAATTGGAAATGAAGAGAGCGCGATTTGAAGTTATGAAATTTGGAATGACTGGTTTCGAAAAAGTCAAGGCCGAAGAAGCGAAGATCGCGCTCGCCATAAAACTAGGAGCCAAACCGCCAAAAAATAAGGCGAAAAATTACAAGGAATTGAAATTGGAACGAAGTAAAACGAAAGAGCGAGAAAAGAAAAGCGAACACGTTTCCGGGCTCGGCGGCAGTCTCAGCAAACGAAAAATTACACGGAAAGGGGGAAAGAAGGAGAGTGGAATTCTGGGAGTTTATGGAAAAGTTCAAAAAAATACATCTAGAAGAAAATAATTGTATTTTTTGTATTTTACGTATTTTTTAAAATAAACGCAGATAATTTAAGAGAAGAGTCGTAATTTTTTTTGTCTCGCCGAAAGTTGCATTTGTCGCATTCAAAAAATGGTGTTCACGAATAAACGCCACTAAAATGGAATTAACTGTATTTTTATTAATTAATAGAAAAATTTATGAAAAATAGGTTATTGATAACACACAGGATCAAGGAAAAAAATGAAATGTTGAATTGAGTTGTTTAAAATATTCGTTTATTTCACTGTCGTTGTTCCAGCAAGAACACGCTATGAGTCTATCGATAACATTTTCATTGTATATTGTACTCTAGACGATGAATAACAAGTAATAAAATAATATTCGTTTGTATATACCATATGTTTTATTTTTCTTTCTTTTTTATTTTAATTATCCTTTCGGTTTACCTTTAAAAAATGTTTCATTTCAATGAATTAAACTGGGGCGTGCTTTCTTTTGAGCATTAACAAGTACCGCATGTGGCTTTTTTGGGTATTGTTTTTAATCTTTTTCTTTTTTCTTGCGTACATAAAAAATAAGTATTGCCATGCAGTTCTCAATGCCACAAATGGAATGATTTTGGCATCTAACGAACTGTTGTCGACCAGTTGACGAAAAGAATCAGTCAAAGGCGGCAGCAGTTGGTGCCACCTCTAGTAACATTTGGAGAAAAGCGTTGACCCCATCTGCAATTATTCAAATTCACTAGATTATTATTTGCATTTTTAATCCAGCTGCCGTAGCAATTTTTCTAATCGCTGAGACCTTCCGTCATGTGAAAGTCAATCCGCGTTATTGTTGTTCGGTATTATTTAAAGTTTAATCGTATCGTCGATCCACTTCTCGAAGAAAAATTCCCTAGGATTCCAAATATGATGTCCAATTTCTTGCATTATTAGTTTTTTTTTAATTAATTGCCAATAAAATTGCTTTGCAATTATTTTCTTTGAAAATGGAACCAATTAATTGTCTATCGATCAAGTTTTCATAAAACAAAATTGAATGAAATTCTTATTTTTGCATTTCGCAGCCATTTCTTACAAAAAATGTTTTATAAAAGATTTCATATGTCCACATTTTTGGCAAATTGTATGTGTAATAAAATTTGCAATTCTGTTAAATGCGAGATTGAGAGTATGAATATTGACGTTAAAGTTGACACGGATACTAGAAACGAGGATGACTCTGAGAATCAGGCTCAGACACGAATGGAAGTTCAGTTAGGAGCTGCAAATCATGACTATCGATTCGACCCTTAGATTGAAGGGAACTGGAGCAGTTAGTGTTAAATTGAAAAATTATGGAAAAAAGGATGATGGCTATGACTGCGGCGTAGTTGCGACAATGACAAAATATGAAACCCAAGGTTCCAGCATTGGAAAATTTGTGTAACACATTAAATGGGACGCGATGAACATATTTGGTACCTTCCAATCGGATAATTTGAAAATTGTAAAATTTCCAACAAATTTGAGAGAAAATTATTGACATTCCTGAAAAATAATGCAAGAAAATTGCCATAGTACGTGTGCGTGGAGAAAATTGAAGCTGAACAATTATAAAAAATTCATAAAAATTTTGAAAAAAGCAAGATTTGTCTTCTTGTGTGACGTAATTTGCATAAATACAAGCTAGTCGAGGACACGTACCCATAAATTTCGGGACATATCCATACTTGACAAAGGGAAGGTAGACAAGCATGCCCGCAGATATAAACCCTGCTGCGTACAAGTACTCAATTTGAGGCTTATCAATGATAGGAGCCACTATCAGGTACGCAGAGATCCCAAGTACGAGCACGGGTATCACCAACGGACACTTATATGGGCGAGGATGATTCGGTCTTGTCCTTCTCATCACCAATAAAGCTAACATTGCACCACCGTAGAATATCCACGCCGTGAAGGAGAAAAAGTCGATCAAGGAATCGATGTTCCCTGCGACCACCATTGCACCTGCAAAGAAAAATAGGATTAATTATGAAACCAAATTAAAATTTATGAAACCAATTTAAAATTATGAAACTGAATTGAAACTGAATTAGTTATTAAAAAATTAATAATGATTAAATACTAATGACCAAATTATGAAACCTAATTAAAATTTATGAAACTAATTTAAAATTATGAAACTGAATTGAAACTGAAATAATTATAAAAAAATTAATAATGACTAAATACTAATGACTAAATAATAATTATGAAAACGAATTAAAATTTATGAAACTAAATTAAAATTATGAAATTGATTTAAAACTGAATTAGTAATTAAAAAATTAATAACGACTAAATACTAATGATTAAATCATAATTATGAAACTAAATTGAAATTTTGAAAGTGATTTGTAACTGAATTAATTATTAAAAAATTGATAATGAAATAATGCGTTTTTGAATAAATAGTGTTCAATTCTATAAATTAATCCATTCTTGGATTTCATGAATTTCAGGATTCATGGTTTTTGTGCTGTCTGGGTAAAGTCTGGGACATAGGAAAATTTTTTTAGGAGAGTTACGTTTTTCTGAAAATAACAGCAATTACCTGCTACAAGGGAATGGAAAATCAGTCCAGGAGCTGGAGTGAACCGTTTGATATGGACATAACTGAGGCAATCAAGGAGATGGCCCTCTCTGGAAGCGGCGAAACAGAGACGTCCAGCGGCAAAGAGTGTTCCATTAGCTGAACCAAAAGTACTAACTGCAACGGATAATGGCATTAACCACGCCATCACTCCAAGAATCCGGTTACCGAAAGTCTGCAAGAATTTGTCATTTTACAGCAACACCCTATGCAACAATTGCACTGAAAAAAATTGATTTAGCGGCAATCACGGTGCTTCTGGTATTCAACAGATTTCTTTGAGAAATTTTATCATTGGTTGGATAACAAAATTTTATAAAATAACAATTTAATAATTTTCTTATCGATTCAATAACATTTGTTTTCTGACCCAAAAGCGGGTAAACCCACCACGGCAACGGCTTCGCTCTCGATCATTTCAATGGGAGACATCACCGCCAGGTAGGAGATGTTGATCAAAGCGTAACAGAGCGTCACCAAGGGAATCCCAATCATGATGGACCTTGGCAAGTTCTTCGAGGGATCCTTGATTTCCTCGGTGACGTAATTGAGATTGTTCCAGCCGTCGTAGGCCCACAAGCCGGTGTAGAAGGCGGTGGCCAACTTGCCGATGTTCACCGTGCTCCCGTCGATGGTGTCGAAGGCACCCTGCAGGTGCTGGGTGTTGCCTTGGATCAGTTTGTAGCTGCCGCCGACGATCACCACGAGTATGGCGATCAGCTTGGCGGCCGTGAAGGCATTCTGCACTCCGGTCGCGAGATTCACGCTGTAACAGTTGACTAAGAGTATGAGGACGATCGCCAAGAGGGCCACGAGCTTCACGACCTCCTCGGGAGGGTCGCACTCCGCCGCGAATGCCTCGACCGCGTATTGGGCGAACGAGAGGCAGATGATTGCCATTTGCGATGGTTTCAGGATCAGCGTGGATACCCAGGAAAACAGGAAAGCCGGTGGCGCGCCAAATGCATCCATGAAATACGCATATTCCGCTCCACTGCTGGTATTCATTGTGCCGAGCTCCGCGTAGGCCAGGGCTCCGCAGAGGCTCAACAAGCCGCAGGCTGTCCATACTATAAAACTGATACCGATACTACCGGTTCTCACTAGGAGGCCCGACGGCGATACGAATATTCCGGATCCGATCATGGTACCGACAATTAAAGCCACCCCACTGACGAGTCCCACCCGTCTCTTGAGGTGAACAGGGTTGTTCGCCTCTGGGTCCGTCCCCTCCAGCCCTCCACTCCCTCCACCCCCGTCTTCGTCATCCCCCATACCTCCACCCAGGCTTTGCTTTTCTTGGTATGGCGTTTTCCTTTCCCATCCGTTGTGGCGGATGGTCGTTGGCGTACCCAGATTTTCTCCCGTTCCTCCCAGCCATGTGCCGTTGTTCCCAGTTTGTTGTAACTGCTGTGATGGGGTTCCATTGCTCGTCTGCGGATCATGTCCCACGGTTGCTGCAACAAATTCGACAATTTAATCACTTGGTCCAGACGATACCTGCCGATCGCACGAGCAAACGAAAGGAATTATGAAACGATAAAGAACGTTCGGTTATGGCACAAATTTCTCGTCACGAGTCAGACTCGTGGTTTTCGTTTATGGCACAAATTTCTCGCCACGAGTCAGACTCGTGGTTCTCGCTTATGGCACAAATTTCTCGTCACGAGTCAGACTCGTGGTTCTCGCTTATGGCGCAAATTTCTCGTCACGAGTCTGACTCGTGGTTCTCGCTTATGGCACAAATGTCTCGTCACGAGTCAGACTCGTGGTTTCCGCTTATGGCGCCAATTTTTTACCACGAGTCAGACTCGTGGTTCTTGCTTATGGCACAAATTTCTCGTCACGAGTCTGACTCGTGGTTCTCGCTTATGGCACAAATGTCTCGCCACGAGTCAGACTCGTGGTTCTCGCTTATGGCACAAATTTCTCGTCACGAGTCAGACTCGTGGTTCTCGCTTATGGCACAAATTTCTCGTCACGAGTCAGACTCGTGGTTTTCGCTTATGGCGCAAATTTCTCGTCACGAGTCAGACTCGTGATGTTCGCTTATGGCGCAAATTTCTCGTCACGAGTCAGACTCGTGATGTTCGCTTATGGCGCCGATTTTTTTACCGCGAGTCAGACTCGTGGTTTTCGCTTACGACGCAAATTCTTTACCACGAGTCAGACTCGTGGTTCTTGCTTATGGCACAAATTAATAAATTCTGCAAATTCATCAATCGGAAGTGCCACATGAATGGAAGGATTGACCCAGATATTCGAAGCCGCTTCCCACCAGTGCATGGCGAACACATACGTGCGTGGAACGCGGTCGGTTTTCGTTATCAATTCTGATGGTATGCTAATTGAATGCTACCTTCGTTACCTCAATAATTATTTAACAGATTTCTGATGTCACACGCTAACGATGGTCTTTATTTATACCGGTTGTGAGGTGTAAGAGTTAAGGAGATTTGAAGAAATCGATCAATGGCAATATCGCGTCACGAGGAATCGATAAGATTCCCAGAACCAGTAAATTGGAACGACGCGTCACGTGCACGCATTTCCAACAAATGAAATAATTGCTTTATCGGGTAATAAATTAGAGAGACCCATAAATATGAGAAATCGCTGGAAATTTGTCAAACTTTGCTCCGACGATCGCAGCTGGAAATGCACTTCGAATATATTGATCGCACTAAATCAGAAGCATTTCCTTGTGCATGGATATGACGATGAATCAATCAAATTTTTAAATTAAATCGATTCAGAATTTTAACGAATCTCTTTTGAATCCGTCTAATTTCGAAATTTCATTGATTCTTTCAAAAGTCTGGCGAGTCTCTCGATAATAAAATTAAAGGTTTATCAATTCACCACCTGCCTTTAATTAAATTTCTAAATTAGATGGATTCAAAGAAGATTTGATAAAATTTGTAATCCATCCAAATTAAAAATTTAATTGATTCAAAAAAGATTCCGTGAAAATTCGTTAATTATTAAAGACATCTGGTGAATTAATAAACCTTCAATTTTATTATACACTTGGCCATCCAAGACTCGCAGGCTTTTCCGAAAGATGTCAGTTTTAGCGCAAAAAGCCTACGTTAACTTACAAACTGTATGGACAGCCTTCGTGCATAAATTACAAGACTTTATATACTGCGAAAGAATCCAAAAATAAAATTACATTAGATATACACTTGATCTTATACGTAATCTTATACGTTTTTCATACGCGGCGTGTGCATATAGACCCGCGACGAATGAACGTCGAACAGGTGTCTTATTCACACACATAACTTGTACCAATATCGATGTTTAATATATAATTAGAAGAAATTCCTCGTGCATTATGCTGCGATGCACGATGAAAAGAACGATACCAGCAAAGTGACAGAAACGTCAATTTCCCGACGTAACTTTTCACAAAGTATCGTCTTTCCCGGTGTATACATATATATATTTTTAGTTAACACACATGTGTACCGCGAATCACTCGAGCAAGTTTAATTTGATTAAAGAAATCGTTAAATCGCAAGTTGGCGGTTCTCATAATCAAAAGTTCATATCTTCCTTCTTCGATAACTCGTCGCAGTTATATGAGCCGTTTATTTTGAAAGTGGCCTAAATCCATTTTTCAAAAAAAAAAAATGAAAAACTCGAAAATTTATAATTAAATTGCTGAAAACTAATTATTTATGCCGATATGTGACTCTTTGAAAATGGACTTAGGCCACTTTCCAAAATAAACTGCTCATATGTGCATCAAAGTCAACTTTCGGTTCGCTTTTTCACGCGAGGAGTGACTTGAAAAGGAAAAGAAGAGTCAGACTCCGTCGAGAAAAAGTTTCGAATACCTGAAATTTTGTCGTGACGAAAATTCAAAGGAATTCTCAACGCGTGGAATTTATAGGAATTCTTTCGCGAAGAGAAAAGTAGGTATGAATAGGTCTTCTCTTTTCTTTATTTATTCGTTTTCTGTAATATCGAAAAGCGATAATAAATTTAGCGGTTTTATTTCTCTTATTTATAAATTTTATCGCGCGAATATCTCGATCAAACGCGATTGGATTTATGGACACTCGATTTTATTCGGCAGTAAACGCGGATAGGTTTATTTTTTTTTGGGGGGTCGCTTCGAGTTGCATCAAAGACCTCTTGAAAATTATTTTGCATCCAGGTGTATTTATACGAGTATCAAAATTATCGATGCCACGTAAACTGAAAAAAAAAAATGCTTTGAATTTCAATTACGTTAGTCACCGATTTTTAAACTTTGTAAAGTCATTCAATTTATTTGTGTCATATCCCACTTTTTCGGTCTTAGAAGATTACTGCGAAACCTAGAATCAAATGGCCTCTATTTCAAAGCTTAATGTTTTTTTTTTATTTTTGCAAAATTTGCGTTCAAATTTTTAATTAAAAAAAATCGAGAAAAACTTTTATTAATTTTATTGTTCGGTTCTAGAATTTTAGAAATTCAAAAAATGGCAAATATTACAATGTTAGTTTTGAAATTACTGAAACAATTGTTGTAAAAATATTCGAAAAAAGAAAAATAAAATTGATTCAACAGCAACAACTACTTTTTTTTCCAAGGAATTTTTTATTGATTTTCTAACAAAAGAAGGTAAAATAACAATCATATGTTAGTAGCACCCCGCAATAATTTTCTTGAATCAATAATATTTTTTTTTTCTTTGCATAATTGAAAAAGTGACTTTTTATCATATTTCTTGTGCAAATTATAAGAGAAAAACGAGTCTTCTTTTTTTATTGTTTTAGTAAATTGCTTTGGCGAGACATGGAAGTACATATTTTTACTGTTATATTACTGACAATGAAAAACTCCGGAAAAAGAGTGATTTCCCAACGCTCGAGTAATGAAAGGGAAAATTGGAAACTACGACTGCATTACTAATGCAAGTGCAACGTGTCGAACGGTTTCAATTTTCCCATTTGTTTTAAATTTCAATTTCTCGCACAACAACGCAACAACACAGCTCTGCCTACAAAGCTCCGGGAAATCTATAGGCAGCTGTACCTCTCCGGAGAATCGGAGAAATTGTTCTGGAACCATTTCTCGATAGAACGAATCCAATCAGAAAAGAAAGGGAAAGAAAATTTACCGTTCGATCCATCAGCTTTGAACACAAAGTGCAATTACGTGCCGCAGTAATTGCAATATTTCGTGTATTTCAATTTACTCATAAAATAATAATATATAATACATATAATAATATATAGTTTTTTAAATTATGAGATATAATATAATAATATATGCGTAATATATTTTTATTTAATAGCTAAAGTATATTTAAAAATTATAATAATTGAAATAATAAAACGTTCACTCTCGGTAGGTTTTTCTCGATTTTTTTTAAGTACGTTTAGTGTTCCAAAAAAAGTTCTGGCGATAATTTGAAAATATTGATAGAAGTAAAATTGCGTTTTCTTAATTTTTATGAGTTCCTCCGAAATTTAATTATCCAGGTGGTGTACAAATAAAAAATTCTGGCGCAAATTTGAAAATATTGATGGAAGTAAAATTGCGTTTTCTCAATTTTTACGAGCTCCTCCGAATTTTAATTATCCAGGTGGTGTACAAATAAAAAATTCTGGCGATAAATTGAAAATATTGATAGAAATAAAATTGCGTTTTCTCAATTTTTATGAGTTCCTCCGAAATTTAATTATCCAGGTAAGAAAATTTTCAAGTTCAACCCTCGCCCATTTAACAAAAAAAAAAGAATATTCATAAATGACGGAAAAAAAAGTTTCTTAATTACGTAATAATCTTCTTCCTAATTTGTTGCCTTAATTTTCTATTTTCGACCGGGTGCTTGTACACAAAAGTCTATTTTTGCATCGATCGCTCTTATATTTTTAAGCAAAGTGGAATTCCACCGTGGAAATCGTATTTATAGTTTGGAAAAAGGGAAATCCACGTTCGACGACAAAGTCATTAGGTAGGTGGCTTCGATCGAAGTGAAAAATAGGTTTCACGAAGTTGGAGATAGATGTTGAATGGCAAGCAAGGAAACAATAGAGGATTTATTTACTTTTTGATAAAAACCATTGAACGGTGGAAACTCGCTTTTTGAATAGTATCACCTTTAGAGAAACCGATAAAACTGGTCTTTTTATTTCCACTATTCATTTTATCTCAGCACGTTTCAGATGCAAGCTTTAGTTGTTTCGCTGCGAAGTTATGACTTTATTTGTCCTTTCTTTTAATTACCAGCTCGGTAATGACATTTCTGAGACACTTGCAACTCCTACATTTTCAATGTATGTACCTGTTGGAAATGTAAATTAAGTTGCCGCACATTTCCAAGATGCAATACTATCGGGCTTAAGTCACGTAGTTACTTCGCTTTAAATTTCAAATCCCTGTAATATTTTATTCCACTTGTAAAATATTACGTCATATATTTAGAAGACAGAGTTCTTTGCAAATTTCAAATTCCTATAAAATTCTACGTTTTTTGTCACTAATGTTTAAACTTGACGAAGTCAATCAATTTTTTTTGTGCCATATCCCATTTTGTAGCTCTCTCTGGGAAACACAGAATCAAATGGCCTCTGTTTCAAAACTTGATATTTTTTTGTCTTGTCGCAAAATTTGCGTTCAAAGTTTTAACCAAAAAAAAATCAAGAAAAATTTTTTTGACCCAACAGAACAATAGAATTGTTTCAAGTCCGACTCAATATCTATTACTTTTATTTTATTCAAATTCGTATTACTGCTTTTATTAATTTTTTGCGTAGTTTCAGAATTTTGGAAATTCCAAAAATTACAAATATCACAATTTCTGAAATTATTAGAAACCTATTAATTTTCTCGCGTAAATTACACCATTGTAACAACTATCGACTCAAATTCGAAGTTATTATAGAATCCGACAATCTTCAGCCGCAAGAAAAACCAAAATAGTTACATGATATAAATCGTATCCTACAAAAACCCTTTGGGAAAATTTGTTATCCTGAAAATCAGAAAATTTTGAAAAACCGCGTGATATTAAAATATTGCATAACACAACACAGGTGGACAAGATGTTTGTTTGCCGGCAGCCAAAAATATGTCAGATACAAATTGGAAGAAGAAATAACAAGGTTTATTGCGATTTAGAACATGTGGAAAGTAGCATTTGTAAAGTAACTACACATTTATAAGAAATTCAAAACTATCTAGTATCGATAATATTAAAAGTCTATTTTTATCTGTTCCGATCCTAACAGCGAACGTCTTCAAAAAGGGAAATCTTCGGAGATATTTCAGACAAAAGCTGATTTCCTTGCCGAGAATGGAATTTTTACTCGATACAAAAGGAATTTATTTTCTATTGGACTTCGTGGAAATTTTATATATTATTATTTTATCTATATATTATTAAATATATTATTATTTAAAAAAATTTTTTTTAGTAAATATTTCTGCCTAGATTCAAAAAGAAAAAATGCTGGAATCTCAATTTCGCCTTCCTTTTCGATTTATTATTGCTGAAATAGGTGGTAAATTTATTTACAATGATATTCGAAGACTAATTGGCCTTTTTGTTATTGACGAATCGACATTTGGATACGGTAGACTTTAGTTAAGAAGATTCGCTAATTCGAAAAACCTTGAAAAAAAAGGACATGAAGCGTTCTCGTTGTAAGTACCATAGCAAAGTGCATTTGCACATATAAGGTACGGTTTTTACATAACGACAGTTTATATAACTTGCATGTGTATGTGTACATTGACAAATTTCATGTTTGGAGAGGCTTCTTTTATTTGAAGTACACACTTTAATGGAATTTACAAATAGTTTTAAAGAATACGACGTAGTTTGGAAAATCATGCATTTAAAAAAACATAAATTATTAATTAACTTGTTCATACACAAAAATCCTTTGCTTCGAAAAATTTAGAAATTTCTTCTGATGATATTTAATCGATTTATGTTTTCATGTGAATAAGAAGCCAAAATTTAATTTGAAGTTTACAGGAGAAATTTTTTTTAGTGACGTTTTTATTTAAATGGAAATTTTTTAAATATGGAAAAATTTGAATTTCTTTCGAGGAAAGTGCAAATCGAGGTTTTTATAGCGAAGAGTTAATGTAACAGGAAATTACTGTCTTCAATGAAATGTATTTTAATCTCGTTTGAAGTGCGAATCTTTGACGCGTTACGTTGAAGAAATGAAATTCAAAGGATCCATAAATTTTGGAAGTTTCGAAAACTTGTATTTTTTTGTTTATATACAAACTCACCAAATTCGCTCGAATTTTCCACAAAAGTAATTTCTTATCGTTTGTTCGTTTCACGAGTTTTTCAATATTCGAAAAATAATATGAAATTAAAAAGAAACTTTCAGATATCAGTCCAAAACAGAAGTACACCGAAAATTGCCGCGGTTAAAAAAAGATTACAACATTTTTTAATTTTTTAAAATTTAATTGAAAATTAAATAGCCACAGTTTCAAGTTCCATCTCAAAAAAATCATCTTTCCAACCTCTTAATTTTACAAATTTCACCAAATACCTTAAATCGTGTAATAATTTCCTTGCCGTAATTTAAAAAACTATAACAATTTGCTTAATTCTAAAAAAAATTTAATTAAAAGCGAAATATCCACAGTTTCAAGTTAAAAAAAATCATCTTCCCAACCCCTCGATTTTACGAATTTCAACCAACCTTAAATTGATTAATACCTTCAATCGATTTACCTTAAATTAATTTGCCTCAAACCTCAAATTGATTAATATACAATTCCTTGCCAAATTTCCATTAAACAAAACTTCGGACCGATACGAATTCACTCACAAACGAAATTCTCAACTTTCCTGGCTTTTCCCTGGATTTCTTTTATGCATGACCGCCTATTTTAATTCCTTACATTTATTCATCCAGCTTTTTTTTCCGAGCGTCCTATTGAAATTTCAGCGAAACTAGTACAAACTCTCTCTCTCTCTCTCTGTCTCTCTCATTACTCTCGATCTCTCGTTTGTCGTAGAATAAACAAAAGAAATACGTAAAATATTTACACGAGAATCGTGGCTGCACGTGAAGCAAACCGGTCAGCTTATGCCGCATCCCTTGGAAGACTGGCGCTGAGGATTTGTCCCGCGGAATGAGTTCGTTCGAACGGGCGATTCTACATTATCGTATTATTATCAAGTGGTCGGTGGGTATAAGCGGTGACGGGAATAGTGAGTGGCCGGGTGCCAAAAAATTTCTCGTGACTACATCTTTCTTATTCCGGCGCATGGAGGGAAAGAAGTAAGAGAAGAAGCAGACTCCTACGTCGCCTACGAGCTCCCTTTCCACCGGCATTCGAATTGCAATTGCAACAATTTTTTCCCGCGCTTTTCCTGCCCCGCTAATTTTCCATCCCCCCCCCCCCCGCGAACATCCCTTTCTGGTCGCGTTTTTTCTCGACTTTCAGGGTGACCTTTCAGCCTTACCCCGAATATCGATCCTTAAGGCGTGCGCATCACCGTCAACGTGTTGCCTTACCGCGAATGTTTACAAAAAGAAAGAGAAAAAAAAAATAAATAAATATAAATTTTGCCGCTTGATAACGGAGCAGCGGAGAAATATAGATCGGTCGGATGGGTGTAGCGACTGATTCCGAGCGTGTTAACGCGTTAACATTGTCTGGGACCGGTTGCCAAACATCCCAGAATAATTTGCAACGCTTTCTTGACTCGCAGACGAACGGCATTTGGATACTCGTCGTTGTATTGTGCACCGACGACAAGAATAAGTAAATAAATATTGAGATGTTATGGCTTAGAAACTTGTCAGGAAGAGATTTATGCGCCTTGTTGCCCGATTTAATTGCTGCACTTCCGTGCTACGCTTCCTCCACCTTCCGATTTTATGAAAATACATACATATTTGGGGGCAAAAGTCCGGAAATGTTGGATTCGCATGAGTTGTAATGAAAAGCATTTCAGTAGCAAAAAAAAAGAAAATGAAAAATGAACCCAAAAGTAACAATTGATTTTTTTTTTGGTTGATCGCGACTGAATCGACCAAAAAAATATTATCGATAGTAATTTTTTTGGGTTTGGTCGCCCATAGTAATTAATAATATAACTATTAATTAGTTTATGTACTCTTCTTGAAAAAATAAGAGGGACAAGAGTCTCCAGAAAAGTTGGTTCCGAAATTTCATTTTTTTTTTAGGAATTTCTAGTATCGATATAACACAAGTTTCTGGATTAATAGTAATTGATAATTCCATCAATTAATGAAATAAAACCCTAACAAATTAATTGTAAAATAGTTACTGTATGATTCTCGAAAAAAAATTTTTGAGGAATTTCTATTATCGATATAAAAAAATTTCTGGGTGAATGGTAATTGATAATTTTATCAAGTAACAAAATAGAACCCTAACAAAATAACTGTAAAATAGTTACTGTATTATTCTCGAAAAAAATATATAACGGATAAGGGTCCCCAGAAAATCCCCAAAAGCTGGTTCCGAAATTCCAATTTTTGGGAAATTTCTAGGGTCTTTTCTAACAATAAGAAGATGAGTAAAAAAAATGGGAATTTCAAAAAGTTTATGAAAATTAAAATTTTTTTCAAATTTGTATCTTCCACTTTGGATACTTTTTGACAATTTTTGAAAATCAATAGCAAATTCATAACTAGTGGTCTCAAAAACTCCTAAACACTATATTTTATAAAAAAGTGAAGCATAAAAAAAATTCGTGGCTCAAAGACTTAACTGCGTCTTTAAAATGTAATATTAATTAATTATGACTGATACAAATTCGGATAATTTTCGAATTTTTCGCGACATATTGAAGAACAAATCAAACATTACGAAAATAAATATTCCAAAAAATAATGAAACCTCTGAAACTTGGAAACGCAAAAGAAAAATCAACCGGATAACGAGTGGCATTAACGGGTAGCTGTTTAATCAAATACCGAGTTTGTTCGAGGCTTTTGGGATAACGTGAATTATTAATACGCAGCATTTTGCGCGATAAATTTGTCAATAAAACGGTAACGAATGGCACTGTCATTCGCAGAACGTTTAATCTTCCCGCAGGGGCAGCTCCGCTGGTAGAGTTTGCGATCTCCCGATGCTCGACATTGCATTCGCATGCACAAATTGGAATCGTTTCATAATTAACTCACTCGCAGCGTTATTCCTGCTTTGGAGCTTCCGATTTCCGCGTTATGCGGTGGGAAAATTAATAACTCGCGCAATTTCACCAATGCACTTGTCCATTATGCACTTTGGAATGCGTGGTCCAAATATTTGCGAATTTCTCTCGCTTCCGTTAATCGCGATCTTCGTTGCAGAATTTCTCGAGAAACGGAATACCTTCGAAATTCGAATTTCATAGACCGATTTCCCGTTGAAACGCCATATCATAGTAATTACAAGGTAAACCGATAACGTTGTTTCTGCCGGTTGCCGAAGGATGGCTGACGCTGGGATCCTTTGACGGATCCGATCGCCTACTCGTATCATAATACATTTTTACTTTCCCAATGAAGCTTCGTGCAACTCGATCGGATCGATCCACTGACGTCCCTATTTTCCGTTATTTTTTTTTAAGGACAATATTTCTCCCCCGAATTCGCGATTGCTTCTCTTTACATCTGTTGCTTCCGTACCATATTCCACGAACGTACATACGAGGCTCGTACGTTTTGCCTACCGGGCCAAAATCTAGAATTTCAACAGGTGCCTCTATGTAATAATCCCTAAATTACCAGGTATGTACCTTCGTGAGTTTGCAATAACACTCGGAATCTCTGAAGCCTCTTGCAAACCTTCCTTCGGCAATTTAGCCATTTTATAAGCTTCTATTTACAGAAATAAAAGCTTATATAATGGTAGCTTAAAAAAATTGGGTACATGGTTCAAAATATTATTCAGCTTTTCTGCCATTTTTGAAGCTTTTATTTCTGTGAAAAAAAAATTATAACATAGCTCAAAATATTAATCAGCTTTTTTGCCATTTTATAAACTTTTATTTACAGAAATAAAAGCTTATATAATGGTAGCTTAAAAAAATTGGGTACATGGTTCAAAATATTATTCAGCTTTTCTGCCATTTTACAAGCTTTTATTTCTGTGAAAAAAAAATTAGTTACATGGTTCAAAATATTATTTAGCTTTTCTGCCATTTTATAAACTTTTATTTACAGAAATAAAAGCTTATATAATGGCAGCTTAAAAAATTAGGTACATGGTTCAAAATATTATTCAGCTTTTCTGCCATTTTTAAAGCTTTTATTTCTGTAAAAAAAAATTAGTTACATGGTTGAAAATATTATTCAGCTTCTTTGCCACACTATAATTTTTTGCTTACAGAAATAAAATTATGAAATGGCAGAAAAGCTGAATAATACTTTCTATCACCTGACGAATTTTTTAACAAGATACATTTTTTTTTTTTAGCATACTGCGTTTTCTTCCAATTATATTTATATATTCCATAAAAATTCATCGTAAAATGCATATTTCTATACGTATTTTCGTTTTCGCTGGGGAAAAACTGTTCCCAAAATATCTCGTGACTAAGAGCTGCAGCAAAAAGATCCTTCCTAACCCAACAAAATGTGTCACCGAATTTTCTTCGCTTCTAAATTCGACGAAAATTGGCTACAAATGTAGAAATCCCCCCAAAAAAACACTAAAACTGAAACCGAAATTCGGTCCAATACGAATTTTGGGAAAAATAAATTTAAAAAAAACAAGGATAAGTAAATAACCAGTAAAAAAAAAACAATAAATGTAACAAAAGAAAATTTGGAATTCGAAGCGAAATTCAAACGTATGGGCTATCGTTTGAATTTTTGGCGTTCGTTTCTAGTTTCTACCCTGTCCCATGTGGTTCCGAGCAGGGTTTTGGCAAATTTTCTTCGTTGCAACAAAATACAATACCAACAACTACGGTTCCGTGTTATTTTCAAATTCCACTGTCCAAGAAAAACACGAGAGAGAAATTCTTCTCATTATTTATCTATTTGTCATCCGATTTTATTATTATAGTACATGTTAAAAATTTTTATATTCGATTTTATTATGTCAATTATTTTTATTTTAACTTTCTTTTCGTTAACTTTTTATTTTATACCTACCGATACCAAACTTTCCGTACAGGCCGCGCTGGTTATGACGAATGCAATAGCGCATACCGTCACGACCCACGCGGCGTGAACAGGGAGTCACGTAAATTGTACGCGGCAGTCAAGGGGTTAAATGAATAACCGCGGCTCTCGATGATTGCGTCGAATCGCTAATAGCTGGAAATTCGCGAGATCACGGGCAGAGGAAATTGAATGAAGGTAAATGAAAGCAATGGAGGCAGAAGCGGCGATAAGCTCGTTTTTTTTAATCAATGCCGAGAGTATCGGAATGCCAGGCTACAATACGACGCTTTGATAAATGAAACTCGGTTGTGTTTCAAGTTACAACTGCGAATTTGTAAGACAAGCTGAATATTAAAGGCCATTAAAAAAAAAAAAAGAAAAGGCGAATAAACGAATGCGCAGAAAGATTATTAAACTCCGTCTGCCTCTATTACCGTCACGTATGCGCGCCTACTCTGCGGACGCTCGTGTTTGATTAAACAATTAGAACTTTCGTAGAAGAGCTCCCGTTGAAGCCTATTTTAATAAACTGTTATTGCGGGCCCGCGCTTGTTGTAACAACAATTAGTCAATAATTGCAGCCGCGCTAATGCAATTCTTTGCGCGATAACGCGTAACTTTTATTACGTTTCGCTTTTACGCCAAGCAATCTTGACAAGGTCGTACCCTTGCTACTGAGAAACTTGCTTTTGGCAACGCTCTGATTCTTCGTCCGTCTCGATCAAGCGTGAAAGGACGGCTTTTTGGGGATTCTGCGGTAAATAGTCAAAGAATATACGTATATCGCCCGAGGTGAATGGACCGATAAATGGAAATGATTTATTGGGATCCGTATGCAAGAAATTCGGAGAAGGCGAAGACACTAAGGTTGAGGTCGTTTCATCGAGAAGCCGTACACCGAAAAAAAATTAAGACACCAAATGTGTAATTTTTGGATGACTCAACCTTGGAAATAGTTGAAGTGGCAGTAAATGTGGTTAAAATTACTAGAAATATATTGTTGGTGCCATATTTAAATATATTGATAGTTGGGATTACTATATATTAAATAATTATATTAAACCATGCACCGAAAAAAATTAAGACACCAAATGTGTAATTTTTGGATGACTCAACCTTGGAAATAGTTGAAGTGGCAGTAAATGTGGTTAAAATTACTAGAAATATATTGTTGGTGCCATATTTAACTATATTGATAGTTGGGATTACTATATATTAAATAATTGTATTAAGCCATGCACCGAAAAAAATTAAGACACTAAATGTGTAATTTTTGGATGACTCAACCTTGGAAATAGTTGAAGTGGCAGTAAATGTGGTTAAAATTGCTAGAAATATATTGTTGGTGCCATATTTAAATATATTGATAGTTGGGATTACTATATATTAAATAATTATATCAAGCCATGCACCGAAAAAAATTAAGACACTAAATATATAATTTGTAGATGATTCGACCTTGAAAATAATTATATTAACAATAAATGTAATTATTTTTGACTCTGTTGCAAACGATTTTTGCCGATCGTTTTCCAGATTTCCTAGATTTTATCTCGATTCGATGCTACTCTAACCCTGTTATGGAACAAAACCTGCATCGGCAACGCGGTGTCTGGTGTAATTAATATCCAACATCCAGACACTGACATTCGATCCATCTTCATTCTTAAAGGACAGTTATTGAAAATTGTGGGGATAAATAGATTAGCTTCTATAATTGAAGAGGCTCCAACCACGCGAAGAGAACCGATAACAGATAAGTCAGCGAAACACCCTTAAATTAACACTCTCCGTCGTGTTACTTACCCCTAATCGATAATCGGGAACCATCATTTTTTAATTTCATTCCAAATGAAACAATTTTTTGTTTTATTCAATTTCGAATTTTTTCAGGATGCCTACTTTTTATGCACTTTCCTTTTGTGGACGACAAACACTTGGATATTCGGATCAGGATTTTGTCCTTCTAGATTTGTTTAACACCAGACTCACCAAAATTGTTTGTCGAAAGTTTCAAGTCAGTCTTTTTAACTGATCTGGTAATTCCAGTGCTTACAAAAATTCGTTTATTAATTAAATTTTTTTTTTCATAAAAAAAAATCATAAAAATTCGTTCAAATATATTTTACGAATACGGAGGAAATTCGTTTCCCGAAACGACGGTGAATCGCCTCATTGGGACATCGCGTCATTAGAATAGCAAAGTTGGACGAAGTGGGATTCAAGTTTTTTCGTCGTTTTACGGCTTCAAATGATACATTCAAAAGTGAGAGTTTCCACAAAGGATAGTATTACATTTGCAGTGGCGTCACTCGAAAGTGCTCATATTTGCTTTGCCAAAATAAGCACGGCTTATTTAAAGAGTGTGTTCAAGCGAAGCACTGTTGAGTGAATATGTAAAAAAGCTGTCGCTAAAGAACGTGGATATTCATGTAAACAAACTTTTGATCCTACTTTTAAAAAAAACAAACTTTTTTTTAACTACATTTCTCTACTTCCTAAAGTAGTTTGCAATTTTGTTGTTAAAAATTCGCCAATTTTTTTTTCGTTACGAAAAATAATTATTTTTTAATCAGATATTTGACAAATTATTAAATAAGAAGTCAAAATAATTTTCTAAATTGTTATTCATGCGACGAAAAATAATTATTTATTTTTTCTTTTGCACATCGGCCCCATAAAAACCTTATAAAATTTTTTCTCTTTGACATTCCATGAAAAATTTATCGATTTTTCATAATCTTTGTTTTTCTACGAATTTTGAAATTTGTATAATTTATAGAATCTTTCATAACAGATTTTCTTGTTCCATTAATTTTCCGTTAATTTCCTTGTTCCATCAATTTTCTTGACAAACGCAAAAACGAAGGATCATTGCAAAACAACAAAGGAAAATGCATTTGGTTTCCTCATTTGATAAGAAATAGCTGCATAAAAAACAACGACAGTAATTCCCATTCACATATGACCTGAAAGAGTGACGTGCCTATAAATCTCTTTGGTAAAGTTTATATCCGGACAAAGTAATTTTCCCTGAGTTATTACAGCTATTACTGTTATAGTCTCACCGCGACAGGAGATTTCTACTTATGATGGACGTGGAACATAGGTGGTTCCATGATGTCCGATTCTGATTTTGTGCAAATTGAAAGTTACGTAGCTTGCTATCGACTTTTTTTACTACTCGTGTAATTGCAAGTATTTAGGTATTTTGGGTATTTTAGGTATTTTAGGTATTTTAGGTATTTTAGGTATTTAGGTATTCTAGGTATTTTATTACGTAACGTTAACCGGGAGTATAGTCACAAGTTTCCACAACGAGAGAAAATTTGTGTAATTTTAATTATAGTAATTTCAGGTAAACTTACGTCTGATAAATGCGTTATAATTAGAACGACCGTTGTGCGGGGAAAGCAGCTAAAAATAATACGATTCGCACCCTCTCATTATGGTATTGCGTTATCCAATATTCCTAAAATTATCAGAACCCTGAGATTTCATCATTTATAGCAAATAATGAAATTTTTTTTTTAAGAATCGAAATTCGTAAGAAAAAAATATATATGAAATTACGTAATTCCATGAACAAAAAATTTGTAAAATTATATAAGAGAATTTCTGTGGTATCTAAATTTTCTCTGTGAAAATAATATGTAAAATAATAAATGCAATCGGTTACTATAAAATGAAAATTAATTGCAAGCGTACACTTATTATTAAATTACTTCTGTGGCAATATTAATTATTTTAATAATCACCTCTAACCTCAACTATTTTTATAGTATTTCCAAGTAGACTTGTAATTCCAGTAATTGTTATACAATGAGAGGCAGTACTTTAATGACAGGAATAACAAAAAATTGTAAATTGTGTTTTGCTAATCTCGACAGAATATTTATTATCCTAATACTAAAATAGAATTTACGTTGTAAAATGCGTAAATAAGTTTGTATTTGAAATAGCGTAGTATAATATTTATTAAGTAATATAATAATTGTAATAATTATGAACTATAGTGTAAAATAAATATAATATAATATTATGAATTATAATATAAATAAATATAATATAATATTATAATTATCAAGAGTATAAAAAATAATGTTACATAATATAATTGCAAATATAGCAAATGGAAATGACGAATATGAAAAATTGCCTTCTCTAGCTTTCAACCCCATATAATTATTTTGTTATCTCATATTTTATGTGAGTTTCGAGATTTTTTTTTAAATTTTCATTTTTCAACAAATGCCGGAAATAATAGAAACAATAGAAATAAATTTTATAAGTAAGTTGCAATGTAAAAAATAATTCATTACCATGAAAAAGTTGAAACCTCTGTTATAAATTAAAGTTTGATATCAGTTCTAGAAAACTTGCTAAAAAATAATTTGGTTTACCCGCTGTAAAAATTTTTTTTTCTTTTACGCGGGATAATTTGTTACACAGCAACTTTTATTCCGCAATGTAACAGTTGCTGTGACAAAATAACTCTTAACCTTTTCCAACTTTTTTATTTCTACATGTGGGTTTCGCACAAGGGATTTTTTTTAAAAAAAACTTTCCTCTTGGAACGAAGAATTTTCAAACTTGAAAGCAACTTTTCCCTCTACACGAGGGATCTGGATTTCTCTTTTTGACGTACAATTTTAATATCACGAAGAAAATTTCCACGGTTCCTGAAACTCGTGCGGCTTAAAGAAGACGTATCGTACTTTGAAAGACGTTGAAACAGCAGCTTCTGCGATAAGTCCTTTCGAGTTTATGAGCTTTCAGAGAAATTGAGTTTCAGTTTGACCTTCAAGAATCGGTGATTCCTTTGTATTACCTACTGTGGAGTAATTGGTTTTACTCCAATTACTCGACGGATAGGAAAAAGCAAAGCAAAAAGTATTTGTTTCGCTATAGGTTACGGGAAACTCCATAAAATAGACAAAAAAATCATGCCGGAGGATTACCGCGTGGAAATTTAGTTATATGAGATTACATCGACATGAAATTTGTCTTTCTTATGTCGAATTTATATTTATAATATAAATTATATATTTAAAAATATATTTCCTTTTAAAATGTAAAAAAATTGTGACAAGGTGATAAAATATTGCAATTTTTTTAGAAAATTTACTATTTACCTGCTGATTTCAATTTTTAGCAGAATAATAAAAAAAAATAATCCACAAAATATAATATGTAAGAGAGACAACAAATTATGCCGCTTCAGCCGGAGATGCAAATTTTGAGAGCAATTGCCTAAATTTTATAGCATCGATATCGAATTTCATTTCAGTCTGTATCAATTTTTTCATTTACAATGGAATAACATTTTTCGTAGCAACCCAGAGAAATTTCTACTCAAACCATTTTATTATTTTCTTTTTTTTTTTCTTCGTGAAAATGGAACTGAAAATTATTTTAAAAAAATAAAGGAAGATAAATTTTGTTCTTTAACAATTTTTTTTTGCCTACTATTTGGCAGGTCAATGCTCCCATTATTCCACATTTAAACCGGAAATTCTACAATTTCTTTTAATCAAACTTTACTTTGTAACAGAGTTTTCTTTTTTTACGTGGTAAGGAATTATTTTTCAAATTGCAACTTACTCACAAAATTAATTTCTATTATTTCTATTATTTCCGGCATTTATTGAAAAACTGAAAATTGCTTTTAAATTTCCTGTATCGCTTGAATTCGACTTTCTTTTATCGAGAATATGGCATTTTATAGTGACATCGTAAAAATTACTATATTTTCCCTGAACCAAAATTCCACGAACGGCAAATCCTCGCTATAAAAATCCATTTTTCCTTCCTCGAAAATTACGAGCGATCAAGGAAATGATCCAACTCGACCTCATGAAAATTATCACAATTTTCCTGAACGAGAATTCCATGAGTGGCTTCTAATTAAAAACTGTGCTTCATTTTTTTCCTCGTTACAAAATTCCACGGAAATCGAACGAAATCGTGGGAACTGGAGGAAAATTATTATCGAAAACCCTCACAGGAGGCAATTAACACTAAACCTACCACGGAGCGGTCAAATGACCTTTTTCACATGTATTTCAAATGGCTTGGTGACGTCACGGTAGGTTTAGTGTTAAAAATCGTTTGCGGGTTTCCTCTTGATGTCACAAGGAATTTCGTGAAAGCGTAACACTCCCGAACGAGTGTAAAAACCATAGGAAACTATTGCACGTACCTCGAATTAATTTCCCAATATTTTGTCTCGCCTCCGATTGATATTTCAACATTTGTATTGGTTTCTAGGGACTTTCTTAAACACTTCTAGGATTTCGAGCCGAAAGTAGACAAATGGATCCCACTAATCGTTCTTACGGACCCTTGGAAGCTGCGTCGAAAGGAAATTTCTCACGGTTAACAGCTGATCCCATCCCGCCTATCTCTATATAATCGAATTGTACGTCAAGCGCGAAAGATATTGGAAGATAGCCATAAATTGGAACCATAAGGAACCAAGTCGTACCTCGACTTGGCAATTAAACTAATATACCGAAAAGCTTCGTGCAGTGACGTTACAACGTCCATTTATAAAACGTCGTTTGAACAAGCGTTTAACAAGATTCCGCGTGTAAATTTCCTTCTAAGTCCTTTGTAAAACTCCGCGGCGTTATCGATTAGCGATGTTACTATAAATATAATTATCGGGATCATCATCTGCCCACCGTTCCTACCGGCGAAAAGTGGGAAGGCGCTTTTCTTCTTCTTCTTCTCCCTCTTTTTGAGCTTCGTTTCACGTTAAAAGAGACGGCCAGCGTCACAAAAATAAATTTGTGGGATTTCGTGGCGGTATTTTTGGAATGCAGCGTGAAACGCTTTTCGAGAGAACGTTCCCTGCTCTCTTTCCATGGATGACGCAATTCGGGTCTTTAGCGAACGCCGGATACTTAATTGCATAAGCCAATACCTCGTCTCGTGACCGAGAGGAAACGGTAGTTAATGAGCTGGTTCTTATTTTTTTTTTGTTTTTTTCGAAAATTTTTAATAATTCTCCAGTCACTCGGTTTAATTTCGTCAGACGTCTCCTTCCAGTAGCACCTTTTTTCAGGTGCTCCGTTGCGGTCCACTCGCGCAAGTGGAGTTAAAAACTTCGAAAGGGATGAAGGAGATAGAAGAGTGGTGGTTTTCACGTGGATGAAGAATCGATTGATTCTCTTCCCTCCTCCCCATTCGCTGAAAAATGGTCTAGGAAAGAGGAATGTAAGGGAAACTATTCGCAAAACTCATCGAAAGCGGATTCAATGGATTCCTATAGTTTTCTCGTTGAACTCTTCTCTGAACTATTGAAAAATTCTTGGGTTTGAATTCGAGAGGAAAGCCATGGGAAACCATTAAACTCGCCTTCGATGACTTTCACCGATGGGGTTTCTCATTTTCCAATTTCCTATTCAATTTTATGGGATAGCGTGGATTTTCCGTTCCGAGAACTGTTGGACAATTCTTGTTGCGGTGTTTCTCAGGTGGATTGTATTTAAAGTAAATATTTGAGGTGCTGAAATAAACGGTTAGGGAAGGTGTGAAATTTTTGGCGCCCCAGTTTAAAATTGACGAGTTGAATTTCTAGGAATAAATTGTCGAGATAAATTAGAGGGAATGAATAAATTCGAAATTTCGTAGAAATTCTTCCTGAATGGGTGGAAATAATAAGAATTCATGTGAACGTTGCTAAACTAAAAAAGAAAAAAATGTTTTTTTTTCAAGGAGAGTGGTTTATTTTGGTCAATATAAGGATGTTGCAAATTTAACGGGGAAATTGGGAATTTTGAAGTTTCGCTCATTTTTTGGAAAAATGACGGTTTCGTAGTAAAATTTAACAGAAGCTTGGAGTTTGTAGGTTTTAAAGTAGATATTTTGAGGTTTCAAAATAATCTTTTTCGGAATTACTACAATTTTTGATTCTCAAGTCACGAATTTTTGAAAGAAAAAAATAATATATGGAAATAACACTGAACATTTTTTTTACCATTTTTGGTTTAGTAATTTGTAGCTTTTTGAAATAAATTCGAATTTTGAAAAAAAAAAACATTTCCTGAAAAGGTTGCCTTAAAAATATTTGGAATCCAAGAATTCTGTCAAAAGAATTCCATTCCTTTGATTTCCCGGAATTGGATTTCTCATTCAATGGAATTGACATTTATCTATAAAACGAAAGCTTCTTAAAAATGGAGAAATTTTAATCGGACCATACCTCCACTGAATTCTCTGGCACAAATTCTTGCCTTTTCTATATAGATTTCATTTGAAAGTATAATCGAATGCTTTTCAAAAGAAGAGCGTATAAAAACTTTTATCCTCCGTAGCTGTTACGATAAAGGGGTAACTTGACAAAAAAGGAACAATGGCGCGACTTAAGAGAAAAGCTCCGGAGAAGGTGTCCGCCAGGAAATACACTATGATTTCGAGCAATTAACTTTTTATCGGATCGCAAGTTTTTGCAGGGAAGCTGGGGATCTCGATGTATCCGGTAGGGAGGGAGACAAAAGACAATTTATTTCGGTTAATAACACTTCTTTGCGTCAATAAAATTGTGTTTGAAAATGACAAACGATTTTTTTTTTGTTGTAGATGGAACTGATAAAAAAAAATTTTGAATCATTTAATATTTCTTGGATTAAATGAAAAAAAAAAAATAAGATCAATTAAACTGTCACCGATTCAACAAAATTCACGTAATTAAATCCACTTGATAATTTTATAACACAGATAAAAAAATATAATAAACCATCATTGTCTGAAAATATGATTCTGTTGACTCTGAAAACGTTGTGGACTCAAACAAACAATATTTGCTCCCAGCAAACTTCATATTTAATGCACCTAAATAATTCAATTGCCTTAATCGAGTAATTTTTTCCTGTGTGTGCTTTCAGCATCCCACATATCCTATAGCCGGAAAAGGCGCGACAAAGAGATTTGTGTGGCTGAAAATCGAGGTCGTATATCGGTCACTTGAAAAATTATGAATGTCCTTGTAATTTAATTTTTCGAAAATTTTTCGAAAATACTTATTTGCTCGGAAAAGAAAAAAATTCGTGCCACGAAAGAGCAAAGTTTTCGATTTTTACCGACCATTCGTTTCAATATTGAAACACTGACCTTTTGTTCCGCTAGCGAAACAGTTATCTCCTGTTTCAATAGAGAAACGGTAACCGTTTATTTCAATATTCAGTGAAAACGTGAAAAATTCATTCCCGAGACAATTTCATAAGCTTTGATATCAGTCGTCAGGTAGCAAAGTACACGGACATGCGATTGCCATTTCCGTCAACGTAAATGACTTTTTTACCACTTTTACGGCAGTAACGCGTCGAGTGGGAAAAAAACAACCGAAAGCTCGAAATAAATTTATGGAATATTGTCTTTGCCAAAATAAAAATCAAATTTATTAAAAAAAAATTGAAAAATCCAATTCTGCCTTTTCAAATTTGAAAAAAAAATTGTTGTACAAATTTTAACCCTTAGCTGGCCCCCTGGGGTCTTTGCTCCTCCAGCACGATCTTCGTAGCAAAAAAAATTCCAATTTTTTCAATAATTAAGAATATATAAAGTTCGTTCAAAAATCGCTGCAAATTTTGTACCTTTTTTTTAAATTTATTCTCCTGCTTCTAAAAAATTCTGTCAAAAGGTTTGAATCTAATCCCAAAAGTATATTTCTGCAAACAACAACGCCAAATCATTCTCTTTCGCTTTATATTATGAATTTTGAGGCGCTTTTATATTGAAATAAAGGTAATCAATCATTTTATGAAGAATCATGTCCGCGAAATTCGGACAAACTTGAAATTTGGACAATTGTCATCCATTTATTTTAATATGATTTTTCTCTGGGCGGTATTTCACTTTGAGTAACAGTTAAAATGATTGATGCGTTATAGAGATAGAGAAAGTTAAACTTGAATATCGCAACTGATGCGGAATCATGAAATTGGAAGCTCACTGTTGCATCTAATATCTCTATTTCTAAAATGGCATTGAGCCAGTCGTGTAATAGTTCCGTTTCCCTGAACAATTTCTGCCATCCATTTACAATTTTTCGAGAATCATAACAAAACAATTTGGAAGCTTTTTGTGCTTTTCTTACTTCGCTCTACCACGATTCTCAAGTGTTATGCGGATATTCAAGGGGACGAACAGAAGAAGTCTGAAAACAGTAAAAAAAATCACTGCAATTTCCACGATGTCAAAAAAAAATCATATATTTCCTTTTCTGCCACTATTATCGAAATTTGCGAATCATTAAGGGGTTAGACCAAAGTAGGATTTTCGATAAAATCGATTTTTTTTGTCTTAAATGGTCCCTCAAAATGGTATCTCAAAAATGATATCCCAAAAAATTATGGCCGGGACAAATGAGCCGTTTGTTTTGAATGTGGCCTAAGTTCATTTTTAAAGAGTCATTATATATCGGCATAAATAATTAGTTTTCAGCAATTTAATTATAATTTTTCGAGATTTCATTTTTTTGAAAAATGGATTTAGGCCACTTTCAAAATAAACGGCTCAAATCTTAAAGTACTCGATTTTCGGATTTTAGTACACGGTCGCCCTTGAATTTCAAAATAGATAAGTAGATATTTAACGCCTTATGCAGAGCAAAGGGCCAATAAACCAATTAAGCTATTTATCTACGAACTTATGCAGGTGCATTGCATACAAGAACATTCAACTGATTAGTATTTGCATATGTTTCTCAAACTTGCTTCGACGCTAATGGAATGGAAATTAATTACACTGAATTACTGATAAGTGGTGAAATTATTCAGACGTGACGATAAATCTCTCGTGAAGTTACACCAGGGATGAGAAGAATTTTGGGAATAATCCATTTTGACCAAGGGATTGTGAATATTATAATTTAATAGGCAGAGCAAACATTACGGAAATGCGAAAAAAATAGATTATATTAATAATATTAATAATAAATATAATGTATTACAATAATAATATAATTATATTATAAAATTAATATTTACTGTAGGATTTTGGAGGAAAAATGGAATTTTTTGTTTATTACCTGGGGAAAAAATATAAATTTGAAAAAACTTATCGTTCTACGGTAATTTCATCAGGGCAATAAAAAATCTACCGTGTAATCATTTTGGAATGGAAATCAATTTTGTAGATGTTTTCTATAAAATATCCAAAATAATAGAATCTACTATTTTCGGTATTTTTTGTTGTTGCTCCTATACATGTAATAATAAATATCGCAATTTTATTACATATCAATACTATTTTAGCATATTAATAAATTTTTTTACGTTAATTACTATTGCAAAAATGGGATTTACCATTTTTAGTTTTTTTTCTCGCTTCTGTGGCTACACATGGAAGCAACAACAAAAAAATAGAAAATGTTAGATTTTATTATTTTGGAACAATTTTTGCTGTGGGATGAAAAATTGCATTACCCTACGATCCAGAAATTAAATTAGTAAAATGAAATTTGCAGTAGTAGCCGCTCTGGCTCAGTAAAGTCCGCTTTTTATGCTGTAGGAGCTACTGTATATATATATACCCTTTCCCTAATTACGTTTTTTTTTCTGCGAAAATTTCATAACTACGCGTACCAGGCAAAAAAGGTCATAAAACGTTGCATCATTCCTTCATTATACGTTTCTTTACACTTCAAATTGACAAATAAACATATTATCCTCTATAATTCGAACCTTTACTCGCTTCCGATAATGAACCGTGCTATTAAAATTTATTGTCGATTCAAAACAGTCTCCTATTGCGCAAAAGGCGGAAATTCAGGCTAAAGCACGTCTGCGAGAAATTTATGTAAAATCTGGAAAATATATTTCAATATTAAATATATATTTTAATGTTAAATGTATTTTTTCTAAACAAAAATATAATAAAACTACAATTTTTATCGTTTTTTATTTTCAAAATTTTCAAATTTTGTTTTTCATAAACGATTATCTTCGTTATTCGCAATATTTTTGTTACAAGAACCTTACACACACTCTCGAGTCTGTGCAAGTATATGCAGAAATCGATTGCATAGTTTTTCAAACGCGGAAGGTGTCGAAGTCATTTTATTTCCATGCAAATTTACTGACGTCTAAGCCTGTATTGACATCAGGCGGTATTGTTGCTTGTAATTTATACCGCATGCATCATTGGTTAAAAGTTTTTTTTTCTTTTAAAAATGATCTTTCAATTATTAATCACTGCTCTTTGAATTTTTTCAAATTCCCAAAGAAATTTAAACTATATATTTGCAATAACCAAGACTATCAATGCCACATATTCTTTAATAAAATATATATTAATAAACTAAATAAATGATAATATTAATAATAATTAATTATAATAATTAATAAAGTATGATACGTTAAATTATTTCTACCGCTACATTCCATTTCGAAAATGTCGATTTTTCACATTTCCTTGGATACCATCGTACCAAAAAATCATTTTAGCTTCATATTTATATTTACACCGGGCAAAACCCTGGCATAACCCCAGCAAAATCCAAGCAAAACCAGAAACACGCCTCAAAAATATCACTTTATTTTGAATTATGCAGGAAAAACCTACAAATGCCTGAAATTGCCTTGGAATATTACAGAATCTTGAAATTTCTAAAAAAAAAAAAAATACCAGGGTTAGCACCCTCCAGGACTTGGATAATTTCTGAAGGATGTGATAAAACAAAATCCTCGCCCATATGGGGAAACCCTAAGATTAAAAAAAAAACGATGCTACTTTTGATGGAACTTTTCCCCTCATCTGGCAATTTCTTTTTTCCCGATACACAGCAGAAATATCGGGGATATGAGTTTAGGAAAGAGATTGTCCGTTAATAAAAAGGGCAAAGGAGGAACCGATCGTTCCCAACAGGCGAAAAATATGTTTAAAAAAAAAAAGAGACAATAACGTCTTCAAAAGCTGGGGGGTAATAAAATATTTTATTTTATATCCGAGCACCCGAGGGAACGAAAAGGGCCCTGATGACGGCAACGGGCCAAAATGTCAAACTTCGAATCGTCTTATCGGGCCATCATGGGATACAACATCCCCCATAAAAATTTTCGCAGCCTTTTTATTGCGTCCGCTGATACAGCAAACGCAAGTCCACTTCCTGTGGTGGCGAAAATTCGTCAATTGCGTCACTACGGTTATTGACAACGATGACAGATATGCTTACGTGGGCTACAATTTGTGCGACCGGACTAGGGTGAAACTTTAGGCGCTGCAATCAAGGGATATGGTCTTTGTTGGAGCGTTAAATAAATATTTTAATCGAGTAAAATAAATATTTTGAAAGAGCGGAGCCTCAAATCAATATTTTTATTTAAATAAAGAGTATTTATTTCATTCGAATTGATCCATCGCTCGAATGACTTAAAATTTAAGACCCCACTGGGCTTTAAATTAAACACGGTAGCGCCTGTGCGCAACAATTCGTTATAAAATTCCGCTGGGAAACGAAATCCAGCCACACCGATAGTCGAATTTGCATTACCAGATAAGCCAGATCCAATATATTAGGGGAACCCGACAGGTAAATCCCAAAATGCGAGCATAAAAAAGAATTTATGTAATAAGAAACATTTCTACTTATCACATGGGGTAAAAAAAAATTTCGGTACCCACATTTCAGTGTTATGGGTAATAGGAACATTGATTTTAGGAAATTCACATTTTGTCTAAGGCGGTTGCATCAGTATCTCCCTTGTGACGCGTATTCGAGAAAAATTCCACCGATTCTGCTTCGAACCCATGAAATCTGACTCGCTTGGGAATTGATCCCTGAGCATCGGGATCGAAGCTTACAATTAATTGATTGCGAGTTCGATGATTTTACCAGGGACAAAACACCCAGACGGAATCCAAGGACCAAATTTCTAATCGCAACGAACCATTTATTTCCTATTTCAATATTATAGTATAATAAATAATAGTTGAATCACCTCAAAAGAGAGTCACCTCAAAAACGTTGTAAGGTACAAATTGCAAATTGTTCAAAAACCCCCGAAAATGAAAAAAATAACCTGATGGTGCGATAACAGAATGGGTCACCTCAAAAACGTTGTAAGGTTACAAATTTTTTAAAACAATTATTATTGCACCATCGGGTTATTTTTTTTTCATTTTCGGGGGTTTTTGAAAAATTTGCAATTTGTACCTTACAACGTTTTTGAGGTGACCCAGACGGAATCCAAGGACCAAATTTCTAATCGCAACGAATCATTTATTTCTTATTTCAATATTATAGTATAATAAATAATAGTTGAATGGGTCACCTCAAAAACATTGTAAGGTACAAATTGCAAATTGCTCAAAAAACCCCCGAAAATGAAAAAAATAAGCTGATGGCGCGATAACAGAATGGGTCACCTCAAAAACGTTGTAAGGTTACAAATTTTTTAAAACAATTATTATTGCACCATCGGGTTATTTTTTTTTTCATTTTCGGGGGTTTTTGAACAATTTGCAATTTCTACCTTACAACGTTTTTGAGGTGACCCATTCAGTTATTAAACGTTGCTAAATCTTTTTTGCTATAAAATATAGTCAAAATATATGCAAATAAATAAGTAGCGATTATAAAATCCAATTTTAGGGGTTCCAGGGTCCCTCATCGCCACAAGCAAACCATCTTTGGCCCCCACAAATTGTCTTCAAACCCAAAATTAAATTCCTGGAAACCCATTTCCTTGATTCGACAAAATTCTTCCCCTTGGGGGTTGAAATTCCGCTCGAATTTGCAAATTCTCGGCTTCTCCTTCCGGCAATGCACCAAAAAAAAATGCACGCTCAGGTCTGCACATGCAGGATAACGTAACATCGGGTCTAAAAAAAGGGGCGAAGATGAATGCAAAGACCTCGTTTGTGTCATCGCGGTATGTCAGCGCTTCGGTACGAGGGTATAATTAGCCCGCCGAGACGGTGCTCGAGACTCGCGCTCGTCTTGGCACACACGTGCTTTCGTTAAACACGAGGTTAACCCAACAGGTTTGCCTTTGAAATCATTAACTCGCCGTTTTCCTCTTATTCGTTAGCTCGCGCGCGATCGCTCCGACCGGACCGAGCGCTCGCGGGATCCCGATCGAGGGATCCAAGGCGTTACCCTTCGCTCCCCAACGAAAAATTACCGATCTAGCGTATTAGTTACCTCGTTTGAAGGGCGCGACATGCATGACTCTATGAGGGACGAATTAAAAGGGCGGATTATGAAACCGCCTCTCATGACACTTTGACGACTTTTCAAAGCAACCACTTCCGTGCCGGTCTTTTCTTCTCTGTCAATTGGCGAGCCTGTCTTCCTTCTCTCGATCCCTCGATTTCCTCGGTTCTACCTTCGATACTACGGTGACGGATGAGACGATCCTCCGGATTTTACGAAACTCCGTTGCTCTTTTGCCCAGGCTCGGCGCTAATTCCTCTGGCCCTCAACTAATTCCTCCGGTTCGGTCCGGACGGTTCCTGGCGACGATTTCACTTTTGTCCCGGTACCGGAAGGAGAGCGGCTACTTTTTCGAGGAGTCCAGTGCAATGCGTGATTTCCCTCCTTTTGTGATGTACACTAGCCGAGCACCCGCGATGAACTGGGCGTACAAAAAGATACGAACGCCCGGCGTCGGCGCTCGACGTCGCTCGATATCATTTGTAGTATATTGGACCCCTTCTTCCTTGCCCCTATACATTCCCCGTACGTTTCGTGTTACTTATAGGGAATATCCTCTTGCAGGATACGCTCGGCGGGTTTCGTCATCTGCTCCTGGAAGGATCCCCAAAATCCGCCCCCGCTCGCCCACGACGCGAGAGGCCTGCGAAGGCGAATTTCAGCCGAAACCCTAGCGTTGCGAAACTTCGTCGCTCTTATACATATATATATTCGCTATTGATTTTCAATTTGCTCATTCGATTCCTTTCACGAGTAGGCACAGAGCCGTGCTTCCGTGCCACTCGACTCCCGTGAGTTAAACCGGCAAGGGGAAATATTCGAGGCCGGGTCCGGTAACGACCGGAAGTTAGGAACCACGTTTCCCATAAAGTTTTGGAACATTTGTATTCTTTATGGGGGATATTCCGGCCCCGGAGTAACCTCATGGCGGAGTTTCGTCATCCTTTCCTCGAGATCGGAGATCTTTGTTTTTCCGCATCGCGTCGAAGTAGGATGGTGATGAATCAGGAAATGGGATGTTTCCTTAAAAAAGTACGTGGAATTGGGTTTTACGCACTCGTTTGTGTGCGTAAAGTGTCGGATTACGGCACTCGTTTGGTTGGAGTGCGTAAAATGACGCACTCGAGTGTAAGATATTGTATTATTGCACTTGTCCGATTTGGCGCCTCGCTGCGATGGGGCGACAAACCCGACCCGTGCGATAATCGTCTAGTTTACGCCCTCGTTGAGTTGCGCAATATTTTTTTTTTTTTTTAAGAAAAAGAAATTTATTGGGAAACATTATTTTTCGTAATTAACAGATTAAATATAGAAATATTAAAACATCAAAAAAATTACCTCTATTCTAATTTATACTATACATTACCAAAACTAACTTTTCCAAACTTTCATAAATACATAAAATAAAAAAATGAATAGAATTAAATATTTTAAAAAATCAAAACTGTTACATAAATTCAATCGACTTAAACAACAATTCGAATACGAAGACTCAAAATTAATAAACAAAAATAACAATAATAATTTTGAAATTAGAGAAGAAAAATGCTTCAGAAATTTATCAAATGAAAATATACCCAATGAAATTATTGACATTGTTCGTAATATTAAAAATATTTATAAATAGAAATTTTTAGTAATTATTCAAAGAACAGAAAATTTCCTTTCCCTTATTATCCAGAAATTGGTCGATACGATTTATTAATTTTTTGGAAATTTCCTAAATCAGTGATTATTCTCGTGTGTTATTTGTTTATTGAAAAATTAAATTCCTACTTTATGTGAACATTTCATGCCCATAAATGCAACAGATTATATGTTATTTATCCTATCCTCCATCTGCTTGAACAAAGGGTTAAGCTGCAAAGCATTAATCCAACGAGAATAAATCAGGGAATAGATAACGTCCCAACGTGGGACAAAATGTAACAAATTGAACAATTTTATCACAGAAAATAGATTTTATCGCGCCATAAATATATATACACTTAGATGGAAAAGTGAAAAATATTGCGTTCCACCGGCATCGCAAAAAATAATATTAACGTTAACAGAAAAACCGTGACACAAACTGTAAGTAATAATAATAGTAAGGCTGTTAATCATGACTCGCTGTATTATTAATCATCGTTTGTTCGACATTTTAGTGAATCTATAAATATTTTCGAGCAAATAAAAACATTTTTTATATAAAATTTGTGTATTCTAGATTTTCTATATTTTATATTTTATTTTTATTATTTTATATTTACTATTTTCTATAAACTGTGCAAAAAGGAATAAAACAATTAAAAATTCTTGTTGAAAAAAAAATAAATAAATTGGTTCCTTTAATTTTTTTTTATTCTTATTGGAACTGTCACAAAAATAACGCTTTTTAATAAATCTCAATAACGGAAATTACAAAATATGGGAAATTCCGGAATCTTATAATATCCTGGAAAAGCTGTCGATTGAAGAATTTTCTATTATTATTATTATTAAGTCTCTATTATTATTATTAATCGTCAATGTTATTCTTCAACGAATTATTCCTTCGAATTCCAATTTAGAACAGTTACATAAAATTCAGAGGTAATTTTTTAGTCTTGATCCAAATTAAAGTCATTATTTTTCGTCAATTTCAAAAAATTATTAATGAAGAAAAAAAAAGAAAAGGATGTTATTTGTTAAAGTCTCACTCAAGATTAGTCATACACGCCATCTTATTACTAGGACGTGTCATTTATTTCTGGAACATAAAGATTCTTTCATTCGGATAGAAGCAAAATGCCATAAAACTTGTGTAACATTTGTCATTTTTAATCTACGTCCTAGACATTCAATTTCTTTCTTGGAGAGGAAATATATTTTCAGGAGATTTTCTATCCGTAGATGAAATGGGAAACATTATTGTTCATCCTTTTTTTTACTCTTTTTCGATTTTATATTAAAAGGAAAATGAACAATGTATGGAAATGCCTTTTTGGCTCTGAGCTTATTCATAAATTTTCTATTATTTACAGGAAATATTTTGTATGCTCAGGATTCATTCGTTCATTTCTGAATTTTTTTCATTTGGATAAAAGCACAAAATGTTCGAGAAGTTTGCTAGCATTTACTGGCCTTGAATATCACTTTCCTCGTTTATTTTTCGAAGAAAATTCTCCTTTCATATAATTTCACCCAGTTTCGAGGGAATTGGAAAATTGTTATTTTCCATTTCTTTTTTATTTTATTCCTTTGGAACTTTAAAATATTAAAATCAAGAAACGAAGAACAGACGAAGTTATTTTTAATAATTTATTCCTTATTCTTGGAAGAGGGAGAAGCTAGACGACTTCTGGAATATTCATTAGCATCGAATTTCAATTTTATCCTTTACACGTCGACTAAAAATACTTTTTGGCAAAAAATTAGACACGAATTTAAGACGAATTGAGGATTTTTGCCATTTTCTTTCTGTATTTTCTGGAATTTTGAAAATTGTAATTAAACGTGAGCAACAAAATCAATGTTGTTAGGGAGAAAAGCCCCCTTTTTTTACTCCAAGATTATTCATGGATTTCGTGTTACTAATAGCAAGCTAATAGTAATAGGGAATTTCATAATTTATTTTCCAGTATTGGAATTTGTGCCGAAGCATAGATAATAATTTGAAACATTTCCTGGTATTAACGAGGAATTTTTTAATAGAATTTACGATCATCTAAAATTGCTACCTTCTTTCATTAACCCTAAGAACAAAAAAATGTAAGTTATGCAAAATTATAGATTTTTATGCAGATTAAAAATAAAAATACAATTTTATTATTAAATTGCAAATCTATTAAAAAAAAAGTTCTCTCCAAGACTTTACCAAAGGAAGAAATCATAGAAAAAGAAGAATATCCACAAATTTGCATTTGTTAACGTTCCAGACTTTTTCTATTTTGCATAAATGTTTCTTTACAGTACCATGCCCAGGTAAAATACATAGTTATTACCTCGATTTCGCCTGATTCTTATTTTTTTCCACAAAAATTCTTTTTTTAAAAAAAAAGGTATTATTGTAAAATAAACGGAGCAGCTACGGCTTCCCTTTTGCGCCAGAGGAAAAAAAAAAGAACGTGGTGGTAACTTTCAATGCTAGATTGATTAAGAAATCTATTTTGGAGTTAGACTCTACGTTTCAAAATGTCATGTAAAGTGGGCGCGTGATATCATTGAAATATTGTCCATAAATCACACCATTATTCTTCATCAGGAAATTCTCGATGACACTCTTTTATTGTTTGAGTACCATTGAGAAAACTTAAAGGGGATAAAATATTGAAGATTTTGCTCTAAAACGTTCCAATACAAGAACAAAAGCCTATTATTCTTTCCTCGCACGAATATTCAACTTTCACGAAAGCTTTGGGCAATATTGTTAAATACCTATACGTGGACTTTTGCTATTGAGACCAAAGACCTCTGAATAATAAAAGCGTGACGTCGCGTACAACGTGCTATTGCTTGGATATATATTTGTATTTATATTTAGATTACTTTCATTGAGCCTCAAAATATACAGCATCTTGTTCATTGAAGCTTTGAATATCAACAATCGATATAACGAAGTGATAACAAAACTAAATATGGTACTTTTCGCACAATAGGAGTTTTCATTGGTGTTGTAGCAGCATTGGGAGTGTTTGAACTTCTCTTTCCAATTTAACTTCATTTAATTAACAATTTAACGTGACCTAAAAATACAAGGAAAAAAACGAATACGTTTGAGGAGAAAAATATAAAATAATTCTCGGTTCTAAAATAAAGCAGCAGGACAGAAATAATTGGTGGGTAAAATAATGGGATGTAATTGAAGGAATTGAGCAATTAAAATATAAGAGAAACTTGAACAATTGTAGAAAAATTGAGCGAAAAAATTCAGGTGATTATAAAAATAAGAAAATAGAATAAATTTTATTTTTAATAGAATTGATTTAAATTAAAGAAATTTCGGTCGGCGTCCTCTCTTAAAATTGTACATTGCAACGCGTACTTTTAAATATCCCATTATTAATCTCTAGCAATTGAATCCACGCGCTTGTCAAATTGCTGCTGTCTTGAATAGATAGTGACAGTCGAACTCGATAAGTTCAATTACTTTGATCATAAGAGAATGATGTTGCTACTGAATTAACTTCTTTTCTACAGGCTCATTCAGAGACAATTGCCCAGGATAGAAAACATAGTTTTTTTTTCAATACATTCCCCGCGAATTAGAAATTTAGAATTCCAGACCAACCGGATATTAAAAAAAAATTTTACAACAACATTTTTCCCCAAAAACCAATAAAAAGTCACAACTCGAATTTGGAAGCTACCATTTTCCACATATTTGTGTGAAAAATATTGCATTTTCATATCCCCTGAGCTGCGAAATATTATAAAATGGCATGAACGTGAGTCCAGAAGCACTTTCTTTCCAAGTTATAAGAGATTTTTCTAGAAAAGACCTCGGGTGAAGACTTTATTTAAAAGAATATTAAAAATCGTTACTCTCTGGAGAATTTTTCAAGCATTTCAAATTTTGCCAAACACGGCAGCTATTCAATTTCTAAGGATTGCCACCTGAAACCTGAAATACCTTATTTTTATTTTTTTGTCATAGAACAATTTTCTCTAACTGCTATTTCTTTCTATCTCTCAAGAAAAATTGTACAAGGAAAATAAAATTTATTTGGCCAAACTGGGGTTTGAATTATTCCTGTACAAGTGCTTTCCATTTTCGTGTTAATCAACTTTTTATTAAACAAAAATTTTTTTAAATCGATTTATAGAAAATTATGATCAATAAAATCGAATGCTACATTTTTGTACATGTATCGGAATCAGCCTGTATATCGAAGCATGCGAATCATGAGAAAGAAAAGATACATATGACCAATTAAAATACTTGTGGCATTTTAAAAGACTGATCTTAAATAACTTTCATACAGTTTTTTTTTATTATCAGCAATAGTTTTAATAACACTTTTCACACGCAATTTTTCTTTACTCTTGGTCGGTTAATAAGTTACATAAAATCATAATATCGGGAGGACAAGACATAGACATGAATGTACTTTTAGTTTACATATTACACGTATATATAAATATTTATTTCCAAAATATAAAAAAGATTACTAACTTCTCCAACTGCCGATTAGTTTGTTTAAACTTCTAAATGTTACTTTGTTTCTTTACAGAAAATTCATTCCCTTTACGGTGGTGGGCTCCTTTTCATTGATCTAATAAATGTAGAATGTGTCAATTAAAAACTAAAATGTGCTAAACGCAGCTGTTTTAATTTATTAGAAATAGGAAATATAATTTTTTTTAACGGAGGTAACAGTTTTTGATTAAAATTTGTAAGAAAAATCTTTTACTTGTATGAAAATATGGAGATGCTGGTTTCTAAGTTCAAAATTCCTCATAGACGCCAATGTAAACTATTTTGTCGCCCTAAAAAATATAATTATATCATCAATAATAATTTTATAATAAGTATTCCTCGTATTAAAAATTGTCAAAATCCATAAAAAATTTTGTACAATTAATTGTGATATACAAAGTAATTAATTGTAATCATACAAATGTATTTTTTACAATAATTCTATTTAGTGCAGCCCAATTAATCACAATAATCAAAATTTTTAGCAAAAACGCTAAAAAATCCTATTGTTTCCCCTTCGACAAATTCTTTCTTCAATGGACGTTCCTTGGGTCGAGTATAAGATTTTATAATTGAAATCATACCATTTGAAAGATGTAGTAAGTTTTGATCTACTATATCTAATTTGTGATACTTTCGATCAATAAATACCATACCTTTGACAGTGATTCCTCCACTGAAAAAGTTTATACTCGATCCAAAGAGTACTCTTTGAAAAAGAAAAATGATAATAACAAAATCTCGGGGAAATTAATCAGTTCACTTGTTCTTTTGTGTTCTTTCGAGCAGATAAAATTCTCGTTTACGTTATTACTGAAGCGAACGCTGATGAATAATGTTCTTACGAGAACAAATTTCCTTACGATATTGTAAAAAATATTCTAACACGGTACTACCTAGACTTTGATATTTTCTTTTGACGGTCCTATTGAAAAAATGTATACTATTGGATTACGTGAAATTTGGAATTAATGTTTCACAATTATAATTTTTAATTTTCTTCATAATTATAATTTTTTGTGCGTTGACATTATGGTTTTTGAAAATTAAGGAATTCGCAAGGAAGAGATAGGGGGTTTGTTCAAAGAAGAGCACTTTCGATATTTTAATTAAACATCTTTTAATAATTCCCATCGATAAAAATATCTGATTTAATGTTAATGATAACGGATAAATTCTCTTAACACATTCACTGCAAAATTATTGGACCCTATTTTGCATATTTGCAAAACTATAATAAACTGAAAATTTTTTTTGCGAACGAAGCTGATACTGAAACAAAAAATTTATGTTTTTAGAAACTTTCACAATTTAACAAATTCTTGCCGCTTTCTGAATAAATTTCAACTTTAGCGAACCATTATGGAGGAAAAAACAAAAGAAAAAAGGGCAGAGAAAAATTTATAGGACGAGGAGTAATATTTATGGAATATAACTAAATTCCTTAATTTTTCTTAATGCCCAATGAACATTTTGTGCATTAATTCAGATCCTTTTAGATTTTATGTACAATCTATGGATCTTTTGTACTTGTACAACTCATAAGTGGTACAGCAGTGAATGCGTTTCGTACATTAAGTTTTATATGAAAAAAAAAAAGAAATAATAATTTCACATTATTTACCTAGTTATATCGGAATTTATATACGTATAGCGTTCAATTGTTATACACATAAATATTCTTTGTGTGTTTGTGACGGTGAGAATTTGTCTTTGTATCCTTAGTACGACCCGATATTTTATAAATGCTATAGGCCTATTCATTCAAAAGCTACACCCATTTCTCATTTTCAAGAATTAATTACAATTATTACAATAAACATTCTCATTCAAATCGGCTAATTGTATAACAATTAATCCAGCCTCTGTAAAAAATTGCTTTCAACAAAATTCTTCAAAAATGAAAAGAACATTGTAAGAAAAATTATAGGAATAGAAATGATAAGATTCCTCCAACATATTGTCGCGAATATGTCCTTTGCATTTTTCCTAATGCACACTGATGAAATAGCGGTAGACGAGTGTTGCTAATACCCCAAGAGCAACTGGAATGAGCCAAGATCTCCAAGAACCACTGCAATTGCCAATCATCACATCACCACGCAGCAACTAATAGTTATTGTATTCTTTTATTTAATATTTTTATATTTATTTTATTAATTACTAAATTTGCATGTTATGAATGGTGGATTCTGAGTCATGGAGATTTTGGAGAGGATCGTTTTTTGAAAAATTGGAAGCTAACGTGATTTTTATCAAAATGAGTCAAATATCTAAATTTTGATTCAAAAGGAAATTAAAAAAAATGTTTTTTTTAACTTCGCGAAATCAAGATTATCTAAATTTTTTTGTTTTACAATGAAAAGGTAAAATATTATAGCATTATTTTTCGAAAATTAGTAAATCAATTACTTTCTAAAGTGTCCTTAAAGTGGCGTTTATAAAATTAGAGGCATTTTTTGAAATTTAAGGCTAAACAATTTCTAAATTTAATATCTTGTGCTCATTTTCGTTACTTTTTTAATATTCAAACTCATTTCTTCTTTCTAAGGATGCCAGATTTATCATTTGGATTAATAGGTTCACTGTTAACAATGATAGCAATATGCTAAGGTGTGGGAGTATGACACCGAGAGTAAGAAAAACTGAACAGTTAAGTAACAACGAATGTTCATTTCTTTTTCTCGGTTCAGAAAGGAAAAAATAGAAAGGTACCTATGGAAGAGAAAAAGTATCAAAGTATAAAGTAAATCTGGAAAAAACCGTTAAAGTGAGTCAAGCCGCTGAATTCGAGTTACGTGACATTAGTTTTAAAAGCAAATTCGAAATTTATTTTATATAATGTACCTGTTACTTTCTTCCTCGTCGTTCCCACTTGTCCCATTGCTTCCTTTTTTATCATCAGCCTTGGTTCGCTCGGCCTAAAAAATGTAAATAATAATTAGAACACATATTTCAAATAATCAGCAACTTTACAAATATAAATTTCAATAAGGAAATAAATAATACTTTAGTTTTAGCAGTTTCTGGAAATGCAAATTTTCAAGGTAAAGTTTTTTTTTTACTTTTATTGTCAAAATCTATCCAAAGTCACTTACGGAATAATTTTGAAATTTAATGGAATTACAAGGAGCCGGCTAACTTTAAATTCTAAAAAATAAATATGTTAACAGCGTTGTTAGAAACTGTACAAAAAAGAAGGATCTATTGGAATAGTAAGTATTTCACTGACTCTCGAATGTTGATAGACAATAATTTAAAAGTCAAATTAATTCGTGAATATCTTCCTCGAAAATAACGTTCGAACGTGAGAGGCGTATTTTTTCTTACCATCCAAAACTTATCATTTATATATTTTTTTTAGAGAGAAACTATATCATTTTTTTAAAATTATTCACAATAGAATTTTTTTGCTTATACTAATCCGAAGATAGAAAAAAAATCAGACTCTGGCACTTTTCATTATCAGAAAATCGTTTCAAAATTTCATGAAAAAAAATCCTTTTAATCTTTGTCGTTAATTAGATGCTCCATATTGAAGATTTGTTTTATCTGATTGCCATATACATGTTTCATAGAAAAGGTATTAAATCTCTTCCCGATAACTTATCAGATATGAATTTATTTTTAGATGTTACCACGTTTGCTTTCAATTTGCATTGCGAACATGGAATATGAAAAGCTGCTGAATTTTAAAGAGTTCTAGGAAAGTAACGCAATTGCATACACGCTATCATTCAAAAGTTTAGAAGTGTAGTGTACCTAATAATATTTTTGAAATTTATAAGCTATTAGAAATTTGTATTTTTATAACAAATATAAAATAAATTTTATATTTGTCATAAAATTGTAATATCGATATTCCTCTAGTTTAAAATCTATTAAAAAATTCTGAAATTACATCGGAAACCTGTTGAATCTCATTTCTTTGGATTCTTAGCCAGTTAATCTAGTAAACTGTACATTTTTAATGCAAAATACCATGTTTGAACGATATTTAATACATTTTTTCGAACTGAATAAGCTGGCGTATATATTCATTGCTGGTACATTCATTAATTATAGTTAAATCCATATTCATGATGTCTAAAGTTCGATATGTTATGCGGAAATTATTTAAATTTCATCATTGTGTAAAAAAAAAAAAGAAAAATTCTCATCGTAAAAAGAAAAGAATGAACAAGGGAAATAAAATAGGACACGGTTAACATTAATAAAAAATGTCGAAGAAAATGGCACACTGAAAAAGTTTTACCAGAAATTAGCAAACAAAATTTTAACTAAACAAACTCTAAATCTTAAGTTTTTAATTCTGAAACATATTATTTTGAAACCAATGTAATATGGATACTGTGAATTTTACTTTCGGAATATAAGAAATTTGTTACAACTAGAAAAATATCACTGACATTCCAAAAGCGTTCATCCGTCGAGGGGCGTAGACAATTAAGACTTTTATTCTAATAGAAAAAAACAAGCAAAGTTCATACTTCAACGATTTCTCCAATTAGATAAGGTTCCATCATTTGTCTGGCATCCGAAGAATGACCTACATCTTCAAACGCTTCGGTAGCGTCCTGTCCAGCTTGTTCTAACAGAACTTCTTCACCACCTGGATGCTGAAAAAAGTTTAAGAAAACAAACTCATTTTGTAATAGGTCAAATCTTGTGGCAAAGTCCAAGATAACGATATAGACTCGCTTCTATGACTGAAGGTGACATAATTCGTTCGACATGGCAAATTTTTTCCTTTTATTAGCAAGATATACTTAATGGGTGCAAATTGCAAAGAAATGTCGGATAGCCTAAAATTTCAGTATAATTCCAAATTTATAATTTTTTTATCAAGATTTTTGAGATGTGAAATTTTCAAATTTTTGAACTTACAAATTTTGTAACTTTGAACTATTGCATTTTGGGATTTGAAATATTTGAATTTTTGGATTTTGAATTTCAAATTTTCAAACTTTAGATTTTCCAAATTTTAAAATATACTTTTAAGATATATTTTATACTTTTTAATATACTTTTGCTTATATTTCTTGTGCCTTACGAAATTCGTGGCATAATAAACATTTTTAATAACAATAATAATAAAAAAAACTGCAGAGCTTTGAGATTTGTAATAAAACAGATAATGGTTGATTTTTTTTTTTGAGGTGTGAAAAAGAAAAGTATGAAACATGAGTATGATAATAGTAATAATAATAATAAAAATATAAAATATACCTCGTTGAGGAATGCAGTAACGTCATATACTTTGTCATGAATAATTAACCACGTTTCTTTGCTGTGATTATGCTTGGCAACTTCTGCCCGGGTGAAGAATTTTGTTTCGGAATTGCCAGAATTGGACGCCGCCATTCTCTCGTCGAATGGATTTCGATTTGAAAAATTCGTAAAAACTACTTTGAATCGTAGAAAAGGTATAAGAATCCCCTACGGTCGAGGAGAGACGAAAAAAATTCAGTCGTGAGTAATGATCACGGTACTAGAATATCAAACGTATCGTTCAATAACTTTTATGATCATCAGTTCCGAAGGGAGAGATCATCAATGCGAGTTATCGTGATTTATTGTGAACAAATGCTGGCACGAGTTTCGATCGTTTCGATTGTTCCTCGGTCGATATCGAACTCGCGAGATATTACTCGTGTTACTGCGGCCCGGTTATTCCACCTTTTACAGGTGCGGGTTTCTAATAGTTGTACAGTTATGTTCGAAAATCCGCGCGCGCATTAGTCATTAAAATATTTTAGGTCCAAATATTACCAAAACGACTAATCCTATAAAAAAAACAATTATAATATCTGGTGGATAGTCGAAGAGCAAATATTTTGAGAAAAAAAAGTCACTGAAAAGGGATTTCATGTCCGAATACTAATTGATATATTGGAATATTAGTAATAATAATTTGAATATTGCCGCCATTAATGGTTTCGCTAAACGCCGCCAGGGGAGAATGCAACAATATTAATTTCCAATTATTTGATAATAAAACTAACCTTTTTGTTCAAAAAAGTTAAAAAAATGTTTGCTTTATGTAGGAAATTTTGATAAAAGGTCTACATTTTTCAAAAATGTATTATAAAATATAAATTTTACGAAGAGAGCTAATGTAAAATCAGAGGAAACAATTGTTGAGATATCGCGTGGATTTGCCGCGCCAACTTATTTCCGCTATTTTCTATTCCTCTAATTTACAAAATCCAAAAAAGGGAACTAAGTTTGAACCTTGTATGCTTATACACTATTATTATGCAATTTTCGAAACTCATCTTGTGCGCGCGTCCCGGATCAAGTAACAATTGTACTTACACTAGTTTCACAGATAAACGCTTGTTTTGATTGAAAGTTTTTATGCCTTATTTATTATATTTTGTAGACACCTTTTGGTTAATAAGTAACACCGGTCTCCCATGTCACTTGAATGTCCTACGTTAATTAAATTATCGGAAAAGCAGAAAGTTTTGTTATCAAAACAGTTAAGTTACAGGTTATCTTCCCGTGTTTGGTTGTACATATGTTTAGAAAATGCAGTTAAAACTAGTGTTGTCATGTTTTATCGTTTTATGTATACATCAAGTTATTTCCGAACCCATAACTTTGGGACTGGGAGTCGCGGGTATTAGTGCCGCAATAGGTTACGGTTACAATTCATACCTTAAATGCAAATTGCAGGAATGTTGCAACGATGATTACATCGTAGCGGATGTGGCAGGTAATTTTCTAGCTTTTCTAAAATCAAATTGGGGAAGAAAATAATTCATCTTAAATTTAAAAGAGTTATTTATTTTTTAATCACTGCCCGACAGAATTTATTAAAGGAATGATTTGGTTGGAAATGATAATTTTACTATAATACACTCATGCATCGCTAAATTCTAGTTATTACGTTTTTTAAATACCATTAATTAAAAGTAACTCCATTAAAAGAAAGAAAAATCACAAAATGTTTAACTTTGTGAATTATGGATCAATTTTGACTAATTTACATTTTGATAAATACAGGAATTTTACTACTTTTGTTTCAGCTTTACATAAGATGTTGTCTGAAAAGTTGTATGGTCAAAAAATAGCACATGAAACAGTCGTACATGCGATTAAAGGTCACATTCAGCATGTACCGAAAAAACCATTAGTCATGAGTTTCCATGGTGTACCGGGAAGTGGGAAAAACTACGTGACTTCGATGATAATCAAAACATTTTTTAAATCACAGATGCAGAGTAAATATTTTCACTTTTATAATGGAAGAGATCATTTTCCTTTAGATTCGGAAGTGGATAATTATAAGGTATGTATCCATTTTTCAAAGAGATAATAATTACCGAGACGAGCGACAAGCGACCGATTAATGAAAATATGTATTTCTTTCCACAGACTCAACTCGCGAACTCTATTTTCGAAAGTTTAAAAGAATGTCCCAGGTCGGTATTTGTATTCGACGAAGTCGATAAAATTCCACCTGGTTTACTAGACGCCCTCGTACCATATCTGGATTACGGCACGATGTTCGAGAGAGACGGGACCCGCGTTACCAAGAACGAAGCGATATATATATTATTATCCAATACCGGAAGCAATCAGATCGTGGATCGATTGATAGATTTGTGGGAAAGAGGGAAAAGTCGAGTCGAAGCTAAACTGCAAGATTTCGAACATTTAATATCCATTGGTGCGTTCAACGAGAAAGGTGGATTTCAACACAGCGACACTATAGCCACGAGTGTCATCGATCACTATGTGCCTTTTCTACCTCTGGAAAGCGAACAAGTAAGACTTTGCGTTATCGACGCTTTCGCCGAACGGAACAGTCAGCCGACGGAAGAAATGATACTGGAAGCTATGAGCCATGTTACGTTTGGCCCGGAACCTCATAATTTATATTCCCTGTCTGGTTGTAAACGATTACATTCTAAGGTTGCAACTATAATTAATAAAGAATATGGCAAAATTTAACTTGCATAATAAGAAAAGTACAATTCAATAATGTAAAGGTATATTTTGCATTCAAGTATTATGAGTAATTGGGAAATGGCCTTTATTGCGTTGAGTTAACACAGCTCGGATAAGAAAATGTTGTTAAACTGCAGCACAATAGTAACAATTAATGCATTGCTACAAGAATTAATATAAGACTGTCCAGAATGCTGGCATTACTATGGACACATATTAGTCTTTCCGGTTCGGAAAACCCGACTAACGTTTATAGATCACTATGCATTTGTATGAAGCTTCCGCTCGGGCCTTGTTTTAAAACTTTTTTAAATAACAGAATATTACGAAATTTGAAGAATTTGTGTATCGTGTGAAATTGTACTACTGCAGTATATTTGCATAAATAGTAGATTCACTTTATTGGTATGCTAAAGTCACTCAAGAAATTAAAAATTTCAAGCATGCTTTTGAGATAAAAAGTCGGATGATTAAAGTTCTTTTTTTTTTCACAATTTTTCCTTTTTCCTTCATTATAAGGAAATAATGCAATCTGATTTTAAAATAATAATGGAAGTGTAGCAAAAACAAAGAAGTAAGTTAAAATTTGAAGTCGAAAAGTGCACAAAGAAATGAAGAAGTACTTCTGAGGTTATTAATCAAATTAAATCATTAGAATCTCACTTCCTTTCCCCTCTTTTATCGTTAACCATTTAAAAAAACCATATTGTTTCATAGTATGAATTTAGTCGTAGAGAAAGACACTGTTTCCATATTTTTATTTATGCACGAAGAAAAAGAGAAATTATGTGCCATAATCTCAGAAGTAAGTAAAATTCAATGCAACATTTTGAAATTGTGTGTTCGATTCGATGAGATCCATTAAAGTATCGAATGCATCAAATGAAATAATCCATGACTCGAATTCTTTTTTAATCGGCGTCCGTATGATTGTGGTCGCGAGATGAATTTCATATCGATCGATTTTTACAAAATTATATAAATGAATTCCTTCTCCAAATTGTATACATTTATACAAGAAGTATGTAAAAATGTGAATTAGTAAAAGGTGAAAATGTCATTGCTAGTTCGATTGCAATTTTATGTGAACGTGTTTCCTCATTAAAACTTTTTATACATAATCTGAATAATAATTTATTAATTTGCATGTATATTTTGAATTCTTCTTTACTCGATATCATTTACTCGGTACTCGATTACTGCAAAACGAGAATATGCAGATTGTTCCATATTATGTTTCAGTCGGTCTCCTTGAATTTTATGATCATATTTCTATCGATATCTTCAGAAATAATCACATTCCTTCAGAAGTATTCGTGAATTTTCTAATATACACATATCATGCATAAAGATACACCTACAATAAATTGTTACCTGCGACTGTTGACTTTGTTAATATTTGATTTTCCAATCGGCTGGAAATCCACAGTTCGAACTGGAATTTTAGACTCGAAGGTTCTAAAAAACTTCCGAGAAGGATTTTTACTCTCGAAAGCTAAAGCTGAATGTCTTCGCTCCTATATTCGCTGTAACCTGTTTTCGAATGAAAATTGTTGAAAAATCAAGCGATGAACATTTTCTTAATGCATCGTCCATGAAAATAATTTAAATTTAATATACTCCCTTCTATTGACAGTAAACGTGCCATGAGGGGTCAAATGACCATTTTTTACATGTATTTTAAATGGCTAGAAGTGTTAAATAATTTAAATTGTATATTTAACAGGGGGAGCATTATAATAAAGAATAAAAATTGTACGTAACGTGTATAACGATTCGGTGAATACCGAACATTTTATTTCATATATTTCTTATTGGCACAATTGGAGAGAGAGAACACGTCTCAGGAATTAAAAATATCGTAATTCTTTTTTTTTTCTTTCTCATATCCTAAATACATTCGTCTTAATAAGTATATATCTTTATCATTTTTGTAATATACCTAAACTTTTAATGATGCAATAGTTTCGTTGCATTTTCAACTATAGACCTATTTTTTCATTTATTTTACTTCACTGGAAATCATTTCTCGCAATTCAGAAGATTGTAGGTTGCTAAATCCTCCTACTCTCATTTTGCATGTGTACAGCGATTTTCTTTTCCCTAAATTATGGCGTTGCTTGAAGATATGTATCGAAATATTTAACACTAATTGCACGTATCTGTGTCTTCCTTCTTTTTCCGGTATCAATAATTTTAAATATATATATATCTATATTTCGTTTCTTTTGAATTTATAGGCCGGCATTATATTTGTTGTTTTCGGAATAAACGTTTTTGTATAATTAGCAACTTACTCCTCTTCGACATACTCTTTTGGGAAGAAACCTACTCGATCACCGATTTTACCCTTCCACCATCCTTTTGCGTCACCTTCCTTGCTCAATACAACAACACGACATCCACGGCGTAAATTTAACTGATTACGTTCGCCACCACGAAAGTCGAATAACGCTTTTGCTAATATTCTTCTAAAAGGCCATAGTAAACGTTGATCTAACTTCTCGAAATTTTCTGATAAAGATGCTCTTTCGTAATATTCAACAAGTTCTACTATACTCTTAAAAAAGCGAGATTCACTTAAATAATAAAGATCTGCTCCATCCACAAGACGTTTGAACACCCTTATATGCTTCACAGCACCGTCAGCCCTAAAATTCCAAATTTTTTGATTGATTAAAAATTTGTAGGTAGGTAACTTAACACTATGGCGTCCGGTGGCACCACGTTGGTGCCATGCGAAAACTATCGCCCAAGCGCCGGTGGCACCACGTTGGTGTCGTACATAAAGATTTATACCGGCGCCAAACGGAAGAATCACGATCAAACGTGCGGACGGCAAAGTGTTAATACATATAATAAATAAATATTGAAAATTTGTATATATATTCAGTGTATATATATTATTGCTGCAATAAATCAAAGAAAATTATTAAAATAAAACTCACTTTATACTTAGAGCATAATTAGTCTCGTGTTTGAGCCGAGGTTGGCCAGCGGGTCGAACTCTTAACATATACGTCCCATCTTCTCGGTGCTCCAACTTCTGGGCGGCGGCATCCCTGCCCATTTCTCCAACGAACCACAGTTTCACAGAAAGAGCCCTTTCGCAAGGTAACGGTGGAGGTGGAGGAGGAGGTGGTGGCGCAGGTACGCAACGTCCGGAATAAGAAATACACTGTTTGTGTACGGAAAGCCCACATACATCACATTTGTATCCCTAAAAAAATATCGAAATTAGAATAATCAACGCAATCGAGATCCTTTCGAACCGAGGCTTCGAAAATGATTTGGTCTTACTTGAAAAATACGTCCTTTGAGAAACTTTCCGCATCTTTGGCAGCTGCAAGGCTTCTCGAAAGTAGTCAAACGGAATTTATGCGTCGTGTTTCGACATGCGGCCGGATTAACATTATCCATAGCGTCCTGTAAAGCTTTTATCCACATTTGTTTGTGGTCTTCAGTCCTAGCGTACAAGGTGTACGCTTTGAGTTCTTGTTTATGTACGAGTAACCATTGATAAGACCACCGGGTATCCCGTCCAACCGTCCGTCTATTAATGGGATCTTCCAATCGATATTCATCCAATCGTAAAGTTTCTCGAAAGCAATATTGATCTCCTTTACCGGCTTTGCACACTAAAACTACTTGTTCAAACACGAAGGCGTAACGTGCTTTCACTCGTTGATCCTCGTGAGCTTTTACCTATGAAAATAATCTCGGTTAGTGAAAAATGCAGTGCAACAAAGTATTTAAATATGATATGGATTAAAGTTTAACTCTTTCGGGCACGATAATAATTATTTTTTTATTTTTTTTACATTATGTGTTACCTTCATTAATAAAAATATAAAAATTTGGTTTAATTTAAAACGCAATGACCATCAACATTCGTTTCAATGATTGAAAGGAGAAAAAAAATTGATAGAAATTTGCCAATTGATCAAATACTTGAGCTTCTAAAAGCAACGTAGTAGGAATCTTTGTTTAGTGAAAACAATAATTATAATAAAAAATCAATAGCAGGGTTAAGTGAAAAAAAGGAAGAAAAAATTGTTTTGTATAAGAACCTTAAGCTCTCCATCGCGAAGCAACCTTCCAAAATCTTTGAGATGCGCTTCTTTTGGCAAATCCCATTCGACTATAGAAGCTTCGATATATTTAATGATATCTAACGTATCGGAATCTCGTTTGACTTCGTTAATGTACTGGGCAACATCTACCATAACTTCACGAGCTTTTGCCAACTGGCGGCGATCTTCCACCCAATCCTCGGGTGTTTCTTCAACCAGTTTGTCCAACAATAAATGATATTTTAATATCCTCTGCATTGGTACCGATAAAATATCACGTAATTTGAATTTCCCATTGTTCGCTTCTTGTTGACATCTCTGGAAAAAAAATCCATATATGTACACTCAAAATTACAATAAATACACAATAAAAAAGATGCAATAAAAAATAAGAAAAATCCGTATTCGTAAAATGCATGACGTTAAGAAAATGAGACTCACAATGACTTTCTGATTGACTGCTTCGCTACGTGAGCAAACTTCTTGAAGTGTACTTTGGGCAAGAGTGAGATTGGCACAGTAATCACCATAAATAAGGAACTTCTCTCGCCAATCAAGGAAGACTTGAGCTAAAGCCGCACTACTGCGAGCTTTACGTAATTGACTATGGAATCCGACGTGTATTTCCGATAATTCCTTGATACCAAAAAATATTCTCGAGGATTCTTCGACTCTCAGTATAGAAGACAGCGGTCTCGCGAAATGCCTTAATAAGCTGTTCAGTACGTCTGAATAATTCCTCTCCGTCTCCACCAGCTCTTGTATGACGTAATCCCTCTTCTCGCCTCCAGGAATCGTGTTATCCTAAAGATGCTTAAATTTAATAATTCGCATTCATAAATAAATCATTCGTGGTAACAACAGAATCATGCCAAATAAAGGATATTCGTTCATGCGACAAATCTTTGTGAGGCGCAAGAAACCTTTGTCTCTTCTACGACAATAAAAAAAAAGGCTAAAAAGAAAATGAAAAAAATGTATAATAATGACCTGAACGACAGACGGAGGAGGTGGTAGGTGTAGACTACATAAATCCTTATAGATTTCTTCGCTATGAGCATGACTGCAGCATGCTCCGTAGCCACCCTCTTCTCCGACCGGATCTTCGTTATCTCCCCCGCCACCTGCCTCGTCACCTTCTCGCCTTCTAAACCTTCTTCGACGACCCTCATCCTCTCGCCTTTTGCACAAAACAAAAGATATACAGAGCCATGCAACTATCTATGCAACGCCAAATAGCTTTATTCCAGCTTTTATTCTCGCTTTCTGGCACGGCGGAACATAAAATACATTTATTGCTGCGTTCTTTCGCTCTCTCGGTCTATCGACGTCTTGCTATTTTATAAAATCTGGCTGCAATAGCTACAATATATATACGCAATCTAGCAACAACTGCAAGAATATCGGGAATTACAAAGCGACACTGAAAACAAAACACCTATTTCAAATTCTCAGATGTTTTTAGCAGCAAATCATTTTTTTTTAAAGAGCATTTAAGTCCTATAATATATTTATTCCTATTCAAAGTTGGACAAATTCTTCCCAATTTTATTTATTTTTGTGAACAGAACGCCAATTGTGAATTGACAAAATGTGGAAAAAAAAATCAAAAATTATGGTTTCATTCTTTACACGAACTACAGGAACTTTGATTTGCAAAAAAAGATTGATTTAAATAAGTTAAAGTAAAATTAAAATAATTAACACTTTGCCGTCCGATTTCGCATGGCACCAACGTGGTGCCACCGGATGGCATAGTGTTAATGTTTGCTACAAGCTCATATAAGCCATCTAAGGAAGGGGTTGCACGAATTCGGGCATGTAATGTCAAAATGAAGGCCATTTAAAATTTCATAAAAGCGGAGATTCCATAAACATCTGACAATTCGGTATTCGCGGTATAATTCTAACTAAATGGAGAATTTTGTTTATAATATCGGGGTACAAAACGATGACGAATACCTCCGCTATATTCCACTCATGTTGGGGAGTATTCGAAAAGCACAGTAATTCCTGATAAACTTGGGACTCATCGAGGTCCACAACTCTAGGTTTTATGGTAAAGGCCACCACTGCGTCTGTGGGACTTCTAAACCCACCAACATATGTTATTTAAAATATTTTCACATTTTTATTATGTTTATTATTCAAATCAAATTTGTAGAATTATTTTGTAATTGAAAAGTAAGAAGTATTTTTTTAACGTCCAAAATGAAATTCTTATTGTCTCCAATTGAAAGAATTATTTGCTACCTTGTCGATTCAGACCCATTATTATCAAAATTTTAATATTAGATCTTTTGGCACCCAAATTATCAAGAGTTAATTTGGTATTGGGCGAATAAGTTCTAAAAAATGCTTGAATAATTGAAAATTGCTCGAATTAATGCACTCGACCTGCATATAACAAATTTTAATACGTTTCGCCAGTGTATCGACGACACATAACTTTTCAATTATTAAAAAATGGGCAAGTAAGTGTAAAATGCTCTCCAACCTCTCGAGCGAGAGTTTAACAAGGAAATTTGCATAATATGCAAACACATTAATTCTACCTCGAATAAGTAGAATGAATGAGAGAAAGGATTGAGTTTATTTTATAATTGGGTAGATATCGAACACTGGATTTAATTAACAAGTTATCCTTCCTCGAATGTTATTTAACTGAGGTAAATTCAGCTGGAAACAAGTTTCAATATTGAAAACCTGAGCTTGGAATAAAGACGAATTAACTTACCCTGCACCAGCACTTTGAAGATCCTTGTACCTATTTTCCTGCGAACGACCTCGTCCGACTGAGAAGCCCCTAAAAAATATATATACACACTATCACCTGTTCGCAGGATGTTGTTTTGAGGATAATGTTTATAAATGAGAAGACTATATATTAAAAAAAATGAGTACTACCGATTTCTGAAAAAAAATGGGTATAATTAAAAAACTAACCTAAATGCATTATAATGTATTTCTCTTTCCACTTGAAAAATTAACTTTGGGGTAACTATAATTTTTACTAAAAAAATAGTTGTTCGAACTTACTGAATTCCAGCACGCCTCAATCGCGAACAATTTGAAAGAGCCGACAAAGTACATAGCACTCTATGGAAGTTGGATAAATCGAATAGCATAGACGGTTCAAAAAGAGCGGAATCGGATAATCCAAAGGTTGTCGAACACGCCGAAAGGAATACTTTGATGTTTCGTAAGCATAGAAATTGTGCCATTTGGGGTTTTTGATTGACATCTTTCATATCGATGCATCCTGGTGCCACGGTATTTAGTAAATTGCATAATAACACTCCATCTCTTAGAGTATATGCCAAATCGAAAGCAGTTGCATTTGGCCAATTTGCTTTGTGATCCGCTCGTAAAGCTCGACATCTTGTCAACCAGCTAGCGCATTCTTGCCACCCAGCTCCTGGATCCGGTCCTCCTTCCGCTTCTGCCATTTTTTGTAACTTGTCAGGTTTTAAAAACGTTTAGAATCGGGGAAAGGTTTGTTTCGAATAACGAAACTTTGAGCAAGATCAGCATATGAATTGTCACTTTTGCGCATCCAATCTCTTTGAAAGATTACTAATCGACTCATGAATGGGAATTGTAGAACTGAAAAACGAATAGAAAGATTAAAATTAATTGTTTATGTTATAATAGTTTCATATAAATAATTACAAAATTTTTGTGTAAATAAATTTTAGTCCATATTTCATGGACAGATCGTGACCGCAGCCGAACTTGAATATAACAAACATTTTTTCAAATTTCTGGATGAATATTTTTCATAGTTGGAAAATATTATTTAAATAAAATCTATTATGTTTTCGAAAATGTAGCAAAATGGGCAATCTTTGTATGTAGGAGAATCGTATAATGGTCAAAGTACACCATTGTTTTATAAAATTTGCATAAAATTTAATACCAGGTCAAATAGAGCGACGATGGTTCGAAACCTTGACCTTATAATACTTACAAAGCTACAAAAATGTAATTACAAGGGAACGCCAAACCCAAGAATTAAAAATGTTGAAATTATTGTTTACAATTAATATGTCTCATCTTAAATTCCATACATTCACTGAACAAAACAAGGCTATGGATGCCTATTTTTCTAGTATTTAAACAAGGTTGTGCACACAGGTGTGATTCAACAGGTAGGTTTCAATGTGTGGTTGGCAACAATTTTATTGATCGCTCCACGCACTTTAAACTTTAGCCTGGTAGCAGATAAAGTTTTTTCTCGGCTCATTGAATATAGAATTGTTCTTCCCTGAATCCTGCATAAACTTTGAATCGTAACTTCTATCAATTTCAATTCTTAGAATTTTTCAATACTTCCAAAGCATTAAAAAGCTAGTAAACTTGTTTCAAACTTGCATTATACATGGAAATGGTAATTTCTTTTGTATGACCACTTGAAAACACTTTGGAACGTCATTTTAAAAAAATACATCCTTTATTTCAAATTCATCCGAATTCAAATTTCCTGCAATTGTAAGTAAAGCATTTAATGAAATCCTTACTCGATTCTTCTTTATTTTGTTCTTTTGAATTTTGATTCTTTGATAAGAGGATAAGGAATCTTATGACCGTTTGAATAAAAAATTAATAATACACATTTAACGCGTTAAGTGCCATGTCGGTTACCGGTGACCGAGGCTAAACTTTCCGTTCAGGCCGTGCTGGTTATGAAAAATGCAATAGCGTATCCCCTTGCGACCCATGCAGCGTGAATAGGGATTCACATAAATTTGACGTGGTGGTTAACGCGTTAATAAACCGATAGCAATATAAATACTCTTTTAATCCAATGTGAGTTTTTTCTACAAAAGTGTCTCTTCCATCGAATGACAGAATTTTCAGACTTTGATCTCTTTTTAGCTCAAAATGAATTTCAAAGTAGATGGTAGTACACTTAATTCGACATTTTCCACCTCAATATTTGCCCATTCGACTCCGGCAAAATTTCAAAATATTTTCCCGCGATAGCGAAAAGGACAAATACCGCGTTGAACCGTGGAACGTTGTATCTACATCTCAGGATTTTCTGTGAACAACCTGCCAAGTTACCCAATCGGTAAACAATGGAGTGTCTCAATAAGACTCACCCGACTGCGTTCCAAGTAATCTCTCCTCCGCCTATTCATTCACAATTACAAAGAATATCAATTAATGAATGGAAATCATTCGCAATAGTGTCTCGGGGAACAGAAGTAACGGTACATTCAAATTAGGTAAACAAAGGGATCACGTACTTCTGGTCGCGGTAGCGAGAGTACCAAGTACGTACACAAATTTTCATTTGTTTATGCCTCGCGGAATATAAACATTAAAAGGGACTATTTATACGTACATCAAAAAATCTGAATCATTCCCTCATCCTTGTGGAAAAAAGAAACGCTCCGGGAGAGGATTATGCCTTCGGTTTATAGTTTCCAAGTGCCGCTTGAATAAACATCGTCGTTGTTCCACCGTACTTTGTTTAAAGAAAATGTATACACATACACTTTTTTCGATACAGTAAAATCAAAGTGTTTCAAGCCGTGTTCGTAAGAGCGTCATGTTTTAACGATGTTTTGCATGTAATTGTCGGTCACGTTGTTTTTCTTTTTTTATGTAACTTAACTACACGTAGAGAAACCGGAAGGTTACTTTTTTATTTCTACATCGCCGTAACGTCGAAACGTCTAAATCCTCTTCTTCGAATGTCAGCAGCGATCGCCATGTTACAAAGAACTGAAAGAGGCAGGGTTCCAACTCCGCCATACTGGATTATAGTACAGCCTAGCGCGCATGCGCAGCTCCCATTCAGCGACGGAACGATACCCAACCCGATCATTTTAGCACAGTTTCTTTGTTTTTCAATAATAAACATAGAAATTCACAATAAAATAATGTTATTCAATGTATTAAAACCAAATAACCTAATTTGAATGCAATATAATTTCTTATTTAGCTCTTATTTTATAATAATTCAAATACCGATATTCAAACTGCCGCTTAAACGCTTTAGCATTCCAGATTTTGGTCGAACTTCTTCTCTAGAAGTTTCCTAAACTTATGTATCAACTTTTTCCAAAGAATTTGCGAATTTTTCATTAGAAAAAACGCGACAGTCCAAAAACTTACTTTGAATTTTCCCCGTCTTACTAATTCTGGGGAATATTTCCGCCATTTTGAAATCCAGGCTACAACAATTCGTCACATGGGAATTCAGAACTAATAAGTTCCACCATCTGGGCAAACATTTATTGTGTTGAAATTACATGAGAGGACGTTAAACGCGGAGACCTGACAACTTTTTCATCAATGGCGGGCGTATCGGCTCCCGGTACTTGTTCGGGTTCCAAAATGTCATCACGATACCTTCGTCAAAAAGCCCAAGAATTCCTCTCTTCTCGAAAACATGCGAACAATTTATTGGATATCATTAGCCAGTGGGACGTGAGTACTTTCCCTCGAAAATAAACAATATCGAGTAAACTTCAATTTTGTATCTCTACCTTGGTACATTTGGAGGTTATTTCGCAGTCCTTTTTTTGTATTTCGGTTTTCTCATGGAACCCCTTTACATCCTTAGGAATCTACAACGGCATGTATCTTAACACTCGAGACGGTATTCCTAGAAATATTGAAACGCGGCGACATGTATTTAGAACGCACGATATCCCTTACAATTTCGGGTGAGTTTCACGCACACATTCCATACGGTAATGACGTCTGCCTTTTCATTAACATATGAAATTTATACCCTTTATGTTTTGTTGATTCGTTAGAGCCAAATCCAGAATCACGGTACATAAATTGGCTGCGCAATTGTTACGAGGAAATATGGGAGAAAATGCTCTCGTCCATGGACGATCCTCGCCCATCGGTACAGATACAAGTTTTAGCTACCTTAATCAAATTAATGTCAGAGGAAGGCAAATCTCCGTTGGAACCCACTGGTGATCTGGATTATTATTTCCCGTTGCATCGTTTGAAACCGATTTTAATGAAACTACTGAGTCCGGACAAAGATAACACGAATCTTATAGCCAGATTTCAAGAATTAGCCGTGTACGGAGATGCCCTGTTTTACACATGGAAATGTTTGCCATCGCTTACACCCAAAAGACAGCCGCACGAGGTTTATATTAAGAATTTGTTAGAACTTATACACAAGCTGCCTTTACCGAAAGAGAACGAAGGTATAACAAATTGCTTTATAATGTAGCTAACGATTACATTGTTACAAAATATTAATTAATAATACAATGATATTTATTTTCTTTCAAATAGAGGATGCAGTCGCTAAAAAAGAACTGTTATGCGGCTCTCAAAGTGGTAAGAATATTGTACAATTTTAATTTTTGAATATGTATGAACTAAAACTAAAAATTCATATGTAAATTTCTCTTATTCTTGACATTATTATTTGGTAAGAAATCTACGTGTTTTATAAGTGAAATTTTGTTTCAGCAATTTTTCATGTGAATTTTGAGTTTTATGATATGTATTTTTTCTACTTTAAATATATGAGCGACTGAAGTTTTGTAACAAAAAAGCTTTGAAAGAATATGTCAATGTTAAATTTCATATTTCGAGCCTTTAAACTACAAAGTTGAAATTTCAGTTGCATCATATTTTCGTGGATAACTGGAATAATATCGATATTAACATTAATTTATTTTTTGTTTCAATTTAGCAAATGGAGGATTTAAATGGGACCATACGGCGATTAAACGAGCATTAAATAAAGTTTGGTCGTGCGTCATGCATTGGGAATTAACTCCACAATTACATAAACAACAACTAGTCGTTCTTCTTGAACGTGTTATGCCACATTTAGAAAAACCATTATTGTTAACTGATTTTCTAATGGATTCCTTAGATGCCGATGGTCCTATTGGACTTTTAGCACTTCAAGGAGTCTTTATCTTGGTGACGAAACATAATTTGGATTACCCTAACATCTTCACTAAACTTTATTCCATGTTTGAACCTGAAATATTTCATACAAAATACAAAGCTCGTTTATTTTATCTGTCAGATCTGTTTTTAAGTTCAACGTTAGTATATTTAACAATTTCTATACTTTAATTTATCGTTTACATATTTTTCACGTCTCTGGCAAAGTTCAAGTGTCGAAACAGTTTCCAGAATTTTCCTAATTTTTGAAATCTACTCGTAGTCGCAGTTGAAAAATTTAATTGCAGAATATTTTTAACAAAATCGAATTTATATATTGTATAATATTAATGCAAATACGTGTCAAACTTCACCTTCATTGTACAATTTGCTTGCAGAAATTTTGGAAAATGTTTCGCACATTGGTTTTGTAGTGACTTAATCAACATTATTCATAGTATTTTTAATTTTACAATTTCAAGAAAACAGATCTAAAAATGAAAAAACTCTTGAAACTGTAAAATTGTAAATTATAATATTTATCTAATAGCGTTAGAGATATTTGAATTTAATTCTTTCAATTTCTGTCAATCAGTCGCTAAATTATTTGACCTTTTCACTTCCAGGCATTTACCAGAAGCACTGGTAGCAGCATTCGCAAAAAGATTAGCGCGTTTAACACTAGTCGCACCGCCGGAGGATATTCTAATAATTCTACTTTTCGTTGGGAACTTATTGCTGCGCCATCCAGGCTTAAAACGATTAATAGATCATCCGCAGGGAGGAGAGATAACTCAAGACGAAAGCACCGGGGCTGGAGATCCATTTTTAATGGAGGAACGTGACCCTTTACAAAGTAACGCACTTTTGAGTAGTCTTTGGGAAATACGTGCGCTTCAGTTTCACATTTTACCAAGTATCGCAACGGCTGCCCGTTTCATACGCGATCCATTACCTTCGGTCGAATACGATATGGCATCCGCATTGGAACGTACCGGTGGACATTTATTCGATCGTGAATTAAAAGATAAAGTGAAGGACATCATGCTAACTTTCGAAAGACCAAATTCGATGGCATTACCTGTAGGGGAACGAATATTACAGTATTGGAAACTTTCTACACTGCATTGATCGCGTTAAATGAAGAGACAAGAGAAAATGGAAAAAGGAATGGAAAAAAAACTGTGTTTCAATTTCAAGTGCAATAAGATTTTTTCAGAGCAATGCACTGGTAGAAATTGATGTGATACTTGTAATATCTCGAGGAATGAGTTCGGAAGAGCGAATGAAACAAGAAGGGATAGCTTATTACCCCTGTTAGAAATTTTCTATAGGAAATTTTATGAGGCCGGAGTTAACAGTTGGGAAAAATGGCTTATTTTCTCAATTTCCACAATTCCCCATTTCTCAATTTCCACAATAGTCACTTTTGGATTTAACGAATAGGAAAAACGTGGATTCAGGAAATTGTTCAATAGCAAAATATATTTTGCTGTGCTTTGAACTATATTTGTATTGGGAAATACAAAGAACTTGAATGAAGATGAAATGAAAAATAACTTCAGTCTATTTCTGCGACTCTGGATAATTTTTTATAAATGAGAATTACAACTGCTAACTTCAGCCTTATAAAGAAAAATAGTAAAACGACACTCGACATACTATCAGCGCAAATTATCCTAAGAATAAATATACCGCCACAAGTATATTTACTTTTCTTAAGCTGAGCTGCCCCGAAGGAAGCTTGTAACGAAGTTTAAGCCGACAGACTGACAGCTCATTGCTTAAGTTTTCATATGCGGGACCCTGTTTTGTAAAATAGCGAGTACCGATAAGATCTAGAGCTGGATTCGCAGAATCTTCCGGAAAAGGTCCGTCTAACTTACTACCGATTCTTTTTTACAACTGCTTCTACCATTTTTTTTTATTACATTAAATTATATCATGAAAAATTTCTACATCGCCTCCTGCTTAACTTGTGTATGTCTGTCATCAGGTTGCATTTTTATACCTAGTTACAGTTGTCAAATTTGAACTGTATTTGATAAACCCAGGATTCTTCCCGAATCCTAACGGAACTCGAAAATATGTAATAGAAAATTGCTCTTTTACTTGATTCACATTAAAATCGATTCGATGAAGGTTTACTGATGACCAAAGACGTAACTTTAACCCGAAATGAATCCTTCGCCTTAACTTTAGTGAATAGATTCTCATCCTAGTTTTAGTCTTTAATTTTGTTGTATAGGTATAATTATATATGTCACAGTTACAAGGTAGCGACTGTTATCCATTTTTGTAAAATGAGTTCACAAGCTCATAGTAAATTCGAGATGTGATTCAATAATTATTATAATAAATCCTTTATAACCGGTTGTAAACAACATCTCGATCTTCTTTATGGCCCAACCCGATTTTTTGGTTTAACGATCCGAGGTATTACATTTCAATTTGAACAAGTTATTTCTATTTTCTTTTTTTGTCCGTATCTTTTCCAAGAATTGAAAATTGGTAACTACTTTTCTAACGATGCGTGGAATTTAAATAAAAAATTCGAGAAAAGCAGGTAACAATTTCTGAAACCGAAATGGGTGATTAGTTATGAATGAATTTTCATTTTATTAATTATTCACCCTGGAGAGAAAAAAAAAGGAACCAAAGATTTTTAAACCAAAGGATCTCATCGGGTCAGAAGGAAGATGGAAATAGTAATATAACAAGTATTGCCATGTGGTAGAGGTCCAGTTTTTAAAATGATCACTGATTCGAGAAAAGGCTAAATTTAAAAAATTGTCTTTCAAATGTTTTTTTTTAATAAAAAGTGTGACAGAAAAATCTCTAAGATTTCATCTAAAATGATAGACTGTCTTGAGTCAATATGCGAGATATCGGGGGTGGTATCAATATTCTCGAAGATTTCCGCAACACGAGAAAATGCGAAAAGAAACATTTTACAATTTTTGTAAGGCTTTAAAAATAAGCTGATTTCAACTGTAAATTTAATGCGCCTTATTCGTTAAGGAAATTGTCAAAATTTTGTAAGATCGTTGTGATGACAAATTTTCCATGATTTTTTTCTATTTAAGACCAAAGAGATAAAAATATTTTTTCATTTCCAAAGTCGTATCTTCAAAGCGGTGTCTTGAGATCACTTGGAATTATTCAGTCAACTGGAGCGAACTCTCTACTGGTGATATTTTCAATAGCAACTACAATACATTTTGCCTTATTTCATGTAAATCTCGTGTAACGCAGTAAGGAAAAAAATAAGTTTAACCGTGCCATCATCGAATTATATCTTACGTGTAGATAAATATTCCAATTTTTTCGATTCACGATAACGACCGATTTAAATGCTACGGTAAAAGCTTAATAAAATGTGAGAAGATAGAAAAAAGCACCACTGAAAATCGATTTTGTGATGGGTTGCTCCGTGACGAAACATTGTATCCGCGAATATTCATTTTTAGGATACAACCTCGCAGGATATATAGTGGCGAAGACACAAAAAATGTAGAAAAGAACAAAGACGCTGCTAAAACGATAGAAACGAATTCCTTTGTACAGTGTTTTTGTACGTTTCTATAATTTTGAATAGGATATTTCTAACGAGGAGGGAACAAATTCAACGTCAATATAGATTTCAGTCCTGAGGACTTGCGAAAATTAATTAAAGGAAAAGTTACTGATAAAAGTGTTCATTTTTTTTTTAGATAACTTACCGATTCTATAAACTTAGATTAGACACAAATCCGCAACTTTAAAAATTGCACATTTTTTTCAGTGTATTTTTAACAGTGTTTTATAAAATTTGAAAAACAGATGTAGCTGGAACTAATACTAGAATACCACTACTGGAGCGTAACATTTCTCCAAAATTATTTAAGTGTTGGAGGAAAGAAACAGTTCCGAAAAAAGTGGAAATTTTCGGCTTCGTGCGAATTTTTCGATTTGAAGGACGAACAAAAATAATAAGTGCCGCGAACAATTCTTGAGAAGAACTTTTTTCTCTGACTGTTGATGTCGATATGTATCAATTACATAATTCAATACGGTAATACGTTAAAAAAAAGAAATAAAAGTAATTAGATAAAAAATAGATATAACCTTTATGTAGATTAAACAATTGATAATTAAAACAGTCATAGATGATTTGTAAAAGTTAACTTTTGTTATAACGAGTCATTTGTACGCACCATTTGTGAGCTAATAAAATATCATATTTTAATTTAATACACAAAGATTTCTAGTTTTCTGCTTTTCCCTCCAAAAATATTTCAGGAAATTACCTTGGGCAAATTTTTAGAAAGGTGATAATTAACATTGAAAGACACTATTTCAAAATTCTAAAATAATTTGTTTATTCCCAAGCGTGTGATTTCAATTATAGCAGTAAAGAATATTGGAATTGTTGAATCATTTCTTCAGATGTATTACAATAATATTCGTCCATTGCTGATTTTACCGAATTTCATTGATAACTTTTCATAAACGTATGATTTTGTGTAATTCAGATATTCCAGAGTTAAAGATGTATTGAAATCATAAATTAAATTTTCATTTGCAAATTCGTTTCTATTTATTTCAAATTCCTTCAAAATTCCTTTCGTTACTTATTTTTGATGAAATTGGATTATTCGTAAAAAGTGGTTATAATGGACAACAATTGATTTAATAATTTTGGATATGAAAGAAATAAATCTTAGTACTAAAGAATAATTTAAATGTCGCCTCTCAATAGCTGCAAGAGGGTCACTTATAATTCATTGGTTATTATCGAAGAAAGAAATGATAAAAGAATTATGGCAGCAGTTGGGCGATTTTTCATCAGCGCCAAATTCAACCGCATCATCACCACCTTTACAATTGAAACATTTAGAGTTTCACTAAAAATCGATGGCCAAAACAATGATAAAGAATTCTTTCTGGCTCGGTTTCGAGATACAAATAAATTCAATTTTGCACATCAGAAATACGCTTGCCTTAGATCGGAATTGGAAAGAGCTGTATTTAAATATATTTCAATGAAATTAAAGTATTACAATAAAAAACATGAATTAATTCCTGTTTTCGTTCCTATTGAGAAAAATAATTCAGTGGAGAGACGCTTTTCTTTCGTAGGAAATATATAAAATTTGTAAAAGAAAATGCAACACTATTCTCCTTCTTTTTTTCTTACTTTTTAATCATTAATAAGTTTTGTTGATTTTCGTCTGCATTTATTCCTGCATAGTCAACTAAATCCTTCTGATTTTGGCATTCGAGTTAATTAAATAATAGAAAACGGTACGTATCAATTTATGTCGAATGGATTTCATCGATTAGTTCTTCCATACATTTTCTTTTTTTTTGTTTTCGCATCTTCCATTGCATCGAGTTGTTTTTCATCTTTTAAAAACAGTTTCTTTGTACAGCGTACATTTGTTTTCAGAAAGTAAATCTTTAATAAACGCTATTTAATCCGCGTTTCTTGTCCGGTACAAAGAAATATATTCTACTTATAAGTTTTTTAAATTTTTCTCGACGATTTTTTCTATTCTTAAAAATCTATAATTTAACCTATTTTTATTTCAATGCTTCTTTTGAATGCTGTGTTTTCATTTTTTTTCCCCACCCTCTCTTAACAAGTGTACCAGATAAGATGGTTTTTCTTTTGTTATGCTTATGCCACTTTATTTAGCGTTTGCCATTATTGTAAGCAAGAGTACGCAATGGTTGCTTAAACGTGGATGCCGATTGTTGTTGCATCTGATAGGCTAGTTGATGTATTTTGAAACCGTATAACCTGGAATGGAATAAAACATTTAAAAGTAAATAACAATTCACGGTCTTGTTTTAATAAATTATTTAGGTATCGATTAAAATATTTCAGGGTCAAGGTAACCTCCAGATTCGAAATTCATATATCAATATTTCCAAAATCCATTGTCATAATTTTTCTCTTTTACTGTTGTCATTTCTTTGATCTTCGTTTGATCTGTGATAAATTTGAAAATTAAAAATGACTGAAATGAAAAAAAGATTGATATTTACCTAGGTACAAATTGATTAGCGGGACGTTTTGGTCGATATTCTGGATGTACCATAAAAAGCATGTGAGGGAATCCAGTTCCAAAATAAGCACCATCGGTGTGATGGTGCCGTGAACTTTTTGGCGTATACACATCCATACACTTAGGGCAGTAACTTTTTACCATAGCTTCACCCGGAACGTCGCTCAATCCCAGTGGTAACATCGGTTGGGATTCACAATATACACGTGGACAATGACCGAAATCACCAGCTTGGTACTTTTCGATCATTTGTGCGATACCTCTATTAGTTAAGATGTAACGAGCGTGAATCAGACCATACAGCATTTCAGCAGCTTGTTCGATTAAATCCGATTGATTTGGATTATCATCCAAGTCATCGTCTGTAATGAAAAACAGTAAATTATTGAAAACTTTGTTATGTTTAATACATCACCTAATTGCACGAATAAGAATTCCTGCCAAAGTCTAAATATAATAGTGTAATAAATAAAATCATCCTTGTTTGCCAAAATTCGGAAGCACAGTCAATTTTCAAGGTTGAACCGAAGTCGTAATATTTTATCTTTAGTGTTAGTTTACATCAATATCCTAGAGTTTAGACTGATTATTGTCAAATAGTTACCAGGTTCCAGATCGAGAATCATGTCATGTGCTTGACGATAGTGTGGAACTTGTTCATTCAATCCAGTTAGATTAAATTTATCTTGAATGTAATCCTCATCAACCTAAAAGGAAAACAGGAAACTTGGTTGAATAATGTAGGAATTTATAAAAACTTTATTCCTATATTGATATATTATACATTATTGATCAATCTTACATAACTTTTTACAATCATGTAAAATAAATTCAGATTCAATTGAAATCAGGTGCGATATTATTTTTGATAATTAATTTTTCTAATTTGGAAACTGACGCTTAGTCTAAAGTACTAATTTTTAATGACTGACGATATTATACCAGTTTTGGGTCCCTAAAATATAATGAACGAAATAACAAATAACTAAAGTACTAATATTTTTTTTCATTTGCATCAATTTTGAAAAATTGTTGAAAAAAAAATTCGCGGAAGTAATATTTCAGATAGAAACACTGAAAACATGCCCATGAGTCATCGTGGTATGCATTTAAAACTTAATGACGTACATTGATCGTTTCATTGGTTCATTGTCGGAATATTAATTTGGAGTAGGAAACATGAAGAAAGCTCTCCAGATAAGAATTATATTATTTCATTATATAAAAATTATTGTGGCAGTTCAAGCGAGATTCACTTATTAGATTTCAGTGTGTTAAGGTTTAAATTAAGAATAACTTTACAATATGCTGCGTAGCGCAAAAGGCTGGATTTAAGAAACATTTAAAGACACAAGAATCTTGGCAACAGCACAACTTTAACGAAATATTTGTCTTGCTTACAAGCTTTCCTGTCATTCATTTAAAGTTAATTCCATTGATAATTTGGAATGGCGTTAAAATTATCTATTTTTATTTTAAAAAGTACATGGTAATTTTCTTACCTCATTTTTAATGAGATAGGGAACAAAAATTATACGACATCTCAATTAAATTTAAAAAGATATATAAACTTTTAATGACGCTACAACTATATCAAACCAGTTTTTTAGTCTGTAAGGTAACTGTCTGGAATGTAATGTCAGTAGGAAAAGCAAGAAAAGTGGAAAGATGTAAAGCTGCAACTCATAGTTTATAAATGTGATTTTGTTAGGCAACAACTTGTCTTTTCTCACTTTTCTTCCCACCTTCTCACCTTACTCACGACTCAACAGCATTTACGTGTCCGACTGGCCACTCGATGATATTAATGCTAAATTATATTTATTAAGCATTGGCGACAAAAAGCCAATTAATGATACATTTACGGGATCCGTCAATTTAATGGATTTACTCATTTAAACATAATTCAGGCAATCGAGGTCAGTAAATGTAGTGTTAATAAGCTATCGGTCGGTAGGCGTTGGCGACAAAAGCCGATTAATGGGCTAGCGGTCGATAAAGTGTTAATAGTCTCTTCTGATACTAATATTCCAATATTTTTTTTGTAAGAGATAAATCATTTAACCTTTTAACGGCAGAACTGGTCAATATATTGACCACCATTCAGGTTCAGGATTCGACATAAGAAATTTATTTAGAAATTTTGGGTTTAACAGGTGCTCAGTTTCAACTCACATTTATCCACCGCTGAACAGTTTAGATTCGAGTAAAGGTATATAAAAGATTTTTTCTCCGAAAATCTTTTTTTGGAATTATACGTTCAAGATGTAGTTGATCAACATGTTTGTTTACTAATAAAGGAATGCTAATTAAATGTGGGAATTTCAAGGTACCCCATTCCGAACACCCAAGGACTGAATGAAAAGAGTATTGGAGTGTAAAGTAAGCAGCTAAGGTACAAAAGAACTCTTACCTCGCAGAAGAATTCATTGCCTCTGAGGCCGCAGAACCAGGAAATCCATGATACTTCCTCGGAGCTGCTCATTTTTCTGTGGGAAAAAAGAAAGTCAATTAAAAAGACAAAAATTGCGAGACAAACTCACCATAGACGTAGATATTGCCGCGTCTTGGTTAAGGAAACGTTTGGCGAGATTGCGTGAAGTGGCAGTTTCGGAGCGAGATCGTTTACGGGTAAATGAAAAAGGAAAATTGGTAGGAAATATTTCGTGAGCGGGTCTTCGGGTTTTCGAAAGACGCGTTGGCCATAGATATGTTACAAATTTGCATTACATGTACGTTTTTAGAGGGCAGCGTAGTTTTCGTTCTAACAATATCGGCAAGATGCCCGACTCGTAACGACCGTTCCGCGGCTTTACCTACGTTTCTTTGGTCATTGTTCCTTCGTCAAATGATTTTCAAGTAGGAAGAACAACCAGTAGCAAATAATAATTGCATCGCACACGAGAAAACACTCCAAAAGAGCACACGATCGCGGAGAAAACTCAAAAAATAAACATCCCACACAGCTTACCTCTTGGTGCCTTGATTAGCCACGCTTGCTCGCCCCAAAAGGTGTAGATGTCTCTGCGATCATTCTACCACCTATAAGCGCGCCATCTATTCCTTCGAACCGGTCCTCCACCAATCGACTTCCGAGGTTCCCGAACCAATTGAATTCGATGTCATATCCTGTGTCCAACAATGCATGGCGGAAATAATCCCCAAATTTCATATATGCGTGGAAAGGTTCAAATTCCGATAACGATTATATACGGAAATAATACTTATAAGATAAACGAATCCTTACAATTAGAATAATTATAAGCTTAGACAATAGAAATTAATAACTTCGGCAGCTCCGTTACTTTTAAATTTCGGAGGCATTTTATTGTAGATTTGCAAATCTTCAAACTTGCTAGACTCGAATCGGGATCTCGAGTATTGGGCGAGTTTCCATGAACAACGACTTTCTGGGTAATAATTCACCGATTCTCATGAAATTGGCTGACAAACTCGTGGATGCCTTCCAGTAGTCGCTACTGTTTCAAAAAATTCGATTATAAATTTGTAAAATAATGAAATTTCAATATAATAAAAATTGCACGTAATTATTTTAGCGTATGTTTCTCGATAACGAATATTTTGCGAACTTCCCCGCAAAGAAAATGCTCTCTTTCGCAAAATCCTGTAGAAATTTGAATCACCGAAAAACGTCGTTGATTGGTTGCTTCCAATTAACCACGAGATTCAATTGGATTTTGAAATTTAAATAATCTGATCCAGTGAAATAATTGCATTCAAAAGCGCGCAAAAAGGATGCCAGGACGTTTATTTAAATATGTGCAATAATTTTTTTTCGTCCCTAATTTCTTTTAAAATACAATTACGCCTACTGAAATAACTAAACCAATGTTTATCAATAATGACAAATAAATTTTTGAAGCATGTTTATGCTTTTCTGGAATGAATAAGTATTTATTACCCATGAAATTTTCATGACACGCAACTATAAATTTTGACGTGTCATTCTTGTGATAAACAAAGGTTTCTTAATTATTTGCTTGGTACGAAGAATTTAGTCGGGTTTGCAAACAGTTGGAGTCGTTAATTTTCTTATTATATAACTTTCTTTTACTCGAACACATTTCCTTTCGGTTACTTGGTGCAATAGCGTTTATAACCTCGCTGTAGTTTGAATTTTTTAATTATTTCATTTCACTTTTCCCATCTACTTTGTCTCAGATTTATTATTTTTTATTCAACCTCGTCATCGTTGACTTTCGTTATTACTTTGAAAAAGTGGTTGCGAAAGTTATCTCAATTCTCTGTGAGAATAGACTCGACAAGTAGTTGGCAAAGGACGGTGTTGTTTGTTGGAGACAATTAAATAATTAATAATGACAGAAGTTAAGGCAAAACATACCCTCCACAGTGGGATTTTTCATCCACTTTTACGGCAATGGCAGTCCCCGAATGTAGAAGTTACGGTTAATAATCTTATGTATCCCATTTTTGTGCTGTAAGTATCGGCTAACCTATTCCACTTTTTATTCTATACCTTATATAGAATTATTACATACATATTTTGTAAATATTTACCGATAAGTTGTTAACCCAGAACAAATAATAACACCTACAAATTTAATATTTAATAATACTGGTGCGATTCCTGTTCTGTTTCAGAGACGAGCCGGATGCAAAGGATGCTATTTCTAGTATGCCTGGAGTATACAGATATGGAATTAATAGACTACAAGAAATGTTGCAACCTTTAGTTTCTAAAGGCTTGCAGTCTATTTTATTGTTTGGGGTTTCTAACAATTTAAAAAAAGTAAGTGGACCGATAAAAATTACAAGTCAGATAAACATAACGGAAGGTATCATTTAATCTAACAAATACAGTTGATATTAAATATTTTCCAAACATCATATCGCAAGCATCTGAATCGGAAAAGTACTATTAGCTGTGTATATTTAAAATTTCTTTAATTAAAAGAACATATTTTTTACAACAGGATGAAGTAGGATCAAACGCCGATAGTCCTAAAAATCCCATAATTCAGGCACTGCCATTGTTAAGAAAGTGGTTTCCCGAATTAGTTATCGCTTGCGATGTTTGCTTGTGCCCTTATACGATTCATGGTCATTGCGGAGTACTTAGCAAGGATGGAACCATAAATAACAAAGCTAGCATAAAACGCATTTCCGAAGTCGCTGTTGCATATGCAAAGACAGGTAAAAGGTCATAATATTAAGAGATTAGGTCACCACTGTTTAACAAAAATTCCATTCATATTCATGACAATTGATGTATATCGGGTTCGGTGATAATAAATCTGGAATACCTATCGAAGCAAAAAGTGAATTTTAAAAATTTTTTCTTTAGTATTTCATTACTGGTTCTAGTGAAAAGTAAATTATTTATTATACAATTTCTGACCAAAAAAATTTTTTTAACAGGAGCACACATTGTTGCACCTTCCGATATGATGGACGGAAGGATAGGAGCTATTAAAGAAGCCTTAGCTTCGGAAGGATTGTCCAACAAAGTAGCAGTTCTTTCCTACGCCGTTAAATTTGCATCTGGATTTTATGGTCCATTTAGGGATGCTTCGAAATCAGCGCCGAAGTTTGGGGATAGAAAACGTTATCAGTTGCCTCCGGGAAGTAATGGCCTCGCTGCAAGAGCCGCGGTATAAAGAAACTTTGGTTTTACTTTTTGCATTTGTTTACTTAAAATGCAGAAGCGAGAGCTAATTTTTCTTTCATTTTGACTGAATTTTATTTTCAGGCTCGAGACGTAGCCGAAGGAGCCGATATGCTCATGGTGAAACCGGGATTAGCGTACTTGGATGTCGTTCGTCAAACGAAAGATGCACACCCCGAGTATCCAATGTTCGTTTATCAAGTGTCCGGCGAATATGCGATGCTTTATCATGGTGCTCAAAATGGTGCGATTAATTTAGAAAATGTGTTGAGTGAAGTTTTGTTGTCGATGAGGAGAGCAGGTGCAGATTGCATTATTACGTATTTTACTCCATTGATTTTAGAGATGTTACAACCGAAGAGTAAATATTAACAATTTGGAAATCAAAGTTATTTCTAAATTGGTTAGAGTAATTTAGTAATTGGATAGACGTAATTTATTTATGATTCCAAATTTTTCATTATTTGCACCGGTGAAGTAGGAATTGGTTTTGGTTGATCGCACAATATTATTCAATCATATGAAAAATTTGACATTTCTAATAACGGAATTTAATTCTTCTAGTATTTTTCTCTGTTCTACCTATTTATTCAAGACGCAAACGTATTAAAAGTCAAACATAATTACGGGCAATAATATTTACAGATATGTACTTATCGACTTATGTACGAATCTTAAATCATACCACAATTACCTCTAAAATCGGGACTTTTATTGAAATTTTAAATGTTCAAATGCTTCGCAACTACATTACTTAAAGACACTTGTATTAATAAGAAAATTCTATTTTTCAATTATATATATAAATAATTAAATCCGGATTACTCCAATTGTAATACCAAGGAATAATGCAAATATCCAAGCGATCCTTGGAACAGTTTACACAAAAAGTTGAAACTGAAGATTAATAAATATATATACTTGTTTCCACTTCTAACCCCATAAGAGATATAAGAGACTGCCTACAGAAAATTCGTAATAAACTTGTTACTACAAAAAAAGCGTAATACGATTTGCTATAAATATATTATATAAATTTTCTATGTTATGTTGGAGATATTTATGTTATTTAAAAACATAAAATATTTTCTTATAGATGAAGAAATATTTTGCTAATGTTTTTGAACTACAGTTTTCAAGAAATTCTTCTGAAACCATTTAGCCTAATTTTTGGAAAGTGCATCTTTGAGAATTCTATTCGAATGAAGAAATTTGGAAATTTCCATAATTTCCAAATTATTCACTTGATTTACTGTCGAAAATTTTGTTACAACAACGCGTAGAGATACAACCAGTTTTTATCATTTTCTTATGCAATATAAGATAAATATTTGCGTTACTAAGTGTACGCATTTTTGGTCATATGAATAACAGACAAGAATAAAAATCTTTCTTCCAGAATGTTTTTTATGTCATGTGAAAGGAGAAGAAGGCGGAAGTTCCTCTACCTACATCCCGTTACGAATTTGGAAAAGCTCACCTTGTACTTTTTTAAGCGCATGCGCTGTAACAAGATTGAATTCCACGCATGCAGGTAGCAATTATTCTGCTCATTTTGCTGTATTTATTCGCAATGTGGTCAAATGTCGCTCAAAATTGATCAAAAAAATCGGAAGGAAATTTTCTTTTACTCCTGGAGTATAATATTAAGTGCGATTCTCGTTACAAAAACGCCCATCTTTGTCCAATTATTTTTTACATAGTCTAATTATTTTGTTTTTTATTCGAAGATGAAAAGACACAAAAACAAAAATATCAGACAATTCCTTATTTTCAGCGTTTCTACATTTTACAGAAACAACTCTATGGTTTGATAAAATTTTACCGGAATTCAAAATTCCCCAAAAACTATATTTTCACACCCACGTGTTTTTCTGTTCGTCTTGCAATAGGGTGAATGTTAATTTTATTCTAATTAGAATTCTATTACATTATAATATTCATATTTTATTACAATTTATAATTATCCAAAGATCCCTAAAGTTTCCTTCCTCTTTCGCGAGAATTCTGGATTGTTTGCTCCAATTTTTCGTTTCGTCGTTCCCCTTATCTCCCAGTTCGATAAAACCCGTTATCCAGCCACGGGACATTTCCACGTGTTCCGCACCTCATCTTTGGTCCAATGGTTTTCCCATCCGGAAACTTCTGGAAGAGAGATGCTACTCTGACGTGGGCCAATGATATGAAGCCAACTGTAGATTCGCCAGCCAATAGGCGCGCGTCTTTCCGTTAAGACGTGTTCCCGGGGACCAATGACTTCCAGCCACGACAAAATCGTCCCGTTAATATCCCGGTGCTGACTTCAATCAGCATTCAGTCATTTGAGAATCGTCGCTTGCGAAGGATTTTTGTCACATACGGAGTTTTAACGTACGTTCGTTTATCCCGTGTGCACGAAGCGCTTTATAAAAGAATCTTCTTCCAATTGGTGAGTTTCGGTTAATATTATATTCCCTTTGATTTTCACGTTTCCTCATTTTCACAAATTTCATTCGACTTTTTCCATTCAATCCAGGACACTCGAAAGCTTTCCGCACGCACTTAGGCCTATGCCACGTCTATACTTCCCCCTTTTGCTTAGACAATTTTTGCGTGAAGGAAAGCGAAGCTTTTTCTTTTAAATGATCGCGCTTTTAATTTCATAGTTTTGTTAACGATTAATAGCAAACTACTGCCGCATGATTTTCTTTGCAAGAAATTCGGCTCACTTTTGGTCGAGAAACACGTAAGCGTATGCCAAGCTACCGGTAGTATATATATGTATATGTATAGATGCGTACGGACATTGAGTGCATTGATATATTTCCTTTTTTAATTTTCAATTTTTCTTCCGATAATTCTTCATATCGATACTTTTTGAAGGATCGATTGATCTCTTCTGTCTCTTTAATTATTCAACGTACGCTTAGCGTTTAATAATGTATGGAAGTATGTATGGATGAGACTCTATAGGCATACTAGAAGCTTCTATAGCGGATAATGCAAATATTTCTAAGTTCGAATGCCGAATGTTTATGACGTCAAATGTTAAATAAATTGAACATTTGCCTTAAACTCGCGAAGGCACATCTTGGGAGTTCTTTGTTCGGCTTTTTTAACGGCATTCACTGAATTCCAATAGTGCCGTTAGAATAATGGGTGTTTTCCACCTGTATGTGTCTGACTCGAGGAAGGTAAATGACCTATTTAGGGTGACTGGTACAGTTGGTTTAGTTCCAGTAGGTATCCATTGTTCAAGAAACGCAATTTTGATTTTTGGAAACAGGATTTTTTTTATTAGCCTCTCGGGCCTTTGAAATTTTCAAGCGGATTCTCATCGAAGTAATTAACATTATTTTGTCGAGGACTTTAATGATTGAAATAATTGATCTTGGAGAAAAATATATTTTGAGGTTTAAATTTTTCTTTCTTTTTGTAATGATATATTTTTTTTATTTAACCTATTTTGGTTTATAATTTGTCCTTTACTGAAACTATGTATTCTTTATAAAAATAACAACAAATTAATTTTTTACATTCCTAATAGGAAATCGCTTTAATATCCTGAAATTTGTGAAAAAAATTTTAACGTTTATTGAAATTTCGGGATAAACTTACGATCGTGCCGGAGTATAACGGATTCCATAATTCTCGTGGTTGGAACAAGTTGAACTTGCCTCTCGCTTTTATTTCAAAAGTTGTAACAGTCAAACATCGAGCGAATTCCCAATGTCCTAAACTTTGGAGCTTCGTATTATTTCATCTGTTTTGAACTATATAGCAGTAGAAATTTATTCATTTAGGAGGGATAGCCGAGTACATATAAATTTTACTTCGGTTCAATGGAGATATATTTCATATGGTCCGTTTAGAATTTGTGCAGAAATTCAGCTTGGCAGCTTATACGTATAATCATAAAACCCGAAAATATTAATTGAAATCAAATAGAAATTTCAAAATTTTAGATTCATAACCTTTTGTCTAACTTTTAGGGAAAATTATTTCTGAAATTGTTGCCTTCTTAGTATAATTTTTACCTACTTGGAGAAGCATTCAGAGTTATTTTAAGTTTTCTCATTTTTTACAAATTTTTGCATAAAATTATGGATCTGGAATTTATATTCAGCGATTAGCTGGAGGTAGTTACTTAATTTGTGCAATTTGAATTTCTTCTTTCCATCATTTCTCAGTTACGGCAAAGTAAAGTTTTGAATCTCTAAAAAGTAAAGTTTAGTAACTCGATTTCTATACTTCCGTCAAACTTTTTATAGATCGAAAAGTTTGTTCGGAGCAAGAGTGACCTAAGCCCGAAACTCCCAAGTTAAAGTTTTATCAAGACTTTCAGAGTCAATAAGTATAAGGGAAATGAAATATGTTGCAAAGTTGAGAAATGTTGCAAAGCGTCGGCTCTCGGAGACACGGGTGACCGTTTCTTCGCTTCTTAGAGTCACATTAATATTATATCGAGAAAACATAGGAGAGTAACACTAGAAGTAAATTCTGAAATAACTTTAAAAAAATAATACATTAATTAGACATATAAAAAATAAATATACCACTTTTCAAGGACACCAAAGAATTAATCTTATCGTCACTTTGAATCTAAACATTGATTTTAAAGTCCAAGTGCGTTCGATAAATTGTACAAATTGGAATTTCCACTTCGGAGACTCTGTTTTACTGGAAATAATATTAATATTTGTTCGAATAGTATTATAAATTCTGTTGGACAAAAATCACTAGTGCGTTCGATTCTACAGTTACCTTTCTTTTGATCGCATCTAGACTTAGCTGTTTAACGATGTTAGGATCTCTTCATTTTACCGCATCACGATGACTCGACTAAAATGTATACAATTCTAAAAAAAAAAGTTAATCCCGACGAAATGAATATTTCATTTTTTAATCAAACGATATTGTATTGCATTTTTTCAGGTGAAGTTTCGAAAGACAAAATGAAAATGAAAGCAACAGCGACCCTACTGGTTTTGGGGCTGATAGCATCCTTGGCGGGTGCCAAGGAGGAGAAGAAGGAAAAGGAAGACATCGGAACTGTTATAGGAATTGATTTAGGAACTACTTACTCTTGGTAAGCATACTTCCTACAATTTATAACAAATTACCCAATAGAAGCTGATAATACTTTTGATAAACCAAAATAAAGTCTTTTTATCCCTCGCGATTGGGAATTTTTGTAAAGAAATTGAAAACGATGACCAAGGCTCGCTTCTCGACCGCTTCAAAAAGAGGCAAAAAACCAAATATTTATCTAATTATGTTTTTTGCCAAATATTTATCAAATTATTCTACTCTAAAAACTCAGTGTCCGTCCGTAACACATATTCCTTCTTAATTTTTAGCGTTGGAGTGTACAAAAATGGCCGCGTTGAAATCATCGCCAACGATCAAGGAAACAGAATCACGCCGTCTTATGTGGCTTTCACAGCGGACGGTGAACGTCTCATAGGAGACGCGGCTAAGAATCAGCTCACCACGAATCCCGAAAACACCGTCTTCGACGCTAAACGTCTGATTGGGCGCGAATGGTCCGACAGCACCGTCCAACACGATGTCAAATTCTTTCCGTTCAAGGTGATCGAAAAGAACAATAAACCACACATCAAAGTGTCGACCAGCCAGGGGGAGAAGATCTTCGCGCCCGAGGAAATCTCCGCCATGGTTTTGGGTAAAATGAAGGAAACGGCGGAAGCTTATTTGGGCAAGAAGGTCACTCATGCCGTCGTTACCGTTCCTGCTTACTTCAACGATGCTCAGAGACAGGTACGGTGAAAATACTGCTCGAACTTCAACTTCGTGCGTTTTAATAAATAGAAACAAAGATTTTAATAAGTATTTCCTCTTTTTTTTTGTATTTTTTAGGCTACAAAAGATGCCGGCACCATCTCCGGTCTCAACGTTATGAGAATCATCAACGAACCAACCGCGGCGGCTATCGCTTATGGATTGGACAAGAAGGACGGAGAGAAAAACGTTTTGGTCTTCGACTTGGGCGGTGGTACTTTCGACGTCAGTCTTCTCACCATCGATAACGGTGTCTTCGAAGTAGTCGCAACCAACGGAGACACTCACTTGGGAGGTGAAGATTTCGATCAGCGCGTTATGGATCATTTCATCAAGTTGTACAAGAAGAAGAAGGGCAAGGACATCCGCAAGGATAACAGAGCCGTGCAGAAACTTCGTCGTGAAGTTGAGAAAGCTAAGAGAGCTCTCAGTGCGAGCCATCAAGTGAGTTCGAAATTTCGCATACAATTTTTCACAGATTTAGACCAAACATATATTTCAGTTTCCCGAATTAAACTTTCGCAAGAAGAAAATTCGATATTTCAATTTTTGCAGATTTGAAATATTAGAAATTTCGATAATGAAGTTTTCACGCTTTGCCGTCCGCGCGTCCAATCGGGTTTCGATTGGCGCCGGTATGAATCTTTATGTACGACCCCAACGTGGTGCCACCGGCGCTTGCCTGATAATTTTCGCATGGCACCAACGTGGTGCCACCGGACGGCATAGTGTTAATTATAAAATTCGAAGTTAATTCTGTTCAATTATCGCAACTTCGAATGCTATATATATTTTTTTCCACCTATAATGAACTTTTTTTTTCACCAATAATACGCAAGATTAAAGAAATTCTTATAAATGTACGATTTTTTCCAGGTGAGGATCGAAATCGAGTCATTCTTCGAAGGTGAAGACTTCTCGGAAACCTTGACCCGTGCGAAATTCGAGGAACTGAACATGGACTTGTTCCGCAGCACGATGAAACCCGTACAAAAAGTTTTGGACGATGCCGATATGAACAAGAAGGATGTTGATGAAATCGTCTTGGTTGGAGGATCCACTAGAATTCCCAAAGTACAACAATTGGTGAAGGAATTCTTCGGTGGCAAAGAACCGTCCCGGGGTATCAATCCCGACGAAGCTGTCGCTTACGGTGCCGCTGTTCAAGCCGGTGTGCTCTCTGGAGAACAAGATACCGATGCTATTGTACTTCTCGATGTCAATCCTCTCACCATGGGTATCGAAACCGTCGGTGGAGTCATGACTAAACTTATTCCAAGGTTTGTATCTAAATCAACTGAAATTATTTTATTGCAAATCTTGTAATACTAAGGCACAGCAATTTCTAACTTTTTTTCCCATATTTTCTTATTAGAAAAAAATTTTGTGTCTTTTGAATCTTAAGCCTTAAGAATTATTTTCGAATTATTTATTTTATTTATTTTAATTATTATTTATATATTTTAATGTTTTTATTTATATATTTAATATATTTAATATATTTTAATTATTATATTTATTTCAATTATTTATTTTAGAATTATTTGGTAGAAATAGTGTCGATTCTTTAATTGTATCATCCATTTTGACGTCACGAGTGAACATCGTTTCCATTTAATTCCAGAAACACCGTAATTCCCACGAAGAAATCGCAGATCTTCTCCACCGCGTCCGACAATCAACACACCGTCACGATCCAAGTGTACGAGGGAGAGCGTCCGATGACGAAAGACAATCACCTTCTCGGCAAATTCGATCTCACCGGAATCCCACCGGCACCTCGTGGAATCCCACAAATCGAGGTGACCTTCGAGATCGACGCCAACGGTATCCTGCAAGTGTCCGCCGAGGACAAAGGTACGGGAAATCGCGAGAAGATCGTTATCACCAACGACCAGAACAGATTGACACCGGACGACATCGAGAGGATGATCAAGGACGCCGAGAAATTCGCGGACGACGACAAGAAATTGAAGGAACGCGTGGAAGCCAGGAACGAGCTCGAGTCTTACGCTTATTCCCTGAAGAACCAATTGGCCGATAAGGAGAAACTCGGTTCCAAGGTCAGCGATGCCGATAAGACAAAAATGGAGGAGGCCATCGACGAGAAAATCAAGTGGCTGGAGGACAATCAGGACACCGATCCGGAAGAGTACAAGAGACAGAAGAAGGAGTTGTCCGACATCGTCCAACCGATAATTGCCAAATTGTACCAGGGTGCGGGCGGTGGCGTGCCGCCCACAGGTGGGGAAGACGATGATCTCAAGGATGAACTTTAATCTGACGTACGAATTGTTGGAATATAATCATTTTCATGCGTTTCGTACGTTTCTAGACTGAAATCCGCTTCCTTTTTAGGCAAATGCTTTAGAGACTAATACGCGACGTACCGTCGTTACCAACTAATTTCAAAGACTGATTCGAGGTATAAGAAAATTCTACCGTCGAATCGGGTTTAAATAACAAACGGAAAATGTGGAAAGAAAATTTGTTGTATACGGCTGTGACGATCGATGATTTTCAACATTGTATTACTCTGTATTGTATTTGCTGTAACGTGGAATTAGTTTCCTTTTTTTTTTGTATCATTCTGCTCTTCTAAAATGGAAACAAGGGGATGGACGTGTCCTCGGATTGGGATAATTTCGGCAAGCGAAGTCAGTCTAACTTGTCGCTCTGTCCCATCGAGGCACGGCTTCGTTGTCCTTTTCTTAAAAAAAAAAAAAAAAAACAAATTTCGTGTGTTATATATATATGCGTATATATATATGTATATATATACAAGAAAAATAAGATGCCTATGGTGTCGTTTGATATTTATTTCACTTGTTTTTTTTGTATGTTTCATCATCGAACGAACAGTTGAATAGATCGTGTGAATTTCGTTAAAAGGAACGAGTGCGTATTCTGAAGTATAAATGTGTGCGAACGAAACTTGTATTCGTACTCTCTCACGTATGCGTCGGATGTTTTGTATGAATGATTATCACTATTCAGTATCATAAATAAACATTTTTACAAGAAAAGGAAATGTTACATATTCGTCTTCCATTTTTCTTTATTTCAAGGGCCCGTTCATTGAATCGATGATTTTTAGGAAGGACCAAAAGATTTTTTTCCCGATTTTTTTTGTTATTACTTGGAACACAAATTTTACAACAATAACTTTTCGTTCATCCTAATGGAATTTAAAAAAAAGACATTTAACAACTGGAACTGGTACTTGTGTACTATAATTTATTTTTTGATTAGTAGCCAGTAACAAATACAATTAGATGCCGAATTTAGGAACCCAACATAAAATTAAGTTGGAATTCCCTTTTTTTTTCTTATTCCGAATTTATTTTACGTGGATTAAAAAAATCTTGTTTTATGGGAATTATAAAAATATGAGTCGTTTTAAAAATATGAGCCTTCTATTAAAAAATGGAGATTGGTTCTGGGAAATTGATAAAATGTATTAGAAATTTCTAAGCTGAATTATTTCACTTCTGATTCTTACAAAATTAAATTATTTCTATTAAACTATAATTAAAAAAAAATATGCTCCCAAAAAAACTATTATATGTGAAAATTATATGCAAAAATTTTGAGAATATAAAAAATTAGAAATAGTGGAAAATATTTTTTTTTGAGTATTTACAAATAAAAATAGGCAGCAATGAAGTACACGAATTGAAGCGTTAGGATTTAGATAAATTTATTAAAGAATTCCTTTTCATCAGTTTGCAATGATAATGAATTAATCAATTGTAAAAAAGAACAGCAAATATCTCAACACAATAATTAGTTTTCTTTTTCCCTACATTCAAGTATATTTTTCGATAATAAAACTAACTCTTGTATGTTTTGTCATTTCGTTTCATCCATTTTCTATTGTATTACCAAAATACGCAACAACAAATGTTTCTATTTTTTCTTTGTTAATTAACATTGTGTAGTATTCTCATATCTTTTGAAAATAACACCAGGCCACTTTGAACATCGCATTTTTTTTCTCTCTTTTTTGGTACTTTTTCTTTTTTTTCAAGTGTGTATGAGTGGTATAAAAATAACATGAACTTTTTTTTTCCACTGGAATTTTCACGAGATGATAATATGAATTTTTTCAATGACTTTTTTTTTTCTTCTCACTTTTGTAATAAAAAGATCCAGTGTGAATTTCAATTTGTCGTCAAACAAGTACATACTATACAGATAGATTTTACAGGAGGCAAACAGAAATCACAGAGATTCAACAGAATCATCCTTTTCCTTCCTATACATTTCCACACTCGTTTCCACTTGTTGCATAATTTTCCTAGTTTTTCATTTCCTCTCTAATAAGTAACTTCGGATACATGGAACTTTTCTTTTTCTTTTCTTCTTCAAATACACTGTATTTCAATCCAAGCGAAATTTCATCTGAAAGAAAGAGCTGCCATTTCAACATTTCTATACAAAATATACGACAACGAATGGTTTTCATATGCGCACTATAAAAAGCTATGCAACAAGAATGCTTCTTTTTGCAATTAACGTTGCAGTCTGAAAAATGAACAAAAAAAAAATTAAACTATCTCGTCTTCCCCATTCATTCCCATTCTTTGTATCTTTTTCTGTGTGTAACATCAACATCATTTTCACAAAAATTCATTTTTCTTCGACAAACGGAACGCAATAGCATTTTAAAATTCAATTATCATGTATTTCATTCGCAAAACAATTGAAAAATCACTCGGGGGCATTCTTCGCTTCTAGTATAAAAAAGTAAGGCCGAAAGGGTAAGCGATATTTTTAAGTACCGCCAAAAAATGATCCCGACTCAAAAAGTCCTGGACGTGAACAAATTCTGACTTGTGTCTTTCATCTCCACCTCCTCCACCTTCTCCTCCTCTTCGCCCTCCTGCTGCTGCTCACATTTTTCTTTTTTTGTTTTGTTACAACGTCAGTATCAATTTGATAATTATTAATAGTAATTCCAGCCCGTGAACGTTATTTATTTATTTTTTTTATTTTATTACCAAGACTATATTTTGAGGTATCTCTTTCATTTCAGTATAGTTTTGTACAATATTCACACATAAGTATTCATTTATTTTATCTTCATTTTAAATCTTAATTTTTTGTTTCCTCTTTCACGTCATTGCTTTATACAGTTTTGAATCCCTTTTACGTAGAAAGAAAGTTTGACTATGAACATTGTTGAGCATTTGCGTTTCGTTCGAGCGAACTGAAATTATATTAAACGAATACTGACGTTGTGACATTTTTCACTTTTTTTTTTCTCTTCTTCTCTAATACGAAGTTTATTAATTCTTAAGATATAATGAATAATCGTGCTATTGGGCACTAAACGTACTCGAAGATTTTCAGTATCATAAGGTTTACAGTGTTTCTAAGATACTATTTTTTTTTTCTCGAAACGAATACATACTTTTTTTGCTATATATATATCATCTTGTGCTTCCTGGTCGAAATTCAATTTCTAGGATCGCGACAGATTACTTTAGTTAATTTGTTTTTTTCTTCTTCTTTCGTATCTTTCCTTAACGTTGCGAGAAAGCTTGAATGAGTAAAACTCAGTCGGATAGAAAGCAAATTAGAAAATTAGGAGTGCCTCAAGCTGATTCTTATTTGATATTACAAAAAGCAAAAAAGTGATATTTCTGGTAGGCTCAAATTTCCAGCCTCCTAATTACCTCAGTTTCTAATTATTCCGTTCTATCTAATTGAACTTTACTCGCCGAGTCTATTTTCTATTGTCTACAAGATAAACGATGTCTCTCTTATTCGCACATATTAAGTATAATTATTGAACAAGATTTTCACGTTTGTTGAACCGGAATAAAAATCGTTCGGATGAATATAATTTCTTATCCTCACAAAAAATTTTTCAACCTTCGTGATTCTTAAATGTCTACGCGTTTCCATCTTTGGAGAATATTTGTAAAATATGTGATATTTCTGGACCCTCCAAATTCAAGGTTTTTGGGTCGAGTGGTCACAAATTTTAATTAGCAGTCTTTCCAAAAGGCAACAAAAGTCTCCAGATTTTGAGTGTGAATTTGAGAAATCTTAAAATTCGTTTTCAAAGTCGTCTTCTAAAGATAAAGCAAATGAAAGTCTCGAAATTCGGAGTTCTAGCTTATTTTTTAACGAATTTTCAAATTTTTTTTTACAATCACAGTTATAATGTAGCAATTCTTGTTTTACAATTCTAAATTTCACCGAATATTAATTTTCTGCGAAATTCAAAATCTTTTAAAACCGAATCAAAACGTGTACATTTTTCATTTCCTAGATTATCGCTTGTATCAACTTTCGTATCCATTTTTGTGCGTACTTACGTTTAAGTACAAGGAAATAAACATAAATGATTCAGTGAGACGCAAAAAACGAATTATTCAAGAACGTTTAATTTTACAAAAAATGATATGTGCGAATGTTCGTTCCTCGCTCGAGAAGATGCATTTTACACATCGTTTATCCCTTTAATTTTTTTAAATTTTTTATTTAAAGTATTATCATTGTCTAGTTTTTTTTTTGTTTGGGTCGAAATAGTGACGTAATTTTTCCATTCTATTCTTTGTACAAATTCCAGTTAATGCGATATAAATAATCATTGAAAATATATAATATAGCGACTCAAAGAATCAGCGAAAGACGGATTTCGGCTATGTGTGAAAATGCAAATAAATAATTAACGTAAATAAATTGACTGGAATTTACAGACAGTCCTCATTCCCTGTTTCTTTGAGCGATTTTTGTTCCTCGCTATCGTATGAATTAAATATAAATACGTATTAAATAACACTGCGACCCATGCTAAAACGAGAAATGGTAAATTTCATCTATAAAATATATATGTAATTATGTTTTTATCGAATTACGTCACTATTTCAGTAAGATTATGAACTAAAGAAACTTTTAGAGTACTTTTGAAATGTCTGTCGTGTACTATTTTTCTTAATCCTTTGTCTTATGGTAAATATTCTTTTTTTTCCCCCCACTTTTTTTCCTCATCTTCAACTAGTATGAACACATTCGATATATTGTTGCAGTTTTCATCAATCTTTTTTTTTTCTAAAGTGTAATAATAATAATACAGATTAGCACCTCCTGAACGTGAATTCAACTCTTTTCGGAATACTTCTTTTTCAACTATGCTGAACGTACAATTTCTTTTCAGGTGGCTTTACGGTATCTGTATTTCATATTTCTCTTACGAACGTATCCTTATTAATAATGAATACAATTTTTAAGCCTAACGATTTCATCGAATCGGTATCCTTTTTTCATGCATTTACTGCCCGCTGATCCTCAACTTTGGAGAATATTTTAATTTTATGGAGAAACTATTAAAATTCCTTCGATTTTTATACAATTGTTATAAAAAAGTGATAGATTTTCAAAATAATATTTTTTAATAAAATATGCAGCAGTAAATTTAGTAACTTCACAATTTTTGATTAAAAAAACGATATTGTCTCCATGGCACGAATTTATTGTTACTAAAATTAAAACGGTAAATTTATTCATCATCGGAGCTGCTAAAAAAGTCTCCCATTGGAATTCCTAATTTCTAAAAATAAAGGACGTCTTAAAATTTCCAAAAGAATGCCTCCTCGACGAAACCGTGTTTTACCCATATTTTTTAACTACTTATCGTATCAGTTAAATGTATAATTATAGGCTACAAGCATAGAAGTAGCTTTACGCGATTCTTTTTTGCCTATTAATAGTCCCGCAGACAAAAATGTATAATTGTATAATTAATCGTTACGATAATTAGAGTTAATGAATTAGATGCGCGACTTTGTCCTAAACATCTTTGTTTTTTATTTTATTTTTCTTTTGTACGAAATTAGTTCTTTTCTTCATAACGTATATGTCATAATTTTTCTCATGAAAGAAAAACCATTGTTATTTTTATTTTTATTATACTGAATTGTTAATATGTTTTTTATTTCGTATTAACGAAATATCCTAATAATTCGATAATATTTTTGTTGTATAAATAATCTCTTGAAGCGCATTGGTTTTATCTCAGTCCATGAAACTTGAAAAATATCCTTTTTTTTCATCATTTTTGTTCTCCTAAAAAAATACTATGAACATCCGATAACTTATAATTTACGGAATTTTCTTTTCACTTTTTTTGCTGTAAAACAGCCGCGCAACTACTATGGTTCTACCTATTATTGTACCAATTTTAGAAATTTTACTTTAGCTTTTCTTTTTTTCTTCTAACTTAGGAATTTTTATAAAATTTAAAAAAAAAATTGATTTTCCTTACGGTTAAAAGGAGATTCTACACCAAGAACATTAAAAAGTATGTCTATAAAATTTTGTCAGATCTTCCGCATTTTTTGGCGACTAATTAATTAATAATAATCTTCGAGTAAGTATAAAATAGTTTTGAACAAGAAATGCCCAAATATTTCAGAAAATAATTGAGAATCTCCTCAAAATATTTTCTAGGATGCGAGAATTTTTTTATTATCAGTAAAATCACGTAGGAATAAAATGCAGGTCTACATTTCTCTGCTTCCACGATAAAAAATGTCTCCTAAAATCGACTGTAAGCTCTGTAAAATTTCTAAAAGGTTCACAAGTATTTTTTATCGCCTACATCAATAATAATTGTTTAGTATGTGTTGCTTAATTATATATACGTAACTTTCGAGTATGTCTCGAGTAAAAGGTTTTTCTATAATGTGAGGAAAAATGTTAATATTTTTCTTTTCTTCTCGAACCTCTATTTAGCCTATGAAATTCTTCTTTTTTTCTCATTTCTGATTTATTAATTTTCTAAACGGTGACTTATCAACTAGACATAGGAAAATTGAGTTAGCTAACAAACGATTATAATTCGATCCATAAATTACCTTTTACGTAACATAAAGTTTAAAGAAGAATAGAGAGACTTTTCTTTGAAAGAATATATAGGAATCTACAGCTTTTAATTACTAGCAACAGAATTGCAATGAAACAAATGGCTTTACTTCAATAATAGAACGAGAAACAATTTCTTCGAATACGTAACTAGGTAGCTTCCCGTCCAGTTTCCATTTACTTACTCTTACTTAAGTTTTTTCAATCTTTTCATAATCAAAATGATATTTTACTATCACTATTACAAAAAGTTAATAACAATTCGAATGAAGAAATTGTCTCCTTTAGGTGGGTTTTGATATTATTTTTTTTTTCAACTCTTCTTCTTTTCTTCTGTTTCATTTTGAATGTAATGCATCGAAAGAAACGGTAATTCGAGGATCGATAAAGTGCCAGAAGTATCGCAGGATACTGCTGTACGTTTCAACAAAAAAAATCTGTGCTAAATCGTACATAGCAGCATAGAAGACAAAAGCTATCTCCTTACGAATGACCAAAAATTATTGACTACACGTTTTTTAAAAAAAATCAAGAATCCACTATTTTTTATTTCATTGATCCAATTATTTTTCATTTTACGAAATGACTTTTCCGTTTTGACGAATTTTCTATTCAAAAAGCCTAAAAAGTATTTTTTAATATTTTTATAAAGTATTAATATTTTTAGTATTTTTTAAGAACTCTAATTTGTAACAATATAATTTTTTTGTCGAGTCATTTAATCATTCATAAGGAAATAGTTTACACCCTGTTTGCTACTGATGTCAGTGCGGCAGCCGATAATTATTTTAAATTCATCGCATAAAGACACTAATCAACAAATTAATTATTGGATAAACGGTGCACCATTGGAACATATTTTACAGCAGCATATAATTTCACTTCTTTTTTTTTCCGCTTCATTTACATAAGCCTTTTTTCCCTAGATTGTAACAACATTGTATTTCGTATCACAGTATATCAGTAGAGTGTAGTTTATTTAGCATTTGTCGTCTTCACTTTGGATATGGCAAATGTTTGAAATATAATAGATAAAATTATACTAATGTTTACACTATACTCTTTGGGGCTAAATGCATATCACAGTGGGAAAATTTTTTTCGTCATCTTCGTATTTTAAACGCTTTATTTCAGTTCTTTTTTTTTAATCTATAATTCAACCCATTTTTTTTTCATCTTTTAAAAATCGCTGGATCACTTTCGTTATATTTGTCCATTGGTGCACCCATCCAGAAATCTACGTTGCCATAAACCATCGTATTTTTTTCTTTTTCCATTTTTTGTTAAATCTATATTTATATTTTTACAGTTACCAAGCAGCTTTACCACCGTTTTCTTTTTTCTTCATTAAATCCCGTGAATAGCAAAGCAAGTAATAAATTTAAGTTAAAAGTAGTTACAGTTTCTTTGCACTATTTTTCAACTTATGTACGACTAATTCTGTGTGTTTCCTTTCGTCGAGATTTTTTTCATCTATCGCGCATAATAAATGAGAATAACAATTAGTTTCAAAATGCACCGTAAGTCGCTCGTTTGAATCTTATAAAGTAGAGTCAAAATTAATTAGTCTCTCATTTCTAGCCTTTCCGCTTTTTTGCAACTTAAATTTTGCTTCGCATCTTAGATCTTTTATCAAAGTATGCTTAATGCAACTGGGAGAAATATGGAAGTAACGTCATATAAAAATTTGCTTTGCAATTTCGCTGTTTTCTTTCCATCCCCTACCATTTTTTTAATATTAGTATCATTATTATTTTTTTTTTTCAAACATAAACTTGTGTCCGAAGAAAGACCGATCCAGAAGATACTTCTTAATGATTGTTCTGCAATTTGTCGTTAATTTATACGAAAGAATTAGAATATTCACGGATCTTCTGGATAAGGTTTCATTAATTCAAAGTCGTTATCCGACAGAATACCTTCGATACGCTAACATCTCTTTATAAAAATAACGCATTTAAAAATCCTAAGATACCGTTGACATCGAAAATTCAATTACAGATTTTTTAATGCAGAAATCTTTTTTAAAGAGACATTTCTCGAACGATATACTGTTCCGAAACCCTTCAAAATGGGATTTTGAAACTCACTAAATAACCATCAAGCTGCTAACTGAAACATTCTCTAAAATATTTTTTCTTTTGTCTATTATTAGAAATTTATTTTAATGTTAACTACTTTTATTTTTTGTTAATAGATCATCAGCAGAATTAACTTGAGTTAGGGGTAGATAAGGTATAATATTGAAAGTCGATAAATTGGATTTACAGTAGATATTTATATGATTATAAAATATTCTAATTTTATGAATTTAAAAAATTTTGTGAATCATCCGATTTTTGATGCGATTAAAAAGCGATTAAAGATCGAATAGGATTATTATTGTTATGAAATATTTCATTTTCAAAGCTTCAATCACTCCCCACATGAATAAAATTGGTTTCACAAAATCTTAATAAAAAGTTTTACGAAATTTTTCGAGCTATTTATTGGGCTGTCAAAAATCGAGAGGGCATCTATCTTTTTTTGTGATTCATTAAATACTTCTATCCGAGAACAAGGCCGATTACTAGAAGAATTCCAGGCTATGAATTCGTAGGAGTCTAGATTAAAATCGTGGCAAAGCAATGCCTGATTGTACAAATCTTACATTACGATAGAATTCAACCTGGAGAAGAGTCATAATTAGTTAGCAGAGACGTTATTCAGTGAGTTTACAAATTATGGTTTTCATTTTGGCAAATGAAAACTGAAAGGGAATAACAAATAAACGAAATGATTGAAGGATATACTAAAAAAAGTTCTTAATTAGTAATCTATCGCAAAATAAAATATTAATATAAAAATGCAAATTAATATTAGCGAGCGTTAAAAAAGAGAAGGGTTCCTATAACATTTTACTTTCTATACTACGAAACATGCAGTAAATATATCGCTTAGAATAGTATGATAAGTGTAAGACGCTATAAATTGGACGAATAAACGGAAAGATAAGGATAAAGACGTTTCCAAAGAATTACCGTATTAGAACCAAGTTAATAAATATCATCAGAATGGAACGAAACGTCGTTTTATATCGTAACTGACCAAACAGTGCGTTTGAAATGATTTCATTGAAAAATACCTATGTCGCTTTAACTTAACTTTCAGAATTAAAAAAAAAAAACAGTCAAAGTAACAATTATTTTCTCTATAATATTTCACTGTATGGGTTGATTTATTTGTATTCACTAACTTTCCTTCTTAAAATGACTCTTCTGCTTTCGTTTTCTGCTCGACTTATTTTTACGTTACGTAAGATTGCATTTTAATTTTCGGTAGTTAATTTTCATGTTCGTCGTTTGTAACAATTCGGAAATTGTAATTTTTTTTTTTCATTGGTATCTTGTGTCTTTTTTTGTAGCGGTATCGATAATGTATAATAATAACCTTACCCATTTTTAGATTGCGTAATATTAATGGCTACGGCTCTTGTTATTTTAAGAAATAGTTGATGCCATCGGTGAACTTAAATCCATTAGAAGTATGATTTGGAGAATGCATCGATTACTGTAGGTACCGTCTCGTCGAAACCGCAGATTGTTAAGGTGTTGACATCGAAAGGAATGCTTTCGTGTACGTACGACGAACAAAGAGTGCAATTAATTAATCTGGAAAGAGAAAAAAAATTTTATTAAATCAGTGATATTATTTACATTATTTATCACGATATTTTTTTTTTACTTTAATTGGCTTTGTTACGTTTGAAAAAGGGTTTCATTAATTTTTTGCGTACCGACTGCAAAAGGTTAATGGCATTACAGCAGTAAAATCACTGTAATAGTATTACAGTGTACACTTAATGGTATTACAGCTCCTTCTACGAGGAAGTGTTGGTGAAAGGTGACGATAATTTCGACACAACATTTAGATTCTTCCGAAATTAATCATGGTAAAAAAAATAAATAAATAAAAATTCAAAACTTACTTTGCATTGGGCATATTCATAGTTTTCCTGTAGTTCTTGATGGCTTCTTTAGATGAGTCATTTTTCTCAAATATCTCATCCACGAGATTGATAAAGACATCGAATTTCTTGTTTTGATAAGAAGCCCACGACATGGGTTTGCCAACGTTGACAGTGCCGTTGGGCATATCTTGCAATCTTCTCATGGCTTGTGCGAAAGATGAATTTTTGTCAATATTAACTGTATGTATGCCCACATTTTTGAACGTTGCTAGTGTTATATGCTTTTCACGACGCAGAAATGATAAGGCGATTAAACAACCGGCCTCGGCAGCTGTCACATTGGCATTATGCCAGGCACGACTTTCCAACATGACTTTATTCATATTAATCGTTATTAAATAACGCAAGCCAGTTGGTTGCAAATGCTGTAAAAAGAAGAAGTTACGTGAAAATTGAAGAGACACAGTTCCCTTGCAATATTTATTTTTCTCAAATATAAATTTCGTTAAATATGATTAGAATTCGCCAAAGACTTACCCCGAATGAGAGGTTCAAAGTTTTGTATAATCCTTCGATAATTTTGGGGTTTGGTGTCAACGGTGAGGGGGCAGGTTTCTTTGCCTTTTCTTTGAGTTTCCTTTTTTCGTACGATAAGGGTCTGAAAATTGATAAATTTATTTAGTAAGTCGAAACATTACGAAATGACTCTGAATTTGTTATTTGTCGGTACAAAACAAAGTGGACGGTAAAAATATCAGCTTCTGTTGTTATTATATTAAGCTACAAGGGGCATAAATTTGGAAACTAGCCAAAACAAGACTTTTTTTCAACCACCCAATTCCTTTCACCACGGATGGATAAAAATTGTGAGAAATAACTTGAGACTTACTTTCCGCAATTTTCGTAATTTCTAACAGTAATCAAAACCAAAGCTGGATGGACTTTATCGCGCGCTATTTTTTCAACATTTGTTAGTTCATCAACAATTTTTGACACCGCAGGAGCGTACGGTTTCAACATTCCCAGATTATGTATTCTTTGGATGTTATAAAGAAGTGTTGGCAAATCCAGTGTTGGAATTAATGCGTTCCAAACCTGTAAAAAATTTAAAAATTACATAAATTTCTGCTATTTTGATAAAATGAACCTCTTCGAATTTTTTTCGAAGAAGCATAACGATTTTCCGGGAAATCATAATTCTGAAAATGCTTAACAAAAATGAATGTTCGGCAAAGTATGCTCAATAGGTTGGAATTTGTGACATAGAATATGACGGCAGCGACCAGCACAATCTCCACGCTTCAAAAAATGTATTGGAGAACAAGACAGAAATAGAATAACATTAAGCTTCTTCTTAACTTGTAAAAGTGTAATGAGGCATTCTAGAAATGTTTTTAAAGTCTATATTCAAGTAAAGCGATCGCTTCTTTTTTTCTAAAGCGTCTATTTCCTGGTTGGTAAAATCTTTTGTAACGAACAGATAATACCTTTTCTGAAATTTAAATTGTCTATAATTAATAAAAAAAAAATACCTCTTCAGATTTTAGTAGATGACCAGGCACATGATCCAAAGTTAAATCATGAATTTCTATAAGACGGGCGGCAACGACGTCATCTTCGCAATGTTTGAAATTTTCAACTTCTTCGATGTACTTGAATATTTCTGCAGCTTCTTCGCAATCTTCAAAATCTTTGCGGCTGGCTTTGTAGCCATGGGTGATATATTTGAGAACAGCTCCCATTTCTACGAAACAGAGAAATTATTTAGAAGAATTTCAAAATATTTCTTTGTATTTTCAAACTATACGATGAAACTAAGAAGAAACATTACACATACATTTTTTTAAAAATTACATTACACATAAATTTAAAAACAAATTTTTTTTTGAATTTATGTGTAATGTAATTTTTATAAAAATTTTTATAAATTTTCCAATCGGATTGGTAATTATATTAATTCAAAATATCTGCTGAAGTGACACGTGACTTACTCGAACTGGAAGTCTGAGGATGAGAAAGTTTGATGATATCCTTATGCTTCCAACCGTATCTACCGCGATATCTGGTAACGCATTTAGCTAGTTCGAGAGGATCTTTCGAAAGATACCAATTGTTAACAGCTTTTTTCCAGCAGTGACCCCATCCGTGAGAAGGTTTCATTTGCGATGCAAATTTAATAAATAATATAAAATGCTGCGGATGCTCACAAATCTTCTTAACCGCATTGTAAGCCTCTTGACGCAGAGTTTTGCTTTTGTCTTGTCTAGCGCACAAGGCTAAAGCGTAAACCAACGTTTCTTTATGTGGGACAAGATTCTGTTCGAAAGCCTGAAAATGGAATTGACTTAATTCGAATTTATTCCTATTCGGAACGATATCGAACCGTCGTATCAAAAAATTACTATTATCAAACCTTATTAATAATTTCTACAGGCTTAAGCTGTTTTTCTTCAGTTTCGGCTAATTGTATGACACCATGAACGTTGCATTCTTTGAAGTAATCATGAACAAACCAATTTCCAGGACGATAATAGTTGCAATAAAATCCAAGGTAAAGAAATCGCAGTAAGAATCCTTCATTGCTATAAATGTCTATCCAGTGAGTATAGGTATTCTCTTCTTCCCCATTTTCAGCGGTTTTATTTGCAGCAGAAGAGTCATTCGTTTCACTCATTTTTTGTTAAGAGTCTGCAAAGACAGAAAAAACTGTATTTTTACAATTAAATATCAAGTTTCGGCTGACGGAAACTATTTTATAATAGCACATAAAGAATTGCAGTATTTGAAAAAAATGTTACAATTTCTATTCGCAGAAATTCAAATAAAGGGAATAAAATTTTCGAATATATGGAAGTAAAGTTTGAGACGTCGTATGAAAAATTAACAATTAGAGAACGATAATAATGTACATTATTTTATCAAAATATCAACACTTGGATAATGCACTTATCGTCAGAATCTTGTACCGCGTAGAATCTTATTAAATTTCGTCGACGCTTATTTACGCTCCGCAGTATCTACAAAATTGCCACGTCGTCACGCATTTTGTTGCACGAGTATTTTGCGATATGAGATTCCGATTTAGTTTTTGGTTGTAGTAAGTTACTTTATCAAGGATATTCGAATCTGAGATAATGGCAAACATATGAATGACATTAAAATAATTTGTCAACTTCACAATTAGTGAATATCGGGGAAAGAACGAATCATAATTGTTGAAACATATTGTTTTCAACAATATAGCAGCGACACGAACAAATGTTGGCAGAAAATTCCTGTTTGATTGAATTGTAATAAACCTATCAGGAAGGAAGTATCGTAAAAGGAAATGCGGTTTTTTCCTTCTATCATCATTGTACATATAAACTCGTATAACGGTGGTTGTTATGAGAAAGGAATGTGGAAATAATAGCTCTTCGAATCGTTTTGCTTCAATGGAGTGACAGATTTTTTCAAATACTCGACGATGGCATTGATTTGCAAATAAATGAATACCAATCATTTCATTTAATGCAAACATCTTGTGTAAATAAATTGCCAAAAATGATGCATAAACATACACATAGACACATGTACACAAACATATAGAGACGTTACTTTTAGAGAGACTGTACGTCGAACCATAAATTCACTGATGTGGAATGCAAATATTAGAAAATGTATACGTGCAATTTTTTTGTCGGTTTTAACCCTCTCGTTTTTGGATTCAATGTTGTTAAATATCGTTTTTATTGTTTATCATTATGATAGGGTATTTTATTGGTATAGACTTACCCGTATAAGTCGTGAATGAATTCCAACACACCATGTAGAGCTCACCTCTCCTTGACGAATAGGAACAACCGAACGCAAAACAGGGACCACCGGAAGTCGACCGTAGACTGTACTGTTTTGATAGTTCCATTGTAGAAACGCGCCAAATTTAAATAACCCGTTCCTCTTTCGTTCGATAGAATGTTACCCTGTGTCAAAATAAATAAAGCAATCTTGTAAAAATTATTGTCAATTGAAGGAGCAAAATAATCATTTTCAAAATATTAAATTATTAGAAGAAGTTTGCAAAGAAAACTTCTTAAAAAATTTTACTAGGGAAAATATCATTTTATATTTATAGTAAATATATTTTTGTAACCCTTACTCATAAGCATTTTTCGAAACAAAGGAAAAGAGGCGATTAAATATATACTAATTATAAGAAAATTCATCAAATACAGTAATTTTTTCTTCTAGTATCCCAATCTGCTAAATTTTAACTTCTTCACGCCCTTGGTCACATATATGGACGTTCAGTTTTTTATAATTATAGTTACTGTCAATAATAAATGGAACAAAAATTTGATAACAATTTATTCACCACAGAATCCCTCAACCGGAGAACTAAAAATTTTTTGGTTTGACTGCACTGGTAAATCGTAAAAGGAAAAAAAAACATTAAGTCATTTTTTTCTCGCCATAAAAAAATCGTTCCCGGAGATGTTAATAAACTTTGAGATTTCAAGGTTTTTATCTTTTTAAGGGAATGTTTCTGAAATGTATTGGGTTGGCATCTAAGTAATTACGGATTTTGCAAAACAAATAAATGACAAAATCCGCAATTACTTGGTTGCCAAAACGCGTTGACAATTTTCACGAAGAATTATTAAAAATATATCGTCAATTAGTAATATATTTGCATTCGATTAAAATAATAGGACATGAACTTGAAAATGAAGAGGAGCAATATTATAAGAACCAACAAAGATTGTTAGACATTTTTTTTCTTCGCAAATTCCATTTTATTTCCATATTAAACAATCATCTCCTCATAAAAAATTTCTTTACAAACAATCATGAATATTAAATTTTAAAAAAATCATGGTTCAACTTCACTGTTTAGTTTCTTTACTACTGCCATTATTTGCGAGATGTCCTTACCCCTGAAAAAAAAAACGACAATATTAGTTATGGCGTATAAGTGTGTTCTTGAACCGATTGAAGCACACTATTTATATTTTGTTCGGTAAATTTGTATTTCTACGATTTATATAAACGGTGTTTTAGTGATTTCGGTTCATGACCCTTTACGGAATCCTCAAAAAAGAATTATTGAAATGGAAAATAAAGTACATACATTGCCGATAAGTTAGTACGGATGACATCTTCTTGAACTTTACTTAAAACTATTTCTTTTTTCTTCTCAATATTTTCATAATTTTCCAGGTGAGTGCTCTGGTGGCTCATTCTTTTCTTAAACTGTTCCAATCTCACAACGAGTTCCTTCGTTTTTTCATCGAGGCTCTTCAATTCCACGGCTTCAGCTCTCTCCGCAGGAGTCATCGTTGGTTCCTTGTTGTTCACCAAACGCAGTACTTCTTCGGCGCTAAAAAAAAAATGTAAATTTAATTTAAAGAAAGGGAAAATGAGAAACACGTAAGCAAAAGGCTCTTATATTTGTACTTTTCCTGCAATTGCATCATTCTGTTAAAAGTTCTGCGAAAATTTGTGAAAGTTTCGAACTAATCTTTTGAAGTAACGAGTTCAAATTATGATAAACTTACCGCTTTGCCAACTTTTCTTGTTCATCTTTAATATCCTCATACCGCTCGGCTAAACGTTCCGTAGCTTGCTGTAACTCCTTCTTTGTGTTAATCAGAGAATCCAATTCGCGTAATTGATGCGTCTTCAAAGCTTTCAAGGCGCGCACTTTTTTGGCAATTTCTTCTTTCACTCTGTCATACCTTACAAAGTGCTCTTTCCGAAAGATTTCCGTTGCCCGCATCAAAAGCTGCAATGTTTATAAAAATTATGTTTTTTGTAAAAAAAAACAAAAAATATGCATTCATTGCATTACCTACAGCGACGTGACTCGAATCTTTTGAGATTTGAAATAATTTAACGAAATACCTCTACAGATTCTCGTGCGCACATTTTTGAGCCAAATCCGAGTTTCGTAATTGGCTGGGAAGTTTCATGTTTCAACAAAGATTTAATGTACACGTCGAAAGGTTCCCTCGTTACCTGAAATTGTAAAGAATTAAGTTCATAATTTATATTCTATTATTTTTCACCAAATGTAACAATAATATTTATTAAACTTGGAATTGAACGAAATTGAAAAATGTTGTTTATAAATGAACCTTTTTTAAGACTATTACAATCCATAGGACGTTTACCTTTTTACTTGGACTTATGATCGGCTTGGGATGTTCGATTGGTGTTAAGTAATACAAATCTACAATTGTTAAATCGACGACGACTCCTGTGTGTAACAGTGCTATGAGTACGCAAGGATTCTCAAGAAGACCAAATCCAAGTAACGGCGTACATTCCTTAACGTCAGTGTGTTTTGATCTCGTGCAAACCAAATACTGGGACGTCGAATGATTTGCAAGGGACGGGGGATGTGTATTGATGTCGTCTGAAATCAAAATAATTTGCTGTGAATTTCAAAATCTTTAACATTCTAATTAGAGTTGGAGTTATTTATTTAACGCTCTGGGACAGGTCCCCGAAAGCGCGAAAATAGAAATTACAATACAGAGAATAAAATTATGCTTATAATAACAGTGAATACACTCCTCTATGGAATATAATATGTAAATAAATAAATTAACAATAACGTAAAAATAACAAAATAATTTAATAAAAGCATATTATTGAAGAAAAAAAAATGGTCCCAGGAGGTACGGGCCTCCTGGGACCATTTTTCTCCTCAATAAAGTGCTTTTATTAATTTATTTTGTTATTTTTACGTTATTGTTAATTTATTTATGGGCCGCAGAGATTATGTATTCGAAAAAAACATAGTTTTTCACAAAAATAATTGACTCGCTAATGTTATTATTCTTTGATCCGAAGTAAAATATATTTCATTTCAAAAATTGCTACAGTTTACCTTCTTTTAATGCCACATAATCGTCCAGTTGAGCAACCATCGGCAGATTCACAACATGAATACCAGCATTGTGAGAACAGAAATAACGAGACCTATTTCTCTTATCGTGATAAAGGTGAATTGGACAGGTGTATTTTTTATCGTTGTCTTGAAAGAAAAGGCCCAATTCCAATTCGAGGCATTCATAAACGTAAAGGGCATCATCGGGAGCATGGAGGTTAAATGTTGATTCCCCTTGATACCAGGACTGGAAATAGAAAAATTCATTGATGCAAGAGGATATAATTACATTTTGCTTGTTTGGCATATAAAAATAAAAATTATCAATGATCGAGTGTTGAATCAACTTTTTTTCGGTTAATTAAATATTGTTTCCTTATACAAGATAAGCTTTATTAATTTTTTTTTCTCAGCATGTTACATAACAATTTTTTAGCTAATATTTTAATTACTCTACACTTACTTTCTCATTATATCCATCACCGGTAGTGTCATCGACATTTTCTGCTAAAAGTATAGCGTGATAAATTTTTCCTGTACACGTTGCTATTGCCACTATCGGAGGTGTGGACTGTATGCATATTATTGAACAGGAATCCACGCCGTAATTATCGTCCGCTGGAGGATGCATCGACAAAGGTCCCATTACTGTTGGCGTTTTGAACCTGGAAAATTCAAAGATCGTTGCTAAGTATTAACTGAATTTAAATTATTGCTTAAATTTAGTTACCAAAAAATTTCAGGTATAACAGATAATTTGTCAATTTTATTGTAAAATGCTATTAATGTTAATAAAATTTTATCAAATAAATTTCTATTTTAAATATGCATTTCTTAGAAAGTTCAAGATGGTCAAGGGGCATTTTCAAATATTGCCCAGACTTCCTTGGAATTCAATTCTTCGAATGAATTGACATTGACATATATTAATTACTTACTTTCCTGATAAAATATTTCCTCGAACCATTAAGACGTGTCCATTATCGCGTAGAACCAGTATTGGCCATTCTATTTCGTCCCAAGTAGTTCCTTCTGCCTGAAATGTAGAATTTTTTTTATCGATTAATAAAAAGGTAAAAATCTACGTATTTTATAATATTATAACAGAATTATGTGTTGCTCCATTCCGCATGTATTGCAAAACTTTTTAAATACTTTGTAAAATATATACAAAATATTATACAAATTTATTTAATTTGATAATTAGAGAAATAATTTTTTTTTCATCCTTAAAAATGATTTCAACAGAAATATTATTTTCATGAGGGAACAAAAAATGGCGAAATCCCTTGTTTATAATATAAACGACATAATTAAAGCCTACTTACATTTTTGTTTCTCTTATAGTTTTTCCTTTTCTGCAAGGTGGGTGGTGCGAAATCAAAATCCACCGCTATGTCTTCAAAATAAGCTATATTAGGTATCTTCGAGGGTGAAGTTGAAGGCGTTGGTCCAACTTTCCAGCTGTTGACTAATCGCGGTGAAGTGCCGAGTTCACATTCGTATAATCTGTAACAGTAAATTAAATTTCGAAAGTCGCGTTATCAATTTTTAAATTAGACAACTAGGGTTCTGACGAATATACTTTTCCAAATATTATGTTCCAAAAAATTGTTTATAGTACTAGTACCTTTTGTAAAAAATATTTTGAAACATTTATGGAGAGACAAAGATTTCACGCTGTCAGACAAATCATATTTTTACAAAAAAATTGTATTACAATCGTGCCCATAATTATGAAAGTGGTTTAAGTCATATTTTTTTGTGTTGATAAATTTGAAGGATTTGTTTTAAATAAAATAACAAATGTTTTTACATTCTGCAACATTGAAAGTTGGAGTTTCATTGGTCTCGATTAATAAAGAATAAGAAATCTTTTTCAAATCTTGACTTAGACCACTTTCATAATTGCGGGCACAATTGACACTTACAAAAATGTATTTTCAGATGTGAGAACGAGAAGATGACAATCTTTAGCCGATCCCGGGTGCCATTTGGCTCTACAAATTCTCGTCGTTACTCCAAGATGAGAGGAACATCCATCCAAATGTTGAGTTCTGCAAAAATGTAAAGGAAAGCTTGCTTTCAACTTTTTTCTTTCATTATTTATTCCTTCAAAAGAGAAAAATGGAAATAAAACCGATAAAAATTGATTTCCACCAATTTCGATGAAGGCGAATAACGCGGTATCAGGGGCAAACATTTTGCTAGGGTTTTGCTTTCAACTTTTTCCTTTCATTATTTATTCCTTCAAAAGAGAAATTTGGAAATGAATCCGATAAAAATTGATTTCCACCAATTTCGATGAAGGCGAATAACGCGGTATCAGGGGTAAATATTTTGCTAGGGTTTTGCTAAAGTTTTGCTAGGGTTTCGCTAGGGTTTTTGCGATTTAGGCGATTTCCCAGCAAATCGGGTTCGAACCAACGCCAGGTGGTACCTGCAACATTACCATTCTTTACCGAAATGGGTAGAAATTTGTCGAAATTCATCCTCATATTATGGAGCATCGGTAGGTACACGGACTTTTATGAGCAGATGAAGAAGGATGAAATATTTATACGTATAACAAGAAGGAAAAAAGGACAATGGTACAAAGAGTGGTGCATGGAGAAGAGGGTGGTATGGCGTGTTGGCCTTTTTTGTGACTTTCTTCCTTTCTTTTTTCGGAACATCCCCAGACCAAAAGAGAGGATAAAAGAGATGCGAACTAAAAAAAACAAAAAAAAAAGAGCGAGCGAGAGGAAGAGAAAGAGAGTAGTGTGGCTAGCCTACGTTTCGTATATTTTATTATTACTCGCACTTTTGTGCCTGGGCATATACGAAAACGCTGGAATGAGATGGTAGGTGCGGGTGGTGGGTTCGGTGGTTAGCTGGGCTGTTATTAATGTCTGTAGCATGCCAGTGTACCAACCATGCACGCGAGCAGAACGGTCACACCAGAGTTCTTAATAATTGATAAAAATGTATGCAGCAGCCAGTCAAAAAAAATCCACCCGTTCCAGGGCTTCTCTATCATCAGCACCTCTATCCTCTCTTTTCTCTGCTCTCCACTTTCCTCTCCTCGCTTTGGGGAAGAAGGGAGGCCGTAACGTTACAGAGAGGGTGGGTTTCGGATGACGACGTGGCTTGACAAAGGCATACGCAACGATTTATTCGCACTTTTTAATGCCGTCGAGAGACACAACTAATTTTTCTTCGTTCCGTCACTATTTACAGAATTATCAAGATTTATGTTTCATTTCGTCCGTCCATAGTGAAGTCAAAGTAGGAACGAAAGCATCCACTTCGACGTTAAATGACTGCCTTTCAAATCCCCGCATAGCTCAGCTGTCTGCGACTACTTCAAAATCTTGTCAAGGGGCTTTTGATACATTCCCTCGATCCTTCTTACTTTTTCCCTCAAATTTATTTCACTTTTTGCCAAATAAAATGATCGTTTTTAATTTTTACCTTTCACCCGCTATCGCATTTTTCAGTGGTATTGGAACTTTCTGCACCAAGAGTCCCGAAAAAATGCAATTTTCTCCTGCCAAAATTTTTCAAACCTAAAATAAATAAATACAGAAAAGTCTCGCTCTTAACTTTTTTTATCTTCAACTTTCCCAATACAAGAAATTATAAAAAATACTTTAACCCCAAACCGGCCCAAAATTGCCAGAATAACGTAATTGTCCCACTGGAGCTTTCAGACCCCACCGATAAAAATTGATATTATGCGGAAAAAATTTAGTACAAGAATAATTTAGTATAAAAATGAAATTTGAGAATTTTCTTACTACAAAGATCCTCAAATTGGAGCTGTACCAGGCTGGGGCGTCTCAGACCCCGGTAGGACGTCTAAAGCGTGACATATACAATCCTTTTGAGTGTATAAAAAAGATCCGCGTGCAGGCAAAATAATTCGGCGCAATTAATTTTAATTACAATTGATGAAAAAAGGAAAGAGGGGCGAAAAAAATAATATTTAAAACATTTTCTCTTTAATTCCAAATGAAAGGAGAGATATGAAATCGAGCATGATCCCATTCTCTTTTTCCTTCCTTTTGGTAATAAATCTTGAGGAAAAAAAGACGGGCTATCCGGAATTCTCGGTCTAACCATCCACCTTCGTGACGTTTTACCTAAAAATTCATTAGATTATAAATCCATTAATGCTTATCCGCTTGGTGAGTCGCTTCCTCTCGGGTGGACGAACCCGCTACTCGCTAGTTCTCTTGGATCGATCTCATCCCTTACTTAACAATTTTCGTTTGGCTCTGCAGCCAAGATTCTTTGCAAAATGTCATTAAACTTTCGTGGACTTATCGTATCACAATTTTTTTTACCCTATTCCCTTACTTTTATCTCGTCCCAAGGAAAAAAAAGGGACCTCGAAAATTGTCACCATAAACTGGGAAATTTGAAAATTCCAGATGATCCGTAAAACGCGTGTCCCCTCCCCCGATGGAACGTTGTACTTATACGATTCGTAACACGTTTCGGAATTTTTAGGAACTTTTCCAAGACAGTTATTTACTCCGCCACGTCACTCACACGTGGGTTAACGAGTTATGCTTAATCTATGCATCGAATTATCATAATGGCCCTCGTTACACGGCGAGCGGACGAGCTTTCCGTCCTCTCCTTTCTTGAAAGTTCTCGGGTACAAAGAAAGGAGAGAAAGCACGTGCCATCAAAAAGTTACGATAAAGGTATATCGAATGACACGATATTAGGGAAATGACGAAGAACGCAGCTTCCCTTTTTTAAATCTAACGACGTCAAGAAGAGTACCTTGCGGATGGGGGAAAAAGGGACAAAGTAGAATTTCTCCATGGATTTGATCCACCAACTTTCAAATTGATATCGGCATTCTGTAAAAAGCAGTCTTAGCTATCAGAAGTGAGAGATTCTCTCTCCTTTCGTTACCGAAGCAATGAAATATTGCTTAAACGTTTTAGTGCCAAGCGGCGCAATCGCGCCTCTTCCGTTTCATGTCCAAAAATGCCAGCATTTTTGAAATAAGGAACGAAAAGAGCGCCATCGCGCCGCTTGGAAATTTTTTAAACGGAAACAAAAAAATACTTCTGGCACTCAAACGGTTAAATAAAACTGTCGAAGATTTGTGGCCCAGACGCTGCTATTGAATAAATTTTATTTTTTTTTTAAATTACATTACAATCAAAAGCGTTTCATTTTCAGTCTCTCAATCGTTGATAACCAAGGCTCAATTTGAGAAAAAAAAGCGTATCCTTGAATTTTCTTATTTTATCTCCAAAACTGAAAATAAGAATATTACAACCGACTGTCGAGGAATACAGATTCAATTAGGGTAGCGTGACCGAAATCCAGAACATGACTCTGGAATTTCCATAAATCATCGATTACATCGGATTAATCAATGCAACGTAGACTTATTGCTTCGTAATAAGGTGAAATTTTCTTTTGACTAAAAACGAAGGGGGTAACATCTTTGGGGAAGAGGTGAGATATGTATCACGAAAGGATGTAACGGTATGAATATTCTTTGGAAAGAGGAAGGAAGGAAGGAAGGAAGGAAGGAAGGTATGTGTGCTTTTCCGGATATACCGATGCGATGGAGAAAACGCACCCACCAAGAATTAACGGGCTTAGTTGCCGACGCAGGTGTCGCGAGAAAGGCGAAGGCTAGAGGATGAATTACGGCGAGGAGCGTCAGCCAAGAGCGTGCTCGTTATATTTTGCGCAACATCCCGATTTTATGGGCTTCAACCAACCACCCCTTCGCTCTCTTCTCATGACGATGCAAACTTCCCCCTATACCTCATTCCTTCCTTCCGGTGTTACACCTCTTGCACGCGAGAGGCCAACAAGTCCTTCGCTCCTTCCTCAAATCTAAAAACTAGATAGCTACTTACTTATCCTTTTTTATGCAAACTTTTAGCTGTACTTAGTAACTTCGGGTCGTAACAATGTTTTTTTTTCTACGTTAACATTAAGTAGTTTTAATTGTTAGTAAAAGATTTTATTTAGAAACTTTTGATGGAACGGGACAAAATGGTATTACTTTTTTGGGGACGTCGCTGTCTTTGAAATCAGATGCAATTGCCACTGAGTTGGTCGATAATGCAAAAAAAAAATGAGAAAAATTGGGGCTCATTGTTTGTTCAGAAAGGTCCTGGAATTTCAAAGTCCATGCTGAGACTCTCGAAGGGATGATTTTTTAGAAAATTAAAAAATTCACGATACTTTACAATATTTTAGGAAATTTTCGAATTTCGTGAGTACTTAAAAAATATAAATATAAAATAAATATATAACAATAAAAATAAATAAATATAAAATATATAATATAAATTTCAAGGATGCGGTAGTTTTAATTGTCAATAAAAGACTTTACTTGGAACATTTTTTTGGAACAGTATGAAAAGGTTCTGCTTTTTTGTACTACTATAAAAAATATAGTTTTTGTCACATTCAATTACAGTAAAACTTAGAATTCCTAAAAATATATTATTCAAATCTAACCACGCTAACTTTTTAATATACAGTCCATAAATTTCTGTACGAAACTGTTCTTGTACCTCCAAGTCCCTGCTTTTGCCAGCAATAATCCCACGTAAAAAAGTTCTAAAAAATATAAATTAGGTATATAATTTTATACATACATAGATACTAGCATTTCTGAGTGCGGGTATTCGGTTCAATCGCTTTCTCTTCCTCGTTCGTTTTAATCGGAATATATCCGTGAAAGCGTCCGCATTTTTAATGAGTTAAAAGTGGAGGTTTTAATGCTGTTTTTTCTGTTCACCCTTCTGATGTAGATCATCAGCTTCATAGACTCAAAGACTCCGGAATTGAGATAACCGGATGAAGCAATTATGCATATTATACATATAAATCCGCCTTTGTAATAATTTGTATAACTTGCGTTTGAAGTTGAATGTGGAAACCTCGATTTTTGTATTTAAGCAGAAGGAAGTTCAAGTTTCCTCGATAATTCTACCAATTTACTCATTTTAATTGGTAATAAACTTATTACCAATTTACCAATTTACTAATTAACAACCCCCAACTTATTACCAATTTACTAATTTTCTTATTTTAGAACCACCACTCAAGCCAAACCCACCCCAAAAAAATGCTGCTACAAGGGATGAACTACAAAATAGAAAAAAAAAATCCCTGTTAACGTAAGTTGGGACAAATGTAAATGATTTTTATAATAACACATGTCCATGAAGAATTATAATGATACATCCAAGAGAAATTTATGTCTTTGGACGTGACGAAACTCAGAGACGGTGAAATGGCAAACAAAAGGATTCTACCAAGAGTGGAAAGAGGGCGGAGGACGACACACGTAGCCTGCGGTAATTAAAAGAACCGACATATGTCTCTCTCTTTTCGTCGTCCGGTTTTATTTCGTTACCAGAGACGACGACGACGACGACGACGACGACGACGAGGACGAGAGGATGAGGATGAGGACGAGGAAGGAAGGAGGAGGAGGAAGAGGAAGAGGACGCGTGTCGCGTATTTAAATTTTCTTCCTCCGGGGTAAGAGTAGTACTACTATGGAATTCTTTGATTAGAAGCAGCAGCATACCAACTGGAGCAGCTACATAACTCTCTCTGACCATACCGATATGTCATACACACATACGTATTTCTGCCGGCAAAGGAAGAAGATGTTAAAGTATTTTTTAACATTTTTCTTGCATCGCTTTCTACAAAGTAACGCGCAAAAAAAAAAAAAACGTTTACGTTTTTTTACGCCGCACCTTTATGCCACTTTCAAACTACGGCCATATTTCCCGCAGATGTTATAATTTCGCGGGGGTTGAAAACCCTTGGAATTTTGTCTCCGAGAGGAAGTGGGTAGGTACCTCTCTCGAATATTTGTTTGCGGAATTTCGACGGTTGTCCGCAATTTAGTTGTCTCTCGGTTGGATTGGCACGAGTCACCGTCTTTTCGCATTTTTAGCGACAATCGGATCGGTAATTTTCTTCAATGATGGGATCCCGAGACGAAATCCGAACCATTGCAAGCGAAAATCGTTTTTGTATCAAGGTTACCCATAAATAATATTGTTTTTTTAATATAGTTTAATTTGCAAATAATTCCCAATATTATTGAAAATTTTCTTCCATACCTCAGACGGAGGATTTCAATTCTTTGCTTGTAAAAAAAGAGGGTAATTCCATGGTGAAATAGTGCAAATAATAATAATAATTATTTTTTAACCCAATAATATAATATTATTTTTTTTTTGTGGGCACCCCTAATATTCATTTTCAATAAAATTAGCGATGGTTTCTAATTTAATTTTCAACAGCTACGTCATATTTTTTTTTGGTATTTTTGATATTCTCTTAATTCCCCATGAAACAGCCAGAGTGGCGTCATTTTGAAAAACAATTTTTTGCCGATAAAAATTTGCAGAATGAAATTCAAACTTTTACAGGACGCTGGGAACCAAATTCGTGCGTTTTTACAAATTTTACCATTCTTTTTCCATACTTTGATTTTTGAAACTTTCAATTTTCAGTGTAAATCCGCTTCCAAGGGAAATAGTTACACTTCTGCCCTTCGATAGAGCATTGAGCTCATCCCAACAGTTTCCCAGAGCGAATATACGAACCAGAGGTTTATGCGAAAAAAAAAGTGTACATAATTAAATACACAGTTCTCCAATTTTTCAAGCCGTTATTATGTAAATTTCTCGAAACGCGGTGAACACAAACACAAAGCTCGCAATAAAAATGAAACACTGATAGAAGTTTCAGCAAAGCTCAGCAAAGTCCGAAGTTGAATCATAGCTCATCGCGGCACACAATTCATCGTTGGTAAACATGTTCTCCCCTAAAATTAAAGTAACGAGAGTAAAAATGGAAAAATGAGGACGTTAGTTGCATACGGATACATGCATACATACATATATATATATATGTACGCGATGGAGGTCCGGACAGCAGCAACAGATACCATCATCTGTTAGGTGTGAAAATCAAGGGGGTTTGAAGAGAGAGAAAGGGTTAGTAGGTAGCGCATACGTGAACGGTATGGATTATAACCAGAATGAATATACACGTGTGGAGAGCGTGTGGTTACCCGAGATTAGCTCTGGCTTTATATCGGGATTACATATGTAAAACCATTAGGCTAAATCATTTTTAAATAAACGTTCCACCTATCCCTTCGTTTCCACCCATGGGACGTTGGTAGATATGATGGAACAGAGAAAAAGGAAAAAGTGAGGAAGAATGGATACCGTAGTGGTTGAATATTCGGAGGCACGTTCGGTTTCCAGATCGGATGCTTCCTTTTACCTTTATTTTTGGGTTCCCGGTTTCATACCTTTTCCTCCATAAAATAGGAAATAAAATTGTATCTTTCCAAATAAATATTATTGGAATGATATTCCAATAGAGGGCCAAGTAATTAAAAGTTCTGTAAAAGGATTAAATTGTACCGGGGCATGTGAGGCAAAATTAACTTCCTGATTTGGTCACTTTATAAATTTAAAATAAATGAAATTTCTTTATAAATAATATGTCAATTTGGGGTCGAAATTTTTTTCTTTACAAATACCTAAAATTATATCGAAAAAATCGCTTCTTTTTATCGTATTTTTCATTCCAACCGGTAACTTTTGGATCTCTTGTCGAATTTTGTCTTTAGTTTCCAATTTACAGTCAATTTTGTGTGTATGTGCGTGTGTGTATTTTGTGTAATTATAAAGAAAAATTTTTTAAATTAAATTTCCAGCGTTTTTAGTATTATCCTTTAGATAATTAATTAGGAATTAGTTCCCAAGGCTTTGGTTTTCCACTTTTTGTTGCAATTTTGAGCTTTCAATAGCAAAAGTTACAATTAATACCGTGAGTTTCAATCTAAAACACCCAATACCACTTCGAAAATTAAACGAACCGCTTTCGTCCCACAAATAACGAATGTAAATGCTTTTTACCCATAAAAATTCCCCTGGATATAATTTCCAGGCATCCTCCGCCAACGCGAGGCCAGCCGGGGTTCGGTCTTTCCGGATGAAAGTGACAAAAGTTGTCGATACCATTGAGGAAATAATAAACGAAAGGCAAAAATGAGTAATAATCGCGGGAAAATGTTAAGAGGAGCGGTAAAGTAAGATGAGACTAATGGTTTGAGACAGTAGTATGGTGGCATGTGTTGCTGATGAGGCGGTTAGTATGCAGCGATGCGTTCTCGGTATGGAACTTTTGAAAAGTAGCTGAGCAAAGCCATCTTAATTCCATAAGAGGGTGGGCCAGAAGGGGTTTTAGATGTCATCGTAACACCCTCTTAATTACTGGATATTAGAAAGCAAGAAGAGCCAAGAGGCTACAGGCAAGTGAGAGGAGTTGCTTACCAATTATGCCACTACCTTAGCAACTCGACTACTTGGACAAGTCGAACTCTTTAACGTACTTACGAAATGTGGGTCACATAAGGACACTAATTTCTTAGTAACGTTCAAGATTAAATGTTAAATTGCAACTTAGTTGCGCGCGTGAGTGCAACGAGTGACCGTTTCAGCAATCGCTCCTACGACATGTTTGGAAATTGATAGTTATTGTTGTGCCTAATTATTTTTTTTACTATATGCAGATATACTAATTCAATTGGCATCCAATCGGCATTTATTGCATTGCTGTCGCCTAAAAGTCAGTGTTTTGTTAATACAATTCGTAAGATTTTTCGCAAAAACGAAATACTTTTTTAAATTTATTATATATTTATAAAGCTAAAATGTAGGTCTCCATTAAAAAATAAGTGTCGAATATTTTCTGTTATTCCACAATTTGGAAAAAAAAATAGAAAAATTATAAGATTGCTCTTGAACTTTTGAGAAATGTTATTTACTGTTATATTATTTTTAACCACGCCGAGAAAGAATAAAGGCGCTAAATATTAAATTTCTAGTTGACTCAATCTTGAAAGTATTTAAAAAAACAACAAATGTAGGTAAAATTACCAGAAATATATGTTATTGTTAAAAAAATAGTTAGAATTAAATACTGTAACATTTTTTTCAGTGTAAAAAAATAGTCTCATCGGGTTCGAAAATTGTCAATTTTCGGTCAGAGCTTCAAGCATAACGATGACAGATGGTGTCAATTAAAACCACCAATTGATCAAAATCTTTTTTGCGGTCTAACCAAGTTGGGAATCAAAGAAATTTCAAAGGTACGACCTAAAGATTCTAAAGCTTCCTTAAGAAAAAATTCCGGATTTCAAAAATTTGTGGAACCGAATTTTTTCAAGGATAAGGAAATCCAACTTTAAGATATTCAAATCCGAGAGTTCCTGCTTGTGGTAAAAGAATGATAAACGCCGGAATCTTAATGCATCTAAAATACGCTATATGCCATTGATTTATTGACCAAGTAAGAGTCAGCTTTTGAATGTGCAAATTATCTGAAGTATAACGGAGTCGAAGGGAGAAGGAAAAGCGAGTCGAGGCGAGGCGAGGCGAGCCACGGATTAAGCAAATGGTGGCAATAATGGTGATTATTCGGATTATGATATCAGAGCGCGAAGTGGGTTCGCTCTGGACTTAACAGCAGCCACTAACTGCCGCGCCACCAAATCCTGACTTCAAGACACCGGATTAAAACTATTACCTACCTCTACTTACTACCAACACCCTTTCCTCGCACCCTCTCGCCCTTTTCATTACCTCCTTCTTTACTTTAGTGTTTTCGCAATGTTTTAACGACGAGTTAAAACTCCAAAGAATAGTAAACACCCTCGACTCTTTAATTTGAAAAAATTTACAAATAACTTAGAAATTTGCATGTTACCGCTCTCGTCGTCCTCGCTCTTACGATTTAGGTCCCCGTGGGTTAAAGCACTTTGGGATGTCGTTAGTGACGAAAGAACAAACATCAATTTATATTTGTAAGACCGAAATTGCCTCTGTCGTGCATGCGTTCGGGAGAAAGGAGGAGCGGAGAGTTGAACGCTTTGTTTTCTCTCATAGCTAATTATTGTTTTAAGGATTAACGTTATGTGTTTATTATGCGGTTGGGAGGTCCTTCCCTCCTCTTACAACCATCCCCATAATATTTGGTAGCATTCAGCTTCGGTCTACGTACAAACACATAACGCGACGAAAGTACTCCGCTGTGTTTATGAATAATTTCCACTCCTTATATATCCCTTCTTCCCTTTAGATTCCCGATGTTACTGCGAGACTTCGTTGCATAACTTTCTTGATACTCCCACACTCGCCTCGAAAGCCGGTCTGATATTTTTGCAGGATTCTCACAAATCTTTTGCGTTTATTTGAAAATATTCCTTGCGGGAAAATCGAATTTACTCGAGTCGGCAAATTTGGAAACGAAAAAAACGAAACTTTATTGCAACAAATTTTTTTTTTTTTTGCCGTATTTGAGAAAATGGGTTTAAAGGAAATTCTAGGCTGCTCCGCTGACAGAGTTCACGAAAATTGACTCTATGATGGATAACTGAAAAAAATGCAACTCACGCGCAAGAGATGAAATCCTTTCCTCCTTGGAAGGTAGTCTCTTTACCCCATCTCTTTGGCAACTCAACCAAGACGATACCCAAATGACCCCAAAGTGCTAATTGAGTGACGGTTTCGTTAAGTAAGAGGTGGGTAATTTCAAATATAGGCGGATCCGTGGGCTGCAGAGTCTGTAAAAGAAAGAAAAAGGAGGTGAAGGAAAATTGAAAAGAAAAACTTGTTTCTTCCGTCGTTTTTTTTTCTTCCTCAAATTATAAATTCATTATTACACGGTTCAAGGAGCAAGTCTTCCTTGCCCGATTGCATGGGGAGGATTTACCCATCCTTCTCGAAACACAGAGTGAATGGATCGAGGAAGACAGACTTGCTTTCGTTTCGCTTTGGTTATTGCAACCCTCTTCCCATTTTTACTCTTCCTTCCATCGTCGTCAATCGATTAAAAAACTTTATAATACGATCCCCGTCTCCTCGTTTGTTTTCCCATTTTGATTTTTATCGTGGAACAGTAGTGGGTAATACTTCTTCTTGTTCTACCTCTCCGTCTTATATATACGTTGAATATAAGCAAGAACAGGAAAAAGTCTCCACGGGAACCGGGGCAGGTGCAGAGGTTCCGATATTTAATTTCGTACTCTCTAAACTTCGTGGAAAAGAACGTCATTACGAGATTGCGGTGGAAAAAAGAAACCCGCCTCCGCGAGGGTATCAGGTCGTATCACGAGGCAATTACTTTTTACCCGTGGGCTGAATTCGAATTCTTAAGAAGCTAGACATTTCCAAGGGATGTTATCGACGAGATATCGGGGAACGACTGTTTCGCTTTCCCTTAAAAAAATATCATCCAGTTTGAAACTCAAATTTTCATTGAATTTAGGGGACGTATAGGGGTTAGCAACAAAGCAATTGCGGATTTTGTCGTTGATTTGCTTTGAAAAGTAGCAATTTAGCAATTGCGGCTCCTGCAACAATTGTTTGTTAGGAAATTATGCGCGACTTGTATTTTTTCTGCTTCGTTTTCGAGTGTTCGGCTTCCTTCAAAATTCAATAAATTTAATTATATCCAATTCAGGCAAGAACTTTTGAAATTTCTAGTTAATTATGTTTTGGTATTTTTTTTTCTTCACTTTAGGTCCGTGGTTAGGTAATTTTGCTGAAGTGGTCCAATATAGGCCGCAATTCCCCTAACTTACACCCGATACCCTGCTTGTTGTGGAAAATCGCACAGAAGTGGTAGGAAAGTGTTTCTAAAAAAAAAAATGGTTCACCTACTAAAAGGACATTAAGAGGTGAAGTGAGGTAAGAGATGTTGATATTCAACAATGAGAGAATTGCTGAAAGTAAAAAGCCGAAGAAAAAGATGGGTTAGTGGTATGAGAAATATATAAGTCGGATTTTAAAAACCGTGACAAGGCTCAAGATGTCTATCTGGCTGGTACTTAGCTTAGCGAGCGCGAAAATGAAAATGGTAATGGTACTTTGGAAGTCAGGGTTGAGAAAAAGCGTAAGATAGAGGGAGAAAGGAAGAGTATAAAACAAGAAGAGACGGTGGGAATAGATGTGTTCACATTATACTCTCTGTTCTTTTAATTTCTTCAAAGTCTTGTCCCCTCTCGCCTCCGGATTAATAAGGCGTCGACAATGAGACGTCTTTTTTCTTTTCCACGGGACAGGAGAGACAGCAGCCTTCCTTCTTTTTACCCAAAGTGAATGAGGGTTTTGCTGCCGGGGGTCGGGTCGCGAGAGGTAGTCGTCCTGCGACTTCACTTCTCTCTTTCCCTTTAGCTTTTGCGCTTGGTTTTAAGGAAACTGCCGTTAATAAATGTGTTCCTAGCAGCGAGACATGGCACTCGTTACGTTTCGTATGCCACTACCCCAGGGACTACATCTTAATGAGGGGGAAAAAAAACTTTTTAAAACCTGCGAGAGGAGAAGCTTTCATTCTTTGAATGACTGACATATTACCTCTTCATCAAACGGAATAGCTCTCAATTTTGAGTCTCCTATCTTCCTCTTACTGCGATTATATATGCAATTACTTATGAATGATTGATTTTATCCGCTCCGAGGTACATTAAGCCCCTCGAAAATAATTATTCTTATCGATTCCTAAATAAATCAACCAACGGTTGGAGGCCTCGAATTCATGAATTAATTATAAATGAAAATTGTTGGTTTCACGACTAAAATTATATAAAAAAGAAAGAATCATCTTTTCCAAAATTTGTCGATCCTGTAATTTCCATTTTAATTGATTTCAAGAAAAGGTTTTATTCGAAGCTTAAATAAAGTATTCAAATGCTATGTCGTGCTTCTTTACTCTCGGAATAGAAAGTAAAATCTATTTTTATGGTAATTAAAAATCTACCATTTTCAGCTACTATATTTCCTTTCTTTTAATTGCATGAAAATTGTAAGGAAATATATTAGTGTACTTTGTAAAAGAGGGGTGCGTTAAAAAAGTAAAGGTTTGAATGAAAAGTATTCTCCGTTTTAATTAAAAATGTTCCCTAATGTAAATTCCTAATAATTTCTTAGAAGAGTGTCTAATTAAAAATGATTTTTCTCTAGACTTCTATATAAATTCCTTGGGAAAATCAACGGTGTAACTTGAATATAGATCCTTTTCATAATAGCGACAACAGGGAGCGTGCGCGACATACCACCCTGCGAATAATTCTGCTAACGTTCGAGTAACGATTTGCTCTTCTTTAATTTATTAAAGAATTATATTATTCCGCATCATTAAAGAAGGGGAAGGATAACCTCATCCAACAGAGAATCGCTATAATTTCGATTTCATAGAGAATTCAACGACTCATGGCAGAAAATGAACGAGTTCTCGAGAAAGTCGATGTTCATAACCTTAATCGCTTCTTTTTTTTGCGTCAAGTTATGATTTATAAGTGAAAAAAAAAATGAATGTAGAAACAAAGAGTTGTTACATTTGCACGTCCGACAAATCGTTATCGAGCATTTTCTTGCCTGATTCAACACCAGTATTTGTCGGTAGAAGTGTTGATACTAAAATTGCAGACACACAGTGTTCGCGGAACCAAGGTTAGTATTTTTGAGGTTAGGATGTTCTTTTTCGCGGTTTGACAAGCCTACGAAATTCCTGAGTAAAGATACAAAACATAAAATACATTTTCAAGCTCTGGAAATTTACATTCATTTATTGTGCAATCAAGTTGTTTCCTAACCTCAGCTAATTACATAAATGTGAATGGCTGCGATCGGTAATTGATACCATTGTAAGGATAGCAGCATTCTGTCTCTCTTCCACCATTGGTGGCATTGCTTCTGATCCAAGATTGAGGAGAGGGATTTTCAAATATTTGGTAATTTGAAATTTCCATAGCTGGTCTGTAGTGTATAATTATTAATAAAAGAATTGGAAAAAAAGAAAAGCGCAGTTTATTTATACATTTATGACTGCAATCGCTGTTACCGGTAGCACTTTGAGACACCGAAAGAACCGATACATAAAAAAAGCAGAGGGAAAAGGTGTAGAAATGTTTCAATCATAAAAATCACAGATTTGTGATTTTTATAATTTTAAGATCCTTTGTCTATAGCATTGGAAGTTTTTTCACTAAAATACTAGATAACTATTAAAAACTTTTAAATGAGAAATCAATTGATTTCAGAAATTTCCATTTGTTTATCTCATGGGAGCTAATTATTTACAGGAATTAACTTTCCCATTCACTAGATCCAACTAAATTTGAATTCATAACGATTTTCTTGTAGAGAAACATTAAAAAAAAATAATTTTCAGTGCGTCTCTATGCAAATTATGAAGAGCAAAGAGTAATTGTACAACAATTGGGTCCCCGACCATCCGGGTTCAATGGTTATAAGACGATTAAAGGAGAAAAATATATTGCAAAACACGGCGATAAAGTAGAAATTTTATTCGGAAAGTACCCTTACTTCATCGAGTTTAATCCACCGCCTGTGGCGACGAACAACATTCCCATTTCGAAAAAACGATCTCTCGTAACAGATAGTACCGATTTGAACGACACGGTAGATACTAATATACCTCGGTCTAAACGTAGTAAGTTGGAAATGGAATTGGCTCAGGACTTGGAAGAAAATAAAAGTGACGAAGAGAACCAAAGTGAAACCGAATCAAAAGTGTCTTCGGAACGTACCACCTCGAGTGATGTAACGGATGCTAGCGAAGTACCGAGTAAAACAAAAACGTCGAAATCTGGCTGGGACAGTATCGATAATGATAAGTTATTAATTTATACAAGCGAAGGCGTCGAAGGACGATCAAAAGTAATAACAATTTTTATCACTAGATCAATATATTTATATTTTTCGGCTTATTTAGAAACAAAAAGAATCTTTTTCATAATTCTCACATAGTGTAAAATCTTTCCATTGCCGCTTTGCTATGTTTTTATATTTGACACTGTTAGTTTAGTGTCTGAATGTTACATTTTTTTGTAAGATCGCTGCCTATGATATGGATGGAACTCTGATATGTACAAAATCAGGTTTGGTGCATCCAAAAAATTGCGAGGATTGGCAAATTCTATATCCAGTGATACCATCGGTACTAAAAAAGCATTATAACAACGGTTATAAAATTGTTATATTCACGAATCAATCTGGTCTTGGTCGAGGAAAATATAAGAATCACGAATTCAGAGCAAAAATCGAAAGAATTGTTAAAAGACTCGGAGTTCCGATACAGGTTCGATACATTAGACCTTCATCATTTTTCTGTTTTTGATCATATTTGTGATTATGGTATTTTTATTTTTAAGGCTTTCATAGCTCCTTATAAAGACATTTACCGTAAACCCACCACAGGAATGTGGGACACTTTGGTTAATTTTGTAAGTAACAATTTATAATTAAAGGTTCGAGATTAAAAAACAGTAAAACTTCTGATGGAAAAGTAGAAGGTTACAGAAAGAAATGATCGTTTTTTTTTTTTAGAAAAATGATGACGTTCCTGTGGATAGGAACAATTCCTTCTACGTCGGTGACGCGGCGGGTCGCCCTAGTAATTGGGCGCCCAAGAAAAAGAAAGATCATTCTTTGGCTGATCGTTTAATGGCACTAAATTTAAATTTGAAATTCGAAACCCCCGAAGAACATTTCTTCGGTCATAAGCCTGTGACATTTTCTCTGCTGCCATTTGATCCAAAGGTTTTGAGCGCGGATGCAAAAATATGTGATCCACACGATGCTAAAATCACTTCTGATCAGCAAGAGGTACTCAAAATACACTTTTTCTTCCTCGACTATGAACTCGATCTTTCATAAAAAAAATTAGTGTGGAAAAAAAACTGAATTTGAAAACTGTGATTTTTGTAAAACTTAAAAATATGCCTAATTTATATTCAATTTGTTTAAAAAATGTTAACTGATTCTTTTTCCTACGTCCCTCTTATAAAAATATTTGATATTCTTTGAAAATTGAAAAGGTAAATAAAAATTGTATTTATTTCAACAGGTTATTGTAATGGTGGGCTCTCCTGGTTCGGGAAAGTCTCATTTCGTAAAAACTCATATGACTTCTTATGAGCGGGTGAACAGAGACACCTTGGGAAGTTGGCAAAAATGTGTTGCCGCTTTGGAAAAGGCCTTATCTCTGGGGAAGAGCGTCGTTATAGATAATACGAATCCCGATCCACCTTCCAGACAAAGATACATTGACGTTGCTAAAAAAAGGAACGTTCCCGTGAGATGCTTTGTTATGAAAACAGATGCTGTACATTGTAGACATAATAATAAGGTAAGCAACAATTTGACTGAACAATACTTGCTGCCTAGATAACGGGTTAGTGTTATAGATTTTTTGAAGAGGGAAAAAAAAAAACTTTTTGTTTCCAGTTTCGAGAACTTACGGATCTTAACCATGAGCCTGTGAGCGACATCATACTCAGCAGTTTTGCGTAAGGAAAAAAAGCAATATTCTATTATTATTTAACAGGTTAAAGGTTGTTGGGGCATCTGAATTATATGCAATTCAATATGATGCAACTGATTTCCCAATTATCACCAGGGACCTTCACGAGTTAATAATAATCATCGAATACGTATATATTTTTTTGACAAATTAGTTTACGTAGGAGATAAAAATAAATTCTACGATGACTGTAGCGAAGCCGCATTAGCTAATTGTTTAATTGGCTAATAATAATGTGTAGGTTAATAATAATAATAATATTTGGAGTTTGGTTTAATGCTGGGGTATAATTCTAAATTACATCAAAGAATTATGTTCGGGATTTAATAATGGGGTAGTTTCCCCCTTGACTACCGCACCGTAATTATGTTCTTGTATAAAATAAAGATGCCACTTATTTACACTATTAGTGGCTTTCGTACCACTAAATATTTTTGATAATGGAATTTATAGTATGGGAACCGGTAAAACTGTAATAAAAAAATGTCCCATAAGTCTGTATTGGGAATTGGTTGACCTAATTATTATTTACAAATGTATGTGTATTAAAATTGCACCGATTATATTTGCTTTAATATAATTTTTTTTATTCTTTTCTTGACAGGAAGAATTTCATCGAACCAGAGCTGAAGGAAGGTTTCACAGAAATCGTAAAAATCAATTTCGTACCGAAATTCCACTCGGACGAGCATAGGAGCCTCTATGAAATGCATCTGCTTGAAAAGTAACTTATTTAGAAGAATTCAAGCGTCTTGTGAAAATTTCAATGAATTGTAACTGTAATATTTACGTTACCGTAAAATTTGTAACCGGAATGTAACCGAACGAACTTTTTATTTCATAATAAACATTCCGCGTTTCTTGCGTATTTTTAATCTTATTTCATTTTTATCAATTGTCAGCAATAGATTCCATTACATTAAAAATTTGTTAGGGTGTCCGATATCCAGTATTTTTCTGTTACCTTCCACAAAGTTTCTCAGAGTATACGGAAACGCTAAAACTCCACTAATAACGACAACAAACTGCAATGTATATAAACGGTTACTTGCATATCTCATTTTAATTTAATCCCGGAATTAACTAGATTTTTCGCTGTATGCTGAGCATAAAACCGTCTTAAAACTCGCGTCTTGTAATTCGTTCGTTAGGATTTCACGTCGACTGCTTTAAGTAATGAAACAGTGGAGAGATAAGGGGCAATATCTCTCGCATGTAAGATACAAAGATTTAGATTCGCAAGTTGCGTAAGTATAGCAAACGAGGTATGTTAGACGAATATAATGCAAAACAAACTCTCGTGTGTTGAGATATAGTCCAGCATTTGTCCATATTAAGCATATTGCTGTTGCTTGGCAGCAATGCGTACTCTTGTTCCTCGTTCTCTTGGTTTTCATATCCATGTTTCAGCTCTTTCTCGTTCTCTCTCGGTTGTACAACACACGTTGAAATTATATGTCGGGTTGTATCATCGTTGTTAGTCAGCTCGAGCCGCATTCCAGTCTCGTTAACAATGTGTATCTTGAGCACCCGTTACATCGCCATTTGTCACCCCTTAGGAGCTTCTCTTCCACACGTGCCATAATTTTGCGAAAACTCTGCTGCGTTACCACTGGCACAAGCTACTATTAGTATCGTATGATACCTCTGACATGTGTTACTTCTGTTCACGTACTTTGGCATGAAAAAATAATGGAGGAAACCCGAAAAAATACGAGATCCTGCGAATCATCTTCATCTTTTGTGTTTCAATATTTGCGTCACCCCTTGAAAAAGACACGGTGATACGAATTTTATTGTATTTACTTGAAGCCGTTTAATTATTGTTTTATTATGAAACCGAAGGCTGCTCCGATTCAAGTGGAATTTGGCAAAAGATTTTTTTAGTTAATTATACATTATTTTATCGTGCACTATTTTTTCTTTGGGAGCCAGATAATTTAGCAATCAAATTTTGCGGGGTTCAATAGCGTTCCACTTTTTCCCTTTTAGAAGGAAAAAATAATTTTGTTAATTGACAAAATCGTGGAACCTCTTGAATAATTAATAACCACTTTTAAGGGTTACCCGAGAAATTAATGTCGAATTATTATTATTAAAATTTCTAATTATTATCCTACACTGAAAAAAATTGTACAATAATTTCAACTATTGCTGTACTCGAAGAAAGCATCGACCATATTTATATTTCTAGCAATTTTAGCTACATTTATTGTCGTTCCAATTACTTTCATGATTAAAGCAACTAGAAATTAAACAATTAGTGCCTTTATTTTTTTCGGTGTAGTTTCAAATATCGAAGCCATGCGACTGCAATGATTTGTTCCCTTCTGTAAATCACATCGGCGATGCAACAATTTGATTCACACGCAAATGCGCATAGCGAGAGTGCCATTTTTCGAGACATCATCCACTCAAACCTTAAAATATGGTCGGAACGAATTTGTCACGAGCCTGATTCCAGTTCTATCAGTCCAGCATTATTAGTTCGAAATAATCATGTATGTGTCAGTGAAAGGGAAATGATTGATATTAAAAGTGCAATAAGGAAGAAAAAGAAATTGAAAGGAATAGAAAAATAAAGGGGTTTGAAGTCAATGGAAATGACGAAGCAAGAAGTTAGAGATCGTCATACGTATAATAAATAGGAGTCATTCGTAATCGTACGGGTAAGAGTTAACTTGTTCTTCGAATGGCAAAAGCCTTCGAACCGAAGCTCGACAAATGTATATATCTACACATATATACATCCCTCTATATATACATACATATACCTACACAGTAGTGCGGTTTTTGCTATCGATAATAAATTACCCATCGCGATATTTCTTATTGTTAGCGGGGTGCTACCGAGTGTGTCTGAGGGCTTTTGATCGGTCCACAGTCTATATATCCAGTGTCGTGCTCGTTAATCAAAGATATTCCTAGTAATGTCTTCTCTTTTTCTCGACAGTTCAAGTCCGCAAACTACTTTCTCCCTTCCCCTCTACGGGGGGTAAAAATTTTCTTCATCACCCCTAAAATCTATCACATTTTTTTCCCTCTTGCTTTATCTCTCTTTTACCGAATTATTTCTTTGTTCCGTTCGTCATTTTCTGAATCCGTTCGTTATCTTCGAATTTCAATAATATATATATCATATATATATATATATTCTTTGGTGAAGGAAGTGTACAGTTTTAAATGAAAAACGGGGAAAGCAGGGAAAGTTCGAGGCGTTGTAACTTCCTCGATGTTTCTACGCGAGGAGAGGAAGAAAGAAGCCTTAAACTTTTGAAATCAATAAGGAAAACGATTAATATTTTAATATGACTGCCGAGCTCTCCATGGTTTCCATGAGAAATCGAGGTCTCAATAATTACGTCAGTTGCAGGCAAAGTCTGCTTTTGATTCATAGCACAACAGCCAAGTCAGCCTTCTAAAGATTGGGGAAGAGGAGAGATGTCTTTGGATAATCGGAATTCAATTAAACCATTAGCATTTCTACTCGGGGCTTTTCATTTACAGAAATAAGTCAACTCTCAAAGAAATACGACGACACGGAAAATCGTGCATAGAAGAAAATTCAAAGCAGGATACAGTCTGAAGACCGGTTCTTCCAGTCCACAAAGCGGAATCGCGCAAATTATAAAATGAAATATTTGTTTCGGAATTAATGCTTTTCAAAATGGCATTCGAATAAATTCTAGCTCTTTACATGTATAAGTTTCATCTTTGATCTTGTGAATGATAGAATTAACTGTAAACACCATTAACGTAGCATTTGCAATTAAATCCTACGAGTTCATCCTGCCACGTTTGATCCTTTGACCCCTTCTTCATATTTTTTATTCTATGCCATCTTGAATTTGTTCCTGGAATTGCGCCTTTCAATCGTTAACTGTTCTTTTAACAGATATGACAGATTATTTTATGAAAATAATAATATTGATAGTATGAAAAATAAAATTGTAGAATTTGTTTTCTTAAATTGCACCTGAGTTGGTCCGGGACAATTGAGACCCCAGTAGCAATGTGTTTTGAACCCACCGCTTAAATTTTAAAAATAAATTTATTGGTAACCTCCAGGATTGAAATAGGAATAATAAAGTAATAAACTACCGCCTTAAATTTTAGCCATAATGGATTACCAATTTCCTCGTTCTGGGAAGGAAGAAAGGAGGAAAAGGTATGAAAAGAAAACAGAGAGAATGAAAATGCACGGAAACTGATTTGAATTTTACGACGCGTGCCACCGAGATATAATCGTGGGTGAGCAAATTTAAATTACACCATAGCTCTATCTGTACGTAATTTATATCCTTGTTTTCTCGAGTGACTCGTACTTTACCCTATTCGAATCTTATTCATCCTCAAATATGTACCTTAGGTGAATCGATGCTTCTCTCAATTTAAATTATATTGAATAATTTCTTACAGTATCCGTGTTTTATGGCATGGAAAAATGCTTTTCTGTAAGGGTGTTACTTTCATTCATCAATTCCAAAGTGTAATGGTCCTAGTGATCGTTATATTAGAAATTCGAGTGTCGACATCCTTATTTATGGGTACCATTATTATGAACTTGATAATTTTATATTATTTCAAATCATTTTTGAAATCGATTTTTAGGCATTATCGGGAGACCCATATCCGATGTATTTTTTTCCGAGGAACCCATTTTCATTGTCAAAATTGCAGAATTCTATCGGAAAATACGATTTTTCCTTAAAAAACATGGTTTTTACAACCTTCCGCTAGGATTTCATCAAATTTGACCTTTGGAATCGATTCTACGGGAAAAATTACCCCTAGAAATGACTTGTCCAACCCCATTTTTGAAACTTTAATTTGTACCCCATTTTTGGGGGAAGGGGTATGTATGCCCAAAAAAATCGACTTTTGAAAACTTTTTTGGGGAATTTCGGGAGACCCATATCCGATGTATTTTTTTCCAAGGAATCCATTTTCATTGTCAAAATTCCCAAAATCCAACGGGAAATTCGATTTTTCCTCAAAAAACCTACTTTTTTCCAACTTCCGCTGGGATTTCGTCAAATTTGACCTTGGGAATCGATTCTACGGGAAAAATTACCCCTAGAAATCACTTGTCCAAACCCCATTTTCGAAACTTTCATTTTCACCCTATTTTCAGGAGTGAATTCTGCCCAAAATAACAATCTTTAGGCAAAAAAGTGTAGAACTCCTTACATTTTCCGATATCCTTTGTTGCACGTTAAACAATAAAGCAAAAAATTTACGTTCTTTGAAATGGTGGCGAAAGAGGAAGAGTGTGATATAAACTATTTATGAAAGCATAGAGCTTCTTTCTTTTCCCTTAGCGTTTTCTCATGAGCACGTGCATGAGTTTCCACATGCCGTTAGTCTCAAACGCGTGTAATAACGTGACAAATGGCCACTTTACGTGGTAACTGTAGCTGTTACACTCTCGGAAAACATTCTTTAGGAAGGAGACATTACCATTAAGGTCTGACTTTGTTTTTATTTTCTGTACATATTTGTTCTTACAATCAAATAACGTAAACAACGCAGCGGAAGGAAATTCAGGAAATTCAAGTAGGTAGCGCTGTTTATGAGAAAACTAACTGGACATTTTCTTCTCGGGAGGTGTTTGTTCTTGCAAAAAGTTACAATTTGTCGAACCACTCCAAGTGTAGAAGAATTCACTTATAGAGTAAATTCGTCCGAAAATAGGGTAAAAATTGAAATTTCAAAAATGGAGTCGATTCAAAAGGTCTGATTTCACGAAATCCTAGAGTAGGTCGGTGAAAAAATAGGTTTTTTGCGGAAAAATTTAAGAAAAATTCGTGAAAGTCAATTTTTGAGTCTAGCGTCCGCCTTTTTTTTTACCATGTCCAATGAAATTGGCATTGGTTTGGAGATAGAATAAATTCCACATTTGCCCCGGTCCTCCGCGTCTCGCTGTGAATTAAATGAAATTCTTCATTTGACTCTCGCGGCATAAGTTTTTGAGCGAACGCAGAAAACTATGAATACATCGCTAACGAAAATTTACGAAAACGTGTTCTTACGGGAAAGTCATATAGCTTTTCGCAATTCCTTCGAGAGTTAAACCTGTTGTACAACGAAGACGTAAAATTAACATGTAAAGGTACCAAGGAGCACCGAGTCGAAAAGACCCCATGAGAAGTACGGTAAAAGGAGGTCTCCTTCTCACGTGCCTTGTGAACTCTCAAGATATTTTACAATTACGGTAAAATCCATTAAAGCTATGTACCTTCAAGAAGCTCTTTCACGCGTATGCCCCGCGAATAGTAATACTACCACTCGCGCCAAACCGCAAACATATACTCGCTCGTGTGTGGAGGAACTACATTGTTGGAAATTTTCTGAAGAGATATTTCCTAAGTTCCTGAAACTTATGTGATTAAGAAGAACCCTGCCGTAAAACCTTTCACTCGTTTCCTCAAATCCGAGCATACGCCCGTGCCACAGCCGCGGGGGAAAAAGGCGATGCCACGTGTATTGACAAGAGACAATTAATAAACAGGAGTCTAAAAAGCGCAGTTCATTAATTATAATAATAGCGACCGTTTCCGCGTCTCGTTCAAAGGGATGATATTAGCGCGATGTTGCTTCCCGGTGTTACTTGGAAGTTACTCTTTAAGACGTCTCGTTTCTCTCTTTCTCAAAGATACGGGAGAATGAAAGGCTCCGGCTTCTCCGTCTTGTCTAAAGCACTGCTTGTTTCGGGGATGAGATTCATTCTGATAATAAGACTCGCCCTATATGCTAGACGAAAAGGGGCTCTCTCTTCTTCCTCCGGAGTAGTTCCTACTATTAGAACTGAGATATGACACTCGTGCTGTGGTTTTAACTCCTGGTTATACCCGTAGTTATGAGACGTACTTCTAAGATTCGAGAAGATTCTCTTTTGCGAGTCTCTCTATGTATCTTCGTAATCTTCATCTCTTCTTCTTCAACGTAACTCCGGAGTATCTCGAAAACTTGAGATATTTCTGCCAAAAAATGTATGAACAATTTTGAAAGCTCGAGCGTACCGACTCGACTCGACGTTAACTTTTACCGCCCTGGCGAAATTTTGCAAGAAACTTTTGCGCTTTTTAAGCCGCGTTCGTTCCCGAACACCGCGCCGTTAATGAAAAACATGCGGGAAAATAACTTGTCCAAAGTTACGATCACCTTATTCGGGTTTTAATTCCTGGAAATTATTATCCCGTCCAGGAGAAAATTTTTTTTTTTTTTCATCCCCTAAGGAAGCCTTTTCTTCGAGAAAAGTGGAATCAGCGGAAAGGTGGGTTCTTTTAACGAAAAATCTGTTGCAAGTAAATGAAAAGATACGTTAATTATATAAATGCAATGAGACTTTTATAGATTTGAAAGAACCTGGTGTTGCTCACGTAGCCGCACGATGTATATATGTATAGATATACATGTAGATAAAGGCAAGGTAGAAACAGAGGTTTTAAGAGAAGCGCGCGCGAATAAAAGGGAAATGTATGGAAGGAAAGATCTAATTTGTTCTCGTCGGGGTCTGCTTTTCGGATAGGAAAAGGGGTTGGATGGAGAATTAATATTCATAAGCGTCCAAGAGAGGTTCACGAAGGGCGGGGTCAACTTACATGTATCTTTCTGTTACTGACCCAAACCCTCTGCACGATAACGGTCGGAATTAAAATACTGCCCTGTAGGTTTTAACCCTTCTTTGCCATTTTCAAAGCTATCCGCGTTTCGTAGAGTCCAACTTGAATCTCATCCCTTAATTTTTCCCTTTTACTCTTTTTCCTCTCTCTCTCTGGATTTTATGATTCTTAACGTTCCAGCTAAATAAACTCGTACGCTTCGTGGTTCTTACAGGGTTACTGCGAGTTTCAAAAGCCGCTTTAGAAAATTTCTTCCATTAAAAAATGCAGCTTTGCGGAATGCAAATGGCATACATTTTTCCAAATACGTAACTGCCTCGTGGCTAGAAAAATTTCAGAGTATCGAATTTACTAGGAAAGGTGTTTTTGTTGTAGTTAATTTTCTTATATGTTGCAAAAAAAAAATTGTTTCCCAAAGAGTAATATTTTTTTTTGCAAAAGACGATCCTAATAATGGACTATTTTTAAGGGCATGTTAAAATAGTAGAAATATTTTGGAGCTTAAAAGCGCAAGTAAAAAATTATTCTCTCCGGGGTCAAAAGTGTACATTCCTTCTTGCCTGGAAGGAAAAAAATTGATAAAACCATTGCGATTGTGGTAGAGCGATAATTTAATTTCAACGAAAGCTGTATTTTGGATTTATCCACGTGTAGGTTATTTCTCCGAGAAATAATAATTATTAAAATATAAAGTATCATTTATTTTCAAAAATTCGTCCCTATCCACACTGAAAAAAAAAAAAAAAAAAAAATATATATATTCTGACTATCGCTACAGTCGAATATGGCATCAACAATATATTTCTAGTAATTTTAACAACATTTATGGTTATTCTAATTATTTTGATGATTGTGCTAACTAGAAATTGCATAATTAAGGCCTTCATTTTTTTTTTTTTTTCGGTGCTGGAATTTGCCCTAATTTTCCTCCCGTGGGTGCATAGGGCAACGATAATGCTTTGTTGGACTCGTCAAAGACGAGACTGGAACCTCAGCCTATCTAAATTCCTATTAGAGCGTGTTTCGATATTCTGTGACTAGGTATTACACCACTGCGACTGTTATCATTAGATGTTAACAAGGCAACAGGAGATTTGGAGGGTAAGACAATTAGCTGGTGGGTGATTAATTTTGGTGGACAGGATGTTAGACTCGTGCTGTATGTAACTATAAACGTACGAGTGTATTGCGTGGGTGTGTGTGTGTGTGTGCGCGCGAGAATTATACAATGAGGATTAAAGGGAAGGAAGGAAGGAAAACGCTTCGATAGCGTTTCTAATAAACGATGGAGGAGATCCCGGGTCTCGAGCCCATCTTCAACCCCGTAAACGTGGGCACGAGTTGGCCAAGGCAATAATAAAATGATATAGGAGGGAAAATATGCATTTAAATTATCGCCCCGCGATAATAATTTGCATACCACCGCGGCACCTACCACCTCTATCACTACCACAACCGCCCTTATTTTCGATGCTTCTCTTTCTATTCCCTGCCGGTTTATTCGTGCTCTCTTTCTTCTTCGTTCGCTTAGTTTAGCTCCGTTTAATTTAAATAATACTTCGCCCTGGCGAACGGTACCCCAAACCAAGCGCAAGATATACATAAAATCGCCATAACATTGTAAATTATAACTGATACGGCTTATATATATATATACGTATAACAAAGTTGTTACTCACGGGCACACTTTTACTTTGGACCAAAATACCCTTCGGAGGGCCTTTAAATACTCCTGATTAAAGAATCCTTAATGAGGGTTAAGTTTCGTCTCAAGTTATGTGCTTCCCCCCCTAGAAGGAAGACCCTGACATTTTATTTTTATTCTTACATACAAATTTTTAAACAATTCTGGTTTTGGTAATGGTAGGATTTGCTTTTGCAAGATTTTTCTCGCCACCGATGTCGATTCCGGGCAGTAATTGTAAGAAGCAATTGAGTGCTTTCTGACAAAGGTGCCAAAAGACACCTTTTGGAATTTGAATTTCGAATTATTTTCGAGGTTTGACTCAACCTTTTTTTGAAATCCACAAACGGGAGGTGCTTAGTAGACCAATTATGTCTCTGTAAAAAATTCGGTATTAATTAAGAGAACCTATTTCAATTTTAATTCGATATTTTTGGTTACGTATAATCCACTTTCCTGCATACGAATTTCTGGAGAAGTGCAATGGTAGCTAATAAAGCTCACGCTTTAGCTCCAAAGTCATTTCGACCTTTACGAACCTTATTTCAAAGATTCGTATAAAAAAAAAATCCATAAAAACACTGAAAATGTTGAATATTCGAATGTGTTCATAACCTCGATGATATTTAAAATGAGAAAGTGGGTTCCTAAAAAAGGAAAGATATGAAGATAAAGAACAAAGCAATTTTCGAGGAATTTTCATCGAAAAGTTAAGAATCTAGATCGAGACTATAAAATAAAGCAGCGAGCGAATGAATGCGACAGGACTATCGAAGAAACTCGAATTCTATGATAATCAAATGGTCGGTACGTGGATGCTTTATTGTCATATATGCATTGGTTAAAAGACATCTTATGAGTAGAAAAGCATATCAACGTCATACGCGGCGGGGCACAGTTAGGAAAAGCGTGCACGCACTCACACACGGAGAGGAAAAGCGGCAAGCTTCCCGCGTACGTTATTATTTTATTAAGCCATAATATAGAGAGACGAGAAAGTGCTCGAGATATTTGAACGAGTTCAGGGCTCGCTTACGTTATCCTAGGGTAGGTGTACCCTTCTCTCCCATAATCTTCCGTGTCTCCGTCTCTTTTTCTCTCCTCCGTCTCTCTATCCGAAGGGGGTGGATGTTCCCATTGCGCCACGCAATTCCGCAAAGTATGCAGATCTAAGAATTCAAATGGCCGTCCTATAAAGCCCATAAAATGGCGGACAATCGCGCTCGTAAACCACTATATTAAAATTCTATATCGTTCAGCGTGCACGTACGCTGCACTTTGCCTAGGTATTACCCTTCTTTTATCCCTTTTTACACCGAGCGATCCCGAAGTCTGCATTAGATTCTTTGCGGTGTTCGTCACTTCAATAAGTTTATAATGAAACTATTTCAATTTTTAATTCAGGCGCAAATTAAGGAATTCGTAATTTCCGTGACTGTATTTTTATGGTATCGACCCATAGTTGGCCCAGTGGAATTTGAAACGCCCAAGCCTAGTTCTGTCTTAATTTACGAATTTTATAGGAAGAAAATTCCCAATTTTGTTTTCTTAATTAATATTATATTTTACAAAGAACAGCCTATACTATTATAAAACACACAGAAATATAAAATAATTTGGTACCAAATTAATATAAAAAAAAAAAAGAATTTTCAATTGATACACTGAAATTGAAAAATTTAGAAAAAAATTTATAGTAATTCTAACTATTGCCGCGGTTGAATATTATTATTATTAAAGAGCTGTGCCTTGGCTTAGATGCCCCCAGTGTTCGATTCGTGGGTTTCTGTTTGAATAAGGGACCAACCTTATATTTTTACTAATTTTAACTACATTTATTGTAATTCAAACTATCTTCACGGTTGAGTCACCCAGAAATTGAATAATCAGCGCCTTTATTTTTTTTTTTTGGGTGCGCTGTATGTGTCAAAAAAGGTTTTACTGGCACATTTGGGGGGGAAATTGCACTTTTTTTCTCGCGATTTCTTGGATGGAAGGTTCCCAAAAGTGGAATCGAAAAATCTAGAAATTTCGAAAGTTCTTATTTTGGCGTAGGTATATGAACATTGTTCGCATACATTTTCGTTTACTGGGACACAGAATAGAGAGCGAGCTGGATAGGGTAAAGGTAGACGGGTTTGGGAGGAAGGGACGCGGAGAGAACGGTAACGCCGGCGCCGCGCGAAGCTGTAATGCGTTATTAATGAACACCAAGAATTTCATTAAAGATTGTTTGTATATCAAACTGTCCACTAAATTATGCCCTATAACCCTGTAGCGCCTTTACCAGCGTAGAAACTATTGGCTGCAGTGCCACTAAAACCGCACGGCCTTTTACCATTTTGGAAAGACAATCATCGACTTCGAAATCCACGCAAAAATAACCATTTTTCCGCACGAGGGAAAAAACGAAGCCCTTTTCCATGCAACATTTTTCGAATTTCTCTCGGCTGAGATGTAAGACGATTTTCCGTTCGGTTAATAAAGAGGAGAGCGGTATCCAGCGAAGTCAGTTATTTCGCGACCTTTGGGAACATGCATTATTAGTAGGGAGGACGACGCGTACGATAGAGAGAGGGAGAGAGTGAGAAGGAAAACAAGAGAAAGAGAGAGAGAGATGTTGGCAAGGGATGTCCTACCCAAAAGAGAGGGAGGATACAGTTAATCGTTGGGAAGCTATTAACTTCGGACTGGAATGCCCCATAGCGCCTCATTTCGTTCAATGCAAATTTATACCGACTATGTCACAGACCATCCTACCGAAAACGTAGTTTTCAACATCATGCGTTTACTTCTCTTTCCAGTAATTTCACCCTCTTGGTTAATAACAGGGATGCGCCGTGTTACCAGTTGGAACGACGGCGTCTCAAATGTTTCTTTCAATTATGTTAGAGGGTGATTGTTTTGCATTTCATTTTTTTTCGTACGATTTCCCGGATCCCGGCCCTGCAGAAGATGGCAAAATTCGCAAGGGGACCTAAGGAATTCAGTCCCCAACTGCGCATCTTTCGAATTTTGCATCGCAACGTCTATAATTTGAATTTTTTTGTCACAAATATTTTGGGGTATTATTCGAATAATTAACCCACTCGCGGTGGTGTATTTTTTGCGGCTTAAAAAAAAATCCATAAGAGTCTGAGTCATTATTCCATGGAACGAAATGATTTAAATAAAGAAATTATTAATTCGCGAAAAAAAATTCGCATCACTTACAAGGACACGTTCCCTAATTTTTGAATTTTCAATTTTTGAAATAAAATAACGTAAGTTTATTTTAAAACACAGATTCGACAAAATTTTCTTACGAAAATCAAAGATAACATTTTGTTTTCTCGAATTCAGTCTTAAAATGTAAAATTGAAAAAATACAAAAAAATTAGATAAAGTAACTATCACACATTGGTGACAGCGCGCGATAATTTCATTTTTCAATCAATAATATTTTTTTACGTATCTTCCGTGTGTGAAAAATGATTCGGTATCCAGTTTTCGTAAAAAAAATATCCTCTCACCGGTAGCCATCTGTTTGGCTGACAAACAATGATCAATACCACTGCGTTTTGATGGATTAAATTAATAGAGGTAATTGACAGACATCATCACTCTTATTAGTAACAGTGACTTTGTAAACAAAAGAATGATGTCGCATGATGTATATAATTTCCAATTCCGTAAGAGAAGGAAATGACACGAAGATGTTTTGGAAATGGAGGGTTGAGACATCAATATACCGAGCACGAAATTTCAGCGACGAGGGATTCTCTTTCTTACTCCTGTGCTTTACTTTGGGGTGTTTCCTGTAACGTCATACATCATGTCCAATCCGATTCTGTTATTATATCTCCATGTGTGTGCATTTACATCTGCATTGATGCCATGTCTCGGGTCACGTACGATACCTATTTCAGTTTTGTAGGAAATGGATAGCGTTGGAAATTTTGCTCAACAAAGTGTATAAATTTTATGTTTCATGGAACATAAATATACATCTTCTTCGTTAATTTAGGGTTCGTTCTCGTTTACGGAACGAAAGAGGAATTTTTCATTTGAACAAATTATAGTTATTAAATGGATATAATTCGAAGAGTCCCTTTTGAGAATTTTGAAATTTTGTTTCTGACACGGTTTGAACTCTTACAGCAAAAAAGAGCGAAAGTGACATTTAATTAATAATTATCGTTATTAGTAACGTCACTTAGGTGAACGAATGGAATGCAGGTTACAAAATTTCGACGATTTCGAAAATTTCTACAATCCAAAAATTCGAAATGCCTTTTTTCTAGGGAAATTTGAGAATTTCTCAGGATTTTAAAATTACGTATTTTTCCTACTGATCTGAATTTTGATATTTACGTACACATCAAATAAAATCACGTAAAATATTATAATCATGGGTTTTACTCAAATATATTTAAATATTGAAATATTTAAAATCAATGAAAGAAGGTAAACTCACACAAGCTCAAATATTGTATTATTACTTGAAAATTCAGCTCGAATCAAAAACTAATAATGTAACAGGACACGTGGGAGACTTCCCAAAAACTATTTAATAGTTTAAAAATAATTATAACATACAATCCCTAATAGTTGGGAAATAGAATGAGAGATAAAAATTCGATATAATTATAATATTTATTAGCCACCCCTTTCTTGGCACTTTGAAAATTCAAAGTTAAGGTACACCAATTTATTGCTACATTTATCCTGGATGACAAATGTGTCAACATCCAACGTGGAATGAAACAATGAAATGATATAATATATTAACCTATCTTTTCATATTAAATCAAGGGAAAAGATTTTCGCGAGTATGGGTTTTGCTGATATCTTCTGATATTCTGGAAAAGAGAAAATGAAAGGGAAGATGGGGTTTGTTCCATGATGTATTGCCCTACCTATACGTAGGATTGGTAAAGTGACATATACATATATACATACCGTATATCACGGAGGGAACATTGCGTCTGAGTAAATTGTGAATATGATAATGCAAAAAGCTCACAATCCGATTCGGTATTTCAGTAGAGTTCCTCCGATTGCCTGGCTATTTGTTCAAGCAAGTTATATCCACTCGCACACGCTTTCTTCCTTTCTTTCACGACGCTGCGGTCTGACGAATGGGGGATATTCTCTACTTCGTTTTGATCGGCTGCTATTACATCCCCGAGAGGTTCGCTAGCACGAAAAATATCGCACATCTTCAATTACAATATCTTCCTCCAGTAGCAGAGTTGAATGAAAGAACGCACTCTCGAGTTGTAATTTATAAATTCTCAATTTTTTGAATAATTTTCTCGAGTACCGAGGAAATGTTGATGCAACGACGCCTCTTTTCATCAAAAAATCCTCAAAAAGTCTAGCGGCTTGAGACTCAAGCCAAAAAAATGCACAATTTGGTGGAAAAATGCATTCCACGAGAGGTACAATTTCCCGAATGCTTGGATTCCAGTGTGCCATGATTCGAGAGGCTGCACGAGTATCATTTTAGTGACAGAGGGCAGGTTGTTAATTCAGTGGGATGAAATCGATGCAATGTATACGGACAACATACGCGGGGTCCGACATCGGGAAAGGATCATCACCTGTTGCATCCGGAACGATGGGGTTGGGGGTTGGATAGAAGGGCCGAAGGCTATTCATGAATTCAGGGGATAGGAGAGAAACTAAACTCACCCTCGATTGGTTCTATAGGCCAAATGGCCAGTGAGTTTTGCTTGTTTGTATCGTGTCTCTTGAACGTCCGCTTTCCCGTTTGGTTGAAAATCAAACTGTTTGCTCGAAACATACAATCGGCAATTCCTCCTCGGTTGCCTTTCGTTTATTTGTTTAAGATCTTACTTGTTGTTGGAAACGTTATAAATACCAAGAGAAACGGCAAATAGAGAAAAGTTGACGAAGCTTTGTCATTGATGGAAAAAAATTATCATTCCTGATGATGAAAAATGTCACGAGAGAATCGAAGGGAAGAATATGAATAAATGTACCGCATTGAAAGACAATGAATTCCTGTGGGATCCTTTGCCGAACGAGCTTGGAATACCTTACGAGGGAAAATGACCATGTTGGCTTATGGTCAGGGTGATGATCCATTAGGGTCAAACTGAATTACCCACCCTCAAAGAAAGCATCAAACAACGACCCTCGCTGAATTCTTTGATCATTTACTGATATTTTCGTTTTTATTATTTTGGGATCTGCAATTGTATCTTTATTTCAATTTCTCCATATTAGATGAATTTCAGTGCTTTTAGATTTTCCGAGGAATAGATTTGGCGAAGAGGAAAATTCGAGATGGTATTCGAACGTAAATAACATATGGAGCCTAATTAGCGTTTGATTTCATTAATAGTCTTATCTAATTCTTAATGACTTTGACTAATTTTAATTCGGACACACCCAAGTGATTAATTGCAACTCGACTCGACAGACTATTTTCTAGACACGCATCAAATTTTCCATTTACATCTGTTTAATTGAACCGGAGTTATAATCGCTTACCTCATGCGTATTTTAACAGAATTTATATATTATATATGAAAGTGCCCAGTGGAAGATTAGGAAGAGAGTCCTACAGCTAATTCATTATAAGCCTGATTTGCGTGCTGGTTAGTTTTCTTTGAATTTCGGAAAATGATTATTCGGATAATAATTTAAAATTAGAAAATATTTTTCAGAAGATCGCATTTGAAATTTTCAGGAAGTGAAAAAATACATGGGATAAAGGTCTCTCGAAAGTGCTCGAAAGATGTTTTCAAAAGTCGAATTTTTTGAGCATACATTGGTCTACCCCAAAAATGGGCTAAAAATTAAAGTTTTAAAAGTGGAGTTGGACAAGTCATTTCTAGGGGTAATTTTTTCCGTAGAATCGATTCCAAAGGTCAAATTTGATGAAATCCTAGCGGAAGTTGGAAAAAAGTAGGTTTTTTGAGGAAAAATCGCATTTCCCGTTGGGTTTTGGGAATTTTGACAACGAAAATGGATTCCTCGGAAAAAAATACATCGGATATGGGTCTCCCGAAAGTTAAAAAAAAAATTTCCAAAAGTCGATTTTTTTGGGCACACCTACCCCTTCCCCCAAAAATGGGCTAAAAATTAAAGTTTTAAAAATGGGGTTGGACAAGTCATTTTTAGGGGTAATTTTTCCCGTAGAATTGATTCCAAAGGTCAAATTTGATGAAATCCTAGCAGAAGTTGGAAAAAAGTAGGTTTTTTGAGGAAAAATCGCATTTCCCGTTGGATTTTGGGAATTTTGACAATGGAAATGGATTCCTCGGAAAAAAATACATCGGATATGGGTCTCCCGAAAGTTGCCAAAAAAAGTTTCCAAAAGTCAAATTTTTTGGGCAAACACCCCTTCTCACGAAAATGGGGTAAAAATTAAAATTTTAAAAATGACGTTGGACAAGTCATTTTTAGGGGTAATTTTTCCCGTAGAATCGATTCCAAGGGTCAAATTTGATGAAATCCTAGCGGAAGTTGGAAAAAACTAGGTTTTTTGAGGAAAAAACGCATTTCCCGTTGGATTTTGGAAATTTTGACAACGAAAATGGATTTCTCGGAAAAAAATACATCGGATAAGGGTCTCCGGGTATTCCTCAAAAATCGATTTCAATTGTCGATTTTTTTGGCGGAAATTTGGCTGGGTTCACTGAGGGAAACAAAACGTTATATGCGTTACATACAATTCCTGTAAACACTTTGAATATTCGTTTTTTTTTTAACACAACTGTTCTCAATGATTAGACATTATTAGAGCCACCATTGTTTTCTTATGTGACGATGCAATAAATAAAGAATTATTATTAATCACATATGCCGTTGTATTTATTCTCACATGTGAAAGATAACTTGTGCGTATGAAAGGGAATAAACCCTTCGGACCGTAACACCTATTATGCAGCCCTTGGACTCGAAGTAGGTAGCTGGTGAGAATAGTGCCTATGATTAATGATGTCCCATACTTTTTCTGTGACCTGTGTCATTCTCTCTTTCTCTCTATTTTTTTTTCTTTCGTCCAAACGTCCCGAAGGATAATCCACGAAACGCTGTTGAACTATAGCTTTGTTGTTCTTTAGAAAGTTTTACGGGTAAGTTGTTTGGACGATCATAGAAACAGTTCGCGATAAAATTATCCCTGAAAAAACTTTTCTCCTTTTCTAGTCGTTTTTTCTGCTTTCTTTGAGTTGTCCTCTTCCGAATTCTAGAAAATAGACGACAGTTCGCTCACGTTGGACTCGTAAGAAACTGCATTGTGATTCCGGTCGTCGCGTCGGCTGCTAATGATCCTAGAGACCCCTTCGTTTCGTCTCTTGACTTCTTAGCCAATAGCCCACAATTAGCTTATCCTGTTACAAGCCCGAGCCTTCGTTCAACTCGTACCGTTTCTCTTAATTCATTAGAATTAAGCTTGCTTCGACATCAACTATTCTCGTGGGACTGAACTTATTCTTTTTGTTGTTCAAGGAAGTGTCGAATTATTGTTCCGCTCTAAAACAACGCTCGCGATGTTCACGCCCTATTTGCGCTCATGATTCCAATTTGAAATTTCATGAATTGAAATTCAACCTATGCTGTGAAAAAAATTCGATTTTTAAAATCAATCTCTCGGCCTCTTATCCGATATTTTTTTTTTCATCGAGGAATCCATTCCCATTATTAAAATTCCAGATGTCTCACGATTTTCTCGCAAAAAATCCGTTTTTCACAAATTATTTGTAGAATATTTTAGACCCAAGCCAGCTGCTTAATATTAAAATTTATCGAAGCAATTACAAACGTTGCGTTTTCAAACGTATGTGCGACAAAAAATTTTTGCTTTGCAATAAGATCAGAAAAAGTGGATACTGCAAAATGCCAATAGCAAGCCTTGACGCTTTATACTCCGGGATTATATTAAGTCCTCCAAGAAAAATCTATCCGATGTTAAGGGGAGAAAAAGCGTAGCAATATGGGTGTTGTCTCGAGCATGGAGAATCTCTCGCGAACGACATCCTGCTACGTTAAGTTCGTTGGGGTCCGAAAGAAAAGAGGAATAAGGATAACTCGATTTAGATCGAGTACCGGACATTAGTTACTCGGGCTTTTATACAGTGGATGTCTTTATCCTAAATCACCACGAGACTTCCAGCCGTACTTTTTTCGTACCTCGTCTTATTTATCAGGATAAATCGGGATCCTCCAGCCGGTCGCTTTATTATTGCTAGGCGCGGTGTTATAAATAGCAATGATTACGAAGTTCAACGATAACGACGATATTCTATAAACGTGAATTTCTCGGAGGGGTCATATCGGAATTTTTCGCGAAGTTGGTTAATAGAGACGATCATCGTTTAAACGATAACTGGAGAAGCTTCACGACACGGTTGAGTTTACATGGGCGCATAATCATTACCAGCCACAAAGACCGCTGGGGTTCATACAAAACGTTGGCTGCACGACGACTAGTAGCACATTTGCCAAAGGATTAATGAAACCACAGAATGCCTGCACTGTTTACGATCGACACGATACAATGCCGACTGCACGAAGGGGATGGAACTATTACGGCGCTCGAAAATTTGGCTATTCGTGCGCAGCGTCGAAAATCTCTTTGGCGTTTGTATAACAACAACAAAAAAAATAAAAAATGAGCAACATTCGAAGTTGGAGGGTTGTGAAAATCCATTGCGGCAACATTCCGGCAATCTGTGAAGAAGGAGAGTGTACGCTAAAGAGTCTGGAAGATCGGAAGAGTTCTCCTCGGGCGAGAAGGGGCAGTTAGTTTCATTGTTTTCTGTTCAGAAGACCTTTCGAGGGGCAAAATGGGAGGAGAGGAAAGGAATATGCGATTTAGAGTGGTGAATTTCGCGGGTGTAAACGCCAAGTGAACAACCCTTCAACGGACTCATGTATGGCAAGCCCTCGACCTTTATAATCCGAGCACAATTACTAGGCAGCGGCTGCCATACACGAGAGATTAATTGTTATTAATTATTTTCCCGTTGCAGGTAATTGCGTCATCGTAGTGGTCTTATGGAACATACACCGCTCAGAAATGTTCAGCGTTTAACAATGAAGGAAAGAAGGAGGAAGTTATTAACTACGTCCTTTTCATTCTCCAAGTGGAAAGGACCGCTTCAAAATTCAACTGGGTACTGAAGCTACACGTTACAATTCTTCACACGCAGTGCATTTCTCCTTTTTTTTCACATCCGCCACGGATTCTTTCATTCAATTGCACTTGGCGAACGTTTCTCCACAGTTTCGCGACTTCTTGCAAATTTCCTACTTCAACGTTCCGTTTTTTATCACGAACGGCAGGAGGGACGTTATCATCGGAGCCGAGGATTCTCTCCGAGAGGAATATTTGTAGGAAGGTGTCCGTCTTCCAGTATCCTACGGAGACTTGTTAGACCGGTCAGGAGTTTACGGTCCTTTCTTAACTGCGGTCTGGGACATTTAATTCAAGGGGGATCCGTTGTTTGCGAGGAAACTGGGCGTTGTAGATTCTTTTGTGCCGGCTTCGCACTGCCGTTAAGGGAATTAGCGCACATCAAAGGAAACGGCGGGTGAAATTTATACGACGCATTTTATTTTTGGATCGGTTTGTCGATGGTTCACATGAATTCCAACGAAATTTTGGAGGTTGAAATTTGCGGTGTAGTGTATGGTAAAACGAAAAGGTAGAGTTGAAGGAAAAAGGGAGTGGGATGGGTGGTTTGGTCGACCGAGGCTGTCCGCAATTAAAATAATTCCCTTTCTGCTCGCAGCCGAGCGGAAAGAACTTAGCAGCACCCTTGCGGGGTAATACATACACAGAATCCATCCACCTCCCCCTCCTGCTCAACCCTTAACACCACTCCGGTAAGCATAGCTATTTTAATTGTGTCGTCCTATGTTATAGGAGGATGACCAAGCAAGGAATGAACGCCGTTCTCTTTCTCTCTCTCCACCATCACCGGTACCAAGTATGTAGCCACGTTATTATGCTTTACTCGTGAGAATAGCTCGCTAGGCTGATTGCCGACTTGACCGCAGCTAGCTCTAATCTTCCTCGACAGACATGCGAAACATGTCAAGAAGAAACTCTAGTAATGCGACACCTTGACGCAAAACTCCGAGATTCCAAAGCGCAAAGAATTTTGAACGAATTCCAGAAAGAGCGGGAGAAGAAGAACCTTTTGAATCCATCAGAAGTTTGTTACAATGCCCGAGGAGCTCTTGCACCCGGTAAATTGGATTGTCACTTCAACGGGCGAATAACCACGGAAACTTGCTTTTATATTTACGCGGCGTTGATAGTAAAAGATATTCAGCAGACCCTGTATCGAGAAGGGGGTGGAGACAACGGAGAAATAATAGTGTTTGCCCTGATGTCACTGAAATTAATCCAAGCGAGACGTCGGGTTAGCCTCAAAAGCTACAACGGGTTAAGCTTTTCAGAGCGTTCTCGCCTGCGAGGGGTTGCGAGCTAAGTAAACGACTGATGTGTGTACAAGTCATGTAAAATCAACGAGGTGTCTTCTCCTTGTTCATTTTGAAAAAAAAAAAAAAAAAGGTTAGCTTTCAACACTCACTTTTCATCTTGGTAAATTCAGTGACTGCTCCTTCGGGTCTATGAATAAAAAAAAGCTCATGATTTTCGACATTCCACGCCAGCTTGCACCGGGATCTGCCTGGAGACGTAAATATAATGGGACTCGGAGAGTCTCCGGTTTTACATTGGGGAAATGAAAGTAGAAAAAAAAGAAAGTTAAGTATTTCCTGTTTACTCCACACAAGGAAAATCATTTTGTAATAATGAATGGTGACATTTCATGAATGCTAATGAACAACGTCACGTGAATGGGGATTTTTCGTTTTTCGCGTGGATTCATTTAAAATATAGAAACGGTTACGTCGTCATTGCAAGGAGAATTCAACGAAAAGCAATTTATTAAAGTCTAGGGCCGTAAAATGGCTGGGATTAGACTAGTCCCGGCACGGAGCCCAAATGACAGCGGGTGAAGATGAAAAATGTAAATTCGATTAATCAAAGTGGGAGAAATCTTGTTGGCATTGAGCGGAATCTCGCGAGAGAAAAAAATAAAATGCATCATATTAGTCGTCGGACGCCAATTAAATACGTGCAGCCGGGCTGCCAAAGATATAAGAGGCATCGGAGCGAGCGAGCCGACTAAAAATAAGTAATTACAAAATACCGCATGGATAATATACTGTGCAATTAAGGCTGAAAGAAGGCTACCTAGGGCAACCCACCACTCTGACATCATGAGGCCAACTGGAGGTGGAGCTTCACCCGGATGCGGATTCATAATTAAACACGCCCTTAAAACAAAATCATTACCGTTGCCTTGGAGGGGTAGTGGTACAGTTGGTTTTAGGTACCGACACTTTCATACATACAAGTAGCAAGGGGGTTTAATGCAAGTGGAAACTGAAGGAGAAGGACGGAGAAAACAGATACAGAGGAAGACCAAAGAAAGTCAAGGGGGGGGGGGGGGATGGAAAAGAGTGCAACTCGTTTTGTTGCTTGTCTTTTAACAACCTTTGTAAGCTAGCTGCAATTGTAGGTTGGTACTTTTCTATCGTGTAACCTTCTCCCATCTTCGTCGGGTTACACGCTCTTCGAGAAAGCCCCGTCAACCCCTTCCCGGTATTTAGATTATGCGGAGCTTTTGCGCAAGGTTCCACCGCTAATTCGACACACCTGACTGGCATTCATTTTTATCCCCTCGCCAAAGTGGCGATAAGAAAGGGTCTATCGATTGCGACGGTGACGGTAATTAGTAGATCGTAGAGGGTGATAAAATGGACGGATATGATAATAAGGACGTCCGTAGTTGCAGGCGATTACTTATGAGGGAGAAATAAAAAGAAATTGGCGGACTGGAATGAATTGAAAGGGAGGAAGTCTTCCGGTATCTCGTGGATACAGAGGGTAAAGGGGTAGGAAAATGATGCTACCGCTGGTGTTTCAGGAATCCTGGTGGGGTTGAATTCTGCAAAGAGGTTGGGCAAACGGGGTATTCCTGGATTCGAACACAGGTTCCACCCACAAAGTCCATCGCGCCGGTCCGGCCGACCCCGCGTAGTCGAGCTTTCCTATTTTCTCACGGCAAAGAGTGTACCTTTTCCTCACCCTCCCGGATATACGTTCATCGAGCTACTATTCCGTTCTGACGTTCCTAAAGGGATTATGATTTTTCACGGATGCTAATTTTTCCCTTTCTCAATATCTCTTGATTCTAAATTGGTCGCTTGATTGTAATAATAATCATCAACTACGTGCCTCCGTTTTCTTCAGCGAAGGATGGTTAAAGTTTTAAGATTTCCCTTCGTATATTTGTAAAAAGTAAAAAGGTCGCGAAGTATAACTCATAGAAATGAAACCGGCACGAGACATGGCATCACGTTCCGCATGGTGAGGAAGTAGAAGTCGTTGAAAAGCAACGAAATGAAACGTTCGCAAACGAGTCACGATCCTCTAATTAGGGGGCTAAATACCACTGACGTTTTTTGCCGTTGCAATATTATCATATTTAGTATGCGCACTTAGAAAGCCGGCTTAAATAAACCGAGCGGCTCCTCGGGAAAGCTTTAGGATCAAGAGCGTAAGGGAAAAAGAGAAAACACGAGTCTAATAAGTTTCAACGTTTAGTTATGTTTTCTACACACTCCGCTCGTTTTCTCGAAATGAAGAACAACGCAGCGAGACCTTCCTTCGGAGACGCACCAATTCTAACAGCCAGCATTGAAATCTCTGTATTTCTTATCGCCGCGATCCTAATGAAATCGATGGGGAAAGGGGATGCGCGAACGTCGGGGTATTAACATTCAGGGTTTTCGTGAAAACCGGTACACGGAGGTGCGGCGGTTAGGAAAACTTTCCAAAGGAAAGAGGTTTGTTAAAAAGCAAGATGTCGAGGAGGATACAAGAGGTTCTAATTTACCAGGACTTTGCTACGGTAGTTGCAGGCTGAAGCTAACTGCTAATTTAAGGGTTAATTCCTTGGGAGACAAGTTGGCAGAGTTACGACGAAAATATTCATGGCATTATGCATATGCTTAGGCGCGACCCAGGCTTCTTCCACTTGGACGCGAGTCATCCACTAATAAAAATTAAAAAGTCTAATTGTAAGAAAAGAGAACATTAACTACGCATTATGTTTTCTATCAATTTCAACTTTTATTCATCTCAGAATTTTTAAGATCGCGTTATATGCTTTACTTCTTAGACAATCGCGAATTACTTTATAATTGTGGAAGAATATTTTTTCATAATTTCTTCGTCTTCGAGATTTACTCCGGAACAATTTATGAAGGTAAATATTAAAAAAAGGTTCTTTAATTATGCACTCATGCCGAGACGCAGTAAAAATGTAAAATATAAAAAAAAAGAAAAGGAATATATATTTTTGATATTTAAAATAACTCTGCTCTAAAAAAAATATTATTATTACGAAAAATGTATTTTCTTCTTCAAATTCATTTTCTTGAATAAAAAAAAGGTGTTTTAAAATTAAGTTTTTTTTTCTTGGAACAAGAAAGATAATTTTGATCCAAGAAAACATTATTTCCCTTAAGCTAATATTTTTTTTGCAAAAAATCTATCATTTTGAGACGAGCAAATTTTTTAGTTCGAATATGTATTTTAAATTCTGCTGTTTTTTAATTACAAAATAATTGCAATTTCCATATTTGTCACATTCAAGAACTTCAAATGCATCCAAAAAACGCTGACATTGAAACATATTTCGAAATGGAAAAGAAACGAGTTACTTCTTCTAGAAATAAGAAGGAAAATGGATAAATTATGGACTTTAAAGTAAATGTATCCGTTTCTGAGTTTTCACTTACATGAAAATATATCGTGGCGATATATTCAAGTTATTTGAACCCTCATTTAAAAGAAAAATACTTGTAAAGAACGGAAGAGGATGTCGGGAGATGTAATTCGATTTGTACGGAAATGTGAAAGGTGGGATATACAATTTTGCTTCTTCTCGTCGATTTCTCCAAACGTCGGAGAGTATATGGACGCCTACTCCGATGTCAAGATTGTCCCATCAAGGATGCCATAGTGTCAAATGCAGCAGCGAGAAAAGCAGTCCCGTGAGAAGTACAAACGATACACCAGGGTAACGTTGCGATAAAATACTACGGTCCTATACCCCATCCTAGTTCGCGTTCACCTTGCCTCATTCTCGCGAAATACAAAAGCATGCAAATATAAAGCGTCGTTTCTTTCTCTCTTGCTGCGAGCAGTTGAAATTTATTTCTAACGATTGGAGGCAATCAGTTTGGAGAAACGCAAAACTTTTGAATAAATCACAACTTTCCCGTACTTTTCATCACCGGAAGGTGTACATTCGCAAATTCGTTTATTGGATTTTTGGCGAATTTGAAGACCTCGGCGATGAATGAATTCCAAGCTCGCTTTTTATTTCCAATGCAAATGTTTTAATTTGAAACTTTTTATTCCTAAATGGCGGGTAGCCGGCAAATGCGGCTTCTTTGTTTTCACTGAACTCGTCTAAAATACTAACTAAGTGTTACGTCTTTTACACTTCGCAACTTTGTCGACGAAAAGACCATTTCAAGCTTGATCCAGTACAGCCAGAGTGGATAAAGACTGACGACTTTAAACTGGCGAGCTCGGTATCTTCAACGCTGCGGTTCTTTCTCTTTTATTCATTTTATTCGCGAATTGATAACGGTCTTTTGTCTCGGTGGAATCTATGTTAAAATATAAAAACTTTTTAAATATTACGTTAAAAAGTGGAAAAACGCTGGTTTTTCTTTTCTACCTTGCGAGCGTGACTCGCGTCGCGCTTGTGAGGGGAAAAAATTTAATTAATAAAGAATTTTGCCATTTTCTTTTTTTTTTGGAGGATCGGCCGGGATAATTCGTCGATGGAAAACTATTTGGTGTGGAGTGTAAGGAAGACGCGAGAAGGTTGTAAAAATAAAGGAAATTTATTAGCGTAATTTGAGAGAGTGGAGGCGCCTTGTGAGCGTATGTTCAAAGCCTGTAATCATCCCCGGTGGAAGGAAGGTAAAGGGAAAGGTGTGGGATGCCTACGTAGAGTGGCAATATAGTTTCCCTAATGGCGCTTAAAAAATCTTAAAAAGGCGATATTAAGAATGTGACTACGCTGGAAAAAGAAGACCGTGGAAGGAACCCAAGAAAAAGACGGAGAATCACAAAGGCGCGATGAAAAAGGCAAAGGACCCAGGGCGCGAGAGAGACGGTGAGAGACGAGGGAGAGGTTCAGGAAGTTAGGAGAGCTGAAAAGAGGAACCACGGCTCTGGTTAATCGCCGTAAGACAACCGGAGAAACGAGCGAACGGTGCTCGAGAGGGTGGATTCTCTCGCAGGGTGGAATTTAAAGGAGTGTCGAGAGCTTTGGCTCTCGGAGGTGGAGTAATGCCAGCGCAGAAAAAGAAAAGGAGACAGAACGCGAAGAAATTAAAGATGAACCTTCAGTGAAATGGGGCGCGAGTTTATAAGGAGCTGTTACCTCCATTTCCTTAGACTCATTCGGTGACTGCACCCCTCGACCTTTTCTTTTCCACGACGGTGTCCCTACACGGGCTTCTAACGATCGCTGCGTTTGCCCCGGGAAGAATAAACAACCGCTTTTCTAACTCGCAATAATAATTGCACGTACGCAGACACATTATTTTGATACCAAGGCATTATTTTCGCATTTAATAACAAGGGGGTGGCCGTTTTCGCAAGGAACTTTGAACTTAATTAGAAGCTTTATGGAGGAAAAATGTGCAAAATATTTGTTGTTAAATAAAATCCATGTATATATGCGAAAAAATGAGAGAAACTTCACGGTGACCTGCATTTTTCGTCCCTTTACTTTCGCCCTTCCTCTTCTAACGTTTTTTTTTTTTCGACGTCACCCCTCAGTCTCGACGAGCGTGTCTTTCAGCAGTCCTGAAAGTGGCGATGGCGTCTGCTGAATACAAAATATCAATCAGCTCGAAGGGGGAGGAACGCGTGAAAAATACTCGGTAATTACGAAACGAGAAGCCTCCGTACCCTGCCATCCACTTGAAATGTATTCCTTGTTCCACGATTACTTTTTCACGATGAAGATCTTGATCTTCGGATTTAAAATAGGGGGACGTTTCTTCAGCTACTGCAGCAGGTATTGAAAAAGAAGGAAGTAAATAATTACGCTCTTTATAACGCTAAATTAACCTTCTTATCCGAAAAAATGTTCGATAATTAAACACCTTTGGTACCGACGCGAAAATCGAATCACTCGAGAATCTAATTCAAATCTCCGGCAAATGGAATTAGAAGTGGGTAGGTACCATTTTACGTGACGGCGAAGGTCGAACAGTCGCGAATTTCTTTAATTGAAGCATTTCATCGACAATAACGCATTTCTTTTCGTAACGAAGTAAAAGTTGTGCCTGCCTATTGCCGCGGCTAAAGCGTACAAGGTTCCCGCTGCCGCTGCCTACGGCAGTAAATTCAGAAACGGCCCCTGGAGATAATGCGCAATCATTTCGAAATGGAAATTAAAATCAGATGATGAATCCTAACGATGCCGTTTATTATTTTAATTTTCCGCGAAGCCAAGCTACCGAGAGAGTGAGAGTCCGCTGGCTCCTTCTCTTTCCCCCGCATTCCCTTTTGCTCCCTTTTTAACCATCCAGCTTCTCTTTCTCTCTGGTACCTTGCTAACTCTCTCTCGAGTTCGAGACACTAAATTACCTTCCTATTAGCCGTATAATTACAAGATGGCCCCAGTAATTTCCGTTTATTCCGACTTCGTTTCAACCGAACGGGGCTTTATTGCCTCGCTATACCTTACGCGTTACTTCCGCGCTTAAGCTATAATACATCTAAATGCTTCCCATATTTTTTTCCCCAACTCATGGATTTTAATGCTTACTAAATATTTTATACGGTCTTGCAATCATTAAGAAGTTATGTTTTCAGCTACAGACATTTTTATTTTTATTTTTCCCAGACATCGAGAATTTTTAGGAGACTGTTATGTAACAATCTATACATTGCAATTGGGAAATACGCTCCCTGTTCGTGTTCTTGTCCCAATTAATGTGCCTCTATATTTAAATTAAGTCATAGGAAAAAACCAGTAAAAATAATCAATAGAATATTTTTTTAATAAAGTTTTATAAAAATAATGTAATATATTATTTTATCAAAATCGAGCTACTAATGTATAGGTCCGTACAAAATATTTAACATTTTTTATTGTTATAGTCTTCTTAATATTTTTCTAAAATGCACAATCACGATTTTGACGGATTTATCGGACGTTTTTTTTTATCCAGAACTGGGGGAACAATAATATATTCAATAAACATTCGAGAAAATCTATGAAATTGCAGCTAATAAGGTGTCAGCCGAGATCGGATTCGAGCAAATTATAACGGTGGCCAGATAATCGTGACATTGTCGAATGTAGAAAACGATAGTAATTTTATTTCAAAATCGCTTGTTATTTTTTCTAAGGGACCACGGCTCTCGAAAGCTCGATGTTACGATTACATTTATTCTATATGAGAAAACGGACTTGGGTATAATACAATGCCGTGCAATAAATTTATAGGGGAACAAAGTATGAGTAGCTAGATTGTAACCAACGGAAACAGGTGGGCTAGAGTTTTGAAGTTAAACATAAAGAAATCTCGGAGAAAAGGTATTGAAAAAGTTGAGGAAGGATTTGTGTAATAAAGGTCGTGCGAGCTTTGAGCTTCTCAATATAAAAAAAAAAGGGGAAAAAGCAAAGCCGATAAACTCGCGAACGGACTGCGTTGTACGGGTAAACTTTCATCGGCGTCCCAACATAAAGGACCCTTTACGAGCTTTCACCGTGCGCCCTTTATATTCTCTCGCTACACGCGTATGCCTTTTACCGAAGGAAGAAAAAGCCGCAAAACTCGCTTCCGCGGGATGTCACTCCAACGATCTGCATGATTTCTTTAACCCAAAGATTTTGTGCTTTGTAGAAAAAGTTGAACTCGCTCGTTTCTAATTGGCTTAAACGATCTCGTGCGAAGTTTCCGACCGGTTGCAATTATTTGACGCAATACCGGGCTTTCTTAAAATTGCAGCATTTATTCCCGCGCCAAAGTTACGAGCATTATCATCGGGGCACACTTTAGAAAGGATTATTTCACCCGAGGAGCGGGATAAAGCATCTATGGCTCGAGGAGCTTCTCTTTCCAAGTTATGAGGGACGCGTTGGCATAATGGCGCCTTGGTCGTAGAAGAGCGTAAGAAGATATACATCCCCTTTAGCGCCGTTATGTGGCGTCTTAGGAGCGGAGCCGGGTCTATGGTCTTCTTCGCGACGGTAGGAACCGACGCTGCTGTCTTCAATAAATAACCCGAAGACAATGGACACTGTCCAAAACACGGTGTAGATCTTACGCCTTTAACTTAGCTCGGTGTACCAAGTCTCAACCCTTTTACTAGTTTCAAACCTTCTCTTCTCCGTGCGCCTCTCTTTTCTACTGCCTCTTCTTCACTTACCATGGAATTATAATGTTTGTTTCTAACAAATTACCATGATAATGCCCGGTAGAAGTCGCATAGCGAAACCCGTGCCGCCTTTTGCTGGCACACTTAAATTACACGACAAACTACTACACACCGCATATACCGTGTCTGTTACAATCATTGTCGTTCCCGTAGTATAGGAAGGAGCAAAAGAAGAGGGGGGGTGGGAGGAAAGCTGCAGATTCCTAGAGGGTAGTTGTAATGTTAATTAGCCACTTACTAACGTAGACAATCGGACTCTTGGGGTGTTCCAAAGTGCCACGGACTTGGAAAAGAATGGTGAAACGGAGCTTACTAAATTCTTATGCACTCATCGAATATAAGTGACTCCCACGGTAAAAATTGTTTACGGTAATTGTTACTAAAGTGTCCAGAAAAGTATTGGCAGCGAGTGTACTATATATAAGAAATTACTCCACAACACGCTTCTGATGGCTCATTCTTTGAAATTGAAATCGAACGAGTGACACATTCGAGCGGATCATGTGGGTCCATAAGGCGACTTTGTTGGCCCCGAGGGAGCACAAAATTGCAGCATCTTCATTTTGATAAATATGATCTGCTTCGACATATATAAAAAAGATGGGGTTGAATATGCAAAAAAAAAGGTATTTTTTTTTACAAAATAATGGAAAGACTTGGGTTTGATCGCATTAAAAATAAAAAAAAAATTGCTCCAGCCTCGAAGAACAAAACACTCAAATTATTAAAAAGATTATTATTAGATAAATCCAACATTTTCCAATTTTACCCATTTTTAGGGTGAAAATCTCACCCTATGGACCCACCCACTTCTTGCAAAATCGACATTTCCTACAAATAGAAAACTCAGAGACGAAGTCTCGATTTCATACACCAGGTGCATCTTACAATTTTTCCCAAAAGAACGAAAACTTTGCACATTGAAAAAATTGTAGGGCAATTTAACTTTAATGAATACCAGAATTAAGTTGAAGGTATTCCCACTTCCACCGTATACGGCCAATCTAAAAATGAAATTCAGAAGATATCGGAAGCAACCCCTTCCCCGGAAGACGAGCGAGTGGCTTTCGTTTCAAGGGTAGCAGGGTTGCGGGGTGAAGCTAAAGTAGAGAAGAACAAGAGCATTGTCAGCTAACGTGGGGGAGGAGCGGGTGACGCCTTGGAGCGGGCTAATGCATTTCCTTTACAGTTTTAATGGGCATTCATAACTAAGTTTAATAACGCCGGTAGGAGGCGGCGAGCCGTCGTGGTTGCATACCTAATAATTCCACAGGGTTCCACCTTCGCGCACAGGAAGTGTCGCAGCACGGATTTTCGTGATGCTGGCGTTATCTATCTGAAGTATACCTTTTTTTTTTTACTGCAAACGTAATTTTTTTAAAAATCTTGCCAACTGATTTCGATTGGGTCAAATAATTTTCTATTCAATCGTTTGCCGGCAACGAGTCTGCCAGAGGCGCCCCTATATTCCTCTGGTTATCGATGTCTTATGGGATCTTTCCAAAAAAATTAATAAAAATCCGAGTTTCATTGACTCAAAATTGCAAAACCAGTGCCTTTTTAGAAAATTTCTCATTTTGGAACCCAAGCACGTATTTTTTTTCAATGACTAGTTGGTCAAGATCAAAACTAATTTAATATCTACGATTATCCTTTACTTTGCCTAAGTAAAGGATGACTTTGTTAAAATCTTTATACGCGTTGACAAATTTTTGCGGAAAAAAGCACAAAGTGAATAACAGTAAGGTTTTTAGTTGCATAATAAGACTAAATTCTAACAGCACTGCAGTACGCAGTGTGACTTCTATATTCCACAGGTTGCTGTACGAGAGATATATATATATATATAGAAAAGGAGGGCAAAATGGGGCACCGTTGAAATCTTCCAAAATTCCAAAATTCTTCATGAAACACACTACATGAAAACTGGGCCCGATTTTTTCACCCTATGCACTATGCATCAAAGGACATGGAAATTGCATGAAACCCAAATAGTTGCCGTCAGTTTGAAGATTCCAGAGTATGGTTTCTTCCCAGTAACAAATCACTCCGGTCTCCCGGGTTCTTCGGGTATATCATATTACCACTTTCACTGCTGCTTAATAAAATGTAACTTATTTCGTGTTTTTCCGTATCTTGAACAAGACTGGGCGTCGTGGTATGGGCGCTAAGATCTACAAATATCAGAAACGTCTAGCAGGAACCGTAGAGCGGCAGTATCACACGCACTACGAGGGCGAAGAAGACTCCGGGAGGGGTTATTAGCGCAGAATTATTGTCATTGCGGGAGAGCACATCCCTTTCACCGCTTATAGGCTATACATGGTGATAATGGAGTATGCCAAGGGGTGCAGTAGCACTACGTGGCGGTTGGGTATGACTAGATTCTCTTCCCTATTACTATAGAGTCTTTCGTATTTTAACGGGTAAGCTTTGACAATGGCTTGCAAGAATTGCCATTTTCCGTCTCTGCTCGGAGATAAAGAGACTTCTCTCGTTTTGTAACGTGCGAACTATCCTTACTAAAATCTACCTCCTTCCTTTGAATCTTTTCACGTCTTCCATTTCATTCTTTTTTTTGTCTCGAGTGTTGGAACTTGGAAGGCACGCCCGGAATTCGGTAGGTTCGAATTCGGGTTTATTAGAATTCTAAGGTGCACTTAAATGTGCAATAAAATGAAATAAAAAAAAAAGAGGATCCGGAAAATTATTTGTATGGAAAGAGGCAGGCCGAGGGTGTGTCTTAGTTGTCTTATCTAAATTAAAAATGCGGGAGGGTGGAATCAGAGAAACGAAATAGAAAATCTCGGTACCGAGATATCGCGTAATAAGCGAAATCCGCTGGACGATAATTAAAAAGTAATTTTACGGTGACGTTTTCTAACCCGGAACGAAAAGCCTTTACCTCCTCCCCATGCCGTTTCTTCCTCGCAACCCTTCTTCCCAGGGACACTCGTGGTTTGTAAATACAAGCTACCTATGTACATACACATTACCTAACATGAGACAGAACGAGAAAAAGAGGACCAAAGGAAGAAGAAAGAGAGTAGAGGAGAACGTGCGAGGAAACGTAGGTAGAAATTAGCTCATAGCTATACTTGCCGTTGGTATTATTATTGTAGTACACGTACGTCTACTATAGGGGCCGCATATATGTATGGGCCATGTAAAAGCAGAGATGTAGAAACCTCCAGCAATAAAATTCACGGGAAGTGTTTTACATCCAGCGCGAACGAATGAACGAACGAACGAACGAACGCGAGGTCCGGACGAGTTCAGTAAGTGGCGAACAATGGCTTTTGTGGATAGACATTGGCCCTCGGCATTCGTTTCAACCTAGCCAGTTGGACACATTTTTGTCCTCGACCCTCGCATCCTCCTCATCCCTTATTATACTACGTTCACTCTTCGCCACTCGAACGTTCGTTCGCTAACTCTTCCCTCGAGGAGCTCCAGCGATAAAATCACATAAAGAATCACGGCACTCGCACTTTATGAATTATATCGCTGTAACCCACCACGTACGCTTTTTTTGGTGGAAAAGTGCCGACTTGGTGTATCGCGCTGCATTTGATTGCACTTTTCAAATAGTCCAGAAATCTGATTTCCCCGCAAAAAACCTGGTTTTTATGGTCTTCCGCTAAGATATCATGACAATGGAACTTTGAAATCGATTCTACGCGTCAAATTATCCCTCGAAATGGTCTCTCCGATTTCATTTCTGTAGCTTTAGTTTTTGAGCCCATTTGCCGGGGCGAAGGCCACTCAACTTTTGGCTGAAAAAATCGACTTTTGAAATCGATTTTTGGGGATTATCGGGAGACCCATATCCGATGTATTTTTTCGCGAGGAATCCATTTTCATTGTCAAAATTCCGAAATTCCAGCGGGAAACAGGTTTTTTCCTCAAAAAACCTACTTTTTTCCTACTTCCGCTAGGATTTCGTAAAATTTGACCTTTGCAATCGATTCTACGGGAAAAATTACCCCTAGAAATAACTTGTCCAACCCCATTTTTGAAACTTTAATTTTTACCCTATTTTTGGGGGAAGGGGTATGTGTGCCCAAAAAAATCGACTTTTGGAAACTTTTTTTTTAACTTTCGGGAGACCCATATCCGATGTATTTTTTCCCGAGGAATCCATTTTCGTTGTCAAAATTCTCAAAATCCAACAGGAAATGCGATTTTTCCTCAAAAAACCTATTTTTTTCCAACTTCCGCTAGGATTTCGTCGAATTTGACCTTTGGGATCGATTCTACGGGAAAAATTACCCCTAAAAATGACTTGTCCAACGCCATTTTTGAAACTTTAATTTTTACCCCATTTTTGGGGGAAGGTAAGTATGCCTAAAAAAATCGACTTTTAGAAAAATTTTTTTAGAACTTCCGGGAGACCCATACCTGATGTATTTTTTTCCGAGGAATCCATTTTCATTGTCAAAATTCCCAAAATCCAGCGGGAAACAGGATTTTTCCTCAAAAAACCTACTTTTTTCCTACTTCCGCTAGGATTTCGTCAAATTTGACCTTTGCAATCGATTCTACGGGAAAAATTACCCCTAAAAATGACTTGTCCAACTCCATTTTTAAAACTTTAATTTTTAGCCCATTTGCCGGGACAAAGATCAGTCACCTTCATTGTCAAAATTCCAGAATTCCAGCGGGAAATACGATTTTTCTTGAAAAAAAAAAAAACTTATTAAGAAACCAATCTGTAAAATGACTTCCAATTAACGAAAGCAATATCTCAGGTCAATAAACGTTAATTTAATGTGCAAAGGAACGCGGTTCAAGAGACACTAAAGAAAAACGTCTTGTAGTAGTAAGCTCAATTGGAATAGTGAACTGTTGTCTTTGTCTTCCTCTTCTTTTTTAGTAGTAAGGACGTAAACGTGGCAGACTACTAAAATATCGGTCGTAAATAATAAAAGTTAGCGAGGTTCTTCTCTCGCGCGCACTCCGGGACTTGAAACCGGAAGATAGGTGTCGCAGGGCGGTAACGAAGGGGAGAGGACGATGGTAACCGTTGGTTTGGGGAAAATGGTACGGAGACAAAGACGCGCCATTGTCAACTGAGCTCCCACCATCGGAACCACCATCCGCTGCGGGAAACTTTGAATCATTTTTATTGCATAGAGTTATCTTTGTTACCACGGCACATAGAACGTCTAAACCCGTATACTCTCTTTCCTTTCTTCCACATCTTCCTTTTCTCTTTTCTCACTCACCCTTTTTTGACTTCGACCTTTTCTCTCTTCTACAAGATAATACACGAAAGCGTTCACGCCCCTTTGGATACCCAAATGGAATAAGTTTCTTTAATTCGCGAATTTACGCGATGAGCGGACGTCAGACGTCGACTATATACCTATACTTACTTACTTACTTACTTACTTACTTACTTCGGTCTTAAGTAGTTTTATCATGAATGAATGTTTAAGTGCCTAATCTGCTTCTTCGATCTTTCTTCATTTTTCAGATTTCATGAAATTATATATACCTTAATCACTCACTCGATTATTTTTCAAGAATTAATAAGAATTTCTATTAAAATAATTGCTATTTCTCTTGTTCTCTTGAAACTGAAGTTTCACTTTGAAAACTAATATCGATTTCAAGGCATTACCCTTTTACGTCCCAATAGGTTCTTCCTAACAACGTTAAGGTACTTTGTATGATAATTTCTATCTCATTACTGACCAGTTGGAATTTCGAATTATTATAATTAGTGTGGCCTTAGAAAATAATAATCGCAAAGCACTTCTATTGATAGTGAATCCAAAAATTGGTCCTATTGAATTTTCATCAAAAGGGAAAAGTTAACCCAACAAAATCTAAAACATCTTCAAAAAAAAAAAATTAATTAAACCCACGCTGTAACCCACGTAAACGAAAATTAAGCGCGACAGTGGTGACAAAACTTTGTTAACAACTATAATGAAACGTGATTTATGTAAGTAGTTGTAAGCAAAGTTTTGTTACCACACTATTTAAATTTCATTTACTCTTGCTAGCCCCAAAAACAAAGCAGAGATGCAAATCTTCAAGAACTACAACAAGGGCTTCTAATCAATGCTTGAAAAATTTTTAAAAATGTCTCTCTAAATTAGTTGGTCGAACATTTACACTGAAAAAAAAAATACATAGTAATTTCAACTATCCAATATGACACCGAGAATATATTTCTAGTAACTCTAACTACATTTATTGTCACTTCAATTATTTTCATGGTTGAGTCAACCGGAAGTTATATAATTAGTGTCTGAATTTTTTTTTTCGGTGTAGGCTTTTTTAAAATAGCTGACTTCGGAAGGTTCCATCGCACCGGTACCTTTGCGATAAGGTAACGCGAAGTCATTAAAAGAAAATATTTCAGTGCGAAGGTAAACCGAGGCGTAGAAGAAATGTTCTATGTGCCTGCATGACGCTCTCCTCTTCGGTCACCTCTTTTCTAACTACGTAGGGTCATACGGGAAGAGTCTGAATTTGCATTTTATTTGTGCCGTGGTCCCGTTGGTAGTAGGTAGTCCTCTCCTCCGCGGTCCTGGACATTTATTTTAATTAAATTACTCGAGAGCGTCGAACAACCCATTTCCTATAAATTATCCCCTTACCGCTCTTTTGCACGCGGAGAGGCATTAATGTACCCGTTGATCCTACGTTGTGCCATTGAAATGAAATAAAAGCACATACTATACTCTACCAACACCACTATCGCTGATGTCGAGAACGAAACGCCTGCCGTTTTCTGCACATACATGTATGTTCATTCTCACTACTGACTAGTAGTAACACTCGGTTCTCCTTCCTCTCTTTTGGTGATTTCCATGCTATACCCATATAACGCGCTTCCCTTTCATTTACCGCGTAATCATTTTCCAAGTGCGCATACCTACACAACGATTAACCCCTCGGACTATCCTATGTGAGTACATAGGCACCGCATCGTTCTATGTATCTATCGTCCACCGTAAATTCACACGAAGGTTCGCTTAATCGTTTCGAATCGAGAGTTCTCTCACTCGAGAAAAGCTCTTTTCGTGTTATCGTATATGTGAAGCAAATGGAATGGTTATTGTGTTCATTATTTTCCCCTTTTTTTATTGGGTTTTTATTTCTCTGTATTTTAGGTAGCATTTAAATCTTTCAATCATACGTAAATGGATTTTATGAACGAGCGCGATATAAATTCAACGTCTGTCGTTACACCATGGAAAACTTCGTTACCGTCCATGAAACAAATCATAAATAATTATCATTTTAAATAATTACAGTTTTAAAGCCTAGAAGATTAGGTGCATTTGGAAAATTTTAGAATGTCGACTGCGGAAAACAGCAAATTTCTGAATTCTTGTGAAAAGCGGAGTAAAAGTTACAAATGAGCCATTCGAGAAACTACAATTCTGAAACGCAATCAATTCCGAGTCTAAGGCTTCGATTTCTAAAAAATAATTTTGATAGTTGACCAAGGTAATGAATACACAAATGACAATTAGTATGTTGTAGAAATTTTCCAAGGTTTTACTATTTCAAACGTTGAAATGAGTATTACCTTAGACGGGTTTTCTACAAAGTTTAAAATGATTGGTTCGTTTGAGTTTTTTAAATGTCTAGTCTTATATTCATTATTTCAATTAATTTTTCATGTCATTACCATAGAAAGAACCGATTATAGCTTCCAAGATATTTTTGAGGGATATTTAAAGATCCTTGCATATCGTGGAAGTAATTTTACTGGGTCGATATTCGAATGTCCTCTCTTCGCTCGATCAAAACCATAGAAAGTTTCTAGTTATCATGAAAATCGAAGGATACATTCACAATGAGCAACTAATTTTGGTGAGAATTACAATTTTCATAGAATTTTTGGCAATAAAGTCTTGGAAGTTTTCAGATGACCATCATCCGATCCATTTTTTCCAAAGGAATTTATTTCCATTACTAGAATTCCTAATATTTCATCAGAAATATAATTTTTTATCAAAAAGTAGTGGGATTTCGTTGGTTCAAAGGGTTAAATATCATTAACGAAGATCCAATATTAGAAACTTTTGCTAAAATTAACCCTTTGCACTCGAGGCCTCCGGAGCGAAGCCATTTAAAATTTGTCTTCAAACTCGAGGGCTCCGCTATGAAAACGATGCAAATAATTTTCAGTTCATAACATAAGGACAAAGACGATCTTGGACGATTACAAAATGTAATAATTTTATAATTTTTTGTTTTTTTTGTATACTATAACATTTGTATCCATAATCAATTAAAAAAAACAATAACATACAACAAAGACTTTTCTTTTGAAACGCATTTCATTTACTTATATGTGAATATGATCTTTCCACTGAAATTACTTGGAGTTGCTGGTAACATGAATGAAAAAAAAACTTCAAGTGCAAAGGGTTGTGTCATATTCAGAACAGATAATACTATTTATTACAACAAGTAGATTTATTTTGCATACATCAATATAGGGTTTAATTGCTGCGATACTCGGTAAAACAAATTTCAACGTAAAATACGTAAACTGTAACTCTGATAATTATAATAGTGAAAATTGGTTGAAATTGCCCCACGAAGTTTCGAATTCTCAAAGATATTTATAAGAGTATCTTTTTTACTATAATATACATGTAAATATAGCGATCATAATAAAACGAGATTCCCGCATACGTGAATTATAATATTGGCAATAACATTTAACCGGCTTACGGTATTGAAAAACGAGCGGGAATTCTGGCAAAACAAACGCATGCATATAGGTTATGTTGCCATCCATCAAAACACATGTATTTATGCTTCTTCATAAAGAATGAATGCGTTGAATTTACCTGGTAAGGGATGTTTTTATCGAATTCTCCACGCACGCTGGCGATATTCAACGTATGAATGCAACAATCTTTTGCGTTCCAAACATAAAGAATGTCATCGTGTATTTGCAAAATATTACGCGTTTCCTTAACTTCTTTCGGCAGCAACGTTTTTTTCAATTCTTTGAACAATTTCAATTCATTTAAGCCCAACGGATCCGTACAAGACGACATAATTGCTTTCCAACAATAATTGCAGTCAATTCAAATGTTAACACTGCACCGAATTAACAAGCCGACAAACAATACACTTGAAGTTAGCTTCGAGTGAAGTTCCGGCTTTTACGGCGCTGCTGTGGTCACGTGACCGGCAGCGTTGCAACCTACGAATATTGAAACTCGAGTTGAGATATTTTATGTTGGCAGCCATGCCGGGTGGTTAAACGTTTTACGCGGTAATAGAATGAATGTTCGCTCTTCGAAATTTTATTTTATAAGTGAACCTTTTGACGAAATTAGAGGGATAATTATTTTGGCTTCTTCCCGAAACTGATCTCCGATTGGGTGAGCTTATTCTTAATATTTCATTTACTGAATTTATCCACAATGTTCGTTAATTCACTTCGTTAAGTTACTAAAACTTTCTTTTCCACATTTTTTCTTTTGTATATTTGATTAGAAATTATGGATAATTTTAAAATGGCGATCATGTTCATAGAAGTCTTGTATAAAATTCATTGACTTTATTAATGAAATTTTCTTTAAAAAAAGATATTTAGTAGCTTAAAGTTCAGATCAACTAGGAATTTTATTATTTGTACATTATATTGTCCTAATGGACTATTAAAAGTGTGCAAAGATTGAGGAAAATCGGTGTCCCACCACCCTGGTGCAGCCCTTGTAAGGTAGAAATCTAAAAATTTGTATTATTTTGGTCTACAGACCTATCCAATTTCAAAAATATTTCCTTGATCCTCCAGGTAAGCGCTAAAATTTATAAACTAACATTCAACCTACACTTTAATTTTTATCTTTTATGCAAATTGTATTTCGTTTATTGATTTTCCCTCAACAGCTGCGATTTGTATTAAATCCATGTTTAAGTATTTTATATATTCGCCTTATGTACAACACACTGCAACTCTTAACTCTAAATCTTATACATTTTTTTTATCGCAAATTCCGTTTAATACAAAAATAATTTGCGCCCCCGGGTGGGCTCGAACCACCAACCTTTCGGTTAACAGCCGAACGCGCTAGCCGATTGCGCCACGGAGGCTCTTTATGTCCTATATTCTCTACTCCTGTACATGAAATTCTACTTTTTTACGAATTCTTATAAATTTGGGGAGACATTGTCAACGAAATCGCTGGCAAAAATAATTCCGCCCCCGGGTGGGCTCGAACCACCAACCTTTCGGTTAACAGCCGAACGCGCTAGCCGATTGCGCCACGGAGGCGTTTTTATTCGCTGGTCTCTAAGACTTCAGTTGAGCTGCTCCTTATCTATCAATTATCATATTTATACATGCGTGATCTTCGACTGTACTCATCAGCGTCGAATTAGGTTGCCAGTTGCAACGCACGTTGCTACTTAATATACTCTTCTAATTAAATGTAAGTAGCTCATTTGTAACTGTCTATAGAGAAAACGTGACATAGGGGTGGGTCCTGTAGTGTCATCTATCATGTTATGTCTAATTGATTCAGAGTACAAATTAATTACAACTACTTTGTAGAATTACAACCGTTTCATAATGAAACTTCTAGGTTTGATGGTGGAGTTCTAATTATTTCGGGTGCATCTTGCATCCCAAAACTTGAGGACGTGCAGATGCAGTCCGTTAAATTTCAATTTCTCTTTGACAATTGTCAACAGAGAAGGGTTTAAATCGGGGATTGCTATTTTTCAATAATTTTGGGATGCTTAATTATAAAAATATGATTCAGAAAAATAACTGAAGAGAAAATAAGGAATTGAATAACAAATTTGGGCTATTTTGTAGATCTGCCTTGAAACTTTCGGTTTCTATTGACTACAAATTGGAAATTTGGTCTATTTTGTGTATTTGCTATTGGAACTTTGGATTCCTATTGGCTACAAATTAAAAATCTAGGTTATTTTCTTTTAATATATTGGATCAATATTTCTACGCTTTTAGTAATTGATATAAATTTTGATAAGCAAGAAAAATTTCATTTTCGCCAATTCTCGTATTCGCACTGACCATGATGCAATATTCTCGAGCGTTACGTTTGTGATTCAGAATAAATTCTGCCAGAGTGTTTACAATATTTGTTCAATGAAGGAAAATTATAAAACTTGTAAACAAAAATTTGTAGCAAACAGTTGGAGATTCTATATCTTGGAAGGATTTTTTGAAAGAAGCATCGGTTGTACTTCTGGCAAATTTGTATAGCATAGGTTTTGGGGAAGGTAGTAAGAGAAAGAGATAGGGTTGGTATGCTGACGTTAACGGCCTCTTTAAATTGTGCGTTTAATTACAAGTAAGAGACACTACCTTCAGAATTTATTGGTCACTGGTAGACTCGAGCCTTCTTCATTCCTAATCTACATAGTGTGTATCTACGATAAACATTGTGCCAGACGTTTCCACGATAAACACAAAACGATAAAGAAACATACGTGAATCCTATTTGTCAATGAATATATTAGTCGCTTAAATTATTCAAACAGGAAATTGTTTTTTCAACGTAGTAAATTCTTCTTATCTATCACTTACGTGTCTTTTCTCTAGACTTACACGGATAACACAGCGATTGAATCAAACAATCGTTGTTTTAATGATTTCTAACTCAGACACTTTGCTGTTAGTAATATTTCTAATTTTTTTTTTAATTTTTCATTGACATCCATTTCAGACAGATGGGTACCGAACATTATTTGGTCAAAATGCAACATATGGAGGCTGATAAATTTTATTTAGAAACAATTAATTTTTACTATAGTTTGCATGACGCTTTAATATTTTATTTTTGCATCCAAGTGTTCATATATAATGGTATAAGTAATCCGATACCGTGAAAATGTGCTTACGTAAAAAAGATGTAAACCAATATTAGATTTAAAGTCAATGTTGCTCCGGGGATTGGATTCATCAGTATAATTTGTACAGCGAAGTGTCTAAGGTGCAGGATTGTAAAAAAAATGTAGAAACATTTTTTATTTAATTTAAAACAATTCCTTTAAATTTATCAACACAAAAAAAAATATGACTTAGACCACTTTCATAATTATGGGCACACTTGTAAGATAGCGTATAAGGAGATAAAGTAGATTTGACAAACCAAAGCGGAAACTTCTAGTAATTGAATCTATCGAATTCGATATTTCAGTTTTTTATACGTCTTAGAAATCTTGAATTTATCGAATTGGAAATTTTGAACTTTAGTGCATACAAGTGTTGGTATAAATCATTCTATTGTGTTCTGTTCAAAGAGAATGGTTGTTCTTGGCAGATGTTGTCTGAGATATCAACGACACGCTACCTAAACCAATCTTTGCTAATTCGCATTGGTACTTTTGGGAATAATAATTATATTCTTCATTCTTTGTCGGTATTTCACTTACTCCTTTTTTTTTAGTAATAATTACAAAAGTGGCCTCTTCGCATTGTTCTTGTTATTGGCTATCGCTTATAAAAGCCTACATTGGGCAAAATTCTGTTACTCGAGTTCTCCTATCCACGATATTTGCCGCTCCGGCAAAATTCGGAACCCGTTTCTCTCAATAACGAAAAGTATACGCGTTCCTTGTAATAATTATTAAACAAAAGAAATGTTTATGGCGGTTAGACACAATGTAAGGCGAGAGGAAAAAAATGCTTATCAGTATTACGAAACTTCTAGAAGCTCCTCATTATTGTTATCGTTATGTTTCTTGTAGCTATCGAAATTTACTATCATAAATCTAAGCGACTCGCTGCTCGCCGAGAGGTTGAATCTTCGTGCTAGGAAGTTTATGTCCCTCGCTTACTCTCTCTTGCGCTTACCCGACACCTATTTCCATCTCTTTCCTCTCCTTACGCGTTCTCTTTACCGTCTCTATACCTTCTTCCATCCCCTCAAAAACACGGGTACTTTACAGGCCATGGATGTATTCCAAGGCGCGAATATAGGAATACCTGAAGCTTCTTGCGAAGACGTAACGGGTGATACATCTTGGCAATAATGGAAGAAATAATATCGCTCGGGTAACCTCCGCCGGATCACAACGGGCTAAATTTTACCTGGAAGTCTCCTAAAATTCGCTATCCGAATTGCAGTTTTGAAAAAGGGGCCGACGGTATCGTCCTTTCTCAACAATGATAACTGATGATAAAGATTGAAAGCATTGTTACGTCTGAAGACTTTAAACCGATAATATACACCCGTTAGACGGATACGTCTTGGCACTCGTAGGTCATTGCGGCGTTGAAAGGGAGTAAGTTATAGGAGCATTGGGAATTACCAGTTTATTATTAGGGAGATAGCATAGAGGGCCAAGATCAGGGGTTGCTGTTAATTCTCCCAACACTTGGCTTCCCTTGAGAAAACGTTTCCTCAAGACTTCCTCCTTCTCTTAACACACCTTACTCTCGCCACTCTCAACGTCTTGAATCGCTGCTCCGTTAATTAGGAAGATTTTAAACAGAGCCCCAAAAACTTTGGGTTATTGTTTACACTCCCCGAGTCTTCTTTGCGTATTCCGTCTGTTACTTTCTTAGGCAACAGCCGTAGACTCCGCTGTGGGTACCTTTTTTTTCTTTCCTATCGAGTTGTGGCCGAAATCTAGAGTTTCTTTTCTAAACCCTTGACGAGTCGTATCCACCTACACGTATAGGGGGAGACTTTCTGGTTTGAAGACTCGGCATTGACGTATGGAATATGTCGGCTCGTCGTTTCGTCTTCCCTTGCGTTCCATCACCATCTCCTTTCCCGCGAATTCTATTTATCCTTTTAGCGCCGTTATAAATGGTGCCTCGTCTAGGATCCAGCCTGCGTCCGAGCAACTAAGGGAAGCCGCAGATTGCTCTGGTTTCAGACGTTGTCCCATTCTTCTTTTCCTTTCGTTCCTTCCCTGACGCACAATCTGAGGATATTTCTTTCGAACGGATTGTTATTAATTGTATAATTAAAAGAAGTGGAGCCTTTCACGAAAATCCTCAGTTATAAATCGCCATTGCAATGATCCACAGAAAGCTCAAGGAGGTAAATGGGCGAAGGGTCTACGCGTTACATGTATTTTCCGAAAATTTTTTTGTGATAATTTTAAAGTCATAAAAATCTCATAAGTTTTTACTAATTTTGTGGATTGCAAGTTCGAGAATGATATAAATGTAACTCAGTTTTCTGAAAGTTCAATGTTCCTAACGAGAGAAGAAACTAGGAAAGTTAAGTTGGCTGATTATACCGATAAATCAGGTGCCTTAATGAAACACAGTGTGCTATCCGTTGCAACGCGCTGAAGGTCCATGTCGTATCAAATGAAATGAAAAGAACGTGCAGCTGTGGAAAATGTTCTCCTAAAAATATCAAGATAAGACGACGAAGGTAATGAAGGGAGAGCAGATGAGTAGATGAATATGGACTTCTTTTCCCAACTCGGAGGAAAAAAGTATATGCAATTACGAGAAGATCACGAGGTCGTTCATTTTAACTACCCGCTTGTACGTACTTAAGAAGACCTATTTTAAGATAAATATTTCGATAATTTATGCATAACCTTGTAAGCGATAAGAACGAAAATCTTCATTCTTTTATCGCTCTTTGTATTCAATAAAAAGCGATCTATTCATTGCCTATGGAAAGTTGATTATCATCATTAGGTAACGAAGTGAAACAATGAACTTTTTGTTGGCAGTCGATCATTCTCATGATTTTTACTTAATGAGATTGTTCGCTTTTTTATTTTATACTTTTTCCTCTTTTTTTTTTACATTATCAAATTTATCGCGTGGTTGTCTTTGAAAGAGATGAGAGACGGGTGATTTGTCTCTTGAGTGAATAAGTATCATATCCAATGATATCATCATTGTAGTTCACGTCCCACCTTAACAAAAAACACTTCATTATCACGTCACGGGGTTGGGCTTAAAAAAAAAGGAAATATTTTATCGGCATTATAACCAGTGTCACGTAGACATTATATAATTAGGGTAAAGCTTATATATATATACGTATATATTTAAAAATGTAACATATTTGATATATTCGAATAATAAAGCCACGTGCGTTGTGATTGTCACTGATAGAAATAGTTTATGACTTTTGTGTGTCTTTTTAATTTTCGGTAATTCTATGATAAAAGATAATTATTTTAATGTTGATGAAATGAGGAGTGAATGTACGTATGTCACATTATTATTTTATTGCTTTTTTTATTTTTGTTTGTTTCTATGTTTTTAAGTAATAAAGTAAAATAGGAGATATTTTCGGGCAAGAATGACAGAAGAGGAAAAATCGGGGGTTTCTTAATTTTAATTTTTAATTTTTTATGTAGGCACGTGTAATATTGAAATTTTCGTATTGATGCGGACAATTTTTCGATTGTTGGCAAATAATTAAAAATATGATTCCAAAAAATGTCTCTTAAACAATTTTTTTTAATTCTTATTTTGCATCGAAAGCTTTTTGCTATTGTTACTACACCAGTTTTCCGGTAGTGAAATAAAAATTATTAATTAATAGATAAATAGATGCATATCGATAGCAAATGTTACAAGAAATACGCATTTCGTGTCTTATCGAATAGTTACTTTTTCTATCACCACTTTTGAAGAATGAATCACATAAGATATTTACAAAAAAGTCTGTCGGAAGGAAAATCTTGGGAAAACGTGGTTGTTGTATTTAAACTTTCGTGGTTTACAGTAGAAACGTAAGAATGACGTAACGGACAGATTTGGAAGTTTCCGAGCGGAAGTAGTGTAAGACAGCCCCCGATGGGATGCATTGTATTTGGATCATATGCAAACCATCATAGAAAGTTAAATCTCAAGCTGGCTTTTCTTCTTCTTCTTCTTCTTCTTCTTTGAAAGCTCAAGAAATCAATGGACAAGCGGAGGGTAAAGTCTGTATTTGTATGATTTGAATATTGTTGACGTCTATTGTATTCGCGAAACGTCTAGCGTAAGATTCCGAATGTCAGGTGTTCGAATGAACGTGCGAGGCAGCCATTTTCAAGAGTTAAACTATTTTTCACATTCACGTGTGGGTCTAAACAAAGTAAAATGATGATATAAAAGCAACAAATTGGGATTAAAGGTGGTTTGAATAATGTCAGTGTACTTTGAAAAGCTTTTGAAGAAAAAAAGAGCAACCATGATTCTCCCTGGAATCACGTCATGTTAACGGGGAAGAAAAATACAAAAGACAAGGGAACACATTTTAACGTCAACAATTAAAAATATTCTACATATATTAGCCCGAAGCTTTGTCTCTTCCAACCAACCCTGCCCAAGTTCTCTTTCTCTTTCTATCTTTATCTTTTGCCCTCTCGTCTTTCCACGACGAAGCACACGTGCCTAACACAACACAAACGAGACGACATATTTTCTCGCGTGATATGATAACGATAGAGACAAAGTATGAGACAAAGAATTCCTCGCTGTTAAAATTCACAAAGGCACCTCGTCTGACGTGTCTCCAATTTTACTCTTCCTATGCGAACTTCTCTACTGGTAGTGTAGTTTAGTATTCTCTTATTTCCAAAACTCGTCTGCTTTCTACTTTAAATTATTGTTACAAATGGAAAATCACTAGGAATTTACTTGCATTTCCTCAAATAGTTATTTTACATTTTTTACATGAACTTTTTCAAACACTGCTTATATAGAAATTACAGGTATTTCAAATTTTATTATCCCTAACTCGACGAAACCAGTTTTTCACCGATTGCTGCTCTGTATGTGAAATTTTAACAATTACTATTATTACAATTTTCGGAAAACCTACACCTAATTATTTATAAAAAAAAATCCTATACATCTATTTATAAAAAAACAATGAAAACTTTTTGCAACTGCAATTGTTCGCGATAGAATTATTGTTTAAAGGGCAAACTTTTTTTCTTTTATATACAACAAAATATTCAATTTTGTAAAAATTTCACATTTTCCAACTTTTACCCCAACTAACATGTAACGGTACCCCCATTTACGCGATAATTATGTCACGAGCATTATTATTTTTATTCAATTACACAAAATGTTAGGTCGCTAGAATTTTACACAATCAATTTCATAATCCTTTAACCCTCTCAACATTTTCCGTAGCGAACGAATAGTGATCACGTTTCAGCGTCAATAATTGCAGTAGGTATTCTTGGACTTGACGAATGTAGAAATTGCGTGTTAGGTAGCATGAAAATCGCGCCTGGATATGTAGGGCGATAATATATGTGTTACTATTTCGAATGCAGTGTATACATAGGTATAAACACAGAAGGATGACAAACGACCATAGAGGGGTCGATCAAGTATTGGCATGGCCCATGTGTCCAACGCCATATAAATGAATCGAGTCTCTGGGGTCGTATCTTACGGGAATACGAAACATTAATGGACAGACGGATGCGTTTTCGTTGACGGGAACGAATGGCGCGTGGCAACCAATCAATTTATTTCCCTGAATTCTACTATGCCATGCTCTTGGTATACTCTTATACCAAACTCAATCTAGAACACGGATCTTTCGATTTATTTCTTTTATTTCTTCAGTTATTCCGGAATTATTTATGGCCGGTTTTACCCCATTTTTCAAATATCATCACGCCTCGAGTCTATAGAGAATTCTCGGGCCAGTAATTGATTTGTCGTTGTTCACGAAAATGAAGAAAAAAAAAACAATAGATCAAATTCTATGCGGGTGCATCGCGAAAATAATTTTTCCATCACGGTTTCGAAAAAAAGAAAAAAAAATATCCTAATATGGTAACCATAGCTTTTATTACTTATGGCGTAGCATATTAAAATATTAGATTTTATAGGCATACACATGCGATGTCAGCTTAAATATTAATTAAACCTCCAACGATAACAATTAAATATTGAGATAACGTCATTATAACTCATTGCACTTAAAAGAACCCTCTGAATTCCGTGGAAAGGAAAAACGAAGGAAGGGGGCTTTCTCGTTGCTTTATTTTATAAAAAGTCCAGGGGGAGGTAGCATGAAGTATTTGCATAATGATTGCAATTACTATTGCCTCAACACTCGCAATCTATAATGCAGTTCAAACGATAACCGCCAATGTATTGGAGACACGAAAAAGTCCCGTTAACATTTTTCTTCCTTTGCTGTAACTTTCTCACTCTTTTATTTAACCGCTGCATGAGGATATTGATGACGTAGGAATAAAGTGAAGTATACGCGACAATAATTTGGAATCCACGGATTCGTACTACCGGTTAAATGCCTGCGTTGCGTGCGTCAAAGGGAAAATATTGAAAGCCTTAATTAGGTTTTGGGTAGCATTTAAATCTGTCAATAATTTACAAAAGATTTTTGTGAGAATGTGCTTATCATATATAGTGGCACCCGGGGCACAACGAGGTGCCGGTGCGATATGATGTTCCGCGGCGGCACCTCCTTGACGCGACATTGCACTAATATTAATTTTTTATAGGAGCTTTTTTTATTAAAAGTACCTCGTAAAATGCCTGTAATTCTGAATATTGATAACTTGGAATATCGACATCTTCGTAAAATGCAAACGAAACGACTCTAAACAGTAGATATCCCTTCCGTTACGAACGAAAACTGGAATTATTACCCCTTAACTCTGGTCTTATCGAATGCACACGGAGAGCAAACACACTCACCACCTTTCCGATTCCGTTCTCCTTATTACGATACTTGGTTCGCGTGTTCCAGAATTTGTTCTTCGGAGGTACAGAAAAAAAAATTATAAGTTACTGTTTAGCTTCTGTACTGATTTAATTTCACTAGTTATATAATTCAAAAAAGAAGTATAAAGAAATATAGGGGAAGGAACAAGTAGAACAGGTTTATGGTGGTAGAAAGAAAATGAAAGATTTATAATCATGATTAACTACTTGCTGGCTTGTTGACTTTTTTTCTCTTTTTAAAACTAATGGAAATGCATTGACTGACACAACACAACTGTACTCGACTCAGGGGCCAATTATGAATCTACTACGACAGCCATGCGAAAGGGTTATGTTCATGGATTTTAGTTTGCATGCGTGAGCCTATATCATTTTCTACAATCAGGTATCAATGAAATTTGCATAAAAATCTCTCTTACCTCCTTTCATACATGCCTTGATATACCTTGTGCTTGTTTTTAGATATGAATTGAGTCTTTGAGAGAATCCAATAATTTCTTATTTAAATGTGTTTCAGCAATTGTTAATATTCTTTCTTTATCTGCCTTTATTATAAACGAGGGGGCAAAAATGTACAATTTATTTCAATTACGCGGCTCATTATTTAATCCTGCCTGAATTGCCACCTTTTATGCAGGACAAATATTATTTGTAATCGAAGTATGATTTCGTAATTAATTTTATCTATTTTATAGAAAATAATTTGGAATTGTGGCATTTGAAAATTAATTTTCTAGTGATCCGTCAATTTCGAAGGTATTTATTAGCGAGTTACGTTTTAGGAGAAAAATAAATAACGCAATAGAGAGAGAATCTTCGATGTAACATTATTTATTGTGTGAAATTATTTAATAGCAAGAAAACAACGTTATTTCATGTAAATATTTAACAAGACGAGAAAACTGTTGTCAAACTAAATTTCGGATTTGTAAGTATACAATGATGTTTGTCTTAAAGGGTTAAAATACATATGTGGGGTTCAAGCGAAGGGATTTTGTAGGTAGTGAATTGCACAATCGTGGGATTCGGCGCAGCTTGAGACAATGTTTTAATAGTCTGTCTCAAGACATTTTTTTTTCGAAAATTTCAAGAACAATAGAAAATTTTTGCGGGAATTTAAAAAAATAATTGAAAACAATAGTAGTACAGAAATGGTCCGCGTTTAAATTGTTTAATAAATAGAAGATTTACGTTTATTTTCACTTCCGGGCGTCAAAGTCCGAGTACGTCTTTTTACATGAATTTATTTATTTTTGGAAAAAGAGACTAATAGCGATAGGTGTCAAGCTACCCTTAGGAAATGTTGTTCAATTTCGTGGTTCTCAAGCGTTCGCATGAAACTTTAAAGAATGATAATTTTAAAGCGACACAACCCTAAGTCCATAGGGATACGCGAGGGTTAAGATCGATTTTGAAAGTGTAATGTTTTCAACATATAATTTTACGTTTTTCTTGTTTACGCCGAGAAAGGGGGAAAAATAGTTCCGGTTGTTGACTTTAAACCGAGGGTGCGTTCAATTCTACTTTATACCATATTGATGCTTTTTTCACATGGAAAATGTAAGATACTTTGCAAGTATCGGTATTGGATCTTCCACGTTCCAAATTGCCTTGATGGAAAATTCTTTTCACGACGTTTGAATACTCCATAGGAAATTCCATGTGAAAGGCTTGGTTGAATTTCCAGACTTTGTGTGCTCGGAATAGCGTTTTGCAAGGCGCCTTGTAAGCCCTGCTAGTAATGAAACATAAATTATTCAATTGAAATCAGCCGCTTGGTCCAGCTTTCCAGCCCGAGTGTTTTTTCCGGAACATATAGCGGCCTTTAAACTCTCAACTAACCCTTATGCTGGAAAACCAATACCCCTTACGCAACCTACGGTGGTCTCTCTTTTCATCCATCGCTCCGACGCATTTCCATGTCTTTTCTTTTCACGAATTTGTATTTTCGGCTAATACAGGCAAGAAAATCTACAGCTTCGATAAAAGAACATTTTCGATGTAAATATTCCAGATGTTTCTAAACCACAAAATGCGGGAAACGTAAACTAAAAATTGGGAACTTGCAATTTCATAATTATTTCATCAGTTTATTAGCATCAATAAATTGAGACTCGAAATTTGATAGCCCTTTGAAACTGCTTTTGTATAAGTACTCGCGTAAAATGAGTAGGTACATTATAAAATATTCCAATTTCTTTTCGCAAAAATTATTCCATAATATTTTTTCATCTACAGCTTTTTTTTTTAAAGTAACGGACCCACCCATGAGCCTTAAAATTGGTGTCGAGTTTTTTTTCCTATAATGCATAGATTCTGAGGTAAAGAGTGGTACCCCGTTACTTTTTGAAAACCCAGTACGTTGACTGATATAACTCTCTGGGCTTTCGCATTATTGAAACCACCAAAATCCATACAAGTGGAAATTAAAATGGTACATATTTACGCTCCATCCCGTATTTGCATCAGTTCTTCCACAGAAAAAAGGTACAACGTTTGTGTTCTATTTCTCCACCGGCATTCACATCTATTCCGGGGGGTTGTACTTTCTTTTGTATCGCAACCTACATTCTTTACATTTGAGGGGAAAAATTGCAATCCGAAATGATGAAACCATTTCATTCAAGGATCAGGGATGCCAATAACTTATAGTATATTATTGCGTTTCCCATTATTGCCGGAAAGCTATTACAAAATAAATGGTGTCGTGTTATGGAATAAAAAATTGATGGAAAGAAAATTTATTCGATTCGTTGGGATCAATTCTTGTCAGAGAAGCGCTATTGGCAACCAATTTTAGTGACCGTTAGGGTTTTACATTTGTTGCATATTCACATGAACCGAATCTTTTGATTCTCAAGTTATGAAATTAATAGTTAGATGCCCGTAAAATTTTCATAAAATTACCCGACGAGGCTAAAATACTCAGTAGTTTTATGAGGAAGCTACTTTCAGTGGAGGAATTGCGTGCTGCAGATACACAAACAAGTGCGTGACTAAGATTAGCGGGCTGAATGGCGCGAAACTCGTTTCAATTTGAAATATAAGCTACACGTTATTAATAAAATTTGCATTTACAAGGGCGAGAAGGTGACTCGTGGAGGTGACGATCAAGACTCCAGTTGGTACGATTAAACTATACGACTATGATTAAATTACTCGCACTTGCTTATCTGAAACCATTTTTCATAAATGAAATTACTTAAAAATAATCCAATGCATTAACGCTTTAAACCCACCTTTTAATACGTTAGTTACATGTGCAGAAGCGAAAACGCGAGTGTATTTTATAGAGTACAGGCCAAGTATTTTTTGCTTATTGAATAAAAGTCTACGTTAAAAGTTTCTATTTTTGACACCATTTTTCAAAAATTTAGAAAATAGAATACAAGCTACCAATTGCATACAATGAATTTATCTCGTGCCTTTTGTATCAAAAGTACTTTTTTCAAATTTGAAATTCCCACAAATGTTTTATTATCGAGACGAAAATTAAAATTCCAAGTCTAAAATATACCTCACGGAAACAAAATCGATTCCTTATTTATATCAACCGAGGTAATTTTAGGTTGCTATATATCAGAATGTTTAATGTTTTCGAATAAATTAAACTTTTTATAAATTCTATGAGCGGTAATTACAATCTTGAGGGTTTGATAGATTCGGGTATGGTATTTCAAAGTACTTCATTTACTTTTTTTCAAGTCAAGGTACAATAAATTGGTTGAGGATTAGAGGGGGTTGATTACTCGTTATCGGGGTAACTCTACCGTCGTCTAGGATCAGATAAAGGCATCGCGAGTAATTATTAATCATAGGTAACGATCCATCCTTATCTCGGTGTCGAGTGATGTATGTATGTATGCTGGGGTCAAGTGTGTGTTAGGCTACTTGCTAGCTTGCTTGCCGCTGTTGCAATGTTTCACCGAGATAGCAAATAATAATCGATCGAAGTGCTTAGACAAAGAAGGGAAACGTAGGGAGTACTATAATTGAATCTTTTCAGGCCATTATACTACTTCTCGTTATATAAAAGTTTTTAAAAATAAAAATCAATGCGTTAATTTAATGAAAAACAAGAAATTACGAAACATTATGTTTTATAACATGGAATATTTTTTCTGGAAGAAAAAAATTTCTTTAAATAGGATTATTTCACGTGTTTTTACAGTTAAGGTAATGTCTTTGTATCGGATACATTCGGTGGAACTGTAAATTTTCCGTAAAATATTGTATTAAATTAATTCCAGGCTTTTAGAACCGAGTGTACTTATAAATATGGGAATTATATTGGTCACTTGGTGTATTATGAAGTAAATGATACTATAATCGTGTAAAATATGCATCTTGCATTTTGCAAATTGCAGACACTTGGTAAAATTTGCTACTTTTACATTCTCCCCGATCATTTTGGCTGTAATATTTCTTTGCGTTTATTTTAACACCAGAATAACCATAATAGGTCACACGGTAAGGTTTCGAGTACCCGCCGGTTTCAACCTCTCAGATTTTTGTTACTTTGTCCGACTCCAGCTCTTACCGTTAATTGCAAAAGAAGGATACCTTTGAAAAGAAGTAAAATAATTCGAAGAAACAATTTACCAATGTCTATAAAATGTAAAATTACACAGAACAATTATTATCTCGTGCCGTGTATCTAAACGCCAATCCAACCCCTCTTTCATTCTTATAGTTCACAACTGCGTAGGCTGTTTCAATAATTAATATATCGTCAACCGGGTATCGTTGCTAGGTGATTATACAGGCAAACATTCAGCTCCCTGATTTATTCCTTTTCCCCCCTCCTTTAATTGTATTTCAGTAACTGGGGAATTTATTATGAAGGAATTGAGTGAATATCAATTATATAAACAAAGTAAACCTGCTTTTATAAAACAGTAGCAATGTATAAAGAGGAGGTTGTATTTAACAAATTATTATATAATATAAAAAATTATACGTTTGTGCGATAGATGCTACATTTTTTTCCATACATAAAAATATAAGAGACACGATTCTATTTTTGATATTTATTTGTTACATTACGTATCGCAACGTTTTGCTTCGAATAGTTACATTCATCCGAATGAAACGTATCCTCTTGGTATTATTTAACCCACGTACGTGTCAATCTCGATTTCCTCTCTTTTTTTACTGCGTTATTCCCTCCATGTGAAATACATTGCTCACGCGAATGACGTCTATGACGGTGTTTATTCTGGAACGTACATTTAACGTCGGGTATATGAATTTTGGAAACGCTCAATGGAATTATGTAACTTTCAAATAACGAAAGATTGTCATCGCGGTGTATTTATGATATTGATTATGCAAAAAAGGATACAAAAAGTCCAGGTAAAGTTTCACCATTGGAGTCGGTCTGAAAGAGAATCGCTAAGAACCGTCACAAGGAAATTACAGACCCACCCCCCGTCGGAGTTTACGGCAAAGGTAAACGGCGACGGTGGAATTCTAAAAAATGCAAACTGGGAATAAGTTTTAAGAGAAAGTAAGAATTCGGAGAATCGCGCAATAGAGAAAACCACATGTATGGAATGTGCAGAGAAAAATACATTTTCTTTTGACGAATGTCGTCGGTCGATTTGCATTCCAGTTTCTCTTCGGGCCAAGCAAGGATTCCAATAATACAAGAGGAGGAAGATAGAGGGATGGGGAAGTGAGATAGGGAAGGGGGTTGAAACGTGGAATTCGATATTACAACGTTATTCAATTCCATATGTGCCGCTGTTGTTGTTGCTTCTTCGTCTTCGTCATGTGCATGTATATATGTATTTATATTATACATATATATTTTCATCGTAACTTCCATTCTCCCTTGTTCGTGTATATTTCTATATCACTCACCGACTCCACCATTGCCGGCAAGAATTTCTCTTTGTATCAATAACGCCCGGATAGCAATTTAAAGATTTACTTTTAGCCCATCGTATCGCCGTGTTTGCTTTTCAATAAAAATGTAGGAGATTGTAGCGCTACTGCCGAATTGTTACTCGTAAATTGTCGAAAAACGAAAAGTCACTTAACTCGATAAGAAAGTATTATATTTTACTCGTATTTGCAATAGTTTTTTCCGCTACAATTGGTTTCATGCACTTTCTCTTGATTTATTTAAAAATGATTTTTTGTTAATGAGTAATTAGTTGAAGCAGGATTAAAGGGATACACCATTTGTATAAAACTTTTCCAATTCTTGCTGGAATGTTAATTTGTTACGGTAAAGATGTTGCAGCAGCAACAGTGCGGAAAAGCAAGCCACAACGATCACTCAGTGGCAGTTCGTCTCCGGTTAGGAATAACATATGTGAAGGGGGAGGTTTGTACTTTTAGGTTTCAGTCAAGGCGAAGCAAGGTAAGGTAAGGTGATGTGAGGCAAGGTAAGGTAAGGTTAGGTTCTCTCTTACCCTTTAAGACAAACAGTAGCGGTGTCTTAACAAGTGGACCAAGTCTGTAACCAAGACAAAGGGTAATTGAGGGTAGGGATTAATACCCCTATACACTAGAAATCCAAGCTGCCCGCTCTTTGGAGTTAGAGCGTATATCTCTTCTTAGAAGGAAGAGAGAATCCTCATTCCCTTTAACGTAGCTTTACTTCACTTGAAATTCCTTGTCCTGTCTCGCTCATTCACTCACTATCTCCACCTCTGTGTCTCTTTCGGTTACTTCCTTTGGCTCGTACCATCTTTCCAGTTCCTTCGGGACACCCCTCTTGGGTCAGCCTGCTAATTAAACAATCAAATACGGGCAGCTAGCGGCTGCTGCTCACACCCTTGTCAATTCTCACGGGTCTTAGCGATCGATTGATTAACTTCCCCGTAACTTCGATTACCTTAAGTCACTTCTACGGGATTTCTCAGAGGACATGCTAAAACTAAACTAATCTTGGCTTCTTTTCCTCCCGCCTTTGTTATGGGGGTATCAAAGTTTTATCGCTGGTGGAACGATTTGGCTTCGATGATGAATCAGTACAAGCGATACGGGATATAATCGTTCGTTGCTTCTTATAGATTTTCAACAAATCGGAATTTGTAATTCCCATGGAAAAGCTGGATCTTGGGTACAATTTAACTCGGTAGCGAGCGTTCGATGGAAATTTCAAAGTCTATTATTCCATGGAAAGTGCGAAAATAAATTTGACGCCATAAAGAAGTATTCTAATTTTGTTTTAGATTATACAGTAATTTTTTATGGACCTATATAAAATAGCAAGGTGAAGGCGGAGCCTCTCGGGAATCGTAGCTCTTGACTGGAAGGAATCAAGTCAAGGGGGAGAGAAATATATAAAAGGTAACAAGCAAAAGAGAAAGAGAGAATCGTGCAAATCCCGTGTAAACATTTGCAATGGATTTGTGAGCTATTCAAACGGTTAAATTCTCTTAAGAATTTGGTTTGGTTTGGTTTGGTTTTGTAAGAGAAAGGGTGCGAGGGCGATATGCCATCGGCAGTCTTGAGCAAGAAGAAGGAAATCGCAGGCAGTCCCTTCCTTCCTTTTTACTCTCTCACCCTTTGTATTTCTAACAATTGATATTCTTCGCAAATGCAAAGAAACGCTTTTAACCCCACGAGTATTACCACCACCATCGCCGCAACTATAACGACTACCATGTTGAACAAATAATACAAGCGTAAAATTTCACAAAATCACCCGGAATCTCTCTTTTGTCTTAGTTTGAATCAGATCGCTGGTATTATCAACACTTGTACTCTTCTCTTTTTCTCTCTTTGTTTTTAAGAAGAATATATATCCTATGTATACTCAGAAAGAGAAACCGAGTGTCAAAAATACATTAGGTCTATATAAAAGGAAGTTAAGATAGTGGAATAATATGCAGCTCGAAGGTAATATGGCTGTTGCGTGCCACCAAAACTTTCTCGTAACGTTTGCATGTTCCACCATTAATAATTGCCTTTGTTACTGATTTTATTTTGTTTTTTATTGAGTCCCTTTTAAACTCGGAATATTTTTTATTGCTCCTTTTGCTCGACGAACTCTTATTATTTCATACAGTGTAGGTAGTGGATAAAACCGAGCGGCGAGATTAAACTAGACTAATAAATAAAATTTGGTGCTTTTCATGCCTATTCCACGGCTTAGGTTTGGAATTCTCGGATTTTTTCATACCATAACTTTAAATTTTGAATTTAGTACTTTTATCATAATGAGTAATAAATTTTCTACTGTAAGGTAAGACCTCCGTGTCTGTCGCGGGGAGAGAAGCATGTGCTCGTTTCCACTATATAGTTCTTTTTCTTCATAAAAATACTTGAATTTATAATTGGTTCAGAAGGACGATTATTAACAAAATTTCCACCAGAGGCGCCAAACAATACCTTTTTGGAATTTTCATTTAGAATTATTTTCGAGGTTTAATTCAATCTTTTTTGAAATCCACAAACGGGAGGTGCTCAGTAGAGCAATTACGCGCCTGTAAAAAATTTGGTATCAATTAAAAAAAAATCTATTTTAATTAAAATTCTATGTTTTTGCTTTTGGATTTTTGATTGCGTATAATTGGCGCGGTAGAAATCGTGTCAATTAGGGGAAAATAATATTTTAGTTGAATTCTATTAACAATTTTCCCAATTCATTTCGCTCGAAAAGTACAATAAATGATTTATCGCGTAATCCCCTGAGTTATTCGTGGAATGGAATTGTTGTAAAATACGCGAACAATTTACTGTTGTATTATGCAGGTAATAAATAGTAATGATCGCGTTAACAATCATTTCTCGTTGTTACATGTCGATAATTCTCCGTATAGCGTGGCAGTTTTCGATCAGTAGAGCCGATATAATACATATTCCGAAGTAACCATATAACAGTTGGGGTTGCAAGAAGGTACAGAGAGGGGCCACGTCGTATAGGAAGCTCGATTACATCGCTGGATTGAAATGCGATCGGCTGGTCACGATATTCGACTATAATAAAATAAAATATTGACTTTCTTTCCAGTTTTTTTTTCTTTTCTGTAGCAATATATTGCCATTCGAATGAACCATGTGTGACATTGAAACGAGAGGTCGGCTGGTGCTTTCCATAAATTATATTTTCTATTTTTGTCCGTTTCTATTTGGAAATATTACGCGGAGATTGAATAGTTATTAATTTTCTTTGACTTTTAACCGTGCTGCTGGAATGTCGTTTTTTATTAGAAAAAATGGAAAATCGATGCAGGAGAATTTTATATGTTCTGTGCGTTAGGGGTGGCGTGATTCAACGCGAAGTCACCTGAGTTACAGCGAACTTTGTGAAATTTAGGTGCCTATTTGGTTTATCGCGGAATTTCTTAACGTGTTACCGTACAATTTAAGAGAATCGGAATAACATTATAATAAATTAAAGGGTACGCCGGTAAAAAATATTGATAATATTTATTGCTGTAATTTCATCGGGTGTGTCGAAGGAAACACCTTAAAGTCATGTTATTTTAATACCATAGATCATGACAATTTTTTTTTTCTGTACGTGTATTCACAAGAAATGGTGGATAATTTGTAATTGATATAAAACCTCACGAAATTTGCCCTTAACGAACGGAGAAAAACGAAACTGTTATTTTAGCCTTGAATTGACCGCAGAAGTAACAGCGTTTCTTCACACCCATGTTTAATCTTGAAAGCAAATATAATTTATCGCCAACTAAAAGTCAATTGTCATCATTCGATCAATTGAAATAATACCTCATAATTTGTTTACACGTACGAACCAGATACTTTCACTTCCCGTCACTTCTTTATTAAGAAATTATTTTTTCCACTTTCCAGATGAGTCAAAAATGACAGATGTATTTTTAAAAAAAAATATTTTATTCCCCACAAGAAAATTGCCGATTCCTTGCTGGCTTATTTATGTCTTATTTTCGAAATCAAGTTCAAGGTAGAGAGCCCATCGGGAAATGCTACGACTGTAAAGTGGCGACAACTAGTCGCAAAGTCACTGAACTAACAGTAGGGTGGTAATACTTTAAGGGTAGTAAAAGGTAGAGTATGAGAGCGACTACCCCAACAGTAACACGGTATAGCGCACCCCTTTCCCCTTATTACACCCCCTATCCTCTCTTACCGTTCTGTACGATATGCCGAATGACTAATACGTTGAAACAATAGGCTGTCGTCAGGAACCCTACCCTTTCCCGATGGCATAGAAGGAGAAGAGAGACGTCGTAGTAGTCAGTAGATGCCAATGCACCACTTGTTTCTATATCCTTTGGGTTCCTATACGTACTTCCGAGCTTTTATCGTTCCCATGCAAAGTGCTATTTTCTGTCGATTATTGTTACTGAGAGTATCCAGTACTTTTTCTGAAAGTACTGATTATACACGCTACGTGGTATACGTTGCAATCTATATTCTTGGTAATTTTCTCCGATTTTCTCATCATTCATTTGCAATTTTGAACCATTTTAATGGAAACGTAATCTCGTGATAAATATTGCAATCAGTTTTAAAAGTACGCACATTAAAGACGAGTGTGAACATTGTGTGACAGGTAATGTTTCCTAAGTAGAGTTTTAATACCATATTTAAACAAGTAGACGAAGGAGCTTTTTTCCAAATATTTCATGGATTCGTGCTTTTCTAGACACTCACGAAGGAATACATATTTCCAGCGAACTGGAATTTTACAGTATTTATGTCTTCCTTTATGTTAGCAATAATGTAACTTCTGGTGCAAAAAAATTGAGACAAGTTCATGTATGAAAAGTGATACCTCTACAAAAAGCTCATTTGATGCACCCCCCCCCCCTTCCCAAAGAAAATTCTAATTTATACAAAATGTCGAAAAATTAAAAATGATTGTTATGATTCCTTTGTCTTAGGAATAATGTAATATATGTTCCAACTGGTCAATTTTCCCTGCAATTTTTTAACCATAATTTTCCATTGCACATATTGCAGTGCAGGCTTCAACCCCATATCACTATTTTCGGATCTTTTCCAAATTTGATACGTGTTATCATTGCTTTAATCGAAAAATAAATTCAGATTCTGAGAAGTATTTATTTTTTAAACATCGCAAGGGCTCATTAGTGTCACTATATGCCCTTAAAAAAATATATTTGTGCATATATGTACAACTTCCAAATTTTTCACTACTGAAAAAAAATGATTTCGACTGTAGTACATTATTTTAATATCGACCATTTTCAAAACACAGTCAAACCTATTTTTGCGCGGTCTTTCTGTTTACGTTTTTCTTTTGTGCGATTTTTTTTTCGATATTCACATGCCGCACAAAAAATGTGAAACACAAAAAAAAAATCGCGCAAAAGAAAAGCGCATAAAAAAAGACCGCACAAAAACAGGTTTCACTGTAGAACGACGTTATTCTAAATAAACTTCATTGTCCGCCTCAAAAATGTTACATCTTTCGGAAGAAAGTCAACCGAAGTAAGCGACGCGAGCCATCGTACACGGCAACTTGTAATTAAAATAGTTTTCAGAAAATCAAAGCCCGTGGGGTTACCTTCTAACATAACTTCCACCAACTTATCTCGTACGCGGAACATTTTACAAATTACTTCGCTCCGTTCCCTGCATCTCGAATAATTTTTCTAAAAGAATTCGTCGTGATTGAATTAAACGGAGATACCTAATTAGAGTTAGGACCCCGCTAAAGGACATATTCGGATACGCCACTTTTATTCACACACGTATCGGCGGCATTATTCAAGGTGCACTCGTCCTCGGTGTACGTGGAATATACGCAAGTGTGTCTACAGTAGTCGGCGGGGAAAGCGTGGAAAGTCAAAGTCCGCGGGGATTTCTGCGTAGGTGAGGATAGGGTTGAGCTCCGGTGATTGCTTCTCCCCAGCCTGCCTTAAAATTGACGTAATATTCGTTATCCTTTCGACCCCTTCTTCCTATATTTCCCTCCTTTGCAACTTCTACCCTCACCTATCTCTCTTTTCGTTATAGATGAAGGCACCTCTTTCGATGTGCGCGTATAAGCTTATATCAACCCTTCTCCAGAAGGACCACACCCATGACTGTATACGAAACCGTAATATGAAATATTTTAATGTTACTGTACAGGAATTTCAGCACTTTTCATATAGCTCCTCGTGTATTTGATTATTCATCATCCTTAAAGCATACGGTTTGAATGTTGTTGATATAAAAAGCATCAGAGGAAGATATTTGTTATGGTAAAAAATCTGAACCGGTACAAAAGTCAGCTTAGAAGGAGAGCTTAGTTAACAATAATTAAAATTTCGCCAAAAAGGTACTACAGGTAGGTCACTACTGTGTATTGGCTCGTTCGGGAAGAAATTTCGTTCCATTTTTAATGAATTCTCTTGGAAATTGCGAATTTCTATTAATTGTTAGCTAATCGATAGATGTCCTTGAATGAAATCCCTGGAATTGGTAGGCATCCAGCAAGAACGTTTGGTTTCTCGAGAGATAACGAAATTTCTTTCCAAACGCCCCAAAATTTTAATTTGCTATTTTTCGCCAAATCTAAAAATTTATTATTTGGTTTTATTGATTTTTTGTTTCGGTTTAGTTGATTTTATACGTTTCGATGGCTTAGTTTGCACGAGTTTTGGTGGCGTAGCTCGTGAAAAGTAGCAAAGACGAAGAAAAAGGAAGAAGAGTATTACATAACGTCGAAGCAGCCCCTGAAAGAGCCTCAATCCCGGGAGAGAGTTTCCATTACTAATCCATGCAAAAACCGGAATATCTTCATCCTTCCTTGCTGCGTGGACGTATTTCCGGAATAAATTTCATAGTACGTTATAAGACGAGAAGAAGCCTCCATCCCTTTTTGATGAAACAGAACTGCAATAAAAACCCTCCCACCAGCACGATTCTCGCTCTTATTTCAAAATTTACGTGGTCAAATTTGAAAAACATCAATTCCAATTTCCTACAAACGGCAGCCTCCGTGGAAGGGACAGTAGCGATTCGCGGAGTCCGTCAATTTGACGGATTTTGCCATTTCACAATAATGTGGGCAATCAATCGCAGTCTAGTGACTAAATCTAGTGTCGATTTCAAAGTTGAAGGAAATACTCTTCTTCAAAAAAGTATCCGATGGCACTTCTGCTAATACCACGGCGAAAAGCGAGTCTTTAAATGCGTGTGCGGTTCGAGCGAAGGTAGCTTGGCCGTTCTACGGTGGAGTCCAGTGGAGAAAGAGATTTTTTCGTGAGAGAGGTTGAAGGTAGAGAAATGGGAATACGAGAATTGAAGCCGTCCAAGGAATTAAAGCGTGCAACTGTGCGGATTTCTGAGCTCTGTCTCTCGCGCGTTCATTAGTGGAGCGTACGTATATTACACCTACACCTGTGCCGTAACTATGCGAATATTGAGAATCGGATCTGCAAGCTCTCACGACCAACCATTCCTCCCTTCTTCGCGAGTCATACGAAGCTTTGACCTCAACCGTGTGGTAAAATGGGCATTGGGGGATAGCTCGTCGGGAAAGAGACAACTAAGCTTTTCATATCTCATTAAGGCGGTATAACGATACTCCTTTGTCCTCCAATATGTTGCATTCAAATGTCTCTCTCTCTCTCTCTCTCCTTATTCGCATCTGCATAAATCTGTGAACGCGACTAAATGTGTAACAAGGATTACAAAGTTACCCCTTTAAAGGGGGGTTTTCTTTAGAGTACTATGAAGTTACTTTCAGGCATCGGATGGTAATTACGTAAATAAGATGTGTCCGAATGATGCAATGAATAGGGAAATAAGTAGATAATTGTAAATAATATTCTGGGAAATTTACCCCTTGGATAAAGTTTGCCGTCAGATGGCTCTGAAGGAATTTTTGTATCGCGAATAAAAAAAATTGTAGTGCCTGTATAGAAAATACGGTTTTATTTTTGAAAGTTTCAAGAGTAGACAAAATAAAATGTTAATGGCAATTCTTTTTTTTATTGCATAAAGAATAAAAGATACAATTTTCTCAAGTGCAAGCGTTCTTCTCGCGCAAAATGTCGAAAAAGGTTTGCCTGAATTTTATAAATTCATCGTAATTTAATATTTCTTAGCTACCCAAAAATACTTTGTCACGTGAAAGTTGCAAAATCGTGTATTTCATAGCAAGTGCTAACGCACATCTCGGTTTGACCCGCAGTCCACTAGATTACTACGTCTGAGTATAATGATAAGAATTTAAGATATGATATAGAGAGCGAATATAGCATCGGTTACAGTGATGGGTTCGCAATAGTCACTACGGGAGATGTACGTCACAGAGTCAGCACTAGCAGTTGGCTCTGTAGTGACCGCATCTCTATATCAATCACTTGGCATCGCGGCCATCCTGCAATCCACCCCTTTATACAACTCTCTCGCTCTCTCTTGTTCTTGTTTCTGTGTAGTCGTATCTATTCTCACTCTCAGTGGCATCGTATGGTTTGTGAATCGTACTGTGTGCACGAGTGTGCTGGGCCACACCGCTAACCTACGGTTGGATTGATAATTTATGCCCGTTAATTATGACCATGCGGTTTATATATACATGTAGCGATGCTATTTGCTATGGCAAAGTAATCGCCGTACTCATCATTGCAAAAATCGTCTATGAAAAGTGCATTCTTCAATCGGCCATGGATCGTATTGTAGAAAATTATGTAAAATAAATGGCGTTCAATCGTTATTTAATATTGAGCCACGGGGCCTCCTTTGTCCATTGTCACTTCAATGGTAGCGGTTAATGACGTTGAGTTTGAACAAAATTCAGTTCCAGAGGAACCCTGAAATTCAAGAATCCCTGTTTTTCGCAAGAATTTAATTTCATTGCCGAAGTTGCTCGTATAATTGAAGTTTTGAAACATTACAATTCACTTTGATACATAGAAAAGTGTTATGGAAAATCTAGTCTCTGTCGAATGAAAAATTCTCACGATACAGAAATTTCAACTATTTCAGCCGAAGGAAATAAAAGAAGCGCAATAGAGTCAAAATTGCTTTTCCTTTACCTTCGTGCAAATTTTGTAAAGGACCTTGCACAGTTTCTTTCTTTCCTTTGAGTTAAAAATTACTGCACATCGAAATAATGAGGTTCACCATCACCTCACGAGTGTTTGTTTAAAAAGGCCTTGAGGTGTAATTGCAACTGACGGATGCAAGAGTTGCACAACTACAGTTTTTTGTTATATTTTGTTGTTAAATACGGGGATTTGAAATAATGGGGTAAAGTAAAATACGCGAGTACATTCTTTGTTGTAGTTTTATTTCTTTTCCTACCTAAAAGGAATTATAGGTAGTAGGGATGAAAAAATATAACGCGCGAGAGTGGCGAGTCTCATATCATTAAAATAGAGATATTGACAAAAGCTCCGCGTATATACACTCTGCTCGAGGACGAAGCGAAGGAAATAGAGAAAGAGGGAGAAGCCCCGGGGTGTCTCACAGATCAATGGGAATATTGAACAATTGTCTCTGGCTACAGCCAAGACAATCAGCTCTCTACGAACAATGCGTAGCTTAATGATGTAGCCTTGTGGTGAATGCGTCGTCGTCTCGCCAACGGAGAGTAATTAAAAAAATTGTTAAAGATATCGCGCGATAATCTTGATCAAATTTCCTCCTCGCCACGAAGCTCCAAATTGTCGCGTGTAGTGCGGTGAAAACGTACTTATAGAAATTCGCTATTTTCTTGTGCGATTATTTTCAATAGATTCACCACAACCTCATCATTAATCGGCATCAATGCTGATTAAACAAAATTTCAAACTATACTTTTTTTTTTCAAATTGGATAAAATTTTTTTTGAAATGAAATTTTCTATTAAAATTCTTAGGAAATCGTTATTTTCGACCTTGGTCGATTTTATCGCAAAGTAATGATCGCAATCGGTAGAAATTTAGTTACAATACAAAGCAATTATAGAAGATTGAAATCAGCCATAGCCATTTGCTGGGTATAGCCCAGCGATTCTGTAATAAAAATGCTGACCGGATGAGGGATTTTCCTAATTTCCCGTGATATCTTTGGAAATCCAGTGGCGGTGGCATTGTCGGTAGCATTTTAGGGATCGATAATTTATGTAAATGTGTAGGCAGCCAGGGCGCTACCGTGTGGCGATGAGTTAGAGCCTTGCGGCAGAAGGGAAGTTACGTCGATGGCGGCTGCGGAGACGTCGACGTAGGGTGAAGATCGCGACACGAAGAGGTTTTTGACGTCCAACCCTTTCATCGATTGTTCTTCTCCCTTTTATATTGCTTTATCTTTTATTCTAAATACCAACTATTCACTGATAATGAAAAGCTTTTGCCACACACTTTCTCACGTGGCAGCTATCTTTTCCTGCATCATTGCCGTCTTAATGACGATTCTTCAAATGATTGTTCTCCACTGAATATCGTTGGTTAAAAAAAAAAGAATCTTCAACGTTTCAGGATCTGAAATAGCAATTTTTCTAGGTTCAGAATTATTCTCGCTAATATGGTTAACGCTTTCTACGAAAATTAGTGCATAAAAGATTACGTCACTCCGTTGTTCTAAGTTATTCTTCAAATTTCGGCCTATTTCTAATAATGGCAAGTCATTTTTGTTGCAAAAGCGTTAATAAGATGAGACACAAATGTTTCGAAGAAAGGGCAGGTGATTCTCAAGATATTTTAGCGTACGATACACACATTTGTATGCATCTTTTATCTTTCAACCCCTTGTATGGCAGTATTGCGTCACAATCCCCTAGTCTTTGATCCCCCCAATAATCAATATATTCTAACATAACTCTAATGGCCACCCTATTTGAATACGACGTGAATCCACCCCTAGAATCTCTCCCACAACTCCCGACAATACCAATCATCCGAAATATTCCCTTTCTCCGCTTTTCTCTTTCTCTTTACTCCGTGTATTCTCTGCTACTACGACTGCCACCTACTACTTTATCCCTTGGTGCTCTCAACCCCGAGAGTGGTATTAAAACTTTGGAGGACGCCTGCGGGCGTCCTTTCTCAACCAACCCCTGAACACGCGTAAAACTCGAGTACCGTCGATGACCGGTCTCTTGCGAGTCTTTCTCTATCACACATTTTCTACTTACCTTTAAGCCACCTAAAGATTTCTTTTCGGGAAATATGATTACCAATTTCCCTATTAGAAATGTCCATTTACATGAGGATCATATCGATATTCCTCGAAATAAAGATTATCGCTCAATCGCCTGATATTTCGATTGCTTAATTAATTGTAATTTGGAGCAAAGTGTGTTTTATTTGCTTCAAATTTTTTTTCCTGCGATATTGGTGGTTCCTTACCCGTAGAAAAATTGGACGCACTTTGTTTTAATTTCGAGAGACTCGTAGAAAGTTCGAGTCGGTTATCTGTATTTTTTTTTATAACATCCGGTAACCGCGTGGGAGGGAAACTTTGAGCACCAATAATATTCGCGTATTCGTCCATCATTTTTATCGAGGTAGCAAAAGTTTGTTGTTTTCTGTGTGAGAAGTGATAGACTTTACGACCGATAACAATGTAAATGGCAAGAAAAACTTTGTAACCCAATAGCGGCACTCTTGTGATCTCGACGGATAGAAGTTGAAAGGCATGTTCGGAGAAGTAACCTCGTATAACTTCTGAAAAATCAACCCGACGAACGTCCCCTGTACCTTCTTTTCGGCAAAGTGGATTTATCAGACCACGTGAAATATAAATGATCTGTTCTTCATTTATACACAAAATTCTTTCGTCACTTGTACGGGAGAAACTTTTTACAGCATGTATACTGCGACAAAACGAATTCTCGATAATAATAATATCTAATACCTATGAGAACCTCGGGTAAAGAAATAACAGTCTTTGGAAATCCAGTTAAATTGCTTCGTGTAGCTGATATTTCTTTCATCTTCCTTTGTTCGATAGTAAAAAGTTAAGAAGGGATGACTGCGCGCAGTCGTGTCACGTACGATTTATTTAAACTTTGCTTTTATCGCTGTTCTCGCTTACGATCGCCTATACTTTGCTCACCCATTTACTCACCTGATGTTTCATTGCCCTCTGTAGTAATAACACCGTGGAGCATACAAGAGTCGGGGGGGAAAAAACATCATCCCCTACTTTTACTCCGCTGTGCGAACAAACCTGTAAAAAGAACGACAATTTCAGAAATGTGACAATGCTGTAGAGAGGAAAAAGAGGCAGAGATGGAAGAAGTGACTTCGACGTTGATACAAAACAAGTAAACGGAAGTACCGTCACTTCATGGCCGTCGTTTGTAGGTGCGGCAGACAAGTATTTTCTAACGGAAAAATACACTACGTTTTTGTTATCGCCGATTTTATTTTTGCAGTGCAGCAAATTCCGTGCAACCAGAACCGTTAAAATTTCCCTTTTTTGTTGTTGTTATAATTGCAGCAAATAGTGACCCGTTTTTTTTTGTTTAATCCAAAGTGATGCGAACCCATGTGATTTTTGTATAACACTTTGCCTCCGAAGTACTCGTGAAGGGATGCTCTACCTCGAAACCGAGACACCTCACCCGAGTCGAAATTTTCAGCCTTATTTAAACCTGAAGATCGCAAATTAATCCTAGTTGCAATCTTTTTGGTCTTTAAGTTCTACTTGAGGATTTTTTTCTCATGTTTTATTTTTTTTTATTATTAATTGGTACCTTTATAACCCCACCACAGAGTATTTTGATACTTTCGCTTTAAGAAGAGACTTTTCCATTAAATTAGAAATTTCCAAAAAAAAACAGCAATTTTTAATAATAAATTTTTAAACGGCAATTAAATTAACAATTTGTACTTTGAGAGACGTAACTGGGACAGTAACAAATTATCAATTGATACAAATTATTATTATTGATCGAGGGTCCCAATGAAAGTGAACGGGAACTTTGAAGGATTAAATAAAATTTGAAATTTCGACTTTGGCGTGTGATAAATTATTTATTAATCGTTAGTTTAAATTCGCCATAACAAAATTGGCCTTCAATTTTGTTATGGAGTTACAGAATTTTATTTCATAGAAATACTGATGTTCGCTGAGGACTTCGATAAAATGAAGCAATTTTTTAACGCATGAAACCGTGAAATTTATAGTTCTCCTTTTTCATATGTTTATGCAATAAAGATTGTAGAAAATGTATATAGCGGTCGTTCTTCATAGAGGCTGAGTTCTGATTTGAATGATAAGATCGGGAGCGTTTTATATATTTTGTTCGTAAGGATAAAGGGAAATCGACTCGAACGTCAAGAAGGGTCAGGGTGTGAATATTGGGAGGAAAAAAAAACAAACCACTAAAATGTATTTTACAAGGCAACTCGGTGACGAATCGCGTCCCCAGTCTCTTCCCCTGATATATTGATGTAAAATGCTGAGCAAATTCCCACGGAGGATCTACCGCGAGCCAATCTTTCGGAAACCAGCCCCAAATCCAAAGGAGCGTGATATTTATAGGGCGGATTTAAAGTATAAACTCGCGGATCAGAGAGTCCATGGTCTGTCTCCCTTTTCCTTCGACCCTTGTTCTTATTTTCACGGAAAATACCAAATACAACATTTAGAATTTCAAACGCAACTTCAAAAAAGACGAAAAATACGATACATCTGCTGAAACAAAAAGGGATTTGTTCCTTCGAGTGTACGTTTTCAGTTTGCAATGTGTTTTCAGTGTTTTCGAGGTCCATTAGGTTTTAAAGGAAGTAAAAATATTTTGTGGGTGTTCCTTGGGGAGAAGGAGGATAGAGGGAAAGAGAAAGGGAAAACGGTAGAAGGGTTACACGGAAGGGTTTCGTCGTCAATCGAAGATGGAATGCTAAACAGCCGAAGGGTTGTCGCTCGTTCGTTGAAGGAAAACCAACCGCTACATTCACGTTGCAGCTTTCCTGCCTCTCTATAACTGGCAGCAAGCGCTGCGCGCATTTAGATAAGTTAAACTATAAATTAGACGAATCATGTATATGTATGATTTATACAAGGAAACGCCTAACTCTCCGATATAATTCCTGTGGAGCTGGAATGCTCTGGTACACATGGAAGAGAGAAAGAGAGCGAGAGAGAACAAAGAAGGGTTGGAAGACAGACGGATAGTCGAGATAGACAGTTCGGTTTCACCATCTTTTACCTCTAGCTCTATATTCGTTTTGTTTACGTTGAATTTTGATATCAAGAAATTCGCGAGGCGAGTTACGCCCAAAACGAGCAAATTTCAAATTGTAACTCAATTATTTCATCAAAAAGCGAGCTTATGACCTGCCGAGCCACGAGAAAATTGAAGGAATCATGGCATCGTGATATTTAATAAATTCCATCTCGAATAGTATTCCAATGGAATACTAATCAAACGCAAATTGCATGGCTAATACTTCAAATCCCCTTTATCCGGGATCTTGAAATTAAATTATTGGATTACAATAACCCTTCCTTTCTCCTCGCTACAACGTTACGGATTTCTAACGGAACGGTAGAGAGAACGACAAAATTGACCTCCCTTAAAAAACAAAATCGATGGGTATCAATAACTCGAAGACGAAACGTAAAAAAAAAGGGGGGAAGTTTCCTCTCGACTGGACCAATTCGACGTCGGCTATATACTTTCATATCAATGATTTTATGACCGCATCCCTCCTGCGGAAAACGTAGTGCCGTCGCCACGGGGTTCGTAGCGAAATCTATATTTTATCGCGCGTGAAATTTTTGCTATTTATTCGCGTATAAGAATTTAAATGTTTCCAAAATACGAATGTCTCTTTCTTTCTTCCCTTCCACCACGTGCGTTTCGCATAATCCGTGCTTGATTTAGATACGAGGGATCATTTTACGAAGGGGTCGCTTTCGATAAAGAGAGAAGAATATAAGCAATAGAGAAAAGGAAACGTTTGTGTTTCCTTTCTTTCTCTTAAAAGGGCAGAAAAGATTAAGTTCGATTTTCAAGCATATTCCGCAGACCCGTCTCCTTGGAAAATATGATCGCGCTGTTTTAAAATAATGACCCCATTACACGGGAAGACTCGTAAGACGTAGGTACGATGCTACGCCGTGCTATGCCATATTCTTTCGCTTTGGTATCCACCTCTTAAGAGGGAAATTTGTTTTTGCCGTAAGCAGAGTGCTCTTTTCGAACCCCGCTTTCGTTAATACGAGAAAAGATTTAGATTTTCATTTGATAAATATTTAATAATCGTTTTCTTCATCTCCAACACACATTTTTCAATTTAATAGAAATCAAGGTATTATTTTCTTCCATTGCAAATATTTTTTTTTAGAATTATTTCGTAGTGCCTATTTCTATTTCTGCCAGAGGTGTCAAAAAACACTTTTTAGAATTTTTATTTTGAATTACTTTCGAGATTAAATTTAATCTTTTTTTTTAATTCACAAACGGGAGGTGCTCAGTAGAGCAATCAGGCGTCTGTAAAAAATTCGGTATTAATTAAGAAAATCTATTTTAATTCCGACATTATATTTTTGGTTTTGGATTTGATTACGTATAAGTAACACTTTTTTTCAGTGTGAGTACGGAAACTACGCCTTCATTATCCGATATTAATAGGTCGTAAATATGTAAGTTGCAAAACTGAATAAAAGACAAGAGTGTGTTAGCATTGCTATACGCAACAGTAGGAAAGCAATATAACATTTCGATGCAGTCACGTTGACACCAATAATAACCATTCTCTCGTCGTTCTCTTTCATTCCCTTTATGTCACACGTATGAACTCCTAGCTATAAAGTTCGAAGTTTACAGCGTGAAATGGACTGGAAAGTAAAAAGTGCAAAAAGTGACGATGGCGAAAGAGACGAAGGAAAATCCTGGGGGAACGGTATGTTTGGTAGTACCGCGACACGAAGAAATGCTAAAAAGGGAAAGAGAGACGGTTAATACCCATCCTTCCATCGCGACGAGCTTTGATTCGAGTCCGATAAACGTATCGTAAATGCGCAAAAAATGATTTATGTTTGAATACCCGACACGCAGCTTCTGAAATATTCGCCGCCCTTCTTCTATTTCTCAAACGTTGCAGGGAAATTGATACTAGATACCGAGGACTCCTAGAGAACGGCGGAGGATATATCAGGTAGACGAATATACTTCAAAGTTGCGAAGAGCCACGTAGAGAAAGGTGAGGTAAGGGTGAGATGGCTAAGGGGGTTGTTCGGAGACCGAAGAGAAATGCGAAGCATTAGGTTCGGGATGGCGAGCAATGACGGAAGTTGATTCGCCACGTTTTATCGGGGGACTTGGCTTGCCCCGCGAGTTGTGATCTATGCCGGGTATATTCCTTCAGTTAGAGGTCTACTCTGGGGATTTCACGTGACGTATGTGCCCACCTGACGAGAGAAAACAATCTTCGAGGATATATCGCTTTTACCCATCTGCTTCCATTCTTGTCTGCGTTCAGTTACGCTATAGACTTTGTACGACTATCAAAAATTTACGTATGTCTGTCACATGAGTTCGTGCTCACTTTTCGCACGAAATTTATCTCCGCTCCGTGCGTTTGCCCACTATTCAAACGTTAATAACGCGTGAATGGAAAACAAATTAATTGCTATGGGGAATTGCTGATCATTGCCGAGCCTCGGACACGAAAGTGAGAAGGCGGAGAGGAAATAAACGCTACCTCGACTACATGACAAAAAGGATATTGGGGCAAACGTTGTTTTCTACCTATCTGTCTTCGGGTAAACGCGTGCGGTTTAGCCAATTCCGAGCCTTGACCGAGAAAAATGGCTATCGGCTCTGGGAATACGTTTACGGCTGTTCCGGGCCGAGTAATTCTATTACAGGATTTTTTTCGCTTTATACCATATCGATCTGATATTCCTCTTTCGGCCTCCGGAAGATCAGGCCACTTTCTTGGAAAGATAAAACACCGGGAACGAGGAAATTGCTAATGGAATTTCAGCGATTTATTTCGTTATCGCGAACGGTCGTTACTTTAACAATCACCGGCGAGATTAACGTGTCCGCGTCTTATCTTAATCAGGATTTACGAATTACTGTTGTTATTAAAATACCGCGTAGAATACACAAGTTTCCCTGTTCCCAACAAATAACTTTCGGGTAAAAAGTTATTTAGCGGGTCTCTGTTGTTGAAGCGGTTATTGTTCACTTTTGATTGCTTTCGCTCGCGATTGCGAAGTTCGTGAATGCATTCTCTGGATGGTTCGTTCCTTCGTACAAATGCAATTTATTAATTCAAATACATATTCAATAAATCAAAAGAACCCTTAAACTTTGAAGAGCTTAACAATCGGGTCAGAAGGTCGTGGTTTTCTATTTCCTAGAATGTATCAATTTCTTTCCACCCTTGGAGAATACGTGAGACATCCGATATCAGAAGATTTGCATGTCCTTTATAAAAATTCTATAGTTTATGGGGACATTTGTATGTATTATCATATTAGCATATTCCAAAAGACAGCAATCTCAATATTGGATAGCGCATTCTGTGATATTCGCTTTTGTATATCGCCTTGTTTACTACCTTTCAACTTCGACCATAAAGACCTATATTCCTTGTTCCCCGTGTCTTTTATCGGAATAAGACAAGAGGGTGGATGGCGTCTATCCGATCTACGAATTTTCAACTGCAATTTCTACTATCGACAAATTCCATTAGGCGTATTTTGCATCGATGACTTACCGGACAATGCCAGATTCGTGTACCAGAGAAAACACTTCTCGATCCACACATACGACGCGTTGTGTTGCCAAGCAACCCTAACCGAAGGGTGTCTTCTTGCTGGCATTCTATCAACAAGGACAGGAAGAGATTTTAGCTGCTTTACTCATTTAGCCAACGCTTCTATTTCGACGATGTCTGAAAAATTCGCGCAGCTTTCGAACACCTTTTCGAATGTCCCCGAGTTCGTTATCAACTGCCATCAGCAAATTAAGAAGCTTCCGATCTTTTGCATTTTTGATACCCTCAGCGATTGTTGCTTCTCGTCAAGAATCGTTCGGTTAACGTTCGATTAACAATCCTAGGTTTGACCTAGATTTCTACTTGTCCGAGTCTGGAAAATTCTTTACCTCGGGCGATAAAGGTTATTTTTCTAAGTTTGCCCAACTTTATGAAGTTGGGCTTCGGATAACCCGGCGAAAATTTGATCAGCATCGGAATAACTTGCGATTTGGATAATCTATGATCAACACTTTGTGAAAGTTAGGAAAGAGGATTTCCGAGGATCGATGCTAGCTGTGAATTCCAAGAGCTAATCAAGCCAACATTGCTTCTAATACGCTGGAAAGCATTTAATCTCGACAACTTGCTAACGACCTGACCGATAAGCGACAACCTCCTTCCCTCTCGCTCGCTCTCCTTCTTAGGTAAGAAACATTCCCCGATACCCGCATGCAAATGGCCCGATATATTCCTCACCCTAAACTAAACTCTCGGTCCAGTGGTCCTTGTATACTAATACCAAGACGACTGGCTTGATGCTAAGGCTGCGGAATAGTTAAGTGAATAAACGTGAGGTGGAAGGTGTATGCTCGTTTCTAGTTGAACTGTATCTCCATAGTGTTACTTGTCCCATAAACAGAGTACTATTCTGCAGTCGATGGTCTTCGGATACGAGGAATAAGGGCGAGGGAGTGAGAAAGGATCCTAGCGGCGGCAAAACGAGGGTGTGGGTAAGGTATTCCACGCCGTACAGTTATCCACGCGGCCCGTACCAATTCAATTTAAACTTTGGCAGGCACCGAGACACTACTGTTACCATGAAACTGCTATGGCGCGCACGCGCCCACTAAATCGCCTGAAATTAACGCGAGTTATTAGTTGACGGTGATAATTAGAGGGCAATTGCACGGAAAAGGGCTCTACGCTACCGAAACAGGATTTAACCCTCTTTGTATTTCGCTCTAGTTGTCTGCCAGACCAAAGAATCTATTGTCATAAAGGATTCCACAAACTGATAAAAGGTTACTTCTGCCGCCATGAGTACACTTGGAAATCCTTCTCCTTTCTTTCTTTCGTCGAACGGGTTCCATTGCAATTTGGAGCGATCAATCGAAAATGCAACAATGGATTTGGAGTAGGAGAAACGCGCCCGAATTGCCCAAATTGCCTTGCGCATGGAATGGCGAACGTTTAAGGATTGAAATTGATTACGGAGACGTCTTCGAAACGTTGGGAGCCATAAAAGAAAATGTATATATACTGGATAAAAAATGAATTCTGATTTGTGTTCCTCGGCTGAATACCGAGTAGAGAGTTTTCCATGTGAATGTCTCACGTGATATTCATATTGGCCTTAGTAATACACTCGAGAGGATGGTAAACCCCTCTTACAAGAGACATCACGTGGAGTATTAGATGTTTCGAATATTGGCTTCGCGGCGACGTCAACTGGCTTATAGATAGGGGAGTGACGGCTTCGCGGGAAAGGAAGAGCCGCCGTTGGATTTCTAACAGTGATACACTTAACGTTTTCGTACATTTGCATGCGTATATAAATGTATAATACACGTATCTTGACTTCTGCGGGAGTTTCATAGGGTACGAATGCGTATACGTACGTTCCATGCATTTATGTGTATTACCATGAGCTCGTTAATATTCATACAAGCCATGAAGCACGATTGTGTCTACGCGCCAAAGAATAAAGTATATTGGTAAATAAATCATGGTGCGTTATTGCGTATTTGAATATGTTTGATGCGAGAGTCGCGTGTGGCTTTAACTGGAAATTCTCCGGTGAATGGATGAATATAGCAAAGGACACACAATTCGAGTGTGCCAATCCCACCGGAGATAGGTAGGTAGATAGATATCTCTCCGTTATTCCCTTTGATCCAGTTTTAGTTTGTAACAATACCAAATGTACGTTTCCTTTTTTTTTGTGTATCGTTATCTCAAATACTCGAGTCAACAGTTTCAGAAACAAAGATTCCCTCGTGAATTTCCGTACTTTTTTTTTTTCTTCTAACGAACCTTTTATAAAAGCGACCTACCCATCAATTCACGTGACAGATGAAGCTAATCTTTCGGTTCATATACGGTTTTTCATCCATATTTTTTAGTAATTTTTGTCTCAATTAAAATCATCGCTACCGATGCCATTTATTTACCACCTCACCCTTACGAAGCCTTACCCTGCAAAAGAAAAAGATGCTTTCGTGGTATTTCTGGTTTCCACGTTTTTATTACTACCATTGTTACGATTATTTTAATAAGGCCAACGAATATTATTGATTGCAATATTTCGATGATTCATTGCCACCCTTAAAAAGGAAGGAAATAAAGAAAGGGATGTGACCATAATGCGTGCAAAAAGTAACGCAATATACGCCCTCGTGTGTATATATGTATATATAGGTGATGTCGATGTTTTAAAATACATATCTGCATACGTGTCCAAACCCCAACTATAGTACTACTATAAGGGAGTATTTAATGAGTCGGGGAGACCGATCTTCGGAGTGCTTCCTTCTCTCTGGGGTTTCACACTCAAGGGACGTCTCTTTGCTGTACCGCCACTACTACCACTATTCCTATTACCACCATTGCTGCTACTACTACTACTATGCAACTACAACTACTGACGTAGCTACCATACTCCTTTTTTTTTCTTTTTCTTTGACTCCTTTATTCTCAATTGCTGTTGCTCATAATACCGTCTGATTTATTGGCATTCGCCGAAGAAGCCATCGGTAATGTAATATTTTTAAAGCTTTTAGGGGTGCTACCCTCACAGGACTCCGTCCCGTATCAAATTGTTGGGCGTTCTATTTTTTAAATGAAAAAATTTCTGATTATGATCAACAATTATTATATAAAATGCCTCTTTTTATGCAAATACAATGAATACAGACACCATTCGAGGTAGATGACGAACATTTTTTTCTGAAAAATATTTATCAATATTGAGAGATTTTTGGAATCAATTCTACGCGTCAAATTACCCCTAGAAACGGTCTCTCCGACTTCATTTCTGTAGCTTTAGTTTTTGAGCCCATTTGCCGGGGCGAAGGTCAGTCTACTTTCGGCCGAAAAAATCGACTTTTGAAATCGATTTTTGGGGATTATCGGGAGACCCTTATCCGATGTATTTTTTTCCGAGGAATCCATTTTCATTGTTAAAATTCCCGAAATCCAACGGGAAATGCCTTTTTTCCTCAAAAAACCTACTTTTTACCGACTTCCGTTAGGATTTCATCAAATTTGACCTTTGGAATCGATTCTACGGGAAAAATTACCCCTAGAAATGACCTGTCCAACCCCATTTTTGAAACTTTAATTTTTACCCCATTTTTGGGGAAGGGGTAAGTATGCCCAAAAAAATCGACTTTTGGAAAACATTTTTTAGCATTTCCGGGAGACCCATATCCGATGTATTTTTTTCCGAGGAATCCATTTTCATTGTCAAAATTCCGAAATTCCAGCGGGAAACAGGTTTTTTCCTCAAAAAACCTACTTTTTTCCTACTTCCGCTAGGATTTCGTCAAATTTGACCTTTGCAATCGATTCTACGGGAAAAATTACCCCTAGAAATGACTTGTCCAACGCCATTTTTGAAACTTTAATTTTTACCCCATTTTTGAGGGAAGGGTAGATGTGCCCAAAAAAATCGACTTTTGAAAAAAAATTTTGCGAACTTTCGGGAGACCCATATCCGATGTATTTTTTTCCGAGGAATCCATTTTCATTATCAAAACTCAAAAATTCCAGCGGGAAATACAATTTTCCTCAAAAAACATGGCTTTTACGACCTTTCGCTAGGATTTCTTGAAAATGGACCCTCGGAATTGATTCTACGCGTCAAATTATCGCTAGGAATGAGTCGTCCAACCCCAATTTCGATGTAAAATGGCTAACCCCGAACTCGTAAAAAACGGGAAACATTTTGCAAAATTAATGAAGGAATAATGGCATCGTGTAGTGTTTCCTAGCAAAGGATTCGTGATCTTGATTGTATACGTGAAGTGGCGAATAGTGTTTGAGGGCTCGTCGCTTTTCCTTTTGGCATGCTACACCGAAGGGAGAAAAGGATAAAGGTGGTGCGAGTAACAAAAGCACATCAGCAGCTTTAAATCTTGAGTTACCAGTTGAGTGGTATAAGATGGTACGATACAAGGCCAGGTGTCGCGGTAAACTCAGTTAATTAGACAAGAGGCAGCCATCACTACTACCTCTCCTTTTTGTGACACCCTCCCGAGGCTTGTTAATAACGCGTAATTACCATTATATACGGCGATACACTCTTCCGAGCCCACATTCGCCTACCCTATTAAATAAGATGACACCTTATTATGCACAAACTAACGTTTCCCACACCTCCCACGAAACTTTCAAGATATTTCTTCAGCAGCGCGTCTTTCTATTACACGAGGATTTTTCATCCTTCGCGGTCCCACAAATTGATCGTTGGAGTAATTAATTTTGTAAATTATATTGAGATTCTTGGTGAATATCATTAAAAGTTGGAGGTACGTGAGTTCTCGTTGATAAAGAGACGCGGGGTTGTAAAAGAATTTCGTGACGTGTTACGTTTGATAAACAGGCGTAGTCCTTTCATCGTCAAGAAACTGAAGAAAAATGCAAAATTGTTCACTCGAGATCTGAAACGTCATGAGTTGTATGAAATGAGAAAAGGTTACCCCATCGACGTTGTCACCCGTTCATAATATTATTTCGTGTTTACGGTAGCGTGGACGAAGCATCTGTAGGTATTTATACAAACGATGTCGTTGCAATAGGAGAGGAGTTGCCATCCGAAAAGAAAGAGATGTATGGAAGTCGTCGCTACACCTTTAACTTTCGCCCTCTTAGCTGGCAGTTAAGGTGGTTTACGTTACGGAAGTAACGTTTACAGAAAGGAATATTATAATGTTGAATATAAGCATTTAAACGTGCTAGCCAGGCCCGCATACTCCGTTACGTCTGTTGCTATTGAAAATGCTGCGAGATACACGTCACATTACCTCCAAATGCATTTGTACGTATCCACTATGTATGTACGTCTAATGTAAGAGTTTTCCCTCTCTCTCCCTTTCTATTTCTCAACTTCTGTTTCAGGTGATTATGACATAAATCGCGAAAGAAACTTGCGATGCATATCTTTACTTGAAAGGTCTCTCTCGTAAAGTAAAACATGAGTCGGCAAACAACGACGAATAGAATCATTCGTACTTGATAATCTTATTCAATGATAATTTTATTCCACAGTTTATCCAAAAGATTTTTTGACCTTTCGCGGATTATCCGACGTTTTATCTTTTGATTCACCGTTGGAGTGGTCGCTCCCCGTTTTACGAGTTTCGACAATTAAACTCAAAAACGACAGCCAACTTTTCAACGATATTTCATCAAAATTGTTTAACCTTTAGAGGACGGGAGTGGTCGAAATTTCGACCACCAATTTTGTCGGGCAATCGACGTGACAAATTCTTTGATTTTATGTACAAATATCGCGTAAAAAAAAAAAGTCGAATTTTAAGGTAAAATTCCCCGTCCTCTAAAGGTTAATCATTTCACCGAGCGTATTTTGTTTCTTGTTTCAACTACTACTTTTGACTCAAATTCTTCCGCTCATTATCAATAATCCTATCGCGTAATTTTTCCGGTAAATAATTGCTTTGTCTTGGTATTACAAGATTTTAATTATATTTCGATAAGCAAACGATAGGGAGGAACTTTTAAAAAGAAGGGGTATCAAGGATCGTGTGTATCTGCACGAGAAATAATTGGTAACTTTGTCAATATGATATGATAAGAAGTGTGAAAAGGAGCAGAGTCGTTCTATAAGCGAAGCCAAGCAGGCGGGACGTTGTATTAGAATCCAAATGATCCCATTACGAAAACAACGATAAAACTAATAAAGACGATGCTCGTTTTGAAAGTTAGAATCGAGGGGTGTCTCCAGCGAGTATTGTATAACATCCAACCGACTTTCTACAATTTTCATTACTGTTATATGCATTCATTATTTCCTTTTTGGGCTTCCATATTTTTCCAACTTTCTTTTGGCGTCGTTAATGCAATAATCTCCAATATTTCCGTGTTTCGTTTTGCAGAAAACAATAGAGGTTATTAAAGCATCGCTACCTTCGCAACTGTTGTTTCTTCTGCCTGGAAATCAAATAGGTGCAGTTAATGCAATGGAAGTACCGTATCTGTAGCGCAATTCGGGACTTTTTATTATCTTACTGGATGCAGTTAAGTATTATTCGCAAAATGTAGCTCACGGAGCACCGGTGTGCGCGCAGCGTCGAGACTTATCTCGATGCTGCTCTCTCGTTTCGTTTTTCCCCAAAAGGAGATTAATGCAATTTTAGATGACTAAGCGCGATAATCTTTCAAGCGAGATTTAATTGTTTCAAATTTGTTGAAACGCTGCGTGACAAAAATTTAATAGCTTCTTCACCTATTTTTCTAACCCTAACTCAGAAATTCTCCACTTGAGGTTGATTTTTGAAAATTGCATATATACAAGAAAATCTCAAAAATATTCTTGCAGCAGAGCCTTCGATTTTTGAAGAAGGAATCAACCAAATATCGAATTTCTTACTTTTCTTTCGGAAAATAAATAATTGTCTGCGAGGGTGCCAGTGAGAAATCAAACTTTTCGAAATTCACTTATGACTTTGAAATTGGTTAGTTGAAAAGTTAAACCGGTTCATTTTATTCCACCATCTTTTATTGCGTTAGAATTTTCTATCCAAGGGATCGAATGCAGATGTAAAACGAAACTCCACATGGAACGAACTTGTTAGCCTACCACGAAGATAGTACCACTGGCGTACCGAAAAGTGTAGGAAAATTTCATTGCCGTGGTTGGCTTCGCCTCTTTCGCGAAAATGAGTGTGTAAGGGTACCCGCCATACCTTGGTAGATAACGGATACACTATGCGTTACACGTTAGAAACGACCAACCGAGTCGTATGTGAGTACGAATGCGAGTTACCGGTAACCCCGGAGTATTCCAAGGCATTTAGTCCTTTTCCCCGACTCATCAGCTTTGTGCTTTTGCCTTCACATAGTGCCCGTCTAATAACGTACCAGCAGCTTTTGCCATGCAACTCAAAAACATGAAATTTCACTTCAACTTTTCCTTTTAACTGTTAACCTCTTTATCTCTAAGTACAAAGTCCTTTTTTTTTGGCTTTTAATTATCGTCATATTCATTATCACAAAACTTTTTACTTACAATCTCGTAGCCGGAATAATTCAGCCGGTTTATTTCGACTTTTGCAACTATCGTTGCGTCGTCACTCGAAAATTTGTCCGTGTAGGTATCGCGTTCAATCTAAAACGTGAATTCGAGGGGGTCCATTTTTTTCGTTCTTTTTTTTGGGCGAGCGAATGAGAAAGGAAATAAGTAGACACGAGTTAATCTTCGAGAGACATAATGACAATAAACACATGAGTCGTAGAGATGGCGTTGCATAGGAAAAGTCGTTTTGTCAGTCGTGTCACAGTTAAAGCAACAATGAGAACGTACGACTAGTCGTATTTTAATTTTCAGGGACAAGCCTCTGCCATCACCCCTTTCTTCTTGGCATTTCCTCCAGTTAGATTTTCCTCTTTTGCCTCTCCTCGGTTGCTCTCTTTCTCTTTTTCTCTCCTCACTCTTCTCGTTTCTCCGTGGCGCGACCATGGCGTTGACATTACGGCGTATAATATTTAATAATTATTTTCATTAAAGTCATAATAAAGTTTAGAATACTTTATTAATTTATAGACCGAGGGGCTAACGCGTTTAAAGGGTTGCGTTTCTACACGTTAGAGTTACGGCACAAGGCCATTCGTATCAATTATTTATCCCTCACTGCGTTAGAATTAAGAATCCTTCTGGATTTCTTTCTACTCCAGTCTCAATTATATCTATTGTTTTATGTATCCACGTTCGTACGAAAGGATGTAATTTATGCGAGAGCGCGTAACATTGAGGAATTGCAAGAAGAACGAAAAAGCCTTATACAGAGTCGTTTCCAGAGCACTTGACTGCTCGAGAAAGGATTGTGTGAAGAGTCTTTTTAAAAATATTTTGGCTTACACACAAAAGTAACGGAAAAGAAAAAGCGGCGGCATCGTGCTTCCTAATGAATATGACTGTATCCTTTTATACCCGAATATGTATAATAGAAACCAACACGTGAAGATGAGGGCTATTTATTATATGAGACGAGGTTCCATAACTAGCTACGAGTCCTCTTTCCTTATACTTCAATTGAAAATCTCTCTAGAGAAGAGATGTATGCAGCCTGGCGGCTGTAAGCAAATCGCATTATCCTCGCTGCTGCCCAGCCAGTCGGCCATCTCTGCAATCCGAGAGGAATTAAAAGCTCCAGGACTACTCTATAACGGGTGCTCTCGTGAGTCGTCTTATCCTCAAAACTTTCACGGCGAATTATTTTTTTTTTTATTTATGTATGCCTCTGAATATTCCTCAAGCATTTTCCTCCGTTACGTTCGAGCGAAAATTCTCGAAAAAATAATTACTGAAGAAATTTTTTTTAGAAAATCATCCGGGTAAAATATGATTCTGAATTTACATGAACTCTCGTAAGAATTTCGTGGAGATTTGGATGAACTGAATTGGACACAATTTTCAATCGAATAAGTTTCTATTTTGCTGAAATTACTTTTTCGGTTAGAAAATGTAATATCGATTTGTTATAAATCGATAATATTATAAATCTACATAACGTGGCGCAAGGAAAAAGTATTTATACGTGAAAAACGCGGGTAGTCTCAATCGCAATCTTTGCCAGCACACAGACGGTATGTAAATTATTCAAATATAGCGGCTTTTCTGAAACATGTTATCCGAACTCCTGGTTCAAAATCTTAAGCTGATTAGAACTTGTTTGATAAAGTTTGCAGAATCTTGGGAAGGCGCGGGACACGTATTGCTACTTCTTTCTAATACGCTCATTAGCTGTTCGTTATTGAACGTACCAAGAGAAGATCAGTCAACTTTCGGCCGAAAAAATCGACTTTTGAAATCGATTTTTGGGGATTATCGGGAGACGCTTATCCAATGTATTTTTTCGCGAGGAATCCATTTTCATTGTCAAAATTGCAGATTTACAGCGGGAAACGCGATTTTTTTTAAAAAAACATGGTTTTGAAGTCCTTTCACTAGGATTTCACGAAAATGGACCTTTGAAATCGATTCTACGCGTCAAATTACCCCTAGAAATGGTCTCGTCGACTTTATTTTTGAAACTTTAATTTTTACTCCATTTGCCGGAGCGAAGATCGGTCATCTTTCGGCCGAAAAAATCGACTTTTCAAATCGATTTTTGGGGATTATCGGGAGACCTTATCCGATGTATTTTTTCGCGAGGAATCCATTTTCTTTGTCAAAATTGCAGATTTCCACCGGAAAACACGATTTTTCCTCAAAAAACGAGGTTTTCAAGACCTTCCGCTAGAATTTCACGAAAATGGACCCTTGGAATCGATTCTACGGGAAAAATTACCCCATTTTTGGGGGTAAAATTTTACTTACAGTATCAATGACGTTGGTCACTTGTAGAGGTTCCCGTTAATAATTTTTCATTAAGTAGAAACCACTGGTTATATTTTACAGAAGAAGTGGAAGATAATATAATGTTATAAATTTGCATACTATAAAACACCACATAATTCCGGAGAAATGGAAGATAAGGGAACATGAATAATATTCCAAACTCTTACTGGAACAGTTTGTCGGGAATGCGAAGTAAAATAATGTCGAATATTTTCAGAACATTCATTTATTGAATTATCATCTGAAATTTTCGTTAATCCTCGAAGAGTAGAATTTTGCTGATTACCCAGTAGATTTGAAATATACATATGGAAAGCTCTCTACGTTGGCAGCTTTATTTCCTCTTTACATGCACATTCGAATATCCGCGGGCTGCATCTCAAACTTGGTTTCTCCATCTACTGGCAAGCGCTTATGAGCACCGGCGTAGAAGGTTTAAGAGTTTTTCCTCTGATTTTTGTTCTTTCTTTTTCCGTACTCGTGTTGCGTCCACTCAAAGAAGAAAATAGTAGATAAAAAAGCGTATACACGTATACGCTACACACACACAGATATAGCGTAAAGTAAAATCAAGTGTGCCAGAAGTAGTGCAAACATATATCTAATGCATTTGCTTGCAATGCAACCTTTTACATTGGTGTATTAATTTTTCTCTGGGAAAGGATGTACCGCTAAAAATTGAATCTTTTTCCTGGAGAGAAAAACTGACGAGCTTCGTAATTCCTTCTAACGAACCACTGCGATTCTAATGAAAGAACGAACAAATTGTATATAACAAACAAGAACTTTTCCAATTTTAATCCGTCATTCGGACCAAGTAAGTAAGGGTAACAAGTAACAAGTTGTTGGTTAAGGTTACGAGGAAATAAAAGGGTGAAAAGGAAGTCGAAGGGTGAGAATCAAGAAGTCAAGACAGAATGAGAAAGACAAGATGGTCCATAAATAAAGGAATTAGTTTTACGTTATAGTCACTAGTAATTGTGGAAAGTTAACCCTCTTCCGTCTTTTCTCTCCATTTTTCCTTCTTTTTTTTTACGCTACCAAAGTCATCCTTTGAAACTGACGAATAGCAAAAGCAAAGTACGAAATAAGGGGATGAAAAGGTTCTGAATAAAACAGCATACAGGCGTTGCCTTTTATTCTACATTTCCGCTTCACATTTTGTCTTTGTGCGGTAATTAAGTAAGCTGAAGTCGAGCTGCCCTCCCGCTTTTTTCTATGATTTTCTTTCTGAAAAAATACTTTACAGCATGTGAGACTTTTTTTCCTATTCATTCCAGCGTTAACGATTCGTACAATTTACTTTGTCGCTTCTTCGACACTGGCAAAACGTTATTCACGCCTGCCCCCTTTTTTCTTTCATTCAATTACCGAGCAAAGTACGTGCCAATGACAATTTATGAAGTTCTTGAAACACATAAAACCGGCTGGAAAATACTAATAGAAATTCTCATTGGAATGGTTGAAATTTCTCAATGATTCCTAACGCGTAAACGAGTACCTTGGTCGCCCGTGTTTCAGAGTCGAGTTATATTAGACAGCCAGGAAGAGATCCGGTGGCAACTGCCGTCTTTCACTCGACAGTGAAACCTTGCGAGGCAAGAATCTCGCTAATTAGATATATAAGGAAGCTAATTGTAATAAGGTGGAGTCGGGTGTATACGTATCTTCACCCTCTTTCTCACAACCCCATACCACCGCTACCGCCCCCATTTGCTCACCTGCATGTACAACATAACGTGTCCTCGACATTCCAAGACTTAACTCCGTATTTTCCGCTTTCTACCACCTTCTAACGACTTTGAAACCAAAGCTCTTCTTGTTTATACTCCTTTGTTTATTAAACACCATACCTGTACAAATAAAATACTTGATGGATAATAAAATAATATCCTTAGAAGTTTATTGTACAATGCTCGCATCCGGTATCGTTACTTTTTTAATTATCGAAGGAACTTTTATAATTATAAGCTCCCTTTAAAAAATCCTTTAAAAAATAAAATCCTCCATTCTTAATTTCTATTCAGTTACAACGCTTCCGAGTGATCAAGTAAACGAGCCAATAAATTTTTCAGTTCCAGACTCTATTGGACAAGCAAGAATATAATTTCAGTGAATTTCATAAATTTGGATTACCTCGTAATTATTATTATGGTACAGGTACGTGTGATTTTTTGCGAGTCTTTTCAACATCAACCTACCTGACACTAAAATCAACCACCCCGACCATCTTATCACCTTCCTGCTTCTCTTTATGTTAGAAATCTTTTACTACGGCATTCAACGCTGGTTTATTTAGACGCAGAAAAGTTGATCCCTTGATTAAATACTTCTGCCTCCCCTTCGTTTCTTTACCGTTCAGGGGAAACCGTAAAACGTTTCTAACACTTACGAATAAAATTCTTTACACTATCAAATTTCTTTGAATTGAGGTTTTATTGGATTCAGCCGATAACAATTTTTCCGTCAACTCTTTAATGCTTGATCTCGCGAAATTAATTATCAACATTTTTATTATCGAACAATTCCGAAGCTTCGCTTTTACACCGGTAGAGCTAAAAGTTGAAAAGTTGATGGGCCAAGTAGGTAGCAATGGACGAGGCGATACGCGGGGTTGAAGGCTGTACTATGATTCCTCCACATTTCGTATAATCGTTCCCAACAGAGACACCGCACGAAATTTACGATTCAACCGTTTCAACTTGCGAGCTACTCTGTCAGCACGATGGGAGCTTATAATTTGCTCAAGCAAGATTAGTCCTCGCTAATGTCATGAAAGTCCTTCTGATTTCTTTTCGAAATTACTGGTGCCAGGTTAAAAAAGTTACAGCTTCCGAGAAATTAATAAATTGTTCACTTTATCGAAATTTTTTTCCATGGTAACTTTGTATTCAATTATTTCTTTTAAACAATGTGCCTTTCAGTAAAATTAATTCACGAATTAAAACTAGACGAGACGTCCATAATTCGTCAGAGCTGGCTTGTTGTCGATTACCCTTGGTAAACAACAACTCAAAATCCCAAAACTGTCCGCGAGGTTTTCACATCCGTCCTTTAAATCATTAATGTATATGTTTCCTTATCGTGAATTCGCCAAGTTTGGTGCTCCAAAGAAATTTGTAGGAGCAGTTGTTTGAATTTAGGAGCAAGTATAATCCATCCCGTACCCCAAGCATTAACTTGGAAAGTCTTGTCGGTGGTAAAGCGAGAGATCGCACTCCTTGTGTGTAAGTAGGCTCGGGTTGTCCCAGATAACAAAAATATGAGCGAAGTTTTCGAGTCGTAACCCGCGAAAATGGCGAAGAAGGGTATAGGAAAATTTAGGGGTATGGGAATAGGTGGTGGTGGGCGGAAGAGCCGCGTGACATTAGCATAGTAATGAATATTATTACATTTCGGGCACACTCAGTTTAATTCCATCTTCCCAGTCGTAAAGATAATAAGCAAGTGGCGGCTGCTTTCGTGCTATACCTACATACTGACTAGGAAGGAGTTCTAAGGGGCTGCGAGAGGATGGTAGTAGTACTAAAGGTGGCAGAAACAGAAAAGGGAAGGGCGAGGGAGTTGGCTTTAAGAGGTTCGCAGGAGGAGTAAATATAAACTTGGGAAAGTGACAAAGATAATTCTAATAAAAGCGACGACGCTGGAGAGCACTCCCCGGTTTTCTCCCGCTTAATTTGTGACATATTCCGGCATTGCATTACCTTTCTTCTTGGCATCTCACCCCCGTACCCCCTTTTGCTTCCTTTATGTCCGTCGGAGATTACCTGCTAAAAATTTGTGACAATCGAAACTTTCTTGCTTAGACTTCAGCTTAGGATTACGATTGAGCTTTTGTTGTACACTTTGCAGCGTGGCTATAGAAAACTTTCCAGATCGGACCCTATACTTTGAGGACGTGATTTCGTCACCGCTTATTCTTCAAGTCGGATCCTAATTCTATATAAATTTCCTATTTAAAAAAAAAACAATTCCGAATGATTCATTGCATAATTTTTTCGTACAAAATTTTTTCGAAATTGCTCAATTCTCAAGCTGACATATTAGAAATGACCACTAGGGAATTTCCCATGTGTAGCGAGAGTAATAAAAGAGCGACTAAGTCCGACCGCGGAAAAGAAAAGGACAAAATGAATTGATACCGAAATATTTCCAAATTAGTTTATCGAAATTCCCGTTTGTTGTAATAATTTGTAGGTGGTCAATAATCTCCTTTTTTATTTTAGCCAAGCACCGACTGGTCGACGTATTAGCGCGAGGCCGTGTGCCGACTCTTAAAAGTCCATGGTATTATTTTCCCATGAACGCGATAGGACAAATGTTAGTCATTCCTGTTACACGCACTGCGGAAATATAGGTAGAGAGTATGTGTGGGTACATGGCCATATTTTCCGAGGATAGCCGTCGGACGGACATACAGTATGTATATTTCCATTCGCAGTTACGAGGAGTATGGGATGATTTTATATGCAAAGAGTAGTTTAGAGCTAATTGTTAATAATAGGATTGGTAAGGTGGGAATTCAACCCCGTTATGCCATTCTAACTATCTCTGTCTAACTCTCTTTCCCTACCGAGTACTCGTCGCGCCCTTGGTAGCGCATCTCATTTGACATCGGAGTCAGCGCACTGTAGACTCCTGTCTATCTATCTGTCTGTCTGTCTGTCTGTCTGCAAATGTCCATTTGAATGTACGTGTCCCATTCCCACGTAGATGATACCTCAGTTTCTTCTCTATCCCTCTCTTTTATAACTTCATCCCCGTGCCTCTGTCTTTGTCTTTCATATATACGCGGCTCTTCTCCGTCGTATTATTGCGTATAAACGCATAATTCTGAGTTATAACACCAAGCCTTGTTAATGATAATTAAAATACTCACCGCTCCCCGGACTTTTCGCCACAAAGAAAAATATTTTGTTGGCACGAAATCTGCGGGATATCAAATATCAAACTTTATTTGCTCCTCGAATATTTTCGATCTTTGTATTGCCTTCGTTTAAACGCAAAATTTTATCCATATTCCTTTCCTTTCGAATACCGCGCACACAGACGCATGGCCGATAACGTAAAACATACTTTTATCATTCGCTAAAAGACTGCGAGAAGTATAGGGATTTCATAAAATCTGGAAAAAAAAAGAAGGGGAGAACGGAAAACTTGAATCCTTCTGTGCTCACACGTATGAAATTTAAATTCCGGAAGCAACGAGGACATTTCGGAAGCATTTTTCTTTCTCTCTCGCTGGCATCGAAGCCACCGCGAATAAAATCTAAAACCCTTTTATGCGAGGTAGAAATCGGAGTTAGGTAGGTTGGCGCATACATAAAACATTCTCTCTTCTATATAAAATCAGGATCCACGACCACCGCCGTCGAGGGTGCAGGAAGAGACTCGGCACAGAAGCTCGTCTGTCCACCACCCACGCGCTCCCTAGTATTAGCCTATAAAATCTTGAGTTTTGTTCGAGTTTTATCGTGGGTTTCAAGCGTGAAGGTAAAATCCACGCCAAGGAGAGTCGCGAATATGAGACTTTCTAAAAAAAACGCTCGATGCAAAATATTTTGGACCCGAAAATACTCAAACTTTTACGAAACTTCATTTTGCTAAACGACCGTGGCTGAAAACTCGACCCACTCGATCTCTTAATTTCAAATATTTTGTCAAAAAAAAAAAAATCTTGCCAGAGAAGGATGACGGTCCGATAGAAAATATGGCTGCCAATGGAGTAGCTTAACGGCACAACTTTGCAAACGCCCTCCATACACCGCGACTCATCGACGTGAATATTCATGATTCGATGATGCTTCTCTTGGTGCCCAGAGTCAAGGGTTTCCCGAGGTCATATCGGAAGGAACGAGCGAACGAACGAACGGTTAATTCATAACCATAGTTTTCAGAGCAAGGGGAAACTTCGGATCTATGATTCGTCGTTTATTCTATGTTATTTAACTACATCAACTCGCATAGAAGGCGAGGGGGATGAAGAAAAGGGCACGAGAGAAGACTAGGAAGGAAGTAAACGGTGGACGGTTGGAAATCGGCTTATTTATAGCCCAGGAGGTCGCGGTGTTCTGCTTCTAGTAGTGTAAAAGGGTGTTGGGGTTAATAGGTAAGAAGGGTAGCTTTAATGCCCAAACCGCTCTGAAATATTCAAGTCCAGGCAAAGCCGCGAGACCTGAGAATCTGCGGTGTTCTATACTGTATTACGATTTATAATATACATACCATATCGCCAGGTTTAGTATACTAACGGTAGAAGGGAACGTAGACTGGATTAATGATAGCCAATCCAGAGTATAACCCTCTCTTCGTGCTATAAACAAACCCTAGGAGTTTTAGAACAGACCCTTCGGATGAACTATTCCCATATACTTTCCCTTCATTCGACTTTATCATAGCCGCGATTAAGAAACGTATTCAATGAATTTCACTATTTCCTTTTTTTTTTATAATAATTATATCGGTTCCGTATAAGTGACACTTTCTGGTTTGGACTTCACGTGGACGTAAAAGTTAAAAACATTAACTTCAGACCGGAAATAGGGTGTTGATTTTCAGAGGGTGCAAGCGAGAGTGTTTGTCAAGAGGGAAGGGTGTATAAGTAGTTTGTTTGCCAAGTAAATCGTTAATCCGATGTCTAAGCAAGCGGAAAATATTCTTTTACGGTATTGACATAGCCGGCGCGGCGGTAATGAAGAAATTCAGAATCTCGGTGAAAGATGAAATTTAGAAGCGAAGCGTGGATTGTAAAAAAAAAAAAGAAAGAGCGCGGGTAAGAGGAATATCGTTTAGGATACATCGTAAAAGCACATAGAGCTTTCAGTGTATCGCGTCATAAAGATTACTACCAGCTAGGAGAGAAGTTTATTGTCACGTGTTATAAATGACACCGAGAACGTACGCCAAGTATTCAAATGGTAGACTTTTATCCGTTGGATCCTTTCGGGCGGAAGCACACAAGAGGAAGAAAACCCTGAAATAAGAAGAGGGATCTTGAAGGCGAAGCTAATGCCACGTTATCGGAGAAGACATTAGTCGGACTTTGCATCGTTCACTGAATCCTAAATCCATCGTGTGTCATTTGAGAAATTCTGAATGTATTTCATTTAGGAAAGTAATTTTTTACCCTTGCGAGGAGGACTCGCGCCATGAACGGGGGTGAAAAATACCCGCAACTATTTTTCAATTCGAAACCTTTCTCTCGGCGTGTCTTTGGAATTTAATCTCGGCGTTTAAGTATGAGGAAACGTCTCCATTATACGTCCGACTTTTTTTTAATTAACATAATCTATTTTTCCGGGCATTCATAAAGTCGAGCTTTCTTATACGTAAGAAATAATTTGAATAATAGAAATTCGCCGAAGAAATAAATCAGTTTCAATTTCATCGGCGGCACGGTCTCGCGGTTGAAAATTATCGCGATTATTCATTTGCGGTACGTTTACGAGTCTCGCCTTGTTTTGAGAAGCTATAATGGCCACCAAGAAATTTTTCATTTCTCTTACTCTCTCTCTCTCTCTCTCTCTCTCTCTCTCGCCCTGGGTATAACGCTTCGTGAAAAAGCGAAAAAGCAAGAAAATGAAGGAATAAGGGACGAATAAAAAAAAAAGAAGGAAAGAGAGAGAGACATTTAATGGCGCGTGGCGATATTAAAATGGCATAAAAATGAGCTGTAATTTGTATCTGGGTTCAAAAGTTACCTCCCCTAACCGTCAGACCACCTCTTTACTCCCCCTTTAGGTCGTACCGTATTATTATTATTATTATTATTAATATCAAAGCTCGCTCGCATTTAATACCCTGAGAAATCGCCGTGTTTCCGTGTATCAGCAACCCTCGAATGAAAAAAGAAGAGTGAGAGATTTACCAAAGCTCTCTCTCTCTCGATGTGTTCGTGAAATATTTGATAGATATTTTAGGCTCTCCATGGATTTCTGATACGAATCTTGAGAACGAAATACACCGATTTTCGCGTTTCTTCGAGATAATTGTCCGGCGTGTCTCTTTGCTCTCGAGATATCGCTAATTTCGAGGGAATTTATGGCGACAACGGCAGCAATAACATCGTATTTCCCTTTTTCCGAATAACACCCCTTTCAAATGATCGCGAGTGATTTTATAACGGGAAGCAGTCGCTTTTATGCTCGTACACTATATCGCATTTTAAGTTATGCTAATTCCTCTCGAGGAAAGCGTAAGTCTCTTTCATGCTGGCAATAGCAGTAGCGGTAGGTAAGCAGAGAAGAGAGAAAGAGGATATGCTTCCCTTCTTTATGTAGGTTTTGTATATCGAACATATGATAATAACTCGCATTTACTGCGACATTACTTGCTTTTTATTCGGCGAACGCTGGATGACGATTTTACGACTCCAGGAGCATTCTTTAAATTGGGACACTATAGGCATTTTTACATTGACGAGCGTCATATGCGCGTATAAAGAGAGTTACGGTTTAACAACGCGTCATAAATAACGCATGAAATCGTAACCGTGAGTCACGACAAAACTGCTTCTTTCGCGAATGATTCCGGTATGTGCCTCGTAAGAAAGCACGAAGGTAATTTCGAATGATCGGTGGTGCCTCATTTCGAAAATCACTGGAGCAGTGTTTTCTCCACGGAGTGATAGTGAGAATAGCCAAGGGTTGCGTTCGAAGGTCGAAAGGTTGGGAAGTTTGTTGTACGATAGTTTAGGCGATCTATGAGCGGAGTTCGCTAAGAGACCACGAAAGGGTGGATTTACTGGTCCGCCCTGCGTTCACACCACACAAATCCAAGTGACCGCTTTTGCCCCTCTTTACTTGTACGTCTCGGCACACGACTTATGGCACTCGAACTATTTAACCCTCCCGTCCCACTACTAACCTCCTCTTTCGGTTTACGCAAACTGAATCGGCATAGAAAGGACCTGCCCCAAACTCTCGCCAGAATATTTGCACTTTGATACTTTCCATGTAGGGAATTCCAAGCCTTACAACAGGCCCAATGCTTGGCCAATATATCGGTTGCCAAGGATTGGCCGCGTGTACTATCTCGCCAGGGTTGGGCCATTATTGGGTGACGATAGGCTGCCATACTTATTCATTTATAGTTTCTGCCATAGACATGGACCCAGAGCCGCGCCAATATAGGAATGATTGTTACCGTTGAAGGGCCAAGCTTGGCCCCGTTGTTAAACCCTACATGGGTTTGCCTTATTCTCCGGCTCCATCGAAATTCGGCTTTTAAGTAGCCCGACGTGGCTGACGACGTTTGTTCTTCGCCTTCAAAGCCAAACAATTCCTGGTCTTGCTTTATATTAATTCCCCATGTCCATCGAATCGTTATAACGAACTCCGTCCATGTACGTGGCGAGTTATTAAATACTATCTTTGTTTCGGTGATATACAAGCTTGTCACGAATGACACGAATACGATAGCTCGGAATTGTTCTTTTAGGAGAAGAGGAAGGGAAGAAGAAGAAGAAAAAAAAGCTTCGCTACGCTCGTTATCTCCTGAGAAATTAATTATTTACCGCGACACCGTATCGTAGCCGACAGAGTAATGGTGAAAAATGTACGGATTCTACGGGATTACAACAACGGGGGATAAGGGACGGTATAGAGGAGGTAGAGCCACATCAAGAATAAGAAGAAATGTATCGGTGTGGCTCGTTACACTTAAATTGGAGGGAATGACTGAGTGCTCCCGTTATTCATCGCAAGTAATATGGAAGGAAAAAAAAAGGAAATCAGCAAATGTTTTTATACCTTTACGTAGAATAGGAACACAATTATGGGCCACGGCATGGGGAAAGTACGAATTGAAATGCTTTTGTGAGTCGGCAAAATGTCTGAAGTACATGATTCGATGAAAAAGAAAAAAAAAGGATATTTTTATTAATGTTCTTAAAAGCAACGAGTTTCTGAAATGACTAAATTTGAGACGCAGCGTCGGCGAGAGAAGAAGTCGAAGACTTAGACGTTAGCCGTAACCAATAGTGGAACTTGTTGGTTTACGTATACGTTACTAACTGGAAGTCAAACATACGACAAACTGCGGTTTCCTGCACTATACTAATGCTGGACTTGGTGGTCACAACGTACATACAAATATATAAAGTATATCAAGGGGTTTATTCAGCTTGTGGTTCATTTGTTGACCATTTCCTGAGAATTATTGAAATTTCATATAAAACTCTACTTGCAATTGTATCATGCGTTTAATCAACAATGCGAACGGAATTTACGACCCACGTTTATAATAAATGACTCAAATCTGTTGTATAATTGTTTCCTCGGGTTTGTTAATTATTGTTCCAATTCCGTTCGTATTTTGTTTCCCATGGAATAAGAGCGAAATGAATTTGTGAAATAATTAAACATTTAAGTTACAACCCTTACTTTCCGGGTTCCGAAATAAATAAAATGTTAGCCCCGAAAGCAATAAATTAGTGGTCAGCGAAGATTTAATAGGAAATTAGGTAATAATAACCAGTTTCCCAACGGACCCGAGCGTATAGCCTTAACTCGAATACGATTATATTTCTCTGGGTTTTCAAGTTCGATAATGAGAATGCAAGAGGCTATGCGTAAGAGTGGGTGCGGGGCAAGTAAAGAGGTTCGAGCATTATCGAATTTGTAATTAGAATAAATCAAAAGCCTGCTCGCAATCGTATGTGCGGGAATTTCCAATAATTCCGAAATCTCTTAGAAAAACAAATCCTTGAAAGTAAAAATTGCAAAGAATAATAAAGAAACAAAATTTGGAATTTGATTCAATCAAACGAGTAATTAAAAATGATAAATTTTTGGCGAGGAACGGTTTTCAAATTTCTTCTTTATTATTTTTTATAACAAATTTGATAAATCAATTTTCTACGTATTTTGTAACAAAAGTAATTCCGTGCTATGATTTTAATATTTTTTTGAATATTTAACATTATTCCAAGTCACCATTGAATTCACAATCCACTTTTTTCGTCGTATTACAATTATAAGTTTCGAGATATTCAATAAATCGAAAACAATTTATTCAGTTTATTATTTTTGTAGCCTGGACCAAAGGATAATGGCACGAATGCTTGTGTGGAATCCTTACTAGGTAGATATAAAGATAGATACAAAAGTACAAGAGTAAAAGCCACACCACGCAAAGCATGAGAATGGTCCGAGAGGGTGCTCGATCTCCTCTATCCAATTACGCCGACCTTTTGGACAGTCCCGAAGGACGTGGACTTCCGGCGACAATACACTTGGCTCGATGTTCTCAGCTTGACCCACTATGCTCTAGGTCGGTTATCCGGACGTTTTACGTGTAACGGCGATGCGACGTATGTAACATCTCGTGACAGCGTGCAGTAAAAAGAAACGTTAGGCTTTTCTGTCGTTCATTCTGAAAAATATGGGAGGAACCGTAAGAGCACTTGAGGCCACCTTAATCGAACGCACGAGTACACAAGAATTCTTCCTTACGTATCTCTTCAATTATTGAATCGTAATCACGTTTGTTAATTTATCAGCTTCCTTTAAATTCGTAAGAAATTAAGAGAGGATCCGAAGCGAAGATACAAATACAGCCAAAGTCCCTTAATTCGATTTTATTCCCCATCACTAATTAAATTTATACGAAAAGTGTAAAAAGAAAATGGGTAATTCTAATTTTTTGTAATTTCTTTGGGGAGCAAGTGTTAAAACAGTCCTACGCATAATTATTTTAAATTCGAAAAATGGTCTCTTTCGTGGAGAAAATTATTGAAGTATCATAATTCTTCCGAACTTATGAAATTTTGTGCATAATATTGAGAGTCACTGAGAGGGATGGCCAACCGCAAGAATTTACCCGGTTAGAGGTAGAAGGGGCTGGTTTATCAATCCCACCCCATTCCACCCTTGTGAAGCTACGGAATGGATGAAGCACTTGATCTTACCAGAGACCACCACCGCGGGCAGCTCAAACTTTGCCAACCTCCAGTGGTTTTGATAGTAAACGACTGGAGTAGAATTTTGTGATGTCTTTACGATATGTTTTTTCTGACCGCCTCGTGTTTATAAACGCTACGGAAATTCTATAATTGAGGATTTACGTCACTAGACGCATGTATTGCAAATATTTTGCAATCACCTACATCCAGAGCATAATTTCTAAAGAAATTAGGAAAGTAGTGACATCCGACGATATGAAGATTAGCAAAAATTACAGTTTTTACAAATATTAGTAAAATATAAAATGGGTTTGTCGAAATATTAGGATTTACAATTAATATGAATACGTAATTAATTCTGACCAATAACAAACTCGCGAAATTCTGGAAGAAAGTGCAACTTCTTGACATCTCTCCACTTCGCTTCTATTCTTGGAACATCTCTGGGGCTTCACAAGTGTACTTTTCCGTTTCGTGTCTGTTATCAAATTGCTGAAGTACAATGTCCTACTGGTGTCACTCCGCTATAAACACTTAGGGCTCACTCTCAAAGGGAATTTTCATTAGAAAATCTACATTTTCGAAATTCCAAACTTCTAAGAAACAAAAATAAGAAACCGAAAGCGGTTCGTGTAACGACTCGAGCCACGAGGCTAGTCGGAAAAAATTCTGTACGTACAGATTCGAAAAAGAAGTAAAGTAAAAATTTTTTTCTGAAGAGAGTACTCTGTCGTGTAAGTAAGGGTACATTTTAGTAGACCGTAAGAACACGATAGTAACTGGTGAATGTTATTAGAAGTTTTAATAACATTACGATATATATGTATCCAATCTACGTGCATATCTCCGTCTTACTTAGTAAAAACTGTGGGTAAGAGAAGAAGAAAAAGAGGAAAAAGAAAAAAATCGACGTAGTACTACCCCTACTGGTTGTACCAGCACTGTCGTGTTCTTTCTCTCCCTCTTTTACTTTGGACCGTCGCGCTCCTGGGAACCACGAGGAAGCAAGAAGAAAGTTTATAAAATATTTAAAAGTACGGAAACATCGCCTTGAGCGATAAATTTCCACTTTTCGTTTCGTTCCTTGCAACGACGACGACGACGAGGAGTACGACGACGAAGAAAAGTATACGACAAGGGCGGAAGAAACGCTTTTCCAGCCGAAGGGAGAAATACTTCAATTACTGGATCTTGAATTCCAAAATATCTATTCCAGCCGATCTTTTTAATCACCGATTCGATTAAATTGTCCGTAAATGAAAAAAACGAATAAACTGGACATTTTTTTGATTCGGTGGAAAAGTAATGCCCCGAAAATGACAATAATAAGCAACTATAGAATTTCAACGGAAATTTTTTTTTCCAAAAATTTACTTTGCTAAGATAAAGACGCTGGTGGTCAATTATTTCATCATATGACCACAGTATTTTCTCCATTTGCGTTTTTCGAAAAGAAATATTCGGTTCCATCGATGCATAATTAATTAAAGTGCGAAGCTATCGATTTTTCTGATGCGGCGAATAAGAAACGTCACTTTTTTTCGGTGGTGGTGCAAAGACTGAAGGACTGTTTATTTAACTCCGCATGTACATTTTCCGGTTGACGATGCGAGTCCTATTTAACGGGCGCGAGTTCGGTAATGGGATTCGAACTCGTTACCCATGGGAGCCATTCGGATACGAATATATTTCTTTTTTTTTTCCTTTTCCAAGATATATCAGAAAGAGGAGAGAGATCGTTCCACTTTCTTTTACGAAATTCTGATAACGTTATTTCATGATGTCGTGGGAAGAAGATAGAAGACGATGAAATATATCAGCTTTTTATTCTACAACAACGTCCTCGTAGGGATACGGCGGCGGCTGTTATTCGCGCTAGGAATTCTACACTTTGACAGAAATATTATATTTTTCCTTCTCCCCCTGCAGAATTATTGATTCATATCGATAAATCTCGCTGACAAATGCGCGTTGGCTTTCAAATTTGGATGCCGCTTTTCCATTATCAAAAGATATAATTCAAACTCTTATTAATATAAAAGGGGTCTAACGTTCTCGCGTTCGAAATATTTCCAAGGAAAATAATATTTCTTTTTTTTTTGTTTTTTCTCCTTCATCCGATAGATCGGCAGGTTCCGCTTGCAAATCAATAATCAGTATCCATAAAGAATGAGGTGACGTTCCCTATGCGACGTCAAGCATTGCGCGATAACGTGCTTCAACACGCGAACGTAGCCAAGGGCTCGTTGAACTCGTGAATACTTTATGCTGAAACTATCAACGTCTTTCAATACGTTCACCTACTTTCTCGCCGAATTAACATTGCCTTAAGATACTTTCGTTTACTTCGGAACGGCAAATTTTTCAATCTGGAAATGTTTACATTCACGAGACCGGTGTTTTCTCGCAGCTCGTTATTTTAAAATCTAAAGTACTCTCGTAATATTTCAATTCCGGTTTCAAATGACTTTCTGATAAGGATTAATTAAAAATTGTCTCGTTTGAAATACGGCTTATATTTTAAGGGAGAAGGAACTGAAACATTTTGCGATGATAAAAAACGATAAAGACTAAAGGGAGAAACGTTTTTCTCGTAGTCTCGGCGTATGATTTCGGAATTGTTGCCGGAAGATGTATTTTCTCCAGACGACGATGATAAGGATAATTAAAAATTACGGTGGCTAGGAAATGAGCTCAATATATATATATATATATATATATATATATATATATATATATATATATATATATATATATATATATATATATATATATTGTCTGAGAGTATATATAAGTTGTTGTGGACACTTATTTCTATTTAAAACTTCTCCCTCGGAATGTGTTTCTTCGACCTAGCGTGTATATTAAAATTGCACCCCTATTCTTTTTTACTCTTAACTGTTATAAATTAAGAAATCAATATCGTATTCGGTCGTAAACACGTGTACACGGTTCTACGAGAACTGGAATAATGACTGGCCGTACTTCAAAAACTCTTTAAGATTCAGTTCAAGCGTTTCTCTCTATTTGCATCTTTTATAAATATTTGTTGATTCAAGCCATGCCATATTTATTCTAATCACAAGGGTTCATATCTGTAGAAATAAGTCATTTGTATCAGTTTTCAGTTGGAAGTATATAGAAATTTGGAATTTTCACAATGAAAATGGATTCCTCGGAAAAAAATACATCGGATATGGGTCTCCCGGAAATGCTAAAAAATGTTTTCCAAAAGTCGATTTTTTTGGGCATACTGACCCCTTTCCCCCAAAATACGGTAAAAATTAAAGTTTTAAAAATGGCGTTGGACAAGTCATTTTTAGGGGTAATTTTTCCCGTAGAATCGATTCCAAAGGTGAAATTTGACGAAATCCTAGCGGAATGTGGAAAAAAGTAGGTTTTTTGAGGAAAAATCGCACTTCCCGTTGGGTTTTGGGAATTTTGACAATGAAAATGGATTCCTCGGAAAAAAATACATCGAATATGGGTCTCCCGAAAGTTGACAAAAAAAGTTTCCAAAAGTCGAATTTTTTGGGCACACCTACCCCTTCTCCCGAAAATGGGGTAAAAATTAAAGTTTCAAAAATGGCGTTGGACAAGTCATTTCTAGGGGTAATTTTTCCCGTAGAATCGATTCCAAAGGTCAAATTTGACGAAATCCTAGCGGAATGTGGAAAAAAGTAGGTTTTTTGAGGAAAAATCGCACTTCCCGTTGGATTTTGGGAATTTTGACAATGAAAATGGATTCCTCGGAAAAAAATACATCGGATATGGGTCTCCCTGAAGATCTGAAAAAATTTTTCCAAAAGTCGATTTTTTTGGGCACACCTACCCCTTCCCCCAAAAATGGGGTAAAAATTAAAGTTTTAAAAATGGGGTTGGACAAGTCATTTCTAGGGGTAATTTTTCCCGTAGAATCGATTCCAATGGTCAAATTTGACGAAATCCTAGCGGAAGTTGGAAAAAAGTAGGTTTTTTGAGGAAAAATCGCACTTCCCGTTGGATTTTGGGAATTTTGACAATGAAAATGGATTCCTCGGAAAAAAATACATCGGATATGGGTCTCCCGGAAGTTCTGAAAAATTTTTTCCAAAAGTCGATTTTTCCGGCCGAAAGTTGGTCAAATCTTAAGCTCGGTAAATGGGGTGAAGATAAAAAATGTGCACCTGAAAGGGTGAATATGACTAAAATTGTGTTATATTATTACATAACATATCTTGTAGACTCGGTAAAATTGATATACATAATAGTAATTCTGGTGGTCGCTTTTATGTTACATTTCCAATCGTTAATTATCAGAATATCTTTTTTTTTGCAAATAGATCTTCCAAGATTTTCTGCTTCATGTTTAAGAGAACTATAAATCTTCGTGGTAGAGACTAATGTAGTGGTAATAGAGTATAAATGGGGGTCTTGACCCGAGGTCAGTCCCGTCTTACACCCTTAAACTGTCGTCCGCCACCTTCGCCCTTGAACAAGGACCGGCCGAGACCTTAAAGTCGTGTCGAGAAATAGAGTTCCATATCTAGACACGTTATTTCACCCTATACTGAATTCTGTTAATAGTTTACCTATCAAATATTTGTATCCGTGTAAAATTAATACTGTACTTATTGAAATTCTTCTACCCTCCAGTATCCGTGACTTTTTCATTATAAAATTTTTAATATTCATATAACCGAGTAAATCAAAACAATATAAAAAAAATTTCAACAAATTGGCCACTTTGCAGCACGAGAAATGCTTCAACACTTTCGTTTCTAGCGAGATCTATAAAGTAGAGAGCGTACCGTACGATGCTGCCACCGCGAGGATTCTCCTGGAACTAAATGGCCTTCGGACAACATTTTTGCAACTACATTTCCTCACTTATTCCGATTTCACCTCGTTCTCTGGTAAATTTCGAAATCTGCAGCTCTATCAAGCTTTTTTCAAAATTATCGGACTAAGAAATCTGTCAATTTTTTAATACGTATGCAGATTGTACTAAACAAAATATTGTATCACGAGAGCAAATTATATAGAAACCCCTTCTCTTTGTCTACTTGTTTCAAAGTTCACAGGACAATGAGCATATGTAAATGGAAGTCTAAGAGCCCCTTTACTATTTGTCCATTCTGTGCTATATACACACATCTATATTATACAAGGCAGAAGCATAACTCCTGACCACTGTTCTTTGGGTGATACATTTGATGTTTCCTGTTTTTCTCAGACCCGAAGACATTTAATTTTCGCGGCTGATGCCCTCGACAATTTTTTTTAATGTTTCTTTCAGTTTAATAAAAATATTTAAATTAATAATACGCATTATTTACAGACAAAAATAGTTTCGAGAAAAAAAAAATATTGGTGCCACATTTACAGACATAAATAAATAAAAGAACGTTAAATATTATTTATCACTTGTGCAAATTTAAAGTTTCTCGATCTTTGCCCGTAAGTGTATGTTACAAAATATCTTACTACCCATTCACTTATCTTCTGTTTTTCCAAGGGGCACCTTTTTCTCAATAAAACGATCAGACCCTGTCTTTTTTACTTAATAAACTCACATTATGCGTTCGAGGTGTCCCTTTCTGTGTGTATCTGGAAAGACATTAAAAAGAATGGAAAAAGAAACTTCCATTCTTCTGGTAGAAACTCTCTTACCCACTTAAAAAAGTAAAGGGGTGCTTTTTTGCCATAGGGATGCTAAGAGATCAGTATCGAAATTTATTTGACGGTTTTATTTGCATTGGTTCCCTATAGACTGAAAGAGGAGAAAGAGAGAGAGAGAGAGAGAGAGAGAGAGAGAGAGAGAGAGAGAGAGGGAGAGACCAAGACGCGCGCTGGACCACTGTGAAAATAATTGTAGACTGCTTGCCTATGGCAACCCTTCCCTTTATCTTAATGAAAGTCCATAAATAAGGTACCTAATGCCATGGAAAAGAAGAGAGTTCTAGAGAGGGATGAGAAAAAACCACCATAGAAAGCGTCGAATCTTAAAAAGAAAAGTAGAGCAGAGGAGAAGGGAGTGCGAAATACAAACCACTTGGAATTTATTAATCCTCCGTTTTCTTAGCTTGTCGATTAATCACTTGAGATAATATTTTCTTATCTTAGCCTTAAAATTATTACCGGGGGAGTTCTTGGCGCGATTTTTTATTTATTCCCCGAATCAGGTGTGGCTTCTTTTTCTCGGGCAATTTTTTCTTATTAATGGCCATAATTGGTATTTCTTATTTATTCGGAGATTTTCCTTTTGAAGAAAGAAATATTTGCATCCATCGGAACTCGTGAATTTCCATTAGAAACGCCGGGAAAATATTCTCGGATGAATTTTTCGATTATCTTCGGCTGGAGACGGGGGCTATCCCTCAGCACCACTAAAAGAAGTTCGAAAAAAGGGTTGACGCGCGATAAAAGGGGTTCTCCTGTATCTGTACCGAAGGAAAAGGCCGGTAACTCATTGACAAGAATCTCATCGGGTACTACAATGGTGGTTTTCTCCTGGGATAAAAACTGCTACACCGTGTAACCCTTTTGATTAAGAATGCCATTTGAAGAACTAATGATTTTCAGTTCCCGCTTGATAAGGACGACGCCACTGCCGATCGTTCCAGGGCGAAACTTTTTTCTGGCGCAACGAGATACCTGTTCGCAACAAAGCCGATACGTAAATGAGAAATGGGCATTGGACATTAGCATTATCATTAGTATTCACGAAACACGCTACGAAATGACACAATAGTGTTAATTACGGACGTATCGCTAGGGGGGGTAGAAACTCACTTGAAGAATCTTTCGTTGGCCAGTAACGACAAAAGCACGAGGAGGAATGGTCAAATGGTTGCCAAAGTTGGAAGGCAATGGTGGTAATAGTAAAGCAGGCCCTCAAGGTTGACGTTTGCGCGCTATCGCTCTATTGAAACGGCAAGTGAAATATACGAAATAAATCTTGCAAGACCCCATTCACCGGAGACAATGCAACGTCCAGTCTATGGATGTCGTCGAGGGTAGGCTAGAGCAACGTATTGTGCGACGTTGGGGTACGAAAAGCTTGCTTTCGCCTCTCCCCAGTATTTCGTCTTTCCCTTCTCCATACCTCCAGAACTTGGTGTCCCGCTCACTCGGAGACTCGGTGTCGCTGGGTAAATACCGCTGGTGTGTGGGCGATCTTTGCATGGGGTGGTTTATAAAGAATGGTTGTATTCAGAGAAGAGAGCAAGAGTGGGAGAGAAAGACTGAAAGAGAGACAGAGCTATGTTCCGTTTCTCCTGCTATTCCTTTGAACGTCCACTACTATAGCAACCACAGTGCAAAGTCTCTGAAGCGAGACAAGCCGCAATATAATGCCACCCCGTCAACCTGACCTACCACCTCGATCTCGCTCCTTTTCAATCCAGAACGATTTTCAAAGATATTTATAACAGTGTCACGTGACTCGATCTTAAAAACGTACGTTCTGGACAACTCTCGCCATTTGTTTACAATTCCCGTAGATAACCTGTAATTTTGCGGGACGCGATGGGACGCGTCTGGTCCGTATGGAATTATTAGGTAATTTTTGCTATCGGTCCTGGAGTATCGAGATATTTGCCGATCATTATTGGAAGACGATTCGGAACACCAGAAACATCCGTAGAACATGACGGTGGACAATCGAATCATTAATTGATTTGATTGATTGTATCTGGTTGACGCTTGCACATGTTGAATAGGGGGTGTATCAGCAATGTGGTATGTCCAGAGAGAATCTAACTAGCCATCCGCATGCACGCAATGGAGGAAGAGAGAAACCGGGGGAGAGAAGGAAGGCAGAAATGTCGGCTGGAGTAACGCACGTGTACGTACACGTAGGTTAACGTCTATAGCTAAGCCAAAACGTCCTCCTCTTGTCATTTGTCATCGCGACTAATTTGCCACGTTCTGAGATACGGTGACGCCTCTGACGCGCTGATTATTAAGATGCGAATTAGTAACAATTTGCGCCGGATTTAGTCTGGACTTGATCTGTTTATGGCCGGAGTAGATGGGATTAGAGTACCGTCGTCGCGTAAATCAATATTACTATGATACCCCGAGGTTATCGAGCAACGATTCCTTGCTACCAATGGAATTTCTCCGCGTGAATAATTAATCAATATCACGAATACATTATTCAGTACTCTTACTCTAAATACCCAACATACATATAACTTTCGAAATTCAAATAACGGGATTACGAGTGAAATGGGGCTACGTCTCTTGGTTCGTCGCGAAACCTTGGGGACCTTCAATTACCGGAGACGTACCGATTTTCTGCGATTCCTGATCAAATGCGAATTCGGGGTCGCGCGAGATCGCGAAATTGAAGATGCAATTAACAATAAGTTTGAACGATATACGACAAAATCCACAGGTAAACCACACACGACGGGAATAGTAGACATAACCTGCGATTAATCTGTATTTCGCAGTCAGTGTGATAGGTAGAAACTGTATTGCTGCTGATTTCACCTCAACTCGCGTTTCTAGTAGTAGCAGCCAGCCACCATCCAGTAGCGTAATATTGAATGTCACGAGCAGGATCCGTCATTTCGTCCGGAGCGATTCGACCGCATGTCACTGCGGTAAGATCTCCGACCAAAGGCTGTCTCTGATTTTACATCGCAAGCGTTTCATATCTTCCATTTACTATAGAAATTTCGATGCAATCACTTCGAAAATTCTAAGATTCTATTTCCATTAACCGCTCGGTCGTATCAGCTGAATCGCATCGCTCCTTTTATATATTTTCCATCGATTTCAAATCTTCAATTATACAAACCCTCTCAGTATTTCGAGTTGACGAACGATGACTTTGCCTTAAACCACTTCCATGACGTTTGTAGGAATTAAAGTCTGACCTATGAAATCGGTTGGAAATCGAAGCTGCACGCGTCCCATTCTTTTTTTATTCCGACAATGCCGATGATTACATACGAAATCAAGATGCACAGATGCATCCGGAGGTCGTGGCATGGTTATATATACCTATCTGTGCGTTGCATACAGTGTTATAATAAGGAGAACAGTATTAGTAGAGAGTTGTTAAGGGTATGGTATTGTGTGACGTCATCATTTGCATACAACGGTACGTTGGTTCCTAGGGGTAGGTTGGAGCACGGTAGAGAGCTTCCTCACTCCTTCTCCATCTAACTCTACAGCTTGTTTAGAGATATACTCTCTGCACTACCTATACGTTGTTCCATTCCGTCTACTATGTCCCCCATATCTATCTAATTATTGTCGCGGACCCCGACGCTCCAGTCGTCGTGATATACCGCATGCTAATAAGCGACTAAAGACCGGCGACCATGCCACGACAAACCATAAATCTCAACAACCAATTCATACGAAACGTACGGATTGTCTTCAAGGGTCTCATTACTTCGTATCGTTTTGATGCAACCGAATCGTGGCGGGTGAGAAGAAATATGACTGTTTAATTAATGGGGGTTTCGTAAACGAGGAAAATATCATGTCATATTAAAATGCGAATACTCGTGAATGCCAAATTCGACTTTAATCAGTGCGCTTTTAAATACTTCAATTAATACCATCCGCGGGATAAAATAAATTATAACCGGGGAACGACGTAACGTTTAACATAAACTGCATTTTAAAAAGAAATCTCAATGATAAACGTTCGGCGGATAAACTAGCTGCGCACGTCCCACGGCACGCGTATCAATTTGTGGTATAAAGGTTGCACTTGATGTATTTTTATTTATTACCTCCCGTCACTAGAGCGCACAGGTATGGATGAATGTACGCCGCAAAACCTCAAACCTATATGCTCCAAACCACTTCTCTTTCTTTCTCTCTTCCCGTATCCATGCATCGGACTGAATGGTATTACTCGGATAAATTGCATTGTCGTAGATTTTCACAGTTTTTTCTCCTTTCGCCAATTGAAATGGAATTGTCTCGTACAACCATTCGCCGAGGATCATTGTTTTTCTTGCTCGAAAGGAACCCTGCCAAATTTCGTTACCCCATGCGTTCACCTTGAAATCTCGAATTTTCCTTCGAAAATTCTCAATCCCATGAAATTTTTGTTCAAAGCATCCCGCTTTAAGGACACAAGGATTCGATGGAACCGCATTAAATATGTTAAAGTCATTTAAGCAGTAGCACTCAAAGGATCATCGATACAGATGAATCAGGATCAGGAACATGCGTATCACTGACATGCAAATTCACTGCTGAAATCCTCGCTACATATATGCCGAACGAACGAGGGATAGGAAGTGAGATGTAGAGCTGAGAGTGAGTCGGCTATAGTGAGAGGCGCGATGTATTAATTACCAGTATTGATGTGCATTTGCAGTGAATTGATGTGTGGTCAGTGTTGCAGCACGCACAGGGGTTGAAATCGTATGCCAGAGGGATGAACCCGCATTCAAATACAGAGCGAAATGTTGAATGCATGCACATATCGCGATCATACGTATGTCGATACAAATATCGATAATTTCGGACGCACACTCATTTAAATTTCATTCATTTTTAACGCGAAACTTCGAGTTTCAATTTTTTCCAGTGAATTTTTCGCGCTTTTATCGGTTTCTAAATTCCATCATTTGCAATTATTCGCATATTTCTCCGATACCCCAAACCGGAATCGATTTTACAGACGTTACATAATATAAGTAACGGTGAATATATGAATTTTTTAGTCGGCACAACATTTTAGAGGCATCAAAGAAATTTGTTTTAGCTGATATTAGTTTACGCGTACCGATAGCGATGTGCAAAAGCCTCCGGGATATTGTTGAATTTAATAACATGCCACGATTCTACAGTATTTTGCTAATTGCACGAAGGGTCGCAGATCCCCTTCTGAGAGCCAGATATGTCAGTAGTTGCTTCGAGTAAGTAGGCAATAATCAATGATCAGGCTAATTGAGTGGGATTGATTGCATCGGCGATAATGATACGCTTGCCTCGCCCTCAGCTACTAGCAACAAGCCGAATGCAGATTTACACTGTTACAGCTATACGCATTACTAATGGATCATGATGCATAATCTTCGCTTCGCACGTCGTTTGCTAAACTTATTGGATCTCAAATGTTGACACGTTAGCAAATTATCCATTCATTTCTCCGCCGGTATCAAGAACCATTAATTGCGATATAGAAACTGCGCAATTTTTAGCTACCGCATTGAAGAGCCTTCCACCGGGCATTAATATAAATGGTCCTTAAGCACGTATTCTTCAAAGGTAGATCTGATGAAAGATTCAATAGATTCGCAGAAGCTCCGCGTCGTCAATAAACTAGAGGCTAGCGATGCAAGTGATACTTTTGCATGGACGTGCGAATTTTTTCGCAGATCGTCCAGAGATTTCGCAGTCGCCGGAAGGATCTTGGTTGTAAAATGATAAAAACAATGCGTTGAAAATTAATGGGCGAAGTATAAATAGCTGAACTTTCGCCACCGAGTTCAGTAAACTTTGCAGTATGTCACGGATGAATCTAAATACTTAGTCGACACTCGAGTAAACAGTGCGTAATGCGTAGAATAGGAAGAAAGACGAGCTCTTACGTTGTAGGGCAAGATAAACAAAAGATCCATGGATCAGTAAAAAGCTTCAGTTCCATCGCCACGAAGTGCACAATCAAAAGTAAGACAATACTGCATGACAAAGAAGAAGGTGCATTAAGGCATGGGTAACCGATATCCACCTGCTGCCGGACACGACGCACCAGCGGCTGCAGAAATCATGGAACCATGTATGCCCATTCTCTTTTTCATTCAGTAAATATTTTATTTAAAAGCCACATCCGTCGTTTCGTGTTCCAAGGAAATATGCTTGATGTTTCATCCGTGCCTTCCTTTGCTTCTTCAACTTCGTAGTACACTCAATACGAGATCTCCCGTTGCATTCATTCGATCTATCTGCCTCGTTGCTTCGAACGAATGACTGATCGTTGCATCTCCGCTCGAGGGAAGTAGCAACCGGACCCCCCGATCGATGGTCAACGTCACGAGTCACCACGTCGAATTAATGTTCTGGTTCTAGTGTCGATTTCATCCTACCAATCATCGTGAAAACGCACTTTGTCATTCGTCGACGTTTACCAGTTACATCGATGGCATTTGCATTGTTGGAAAAATCGATCCATTTTCAATTTTGCAATTTGCACGTAGTCCGAGTAAACGCGAAGCTCAAGGATCGCAATTAGCGTCCGATAAATTTCATCGAGTAAGCAGGTTAGCAGATTTTTTCACTTTGACAAATGCTCGAGGGCATAGATTAAGAAATAGTTAGGAAGTGAATGAATAAGCGACAAAAAAAAAGGAGAAAAAAGATTTAAGAGGACTTTTATGGTATATCAATAACACAAACGTAAGGGTGGTCTACTACAACACACACCCTCGGCATATCAACCCTTGATTTTTAGCGTCCTGCTGTGAAAGCGAGTTGAGATTTATTTCCCAGTTGGCCTCTAGAGAGAAAGAGAGCGTAAGAGAGCGCCCAGTTTTCCTGCGGGGGTTTTATTGACCCTTTATACATCTATTTGTTATGCCATAGCCCTTTGTATGGAACTTTTCTCTCGTCCCTAGTTAGTCCTCCCTTGGCTGTATTTGACCAGTATTATAAAAATCAACCGACCGATTTCCCGAGTGAAATATCGACCTTACAAATGTCCCTGAATATTTTATCATTGTCCACCTTGTTACCTTTCGCTATAATGCAGCGCTGCGAGGAAAGCATGGCAACGAAACGTTCATCCGCGACGAAGTAGTCGATACGGTCTGCCCAAATGACTCGGAAGAAAACGACGGCAATGAGCGAAGGAAATAACAACAAGTGATTGTCATGATTCAATGTACGTAAGATAAGTTATTGGTTACGGCAACTGTTGTAAGGAGACGTTACGATGTTAGAATGGGTGGTGATGGTGGTGGTAGTCATAGATAATGACGCGATATTATGCATAGGATATTCGGCGCACATCCGCGGGCGTATTCTCCGCGTTGATTTATCGTTGTCTTCATTATTAGGAATGCACGCGCCTGTCTAGCCATTATGCGAACTGTATTCCGACCGTGTATTCTGACCGTCCGTCAGAAACCTCAGTGGTATACAACAATACAATGTTGTTACATATAGGGGTAGAGTATGCAACGGAGAACACCATTGAGACATACACCTACGTCGTCCAGATATAGATAGACAATTAGCCACCGTCACCGTCTATAATTCTGGTAGATTAGTGGGCGACAACCACCGGGCGAATACCTCTTGGAAGCCTCACGGATCCTTCTGCCCATATCTCTGGGCCATTTCCCCTTGGCCATTGGAAAACTCCCTAATCGTGGAAAATTCGTGTTTGAACGGTTAGCCCAGTGTCGTGTTCAACCATGACAATTGGTGAATACACACAATGGTAATATTGTTACTGTGCAAAATCGTTTGTAAGAAACATTTGATTCCTCCTGGGAGAAAACCTTTCCATTCCCTCTGAAATCCTCGATGACTCGGATAGAAATCTACGGACGTATATCAACTTTATGGACCGCCGGAGGTAGAAATGCGCGACGTGTCTATAAAGCCCGCACCTCCAGGTCATTTTACGTCTTTTAAACCGGAGTTTCCATATTTCCTTGGCGTGTATACGTATCGTGGAATTGCTCTTCCGGGGTCTTCTCAATAGGGTGGACCCCTCAAGTTATGGAAAGCTAACCCTCCAATAACATCGCTCCGGGATAGGCATTCACTCGATAAAAAGCCACTTTGTGGCCAGAACTTTGTCATTTTATTCCAAAATCACTTGATACGCCTTTATACAAAGAGGCTTACGTCGAGTGACCAAATAAATTTGTTTCACAATGCTTTCATAAAATTCCTCCTCCGCGATAACCGGAGACAGCGCAACGGTAGCGGTTAACGCATTGAGAGAAATCACGTACATTTGCGGCAACTGTTGGTATGTATTTTAGAGGAGAATCAAATAATGATTACGGTTTGTCAAACGACGGAAGTAAAAAAAAAAAAGAAGGGGGTTGGAGACAAAATGGCAAATGAGTTGCTTTCGAGCAATTTGAAGAGCAATATGCAATAATATTAAAATTTAATGGAACATTTCTTCGTAAAAACGGGAGGTCCCGTTGGTACACACGCATACGCGATCCGTGCGCGCTGGGAGAGGACGTGTATTGGAGTACGTGGTGGAAAGCTAACCAACGTATACAGTGTTTGTAGTCAACGCGAGAACGGTAGAGCAACCCACTCGTAATAATCTTCGCTAATTTAGCTTCTGGAATACGGTAACTGTATCGTTAATATTCTGAACCCCGTTAATAATAGATGTTGATGTGCCATTTGGGCCGATGAGATTTTGGGGGAGGGTTACGAGTTCGAGCCACGCTTCAAGTGGACCAACGGTACCGAGTTAACCCGCGCTACCCCTCAGGATACCGGATAATTCTCATTTATAAATATTAGATAGACGCTTTATGCGTGTCATGAAACGCCCTGCGGAATTCTCAAACTTTGATATATTGTTTTTACCACAATTCCCAGTTTTTTTTCTTTTGGTTTTGTTTCATCGTGCCGTTATTAGTAGTCGTTGACGGAGGCTTTTGACGAGCGAGCTGCGTGTAACCGAAATCCTCGTTCATTTCTATCGATCGAAGTCGACTTAAATGAAGTACGAGGCGAAACATCGACGGCGTGCACAACAATAAAATCCGTTATAAAGTTTGAGTGAAATGCAAACGAAGGCAACTCTTTGGAGATCTACAGACTCCGCTACTGATCCCCGTGTCGCTCAATAATTCAGAGGTACGTCGCGAACCGACGTATGCTTGTTGGACTAGGCGTGTAAGCATAAATGCGCGATGGAGTAGAGAAGAGAGCAGAAGAAGAGAACAGAGAGGGAAAGGAGAGTGCCGCCGGTTACCTCTTTGCCCAGACAAAATATTTCTCCGTGCGATATGTGGGAGCCCTCGGGGGAACCGACCTCTGTACCTACACAAAGTCCATCTCCGGGAAGGGTCGCTGGTTTTCGCTACTACACTACGAAAGTCAAAAAGGGGTTTGGTAGATTTTCTCGAGTGAGATACACATGCCAATTAATATAATCTCTCGTCCGTATATAATCCTTGACTCAGTTCAAATATCAAATTTAAAATCAGTTTAAAATTTGAATACACGAAGCGGCGTGATCGATATTAAAGATTCAAATTCTTTCGGAGTTAAAGGGTGGGATAGATTTGATAGAATAATCTTGAGGGGATATTTGGACAACCTTTGGAACGGACGTCCCTTCTAGGGACGCAAATTCAATAAAGCGAGAGAGAGAGAGAGAGAGAGAGAGAGAGAGGTTTGACTCTGTAGCGCGTCGGGTAAAAATCGTTGAAACGGTCAATCAAAAAATTCTCCTCGTCTCTTCTAATCTCGTAAGCGTGCATACGGACCATCGATGTGTGATATCATCACCAGAGGGACGAGAAAGAACGATGAAAGTTTTGTTTTCGTCGCTGGCATAACTTTGAAGTTAAATACCGTTTTTTCTCGACATCGTCTACAGCTATTTCACTTTACATGCATTTGAATGGCATAAATAATTCATCGACGTGGCTTTAAATTTTGAAGGATGTCAATGACAAGACGAGATAAAACAAGCAAAAGTCAATATCCCTGTTTGAAGGTTGAGAGTTTAATAAAGGGAGACAGGAAAGCTCGCGCAAATTAATCTGGGTAATGAAAACACAATGAAATTATAATAAACCAATTGCCGAGTTGATTCGCAGTCAGGAAAGAGGCCATTCAATAATAAAACACGTAGCTACCTGCGGTACTATATATGGTTCTGAGAAAGAGCGAAAACGGATAGCGGAGAAGGGAAAGAATAGGGATAGAGGGAACCTGCAAGAGAATTAATTTCTCGAGAGCCTTTATGTTCTCTCTTCGACTGACCAAACTACAGTACCCCTAGAATATACTTGCTTCGCGTATCAACTACATGGAATGAAAATACTGACGTATACTTCTACGCACATACTAGCATCGGTACATGTAGACAGGGGCAAGAGGGAGGTGCAAAGGTACCATGCGAGATCGCAAGATTATTACAACGAGCGAAATTTCAAAATACACTTATACCAAGTGTGCACCAAGGGAACCGTATAACACAATGATCAAACATGACCACCCGAGCTGCTACACGACCAACACCATCAAACGAATATACTTCTATGGAATTTCCGGCCACTGCATCCATCATTTTACCGATACGTGTTTCTTTTTCTTTTTTTTTCAAGAAAATTCCAGGCTCGAAACGAGCAACTTCGCCTTCGGAATTTGTCGTTTTACTGAAAATTGCAAATAAATATTTACAAGCTTGCGATCCCAGATAATCTGGAATGCGAGTAAGCTCCCGCGCTTTGAATCAAAGAATTTGCGTCATCCATCCGAGCTTACGAATGCAAATGATGGAGGCATTAAATTCAATCGATCGATGCTACCAAAAATTCAAATTGAACGAGAAAAGAAGGAAAAAGAAAAATGAGAATGCAAATATTCTTTGTTAAAAGTACATAGACGTTTCTGGAGGTAGAAACGTTGCTGGGATATATGTTAAAAGGAATGGAAATACATAAAAGGGGTAAGTCTTTGTTGCGGTTATATGTGGTCAGAAACGAGGAAAGTGTAGATATGCATGTGTTTTTCGTTACGCGAATGTAGGTTTGCGCGGTTCTCAAACCCAGTAACCAAGCGAGCCCCTTATGAAATTATTTCAACCCTCCGGGTCTTCGGGGAGGGTAAAAGGGGTAACGGTAAAATAACATAACCAAGCCCGCAAGAATTATTAGAAAAATTAATTATTTTCCACCGGTCTCCTAATTAATTTTACAATTACTCCCCCATCCACCACTGGTTGGTTCGCCCAAAGAGATGTACATTTCATTTTCCATCATCTTTTCGTTAACCCTTCGTGGGCAACCCGGGTCGTTTGTACCCAAAAAGAAATCCTACGTTTTTCGATTTTACAATAAAATAGAAACTTCAACAATTTTTAAATTTCAAAAACAGCCAAAAATTATTCGACAGGAAAACATCCCCGATTGTCGACGAACTGTACGAAAAACATGTTAATTTCCAAATTTATCGAAACACAACGCATAAAAATTGTGACTTATAAGCGTCTTCGGCTTTTTGTCATGGTTTCACTTTGCCTCTCTCCTTTTTGCCCATTTTCTACGAGGCATCCTTTCCCCTTTCGGATTTTTTCCTGGTCTGGCCGCACGTCTCAATTATAGAAAGCCTTGCTTCGACTGCCACGGACGAATTCCAATTAGTCGTCGGATGGCCCGTGTCGCGGGGATCTCGTATGGGGTTTCCCGGATTGTACGAGTTCCTTTCATGGAAAGAGGCGAGTCGTTCATTTGCCTTTCGTCCATATACCTACCTTTTCTGTTCCTCTTTCTCTTGCTCGGGCTTTCTCTCTCCTCCTTTCTCTCTCTTCCACTTTCGTATCAGCCGGACTCAACCCCGGAATATCATCCAGGCTAGATGCTGGGATTAGCAGGGCGTCAAAGCCAGGACTTTACTTCAAACGGGTGTGAGAACTAAATACGCTTGATTGATACTCGCTATCGTTGCTTAGTCGGATTCAATCTTTTCTTATCGCTCGATCAATTTTTTTTCCTCGCGACTAATGACGTCATTGGAAAGTTTTACCTTCAAGTAAAAAACTAATGGGGGCGCTTCGGGAATGGAATTTTCTCGATTTTAACGCACGTCTCGTAGCGGGGACTCGGAACAGGCCGTATCGGTTCTTTCAGAAACTGTGATAAGATTTTATTTTCGAAATGACGTAAAATGAATCGGGACATTACAATTGACAGAAACGCTCAAGGCTACTCTGAATTTTACAATAGAAGATAACCAAATCGCCTATTATGACGATAACGGGTGGGCATATACGAATCGATTTCAGTCCGAGCTATGGACCTTATCTGGAACGTTTATGGGGATGATTTTCTACTCTCGCCTCGGGGTACGATAGTTTCAGAAGGACATGATTTCTCCGTGGATGGATCGACCTTTAATATGCCGTTTGAGTTGGCGAAGCTTTATATAATGTTAAGACGAGAAGATAGCTTGACGTGTTTACATTTCAACCGACGTACAGTATTGGATGTATATGTTAATCAGCAACATAGTGTACCGAAGTCTGATATTAACCTTCTTATCTCGGAGACATTATAGATATACGATTTTCGGTTGTTCCTTTTCTTTCGCACGTAGCCTTCATCTCACAATTTTACCATCCGGCGTATAACACTCGGTTTCTTGCCATATAAAAATATTTTCGCAAAAGCTGGCTTGCAATAAGCATTGATTTACGTCTAAGTCAATAGTTTTCGACAACTCAAACGAGTCGAATAAATTTTAAATCAAGTTCAAATAAGAAATCCATAAAAGAACAAAATCTTTTAACGATTATCTGCTTCGTATCGCCTTATTTTGCGGTGCGCGTAAATTCTACTTTGATTATTCGAGCGTTGCGAGTCGCTCGTGGATTTGCTCGGTGATGTTCAATCGGAAAAGCAAATCTTTCGCCTCTTCCTTCATCTCAAAATATACCCTCCTCGCCAGATTCGATAAATTTTCCGCATGACGGAATACCGCACATTTCACTTTTGCTCCTTCTCAGACTCTTGGCAGCATTTTAATTACCATTCTTGAAAATTATTCGTCTACTCTAACAAGAGTAGGCTTCTAACTTGTCAATTATTTGTGAGGGAATGGAATAATCGTTAATACCTTAGCGAATTTATAGGTTGTTTTATTTTTTTTTTTAGATTTTTTTCGTACCGAAGTCTTTTGTAGTGAAATGCAAGACCAGTGAAGGAAATGAGCCATGAAACGACAACCTTTCGGCCAACCTTCTATTCTATAGTATCAATGGCTCGACACTCTTGGTGTATACACCAAAACGTCAATGCGTTTACCTAAAATGTTATCTCATTAACAGTTCCTATTTGTACCATAAAATAAAACTCAAACTCAGAGAAATCTAATTGCGAGTAACATTTTCCCTCATAAAAAGATATTTACAAAATCTAGGGATCGGGGAAAAAATGAATGCTCAATAATTAATTAAAAATTTATTAAAAATTTACACTTAATATTACAGGACAATTTTTTGATATTCAAGAAAGTTTTAATATTTAAGAAAAATTTGTTAGTAAGGGCCCTTTATATTATAGAACTGAAGGGATAAAACACATCAATGAATGATCAAGTGTCTGGAGTGTGAAACATAACTGGTGTTAGTTTGAAACCACAACATTTAGTGTAACTTTAATATGAAGAGTACACGAACCGGATGTAAAGCGAAGCTTCTGTTCGAAAGTAACCCTAATGGGACTGAAATTTACACCTAAAAGGTGAAAAAGTATTTCCTTTTATCTTAACATTTTTTAATTATTTTTTTTTACTTGTTATCTTTTAACTATAACAGTAAATCGAATTGTCAAAAAATCGTACACATATTCTATGTAATTGCAACAATTACTATTTATTACGTTATTTTTCTCACTACTGTTCCATATTGTACAAATGCGTCCTGATAATCAATTCTTCTATTTTTCCTTCACCTTTCATTTCGTTACTTTTTGCAGCGAATTTTACAAATCTGTTACTTGCATGCGCTTTTTCAGTGAGGAAACTTCCTTAAACACGTGAAAATGTAATTTGCAGAATCGGTTATACATCGCGATACCTAACCTTTTTAATCCATTATTTACTAGTGCTTTCACCTCACTACTTTTTTTCCAGTACATCATTTTCTTAGCTTTCCCCGATCGAATGAAAGAATCTTATTCAATTTTTTTCATACATTTTTGAGTTACGTAATGGCACTTTTTTAACGTACGAATTTCACGGAATGTCCAGTAAAAAATTTTTCCATGAAGTCGTTGAGGCATTTTAGAATATCATGTCTAATTTTAACAGATTCTAATTTTAAGTAAACATTTCTATTCGAGTTTTTCCCTAGCAACCCTTGAAATCTATTAACACTTTATGCATCTCGTAAACGGGAAAAATAGAATCAAGTTCCTTATGAATAAGATTTTTATATATAAGGTCAACAAAAAAACGAGTTGTCGGAAAGAAGCGTTCCACGAGTGAAGGAAAAATATGATTCCGAGAATTTTTGAGAAACATGTTTACGTTAGGCTCTATGCGAACGGTAGCATCGGTTAGAAAAATTTCCAAGGATTCCACTGCAGTAGCGTTCTAATTGGAAGTGTCTTGAAGGTTTTGTTAGTCCAGAAAATTATAGTTCTCGGTATTTTGTCTAATAGGTTTTGAAAGAGGGGTAACCAATGATCGAGAAATATTTTATACGCTCTCGAGCCGGCTGAGAATCCATAGACGAGTAATTAAAATCGTGTTGGAATATTCACGCTAAGTTTGCACATTTTGAAAATGTTAGAGATGGTATTGCGAAACTGTCGAGAGGAACGTATATGAGAATTGGAAATTCGAAGTGAATCGTACAGTGCGGTGATATACGAGCCATTTCTCTTGACACTTCATGAAATAGACTTTGGCGCGCTATTATTACTACGTGTTACCGAATTCCGCTTCAACGGATAACCTTCATCGAACTTTCATGAAACGACCAAATTTTAATATAAAGTACATTCGAAATACACGATTAAAAATTTACTCCTTTGCCGTGACATAACGACTTTTTTTGTCCACCGAAATAATTGGCATTGCTTTTTATTTTTGCAAACGCAAAACGCGTACCGGGTTTGAGAAATCGCCATTTGTGTAAAGAACTCGTGGAAATTACATAAATTTCATTTAACCCTTTGACCGCCACGTAAAATTTACGTGACTCCCAATTCCGGCCGCGTGGGTCGTAATGCTATACGCTGTTGCATTTGTCATAAATCAGCGCGGCCTGTACGGAAAGTTTAGTCTCGGTCAGCGGTGACCAACATGGCAGTCGAAGTGTTCATTCGTCTGTCGTATAATAATTGAAGATCATTCTTTGCTCTTTTTCCAATGTAACAATTTGCAGAATTTGTAGAATTTTTTTTCGTCAACGGGAGAAGTTTCTTGATAGTCTCTATTTTTTTTGTATAAAAATTTTGGGACATAAATCACAAAGTGTACCAATTCGAAGGATCCCGATGTCCCGTTTGGAAAAGGTCTATATTTGCGAGTGATATAAAAGAGTTTGTAACCTTAGAATCTCTTAGAAAATCCGCTAAATCACCCGTGCGAGGAGGGTATAAGCAGTACAAGATTTGTGAGCTTGTAAGGCAAACCCCGATATATCGCGAACGATTGGGCGGGATAAAAGGGATCCTCAATAACTTTTCCCGAGGGAATGGACTGGTTTCTAAAGTGTATATTTGGCTGTTTGGAGTTCCTCAAAGGCTGGAAAGATTTGTAATTAAAAAAAAATAAATAAAAACAAAGAAAAAAAAATAGTTAATCAATTACTTTACAAAAATTATATATACGACTATATACCAACCCTATTTTAATAATCTACTACCCCGTTAAACGATGGGCAATTGTTAGATATTCAGGATTGCGAGCTTTAAAAATAATAATTTGTTAGATGCGGGAAAGTCAAATTTCGAAAATGGAAGCGATCATTTTTATAAAATACAGAATTATTATTATATCTACATCCATCTGACGGGCGCTGGAAAAATTCACGATAGCGGGTAGTAACTTGTGATCAGGTAGCTTCTCCACGGCACGCGATGATCGAAAAATATTACAAGAATATATCAAAGCAATGTCAGCACCCTTGTGCCTCGATCTTCGTCTTCTTACTTTCATCCCTCTTTTTCGCTCTATCCTAATACATATACTTTCACAGGGGGAAGAGTTATATTTAGGGGGTAGAATGGAGGTGTATAGCAACGTCTATATCCAAGACAATGATATGTGACCTTACTAGTGGTATCAATAATTTTCACATTTTTCTAACACACTCCCGGTATAATCTTTCTCTCCCCCTTTTGCCGAAGAAAAAAATGGCTCTTATGATTAATATTAGCGAAATTAAGACATTACTTTTATTTTTTGATATGTAAAAAAACACGAGGTTAAAGATCACAGAAATGGTTTGGAATCCACGGTCACTTTTAGCCGCGTAATATATTTTGTTTTGAATTCACGTTGGTATGCGCGCTCGTCGATGCGTGCGTTAATGTTTAACATCGATAAGTGTCTCCGAATTTCACCGAACTCATACACAAACATTTGCATTTAATTGCATGGTCCGCATTTGCATTTAATTGTACGGGTCTTTCGATAAATTAGAGTTTTTATCTCCTCTTCACAAATCCCATTTTACATTTTGCTGTTTCTATTATTATTAAAAAACAGCGTTTCCGTATCCTATAAAAATTAGATAGATAAATTACCATTATTATATTGATGCGAAATAAATTATTATTTCTTCGAGCAAGTCATTATTATTGTTATTATTATTGTTATTATTATTATTAATGAAATAGGAACGAGAATTTAATTGATTGTGTATTTTTTTCGAATTCTCTCTCTTTAAAGTAAATAAAAAGAGGAAGTAATATAAAATGCGTAAAAGAATAGGAAGAATAAGAAATAAGATACGAGTAAACACGTCACGACAGTATGCAATAATACAACAATATTTCATATCAAGATCACATTCGCCACAGAAAGAAAAATGATGGGCGAGAAATTTTTTTTTTTTTCGGATGCATGGAGTCTTCTCACAACGATCCCAAGCGAAATTCATTTTGACAGATTTCATACATTGAATTGATGTTTGTACGTCGCGTTTTACCAAAAGATAAGTCGTAAGAATGGGAAACTTTGGGGTTGTTTTGAGAATGACGAGACGATAGAAAAAGGGGACTAAACTTTATCAAGTCGATTTTTCATGATATAAATATAATGATCCTTTTGTCCAAGGGATCAAAGCTACCCTTATATATTTATGTATAAATACAATGGGATATTGAGTTTGGAATCAGGACATAATCTCACTTATAAAAGGATCTTAATGACGTAGAAATTATTTTTCGTGGAGGATCTTCCTTGATGATTCTTTTGACAAGGAAATCGATCACATATGTTATTGATTCCCCCCAATGGAAACCGAAATCTATACAGTATCGCATGAAAGTTCGAAGCAGGTAATTATAATAATTAATAGAAGCAAATTTTTTTCGAGAACATTTAATTATTACACAGTCCACGAAAAAATTAAATAGCAAAACCCTTTTATAGAATAAAAAGCTCGATTTTTGAGTCTCTTTGGTCAAGATCATTGCAAACTCGAGTGCAGATCTTACCGGACAACTTAATATTGGGAATAACTATATTTTCGTGTTACTAAAAGTCCGTCTGGGTTCATAATTGATTTTATTTGCGCTGTTCTGCTCGTAATGTCTAACGTTCACCTTGTATGTAATTGTATATAATCATAGAACTCCTTGTGCTTTGTTGAATCTGAATTGTTTCCACATCCATTGAGTATGAGGTAAGCAGAAGACATTAGCCGTTGTCCAACAACAGGGTAATAGGATCGAGGGCATACCCGTTAAACCGTTCGGAAATTCCTGGCTTTCCAATTAAGCGAAGATCCTAAAGGTCGAAGGGTCGACTTCTAGCTGACCACCTATTTAACACTACATAAATCGCGACCCCGTCTTATTGGGCGTTGATCTAATTGCATCCGGTAGATCCGTATGGGTATCAAACCAAAATTTACAATACATCCTCTTTGCCTTTGCCCTCTGTGCTCGCCTTCTGCTCTTCCTCTTCGCGTAGCTCTTGTATTATAATTTATGACAAATTTCCTAAACGATAAGAAAAAGGAAGGTGTACGCGCTCAAATAAACTAACCTGTTCATTTTTCAAGGGGGCACCTGTTCCTTTGAAAACCGATAGGTAATGCAAACAAGTATAGATTTCGTAGAAACGATTATTCCTTGCCTCCTTATCGCAATCTCTGTTTGGCAGCTGCTTCTTTCAGTCATTATGGTTGCATAAGCTCTCTTATTCCCAAAGGTTGCTTTGAATTCCACGGTGTTTCACAAATTGTTGTTGGTTTAATACAAAATTGGGTGTCATAAAAAGCGGTTCCTTTGATGTTGGTAACAATAACGTTTGTTTATAGGCGGCTCTGTTGCACCGTGTCCTACATCGAAGCTTGAAATTTTCCATGCTCAGGACCTGTTAAAAAAATGTCTTTCCAAAATATGTAATTAAAAGGAGTTAATTTTTTGGATCTATAATTTTCCAAAATCATTTTGCTTCGGTGAATATTTGTGGTTTATTCAAATTTGATATATTTTTTGGGTATCGTTCAAGAAAGTTACAAAAATAAAAACATTAGCGATTTTCTTTTTTTCTTCAGAATAGCCGGTTTCAATAGAGCTTTTCGCGAGAAGCAATATATCTTGAAGGAAACTTGGCATTTATCTTCTAAACAATACAGTTCTTCTGGGCTAAGTGTTTTATACTTTGTGCAGGGGTCACCCGTAACGCTCAAGAATTTACACCCAAGAATTTTTCCGAACCCGTTTTTTTCCGAGATGGACGGACTCGTAAGTCTGAGACAAAGGCAATACCGTTAATGTCGTAGAAACGTTTAGGTATCGCTTCAACGGTATCGTTAATGAAAGAGAATAATAGTTCGATACCAATTAGCAAGAAACTGCCCCGAGCGAGTTGTGTGTTGCGGTCATAAAAAGAAACTACCGTAGGTAGTAAGTAGCTATGCCTCTAACATTAACTACACCCCTATGGTTCCAAAACCTAAAGTACTATAAGGGCACAGTGCCATGCCACTAGCCACCGTTAATTGAACATCCCCCACCTCTACATCTCGTTTCGTTTTTCTTCCCTATACGTCCACTCTTCTCCACACTCGCAAATCTATACCACTTACTTTTATGGTTTCCAAGCCTAGTCGACTGTTACTACCGTTTCCTCTTTCTTCCTTTCCCAATGGGAATAAAATTCTTTGCCAATTTTCTTAAGGCTACGCTGCTACTAGCACAATTGCTACTTTATGTTTCTTTCATTTCACTAACTCAAAAATTATACGCGCGCCAATCCTAGTTTTTTTTTCATTTCATTGATTCGCCATCCGAAGCTGGTGAAATTTTCACAGGTGGGTAGTTTTCGAATAACATTTTTTTGAACGTTACGTTATAGAAGATATTGTTTTAGTTTTTTTTTCTTTTTTATGGTATTATTTTCCCAAAATGAATTGTAGCTCGTGATAAAAATAATCAAGGATTGGAGCGAAAGTGTTTTTGAAATTCGTGCGGTAAATTGTATAATACCGTAACGGTTTAGTATACGCACCCTGTAATTTTCGGATCAAACCATTTTATCGTCCAGGAGACATAGAAAGAGGAAGTAAAATTGGAGAGAGGGATGAGGATCTGGACCCTATCCATTGAACATCCGGAATTGACCACGGAGTATCGTCGACCATGGTAATATCAGCTTTGGGGTTTTATAGCTTGTTTCGTTGGACACAGGGGTTCCCAAGCAATGTCACGTGTTTCAAGATGCCGAACTATCTCAGGCGAAATATTGTATTAGTAGTTGAAGTCTTTCTTCCAATTATTGAATTTCAGAAATTTTTTAAAAAATTCGTTTAAGGTATTTTTTTCAGTATCTTATGCATTGACATAAAAAAATTGACAATCCTGCTCCAGCGTAATTAATTATGTATCTTTATATTTAATAATTGAAAATTACTAACTTGTTTAGCAGTATATTATATCAGTATTAAATATTACTAATTTATTGATAGTACATCGGTATAAAAAATGTCAAGTTAATTTGATAATTTTTTTTTTTCAATTTTACAAACCAATAGGAAGCTGTTGTCGATAATAATCGTTTCAAGATTTTTTAACCCTTGGTCGATTGAAGTATTTAGAGGAAGAATTAGGAACAGTATAGAAGGAAATTCGCACAAAGTTGAAAACATATACTTAGTAATTACATGTTTGGTGGTTACACATGCGAGGGTTAATTCAATTAGAATTTTCGTGGGATTCGTACTGTTCTATTCACTTTAGAGGTAGGAAAATAGGGTGGTTTTATCCCATTATAAAATAAACTAAAATCATACGTGACAAAAAGGACTCGGAGTGACTACGAATACCCTCGAAATTAATTTCGAATGAAAACAACAAAGACCATACGTAGACGTGTAATTCTCAGTCGTACCTTTCTAATTTGTGTGTCGCGTGAAATTGGCAAAGTTGAAAAAAAAAAAGGAAGAACAATAATAGGATTTTACAATTACACGTAATCAATTTATTATGACGCGTTGAAATAAATTAATTTATGTCGAGGCAAATTTACATGTTTCTCGACTATCGCTCTAGCCCCGGCCATTGAAACGTCGGGAGAGGCTATGTAAGAAATTTGACTAATCTATTCACAGCTAAGTGAATTTCACGAGTTGTATGCTTTTAGTGTGATTCTTTCGCCCACGTATAAACTTAGCGGCGTTGTACTCTTACCTTTAAGGTCAACGTAGAAGTACATTAACAAACTCTCCCCGAGGTTTCCAGTTGTATGAATGAAAGGTTTCAACCTTTTTACTCTTTACCACAGACAGCACTACTTTTACGACTTAACTCTTTTTACTTGGCTCGTATATCAACCCTTGTGGTTTTGAAATTATTTTTACGTCTTACCGTCAAAGGCAATCGAGTACTTGCGGCAGTTTTAGTACAAAGATTCTTTTCTTTACAATCATAATGTTTTTTTTTTCCATAAATTCAAATCTTCCTGATCTTTTTTGTCGTTGGATTATATCTTCTTTTCTTCCAACGAATGCACTCCGATAAAGAGATATACCAAACTGGACTCGGGTTCGTCTTCTCCGGTACAGTGCAATTCCTATCAAGGACCTCGAGTACGAATACGAACATAAATTTCTGCACCGAAAAAAAATTAAGGCCTCAATTATGCAATTTCTAGTTGGCATAATCACCAAAATAATTAGAATAACCATAAATATAATTCTTACTGCAGGTTAACCATCAATCTTATTCCAGGTTTAAAAAAAAAATTTTCATCCCTTATCCCAAATTTAGTTTCGCTTACTATTTATTGCATGGAGATAGCAAAATAATCAGAGGCTATTGATTTTTCTATCGTCAGTATATCTCGTTACCAGTATTTAGCCTTTATTATTTAATAAAGATCCACCAACTGCTAGAAAACTTCGAACTCGTACGGGTTTATGCCTCGATATTTTTTTTGTTTGTTCCTCCATCCTTTCTTCCGGGATATTTTCGAGTACAATACTTTCTATCATTTTATATCACTTGAATTATTTTCTTGGCAACACACAAGGGAAAGAAAAGTTCCTTTCTTATATTGTCGCGAGGGATTGGGCTAAGCTGCCGCTTGCTTTCATCCGATAAATCAGTGCTCGTAAATAACACACCGAGTACCCCCACAATTCTTCCCTATAACATTTCGAACGAAGAAATAAAATAGACTACGATAGGCACTTCGTCATTCTACGTATACTTATTCTATAAACCCTTTTCGAAGTTTTCACCCACGAATAAATATTTATCAATAAGTGTCACCGTCTCTTTAAACCGAGTATTATATCCGTGCCCTCCATTGACTGCGACTTACGCTTTCTTCACCAATTTTCCTTCTTTAATTTATGAATATCTTCATGTAATTTATGTCAAAATTGGAATTTTAAGTTGGATTAAATCTAAGACGAAGAGCGAAGGTTCTTTTGACGATCATAATTTCGACTCGAGTGCTTCATTTCGGTTAATTTATCGCAATGGATCGTTTCTGTAGGTGGAATCGAAAGTTTGTCGGAAGTTGTGTAATTACGTACAAACTCGTGAAATAGCGAAAGATACTCTCCAAGAGACTCCCTTCGGTGAAGAAACACGACGCGTTATAAGTGGTACTCATGTGTCTTTCTTGTAAGGTTCGAAGGGTCCTTCAAGTATGTATCGAGACTCGTTGGTATCATGCTGTTGGAGGCACCTTGATTTATACCGCTTGCAAGATTTATACGAATGAACCACAAACTCTTGGATTGAGTCACAAACACGGCGCCAACTTATCGCGAGTGGGTAGAAGGGAACAACGTCGGGATCTTCCAAAAACACTTTACAGAAAAACGATTGTTTCGCGCGAAATCGAACAATTTCATTCGAGCACAAATCATTCATCCCCAATTTAAATTTCTGTCCACTACCAATCGGCGAGAAATGTTGGCTCCAAAAATTTAGTCGGAGCATGTACAAAAATTAATCTAGCCTTTTTGTATAAGAAAAATATAATTATGTAAAAATTATAATTATATTTTTTCTCGGGCGAAAATTGCAGAATATTTTTAAAATTTCCAGACTTTATCCTACGCTACTTAGCCGGTCACCCAATTTTTAGTTGAACTGAACACTTTTTAAAAACTAGAAATTTTGTTTCGCGGCTGAAGATGGTAAAGATAGAAATGAAAAATTAAAAAATAGCAAAAATTGAAAGGCCGAAGTTAGAAATGGCAACTGCATGCAAGCATTTGCTTTAAGCCGTAAAATTTCGAATAGAACTATTTAAAACCATTTTTTTTTCAATAATCTACCGGTGAAACCACAAAACATCACGATGTACCCATGGAAACAAATGTATATCCATGTATTATTCTGCCACAACATTTTTATTGGTACTTGAGTAAGACCACAGAGACAGAAAAGATTTGCCGACAAAAGAATTTTTCTAATTAATTAATGCAATTAGAGCCTTTTTGATGTTAGGAAATACCTATACCGGCCGTATAGAGTAACCACGCGTGCAATACAAAGTTATAAAGGAATAAAAATATCAGTAATAACAGTAAAGAATATAGAGATTGGCTTTGGTGATTTTACCGATACATTTATTTCGAATTCTTATAAGAATTCTCGCACGCGGCTGTGAACAAAGCGTAAGATGGGAATTACATAGAAATGTAGAAACCAGTTATATTATACGGTATGAAGAAAAGTTGTGCACGCACGATCGTTATTACGTTTCTCGTCACGTAGGGAAAGATGAGGTACGATAACCTCAAAGAACAAATACGATACAAGTTAACATATATGTGTATATATTTTTATTCTTGAATTTTTGTATATCTGTCCTGGATCTTCCAGGTGATCCCAACTAGATGTTCTTTTTGAAAGTCTGATACCTACATTGTAATTGTATTAAACTGCTCTTTTATATTCCTCGTGTGCATTAAATAAAAAACTAGTATTGGCAAAACTGCGGGTAAGACGACGGAAATTATAATATCCAAAAGAGGTAAATATGTTGTTTTCTCATGGAAATTAATAAGGGGAATGGCAATAATAATAACGACGTTACAAATTACTCACGAGAATGTAAAAGTATACAATTTTATTAAAGTTTTAACTTGAAATTCCTTGAGAAAATACACGATAGTTTAAACATTTTTTTTTTGTAGACGTATGTTTTATATAAAAGACTTTCCGACGTCCAAGTTGCAACAAAGGATATAGGGGTAGCAAGGCAGGCAATTATGTTGGTAGCAATCGTGTAGAAAATGCGAATAAAAAATTATGTTAATATCGAAATTACAATAATGATTTATCTGTGCAGGATACGTTCCATGTAGAAACATCATTTTTTTTCAATAGGTAATTTTATTTTCCTTCTCAGAATTCTATTTTTCCGAATTGTATTTTTTTTTGGTAAGGAAATGTTACATAGCAAGGGATTACAGGCACTACAGACAAAGAATTGCAAAAATCAAAGTGATATTTCAAACTGAGATTTTTAACAAACTTTAAACCTTTATCAAAAAAAATTTCAATCCCACAAATTTGCGGGGGTGGTTTATTTCTATTTCACACGAGTAGAATTCGATTTCCTTTGAAAGTACAAACATTCGATTCTTTGTCTTTCCAGGACACGGTGAAAGATTGCAATTTATAAGAGAAAAAATCCGATCGAAATTATTAGAAACGAAAATATATTGCTTTGAATGTAGAATTGATGACCACGATTACGTTCAATGGGAAAAGAATATTCGATTGAAACTAGTAAAATGTCAGGCGTGACAAATGATTGAAGATAATAAATGCAGCTGTGTTCTATTCTTCAAAACCACGACAACGATGTACCCTTTAATGAATCCGATAAGATGGTAGGTTTGGATTCTATATAGGTATCTATTACTTAGTTACCGATAAAAGTGGCAGGATGGGATATTAGCCTTCGTATGGTGACAAACGGCTCGTCGGCATTTCAACAAGGATCTTGTATATATAGAGTTCTAAGAGACTACTTTCTTTCTCTCTCGAATGTTCTTTCTTGGTTTCTCCTATCTCCGTCATTGTTGCGAGCTCGTTAATCGTGCCGGAGACACGAGGACAAATTGGCCGATAAGTTCGGACCTTAATAGCATTTCCCGGATGCCTTCCTTCCTCCTCCAACCTCTTTCCAAAGGAAACCAGAGTTTAAGTATACTACCGAGTTCTCGGGCTGATTAATTCCGTTGAAAATAACGAATTCTTTTGGTTATATAAGTATCGTACGTATACGTTCGTCATTGGCCCTCTCTCTTTAATTGCGGCGATACCTAACAGATGTAATCTTGCGCCGTAAAAATTTATATTTTCGTTCCTTTTTTCGAGCGGGACTCCATTAACGCTATTTGTGTCAGTTGGATACCCCCTGTTCCCTCGAAAGAAAAATCAATCTTTGCATTGATTTTTTCCTTTTTTAGATAAACACACGATGTAAGATAAAGGGGTATTGAGTCAAGGTGTGGTGAAGAACCAATAGAATGTTTAAGTTATTCATTTTTTTTTCCAGTCTTTTCCTTTTTTTTTTACCCATGATCTCTTCGCAGTTTCCATGGTACAGTAATGCACTTATAAATCAGGTTCAGCTTTGGACCACCATAAAGCATTGCTATGTTTCGATGTCCGTAGGTATTCCTTGGAAGGTTTGATTCACGCGTGTGGGGCAACACATGGATTTCCTCTTTCTCTCTCCGACCAACGCAACATATTCTTCCGAGGCGTGAGAGAAACTTGTCTCCGGCGATAATAGTTTATTTGTCGCCGAGCTCCGTATGCCCGAGCTGTGTTCCGGTTTTCTTCTCCCTTTTCTTTCGATCCCTCTGTCTTTCTCTTTCTTTTACTTAGCGCGACAGTAAAGAATACAGGATCGAACGAGCAAAGATCCTGGTGCTTTTGCCGTGCTTGTTTTTCCTATGCGACAAAACCCTCCGATTCGTTCTCACCTTCGACGTGTGTTTGCTATAACGATTCTACGACGATAACGATTCGTTTCTTCCCCCGATGATAAACTCACTGTCAACTATAACCAATTTTTCCCCTCTTTTATGCCTTTCATAAAAATTATAAGCTACCCTTTTAAGATCGTTTGTTTCTACCTGCATCCTTCGCTTAATCGCTTTAACATACCCTAACATTATTCTTCTCGGACGCTAAGGAACGCAACCAATATTTCGTAACCTAGTAAAATTGATATTTTCTCATACGTTCAACAGCGCGACTCGCACCCGGGAATTATTCTATTCAATTCCGATCCCAATAATAATCTAATTAACGTCGTTGGAGTTCACACTCCGATTGGGTTTTCCATTTTTTTCTTTTTCCACGCACGTCGGTTTCAGTCCAAACACGAGTCGAGAGAGTCGCCCCGTTGGTGTGGTTGTAGACGATAGGGTTATATTCACACATACGACGACGGTATCAGCCTATTATCGCATACGACATTACCGAGCTTTGACTAATGTGGTCGTACGAATGCCTACGCTTCGCCGATTTATAATACCGGTCAACGAGATGACCGAGCACCAATATATTTCAGATTATAGTGGTAAGCCATACCAGTTGGGACTCTTAAAAGCAACTCACCAATCTATAAGCAAAAATTTCACGATTCTTTTTTCCTCTCGTATTCTTTAACGTTGTGGTACATACGCTTTGGCAAAAACATGTACTCTCACAGTCCTTCGAATTTCGCTCGAAAATATACTTTTTACTATTCGATATAGTTTATTAGCTCGAGTACTGCTCGTTTGCGAAGCGTTACTGGTTACTGCATACAGTTATGCCGTTTTCCTTGTACCACGCGTGCAATTTCAGCGTATACGTATGCTAGGTACAGACAGGTGGTCTCTAAAAAGGGTCAAGTTGGAATCGGAAGGGTGGCCAGGCTCTAATTGAGATTTTATTATAATTTTTAGTACGGAATTAATTTGCTCCTCGATTAGCGACTAATTTATTTATTTTGGCTATAATTTTTATTGTAAAATAAAAATTCTAACCGTATCGGAATTATTTTCTAATACATTTCTAAGAAAATTGGCGTATCGGGGATACGATTCATTGATTTCCAAATTCTACAATATTTTAGAAATTTTTGGGTATAGGATTGGTCGTTCAGCCACTGTATCAGTTGTGTCACGATTCCACGGTGTTACGTTTAGAAACTAAACGGCGTTATGGACTTCGTAGACGGTTTTAGCATGAAATTTTTTCCACCGTACGTTTATCGCGATCAGGTTTTGCACAGTTTGCTCCTCCGGTGGAATTTGCGAAATAGTCAAAAGATGGAATAGGTAGTTTTTGAAGGAGGTGGAAGGCATGTGTCCCAAACGACATATGCACGCCAAGACACGTAAACGATATATCAGGGGGTTAGCCGCTGGGGACGTACGACCCGAGCCATCTTTCTTGTACTTATACGTGTGATATTCACATGCGCAAACGTGATACACTCTATAGAGAGATCTTACCGGTAAGATACCCTTGGATGCACGGCAGGAGAGCATCACAAGCTCTCGTGAGCTGTAAATGTATTAAGGTTTGACGACCGTGGTGGGATCCCCCCTTTTGGCTCCAGGGGTTGCAAGGTGTACCTTAACTTGTATGCGAAGAAGTACCAAGCCTTGTGTCTCTCCTTTATCTTACCAAGGTTTTTTTTTCCTCTTTGGAAAATGCAATGGTACTATTTTTACATTTCTTTTTAACGCAATTTATTAATTCTCTTTGCGGACTTATTTACAAATTAGATAACGGCGAGTGACAGATTCATATGCCCGCATAAAGGAATATTGTACGAATATTTGCAATATAAATTTGCATAGCGCGATTAGCTGGTATGCAAGTTCAGGATTTGAAATGGATTTTCTATTTACCTTTGTGCAATTCAAGTGGACGGCTAGGAATAAACTTTCCGTATGGTTTTAAATCGGAGGGAACCATCGACAAGGAATCGAAAGTGCGATTGAAAATATGGAGAGTGAACCGAAGAACTATTTTATCCATGTGAGATCTGGACAATTAATATTAGGGTGTCAGCTAATTTTATTGCCCCGTAATTTTGGCCCTTGTTTCTTTTTTTAATAGTTTACGTGAATTTTGCTAATTGGTCGTTATAGCGTTATTTTTCAAGAATAATTTGCTACGAGCTTGGTAATCTCCTGCAAGTATTTTTTCTATTTCTTTATTTTTATCGACTTTAAGAAAAGTAAAAGAATTTTACCGACTGCGAATGTACCAAAGTGGTGCTGCTTTTTTGGGATTAATATTTACCAAAAGTATTTATTTAGGCTTCCATCTCACACCATGGAGCAATAAAATACAAATAAAATTACAGCACAAACAATATTATTATTCTCAATAAATGGTGCAACTTTTTTTTGCTACCAAATCTTTAATTTTTCAATTTCACCAAAAATCGAATGGCAATTTCGAAAAATGCAAACTCAAAAAATCGGTTCCTTGACTGCCTAGTCCCATTAAAATATGTTGAAATATATTCAAAGACATATTATTTTATGCGCAGCAAAAATTGATTATTTGAAACGATGAAAAATCGACAATATCTTTGAATGAAAAAGAAAATAGTTGAAATCGTACACTTATTAGGGTCTCGAGTATACATCGAAAACACGCGTTATCCTTTTGCATTATTACATCCTTATATTATATAGCAAGAGGTACAAATGTCTATGCATATATATGTAAAATTTCTAGCTGTGGCCGCGCGCGTAGAACGTTATAATAATATCTGTGCTGATAAATGAGACACATAACCGTACACGGGGTCTGGTATAAACCCCTCTTTTCTCTTTCTCGTTTTCTTGTACCGTCGTCGACAAACCACCCAAGCCCGCGACTCCCCGTATGTCTCGGCTTATTCCACTTTTGCGGCGATGCATTACGAATTTTACATTTTACAAACGGCCTCGCTATCTTCCGCGACACGCGATCCTTCGAGCTATGGCATATCGCTTGTGATAAAGGACACTCTTCCACTTCCTCTTAGTCCCGCCCCGCTCCCATAGTTTCTTCTCCCTACTTCTTAAATGATACATGACAACGTCCAACAAATAATACATACCTCGTCGAAAAATATTACAGACATTCCTTTTTTTTATATTACGAAATTGAATACTGCAAAATGTGGGTCAGTAGCGAAAATCTTCCGCAAAATATCTTTCTCCGAGCTCGTTTTTCTGCCGCTGGAATGATAGAAATGTCTTCTTCGCATCTCGTTAAGTCCATATAGATTCCGAGCACTGTCTCCGTCTTCAGAATTTCTTTTTTTTTATGAATTTGTGTGGTTGCAGAGTATCAAGAGAGATTCCATGCTTTCGGGTTGAATAATTTATCGCGGAAATGACGAAATTCGAGCGCCAATTTCAGACAATTCGTTTTTTGCTTCTCCGATAAGGTGACGAAAATAAAAATAATCTAGGGACAATTTGGAGTAAATTTTAGGCCTTGCTGGGGAATAATGGTATTGCAAAAGTCCAGATCTCGTCCCTCTGGTAATAGTTTTCTCTCTGCGTTCCTTCAGTGGATACCGAAACAATCAATTTTTTTCTCGCTTGGTATCCCAACGAAGAATTTTCGTTTCCTTCCTCCGAGACCTGTCAAAAAAGATAGAAATTGTGCAGAGAAGAAATATTGATCCTTCGTGGTTTTTGATACGACATGGAAAGTTACGTAAAAGAATCACGTAGCTTACACGTACGCTCAATTTCGGAAATCTCTGGTGGTTCGCTGGATTGTTACCAGCAACACGAGTGGGTTGTATGAAAATGGGTGACGCGAGAGAAACACAGAGAGCGAAGAGGGCAAGAGGAGCAGGAAAATCTTCCTGCGCGAAGGGGGGAAGGTGATAAATAGCGAAAGATTTGCAAAATATATTGCGGTGCTATGACGAAAAAGAAAGGAGGAAACAAGTACGTATACTAAAAAGAGAAAGAGAATGGAATAAAATGGTGAGAAAAGTAGGATTCGATTATTCACTGATTCCCCAGTTTCCAATTCTCCCAAGGTACGATCCTTAAAAATGAGCTAGAGGTTAATTTTTGCGAAGCAAGACTCGAGCAAACGAATTATAACCGCAAGCTAAATGTTTTTCTTTGTGCATAAAAGAATACTCGTCCGATGGCGAAGGCGGTAGGGAAATTTTGACGTTCAGAGATTTCGAAGACGACTATTTCTCTAATCGTGGATTACGGGACGAGGGACGTCATAAATAACGAAACGTCGGTCGATGTATCACAGGGGAGTCTCGTAACTCATTATTATTCGACTCGTGCCTTCTCGATATTCTTCTTTTTCGTTCACATTATTGCAATGAAAAAGTTTTCGCTCGCAAAAAATGTTGATAAAGTATCTCGAAGTAATATCAGAAGGTGATGGTTCTCCGAAGTCTCATACAATTGTTGTCACTAAAAGTACGGCCTATACATTATCATGCTCACTCCGTATTTTTAAACCTCGTTTTTCTTCAGAATGCAATGTTTTTTCAGAATCGCAAAAAATCCAACTTTTATTCTGAATCCCAATTTATTTAATTATATTAGTTCCATTTTTTTGTTCTCAAAATTTTGTCTTCCAATTGATTGAACATCTACCTATTTACAATTTTTTTTCCAAAGTATAAAGTGGAACTAAACAGAGCGACGCCTATCTTTAGGAACCAGTACTACCTAATTATGTTTTAGAAAGTTCTTTGGTTACTCAAAACCTTATAGACCTAATATTTTAATAACAAACCAAGAATTTCCTGGTTTACATGAAAATACATACACATTTTCATTGATGTTATAATTTTATGGGATAATTATAAATGAGATGGGTCATTTGGTTGATGCAGGAAGGTACGCACGCGCGTGCACACACATGCACACAGATTTAATATACGTGTATAAAATATACAGGGTGTCTGACATAAGGTGTCCCACCCGAAAACCTCAGGTTGGTGGTGCAAAATGGAGACGAAAAGTCGTGTACCATTTTTGGAAATTCGGATTAATTAACGAGTTATTAATTAAAACGTTCCGGCCAATCAGAACGACGAAACGGCTTTGGGAGGCGTAGAAAATAATTTAGTACCATTAGACTCAGCCCTACACTTGAAGTTTACAAAAACTAAGATAAGGGTAACATCAACACATTGCTTCTACTGTTACCACTACCACAATACCTACACTATGGTGTGTTGTCCTTCGGCAACCGAGTAGTAGTAGTGGTAATACTTAAGAAATCATATGGTACCACCAAAACATTGAAAATCTTACGTCCGTTATTGCTTCTACTACTACCACTACCACAATACTACACAATGGTGTGTTCTTGTTCGGCAACCGAGTAATAGTAGTAGTAGAGGTAATACTTAAGAAATCATATGGTAACACCAAACATTCAAAATCTTACGTCTGGTATTTCTTCTATTACTACCACTACCTCACTACTATGATTGTATGTGTTTTCGTTGGACAATAAAGTTGTAGTAGTAATAATACATAAGAAACGAAATGGCGAAATTGAAAACCATCAAATTCGTACTTGTACCTAATTCCAGAACGACGCGGTACACTTTATATCCGAAACTTGTACATAAATTCTCAATAGCTTCGGTAGCGCAGTGGTAAAGCGCTTGGGCTTTGAATAGCTGCGCACTTTTTGACGAGGGTTCGAGCCCCGGTTGATGTTATATTTTTTTTATTTTTTTTCTTCATAAATTCAACTACTACTACTAGTACTACAACTACTACATGATTACTATTTTTTTTATTTATTATTTTTTATCATAGTTTAACAGGAAATGCATATTCATATTACTATTGTTCATGAATTTTTTCAGATTTTTTGGTTTGGTGCGCCATAGTTAAAAAAATAAAAACCAATAAGACGTCGAATTTCAAGTATTAAAATTAAACATTTACATGAAAAGTTTAAATTAAAAACTTTTTTCCATGAAATAAGTGATTTATGCTATTTTCGACTTATCAACATTTATTGAAATTGCATAGGAAATAAACGAAGTTAGCCAGAACCATGCGGCACACTTTATATCCTAAACTTGTACATCAGTTTTCAACGGCGTCGGTGGCGCAGTCGGTAAGCATTCGAGCGTTGAATCGCTGCAAGCTTTTAGGCGTGGGTTCGAATCCTCGATTCATCATTATTTTTTTTTTCCATAAATTGTACATTCCTCTAAATTATCAGTTATGCAAATATATTTAATCAATATTTATTTGCAAACGCTTAACTATATTTCAGCTAGTCCTAAAGTATTTTTATAAAAATTGGTTTCTTGAACAAATGTACTTGGGTTGTAATAGCAACTATTTATTCTTTTCTTGTGGCCTTTTCCTTAAGATACGAATTCTACATGCTGTATCCACCCAAGGAAGATTGCTTTCTAGCCATTTATTACCACCGAATGATTGTATTGTCCAAAATACATGTAACATCAATGTCTGTTAATGTGTTCAATGTCTCAAGCATTTGCAAATAAATATTGATTAAATATATTTGTATAACTGACAATTGAGAGAAATATACAATTTATGAAAAAAAAAATAATGATGAATCGAGGGTTCGAACCCACGCCAAAAAGCCTGCAGGGATTCAACGCCGGAATGCTTACCGACTGCGCCACCGACGCCGTTAAAAAGTGATGTACAAGTCTAAGATATAAAGTGTGCCGCATGGTTCTGGCTAAATTCGTTTATTTCCTATCCAATTTCATTAAATATTGATGAGTCGAAAATATTATAAATCACTTATTTCATGGTGAAAAGTTTTTAAATTAAACTTTTCTTGTGAATATTTAATTTTAATACGTGAAATTCGACGTCAATATTGGTTTTTATTTTTTCTAACTATGGCGCACCAAACCAAAAAATTTGAAAAAACTCATAAACAATAGTAATATAAATATGCATTTCCTGTTAAAATATGATAAAAAATAATAAATAAAAAAAATAGTAATAATGTAGTAGTAGTAGTAGTAGTAGTAGTAGTAGTAGTAGAATTTATGAAAAAAAAATAGAACATTAACCGGGGCTCGAACCTTCGTCAAAAAGTTCGCAGCTATTCAAAGCCCAAGCGTTTTACCATTGCGCTACCGAAACTATTGAGAATTAGTGTGCAAGTTTCGGATATAAAGTATACCGTGTGGTTCTGGAATTAGGTACAAGTAAGAATTTGATGGTTTTCAATTTCGCCATTTTGTTTCTTATGTATTATTACTTCTACAACTTTATTGTCCAACGAAAACATACAATCATAGTAGTGAGGTAGTGGTAGTAATAGAAGAAATACCAGACGTAAGATTTTGAATGTTTGGTGTTACCATATGATTTCTTAAGTATTACCTCTACTACTACTATTACTCGGTTGCCGAACAAGAACACACCATTGTGTAGTATTGTGGTAGTGGTAGTAGTAGAAGCAATAACGGACGTAAGATTTTCAATGTTTTGGTGGTACCATATGATTTCTTAAGTATTACCACTACTACTACTCGGTTGCCGAAGGACAACACACCATAGTGTAGGTATTGTGGTAGTGGTAACAGTAGAAGCAATGTGTTGATGTTACCCTTATCTTAGTTTTTGTAAACTTCAAGTGTAGGGCTGAGTCTAATGGTACTAAATTATTTTCTACGCCTCCCAAAGCCGTTTCGTCGTTCTGATTGGCCGGAACGTTTTAATTAATAACTCGTTAATTAATCCGAATTTCCAAAAATGGTACACGACTTTTCGTCTCCATTTTGCACCACCAACCTGAGGTTTTCGGGTGGGACACCTTATGTCAGACACCCTGTATACATATATAGAAAAGCTCAATGGAGTATAATCTGGCATCGAGTGGATGAGATACGTAGGAAGAAGGGAAAGGAGGAGGTCAGGAAGAAGAGATTCGTTGTAGAGTATAGAAGGTAAAAGAGGATTCTCGATCCATCCACGAGGGATGCTTTTGCTCTGTAGTCGTTGAATGCGAGATAAACCCCCCACCTCTTCTGTTTTTCTCTTCAGTGATATCCATAGTTCAGAGAATGATCCGAGAGGGCCAGAGGTACCCATTGAATACAGTACGACGGAAGGTAAAACTCGAAGAGACGTTGAAGACTCATCCAAATCCATATAAATTGTCGTATTGTTGGAAGCTTGCATCGCATACCAATTCGGGATGACGCGCGAAATCCTTGAAAAGAGCAACCGCTGCTCTATACGCTTCCATGGATTACTTTTCTAAACGAAAAGGAGGGGAAGTATCGGTACCCGTTTCTCTTTTTCTTCCCTTTCTTTTATTGGCTGTAACTTTCCTTCTACTTTTTTTACGACAATTTTTTGTGATAAGGAAAGAATGCGCGAGAACAGCCGAACGAAAATAGCGTCGGTTTCGCGCAAATAAAAAATTCATCGCAGAAATTGAAAAAAACAAGTTAATCTCCCGAACTATAAAGACTCCGGGGAAAGAAATCGCTGAAGGTTTTTTTTTTTAACGATGCCAGAGGATTCGGCAGCATCGCAAGCCAGCTTCGATGCATCGAAGCCAGAAAGGAAATCGGCTTAAGGGTCGCGACATTGAGGCTAATCTTCATAATAATTTATCGAGCCATCGTGAACGTTTCTTTCTGTCCCTTTCCTTATATTTTCACTGTCAAGGATCCCACAAGGATCCCGGCAAACCTTGCTTTCGGTTTTACCGTTCGAATTATTTTTTCTAATTCACGCCGTTGATTTATTCAGTGAATTTGTTAATCTTAGAGCGTAGCTTCGGGAGTCAAACACGATTCCTTTAAAGCCACGAAGATCCTTTTTCAGAAACTGGAGGGGCAGCGAAATATTACGTTTTATCCTAGAGTCATTTTTATTACAAACGAAGGAAAGATTTGTATCGCCCAAAATCTTTAACCTTCTCTTCTATCGTCGATATTCCGTTAATTTTAGCGATATCGAAAAAATCGGTAATATTTATTCTATTCCGGTAAATGGAAGCTTGAAATGGACGAAAAGGACTATTGGAGAAATTATAGGTGTCAAAGATTCAAACTGATGCTTATATCACTGGAGAAATTTGTTAAAGGGTCGTTAGGATCGTGTAAAAAATATAAAAGTCCGAAATTTGCCTTTGATTTATTATTTAAAAAAGGTATTTGATTTAAAGACAAGGATACTTTTTTTAGTATGCCCCAAAGTCTCATTTCGCACAGCGAACCGATTTTGCATACTGATATCGATAAAATAGGATGACTGTTTAGGGATTTCCGTGGTGTTCATCGAAAATCGTTCTTTTCATTATAGAGGTTGTCATTCCTTGTCTCTATTTTACAACATTTCTCGTCATATGACAAAAATTCTCAGTCTGTGAAAGGCAAAGTGGGTAAATTATCAGAATTTCGTAGAATAATACTAATTTTTTGATCTACCAGATTTCTAATATTCTGAAAGTCTCCTAGTGAAATCTCCCCCCCCCCCCCCCCCCAAATATAGATCCCCCAAATTTTGCAATTTATTTTTAAAACGCTCAACCAATATATTTTTTGAAAATTTAATATTTCGTTGCTCCGCAGTTTGAGAGTCTCTGAAGGTATAACTGTAGCTTCTTACGTTCGGCAATAGATGGCACGAGCGGTACCATATATACACCCTTTGGTTAAACTTTGACCGTAAGATCTGTTACCTATTCGAAATTGCATTGTACAGGGGAGTGCCATTCTCTTGGGGAAATCCACGATAAATAAAGTCGATAAAGCCCAAGCTCATTGCCGTCCTCGTAAAATTGTGTTAATTGGATTGCATCTTCAATATACTTCGAAAATTAATTAACGTTTACACTATTAGTTAGTTCATTTTTTTAAAACCTTTCTACTCTGCTTTCTTTTTTTTCCAGTAACTCGTCATCCTTTTAGCTAATTTCTTTCTGGTTTTGTATACGAGATAATGGAAATGGATGGGATTCTCGTACATCTCAAATTATTTTATAGGAAGAAAAAAAGATATTAAAAATAACTCCTTTAAAACTTTGGACAAATAATTATTCCAGATTGAAATTTAGTATATTGACATTTTAACACCAAAAATTCTTTCACTCGAGAAGTCACTTTGCACAATAGTAGACTTTACAATTTTTTTATACAAATAGCGCCTTTCCGAAACTTGCAAATTTTTATTCTGAATTTTATTCTTGCTTCCTCAGGAATTTTGTGTTGCATCGTTTTGAATAATTGCCAAAAACAAATATTCTCGATAATTATCGAAAATTTTTAACAACAATTGTTCAGCTTCCGAATGTTCTATTTTCCTACGATGATTACAGTCTTTTTAGGGTAGTCACTATTGGAAATCGAAGTATTATGATCCACCGAGAGTGATTGGAAATGTATTTCTACATTTCGGTTTTTGTACGATAAAAAACAAGATATTTATCAATGTTCAAAAAAAGGAGGCAAAAAAAGGACGAAAAACCATTGTAAAATATTGAAGATCAGCTAGTAAGATCAGCAGTAATTCAACGGGTTGGATATATTTGCGATATTTATAGGGGAGACGAAACAATGGATCGATATTGTTTTTCGATTGGGATGCTGTAATACGTTAAAGCATGCTTGGCTATAGTTGTGTTCGGAGTTCCGCCAACACTATATGCAATGGAAGCTTCTGTTATTTTCTCCTTTTTTTTTTTATATATTTGTTATATGTACTCTGTCCTATAATTCGAACGACCGGACTGTTGGCTGGCTCGGTTCGTTGGTTGGTTCGTTCGTTGGTTTGTTGGTTGGCTGGCTCGGTGGATGCCGTGAAAGTACAATACGCGTGTACACGCATACGATGCTCGTGTTTATGTTCGGTAAGAACATAAATAATATTTAATATGACAGTAGAAGGCGGTACCCTCTTTGTGCGATATATTTGGTATAGAAATGTCACCGATCGCGTATCTTATTTTCCTCCTGCCCCCTTTTTTCCGTCTCCTTTTGAGTTTTTTTATATCTCTGTGATTATCTTTAGTGTTTTCTTTGTGACGTCTTACGTGCTTTAAAACTTAATTGCGTGCATTTTTTGGACATCAGTTTACTTGGGTACACAACAGGGTAGAAAATTGGAAGAAAATTCGCTAAGAAAATAATAGAAATTTTCCTATCGTGAAAATTAGTAAAATTACATCCGAGAATAATCAGGGACGTAAGAAAATGCAACAGTTTTTGGGGAAAAAATTTTTTTTGTTCACCCTAAGGGATGTAATTTTGTTAGAGCCCTTATGCAATTTTTAATTTACAGAATTGGAGGAGGAACTTCTCAAATTCTAACTGACTCTCAGACAAAACACTTGATTACAGAATTTTACATACCCAGCTTATGAGTTGTAAAATGTCAACCCGAGAAACTTTGTTCTCAACTGCAAACCATACATTTGAAATCCGCCGGTCCCTTGTAATACTAGTGTGCTCGTAAAGTCGGGGGCTAAATTACCGACACGAATGACCCGTGTATGCGATTACGGAGTTGATCACAATGACTTAATTGGGCCACCAAAACTCCGCATGTTTTGATATTGGCATTTTGACGTTCAGGAATGTGGTTTAGTGTAACAAAATAGCGATGGAAAGTAGTCACGAGAGGTCAGGTTGGTGTCGCATGTTACACCTCATGGGATATTCAGTCGAAGAGATGGGCAAAGTGAGAGACAGCACGAAGGCCCGCGACGTCAAATGTCGGTCCGATCGCAACCCCAAATTCCCGATATCGAAGGGTATTTTTTTTATAAAAAAGAATATACGATGTTCATAAATATTTTAATTAATGACAAGTCCTTTTCCTCTGGGGTGAGAAATGAATTGTCGTAAATTTTACCATGCAATGGTGTAAGTAATGTACAGAAAAAAATATTTTTTATTCCAAAAAATGTCATGATTTTTTCGGTTTTGAAGTAAATTCGTCCTATTTTAGCGCTTGGCTGCCGGTTAAAAATCGGAATATGTTTTATAACCTGATATTTTTAGTATAGATTTTTGTAGGAAAGTATGGTTTTGCTACTTCCCTGCAATGTAAAATTTACTACACTGACTTTTTCGAGCCAAGCGAGACTCCGGAGTCCCACCTAGTTTGTCCCAACTAGCGCCTTATAGGATTATTTCAACAATGGCGGTATCAATTTGCTGCGATATATTGTTGATCTTATAAATGGCACATTTTGTCCATGTACGTGGAAAACCTATGCGCGAGTTTTGCATGCTGATAGATAAATCGGCAGTTTACAATGTAAGAAGCAATCGTATCTCGCACTTCCAATCTTCGGTCAATATCAATCGTGCACTTTTACACGGACATTAACTACACGCTCAGCTGCATCTTGCAGCTTGTAAGAAACGATGGTAACATTAAAGTTGGCTTTGATAATGGTATCTGGTAAATGTATTAGATGTTATCATCGGATCTGCTTTAAACGTAAAAGAATAGAAGAAAAGCATCATTAAATCTTGGCTTATGACAGGAACAGATGTCGTGGTGACCATTGTTAGGCTTAAGTTTTGCGTAAAAGAGAGAGAGTCTCGAGTTCGATAGCAATAAACGATACTATATCAGAAGGACTACCGGCTTTCTTGTACATACACACGTACAAGTATGTATGTACCGATGCCACGGAGGCAAGTTGGGGTATCCCAAGGCATGGCGAGCGATATGTATGTAAGAAATGATGGTATATCTGTATCAATTGTATGCATATATGAAAGGAAAGATATAGAATGGAGAGTTTTGATGTCCAAGCATGGTAAACTTGTAAGAGCTTACATAAGTTTCACGTATACGTATATTTGTCGCGTCTAACCATTATATATAGTTTATAGTTATTGTTCGTCATCGGAAAAAGAACAAAAAGAATCGTATTACTAAGCCAAAGTACATTGAAGAATTTGAAAAGAATGAAAAAAAAAAAAGCATATGCGATGGAGACAATACGTTAACCCCCATTAAACTATACCCATACCCTTATGTGATCTTCATTTAAATACGATTATGGATAACGTTTCTGGCATCAATTTGATATTCAAATATACGATCTTTTGTTCCACGAACCAATTTTTCGATCCTTTCTTTTTTTTTTTGTTATTCCTCTCCCTTGTTTTTCTTGAAGAGTAAACGTGGAAGTCAAACAAACAAAGGTGGAAAATTATTATGATCTGAATTCCGATACCCGTACGATAAAAACAAGAATAGCGGGAGGATTCTCGTGAAAGGGTAAAATAATGCGCTGCCGAAGTGGGTACGGTTTAGAAAATCTTCAGTTCCACTCCACAATTTTCATGCGTCTGATAACGCTGAAATCGTAAATTCGTGCAATCATTTAAATAGGCATTTGCGGCGTGATAATGGGGTTCATCGGTCGGATCGAAACGATTGTGATAAATTTCTATGGCTCTATTGTTTAGCGCTACAATATTTCACGAATAGCGGATTAACTGTGCATTCATTTTATTGGAAAATTGTCTTTTCATCACGCGATAGCGTATGGGAGATGGATTTTAAATTGGTAGGTGACGTCACGATAGGTTTAGCGATAAGGTTTGCAGGAAAAAATATGGATAATGCTACAATAAAATTTCTGTGAAATTTCTGGAAAATGAATATATTATTTCATGGGCGGACTAGAATATTTATTTCCCAAAATTAGGATTTAGTTTTCAATCCATCCCAAATACAGGAGGAATACCAATTCATAGAATTCTCCTGAAAAACCACATGTTCGTCAAATTTACCTCTGACTCGATAAAACTTTGAATGATCTTGCCGAAAAAAGAACTTAAATATTTACATAAAAAACGAAGAAATAATAAAATTCGAATATCACAAGACCTCCACGTCTTGGCAGTATATTTGACTTATAGTTATAAACCAATACTTCCATTGCAATATAAATTTGATTTATAAAGTGCCTACAACTTGATTGAGATTTTATGTTTCATGGGATTAGCTAAAGAAACAGCATAGATCCCTGAAGTGTATAAAAGAGCTTTGAGTTCAAGTACTCTGTACCTTTGGTCGTTCGTAACCATATGTATGATGACGACGGGTAAGTAACCAGTTCCTGAGCGATCCGTGTGCGATAATAAAGTGGCAATGGGCTTGTTAGTCCTTCATCCTTTCCCTTTTATGATATGTAAAATGTGTAAAATAAGACTTAATCAAAATCTCACAAGATTCGTTCTTACCGTAAGGATATTTCTTCTTAGTCTGGGTCTTACCGTCTACGTTCGGTGTTCATGTTTCAGCGCATATTGCGCTTGCGATATGTCTGTCCTTTATTTCTTGTATAGAAAATGTAACCGCAGAGACGCGAATACCATCAACTGGTGGATTTCGATCGTAAAATTATATTTTCAACGGTGGTTTTTCAACCAACAAAGATTTTTCACTAAATGGGAAATAATAATTTTGGAGCCTCAAATTTTAGGACATTAAATTTTGTGGCTTTATATTTCGGGGCTTAAGATTCTGGTGCTTCAAATTTTGCGTTTCAAATTTTGGGGCTTTAAATTTTGAAATTTTAAAATTTTGGGCTTTTAATTTTGGGGCTTTAAATTTTGAGGCTTTAAATTTCGGGACCTTCAAATTTTTGAGCTTCAAATTTTGGGGCTTTAGATTCTGGAGCTTTAGATTTTGGGTCTTCAAATTTTGGAGTTTTACATTATGGAGCTTCTAATTTTGGAGCTTCAAATTTTGGAGCCTCTAATTCTGAAGCCAATCTTCTATTTTTCATAGATTCGGTATCTTTCCTTACACGAATTTTCTTCCAACGTGTTCTTTGGGAATCAATTTTACGCGCGAACACAAAATTAGGTGCACTTCTAATGAAACCGCCTTGTGTAAACGTTCCGCGGTGCATAAAACATTTTAAATGCACAACGGTCTGCTATCGCTCGTTGAGGCGAATTCAAAAATCGTCTTGAATAAACGATATCTAAGTTTTACGAGAGGATCGTTGAATACATAACTTTCATGAAGATACATACAGTAGCCGTCGGGACTACCACAAAAGTCAAGGTAAGGAGACCACGATCAACGTGCTTGAGTGAGTCAGAAACTGCTCTCGCATGTGCTACACGGCTTGCACACATACCCACGTATCCGCGCTTGTGCATGTGTGCACTCGAGAAATTTTATTAGCATTTTGCAAATTTACTACGAATAAATACATGCATTATCTTCAGTTCCCCTTTATCATAAACGATTTTACGGCAACGATATTTTTGTACGACCGGCATCCGTGGAGTTCTGCCGGCAGATTTCTCGCATCGTACGGACGCATCTCCTAGGATTTTCGGTCGAGGGTGGATGAAAAACGATAGAGTCAAAATCTGACGCCTCTTGATGAACTCTCATCGAAAAATGTGATGCTTCGACTGCAGTTAAAATATCAGAAACCTGAGAATTTTTAGCTTTGAAATAGAGGTTCGTATATACCGTATGTTGTTATCCTCGACATGTATCAATGTCTCGTGTCAGACGTGTGTCAGAGGAGGAGAATGAGATGAGGTGGTTGCATTGTTGCACACATGCATTGTTAAACCTCTGTCAGAATCAGAGAAGGTAGGCATGGCTTGTTTGGTACCGCCTACCAGACTGACCCCGACAAGAAAAGGACCCCACTCTCTTTTGTCCGTATCTTTATTTCTTTTTAAACTATCTGCTTCAGTGTTTTTTTATCCTTCCTGTAGCTTTTCATTTCGAAGTATCCTCCTTTCACTCTCTTTCTGTCTAGATTTTTAATCTAATCAACCAGCCAATTTTAATCACTTCACTTCTTTGGTCCGCCGAGCTCCGAAGCTTTGTCTCGGTCTCTTCTATGAGGAAATGGTCATGAATGGTACAAGAGAGGTCACGGTAAAGTGATTTTCGAGAAGTAGCTAAAAAACAAATTACACCAAATGCAGTGAATATTTTGAAAATAATTATGAGCAGAATTTACAAATTCAAGAAAAATTCAGATTTCTGGGTCCATTTATGTCAAAGCGCAAGCGCAATGGTACTAACGACCGAGGATAATGCAATCATTGGTCCTTGCTATATTGAGAAAATGCATATTGCATTATTTTCACTTCTTTATAAATGTTGATTAATAAAATATGTTTTCAGTACCTTTTTGAATTATTATAAATTTAAAAATTACTATAAATTTTCTACAAAATATAAATTAAAAGAAAAATTGGGGTCCCTACTGCCCCGGAGTGAACCAGAGTCTTCATCCAACTTAGTTTTTAGGATCTCTATTTATTTTGCACCCGAAGAGAAATAGTAACAAAGAAAATTACACTTCAATAATAATAACGTTGGCATTATAAAATTAGTTACTTAAAATAGTAACTTTTACATTTCGTGCCGTAACAATTTTCGTAGCATGGCAATCTTTGATCGGTTCTCTCCTTCCGGTAGGATCAAGAGATCTTCTTGAAAGCGTTTCGACAGAAGGGAGTGAATTCTCGGAATTAGAATCCAATGAAATAAATATCGTTTCATATATTTTCTGTAAAATCTGTTCGAGTATTCATATCGGGCTAATGAATTCTGCATGACTAAGAAGCAGAAGAAGAAGAAGAAGAAGGGTACGAGAATCAGAGAGTGGATTTGTTATCCCGATGATCGCCAAGCTCAGAGACAAATGTGGCCCCCCGACCTAAGGTGCTCTGGGGGCCGGTGATAAACAGTGTCGCTCATTCACAATGGCTGGTAAACACGCATTAAAATGGACTAATATGAAGTGTATTAATGCCCGCGGCATTGTCTAACCCTTGCATACACGGCTACTGTCGTGAGGTCCAACTTTTATCCCGCCATGGGGGGGCTATTTGGCTCTCTTGTGCCTAAGAGTATATAATATAAGTACATAAGTGCCATATATACTCCGTTGAATATATCCGGTGACCCTTTTATTCTTTGAAACACCCCCAAGACTAGTTCAGGTTCACAAGAGCCTTGATAGTTTATTAATCAGAAAATAAAGATCGGAGTTCGGATTTGTTTATCAATTTTGAAGATGCTTCAAATATTCATGTATAATAGGGCTTTTCAGCTGGAGACCGCTGGAGAAAGTTGAATATGTTTACATAATAGTTTTGGTGTATAGGAGGAGATTATTATTGTGCCCCTAAAGGGTCTACGGAGCATTATAATAGATCGAAGTAACCGCACAGAGGAAAATATGATGGTCTTCATTCAGGTGTAAATTATTTTTCATAAATTGATTTACAATAAATGAATACCAAATTTTTTCATAAATTTTATGGCTCTAGTAAAGTACATGGTAAATAAGTAGGTACTCATTTTTGTTACAACTGACATTGTAAATTTCAATGAAATTTTTCATTGAAAAAAATTTCATTAAATTTCATAGAAATTCGGTACATGAAAATTTAGCGATAATAATTGTTATTTGAACCTACATAAATTTTGTTTCAATTCGAGCAACGCACTGATAACAACGTGAATTGCGAAGAAAAGTAAAATCTCTTTAGTAAATTCCATGGGAATAAATTGTGACTGTAAATATTTGATTTCAGTGTAGTTGATTGTAAATTCATTTTAAAAGGGAGTATCATACTCTATACAGAGTAGCTTTAAATTATGGGGTCTCTGTCCAGCTTGGAACGCATAAATGATGTTAAACATCCTGTGCACTCTCTCACCCACACAAGATCCTCAAGTTTCCTATGGAAGAGACTGTTGAAGGTGGAACCCAAGCTGATTTATCTCCTAACTAAATTTCACGAAATAAACAAAAAAACATTCCACGCATGTGAAAATATCAAATCAGCGTCTATTTTTGGAAAATATATATAGAAAATACACGAAATTGGGCGTAAGAGCGTTAACTTACACGCACTCCGTCGTACGTGTTATAGAAATTGCTTAAAAATTACTTCCCTTTCTCCATTTCCTAAATTAAATTAGGAAAAATCTGAAAAACGATTTATCGCGTCAAAAAAAAAAAACTTCGTAACTGGAACCAATTTCTTTTTTCTATATAAAAATTCAGTTCATTAAAAAAATAAATAAATTTGTTACGGGAAAATATTTTTTTTTTATAGTAATAAGTTTCTCCTGGTGAACCCTTGATCTCTCGAGCCCCGACCACAAACCGTAACAGGAGTAACAATAACAATTCGAAGAGTGAGTCATCTATTATAATGTAAGGCCTTACAAGATTTTGTGATGGTTTGGATAATTTTAGGCGGATATTAAAGATTCGTTATAAACTATAAAAGTTCTACTGTTAGCGATCAAAGATTGGGTGGAAAAAGACATATTAGAAACATCATAATGCCAGAACAAAGTTGTGTTACAATTTATAACCAGACGGATATCGCGATAGTCTCAGGTTCGAGGCATTGTTATTTCTTACGATGGTTTCGTTCTTGACGTTATACAGGAGGCATCGACTTTTGTATGGGTGGGGTCCATTCTCCTTGGTGGTCAAGCACGGAGCATTCCTTTTGATATCCTGTTAACTAATGTCTGCTATTCATTATCAACGGTACCACGATACACTTACTATATTTCTTCCTTAACTGAGAGACCTCATACTATCTACTTTTATATTAATAATAATTTAATAATAATTTCCCATAATAATCTTCCCAGTCGGCATAGATCCCGAAACCTCGTGTCAATGCTGGAAATAAAACGAGACCCAATGAAAATTTAAAACAAGCAAGTTTTCATTAAAATCTAATTTTATAAACAAATTTCATATATTTATTTTGGATACATAAAAGAAACCTATATATAACTTCCGACGAGTCGAAGACACGACATATAAATTCTCATTAGGTATTAAAATAAAATCCTGAAATAATCGAATGAACCAGCCCTCGTTTGATTTAACGTTTCGCAGATTGGATGTTTTACAGCGCTTATGAGCTTTGGAAATTAAAATATGTGGCGAGAGCTCCTCCGAGATGAGATTTTCTGCTCGCGATTCGGAGACTTTGTCCTTTTTGGCCCATGCTTCTCATATTAACGCAAAACATTGAAGATATATTTCCAGTAGCGAGTCTCGAGAATTTCCCTTTGGAATTCAACGTGGATATCAAAGATACCAAAAATGAACGAACAAGTAATCAAGAGGAGAAGACTGAGACGGTGGACAAATATAGTTCATTAACCGATGATGGAGTCTCAGCATCCCCGCTTTCGAGCCACGAGCGCAAGCACCGATATTATTTCTGGCATTGACTCTCCAAAGCCGAGGATACATGTAAAACTCGTCGACACCATCGTCGTTCATGACTCACTATACTGGAAATCATTGTCTCGAAATGATTCGACATTGAAAAGATTCGCGAGCCGGATCGACAATTATTTATTATCAAAATGGAACGTTAAAATTGTGATATTTGGTTACGCCATTTTTCTAATCACATTTCAATTAGTCACGGGAGAAGCACGTACGTTATCGATCGGAAAAGATTTTTGTGGTGAAAGCTCCAAATAATTTGATAGATTTTGTTGACATCGGTTTCGGTAGAGGCGCGCGTACATTTCTGGAGTATAATGGACGGAACGAAATACATTGACAACAATAGTGGTCTTTATTTAGGAAGAATGAATGAGTAATTGAAAGAACGGTCAGAAATTCGATGAACAATTGAAAAGAGGAATATCAAAATATCTCCAACGCAAATGCGAATATTTCACATAGTACAGGACTGCAAAAATACTCGACGATGAAATACTCAACGACAGAGTCTTTATAGAGAGTCTATATATATATACACACACAATAAAGCATAAATATATTGCTGATTCACCTAAAGTTATCTTTGCATGCGTCCAGTGATCCATTATTGGAATATTTACGTGGGACGCGTATACCAACCATTGTACGTATATATAGAAATACTTCTCAACGACTTATTAATGAACAATGAAGGAACATGTCAATTTAATAACAATTAATGCAATCCGGTTTAACAATGATATTTACGGATTTACCGTTCTTTCGACGATGGAGGCTATATTCGCTCTGGGAAATGACGCGAAAGGTTGATGCCGCTAATTTCGATATTAACGTAAACGAGTGGCCTTGTCCCTTTATTCGAACGGCGATTGGCTGATTTGGAGTTGCAACTTCGTTCACAATTTGCTCCGTAAAAGCACGTACGAGGCCCCATAGACCCGACGTCTGGTCTAGAATGCATCTAAATGGTGGTATTGACCCATTACCAGCCAATGTCCCATTTTTAGGACGCATTTTCAAATTTTACTCTTTCAATAACCGCAACTCCTGAATAAAATATACTTTTTAATTAATTTTTGTTATATTTTTGAATCGTGTTAATTTACACGCCGATCGTAATGAAGAAACAAAGTGAGAACGCGGCAGACTGCAGCAGACTTCGAATGCAGATAACGGCAACAATAACGCGTTTCTGACACGTTCGAAATGAAAAGAGTATCAGTAATACATGTATTCGACCGTTTACACAAGTCCTGCCATTATATTCTCCCATATTTTCCATGTGATCTTTGCATCCACTTAAATGCTTTATTTATAAATCCGTGTCTCGTGCGGATCTTTCTTTACATTTGTTTCATGACTATACGCGTTACAGTTAGAGCAGTGGCAGAACAACTTTCCAGCTGAGCCTATTATTAATCCACGGGGTAGGAACAATTTAAGTGTTTGCCATCACTAATAACCCTGTGAGAGAGCAAACGTAGCATTATTAACAGGTTTGCAAACATCTCCTGTATTAGTGATCTTCCACGACCCTACCTATAACCTACGCAGTCTTTGCACCTCTATAACCATCTTCTATTTCCTTTTCTTCTTCCTCTTCCCTCCCCCTTTACGCCCCTTATCTTCTCTCTTTACAGTTGCACCCTTATTCTCCCGATCTCTTGTACAGATATTTGCCATGTCTACAGGACCAAATTATCTCTCGGCGATTTTAGCAGAAAGGATATACATTTTACAGCGAATAGAATTTCATTAGGTTGAATGTCCAATTTTTGTCATTTTCTCCCCTTCCGTTACAGTTTCTTTGATTTTATCCTGCTTTTTCTGTAGGATTCCAGATCCAAAGAATCTCGAATTTTCGATATTTATGAAATTATGAAAAAAAAAGGGTAGGGGATTCCTCTTTACCGTATGGGATTTTATGTATTTAAGATTCCAGTAGCGTAAAAATACTTGCTTACAATACAAATGTCGGTACCTCTTTTTCCCAGAAACCGATGCCTATTTCCGTGACGCATTTGATGATCATTTATTATTTGTGTCGGGACCATTGACTCGTTCATGAAATACACGATTCACATTCGTTCCCTGATTTAAAACATATTTTTTTACGGATAAATATTATTTTTATACCGAGAAACCAAGATATATGGTATATTTTCTCTTGAAATTCGTAAAACTGGATGTCTGGATGGATCTTTATCTTCATTTTCGTATCATAAACATGAAACAAGTAGAATTGAAAATAAGACTATTTTATGAAAATATATCTTTATTTTTTCTTATTGGCCATTGGTCTTCGACCATGGGTCATACTCGCCATTAACTTTTAGAGCAATGGCGGCAACAACGTCCGAATTCCCTTCCTTCGAGAAAGCTAATACGCTTTTAATAATAAGAAAGTCATTATTTTTAATTGAAGGAAAATTCATTAAAAAATTACACAGCGACTGGGACTCGAAACTGGGTCCCAGTCACCTTCCCCAGGTACGACGCTCTTCCAACCAACCGAGTTGTTACAGCTACGATTTTATTTTAGCGAGATTCGCTCTCATAAGTCGTAGATTACATTTATACCACCACAATAAACGTGTTGCTTCTACTCACCGGTATTATAAATAACAACCGTACCTAGACAGGTCGTCCGCTATTACCGAGTACGTTTGCGTCAATAGGTTAAACGTATGATATATGGCTGCAGGGGCAATATAAAAATTTCATCAACGGGTTAATTCAATATTTCATTCGAACAGAATTCCTCCTCGTCCAATAACGAGCGGCTTAAAAATTGATCCTCCGGTAATTTTTAGCCGCTAACGAACAATAATGTACCCCGTTTCGGGATAATCCGGTTACTAAAATTTGCAATAATTCTCGAAATATGTTGAAAGTGTATTAGCGCACGATATCTTAACATATTACAAAACAGGCACAAACTTAATCTTGTCGGAATTTCGATTTATAAGCATCCTTGAAGATAGGGATCCGTAAGGGTGAAGGAACTATCGTTCCTTCCGAAAATTTCCTTTCTCATATTCACCCATAGGGAACGCATCCTGTAGTGAAAACTAAACTCGTTTAGCTGTAAGCATGTTAGAACCCCTTTAATAGCTTATAGGTAAACAAAATTAACATATCTTAACAGTGTTAAGGAATTCCTCCGTTGCCACTAAGGGCAGGACGCCGGGAAGCTAAGTTTGTTAAGCACTGAAGACAGAACATACGACATCACGATATTTTCCTCTTGTTTTATTTTCAAATTTTGCGCTGCAGTATTTGGGGATTTTCTAGCAGACGCTTTTTTACCCGCAGGGTCTCAAACGAATTTTATAATAACTCCAGGGAGACTCGTAATTAACCCCTTGCACTAGGCTGAATTTCGGAAGAAGCCGGGCCCAACTGTGCCTCGAATAGTCGCGAAAAGAGCCGAAGTGGCTGGGCCCGAGTGTCGGAACTCGTGAAATTCGAATGGATTTGAATAAAAACTTTTAAAAAGTATTTTAATTATCACGTATGATTGCAATAAATTCTAAAGATACCACGTTTTACTTGAAAAGACCACGAGTAGGGCTCGTGATATTCACGTTTGGCCCGAAATGTCGATCACGAGTCAGACTCGTGATATTCAAGTTGCCCTAAAAGTTTCATCACGAGTCAGACTCGTGAAAATAGTGCAGGGGGTTAATATTACATCAGCATTAGGCTTGTTTTTTTTTACAATAACGGACACTGAAAATTGCATAAAATAAACTTTTTTTTTCGATTTTATTTCAGTTAACGTCATTTTCTGTTTGATTTCGAAAACACGAGATATTCGTACTCATTTACAAAGAAAACAAGCGTATTCCAACGTGCACTCGCCGGTAATGTACACGCTGAATAATTCAAGGATCACTTGAACTTGTTCAGCAGCAAAAGGCTAAAAAAATGATATCACAGAGTATAAGAGAAAGAGTGAAAATACTCTTACGGTGCGTTCGACATCTTTTCGAGATACCCAAGAGGTGGAGAGAAAGGTCAAGAATACCATGTTTTTGTTTGACTCTATCGCGGTTTCGGTAAGAATTTTTTGCTAAAACCAGGGAGTCGAAGAAAACGTAAAGATTTACATATTTATTCCACGAGTGAGATCTTGCCATTGGATAGATCTGCCTCAACGTCGTGACGCTCGATTGGGTTCTTGAAAAAAATGATGTATCGTGACTAGGAATTTGTAAACGAGCAATATTTTTTTTAAGTGGCTTTGGAAAATCAAGTTTGCTGCTACTCTCGCATGGAATACCGCTTTCGTACGTAATCTAGTTGCTGTTATCTTCGCTGCGAGGCAAATAAATTTTATTAAGTTCCAAGCGATCCATTGAAATGCATTTCCTTAAAGGTTTCAACATTTTTTTTCTTGAATTTTGCTTTAATTAATTCCTTGCATCGCTCGTAACCACCGTTTGTCCTCTTCGTGGATAAAAAAAATAACTTTTGTTATTTAAAGTCGCGCTACTGACTCGAAATGTCACTTTTTAAAAGACTCGAATTTTCTTACGACGAGGTTACGTCACCTTAAAGATTTCTTTCGGTCGAAAAAGGATTCAGAGGAGCAGAAAAGAAAAAAATGAGAGGATAAGAACGGGAAAGGAAGAAACGGATCGTTCGATTTAAACTTCTCGTTCTTTTATATTCGGAATACCTGAGCTCTCAACAAGGAAGGCAATAATTATTAATCGGTCTATAGGTAGTAGCAGGGTTTCAGCTGACATTCGTATAATGCTTTAAGCAATGGATCCTTCTACTGTTACATGTCGTGTATATAGGTATACAAGGATAATCGTAAAAATGGTGATATATGAATAAGCTTCTAATAAGCTGATGTGAATAATTGAACAAATTTTTCATATAAGCGAAAGATGCTGAATAAATTGTTGAGGTTACGCAGCGAGCAGCATTACGGAAGATGGTAGAAATATATTATTATAGAAATCGTTGCAGCAGGGGAAAAGGATCGAGGTTGCTAATTTCTATTTATTAGTATTGAATTTTTTCTATTATATTTTTTTTCTGTCCCGAAATTCGAAAAAATCAATGTTACATTTTCTCAATTTTCCATCTTAAAAAATCCAACGAATAGACGCATTTAAAAAAACGAATAAATTTAGTGTGATTTTCAGTTCCTTGAAAATCCCTAGATAACCCTAATATACTTAATTTTAAGAACACAGTTATTATTTTTAGGGGCATGGCGATCGAATTTCCTAAACAAATTTCAAAAAAAAAACGATGAATAAAATTGGTACCGGTTTCAAACACCGATAGAAAAATTTTCATTTTCGTTAGAGACTCGTTGTGATTTCCTATGTTCTATAAATTCCAATTACGCTGTATTACGAAGGCATTCTACTTTTCTTAATGAGGTCTGGACGCCTTGCCCGCGGATTTGCCCAAGGCTGGTTTGAACCGAGTACGTGTACACTGGAGTTGCACGGGTTTTAGTCCCGTATTTGCCTTTGCCGTATGAGTATAGGTATTAATTGCATTATACATGAATTTTGCTTTACAATTACCGTGGCATACAAATGTTGAAAAATCCACAATTTCAATTTATCTCTCCAAAACGACACAATCAAAATCAAAACAATTTTTTCTTATTCCACCGTTTTATCAAAACTATTGTTTACTTACTCTAACACACGCGAAACCGTCTTAATTTTTTATTGAACGTATCGAGAAATCAAACCGTGGAAAATTTTTTTTTTTTTCAAAATTCTGGATCCAAAGCTCCGACAATTCGATGAATCATACCAGCACAATTTTGCGCAATTGACATATTCACCCTTTTCAGAGATGCAAAGTATTTTTATTGCATCCATAACTTAACATTCAGTCAATTAACTTTTTTTCCCTCCTTGTACATTTCACATGCTATTTTTATTCTATTCCTCAAATATATTCAGCATTTCGGAGTTTTGTACGAGAAGATGGAAGAATGATAGCAATTTTGTCTTTCGACGTGATCTTCGAAGGCTAAGAAACGATTGAATTGAGCAGAAGATGACTCTGCGTCGTATTATTAAAAACAGTGGAAAAGACATAAAGGGGGAGAAATGTTTCAGAATGCGACGACCCCCTATGTAGATATTTCTGACTATTTTTTCCTCCTTTCTTTCGGTACCTTCGTCGTAAAATCTAATGGATGTAATAAACCGTAAAAAACGGTTGCCTATACTTGAAAGGTAAAGGGGAAAGAAGTATTATTGATACTTGATGTTAATTATCTCGTCGAACCCGGCAACCGACTACGTACCAATCGACTGCAGTTACTCACAGCCTCATAAATCGATTTGAGGAAAAAAACGCGGATATTTAAATGACTCTTTCGAGGCATTCGCCTTTGGAAAAATAAATATCTTGTTAAAAAGAATGTAAACGGCGTAATAAAATAAGAAAGTCCCGATTTTTTAATGAGTAGCGTTCGATGAAGTCGTATAACTCGAAGGAGTGTTTTTTTCTTTTTTTTTCGAAAGAAAAAAGACGCAGATTCAACTACAGAATGGCAGTGGGAGTTCGGATACGAATAAATAAGAGATATCGTCAGCTATTTTCGAACCCCCATTGTAAAACGCGTCCAGTGCTTTATTGAAGCGTATTATCGCGAGCTTATATTTATTCATAAACAATTATTGTGATATGGAACGGGCAATCGAATTCGGTGGCGATCCCCCATACGTCTTAATAAAAACCGGTGGATCCGTGTATGCGGTGTGTGTTAAAACCGAACAGCCGATGTATGAGAAAATACGTGATTATATAGAAAATATGTCAGATAAAAGATCGAGTAACGAGCGGTGTTAATTTGCTAGGGTGTTACTACCACCATGCAATTATGTGAAACTTTGTCTTCTACGGTATAATCAACCATTTTCTCACCAAACGTAATGTAGAGACATTTTAAAAAAATAATTCCGTCTTAAATTTTTATACAGTTTGGAATTTTTGTAGGATAACTCAATCGGTGATAATTAAATTTTTGATAAATTTGTACCCCACTTTTAGTTTCTTATAATTCCTAGAATTTATTATGGTTTGCCGTTAAATGCAAAAAAAAGAATAATTATCGATTGATGCCTGAATCAAAATTTCGTAGAAACTTTATGCGAAATTTTGAGTTGAATTTACCTACTTCCAGTAAATATTATTTTGGAAGCTCGAGAAAACTTTGAATTCTATCGTATATTTTAATTCCACAAAATTCAGTTTTCAAAATTCAGTATCGAAAATTATTTCTTCCAGAATTTCTTCTTTTCCCATGGTTGGGTGCGATACGACTCCGAGCGAGCTTTACATTTATTCACCTTTGATTGAAAACACTTCCCGCCTTTGGTGTCAATTGTCAACCACGAAGAAAAAAATATATCGACTCTTAAGGAACTCGCTAGACTGTACGTGTCGAACTTCAATATTTGACTAATAATTACACGGTTGATTGGATAAAGAACAGAGCGCCAATTAACTAACGATCGCTAATTAACATTCCCCGGAGTTAGGAAATACCCGATAATACTGAACCTTGTAGCCTTACGAATCCACAGGAGTCTTGGTCTTTGAGTTTAAACCGTGGCTCAACAGCATGCTGAGTAATCAAACAATTACGGGGGTGCCACTATACGTCCCTCTCGAACCCCTTTTCTCTCGTTCTATCTCTATCTCCTCCTCATACGGAATATAAGGGATAGATGGAAACCTGCTGAACAGGGTTGAAATGGTTGAATTTCAGTACGGCAAGCGATATTCAGCAAAATAACGCTTACCAGTCGATATTATCGTGGAACCGAATTCGGCAGCTCGAAACGGGACCTAATTGACTGTTAAATTATCACGGAGAATTCACTTTAGCCTGCGCAGCGATAACTAACTTTTTACAAAATCTGCCGAATCTCGAAGTTCTCAAGTACGAGCTTAGCTCTCGGGCATTACCAAATCTAAGGTCAGAAATAAAGCTTGCGACGTTTCTGAAACGGTATAGAATTACAGGATTCGTTAAAATTTCGGATACTTTTGAAATTTTAGACAAATTCTTCTTTCGTGCCAAGAATTTCTAGAAAAAAATTGGACAAAAGTGATTCCATAATTTTAGAATTGACGAATTTTTGGATGAAAGATGCGTAAATCCTTCTGCAACTATAATATTGGGGGGTGGCCACCTCACCATTGGGGGTGTATCGATATTCTGAAAATAACATATCCACTTTTAATACGATCGCCATAAATATTCCAGCCTTGACAAAATTAAATTAATCCAACTGGAATATTCATTTTGGGTGAATTTCGATTTATTTAAACGGTGTCTTAGACGTAAAAAAAAAAACAAAGCGAAATATTTTTTCGTTAAAAGGAACACCATGCAGTGCCATATTAAAAGGAAGAATGCATCTAGGTCGCACGTATCTTTGCGTAAAGAAAGAGAGAAGCTAATAACGCGCTCTGTCCGGTAACGTTAATCCTACGACAGAAGCCTTCGCAGAACCATCTCTCTTTTACGGCTCATAAAAAAAGGGTTGCAAGTTTACCCGCGTGTCCTCCACGAAAGTATTCGCACGAAATTGAAAAGTCCGCGTATTTCTACATGAATATTCATACTGACGGTTTTCTCTCTTGGCTTTTAATATATATTTTACGGGAGTAGCACGGCAACCCTTTCAAAATGCGATACACGCACATACGTGTGAAAGACTGTGAGCTTATCTTACCGGACAATGCTTCCATACCGCGGGCGGCTATCGTATTAGAAAATGAACGTTTTATGAGAAATTCTTACGTATTCAGATACGCCGCATTTAAAATAATAATTAATCACCTTTTTATTTATACTTTATGCGTGTGTGCGTATTTTTATCTTCCACTTCCTTTGCTCCAAATATATAGTTTCCGACCGTTAAAGGATCCTTTTAATTCCAAAACTTGTTCACGCTATTAAATTATTCTCGATGGCAAGCAGGAAAAAACGGTCTTTGTTACAGAAATAGGAGACGGACTGAATTTTTTTTTTTTTCGATGTATAAAAATAATTGACCCTTTCTCAAGTTAAATTCACGTATAACTTTTGTAAGAAAAATCGTGTATAAAGAATACCTTTTTCACATGATTTTTCTTTGTGCGAGGAAGAAATTTATCAAACAAGAGGTATTTGATCCAGATCGAATCAAGGGTAAAGAATCAGAGCTGGTAGCTCGGTGGATTCGAGAGAAAAGTTTTTTTTTTCTCACCACAAGCAAGAAGATACTAATCTTCCCCGAAGAATAGAGGGTGGAGAAAAATGGGCTCGTCGTTACAATAGATCGTGAATAGTCCGACGAAGTCATCACACAAAAAAAAAATCTTCTACGTGTGACAATTCTTCCCTTCGTCTTTCTTCACCTGAAGAAAAATAAAGAAAATGTATTCCTTTCGATGGAACGTATAATATAATCACCAATGAGAAAATACGGTTGTAACTTTTGCCCTTTTTTCGTTACAAAGTTAGTTTAAAACCACACCCGGTAGAACTCGTCTCTCATGGCGTAGCGTAATTATATGTAAGATTGTATGAGCCTAAGCGTTAATGCGCGGTCCTTGGGGCTGTGGGTGGGTTCGAAAGACGTCCAAGAAATACGTTGCTTCAATGTTTTTGACGTGTTATGGGAGGATGCAACAACGTACGAGTACGATGCTCTCGTAAAAAAGTAATATTTACAGTAGGAGGTTCAAATTTTATTTGTATCATTTCGACAGATTTATATCGAAATTTATATATGGTCCATCTGGTGTGACCGTGATGCATCAAGAAATTTCGGGAGTGTCGCTAAAACGTGGAATTAATTGTTAAAAATGTGAGATTGCAGATTTCTAATAGTCACGCAATTATAAGAAATATAATATTATTTCTAAAAATAATTAACATTCTCGACACAAATGTCAAAAAAATCATCATCATTGAAAATTCGACATTGAGTTATCGTTAAATAATTAAATATTTATTTAATTATTTAACGATAACTCAATGTCGAATTTTCAATGATGGTGATTTTTTTGACATTTGTTAAATAATTAAATAAATATTTAATTATTTAACACCCGCTTAATTTTGAAAAAAAAATGAATGTTTTTTTTCATTATCATTCGGGTCACTGCAATTATGCTAATACGAAAAATTGTTTTTGGTGGTAAACAAAAGCTCGAACTGCCGAAACGTCGTCCCGTACGAGTACAAACTTTTGTGCAAATGCAAAAGTCGATTTTCGATCAGCCATTGAGACGGTGTTTTTCGAAGCAGATTCGATGAATCTAATCGTCAATGTCTTCTTTGTACTGTTCGTACTTTTTTTCTTTTTTTCTTTTTGACGGCATGGAAGAAGAAGGGCCTCTCAGTGATTGGTTCAACATAGAATGTTGGGCCCTAAGGCCCCCTCCGAGAAACATCGGCCGTCCTACCGTCATGAAGATGCCTTTGACGTGTTCGCAATAAGAACAAGTATGAAATCAACCTTCTCCGTCAGACAACAGACTCTATCAGATGGTAATTATGTGTGCGGTTGATACAACCAGATATGACCAATACTCCTATAACCGAAACCTTATATAGGGTGGATACTTTTGAACTCCCATTTTTAGGATTTTTTGGGTGTTAATGAAACCAGAGGGGGAAGATCTGAAAATATGTCTGCGATTAGGAATCGCAAAAGTAGACATTTTTTTGTACAGTTGCTGTATGAAAAATAATTTTAGATTTATTTATTTGTAAATAATTTGAGTTATTCATTATAAAAAATAAAGTTATTAGAGAATGTATACAATTATGAAATTTGACTTGTTGCAAAATTATTTCAGAAATCTAAGAAATAAAATTCACCATGGATTTTTTTTTGGGGGGGGGGGGGGGGGGGGGGAAGGAAATGTTGGAGGATGGTACCAAAGTCATGGAAATTCAATAGAAAGCGTAATTTTTTTAAAAATTAAAGTCCCTCGTGTTACGTAACTTTGTTTTAAAATCAGAAGGTACGTTCCATTATAAAAAAAAATGTTCGAATTCCAACATTTTCAGAATGTTTCGAAAATTTGTAGCTTCGTGAGCTTGCTAGATAACCAGTTGATGGCGATAAGAAGTTTTCACCCGTTAGATGAAAGACGTTCGAGACGGTATGTTAGTAACTGACACGATGAGTGACGTACGATATGGAGGAAAGGCATCGGGCAGTCTATAATATATAATAAAAATGCATCCACACGCCTCGATGAGTTGATTGTCTGCTTGTCCGGATGCCAAAACGTCCAAACTCGTGCATTTCATATTGCGTTTTATGAACATTTTACGAAAGGGCCTATAGGGTACAGAGCACACGGGGAACCTAACAAATCGCTTCTTTTTTTACCCCTTGCCAATCAATCCCTCTTTATATTCCTTATAAATTTAATAATCACACCATAAATTCCTAAATACTCATTTCGTTTTCGTTTATATCAGAATTTACTTCCATGTCACATTGGTTTCCATTCGGTCGTAGATTTTATCTTTATTTCCAGGATTCCCTTTTGTCTCCATCTTTTGGGTTACGATTTTCAATGATGGGCTCTCTCGCTGAATACAAAGATCGTCTTAGCATCAATGTGTAATAAAATTAGCAAATTGATGACGCAATAAAAAATATTGGTGCAAGAGGTGATTTATATTTTTTTTTTTGGTAATCGTTGTTCACCTTCCAATGACGAGGCCCGTAAATTTTCCTGTGCGTCACCAAATTTTTGGACAATAGATATTTTTGGGAAGACGTACACGAAGCAGACGCTAAAATTTCCAAAGCACAATTAATTCCACGTTCCAAATTTGGTACCTACTCCAATGTAAATTCTGCGTGTCCCTTAAACCTTTGACCAGTAGTCAAAGTACTTTGATGTGTCATGACGAGCGAATTAGGCTAAGCAATCGGAACAAGGTAGCCTCTAAAATTCTCCGAGCTCCTTGCAAAGGCCTTGAAGGTGGGTGTGTGTTCTCCCGTCTCTTTCTTCATGAAGATGAAACGTTTACAAGTTAAGACGGTCTTGGTTGTGTACTAGATTCTGGAGGAGCGAGAGAGAAGGATAGGGAGAAATGGCAAGGGTATTTGTGTAATATTCCGTTTGTCTTGAGCTTTAGAGCATTCGCTAATGTACACAACACTAGGACGTTTGTAACTCCTGCAGCTACTACCAGGATTGTTATTGTACAATTTGCTAAGACGAAAGCATGTTCCAAGTGTGAGAAGCACCTTTGGACATCAACCATAGGTATATCACATAAAGCTTCCCTTCCTAGTCACTATACAACTATCAGTATTCCCTAGAAGATCTATTGTCCTTACAAATTATACTATTTCGTGTTTATTACGATTTTAATGACTTTTCGGCAGTTTTATTAATGAATCAAGTTTTCATGAATTAAGCTCCATTTAGATTTTCGGCCGATTCGATACGGTTCCATAAAATTCAGTTTTAGTTGATAATGTTTCAGGATCGAAATCGAGGACTACAGTTTTACTGTTGACTGAGATCAAAGCAAAGGACATCAAAAGATCCGATCCTTAATGTTTAACGTAATAACACAACGCAACAGCCATCCTTCTTATAACTTGTAAGTCTATTATTGCGTTATTTTATTTACTAAATAATAAATTCTGAGGACATTCATTTTTTTTTCATTTTTTTATACATTTAATCTTAGAAGTTATAAACAGATACTGCAAAAAATTCATGTTCGTGAAATATTTTTATTTATTTCACGACAAATAAATAAAAACATAATTCAGAAACCCATATCTGATGTATTTTTTTCCGAGGAATCCATTTTCATTGTCAAAATTGTCAAAATCCAACGGGAAATGCGATTTTTCCTCAAAAAACCTACGTTTTTCCAACTTCCGCTAGGATTTCATCGAATTTGACCTTTGGAATCGATTCTACGGGAAAAATTACCCCTAGAAATGACTTGTCCAAACCCATTTTTAAACCTTTAATTTTTACCCCATTTTTGGGGGAAGGGGTAGGTGTGCCCAAAAATCGACTTTTGGAAAAATTTTTTTAGAACTTCCGGGGGACCCATATCTGATGTATTTTTTTCCGAGGAATCCATTTTCATTGTCAAAATTCCCAAAATCCAGCGGGAAACAGGTTTTTTCCTCAAAAAACCTACTTTTTTCCTACTTCCGCTAGGATTTCGTCAAATTCGACCTTTGGAATCGATTCTACGGGAAAAATTACCCCTAAAAATGACTTGCCCTACCCCATTTTTGAAACTTTAATTTTTACCCCGTTTTTGGGGGAAGGGGTAAGTATGCCCAAAAAATCGACTTTTGGAAAAATTTTTTCAGAACTTCAGGGAGACCCATATCCGATGTATTTTTTTCCGAGGAATCCATTTTCATTGTCAAAATTGTCAAAATCCAACAGGAAGTACGTTTTTTCCTCAAAAAACCTACTTTTTTTCAACTTCCGTTAGGATTTCATCAAATTTGACCTTTGGAATCGATTCTACGGGAAAAATTACCCCTAGAAATGACTTGTCCAACCCCATTTTTAAAACTTTAATTTTTACCCCATTTTCGGGCGTTACCATTATGGCAACGACGTAACTTGAAGATTGGCAATTCCTTTACAAGGTTTAGGAAACCTTAATAGATTTGTCAGCATAGTTATTGCTAGGAATGATGGAATTGTAGAAAGACAGCGCGCCTTAGAAGCTAAGTAGCTGTTGTTACACAAATAAAACAGCACTTAGTACTTACGTCTTCACGAAGAGCTCCTTATATCTTCTTCTCTTTGTAACAACAGACAATGGGAATGTGACATGTGCCTACGCAGCTAACGATAGGACTCGTATGCAAATGAACTGTGCATTCAGCCTACTGATGCAAAAGACCTTTGCAAATTTACGCTTAACAATCAAATTAATACCGTTTGCATATTCCATCAAGGTATAATGTTTTCCTAAAATACAAGACATTTTTTTATATCGTTACTTTTTGAGAAATACTTTGCGTTTTCGATCGGTTAATATTTAATAGAAAACGTCTCACTGAACTGCCTCTCTCTCTCGGTAGCATGTATACACATATACTTACAGATACGTTTCAATAAAATACATATATGTAAACAGGGGTCTTTGGAATCCACAGGAAGTTAAACAAAAAGGAATCCCCCGGAGGCTGCCCTGAATATATTTTGAATCGATTAAATAATCGAAACCTGGCATCTAGTCGCGTTTTATGGTAGCTCCCTTTACCCATTCACTCCGTTCTTTCTTTTCATATTCAAATGCTTTCATTGACGCTTCAATGAATAATACTCAATGATAAATTTGTGGGCGTATTCAGGATGGACCAAGACCTTGAAATCCAACCATGCCAAACATATGTATGCTCATTTGAATATATAAATCTCGAGGAAAGACAGAAAGGAGAAATCGTCATTTGAAAAAGAAAAAAAATAAAACGTGCATTCACTGTCGGGTGCATTGATTTTTTTCTTAATCAAACGATTTTACAGTATAGTCTCTTCCTCGAATCTTGTATCGCGAGAAGCAATATAATGAAATAGAAAAATGAAGAAAACGCAAAATCAAACATCCGTAATTTATTTACGTGGATTAATTGCTATCGGATAAACACAACTTCGTGTTGTTATCATTATTGTTGTTACGTCTAGCAAAAAATGGGAAATATAACCCATTGAGAGTTTCATGTTTAAGTAAGACTCGAACTAATGCGAATCTAACGATTCTCTGCACCATTAACTTACAACAATCGCACTACTCGACGTTACCCCTTAGTTCTCTATGGCAAGTTATACCAACGAACTATTCATGAAGATTCTCAAGCACAAAACAAATAATTGCATTGACAATGCGAAATTATTACGGATAAACTTACCTTTACATTAATTATCAAAATTTTTTTTCCATCAATGACAAATATAAATTCGTACCAAGGGTAATTTGTGATTATACGACATGGAAAAACCGTGCGATGGTGCAATGCATCATTTACGTACTCGAACTAATTTTTCGTTGTCATTTCAAGTCCAGGAATTAGAGGAATTACGTTATTACCTTTTGGAGAACCGATTTTGCAACACTAGGAGCCAAAATATGAGGTCTACTCCAAACCCATCGTTGCTTTGAAGAATCTGAGGTGAAGGGCTATTGAATGGGATCACATAAAAATCATTGATATTGCACCATAAGTTCTCCTCGATTCGCGCAAGCTTGAGATAATTGAAACCAGCTTATGAAAGTCTGCGTTCTCTTAAACTTTGATGATTTGACGAGCGAACTTTGTACCGTCTATAAAATGATTATTGGTACGTTAAAAAGCCTAAGAATCATGAGTTTGAAGTTTAAGACGCCGCAAGTGATTTTAGAAGGGGTCCAGATAGGATTGTCTGCACCATCGGTTAGGAATCCCATCAAGTACGTAGAGGAAATCTAGTAGATGGAAAGGAAGAGAAAAGGCCTGGTGTGCTGCTATGTGCTACCATACTAGTTAGAGTTTATAATAAGGATCGACCCCTGTTATATAACACGATGGTGCCTATCTATTTATTGGGTGAAAATGTCTTCGGGTCAAATCCCCGTGAAATTTTCCAAGCCAGACTCCAGCAAATACTCTCACTAGCTTTACTTCGATCAATCTATTGTTTGTCGTCTTGTCTAAAATGCATCGAAATGGAAACGAAACCGAACGAAAGTTTCGGCAAGTGAAGCAACATTTTAGGATTTAACATTTTTTTTCTCGGGCTGAGATTAATCCACATCAGTGATGTCATAAAAAGTAGCTCTTTTCTCTCGAATCAAATTATGATCCTTCGGTCCCGAGTGTTTCCTTTCAGAGGAATGTTCGCCAAACAATATTACAGCGAGCTAACGAAAAACCAACTGGCGGTAAACGCCGTCAATATTGTCCATATGCTGAAAAATTTCGAAATTCGTAGATTGTGTGTATGCTAAGAATAATTTAAAAAGAAATCTCCGCTAAAACAATTTCAGAAATGCTTTTTGATTAAAATAAAAAATACTTTTTAATGAAATCTTTTAAATTAAATTCAGAAACATTTTTAAATAAAATTATTTTTAAAGTGACGTTTCGAGAAATTTGACAACTGGACTAGAATAAAAATCCATGATGAAAATAAATAAAACGTAAAAAAAAAATTCCAGCTTAATTAATTTATAACTAATTACCGTTCGAATTAGCGCAGCAAGATGAAGGCGTTCTGAAATTTTTCGCAAAAGGAGATCGTTCCGGTTGGATCGTACGATAATAATTAACAAAATAAAAACAATACTGAACATGATTAATAAATATCGAGTTTAATTTTAAAAAATTTAAATTTTACTGCAAATTCTACTATTTTATTCGATGACGCCTATTTCGTGCCGATTTTGCAATAAATTTTGATTTTCTCCATAGAGTTTCGTGAAACTTTATCGAGAGACATTTTAATACGATATTTAAAATCATTGACAAGTGAATTCATCGCTGTTAATATATCTATCGCCAACTCTTTTGCACTCCAGTAATTTACGGAACATCTGATATTTATGTACTTATAATTAATGACTTGTAATTATAGCCATACATTTGCAATGTAAAATAGCTATAGAGGGCTTTCGTACTCGGTTTTTATTTTAATGTACTTGTTAGGAAGCTTTTATGGCAGGAAGAAAAGATACATTTTATGTACTTACTTTCCAATTGACTAACACTGTTGGGAATTCTATTCAATTTACTATATTCGAGTGTCGGAATAGTGATTTTACAACTTGCTGAAGGTTTCGCACCACTGACTTTATGGGAAGCATTATGCAAAATCCTGGTTCGTTGCGTTCAATCACGCGCTATTTCCATTTAATGAACTAATAACTCGTTCCTGAGGAAATCATTATTGACGATTGAATCCTTTTCAAAACGTCTTCAACCGCGTCTCGGTGTATATCCAACCGAGCAAAATGATTTTATAATCACTATCAGACACTTCCTTAGACATTTATTCGTTTATTAATTAGTGCACTCCTTTTTTCCCGTCGTAGTTGCGATTAACATAAAATACATCGTTTACAATACCGGTAATGAGATTAATATTTTTAGATTAACATCAGATTTATAGGCTTGGGAGAAATTTCGAAACTAATTGTAGGCGGATCCTATTATAATAATTAAATGCCAAACTCAAAAAGTAAGAAAACTTACGAGCTTGGTTTTGAAACATTAGTCGTAATAAAATTTGATTTCATCGAATATATTAATGTAGAATTTGTTCTTTTTCACGTTTTTAATTTTTTCATATAATTCTGCGAAAAATAATTTTCAAAATAAAGAATAAAAAAAATTTCTTACGGTAGAATTTTCATTTTGGAGTATTCTAGAATTATTCCTGACGTATTTCGAAATACGATCGGTACCAAAAAAAAATCTGAAATACTGTCGCAAATTCTAACAATTTCAAAAAATTTTTTCATTTCGAACCTTCTCTATATTTTTATACTTTCTAGGAGTAATCATCGAAGTCAGAGTCACTATTAAAAATATCCAGACTTTTGCAAGAGTTCCAAGAGGTCTCGAAAATTCAGAATAGTGGTTCTTAATTTTTTATAAGTATTAAATTTAATTTACGCACATGCTTTACTTCGTACAATGCACTTCACTAAAACTTGCAATTGGTTGATACGTATAAATCTATCCACTATCCTCCTTTTCTTTGAGAACGTTCCCATAGCCCTGTAGGGATCGGTAGGGGGCGTCTTAAGGTATTGTCGAAAAAATTCAATCGGGTAGAATAATAGATTTTGAAGAATAATAGTTGGATCGACTAGGGTGCTCTTTGAAATAAAACAAGATAACATAGAGGGGATAGCTGCACCTGCAAGAATATAAAAAGGACGTAGGAGGCTAATATTTAAATGCGAAAGGGGTTTTTCTCGTTCTCCTCTCGTTCTCGCTCGCACTGTGTTCGATTGCGTTCCCTTCTTCTATTTCTCCTGTATTCAAATAACCGATCGTTTTGACACGACTGCGATCGCGTAACCCTCGAAGGAGCAGTCGTCCGCTAAAACCAACGACCTTCTTTTTCTTTTAAACTTCTCTATCTACATCTTCCCCGGGTCTCCCTTGAAACCTTTTTCCTCCTTCGCTTCTAATACGTGGAATATCCATTCTGGAAATGACCGTTACCACTTCCTGTCGTGTGAAATACTTGATATCGAGCGAAAGAAACGATCAGATATGTTCCGTTGGGTTACAAGACCCTTTTAATTAATGCAATGATTTACGAATTTTCTCGTAAACTAGAACCACTATGTGTCGTTAAAAAGTTCATTAGTGGCAGGTAAAATTGCAGTTCTATCCAGCAGCAGTACCAATCGAAATTAATTGGTATCTATACAATAATAAATTAATTTAAATTGGTTTTTGATCATTTCAATTAATTTACTTTTAATATGGAATTTTGTGCAATTTAATTTTGCGATTTTTTACAAATACGAAATAAATTAATTATCGATGCAATCGCAGGTTTTCACAATATTGTGCCATTAATGGCGAGCTTTAGAGTAAATTAATTGTCATATTCCATCGAATTGCTGGTATATTTTGTTTTAACCAAACGAAATTATTAATTGTCAAGGATTTTTGGTCAAATTAATAACGATTTGAAAATAAAAATTAACGATCTTGTCAGTACGCTTGCACCAGAATACGAGGAGCTGAGGGTAGGAATTGCTTATACGCTGCTGATTTAAATGTTGTTTCGCGAAGACGTCCCTGTAAATCTGTAACTTTTGTATTAATATTACCGGCAATTGCCAAGGAAAGCTGTAAAAATAGCAGACGTTGCAAAAAGTTGGCCGATTAAGGGCTCTAGTCTTTCATCTTGAATTCTCGGAAAAGAATACCTACGCATCCGAAGGTGTACGTCCTTATCGACGATTTGGATACGTCGAAAAAAAGGATGTTGAGTGTTTAACAAGAGCCATCGAATGGAAGCTAAAGTCATGGGAGTTAATGATCGTTCAAGCTATTTTCTTTTATCTCGATGTCACTTCAGAAATATCCCTTTGCTACTGGTGTCTCCTTTTAAAGCCTCCACGGATACGCATTATAATTTTTTCGCTAATCATAATATTTGTTAATAATAGTCTTGATAAAAGTCCTAACGTGCCAGCCTATTATTTCCATTGTCGGGGTATGGCCGCATATAAAATGATGAATCGACCGAAAGAAATCCGCATTTATATCAGAAATTAAGAAAATAGAAAGGCAACAAGAAGAATCGTTAAAGATAAGGCAAAGTTTGTTAAAACATTAAAATGAAAAAGAAAAAAAAACGAAAGAAATTGAAGTACTACGAATATAGGAGTTGCGTGCACGAATGCATTCCAGTCAACCTTAGCGAGTGCTCATTGTGCGACATTTTTAATTTCCAGGTGGATGCACCTTTAGCCTCCTTCTTTCTCTCTTTTTCTTTTCTCCTTTACCCTCCTCTAGTTTCCTGTGAGCTTCGGAATTACGTCACGCGTAATAAAGTCCCGTCGCGTGAGAGCCTTTTTTTTTCGCGACGTTAGTCAGCGCCAAGTATTTGCGCTCCAAAAAGGAGGAGTTTAAACTCTTCTCCGCTTCTTTCATTTCAATGAATACGGCACAATATTTCCTAAGGTTATCACGATCCCATCGATCGATGACTCGCGAGTCCGTCGATTCGGTTCGACTTTGGTGCTCGAAGGGGCCACAATTTGCTCTGGCGCCATCCCGAGTCAGAGTCTCCGTCCATGGCATATTTGCTCGAGTCTGAGCTTAGCACCTAGGTCGCGGCATGTGTCCTATGGAATTCGGGGGTGTCCTATCCAATTCCCGGGTAGATTTTTGTATTTGGGCTATTTTCCAAAATATGTATATTGCAAAACCCTAGTGTTACAAAATGGACCCCTACGGGACCTGATTATTTATAAAAATATTCAATTTTTATGGAATTTTCCCATTCTTGTAATAATTGCATCCAATTCCTTTGGCGATCAAGGATAATTTCCCGGGTATCCAGACCTTCACCCTTTTAATAAATTCCGTTGAAGATTGCACTCGCATAAGTATTCAATAGATGAAGCAGTAAATAGTCGAGAAAAGTCATCTAGCAAAGAGCGAAGAAAAAGGGAGAGAGAGGGAAAAGGTTTTAGTTAAAAAGGAGTCGATAGAATTCTACATATCAGAGGAAGCGCGCGCCTAACCTAAATTCTGAATAAAACCGTGTCTGCATAAGAGATTAAGGCGTGATGAAAAACAAACAGCGGTTTAGGTTGCTGTTTGATCTTCGGGTAGGAGTGCATTCACAGAACTCTGCAGTATTATCTATTGACTGCGTATCACGTGTTGGTATATACAGAGACGTCAGTACCGCTACTGACCGGCAAACTCTGTCTCGCTTTTTTCTCTTTCCATCTCTTCCCGACTCTTCTGAGCTTTTCAACGTTGCGGCATTTGGGAATAGCTTTTATGCAACAGCCACCTTTCATCTACAACGCTTGATGATGTACTCGAAGTGTAGAGAAAGAACTCAACGGACTCCCAAAAGAGTTCAGTGTTTTAGTCCTCTCGAAGGAAAACTGCACATGCAAATTTTCCCTCCTCTTTTACCTCGAAAGAAATGTGTGTTCCACGGATGTGTTGGGAATCCACGCTTTTCCACAACTCCATACTTTGAAACCTATACGCGTATATATACATATATACGTATATATACATGTATATATATACAATATATGTATATCAATGCTCCTTCCCTTTTTATGTATCGTCTGGATACTCAATTAAGTTGATCCACTCTTCTTTCTCGTCAGTCGGTCCTAGCGGAGCATCGATCCTCCCGCAGCTTCTTTGCCGCTACTATGCGAGAGGATATCGCGATGTTCAAGCAACGTCATACGTAATTTGACGTGTAACTATTGACACACCTCGGTATTTCATTTCCTCGCGGTTTCATGAATAGGAGTTTGATGTTGATGAGAAAGTGATTGACAGATATTTCTAATTTTCCTTTGATAATCAAATATTTTTCATGAATATCTCAAGATCAAAGTGGAAACTACGGGAAATGAATGATTACACGGAAGATTTTGGACAAGATTATCACAGTTTCGGTAGCTTTCAAGTGGCATGACGGGACGCTTGAAGGCATCAACCAAGTCGATGGAGGGTTGGATTGAAATACACGCGTTATATTAAAGCCCCTCTTCCTCTTCTTCCTTCCTCTGATATTTCAGCGTCCTTTTTTTTTTATTTTTACATACCGCAACTCTTGAAATCTTTTTTTTTTTTCGTCTCATACCACGTTTCTTTTCACTGTTACTTTATTGAATCTGCCACAAGTGGAAAATCAGTTGAACTTGGATATTTGCAAGAGAAGATTCTTCAGTCTTCCCCCTTCTTCAAATCTTGTCGATCGCTATCAGACGTTTTCAAGTGTGTATTCGGATTTCGCTTGCTTTAATCAAGCGAATACGAATTCACAATTTTTACGTTTTTTTTCTCTCTCTCTCTCTGCGAGGGGTTGCAGGGTAACAAGAGGGAACGGTTGAAATTAGTTAAGAAACAGTAGTCATATTTCGTCAAGATTTTTTTATCGTTAATATTTTAATTATATGTAAAAATATGTAATTACAAGGGGGGGGGGGGGGGTATATTTTTTATCAATGAGCCAAACTGACAATATAATAAAAATGAAAGGAATTAAATTCCATAAACATACGGGAAAAAAAAATTTAGATAAATAGGAATTAGTCAAGATAATAAATAATAATTCGTGTTCTTACGTCAAACTGTGAGTCGTGATAAATTTTGATACAGCAAAAACTGAAGCGTAGCAATTCGGGAGAATTTATACCGAGAATCTTGTTAAAGAATTTCTGTTAACCATCGTAAATTTCGTCATAGCGTATATTTCCAAATTGCGTGATACTTCTGTATCGCAGAATTGCCATATAAAACTGGGATTATACGTCGTAAACTTTTTTCCTCAAGCTCGTTTGTAAAGGTCATACAGATTTATATATTTTATTCCTAACAATTCTTTGCAGATGAAGGGATCGTCGGGGGGGGTAGGTAACTGCACCTACAGTGCCGTTCGTGTTACGAAATGTCATGTTTAACGGTACCTTTACGTTTATATTTACTCTCCATAAATATAGTCAACAGTCGAACCGAGTTTTATTGCCGTGGCAAATTTTATACCGTTACTAATTTGATTTCAGAGTTCAAAAAAATTACAATCAAAATATAGGGCAAATTTCGTTTTCGAATTTCCATGAGATTTTATAAGTGAGAATCATTCTTTTCGAGCCTCCGTAAGAAGGTCCCTGCATAGTGGCACCCCCTCGCAAGGTTTGACTGAGTAGCAGTGACTGAAGGAACTTCTCGGAACTTGCTTCGAATTGTTGTTATTAAATATTATCATTTATCATAAATTTACAATTCGAGTGTCGCTAAAATTCTTTTTTATTTTTCGTTACTACGAATTTCTATCATCAACTCATTTGCATCATACGCTAATGATGCAAATGGGTCAAAATATATTTTGTTTACATCCTGACATAAAAATGTATCATTTTTTCACATCTGATTTCGCTTTAGCGGTATAAAATATATCGCCGTTAAATCCCGTTATAATTGGAACTGCAACTTCCTTAACGATTTAGAGCGAATAGAGTGGCAACGTATGTAGGAAAAAACTGTCTCGGATTGTAATTTTATCGAGCATACGTTGTTTATCTTCAGAGAAATAAAATAAAGCAGCTGAAAGGCTCGTAAGAGTTGCGGAAGTAAAGAAGTCGAGGGTGGAGAAGAAAGATTTAGAGAGAAAGGATTGTATTGCTAGAGGGAAAATGTGTAGATGTGAAAAAAAAAAGAAGAAAAGGTATAGCTTTAACTAGTAGCTCTCAAGTAAAATGGAAAGAGGAGAAGCTTGTTTCGTAAACATGTAGGAAACAGCTAACGCCGAGAATAAAGTGGTATCGGAACGAGACGATCCGATGCCGGGAAACAAGCACTTCCTCTTTTTCCATTCTTCCCCACATTTTCGTTCTTCTATCGCAAAAGCTAAGTCAAGCACCCCCCGTGGAGAGCACGAGCCAACTAGCGTTTCTCCTAATGGGCCAAGACAAACTGCACCCCAAAACGTTCGGTGTTTAGTGTCTAGTTTTACTGGGGCTGTATCTAACCAAGAATTTCTTCCAATACCCATTACATTTCTCTCTCGTTCTTTCCTTCTCTATCTTTCTTCAACCCCATATGTATCGTTTTAGCACAGACCTACCGAGAATCGACGATACGATAAAGTAAATTTATCTTAGGACAAAGCAAAATCGATTTTCTTATCGTGTGAAGATGTTCCAGTTTGTAAGACAAATTTCCAATCTTAAAAAGACTCTTTCGCGGATATCTCGATCGACTATCTCGAATCGTTCTCAAATTGGTTTTCACTGCGAAAAAGAAACATCGAGGGGATAAATTTATACTTTTCAGAAAAAGTAGGGTGGCAATTCTTCCATATTTTCGTCATTTGTATCTCTATTCGAAAATACGTAATACGTAAAAAAAAATAATAGCGAGTATTGATTAGAAGTTTCCCTGAGTTAGAAACATTCTTTTGCGAATTTTCGAGTTGATATTTTCAAATTTCTCGATTTTCACGAAATTATTTATTTATTTTGTGGTATTGAAAGAATTTAAAATTCCTCGTATAATTTATGTAAAGTTGGATTGTATCACGTTGGCGACGGTCTTACCGTTTAATTACTCATTAATGTAATTTTAATTATTTTATAACGAAGGTAACTGCGCATAGCAACTTTCACGTGGGTAAAAATACTAAAAAAATATAATCATACCAAACAGTTGCAAAAAGATGTGAAAGTTGCAACGAACATTCCATAAAGAAATACGCGTATGGTGAAAAATAAAATATTTAACGTAACCAAATATTGTAAATACTCCGACAACATTACCATAACCGTAAGGTTCATTTCACGAGTCCGTAGAATTTTGCTCGACAATGTGGGTACACCGAAGATTTTTTATCTCGTTGATATTCACACTTGACGATTTGGAAGTAACCCTTTTCATGGTAATTGCGATTGAGAATGTTACATAAGAATACACCTCTTCGGTAGAATGCGGCAACACACGTTCGGAATGAACATCAAGAGCCTTGAATATATGAATAACATTGTCGATGCTAACAACCTCGGTATATATTGAATATATATCTACACACGGTATACATTGCTTGCCCCTGTTGTACCATTTTCGTCACCCTTGCTTTCTTGATTAGATAGAGTTCTAACTTCGTTAACGACTCCGTCCAAATGGTTACAGAATCAATATTTTCATGCAGAAAGTGGCAAAACCTGGAACGAGCGAAAGAAGCTTTTCCCACAACCGCCGAGCATTTCAAAATTCCAAAATTCCATAATTCCAAAAATTCGCGTTGTTCGACTGCGAGTGATTTCGCAACTGTCACCAATCAAAACAATTGATCGTCGCATTCTAAAAAAAAGAAATATTGCGTCAACGCCACGATGACACCCGTGTCTAAATAAATTGGAGAAACAATGAATCCAAAAACAAGGGATCAACAAACATATGCGTTATTCTTCAAAACCATTCATCAAAACTTCGAGTGATTCCGTCTACGGATAAAATGAGCAAGTATAATCAGAAAATGACAACAACAACAACAACAAAAAAATTCGTATAGACATAAAAGATAATGATAACACGAAGTCGTTATTTCTCATTAAAAACAAAACAAGGGGGTTGCGATGCTCCAGCATTTGCTATTATTACACAAGTGGATTCCCGCGTCATTCCCTAGTTGTGGGAGAAAGAGCCAAGAGCAAAGAGAGGACACGAGAGAGCCTTTAAAGTCATTGAGAGGTGTCACTTCGTGGCATATTCGTTTGTATTTCTGGTACTCATCATTATCTGCCCTGTGTTGGCATTGTGACTGCGCGTCGACCGCATTCAAGGGTCACGTACCGTCATCCATCAAATACAAATAACGCGAGTCGCATACAATTCCGTATCAGATCCCTTTCTTCAACCATTCGATTCATTCGAGAAATAACGATGAAACTGATTCTCTTTGCCTTCGTTAAAAATCACACAAATCAGCAAAGTCTGCGTAACGAGGGAGTGTTTGTCGTGTTTGCAAAATCTAGTTGCACCCAGTCCTGCCGCAGAAACGATGGAATTCGGAGACGGTCGATTTTCCGTTGCAGGTCCAGAAGATACCGGTTGCTCTGCCGCGCACTGTGTAGCGATATTGTTGACGAATCATGCAAGAATATCATTGCTGCAACGGTCTTTGCGGTCACGTAATGACACCTCGGAGCTGTTGTTGTTAGCCTTTACGTTAATTGGTCATTAGCAAAATAGAGTTCCGCGTTTGTGGACCGGAGTGGCCACGGCAATGACAACAACGGTGGGAGCCGATTCGGGGAAAACTGAGACTTAGAAAGTCGAGAGGCGACGCGAAGGTAACAGGTGCGAGACGGAAGGTGACGCGAGCCTGGAGGAGACTCGATCGGGAAGGTGGAGCGTCGCTAATAGAAATCAGTTATCGATACGTTGGGGGTGATTAAAGTATAGAGAGCAACCTAAGCAGTATGAATTTTCCGAGTTGCGGAGGATCCGCCGGTTGTAGCTCATAAACGCGTCGTAGCCCAAAGCTATATCGACTACTAAGCAGGGTGTATAGTAGCGTGTAGATACGTGGGTTCTGCTATATACGCTGTATACGCCCGTAATTACCTTTACCCTTAATTATCTCTCCAATTAGCCCGAAGCTATTGTGATTAAACCTATACTATAAGTTTATAATAACAATTAGTTACTATCGACCGCTTTAGCGACGACATGGTAATTCTATCACTTTCTGTGATGAAGCTCACCTATAACATATGATAACGCTCTTTCGTAAGGCAGAGTCGAAGTCGATAATCCAAAGGCCCACAACTTAGTGGCAATTTCGACGGAAATTTGACGAACGGTTATCGTGGTTCCACGCTCCAACCATTTGTACCAAAAATTCTTGGATCTCAATGATAAAAATCGGTTTTAATTAATATTAAGAATTTAGAATTAATTAATTAATTAAGACGAATAAATTTCAGTCATCCATAGCATAATCCAGAGGCCCACAATTTAGTGGCAATTTGGGAGAATATTTTTACGAACAATTATTGTGAGCCCACGCTCCAACCATTTGAATTAAAAATTCTTGGATCTTAATAATAATAATTTTCGGACTTAATTATTATTATTATTAATAATATTATTAATATTAGGAGTTTTTAATTAATTAATTGTAGCAGCGGGAATAAATTTCAGTCGTAAGAAATTTCGCCATTCTAGTATATCCCCAACGCGTTTCCTTCCATAACATCGGTTTCTATAATGAATTAATTATTGCGGTAGGATACAAGAAGGAGAGGAAAAAGATAGCGAATGCAATTAATAAAATTCGTTGGAACGCTTTCATTAATTTTTTCCTCCTTAATGTTCGGCCCACTGGTATAAATAAAAATGAAAGGAAAGGGTTTCGTGACGACGATGGTAACTGACTGTCGCAATCGCACCGTTTAAAGAATCAGGTTGAAGGGGGTGCAAATAAGGCGGGTCCTTAGACCTCGAGTATAAACAAAAAGAAAAAAGAAGGAAAAGAAAACGAACGAATAAATATCAAGGAGAGCGACAAGTACCTAAACCTCCAACCCCGTTATCAACTACTGCAGGGGGTTCCAAACACTAAAGGGAAGAAAAGTACTCCGCAAAAGAACATTTTAATTAATACTATTCACTTCTTAACTAACGATCAAAGTGTGCGAATCACTTCTTCATCTCTTTGAGGAATACTGTGAGATCGATTTTTACCAAACTGCAAAGAAATTTCAACCCTTATTTGTTATACCCATTATAAGGACTCGTGTTTAATGGTTTGTAGTACTTTGTTCGTCAGGTTTTGATAAATTTGAATTTTATCTTCCTTTGCTGGTACTTTTGACCAATAATCATGTTGAAATTTACAATTTTGTATCGATAAAAAATTCGAAATTTCAATTCAATTTTTTATCGATAAAAATTTCGAAATTTCAATTCAGTTTTTTATCGATAAAAAATTCGAAATTTCAATTCAATTTTTTATCTATAAAAAAATCGTAAATTTCAATGTCATTGTTGGTCAAAGGCAATAACGAAAGAAAATAAAATTCAAATTCGTCTTTAATCGAAGGTGTGGATTAAACAATTTTTTTTTTCGAATGTCATATAAGGTTTCCTGCTCTGGTTGAGTTATACCTTCACTGGATGGCTCTTGGATTACTTATCTACCCTTGGCGGACAGGTGGCGCAGACGAAACGAACAGAAATGCATTTTGCATTCCTTTTCATACTTCCAGTATTAATTTTTACTACCTGCAGGTGTCATTTGATGGTCACTAAGACGATTGTTTAAAAATTCGCATTTCGGACATAAAAATCCAATCGATCCGAATCTTATGTCGGTGTCGTACGTCCTGGACGTCTGTCAAAATCAGGCGGGAAGCTTAAGGGATGCGAAAGATGCATAACCTATGCCGCAATGGATACGTCCAAAGCGTGTAAATATAAGAGAGTTATTATCGCGAATAAAAGAAGGGCATAGTTATAGTTAAAAAAATGTATACCTGTTTCTTTATTTTTCCAGTTAACTGTAAGCATTAAATAAGCGAGCAGGGTATAGGGACTCAAACGATAATCGTGATCCCCTTGCGTTGAATACTTAATGTTAAGTACTCAGTATCTGCATACATACCATCGTTGCTTCCCTTTATTCTAACATACATCGTATATGTTCCTCTCTTTCCCGTGTGTAATTCAAACACAGATAAAACAAACGTTACGGAATAGAAAGAGAAAGAGATACTTTGGGTTATTATAAATGTATGCGAAATATGTACGTGTGCTTTTACGTACGTGTACACGTATGTTTGAAGGAACGTGAAAGTCAGTAATATCGAGTCTCAGCAACACAATAAAATAATACGAAATACTTGCTTTTCTCCCTTTCCTCTTTCCACCACCGTCATATACCGGAGAAAATCCAACCACTATAAGTTTCAGAGGATGGGTACATATATAGGTTCGCTATAGTGGGATGGTTTGCTCCAACGGTGTGTAATGCATTATGCACGAAGATAATGCTCGCGAATACTTTGTCTATATGGGAGTAACGCGCGAAAACCGTCGTACCGAAACCATCGTATAACTCTTTCGGGTGTTATATGTGATCACAACCCTCTTCGAGTTTCAGGGGCTTAGAGGGTTGATTCTACAGTCTACCTATATATGATTGTGGTAATCCAATAATGTACTTCTTCGTTTATTCGAAGCGTTAATTTTTTCGTTATATTCTATTGAAGTCTACATTGATAAAAGTACTTCTTATGAATATATAATGCCTGAAATTGAAAAAGCAAATTACGGGGGTCTTTTTCCATCGTTTCGAAACGTTCTTAAACTTTAATGGTATAATGGCGCTAATTTGAAGCACCGTTGGAATTAGGAAAATTGTCTTTTCGTTTCCGTTTTAATATTCATTTGCTAATTTGAAATTATCGTTTTCCCCAAATTCGAACAGAGTCGATAATAAATTTCTCCAATCAGCGGGAGTATCGATTTTTGTAAATTTTGTAAAAAAGAGGAACCAACTGAAAACTTAATTTCTGCTGAAATTGAAATGAACCAGCTACGAATGTGTATTTAAATAAAAATATCTGGAAATTAGTCTTCATTTTTTTCCAAATTTTTTCATTGACAAATGAAGTTGTATAGGTTTTCTCGTTTCGTGTAGAAATGTTGGGAAGCTCGCGTAAGATTGCCTAAAAAGATTAGGATCGAGTGATTGAAATTCAATCTTGGGACTATTATCTCCAGATTCATTAATTTCCTCCAGCGTAGCAGCTATTGGAAAATTCCAATCTCTACTACGAAATTCCTGTCCTCCGTATCTCCCTAATTGCGTCTGCAGGTTTCCCTCATCTTCCGATAACACGAGAGACCGAAGAAAACGTGGCTGGTCGTAATCGCTGGTACTATTAAACTAATATATTATCAACCAACTCGCTTCCACTACAAAATTACAGTTCATAAAAAACAATTTTTTTCTTCTTAATTTCATTTTTTTCTACGTGTTACACTAACGTCTGCTTTATTTACAATTTTTCCCCGTTTTATGTTGGGTAGTGAAAAAAATGGAAGCATACAGAGTCGTGTAACCTCAAAGAAATAGAAAAACTGGAAAGATGTAACAGGAGGGGTTGTAAAAAGGAAGAGAAGAAAGAAAGATAGGGGTAGCGGTAGGTAGGCAGAAGATACACAGCATAAAAGGAACACTAGTAGTAGGTATTAATATTTAGCATCTCTGAAGAGTTCGCATTGGAGAAACGTTCTACTGTTGAATTCCTACGCCCTTTTCGTGCTATGCTAGCCTCGTTCGCTTTTTCCTTCTTTACTTTCCCCTTGTGTGTTTCTCTCTTTACGGTAAAATATGCAAATCTAACCAATATTTCTAAAGATACATTCCACATATATACAGAAAAAGCTCTTTTATAACAGACCTGGTGAGAAGATATCCTGATATGAGCTTCACGCTTTAGGTGGTGCTTTAGATATTACACTTACATACATAGAAATGTATACATATATCTGTAGGAATACCGCAGTATTCCACTATAGGATATTTCAATGGATATTTCTATATTTTAAAAGAAGACGTATGGGCTTTAAGTCGGGAGCTTTTCCCTGCGAAATCAATAGCAAACTTTATAATTTCGTAATGCAATGTTATTCGAGTTTGTTCATACTTTAATAGTTTGTTGATGTTAACGATTAGTGCCATGGGGTCCGTTGCACATTTTTATGGTGCAGATAACAAAAATGTCATGACTGAGTCTCGTTTTTTTTTTTTTTTTTTGGTGTCTTATCACTAACGTGTACTAACGCAAGTAAATGACACCAACGTTTTGCTTAAAAAGTGGTAAAAATTATTTCCCAAATTTTTTTTCCACAAAATTGTAATTCCGCTAAAATTGAATGCGATTAATTAAGTGAATTACTTCAGGTGATTATTTATTTTGGTGGCAGGTATCCTAAAACATTCTTATCAGTCGCGGTTTTTAATTTACGGATCTTTATGCGTCTTGTTTCCTTTCTCAGAGGCTTTCTCTCTTTTATTTTTACGCAGGGGTAGTTTAGGAATCGCGGGAGTGGCTGATTATGTTTATTCATGCGCTTATCCGCTAAGTATATTTTCGGTTCTTCTGATGTTCTCGCAGATGATTCCAAATTGCTGGGTAATGATGGCGGGAAGACTTCAAACCTATACCACTCGTACAGTTCTATATGTACTTTATACAGACTTGCTATACGTAGTCGTTATATACTCCCTCCGGGCCGAGGGGTTTGTAATTTGTGCTCGGTGACGCGAACCATGAGACTGCTTTGACGCTGTGCAATTTCTCCTGTTAACCTCATAATTACCGATATGCTTTTATGGAAGCATCATTACCATCTCATAATGATTTATCTGTTACTACAATTATCATCTGCAAAGGTACATCATTAGGATTACATGCCATTATAATTTCACGGTACAATTTCTATATTATTGAGATACATGATTTTAATCTTACGGCTTCTTTATTTTTTTTTTGCCAAAAATTGTGCAAGGATGTTACAGAAGAAAGGCCCTTATTTGATGTCTTTTTCTTGCGAGGAATCCGTTTTCGATGTCAAAATTCCAGCGGGAATTACGATTTTTCCTCAAAAAACGGGGTTTTTATAGGGTAAATAGACCTTTGGAATCGATTCTACGGGAAAAATTACCGCTAGAAATGGTCTTGTCGACTTTATTTTTATAACTTTGATTTTTACCCCATTTGTTGGGACAAAGATCAGCCATCTTTTGGACGAAAAAATAGACTTTTAAAATCGATTTTTGAGGATTGCCGGGAGACCCATATTCGATGTATTTTTTTCCGAGGAATCCATTTTCATTGTCAAAATTCCCAAAATCTAACAGGAAATGGGATTTTTCCTCAAAAAACCTACTTTTTTCCAACTTCCGCTAGGATTTCATTAAATTTGACCTTTGGAATCGATTCTACGGGAAAAATTACCCCTAGAAATGACCTGTCCAGCGCCATTTTTAAAACTTTAATTTTTACCCTATTTTTGGGGGAAGGGGTATGTGTGCCCAAAAAAATCGACATTTGGAAACTTTTTTTTTAACTTCCGGGAGACCCATATCCGATGTATTTTTTTCCGAGGAATCCATTTTCGTTGTCAAAATTCTCAAAATCCAACGGGAAATGCGATTTTTCCTCAAAAAACCTACTTTTTTCCAACTTCCGCTCGGATTTCGTTAAATTTGACCTTTGGAATCAATTCTACGGGAAAAATTACCCCTAGAAATGACTTGTCCTACCCCATTTTTAAAACTTTAATTTTTACCCTATTTTGGGGGGAAGGGGTAACATGCCCAAAAATCGACTTTTGGAAAAATTTTTTCAGAACTTCCGGGAGACCCATATCCGATGTATTTTTTCGCGAGGAATCCACTTTCGTTGTCAAAATTTCAGATATCCAATCAGAAATATAATTTTTCAGCAAAAAACCTATTTTTCACCAATTTCTTATAGGGTATCGGTATGGTTCTAAAGGTTTCAGATACATGTTGTATCCGTTGTTGGTGTCTATGCGAGTAACAGATATGATTTGCAATTGTCAAAAAAAAAAAAAATGATTATTATCATGTCTCCGTAAAAGTATGAAAAGCGAATCGAAGAAGAAATAAACGTTATCAGTTGTTCCATTACACCTTTCATTTGATTCTTCAGTTTACATAGATTCTATAGCATCTCGTTACAAATGAATTCTTTTCCGTAGTAAATACTATAAAATTTACGTCAATTAAGAGAACTTCAAGAACAGGATTCGAAGGAAAGTCTTAAGATCTACAAGGAAGGCCATTACGTAGACGTAATTCAAAACGGGTATACGTATGCTTCATTTATTAAAGAGATTGCCTCGAAAGATTGCTGTTTTGCGCATGGCTACATCTCTCTTGCTTACTTACTACAAACCTGCCTCCTCTTTTACCTCCCTTAGCTTTAGAATCCCTCTTCTCTTCTTTACGTTCTCTCTTTCTCTCTTCTGAGGATCATTATTGTGTTGGTTGCGCCGCTGCAGCAGGCATTCGAATTACGCCGCGTTTATATTCAATTTGTTTCTAGAAATTACAATTTGTCGCGAATTGCCATTGCAGAAGTGGAGGGAGAGGGGAGATGAATTTTCTTTTCTTAAACAGTAGCTTCTATACATTCCCCCCCCATATTTATTATTCCGTCGAAGTATCCGCGTACAGAATTGAACGTTTTCTTCGTTTTCGTCTATGGCACCTGTACAAAAATGGCTCTTTTTTTTAAAAATCAATTTTATTATTAAGAATCACCAATATTTTCGGAAAATTATAAATTGAACTCTGGTAAATATTCCCTAAAAAAAGGCGAAATTTTAAAATCTGGCGCAGGACTTAGCCCGACTTTTTTTTGTATTTTAAAATTACAAAAATGAACGATTACGGAGAAAAGAATATAATTATTTGGCTAAAATAGGAAAATAAGGTTCGAAAATGGAAAAATTGAGATCCAATGCTACAAGTATTTTTTTTAATCGTGGAAAACGGCAACATGTGCCGGCCAAGTTTTTCTACCGATGTTTGTTCGTCATTTATTGTAGCGTAACACCGAACGAACAATAATAGGAGCTATAGTTTACGAATAATAATAATAATAATAGTTATATTCGAAACAGGATGAAAGGTATATATATTGCGTTACATTTTTCGTACACAAATATGTGTAAACTTTCCAGGGTGATTTTACGAAAGGGGATAAAACCAATAACTGCAGTGGCATGCAAACCTGTCGCAGAATGATGGGTAACCTCGTAATCCAATAAACAACGTACCAAATCTCTCTCCTGTATAAAGGTAGCTTCATGTCGAGAGCAATTTTTTCCCGTTCCTATACGGAAGGTATTAAACCTTTATTTACTAAATAACTATGTTCACTTTGATTACACCTTTTGTGTCATTGAAAAGCAGCATTACTCTAGAAAAAAACATAATATTAATTATCGTAAGCATCTTTTACATCCATTCTCCCTTTTCCACATTGTTTTTCGAATTATTACAGTGCTGGAATATCAAATTCCGCTGTTTCGTATTATTCTTCGCACACTAATTCAGCTTTCGACGTAGAAAATACTCAAAGTTTATTTATTTTGAGTAAAAATTCACGGATGCTCTTCGTAAATTGGCGTAAATCTTTGCCAGATTTTTCAAATATTTTCGACCCCCTTTCATTCGAATCGATTCCAAGGGGGGATGAAAGGAAGACGAAGGAAAGACAGAGATCGGGTTTACGTAACTGCAGAAACTCGGCATTCCCAAGTCCCTTGTAGAAGGTTTACCAACCATGCTGTTCCCCCTTGTCACTCTCAATCGAATTCTGTTTTCTCAGCTAAGGGATTCCTAAGATGTTGTTTCTCCCTGTTCCCGTTGCTTCAAGGTTCAACCTTGTAAGCGTTGTTTCCATAAACAGACATTCAAATTCTTCTGACCATTGTCCACATTCCTCGACAGTTGGTATTGAAAATACCGATTTGTCAGTATTTCTTGCCCTGAAAGGACCACGTCGCGAGCGTCGCGTGGAAAATGCAGCTGATGCGATATCAGCTACAGAAACGTGATTTTCCAACCCCTCGGAGCAGCGGCGTACCTTTATGTCAGAAAAAATAGGAATTTTGATAATAGGCGAATTTTGAGCTTAAAAAGCAATATTTGGTATTTTTTGATCAAAAATAATTCCATTTTTTTTCTAGTGAAACTGTAACTCCAGCAGAAATAATTATTTTTGAAGAACAATTTTCCAGGTGTCCCCTTTCTCCAGAGTTACGGTAATTCTCGTGTTATTAAAGAATTATGATTTTTAAAATAAGTGGTGGTTGCTATTTTTTTTTCTTTCGGAAACCAGAAATCGTTCTACTAAAAATATACGAGGGATTTTGAAATAGAAGCGAGAAATAGGGAAATTTTTTATATTTATATATATGCCTGCGGATGAAGCGCTTTAGGGTTGAGAATGACGGAAGGGTTTCGGTTGATAAGGATGAAATTAGAATTTTCATCTTCACCCACTTGTATCAGAATCAAAAGCTTAAATTCTAGACACACGTGTACGCTTTTGTCTGATTCGTTCAATTATGTACTTACATCTCCGGGAGAAAGAGAATGAAGAGACAGGCGTCAAGTACGGGTATAGGTTTACACTAAATGCGATCTTAACGTCAAGGGCCAAAACTTTAACTCTTCCGAAATTTATACTTACCGAACTTACAACGACCTACTTTTCGGTATGTATTTTATCCACTCTATTAAGATGACACAAGAAATTTCGTAAAATAGAATGGAGAATTTCCCTGGATCGATGCTTTTCAATTTGCCAATTATGGAGTCGTTACTGGTTACACCGAAAAAAAAAATAAAGGTACTAATTATTTAAATTCTATTTGACTTAATTATGAAAATAATTGGAATATCATTAAATGTGATTAAAATTACTAAAAATGTATATATTCACTCTGTAGCAATATTAGAGTTAGAATTACTATAATTTTTTTTGTCTTTGGGATCGTACAAAAGCGACGAATTTAATTTTCTCCGAAACAAAATTGCAACAATTTACCCAATTAAGGTCCTTTTTTTTTTAAGGACGTGCTAAAATGTGACCTGTCGATAACGGACACATTTCGTGCCTCTAAAATTAAAGTAGCAATTCTTATACTACCGAACGCCGATTTATCAATGAAAGTTTATACAGGATCGGGTGTACGTTGCATTTATTTAAATATGTGACGTTGCAACTTCAGAAAAGAAAAATCCTACCCGTGTTAAATTTTAAATACTGAGCCTTGGTGGCAGATTATTCGTTCCTCTTTCAGGATAAGCATCATTTTTAACATTCCTAGACACTGCTTAAAAATGATCAATAAAAAAGTCTGTCAAAAGAAAGGGTAGATTTTTCGGCGGAATAAAAATGTTAGCCGTAATGTACGAATGTGCGTTCCTCCAAACGATAAAAGTATGTTGTATTTCTACGTTAATCACCACAGAGAATAATTGTATGTCGGCGTACATCTGCAATAAGTAGTGTCTGTCGCCATTGTTCGCCGTAAAATCAAAAGCAGTCAAATTCTCTATTGTGATCGTATGCGTTGGTAGAATTCCATGTAGTTATAACGACGTGTAGAGAAAGGAGCTACGACGAGAATCCTCGATGTACGCAGATATATAGATATATATACATATTTATTTATATACACACCTATGTGTTATGTATTACACAACCGCGAATAAGCTTATTTGTACACGCGTGTAGGTATATGTGCTTGTACCTGTATAGGTACATACATCTTCCGTTATACCATAAACCACCGAATGAACTGAATCGGCATCAACTGACAGACATCTAAAGTAAACAATGGAACTTTGATTATGTAAGATTTACTACTGATGCTTTACTACCGTACCAAATTCCAATTTCAAATATGTATTTATCGATAAGTCACGCTGATAACTGTCTCTTGCTTCGAGAAGGACTCGGTCAAGCTTGTTCTGGATAACATATTTCTTTTTTTTTTAATTATAATATATAGTAAATATTAATACCCCTGTGTCCAGATAATTTGAAAATTATTGGTTGGAGAAATTAGTTATAAAATTAGTGACATTGATTATTGATATTTCTACCTAAGTTCGAAGATCAATATTGATTCCGAGTCAATATTGACACCCCGTCTTGTCTAAAAATGAGGTTTTCTTACATTTGACCGTCAATAAATGTAAATTTCAAAACCAAATTTTTTGTAGATTACAATTAGTAGGGAATTGCGGTAACACCAGTACTAACGTGGAATTAATAAGTTGCCTCGTAACGAAAAACGCTCATAGCTTATTTATAAAAATTTATCAGCATTTTCAATCTCCGTTTCATGAGTTGTTATACTACCCCGAATTTCTGTTTTTTTTTTTTAAGATACGGATCACTTTGTCGGGTACGTTAACGTCACAAAGGTCTTCGCTCTTCAAAAGTAGCTCTATTCCTGTAACGTTACATCCCAATTGCAGCACGCGAATTGGACCGAATTTCCATACACTTTTTATAGCGTACGGATTTGAGGTGTGTTAAGGAGACCTGAAAAAGTAATTAACCAAGAACACCGAGACTGATTAAAACTCCGGTAACATAACTCGACTTTAACAGTTACGACTGAGGTACCTACTCCGTAAAATGTATAAATCAAAATCATGAAATTTCAGCTGGATAACAGTTTTATTCCCTATGTGATATCGGTTTTCGGGGTTAATTAATGCTAAAGAACTTATAGTAAACCGCAGGAAGTGATAAAGTTTCCCCGAGATTTGCGATCGACAATTCCGTCATAGCATTTCGCGGTATCGGAGCTCTTAAAAAGCATCGGAAGACATGATCGCAATAGTTCTCTGGGGTACACGATAAGTCGTAAATCTTGGCAGAAGAGAAAGGTAGTAAAAGGATCTCTGCTCTCTCCCGTCTTGGTTGAGGCCGCGTAATCACGAACCCTTTGCTTGCGTCTTTACTTCATCGATCTGCCTATCTACTAATAAGAAACGTACATTTCTTGGCGAAATTCCTCTTCTTGGATACCTCGTAAAAGAAACGAGTGACGTCGAGGAGTTGATCTTACCAAAAACGACCAGGAAAAATTACAGAAATTGCATAATTTCGGGTTTCCATTGCGTTTGTTATTTATTAATTTATATATTATTATTTTATTATTTAATTTAAAAAAGAAGGTGACACTAAATTGGAGGTTAGGAAGCCGGTCCCGAGGAAGAGGTATTAATCAATTCCTGTATATTTTTGCTAATAATTAATTAGAGCTTAGAATCGGTCCTGTGAAACATTATGCAAATTTGAGAAATCGTAGGAAATATTTGGCTGCCAATCCGCGTCTAAAATTTTCTTCCTTGGGTTTGATCGTTCGGAATGTGCGTGCGGTTGAAAAGGAAAATTCCTTGTTTATATTATAAGGGGCTGAAGATAAAGAGAGAGAGAGACAAAGAGACGGAGGGATGTTAAAGATGAGGGTAGAATGAAGAGAATCGGCTTGTACATACGACATATTACCGTCTATTCTCCGAAAATCTTGTCTTGCCTGTATAGATCTATAATTTGCTGTACCTACTTCACATCGATGTAAGACAGGAGAAGACACCAGGAGTGTGTACACGGGAGAGGAAGAAAGAGAAGGACTTCTCTTCTTCACATCCCCCTATACAATTCTATGTTCAAAAGATGGAAGGAGAGGGAAGAGTTAGTGCTCCTCGCGGTTTGCCGTGGGAGGATCCTTCTCTCATTCAATACGGGTGTATTGTCTGAGTCTTATCGTAATATCTCATAATTAATATCTTCGCATTGTGGTATGGATGGATAGGCAGGTTTCGCTGCCAGAGCCACTGATAACGAAAGACAACCGCTACTGCTATTGCCGATCCTCTTCACGGAAAGACTCGAAACTCTTCCAAAGTGTTCGCCAACGACACGAAGATTCTTCAAATCGAATCGAAAACGTTTCGAAGACGTTAATTAGCACGGACGACAATTGGACCGTTCACTTTGAAATTGTTGTAAGTCCATTTTCTCTCGTTTCGAACAAAAAATTAAGAGTTAGCATATCGGTCAGTGAAAAAATGTACTTTCAAAAGCGGAAAGTGAAAAAATGTACTTTCAAAATTAATGGTTCCGCAATTTCTTTTGCCGGCAAATTTTAAATTGGACAAAACATGGGCATTTTTTGGGAAATCAAATACCAACTAATTAGAAATAAGAAATGTACAGTAAATTATGTGAAATCTAATTTTTTTGTGAATGGATTTGCGCCATTTTCAAAATAAACGGTCCAATTAACGATCTCTTTGATTAATTTGTGATTCGAAATTCGACGATTGTATCGATTGTATCACGCAGCTCTAATCAATTTGGGTATCTTAGGGGACAAAATGTCGACTGATCAAGAAACAAAATTCAGCCGCAAGCAAACGGAACGCTTCAAAGGGTTTGCTTGAAATAATATAGCTTAAAAATAAGTTTTTCATACAGAAACTCATTTGTTGGTTAATTGAAATGCCCAGCAGAGATGAGGAAACTGGTGTGTAATTACAACTCGGTAATAGAGAGAGAGTCAGCGAGAGAGACTATTTCGGCTCATTTACTTCTCGGACGATCACGCTCGCGTTCTCTCTGCAGCATTCAATTATACAGTGTTTATAGACGAATATCTTCGCGTTGAACCAACTGCAACATCGTCATCTTCTTCACGTAAACCATTGAGCTTAAGATTCTATGAAGATGGTCTGTTTATCGTCTATTCCAACATTTCGAGACACCGAGTTGTATACGATGCACGTAGAGGAGGTTCAAAGCTTCTTGATAATATCCTAGGTTCTGTGCTCCCTTCCGTAGTTACTCAGTTACTCCCAGAGTCCATCTTTGCCTCTCCTGCAACAGTGAATTTAAACCTTTGATTCCTTTGCATCAACGTAACCTCTTTAGAAATATGCCCCCCCCCCCTCACGTCTTTTTGCAGCTCATTATGGGATGGGTTTTAATTAATTAAGCAGCGATGTCTGACTCAACTGCTATAGAATCTTGTTTTTCGAGTCCGTCTTTTTTTTTGTATAAGCTTTCACGACTGTTTAAGCTTGTTTCAAAAAAATCGGGGAAAATTAAAATGGGATTTTTTTTCTATAGGAACTTTTGACCAAATTGATAGAGAAATTATCTTACATGATTTATTTTATTTTAGGCTAAGATTTTGTTAGATTGTGCCTTTTTTATTTCTATTGAATTTGTACCATTTTTGTTACTCGAAGCGTGTCACGAATTTGAAACGCGTTATGGTAACTTTTGGAACTCGGCTAGGGTTCGATTATTTTTCAGTTACGTGCGAAATGTTTGTTTGATAATTTTTATACTTAAAAAAAAATTGAAATCTTGAATTTTGTATGAGACATTTTCCAAAATTCTAAAATTTACTATACATTTGTTGAAATTTCATTTCTAAAAATGATCAATTTGGTCCATCCGAGAATTGAACGTCTTTGAAATTTCGGGGGTTCCACGTTCGCTGTTAGAAATTCCACAGGACGAATGCGTGGCCCCTTTGCATCGCATAAGTTCAATTTTGCATGAAAAATTTTTCGAAATTCAGTTAGTTCAGTACATTTTAGAATTTTGGAAAATTTCTCATACCAAATCCAAGATTTCGATTTTATTAATTATTATAAAAAAAAAACATCTGACATTTCCTTACCACGCATACCATGGTTTAAATTCCCTTGAACGCATCATTAATATTTAACGAGGGCACCGGCAGGGGAAGAAATTGCATAAACCTTTCGAAAAAAGTATAATTTTATGTTGTTTTACTACTCGGAGGTTTCCGAGTGTAAAAGAATTTTATTTCTCCGTTTTTATCGGCAATACATCATGAAATAGGAAGGTAAAATAACGAAGCTCTGGCAACGGAAACGAAGTATTCCGCGGTACTAGATTCCAACTAATCTCGAGGTGGTTTTCGGAGTCGAACCTGGTGGTCGCAAAAGAAGAGAGAGTGAGAGGGTGAAGGTAGGGCGAAAGAGTTCCGTGGGAGAGGGTGCACAGAGATAAGGCGAATCAAACCGTAAATAACTGCAGAAACGGTTAGAAAGGAAGGAACGAAAACGGGGGAGAGACGACGCCTCACCAGCTGCAAACTCACCCGAGTTTTATAGTTGAATCGCATGACTCTGAAATCTCCATACATTTCTATACTTTTGCTTTTCTCTGTCTCACTTTTTTGTACCTTATATAGCTGCCGGTTATTCTTTTTCCCCGCTCTTATTCATTTTCGTAGCCGCCTTCGACGGTCTATTTTTATATCACCACACTATTCTTTTTCCGCCTTCGAGTTGAAACTTTTGCGCCGGTCCCTTGTAAGACCACCAAAGTACGATTAATTCCATATTCTTAGATACTTTCCTACCGAAGTATGGCACGCCAAAGTCATACTTCATAGAAATTCGTGTTTACGAGCTAAGGTCTAAGACAAAAAAGACGACCAAGGTGGGTTACGGTTTTTTTTTGCCCCCCTGAAATTACATCCATCCGAAGCTCTCCACTAAATTCAACCTTTTCTCCCTTGATTTATATTGAATGCTCGAAAAGGACAAGCGGATAAATGCACTTTCCCCTGAATTATTTCGACGATCAAATCGTTTACTTCGTCTTGGAAATCGTGATTCAAATCTCGGGCAATAATAAGAAAAAGTATATAACAAATATATCGAATCTAAATGAGAGAAAAGGGGTAGGAGAGAGAGATTTACACGGAAAGGAAAGGAAAGGTAAAATAGCCTCGAAAAGTCGAGGCTATGGGATGTATATGTACGTATACTAATGCCAAAAGTTTTAACAAGTTGAGTGATCACGATGTACCCGCAACAATAATAGCAATAATAATCATAATAAAGGAAAGAGAGAAACGAAGCGTGCTACGAAAGCCTATACCGTGTAAAGCTTAGTGTTTTAACTTCTCTTTCTTTTTTCCTTCTCTCTCTCTCCCCATTTAACCCTCTCTGTTTGTCTTCCGATTACCTGCTTTTTTCATACAACTCTTATGTGAGTAACAATTGGGAAACTTAATTGAACTGGGAAAATCACCTCCTTTCAGTTCGATTTATTTATTTATTCATTTATTATTCGCGATTTGCGAGAAACTTTCGTTTTTTTTTTAAATTATTTTTCTTTGAATTTGATTTTTAAGGTGTTTTGTAGTTCATTCGAATTCTGATAAATATCATTTTTTGTGGGAAAGAAAGATCAAAATAGACCAAGTTACCTTTAATCTAAGAAAATAATCAATTTAATTTTATTAACTATAAATTTAATTGATGTATTTTGATTATTGACAAATTTAATTTAACGTAATTTAATTTTACAGACATCATCCCTCCCCCATCAATATATTTTTTAATAAATGTGAAAAAATGACAGGGTTGGACGAAATTAAAAATAGCAGATTTTGAAATGACGTCACTTTTTTTTTAAAGACTATTGGAAATAAACAATTATAAATTAAACGAATGATAAGTAATAATTTTTTTTTTCGAACAATTGTACAAATTACAAAGGAATCGAAAGAAGTGCAATTCGGTATCACACTTCTCCGAAAAACTAATTCTTTTTCAGGATTGATCATGACAATGATCTTTCGTGGGGTTAATATAACAGACAAAAGTAACAGTAACTAAAGAGAGTTAACCAATACATCACAGAAACGTCGACAGAGCCGCCAAAATAGCAATTACCTTTGGTAGAATCAAATGAAATAAAATTGCATTACTCTAGCATGCCATAGCGCGATCAATCATTCACCCTTTTTAGACCCTTTTCACAGACAGGAATACCTACAATTTTTCAAACATGGTCAGTTCAGAGAAAAATTATAGCAACATTTATTACGATTTTCAATTGATTCCAGGAAGTTTCATGAAATTTAGCGCATCCTCTTCTGTAAAAATGTAATTTATGTATACGACGAGCTTAATAATGTATAAAATGGTCATTCAATTTTCTTTTCAACCCTTTCGCTACCAACGGTGACTATAGTCACTCGCCACAAAACGCCGCTTGGACACGGGTGACTATGGTCACCCGTCGATCTATTACAGAAATGAAGCCAAATGCCATCGACTAGCTTTTCTCTGTTCGCAAACAATTGTAAGCGTTGTTGCTATTTTTTTTTTATCATTTTGCTTTTACAAATAATGTTACAAAATCGTTTTTGAGACAAAAGTCTTGGCCCCGAACGGGGCCAAGCACTCCGCGGCGAGGACCTCCGTAGCGTTAGGGGTTGAATTATTTTAAAAAAGGTTAATCATTTTTCCAAAAATGGAGGAACTCGTAATGAACTTCACCGAAATCGTCTATTTCGGGGAAGGACCGCCGAGGGTGAACGAACCAATCTTTGGGAGCACGAAAAACACGGTCAAGGTCGTTCCATTGTTGAAGAAAAGTTGGAAAAGTCTTATTCCGTTTCTTAAAATTAAGGGTAGAAAAGAATAGAATGGGACAGGATCTTTTTCGCGGAAGCTTAACGCTTAAAGCCTTGCGGCATATTCCATTTAACGGTAGTACAGCACACAAGCATAGTAGTTCCTACGAGCATGAAGAGAACCAAGCGGAGTTGGTTAGCGTTAATTGTAATGCTTTTTGGTACATACGCGATTACACGATGAAATAATCCCTCATTTATGAGCTAAGTGGTCTGTGGAAGTCGACGGCACTTCTGATGAAATGCTCTTGGCGAGCGAGCGTGCGCTTACTAACAGCAATAAAGAAGGGTAGGAAGGGAGAAATTTTAGCTTTACAGAAAGAGACGAAGAATATGGACTGAATAAGGAAGTTGAAAGCATAAGAGCGGCTGTGCTTTAGGTGACGAAAGTGGGGTAATTCTTTTTCTTTCTCTTTCTTTATTATTACTCTTTCCCCGTGCTTTCTCTCGCTCTTGTTAGAGGACCGGCCGCAGAGCAAGCCTTTGCTCTTATTATAATTATATCATGCCTTGCAGAAAATTGTAAATAGTTGAAACCTATTTATACGAGGGTGCTGCGTGATTCACATTCTTCAAAAAAAGGAGGATGGCGAATTCGCGAATTATTTTTATTGCGGTTCTGATAATGCTTATTTCATTTTTGTTCATGTATTAGGGCAAGACGCACACATTGATTTTCCTGGCGTTCATGAAGTGCATCGAATCATCGAAAAGGGGTGCAAAGGCAGGAATTTTCTTCTCGCCATTTTTGAGATTGGCCTGAGCAAAAATTTGAGATTGTCCTACTCGAACTTTGATATTGAAATTGCTTTGGCTCAAACCAATGCATTTTGGCCCAATTTACTCTTATTTGAGATTGCATCGATCGCTAAAATCACTAGGGGTGGATTCTACAGCTTAAAGCTAGCTGGAATTGAACCGCCATTTATTTTCACACGTGAATGTACAAATATTTTTGGGGTGGAAGTTGCTTAAGGGTTAGATTTTCGGACCTTTTTGAAATTTCAATCAACATTTTTTTAAATAAACATTTTTTCGTGAGAGGAAGGCTCTCCTGTCCGATCGAATTCGAAATAGGGGTAAAAATTTGTCAAAAACGATGAATATATGCTTTGACGTTTTAATACAGCGCCTGGCTAACCCGAGGGAGCTTGCCTGACAAATCACGACGTCTTAATAAATAGCGCAATAATAATTACTTTAATAACTCATCCCGGCAATAATAACACATACTTAATAAAGAGAAAATGCTATGACAGTCGATTATTATTTTTCTCAGTTGTCAGAAACGACTTTACTTTCATTCATCTGCGCGATATATATAATAAAAGCTAGCGCGGGTGTTTTAAGGGAAGTTTGGACGGATCAAAAGAATCCAACATGATATATGGCGACAATATGCCGCTATATTTCTGTAGCCGTCTTCCAAGGGATTAAGCTTTATGCCTCTCTCTTTCGCGAGCACCGAATGAATATCTTTGGCAATCGTGACAATTGACCTACGGAAGAAAAACCCGAGCTCCCCGGCCCTATCTTTTATAAGAAAATGAAAGGAATAAAGGCGATGCACGTGGACTCGAAATAAAAGAGAGAGGAGGAATGTTAAATAATGATTCTGATACACGCGTTTGTTTCGAAACGAATATGTTTGACAAAAACCCTAGATATTCTCCGAAATAAACACTATATTCAGACTGTCATATTTGAAAACGTATGTAGGAAGAAGAGGGACAGGAAAGAGCATAAAGACTTCTGTCTGTTCTCTTCTCTTCCATCCGATACAAAAGAGAATAAGCGAGAAAACTCTTTGTATGTTGCGCCGTTTTTGCTCTATCTTTTTCAGATGCAACGGTGCGCCCATTAGTGGCAGGGTAAAAGCTATTGGAAACGCTTGGGATCTTTTAAAGGGTGACGACGCACGATTTCCAAAGAATTTTCTTTTACGATTCCACGTATCTTTGTGTTTTTTTACATTTACTTAGAACATTTATCCTTTGTATTTTGTTATTCAAATACATTCGAGAGGATGTACAAAAATTTGTGATTGTCGTTTCCTCGATACAACGTGGATGCAGTTAAAAAATCGTTTATTAAGTCATGAATCGTGAAGTTTCATGAATATGTTGCAAATTTGATTCGAGTATCGGTAATTAAACCTTAGATGTTTAATCACTGATTATTGTTAAAACAGAATTTTATTGTGGAGATAAAAAAAAATAGTGCTCGATAATAAATAAATAATTGGAACTGCCGACCAGGTAAAAATAATTAAATAGCGTAAAATCTTGGTGACGTTAGAGGTGAGAAATTTGAAAAGTTCCTTCAAAAACGTATTAAAAAATATTTTATTTTTGCGCATTTAAGATTAGTTTATATTTTCTAAAAATTTGGGGATGAAATTTTGCGTGAGTTAATTTTTATTCGAAGTCGCATGAAAGAATAATTGTAAAAAAAAGTTCAATAACTGGAAAAAGAAGAATTGTACAATCAATGGAGTATTATTTGCAACATGATGGTAGTAATCATGCGATATTATAATCAATAAAACACAGTATTAAGTACCGCAGCTACGTTTGGGTATTCCGTTATGCAGGCAATGCACCGCAACGTCATTAACAGAAACCTATCAATGTTTCCGTAAATGTTTCTGCAACATGTCATCAGAACAGTGATTATAATAGCATTGAGAATCTCTGGATAAGAAGCAACCGCGTACCAGCCACCAAGTAAATGTCAAACTTTCAATGTTCTCACTGTCCCGGTAGAAATGTTTCATAAATTGAGGAATTGATTAAATAGCACATTCGAGGCTTAGCAAGAAAAACCGTATATCCAACAATTTTTCAATTATTTAAAAATTTTCTTTTCCACGTTACTGATTTTCTAAAAAAAATATATATTTAATTGTAATTTTTTTTATATCAGTTGTTACGTAATAAATATAAAATAAGAGCAATATTGATATCGAATATTTTCAATCTTGTACTTTTTTATTTAAACAATATCAATGGGCTCAATTATAAATAACTTTATTTTTCTTTTAATAATTCGCTTAATCTCTTGCAGGAAATCGAACTGTTACGTAATTGAGAGATTGATTTATCGGTGATATGCAAATCGAACATTCATAAATCGAAGCTTGGATATTGCACAAGCTGATGATATTCATTTCATATTTACTAGCTGTCTGTATTCATCCCCCGATATTCGGGGTTACTTTATCACGTGACGAAGAGTTAATCGAATTCAATCAGCTGGAATATTAGTCGGTGATAATTTTGTTGAACGTTTGCACAAAAACAAAAGTTAGGTGTAAATTGAAAATCAATACAAATTTAGAATTTGAAGTTTGCTTGAATAAATTAGTTAAACATTTTATTTTCGAACTCACGTAATATCAGACCCAATGAAATAATGTAAATTTCCACATTATTTGAAAACAGAAAAGGATTTCTGAAAGAATACGTCTGAAAACAAATAATTATAAATAGCTCCGTTGAAGAATCTTTCCCTTTGCCTTAATTTCCCCTATTTCTGTCGGTTGAATCACAGTGATTGGCAGCTAATGCCGATATTTCAAAGACCCTTTCTGAGTAAATAGTATCATCGTTCGTAGGAAGAGTACCTGCCCGAAAAGACCCTATATAAGGAAAATAAGTTCAATTTATTTCAATCTTGATGCAGAAGCAATTAAAAGAATTAGAATTCAACAATTTCCTGTTTCTATCCCGATTGATATTGATTCCACCAACAAACAGACTCGAGTAGATTTGATTTTTGCTTAATATCCTAAACGTATTAGCTGCGATATTTCTTCCTTGGGAGAAATATTGAAAACTTGAAAATTGCTAAAAAAAAATCGCATTCGGTATTTAAGCTTTTCTGTTTGATTAAAGTTTCCTGAAAGAGGAAAACTTCATCAACGTTTCCGTCATTGAATTTATATTTATTTCACAAAATACTTTTTTTCCGTCTAACTTTGTTTTCCACCCAAGGTATTAATTATAAACAACTTGTAACTAAATACCTCGTCAGGTAGAAAGCAAAAAGGAAATAAGGGAAACAAGGGTGGTATGATGAAGAGGGAAAAAGTAAACTGGTACTGCAATTATCTTATTTGTTGAAAAGTTTTTATATAGATTGACGTGGAAACCATTGCTGTGCCTCTGCGATGTTTTTAACATTGATATAAAGAAAGAGAATTAATTTATATAAATTCTATGAAATTAAAAAAAAAAAAAGAAAAAAATGAGGGCAATTAATAAATCTCCTAATAGTGAATTAATTGGAAGATCACCATAAAAACTTCGAATATGAAGAAATCCTTTATTAAAATTTTGAATTAGTACCCGCTGTCAAGTACCTGTGGAATTTTTGCTGCAATTGTTTCTTCCTCAATTTTCTTGGCCTGGAGGGCACCTTAAACTATGAGTCTGAGGAATAAAGAATTTCGCATTTAACAACATAATTTCGATAACAATCTCAGCTATTGATAAACAAATTAAGCCACCAATGAAAAAATTTCAAAACCCGTACTTCATTTTCATTGCATTTGCGTCTCGAGTCTCTTTCGTTTGTTTGTGGTCTTTTCAAGGGATTTTGTCTTTTTCGTTTCTTAAAACAGAAACTTCAAATCCATTGTTTCCGCCATGGAAATATCAGTCTACGGAATTTATACATATAAATGTGACACATACAAAGAGAGTACAATAAAAGGTGTATGGAAACGGTCGGACAGGCAATACCGCTATACTATTTTTCTCTTATTCTCCCTTTCTTTCTCCTTTACCATTTCTATAGTACTCGAATGCACTTGTCGTGCGCATTTAACCAACGTAATGACGTATTGTTGAAAATTATCAGTGCCATGCCAAGGTATAATTACTATCAGAAAAACGGACGTTCTTCAAAACATATTTCTTTTAATTTTCATTTTTAGGAAGGTTCAGTTATTTACCTTTGTTGATTGCAACGATATTCGAGACGAAGTCAGATCACTAGCGACTCCGAGTGGATTTAGTTACTAAACCATATTTACGAGATCCATTATAAATTTTCTGAACATTGGAATAGTCTTCAAATTTAGTTTAAAAATAAGCCTGATTTTTTTTTATTAATTGAAGACTTGCATAATAATGGTGCATATTAATCTTGCAGCCGTGACCTGCAGGACCGATACTGGACATTTTGACAACGAAACGAATGTTTACCATCCTCGTTACGATAACAACAGTCTTAAAGGTAAATATACCCGCTACTAATTTAAAGCTCTCATTTTGTGTTTAACTTTTACTGTCATTACCCATATGAGTTCAGACTCATTACCTTTACACTTCGTGCTACGTGGTACATTGAAAGAGAAATATAGCTTTCATACCTGTTTATATAGTTCTACATATAGCTTTTAATCGTTTTAGCATACTAGAAGTGCCGTACGTGATATTCGTCCGTTTTTTTCCATTACAAGTATTTATTCCTTGCCATATTTCTGTCTGGAAAGACTTTGCACCTTTCCATACTCACGTTTGCCTAGAATAATAGCAATGTAAAATTATATAAAATGATCGAAGGAAGTATGAACTTGAAGCTGTGCTGAAAAAATTCGAGTTTTGGAAAACATTTTTTAGGATTTTCGGGAGACCCATATCCGATGTATTTTTTCCCGAGGAATCCATTTTCGTTGTCAAAATTCTCAAAATCCAACGGGAAATGCGATTTTTCCTCAAAAAACCTACTTTTTTCCAACTTCCGCTAGGATTTCGTCAAATTTGACCTTTGGAATCGATTCTACGGGAAAAATTACCCCTAAAAATGACTTGTCCAACCCCATTTTTAAAACTTTAATTTTTACCCCATTTTTGGGGGAAGGGGTATGTGTGCCCAAAAAAATCGACCTTTGGAAATTTTTTTTTTAACTTCCGGGAGACCCATATCCGATGTATTTTTTTCCGAGGAATCCATTTTCGTTGTCAAAATTCTCAAAATCCAACGGGAAATGCGATTTTTCCTCAAAAAACCTACTTTTTTCCAACTTCCGCTAGGATTTCGTCTAATTTGACCTTTGGAATCGATTCTACGGGAAAAATTACCCCTAGAAATGACTTGTCCTACCCCATTTTTGAAACTTTAATTTTTACCCCGTTTTTGGGGGAAGGGGTAAGTATGCCCAAAAAATCGACTTTTAGAAAAATTTTTTCAGAACTTCCGGGAGACCCATATCCGATGTATTTTTTTCCGAGGAATCCATTTTCGTTGTCAAAATTCTCAAAATCCAACGGGAAATGCGATTTTTCCTCAAAAAACCTACCTTTTTCCAACTTCCGCTAGGATTTCGTCAAATTTGACCTTTGGAATCGATTCTACGGGAAAAATTACCCCTAGAAATGACTTGTCCAACCTCATTTTTAAAACTTTAATTTCTACCCTATTTTTGGGGGAAGGAATCAAGTCGGAATCAATTTTCGGGCACTTTCGGGAGATTTAAGCAAAAATCGCCTCGAAGTATACGTTTATTTTCAGTACTTTCGGTTAGAAATCGGTATATGGAAGTAGTAAATTGCTATTAATCCGCATTGGAATTGAGTATTATTAGGGGATGTAGACTAGGATTTGTGGTGTGGCTCGGGTTAAAATCTCTTTCGGTATCTCTAGGAATATCTGAAAGTCGTTGTTTCTAGTACAATGGAAAGGATACACTTACTTTCTTCTCTCAATCTCGGAGATTAGTTCAGCCAGATGTGATTTTCCTTTATTCCTATCTCTTTGGTGTTCCCAGACTTTTTTAATCACTATCAATCAATTGATTCCCACGTGTTCAATAAAACCGTGTTACTACTACAAACTTTACTCTTTTTTGTTCGTGAATTAAGATTCATATTTATTTTTACATAATAAATTAAAATTTAAATAATAGATTCTCGATAAAATCATGAGTTTATCGGCACTTTTTTTAGACTCGTACGGTAAAATATGACATTTTTGTGGAATTTGGAGAAAATGGGAACAAAAGGTTTTTGAAATAAAATTAAAACGCGAATAGCGTATCAGTTTTGAAATGATAGAGGACGAGTGTTATTTTTTTCGAAATAATACGTACGAAGTGTGGAATTCTCATTTAACGAAATATGGATCGTCGAGAAAAAGGGGCTCGGTCTCAAAGGTGGATCTCAATGCATCTTGCTTGTGTCTACCGCCGTCGAGTGAAAAAAAATAGGAATAAAAAGGCTTCTCATGGGGTTGCCTTTAGGTTTGAAGTGGATTAATTGGTTGAACACTCACGGGGATTAGAGCTTATGTCTTTCTATTTCCTGTACTTTCTCACCCCCATTCAATTACTTGTGATCTTTGCCGCCAACCCTTCGAGACTTGGAGTATATGGAAAACACATACATTTTACCAGTCGTATGAAAATTGCACTTGACTTGCTCCGTTCAAAGCCAGAAGTAGAATGTAAAGAAGTATGTCAATATCGCTGCCGTGGAAGAAGTAGCAATTTTTCAAATTTAATATTGCGCTTTTCATTTTTTTTATTTGTACACTTTTTCAACCGAACAGTTGCGGGGAAAATATAAAGAAGTCATCAGGTATATCGACGTCTTACCTTTACTGGTGGACATATTTTATGCTGACAGAAATGACCCGACGAGAAATTAATTGTTTAACCGATTTATTAAAACTATTTATGCTGCATGAAAATTTGAGGATGGTTTCGTGAAAGCAAATACGATTTGTCAGCGTTAATCAAATTTCTTGAAATCGTAAAATTTGTATTTGCAAAGAACAAATAGTTTAGCCACATTTGATAGAATTGAATAAAACGCAAAAATTTAATGACCCATTTTTTATAATGTATATTTTAAAACATTTTAATATTTAATTTAATAAAATTCGAATTTTTGAAACATTTGATTAATTTATTTTTAAAAAAAGGGAAAATTAACTAATCGTGCATTTATAACATACCATTACACCATTTCTGGGGGAAACCTTTGTTACTAAACAATAGACCACTCGATTTGGCTTCTGGCCGATTGTACATGGAGCGGTTTTATAGAATAAGAAAGAAATCAACTAAAGATGTATTAAAAGGGGACACGAATAAGAAAATCACGAAACCTAAAGATTATTATTGTGTGATTTTACTTTAATTGATATTTTAATGGAGTGTGCGGAAAAAGAAAAGAAGTCCAAGGACTTAAAATCACTTCCGGCACGTTGCGTTCCAAGGGAAAGACAAAAGATCCCTTTCAAAGATTCCTTTTCCTTTCGTTTTCCCTTTTCTTCTGTTTTTCACAGCTATCAATACCACGCCAAGTGGAATAAGATTTTAAAAAGTGATTGTTAAACCGACCCGTCAAACGCCTTCTGTTATAAATTTATTTAAATTAGTTACCGGAATTATTAATTAAGAAGTTTCGTAAAATCGCGCGAACTTTAATGGAAGCTTTCTTTAATTTTCCGTTTGCCCTCGTATTTTGGAGATTCTTAAATAGTGTTTATTAAAATTTTTCAGTTTTCTTGAAATTAATTAATTATTATTTAATTATTAATTATTATTAATTACAATTATTTTGTGCCTGCAAAGAAAATTCGACTGAACGCATTTAACTGCATTCAATGTGACTGTAATTCGCAAAGTTACTTTGACGATTTATAAAAATTGGAAATTTTCTGCAAATATTTGCCGATTTCTAAATACAAAAATTTTTCGTATCGTTATACAATTTATTATTTTTTACGTTCTTTAATTCTACATTGTTTCCTTCGTGTGAACAGTTATTTGTGCAAAAATTGAAAATTGGAAACGTGCAATAATTTGTTTTCCAAATTATACGTTTTAAAATCAAAAAGCTTTGTGGAGCGGCAGGAGGAGTAGTTCGTTTCGATTCTATTCATCCTGTCATTGATGGAATGAGAAAGAAAGTATGAAGAAGGGAAGGAAAGCTATGGTAATATCACAAGGTTTTATGGGAAAGTTGAACGTTGGATATTCTTCGTAAAAAAAAAAGAAAAAAGAATAGAGGTATGGGATGAAGGTAGGGGTAAAATTGAAAATGAGCATAAAAAACATAAAATGCGAGAGACGCGAACGAGCAGATTGCCGTGGAACATTCTTCGGCAAAGGGGCAATTCATTTTTCCTATGCTATATCAATTTCTTGCTCCACCTCCTTTACTCATCCTTCTATCTTACTTTTCTTCCTCTTTTATTCTTTTTATCCTTTTCTCGGCAAACCACCGATAGTCTTTTATCCCTTGAAACCGTTAACTCCAGCAGACATCAAGGGGAATACGAATTAGCTCGATGTCTTATTCGCATCGTTGAAAATCGCGACAAAACCTTCTTTAACTTTAAAACCACTGGAAAGCTTTATAAGCACAAAAATGTTCATTGAATTTATTACCAAAGCCCGGAATGTTGTGCATTACAGCGATACGTTAATGGGAAATCTAACGGAATTGCTCGAACAGCGATAATTTACACCCAAAGAATTTAATAACACGAATTTTTGTATTAAATAATAATTTGGGGACGTGTAGAAAAAGAAAAAAATTATTTCTTCAGTCTCATTTGTTAACAAAAGGATTCCTGATGGAGCAACACCGGAAAAATTATAAACAATATCACTGCGGTATTTAAAAAAAACCGTATGCTCTCCGGTTTATTGTTGTTTTTCTTAATTCGAATATTAATTTTCGAAATTCAGGCATAGTCATTTTTTTGAAAAATAAAACCACGTCAGGGGTGTATTTGTGACTTTATCAAGATTTCGTCTTAAAGTGTAACATTAGGAAAGCAAAGGGAGGCGTAGTTCCAAAGGGTTGCTGGACGAGAGCTCCGGACGCGATCGATCATGCATTATAGACTGGAGGCTGACACCAGGTGATAGATCGTGGTAATTAAATAACTCGTTGCGATCAGACCTCGAGATTCGAAGCTTAAGGGATGAGGAAAGAGGGAGGGTTATTTGTTGCATATGCTGCCACCTCGTCCCCGGACGGATTGTAATTGACAACGCAATTGATAATCGTTGTTCGTTGACGGTATCTCTCAGAATTAGTGTCAGTCATTTTCAAGCAAATTAACGACGAATTCTAATGCCAAATCCGCTCATCTTCGGTCTAAGCTTTCGCGAAATATGAATTTGCACCGAATACAGTCTGCAATTTTACGAGTCTCTAGCTTTTATTTATTTTTTAAACTGCGGAACTTTTTTTATAGAAATATTTATTTTATTCTATTTTAGCTCAAAATTTCAAATATTATTTTATTGGAATAAGAAAATTGGACTTTCGATTGTTGACAGGAGCTTTTCTGAGACTTTTGTGGTTGTTTCTTTATTTCCCTCAATTTTTTTCTAGGGTTAGAAATTATTTTTCTTTTTTCTGAAAAATTGCCTTTCTCTCAGTTGCGCTATTTTCGTAGTAGTGCTTATAAGGAATGTTGCAATTTATAACCCGAGCCTCTTTCCTGTACTTCACTAATAGCGATGATTATAATAGTGATTGCAAAAATTTTCATGCCAAGCAAGTTCAATTCGTGACATAAATTAGAATTTAAAATGAGGCTTATCGTTTGGAATTAATTAGACCGAAATCGAATACATAAAGTACATGGGAACGACTGTACTTAAGATCCATGCAGCTTCATTCATCTGTTACCCGAAATTATGCAAAGTAGAAATAATGCGTTATCGAATTAATATAAGAACATCATTGGTAATTTCATTATCCTTTGAAAGATCTTTTGCGAGTCTTTGAGGTAAAATTTACATCATAGTTACTCGCTCGAATGGATGGCGAATTCAAACGAGCGTGTAATTGGCAGTATCATAAAAAAAAATACTCAAAGAAGAGGGATAGCGGAGGAGTATCACGGATATTTCGTTTAAAGGGAGTCGGAGAATCTATAATTCTTTATCCTAAAACCAGCCGTTGGGCTGCCGCTACCGCTGCTACTGCTACTGCCGCTGCTACTGCTTCTGCTTCCTCTTCTGCCTCTACTTCTGCTGGCTCCTACTCTTCGTTTCGACGATATTGTTAATATGCAAAGGAGGATCGAGAAATAAAATTGAGGGTAGAGAAAATAAGGGTATAACCATTTTCCTCCCTTGCAGATACTTTCCTTTTTTCCTTCCTTTTTTTTCTCTCTCCTTCTACGTAAAGTTACTATTGAATTGAATTACAAAGAAAATATTATAATCGCGGGTAAATTGAATATCGAACACTTTAATATGTTATTTAATCTTGACCGTGGGTGCAAATTAAAAGATGAGAAGGAGGAGGTTCGGTTTCTTATTTTGTCTCAGAAAATAATTTTGAATTTCTAAAATAAATTCTATATATATATAATATTGACAATTTAATATTATTAATGTATTACGTAATAATTAAATACGTAATATTGTAATTAATAAATACAAGAATTCTTTCACGGAAGAAATTTAATGCTATTTCTTACCAGAGCGCATTCACCATTTGAATTAATTATTGTCATAAAAATAAGAAGGTATAAAAATACAGTCAGTAGAAATTACCGGCAATAATCAGTGATTGATAAATTATTGCGACTCGGAGAACGGGTGTGATTAAGTTTCTTAATATTTTTCATTACTTTTTGAATATTGTTGAAATAAAAAAAAATCGTTCCCTCCCCCGAAACCGTATTATCAGTTCATCCCCGAAAACAAATACACCGTCCGTTCTGCTTTTATTTTCCGGTATGGAGATTGCGTGAAATTTTTGCAATAGAAAAGTTTGCCGCGAACTTCCCAAAGCCATTTAATCAGTGGTAAAATGAAATAATGTTCTTCTAAAATGAAGGGCGAATGTTAGTTCAACGAATTGTTTTGATAAGTCACCAAGACAATACGTCGTTAAGGCACCCAAAGTCTCTTCTCGTTCCTTCTCTTTCGCCATACCGAGGTTCAAGAAGAACCTCAAGCTTCAGCCCGTTTTAGGGCGCGACTACTCTCTCCAAGTTTAGATTAAACTTGCCGCGGATAAATATTCGTAATGGAGCGCCGGGGTGCTATAAATTAGCATGCTATGTTCTCTCCTTCTTCTTTCTCTTCTTATTCAACACGATTCGACGGAATCGTTACTTCCACCATCAAATTTTCCGTTTCATATTTTTATGCGAAATCGATTTTACATTAAATCCTGAGTAATAATAATATTCCTTCGGTTCCGAGTTCGTACCTTTAACGGTTACGAGTATCGATATAGCGCAAGTTTTGGATAACGGGGAGCGAAAGATTTGAATTTTCTATAAAATAGAGAAATTACATATGTTTCCTCGAAATATATTTTCGAGTGTCAACGTAAATTCGAGAAGAATGAATTACAAAAAATTGAATAATTAAAAAAAGAATAATTTTCGAATTTCCTATTTTCCGTTTCTTGAGCAAAGCAATTCGTGACGTCACGATTCTTCTGCGGATTTTAGTATCCAGGCTGAAATACTAGATTGTATAATAAATTCCTATTTAGATTTATTATTAATTCGCCAAAGTAGTGGCTGCTTTCCTTCAGTACCTTAACGTAACGCATTTAAAATCATAATATTGCAGGAGAAAAATATGTAATTGAAAAGAGAGAGAGAGATAGAAAATTCGTCGAATGTAATTTTTGAGTTATTATATAGATGGTCCATTGCATTTTTATTGTACTATATATAGGTATACATATATATATGATGGATATGAAAAAGTCTCAGTCAGAGAACCGGGAATATTTCTGAGTACAAAGGCCAGGGATGAGTATTTCAACGAAGCTCTTTTTTTCTTTCTCTCTTTTACTCTTTTTTTCTCGTATCTTTCATATTAAAATCTAATATCGCAGAGCGCGTAGACGTAATATCTATTACAATGTAATATCGTCCTTGAAAACCATCCGTGAATTCTTTGTCACATTTACCCGTTAATATTCGTGGATGGTATGAAGCTCGAAAGACTGTATTAAAAAAGAATTTTCAAAAGAAAAGTTTATTCTTTTATGTACTGCTAATATTCTGCAGGAATACAGAAAAATATATTATTCCAACGAGTCCCGTGTAAATCTACTTGTTTCTAAATTGCAGATTTCAATTAAAAAAAACCTTCTCTCTGAAACGACGTTTCTGTTGTTACTGAAAAATACATATCCTTGTCTACTCTTAACAGGTTTTTCATAAAAAAAAAATTCTTCATTTTTGTTTATTTCTTTTATTTTCTCAGCAAATTTCCAAATTCCAATAGATAATTGCCTATTATATATTTTTCATTGATCGACACAAGGATACCACCCCCAATAATAATGTAATTTTTTATAATGTATTAATTGAAATTTCGTAAGTTTTGTCTCCAGCTCGGCAACAGGCCGTTCCTCTGTTTTTGAGTCAATTGGTACGGAACCCACTTTGCCATAGATTGCGACAATATTAGATTTTTTAATTTGAAATTATTAATATTTTTATTAATATTCAATTCATTGTATTGATATTAAATTAATATTATTATTATTATTATTATTATTAAATTTCGTGTGCATTTTGGCAACAATTACTGAGTCTGTTGACGTGCCACAGATTAGCTGAATTTTTTTTTCCGTGAGTTATTGATGGAAAGTCCTCTCTTCGCGTGTAACAAAAAGAAAAATCGACCGGCAATATGGAAATCGGCATGATTTCCAAGTAAATTCATAACAAGATGTCGCAAGTTTAATGACATGTGTCTAATATTCTTTAACAAAGTTAGAAATGGGTATCGAAGATACTTACGATCATAAATGTATGCAATTTCATGCGATGAGGGTGGAAATGAATAAGGGAATGAGGCGGCGGGAGGAAGGGTGGCTTTGTAGAAAGTTTGAAAACTCGACGAGTGGATTAATATCGCGGAGTTCTCTCGTAGCTCGTTGTTGATTTTGTCTGTCTCCACCACCACCACTACCACTACCTTTACTACCATTGCCATTCTCAACCTCCATCTCCTCTCTCGCTCACTCCATCTTTTCTCCTTTCTCTTCCCTATCCTTTAGCTTAGCGGCCCCGTGAGAAGCTCAAATGTCTCTAATGAACCAGCTTGTGTGCTTATATCTGCGGTTTCGTAACCGCTTTATGCGATGTGGCACTCGTTGGAATAGAAGCTGAGTAAATAATGCGGTGTATATAAAAACACTGCGCTGCTACTGCTACTTTGTATGACATTTGTCATCAAATTTCAATTTGGAAAGTATCTCGTTGTCAGTTATCGGGTTATTCGTTGCTCCTCTCGCTTTGTCGCAGGAAAATTAAATTCCCGGACCAAAAACGCTACCTCTGGAATCGATTGCTCCAGTATTCGAGCTGGAGTTGGCCTTCCAGCTTCAAAGTCTCAGGGTTTCACCGTCAGGAAACCATTATTTTTTTTTTCGTTGTGCGATTGAGACAAATGCATCATTGACCGAAACCTTAAGGAAGCTTTGGGTGACGATGCACACAAATGGGCAATAGCCGCAAGAGGTCATGGCGTTGCCATGTAAACCCGTTGTCATTGAATAATTAGAGCACAGACGGACTAACTCTTTCTACAGGAATTCAGATGTTAAATACTGGATCCCCTAATGGATACACGGTCGTCAGACTTCCTACCCTCTACGTCCAAAGTTAGGTGCTTTTAAAGAAGCAGGTAATGCCCGAAAAGTAACTTCACCGATACCTCAACCACTGGAAAAAGAAAGAAAAAGTGGAAAACGTACAAATAATGCAACTCAACTGGTGGAAATTGATGTATATCCACAGACACTTGCCGAATCGAGGCTTTGAATTAATGAAATAGTCACTGGGTGAAAAATTTATAGAATCACTGAATTATGAAAAAAAAAAAAAATCATCCTACATTTTCTAAAAATAAATATTGGAATGCAAAAATTTTAATTTTATACCGTGATAGAAACCGATGATATTTAAATTTGCTAAATTCTTCAAATTGTCATACTTTGCTCATACGTGTGATAAATAAGTTACGTTAAATTTAGGGCACATTAATATTGGGTCTGAGAATGCACGAGAGTAACAGTCGGTATTTAAAGATTTAAACGGAAATTATACATCAAGGTTGGGATAAAAATACATTTACCCGGGTCTATTTTTATCCGGATGGAATTCGGTCGATCATATTTAATCAAAGAGAATATTGTCTTATTATTTATACGATGATTATTTGGTCGCAACTTGTACGGTTAAATTTCGAGTGGATTTCAAAGAGCAGATGACATAATCCGATAGCTATGCTATTCATAAACAGATCGTAAAAAAGACACATGCGAGTATTGTTGGCGCGTGCCGTAATTGATACCAAGTATAAGAATATCTGCGAAGATCATGTAAAAGGTTAATTGAAAGACGCTGAAGTGTCATTGACACTTTCAAACCCACTCGATATCGGTACGATTCCAGAATAAAATCGTGGAATCTTTTACACATGGGAAATACAGCATACCATGTTTCAAATGAGCAAAATATTTAAGCGAGAATCCGGAGAAAATAAAATATCAATTCCGGTTCGAGTGATTCCGAAACGATGGAATTTGCCATTTGCGATTGACTCCCACATGTTTCTGTATCGTTTCAAAGATACCAGTCATTGATTGAACTGATCCAAAAATAGATATGAGACAGAATGTTCCAATTATGGAATCTTCTACGACTCGTTTGAGTAGGTATTTATAGCTAAATTGTTGTATCACAAAGCAAATCAATTGAGTCGCGCATAGAAATTCTTGAAATGTCAATTGATGGTGACGTAAAACCATGATCGTATTTTAACAAGGATGTAAGTAAATGAAACACTGCGTCGTTACGTTATTATACGATATATCGTTTTCTGATTAATATGGGGTTAAAACAAACGCGGTAGCATAGAATTTTTCGGCTGAAATTATTGATCAAGGGATGATTAATTTTTATAGGTTGATATTAACTTTCTGTGAAAAAAAAAATTTTTTTTCTTTCCATACGTTGTTCCCACCACGCTTGAAATTTGATGACAAAATCTGCATCCGAAAATTAAGTAATTTTCAACAACATATTTCAACAAAATAGTTCGTGTTTGTCCTAAAATTTTAATTTAACAAATAAACATTTTTTCAAAAGTTACAGCATTTATTTAAAAAATATATTCATCAAATTGAACATTTTATTATATTCCATTAATTATAAATACTCAAAGTATTCCATAAAAATCCGAATTTGATTCCGGTACTTTTCGAACAAAATCAATTGAGTCAATTCCTGTGTTATAGACCTTCTTGAAAATGTAACAAAGTATTCCCAAATTTTTATTGAAAATGAAAAGAAATGAAGAAAGAGAAAGAGTCATTGCGAATAACACGTAAATAATTTGCAAGCCGAGAGTAAAAGAATTCTGAAAGCTCGGGAAGAGGAGAGGGAAGTTGGAGAGTAAAATCGAGAGACATCGCGATACTTTATGCACCGTCCAATTTCGGGAACGAAACGCGCGTAGTTTTCCCTCATGGTTGGAAGAGGCAATCAGGCCTTTTTAAATACTCAAGCGTGCCAACGACGACGAAGGTAGGAAAAACGAATGAAACAGAAAACGAATCGTTAAAAAGGAATGAAAGAAAGCGGAAAAAGAGACACGCGGATGTGGAAGAAGCGGAAGCGAGAGAGGCTACGTGTGCCAATAAAAACTCACTTCGTGGATTGGATAATAAAACTCCAATCAGCGGCTTAATTATTCGATTACTTCGCGTTATTTTACTCACTTCATTTCTGCCTTCCTTTTGTCTTTTGTTACTAAAAGCCTGATTAAAAGAATCGAAGAATGTATATATAACGTCTTTTCTTTATCAAATAGGAAGTAACAAGTCTTTGTTTTGTTTTTGTTATTGCTTTTAATTAAAAAAGAAGGAGAAGAAAGGAAAGGAGGAGACATACTTTCTTTCTCTTTGATAGGATGGAAAGCGTCACGCCTCGATTGAGATAAAGACGTTAGTTCTCGTTTATTAGTTCGGGTCTTCTTGGAAAAATAGCTGGATGACTTTAACGTAAATAAAAAAAGGGAAACGAAGTGTAAAGATTCTTAATTAAAGGGGATTAAGAAAAGGAAATTAATGAAGTTTAATGTAAGTTAATGTTATTAAAACGGAAAGAAATCGAATATTTTCAGCTGACAATTTCACACTATGTACTTTTGAATGAAGCAAACTTAAAAATGTGATTTTGCAATTTATTTTCATGAAAATCGAGTCAGACGAAATTTTATAAACAATAAGTGACGTATATACATTTTTTTAGAATTCATTTAATCGTAGCCAAGCATATCACAAGGAACTGGTTCGAAACCACGAAATAAATAATTAATAAAAGGAGGGAAAAGCCCACCCGAGATTGCACAACGCCTGGATGTTGTTTATGGGGACTCTCGGTCCTTGTATCCCATGGTGAGGAAATCGACAAAACGATTTCGCTTCGGACCAGAGCCCATTGAAGACGGACAAAGTTGCGCCGAGGAAGTTTAGCGGAAATGGTTGGCAAAGAAAATGCTATAGAAAATATCAGTATTGCAAAGAAAGAGGTACTAGAAAGCAGGTGGCTTAACAACCGAGGAATTAGCAGCAAGGTGTACTCCATCAAAATTATTGATGTTACCTTTCGGTAACTGCTGCCGGTAGCCTTCTTTGGCGTCGTTCGCCTTCAATGGTGTCCCATTCTAATAAAATGAAGTAGTTCTGGTCATTCTCACGCGGTGAATTACGAAGGAGAAAAGTCGCCATAGGTAACAGTCAGACGGAATCTGGCCCTGGACTGGGCATTTCTACTGAAATGTTCCGAGTGTTCTTCCATATAGAATTTTTATACCTTAGACTTGGAACACGTGATAAAGTTTGAAAATCTTTTAAATGAATTAAAAAATTAATTATTCGCATTTAAGTTATTCTTTAAATTATTTTTAGTCGGATAATGTCGAATAAAGTAAGACCCAAAGCTTAGATACATTTTTTAAATATGCAACCAAGGTAAACATCTATAATTTCGACGTCATGTGAATTTTGAAACATATTGTTGCATCCGTGTGGCCTCAAGATGCTTGGATATGATTAAGTCAGAACTGCAGTTTTCCTTCTTTCTAAAAAAAAAATATTCATAACGGAGGTTTTTTCTGTTATTTATGAAACAAATGAATCGAATAATGTCAGTAAAGCTGCAAACTTTGGAGTATAAAGAAAAATGCAAGGATTTTACAGAATTATGTCCGTGTTATTTTTTTTATATACGTTATTTGTGTATTTTATTGGTGTGTTAAATGACTTGAACGATTCATTGCACTTTAATATATGGTGAATTGAAGACACGTACATTTAACGATTTTTATAGTCACGTTCGCGCGACATATTGGCAACTTTAATGCAACATAAAATTTCACAGCTTCACCAGGGAGGCATATATATCAGCTATATTGAAATACATATTTCATGACGATCGCAAAGGTACCAGCCACCTTTAACTGCTGCTTAAATCAGGCATCATTCTATACTCTGATATAGATTTTCAAATAATTCCCAACTATATTAAACCTTTATTGTGTCATATACTTTATGTTTAATGACTGAAAGTAATAATGACTGAAAAAGTACGGTTTCTTGATTATAACCTTAGCTCCCTTTAATCTCTTCGTATTCGAATTCTTGAAAATTATAATAAATAAATCTTATTTTAGCTGAATTATTATTTAATATTATTGCAACTACTTAAGATTTTTTTTTTACAGATAAATAAAAACATTTTTTACAGATCTAGTATTATTAATTCTAATTATAAATTACGAAGGATATTAAATGAAACTAAAATAGGCCTTTGATGGAATCAAAGGGGTTCGAAGGTACATTTTCGCCATTAATTCTTGGAACACGTGCCATTTATTTCTCAAAATACAATACCTGGCTGATCTCAGATTTGAGGAGTCCCTCTTCCCTCCAGTGCAATTCTTTAGCTTCGGATGAATCCGATTTGTTTCGAATTTCGAATTTCCCGAATATATTTTATCCTCTATTAGGAAATCTTGAAATGCAATATTCCACAATATTCACTGACGAAGGAACATGGGCGAGGTTTGAAGGGAAGGAAAAGGTACAGTTGGGTTTGTAGGAAGGAAGGAAAAAGAGGAGAGGAAGGGAATAAGCTGGAGACTTTTACCAGGGCTCAATATTGGTACTCTGACAACGTCTTTGCAGAGTACCTCACTCATTCCTCTTACACTTGCTTCAAGGAAGTTACTTGACAACTGTTATTTGCATTTCTATTCTATTGAAGAAAATATCTAATAAAGTTCCACAAGCTACTCTTATCTTTTAGACGGAGATGGCGAGAAAACGAGAAAATAGCGAAGGAAGCAAAGAGACGAAAGGGATAGATCTCTCAAAGTATTACTAATTAATTAGCATCAGAGTCTCTTGAAATATTCGAAGATTCGTTTTTAGATTACGGTCCTGGAGGAAAATATACGTTTCCGCAGGAAATACCTTTGTTTTAAACCTTCGAAATCTTAAGTCCCCTTTTCCTTTCCCGAAGAGCGAGTTTATTTGTAAAATCCCTCGTAAAGGAGGTATAAATATAAATAAAGACCTCTCGATTCTTAAAGGGTCTTTATTTGAACTTTTGGGAGGTTGCATGATGAAAATGTACGAGAAAATAATTCCGGGAGAAAGAAATATTGTAAATAATAAAAATTGGAATTCTTGTGGGTGAGGCTTCGATTGAATAATTTTTCATTTTTTCTGCGAATTTATATTTTAACGCATACGACGTAAAGTTACCCGGTTCTTTGCTATCGAACAAATTCGACGAATTTTTTTTTTTTAAGTTCACGTCATTTGGATAAAGGGAAAGGAAACGAATTGCAATTTAAAGTTGACAAAAGCATTTGTTTGATTATTTCAATGTGCTTGACGTTGACGTATAGGTTTCGAAATCGTATGTTACCCAAACCCACGTTAAATTGATCGAAGATTAGAAACAGAAGGACCCCGAAGTTGCGCCGTTGAAACATATCTCACGCCCTTTTGACTGTTGACTCTCGATGTGTTCCCCAAAGCATTGGAAAGCGTTAGCAAAGACATCACAAAGCGATCTACATTGGCATCGGGTAGAGCAATATGCTATCAAATCCCCGTAACCATCAATATCCTTTCCATCCCTTATACGTGTAACGCTGATAGAAAGCATCTCCAACAGCTCCTATCTTTCTTCCTTTTTTTTTACCCTTCTGCCGTTGTCTGAAATGTTTTACATTGCAAAATCAATGCGTGCTTTTTCCGATACTCCCCACATTAGTAACCTTTTATACACACACACATACGCATACATACCCACGCACGTGAAATAAGCATCCTGCTGCTGTCGTTAGACTTTCCAATAAATCATACAATTACTAAAAAGACATTTGTTTCTTTGAATTCATATATTAAGTTTCTTTTGACAGCCAAGAAGGGCACGATCGGAACGTACACGAGGCAAAAGAAAGAATCCCAGTGTGGTACCTTTTTTATGCAACGTCGTTCTGAGCTTTTCCTAAGGTTTTCGTAGGAAATTTACAAAATTTGTATGTATTGGAAAATTGAAGTGGGAAAATTTCTTTTGGAAAAATTCAATTATTCAGAATTAATGTAAATTAGAAATTCTGATCGCTCCTATTTATTGTAATTTAATGTATGGCTGGATTCAGCCCATGGCTCAATTTTTCGAATGGCCAATTTTGGAGCAAGAAATTAAATTTTCCTTATGCTAATTGCAAGAAACGCAAATAACAAAAATTAGGTAGTGGATTTTATAGCGATTTTATTATTATTTGTAGCAATATTTATTTGTTCATAAATTAAAGTGTATTTGCATAAATTCCCAAAGTTTGAAAATTTGCCATGAATGTTCCCCACAATTATTAAAAAAAAAATAAAATTTGGTTCAGCCGCGCACCGACATCCTATAGATTCGCCTTTTTTTTTCTAAAAAGAAATTACAGTTGTAACTTTCGCACAGTGTTATTTAATAATCCAGCAGACTCACAAAAGAGAGAAGAAACGGGAGCTACAGCTAAGGGAAGAAATAGAGAAGAAGAAATAGTGTCCAAAGCTCGCGAGCAGTCATCTCTCCGGTGCTTGTAGTATATAGTTACCCTCCGAAGTATTAGATTTGCTTTCTAGGACACTTTAATCAGGAGGTACCTATGTAAATTTTTGAATACACATCGCGCTTTGTCTTTCGCGATGTTTGTGTAGGTCAGGCGGAGGTATTTTCCTGCGAGTGGAATAGAAAGAGGGAAAAAGACCGAAAGGAGAGAAAGGACACAGAAAATTAAAGAATTTGCAATTCTAAAACTTCAAGAGGTGACTGCTCTCTTCTATACACGAATTACATATGACTTGGGTTCCCTCAATTTTAGTCGATGATTTAAAATTATAAATTTATTCAGTTATTAATTATTTCCACCCTATTCATTTCAATTTTGTTGGTTTAAATTTGCTCAAATGTTACAAATTCAACCTGTACTTCAAAATTTACCCCAAAGGTATGTCTCAAAAATAGGTAACAATTATTATTATTATGTATCAAAAAAATATTAAAAAATGATTACCAAAAAGTGTAAGTTTAAGGAAAGAGCAACATTTTTGTGTAAAATGTGGAAAAAAAATGATAATTGACCGATCAAACCGTACTCCAGCTCTAATTCGATTCGGTCGTCTTTCCAGTAGTATAGATACAGCAAGGAATCACGAATTGGTAGAGCCTTATCTTAATTATTCCGAAAAGTTAATTAGTTTTTTCCCTCTCGCGAAACCCTTTGAACGTTTCCGCGTCTGACATGGACCGTACTGTACTGCGTCGTTCATTCAACGGAGAGATCTCAGGCGAATCACAGCACGTGATTCTACTTCCTTTCTTTATAATAGCAGCATCCTATTCCTCTTCTTCCTCGTTTTTTTTTCAACTGCTCTCTCTCTCTCTCTCTCTCTTTGCTTTTTACTCTTTAAACTGTTTGATTATTCTTTCCCAAAGTGCAGCCTTCTGTATTTTTCTTCATCCTTTCCACGTTTTCTTTGTTTATTGATCACTTCAGAAATTGGAAAAATGGAATATATTGTCTTTGTAATAAATATTTATCATCATTTTTAAATATCATTTAACAAATTTAAATAATAATTAAAATCGGAGTAAGAAAAAAACATTTTCGATTTTGTTTATTTTACTTCAAGAAAAAATAAATCCTGACAAAAAATGTTAATTTCGAAAATCTCGAGTCAACATATGTTTCTTCAAATTGAATTTCAATTTTATGCGATCAATTGTAATTTTATTATTAAAAAAAAAAATTTTTTTTTCGCTGTTAATTACTTAAAACCCTCAAAAGAAAGCCAAATACGTGAAATTTGGCGTTCCTATGTTACGCTTCTGGGACGCCGAGGACAAAATTGAAGGAGCGTCACGAGGCGACTCCTCGTTGCTTTTTAAAGTAATTAAAAATTAATAACTACGGGCTTTACCAGGCAAGACGTAATGAAAGTGCTGTATTCCTGTGTATTTTCTATCTTTTAAGCGCGGAATCTTACACATAAAGCTTGACTGACTGATGCCTCGGCAGCATAGGTGCTTCGTCAAACTAATGTTCGAGATAGGTTGGTATCTATGTGTAACGCGTATCTTCGTCGTTCGTCTTTTGCGTGTTTCTACTACAAAGGATGTTTTTAGAATATTGATATCGAAGCTGCGAGATGAATAAGTATACTGACAATTTTCTATAGAGACGCGCTTCACCCCTTTCTTTGCCTCTCTTTGAATTGAAACGCGCGGGTACTATCTTGAATCTGGAATATCGAGAGCAAGACATTTTTGGCATCATGGAATTTTCTCATCCGAAATTGCATTTTGGTTAAATTTTCGATGTCCAGTCCCTGGTCGAGGCATCATCGGCCATTATTATTTTACATTTTTCTCCATCAATTATCAAATTGTTGCATCGATATTATTTGTAAATAATTTCCATGGCGCAAAAATTACGTTGTTGCAATATAACTAATATATTTTGCGTCGATAGAGTCCTTTTTCTCATACAATCATCGAACTGTTGCAGCAATAATATTTGTAAATAATTTCCATGGTGCAAAAATTACGTTGTTGCAATGTAACCGGTACATTTCGCGTCGATAGAGTGGTTAGAAATTCCTTGGGTGTTATGAAACATTAACAATGGCGGCGATTCGATCTAGCGCATTCTGCGGATTCAAATAAGAAATAAACCACAAAGGCATATATTTAACAACACATCGTTAGTTATAGCAACCTTCCCAATTACTCTTTAGACTTTGTTTCGTTTGTTGTTATACTCGAGGTTCAAGACACGTAGGCAGTATATGCACAAATCGTGGGATTTTAATTGCACAATAAAGAGGGAAGCTTCACAGAACGTCGAACATAGTTACAAGAGAGGTAAAAAGAGAGAAAGATATATGTATTCAAGGGGGTTGGAGTGGACGTGTACAAGAAATGACCGTATAATTATAATAACATTACTTGACAGAGATGGCGCAGTAATACACGAGCAAGCAAGCAACTAAACCGGCAAAATGGGTTGGGTACTCGAGCATTGAAATATTATACCTACCAAAGAGAAAATAATTAAAATTCAACCCTTGCTTCGTATTTTCCTACGTTAGGTTAGTAAAGGTATACGTATGTAACCTTTACGTATTTCTACGTATCACTATACGCCCTATGTAAATAACAACCATCTCTTCTCTTTTTCTACCTTTTCAAAGATGTTGAAGGTGGTTGTAATGCTTTTTTTTTTTTTTTCAAACCCTCTGGCTATATGGTATTTCAAAAACATTTTGTTTCCAACACATATGATTACCGACTGTTACATTTTATAGTATCGCCTTTATAGCCTTTGTCACTTTTTAATACGTTAGTCTCAACGTACCGTAGCACCGCCGGTTTTATAATACGAAAAACTGTTAATGAAAACATTTGCGGAATCGGAAGAAATGAGTCTTACAATGGGGTATCGGAAAAATTCATCTTTTTATAAGTTTCCAGGAAAACAGTAACAATAGCATTCTTTTTAGAAAATGAAAAAAAAGGATTAACAATTATCTCTTTTTACCACAAATTTGTCTAGGTACGACACAAAAATGTTAAGGCTATCGACACACAGAAACGCAATCGCCTCGACAATTTTCGTTAAGGGTAGGTTTTGAGAAGTCATGTGCCCCGAGTCAAAATTGAATTTCATAATTTCGAAAAAATATATTTTAAAAAATAGAATTTTAAAAGGTGTCTTATGACACCTTGGGTAAAAATAATGTTAATGAAGATTTTCGAGGTAACTGAATTTCTGTGTCCCGATGGTGTTAAATTTTTTGTGTCATTTCTAGACATTTCTGGGAGAAAGAAAGATCGTTTATAATAAATTTAGCAAATTGGTGAGCCAATAAAAATTAAATCCTTTCAGAAAGTTTAAAAAAAAACGGTATAATTATTTTTCAGCGATAATACGATTAGAGTCTATGACGAATCACTAAGATAACGTCGAATATAATTTTTTTCCTTAAAACTATGGGCAAAATAGTAATTTGGATATTTCATTTTTGCCAGTCGTCGTACATCGATGGAAACCTGAAAATAAGTTTTAATAATAAATACTCACCAGAGCGTGTATACATGAAGAAAATAACTACATGGATGATTTTAAATATTCTCGCGCGCGACGAGAATTCCTCAGTACACTTGGAAAAGGAAAGAGGAAATAGGGAATGCGCGATGTAATTGCAAAATTGCATTAGCTTTGTATTCTTGCAGAACTCGGCCAGACATAAGAGATACGCATTTGTATGATTTTACATCGTGTATTTTCTTTCTTCTATTTCTCCTTCTTCTATTTCAGCATATTTCCATGTGCAATATTAATTTTTAGGAAAATGGGGTATTAAAAAATTCATATGTTTTGACGTCGCGTGTTGGATTTATGCCTCCACTGCAGTCGAAGTGTCTGCATAAAATATGTTAATATCGTTATTGGCCTACACGTATTTTTTATGTACCAAATAACGCGAAAAATCGGTAACGTCACCGGCAATTTTATAATTTAGTGTATTGGTAATTTTATCCATTAGATTTTATCATGAACAATAAATGTAATCGAATAATGATATAATTTTGAACGAATTCTTCAAAGATTAAACAATTAAAAATTTTAAGAATAAAGAATCTGAGAAATGTGCCGAGTTATGGTTTGAAAAAAAAAATGGAAGATCGAGAGAGAAAAGTTATGAATAAAATTGATTAAGATGAAATGATTATTTTGGCTAGTGACATTTCATTTGAACAGTCAAAAGAGCATTGTCTCTCTCACCCTATCTGATTCCCTCATTTTGCTGCCTTCAGTAAGGTATAAAATAGAAGTAAAAAGGGAACGGGTACGATTACTTTCTTTTTGTTTTCATTTAATTACAGATGTCAAGGGGTTGTTGCAGAGAGAAGCATACTCTAGGTAAGCGACCAAGCAAGCAGTGAGAAAGAGAGATCTTCAAGAGACCTCCCATTATTCCTTTATTTATTCCAATTATACGGACGACGTGAATTTGTCATTGCCTCTTTTATCCTTCCGTCAAAGGTAAAAAAGAAAGAGAACAGTCATACAAGGTTTTAGTGAAGAGACAAGTCAAAATTGGGTCGGAATCCGTCATACACTTTATAACTATCACTAGAGACCTTCAAGGCTTCCGTCAAATGGTTTGACGGGACAATTCTAGGGACAATTACCAAATTGGCATTTTATGGTACAAGTTGAAACACTGTAATCGGAAATGTTGAGCTACATTTTTAGAATGTCAATTTTTGAGTCTTTAACACACAATTATTTATTTATTTATTCCAATTATAAATTTCTGTTAAAAAATTGGAATTGTCTTTCACAAAAAAATAATTTCCGTTTCATCAATTCCGTGCGTTAAAAATTACCCCCTATAATTTCTCGTGCAATTAATAAAATTTCATGGAAATTTCGAGAATTTCCAAAATTTTATTCCAAGAATAGCGACGCTGCGGGTGAACCCTTGGGGATAAATTTAAGATCCTAAAACCCCTTCATAGTTTTCCTAGTTCCATTACTTACCCCGTGGATCAAATGTATTCCTATGTTCCGTGAATATCTCGTACAAAATTTAAGCGTGGGGGGTAAGGAATCTGTGACTGGGAACACGTTAGCCGCCCGTGAATTGGATTATTGGAATGATTCGACTATAAATTCATCAATTCAAGCAAACGAGGTGTTGGTTCAATTGAAAAGGATGTGGTTGATTTAAGTTCGAGGTACTCGACCGACTACTTAACGTTCACATGAATTAACTCGAGCACATATTTTACAATCATGTGATTTTCATCCATCCATAAGCAAATGATTTCCTTACACGGACGATGACCTTTCAATTAAGGGTTGCACTATTTCGAATCCGATTTTTATCCGATACTTCTCCACTTGAACTCCTACGAACCTATTTTGGCACTAGTTTTTTTTTTGTAACATAGATTCGTGGAACGTGTAAATTTTTCATGGATTTCAAAGCTCGAGATTCCGCCGTTTTCGGTGCAAAAGTCTGTCACAGTCGAGAACGAAAAAATTTTTTTTTGCAAAAATTGCACTTTTAAAATGCGGCGAAGGTAGCATTTTTACGATAAGCGAGACTTTGCACGCAACATAAAGCCTTTCACGTTCAATTATACCTAAACAAAAGTTTGAAAGCCATCACGGAGAGTAACAAGCATATATCATTGGACGGGAAGCTAAGGGTTGAACGATCCCTTTGACTGTCAAACAATCGCAGCATCATGATTGTTAGTGGGGGCTTATATTTCCATTACTTAAAACAAATCAATATTTTCAATATTCCCAAATGGAAAAGGCGCTCCTTCATAAAAAGGAGGAAGAAAGAAATGAGATGAAGTCTACGTGACATCAACATGTTTGCGTTTATTTCTCTGTCTGTTGCTCTCGCTTGTCGTTTTCTTCACTTTCAGTGGCGGATACGCATATCATTGTCAACGGGGAGGAAACGCCAAATACGCTTTCCGACGATAAAAGACGTTAGCGAAATCGGAAAAGACACATCCCTTCTGCCTCACGCACGAAACACAGCTGCGTAACTTTGCAAATTGAAATTGCCGATACCGTGGACGAGGTTGGAGCTCGGTTGGAAAAGAAATTAAATATTTCCATGGGGTTTTTCAGAGACGACTCTGAGACGCAATGGAAGTGACTTATTTGCATACGGGTTTCCCGTGTGGCATTAAATGATGATCCAAAGACCCTCGGAGTTCAATTAGGATTAAAATCTTTGAGCGGAGAAAGAAAGAAAGAAAGAAAGACAAATAAAAACAAATAATCATGGAAGAGCGCAAAGTAAAAGAAAATTTCGACGTGACGCTTCCCCCCCCCCCCCTTCTCCGATCCCTTGCCCCCTTCTTCAGCCTGAAAACTCGGGATCGTACATTATGATTTAATGCTAACACGGTGGTAATGTCATCAGAGAGACTCCTGCGTATAAATAATTCGCGTGTCCGGGCGTGCCCAACCCCTAAAGCTTGAAGGGATGGTTGAGAGACGAAGTGGGTGGAAAGAGGAGAAAAAAGGAGAAACAGAGGAGAGAGGGGGTCACAGGTTTTTAATGCGACATCTCTGGGGGCGACGAGGATTACGAAGGCTAAAAAGGAAGTTTTTAATAATTTTTCATTTTCTCTATATTTATTATCGCACGCTTCCTAACCGGGGAGGTTAACAGAGACAATAGAGGAAGGTTTTAGATAGACCAGAAAGAGAAAGAGAGAAGAAGAGAGTGGGTAGGTTACGAATCCACGATTGTCAGTTGTCGTCCTCCTCATCGTCGTCGTAGTCGTATAGTCCTCGCAGTGGTGGTAGTCGTTGTAAAATTTTAATTCCCTTTTTTCTCCATTCTCGTTAGCTCCATACTCCCCCTTTCTGTCTTACCAAAGTCCAAGCAGCCATAATTCCAGCTAAACAAACACATCAACAGTCCTGTGAAAGAATTCATCTCTGTTTTTACATATATTGCAGAATTTATTTATCCTCCTTCCTCCTCGTTTTGTTTTATTGTATATTGTTTTAAGAATCTTTATATTTCCCTGCTTTTAGAGAGTACCGCCGTTCCATCAAATAACATAATACGGGTTTTCCTTTTAGTGCATCAACTAATGGTCAAGTGAATCATTCGCGCCACGAGTATCCGAACTTGAGGGAAAATATGACAGTCGTGGATTATGGCAATAGTATTACTACAAATTATAAAACTACATTGTTACGTTTTATGCGAATATTTTTAACGTCCTGCCACTTTTCATTAGCATTTTTCTCGAAATGTTCATTTTAGAAATGAGTATTTTTGTGGCGCATTCGATGGACAAATAATTTCTCCGGAATTTCCAATACTCATGATTTTTATGAAATGGAAATATTTTAACGTTGCATTTCTGCATATTTTTTAAAAGGAGATTAAACACGGATTTACTTAAATTTTATACTCTTCGAATTCGTAGCCTCCTGGAAGCGGTAAGGCAAATTAAAAGTAACAGTACACCCGAACGAGACATTTATAAGGAAGAAGAGGGTGAAATTCGTCGGTAGTAATTTGTCGCCAAGATCTTCCAATTGAAACTGGCGGTACCGTGGTTTCTATTGGCCCAAAGTATTTCTCTGCTTTTATTCCAAGTAGAAATCTATCTCCCTTTTAGTAACCTGAACCAATCTTATTTCCTGAAAATGATACAAATTACAACATGGCGTAACGTAAATTTATATTTTTTTCATACTTTTTACGATATTTCTCATAATTTTATTCATTATTTACAAAATCTAGATATTGGGTCGATGCATAATTAATGACGATTATTTCTATGAACTTTCATGCAAAGCAATCGTCGTTAATTATGCACGAAATCAATATTTTCTTGTCACCTGAAAATTTTAGAAATTATTTTGAAAATTGATCATACACATAAATTCAAACTATGGATATATTTAATTTCAAGTTATTTTTAGTAGTCAGTAAAAATACAAATAAATTAATTAATCGAGTGTGTAGATTTACTAAATAATTCGAATTTCAATATCGAAAGCTCTGAATATTTCAAAAAGAAAAAAATAATAATATATAATAATAATTAAATACTAATATTCTTTAAGATTTTTTATGAGCCCACGTGAGAAAATGAAAATAATTAGTTCTTTTCACACCTTTTAGAAAATGTGAACGCACTTAGAAAATCAATTGCGCTTAGAGTCAACTGCAAATGTAATCGAAGAACGTCATTCGCAGCGTAACTTTGCACAGTGTTGATTTAATACCCAGATTGTCTAGAACAGTCCACCCCAAGTAATTGCGTTATTACATGTCGTGGACTGGCATCGGTCGGAGTCAAAGGCATCGGAGCCGATGTCCGCCCTATGAAATATATTTGTCGACATCGCCGATACTTTCACCCCCTCCCCCCCACCCACGATTCACGATTGATTTTCAGCCGAAAAAATTGACACTTCGTTGCAAATGAAGGGTGAGAGAACGTGACGTTCCGTCACACGAAGACACAAGTGGGTGTATGTTTATCAAAGATGCAACAAGAAAAACAAGGAAAGAGAGACCAAGTATACTTCGGAGCTCATATAGTAACCGTCAATAGCGCTTCTTAGCTTATGCATAAAGCTCTTTCGCACCCCCTATAACCATGCAAACATCCTAGATTCAACCCCACCTCCGCCCATCGCGTTTCAAAGCTCCTTCCTTCTCCGACTGCGGCACTTTCGCGTACGTTCCTCTCTCTCAATCTAGTTTAAGTAAGGATGTATCGCAAAATCTATACCAAAAGGGATGAGAGAAAAAGGGGAAAGGGGAGTACTTTTAGGGAAGGGTGAGTCCCGTCACATTTCACTACAGACTAATAACTTAGTGAATATTCATTTCATGTTTCTCCTTGCCTGAATCTCTTAGACTCTCGCTTCTTCAAAGTATATCTAATGCGATCTTCACACCGATTCCAGCGAATTCGAGTTACGTCTTTGGAAATATCGCCATTTTTTTGGAATTTCCCGCTCGAATTTCTTTACACGGAGTCGCAGAATTCGTAGAAATTAAAAATTAGTAATCCGGTAAACAAAAATTAAAAAACAATTGAAATTACCTTTGCAATTGCACACGATGCTTGCTCTTTGCTTACATTTTCCCCGTAACTTTATTCCTCAGCTTCGGTGGAAATAAAATGGATTGTGTGAACGATGCCTTAACTTAACACGTATCCTTATAACTGTATATGATATTTTCCTTCATTGAAGCGGGAAAAACATAGCTTTCAAAGGGAAGTGAAGCAAGAGGCGGTTGTCATGGAAACTGTGAATTAAGTAATCAATGAATTATTATTGACATTGATGTCTTCCTCCGCCTCTTTCCAATCCCTTTTTGTTTTCCTCGTCCTTTTCTTTCCACCGTGCAATACTTCAAGACTCATAACCTTCCCGGCCTTCCCATCCAACGTCACTGATTAATACCGTGCCTCTACCTTTTCCTCGGATTTCAGCGGGCGGAGGTAGACTGAAATTCTGACAAAGTGCCAGCGTGCCTCGAATAAATTAATTGCGTATCTATACGGATTATTATTTTCTCCTTAGAAGCTCCATTTGTTTCCGGTTTTTTTTTTTTTTTGGAAACTCTTATTTATTTTATTTCAGAATTTTCGAATAATTCGATTACAATTTGGGGCATTTTATGGAATCGAAATTAGCAACAGTACCCGGTAATTCCATTTTGTTGCTGTACGTAATAAAATCAAGAAATAAAACATCTTTGCAAAATGTGGAAATTTTGGAAACCAAATTCCAAACTTTTACTTTTTGGGCGCGACTTATTTGTGAAAAAAAAAATGCACTTTTACGTTATGAAATCGCGAATTGAAATCTCACGAAAATTTCGAGATATGCCGTATCTATACGGAACTCCAAGAATTCCAGGACACAAGCAAGGATATGGTGGGGGATAGGGATGTATTAGAATTCGTGTAAAGCGCGCATGGGATTCCATCTTGAAAGCGTGTTGTGACGATATTCAAATAGCATCAATTTCTGTGGGAATTGCCTTGTATATCTATCCACTATAAAGGCTAGGGGAGAGAGTGAAGAGGGGTAAGAAGAAGACCGTGCAAAAGCGTATTGGCAGATAGCTACAACATCGTTTTACAACCCCTTATCTGTATAAGTTACGGGCATTTCTGTTTCTCAGCTTCCTCGCAAAGTATCTTCACAGGGTGTCATCGATTTCCATGGAAATCCTACGTTACGTCTCCAACTGTTGTACCGTTCAACAGACATTAATCCGAAACGTCTACGATTCCGAGCTATTTCCCTACGAAGGGAGGAGAAACAAAGAAAAAACAAAAATGTGCGGAGGAAAGAAGTACAAAAATGTTGTATTTCTTCTATATTACCTCTTCGCGGGAATATCGATCACGTTTAAACGTAATATTTCAGTCTCATATTGGATTCTCTCGACACTCTTTATGTACTGTATCGAAGCTGCTTGATCTCCCGAGAAAGAATTTTCTTCCTTGGCGGAAAGCTCATACATCATACCGTTATTTCTTTATTAAACTCATATTTTTTAGACAGCTTTAGTCTTGCAATTCATGGCTCGGTCGAAAATCAACAAAAAGGACGAGGATCGAAAGGAGAGAAAGATATTGCAAAATTTCTCGTCGTATAAAAACAAAACGGCGAGGTTCGGCAAAGAAAATTAAGTAATTTTTCCGCTAAGAGACGCGTAATCGCGCCTAGTCGAAATAATTTTAGGGAGTTTTTTTTTTATAAACTAGTTACATCTTTATGGAGGCATCCCATTTTTTTGTTCGTGAAAAGAGGGTCTGTCTTTCTCAGCTCAAAAACTTTTAGCTATTTTACTTCGACGAACGCTGAAGAAATTGGCCATTTTACCGAGTATAAAGAACAGGTACCCGCCACTAGAACACTGCTGCTCCTCGTCCCCGAAAACCACAAGGGATGGTTATATAAAGCATTCTTCCAGTTTATTAGAGACCGAGTTTGTGGGCCTCGCACACACTTTATATTAAACATGTGCATTATTAATGCTTTCCGGTGTAACCATAAAAAAAGTTTACACCCCATACAAACGAAAATTGAATTCATTTAACTCAAGAGGAAAGGAAACGAAAAATGGAACTTTCACAAAATACCAAACTGTCAATTTTTCCATTTAAAAAAGTGTAAAAATACTGATTTCATTTAAATTAATACCAAACTTGCATATTTAAAATAGGTTCGGTAATTAAATGTAAAATGTACGAATTTTCAAGTTAATATTTTTTTAATGTAAAAACGGACTGTTTAATTTTTTACGCGATATTTGATTTATATGCGACTTATATGCACTTTATATGCGGTGCTGCAGCAATGTCCCTCTCGTTACCATTTGCCTCGAATCAGAAATAAAGGATTAATCGATTGGTCGCGCACAAATTTCCAATAAAAGTATAAAGTTGCATAACTTTGTGAAACGAATTAGCGGAGAAACGACGAACAAAATAAAATCCCGGCGTTGCTCTGTTGATGTTTTGGAAATATTCCCTTTCTGACCCTTGGCTTTGGTCGTTGATCCAGCAGAAGGAATAGCAAGAGGAAAAGACAGGGATGAAGGAAGAAAAGTAAAACCGGAGAGAAGGCGAGCGAGAGAGAAGAAAAAGAAGGGGGTTAAACGAGGGTGAATGAGGATTTTTAATTGTAGTCCAGCCAACAGCCCCCGACCAAGGAGGAAGAGGTCTCGTCAGTGTATTGTCATACCGAAGCAGCGCTTTTCTTTATTTCCCTAGTGGCTGAATGAGGTTATACATTTTTTTTAACTACAGAGCAATACCTCTCCGTCTTCTTATTAGCAAAGCTAATTGGAAATACAAATGGTTATTCACAGTAAGGGAATGGAAAAGAACGACTTGACTTGACTTGACTGAAAGTAAGACAAGTCTATAGTCATTTTGATATAAAAGAAAGAGATACAAAAAAAAAGAGGAAAATAGATAGAAGAAAGGGAAGAGAGGGGAGGCAAGTTGGTATAGCACAGTTCCATTTCCATGTATTAAAGCTTGTATTTGCTCCGGATAATTAGGACTTTTTTCCTGGCCAATTTGGATGAATAATTGATTTCGTCCATACCTTCCATCTTTTTTTATTTCTCTCTTCCTTTTTCTATCTTTCCCTCTTGACGTTTTCTCTTCGAATGACAATCACCCGGTGAAAAATAAAGATCTTTCCTATGAAATATTCAGACGACTCACGTCCATTCTTTTTCAGCTTCTGCTGGTTTAATATTGTAATAAAAACAAAGAATATTAATGAATTCAATCAGACGTCTCTCCTTAGATATGTTTACACGGGCTTGATTCAAAATTGTTTTATGTAACATCCGCGTAACGAAGGAATCAACGATTTTTTAATTTTACTTAAAAATAACCAGAACAATTGTCACTATTTTTGTACTCAATCTCAAAATTGGGCGACCAATTAGACGTAAACTATTGAACTATAATATTATTTGCTCGTTACCAAAATTCCAGTTTAACAAAATTTTGCACCGGTGAGCATAATTTTCACATAGGTGGAAATTAAGTTTTGAATTTTGAAAAAAGTTCAATTTTTGTTACCTGTAAATTAACAGAACATAATTTTTACAGGAAAGTGGCCCGATTTTCCGAGTTTCCTATATTTCCTCGTATTCAAACGTGACTCGGAATTGTGCAAAATGATAATTCGAATTGTTCTAAACAGTGGATTTTTTAAATGTCGTGGAATTTTTTCAGAAAATAGAAGAGTTGTCAACACCGAGTTCAATTTTATTTGAAACTAAGAAAGAAAGGAAGGCTGGCCTGGTATAGGGCTCATTCATTTATACACAAACACAGTCAGTTCGTAGAACTTCGTCCAGGTTAATTACTAATACTGTGGCTACTCCGCTTAGGTGTCTTTGTTTTCGTTCCATTTCTTATCGAGCAGGATTATCGGTATGAAGGAGAATTCAAGATCATCAGTTTCGCAAAGATATGTGTCTGTTGTTCCTCATCTTACTCGTTCGAGGTAGTTTCAAAGGTGAACACTTACGAGTGTCTTTGGAATACATTTATAAGAAAATTATATTTACTCTGTTTTACCCGACATTTTTTGAGCTGAAAATAAAAAGGACGGAAAATATAAGAAGGAAGGAAAGCCAGTAAATATTTAATAGTAAGAGTCGAATCCGCAGTAACTGTTCTTCGAAAGGTGTTACAGTTTGTGGATTAAAAAAAAAAACACGAATTAGAGACAATAACGATCCAATAATTAAATAGAAAATCCTAGATATCGTTTCGAGGAAGGTAGTTACGTGTCGCAATTATGCGTATTAAAAGTGTACCGAGGTATGTGCCATTTAGAAATCATATCGAAGAAAAAAAGGAGGAAAATAATGGATTACGTTTTGGTAAAAAATTCGACGAATCGCCCAAATCGGTTTCAAGTCTTCACCAATCGACAGACTTGCTAGACTTGCAGATTCTGGATTTATCAAGAAAGTCTTGCGATCCAAAGCCCGATGAGAATGGAAATTCGATAGTACAAGTGACAGAGGTAAGCTTTTTTATCGTTGCGTTATAATTAATAACTATCAATTGTATAATAAATTCGGTTTTAAAACTTTGCAATATAATTTTTTACCATTCGTAAAAGTAATATTAACTTATAAGAGGTGTTCCAAAGGTACGAATTTTTTGATTTTTCAAAATACGAAATTTGCAACGAATTTTCTATTAGTTTCATTTTTTTACGATATTTCTGAGAGACAATTTTTTTTTTCAGTCGAAAGACATTGAAATTCAAAAAGCGGCTGGACCGGACAACCATAAATCGAATTTCCAATTAATTGATCAACATGTGTGTAACTCTTCATTGACGCCTTCGAACGACGCAATCGACCTTTCAGTTAGAAAATCATCAGATTCTTCCCCGTTGAACCAGGAATTAAAAAATTCGTGTCTTTATAAAATGATAACAGACCCGAAATTTCTGCAATCGGTAGAAACGAAAAAGACCATAATTTGCTCGTTCTGCAAGCGAGAGTTTTTATCACAGGAAGATCTGCAATCGCATTCGACCATTAAGAAAGACGAGTTCGATAACCTAGTGTGTTGCGCTTGTAATAAAAAGTTCACTCAGAAACGATATTTGCGCTATCATCAAAGATGCCATTCCGACAGAAATAAATTTATTTGCAATATATGTACGAAAAAGTATACGAGGCTGGATAATTTAACGAGACATATCAATTATCATATCAATCCTAACAAATTTCCATGTAAGTTTTGCGAGAAAACTTTTAGCAGGAAGGACTTGATGAACAAACATTTGAAAAGTCACGAGAATAAATACAGATTTTTTTGCAAATTGTGTAAAAAGTACTTTAGGGGTCCGCTTTCCTATGAAAAACACAAAAAGCTTCATCTGTAATGATTTTGTTATTTCAATCTATAGTTTTCGAAATTTTTCTTTGAAGTAAATCTTTCCTTAAACATTTTTATTCATTATTTGAAGTCCACGAGGCTTCTGTCCGGTTTTTATATGTAACTTCAACGAAAATGTTGATAAACCGGGTGTTTAAAAAATCGGTACTTTTTTAATTCGTTAAAAAAAATGGTTTGAAAAATAATATGTTTTTTTTTATTTTTTCGTTTGCTTTCCAATTTCGAATAATATTGTATAATTTCTTACTTGGTTATTTCTTTATAATAAAAAATATCTTTAGAATTAGTTAATGTACCATTAAAATACGAATTATTAAATAAATCGTCATCTAGAATTGAATGAAAATTCAAAGGTTAAAAGCGGATCTGATCTGTGACCGCGAGCATCGGTAAAGTAATTCAGCGCTTAAATACCGATCCCACCAATCATCGGACGAATAAAACAGCGACAATAGTTACTCGTGGTAGACGGACCACAAATTTATCTTCGAAAATCGAGATATCGATTTTTTTTTTATAAATTTACCTGCAAGAGAGGAAATAATCAATAAAAAAAAAATTAATTTCATAATCCTTAGTTACAATATGTCATTTCCATTTCTCCTAAAAATCGCGGGACTTGAATTTTTGGTGGAGGTTGAGTAAAAATTTATTTTTGCGAGAATGCATAGAATTTGATTTATAAAAATAAATGATACAAATTTTTAGACATTGTAGGAAATAAAAAGTACAAGAAATAGTTGAGATAACGAGGAAACTGAAATGCCTCATTTATATTGGAGTGAAATCTGTCTCCTGTATAATCTGAAAATAAAGTAAAAAAAAAAGGTGAAGAGGAAGATGTGGGTGGAAAACAAAAAGAAAAAGTTGCAACAGCTAATATTATTAAAAATTTGTAAGAAAATATACGATGCAAAGAATGTTGCAATTTTATAGTAAAATATTTGAATTGCTTTTTATTCAAACTAAAAAGTCCTGCAAATCCTTTCAAGGATATAAAAGAGAAGTGGGAGCGCGAAAGAGGAAAAGGAAAAGACGGAATATGAAAAAAAGAGAGAGAGACAGAGAGCGAGAGAGTGAAAAAGTGGAAAGGAAAGAATCAAAAAGCTTCGCAAAGGGACCACAGAAATCTCTGCCGTCCAGTTTTATATTTTCCCTCTCTTTCTCTTACTCTTTTACGCTATATCCTGGGAAACTTTGTTACATTTTTGGTACGTATATGTTGAGTAAGTACATAGATCAAAGGATCGCATGAAATTTTACCCTTTTTTTCACCTTTTAGGCTCTTATAACTTTTTTGTTTCGTATTATTTTCTTTCATATGAAGAAAAGTAGTGACAGACCTTAAAAAGAAGAATTGCTAGATTGTCTCCTTTTATTTGTGTACACTTGCCTCACTTTTTCCTTTTCTTTCAAAGAATATTTTGCCATGGAGTATTATGAAACTTCTCGAGTTACAAAATGTGGAAGGTGCTGTCGGATATGCCGGAGTGTCCTGATATTCATGATATTTTGTCTTTCTTTAAGAATACAGAAATTCGCGTGAAATTTTGAAAGAAACGCTGGCTCAAGGTCTTTCCGAAAAACAATGAATCCAGATGAAAGCAAACAATCTTTCTTTCGATTCCTCATAATCCATAGGAATAATTGAAAAGGGATAAAAATGATAGAAATTTTGTGAACCCGAATTTTAAGACTCCAAAGTGGTAACTGGGAAGGGACCGATTTCTGAAAAAATTAGTACCTTTCAGAAATTAGTGTTCTTGTAACAGAAATTAATTATTGGTAAAGGACAATAGTTGTTGCTAAAATTTATAGTAATTGTAAATAAATAGTAGCAAATTTTTAGTAAATAATAAATTTTTTTTTCAAATAAATTAGCAAGTGTTAATTAACTTTGAATAAAAAAAAATTTTATTGTTATATAAAAGCAATCCTATTTTGACTGTATTAATTTTTGAGTCTCAATATTCATCAACGCCGATGACGAAATTGCCGATGTTAAAAGTTCGAGCTTTTAAATTGAAACGCTTCTGAAATCCATTTCGAAATTAATAAGGGAGGGCAACTTTTTTTTTTGGACATTTTTAATCTATAGAAGTTATTTATAAAAAGAGGTTTAAATTGGCCCGACTAGTAATATTTTCAAATTAGGAAGCCAATAATGTTCCCTTGTTCCTTCCATATCTTCTCCCTCGAAAACAAAGCTTTCTTTTAACACTGGTTATATTTTAATCAATATACGAGGCAAGGAATCATGTCACCCTTTTTCGCCTCGAATCAAAATTAATATTAGAACCCGTGTTTTTTCATACAGAAAATATTAGCTCATGGAATTCCGGTAAGCTCTTTTTTTTTTATAGGTTTCTGTTATACATGATCGATTTGATTAACCGAGATATTACATTTTAGTTTCGGGAACAAAGCAATTCTCGGATGGCAATTATTCTACTGTGCATAAATTTCATTGCCATTTATGCGTGAATTGTTAAAAAATGCAGAATTTGTCAATTTTCATAATTCCTTGTTGAAAAAATTCGAAAATTTCCAGTGACGTAACCGGGGTCCGTTCGAAAGTTTATTTAGAAATATTCCTTTAGCGATGAATTATTTGCGGATGAATTTTGCATACAAATATTTGTGTAGCGATAAATATTGCTGCCGGTTGAGAAATAAATAAAAAGGGTTTGTGACTGATTATGAAAATTATAAGAGAAAATGTTGTCTCCATGCAAATTAAGCAAATGTTAATTTATATAAGTTTGCTGAAGATTTGATTAAAATAAAGATTAACATTCCGTGTCGCCGCTTTTCTAAGATATTAAATATTCGAAACGTTTGAATATTCGAGAGGGGAATGATAAAGTCTTGTGAAAGCGTGCGAGTAATTTTCGTAACAGTGTATCCGTGTATATTGCTTTATTGTCAACAAAGGGAGGAATTTACGTTTAAAGGTATTTTATTTTTTTCTTTGCGACGAAATAAACAACGTGAATGTATATTTTTTTTTATTAATTGCTACAGGGATGAATTCAGTAGTTGCTGAAACTTGAACAACAAAAAATTGTCTTCCTTTTGTTGTAACAGCTTTAATTAAATAATACCTGCATGTCATAGCTTTTCACGTATTTCCAAAAATTTGAAATGGTAAAAAAGATGCTGTAAATTTCTGATAATCGTACTTTCTGGACTATAAAAGTATTTTTACAAGTTACTTTTCATTTTTGTTTCTCAATACTATTTTTTCCTTTACAAACTATTGTGTATTTTATTTTTTTTTGCGACGAGTACGGATTTCTCACTTAGAGTAACCTTTTGTGTTGAATATTAAATTAAAAAATTGAAAAGCCCGAATAAATATTTATTATATGTTAGAATAAAAATTTCAAATGTCAAGTTTCAAAAATATTCGAAAAACTACCACATACATGAACGAACAAATACACTCAAGAAATAAAACACTTTATTAGAACAATAACAATGAATTTAAGCAAGAAAAATTCTAACAAATGTTCAAAATTGCCTCCATTGGCTTCAATACACTTTTTTTGTACTGGTTTCCGAAAATTGCGGAAACTTTTCAGCCACCCTGTATATCCCCGAAGTGGAAAAGTCGTAGAATTATCATATTTCTTTCGAATTGCGGCATTCCAAAATTTTTTTAAGTTCAAATTTTCAAGTCTTACGTTGCACGCTTTCTCTGTTTAGCTATTCCGATATAAACAGTTCATTCTACTATATACGTGTATACTCGTATAACAGCGAAGATATGGACACGGATAGGGTTATCCTTTGAGTTTTCCTCGCTTAGATTAATATTATATCAATGCTTCGTGCCAAAGGGAACACCCTTCATTTTCGCATCCATTCCTATCAGAGACCCTCCAAAAGCTTCGAACGAAGCTTGCTCTAGTTAGCTAGATAGCTTATAGCTTTCTCTGAAACGAAGCGGTCGAGTGCTTCGTGAATAATTAGTAACGAAACACTCGTGTGGAAATTAACAAAATTTTCTTTGAATATGTAAGCATATACCCGATCCATTCGCTCAATATTCATGCAGGAACAAAATGTGTAAAACGTCAACTTTCCTCGCACGTAAGATATTTTAAAAGCTCTCCTAAGCTTTCGGGTATTAAAATAATACCACCGCCCGAGGTATCGAGGAATGTCGGGCTTTAGCCAATAATCCTTCCAATAATCACTGATAATTTATTAAGGGGAGAAAAAAAAATGTTCCCGTTCCTTTCCGCGGAGGCGGCTTAGCGTTATTTACGAAACTAAATATTTAATATTCGAAAGAGCGCGCGGGGAAAAACGTTGGAGGGTTGAAAGGAAGGCAACCGGAAGAAGGGAAATGGGAATTCATTTACTAAGTAATCGAAATTATAATTTGTATTGAAACGGAAACGTATCAAAAGACGTTTAAACTGTTATTAGGAACGTTCGAGATCGCATGCGCAATGTTATGGAATAATTTCCTTCGCGGGGATGAAGATTTTCCCGGCGACGAAATATCCGAACTCTCGAGTAGGCGAAGAAGATAAAAAAAAAATTCTCCTCCTGGACTTCTTTTTGTTCCTTGTTATTTATCTTTTTCTTTGACTCCACGAGCCAATTTTTGCAAGCATCCCTCGACCACGAAACTCCGGATAAACCGCCAAGTCAAGTTTGCTCGAGCAAAACTTCCAAAGGGAAAGTATGGCGGAACGGATTTCGTTTAACGGTTGAATTTTTTCCCCCTTATTTCAGAGGCAATTGAAAGTTTATCAATTATGTCATTTGTGAATTCTCAAGTAGTTGAAATTTCAAGAAGGCAGGAAAAGCAGGTGTCGGAACGAACACTAATCGATTTTGTGGCGAACGTTTTTCTTTCAGGGATTTCGAAATTCGCTCTGATGGAAAAAATTGCAAATTTCACTATTTTTGGGGGTAAAAATTGTTATCGGTACAATTAACATAATTTATTCAATATAATAGATAGAAAATACAAAATTTTGGAATCCATGATTTTGGAATTGTAACTGCTTTTATTATTATTTAAACTATTTTCGTGATTGGGTCAACTGGAAATTGCGTAATTAGTCCCTTTATTTTTTTTTTATTACAATTACAGATGCACTGTAATTTTTTATCCGCTGACCAGTAAATATGCAAATAGCGCATAATTGAAAATTCGTAGGAGCCTTAACGAGGTGCCTTTTGAAAATTGCGAAGCTTAATTGAAGTTTTCAGGCTTGTAAAAATAATATAATAGTTCAATCACAGTTAAGAAATCTCGAGGACGGTATTATAGAGCCAATCAACTGATATCACAAGCTTAAGCCACCCCAAGAGCCGCAAGTCCTGATACGAGAAGGTGAAGGTAGTTCGACGGTTGTGGTTAGGTAGCCTGATCACGAGTTAGTGGTTCGACCTAAAGGAGAGGAGAAGGAAGAAGCTGACTTTATGTTGGGACGTAAGCCGGTTATAGGCGCTGCCGATGTTATTTGATGGCCAAATGCACTCCACTAACGTTAGAAACAACCCCCGGAAACTCTATAGACTTTCTATACTACTTTTCTCTTCTATACTCATTCGATTTTCTCTCGGTTCCTTCTTTCTGTCCAGTATTTTCTAGTCTATCTTAGACAGCTTAAAAAGATATCACGTATCATAAAAAAGAACTTTAGTATCTTCAATAAAATGTTCGGCTACCAACACCAAATAAGGAAAATTCAATAAGAGAATTAACGGGCTCGAGCTCTTAAGCCTTAAAATTAGCTCTGCCGCCAAACGCTAAACTTAAAGACGATCATTTATAATAAATTCCTTTTTTTTCTCTCTCTTAATTTTACATTTCAGGTCTAAGCTATTTGAAAATCCAAAACTACAGCGAATTTTCGATTAATTAACTTTCACGATACACGTTTGATCTAATCGTTTTAATGCCAAGCGGCGCGATCGCGCTTCTTCCGTTCCATGTCCCAAAATGCCAGCATTTTTGAAGTAAGGACTGAAAAGAGCGCTTGGCAAATTTTTTATTTGGAAACAAAAAAGACCCCCGGCACTAAAACGGTTAAACAAAAAGTCAGTCGGGTGGAAAATCCTGCAACAATTTTTTCCAATATTACTTCTTCATAAAGATTTCTTTCATTCCAAATAAAAAGATACACAAACAAAAATGCTTCCTTTTTTTCGGTCCAGGGTATAAGGGAAAGGAAGCTAAATTCTCTATCTTGTAAATTTCTTTCAAGCTGACAAATATTTCGTCCAATATCAAGCAACATTTTGTGTCACGCAGAAGAGAAAAGGGAAGGCAAGGAAAGGAAGAAGTCCAAAGTCTCTTCTGCACCTCATAGAAACCAGAAACGTATTCATAAGGAAAATATAAAGAAAAGCAAAGTTAAAAGATAGATAAAGTAGATAAGCTAGAGGTTTGGTCAGAGAATTGCTTTACTCCTCGAAACTGCATGTCTTAAGGTGATTGGGAGTTATGACTCCTAAACTGTGTTTCAAGGCGTCGGGAAGGACTTGACACAGACCGCCTCGTAAAATGTTATGAGAATTAATGTCACCTTTCTTTTCATCTTTCTCTCTCCATTTCTCCGTCTTTCTTTTACCTTTCTCATACTTGCTCGCGAGTTCAAACCCTCTGTGTTCTTCCTCAACAATATCCCCTTTGGTCAAACTAAATACGACCAATTTCATCGTTACGGTGACCATCATTTTTCCAGCTAATGGAAAAGTCGATACTCGATTTCTTGACATCGCATAGACTCGTATTAAACCTTTGGGCATAGTATTAAAGGGAAAAGCTTCGATATCATCTCGAGGAATCGTCTCCGTTTTTTCTCATTTCCTTCCTATCTTCGAGCTTTAACTAAATTGGATTGGATTTAATCATTTATTTGTGCAGTAAATTTATTTTCTTGCATTCAGCCGCTGTTATGTGTGGTTTCGCGTAAAGGAAAGAAAATAAAGCGTATCTGCCACTTTGTTACACGAGCTATTATATCTTTAATATGCGATTAGCGTTTTACGAATGGTCAGCACGGGTTGCTTGGATTTAGGGACTTCCCTCTTTTAATAAATTGTTTTTCGAGACGAAACTGAAAATTCTGTGTATTTTAACGTTACTTTTAGCATACCCAAAAATTCTATCACAAAAATAAAAATACCCAAAAATCAATTTTCGCGTATAAAAAAATTCAGCAAGACCCAAAAATTGTATCACAAAAATAAAAATACCAAAAAATCAATTTTTGCATGTACAAAAATTTAGCAAGACCCAAAAATTGTATCACAAAAATAAAAATACCAAAAAGTCAATTTTTGCATATATAAAAATTTAGCAAAAGCTAAAAATTGTATCACAAAAATAAAAATACCACAAAACCAATTTTTGCATATACAAAAATTGGTTTTGTGGTATTTTTATTTTTATAATACAATTTTTGGGTTCCGCTAAATTTTTGTATACGCAAAAAAGTGGTTTTGCGGTATTGAGAGATTATGAAACGTGTTTTAATGTGCTCTTGTAACGATGCCATGCATTAACAATCACTGGATGAGTGGTTTCTTCCGGTCGCCCACTAGATAAGCAATAGCTAACGTTTAAATATACGTGTATAGATATATGTGATGGATTTTATACATGTCAGTTTAGACGATGATTTAGTAGATGCATTGATTGGGTCGATCAGAGGCCATATCATCTCGTTTAAAGCCTTTCATCATCAGCATATATATCTACTATTTATAGACCTTTATGAGGATGATCGAATCAATTTTCTTCCTTTCATTTTGTAATATAACACGTACAATAATGTTGACTCTCAATTTCTATTGAATCATTCAATGAATATTGTATTACAAAGCTTTCGTGGTATTTGTCGACCAATTTTTCTCGCCACGTATGTGCGCGTGCGCTAATTTACAGCTGCAAAATTCGCAGGAAACTCCAGGCCAAGAAAATTTATGCAATTTTGTTTGCTAGGGTTTTGCTAGGGTCTAGGGTTTTTCTAGGGAGGAACAAATGTCGGTACCCGCAAATTCGAAATTTTAAACGATATTTCATATTTGCAAAGGACGCAGCCTAAATGAAGCTTATAAAGGTTTATCGAATCTTGCGATCCAATAAATAATGATTTAGGATTAACGCAAGGAAGGGAAACCGAAAGAAATGAAACTTCCGTTAAAGAACTCATAGTCAACAGTCCACGATCCAGCCACAAATCATCGACACCGAAAGATCCCATGATATCCGTCGAAAACGGTAATCACTGTTCATTAGCTAGAGGAAACGCTCGCGTTCGCGCACTGTAGGGTTTCGCCCATGGGGAGATCTTTTCAATAACTCTTGGTCGGTGGTAATTGGTGTCCGACGATATCTCTTCTCTCACAACCTCGTATATAACAATATCCCAAGTCTTGTCTGTCTTCTGTCCTCTATAGATAGAGAAACATTAAGTGTCCCTGACAACATGAAACCTTCTCTACTACCATACACCTATACCACCATCAGTTTTCTTACGGATACATATAACTTTAGGGAGCTTTATACAATACAAGCAATGCCAATGGATCCACTAGTACTGATGCTCACCCTCCTTTCATTTCATGTCTTTTTGCCTCCAGGATGGCTTTCAGTATCTCTCATTTTTGCTTTAATTAAATTCTTAGATTGTTTCGACGTAATGAAGCTGGTGATAAATCGAAGTCACTAGAAAGCACGAGAATCGAGCGTTCGCATTTTTGGATATTTTTTTTTTTTTTGGAAAAGAATAACTTCGGAAAAATAGGGACGTCTAGGGACAAACTAAAAGGCGCTGAAAAAAAAAATAGGGAAGTTTCGGTCGTATGAGAATCCCTGCAGGGAAAACAAGGGGATGTGCAGTAGGTCATAAACGTTTATATTGCGTTCAGTGCGCTAGTAATACCGATATTGGCAAGTTATTGGTCCTTCCTTTCCCGAGCTCTTGTCCCGTGGTCATCTTCGGCGAAATGCGCAATGTCGGGGGGTTTAATTAAAGAATTGGTTGCATGCCGGCACATTAGCTAATTTTGATATCACGCTTCGTCAGCCAAATGTCGGATGTTTCGTGGTTCGCCGAACTGCAAATCATGGTCGTATTGGAAAAAGGGAATGTCTACCCTGGAAAAGACAACGCCTGATTAGCAAAAAGCATATGTCATCATTAAGTAACAAAGAAATTGTTTAATAATAAATGATAAAGCTAAAGATTTATTTATGGGTTTCTATAAACTCATTTTATTTTTCTTTTGAAATATCATCTTCTAAAAAAAATTAATCCGTTTTTGGGTGAAAAAAATTATTTAATACATTTTTGATGTCGAACAAGTCGAAAATTTTCATAATTAAATTATTTACTTTGCAATAATAAATTAAGATGTAATAAATCGGCAATCTAGAATGTAAATAATCAATCCTACAATTTTTCGAATTTCACGAATAAACACTAAAAAAGCTCGAGCCTCGACTATTGCTACTCGTTAGAATTTTGAAATGTAATTAACTTTACTAAATATTAAATTCTGCAATATTGGATTGAACGATCGATTTTGTCACGTCGTTACCCGGCGTACCTAAGATTCGAGCTACCCTGTTTCTTCCTCCATTCGGTAAACGACATAATTCGCTAACACCTTTAACTCTTGATATAACGGAGTATTAGTTTTGATGCCATCTCCACCTTTCCCTTTCCAAGTTTTAGCTAGTAACGCTGAAACACGTTACCTTCCTTCGTAAGATGCTCGTTTCCTCCTCAAAGCTTCATCGTCTTTGATCAGCTCTTGCGACGCCCCTATAATGTCTTCAAAACCTTCTTCTTCAAACCTCCTTTAACCCCTTTCCTCTACCAACTCCTACCCTTTTCTTCGCAGCATCCAGGTTTTCTTCGTAGCTTATATCCACTCATACCATCTATTTCCAATTTATACCTGACAAGTTTCCCGATAAATTCGAATTTCCTTGATAATATTTTTCTCCCTATACGAAGCTCAACTTTTATGGAGAAACATCGAAAAATGTTGACTCGAACTCGCTTGGAATCGAAGTAATTGATTTATCTCGAAATATTTCTTTATCAAGAGACCACTCGCGAAGGATATTACAAAACTAAAATTTTAATAAAAAAATATTCAATAAAAATAATTTAATTTGTATGCGAGCTTCGGTTCTGAAAATTCTTGAGAAAAAATTGCGCTTCAAGCTTTGGGATGAATTGACAAATTTGCATCTTGTTAGGTTCGAAAAATATTCTTTATCATTTATTTTCGATTCGCCTCTTATTTTTTATTTAAATAAAAAAAAAATGCAATTTTCTCCGTTACTGTGCGTACCAAGTAAAAGATTTTTCCAAGTAAGCTACGCTAATGTAGAACATTAATTATTCCCTTTTAGATTAAGCCCGGAATCTGCCATCAATTTTATCCCCTAAAGAACATCAGTCGGGAAATCTTTATCGATGGTAATGTTCCCTTTTATGATCATCATATTTATAAATATATAGCTTTGGGAAAGAACGGTAACCCTAGAGTCTTTTAAGATCTTCGATGTTGATGAAAGGATCTTGTTAATTTTGATGGCATAGTAGAAATATGTTATGAAAATCGATCTTTATCGGTACTCCGCTTCTCCCCAGCTTGCCTTATTTATCATTTTACGATGTGCTAAGATGCTTCAGTAGATGTGCTCATTCGGTATCATGGAAGGAGAGACGTGATTACAGAAAGAATACATAAATATAATCTGAAAATTGTCTAGCAATAATTACTGAATATTACAATAAATTACAATAAATATTACACTTAAACAATTATAATATCTAATGACATTATAATTTATTTTATATTATAATTTATATTATAATTAATTATTTAATGATATTAGCATTAAATAATAATTGTATTTTCTGAACGAGGATATTATTATTTTTTACTCTCTGGCGATAAAAATATTCTAATTAAAATTTATAAAGAAGGAAAAATTGTAACATTTCACAGAATATTTATAGTTAATTCGCAGCTTTTCCAAAATTTTGTTGAAATATCAAATCTCGTGTCGCAAAATGACGTTTTGACTTTATCGAGCTGCGAAGAAATTTATAAAATGGTCCATTCCGTCTTGATCATTCTTATTGCTCGTCTCTCCCTTTACAACATTTAAACTTAAACTGTGCAATCTCGAGCCGAATGCAACCGCATAAAGTCTATTAATTCGAATAATCCCCGTGTATGCGAAATAGAGGTGTTACGGACATTCTGACTTGGTCGGATCCAGCAGGAGCGCAGTATAACTGTGGCAAGTGTGGATGAGAGTATGGATATTTGATGGACTTTGCGGTATATCTTTTCTAGTCCGATGCCGAATATATATTTCCGCTGAACCCGCATTTCTGTGGCAGAAAATACGTTGCAGCTCCATTTCACGTCTGGGATTGTCTGATTTAATGGACTTCGCGAAACTTGTAACAAGTTCATGTGAACTTGCACTTATAAGACGCGTGTGGTGCCTCCTATGCCCACCAAAGACGTAAACGTTTTAGATCCATATATTTACAAAAACGTTGGCAGGGATTTATATTTATGCACAATAGTTTTGTAGATATCACTGTTCCAAACTAAACCAATAATTTACAAGCAAAAACAGCGCAAGTTCTTACAATTGCATCTGGAGAGAAAGGTTGCATCGGTAGAATGCAAATCACCGAAACGGCATTGAAAGGACTTGGAAGTAAAAAATATAAAAAATCATAAAGTTCGAAAGATTGACCAGAATGCGAGGCAAGAACCAAGGATTGGAGGCAATAAAGTTTAATCGAAAAAAATTCCGAAACATTTAGCGAAAGCTCGAGAATGAAGAAATTCCGAGTTGATATAAAACGATCTCCCTTCGTGTTATTTATTCCCATTAAAGTGAATTTTCCAATTAGGAAATAAGTTTGTCAGTTTTGAGATGATGATAACTCTATTAATTCATGCGGAATTCATTTGAAAATTATGGAAATCTCGTGTGCGTGCGCGTATATGGGGAAAAGTAACAGAGCGTTGGCGTGTCAGGAAAGCAGCTGCCGATTACGAAAAAAGAAAGATGAAATAGAGTGACGACCGGTTGGGTAGAGAAAGACACGCGTGTTTCAAATCAACTCGAATAATAATGATGAGTTATAAATGCCACTGTATGGTAAGTAAGAGAGAGAAATATCGCCAGACTGATTCCAACTTAAGATAGGTCGCCTTGCATCTCCTCCTACGTATTCGCACGCACGTACTTCGAGTACTCGTACCCAAGTACTTTAATACTTATACAATTGATCCTGTAACTATTTTGACATAGTAATAATCTCATTACTTGGAAATGAATTTCCATCTCCAATAGGTTGAAATTTTTTTTTTTTTTTGATAAACCAAAATACTTTGAGGTTACGATTTTTTAATTTTGACGAAATGCGAAGAGCGACGGTAAATGGGGTGCAGTTGTGTGGGTTCTTGTAATTGAGGTTAATGTTAATTTATTTTAAAGAATATTCGAATTGGCTCGAAAATGAGTTATAGTAAAAATAAAATTATTGTAATTTCTATTATTTTGCGTCAAGATAAAAAATAGCAAGATTATAGAAATTGGCAGAAATGACTATTTGTTATCTCAACATTTTTAGATTATTTTATTCTAGAATTTTGCTATTGAAGTAATTAAAAATTGATTAAACGCATGACGTTCGGAAACAAAAAAAATTTCATCATCAATAAATTATAGTTTAATTGAAAAAACAGAACTTCTATAACTCGATGAACGTAAGATAAAAATAATTGATTAAAAAAAAGGTGAAAATTTATCCTCAATGAATAATTTATAAAGTTACGTGTAATTATGATCGATTCCGGAGAGACGGTATATTAATTACTTATGACAGATGTACGTCCTTTATAGCGGAAATGTCATGCTACGTAATAACTAACTATAACGGTATGGAAGTGCCCAATGACGATGATGATGATCTCAGAGAGATGATACGCGATGATAAGTTTCCTTAAATGTATATAACTGAAGCTATTGTTTCCTCTTTAGAAAGAAAAAACGAATTGGACATCAAAACACATTTAATACTACTACTACTACCAGCAGGAGGAAATTTAATGATACTAACAACTGACACTAAAAAGGAATCTTCCCCTTCAATCGTATCGTCAGTTTTGTATCTTAATTACTCATTTAAAAATGATATTACGTCATGTAGGAATTAGTTACGATATCTTTTCGAAAGATCGAGGAGTTACTAATAAATTGTAATAAAAAAAAAGCGACTGTTCTAGTGGTTAGAATTTCAATAATTTATGATCAGAAGTCATTGTATTTCATAATTATGTGGCCACTACTTTTTGCAAATCTTGTGTGTAAATTAATATTTTTTTAAATTGGCGCTGGTTCGGCTGATTTTTTTACACGGAATGTATAAAATCCAACACTAACAAAAATCTTTTAGGTTTCAACAAAATTAGCCTAATTGAAAAAAAATAAATAAAATTGATGCAATGTCAATAACGACGCGTCAAATATTTATTTCAGGAATTTTTTTATTGGTTCAGTACCAAAACTAGATGGTTGCAATTTTGTTCCTGAAAAAAATATTTTTGTTTTTGTGAAGCCTCCGCTGAAAATATTTCCAGGTTTCTCGTAACAAGCCTCCGAGGGCATCCCAAAATTTCTATAATTTGTTGTAATTCGCTGAAAACACGATTTTTTTTATAAGAAGTCACTTTTTTATAACAATTTCATCGTAGGGCTCATTAAAAGCAGTACAAAGAAAGGATGAATTTTTCTTCAGTCCTATAGACCGAAAGGAATTTAGAAATTATGGTAGTGGGTAGAAAGTTTACGTGCCAAAAATATCATCAAAGAGTAAAGAGAGAGAGAGAGGAAGAGAAGCCAATTTATATGCGTGTCGTTCGGGCCATTAAACTCAGCCAATCAAAGCTAGAGCTAATAGCAAAAGCCGACTAGTTTGAGATGGGGTGCACGATGTATTCGAGTATCTCAGCATCAGAATCTATTGGACACAAGCAGTTACTGTGTTTGCTGTTCGAGTTAAAGGGACGGAGGCGGTATCTTTTAAAGCCTACAATCGACTCCTTGTATCGACATTAAACACAAGTCTTTTTCCCTTTATGCCGATTTTACTTTTCGTCTTTGCCGCTTCTTCGTATCGCCTCATCACACGCGTGCTGCTCCCTCTCTTTCCCATATCTTCCCATGTTTTGTGCCAACATTCATAACATCTTAGATGGATTTGCCGCGTTTGCAATGCACATTTTATCATTACGTTGAACTTTCTCTGGCATTCGAATGTTTCACAAAAATAAAAAAAAATCAAAAGTCTGCATTTTGGCGGCATTTTATGGGCATTAATTTCAGTCGGCATAGGTTGTTTCAGAATACTACTATTTTTTCATTCCGTTTGGGTGGAGTAGTTGCATATTTAGTTCATGGTCTTAAAACGATGGTTTTTGGCTCGATCAAATTTTTTGCTCTGAAAAATTTTATATTTTAGTATCCATGTTTAAGAAAAGTAAAAAATCAAGAGACAGACTTCAAAATATGGCAGGAATTTTTAACAAATATTTTAATTCCCTTTGTAGATTTTTGGTATATGCTGGTTTCCATTCGAATAAGAGCCGTAGAGTCAAAAATGCAGATCTAAGACTTTTATCCTTGGGTGTGTTTTTGGCACATTATTTTTATAAGTAATATTTTTTCTATGGTTTATTTTAAGACCATCGAATGACTATAAAGGAGGTATTCGAGGAAAGCAAGAAAAAAAAAAGCATAAGACCAAGAGAAATTTGTCAGTATTAAATAAATAACCCATAAAGTCAGGACATCAATCCCGAGTAAAAGCATTAACGCCCGATACGGTGGTGGAGAAGTCTCGGTAGTTATTTTTCATACCGAAGCAACATCTTACGAGCAGCAGCATCAACAACCGGTGTGCGTTCTTCTTTAGCTGGACCCACTATTCTTTCATTCCTCCTCTTCGTTTCTTTGACTTTGTTCTCTCTTTTTAGTCTTTTCTTCAAGCTTTTTATGGTCTATAAGTTAGATGTTATACGCACACTGGTGTTGTAGATCAAAAGTGATGTGTCTATTATAACGTAAATACTTAACGGCCCTTTTCCCTTTTATTCACGCTACTTCTTTGTTCGTAAAAACTTTTTACTATTTTCCAATACCCTTTTCGGGACGCGAAGGTGAGGAGGAATCTGAGAAACGTTCCTCCAACATGCCTGGAATTCATGAAATTTACTTATGAGAACTCGGAGGCATGAAAATTGCACGTTTTCAAGATACCGAGATCAGGAATACTGCAACGGTGCAGCAATTTTCAGCATTTTTGCAGCTGCAATTTTCCCCAATTACTAATTTATCGTTATCGAAATGTTGCAAATCTAAATGGTCGGACCCGTATGGATCGATACGGGGGATTGGAATATGCGTGGAATTCTTTCAGGGCGGTACAGAACAAATAGGCTTTCGCGATAAGAATATCTTATAATCGATATATTTCATAAAGATTATGGAAGTAATAAGATTTTTTGGGGAGGTTGTTAATAATGAGTCGAAGAAGCGCGTCAGCGGGCATCTAATGTCGGGAATTATAGCATATTGCCAATAAAATCTGGACCCACCCCAGCGAAGCTCAACTAAACACATTCACTGACCCAATGGGGGTTGTTTGGGCTTATTGTAACGAACGCCGAAACCACGTTTTGCCATTACGACAAATCCGCTTGGGATGTCATAAAGTCATAATATCGACAATTGATGAAAACTTATTTTTTCAACTATATATTATAGTTAATACCACAACTACGTTTCTTGGCTACTGTATAATAACTATATTTTTCGAATTATTCTGGATATTGTTGTTGCATTTTTCAAATTTTTTTCTTTAATTGCTTTTAGGAAAAAAAATTTAGCCTTTTTTTTTTAATTTCACGTTTGAATTTGTCGGGCAGAGATCACATTATTCATGGGCTCGCAATGGTGGTGAGGACATTTTTGTGTGAATTCGCAAACAGGGTCACGGTAAATCTTTGATTTATGGTATCGTTGAATAGAATGGTTACACCATTGATAAATTCTAAAATTTCGTTATTAATAGAGCTGCACATATTGTCTGAATAGCAACGCCGCTGCATCGATACACACCGTTGATTATGCATAAATTATTAGACTACTGTGTCTGACAATTTCTCGAATATTGATGCGGTTATCAATAATTTCCTGCGAACTCTGCACCTCCCTCTTTCTCTTTGAATGTACACTCTGCAGTTTCCTACGGACGGAACGAGGGTTGAAAACGGATTCATTGGAGGGAAACAAACACATTTAATACAAATTAGATCACGACAATTAATTCTATACACTCGATAGTGTATCGATTAGGCGATTGTTTACGCCGTTAGAGTTCCAGTCTCTTAAGCGCCAAGTCACGATATCAAATGTCAGTGCACATTTGGGAATAATTATCGAACGATTTCGGGTCGTGTTTATTTAATATAATTCGCCGATGTAATAAATTGACGAATTTTTAATCGACATTCGGAAAAACATCATTTATCAAATTTAAAATCAATTTGGAAATGGTTCTTTGTGTAAGGGATAGTTAATTAATAAAAACTATATTTTTATGATTTCACACTTTTCGATGTAATATGGACTTTTCTTGTTACCGAGAAATTCATGAATTAATCTGTTTTTGGAATCCCGTATTTGCAACATCATCAATTACCGGGAATTATTAGTATGCCTAAAAGGGTCACGTCACTATTAACGGTAATAAATCTTTGTTTCAATTGCAAGAAGAATTTCAGCCGGGATATGAATAGACGTAATAGAAGAAAGGATATGAGATAAAACGAAGGGAAGAAAGTCATTGAGGCAAAGTTTTCGCGAGACATTAGTTTATAATTCGACAATCCCGGATCAGTATTTGTCACGATTAGCCGATCTTTCTCCGAGGTTTCCACATTTCTTAAGAAAGGGGTCGGAGTAGCGAGGGATGAATATATGTCTTTTCTTCACCCCTTTCCTGACTTTTAGAGAAGGGAGGGTATAGGGGCTCTTGTGACTTTTCATTAATTTTACCAATCCAGCCAAAACTATTGTCGTATAGTTACGCACAATTTCAACGTGACAATCGTTTTGACTCTCGGTCTCTCTTTGAAATTGACATGGGAGAGAAACGGAGGCATGTATAAGGAATTGTAACATTGAAGAAGAGAAAAGGGTAAGAAGTTACCGAGAATTTAACATCCGGATTATATTTCACGTGTCATTTAACTACGAATTTGGAAGTTTATGTCTTGATTTTAGCTGGAAAAAAAAGTATTCCCATAAAGATATAGAAAAAAATAGAATCGCCATAAAGAAGTTCTTTTTCAACAAGTAACTTTATTTTTTGTGGTGTATGACGACTGTAGTTTTGAAAATAATTGCACGAGAAAATAATTTTTTTTAATCAAAATATGGGGTACTTTTAAAAATGTTTTTGAATTTTTCAATGAAAATTTGTTTTGAAAATTTTTTTATTTTCCAATTTCCAGGCACTTCGATATCAAATCTTGGTTCCTTGAGACCCTTCCATGGTTGCCATCGAAATTCAATAATTAAATAAATTGGCACGAGAAATTAAATTTTTTTATAAAAACATGGAGTACTTTTAAAAATGTTTTTGAATTTTTGAATGAAAATTTCTTTTGAAAATTTGTTTATTTGCCAATTTCCAGGCACTTCCACGGTTGCCATCGAAATTCATTAATTACAAAAATTGGTATACCCATAAAATAAAAGAAAAAGTCTTCGCGATCATTAAAATTCTTAAAAGGACCGAATTTCCTGATCCTGAAAAATAGTTGCATCCTTTCCAATATTTCATTCGAACTCGTTATTTACTCCTACCGGTAATGCAAAATAAGATTCGCATAAAAGGAATAAATTATCTCCAAGTTCTATATGTACAGGAGATATATTATATCAGCACGGTATATACGTCGACACATTTAATTTCTACAGATCCGGAAACAGAAGCGCGATTGCGTAATATCGCGAACGCTTTGGAATTGCGTAAAGGCGAATAGACTGAACCGTCCCGATTGTTTCCGTTTTCCCGTTTGCAGGAAATGCCTGCCTTGCATTTCCCCGGTATTGTACATTTCGCTATACACTGCCGTTGAGTTCGGAGTATTGCCAGTCTCAACGTTTGAATTGCATTACGTATTATTGCATATTGTTCAGGAACTTCGTTTCTTTCCTCTCTTCTCTTCTCCTCTTCTCCTCTTCTCCTCTCTACCTTTCTTCCCTTTCATTTATAACATTTCCCTATTTACTCATTTCTCTTTACTAGACATTCTACTCGCGTATATTTGCTAATTCTTTCAAATATTTATGATAGAAATCCCTATCATTGTTTTCGTTATTGTATTCGTTAATTAATCTGATTCTTTTCAGTTACATTAAGAAAATAATTGCATTACGGAAACCTATCAAAGAAACGCGATTTTCGTCAATTAAAAATTTTTTGGCTCATTCTTTCACGGTTTTCTGAGCGGTGAGTAAGAAAAAAATATAAATTAATTTGATGCATCGCGTTGTTTTGATAATTTATCGGAAAAAATTGCTGATTTAAAATCAATAAAAATCTAGATGAACCAGATTATTCAAGAACAATTATAAATTTCTTATATATTCTTCAAAAAATATCGCCAAATATTTTTCAATATGTAGATATTTTTAGTATAAAATACCTAAAAACGATATTTAAATAAAATTTCATATAAAAATGATATTTCCCGCAGAGGCAGATTTTTAAAAATTTGTGTAATTTTTCTTGCAACAGAAATCGCAATGACAGATTTTGACCATTGAAATAGGTAGAATAGAAATTCGTATGGGCCCATACCTTTGCAGGTTGTCTCAAATAAACGTAATAAGTGAGAAATTGAGAAAATGTGAGTTTTTGGATATTTGAAGTGATAGAACGTGAGCCTTAGGCTACTTATTTCTACATATCAAGCAAACAAATCTGAATATTATTTGTGTGGAATTTGTATAGGAATAAAAATAGGGGAAGGGTACCTAAAACTGGCCAACAGCTTGAAGGCAAAAGAGACAGCATAAAAACGTGAAATATCGTGTACCATTTTCTTATCGTACCTATACCTATAGAACCCTCTCTCTCTCTTTAGTCAGTTAGAGACATATGTAAAAAACGAATAAAATCGCGTATAAGCATAAGTTGCGTCAAGGGATACCTCCGGGCGCTTTATTATATTTCCCAGAATTTTCCAAAGTTTGTGAAAATGTTAAATACAGTCACCTAATTTTTTTACAAAAATTTGTCTTTGCTAGAAAATGATTATTTTTGTTCAGCCCGATTTTTTAAATCGAATTGGGAAAATAATTTATTTGCACAAAAATATTCTGGCGTTTCGAAATTTAAAAAGTGTGTAAATAAAATTGAAAAATGTCGAAAGCAAAGATTTCATTTCTTCTAGAAAATTAATCCCTGCAGGAACTCGGCTGACACCTTTTTATTGAAAATAAAAATTGTACCGTCAGCAATTGTTGATTTTTTGCTAATAACTTCCATGTTTCTCTTTTGATAATAAGGAAAAAGTCAAGGAAACGGAGGAGGATAATAAAAAAGAAATAGAAAACACGTGTCGACAATACTGTCCTTCTTTGGGATAACGTTGTTTTTCTTGATATTAGAACAAATGGGTTTCTTCCACCCTAAATTTCGCCCATCGTCCTTAATGCTAACAAAACATCCACGTGGAACTTATCTCATGGTTTTTCTAAGATATCGAAAAAAATCCTCATTACAATTCTTTTATAGTTGCAATATATTTCGTTCCTTTTAGTGCTAAAATTCAAGACCTTCAATCAATTTTTGAAAATTATTTCAGGAGCTTTCGTGAAATATTTCACGAAGAAAATGCATTTTAGGGCTCTTCAAAAATCAATTAGGGATTAATTAATTAATATTTAATAAAGCTTCTCACTTAGGTTGAAATTCGATTCAAAAACTCAATTACGGGATTCCTTTTTCACTCTCTCTCTCTCTCTCTCTCTCGACCAATTACTGATTTATAAAAAAAAAATCAGTAGACAAAGTAATATTTACGTACACAGCATTCGCTCGTACCTTTCATCAGTTCCTTTTGCAATAAGAGTGAGTGCAAACAGTCATTATTGAGGACTGCGTTGGTCGAGAAGTTTTTTCTCATGGATAAGATAACTAAAAAGAAACGAAGAAATAAATAAAAAGGAAGAGGGTAGTATAAAGTTTCATGATATTTCTATTGAAAACATTGCTTCATTATGTCCGTGGTGAATATGTCAATGCTAACGACGGCTTATAAGGTAAATTTTAATGAAGCAGTATATACACATACACGTATAGGAAGAAGACACAACTTGAAATAGCAAATACGTCATTAGTCAGAGACGAGAAGCATTACTCCCGCAGCCGCGAAAAGTTATGCCTTCATTTTTCATGCTTTTCCTTTTACTTGTGTTTATTAATTCATCCATAGGAATTGAATGTATCATTCACGTGCCGAGCAATGAATTAGTCATGCTGCGAGTTATCATAACAATTTTTTTTACTAAAGCCTCCCTCGTTTTATCAAACGCACTTGATTTTATTAACGCGGTAAGAGCCTTTTTCAAATACTTCTGTTTTAATAAGTGTTTTAGGATTTAATTTTGCTTCCCCCCTTAAACTTCTGAAAAAGACGCATGGAAAAATCGGGAAAGATATTCGGTGGGATTTTTTTTTTTCATTAAGCGAAACCCGGCAGGATAATCATGGCATTCTAATTTCGCATACTTTTTTTTTTTATATCAAAAGGCATTTTTTCACCGAAATTTAGATTTTCACTTCCGATCGCCGACCATTTTATTGAAAAATTAATATTTTATCAAATCCTTCGATTAAGGGCCAGATAATACGATACTTCATTTCTTTGGTTTTTTTTATTTCAGATACATTTTTTAATTTTTTCCCATACAAAAAAATTATGAAACATAGTCAAAGATATACCCTTTACTATGAAAAAAAAAACAGTTCGAAACCTGCGATCATTTTCCCCAAAAAAATTCACAAAAACACGCCTTTTTTTCGGCCGCCAACTAGATGTAACCCCATAAGTGTCCAAGAAAGTTCCAGATTTGTCCCTGAAGTGTACGATTACCCTCAAATGGAGGAATCAATCCTTATAATTGTCTTATAAGTGTTCAATGAACACATTTTTTTTAAGCGACATCAGTTACAAGTCCACTCGTAAAAAGTACCTTTAAAATGAATTAATGACAAAATATTTATAAAAATAATACCACCTGTTCACCAGACTAGGTTCTAGTGCAGCAAAATACAGGGTTTTCGGGTTAGGGATAAATCATAGATGAAAGTATGAAGTGTTTGTCAGCGAGAAATTTTCGGTTATATTTATGGTGGCAATTCAATGATAGTCTCTTGCCACATTGGTCCATTCGTGCGTAATAGTCAATATTTCCATCAAAAGCATACCCAGTAACACACCCACGCCCATATGCGAAAATTTGGAGGTGTGAGAGGCTTCGTTTTGGTTGGGACGAGCCCGAACTACTATATGCTTTATGAGAGTTTCAGAAACGTATTTGACAGGATTGTGGACCAGTTGTTTGCTATTTATTCGCACATTACATTACTCTGTTATACCGAGTCAAGTGTCACCTAACTAATTTGCATTATAAGTACCGTTGATATTACCATCGTGGCGCTTATGTGTTATGGCGTCGTTGACGGAGCATCTAACAAAATGTCATTACATCGAATCGTCTCGTTTCAGTCTCTGTCTGTTCATCATTTGATGGAATCATCACACACAGGGTTAATTCACTTATTTTCGTACCATTGTTAATATTTGCCCTGTAATTGGCGGTGCCAACCATTTTTTAGAATATCTTTCATGGAATTGATCCAAAAATGTTTGCGGGGCAATTTTGAATTTATTTACAAATAATTTAATTTACAAATTACTAACTTTTAAATTATTCTTTTTATACTAAATATTTCAATGGAATAAAATGCGACGAATTTTAATTTGTGACGCGGGAAAAATAATTGAAGGAATGAAAATTGAATTTATTAAACGACTCATTTAATTTATTTGGAATAATGGGATTATTTTATTCAATAGTCGAAGTTCGATTATTCAACTTGGGTGAAGGAATGATAATTAAACTGTGTACACTTTCCGTCACATTTAAGTGTATGCGTGAATAGTTTTTCTTTCGCGAAATTCTAAAGCTTAAAAATCCGATTTCGCCTTACTCTTTCGACAAGTATCAAAAAGATCATTCTTGCGACTCAACAAAATTTGTTAATTAAGTCCTGTTTAATTAAATTTTCTCTTTCATTGAGGTGCCCTTTGCCAATTTTTTTCAGTATCTCCAACTAATAAGCTAAATACCGAGCGAAAATTTTAATACATGATCGAGGAGTAAAAAAAATTTTGAATTGGCTAATTAGTACACTAAATTATTTGAAGAAGAACCCATTCAGTGTCTGAGCTCACAAATCTCCTGTACCCCATGAATTTTCTATGAGTGTCCGACCTCTTTCCCGGAATATGTTGAGCGGTTCAAGTGGAGATTCAAGTGAAATATGAAAATCCGTTCAAGCAGTGAATTCTACGGATCACTACGAAACGATGAATATTAAGCTAGAAAATGTTATAAGGCTCCTTGATATATGAAAAAGCCAAAGCCAAAACCCAAAAAGATTGCAGTCATATAGGGGCTTTAATATGTCTAATGTTTTCTAACTCTTATAGTATGCATATAGCATTTCATAAGCTGGTAAAGAAACGCTCGTATGAATCATATTTCACTTTCTATTCATTTCATTTTGGGAATATCCTATGCCGTCATATTTTTCCCTTTTAATTGCTCATTATAACTATTATTAAAATCAAAATCATCATAATGATTATTATTAAAATCATCATGTTGGCATTATTATTATTATTATCACTGTTATTGCTGTTATTATTACTATTATTATTACTATTAATATTACTGCTATTACTATTACTAATATTATCATTATTATTGTTTTCGCTCTGAATAATTTGTCCCTATTATTTATAATTTTTTACAAAACTGTTGTTTAGAAATCGTAACATCGAATTCTTTCGAACTTTTAACTGCGATAGTCATTTCCAAGAATGAACAAAAACATCGCTAAAAATATTCGCAAAGTACAGAAGAAAATTGCAGATATTTACCATCGACAATTTCTATGAAACGACATTGCTTCAATGAAACGGTACTAAAATAAGCCAGTTTGATCCCAATTTCGGTACAAAAAGGACACAATATTTCCATAAGAAAAAAGACAAGATCCTTCAATAAATACGAAAACTTTATGTACCTATGAGGACCTATCCGAGCGAAAGAGGTTGTAGAATTCAATTACTTTCCACTCACTATTAAGTTTCATATGAGAGTCTGACCACGAGTATCTGTTTCCAACCAAAGTCGGGAAACTTCTTCCTGCGGGATTACGGGTTGTACCATTTTTTATTTTGCTGGTTTTTTATTACACTATAAAAAAAAACATATAAGTTCCGTACGTCCCCTTTCTGGCTCAGAATTGGCATTTCCTTAACAAAACTTCCTTTTCCACTTTCGGAAAATTCTTATTTCATGGAAATCAAAATAGATTTCCTAAAAAATATAATTTTTTAATGAATAATATTAGGAATCAATAAAAAATATATTATTATGGCAATAAAAAAATAACTACGTTTATTTGCTATTAAACAAAAAAGAAATAGAAACCGTTCGGAACTTTTCATTCGGAATAAAAAAAGATTTATGAGCATCTATTTCGTAGACTCGTATTCCATTTCAACTTTCGTAACTTGCAATAATTCAGTTTAAAATCCGTTGTAGCGTTAAAACTGTCGATAACACATAACACAGTTCTTTTACAAAAGTATGAGACAGACAGCGTGTAAACAACAACCACAAATGCTATCATAATATTTCTGGTTAGAAAAGAGAAGAGTGAGGGGTGCTCGTGCACCACCCCTTAGTTTACAAATCCCTCTACTCGAAAAGTACCCCAAACCAACCCCTTTCTACTCGTATATGCGTGGAAACGGACTGGTCGACACTCTTCTCTAGTACAATACTGGCAAGTGACACCAAACAAATCTACGTAGCGTGCATATGCACTTGTATGTATATTTCTATATATGTATATATACATTATTCTGTTTCTATAGGTATATTATATCATACATTTAGGTATACATCCCCCTTTTCCAAATTACCCCTTCAAAAAGAAGAATTTTCATGCCTCGTTCGTTTTCTGGTTTATGCGCTGATAACTCATATTTCAATTCTTGACCATTCTGTTGGAAATTGTATTTTTATGCCACAGTAATGATTATTTCTAAAGACACATAGGCAGATCTTGAAGTTCTTACACTGCCCAGTATTTAATAGCCCGACCAAGAAATTCGAAAATTTTCGAAAAGTGTAGGGGTGACACTCCAAGGAGATTTGGGGTGTCACTTGATCTTTAACTTTCGAAAAACGATAATAAATGACAATTTTATTTAATGATTTGTCTTTTAGGTAAAATCTAGTTTTTTAACGTACCCAAAAATTACTTTTTTCGAATATATTCACCTTTTATATAAATAATAGTTAAAATAATAATTAAAAATAATAAAATTGAAAAATAATAATAAATCACAGCTTTATTAGATGAATTGTCTTTCAGGTAAAATCTAGTTTTTTGAACATATCCAAAAATTACTTTTTTTTTAATATGCTCTCCTTTTTCGTAAATAATATGACGATTTTGCAAATTCAATGTCCATAAATCATTCCAACGACTCTAAATTTCCAGCGCGTGATTTTCTTCCCAACCTATCTTTGAACTCTAAAACCATTGAAAATTCTCGAAAGCGTCATAAAGCAAAATTACATGTAACAGAGAGCACGTTGCTAAAAGATGATGGGTATGGTTGAAAACGTGTGATCAGAAATAATGTTCAACCGGAAGTAAAGTTGTCGACGAAGGATTCATATGCAGAGGAATAGTCAGAGGGAAAGAAGACTAAGAGACCGTTGACCAACTAATACTGTTAAAACTTGTGCTTTGACTTACAACAACGGCAGTAACTACCACCACCCTACTGTTACAAATTGCAAGTTGTTCATGTTGCTTCTGTCTAATTCAATAAGCAAGGGCCAGATGCAGCTGCGTCGATGAAGCACACACAGTTTTTGCCTCATTAAGAAAGAGAGAGACCGCCGTTGTGTATACGGGGAATAATAGATTTTCAGGGAACTTCGCATAAGAGAAAAAGACGCCCTCGTGATTTATTGCTTCTCTTTATGACATGGTTACATTGCTGACAAAAAGGACTTACGATACTTTTACTTCCCTCCTTCTATCATCTTTTTATCAAAACTAATATATTTTTTGCTTTTAGAGACCGAACGTACTTGTATAATTCCGAGTTCATTTTTTTTTTTACATCAACAGGTGAAAATGTCAGGTGTCATCCTGAATATTTGACAAACCATTATATCAGTTCTTGAGAACCAAAAAGGCTTTACTTGCAATTTTTTATACCATTATAACTCGTTTTTGTCTCCCCGTATTTTGTCATAAGTAAATTATAAAAATTTTTGTATTTGTTTGTACAGGAAATGAGTAATTGATAACACGATGTTAATTCAATTCAGTTTGTCGATATTTTTTCAGTATAGAAATTCGAAAAAAATAATATCCCAAATAGTCAACTTCAAATAAAAAATCTTTTATTAGAAAAAGGAGAAATATAAAAAAGAAAAAAAGCTACATCTAATTTTTTTTTGAGCAATATTCTTCTAAAAGGAAATTCAGCAATTAAGCAAAAAATCGCAATTTAAATAAATAATATTTTTACTATTAATTTAAAAAATACAAAACCTCGGAATTTTAACAAATAAAAATTTATATTATTTTTAGTTTAGTATGTTAAGGAATAATTTTGGACCCGGCTTGGAATCGTTGATTATGAAGTTCGAATTTCAAAATAAAATTTTAATTTCGCATGAAACCTTTGCTAATCATCCGCGGCTTATCGAGGACAACATCCTTTGACGTTGATCTCAATAAACTTTTACTGCAGCAAAAAGTTTTTGTTGCTCCGGGAAAGTTTTAATTTATCTAAGTTACAATTAACCTGTGGACATCATTTTCCTCAAGGCGGAAGCACAATGTCTCCTACGTACTGTATGGCATAGGGCCAAGTTCGAGTCAGCGTATAACATTTATGTTCGGTTTAAACACTAAAGCCACTATTGTTGACCCATTGATACTGCAGGCAAAGTTACGCCAATCTCGTGGCACTAAATTAAACACGAAAATTCCAAACGTCAGGGTAATGGTACATAAAAAAAACGTAACCGACTGCTGCAGTTGAATTTCAGCCGGTTCATTTTGAAAATTTCGAATTGACGATTAGGATTGCGCGTATAAATACAATCGACTGGGTATTTTATTTCTTCATTGTCGTTATTTATGCATTGCTGCACCGTTACCATTAAATTGCATCTGCGTGAATATTCAAGAGCCGAGCTTTTTCCTTAATATTACTTTATTTTACCTCGTCTTATGGATTATACGGTTGGACGTGCCATGGAAAAGTACGTTTCAATAAATAGAGAATATCGAGGGTTACATGGGAAATATTTCACCCCATGGTTAATACCCAGTCCAGTATTAATGGGTTTCAGAATGCATTTCCCTTGATGTCCTGCAGTTAATATTTTCCAAACGGTGATATCATAAGGCAATGTTTGTCACCAGAAAGACCCAAGACTGCCCTGCAATTGCGTAATAAGGGTTCAATTTCGTAACACGCGTAATTGAAATTTACAAATTTTTTTACAACAAAGACAAAGGCACGAAGAAATTAAAAATTTAGTGTACATAGGAACACATGCATTATTGCGTGTTGTTGAAAAAGGGAAACCCGCACATCAAAGGAAGGGGAACAAAGAGTTGGAGAGGGAAATAAATGAGTGCAATGAGCAATAGAGTTTAATATTCGCACATGAAACCCCCATTTCTTGAAACATTGCAGTACTTGCCCTTGAATCAATTTCAATTATATCAGGATTCTTTGTGTCATATGTCTTAGACATTATATCCACGCGTTTATTTAATCGCAATTATTCTATTAAGTAGGCATTTTATTTTTAGCAATAACGATTTTATTACTTATTACTTTTGTAGAACTTTATTATCATTGTTGTTTAATTTCTATTTTATTTCTCATTAATTTTTATTTCAGTTATCTCAATTTTTATACCAATTTTGTTAATAAATATTGTAATGTCTGTCAGATTCGTGAAAAATCATTAATTTCAATTTTTTTACTATATTCATTTAGAGACAAACCTAGCAATTAAAAAATCGAGGATTCTCGGATTTTTGCGAATAAAATACGTAAGCATTGAAAGACAAATAAAATATCTACGAGAAAAAATAACAAACGGTATTGCAAAGGCTCATTAAATTACAAACATACCGATTTCATGTGGGTTGCTAAAATTACAGAGTTTTATTGTACTGGAATTTCAGGTCAATTGCTAAATTGATCAACAATTTTCATTCCAAGAATTGAAATCTTTATCTCTTAGGGTCGTTGTTCTTTTACGAAGACGAGTAAAGCCTGCAATTATCGGTGTCTGCTATTTTATTACCCTCATCCGGCTGTACTTAGTGCATTTTACAGGAATGCTACTTTTTTTTTTTTCAAGAAATACTTCTTCGATTTTTTCCATCTTATTCCATCCACCAAAAATTATTTATTTCATTACATTTACGAAAACGGGAGTTGTCTCGAAAATTTACATAATTCTTTAACATTTCTTTATTTAATTTATTTAATTTACATAATTCTTTAATAAAAATTGCCTAATTCTAAAATATTCCTATTCGCTACTTATTAAATATTTTTTATTATTTGCCGGCAAGTGTCCCGAAAATTGGTAAAAAATTTATTGAAAATGAACGAATCAAAATTGTTCATAAAAAACCCCTATAGAATTTTGCAACTTGTCTCGAATCCTTGGGGATGGTGCAATATGTGTGAGACATCCCTTTACCAATAAAAAAAAATTCCCTTTGAAACGTAACTTACAAATGACGTTATGTAAATCGAATCCCGGGGATATAATGTTTAGTGACGTAAAAAAGGCATAAGCCAAACGGTAAAACTGAACAAGATGGCACACGTATTACACGTGTGTCGATGACGACGAGGACGATGAGACGACGACTACGATGACGACGACGACGACGACGACGGAGGCTATGAGTGGCTATTGAGATGCTTCGTTTTCTACCCTTATAGAAGAGCTCAGATATTGGAGGCAATGAGGCAGGCTACTTTTAACAAGATATAACTCGAACCCCTCTTTCCGTCTCTCTTTAAAAAAAGGCTGGTTTAATGTTAGCGAGGTTGCTTTTTTCAACCCTCCAATAATCTACCCGATGTTCTCTTGTTGCGAAAATATACATACATACATTGTTCGATGCTATATAAAAACTAACGAGTATACATACTTTTGCAACAAAACCACTGTTGCTATTGATCCTCATCTCATTTATGTTGAATATAAATGATGTTTCTTAGGAAGGATTTCGCTGAATAAAACTTGAATTAATGAAGGAGTGGCTGATGCAATTAAAGAGATTGACTTTTAATGTTTTATATTTAGCTAGTGGAATTATGAGAATCTTATATTTTTCCAAAGTATCTTTTTCGCCTTCACTATATGTTATATGTATCTTACTTCGGTTCGCTGATGTTTATTTAACAAATTCTTTTTTGTTTTTGAGTCAACAGTAAATATAACGTTATATATTTTTAAAGCAACGGTCGAAAAAAAAGCTTGGAAATATTAGACTTAAATTTTAATTGTATGCTCGAGTTACGAATAGTTTATTCACTTTTCTTTTTTATTACAAATTTACCAGGATATACAATGAGCAACCCCCCCCCCCCCCTCCCCTGGGGAAAAACCAATATCAATATGGTTTCGATTTTGAACTCGTACATCCAAATTTCAATACAGTCACCAATCCATTAAATTTTATATGGATCTAATTTTACAGTAAAGCTGAAAAAAAGCTGGAATACCTTTATTCTTTCTACTCGTTTCGAGCACGAAACTGGAATACTTTCGTACATTCAGAGTGAAATCAAGTAATCACTATTTGTAGCATTCAATGGAAAATTACGTGAAAGATAAGTGCGTTCATTGGAGAGCTATGAAAGGTAAGAGTCTACGAAGCCTTTTCCTACGAAATCGTACACGTGTATTAAATTTTACCTTGTATTAAATTTTCTGTTGAATGAAAGCAGAATTAGATATACGTAGACTAGATTTTTTGGCCAATTCAGAAACGTGGGAAAAAAGTAGTGAATTATATTCCGAATTCTAACAGTTATCGCCTCAAGTACAATAAAAATTTTGCTTTTACATATAAATTTAAAGTATCTATTTATTTTTACTCATCTCATGCATCTACAATCAGAGGATGAGCGGAATGCGATATAATATTGATTGCAGTGCAACTCAAATTTTGTCGAACTCAGAAACAATCCTATTTATTTATTGTTAGACAGTATCAAGATATGAATATAATGAAATATATTGTGTTTATATATATACTCACACAGTAACAATAGTTGTAGTGTGAAAATGTATAGAAATGGTGGAAAGAGGGGTTAGTGGTGAAATTTATACCGGATGCCAGCCACCTAATAACGTTATTGCGTTGTATAAACTCCAAGCCCTCACGAATATAATACACAGTACTGAAGCACATTAAAACCACCATGTCCATAGAGCGAGTATAAATAATACATGGTGGTCATTTCCGATGCTGTATTTAGTTTATTAGCGCAAACCAGCAGCATTTTTCAGACGCATTAACTCAACGAATTACAGGATACAGTTTAGTTACTGTTATTCGGATGCTGAAGTGAATGTGTGCTGTTGCTTCATAGGATGCATATACCAAAAATTGCAGTATTACACCCTTCCGTTCATTGTTGTTCAATGGGTCATCCAATTCACATAAATTTTATACATTTGTCAGGACGTGTCGTTGTTACTTTACAATTATCCGGATTTTTATTTTTATTTTTTATTCAACCAATTGAGAATATGTGGACGTAATATTTTCATCAATTCAGATTTAACAATTTTTTTAACCCAATTGATTTTCCACTTTTCCACAATTATTGGGTGTTAGACAATTTCTATTTATTTTTGAATTGCAGCATTTGAATGAAAATATATTCAAATTAGATTCTGGCATTTTCATTAATTATTAAGCAAAGCCTACGCTTGTATATTTTTTTATACAACGTTTACTTCACTTATATTTCACGGTTTCGTATATTTCTTCGTACCAAGTAAAATTTTATGCCACGATTCTGGGGTAAATGAGGTGCATAAAGACCGTCATTGTGTTTGAAATATGCGAGAAAAGATTGATAATATTGTTTATTTTAATCCCTTGTCTTCGTGCGATAACGTTACCTTTGAGACGTCTAAAAGTCAACAGAAAGTTGAACGCGTGATGCTTGTGCAAAAAAAATTCAAGAATTTATTTTATACCAAAAAGCACTTATTTTTTTTTTCTTCCGAATGGTAAGTTTTCGTTCGTATTAAGCGAGTTTCAAAATTTCGTTCTCTGGATATCCCCAAAGAGACGGACAAAATACCCTAAATGTCTCGGAAGACACAAAATTTACAATCCTCCTTCCTTTCATAAAAATAATTTCATAATTACGTTCAATCTTGGGAACTTCCCAAGCCTTTTCGTATCACTCTTTTTTTTTTCTACTCAGGAAGTCATAATAAACCTATAGAAGGTATAAAGTTTCATTTATTTAGACGAAATAAGACATATGATTTTTTTATTATAAGACGAATGCCTTGGACGTTCCTTACCAACTGGTTACTAATTGTACCGGTAGCAATAGCTTATATGCAAATTAATTGAATGATCCTTTTGAAACTATATTCGTATACATTTACTTCCTGAAGTTGTAAAAGCACCAACAGTTATTAGCACAGCTGTATCAAGTGCTGTACGTTTATTATTTTGTAGTTGAAAATCGAATATGTAATGACATATTAAAGGCCCCGCATTTACATACATTTTTAAAAAATCACACACTCTTTCTTCTATGAAGCCGAGTAAGGAGGGTAATTAAGGATAATTTCCAAGTGATTTTTGAAGCAATAATCTCCTTCCCTTATTTGTTTTTCGTCTCTTTGACTATATATTATTTTTTTTACGTCTTGATTTATATTCGGAGATAAGATTGTTTAGAATTTCCGTTTAAAATAGCGGTAGAGAAAAAGGATGTTGTAAAGTTATGGATCTGCGTGCTGTGTTGTGTTACGGGGGTCTTTAAGCAAACACCATATAATTTCTGGTACAAGTAACAGGGTGCAGTTCGAATATATACGTAGACATACACAATTCCATGGTAAACACGCTGAAGAGACGCTGGTTGAAATAACAAAAAAAAAACCGGGGAAAAAATGAGACACTTTTGAGTCAAGTGTCTCCTATCTGTTATTCCTTCTTCAGTTTTAAGGGAATTCGATGCAGGCTTCTTACGAAGAGAAACAGGATTTCAAGTGTTTTCATGTAAGAAGGCAATCCTGCCTGAGTTATGGAACTTACATGGTCCAGTATTGGGTCAAGCTAATAAGATCTGGACCAATACTGGAGCATTTTCAATTTTTATTTGGGTATAGAATTTAATTTTTTATGCACAAAAACTAAATTACGATTATGCAGTAATAAATTTGCGCAAAAGGTATAGCTTTAAAAAATTGGTGGAGTTCCAGGACACGAAGAATCTAAAACACCTGAGATTCAGGGTTGTTGAGCTTATACTTATTTTTTTTCTTAGGTTCAAAATTATAAATAAATAGGAAATTTTATCTAAATTAGGTAATAATACCATGACAGATTACTGTAGGTATATTTACTTCGGCACTTCTCTCAGACGAAGTCTGGCGTTGTCCACTACCGAATTATGGAAACGTCGCGTTCGTTCACCGAAATTTGTTTTCCCGCGAACTAAATAGAGTGTTTTTGACATAACTGGATGTCTAGCGTCTGGTGAGTATATTTTCAAGCACATCCGTCTTGAGTTTCATGTCTCTCGAAGCTTGTAATGTAGCCCCTCATTAACGGAGACGGCGTCTGTCTAGGATATCCAAGGGCACTGGGCTACTGGAACACTTTAGGAACTGTTGCATTGGTACCGGCTTCTAATAATTCAGTAAATTATTTTTGTACTATTTTACGCGATCGTCGAGTATCATACCCGAGACGAGACATTTTAGACGAAAAAGAATCTTTCGCTAATTCTGAAAAGTCCAGCTTTTAAACAAATAATTTATTGGACCCGAAAATTCGATATAATAACGGAAAACAAGGAAAAAAAATGCAATTTATTATTGAATAATTAATGAAAGTATAAAAACAAATATTTTCCGGAGGTAAATTGGGAGAGACACAACGGTAGTCAATAATACATGTGATTTCTGCAATAGGTATACCTATTGCACATGCAGCCGGCGCCGTGCACCATATTCGACTTCGTGAAATCGTTCCAGCTTGAAACACGAGGGCACATGTGTGCAAGTGATATCACCACAAAGCGAGCGAGAGCGAGAAAGAGATAGAAAGGGGCAAATATATATCGAAAGAGAGAGAACGGATTTCACGTAATTCCGTTTCTTGTTGTCATATTGTGCCGGTATACGCAAAAGTTTTTTTCACTTTGACGCTGTACTACCTGTACCTGCCAAACTTGTAGATAATATTCTAAGCAATTTTAATGAAAAATGCGAAAATAGTTTTTTTTTTTGGAACCATTAGCGTGCAAGGGCGAGCGAAGGAATACTACTTTTTACTTTCCAATCAGTTGCAAAATGGGAAATTATTTTGAAGAAAATAAAATTCTTTCCAATTTTTTTTGAATAACTGATTTTTTTCTTCACTGAATAGAATTTTATTTCATAGAATCTCCGCTGTGTAGAAATTTTCGATCAATCGAACTTTCATTAATTTTTCAAAAATTTAATTATACCGGTCAATCATTTTCAAAAAGCTTTTTTTTTCAAAATTTCTTCCCAAGCAAACAAACAACCGACGCGACGAATATAAATTCCAACATAATCCTATTTTTTAAATCTATGAAGGAGCAAAAAATAATAAAAAATAAATTGTTGAAAATTTAGCGTACATCAATTCTTTCACCTTTCCCCTTCGTTAAAACAAACCCTCTGTCTCTGTAAAATATCAAAAAGAACATCGGTTCATTTGACAAAAGGCGACAAAAGAAGGAAAAAAAATGATACAAGTAGGAAATAAAATGTACTACATATATATGTATACGATAGAATGAATATCCATAATGCACTGTTCCATGAAAATGCGTATAATCGGGTATCACCCGTTATAGGAATGCACGAGTGCACGATTGCGAGGCGTCAGGCGTGTGACGTGATCACATGGTGTGTGATGTGTGAAATGGAGCACAGTCTCCGGTAATTATATGTATTCCCCTATATCGCTATCTCCTCTGTACACCAATGCTACCAATGCAACCAATGCAATACATAACATTCAACAGTGAACATTGGAACAACGAGAAGCGGAGAGAATAACCCATCGTTTCTCTCTACAACATTGAGAGAATCAACCCCCTGATGCACCGTATGCGTGTGCATCGTCGAACTCTACTGTTAGTATCATCATCCTCTTTCGTCTCCCTTCCCCCCTGCCATCAACGTTCTGTGTATTTACTGATACAACTCTATTTCATGACTTTATGCCGTGTATTTAAAATCATTAATGTCTCCGTTTTATTAAATTTTCGTTTACACTGTCGCTTACTTTTTTACGTCCTTTGTCTCATTTTAAACGCTGGTGTTTCTCGCTGGGAAAAAATATGCGCGTTAAATAACGTTTCCTCGCGATTTTTACAACAAAAATGCAATAATTGCATCGATGTAGGATAATTTGGACCACAGACGTTAAATATATAGAAATAATTTTTATCAATCTTACGGTTTTGCTATTTACGTTGGGCTGTAGAAATTTCAGGTGGTAAATATTTTTTTGTCAATATTTAAATATTCTTAGCCATTATTTGCCCCGTAAAAAAGTAGTACCCAGAAAAAATGTTTCATTTCGATTTGTGGCCTTTTGCCAGTGCAGGACCGACTGCGGCACAGAAGTGCAACCGCAAATGCACGCTGCAACGGACGGGGTTTAAGCCAGCTACTTCGTCGCATCGCGTGATTTATCGTGTCTATAGAAATTACATTGGAAAAAAAAAATTGATGGTGTGGTATTTCGGTATTTGTATCGACGATAATTCGACTAATTAAATTAATGCATTTTACAATAAGGGATCGAGTCTGGGGAAATTACTGAAATCCTTATTATTGTTAATTGTTGAAAAAAATCTCTCGGTTTAACGATATTTTTTTTTTGAGTCGTGCTATTAAATTTTTTCTGTCGTCGGTGACGATTTTTTTATTTAAAAATTTGAAAATGTAAATATTTTCAGTTTCATGACTTCGCCTCGAAATTTCTAACACAAAGTCGCTTCTGTAGCGAGAACATGGGATATTCTGGTGAAAATTACAAAGTATATTTGGTAATAAAATATTACCACTGCTGTCATTTGTCTCGAAAGCATTGGAAAGCGAGCTTAGCATCTCTCTCGTATACATTTGTCTTATGAAGCGAGATCATTCGAAATTGTATTACCGAATCAATGAAGTCAATGTGGATGAACCACCTATCCGTTCGACTTCCGTAAAGTTAAATTTCAAATGTATAATACATATAAAGGGAAAGCTTATGTACCGTGGGTTGTAGGGGTAGATACTAGCGCAATATGTCTATGGTAAAATATAGTATAGAGCAGAGAGTCTACGAGTAGGTGTAGTGTATGTATGTATGTGATATATATCCGGCACGAAGCAATTGAACGGCGAATGATTCAATTTGTCAGACCAATGATTTTGTCAGGTGCCACTCTATGTCGTATCATATACGACGCGTGAGTTCGAATTGGATTTGATTTAACGTGGGTGCGCGCGTATCGCCGCACATTACACACTAGAAATATCGCAAATATCTCGCACCTCTATATATTCAATTATTTGTTTCTCTTCCCCACGAAACAATAGCAAATATAGTATATGTAGGCGTATATGATAGTCATGAAGTGTACAACTGAAAATTGCTGCAATTATGAATGAATGGAAATGTTCTTTTAATATCCGCGGTGGATGTCAAAATTAATAACAATAAGTTCCTTCATTTTTAGTGGATTCGTAATTTATTATTAATATTATTATATTCAAAATATTTTATGACGTAGCATTAAGAAAATTGGACATGTGTAGCAATATTACACTTATTATTAATAAAATTTTGAAAATTATTGCGAGATAGCTTTTTAAATAAAATAAAGCTACATTAAATAATCAAACATTGGAAGTTCGAGGTATCGATAATTTGAGAAATTACAAAAGGATTGCAATTTTCATCCACCTCTTATCAAAATTTTTTCATATTCTGTAATTTATTCCTTAAATTTGTTTATTATTATTAAAAGGTTGAAAGTGTGTCATTTTTGTCTTTTAATGGCATCCTTCGTAAATCCTGTGATATAAACTAAACTTTTTTTTTTCGTACACGTGTGTATGTAAATAAATGATGTTTTTTTTTTTACAAAGGAGGGAAAAGGTTTCAATTCTCAACGTCTCGTCATAAATATATCTGTAAACAAACTGAAAAATTCCCACGAGAAAAAGGAACATACACACAGTAGCAATTAGGACTCGAAGGATAGGATAAACGGATGTAAACTGAAGGTTCTGATAATCTTCAGGCCTTGTCAAACTACCGATTCAAGAACCATACGTAGCCATATGGCTTTCCTAAGATAAACATGTCCTTCTCGTCTGCTACTACAAATTTTTCCAGCTCCTTGAATTCAACAAGAAACGATAACTGAAATGGAGATCCTACTTATGTCAATATTTAAATCTTCTCCTTAAAGTTCGATTTTATCTTAGGGTAGATAGCTTCTGTTTTCGTAGACGCGAAGAACGTTTCGTCATAGAACAATTTTTAAGTTAATTTTCTTTGTATTTTTCTTTGACTTCGAAATTTTAATAAATACAAGTAATAGTCGAAAATAAAATTGATTCGAGAACCGAATTAAAGCACTGAAATACTACAGCGAGCGATCCAATTTTTTGCCTTGTAATTAAGGAGCTTAAGAAAAATATTTCCGTGCACGGATTAAGGAGTGTAAGCTTTTTCCGAAATAAATTCTAATGCCACAGTATTATAATTGTGCGGTTTGCGCATTCAACTCGTATGTATATGAGGCAAATTAGCGACGATCGTTATTTATGCTCCTTCTCAAAGAAAAAGGATTAAAATCTAAAGCCTCTTTTTCTAAGTTTTTAAATTTAATATTATTTCCTTTTTGCAAATAATTTCGGGAAACTTGATTTTCAAATTCCTTGTGATTTGTTCTGGGATTTTTTTTCTTAATACCCGTAACTTTCAGCTCCAGAATTTCGAAAATCTATCTCACCTTCATTCTTCTGGAACGTGTCAAAAATTTATGTAGAATAATATTCCCAAAGTAGGGACGCGTCTTTGAAAAATGCAAATTAAAAATACAAATTAAAAATTAATAATATAATTTTTTCATTTGTATTCTAAAGTTTTCCTAAGCGTCCCAATGCGGCCGAGACACATGTAATCGACGTGTCGTCTTCGCTGTCGCCTTTCTTTCATTTTCCAGCAACGTCTCTGTTTTATTTCTGAGATGATTCCTGCCAGTTATTTATTTCAATACCAAAGAAAGGAAGTAAAGGGACCACCCGAATACTCGTAGCATTTGCCCTTTTTACCCTGACCTGGATCATGTCTAACAAAAACAAAAAAAAACAGGGGAAGAAAAACTTAAGGGAGCTTAAGAGCCTAACACGTGTTTGGGTATAGAAAAATGTAAGATAAAACGGGTTATTATTTTTTTTGCCCTCTTTAAACACTTTAACGCAAAGAATTCAAAATGGTAGAAATTCAAAATTTATTCCTATTTTAATTTTATTCCACAATTTCTATCCCATGACACGGTAGCAGCCATTGCACCATAGCAAAACCCTATATTCAACGATTTTCTGTCGTTCGCGTTCAAATTACCATAATTATAAATAAATGAATGCATTATTTCACGGACAAATAAAACGTATCTGGCTCCAAGAGTAGAAGAGTTACACGTAGGTCCACTTTTTTCCTTCAGAGCGCATGATGCAAACCGTTGGTAAATTTATTGTGGTCCGATAAGCTCTCTCACACGTACGCATTTTTAATGAAGGTGTTATAATTTATAAGGAAAACCACCATGACGCCCGTGTCTCGAGTTTATAACACATTTTATGGTGTAAGACAAACAAGAATCCGCCTGATAAGTAGCTATCTACTACGTTAAACACATTATGCTAACGTGTTGTTACTGACATGACTATACGACGAAGTACTGCAGATAAGCAACAAGTGTTTTCGTTGTTTCTACCATAAGAGTTGATATCAAATGTTCACTTTTCGTTTATCAATTAATTTTCATATCGTGCTTCTTCGTAGATTTTTGTAACTCTTGCGTTTCGAGAGTAAGGGAGAGTAAGGGATAGAGTCGAATCTGAACTTTCTCGCGACAAACATTTGGTGTCTCATGTACAAATTTTGCGAAAGTTCTATGCTTTGTCTAAACGCAATTCGTCTTCCATGAAAAGGATGTCACTTGTCTCGAGACATTGACTGGTGCTTGCAATTCATAACAACAAAGGGAGGTCACCAAATACCCAAGAGCTTGCGGGATATTTATGCGGTTGCAATATGTGTCCAAATGAAAAGAAATATTTTTGGGTATTAGTTTCCATATTTACTTTAGAAACCAGAATTTAGTAATAATTTAAAGATCGAATTTTTGATAATTCTAAAATTTGTTGTGTCTAAAATTTGAACTTCTAAAATTTACTTCAAGTTATATTTTTATTTCTGTTTGGGGGGGGGGGGGGGCTTGTTTCATTAAAAATTTCGAAATATTTTATTTTAATACATAAATTAGAATTACAATCAAACAATAATTTTTAATTCAGACGCTTTTTCAAAAATTAAAGTATTAAAATGCCTTTTAATACTTTCAATCCGCTTTTCTTTTACTAATTTATTAATTTAGGGTGCGTCTTACATAATTACAATTCTCTTACAGGCGTTAATAAAAATAAATTATACTTACCTTCCCCCCTCCGAAAAAAAATTAAAATATAGTTTTTGTCGTGAAATTTTTCAAGATCAAAAGGGAGAGTACCGGCTGCAGGAAAGAATGAAGTCCAAAGCGTGATAAAATAAATTTACATTGTGGATGAAACACATCATAGGAGCTGACGAAAACGTCGAGAATATTTGGAAATTACAAAAGTTCTCTTCAAGTCTTCTAACAGAAAGACAACTTAGAAGAGGATGGGAGGAATATAGAAAGGTGGGTGGAAAACCACCAGCTCGATTCGGCAACCTGGCCCCCGGGCACGTCGAGAATCGAGAGACGTGCGATTTCATCCGCAGACTGCCGATATTCGCCAGCTCACTCACTCATTCATTCATTCACTCAGTCTCTCTCCCCCTTTTGCCTTTCCAAAATATCTCATTCCCAAACGCCCGAAGCTCTCGATGGATTACAAACCTATCTATTACTTCCCTGTTTCAGAATAGCAGTAGCAGTAAGCATCATCCCTTTTCCATAAACTCGACACGCCATCCTTTCACTCACCTTCCTTCGGGAAAATTTCCAAAGAAGGAGTTATTACTTTTCACATAATTTCGAATAACTTGGTAATCATTTATTGTTGCATATTAAATATATTGGAGGTTGTTGTAACAATTATTATCGTTACTCGTGTGTCTATTCAACAAAATCCACATTCATCAACAAAGAATATTAGTATCATTAACAAAATAATAATAGATGGCGCTTTTATTTAAATTTCGCTCCACCAGAATAATATGGGGCTTTTTAGACCCCATCGATAAAAATTTGTATTTCGTAGAAGGTCTTTACTTTTTTTATTTAAAAAAATTGCACGATAGTCATTAAATAACCTCATAAAAAAATGTAATAAAAAATAGACATGCATATTTATTTGGTTTTATTGAAGAAAATATTTCTCTTGGGTACAAAATATAATTGTAACATCTGTAGAAAACGTCGAAGACTGCGGGGAAATTAATGCAACTTTTATTAACCATGTTCCTTTCAGAATTGGTTAAATGATTAAAAAGAAACGCTCTCCGGCAACATCGGTTGCTTCTTATTTACCCGAGTTTCATCCATCTATTAATCAGCCTTTGATGGTGAAATCCTCAAACCCGGGATATTATTTTCATATACGCGATTTCCAGCGTACGTACGGTACAGTTATCGGACTTGTTTATATTTCATCCATAGGAACGGTGTAGACGTATCCATAATTGGAGCAAAACATGACAGATAGTAAAGTACCGAAATGACAACAATAGCGATCATATCCAAGCATTCTTCCATTGCCCGGAGCCAAACGCATGCAACAGTAGAGTTTTCATTTCTGCAATAACCGTTTTGTTTCTAGGGACTTAATCGATCTCCTGTTTCTGTCGTAATTGTCTTGCATGACAAATATAACTCATTTAGCAGAGCCATGGAATGAGGAGATTACTGGAATTTTTTTCAAATACCGAAATCTGCAAATTGTTATTAATTGACAAAATTTGCAATCTATAAAATCTTAACATAATTCCATGTTGTTATTTATTTATGTCGATTTCTCACTATTTTCAAAAATCTGCATTTATATTCCAATTATTAAAAAAAAATTATTTGACTCACCAATTTTTATTTTATTAAAAAAATCGCTAAGCGAGAGTGCAAGTGCTGTAATAATATCCTATAATAACAATTATTCCTTAATTAATCTAAAATCGATACTGAAATGCTCCTAAATTATTTTTCCGATACGAACCCTTTATTTGTATAAGGAAAACAATGTACGTAAAAGATATCGCTAAAAATGGTAGAAGTTTTTCTGTGTTCCGTTGTTAATTACAAAAGCAGTCTTCGCTTCACTGAAATTTTCCGTTACTCTTGCATAAAACATCAATAATCCTCTCTAACAGTGTAATGATTAAACTACAAATCCTGCCAAGCATAAAAATGAGAATCCGGATAATGAGGAATTCTAACAAAAATATCTCTATAACAAAAGTCATATTCTGATCTAAAATAAAAGGAGGAAGAAAAATTGACCGAGTACCAGCGGTAGTACAATTCCTAGCTATTGAAGAGACGATCATTGTTCGACACAATAATATTTGTCACCGAAAACAAGGCATGAGTTTAAAAAAAAAAGAAGTACTAAAAAGCCAAGGAATAAAGAGAGAGTTTGGAAAAAGGTAGGGGGAGTATTCAAACACAGACAATACGGGAGAAAGATTCATCTCTGGGTTTTAGTTTTGTTCGCTCAGATGCTCGATGTTTTTTTTTTCCTCCGATTTCCAGGACTTGTTCCAAGCTGACACGCGCCAAATTAAAAACTCGGTTTCCATTCTGTTACTCTGATGTTGGAACGATTATTTTACGAAAGGATGAAAAAAGATATCGGTTTATTGAGGGAGAAAAGAAAAGGAGACGGCAGCGTTTTCTTTTTCCTTCGTGTCTTTTCTGTACTTTCGAAAATGTCTCAGGAGGGTGGAAAAAGGAGAAGACAAAAGAGAAGAAGGTGGATTTCCCGTAGCATTGTGGTTATATACCCCGTTACGACCTTCCATCACTTAGTAGAATGATCATCGCAATATTGGAATTATTGTGATAACGCCCAAGGCTTAGCAATCTATACCAAGAGAGAAGCATCAGACATTACTCCATATCCTGGATTCGAATATTGCGGGTATAGTAATATTCCTTCGGGCATTAATAGTTGTTACTGCGAATGGCACGTAGGCAACGATTCCTATTCCTGCACAGTACAAGTTTGACGCAAGTATTGGCGATTATAGAAAAGTCTGGGTATAATCAAGGAAGTTGTTTCAATTTTCAGCACAAAATCTAATAGGCGAGTGACGTATTTCCGATTTTAAAGGTTTATAATTGGATGATCATTTTTCTGGATTTTCAATCCACGCTGCAATTTTTCATTTCACAAAATATAGAAATTGTCAGGGTGGAAGGAAAAGAAAAAAATGAGTTGCAATTGTCAATTTATACATTATTATTAATTTTTCCTACTTTTCTACAGCGAGTGTCATTATGCAAGGGGACCAAAAAAAAATGAGCAGCAATTCTCAATTTATATATTATTGTATATTATTATAATTTATTACTATAAGCATACCTCTGCCAGCCGCTATTATACCGTTAAGAGCCATACGTTCTTATTAAGTGGCCGAAAATAATGCGACTGCGACAAAGCTCCGCAATTAACTTTCAATTAATTTGATAAAATCAACAAAGCATAAGGTTACATATCCAAATTTTCAGGTGGTTTTGTTATGTTAATTAATATATACGAGTTGAAATTACAGTTTATATCCAAAATGCCTAACGTGGTTGAGACAATTCTTGAGTGCTGTCTACGCCAGAGACAGGCGTATTCCTACCTTCCTCCGTCAGTAATACACAAGAGAGGATAACAGAAAGAGAAAGAGAGAGACGCAACGAGATCCCTAGTTTCTGACCCGGGGTAGGGAGCGATGGTTAAATGTTAGTAGTAGTACTACTACCAGTAGTAGAGGCAACCACGTTAAACGTTGGTAATGTTAACGTAAATAGATTATAACACTCTGTTAAACAGGCAGGCAGGCAAGCAGGAAGGCAGGGAAGGTTTGGGCTCGCGCGAATTACTCACGGATCGCGTGACACGTTCCCCTGTCCTGCCAACCACCGCTTTTGGCTATCATCCTACGTGGTTTAAACTGTACACGCGTCGACGACGATGCCTGCTACCATTGCTACTAGTACCACTACTATTATCCCACTACTGTAAAAAATCAACCCCCCTAAAACTCGCACCCCATCCCTCGCAACGTTCGCCCAAACTTCCAAAAAATACTGGACGTTTGTTCATCGCAATGTTTTAGTACTGCAAGGCAACGTTTTCCTCATCCTCTCTCTCTTTCTAACCGTAATTGAAATTGTTCAACCCTTCAACGAAAAAAGGGAAAAATACGAAACAGATTCTGTAACCATTTCATTGTAATTGGAAAGTTTATGTTGTTTCCTGTACCTCGATAGATCCGCTAGCTCCTTTCTCCTTTCCATTTTTTTTTTACGGTTTGGCTAAAGTCGTTTCGTTTGAAAAGATTGATAATTTCGAGGCTCGATGTGCTTCCAAAAAAAAAAAATCCCGAACGTACAAAAAATATATAATTAAAATTTTTCCGGTTTCAAAATTTTCCACTTGTAGGGGAAAAATTCTTACATTGGAAAAGAGCGGATCCTTTTCAAAATTTTGGGTTAGTAATTTTTACACACAATTGAAGGAATGTGCTGAGTCATTTTTTATCGCAAAACTCTGATTATTTTGGAGAAATTTGTTTTTACAAAAATTTTGTTGCAACATTTTTTTTTTAATACAGCTTTGCCACCATGTTAGAATTTTTCGATTTCAGCCTCGAAGCCTTAATAAAAGCGGAGTCGTTTGAAAGCAGAGATTTCCTTAAGACAAAGATTTGACTTTGTTTGTTTGTCTCGAATCTTTTATTGTACCTCTGATGATATTCTTTTATGTTTTTAACACAGAAAATTGGGTATCCGAGAGTTGCAGATAAGGCACTTTATGAGGAACGTATTCCAGAAAGTCAACACCGATAAATGGATTCTTTGTAACTTCGGCCATGTACCTGCTTCATTGCCTGAAATCTAAAAAAAAAAAAAGATGAAGACAAACTGTTGTTCAACAAAGATTTCATTTCGTTTTATATTATGAATTCTCTGTCTCGGATACGTTTCTTCCTTCTTTTTAAGATCGTGCGTCGAAGGTTTTAGTGCAAATATAGAATAGAGGGAATTTCTCTTCGAAGGGTAACTGAAGCAACCTGTACAAAAGTCATTCACGAGAGACGGAGAGGGTCTTATTTTATAGTTCCTTAAAAGCCAAAGACACATAGACCCAAAGCCTCCACTTAGGTAGGTTGAACGTGAAAAACGTGGCGTCACACATTGACACACGTTTTTAGCTAATGCATCTTTACGGTGTGGGTTGAAATCATTTATAAGCTATAAATGGGAATTATTGGGATGCCCAATAAAAGTACACTCTTCTTTTTGAGCTTGGAGACAAGACCAGTCACTTTCTTACATTTACTCCTAGTTTCTTCGCTTGCTTTACTTCCTATGGTGTAGTTTTTCCTTTTTTTACGTCTTATTTACAACTCTTTTATTCGACAATTCCATCTCAATCAGACCTTTTACTATCTTCGAAGCTTACACCAACATATTTTACGAATATTTTTTCTTCGTGGGTGATTCCCGAGTACAGTAAAAGCTAGATGTCATCTATTCCCTTGTAAATCTTTGAAAGCACGTTCTCTTTCGATACGTCCCGAAAATATATCTCAAAATCTACCTTTAACCAAATATAAGAGCTTGTACGTGAAATCCCAAAAGCTGAAAAAATTCTTTTACCTTTTTAGATTTTGTCTCCAGAAGAATTTTCTAGGAAAAAATTATTTATTCCACAAAGTACCGAAAATTGACAGTCCACGAAGGAACATTCGAATCCGAATGCTCGAATAATCGCCTATTATCACCTGGTGCAATTAATTATGTTCCTCCGACAGTTCAGCGAAGGAATAAACAAATGGTTATCCATTCGGTGTTCTGGAACAACCATTACGGTGTACCTGCTTTCTATTTGCCGTGTTCCGAAACTGAAATTACATCAGTAAGTGCAGATATGCATAGAAAGGGTAAATGTGACTTTTAACAATATTATAATATAGGTTTATGAAAGTTCATGACTAAAGGGACAAACATGGTAGGATTGTAGGAGTAACAAACATCCATTAGCCCATGTCCTGAAAATTATTTGTGACAGAAAGGACAATAGGCTATAGTATAGCAAGCACTGTATGTATCTGTGTATATGTGTTCTACCATAGAACAAACAAGTTAGTCGGCTTCTGATTTTGTAGAGTGGCAGACTCATAATTGTTACGACATAACCGCCAGATAATCGCGTCTAAAGTTTCAGGACATTTCGTACAGTTAGTCGGTGGCTAGGGGAAAACCGGGCATTTAGCCCGTATTGTCATACGCTATGCACCTTCGCCATGCTTATGCTTTCTACCTTCACTTGACGCCGCATAACCCTACCTTGGCTTTTCCTCTCACGCTCTTTGGTCCTTGCTTACAAGCTTGTTCGAGCGAAACGCGTGTCGTCAGCTTCTTCTATTTCTACTCGATTTATCGTCCCAATGAAGTCGGTCATTGTTTATTTTCCGTCACTCGCGGAAATTAAATTACAATTTTTTTTATAGAAATAGCTGTAACAACGTACCGTTCAATGGTTGCAGGGAAATTTCGACAATTTCAAAAACCAATATAATTCAAATATAATTAAAACGAAAATATAATTTTTATAATTTTAAATAATAATAGGAGCGTTGATTTTCTAATTTTTGTCGGGAAATTGCGATTTAAAAGCTCGCGATGGTTTCTAAATATTCTTTATGGGGTGGTACAGTATCCTTATGGGAATTCGTATTCAATATAAGAAAATAATGAATGCTCCAATGAAAACTGGCGAAGGTCTTGGCCGGCAGAAAAGTGTAATATAAACGTCGTAAAATAGGAACCAGGTGAATCATATAATTCGGGAAACTAGAGTAATTCTCACCCTTAACGTGTACAACCCTTACTCTTCCTCCGCTTTCCCCACTCACTCTCTTTCCTAAAACTACCCGCGTGTTACCACATACAGTAGCTTGCACGTGCTGCTCATATCGTTGAAGGTATGAAGGGAAACCGGAAAAGTAAAATACTATAATATACGTAGCGGACACATCCGATTCTTTCTCGCTGTTGTTCCACAAGAATTTCTTTTTTCATCTTTTGTTTTCCATTTTTTTTTAGATCCGTTTTTGTCGCCTTTCTTCAGACTCCGGAACAAAATGGAAAGGATGAAAAAAAAGAAAAAAACACTTTTGATTCGAATTCTTTTGAACGAAATCGGTTAGACTTCTAGAATTTTCTCATGAAAATGGGAAAGGATCGGTTACGGCATATTCCATAATTGCTGAAACTCACAAGGGAGTGATTCGTTGGAAATATTTTATTCTCGGTTTGGAGGTAAAAATATCAGCTGGTATTCCTTCGGTAAACAAACGCAGCAGCAGGTTGTTCAGATTTTATTTGCGCCTGCCAGCACCCTCAAACTCAAACACACGCACACTTTGGTTTTTTCTCTATATGCGGTTTTAACTTTTGCTTATCATTTTAGTTCCGAACAGAATGATTCGAGTGGCCGCTCGTCAGAAATCCGTAACCGTACATACAAATATTAAAGTTTGCCTCTATGTCCTTCCTTCTTCCTCTCACTTATACTCATATACGTCTCTCTCTATACCGATAACAGCGGTCCCATTGCGATAGTATCTTTATTTCTCAGGCTTCATAAAGTTTTACAGTCGGCTCAGAGGTTTTATTGTACCTATCTCTCTTCTCCCCTTCACCACTCCACTCTTTCCAACCCTTCTCTCGCCTAGGGCACTCCTACTTCTTTCAATTTCATAGATAAGGACTGTGTATTTCATTTCTTTAAATAAATAATATCGTCTAAGATCATTTCCTTCATCAGCTTGAAGGTGTTTGGATTTTACGTGTATACATTGTTGCTCCAAAAGTGACACAACTCAAAAAACTCAAAAATTACTTTCAACTTAATATTTTACCCCATTAAAATAGGGGAAATGAAATGAATAATTTGGCGAGTGCTTGTTTTTTTAATTTCCCACAATTTTTTTCTAAAACTAGAAATTGCTTTTTGCCTTTTCCTGAAAAATTGTATTTTTTGGGTTCTACGATATTTTTTGGTGATACGGATTTCGAATTACAAAAAAAAAAATAAAATTTGTCGTCCACTGCCTTCGAATTCCAATTCAGTGAGGGTTACTTTGTAATGCAAATTCCACTATTAAAAAAATTATAATTACCTCATACGTCATCATTGTCTCTATAGTATTTTTCTAGCAAGACAATAAATAATTGAGATTGGAAATTTGTGAAATTAAAAAAAAAACAAAAGTGCACTAAAATAACCCAAAGTGTATTAAAATTTGCCAAACTAGATTGCAGAAATTTCAATCAAGGTCTTTTGTAAAACGATTTAAGAAAGATACAATGAAGGAATTAAAGAAAACGCTTCTTCCGCATGGCTAATAGTAAATTAAACCCGCAGTAGTAGAAGCGTGGTTTTCAAAGCTCCAGGCTAATAATGCCGCTCGAGCGTATAGATTGTTGTTAATGGGAGTTATAAGGACGCATTAGTCTGATAAATAGTAATGGAGTTTATTGGCGTAAAATCAGAAAATATGACGATCCGGGCCCCTCTTTCGTTTCCTATTTTCTTATATGGACAAAAACCCTAACTGTTCTTGTTCTTGTTGTTGTTGGTACCTCTTTTGCTTTTTCTTGGGGTATATCTTCGCCACCATAAGCGTGGATATATGGACCCCTAACTTTATTATATTTGCCGGCCATAAGGAGGCTTCATCGGCTATTTCTTTGAAATACTACCATCGGATGTTTCCTCCTTTTTCCTATCATTCTTTTCCTTTCTTACTTTAATAGCCTTTATCTCCAATTTTCTTCTTTTTTTTCCCATGCTATGTAACGATTATGTATTACTTTTTCCTTTTTTCATAATTATTTTATTTATTTCTTATGAATTTGCTTTGTTTTTTATTTCTAAAATTATAAAATTGCTTTTATCCTAATCTAATTTAAATTTTTTTGAAAATCATACCAAAAAAATATAATTATCCTAGCCAACATTTACTCCTAATTTTTTTTATTTTGATTGATAATAATAATATTCAATACTAATCATTCTTCCATAATCATAATTACTACTTCGATTATAATTACAATTAAATTGGTTGCACATTTTTACAATGCATTTCCCCCTGCACCATTGCGCTGCGTCTCGAAGTTTGCGCGATCTCGAAAAATCTCATATTTCGAAATTATGATTTTTCGAATTAAAGGTCAATCGGGTTGAAAGTATTTTCCTGCCACTTAAAGCTTTTAATTTTTTTTGTCCGACCGAGCGAACGTCGAAAGACGTAATTCGAATCGTCGGCGTGGAATTTTCGCTGCAACCACGTCTCTTCAATTCTTGATATCGTCGCCGTTACTACACAACGAGAAGAGAGCCAAGGAGAGAGGGTGTTGATTACATATATATACATATATTTTTTTTTTGAACCAACTCAACTTTAGCATAAGAGAAGCTTTATGTCCCTTCTCACTCTCTCGTTTCTTTCTTTCTCTCTTCTGCACACTTCACTTTTCGCACATTGAGTGTTTAGGTTCTCTGCACCTCTTAGTCTAATTGAAAAGTCGGCAGTTGGAAATTGAAAATTGCGATCGCAAATTGCAAGCTGCTTTACTTCTATAAGAATATAAACGAAAGAGAAAGAAAGCAACGCAGGGGGAAGGAAAAAGTAGTAGGAATGCATTTTATGACTGTTGTGTTGAAAATACACACCAAGCTAGAATGAAGAATTCACTGTTTTGTCTTCTGCTATGACTGAGCCCATTGCAAATCTTTTTCTCCCTTTTTTCCCACCTTTAAGCAAACATAGTGAGAAAAGAGAGACGGGAACATATAAAAGTGCGAATCTCCAACGCTCGTATGGGCGATTCTTTTAAAAGAATCGTCAATTGTATAGTCCTATAGTCGCATTCTGAGGGTTGATTTCTTTTTCCTAATGTTTTTTTCTTTCCATCCATCCATGCATCCACGTATGTCTGTAAATATACCGTCTCTTCTTTTTTCTGTTGTTTTTTTTTAACAGAAAAATGTTTCGTTGGCTAAATTCACTACTTCCTCCCTTACTTTTCAAATAAGAAGAAGGCTATTTGAGTAAATACGTATGCAAGGGATGCATCGTCAGTATGAATAAAGGAAAAACAAAGATTGCGCTAACTACTGTTTGTTTGATTCTTTATTTTTCTCGCGAGTAATCCATTAAAGATACGTAGGGGGTCTTTTAATCGACTCTTTTGCCTTTTTTAAATGACTCCGTTTTTACATTTATTCCAGCTCCAGCAGTTTTCTGCAACAATTATCAAATGTATCAAAACGAGACTGTTTAATGAAATAATGTAATTAAGGAAATTTGTGTAACAATAGAAGCAGGGGGGTTGAATGTCAAAATTCGAAGCTCGGAAAAGCTGTTAAATTATCTTGATCTTTTTTTTGTTGTGAAAAAGCGCTTTTTGTTGCAACGAAATCTTTTACTGACGGATTTTGAGCATTTTTGGCAGGTAAGACTGGAACGAACAGACAATGAGGCAATTTTTTTTTTATAATTGTAACAATTTCTATTTTTGTGTCGTACAAAATTATGGAAAATAAGATGTTTTGTGAATAACATTTTTTTTTTATTAGAATGGATCGAATTTTTAACAATATTGAAATTCGCTTAAAAATATAGAATTTTGTCGTCGAATGAAAATGCATTTTTGATGCACTTACCCACAATAATTACATATAATTACTAAATATCTTCGAATATAATATAATCTCGTTTATTATTCGTCCGCAGTAAAAAAATTTGCAATTTTTTTTTGATTTTATGAAACCTGCATTCTCCCCTTCGTGAAATTACACTTTGACGCATCTGAAGTTTAAAAAGAAATTGTAGCCGCCAGATACGTTTTAGGTCCGCTAAGATTGTACTGGCTTACGAAGGAACATTTTAATTATGTTGTAAGTATTACAATATGTGTGCACTAAAAGAAAGCATTCGTACGGATGCGTTCAAATTAAAACCGTCGGTCTCTCCGTACAATTTCGAGTGTGGCTTTTGCAGAGAAAACAAGAGTAATCGTGTGCAAAGAACTTACCGACTTAGAACAGTTAGAACCGTAGAATTAAACGTCAGCCTGTGAATTTATTACGTGACGACAGAATAGTCGAAACTTAAGACATTTCAACTTCTAATTTCTATTAATAGTTACCGAAGATTAAACCTAACTAATTTAAATGCTTCCGAGTAAATTATTCACGCCCCTGTCAATTACTTCTAATAACAGAACGTATTAGAGATTAAAAGATCAAAAGTTTAATGCAATTGCATTTAGTGGACTGGTCTTTAGTCGAATCTTTGGTTCGCGCAAGATCAAGGGGAGTGAAAATTGGGAGAATGGAAAAACGAATATATCTCAAATTATTCTAATGGAGCTTCTTTATGAATTTTTTTTTCAAAATTGTAATTTAACCAGATAAAAATTGATATTGTTAAAAAAAAATGAAATTGTCAGAATAATTAGTAATAAAATAATTAATTCGCCCCATACTCAGGAAACTTAATTTGTTGCAATTGGAAAATTGTTACAAAAATAAAAATTGGGTTTCCTGATAATTGCAATAATTTTTGAAAAGCGAATTTGTTGCACGGATATTTTTCAAGGTAATCAAACATCACTTTTAAGCTGCAGAAAAAATAGTATATTCCAAATTTCTATTTTTCCAAGAACGATTACCGCTTGCGTGCCCATAATTACTTACTTTGCTAGAGATTGAAAATTGTGCGGACAACATATCAAAAAATGTACCTAAATATTTACTTAAACCGAAAAATTTGCGACAAAGATTTGTTGCTCGGCTGTTGTAAGATAAGAACTTCAAGTTCTTGTTTCTTCCAAGGAAAAGAAACGTTAATACTCTCGTTACCGCTATGAAGGATACTTTATCACCGATAGTTAATTAAATGATAAAAAAACGTTAAGGTTGCTTGGGAATTTACAAATTTATCTTGTCTCTCGAATTTTAGCAGAGGGTTTGGTCTCTTAATATACCCTGTATACACAATGTATCCTTTTACTACCATCGCTTTTTTCACCTTTTTTCGTCAAAACTGCTGATAGCTTAAAGGAAAATGTACGTTGATTATCATTATGATCGCGATATTAGAAGCTCTGTCATTATGTTGTTCATCGCGTACTGCAATACCCCGAGACCCTTCTTTTCCTCTTATCTTTTTTCTCCTCTTTTTTTTCAGAGGTTGCTAAATTTCCGTGAATTCTAACATAAAAAATTAGCAAGATTTTATAAACAATTCGAAGCCACGCTTGTAGCAGGCAAGAAAAAAAAATGAAAAAAGCGTGTATTCAGGGTCTACACACGCACACCCTCGTGTAATCTTGATTTCACTCTTACTTGGACGAACGAATGATGAGGAAAATAAATAACAAAGAACTTGTGGACATGAATTTTGCTTAAACGAGTTAATTTGCATCGAGAACGAAAAGTCGTTGGATGACTGTACGACGATCATGATCGAAGCACCTGCGTTTCTTCTTTCCTTCTCCACCCCTTTTAAAAGCTTCAAGTCTTCAAGTCTGACAAGCTTCTCCTCTCTGCTCTTAAAATTCTTGCGAAAATACCTCCGGCTATTGCTTGTACGTTTAAATTAGAAATTCTTGATTTGTAATTTTGCGTTTTCAGTCCAAATTGATTTCTTACATTCAATGGATTTCTCATTTCAATGTAATACCTCGAATTTCGGATTTTAGAAATATTTTGGTTCCCAATGGAGTCGAGTTTCGCTACTTGCTATCCTATTTTTCGAGATACGACAATCAAAATTTTGTCCATAAAAAATTATTTCAATACAAATGTTTGCATTGAAGTTTATTTTTCAAAAAAGGAAGAAACTTATGGGACACCCTAAAAAAAAAGTTTAGCCGTACAAAACATTCAAAATTCAAAAATTTATGGATATAAATTTGTAATTCTTTAAAATGGAAATTACCTTAAAGTAAAATTTTTTATTAAAAAGGTAATTTTATTTGGTTTCCAAATTCAATTGGCCTTGGCACCCTATGCAATTACGAAAGATCGCCCCGATAAAAAAAAATTGATTTGCATGAAATTGATTGCAAATAAAAATCGATACAAGTCGAATCCAAAATGGACAGAGAGAAAATGTCTCCACCGACTACAATTTACTTACCTTTGACGATAACGAAATTGAAAAAAAAAAAAAGAAAAATAAAAGTGAGGAACATTGCAAGCCGTAAAACCAGAGTAACTTAAAAAGATTAATTTCAAGAGAATTTTACATTGTCGATGGCGGAAAATCTGTCAGCAGCACACACACACACACACACACACGGGAGTGTCTTGCGATGCGGAACCCATAGTGGCGAGACTTGAAGCATAAGGGAGAAAGAGATAAAGATAGAAAAGGGGTTGGTTCATTGAGAGAGGGATGAAGGCTTCGGAAGGAGAAAGGGTTAAAGGCATCGCATCCGGGAAGGAGGGAAGCATTGAAAGAGAAAGAGGGACAGAGGGAGAGGGAGGATAGGTAGGAGACATATTTATTTGACATGCGACGCGACTGCACCCGAGTTTCATTAATTGAAGATCGCGGGAATGAGCACGGTAGACAGCAGCAACGGAGCAGACACACACCGTGTGCTGGCATACCTTCTCTCTGTCTCCCTCTTTTTCTCTCTTATACTTCTCTTCTCTGTGTATGTACGTGCTCGCGGAAACAGCAAATGAGGATTCGCCATTTCTCTGACATTCAAGCATTCAAGTTCGTCTCGATCTAGGCCACACAGAGAAGAACTACCCTCTAACGTACGGGGACTTCTTTCCATAGGAATCGCATCCGGGATGAATTTAACGGGTGACGGCTGATGCAAGATCGTTACGAGTGCTTTGGATGGATGGATGGATGGATGGATGGATAGATGGATGGATGGATGGATGGATGGATGCTGTGTGCAATGTTTGACGTTTTTTCCACATTTTTGTTGTATTTTAACTTCTCTCCTGCGCTTTTTTGCTTTTGCTCCATGACTAAAGCTTCCCTCCGACGACGTCGCAGTTTGTATTGCACCTTTCGTCGTCGTCGTTCCTCGAATTCGCCTCTTTTAGCGCCGAACGAAGCAATGGTCTTTGATTAAACCCCTCCGTCTTTCCTTGGGATACCCGGAGAACGAGAAACGAACGCGAAAGTAACGTGGTATCGGAGATGCGACGGAAATTTCATTTACCCCTCGTAGACTTATCTAAGAGCAATACCGGGTGGCTTTAATGAAACATTCAGTCGCGAGAATAGCTCAGCAATCTCGTAGGGTCGCAAAAGAGAGATGGTGAAATAGTAAGAGAATCAAGAACCCAGATAGAGAAGATGGAATCCAACACTGTCCTTCTCTTCCTCTCTCTCTCTCTCTATCTCTCTTTTCGTCTCTTCTCTCCTCCAGAGGAATGGGTCTGATTCCGAGCAATGCAATTGCACGTTTAAAGTGCCGAGTTTCCCTCTCTTACCAGTTATTTCGACGTTCAAATACTTCCACCTTCATCATGGGTTCTCATTTCACGTTCGGCTGCAAAATTATTTGCTGCTTAAATTATTATTTGATTCTTTATGCCGCCATAGGAGAATAATTAAAGACGCGCCGAATTCTGGAGGGAGACTCTATCTCCAACTTGCGACTTTTTCGACACTATAAGTTCCCTTTTTTTTTTATTCGCTCACTTTCATTTTTAACGCGAACGGTCTCGTCGGGCGATAAAATTTATCCGCCCCGGGATTAACGAATATGGCGAAAATCGTAAAATACTCGACTGGCGCATCGCGCAATTATTGCATTGTTTAGTTAGGATTAGAAGTTTAAGGGAAATTAAAAGGGGTGCAATGCCGGAGTTATAGTGTCAGCGAAAGAGAATAAGTGAAGGAAGGAGAACTGCAACTTTCCTGTTTTATCTCTCAATTCGCATTCCCAGAGTCGAGAAGGAGAAAACGTTTAAACTGTATGCTTAGGGATACCGAGCCTACCTTTGGAGGTCTCTTGTGATTAAAATCCATACCCCCTTCACCCCTCCGTCTTTTACCCTCGATATAATTATCACTTGACACACGTGAACTACCATGAAACCTCCACTGTCTGACAAAATTGAAGACCTTTACTTCGGATATATTTGAATTAGAATCAATTAAGCTTCTAATTAATTATTTCAAGACTGACTATAAATTTGCACGAAAGTCTTTCAACTAAATATACGCTTTTCGCTCCCGTAGGTGCATATTTAATTTTTCATGTTAATTAAAGTTCCAGCCTGAAACTGGATTATTTTCAACAACAAAATTTTTGGTGTCAACGAATAAAGTCTTAACTTAATTCAAAAAGTCTCAATTTTACAAAAAAATGGATATTTTGAGCAATTCATTTTGAAAGACCGCCTTTAATTTTTTGTCGTTAACTGCCTCAAAAAAAATATTTTGCGAAAAGTGCTTGAGGCTAATAGATTTAACAATAAATGGTTCATTAATTGTTAAATTTATTCGACAACGAGACTGCGTCGGTGAGAGCATCGCAAACACGTCGAACTTGATTTTTCACACTTCGCGCGACAAAAGGACAAATAAGAGCGCAACAAAGAGAGGACATACGAGATTCAAGGGGTATCTCATCGTACATGGTTCCTTTGATTAACATTTTAGCGGGTCTGGAGAAATACGTGGTGACTGCTGAAAGAAATTAAAGAACAGAAAAGAGATTTTCAATGAAGGAACTAAGGCAAAACACGAGACAGAGAAAGAAGAGGAGCAAAATAGTATAAGTGAGTCTCGTGTACAATGTCGCTGGTAGGCTGACGACGGTGTATCTCTCGCTTGGCTTGGCCGAGATCTCTTTATTCTTATTAGCCCAACAGTGATTTCTGCAAAATTAAAATTGCCTAAGGAGGTATCATTTGCCTCCCACTCCGCTCCTTTTTTTTTCTTTGCCTATATATATATATATATATATATATATATATACGGATATTTTTTTTTCACTTTCTCCGTCTCTCTCGTTTCATCTTTCTCTCCAACTTTAGCCATACTACATTCGTCGGAACTCTTGACTTTGATTCAGCATCCTTCTCACGCCAGGCACTTCTTTTACCTCCTGCCAACCAGCCCAAGAGCCTCTGATGTTCCTCCTCACAGATAAGTGGTCGGCTCTTGGGTTGCTTTTTGCTTGCGGGCACTATTGGTCGATGCGTTCTTCCGTCCTGCTTCTTTCTCTTTTCCTTCGTCTGCCCCTCGTCACTTTTTTATATCCTCTTCACTTCTTTTCCTCCTTCTCCATCTTCTTCTTCTTTTCCACCTGCGAATCTATCTCCCCACTTTTTTTCATCCTCATTCCCTTGAAGTTACCTTCTTCAACCCCCTTCATCATCTATTTGCTTCCACCGTCGTGTTTACATTTTATTTTACGTCACGATCCTTTATTATCTTTCTCATTTCCCGGATGATATCCAACCACCCGTTCATTTATTTATACCTTCTTCGAGCTATCCAGCCGAAAACAAAATAGATTATGACGAAAGGAGTGCTTTACGCGCTATCCCGATTAAAAATCAGTCTCCTGCCTCTTCTCAGTCTCAATATTATCTTAACGCAGTTTTCATTAATTTATGAGTTATGCCGTGAGTGGTTTATAGGGTCACTCGAAGAATCTTGCCGTCAAATGTGCCAATACAAGTTGAATAAATGACAATTTTTTTGGGAAAACGATATTCCGAGTATTTTCAAAATTTGCTCGAATTAACAATTCGATTAAACTTTATTTTATTATTATCGTAATTTGAATATTTTGTAAACGCCAAATTTTGCCAGTGCCTGTGAGTGCAATACAATTACATTAGCCTAATTAAAAAAAAAATAAAATTAATTAAAAAGCAATTACGAAATGTCAAGTATTCGATACATTTCTTTAGGGAATTTGTGATTGGACAAAATAATTGTCATACGTTTGTGGTAGTGACAATAATATTTTTTTCCCCGTGCGATACCGATCCAATCGCGGATGAATTTTGATTTCTCAGAAGTACAAAACCCTAGCGAATAATTTCGTCTGAGATTAATCTTGAGCATAAGGGAAAAGTGATACCCCTTTCGATGGTCAATTGGGCGTTCGATGCTTTGATGAAAAGGAATTGCAATACCGAAAGAGGGTGAGAGGGATGGTGTTGTTTATCAAACGGTTGGGGTACCGCGGAATGTTAGCCGCGTTTGGAAAAGCTGCCGGTATAGAAGCATCAAGCGAGTAACATCAGAACCTACGAAACCCTTCAGCGAAGTTACCACCCGATAGACGAATTGATTCGGGATTTCCTGCGGTCTTACGCTCAATCAGCCCTTTATCGCGCCAGTAACCACAAGAGATAAAGTTTGGGGTAAGTCTCTTCATCGTCGACACTTTGTAACGTTCCGATTTGAAAGCTACACGTTCCATTGAAACCTCAGACACGCTTGTGTAGGGAAATAATTAATCCTTCGTTTCTAGCATCCCGGGTACGAATTCCAAAATTGAATTCCCTCGGGTTCGCCGACGTTCATTTTCAGATGACGGGACGATTCTTTCGGGAGCACGTTTCAATGGAAATTGAATTCATTCGAAATTTATTATGATACGACTCGCGGTTGTTATCGTGCATAAATTAATGTTGGTTTGTTGGATGGCCCGCTGCAATTATTTATCGCAATGATTGTCGTTTGTTTCGTGCACCGTTGTCGTCTTGCGTTCAAGTAATGGTGCAGAGTCAAAACACCATTGCACCTGCAATGCACGTATTACGACTACCACTACCAATACTTGTATATATACGTATAATGGCGCTTGAAACCGTTCTCATTAACCCACGAGCGAATGCTTCGCTTCGTCTATTCTATTCTATCTGCATTCTGCATCCAAGAGCATTCGGTGGATGCCTACTTTGATTTGTCTTGGAATATTGCACCCGTATATTCTCAGCATTTCATCCCCCTTTTCTTTACTCCTGTTTCGTATTCTTCTATTGAGAAAAACTCCATTTGAATTTGCATAATAATTAATGTTGATAATTTTCAATGTTTATACACGAAATTCAATTTCCCTCCACTCGGAGATCGTTCAATTTATTGTTCCGTAATTTGCCAGCCTCTTTTGATAAACATTCCGGATTATTGTAATATTTTCTTGAAATTATATTAGAAATATAAGAATTCTCGATGAATTATAGGACGTTGTTACTGAATTTATCTTAGTTATTAGAAGTATGCGGTGTCACAAATTTTATAATGATCGTTAGTTTTTCACTAATTTTTTTTTTTTATACCGATGCCGATGTAACAAGCGCAAAATGTCTCCAGCTGTAACCTAATTAAAAACTTTGCTTTGGTATTAATTAAGCATTTGCGAGTACAGAAATGCGACTTATGGAAATACATAATCATTTTTTTTTATTATTTCCATGAATAAAATGATAACTAGGAAAAATTTCGGGAATAAAGTGACTTTTTTAAGGACATTGGGATTTTTTCTGGAAAAATAAAAAATTATATTTACAAACAAAATTGTATCTCCACTATATTTCTATACAATGTGAAAAATGTGTCCCCTAATTTTGTAAATTATCTAAAACAACCGCGATTATTATTTAATAAATTCTATCGTTGTAAAATTTGGTAATTTTCATATTTTACAATTTTTAATTTATACATGAAATTTGACTGGACCGTGAAAATTGGATTTCTCTCAAGTAGATGCAATATAATTTTAATTTCCTCGCGATTTCCATTTATCGACCACTTCCATCTACAAGGAAAAATAAATTTTCCGAAATTCCTACCGTAGGAGCTACCCGATTGTGAAAATATGAACGTATGACGTAGATTCGCGTTTTCACTCGCTCTCTTTCCCGTTAAATTTATTGTAATTAATTTCCCTATCTGCGTTAAATATCTCGCCGGATGGACTCGACTCGGCCGGCAGGCGGGTTGAAATAAGAGTCAAGTTTTGTACATAAACGTCGTTCAATTTCTTTACTGGTGTTGTTTAATGTATAGAGACAGAATAAAAAAGAAGCTACCTGCTCGTTGGAATTATATATAAGAATGTAAAAGAATGAGAACAAACGTAAAGTTTATACGTACAACAGTAATCTGTAATTAGCGATCCCGATTAAGCTTATTTACGATCTGGACGCGCTCACACTATGTCAGGCTCCTCCATTGTATTTTAATGTTAGCTTTTTACCTCAAAGTTTCAGCTCCCCTTTTTTCTCCTATACCAGCCAAGTTTTACGAAGAAGGAAGTCACGCTGTAACTATATACCCATGTATACTTAATACAAATCAACAAATCCACTGACTCCTTTCTATCTTGATGCGTAACTTCCGCAGTTGATTTACTTAAGAGATAAAATAATGACGTTACCATACCAAACATTGAAGTCTTGATTGTGGGTACTTTGTATACATATATGTGTTACTTATCCATATTCCCTATTTTTTCATTTCGAAATTCAAAGTTTGGTCATTAATATATATCTACTGAATTTGAATGAAGGAACTGCTTCCGGATATCTTCATCGGTACTGGGAACCAAATGTGATGAATTACTAATTAAATTCCACTGCTTCAATCACCAGATTATTCCTCATTCTCATTGTAAAGTTAAATCCATCAGGTACTTGAGTCAAAAATTATTTTTTCAAGCTTTTTTGGAACCAAACCAATTCCAAATTTTCCTTTTTTTCCTCTTCACCAATTGAATCCTTCTCTAAATTTTAAAATTGTATAAATTTAATATATAATAATTTGATAATAATACGTAAATTTAATTTTTTCCAATATTCGGACATTTTTATCGACTGCAAATTCTACGTAGTTACTTATTGAAAATACTGCAACTTTGTAATAAATAAATGAAACTCCAATTTTTGGAACGTTCAAAATTTATTCTGGGCCGAAATTTAGCTTCATCAAGAATATTCTTGTCAGTATTAAATAATATCAGCTAATCGAAACTTGGAATACGAGGTCTCCAAGGGAACGCAATTGAATTTGTTAATCTTTAATTAACACTAGTTGTAAAATGTAGGAGCTAATAAAATTTATAATCTCGAGCATAAACCCATTCGAACCCCTTCGGTACTGAAAATACTGATAAAAAGATAAAGCATGCTAATAAAATGTTCTCACAAGGGTATCATCTAAGGAGCTTCCAAGATAACGCGAAAACATTAACAATAATTTTATCACCTTTCTATATCAAGTTGTAAATTATTTTAAATTAAAAGAAGAGGAAGTGTTTTTCTTGACAACGATTTATTAAATGATGCTACGAAAAGAAGGATCATCAGAGGAAGTAACATTATACGCGCGAGCAAGAATACTCATCTAATTGTTTGAAAGCAGATAGAGAGAGAGAGAGAGAGAGAGAGAAAGAAAGATTATATACTTAACTCACGTTATTTGCATATGTTTCCTTGTGGAGCAAACAATTAGCGATTACTGATTAAGTCAAACGTCGAGAAGATGAGAAAAAGATGCTAAGAAGAATAAGGAAAAAGGTGCGATTGATATCGGGATAGGAGCTTGATGGGTGCTTGCTTCTAATTTAATTCTTATTTCCCTCTTCTCGTCTGATTATTCGATCTATCCAGCAACAGCAAATTCGCATTGTATGCTAATCAACAACAAAGTAATCAACTAAGTGTGAGTTGAATGTTTCAGGAACCAGGTAACCCGTTAAAATGACGCAATCATACTTATTTGCATTTCACTCACTTGCTACCATGTTTTTTTAAACAAAGCACTAATGAACGGCGGTTTTACATTTGCTGCAAATCGCAAGTACTCTGCTTCTTTCCTTCAGACAAAAACTATGACGATCCACGACATGTCCGGACCCTTTGTCGACCATAGAAATTTTTCGTTTTGCGGAAACAATTCGAGGGCTTAAGAGAAAATTTATTTCTAACGTTCGAATTCCAACTGAAATGGTGGCACCAGAGTTATTTTAATTTTGTTTCACCAATTGTTCAAATTAATATCGATTTGTATACTTTTCCTATGGCTTCCCAATTTACCAACTTCGGTAGGAATAATTTTATAAAGCATTTTTTTGCATTAGCTGCGATGTCACCATAGATTTCCGTTAATTATTCAATCATGCCTAAAAAAAGTGCAACATTTTTTTGGAGTTAAGGCCAGTCGATAATCCATTTTCTTTCCGCGTCGAGAATACGATATGCAACATGTTGGGTTTTAATGCGTTTGCGTGCTTGTAAGACTGACAAGATTTAATGCAACACGGGGAATCACGCGGTTTCACAGTGTATGCAAATACTTCTCGCGCGAACGAGGGGCTGTTTATTCATCGCGAAGGGGCACTCGTCTTGCACCCGCTGTGGTCCATTTTGGAAATCACTGGAAATCACGATAAGCCAACAGCTCCGTACGTCGGAGCGGAATAATCACACGAGTTACATCCTGTAACAAGAAAAAAAAAATGCGATGCAAAAGGTATCGCCGTTTCTTGCGCGGGAGCAAAATGAACACTCGGTAATTCTACACCTGACCAATTTTCAAGTAATTGAATAATTAGGGCGAGACAATTATAAGAGAACGAGTAATTGAACGACTGAAGAACACACGATGAACCTTCCATATATAGGGTCCACCGTGATATCATTAGCTATGGTAATGGCCTCTGTTGATATCAATCGGTAAAAAAAACCCCATGCCATTGAATAATTATATGGAGGAAAAGAGATGCATTGGCGCGATAAGAGAAGGAAACGCCGCGTGGAAGAAGGCTTCGTGGAAAATACGGATCAGCACGAGGGTGTCGAAAGGAAAAGATAGCTCTGTTTATTAAAAAGTATAAAATGAAAAGTGAGAGAGGCACGAAGAAGAAGTTGGCCTATTATAATACCACGCACCTAGGGGTGCAAACGCTAATCGTAGCGCAAAAGAATCTTGTCTCTCTCCCTTTTAAGACGCCATACTCGGGGATATTCTTGAGAAAGTTGACGCATGAGTGCGCATTTGTGCGTACACGAGGCACATAATATATGTAATTATTATCCTACCGAGAGAGTTTGTGGCTGGTTAACCATACTAAGAAGGTCATTATGCTTTTGTATATATACATTTTCTTATACGAGCTTGGCGATAGCTTCTATATTCAACCGTTAAAGTTGGAAAACTTTTCGCGCAATACACATATATGTATACACTGCGCTCGAAAACCGTGACATCGACGACTATGTAATTATATTCCATGAAGTTAGAAAACATTACGTTACGTTTAACGTTTGGTGTATGATTAATGCGCTGATTAATTACCCCGTGTACGTTTGTAGCCGTGTTCCCGTGCATTCTCCGGCGTTGCATTTTTTTTTTTCAATCGCAGGAAGCGCCACAACACCCTGTCGAGTGTTGAAACCAATTTCCAGTGTACGAGATTCACGGAGTTTACGATCTTCGATGTTTTCATTAGCCTCTAATCTGAGATCTTTTTTGCTCAAGAAATGTTAATTGTCGGAATTGAGTCGTTTATTGTGAAAGTGGCTTAAGTCCAATTTTTTTAAATTTCGCAAAATATTTTTTATGACAGCCTGGTTCAAGTGACACTTGTCACCAGGCTTAACAACGAGAAATTAACAAATGAACCTGGTCCACTTTCAAAATAATATTGAAACGCAAATAATAATAATATATTGTAAGTAATAATAAATAATATTGTTATAAATAAAATTTACAGTAATAAATAATAATGAAGAAAAATAATATATTGGATAATAGCAATTGAATAGTAACAAATCCTAGGTTTTGGCACAAATGGTGTCCTGGGTTCGAATCTTGGGAAGCTGTTTAAAATTCTAATTGGATTTTATAATCAAGAACCGTTTCCTGCAAAAATTCTTTCTCCCGAGGAAAGAAATTTCTTCCTTGTAACGGGGACAAACCAATTTGATTGTATAAGTCGCTTTTTTCGTGGTACGAGAAACAGCTTTCTCTCGATAAAAGTAGACAATTCGCGGCAAAATTTTGCAATTCGAATTTGACGGTATTGTTACAATAAATAATTGCATTTCAAAGGATCTTTTATTTTTCCTTCGTGGACGTGCTCATCATGTTTCGTAGCATGAAAAGACATTGTTATGGCATATACGTACGGAGTAACAATGGTTGGAAGACAAATTTTTATCGTACATAATTATAATTGTTTTATTTAGTAGTACAATAAAACTTGACATGACATTGTATAACAAAAGCAGCAGCAGCAGCAATAACGCCGAGATTGTATTTACTTCTGAAACCGCAGTAAAATCGCTACATTATTTTTCAACGGGGCCATAACTTTCCGAACGCGTGGTCTCTTCGATAATCAATGATACGTAAAAAACCCCTTTCGTTTCTTTGCCAACATGAATTTTTATTTCTATACGTGCTTATCTCGAATATTGTTGTGGAAATATTTGTCAAAGTATAAATTAACGTTATTTTAAAAATGTATTCATGCAAAGGAGAGAGCAGGAGAGAGAGAGCGAAAGAGAGGGAATATCTGTCCGTGAAATTTATCGACGGTATTAATTAAAAACGTGATATCCAACTACCATAGAGCTACGTAATATGTTGAAGAAGGGGTAAAAAGATTAGAAGGGAATATTTTTAACCCTTTCCACTCAATGTCACCCCCTTTTGCTTATCGCCTCGACCGGCCGTTCAGGGCAAACAATGTGAAAAAGCGAAAGACCATTGCGCTGTTATCAATCTCTTTTTTCTTTCTCTCTTTTTTTTTTCACCAATGCCACATTTCTCCGTTTCTCTCTTGCTCCTTTTCCCATCTTTTTTCCGCACCCTTTTCCTTCACAAACCTTTTTGTAATCGCCAAATTGAAGGTTTCTTTGCGAAATCTATGAATATTCATGATCGACTCGTACCACCACCGTACCACGCTCTTCATCGGATTATCCGCGATCTTCAAACCGATATGCAATGGAGCGACCGAGAAAGTAAATGAACTTTACGGCCGATAAGAAGGAGAACACGTGTCGTATTTTTTTTTTTTTCGGAACGTTCCAGAATTTAATGACTCGCACGATTTCGGCCGGAAAGAAAAAAAAAAGTTAGCGCCTCGTCGTCACCGGAGACAACAAATGTTTGACAAAGAACAAAAATCTACGAGTATTTGAGACGGGTACCGGAGTTTCCAGCGTCCGAGAGCCGGAGTCCGATGCGGCTCAAAACGTTCAGTTCTCATCGTTGCAATTATCACAATATTTAAAATAATATGACGCAGCTGCATTACGTCGCTCTCTTTCAATTTGAAGGAAATAAGCAGACCTACACGGATAGGTATGTCTTTTCCACGCGTGTTCCAGAATGGAACAAAAGCAAAAGTATAGTGATGCAAGTGAACGAGTACACTGGAAGAACATAGGCTATACAGGTGGAAGAGAGAGAAGCTGCGGGAGGAAGAGGTTGCTGCTCACATTTTATTTGCATTTTAGTGCTCTGCTGTAAAAGTTTTAATTACGTCCATCATAAGAGTCGGCACGGTCCGTCCGTTTGTTCATGCACGCTCACACCCCCGCCTAAGGGGATCCCTTTGCGACGAAAGCGCGATACGTTAGGTGATGGGAGAGGTTTAAAGGGATGGGAGTTAGATTTTACCCCTTTGTACGATAAAGCCTAGGGATATCTACCTCTAGCCTTCGTGAGTAAGAAAGAAAAATTATTTTATACGATAAAGCTATTCATTTTCATACATTTTTGTTAAAAAAAGAAAAAGAAAAGGTAGCTAAAAGAAACAAAAAAATACTTTGGAATTTTTTGTCCTTTGCCTTGTTAAAAGAGATTTCAGATATTTCTTGGAATATCGAAGGCTTTTTTACGATTTGCCAACCGGAAACAGACCCAACTTGACGAATACTGAATTTCAATATTTGCAATTTTTATTCCAATTTTAATTTGCTTCGGTGTATTTTAATTAAACATAAAAAAATATTAGCCTTTTGCAAGTAAATGTTTCTCAACTAAATCTGAAGTTTCTCTGAAAATTGTTCCGAACGACTTCGGTAACTTTCAAAAGCGAAGTTTGAAAGTTTGAGAAGTTCTCAATTTGAAAACACCGAGGTTACACGTACACGTACGAAAGACAAGAGATTCTTAATCATTGAATTTAATCTCAGTTAGACATACAATCATTAGAAATAGGTTTCACAATCCATATTCATGAAACGCTAGAAGTCAAGTAACTAACTAGTCGTTAGTTCCTTTAAGTGATAATTTATTTATCTTTCTAGAGCAGTCTTTGCCTGAGCGATCTCGGAAAAACATATATACTAATACGAATAAGTAGCACTGGTAGTGGTAGACTTGCGCTTCGACCACATCCAATGTTAATTTCTCAACAGCTAATTATGGAAAAACACAAGAGAATTGAAGATCGACCGTAATGGTAACCGGATAATCATTAACATTTTATTTGCCATTTAGACAACTGATGCTCGCTTTTTCCGTCCGTTTACAATTATTCACTGTATCGAGAAATCTTTTATTTGAGTTCTCGTGATTTTTCGACCAGAAAGGGCATACATCGAAATTTTGGTGTTCCAGAAAGTACGTAAATATTTTTCCAGTCTACCCAGAAAATAATAAAAATCAAATCAAATACCATTGGTAGCAAAAGTTTTGGAACCAAATAACAAAACAAAATTTCTGAAAGTCTTTGAGTATCAAAAATAGAAATGCAAAAACGAAGGATAATTCAAAGGAGGATCTGAAAATTTAATTGGGCGGTTTTGCTAGGGTTTAGCTATATTTATATTTTATCTAAATTGTCAATTAAAAAAAAACACTTGCAAAACCACTGTAAGAGAGAGATGTTGAATTTTGAACCCTGACACATTTCCGCTTGGTAGTCGCTTTCATGTATGCGTCTGAAAAATCTGCACTTTGCAATTAAAAGAATTTCCAGAGGGAGAGAGACATTCCTTCTCGAAGATACGCTTTCCCAAGATATTTTCTGAAAAACTGGAAGTTGGATAAAAAATAAGTACGTGTCTATTCCTTTCCTGTATCTCTTTGCCTTTAATCTTGGAAGACACTTTGTTCCTTCCCTATATCCAATCAATCCCTCTCGTAGGAACAGATGCGAAGCAACACCTCGTGACTTATAATCGCATTTTCTGCCTTTAAGAGGAAGAACATCCCTTTTAGTGTCTAAGAGAAAAAGAGAAAGACACAAAAACGTCCCCTTCGTTAATGGCTAAGCTTTTAGCTAAGCGAAAACCTTCTACAGTTGTTTCCTTTTCTGATCTATTTCACAGTTAATCTCTTGATTATACAAAAGCTATTTGATTTGATTCCATTTTTAGTCGTATCCGATAGTGGATTTGGCCATCGATTACTCGGCTATAATAAAAATAAGTCTCCCTGATGCTAAATCAGCGCGATTTCGAAAGAGAGAGGGAAAGGAAAAGTAAGACAATGAAATAGTAGAGTAAAAAAGGCACCGGAACATATTTTTTATTCTTGACTTAAGACGAATTGCTTCAGAATTGTTAAACTCGGGAGAAAGATATTTGTTGTATGTGAAGTCTGTGGTGGCAATTACTTGGCAAGATAACATCATAGGATTTAACCTACTATCACTTTAGTTTATTGCACGTAATATTTTAGCACGTGGGAAGAAAGTAGCGTTACTTTTCAATAGGGTTGAATTGTGTGAAGTGTGGAAAAAGGTTACTCAATGATCTTTCGATAATACGTCTTCCGATAGAAAATGGCTCGATTTCTATGCACCTTTATGTAACAAAGATGTACGAGGAAAATGTAGAGTCAGCTCCTCCTTTCGAACACACGACGAACCGTATTTTTTTGTTTTGCCTTCGAAACAATAGCTGCCCGGTTTTTATATCTTTAAAAAAAATTTGCGGGAGCACAGATTAATTCGCGGTTGCGGTAATTTTCAGGTCCAATAAAAGAATGGCTTCCAATGAAAGAATCTTCATTTCCAACAAAAGACGAATTTTCATTTGGATTTTTTCACCTCTTCATTTTTATTTTGCCATTTTCACTCAGAGTTAAATAACCGGTGGTATTTAATTTGAGACCCAGCCGGAGTTGCTTCGGCGCTGCCTTAAATTGGTACTTTTCCGGCACTGCTTTTGACACTAAGGAGAAGGGACAAGGCGTAACGTTTTTCACGTTTGAAGGGAATTTAATTTTGCGCCGGTATCCAGAAATGTCCACTCGGTTAATACGATTAAAATTGGTGTTAAGAAGCACCGGGAATGGTCAAAACTACTCAAACCGGGGATAAAATAGTGCCATATATAGAGTGGAACTTTTAGTATCAAATTTTTTACGGTGTTTACTGCACTCTACTCAAACAATTTTTTTACTATAAGGATAAAAAATGAGTTAGACGGCATTACGTCGTGGCACGTTTGTGCGTGTGTAGGTATATATGTTGGGTTGGTAAGAGTACCATCTACTTTATTCTACGAACATCACCAACGTTATTATTGGATTACATTTTTAATCCGTACCACCTCCAACATTTTCTCTTCTCTTTTCTCTTGCCTCTTTCAAACTCTTTCCCATGCTTTCGTCTCGGATGGAAATTACTATGCACGGAGGATTTCGTTTGTTGTGTTGTAATACTTTGCTACGTTGCATGCAAGGTTTATCGAATTATCTTGATATTCATCGAAAGACTTTTTCCTTTTGCGACTTTTTTGTTCATAAGCCAGAGGAAAAAGTTATTAAAGCATTCAAATGAGAGTTTCGCAAGATCGGCTAATAATGAAATTTTCTTTTATGTCGAATCATTTTCTATCGGACGCGAGATTGCACTACCGATATACGGCGCAACGAACTTCCTAATTAATTGCACGCCAGCCGAAGCACACTTCGCTCTTGGTAGTAAACTCGCGGACGGACCTATTGTCCCCGTACTTGATTATCATTTTCCAATATGGTAAATTTCGCCAAATAGAAAACTAATATAGTTCAGGGCGACGAAACCGATATTTAATTATTCCGTTTGCATGCAAAAGTGCAAAATCGAGAGCTTCCATTACTTTTTCCGAAATTTAAGCGACCGTGAGACTCGTAAATTTAACTCTCGCGTATTTTCGGCGTATCGGTAACCGAGTATTGCTGCTCCGATTGCTTTCCAATTTTCCAAAATTAGCGGTATCGACTTTTTACGGGGTTTCCGCTTTTGAAACCCAGAAAATGAAGTACAGACGATTGGCTCTTGGTGGCCCCGTCACCTTTTTCTTTTCGAATTTGCTTGTTTCCTTAAATATCGGAATTCTGCAAACTTTTACTCGAAGTGGTGAAATTATCAGGACGCCTGTTGACAGCAGCGAGAAGGCGGAAAAAAAGAGAGGGTAAAAAGAGCGAGTATGAGAACCGAGTAGTCCATTAGCAAGAGCTGTGAGGATGTGTGCGATTACACAGTACCCCGACAGTCCACTCAATAATGCATCGTCCTCCTATATATTCTCTCTCCTTTTTTTTTTAGTATAACTCTATCTTTTTTTAGCTACGTATGACCACTCTGAGAGAGAGTCGGTTTCCTTGTGCCATCCCCTTGTATCTCTCTTTCCCGCGGGTGCTTATTACCGCCGTGGCTTTGATTTGTAAAGGGTGGAGAGGCTTGGTTATAGTAGAGAGAAGCCCAGAGAAAGCAGTAATAGTAGAAGTAGTAGTAGTGAAAGCTTCCCATATCTTTCAAAGAGGAGCTGCCTCTCTCTTTCGGTCTTGAAACAATCTCCTCCCGTCTCTCTCGCTCTTCCTCTCTCTTACTCTTTTACTCATATCATCCAAACCCTCTTTCATTACACATGTATAGGAATATACGGTAAAACTTGGCTACGAAACGCCTCGGAAAAGCTTTGGAAAAAACTTTCGACATTTTCCCCAGTGGCTTCTCTCGGCTCTTCTGAAGGGGAATGAAGACTTTTGGTCATCCCAAACGCGTAATCTTTGACCGAAATCGTGTATAGGTATCCGTGCTTTGGGATTTGAAAGTTTGCTTTGCACAATGTTTTATCGTGCAGTTATGAAAGATTGCGATGACGCGTTACATCTGTCACGTATCTTCAAAAGACAGATTTTAATGTATTAATATAACGTCACTTTTAAGATTGAAGTCAAAGCCACAATTTCGCGCTCCAATTCTTTCGCTACTTCTATTTATTCCAAACAACGTTTCTTCTCTACCGACTATGGTTTTTTTAAATATTTGTATTTTCATTTTTTTTAAAATAAAAATGTTACAATTTTATTTTCGTATTTTTTTCATCCAGGAAAATACTTTATTTATTAAAAAAAAATTAAGATCGTATTTCTTTTTGGGTGCCTTTCCTTTTCTACTAAAAAAAAATTATACCGGTAATACAATAATTTAGTAAGATTGTATAAATTTCCAAAATTTCTGGCCAAACTAAAAATTTCCAACACTTGCTGGGCTCGATTTTGAAAACGCTTCTCCCATATTTGCTCCAACCATGGAAATTCTATATCTTTGAACGCGTAGGTGAAATAAAAGCGAGGCAACTTCTCGAAACCATGGTATCAGTAATAATAATAACAATGACGATCATAATTATCTTAATAATAATAGTAATAATAATAAAACGTGCTATTGCCATCTCTGCTACACATACGGACTTTCTGCAACTCGCATACATTTCATTCTCTCATTGGCCCCCGCATAGGATTAACAGATTATGCGCGCATATACAGTAACGTAGAGGAATTGCTGGAAATGCTAATCTCTCTCGATGAGAGAGAAATCGCCTCGTCTAGATTTTCTCCACGTGGTCTTTCTACCAGTTAAATCACCGTACAACGCGCAGTACGTGAAGACGGAAGAGAGCGCTAATCCCTTTCCAGAATCCGCGTTGAATTTACACATCCATGCAAATTCCTCCCTTCGTAATATGTTTATACATTTTTCACCTGTGTGTTGGTACGGGAAATTGTGGAAAATGTCTACTCTTCATTTATATTTCGTTCGATAGAAAGTCTCGTGGAAAAATTTCATTAAAATGACAAAAAAATTGCAAAAAACATTTTTTTTTGAAACTTTTATTAAAAATTACCTAGTTTTTGAACTATAATTGTTTACTAGGTAAAAATGCACTTTACTTAGTGCACTTGACACCCCTCATAATTTAGGATACATTTTTTGCCCCCACTTGATTTTTGACCCCATACCTTTTACGCTTTTTCTTATCGGTCACTCCTGTCGTCCAGGGTTTGCTACCATACAAGGCTGTGCTTTATACAGGGTGTCCCAGCTAACTTGACCACCTTGAATACCTGGCTTAGTGTTGGTAGATATATTCAAGGTGGTCAAGTTAGCTGCGACACCCTGTATATTCGTTTTCATCAAATTCATTTTAATATTCATATTCATATTCGTATTCCTTGAGCACAATAGTGCTTTCTTCAGATTGGAACCCTTCTTTCCTAGCGCGATCCTTTGTTTAATGTTCATTTGGCTTTTCCATCTTTTCCTATTTTTAATCAGCGAAATCCTCGCATTCTTTCTATGCTGTTTCCATCAATACGTATCTTGATTTTGCTCTTTCAACTTTTTTTTTACATTAATCACGAATTTTCTGGCACTACTTAATATGTTCACTTGCATATTATAATTTTCTTTTATATTTCATAACACTACAATAAGTTTCATGTTCTATATTTATTTTTATTTTAATTGTTAAAAATTGCCACGGTTTGCAATCTTTGCCATAAATTGTCATAAATTGCCATACATCTAAATATTGCAAACACTGTTCATTTACAATTTTCATTTTTCCCCATTTTTCGGTATTTAATTGTCACTCGGAAGTCGAAAAAAATTCGACTCGTAGAGGGTTAATTAATCTTCCACTTCGTTTAAAGTCTCAATTAGGCCTAAACGAGCTACTTTTTTTTTATTCATGTATATTAATAGCCAATACTTCTTTATCTTTCACCTCATTTATTGCTTTTCCGACGTTGAAATTAAAGATCCGTGATGATAGCGTGCTCCCTCGTCTTACTCCTTTTTAATTTCCGCTGACCTTATTAATTCATTCGAAATTAAGAAGGTTCCTTTATCCGGAGGGCTAATTACGAACTGTCCGAAAAATGCCACCTCGGGCGATATACGGGGAACGTGTATGTATGTACCTCAGTGACGGTTACATCCCAACTTACAATCGCAGCTTCAAAGATTTGTCGCGTTCGAATTGATTCGATGGAAATAAAGGAACACGCGCTTGATTAAACAAAAATTGCTAGATTAAAGCAATCTCATATCTCACGTATTTTATTTCTCTTTTGCTCATAGTTCCGTCGAGCGAAAGTGGATTATATCAGCGCAGTTAAAGTGGATTTATCGATGGCTCTCGACAAATCCATCCGGGAATAGGACGCAAGAAAAGGAGATAAAAAAGAGAAGAGGATGATAAAAAGGAGGATGAGGATGATATACGGTATCACGTTCATTGGCGTGTACAGAGTGTCGAAGCGAAAATCGGTGACAAGGTGAAAATGCAGTAATAAAAGCCAACAGCGAAATCCTCATACCACTCTTACCCTTTTTTCTATCGGGTTTGGATGGTTGTTGGTGGCTCGTTCCAATATCGATAAAAGCTTCGACTTTTTCCACTTTTTTCTCCTCTCCGTATTGTTAAAAGCTCGTCCACGAACGGAGCATTGGTTCGAGGGAAGTTTGTCATGGTATGGGAGTGCCATCAATTCGGCTTTGAAAACCGAACTACTTGTTGCATCCTCACCCTTTGCTGCTATACCTCAAACCCCCTTCGTATCGTCCCCCCATTTCGAACGATTTTAACCCTCCTCCCGATATGAGAACCGATAGCTTCCCGAGGGAATGATGGATTCGAACCATCTCTGGACACGATTTAGTGGCGAACTATTTCACCAATGTTTTGAAATATTTCTGCATAATTCTTTTCTGCGAAATGAATTGTGCTATCAATTTATTGCGTTATTTTTTTTTTCTAAAATTGGATATTATTTTATTGAAAAAAAATCAATAAAATGAATTTGAGCATTAAGGTTAAGTTAATCGGCACCATTTAAGTTGATCAGCAAAGAAGCAAAATTTCTTAGAAGAAATATTTTATTTCACCCTTTCATTTAAATTATAATTAAAGGAGTCAAATCTTGCCCTGAAATTGTTGCTATTGCGTATAAAAGATTTTGAGAAATTACACATTTGAAAGTTGTCATTTAATTCTAGTAGTCGAAGTTGTTCAGAATTTGCAAAACGTGAGTTGTTCGGTACCGTTACGTGCAAGAGCATGTGTGTATCAAAGGATCAGGTCAATCGATTTCAGCTTTTATCCGAACGTCAATGAATACCGAGGGAATTTCCATGCAACCCCATGTTGAGGTGATACGGTTACGTTGGAGTTTCCCGGCGTTAATCACATATCTACATATACGAACACCCACTGTTTGTTTTCTCACTGACGGATCTAATGAATAGCAAAATCACAAAGCACAGAATCGCTGATACCACTACGCGCGTATTTCCTCATTGATGAATTTTCTAGTGTTATCATTTCATGCGCTGGTAATCGAGGACTCGAAAGGGCGTCCTTTATTATTCCTCTTACCTCGAAATTCACTATTTTCGACATCTTTCTTCATTTTTTTTCCCACAACGCACGTTATTGGATCGTGTTAATTTTTAAATGGGAATTTCAAGGCACTTCAAGTGATGACGTCACATATCAAGAACAACAATTCCTTCGTCGATCGTAGTAAAAATTTCCTGAAAATCCATTCGGTCGAGCATGTTCGGCAAACCTTGGCGTGATAGGAACTTTCATGAAAGAAAATACGTTACCGCTTGTGCGAAGAAAAGGAAGAACGATACTTTTGAGGGGGCAATGGGCATGACTGAGATAACAATAAAATAACATTCGTGTCCAGGATACCTGTCAATCCAACGTCGTAAGTAATTTCCTCCTTTGTACATACATTATAGAAGGTTATCCGGATGCTATCCCATCACGGCTAATGACATGCACCGTCTGTCTCATAGTCCAGTACTTGAAAACCAAATTCTTTTAGCTACCTTCTTTCTTCCCTCCCTTTTTTCTTTCCTTTTCAATTCCCTTGGTTCTTCCTGCTACAAGAAGGATGATTAATATAAAATAAATGATTGCTCGGCATCCGGTCCCACAGGAGCCGTCGGTATATGACGTTCTCTCCTTTTTTGCTTTTCGTTTCGTTTCACCTTCTAGAATTCATATCTTTTCTCCCTCACCTTTTCTTTCCATTCATTCATGATCATTCCGCGGAGCAATTTGTCGGTCAAGTCATCACGGCTAGTTGAGTATCATTTCATGGTCAGTGTCTATACGAGCTGTTTATTCTACGAACACAATGAAAATCATTTCCAGCAATTGCTGGTTTGCTGATACGCGCAGTTTCCTTCGCTGTAAATTCGAAAACAATGAATTATTTGAGGGTACGCAAATACCCTCGATGTCGTCTCCTTCTAAGGGAAATGGCGTGATTGGAAAACGTGTAAAAGTTGGCTGGTTTAAGTCTAGACATCACGAGAAGGGTTCTGCGAGGAAAAGGGATGAGAGAAAGAGCTCTTTCCCGAAGGAGTTCCCTTTTTTACCCTCTCTCGTGACCTCAAACCGAACAGTATAGTGGATCCCTTAAAAAAAACGGATTTACAACCTGTTGCTTCGACAACCACTTAAAGATTCCCCTCGATATTGAAAGAATATTCGAAAAGCGTGAGTTTACTGATGCTACCTTCGTTTCCTCCGTTAACTTCGATTCCTCGACGCCTTGTAAATATAGAAAAAAAGAGGAGTTTATATATCAAGTGTAAAAAACATGATCCGAAATGAAATTGACTTGAATTTTATTCGCTCGACGGCGCAGTTTAAGGGGGATGCTGCGGTAAGACAATTTCCTCAATTGTTTGCGACAGATTTGTTCGAGAAGCGTATTGGAAATTCGAACGGTTGGGTCATGGCTTGTGTGTTACAAGGGATCGCAGGGATGAGTTTGCGAGTTCCTCGGAAATGCACCTCGAAATGCAATTATGCAGTTTTCTGAAATACGAAATTTCGTCACCAATTTTTCTAATTTTTCATCACGGATTTTCTAAATAACTGGCATTTTTAATTTCTTAATATAAAAATAATATTATCTAGGGGTTGAAAATTAATTATCGCTAGGATTCAATTTATATTTTGTTACAGAGAATTGTTAGAAAATAGTTCCTTAAAAATATAAGCAGAGCGCGCTTTCCACCACAGCATCACAAAGAATATTTTCATCTTGGAGTTTTTGTGGCACAATCGGCGCATCAATTTCTAGGAATAGATTAATTCTAAATATATCGGAATATTTTTCCAGGAACCCCCTAACGCAAGCAATTTAACCGTGCAACGAAGAATGAAGGTAGAAGAAGAAAACAAAAGGTTCCGGTTCTCACGAGCTGCAATGTAAAGGTAGAAAATAAGAAATGTTAACGAGGGCCAATCAATAACCGCGGATAACGACCGGTTTTCGCCGCCGATCAACGCTGACTCTCCGCCCTAGAGTTCTCGCGAACTTTCTTATACTCTTTAAGGAAGAAGAACTTTAGCATCCTTGGAAAAGACTAACGAGCTTCCAGACATTTAGAATGAATGATCGGACATTACTTCAAGGATCTTTTTAGAAGATGCTTTCAAAGTTACACAAACATCTTTTGCGTATTTTTTCAGTTTGCAAATCTGTTTGACCTTTCAAATGCCTTCTTCAGATTTATAATAACGAAACAAATACCCTCGTGTTTTCAACCCTCCGATACCCGGGGATGGCCGGTAAATGATTTTCTTTTAATGAATGGCAGTTTGGAGAAATGGCTCTAATGAAGGTAAAAGGAAGTTTAGAAATATGTGGCACTTAATTTTCAATTTTGTCTGAGGAGGACAACCCATTATTTTTCAGAAACCATCGATTCAAGAGGTATTTTCATTTTTTACCATAGGTTACTAACGTACATTTTATTTTGAATATTAAAATGCAATTTGAAAAAGAATTTTAATTTTTTAAATCCATAAATAAGAGCCTTAAAATTCCCTTTTTATAATTTTTCTAAGATGCATTAACAAAAATTAAAAAAATTAGCATAATCCAATGACATGCATTTTCAAAAAATTAACTCGAAAACGTGCACTTGTACAGCAGAAAATTAAAAAACATGTTAAACAGGTATGGGGACAGACAAGCAGGTTAAAATACACAACTTGGGATCAAGACAAAACCGGAAGTAATTTGCTCTGAGATGAGTGAGGATGTCAACTTGTAATAATGGTTGAACAGTCAAAGTGGATGTTATTTCGGCAAAGCATGTGTTGGTATGACCGAAGAGGTCATATCCGTTTTATTTTGACCCTTCAAACATGAAACAAGAATAGGACTGCAAGCTTGCATTAAGTTTTGTGGAAAAGCAATTTTCTAAAGAAGTCACACAAAACACATTTCAGGAAGACGCTACATGCAGGAAGAGGGAACCCTGTTTTTCCACTCTTTTCGAATTATTGCCGCAGAAATCCTTTCTACAGGATTAAAGTCAAATTTACACGCAGGACCTTAAATCTCTTTAAAATACAAATACCCTTCTTGACTCCTTTCAGATTTCTTTCATTTATAATTTGTTTATTGCTTCTATTAAAAAATATTTATACCGAGACAGTTCTATGGTGGACTGATAATTATTCGTATTCGTTATCGATGCAAAATTATTGTCAAGTCAATATCCTCAGAATTTTATTTTAATAATTTATTTTAATTTATTCATATGTAAGACGAATTATTTCCCGAGCTCGTGGTTACTATTTCTCGAAATAAAGGAACCGCAGATCCGTAGGGGAACCGAAACTGAATCAATCAGTAAATATTGCTTAACGAAGTCGACGGAACTGTCCTTATCGTGAGCAAGGAATCGGAGTCTCAAAGGAAACGCGAGCCTGGTTGTCATTATTCACTGACGATTGTCATGAACAAACACGCCGTCATAATTAGAGGTAATCATCTATCTATCCTCTTTCTTCTAATTCGCGTGAAGATCACACTCTTATTATACTTTTTTTCTTGTCTGCGGTAGTTTTTTTTTTTTTCATGCTTGCTCGAATAAGATAGAGATCAAGTTGTGCCTAGTGATTAACGGGGACGCATTTACTATAATTTAGAAAAGAAAATTACACAGGCATAGGTCTTGGAGACACAAAGACTGAAGGATTGGGAAGTTTTGTCCAATTCGAAGTAGTAGGTGCATCGACAAATTTCCCTATTTTAATATATCGAATTTTTGGGGTGGCCATCTATTTTAATCGGAGCTTTAAATGCGAACTTTTACATTTTAGGACAAGGAAATTGTTTACACGATAAAAGTGTTTGCGAATTTGTAGAAAAATTTTTTTTCAAATTTCTTTTACCATAGGTGACCATCGTGTCCTCTGTTGGACCAGCGCTTAAAGGTGGAACCTGAATCACTAACCTCCATGCGAAATTTCAGAGGTCCTTAAAATAAAATTTTTCTATTATGCAATGACCGATGCGCAATAGTGCGCAATAGTCAGCAGGTACGGAAACGAATAGCAAAGCTTTCATCGATACCGCGATGCATTCACTATTTTTACCAGCCACTGAGTAAGTAAGAATTGAATGCTGTTCAATGAACGGACTTTTTTTTGCTCTTGCCTGCAGATATTCAGGATGCACGTCGGAAGTTTCAGAAGGATAGACCGTACATGTATGGATAAATGTATGAGACAATGGAGCTATTAGAGGTATAGAAAAAAGTACTTATAAGCTGCGTTAAAAAAAATCAAGGAATAAAGTGGAATATAAGAACCTCGCTATATAGCTAGTAAGTGTAAAAACCATAAAGCAGTCTTTAGCAACTCATGTTCAGCACCATATCGCGAACTGAATCGTTTCCTTCCTTGTGAAAACTATAAAAAACATAGGTTCTGAAGTAAGGAGGAACTTTAGCGATCGAGTCTCTTCCCTTCGTTAATAACCGTGGCCTTTTCGATCTCAACGTCTCACTAATTAGTTCCCGAGGTTGAATATACACCTCAAACTTATCATCAGAGGCTTCACTAGAATTACCTCAATGGCACGCACTGAACTATTTGTGACAGAATCTTGGAACGCTTACATTCTGCTCCAACTTTATTTTTTTTTTTCTTAGAGTCCTTTGTCTAATTCTTTTTTTCTTTCAGCCAGCCTTCGTTAAGAATCTTTTCCAAGTTTTACAACCCGCGGTATTACCTTACACGTACCGAGCAAAGTGACGGCAAATTGTCGTTTCCATTGAATTTCGAAATACTCGAAAATTCTATTTTTTTTTTAATGCCCGGGAATTAGAATAAAATAAAATAAAATATGTCGTCTATGAGGATCACAATTTGAGATGGAGTTGAAGGTGCTAGAAATTTTCCCGCTCTACGTTGAATGAAATCTATGTTACGCGGTAAACAAAATCAAAATCGTAGCGAGCGAGGCAAATTTGAATGATCGACCGCTAAACACGAGCTTTTACGTTATGCAAATTGCGCGAATTCTCTCGCGAGTGTGCTTTCAACACCCAGAGGCTGTACCAGAATTGTACCCCCGCAGACGCTCGCTGTATTCCCACGAAGCTGATATATTTTTCGTTGCGATAAAAAAAAATATCATACTTTTCTTCATCTCGATATCTTATTATTTTTTGGAAAAAATATAAACTACACATTTTTTTTTTAAATGTAAAAGAAGTTTTTTTTTCAAATTTTCTTTTAGAACTTTAGGACGAGAGTCTTGCGTTACAAAAATTTATAAAAAATCTTCGAATTTTGTTATTACCCGTCAAATGGGACCGTGTTAACACGGGATAGAGGAAATTAAAACCCCGTTAACACGGATACGGTCGTTAAGGGGTTAAATAATAATTTCTGCAATTTTCGTCCGAATTTTATTTTATATCGAAAGCAAGAAAACGAAAAGTAAAACTGCCACAATTAACCACGTACTTGAGTAACATTTAAGATTAATCTCCTGCGAGTCTGGAATAAAGATGCAGTTCCAACAGCTGCGTAGCTGTAGTTAAAGTTCCTTTTTTTTTAAGTCATTGATGAAATCTGCTACCTTTAAGCAAACGTTATAGGAATTAAAGGAATGGTTATTTTGAATATCGCATGAAAGTCAGGCCGGTCACACTGATTGCAAAATAATTGAACGGTCCAATCGGATCGTATTGGACTGATTGGCCGGGAGGAAAAGAAGGTAATGCGTTTTTAAAGACCGTCCTTCGCGATGGAAGTATGCGTTAGAAGAGGATGTATAAATTCCGTTTTTTTTGTATTTCGTTTTTTTTCACAAAGAAAAGGGCGGCAGCAAGAAAAAGAAGAAATCATCAAAAGAAAAGAAAGGTTCCGAGGTTCCGAAAAGAGGTGCCTTCTTCCTTCTTGATGGATTACCGGCACCGATCGAGCCTAATCAATAATCTTATACTTTTTCAACTGTAAGTCTATTGCGTAGCCTTAAGCACTGAGATCATCATTTCTCTTTTACTTTTATGTTCCCTACTTTGTACTTTAGGTAATGACACCTTATCATTATAAACGTATTAAGTAACGCTGACTTTTGAACATCGATTTGGATGTAGTTCAAAAATAAAGAAAATTAACTTTTTTTTTCTTGAGCTTCGTGATTCCATTCTTTTCCTAAAACCAACGATTTCAAGTGTTAAAATGTTTTATTTTTTCATTAAAAAAAATTTTTTTAATAAAAAAAAAGACGATATTATTGAAAATCTCCTACATTTGGAAATTAACGAAAAATATATTCTGATGCAAATCAGATGGAAATATGTTTTTTTTGGAGTTTTTGTCCAATCCACGGCGTAAATAAAAAATAAAAAAATCGCAGTATTACTTTTTTCTATAATTCGACTAAATTAACATTTTTCCAATCTTTTTTTTTGTAATTTATTTTTTTTTAACTTTCTCATTTTGCGCTAATTGATCATTTGTACGGTTTCGTGTTCTGTCCTTTAATTAAAATTCCCTTGATTTCTTCCATTTCATTTTTGACAAACGCTTTTCAAATGATTTTTCTCTTACGCCAATTTAAAGTTTCGAGACATTAAAATATTCCGGTAAAAAGACACATAACCGAGAAGTTTAAAATTGGTTTGATGAGAAATAGATGGTAGAAATATGAGTTATTACTCCGCCATTAAAAAAAAAAAAAGAAAAGGAAGAGCGAAATGGATATTCATCAAATTCAGCAGGAAAAGTTCAAAGTATATGAACGATATCAAAATGGCATTCTTTAACTGATTGTCCCCCGGAGGTAAAAAGACACGCGGGATCGCCGGAACTTTCACGATAACCAACTGGAAATAACTTTGTAACTTTATTACCGGGGAAAGACGGCACAGCATGCTAATAAAAAAAAAGAGAAGATCGAGATTTTACGCTTGAATTTTTCTATTCAAGAGGGGAATATGCAATAAGGATTTTTCTTTGATTGAGGAACGGGAAATAAAAAATGTTCTTAATTCTTTTCGGAGGTTATTAAGATCACTCCTAAGTATGATTTAAAATGTAAATAATCATTTTTCGGGGGTTTGCGAAATACAAAATATTGATATTTATAACGAGGGGTGTCAAATTTTTCAAGCTCCGTCGTTAAAAAGGAGCTTCAATTTAAAAAGGTATGTAAATTGAAATTTGATTTCTTCAATTTAGAAAATTATAGTCAAAATCCAAAAAAGGGCAAAAAAACTCGAAATATTAAAAAACAGCTTGGCACTGAAACATCTCCTTATTATATTGACATCAAGAAGATACATTTTTCCTAATGTCTCACGAACTTTGGAGGCCCTTGAGAACTTTCATCTCAAATGGAATTATAATTTCATCAAAGCCGATTTTAGGACGATTAAATATTACATCCCACAAAACCTTATCATTAGTAACGAAAAAAACTCGGTATGGTGTATAATACCCTTCGATTTTTCGACCTTTCAAATTATGGTTTTAGTATTATGACTCAGTCTTATGAAACCTCTTGATGATCATGTATATCTTCATAATGAAAGAATATATATTCATCCCTTGGGGCCATAAAGAATCAGAAGAAATTACGAGACATACAAATAATCAGATACCCTCAAGGATCTCAATCTTTCTTCTTATTACGTTTCATCAGATGTCAGTCGAACCTTCCTGTGACCAGTAATGACAATTGTCATTACGATTGATACGGTTTCCTGTTATTGTATCTACACTTATTTCTGAATCAAAATGCTACAGAACCCTTTCCGCTTCTGTTATTTGTCGTTGTATCTAATAAATAATAATTAATTATCAATCGAAAATTTTTTTGGTAACAACTTCAAATATTAAATAATATTTCAAACACTAATGGTATTAAATAGTAACTCCTACAATGGCTATTAAATAAAATTGTCAATTTTTTAAATAATAATTAATTATCAACCAAGAATTTTCTTGTTACAATTTCAAATGCTAATGGCTGTCGTCTGCTTCAAGTCAGTGAATGTGAAGATCAATATATTTCAGGGCTTTTCGAGAAGCTCTGGAACCAAGTATCGATATTATTTTCTACAACTTCCCTCAGATAATCATTTTTGCACATAAAAGTTGGTTTCCCATAAAAATTCCGGGGCATTCCCATCGTGGTTACAGCACAAATTTTTTTCATCACGAAATGTTTGATAAACAGTGAAATTTCTTTGGAAACAAACAATTGAACAATTTCGTCTCTACAAATGAGCGAACTAACATTTTCCAAGGCTCACGTGAACGAAATTGAAATTACAATCAATAAATAATTTCTCCTTTTAACTAAAACATATTTATTCACATGAAAACGGTTTTAAAAGCAGTGAGTCACTAACTCGCGTGTTGCAGTTACGATAGCCTCTCATTTCTTTTTGCTGATAATCAAATTTGTCCTGGGATGACGAATCGACCAATTAAAGTTTGATCGTTCGTTATGATAAGGATATACTACTTCTGGTCGATGAACTTGCCTTCGAGTATTACAGCCTTCCCCCTTTTATTTGTGTTTCAAATCAAATCTATAAAACCATCTAATCGAAATAGAGTCGGTCTCATTTCTTAGGAATAATAAAAAAAAAATCAATAATATTTATAGCTACTCCTCTCGATAACAAAAGCTTAGATAAACCACCAAAAAAATTCTTCCAGAAACTAGATCCTGTCCCGTAGGATAAGTAGAGGAGCACAATAACTGGTCTCAAACTCTCATTCGACAAGGGGTGAGATTCGAAATACAGGGTATATGCAAAAACAGGCGTTGCGGAAGGTAGAAATCCTTTTAATCTAACAACAGGTTCCTTTTGCACTTTTGAGGTTTTTCAAATGCTCTCATAGAACTACGTGAAAGCAAAAGGGTTGTTAATGGATGCCAAATAATGGATCCCTTTTAATGGCGGGTCCTTTCGGCACACCAACCACATGATTATCAGAAGTTTGAAGGAAGTTCGACCTCTAATGGAAATATAATTGTTCCTAAGATTCGTTCGGGAACAATATCACATAAAATTGTACTGTACTTTTCTGCAGAAATTTTTACTTTTCTCCTTTCTAATTTCAGATTTTCCAATTTAATTTCCATTTATTTATTTCCCATTAAATTTCCATTTATTACCCAGAAAAATTGTTACAAAAATCATAAATAAACATTTCACACCCGAATACATGAAAAAATGCATAAAAGAAGTATATAAAAAAAAGGATATTATTTTTTTTTTGCTTCAATGTGACAGAAAAAGCGTAAGTTTACTCTTCCTTGGAATAAGTAAACTGGAGGAAACCCTGCTGAGAGCTGGCGCCTCTCACCCCAGTAGCGGTGAGTGCCGGAACTCACTGCGGCAACCTTCCATACAGGATCTCCACAATTAATTTATTAAAGTTTTTTTTTTATTCCGGTGTAAATGAAATTGAAATTCCAATTTATTTTCCTCGTTTTTCAAAAATTTCGATCACTTACCACGACCAAGGAGAAACCTATTGATCCGGAGACACTTGACGGGGGTAACTATGCTTTCGTTTGAAATTGCAATAAATTCATAGACGAATTTATTTATTTTTTTTTTTCAGTGTACATTTTAATAATTACTACCGCGTAGGTAGTAAAAAATTATGTCAGCAGCACAGTAGACACAGTTTGGTTTCTAACGCTCACTTGTTTACCTGTTTTGTGATACTTGGGATTCATAAGCTCGACAGTCATTCCTGTACCGAGCTAATTCTGTGCATTCCCTGCAGATACGTTTTATTTCCCTTGGATCTATTCTGATATTATCTTCCCCTCCCATCTTGGTTTGTTTAATGGTTTTTTTTTTCATTTGACTCACACCCGGTGTCCTATATGCATTTCAAGTTCTGCCTATCGCAGTCCATGGGTTTTGATAACCCTAACCGGCGTTGCATATAAGGCGTGTAATTGCTCATTATGCAGCCTTATTTTGCTCCCCTATTTTCCCGTCACCCTTGGGTCAAATATTTTTTTCTAAGTAGCTACCTCATTTTTCAAAACTAGGAACTTTTTCTGCGTGTACTCGAAATTCTCAAAAACCTGTACCGTGAGAAGACCTTATCAAAAATTAACACCCAATTCCTGACGTTATAACGCCACGTAATGAAAATTAATAAACAATTGGATATTTGTAGATTCTTTCACATCAAAATGCAATAATATCGATTGCACTTTTTTGCATTGCATTGCACTTTTATTTTACAGTACTTTTTTTAGAAACTTTTCTATTTTTTTTTTCAACGTCTCTACTACTTTGGAAAAAAATTTGCAAGTTTACATTTTTTTTGGGGACGGTACCTACACCAAAAATTTCGGGGAAATGAATTTTAATCGCTCGTTACCGAAGGAATTCAAAGCACACTAATTTTTCAAAAACTCCAAGAATTTTTATAGTCAACCAAGAAAACACAAGCATAAAAGAAATTGCCGAGAAATGAGTGAAGCATAGTAGCAGCTTGTATAGAAAAGAAGGGAAGCGTTTTGTGCTGTTGGAAGGAAAGATAATGTTTTGCTGCAACAGGTGAAGCAGGTGCTCGACCTGCGGCACGCGTCTAATAGCCTCGATCTATGGATCAGGTGTCCACATCCATTTGTACTTATGAGAAAAGACAATAATTGTCTCTTCAAGAGAAAGACACCGACTTTGCTAACATTCTTTTCCCTTTTTATTTTTCATCTGTCCCTTTTATGAAACGAAGAAAATTGGGTCCTAATATCCTTTTCTTCGTTATTACTAGTTATCGATCAGCTTTAATGTTCCAAAATTCCACAAATGCCTCAAATTTTCTGTGTCTACAAATTACGGTATAATATATTTATCATACATGGAGCCTCCTATTTTTTCGCCAAAAAAATGGCTCTCGGGAAGAATCAATGAAGAAGCAAAAAAATTGGGAACGGCGAGTAAACGATTTTTTTTTTGTTCTAAGGGTTATCATCTTCATTTTTATCTGCCGATGTAGGACGCATAGGTTTTCAGGTATAACTCTTTTCTAAAGTGACTGTTATACCTACGCCGTACGAAGTAATCAAGAGCCTATAATTTAGTCTGATCGAAAGGTACGGACTAACGAACAGAAACGATTGTGGTTTTTCATGTTAAAAATCATTACGGCCGTATGGTCTCTTCCAAACGGCTTCTGTTACCCCTTCCGCCTCGGCTCGAATCTCTGTTAAAACCCATACTCTTTTTTCTCTCTTAATGATAATTACAGTACGATAAAACCTACCCATAAGTCTCCTAATGATTTCAGGGGGGTCTTGTTCACTTATATAATCTCGGTTAATCATTCATTACCCGCAATCGCCTCTTAGAAGAGATATAAAAGTTACATCAAACAATGTTTGATTGAAGTCGATAAAATTGTGAACCGATTCCATGCGAAAACGCTAAAAAGTTGGATGCGAAACTGCATTGGTATTGTTTATCGGCGGAAGACGGGAAATTTTCCTTTTTTTTCTAATTTACGGAAGCGCAACAACAATTGCTCGGAAATGTTGAAATTTGCTTTCAACCTTCCATGGGTTGCGGCAGCAAGGTAAAATCTCTTATTCGTACAGTAATTGTGCACGCCAAAAAAGTAAACACAGCATTGCAATTTCATTAACTTCATAGAGAGGATTTAATAAAATTAATAACTACAATTTTTTAACAATTCCAATTTAAACTTCGTATAAATATATAATATATCAGAAGGGAATATATGCTTCACGTGAATATGTGTAGGAACGGAATAAAATCATGAAAATAGAGAAAGACAAAGAATTCGTGGTTAAAAAAAAAAAGTATGGAGTATCCTTTCAAGTATGATTAGCGTACTCGTAGCAATGTTCCAATGTTATCAATTCTCTGGAGTACGCCAATAAAAGAGACAAAGGTAATACTGCGAGGTTTCCGTAAAAGGGAGAGGAAGAAAAACGGAGGAAGAGGAAAAAGGGGAGAGGAAAGAGCTACCTTCGTTTATTCGCATGCATACGTCACATTCAGAGTGAGTTTTTACCTCTTGGATCCGGGAGAGAATCCGCATCCAAACGAATTCTACTATCTATTTCTATGTTTTATGCAACCCTTTCTTCATATACTTCTGTCTCTCGTTGACTTTTTTCCCCGTTTCCCCTTCATGAAAATAAGGTATTCTGTTTCTGGGCTGATCTTCCTGACGTAGAAGAGAAACAAATCTTGGTTTTATATTAAGAAAATTATCATTAAACGTGCATACGTTTACTTTGTTTCCCGGTTGGCAAAAAGTCTAGGGATTTCGCTGGTAATCTTTGAAATTCAAATTGCCCGGCGCGAAAGAAGAGGCGCGCTTGTCGGAAAATTGTAGTTGCGAGTAAAAACAGAGATTCGCGTGATCGATGCCATCGACGGTCAGTCCTGCAGCTTCTCCGCCACGGAAGTGACGTCACCGAGGGAAGGAGCAATTAATTTCATTTTAAAAAATGCAAAAAAAAAGTGGGGGCACTAATTTTCTAATTTTTAGATAAAAACTTGGAAAAATGTATGGGACGAATTTTCGCCGTTTGGAAATTGGTCCTTGGCCGCTGGTTTGAGATTTTCACGAGACTCGGACCGTATACGAGGGAAGTGCAAATCGAAAGCCGCGTAACGAGATAAGAAGTAAGGACGCCCACCGTGCTTCGATTAAACATTTTTCTGTAAAAGTGGAATGGAAGTAGGCATAAATGTATACAGTCGTTGAGGAAAATAACATTCCGGTAGCGGTAGTATAAGAGAACGATAGTCGTGAAAAACGTATACGTATGTATCCACGGGAATATAGGTAGATATAACAGAGAAAAGGAAGAAAGAGAAGCATTTTCCCATGGTACCTACTCGTGCTCGTTTCGTGATATTTCAAACCGTTGCTGCTTGCCTTAGAAATGGAACACCCCACTTTATGTTTTATGCGATAGATCAGCTAGCGAGGCTGTCATACGCTGCTGCGCGTCCTAGGGATAAAGTAAGATAGACGGATACCTTCATGTGTGCGGATACACCGCGGATAAATTCAACGTTACCGTCGTTGTGTCCCTCCTATGGCTTTGCGCCGTTTCACCTATACGTATTTTCTCTTTCTACCTATCTACCTACAACCCTTAACCACCCCCTTTTCTCTTTCTCCTTCTCTTCCGTCTTCCTACCTCCTATTCCACTTCTACCTTTTTTGTATCCTGAATCCTGAAATACTCTTACAGCGGTGCTCAATTCCACCCCCAACATTTCGATATTTATATTCATGCTCAGTGTACGTGTGTGTGTGTGTGTGGGTATTTTCCCAAATAATGCAGGAAAACTGTTTCCGTTTCGGTTCTTTTTATAGCGTTGCAGACTATTTTCCATTGCCCAAGAGTTCCATAGGGGAAAAAGTCTTCCTCGAAACGAGGAATTTTTTGCCAAAATGTAATATTTGTTATTTTCCAGTTTCCAAAACAGAATTTTAATCGATGGAGAGAGAGAAAGAAAGGAATCGTCGAAATAACGAAAAATAGTGGATATCCATAGAAAATTAATAATTGACTCTAATTCCATGGAGAATGTTTGCATTTATTATTTTATATATTATTTTAATTTACAAAGCAATTTTACAATTTTTTGAATATTCCTGAAACTCTCATTATTTGTGTATATAATTTTATTGTTATTTATCACGAGCGCACGTCTAGTATCTTCATAGGGAATTTTATAAAATGGTATTCTCAATTTATATAAATACGAGAAGGAAAAAAAATTTCAATCGCTCTTATTTTCCAATTTTCGATGGAACTGCAACAATGGAAGGTCCAAACAAAAGCGAGGGACCTAATTACAAACTGGAAAAATATCATCAATTTTTTATCAATACATCGTAAAACGATGAAGAACAGCTAGCGTGCCGGAAATATTATTTTCTTATTCTTTCTTTTTCCTATTCACTTTCTTTCGTTTGTTTCTTTTATTATTATTATTTTTTTTTCTCTCTAAAGGAAATTATAGGTCGAGGATATCGCGTGAATGCGTTTGACGTGTGAGGGTGGGTAACCGAAACGGGGAAAAATGCCCCCATCGTGTTTCTTATAGGAGCTCGTCGCTTACAGCCAGGTTTCGTATCATTTCCTACAAAAAGCGGAAATGACTTACAGTTTATTCTTCATCCCTTCCTTTTCTTTCGTTCTCGAATAGAAAAATTTGAAATTTTGACAATTCGTTCCCGAAACTGTGCTCTCCTGGAGTATCGCGTCACTCTCCGGATTAAGTTTTAAAGCTCGGAGGGTGGGAACACGAGGAAATGCGAGACGACATAAACTGTTGCGCAATTGCTTGAAAGCATTTAGAAATCTATATAAGAGAATAGGGATAAATAAAATAAATGATAAGGACGGTGGATTGCATATTAAAAGGAAGCTTTCTTTCCTTTTACCCCGGTACCATTGGAATGGTAATTGTGAGAGCCTCAAGAATAGCGAATATATGGGACGATGCAACGTAGAAAATTTTACAGTCGAGTCCGAGAAGCGTTTGTTGCTGGAGAATTTCGTTTTGTCTTTCGGCTTCTCTCGTGTTATTGCAGGGGGTGGGTGTAAAAGTGGTGTTAGGCGAGAAATTTTAGTTGATGTTAGAAGAGATGCTGTACTTGTTTCCTTCTCTTTCCAGCTCACTCCATCGCACATGCCTCGGATATAATAAGTCACGTGACATTAATATTTGAAAGCAGTCGGTACGTGGATTGCATTTGGAGTACCTTCGCTCCTTCCTTCGCAAGATTCGTTTTCCTTCCTTTCTTCCGTCTTTTTCCTCCTCTATAACATCAAACCTTTCTCTTAAAACCCTAAAGAATAATATTTCTTTTGGATGTGGATTACATTTTTTATCTGCACTTTATCAACATTTTTTACTACAATCGTATGAAATATTGCTGCATCCGGGAAACAATCTTGTGTTATTAGAACCTGAAACAATGAAATGTACTTCGTGTGAGTACAATAATGTGTTAATGCCACTTGCAACGTCGTTTACTCTTTACTGCGCCAGATATTTCGATGAGGGATAATCGAGGTGAAGCTTTACAATTTTTCCAGAAGCAACAATGATCAATTTCCACACTCGGATATCCATATATTTTTTTTTATTTCTCCGGCAATTTTAATCTCGAAATCGAGATACCCACGTTTGACATGATTTCAAAGAAAATTAGTCGAATTTTATTTTATTAAATAATTTATGAGTGTTAGTGCCTCGCAGGGAATCTCAATAAACTCTTTGTTTCTGGAGACAAAAATGGTCTCCAAAAATAGTGATGTCCCCAAACTTGTAAAAATATAAAAATAAACGCGATTCGCCCATCTCGATGAATAACCCCTTGCGATAAGATGAAAATCTAGATTACGCAAAACGAATGTTGTTTTGTCTCTCGACTCGTTAGCAATTAAGGGAAGTAGGATATGGGAGACCTTGATTTTTCAGGACTAATAGAAACATTAATTCGTTTGGAGTCATATCTCAGCTCCTTTATCAAATTTGCCATAGGACAAACCGATTCTTGTTTTTTTTTTTTGGGTGGTATTAAAATGCAGCAAAAATGAGAATTGAATTGTATTTTTTGGTGAAAATAACCACCTCAAATTATGATAAAATATTTTACTTTGCAGGAAAAAATAATTACTAGGAAGAAAATTTAAATTTAACAGAAAGGAAGGAAGTTCCGACGATAAGTTAAAAGAAATAATTTCCCGATCCCATAAAAATTGTATCGTTTTCCTAAAAAATTCATCTCGTCATCGACATCGCGTTTAAAGCACGTACGATAATTAACTTTCAAACAATTGCGACGTTTTCCTTCGATTTATGGATACGGGATGGGTCGTCTTATCGACCGTTTTATTACCATGTATTCCAACCCTTTGACGAGTGCGTGCACGCGATTCTACCCCTTCTTTCGGTATATATGTGACGTCATAATATACCGCGGCGCGTATGTAAATCAAAGGTAACCACACGCGACATCCCGTACTACCTACTGCTTTTAAATTGCTTTGTTTGATTGGTAGTAGTTGTCTTTACTCTCCAATCTATTTTCCTCCGCATACTCTTTCTCTCTTTTCCTTTCTCTTATCAATCGTCATTACATCGCCATCGCTCATATGTGTAATTTACATGCGTTTGACCCATTTTCCAAAAATCCTCTGTTTCCTTACAATTAGTAATCGTACTCCACAATTTGTCGGTTCATTAACTACCGTAATTATAATGAGCGTATGCTGCAAATTAATTTTTGACGTTATTTATACTTCCCCGCGTGATACACGCATCCGATTGCAAATTGACAAATCTTGGGGTGAAATTAAAGCAATTTTAAAGAACAAAAAAATTAATTCCGAAAATCAGTGGCATTTTTGGCAGAGATTTTTTGAAGTCTCAATTTGGTAAATATTCCGTTTTCACAAGATTGACACTGGTAGTCGTCATAATGCAGTCATTACCTCGATGGCTGCGTATGGGAGAGCGTGCGTGTACGAATAAAGAAATGGAAAGATTGAAGAAAAATAAAAGTAAAAGTTAAGAATTGAATTAATGATAATAATAAGGAAAGATGAAATGAAGATGAAGGAAAAAAGTAACTCGATCAACCGAGATCGAAAATTGACGAGAGTTTTTGTCGGTATAATTTTTCGACACAGCGCCGTGCCTCCAATTGTTATAACGAAGCTGACGCGGGTCATTCAAGATTTCTACAGTAGGAGGTCTAAAGTGGGATTCTTCGTAATCAAGCAAATTACATTTTTCGATTCATACAAAGAAAACGACCAGCTTGGAAGAAACATCAAAATTTGTTCTAATTTGCTCACGGGCGATTGTGGGATTATTGGAAATCGATTTCGGATGTTTGATTGATTGTTTCCGCCCCCTGGGTGGCCCGCAGATTCCTCCAATTTGTTTTGTACGTCAATGAAGCTCGTACCCTTGCTTTTGTTATCGCTATTAGACGTAATGATGCCGCAACAACATTATCCTTTTTTTTTGTATCAATGGCAATTGCAGTTGTAATTGTAATTTTAGTCCGAACTGAGCCTTATTTTTTTTGGAAGAATATATTTATTCTTTTAAATTCAGAAAAATGGCATTTGCAAAATATTCACTTGCTGTTACTAATTTTCCTCTTTCAGCTTGATCTAATTATCTTTGTTTTGATTTCATACACGTTCTTCCGTAGTTTTATTTTAATTATTCCTTTCCGCAGACTGCAGCATCATAAGGATGGCCGATAAAAGGAAGAAGGCAAAAAATTCAAACATGCTGATTAAAGAATATTTGTTTGTTTTACGTAAATCATGATTCCATCCAATTTTCCGTGCCGGTCAGCTTTGAAAGAATTGAAATCTAGATAAAATAAATCAACTCTCAACCCTCTTCGCTATTAACCGCGTGAATCAGTAGTTAAACTTGAAATTGTGCCGGTACGATAAATTTAATGCTCGCGGTTTCTATCCACGCATACTTTAATATACCATGAGGGGAATACTTATTTAAATGTAGTATAGTTTTATCTACAAAAATAAATTAAAAAATAACAAGAAAAAGAAATGGGAAGGGTAAGGTAGTAGCTGTGCTCGTTAAAGGTGGGATCAAATACGATTGCGCCGGCGTATAAACAATTGGGTCGATAGTTTCAGATCGCTATCAAACTCGATTTATATTAGTATAAGCTATGTTTGAAATTCCTAGTGGTTCTCGCACCTTGTTGCCAACCCCTCGGCTTTAATTACCAATTTTCTGTGCTCGGAATATTCGGAAAAAATTCTCCAAAGCACGTTTACAAAGATCTCCGTTTACCGTAACTATTAAGTTACGCTTACTTAATTATACCATAAGGTCGTAGGCCATGCAAACGTAATCCCATGGTAAATGTCTGGGTTACACATCAAAGCATGGGATACCATCACTGGCCGGATTATCAAATTTGTTTCAGATCTTTGCTGTCTTGTCATTGATGCGAAAGAACATTCTCCATACAAAGTAAACCAGAATTTACTACATCGACATCGATTTTATGTAATACGAAAGTTTCTGTTCTCAGAGTTCCGTATTACAATTTTTTATCAGCCCACTTTGCCATTTACCGGCACTTTGATCAATTCATTGTTAATTAAAAACCCGGACAATTACAATTACTCTCGCAACTATTTTTTACCCATACCAAATTATTTCGTTTGGTCTCTCGATTGAAATATTATTACAACATGTAACATTGTTACTTCCATAAACCGATGAGATAAATGCTGGAACTTTTTATCTATCGCTTTTCTCTCATTCCCTTTTTTCTTTTATTTCTTTTCCTATTTCCTTGTCCTTAACGAAACACGAACAATTCGTTTTCTGTTTCGTGAGAAGGTACGATATAATTATACCCAGGAAGATTGTGTCATATGTCCACATACTATTGTCCGAACGAAAGTCCTTTTCAACTTGACAAAACTTATGTTGGTACGGTGTAGAACGTATTTACGTGTAAACTTGACCAAGCTTGAACGAGTAGGTGACACGCAAAACTCATACGATAAGTGACAGCGTTTCAAACTCGTTCGGTATTATGTGAATGAATTTATATGTTATCAAAATAACATTTTTTAAAAAGAGTCGTGTTTTTAAAAAAATTTTTTTTTATAAATGTCTTTATCACTAGCAGCACGCTCTTGTCAAATATCTTTCAATGCCACAATTTTACGGCTTAGCAATCGTCATTCTTTGCATGTTATTTCCAAATCGAAACGATTTTGTCTCGTAACAAAAGATACGAACGTTGCGAGAAATATTGAAAGGTCAGATAATTCAAAGTAGTTTGCATGATGCGTGCATGTAACGCGGCAAACAGCATTAAGGGTAGTTAGGAAAGCGTATAATAGTATTAGTGGCAGTATACAGTAGAGATTGTTGGCTTGCTGCTCCAGTGGGTAGTAGTACGTTGCTGCAGTTCTAGCGACGACGATGAAAGTTAAAGGAGGAAGAAAAAGGAAAGGGTTAAATATATACCTATATACATATGTATATTTTCTACTATATATACGGTTAAGTCACATAAAAGGGGGCACGAAAACAAGTCGAGTACATCCATCATTGTACCTTTGGCGAAAGACTGATAGGGAGCCATTATCTTCGAACTCATTATGATCCCCTATTGATAAAAGTCTTGGTATTAAAGCAAGGCTCTTTAATTCCTCGGCGTTTCCAATTCGGAAATTGGAGTTTCTATTTCTAAGAGGATACTTCGTTCCTTTCTTTAAATACGTTGAGGGATTTCGTTGTTTCTTATGGCACAATATTTCCCCCGTTTCTACTGCAATTTGCGAATGATAAGAAGAGTGAAGGTTCTCGTGATTCTTTAATACCCCTTCGTTTCAAGAACTATTTCAAAGTTTTCCCTTCGAGGAGAATCCAGATTGGATATGAATATCAGAAGTAGGTTTCGAATCGCAACGCAAGGATACCAGCTCCTTCCAAGTCGTGTTCATTTTTTTTCCATATCGCTGGTTTATTACCGATTTAGATACACCTGGCCAGTGGGAAAAGTTAAATGAGGATTTTTCTCATGCTCTATTTTGCTTATCTCGAAAATTCCTTCCGGAGCCTTTTTCCTTTCTCACGTGACTCTTATAATAGAATTTTAATGGAACGCGTTCGATCGAAATTTCACGAAAGCGATTTTTCTTATACCCGTCACTCTAGAAAAAAAGGGTACACTCGAAACGACTCACGAATTTCCAAACGGTTTCAAAATTTGATCCTTTAACGATAAAATCAGTGGAAAGCTTCCCCACGAAGTGCCTCGTAAGTGGAAACTCGTGGAGTTTGCGGAGAAAGGAAATGTTAAATTTATCTCTTCATTTTCTTCTCTCGAATTACTCGAACTTTACCGTGCACTTAAGTCGATAAAGATCGAGAGTAAAATTCAAATTCGAAAAGCAAGCAAACGTTGCCTATTTTTCCATGTCGCGGCAAGAAGAAGAGGAAGAAGAAGAGGGAGAGAGAGAGAGAGAGGCAAAGGAAAGAAGGTAAGTAATGCTCGCAGATACGGCGATTTATTTAACGCGATAGTCTACTGGTGTTCGTATAATTATCGTAGCGGCTAACTGCGAGTTAGATTCTTAAAGAGAAATGAACACGAAATCAATAGGGTCAACGTTTATATAACAACATGACAACGCAACAATAAACGGTAGGAATGATTGCGGATGTATTTGTGAATTTACGTTATCATGGCTTGGATAAATATATAGAGAGAAAGACGGAGAGATACGCATATACATACATACGTACGTACTGTGCCCTTTATATTACCGACTTGGCTTTAAATTGGGTTGGGGTTTCTAAATCGATTGAGGTAAATTCCCCGCTACATATTGAGTAGTTTATTGCTTTCATGCATTTGCATGCTAAGTAGTCGCGTGCTCGCGAGTAATACCATCGCCCTCTGATATAACATACATGTATATACGCTATAACTACCCCCTCTAAGAATGGACTATCGGTCTTCGATATTGCGGCCGTGGGACACTTATAAATTGAGATTTTATCACAAGGATTTTGCTCATGGAAGTTATACCCGTACCTAACTTTCTACCGTTAGGGTTCGAAATATTTTATTATTTAGCGGTTTCGTTTAGTCTCGGCGAATTATACCGTTCGCAGGAAGCGTTTAGGTGCAGCGCAGGGAATTAGACTGATAGATTCGCTGGAATGCAGAGCTACACGTGAACACAAATGGAATGGTTTATAATAAATATCAGAGATCGGAACTCTCGGAGATAAATCGGTACCGTTCGTGATGAGAAAGAATGGTTTTACGAGTAAGTTCTCGATAGAACGTAAATAATTGGACGAGTCAGGTGGTATTAGAAAGCAGGCGAAGAAATTCATCTCGAAGACCAAGCCTCAACGAGCGTGAATTTTTTTTCCGTATGATTTAATTGCCAAGTAATTTTCATTGCCACCATTTCTTTGGATGTGATATTACCAAAAAAAAAGAAATAATTACCAATAAAAATTAATTACTCCCTGGATATATTTGATTCCATACTGATGGTATTTTTACGTAAAAATAAATCGAGTTGCGATCAAAGATATCTCGATTTTTTTTAACGGTAATATTTTTTGAAGAAACTACGTAAAATAAATATTGAAATTATAAAAACAGAAAAATTTTGAAATTCAAATGTTGCTTTTCATGAATTTTCTCCAATTTGTGCAGGATGGATTGAGCAGGTTTTTAAAATCTGCAGCAAGATTTTTTGCTGGAAATGTTATGATAGAAAAAAAAAGATGTTAAAAGTTAAAATAAAGGAAAGGCAAAGTTGGAAAGGTTAAAAAGGGAAGAGAAGGGAGGGCAAAGAGAAAACAGGAAGCTCCCAGAGGAAAGGAAATTAGAATTGAATAGTTGATGAATTTTCGGAGTAGTAGACTTATATTTTCAGCGTGTACGTATATAACTGTAACCACTGACACACGGTCATTTTGATAATATATATATAGAAAGAGAGGCGCTTTAAACAATCGAATTTTTTTTTTCATCGTATCCCTCAGCTTTTGTTGCATTTGCTCTTGCAACAAAAATTCACCCCATTCAATTGGCTATTTTTAGTGTATTAAAAATCACTTTTAAAAACAGTTTTTTAACTACGAGTCTTCGTATCCTCAATCTTATAAATACGCGGAATAATAAACAATCAGGTCTAACTAACAAAAAAGAAAAATCTGAATTATTTGCAAAATGTAATACTGAATTTGCTCTGTCTGCTTACCCCACTTCTAGTCCCCTTGAATGCCCTCGAATTTCCCAGTAAAACATGGTTATTTATTCTTTATAATTTTCTCCATGTGGAGCATTTAGAGTTAAAAGAAGTATGCTTATATGTAATCGTATGGATTTAAGTACCCCACCCTGTGCATTTTCACGTATATTCCTATACCTTTGTGTATACGTTATAAAGTACACCCGTACGTATATGGATGGGATTGTAAGTAATTAAGAGAACCTGTGTAGACTGAGCTAAAGTAAATATTACTTGCCGATATATATGCACGGATACATTTCATTGTAGTATTTCACAAATTCACGGATAGATATTATTTGTTCGTTCTTAATGTCTGCTAATTATGTAAATTACGTATGGATACACAACAAGGGAAACATACAGATGCGGCCTTCTTTTACCAATACCTCGGAGTCTTAGAAAATGAATTTAGTAATGGGCAAAGTGTACCTTTGCTTTGGAACTAAATGCATTTTTGGTGATTATAATTTTGGTTCCAAATTTCGGAGACTGATCCTAATGAAATGAGCAAGTTGGGGGTGCAATTAAAAAAATATAGATATGATTTATAATTTAATAATTTGTAATCTAGAATTTATAATTAAATTTTAATCTTAATTTTAATTTTAATTTTAATTTCAATTTTAATTTTAATTTCAATTTTAATTTTAATTTTAATTTTAATTTTAATTCTAATTTTAATTCTAATTTTCTGCCAATGACTCCTTATTCTTTAGCAACGGCCTGTAAATTTCTTAATCTGTAATCAATTTCCTAACACATCCAAGAACGATTTTTCGTCACGAATTTAGAAACAGTGACAATTTAGGCTGAGGTCAGGGGTGACGAGTTATCTCCTAAAATTTTTCATTTTTATCGACTGCGCAACTCTCCGTCGAATTTTCGCGCAATCTGCTTCCAATCGATTTCACGAATCGGTATTGCTTCGCTACTGAGGTTTGGCAATTGATCCGATGCCATGCCGATAACAATTAACGGGATTCAAATGTTGCCTGTCGACACGCAAAAGTTCCAGCAGCGCAAAGCAAAGGTGGCAGAGAATTCGAGAAAAAAAGGAACCGAAGAAAGCCAGTGGAAAAGGCATACGCGAAACGGACAATCCGTAAGTATAAGAGGAACTGGGACTATATGCTGGAAGGACTATCGCATAGTAGATAATTCAACGCGTAACTTGGTAGCCAGTCCCTGCGGCAGCACGTTGCGTCGGCTATCACAAAGACAAACCTCTGATGCGGAACGCCGCGTTTCTCCACACAATCACATGCTCGAACACACAAACCTTTTGGCGTCATTTGCTACGTGGTTGCATGGTGTTGTTTGTAGTTGTGATCGTGGGTACACAAAAACAGAAGTCGAATAACAAGACTCGAGATTACTTGACGGGCTGCGAGGGCTTGGCGCCATCGCGTGATTACCAATTTCGTATTACCTCTATTCCTTTTATACCCACTTCAAACTATCTCCTTCTTTCATAATCCTCCTTCAGACCTTAACTGAATTTTTGCAAACAAATCCTTCCAATTCTCGAATAGGAAATTAGAAAGCATCGTAATTCCCTTTTATTTGCCAATTTTTCTTTAATCCACGACAAGTCAATAAATTATCGAACGTACTTAGTTGTTGCGAGATACATTTTGGAAAAAAAAAAATGATTACTATATTTGACGTGATGAGTTTCTATATTTCCGATGTTGCGCGTCAAAGGGACACCATATATTATGTCACGGTATCATTTTTTAAGCAGATTTATCAGATATTCCTCCAATAAATATCTTCGGTTCGATTAATCATTATCCATTCATTCGACTTGTCCTTCGACCGAACGTCGTATGATTAATTCAGGGAAGGTCAAATTCGTCATTGGTCCTTACTTTTTTTGGACACGAGATAACATTAACTTGTAACTCGCTAGTTATTATTTGGCTCATGTTCCACGGAAGCTGAAGGAAGCAATCATGACTCATATGGATACATGACGACGAATAATATATATTTTGAGAAATTCTTTTCTGCTACGTACTATAATTATTTGAAACAACTTAATTACACTGAGACGTCAAGTTCAGGCCCTCGATTGACTAGTTCTTGCATAAAAATTATTTAATGATATGTTTGTAGAGTCGCAAAAATCTTGTGATTGTAAATTAATTAAAATTGTATAATCGTCAAACGTCTAAAAAAACGTCTAATTTTCCATAAAAGCATCCTTTTTATAAAATTGCCATAAGTATTATTAATTGTAAAGTATGATTACCGGATCGGTTTTAGAAAAGATCTTTTGCAACATTTTTTTTGCAAAAAAAAATATATATATGCTTCTCGACTCGCAATCGTATTTTATTAAAATGGTCTGTTATTTATTCCGTCGATTTATATTTACATTTGCAGCGTTCCGCGCTCTTTTGAGAACAAATCTGGGTACAATATACCTATTAGTTTGAAAAGTAAAAGCATTATTGCAACAAGTATTTTGAAATGGATACATGTAGTTCAGTGTAGCCTTTATGAAGTAGTGGAAGTTTTAATGTCATGAAAATTGATGAACTTGAAACCAATAAGGGTCGAACAAAAAGATCGGCTGCATTCCGAAAGATATTGCAAACAATTTATCATTTACCTTTGAGCATAAAACGTGCCAACGTATATGTTAGTAAGAATCACCAATGAATATGAGCTTCTTGGGAAAGATAGAAAGAAAGAGAAGTGAGAATATGGATGTATGTTCAATCTTTTATTAAATATACACAGTGTCCAAAAAAGATATTATTCCTGATTGATTGGGAGAATATTCACGAGTTTCTCCAGTTGTAAAAAGAATTCCCGAATTCGGTACTCGAAAAATCGGTTTCTTAATTTTATCTCGAACATATTTTTGAAAATAAAAAATTTGAAAGTAGCAGAACCCCAAAATCAAAATTTACTACAATCCAGAAAACTAGGAGAAGTGTAATTTTCGGGACAAATCGAAATTTTGCGAAATACAGGAATTCTCCGAAGGATGAAAATTTTGCAGTTTGTTCGTTTTGGGTGGACACCTTATATATATATAAATTTATACTTGGGTATGGTCATGCTAAGACACTGATTGAATTGAAGTAATATCAAGAGCAGTGAGTAATGATTCTGGTAGATTCAAATGTGCCTTTTGCGCCTGTCACTGATTCAGTTTGTGTGAGAAAAGGGGTACACATTCTCTTTCAATGTATGAATCAGATAGTGTGTGGTCATGCCAGGTGATTATATCGCATTATATGAGAAGTCTGCTACTGTGTACTCTCGGCAGCTTCTTCCTTCTTCTTCAGAAGATCCTTCTTCTCTTTTCTCTTTAACCGTAAATCTTTTGACCAGTCCGTTTACCATCCACGCAACTATTGATTCCTTTTATATCATTATACGAAATATATTAACCATAAAATAACATTTTCGAAGTCACGTCGAGATCACTTAAGGACATGGAAACGAAAGGAAGTTCGCGATATGTTTGAAAAGAAGAAAATTTGTTATTACCACTCAAGACTATTATTCTTCATCTTGAACGAATAGTGTTTGCAAAGATACAAGTATGAATTCACCATTTCCATTGTATATACATATATCGAGTCAATAAGAATCCAGGTAGATAGTATAGGTTCTGTGCGGGTGGTCCAAGAAAGAACTTCTGGTTTACCCAAAGGCTTTCCAAGGAGACCATATGAAGGGCAACCTAACCGACCAACCAACCCTTTTATTCATCTGACGTATAAGACAATGTGCTGTTTCTTAGCCATCTGATTGATACGCGATACTTATCCACATATCGTAACACTAAACTCTGTACCGAATCTACCGGGTGTTTAACAATGCATAATTCACACCGATGCTCGAGAAAGGTCCTTGGTTCAATTTTCAACATTCATAAAATGGAACCATTGTACTCGGTCAACTTAATTTCCGAAGCAGAGCGTATTGGTTTATTGTTGGTTCATTTAATAGGAGGATTTTACATGGAAAACCGTGTATTTTTTTTTTTTTTTTAGTGAATTTTAGAACCCATACTGTGCCATTAATAACCTCAGCCGTTGGTGTTACAAAAACAGCCCCGAAAAATAGAAAATAGTATTTTAGGGTTGCAGTCTTGCTGCAACCCTTATTCAACGAGAGTCCACGACTTTCCCTATTTTCCCTCATTTTTTTTAGATTGTATTAAAAGTAAGTTATTTGTTTTCTCCCTTTCGGGCAAAAAATTGCCAACTTCCATTTTTGGGGCGTGACAAGGAGGCTCAACGTAACACGAAAATTTTGGTCCGTTTGTATCTGAAAAAAAAGGATTCTCATTTTTACCAGTACGCCAAGTGTGGGAGGCTGGACGGTACTCACCGTCAACCGGTTCAATGATATCTCTTCTGACGTCTCCCCGCGATGATTTATTCGATATAAGATGGCCGACTTGGGTTGGTATAACCTTCTGGGGTTTTCTGAACATAAGTACATATACTTTAAACAGAAGCTATTGTGAATCGTCGAGGTGGAAGTAGTATGTACATACATATACACCTACCACGCGGCTCCAAACACGTTATTCAGTATTTTTTTTTTTTTCGTTGCTTCCTTCTATTATTTTTTTCTTAATACATATATCTTTTCCTACTGTAATTTTGAACACGTATTTGATCATTATTTCTCAGTTTGATTTGGACAACGTAGATTAAAATGCTCGACTAAATTGTAGATAAAATCAATCCGACATTATTCTTCCGAATGTTTATGTGTCAAGATCGATTGATTCCTTTCACTTGTGCGCGTACAAAAGTTTATCATTCAACACTAACCTAATGATAAAAAAAAAAAATTCCGGATAAAATGGTGATTTATTACACGAGGACTAGAGTTACCATTCGTATTGCAGGCACATAGTTCTCTTCCTCTGAAGGGAAGTGATCGAGATTCGCAATATTATAAGAAATCGGTCTTATTTATACAATCGCGCGTTGCATTATTTATTTCGGCACGCAAATTTTTGTTTTTACACGCACGTCCAAGGCGGACTTTGTCGGGTGACGAAACAGTTTCTTGAGAAAGAAGATTTTGGAATCGTCTCAAACTTACACGCCAGATTTATCACATATGACAAGTAGTTCGACATATCTGATGTTACAATGCTTCGTAATATACACCTGACAAAAATTTTCAGACGGATCTCACGTGGATCTACGCGAGTATACGTAGAAACACATGTGATGCCATGTTGTCCTATGTGGGTGTCATGGATTCCCGCGTGAAAATATGTGGGAATATAAATGATACCACGCTAACATAGGCGCCCCCATGCAAACAAATACCCACGTTACATGGATCACGATCACGTGTGAATTTACCATATAGGACTCACGTGAATGCTTCATCGCCGGTTGGGAAATCGGTCGAATAATTTTTATTTCAATGAAGGGGTTCGTGAAAATTAAAGTCATTGGAAAATTCATGGAACCGGTGTTTTAGGAATTCCGGATAAAAATGTAATCCAATTAAGAGGGATTGAATTTGTAAAAAAGATAACGATCCTTAAATTTTCAAGTACTTAAGTCCGAGGCATAAATAAATATTTATATTCGCGTTGAAAAATGTATATTCGATTTCGTAACCGTGATCACGTCATTATTCTTCTTCATGACAATTTTTAATTAAAATTCTATTAAAATTGCATTAAAGTTCCGAAGGAAAATTAATGATATAAAAAGGACGGAAAAAGAAAGAAGGATGTAAATTTGATACCGCGGAGTTGAAATTCGATCTCGATTTAAAGGGAAGCTTTTATCGTAATAAAAAAAGAAGACACTGATAGATACTCGCAGGGGGTCTTAAGCTACGTTTAACAGCCTATAAATAAGAGTTTGACTCGAAGCTAATTGAAGCTACAGCTTTCGCCTACGAAAAATCTTGTCTTTATCTTGTTTATAAAGCCGACAGAGGCTCTCAAAGCGTTCGCGTAATTCAACTTTACCGATTAGCGGAAGAATTTAGAAAACTTACAAATTTCAGCAGGATGAAAAAAAAAACCAAAATAGAAGAAATCGGTGGTATTTGCCAACGCGATTGATTCGGATTTCTAGGATCCACCGAAAGTAAATGAATGATAAGTGAGAAGAGCAGAGTCTCGACCAAATGTGTACGCAAAGGGAACGAAAAGAGAGGATGTTCGAGCAATGGATATGGCGATGCTAAAAAGTATTTATGGTACGAAACTGGTAGGTAAGAAAAACGAAGCGTATAAAGTTTGGTAAGTTTGCATATATATCGGAAGGCTTTCGCGGATTTTAATCAAGAAGCGATCTGAACGTAAGAAACTCCGATGGGTAAAAGTATAAGCAGCGTATAAGATGGTGGCAAGGCACCGCAGGGGTTCGACACGTACATTGCTCGGTTCAACCACAATCTTATATAGGAGAAATCTATAGGAGGAAACAACGACAACAACGACAACGTCGAAGATATGCGAACCGGTAAAGATTATACCTGCCTTTTTTTCTACCTTCACGAAATCACCGATTTTATGGGCCAACCTTTGATGTTTAATGAAGGAACTTTACGAGCCGGGGATTGTTTTAAAGAATCCACTCGAGTCTCATATTATTTTCTTTAGATTTCTTCAATCAATTTTATCATCCTTTCTTACAATCATAATATGAGGCCGAAATTAAATTTCAAGGATCTTCTAAATTGGAGACGAGGGGGGGCATAGCTGAAAATATATGCGTTGCAGCTAATTAACATCGACAAAAGCGGATGAAATAATTGTACTTAAAAATTCAATAAAATTATACGTTCAAAGCGAAACCTTAGCTATTGTGTTTTCTCCCATTCTGTCTCCTTCTCGTCAAGCCATTGTTTATGGGATCCCACGTATATTGGCACGGCTGGATCCCATTAGCATATCGGTCGACCTTTAAATTTCAATTCGCCGCCTAATATTATGCTAAAGGTGAGAAAACACCCTTCAATATTAAAAGTTGCGTGGCTTAGTGGTATTACATTTTTTTGCTTCTTCTTCTTCCTCCCCTTTCCGGTTGGTTCGTTCTCCCATTTCTTTTAACACCAAAGCATCTCGTGGATTCCTAACACTCGCTGTGTATTCCGATTCACATGAGAACGCCAGTTGCAACTCAACCAGTTTGATTACGATTCGCGTTGGTTACTCACACTTTCATATTTCAAAAAACTACGAAAACTTTTTAAATGCAGCAAAAGTTCACTTGAATTAAATTTCTTTTTATTTATCACCTTTGGAATCGTTATTGAAAGAAAAGTGTTGTTCAAAATCAAGAAGAAGGTTTCAATTTTTTTTTATGAGATGGATTTTGTGCTCCACGTTGTTGTTGAAAATTATCTAATTTTCAATCCAATTTTTCGTTCCATAAAAATTGATGAAAAAAAAACTAGATAATTTTCAGCAACGACAAATCCAATTTTTTGGTTGCATAAAAAATTGTATAAAAAATGATGAAAAAAAAATTTTCCATCGAGCAAGATTTAGGGTAAAACCATTGATTAAATTTGGAAGACACTAAGTTCAATGTTAAAAAAATATCGGTTATCGCAACCATGAACTTGGTTGTGTGGAAGATGAAAGACAGCGACGAGTTGTAAATTTTACTGTATTTCAACAAGTTGTGCCCCACGAGGAAGATAATGAGTTTGATGGTAATGAGTTGTGATGGATTGCACATTTTATACCGTGACCCTCACGACTAATAATGATTGGCACAATGCACGAGTGATAACGACGGCACTTAATTGCCCAAGTAGAAGCTCGTAGTCGCATTGTAATCATTCTAAAATAAACTCATTTTACCTCCTTTGTTTTGAGTGCAGTGGACTCAAAACAAATATAGTACCTGTCTTCGTGTTCTTTGATTATACATATATAATACAGCGAGCGTAGGCTGCTTCATTTAGACAAAATTGCTACGATGCTCCGTCAGTTGGGAAACTATTTTAGGTTGTATTATCATTTGGATCTACTTTACTTGCAGTTCATTATGTGAAAATCAAACCAGGGCAATTTTCATATGACGCAAGAACAAAATTCGTGCAATCAATTGCTTCGATCTTTAATGAAAAATAACAAAATTTGTATTGGCTCTACAAAATGGGGAAAAGCATTTCCATCAATGTAGAATAAATGGTATAAAAAGATTTAAATCATAAAAGAGTGAATAATAATTTCTAAGTATTTAAAGTTTCTTCAAAAAAATATTTAAAAAATGTAACGATATCGTTCAATTGATCGTATCGCGTCATTAACATTGTAAACTTCTCAAATTGTGTATAAAATATCAAACCCGCACAATTATTGCTTGTCCTTATCCACTTTGCAACAATAATTACAATATGTAGATACATAAATGAATGTTTAAACGCTTTAATTAATTCCAACTCCGATCATCTCTCTTTTTTTATTAAAACACATTACTGTAAAAGATTAATAATAATAACGGGTAAGAAAATGAAAAAAGAAAAGGGTACCAGAATTGAATTAATCGGCACAATTAATCTCAAGGTTGTGGCACCTGTTTTCTTTTTCCATCCTACCACTACCCTTTTCTATATCCTTTCTAATATATATTATTTTTTTATTTATACGTTGTTAAAAACCTCGCATCACGAAAGTCACGACGAGTTTCGACTTCGGGTCGAGGCCGAGGAGTACTCACGTATCGATTACTTTGATATCGTCACGAGTTTGTTAGTTGGGTGGACTTTATTTTATATACACGTATATACGGAAAACGTGAGAAAGAAAGTAAGAACGGGGACTGTTGTATCACACGCACACGGCATATCCGCAAGTACCCTTAAACTTACCTTCGACCACTTTCCTTTTTCGAACCCTTTCAACCACCGCATCTAAGGCAGTGATGGATCGGATTTGGTTATCACCGTCACCGGAACACACCTCTACAAGCCACCTTCTCCTTCTTCCTGAAGCTTTCCATCTTTTAATATTATCGGATCTCGAGATTAGAAAATCCTTACGCTTTTTTAAAAAGCTGCTAACAATTTTGTCAAATTTGTCAATGTTTGGGCGGAAACGATGTGCCAAGGGGAGAGATTCGGTCATATGAAATTTTGGACGCCTCAAAGTAGGCTTTTCTATGCACAAATTATTTTCGCAACAGTGTAAAATTTCAATTATTCTTGGATTTTTAAAAATTGTTTTCTTAATAATTAAAAGTAAGTAGTATTATGTCACTTCGATACGGGAAATTAAATAAAAAAATTTTTTTTGCCGTTTCATATTTTTTACATTGTTAATTATTACTGTATGAAATTTATCGTAATTAGTTTTATCTTGATAATAAATAAATACTATATATTAAATATATGTATTTTATTATATTATGATATTCCTTAAATGTTAAGCATCGTATTAATTTCGTATTTTTTAATTCGCATTTATCAGTCATATTTATTTTGATTCCTTATTTTGAAAAATGTTGCACTCCGAGTGAATATGATACAACAGTCGAAATTAATAACATATAAATAAAGATTAAGAACTTTTTTTTCAGAACCTAATTTATAGCAAAAGTGGACTATAAATTAGTTATTGTTTGTTTAGAGGAATTGAAAATAGGCTCTACCCTCGTGAAAGCTACAAAAAATGGTACCTCTACCCAATTTGACGAACGTTTACAACATTTTAATGCGCGTTTGTATAAATAAGCCCATCCTGTTAATAACATCACCGCTAAATCCGTGACTATGGTTAAAACTACAATAAAATTAATCTGAGAGTTTATGGATCTATACCCCGATCGTTATGGCAACGGCATTTTTTTCTCGATAATTCGCACATGGCCGAGAGGACTTTACTTTAATTCCTTTTTCGCGAAACCGGTCATAATTATAAATTTGTGCAAGAACACTCCGTAATTTCGCGAGTTATAGTTGACCGATAAAAAATATGACAGAAATTTATTCACGATGATTATCAAATTCTCCGAAGAAGAATGAATAAATTCTCGATTCCTTGTAAAAAGGAGACATACTGCCTATGAGGAGCGAACAAAAAAAAAATAAAAATAAAAATAAAAAGGTTGGAAATAAATTAAAAAAGATCGATAAACAAGTGATCGAATAAATTATTTTCCTATGTAGCACCTGGATGAGCACGATCATAAAGTATTGGATATTACGAGTATATGTAAATTGCTTTACACGTGAAATTTACGAGAGTTTAACAGATATATTTCTATAAACATAGTTGCAGTGCGCATCTACATGAAAAAAAAAGCTTAGATATAAATAAAATAAACACAAAGTTATAGAAAAGAGGGATACGGTTGGTGGCTGGACCCCTATTTATTTCCACGCCAATGGGACAAACGTGCAGGGAAGAATCGTGCATTAAGTATCAGTATCAGAAACAGCAGCAACAGCAATATCAGAAGCAGCCAGAAGCAAGAGGCCGAGGATATACCGTTTTGGTACACGACGGTTCCGCGGCTTTTAAAACAAGACAATTTGTTTATCCGTTCGATACTACGGGTGGTGTTGCCATCAGCGGGTGGGATATCTACGCGCTTCTCCGTCTCTTCTGTTGCTTTTTACCCCCTGAGTGTTTTCGTTCGTGTAACAACACACAACCGTGCCGTCACTTTTCTGCAAGTTATACGGACGCATAACAGACGTAAATCCATAACTAATACGAAACAGATTAAAATTTCATTCCTGTAAAACTTTCCCGCGCTTTCGGTAGATTAATTGAAATCTAATTGAATCTCTAGCGGTAATATTATTGGCGTAGCCCTCAATTTATTTAGACGTATGCTTATTTAGGATTTTTATGAGGATTCTCGAACAGGGATTTTCTCGCAACTTATTATAGCGCACACATTTATCACTGAACTGAACCCCCGTGCGTTAATAAATTATTTATCGGCGAGCAAAGCGAGAAAAAAATATTGGTTTCAGAGACAAAATATTGATTTTACAGTTTTTTTCTTAATTTTGCATTTTTTTACAATTTATTTTGCCGCAAAAAGGTACCCCGGAGCCTTCAGTTAATTTTCTGTTTTGTATCGAAGCTAATTGTGTCAATAATAACTGGTAATTAAACAAAAAATAATAAATTAACAAAAATTTCTAAAAAATTGCAGGGGGAAGGAGAAGAATTAAAAGAAACAGGGTTGACCTGTAAGAAAAATCGACAATTGAGATTTTAACATGCGAGAAAAAACTTCATGCGATTGTAACATTATTAAAACTAAGGTCTTACTTCGGATCGAACACGAAAACAATTGTTTCTCATTATGCGGTACTTTTAAACGTGAAATAAAAAATGTTATTTGCATAAATAAAAATAATAGCTAATATCGTTAATCATTTATTCGAAAAGGAACTTTTTATTTATATGTTTTGAAATTCAGTTTCGTGCCTTCTTTCTATATTAATTTATTAACGAAATAACTCCAATAGATAACGCAATAATGTATAATAAACATTTTTTTACGTTCATATTTCAGTTTCGTGCTTTTTTTTATTAGTATAACGATTGAATTAAAATGAAAAAGGAAGGAGGCAAGGAGCAAGGATTGGTGTGTGTATGTGTGTGTGTATTATGTGTATTTATGACGTCTATTCGTATGCAGAGAAGGATAATTAAAAAATCTTGCAAATGGCTGGGTCAAGGCCTTTATCGAATTGCAACAGAAAAAAACAAGGATCAACAACCAATTAGACCTGATCGGAGAGAACCCCCCGGTGACTTTAAACCGGCGATCAATGAAGTTTCTTGGTGAAATTCATATAATTTTTTGTCAGGAAAGAATTTAGGGTATCGTCTTACGCAATATTTTTTATTTGCAAATATTCAATTTTTATTTTTTTCTACAAAAGAACCTCTCGTTATTCTTCATTTACGAGTTTGGAGTTAATGGAAGCCATAATTCAGAATTTTTTTTCATTCCACGGATCGGGACTATCGCTTTGTTTAACTTTCAGTTAAAAATTGAAACGGCAGCTCTGGGACGTGGCGAGATTGAAAAAAACGGCAGATGCAAAGAGTCATCGATTGCAGCATGGAAGTTTTATCTTCTAATGATTCTTCAAAGTTATGGTGTACAAAAAATGCCAGTCATGTTCTCGAAGGACTGTTAAATAATAGTCGGCAGGTTGGACGCCTCTCATTACATCCTTAGATCTGCATTAACGCCACAAAAAGATTACAATCTCGTTCATCGATTGACTACCCTTTAATGTACTACCGATGAGTGCCAATCTCCCTTTTTTTTTTATTTTCTAGACCACTTTATCGAGTTCAATTAGTCGAAAATATTCGAATTTCAATTTAGCAAAATTCATCTTTTTTAATTATCAAAAATATTTTTATCCGAAGGTAAATTTAATATTGAAACGGTGTCCTAAGATTTACAATGTAAAATTGTAATGGCAATCGAGGGAGAGAATAACGAGAAAAGGAGCCAAATTTATTTCTATCGAATGTGAAAATTCCCTTAGGCATTTAATTAATTCAGGAGGAATTGTGATAAATTTTACTTCTCTCTAATGTGTTTGATTAAAGGATAGATATATTCTTCCCCTTTTGAGAGTTAACTGTTAGAAATTATCTCAACCCCTTTTCCTCCTAACCATAAACATTTTCCGCTGTCTACGAAATTGACATGCCCATTGTTGGACTTGTTATCTGAATTGGATTGTTTAATTTTAACAATTTTAATGCAGCTATTATAAGAAATCATAATTTTGAGACTGCATGAGAAGAAGACAAGGTTTTAGATTATTTTACTTGTCAGCGAATATCCACGAAAAAATGTAAAAATTCTGGTTTCACAAAAATCATTTCTAAAAATCAAAATAAATTTCACTAGAGTGTATTTTTTTCTGTAAAAAGCTGATCGTTTCGGAAACCTCCGAAATATATGTGCTCAAAATGTATTGACATTACATAAATTCGATTCAAAATTCCATAAAATGCCAAACTCGTTTCCAAAATTCTAGAAAATTAAGGATACTTTCAAAGTTCCTACTTACAATTTTTTTTAATTCGTTCAATTTTTTATGTATAGAAAAAAAATGAGCAATAACATTAAATATGGTTAGAGTTACCAGTAAATTTTAATTGTGTTCATTTTGTTGAAGTTACCGTTCCACCCCCTTCTTTTCATGCAATTTTTTATGTTGGCCCAATCAGTTCATAGATTTTTCGGCGTTTCAGCTGATTTGTAAATAATCAAGTAAACGTAATAACGCGAAGGTAAACTTTCTTGGATGGAAATCCCCTCCCGAGTGTATATGTACTTCCGGTTGGCGAATAAACAAATATCATAATTCGCATTGTTCTCAATTTCTTTTCTTTTTACGCTCACCGCGTATATTCAATATAACGAAAAGTAAACACCAAGTTTTTGCGGCAAGCGTCTAGTAAGAAATTCGAACAGCCGCACCTGAACGAATCGACCCTTTTTCCCGAAGAGCTCAAAAAAACGGCGCGCATAACTTATACAGGAAACAAAAAATCCAGAACGCTTGGAGAAACAAAAAGGAAATAATTAGCGCAAACGTCATAGTTTCAAGTTCGCTCGCAAAATATATTGTTTACTCGAGCGACTCAATAAAAATCGCGAATATTGAGTTTCAGCAAAGTTTGAGCGAAGCCAAAAATAGTTTTAATGAGACGTGGAATAAAGCAGGTATCTTTGCTTTATATCTGTTGTCGTATTCGGTGGAAATACTGCTGAATGTTTGCTGAAGTATTTCGTTTATTATTGGCTAAAGATCATGCTGAGATGTTGGAAGGAATTCTGTAATTAACGTGGTGGTATAGCACGTCTTCAACCCCTTTGATTTCCCTCGACGCCCTTCTTCTTACTGCCAATCAATGTAAAGTAAACGTTTTACTTGCTGACACTATTTAGAGAATTTGTAGCGAATAAGTAGCTTCTTTCGATAAACCTCCCGCGTACGCGATTCGTATACGTTAATTTCTTGGAAATATAAACTCATACTTCTGATGAAATGAAAAGTTTTGTAAGCAAACTCAGCAGACGAATTTCAAGGCTTCATTAAGTTTCCCCAATCTTTCCTATTCAAAGGAATCGTTTAAACGCGTTAGAGATACTCGGCGAAGCAGGGGAACTAGATTTTAGTAACATTATTTTACACGCGAGGCAAAGCGAAACTAGAAATTTTCTGGGTTTTGCTAGAAATGGTTTTTGGCTAGAAATTTTACTCTGATATGGAAAAAAATTAAAAATAAATTAAAAACACATGGAAATTTCAATTATAATTACGAATTGTAATTTAAAATAACCCCCAAGTGACCAAAATAGCAAGGCCCCCCTCAGTGGGGGTGGTACGTCATTGAAACAAATTAAATAAAAATAAATTTTTCTTTAAAAAAAAAGGAAATTTCAATTATAATTATAATTTTTCCATATTTCTTAAGACGATTGCACGGTACGTCGCCATACGTGAATTAAATATTCCACCATGAACAATTCCAGGACACGAAATAGCGAATACCCGAGGTTAATCGCCACAAACTAAACCAAAGCTTGAGTAAGTGGCCTTTCCATGGACAAACAAAAATTGCAGGATTGAATCGTGTTGCCGAGAAATAGCATGTGATCGATTGTACGTATCGTTTGAGCGAAGACAGAATACTTTTGTAATGATATGTGTATATTTCCCATGGACGTGGCTGGATGATTGCATGGTATCGGTATCATACAATAGTGATTCTTTTGAAATCGTCCTTTTTTTCCCCCGCGATGGGTTTGTTATAGCTACATTCGCCACCCGCGATAGGGTGTGTCCTCGGATGAATGGTTACCTATCTTATTGAGCTATCAATGGCTTAACCCTCCCAACACCAACACAATCCTCGGGCATAAAAACCTTTGATCTTTACCGACAACACAGGTAACTATATGTTGCATTATGACTGCACTTATTATTACTGGCTACACTACTGTTACTCGCAGAGGTTCTCAAATCTATCGTTTCTTTTGCGAAACAATAATATCCTTTCTATACGCGTCGCATGGCTTGAATAAACTTCGTTTTCGAAATATCCCAAAAATAAATAAATTAGCGTTACCTGTAAAATTGAGAATTGACCGGTACTGGAAATTCCTGTTTCAAGAGAAAGAAAAATTGTACGAGGTAACAAAATAAAGCAAAACCAATGCGAGACCATGGTTTTTTACAGGAACCAAATTTACAATAATTTTCTTTAATAATTTCATGAATTTCGCTTTTGGAAATTTCTAAGAAAATGAATTTTCCAAATTTCCTTGTTTTATTAATACTTTTGCCTCCTTCTTCGTCGCAAAAGTTGAACGATACGATACCGGGGATACGAAGGGATTCGCGATTTGAAAACTATGGATATGCGCAAAAGTTTCTAAAACAAAAAGAGAGCGAGAGAGGGTGAGAGAGAGAGAGAGACAGAGGGAGATTGCAATGAGTTACCGGGCGGAGACCCAGAGTGATATACTGCTGTATCTCGGCACCATTTGGCAGACGTAGATATATTATGCATTCCAACGGCGACGTAAATTTATTTATTCTATAATTATCAACCCTACTACAATTGGTAATATCCCACTTTGTATCTCCAACTATTTCCCTTCTATCGAAATTCATTTTTTTTTTGCAGGGTTTTTCTTCGAGCTTTGCCATCGGACCGCAAGCTTCCGAGTCGATAATTGGGTCCAAGCCTGGATCGGAGATCTTTATGGTCCATGGAAACTTCAGTTTCGATAATTCAAGTAGGGAGACTTCAACGTTAGCGATCGCGAACGTAGTGGAACTCGGAAGCGTGAGAACGCTGAGTTGCAAGAGCAGCCCGATGAAAAGTCAGCTCAAATGCAAAAGAAACTCGCAGAGCAGTTGGGCATACGCCAACAAACTGTCTCCAATCGCCTGCATGAAATGAGGAAGGTTCTCAAAGAAGGAAAGTGGGTTCTACACCGTTTGACTCAAAAAGTCAAGGATAATCGGCTAAAAGTGCCTCTTTCCTTGCTCGCCGAGCAACGAAAGAGGAGGTTGATCTGGAAAATTGGTATTGGCGGTGAAAAGTGTGTATTCAGACCAACGATACTTAATAATAATAATAATAATAATGATTCTTTTATTTGGATCACGCTCAAATTTCTACAGCGTTAGAAGACAATTCGAAATTTAATAATTTCGGTTACATTTGGCTCCAGGCAATGGAGACTTTGCGGAAGAAGCAAGATTCCAAGGAGTAATAGCACGTGAGAGTATGACCAATCAATTACTAGTAGTGCAGCGACCCCACACATAGCGCCGATATTACTGAGCCCATTACCTTTCGGCCGCTACACCTTTCCATTCATGGCTCTTGATACACGTTTACAAAATCTGTCCAGAAAGGGTGATCCATCGGCAGGTATTTCATCCATACTGAAAATACTGGTTGCAAATAGTATTTTTCTAGACCGTATAAAAATTCAATTGTTTGATTGTATTTTTTATTGGGGTGAGAAGCATCGTTTAAAATCATGGTCCTTAACAGAACGGCCAACAAATGCTTTGTAAATACTCAGCTGGGGATCACCAACGTTGTTTTTGCTCGAGGCAAGTTCGATGCGTTTCGTTCCAATAGCGAAGCTATCGAATTTGGTGAGAGGAAGATATTTTAATTATCACCTTCGCGATCTTTCAATTTCTTTTTATGTGGGCCACAAATGTAATTGTATTAAATGTATCTCGAACTCAAAATTAATTTATTGCATCGCCGTTTATGGTGCGAACGTAGATTTTGCCATAATTTTCGAATCACGAACTTACCACTTCGATTACCAAAATTACAGATGATCTATTGCAGCTCAAGAATTTTTCTACCAACTCAGAAACGTGTCATGAATTTTGTCTGTGTGCAAAAACGGTCCCTTCGAAGTTAGCGGTGTAAAATATTTAAGGTATGCAATATTTGAAATGAACGAATGCTCAGCGAGACTTTCGAAATCGGCAGTTAATCTGAAGTTTCGTAGATACACTAATTGACTGTCTCATTACACGAAACATAATATAATAATAATAATAATCATCATGTTGATTAGCGTGTTTCCATATTTCGTTCCACGCGAATCAGTAACGACGTATCTTTCGATTAATGTTTGAAATACTTGTATGAAATATTCAAGGGAAATGTTGTCTGGTATAGAAACATAACATGGTTCGCAGTGCAGCAAAGTAGCGTGGGTGACATGTCAAATGATAGACTGTGAAGCAGGTGTGCACTTTTCTTATTTCTCTTTTCCGTCTATATCCCTCAGACAATTCCCACATTTACGCACGATACACTTTCCACGTGACTCCATTTTTTTTTTCATCATTTTTCACTGAACACGCATACGCATTTTGTAAATTTGTGTTAGACGCAAAAGTCATTTTCTCTTTACAGAAAAGAAAGACCTCTTCTTCAAAGAGAAGAAGGAGTAGAATGCACTTCTGAGAAAACACTTCCTTTCGGTACGATATACCTTTTTGCTTTTTTTATTTCTTGTATTTTTACCTTTCCTCTTCTTCTTCGTTCAGCCATAAATCAGCAAAAGTTTCTTCGAGTGGCGACAAGCTACGCGTTATGTCACGACCTTAAGGTTATGGCTTATTTAACCATATGCACCGTCTTATCCTTGGTAAAGACGTGCATGAAGAACCATGGAGAAGTTTGCGGCAAGGAATCCTACAAAATTTTTTCCAATGGGATCCGCGCAGACTTTTGGGGTGGTCTTTTCTGATACTTGAAATGCTATTCTTTAGAGTTCTCGCATAAATAAAAGGTTTCTTGAATTCCATGAAACTCGACGACAGAGTTTGATGAGCCGTGAAAGGTAACTAGAGCGGAGTAGGGGAATAAAGAGTGAATGAAGTTAATTATAAAAAGATATTTTTAAACGTTCAAAGTGCAAATGAAAGATTTCCTCCTTTCTTTGATCCTCCCAGTGCGTTTAAAGTCCAACCAATGATTTAAAGCTTGCGAAAATTTCATTTGCTTCATGCTCGAGCTTCACGTTTTTTAATTTGATTTATCGATGATATGTTGTTTAAGCCTTTAAGGGAGAAGCTTCATTTACTTTTGCAGTCTCGTAAAACTTTTTGCAGTCGCCGTTTATGTGCCACTGTTGTTCGGGATCCGTTATTGGCTTTGTTTGTTCCACTCTTTGATAGCAAAATTTTAAAAAACGTATCATTATTTTAAAAATGTTCAGGTTAAAAAAAGAATTGTTAAATTTCTCTCGATAAAAATATAAATTTTTAACAACCTATCGTTAATTGTTGCATTTGTGCGGCTTGTGACTAGTTCCCTCCAAATGAGAAATTCCAATTTTATACCTGACCCATAATGCAGTTCCTTGCCAAGCATGTTCCATCACAAAATTGGACACCCAACCCCAATTTGCTGGATAACAATCGCTGGTGTAATTGAGTTTTAATGCATATTAGTACTTTTTAAATGTAAATTGTTGAATATTTATAAAAACAAGCTTCGAATACCAACAAACGCCGCAATAATTCTTTGCAAGGTATCAACAAGAAAAATGTTCTGCCACGTTATGTTGATATTACGAAGAACAGAGGGGTAGTCTTGCAGGTTTTGTAATTAATTAATCTACCGGTAATTATATGTAATCGCTGGTGTGGCTGGATGCCCGCGCAGATCGCGCATAGCAAGTGCGGCTTAAACCGACGGAATCTTCGTGACTGGTGATAAATTGCTAGCCGATGACTAACTACCGGATGGAGGCGTCCCTTGACATCTCGAGGAAACCCCTTATATGATCCCATCGTCTCACCCTTTTTAGTAAACTCTTTGAAAAATTGTTGAAATTCCTACGGTTTCAAGAAAAAGAGTTTAACATGCTTCAAGAAATCCTTTCACGCTTATATTACTCATTTAACAATTAACCGCCTTTCCTATCAGTTTTTATATCAGGTTCATTAATACTGAAACGAATAAGAATTATGGCAAAAAATATTCAGCAATAATTCCTCCGAGAGCATTTCATTGATTTTATCAAGCTTTCCGTTTCAGTAATACAAGTATGTGGTGGCTCATATCAAGAAGTATCAGATAGGAAGTAATAAAAAAATTGTTACCAGAGTTATGTTGGTGCAAAAAAATGTTTCGACCGCACCTAAAAGTTGTTGTTCGTGTAACAAAAATTTTAATTACAATTACAAGACTAAGGGTAATTCGATCTGGCATTTTTTAAATGTGCCAGCAATTAATCTTTTTTTTTTAAATTCTGTGGAAAATAAAATAATTTTGTAAATGACGATTCTAATTTTTCCTAAATGTTTATAATTGAAAAAAAATTAAGTAAGGGACTTGAGGGGTCCTAATAGTTGACACCTGTATGAAGGAACAATCGTGAAGAGTGAAATCTCGAAAGAACAGAGGCCGAGGGGTGATTGCCCAGTAACATTCAATAAAAGGAACCTATACGAGGGCCCTAATTTTTTAACTGACCTACAAAGTAAACGAAAGGTACTTCTACGCAAGCTTACTTACCCGCGCATAAATCAGAATTATTACGAAGCTATTAGCGTTCCGGAGTAACACCGGTACGTGTCCTTCGTGCTATGGGGTATGCAAGGGGCTTCTGGGTTTCAACTATAGGCCAATAATTAATCATTTTGCGAGGCACACAGGCACAGCCGTGTCCACACGCATGGACTACCTCACATACGCGAGTGTTATGTCAAACACATAGCCTATACTTAGGCGACATAGAATATTCATAGAAGCTATATGCGAATACGATAAGAGTTGTGATTATGCATCTGGGTCGCATATACTATACCACTCTGATCAACCGACCCTTCCAAATACACTTCCCATTTTCATTTATTATACAATCAATAATAATTCCTGTAATAAACATTGTATATACGTATACGCAATCATTGTTCCACTCTACCCTTATGTATGTACGCGCGTGGATTTTCCAAGAAAGTAATTGTATGATTGTTGTCATTAATGTTTTATATGAAAATGGATCTCAAATGTTTTTCGTACCACATGTGAGTTGAAAATATTGCACTTTTAGTTATTCCGAACATGCCGGGCTATTGTTTTTGCTGTGTAAAAAATATGTATAAAAATATATATGCGTAAAAAAAATAAGTATCTAAAAAAAGAAGGCATAATTAATAACCACTTCCGTGTATAAATTATTTCGCTTGATGTACGAATTTCATGGGAAATAAATGAACGTTATGTAAAAAATTAATTACCTACGAGATGTATAATATAATTTCCCTAGTAAAATTTAGCTTTTCGTACTGATAAAAATTTATAAACAAAACATCCACACTCGAATACAGTTTCGAACATAATTAAAGTTGAAAACCTGGAGACTAATCGAATTTAGGTACACGTAGGATAAGTCAAGGAATTTCAAGGTGCTCTCATTCAACAGACAACGATTTATTTACAGTCTCTTCCATCTCTTGATCCGATTTTGCGCGATGCCACGAAACAATTGCGTCAACATCATTGTAAATTTATAACCCAAATCGATTAGAATAATAAAGGACCAAGAAATGAATTTTTAAAATCGCATTACTCCTCGATTCCACATACGTTTCTTGATATCCTTTGTAAGAAAAATTGTTTTATTTTTGCATATTTTTTGCGTTGCTGAATTTCTTGCTGCGAAATGGCGCATTACTGTCTCTCTCGCTCCCTCCGCAATAAAGTGGAAACAAGAATAACAATAGAATGCCATTTAGCAGCTCCGCGTGTAAGTCTCATATATTACTCAAGTCACGAAACTGCTACGCAAATATACAAATTTTTGTTATAAATTTTTCATAACTTGGGAACCATTGGTGAGTCTGCCTTTATACGTAGCTTATATTTTGTTGAAAACTATTGCGGACAATTTTGAGTATGTGTTCATTAAAAATTAACGGTAAAAATTTCCTTTTTCTGATACAAGTTACAAATTATTAGGGTGTCCCATAAATTTCTTCCGTTCCAGCTCGAGGTTGTACATAGCGTGGCGCGGAAAAAACTTATGGGACACCTTAAGATTATATTTAACCTAATCTCCAAGTTACTTTCAATTTCCCTTACTTTCAATGGTCCATTGTTATCAAAATTAAATTAAAATTTTGGCACCTGCCATCGCGAGGGACAGATAACAAGAAACAAATGACAATAAGTAGAAAAAAAATGTTACTGAAAGTTGATTTACTCTTACATATCTTTTTCCATTTTTTGTTGCACCCAGGGAGGACTGAAGACGATACCGAATTTTTCTTGTTGCGGAAAAGAAACTCCCGAGTATGAATTTATTAAAATTTGGCGGTGGCATTGAAAAACGCGAAAAAATATATACGTACGTGGTTCATTTGTAAAGATTCAACTAAACCAAATTCCAGCTAAGTATGTATCACTGATGGATAAGTTAAGCTTGGGTTTTAAGTCCAGTGCTTAGCCCATCAATGTCATCTCTTCTCAGCCCTTCCAGACTTATCGGACACGTTGCAGACCTTTTCTACCTCTAGGATTTCCACGTCATACAATTGCAATCCTTTTAATGAGTAATCCTAAAAATTTGCATTAGACGTTGGATTGAAATACGTATTGCGCAATTTCCAAACTTTCGGACGAAGCTTATATTATTTTTACATATCTTCCGTTGAAATATAAGTTAGCTGAGTTCAAGAAATTTTTCCACCTCTACCGAACGCTTCAGTTCCATGGTCTAACGATGTACGTCTATAGATATATTAAACGCACTACGCCCATTAATGCCACCAGTTCTTGATGAAAAATTCCCAAAGCGAGGATTGATTTCTCCGAGGCTCGTTCAAGCAAAAGGAAATTTCTTTCTTTTTTTTTTCTTCCAAAAGCTTTAGCAGAAGTTTTAGCAACGAAAGAGGTTAAATCGTTGGATTTCTGTTGAATTCAATATGATTTGGTAGAAGCGTATGAGGGATCCCATTAAAAATGATGTTTACTTTGACTTTCGTTTGCGAGGATAAAGTGTCTAAAATAAACGTTCAAAGATTGATCAATACTGGGATAAGGAAGAAGTGAAATAATCAGAACAAAGTTATAAAATATCCAAATTACTTTTAGAGGGAAAGTATATATATATATTTGCATGCAGATGCGGTACTCTTTCCATGTGCCATGAAGTTACTATATTTTTCAGTAGTGTTTAGTAAACACTTATCTACGCTTGATATACTGCCGGGGTTCATCTTTCTCTGTGCAGAATAAGAGACGTATAGAAGATTAAAGCCACCACCTACTTCACTTCGCTTTTACGGACACTGACAATGAGTAGAAAATATATATCTGAGACAGTAGGTACAATCTTTTTTACAATTTAGAATCTTTATACCTTCACAATGGCATTCTTTCAAATAAATGCTAAACAATGTGTTATTCAGAAATCTACTCGCGTTGATGCAATTTTTACCATTCACGGATTTGAAGGCCCACGTTTTTGATTATTATCCATTTAGTGTCTACGTTTGAAAATTCTCGAAAATTCAAAAATGTACCATCCCTTACTTTTTCGCATTCACTCGTAGCTGCGGTAATTTTTTTAGTGTCAGAAAATTTGTAAAGCAATGCTCCAAAGAGGCACCATCAAAATTTTAAATTATTTCAATTGCAGGTATTATTGAAGAGCACGAATCCTTGCACTTCTGACAGATGTTCGAGAGAGTGAAGGATACCGTTGAAGTTTTCTGAAGTATCGGATAGACAAAATTTATGGGGACGATAAATTTGCAACTACAAAATTAAGGTCGAAGCGGGACGATAACACGCAGGATTCGGAATAGACCGTGGACGGGAAATTTTGTACGGCCAGACAATGGCAACAACATCGCGAGAAGTCACAAGAACACATCCCATTCAGAGGGGCAATAATTGTCATACATAGACATGTAAATTATGCGAGCGGATATAAATATCAATATGATAGGCAGACCACTCGGTTGTTTCTACTATAGTCTTTTGCCGGCCGGTCAAAGTGAAATCATTAGTTTGCTTAAATCAATGCGCACGTAAATGTCCCAGTTATTTATGTCCCGTCATTACGAGAAGCCATCCTCTTCGTCTTTCTCTCCACCTCTCTTTCACCTCGCGTTCTTCTTTTTCTCCTTATGCTCACTTCTCCGTTTCATACTCTTGAGATGTACCGTCTTGGCTAGGGCAGAAGGTGCTAACCTCATAGTACCTACACTGAAAACAATTTATAGCAAAAGCGTCTAACTGCTATGACAGTTTTAGAGTGTAACTGATGTAAGGAGTTTAGCGCTGGTATTTTTGTCAGATTTTCCAGCCACGTCGTTATACCATCTGGTAAATTTTTTCCGTGTCAATTTCCCCGAAACCGGGTTATTAATTATGTTTCGACGTAGGCATTTTTGGTACACAAACAACGTCACGTATCAAGGCTAGGTCAAAAAGAAAATTAATTATTGCTAATTATTATTAACCATTGTTTAGTATCTGACCCAGGACGTGTTAGGTCCACCCAGTACCGGGCCATCATAAATTCCCAATAGCGTAATTATAAATTCAGTTGGTGTAGTGATACCGTAGGGTACTATTTCAAAAGCTGAAACACTATGTTTTTTTTTTTTTTGTAAGGGAAAGGGGTATAATGCTTTTGACAATGTTAAAAGTAGTTTTTAGTCAGTCAGGGAAAAGTATCACATAAAGCCCTTCTGTTTGATAAAATGTACATAACGCAGCGAGTAACGTTAGTTTTGCAGCATTAAGCGTTGTAGTATGTAAATTATACTTAAAGTGAGATAAAAATCAGTTTGCCCGACGGTACGTTTTATCATAGTTGCTTAAATAACTTTTCCCGTAACTTGTAGCTCAGAAAGTTCATAACAATGACTGCAAACCTGTTTATAATAAAATGTATTTTCAGTATTCACTTGGTTATTTTTCAATGATATTATCACACTTTTTACGATACCACAATTTTTCAGTTCAAAATTCCTGCCGTCAATGAAAGCAGTGATATAAAATAATACCTAACGATACAGATCGATTTCAGATCAATCAACAAATATATAGAAAAAACTTATTGAAATGCTTGTAACATTTCAAAATAATTCTTTTTTTTTAAAAGATTACTTTATTGTAGGAATTCTTGGGTGTTATATATGTTATAAAATTCGCAGGTTAATTGTATTTTCAAGTTTATACTTATTGGAATTATTTCACACTAGGAATTAGTGTTAAAAAATAATATGTAGATAGAATCTTTATAGAAAGTGACATTAAAGTTACAGAATAAGGTTTTGTGAGATCGACCGATCGAGAATCCACGTTACAAGATAGACGTGTCTGTTAATAGGATTGATTCGGACGGCTGGGTCCCTTGGATTTGTATGGAATCCTTTAAATATAACGCCAACTTAAACGAATCCCGACTGTCGTACATCAGTACTTACTTCTCGTTCGATCGAATGCTGTCCATTCGGTTTTTCTTCTCTTTCTTTTTCTTTGAAATCATTGATGCATTTAATCCTATTGGTATCTTGAAACATTAAATTTCAAACTTTCAAGCTCCTGACTTTTGAGTCGGGATTCGTGGCAGTCCTCATTTTTTGAACCGAGTAAAACGAATTTCTGGAAGGTTCATTTTCGTGCATTCATTCTATGCACAAACATCGTAGGTACTTTCAACTCTTATTTGGGAAAAGTTTCTCGTCGATTCTTTTATCGCAAATCGCTTTAAAAAGTATGTAAAAGTTCAAATCCATAGGAATGGCAGGTTGCCAGGATAACAGTGAGGCTATGAAGTCACGTACGTAACAAATGATTGTGCTTGCACTGCTCAAGAGAGAGAAAAGTGAAGGTAAGAGATGTCGGAGAGAGAAGAATAAATTAAAGGCGTGTGTTTCCATACAAGATCTGTTGGTGGTCCGAAAAGGAAGGTTTCAGACCATCACTGGATCGTTTGTCAAATGTTCGATGTGCCGATCCAATCATATTTTAATGCCAACCTCGGTGTTAAAATAACGTGGCTACTGGAATTTCAAAAGGATCATTAAATTTCAGTAGCATCTTTCCTTTCAAATTAATCGCACAGGTATTGAGTGGGAAGGTAATGAGTAATTTCTCTCTCTCTCTCTCTCTCTCTCTAATAATTACTTGACTCCAACTAAATTTAAGTCAACTAATTACTTGATCATCGATGATTTTACCCGTGACCCAATTATTAAATTATTAATATGTTTCTGCAACGGAATAATAAATAATGGTCTGGATGAGATGTGGATAATTTTAACAATAGTTTAAATTAATAGGATTATTTCTGAATTACAATTTTTTATACTTACCCTCTCTGACATTTAATCGAACTTTTCTTTAGGTAAATTTTTCCATTCAACCTTTTTTACCGAAAAGCCGAATGGAAATGTAGGAGCAGCAAAACATACATTCATATGAAGAGTCAATCTCCTTTCAACGGCACCGGATGACATCGATAATGGCTTTCTGCTATATACCCATGGTTCGAGACCATTTATAACCAGCATTAATAGGTCTTTGTTAATATTTCACAGGTTTTTCGTCAATGTCGGAATCCATCGGGACCTTTTCTATTAGAAAATTAATGGTTTCCTTGACTCTAAACATATAACGTCCGATATAGACGTGTTTGAAAAATTATTTATTATCAATAAATTCGAAAATTTGTCACGAAGTATTTTCCTTTCCGTAATTTTACTCATTCCTTTTTAGGTAAAAGAATATTTATACGAAGTGTAAATAGTCTTAGGTAAATTGTTTTTTTATATACAAAGTATATTTAAAATAAATAAAATTTATTCAGAATTTGTATATTTTATTCTGTACTTTTGAGTTAGTTTTATAAAATAATTTTACAATTTTGAAGCTGAAATTAAATGAATTTAAGATTTTTCAACTTCAACCTTAACCTCGGAAACACGAAATTTTTTCTCAAGTATCGTGTTTTTCTGAAAAACATTTTGGAAAAAGGTAGGGGCATAAATATTCCATGAATAAATAAAGCCAAAATCATTAGCATGAAATTCAATGGATGAAAAATAGATACTTGTTGAACAGGAAGTTGTGGAAAGGGTGTGGAAGTATTCGTGACATAGGATAAACAAAATAGTGACACAGCGATATCGTGGCAACGCTAAGAGCTGACGATGATGAATTAAATTTTGAAGTTAAAACGCTCGGAGATTTTAATGTATTTTGACAGTAGACGCCAGTAGCTAAGAGAAACTATTATCGATGATTACTATCCGTTTAAAAGAAGAAGATGATGATGATGAACCAAAGAAAAAATATAATTAGATGCTCGCTCAATCCGATGATGAAGACCTGCTACCTGTTATTTCTGACTGGTCGATTTGTCTCGGTGCCTAAAGGATTGGCTCTAAAAAAAAAAAAATAAAATTCGAAATAATAACAATAATAATTACGGTAATTGTTACTGCGTCTCAAACTTTAAAGATTGAATTATAGATTTTGTTAATCATTAGTTTTATTACAAAAGGAAGCCTATAAGTTTAATGAATCTTTCATGGAATTCCAAGTAATCGTCTTTACTGTGAGAAAATACGATTGCCTGTACCTGTATGATTAAAAATAAAAATTGTATGCACGAGAAATTTTTAACGTTACCACGTCCAAAAAATGACACAAATTCCATAGGTGAAGCAGAAGCAGCTATAATTTAATAGTTTATCGAAGTAAAAGTGGCATTGTACCATAATTGGATAGAAATTTATTTTTAAAAAAAAATAAATATTCACGGTTAAAAATTTTTTTTTGAAAATACCTAGTGAATACGTGCTTCAGTTACGATATTTTCTTAATGAGAGGAAAATCAATGAAGCAAAATGCGTAGAATTGGCCAGAAAATTGTCGATTTAAGCAGATCAAAAGCGAGTAATCGGTAATTTAACGCTAAAATGCCTTGTAAGTTTTGTCCCTAGGCTTCTCAGGCCCGTTCTTCTACTTCTACCTGTACTTATTTCGAATGACGAATGATGAAGCTGTCAATAGGAATACCCACGCTAACAAAAAGTCCTCTAAAGTAAGTTTGGTAAAAAAAGTCTCTTTTTTAGGATGACGCATTGGCTTTAGCGTACAGGTTCCATTATACAAATTTCCATTCAATTTGCGTGTCGACGTAAGTCGCCAATAAGGCGTGGAATGTTTTAGTTAGAAAATTGTTCCGAGTCTATATCCGGTAGCGGATACTACTGTAAGTGCGCTATGTTTATTGCAACTCTTTGCAGTATGAATTACCATTTTAGTCTTGGTCATTCGAACTGAGATCAAGTTGCCCACGAACCTAACGGTGCCAGCATAGGCAGCTTCGCTATCCTTAATATTTTATGGACCTAATTACAGCGAATTACCTTGATTTCTATATCTTAGAAAGGTACTTACGGATGTTTAAATTATTATGTATATGAGTCCTCGTCATCGTTTGGCATTCAAATGTAAGATCATACCTTGAAAATATCGTTAAAACTGACACCATAAATTATACGCATAGGGGATACATTTAATTAGGATAACCATTAAACTTCGCGTATGAAGGAGTGAAGTATAGACCAAAAACCATGACGTAACAAATAATAATGATGTCAATGGAATAAAATGTTGTCATTAAATCCTACACGTGCCAAGGAAACGCAAGAACGCTATCTTTATTGCACTTATAATTTTCAAATTATGTGTATATTAAACCAGAAATTACACCTGCATATGTCAAACGTTATCCGTGTGAATTTACATTGCAGTTTTTTTTATGCAATGGGATTACCAATTTTATTTTGGCGAATGTTTCAAGAAATGTAACGAATATATAAATTGTAAATTTTACCTTAGCACATTCTTCTTCGTCTTCGCAGAAAAATACAAAAAGAAAATTTGCGTTCATGAAATAACACTTCTTCGAGGAACTTACAATTCTTGCGTTATTATTACTAATTTCCAGGTAAAATACTAAGTGTCTTGTTAAGTTTTAATTTTACATCAAGAAATTAGAGGAGTATGTTTTTCCAGAGGAAATCTATGCCCACAAAAAAGGTACACCACCACTATGGAGTCTTTCCATAAAACTAGGTTTTTTTGCGGTCTTTAATCGTGCAATTATTGCACGAGAAATGTATACTTCATAAACTTGTACCCCAGTTTATATTAGTATAAATTTTTTTTTGTTTCTAATTTCACAGTCGAGCAATTAGTAGCTCATTTTCCGTTTCCACGTGGTCGTTATCAACATTACGATCAACGGATTGAAAAGCTTTCCACGAGGAAATGTTACATTAACTCGTAAGTAACATGAAAAATTTATTTTGAGGGAATTTCAGAGCATCGCTAAGGAGCTTCAATATTCTTATTATTGAATTATTTCGGCAGAAAAAGTAAAACTTCATGGACATTGAAATTTTTGTTCTGGATACTTGCAGATGAAAGCTGTCAAACTGAGCACTACAGTTTCTTTTGCTGCCGCTACAGCTCCGGGTACGAAGAAGGACAGAACCGCCACAGGTGGCAAAATTTGCTTCAACTGTACAAAGCACCACTTTAACTTACTCACGACACTGTGTCTTCGAAAGAAAAGCCTTTGAAATCCTTCTTTAATAACAATTATATTTTTCATAGAAATCTTTGGAGTATATACTTAAATAATCTGAAAGTTCATCATTGAATGACGTTTCGATGGTTTGAAGAGGACGTAAAAATCTCAAGTACAGTTTAGGGCGAAATCCAAGCGATATGTCGATACTCAAGTCAAGTATACGAAGATGAATCTTCAATTCTCGTAAGTCTTTCTCCCTTTTTTTTCTCTCTTAGAACAGATCGTTGGTGCTTCTGAAGTGGTTTCATCGTATGCTTTCATACACATGTATGTATACTAAGAAAGACCACCTATGGAGAAACCACCAGGTCTAACATTCTTTCCTGCTCTTCAAATTACTTCCACTTGTATTTAAGTGAAAATCAAGTTCGTTGGCAATCAAGGATTATGGGTTCTTTGATAATCAGGAAGATGTTTTTTTTCCCTTTCCGTGTTATATAATTTTATATGATTGAACAAATTGAAATATTACTTTACCGATTTCCACATAAATCTTGCTCTTACGTAAGTTCACGTGCCTGTTATTTGTATCTCTTCTGATCCTATACAAAAATATAAGGTTAACTGCAGATCAAATTTTTGATTAATAGTATTCATGTACAATCCCGGTAGAAAAACTACAAAGCGAGCGACTGGTACTCAAGTTGAGAATTATTCCAGTGGAAATTGCCGGGTATTCTTCTGTGGGTTTCGGGAAATAAGAAAATTTGTAACTCGCCAAGAACATTTATTTACCATTCTATTGATTAACGCGTGGAAAGTTAAAATGTAGAGGAATTAAATTTCTAGGAATTAAGTGAAACGAAAATTCCTAATTTTTCCCTAAAACCTTAAATGGGTCCAGTGAAACTATTTTGATTATTTTTAAGTTATGAAAGTTTGTAAACGTAAAAAATGTAAATGTAGAAAAAATTGAATTTCTAAGAAGCAAAGTGAAACGAACATCCCCTACTTTTTTCCCAAAACTATAATTGGCTCCCATTAAATTATTTCGAAATTATGAAAAGTTCTGCATAAACGTGGTCAATTTTATTAAAAACTAACTCCCATAAATGAGTGTTGTTTTTTTTTATATTCGATATCCTTAAACAGGGTTGAACTGGGCGTGTCTAGTTTATAATGGATATCTTTGAGAACTTCAATGACTGTTGCAGCACCCATGTTCCTTTCTCAAATACTAGCATTGAGAAGCGAGTACCTTTAAATCGAAGACCCTCTACATTTTTTGTACGATACATTTAAGAACCAAATTATTTGATCTTCTCGTTCAAAGTAACTGCATATGAGCAGAAAACAAAAATCATAGCTCCTTAAAATTCTGAGGAAAAAAAAATGACAAACCACATTTTTTAATCTGCGACAAATTGTCCCGAGACAAATATACACGCATGGCTGAAATATAGATGAATGTATGGTTGTATATAAAAAATAGTTTACTAGGAAGTGTATAAGTAGGAAGTAAGTTAAGAAAGGGTGAGCTTCAAGTTAAGAAGAATATAAGGAGGAAAAGTAAGAGAAGAGAAAAGAAAAGGGAGAAGAGGGGTTTTGGTTAGTGGTAGCAGCGAGAACCGCCGCGCGTCCATTCTTTTATAAGAAGCTCACATAAATTGCGACACCCAAGAGTTAAAAGCAGTCTTAAATTACGTGCCGTCGACTCCTTGATGAATTGAGTGCTGCCATCCCAAGTTCTCTTTTCCTTCCTCCTTCCTCTATTTTCTTCATACGCTATTGTCTCTCTCTCTCTCTCTTTTTTCTTAAGTCCGGCAATATTATACATTGTTTTTACGTCCTTCTTTATACCAGCTAGCTTTTCCGTAACCGTAACCTCACCCGACCGGTAACTGGGCCAACTAATTCTAAGTGTAATGCAACTATCGCCAGCTAGTGTGTCCAAAACACGATTATTACAACAAAATGTAATACATTAACGAGGTTAGAAGAGCTGCGATTGCTTATCGCGTTAAGTTCGATGTCAGGTACCGGTGAGCGACTCCGAACCTTTCGATCAGGCCGTGCCCATTATGGAAAATGCCAAAGCGTATAGCCTCGCGACACACGCGGCGTAAATGGAGAGTTACGTAACTTTCACGTGGCCCTTAATGCGTCAAAAGGAGAATTTTTGATCATTTTTACCCGAAAAGTCTGCCCAAAAGTTTTCACTGGTATCGAATTCACTTGAAACTCTAGGCCCCACCAACGAGAACTATTAACAGTGCGAGAGTCGTTAATGATGTAAGGGACAGTAACCTGCCTCATACCAAGCCAGAGAGAAATGCGATGCGGAAGGTAATGGGAAGCCACCATATTATTAATTTCAATTACATGCAACTTTGGACTGCAAAGTTGCAGCAAATCAGTTTGGGACCGGCTACTTTGTAATGACGGAGTCTCCTATACAAAAGAACAATAGTAACGTTCAAATTCACCAGACACAGCCATTACTTTTGCTACTTTAATTTCGAATTAGTAGCATCTGCCACTGAAAAAAATATAAAATTGATTCTTTAGCAATAACAAATTCAACAGCAATACAAAATTTTGTCATTGGTTCGGTAACAAAATTAGATAAAACAACTCCCATGTTAGTGGCAGTCCGTGATAATTTTGTTCTTGATTGAATAATATTTTTTTGAAAGAATTCTCGATCCGTAGCATAAGAATGATCAATATCAATTTTTTTTTTCATAATTAGTAAACGAAACGAAAATACTTTCCATGAAATTTTCGGTGCTACTCTGAAGTTTATAAATCGTTCGCTCTGTTACTTATCAGTTTGCATATAAAAGATCGGATTATACGTTCGGGCTTCAAACACAGGTGTCTCTTTGTTAAATGATAAAAATCTAAGTTAAGAAGTGCTTCGTTGATATTCCAAACTGGCGAGTTAGTAAACCTAAACGTTATAGTTTCTTGGTGTAACTTTTGATCTTTTTCTCCCTAAAGTACATAAGAGAAGCGACAGGTTAATTCTTTTTTCAGAAGATTTTATTATTCAGGTTTTGTGGTTGAAACTCAGTGAAATCTTTATTTGGAATCATTCCAAGAACAATAACGTATCTTTCCTTGCTTCCCTTTTTTCCCTTTCTTCCCTTACCTTTCTATCGCGTGTATATATACGCGTCCGTGCCGTAGCAACAATAAAGAAGTTAGTAGTAGCAACAACATCAAACATCAAAATAAAATTAACTAAAAAAAAAAGAAGAAATTATGACTCGAAAGTCAACCCAGTTATTTTCTGTTTCCACGTTTGTCCGATTATTCCTTAAGATAATGATGATAATTTTCTTTTTTTTTTTTTTTCAAGAAGTATAGAACTTCTTCTTTCCTTTTTCTCCCGTAAAAGTTCTTCGTGCCCCCATGATACACGCTCGTTTTTAGTTTTACTATATGATGATGGCGGCACGCGTAGGATCATCATGCATATAAATCACATCTTGGGGAATCAGATAGCGATGTTTTATAAAAAAAAATAATAAAATTTCAAATATATTGTGATATTAAAAAACGAGGCACCGAAATACAAATATCGCAAATTTTAAATTGTGCATATAAAGCACCTGTTTTTAGCAAAATTGAGAAATCTGAACGAAAAAATAGGATTTTTGTGGATTTCACTCGTTTCTATCAAAATTTACATTTAAAAAAAAAATTCTAGTGGCTATTGGATAAGCTTTAAATTAAAAATCGCAACCTTAAATAGAAGATTAAATGATTTTCAAGATTCTGGAACTTCGTTGAAAGTCGATCAGATTTTTTTTATTAAATAAGGGATGATCCCAAAATTTTTTACGAACATTATTTTTATTCAATTCCCATTATTATTTTGAATAATTAAAAAATGATAATCATCGGTCCATAATATTTTTACGTAACCTTAAAATAATATGATTCAGTAAATTTATCAAATTGGTCCCTCACCCTTTAAAATGAAATAACGAACGAGAAGCTTTTTACCAGAAAAATTTCAATTAGCGATACAAGCAAGGACGTTTTCACAAACTTCGAGTGTCAAAAGTAACAAAGAATTACGAAAAAATATCGTGTATTGAAAAAGGAAATGATTGTAGATTGTTTGTCTCTTTTCTTGTAAGGTTTTGGCATTAGCTACGATTATCATATTTTCGTTGGGGATCTGCTGCCATAAATTTGATCTCGTTATCTCGTTTACGGCTGCAACGAAGCTGTTGCAACGAAGTATATGAGAAAGAACAGGACTACGAAGAAAATGGTATAAGGAGGTGCTGAGGAATATCCTAAAGAAAAGAGAAGAGATGGAGAAGAAGAAGAAGAAGCTTTATACCACCACCGAACGTCTTGTCTCCGAGTCCGCATCAAGTTTATATCGCGGTAATCAAATCGCCCGGCATAAATTTTGCTTATGCCTTGTGCAAACCAAACAAGTCTTCTACCATGTTTTTTACATGAAAATAAAAAATTATATACATTTCGTGTATTTATGAAAAAGGAAGACATCTTCGAGAATTGTCCAATTGAAAACCAGGATAATGGTCTCAAACATGACAATTAGCTACTGCGAAAATGTTCCTGATGTGTTAACGAAAAATGTGTAATGCCGTTTTAAAGTTCCTTTTTGTGAAACTGGTTATGCGACTTCTGTGACGAAATGAGAATTGAGTAATCAAATAAAAGAAGTTGTAACCCTTAGAGCTCCGAGAGTTGCTCCAAATTGATGATAGAAATTGGACATGGGAAATTTTGACGTTCCATATTTTTTTGTTCCTAAATAGAAAAACCCTAGAAAATCACTAGCAAAACCCAAAATAGAAAAAATTGAATTTTTATTCAAATTAAAATACAATTTCAGTTTTGTAATTATTAATTATTTACTTTCGAATTTATATTTCTAAGAATTGTCATTTTGTGTGGAAACTGTACAAAATTTCATAGGCCCTAATTTTTCGGTTTCATTGCTCCCCTAAAGACCGACTCATCCCAGACCCTTTGAGTCATCAGCGAAGGAGGCGCACCCAAAACCGTGAAACAATGGTTTGAGCCTTGGACCGGAAGTTCGAAAATCTCTTTTCTCCATTCATCCCATTAAACATTGAGAGATTCGATGGGTTTCGACGCCTCGTCTTTGATACGTATACTTCGGTATTCCATAGCGCCCACAAGTATAGCATTGGTGGATGGATCTGACATCGCTAACGTTTGATTTTGTTCATACAGTTTCTTTCTATACTAATGATGTCTACATGACAGGAACACAAACAGGGACGTCGTGGGCGAGCTTGGGATCTTCTAATACACTATATAGTGTCGTCGTCGTTGTCGTCATTGTATAGCCTCCACCTTTAAAGAAAGAGAAGAAAACTTCGAGGGTGTAGGACGAAGAAATGAAAGAAGATAGATAGAACAAGAAGGTAGGGTGAACCGAGGAACAAAAAAATGACGAGCAGACATTGCCAGCAAATTTCAATATTTATAACTTATTGTCTCGAATTTACCGATATAATCAGATGTCGCTGCACTCCGTATCACAGACGTGCCTAATATTTCTACCTTATTTGTCGTTTCATAATTTTCCTCGCGTTGGGGAAGGAAAGTATTTTTATGTAGAAGCTTTTTCTTTTATTTTAAGTGGATGTAACAAAACCAAGCTTTGTTCAAGAAATTTTTGAAAATGGTGAAACAATTTTAAAATGTCAAACGGAAAAATTAAAATTCTTTTGCAATTTCAGCTACGATAAGAAATTATTTTGGAAATAAAATTTTTTCAAAATAATTACAATTTCAGTGCAAGAAAAAATATTTGCCCAGAAAAATTATCACTTTTACTGGTGTTTTCGAAAAGATAGAAATCTCGAGTGTCTCGTATTATTACAGGGAGTCTTATTTTCAAATTGTCCCGCTTTTTATCAAAGGAAGAAGGTACAGAAAATGTTTGTAAACAATTCCTGTAATAATAAATGAAGAACGACCGAAGTTCTATACATAGTAACAATCTTGAAAGGCGACCACACATGAAATAGATGGCCAAAGGCTGTTAAAGTATATGCTGTCGATACGGACACGTGTTTTAAGCCAACACCCTCAGCCATGGTCTCCAGCCCCTTTTATACTCGTAAACATACAATGCGTGTATACAAAAACCATGGGGATATATTATACACGGCAAAATATATACGCTTTAAAGTCACGGGAAATTATACTCCGTAACACTATTCACGAAGATGACGAAAGAAATATAAAAAAAAAGTTTCTTTTTCGTTGCAAAGTTCTAACTGAAAAGAGGATATTCGTGACTTTCTTCAAATCGTATGATTACGTTACACGGATAATTTTATTTGGTGGCAAAGAAATATGTATCTGGAAATAAGTTCCACATTTCAAATTGTCGAATACGGAGGGAAAAAATTCTGTCACGAGGAATTCATTAAAAGAAATTCAGCTGAATGTTATTTATTTTTTGTTCGTGCGGTAAAGATCAAAAACCGTTTTACTTTCGAGGAATATTTAAAAGTAAAATCAATTTTATTCTGTGGGATTTGTTCCCTAAAACGTATTGTTTGTATTTGAAAATTATTTTATATCTCAAATACATATGAAAAAGGGTTTCCTTCCTTTTTTTTGTTGGTCTTTAGAAATTGTGAAAGCTTTGAAAAATTAAAGAGGAATAAGCGTGTTAATTCAAAGACTAACGTATGAATATAAAGCAAGACTTTGAAGTGAAAGAAAACTCGTATATGATTCATACAAAAGTCTGACCAATGAATGCATCGATTGTACATGTGCTTAAATAATAATATAAAAAAAAAAGAATATAAACGTAGCACATTTGTGTCTAGAATTGAATTGAATTCAAAGAAGTGACTGATTGGTTTTGAGACAAAGCACCAAGTTATCCTGGCTTCAATACGTTTCCTCTTCAAGGAATATTCTCAACTAATCGTAATTCACATTCTTTGACGAGACAAATAAAATTCCTCTGGATATGAAAGAATATATGTTACAAATACTTTATTTGTTCTTTTTTTTTATGAAAGTCTGTAATGTCGCATCAAAGGCAACAGCGACATCAAATGTGGACAATATGTCGGAATGATGCCGGCATAGATCCAGCAACCAGCTCAGCTCTAGATATTTCCTTTCTCAATATTTACTTCCGGTAAGAACAATTTTACACTCAGGCACTTGAAAATATCGATACAAAATTAGTAATAACAAAGTTTTTTAATTCAATAACAAAAATTTTTTAAATGCTTTCGATAAACGAAGTGAAAAAAGTTTTCCCGTTCAAGGGGAAAAATTAATCGAGGCTAATTCTTACGCGACTCGTAATAAATGAGAAGAACACCTGTATCTATCTCGGCTTCACGTATCGCGCGGCAATGGGTATAGAGAAGGTATATATGCTATACCTTCTTTCTTTTTCTCATACTCACTTTCCTCCCTTTATCTCTGTCTGGTTTTCTGGTCGGCGTTAAGAGAAGGCGGATCCGAACGTTATCAAATCATCGTTTGTTTACACCTAATCCTTGAATTAATGATTAGTACACCCTTAAGCGTGATACGACAGATCTTTAAGTCCACCTCCACTCGCTCTCTCTCTCTCTCTCCTCTTTTTAGTTCCTTTTATTCAATTTCTATTTTACAAATTGTACCGGGTGTTAAGTACAAAATTTGGTCGAAGTTATTTTTTTTATCGATTGACACTGGATTTTTTGGGGCAAAATTCCAAACCCCAACTGGATTTTTCGAAATTTAGGGAATTGGTCAATACTCGTTACGCATAATAGAGGAAAAAATTTTCCATTAATTCATCGACTCTCGTGATATTTAAAATTCTGTTGATTTTATGGAATTGCCAGAATTTCCGGAATTAAAAAGGGTTACGAAAAAAATGTATTAGTTGAATGAACTGTGACTCTCTGTGATCCCGAAATAATTGAATGAGGCACTGATGCGTGATGCGAATATCCCATGCATCATAGAAAGATGTTGAAATTTCCGTTTTAGAGCGATATTGAAAGGATTTGGAAGAAGCACGGGAAGAACAATTGATCGTGCACCCGTTACATCCTTCAAACCTAACGTAGGACTCAGTAGTGGCGAGAATATATCCCCTTAATTATCCTCTGTATGCATTCTGAGTGTGAACTCTCCATTAATCATAGGAGAGAAGGGTAGCCAAAGCGATTTTAATTCAGGACTGGCCAAGCTCCATATGTATTCTAACAGGGCCTCCAACCAGATCATTAGTAACCTTAGGTGGACATCACCGAGTCGTTCTTCATCCTGATGATCCCTTACTACTGTAGAAATTTTACTGATCCTTCGTACTATTGGTCACCATATTTTCCATTCCATTATAAAAAATCTCCTTCGTTCGAAGAACAAACTTCGGGAAATTGATCGTCTTCAAGTAACGGATGCTGCAGTAGTGGAATAAGAGGTTTGAATGGCTGGCCCACCTCAATATTTGCATTTTTCCGAATACCTATTTTTGAAATTGATCCACAATCCGTAGTTGAAAAATCCAAAAGAGAATTTGATGAATAAATAATAGATTCTTTGGGATATTTGTTCCAAATTATTTTCCGTTTTATCTAAAAATGTACATTCGAAGCAAATTCTCCAAAGCCATGATCTATTGGGATCACCATGATCCGTGGATTTATGGGGCAAGCGAAGGAGGCACATTTTTCTGGAATTTCAAACACGACAGAAGGAAATGGAAATTTATAGAAATCACAGTATCTGCAATTTTTTTCATTTTCAGATCCACTGCGCATGCAAGGATCCTTTTACTCGTGACAGGATGAGTGCTAAAAAACCAAAGCGAGTTTATAATTTTAAGAAAAGCTCGTCTTAAAATAAAAAAGTTTTTTAATTAATTTTGTGCCTTTAAATACGACAGGTAGAGGAGAAGAGATTGAATTTTCTATGTTAACTTGTACAAGTTTAAGTTAGCAAGATAGGATGTACTTACCTGGATACGCTTGCTTCATGTAACGACCACCATTTTCATGGGAAATAACGTATAAAATGAATTGGCTATAAAGCAAGCACAGGCTATATCTCTCGTCAAAGCTAGCTTTAGAGAAGTTATTTAGGCTCTGCGTGTAACGTGACTGTATTCCCCATAACTTGGCACTCTGACCATTTCTGGACATCATAACTTCTTGCCTGTCGATTGTATATCAAGACAAATCTGGACTCGGATTAGGCAATGGTTGTGACCACTCGTGGAAAGCTTCGTATTTTATGGAAATTAAAAATTGCATCCGGTGAACGAATTTTCAGCAATTTAGGAACGGAATAATTGAAAAAGAGTAGCAACTTTGGCGATTCGTGCTCATTAGAAAGGGAATAAAAAATGTACTAATAATTTCGATTTGAATTAATCCGCTAAAGAATGTCTAGGAGAAGATTTCTACTCTTTGATGATTCTTTGAGTTGAAAAATCGAAGGTCAGATTATGGTTCGGAAAGTAGCCTTCATCATAAAGGTATTCCAATAAGATTAAATAAAAAATAGAAAGATGGGAGATTTTAAAAGGAGAAGGAAGATGGATAGATGGGTTTTAAGGTTCTTGTTTCTTTCTCAACCCAGAAGCTATATACCAGAAGCCCTTTTTTGCCTGGTGGGGCGTACCTTGTATCTTCGATCATTACCGACATTGTCCGCTTAATGGATATTTATGAATGTACCAATCAACGCTATCCAACTACTGGGCTTCAATGTAATCAAAATCGATTATATAGATTTTGAGCAATGTGGAACTTGTTTTTTAATATCTATATAATAGTCCTTCTTTTTCAATCAATTTTTTGTACAAGTATTTATCAAGGTATTAAGGCCACTGTTACGTCCTGGTGTTGCTTACAAATCTCTCTCATTATAAATATTAAATTTGCGTACGAACAACGAAAAACAGTAACGAATATATTCCGGAATTGTAACAATTAATTTCGAAAAATATTTTGGACGATTTAGTTCCTCATGAAAAAGTTTTTTTATTCGAGACATTCGTGATATCAAAAGAAACGGTATCCTCGGAGCAAATGACAAACCAGATCGCATTCGAAAATAATACTTATAATTTGAGTTGTTCAAATTATCAGAAATTCACGGGATTACTTGCATTCCATTTATTTTATTTTGATGGCATATAAATATTCGAATATATGAATACCATTTACTATGATAACATTTGTACACCGTTTACGCCGATTGCATATAATTCGGAACATCTCGTATCTTTAAAAAAATTCCGATAAAATTCAGCCCATAAGAATGGGAGCCATAAAGGGCCCCGCAATCACAGCTATAAATTAAGAGTCGAATTAAAGTCGTGAAGTTATCGATAGGAAAATGAAGACAGCAGTAGATTTATGACCAAGTTTAATATAAGAAACAGGTTATATCGAACCAATTAGCGGCACCGATCGTCGTTTCTTGATCGGTAATTAGTTCCAGTTTGTGATCATCACAACTCTTGTTAAATTGTAACCACTTTTTATGCGATAACGGAAAAGATAAGAGATAAATCGTGAACTTTAATACTCGCGGTGATTCTCTAAAGATCCTTCACGCATATGTTGCTTATTTATTTAACTTTATCGATTCTTTTTCATTAATTCGACGGATAAAGGAAGTGTAATCCAACGTGCGATCTTTGATCGCATGGAGACGAACTTTCGAAGGATTTTCAGCTTGGTTAGATGAGAAACCAGTCTTTTTTTCTCACCCAGAAAAATGTCTGCCATCTTTCTCTTTTTTTCTTATAAAACCAGTCCCTCTTTTCTTCCGATCAACTTCGGCATCAAATCGAAAAACACACATTTATAAAATATATACGTATAAATCTTGAACCTTTTTGACAATAGAACTAAGAGTTACCTGTTGAACATATGGACAGGTGACACCCTACCGTTTCTTCCTTCTTTTTCTTCCTTTCTTTTTTTTTTATATAAAGTCGTATTTTATCGCTCGGAAAGTTTGATTCAGTCGGAATAAAAATCGGTATCTTTACTCCCCATACAGATGTACCTCCAAATCTTTTTGGCTTCCCACGCTGATCCACTATAGGGACCCGGATTAGTTGTAGATATTTCTACGCCCTCATTTCTTTATGTAATACATATTTTCTTTGTATCGAACGATTTCATTGCCGACTTTTATTCTGTCGTTCCACTCGAAAATAATATTAATTTCCATCATTTATAATTAATTTTTATATTTTACATTAAATATATATCGATTATATATTAGGGAGGGTGACAAAATTGAAATAATACCACCTGAGCATAATTAATTAGAGCATAACTAATACTAATTTCTTTTCGAGTCGATTATCAATGTTTGCGCAATTATCAATTATCTACGTTGAAATAATGTACCGTTTAACAAATTTCGGAGATATTACCGAGCAAAAAAAATATAATCTAAATTTAATTGCTTACATTTTTCAATTTTAAATATCGAAAAACCAAATATTCACTTAAAAATGCATATCGTAATTTTCCATAAACAACCTTTATCGCTGCAAATTAATAATTCGATTGCATTAATGCGTGTTCCCCGTCGAAATGCGTCGGTCTTCCTTTACATAATGCCCCCGACAACCAAAACATGGGTTATCTGTTGTCAGAATGCCTTTTGGATTGACGGAACAAAAAGAATATTAATATACGGGGGGAAAAATGTAGTAAAATATATGAAGGCGATTAGTCGAAGAACAGACGAAATTGAGGAACGTCAAATAGTTAACGAAGCCTCTCATTTTTTGATACGATGAAAAAGAGAACGATAGAAACTCGGTTATTATAATGCCAGACGGAAGATTTTTTAATTTGTTGCGCATGAGAAGATCACTGCGGGAGTAAGTTTTTTGGGCCAGTTTATTGTATTAGGGTAGCTAAACCTCTATCGATATTGACGAGGGTTGCATGTTTTTACGTGACGTTTCAGGGCCTCGGAAGCAGCGGGGGGCAAACCTACAAATTATAACCTCTGGACGTGATGCTAATCTGGAGAAAGTTTTGGAAAAGTTTGAGAAATCTCTTTAAGTTGATTGATTGTAATTTATATGCATCTCCTTCGATTCCTCCGGTTTCCGAAAATTTATGTTCGTATCTTAGCGCTGGATCGTTGAGTTTAACATTTTTTAATATTATAACAAAAAAAATTTTTTTTTTAATCCATGGAACAAACGCTCAAGTTCAGGGTCCCGTCACGATTTCTTCATTTTTCTCCAAATCCCAAAGTAAACAAAAATTAGGAATTACTTTTAATAACAACCAATTTCGAAAAAAAAGGGCAGTTTCTCTTGAATTTTAAAATTTGAGATCATAATTTTCAATGTGATCCCATGGAACGGATTTACACAGTTTAAGTGAAAATTAAGGCGAAAATTACTGTATGGAAATAACACACAGAACGGTTTCACTGGTTAATACGAACACCATATAACATATGTTTATCCCTTTATTTTGCCCTTTTTAGTGTAACATACACGTATTGGAGTGTATTATTCAAGGGATAGAATTGTAATGATACGGACTTTTGGTATCAGGCAAAATCTTCAGACATACGTATATATATGTATATTACATATATATTACAGCCGCGTACGAAAAAGTTGTACTGCAACATGCCCCTAAGGGACGTACTTTGGAAGACTTTTACAAGAGCATGCAAGTCTGCGAGAGCAGCGTGTCAAATACATTTTCTTATATACCGTCAAGACTTTTAAACACGGAAAAATTCTAAGTATACTAATTTTACATCAATTTTCAACTATTCATGTATGAACTTTGCTGGGATTTTCATTAAACACCCCCTCTTAGCTGCAATCTACCAAAAACGTAAAGGGTAATTTCGCAGGTACCGAGAATTATCATCCTCGGTATCGAAAATTTGAAAACATTTTAGGAAAAAATTCTACTTTTAATTTTCCTCCCCGAAACGAGCTGACATTTTGAAGGAACCATCCAGCGAAAAAGAAAAATGGAATTCCCAGCGATAAGGACAATATTTCTTCGTTCGATGGTTGGAAGTTTTAAGGGTAAAGAAGAAGACTTAACTAATTTTCAGATAGTTTAATATCTTCGGTATCGTCTCTCACTTTGCTCCGTCTCCCTTGCTCTCCTTGGCTGCGTCTCTCGCTCGCGCTCTCTCGCACTCTCTTCTAATTTCTCTCGCGAGTGAACGAGTTACGTCGGAACGGGTGGTCTTGTCTGTGTCGGCATAGAGAGAAAGAGAAAGAGAGCGGGTGGATGAGCCTGGAAGCGAAGTGGGCTGACTGACGTGTAAAGACACGTCCCGAAGAATTTAACTAATTATAATATAGGATAAACGGTTTATACCCCGCTTGGCAACCTACTCTTCCGAACTGATACTGATACTCCCCCATATTCCTATCTTCTGCCTCTTTCTCGCTCTCTTTGTATATCCCGTCCTTTTCTCTTGTTCGTTCTCGCGACTTGGCACACGTCACAGAAGTTAGTAACTCACCGGAGTGAGCTGCGACCACGATTACGTAGGATTATCAACTTTTCATAATTTCTACCGCGTTTCGCGACCATTCGATACTTTTCTGTGTCAGTTATTTTCTTTTCTAGGGTTCGATCCGCGAAAGTAGATTTTTCGTGGCATTTTTTGACAAATACTAATTTTTTTTCGTGATTTATTGAAAAGTATAATCTTTGCTTAAAATATAAAAAGCTTCCACTGCAGGAATTAAAATAGAGAAGGTAAATGTCCAACGCTGTTATTGAAAAAACAATCGTTTTCGCGAATTCCCAGAGGAAACTTGAAGGAAGAAACTATCTACATAAATACACATTAATCCCGTGGGTTTGGCTCAAAGCCATCGGGAGAAAATACGGACTTCGTGTAGGCAAACCCGGCAAAAAAGCTAAACGTTCCGGATAATAAACTTCGGATTTTTAGCTCTTGAGACATTTTTAAAGAGGGAAGAGAATCAATGTTTGCCTAATTATAATTACCTTCTCTCTCTCTCGAAAAAAAAAAAAATGTACATATTTTAAATACATGTTAAATTATGGTCTTGCCGCTTCTGACTGAGAAATTTAACGTCCCGAATATAAAAATGAAGTTATTACATTGTATTTGAATGGGATGCTCTTAATTCGCTCGTATTTTCCTGAAAAATATTTTACGCGAATATTATCTGATTTATATCTAAGGCAGATATTTAAGGCACTCGAAGATGGGGAATTCGATGGAAATACTCGGAAAAAGTATAGGTAGTACTTGGCTTGATTTTGAACTCGGAACTCCTACGTGAAAGTCCAGTGTCAAATCCCCAGCTCCTATTTTCCTGAGTGTGCGTTTAATCCACACATTTTTTAGGATTTAATGTTCAAGGGATGCGATAATTTCTAATTTCACGAAAAAATATTTTTCCCCCCAATTTTTTATAGGTATTGAGCTTCAAATTTTATTCCTGGTGTTCCGTGTCACCAAAAAATAGTGCAAAATTCAAGAAGAGGTGTAACATAGCTATTTTCCTAAAACGAAACAAAATTGAGAATAATAAATTATTCTGGGCAAGAAATACAATAAATTATGTAAATTTCTGAGAAGATTCTTTTAAATATCGAAATTATTATCTAAAAAAAAGGACGAAGCGGGGAAAAAAATTAACAGACTGGAAATTTGAGGTTAAAGCATGTAAAGAATAATAAAAGCCGAGCGTTACCTGGGAGTTTTATTTCATGTTGTTTTGATATTTTACGATGGCGTTTTCATAACTTTTATAATCCGCCACTTTTATTAATAATACTAATAAAATCACAGTGGCATTGAAAGTATATTTACGAAAATATTCGAGTAAACTGTAAAACTTTCTTTTTCTCTTCCTCTTTCTCTTCTGTGTGGTCAAAAAAGAGTCGCGTATCGGGACCGTATCCGAGCGAGTAGACAACGTAAGGTTCGAAGTAATGGACGTCATTAGCTCGTGTAGATTATAGGGCGGCGTGCAGTAACGATCGCTTCTTCTTTATACCAAGCCACAAAAGGGATCTATATATGTTCCTTTTAAATTTATATTTATTTCTTACCGATATCGAATTGCCTCGCTGTCAATCAACTTCCGGTTGAATCATTCATTTTCGGCGTGGTCTATACTTCGAGTTTACCTTCGGATCACGTGGGAACTTATTGGGGTAGAAAATATTCGAATTCTGTCCTCGGAGAATTTATGTTTCGCTATGATTCAATTTTATGAGAATTATGGGAATCTCGAACCCAGGAAAGAAAGGTACGAGAAATCGCGCGAGGTTCTATTAATCATGACACTGTAGCTTCGAGCTCCAAACTTGCAAGAAATACTATTTTCGTGAAATAGAATTTTGATATTTCGAATGAAAATTTTATCCGGGTGGATATTCTTGGATGCTGGAAGTTCAGATTCGCAATTTTTGACCCGAAAGCGAGAAAATATTGTTTGGGGCAGTAATTTTTGCTCGTGTTCCAAACGTGATAATTTTCTGTCTTACCCAATTTTGGCCAAATTTGTACCTTTTCAAAATCTTCCGTCTCGTGTCCCAAAATGTCCGAATTTTTGGGGCACGAGAATAAGAGGAGCCAGTCGCCAATTTTCGATTTAAAAACAATAAAAATACGTGACACTCGAATTCTTAATTTTCACACATTATTCGTGGCACAATTGCATTTGTTGGATCGCAACCGATACTCGTATTGCGATTTTAATATAAAAAGCAAATTTCATGACGCGAAAGATAATCGAGATATAAGACAATAATAACGATACCTACTAATAAAGACGAGAATTGTATGTCTCTGTCTCATATATTACAGGGATCGTAATCTCTCGAATACAACACAGAGGGTTAAGATTACGATGGAAAACCTTTAAGCGTGTACTTGTAAAAGTGATGTCGGTACCTTATACATCCGCCGATTGTAACAAAATTTAACGATTTCGACAGAAAGCCGGGTCTTCCATACTGCAAATTTATCTCGCTCAAGTATTAACGTTACATATTCCATCCCGTAATATATATTTTGTGTATAAACTATGTAAGCGTAACAGAAAAGACACGGGAGTTATATGGGAGTGAAAGAGAGAGAGAGAACGATGGGATAAGAGGGTGGTGGAAGGGAGTTACTGTTAAAGCTGTGTGTGGTCACGAAACCCATGTATAAATACGCGAGCAGAGCCGCGTATAACAAGTTATGGCAGATAAATTTATAGCATCTCCACTGAAGCGCCATTACTTTAAATGCACCCCTCTTCTTTTCTTTTTCTTTCTCACTTACTCATTCTTATACCTTCAACAATCTCTCTTTTACTTTCTTCATTCTATATACTTGCGAAAGCGGCTATCGGTTTTTACGATTTTTAAATAGCTTTACGTGTAAAACCCCTTCAACCGCCAACTTCTATGTTATCATTGTTTTTTGTAATTTTCGATATAGTAAGTCAAATTATTAAAATCTGGGGGAAAATTCCACCGAGGAAGGTAAACCTTTCGTTTACGTTTCCGATGAATTCTTCGGAAAAAACCGGACCGAACGGAATTTTTCCCAGGTTTGCGCAATATTCAAGTTTTTCTTTCGAATTCAACTACAAGAGAAATTTGAATCTCATCGTGGGAAACATAGTACCTACAACCAGATTTCTAATTAAAATAGAGAGAGAGAGAGAGAGAGTGCAATATCGTATTTGCTGCACCTACTGAATATTCCAACTACTGCGGTAGTACACTGACGATATTAGCACCGTTGCACCATTGATGCGTCAAGAATGCATATCTATTTTTTCTTACCTCTTCCTTGCATCGATCCAGAGTACGACAAAAATTCGTCGTAATTGTTAATAGAAGAATCACGAAAATTTTAAAATGAATGCGTAAATTTTTTAATTTGGAATTATTATATTTATGACTGAAAATTGTTTATTTTCCATCGAGTAAGATTTTGATAATGATTTAATTAAAAACGAGAGCTTTGTAATCAAATTATTAAGACTATGAACACTATGAGCTTTTTAGTTGCAAAAAAATTGCATATTCGAGCAACGATAATTGTCACATTGCCACTGCATAATGGAGCAAAAGTTACTAAATTTATAGTAACTCAATTTTTAGTAAGTTACTAAATTCTTAGTGACCAAGGGGTTGGTGATAAAATAATGACGCACGAATCTTGCAGTGAACACATTTAAATTAAATTCCAAGTATACGAGTTCCGAGCAAAGAGTCCCCAGTTTAAGGATCCTCGCTGAAGGACGACGCACGAATATGAGACGAACAGATTAAATCCACACATCTATCCGTATGGATCCTCCTAAGTCTCTACTGGACAAAGGCCCGCATTGTATCATTAAATTAGTCGTGGGCAATCAAACGTACCAGTTAATAAATAATCGTCCCGCAAGCGGAACGGCAATTAATTGGTATAGAGAATGTTAGATGGTTTACTTGAAAGAAAAACAAGCTTAAAGAAAGAATGAGATTCTATGAAGGTACAAACGCATGTATATGTAACACACACGTCTACACGTGTAACTAAAAACACACGTGTGTTGTTGCTATGTTATATAGTTTGCGTGGGATGTTATACCTGAGTTTGAACAGGGTTGAATCACGATGAGTTTCCTTGAGTGCAATTACGTCTAATTAACAATCTTAGTAAGTCGACATCGTAAATTGCGCGGCAGCCTGTCCGCAACAACATGATTTCCCGCGATTGTATTACCAACAACATTTCTTCTTATTTTTCTTCACCCCAACATCGTTCAGTTATTCAAACTTTTATTTATTAACTTGCCGGATGCTGTAATTGAATTCATTAACCATCTTTTTATTTAACATTTGATTTTTCATGGAAATGCTATTTAACATAGAAAATATTTGCGCTACCAGTGTTATCCTTTACTGATTTTCCAGATAGTTCAAGCTCGTGTTGTTTATGCATTGTGTTTTTAAATTGTACGCTCCCGTGTGCCGAAGAAAATACTACAGATAATGTTTACATGTGTTCGCCGATGGAATGAAAAAGTGAGAATTGCTCGTGATAATATTTACAATAATTTTGTACTCGTTGAATAATTTATTTTTTAAATAATAATCTATGTAACGAAAAATATATTATTTTAGAAAAAAATATGCTCCGAATAAATTTTAATCATTGACACATTTAGTTTTCTAAATTATCGAAATTTAGTTAGTGCTACCTTGAGAAAAAAAAACAGGATTGAAATATTGTGATTATTGAGCAAATTTGGAAAGGTATTAATTTTTAATCTGATTTTCATTCAAATTTCATTAAGTACAAACGTTGAAAATGACTCTCTATTTTTTTGTCACTGGGTCTCGATAATACGATTGTTCATAAATCCCAAAATATCAGATTTTGAAAAGCAAATTTCAAAATTAGTCGTAAATGCAAGTGACGTTCCGAATATATCAATTTTTCCAAATTGACATTAATCTCGTGAAAGTACTTTCATTTCCGACTTTTAATCATTGAATTATTTGCCTTTAATGGAAAAACGTATTATTTATATAAATATAAAGCCCTGCTTTATTTTGCAGAAAAGAGGTAAAAAGTGAAAAGCTTAAAAGTTACAACTCTATCCCTTATTAAAAGGGCTATTGATTTTCCTCCTGAGAAATATGTTGAAAAATTCATAAAGAGGTTATAAAGAAACTGATATAAGAGACGGAGGTTATTTCAGCGATGGGTTCTTGGAATTTATAGAGAGAATTTTGAATGTACCCGCTCTGAATAGTACTCAGCAATTATTAATTCCTACGTAATCAATAAGTTCAAAGAGATACTTGACGAGAGCCACGCTTGTAATTATTACTGTCGGTGGGACAGGCATAGACGTAGAACCCATAGACACAGAGGGGTTGAATTTATAACCCCTCAAACTACAATACTTTACCCTCTAATCATACATCGACTTATTGAGTCTTGAAAGATGAATCCTTCGAGGATAATTCCGTGAACTTACCGACAAATATCAAACTCAATTCGACATTTTTGGGAAATTTCATTGGGAATGGTTCTAAAAATAATTGTACTTAGCCAAAGTCTGGTACTAAAAGTGTATCAATTTGAAATTTTCAAGAAAAAAAAGGATAAGAATTAAAATTTTAAAGGTTTTGAAAAATGTATCAAACTTTTGTTTCAATTTTCAAAAAATAAAAATTTGTTAATGTAACGCTGATACCGGCTTTATGATTTGTAGTATCCAAAATATTTTTTCGATAGAAACCGTAGAAAAAACAAAAACTGTTCGTGGGGATACTTGACAATTTTACAGTAAGATGATAAAGGGAGGAGAAAGGAAACGTTTCAGGTATAAAATAAAACTTCTAGGCAAGGTCTTTCGCAAAGTCCCTCCTCGGACATATCGATATCCGTGTAACGATATCGCATGTACCATCGAAACCGATAAATAACTTTTGGACCTCGTATAAATTTTGCCTTCGCTCCTTATAAATCTATAGTAAAGTCGCGTAAAACAGACAGCTCTACGCGTCCTTTACAAAATTTTTACTAATTTTCTGTCACAAGAAGCTTACAAATTTCAGACAGTTAACAAAAAGATTATTCAGTGTCTTTGCCTCTACTTTTTTTTAGCAGGGGTGTATTTTCTGCGAATTTATAAGAGAGACTTCAGTAACAGAACTCAATTTTACAACAAATGTTATTAAAAATGTAATAATAGCAATTTTTAATATTACAGTATGTGGTTCGAATTTTATTATTATTTTTATTGCAACTGTGTTAATTATTGTATTTTTCTTGCTAAAGCGATTAATACTAAAAAAAATTGTCTAATAATGTAAATTATAAGTACAGATTTTTAGACGTAAATTGAAAGATTCCAAATTTTTGTTTTAATATCTCCAAGATGTTTGAATTATTTCTTTTCAAATTGCACCTATATTTAAATTGCAATTTTTGCCCTTTCTCCCTTTCACACGTTTGAAAAAAAAAATTTCTCCTCCCTCTACTTATATTTCCGTACCTTTACAAGAAGAACGACGAAAGGGCCACGAGCTAAAAGAGTGGGTGCGTTCCATCGTCCATCCATTCATAATATATATTGTCCTGTCCCTGTTGGGCCGTTTTTGTTGGACCATTAGAAGCCCACGTATCAATTTTTCTTTAGCCACTACATGCAAGACGCTAACATTCTCTTTCTTTTTCATCCACACCCTCTCTTTAAACTGCTAAATATTAATTCACTCCAAACTCAGAATTCATTTAAATCAATTAAAAGCAACAAAAAATGTAACTGTGTTTGTACTTCGGAACCTAAATATTTTCAGTGTCTCTTTAATGCGGGGAAGGACATTCATCAAAATTTGTTATAAAGACTCATGCTGTTCCTTAATCAGTGATAAAAAAAAAGAAAGAATAAAATCGTTACCGTTCCGAAAAAAACACGCCATTAAACTTTCTAAATTTATGTGAACCTTTGGAGAAAAATTTGAAGGATAAAGTGGTAAATATTTTTTTTTCCTGAATTGACACAGAGGTGGGATCCGAATACCGTTTGTTTCCTTCAATATCCCTAATAAATATTAAGTACAATACCTGTAAAAGTCACCTGTTTAAAGGTGAATCCTGCTGAGCTTTACCGCAAACAGGTAGATCAATGATTAACGGAACGGATATACTGTTGCAAGATGTTTGATGCAAGACCACCTAAAACATAATTCAGAAGAAGTCTAAAGGGCCTATTGTGCGCCCATTGTGTCTCGGGTGCGGTTGTTCGACTAACGCGTAGGTAGATATCCTACCTGGTTGTCAAGAAAAAAGAAGGAAACGAAGACGGCAAAAAGAAACGTAACAATAACAACAACTATACTTCTTCTCAATGCTAATATGTATTTAAAATTTTAAACGATTTACAATCCCAACAGCACTCGTCAAGAGAGGAATTCAAACGCAGTAAGGGACAATTAATTGGAGTACGAAGTTACTATATGCTTACTTTTTAAATGCAAAACAAAGTATGATAGCGTGCAACAAAATACAAAATAAAATGCAAAAAAGTACAAAATCACCGGTATAGGATTTTTCAGAAATTCAAATTTTCCATTTCTTCCATAAATTACATTATTCTAGCCTCCAGGGGGAGCAGGTAATATTTTTAAAAAGTGACACCAAACATAATGGTACGAATTACCATTTAAGGGCATTTCGTCTTACAAAAGAAGTTGAGTAAAAATTTGGTACTACCTAAATTCATGTAAGTGATAAAAAAATGTTTGTTTTTTCCTACAATTAGTGTGTGACATTATGATTTTACGCCACCGATCGTGTAAAAATGCATTTCACACTCTAAAAAAATTTCCGCCCAATCTTCCGACAGCTGGGTCCAAAAAAGGTCAGGATCCGCTCTCATAATCTTTAACCTAGGAAATAGGAATGCCTAAACTCTCTCCAATTCGTTCTCTACAAAAGAAAGTCGTGAAATCACTGATTGGAGCGTATTCTCTGAAATAGGAATTCGACGTACATCTCGATTATATATAAAATAGCAATAATATGCTTATGAATTACCGACAGAGAGATCCAGATTCACTTACTTTCGTTGAACCCGTGTAAAAATATTGTAGGACATTAAGACGAAATAAAAAAGAAAACGAGGATCGATACAACAAACACAGAAACTTGAATTCGTGCAGTCGATAGCATCTGACAAATGAGATATCGACTTTTTTTTTTCTTCCCGAAAAAGGTAGGGAGAAGTTAGTGACATCTTTATAGAGAAGGTTTGAGAGCTGTCCGTCACACAAATCGCCTACGAGAGTTGCGGGATGTCACCGATTTATTTTATGAGTCCTGGGCGCGGCAAACTTGTCCCTTTCTTATTGAGTCTTTATATATGTTACATGTGTCTCTCTCATTTCTTCGCGAGAGAGTTAATATAAGAATCGATAGTTTATTGAGACCCATTACTTTTTTACCCTGCCTCTCTTTCTCTTTCGCGTCTCCTCTTCCTTACACGCATACATACTTTGCATTTGTCTACCGTAAGACTTCGCTTAAACGACAATACAGGGAGAAAATAACATGCAATCCTATATACCTGTGGCGAAGATCAAGTGTGATAAGATGCCTTTGGATACCTATTGAAAATATTGCTTACAACTTTAACCAATTCGAGTCATCCGAGTGCAATTTATGTTCGAGAAAGTGTGGAAGTGCTCAAGGTTTTGGCTTTACAGTAGCTACTTTTCGGTATCCCGATGCGGTGGTTTTAAAAGGATTTGGAAATCCCGTCGCCCATTCGAAATGTTACTTAAGGACAGTTCACTTTCAGGTAAGAGTTAACAGCGACTCCGTGACTTTCTTTGTAGCTTCGATTTTGCTCCAAATAGATTTTGCATTCGACAGGTCAAGAGAAGAGAAATCTGCGTAAAATCGGTAGATGTTTATCTCCACTCTGCACTCGAGAGGCACATTTACTGCTTTTAACGGGACTACGTTTATGCATAATTTCGTATTTATATTCATTTACGAAGCCGGGATTTGTTTGAAGATATATTTTTGTTACGAAATTTTTTTCTTGGAGTTGTTGTTAATGATGAACACGTAATTGTAAAGCGAGCCTCGTTTTCTTTTGCAAACGTACACGTACGATGCAACAGCATACAAGAAGTGTTGGTGATTAAGAGAGGGAGGAAAGAGAGAGAGAGACAGAGAAATGAGGGATGAAATTCTGTACTTTTGTTGCATTAAGAAAATAAGGAAATCTAGGTACGAATAAAGGAACTTGATACGCAGTGTGTAGTTTAAATTAAAGAAGAAAATCAACAGAGCTAGAAAAATGGAACAAGACTTTTTGTATGTATGTACGTAAATATGTGTAATATTTAATAACGTGTGTTATGAATATAATTGGGGTAGAGTACTTCCACATTTTTTTCAAATTTTTTATGGAAAAAAAGTAAAATATTTTGTTCGTTATCGGTACAAGATAATTTCTTGTAAATATGGGAACAATATTGTTACATCGGAATTTTTCCAAAATTAGATTCATACAGAGAAGCAGCGTGACGGTGAAAAAATTGGAAATTTATCAATTTTAAAAATGGTTTCTTCGTAGTCTCTTTATTAATTTCTATTTTTTTTCTTATAGAATTGAACTTTTAAGAACATTAAATTATAGACAATGATTTTAGACACGAATTTTTTCAAATTATACAATTTTTACTTGATACTACCGAAACTCGTTTTTTTTTAAATTGGTTTTAGAGTCACGCGTAATAAGCTTAAACTTTTCGTCATTAAAATATCACACGATGCTGAATTTCTAAGAAAATTCGGCATCCACTTGTTTCTCCCATTTGACACGCTAAAAAGAGATGGAACTATTCTGGAATGAAATACCGATAAAGTTCAGAAATCGGCTTAAAGGATGTCCCCCACCCATTGAAAGATTGAAGGGATGAGGGATGCACGCATCTTCGAGCGAATGACAAAAGATTCGAAACTAATAATTTAATGGATTGAAATATTTTCTGATTATAATAATTTATTCACGAGAGCATAATATTAACGTGGGCAGCCAAGTGTAGAGGGAAGGAAAAAAAGATACGAGAGTATACCGGTTTCTATTATTAATAAATTTCAATCGCGATGCCTAACACACGTAGATTTATCTCTAAAAGGTTTTCTTTCTATATGTAGGAGTGCCTATGTGTGCCGTTGATTTTTGAACTCAATAAATCTATTCTCGATTGATTTAAAAGGAAGGACACTTAAGGGTCGTATATATAGTACACACCGAAGCCAAAGTCTCGTTCAATTTTGCTTTTCATTTTCGTCTTTCGTCCTTTCTTTCCCTCCTCTTTTTGTTTTTGCAAACTTACAACGGTTATACATGTAACGGACTAGCTGGTGAAATTCTCACGCTGTTTAAGCAAGTATTTATAATGGTTATTAATTGTCGCTATTAGCATACAGAGAGATCATTAATTCAACTGCAACTTTTCATTTTAAATCTATGAAAAGTTTCTCGGCGAAATTATAAGAACAAATTCGTTTCGAAGCGGGAAAGCGAAGTTGGCATTCCTTCTCTTCAGAGTTCATCAACTTCGAGGTTAGATTTTGCGGATTGAAAATTGAAATTCAACCTTAGATAGTTTTCACAAAAATCAGACAAATCCTGAACATTTTCAATCTGAAAACAAGCAAAATTTCGTACGTGTCATTTTTTTAATTACGATTCTTCAGAATAAGTGTCGCAAAATTATCGAAAATATATCAAATGCATTTCAGTTCATTCTTGCCCCTAAAGTGCAATTAAAATCCGCTATTGATGACGTCACTTTAAAACGTCACTTTATTTATTGTAGGAACTTCCTTTTGACTCTTAACGATTTGAGCAAACATCCGTTTCTGGCTATTGAAGATCTTCGATCGGTGGCGCATGAAAAAAAAACAGCATCCTTTCGTAAAAATGAAATTAACCGAACCTTGCAGCTTCTGTAAACATTTGCAAGTGGTACTTTTTCCCACGATAAATAATACGTATATGATTCCATATAAAGTAATATTCAATGTAAACACAAAAAGATATCCTTCCGTTGCGGAGGATCTTTTGAAAAGAGGGACGAGGAGAGTAACCCTGACCCAAGAAAACGTAAAAGCTTATACACATGTTTTCTGTTTCTTTCTCTCTTTTTCTCTCATTTCTCGTAAAATATATCTACGAAAGCAAGCAAGAGTGCACTAAAACGAAGTAAAGAGATGACATGTACGTGTTCGACATGATTACTATTCCATGCTTGTAGTCTGCCCGGTGACTTATGTTAATGTCGCAATTATATCATCCTAATCTACCTTTTGGTCTCCGTATACGTGTCCACATCCTATCAAATACCCATCTTAAAAACTGCTTATGCGTCTCAGAATGCTGCGCTGAGAATCGCGAGAAATTCTTTGAAAAAAACCTCCCCAACTTCAATGATTCTACCTTTGTTTTTCGAGATAAATCGTTAAGGAAGGAAAAGGTGGACTTTTTCTTTTTTTTTGAAATATTTTATAGCTTTTGTTTACCGAACCAAGAATTTTTTCAGGTCAAACACACACACACACACACACATATGCTATAATAAAAATGAAGTATATTTGCTTCGAAGAAAAGTGAATAGTTTTGATGCAAGATAAACCATTTGAATGGTAATAAATCTCTAACGTGACGTACATGTTAAGATCGAAATTTGTTTTACCGAAGATGATGCAAATGCAATGAAGAAGAAATCTTTGAAAAATAGTAAAACAGAAATGCAACATAGTCGGTACCGTTTTTTAATATAATAAAATTGAAAGTTTCGGTTTATATGCTGGTGGCTGAGAATGCTCCGTGGAAATCTGTGAAAATACAGATTTGTTGGATTTTTTTTTTACACGATAGTGGAAAGTGCGTTCATCAATTACGAGATTGTTATCGGATCAAATGGTGTAAGTTGGTACATTGTCAAAAATTTATCGTGCTTAATTCAAGTAGCGTACGAAGAAATGGCCCGTATGAAAGTAGAATAGTTAGCCGGTAGTATATAATAGATGTACCGATCAATCTCAGAAAATTGTAATTGACACTAATCGAGGACCGTTACTTTCTTTTATTCTTACCCGCATGTACGTCCAATCATAGCAAGAAATAATATCAAGTTATTTATGTATCGTACGTGATCAAAAGTTATGTAGGAAAAAGTGTGTACAGTCACTCGACGTTACGTATTGTTAAAAGAAGCCGAATCATCTCGATACTCGAGTGTTATTAATAATAGTCATAATATACACTTTCGGAAAAAAAAGTTTAGTAGAATTTTGTGTTTAATTAAATTAACTTGAAGAAAGGCTTGAGTAACACGGATTGGTTGTAAATAAAATTTTAAACAATATTTTTTTTTTCGTTTCCCATTGTAAAAAAAAATTCGAAATAGAGAAAACGCTATAAAATCGAGGAGACCATTTATGGTGGTAATTTGGTGCGTACAATCGATTGCAAATGTCCATTTTCATGAAATCCTAGCGGAAGGTTATGAAAATCATGTTTTTTGAGGAAAAATCGTGTTGCCCCTGGAATTTTGGAATTTTTACGATAAAAATGGATTCCTCGCGAAAAAAATACATCGAATAAGGGTTTCCCGATAATCCCCAAAAATCGATTTTTTTGGCCAAAAGGGGGTGTAGGCAAATGGGGTGTAGGTAAAAATTATTTTACAAAAATTGATCTCTGAAGTTGAGAACTCGTTGTCATATAATAAAATTGATTACGTTCCCATGAAATTTCCAAAATTGATAATTACGACACTCTATACGATCGTAACAAGATTAAGGATTTCAAATGTTCAAATTGTTCGAATACTGACACCGCTTAAATGAGTGGGAAAAACAAAAAGAAAGTACAGGAATTTAATGAAGTAGTCGTTTGACTTTAGGAAGAAGCTAAGTATTACCATCAAAGGGGAAAAAGGTTTTTTTGATGAAGAAATAAAAGTTAAACCTTTCTCACTTTTTGAGGTGTCATAAAGAAGAAGGACAGTAGAGGGAAAGCCTTTTTTTGGTGGTGATGCAGGTTGCAGAAGACGAGAAGCGAGATCTTTCTCTCTTTCACGGTTTATCCGAGTCACCGATCGCATAGATTCCAAGAACAGACACTGAAACAATATCATAACTCGTGCTCAGCACCAAAAAATCTCTTTGGTCATAAATAGAAATACCTGCGTACTTTTTGAGAGATATCGGGGAGATTTTTCAAGCAAAAGGAAGGTACAAAGTGAGAAAAAAAAATTGAAGGAACTGACCGTCTAAGTAAAAAGGTTTCTTTGCCGGGTATTCGGTCCGAATGCGAGGTACATGAAAATCGGATGATTGCCGACTTTTTGTTTGACGTCTCTTTTTACAATTCCGCCGACAAATTCGTGATAGAAATTTTCGATTCTTTTTATTATTCCTTCGACAGAGTTTAGCGTGACTCATTGATCTTTTTTTTTTACGGTGTAGTATCTGATTAAAATAAGAAGTCTGTTTCTAACAATTTTTTTCGGAAAAAATATCACGCTGTAACTAAAAAGAAGAAACGTTTTTGTAATTTTATAGTAGTTGAGACGCTTAACTGATTTTATTAGATTGCCTTTGACTTTTTGACGTTTTACAGGGACCGACAGTCACTCGAATACTTCTGTAACCACATGTACGGTTTGGGAACCTGCCGGCTTCCATAACTAACCTTGCTTAATTCCAAACCCTCGTCGTCCCGAAAGCTAGACAGAGATAGAACATCGTAACTTTGAGTGTCCGAAAGAGAGACGCGGAGCGAAAGGAAGAGAAGGAAAGTTGGTGAAGGTAGAAAAAAGAAAACACTCGCTACCGATAGACATTTTCAAGTAGGTCTGTCTAAAAACAGTTTTCCAGACTATCGAATGTGTTTCAGGGCCCACCTCCACTTGTAACGGTGTAGATTTACGTCTGTCTCAAGGGTCCCTTCCAAACGACGTATCTTTCCTTGTAAGTAAATTTATTGACTTTAGGAAATATAAAAGTACAAGTTCTTGGATAGAAGTTTTGATACGTCGAAAGTTTACGTTTTATGGGAGTCTTATGTATTCGTAAGAGAATAACATTATTAGGTAAAAAAAATTCGTAATCGATATCAATCCTTGGAACTAGGCAGTTAAAGCCACTTAACTGCCAGTTAGTGTACCAGTTTCTTAGCCTGTTGTATATTTCTAAACAAATATCGAGATAATTGGAGAAAGAATGAAATGGAGAAATGGTGAGAATGGTACTAACACTGTCGTTAACGTAAGTTACTGGAACCTGACTTTTTTATGGAAACAATTAAATTTGTGAGAAATATCTAGGGATTTTAATTATTCTCTCTAGGACCATAGTAGATTGAGTTCATTTAGTGCCATTGTCGTATTTCGACTTTTGAAATTTTTTAAAAGTATGACAATCGGCAACAAACATTGACAATTTGAAAGCAAACACAAACTATACATAAATGTGTGTGTCTTATTTGTTTTATATGAAGCGTATTAACATTTTCAATTATTAAAATATTCAGAATACAACTACTTCGTCATATTATACATAGACAAATACTTTTCAGTGAAAAGTTTAAACAGGCACAATCAACTTTTGCTTAAACATACGTCTGTCACTCTTAAATAAATTTGTACTACTTAGAAACTCGATGAATTATTGCACACGTACTTTAAGAATTGTTTGCATTAAAAATAAACTTTAAAAAATATTCAACGACTTTTATTCTATACCCGTGCAGATTAGGAAGACACAGAAATATTTGTACGAAAGTGCACGTATATTTTGCCAGTACAAGAATCTGCGATTTTTGCCATGCAATAAACACATGCAAATATTTGGCAAGACTGTAGTAAATCTATCTGTTCACGAGGATCTATTTTGTCAGAAAATATGGCAAAATATATGGTTCTGCCTTCCTTTCCTGTAGGGATTATTTGTGGAGATTAAAGGTCTGCTCACAATTTCGTCTCTTTTGCTAAGAAGGAAGGTGTTCATGGAGAAACATGGATGCTGCAGTTTTAAAAATCATCATTGTATTTTGGGCAACCTTTAGAAAATTCAGAATTTATTCTCCTGCTGTCGTTCAATTTTCATTTTTTTTTATTTGGAATTTCGCTCTGGGAAATTCTAGGGAAGTCTATTAATCTGGGAAATAAGTTTTCGTAGAATTAGTTAGAGGAACTCGGTAGGTTTATCTAGGAGCGAACTTTCCGCTGGCTAATGAATTCCCAGTTAATGCAGATTCGCTCGATTTCAAATCCCAATTCCTGTCTGAGACATACAATTTTTTTTATGGTAGGAGGATCTGGTTTTTTTGCATAATTGGTGATAGTTCCAAAAGAGAAAACGTCCGTTCGGGCAAGTTGGATTCCTATTCTCCAACCTGCAGTTAGACTCCTAGGAGTATTTGTATTAGTAAAGGTATTTCTGTTGCATTCCTCATTCCGCGGCATATTGTCATGTATAAAAGAAGGAAGGAGAGAGAAAAAACGAACTCTTGATTTGAACGTGAATGTAGGAAAGAGGTGGTCATTTTGTAAAACAAGGAAAAATGCAACTCCTGCCAAGGCACGACCACAACATTTTTGTCTTTACAAAATTATGTATTCTGCAGGCTTTCAGCATATCTCTCAAAGCATAACAAGTTCCTCCTGTGTGTGTCTCTTTTATTTTTTATACCTTTCATTCTCCTTTACCCTTTTATATGTACCTTTTATACCATTTTCTTATGTATTTTCTTTCTTTTTTTAATGCTGCAGGATTAGATCATACGGCTACTTTCACCCTCTTCCACATTCCTGTTATTTTTTATGTCTTTCTCCCCGTTACCTGTCCTTATCATCCCCCATATGTTTCCTTTTTTCGAAGAAAAATTTATTCCGTTCAAACACTGTTCTGCCACTTGGAATTAATATTTGACACTTTTTTTTCTCGAAAGTTTTTTATTGTGTGGATTCTGATTAGGCGGTTGGTCGTTTCGTCGGGAACCCCTTTCATTGGACGCGGAAATTAAATGAGAAAGCTGCGGGTTTGGAGTCGTTACATAATGGAAGCTTTGTAATCTTTGATGCACCATTTTATTGTATTTCAAAAAGCGGGCGAATTTTTCAAAAGTTTGCTTTTCCCAAAATTTCCCAAAATAATTATAATATTTATGTAAAATTGTTGCTGAATTTTACAATTTTCGGCAAATAATCTCTTGCGAAAGAATTGGATTTTCTGAAAAAATATAGAAAGAAAATTTTTGGTAAATTATTCAAAATTCTGTATTAATTATTATTGAATGAACGTAGAAGCAGAAATCGAATTTTATTGAAAAGATTAATTTTTTTTTAAACAATTCCGCGCCGGGTGTCGCAAATTAATAAATGTCTCTTTTTGAAAAGAGGGATAGGGTTGCTTTTGTTTCCTTTTCCGTTTTGTTATCGACTTCTACATCTTTTGCGTTACGACACAGAACGCACCAGAACGTGATCCGACTGATAGTGAAATTGTGTGATGCCAGATGTTAGGCTACGGCAATTTGCTCAACGATCGATTTATGCAACATATATTGCTTTTTTCCCTTTTTAATGGAGTGTAGTAAAGCCAACTGACGTTTTTTGAATAATAAAATCCATGTAATAAAATTGACAAATATATATCTCGAAATGCAAAGCAAATTTTTTCACTCAAAATGTTTTGTAGGGTGAATCCGAAAGCTCGCTACTAAAATGGAAAATGAAAAATTAATTTTATTCTTATTATTTCAATCCATAAGAGGTTTGAATTTTCGAAATTGAATGACGTCTTCGATTTCCTTGGAAAAAAAAGAACAATATTTTCTTATTCTTATAAAAGTACCCACGGTAAGGGAGTATTCTATTGGAAACATAAAATTTGCAGGATATAAATTGGGAATTCCATGTTTTTAAATGAGCCAGAAGGAAAAAAAGTTATGACGTCTTCTTTGCCAAGTTACGAAGTCTAGAAATTGCACTCAGGAACTGCGAGTCTCGGAATTCAAGGCAATTCGGACTGTAACTATAAATTAACTATAAATCAACTTTTGCAAATTTCTTGAAATTATTACGTATTTTTCGATCCTGAAATGTTTAAATTCAAAACTTTTGGCTACAAAAAGGCACATCTCGTTTTCCTCATATCTTTTGTCACTACTGATTTTTTTTCTCAGCCTGGAGAAATGCAAAAAATCCAAGAGCTGGTTTGCATCATTGGAAACTCCTGGAAGGAATAACAGATTAGTTCAAACAATAAAAAGACAAAAGAAAATTCTTAGATGTTATCGAGGATGTAACTGCAGTAAGAATCCGTCAATGTCGACAGTTTTTGGGGACACGTATCTTTAGAAATAGTGTTTCGGCCCTTTGTCTTCGATCTTACGTTTAGATACGAACATGGTAGGTGTAATGGATCGCCACACGACTAAAAACTACCCTCGATCTCTTCCTTTTTTACCTTTTTATATCCATACTTCTTTCTCTTCTTCTTTTGGTTGTACAGAAAACACCATGGAGAATGAGACAGAAGGAAAGGGCGAGAAAGAGAGAGGAAGAGCGATCATCTTATGAGATAAGAAGAAAAGAAGCAGGGCATAATGTCCAAACAGTTGCTCGTCAACAAGCCGTCTAACGGTTTGTTCCAACCGATCACCATCGAATTCTTTTCAGGCATCAAAGGTCGACATCTTTACGTGCTTTGAATAACACTTTTTTTGACTAAGACATTGAAAAAATCAATCGTATAACTGACTTTCCTTTTTTCCATTCTTTTCATTTTATCAACTTCATCTAACACGTTTTCTCGTGACATTTTACTCTTCCGACTAAAATTATTCTCCTGGAACTTTGAAGTTTATTACGTAATTCCAGGGTTGATTTTCGACATTTTTTCGAAGAAAATTCCACTTCTATGAATATCTAGAAAAATTTGTATTTTTGAGACTGAGTACTGACAATGATATTTAATTTTTTGCCGCTAAGGTACTTTTGTCTGTGTTAGAGAAAATTACATAATTAATTAAACCAAATTAAAATATTATAAAATTAATTTAAAAAATTATAATAATTAAATATTAGCGTTAATAATGGACCTCAGTGCCAATCTTTTTTTTACATTAAATAATTGCGTTTACTTAAAGAATGTCCAGCTAATTACGTCGTCCATTCGCTGACACTTTTAGGCGCAATGATAATGTTAAACAAAATAAGCACATTTGTACCCGACGATCCCACTTCGTGCATGAAGTGCTCTAATAGATTATTTGTTGGTAATAGCAGCCATCACAAATTACACGGTATGATGTGCGGTAAATATACTATTTTCTCGTCCGTTCACGTGAATTCCTTAAAGATCCTTCATACGCAACATTTTACATTGTTATTTTTCATTGACTTTAAAACCAATGTATGAAATATTGTAAAATTTTCAAAAATATAGATTGATTCTATGGATTTATTTTAATACCCTAACATTACAAGTCATTCAATCGGTTATGGATCATTCACATTTGGTCACAGCTGATTTTTCACTCGACGGCAACATTTTTAAAGTGCCTTTAGCTTTTTTCACGTTACAATATTTAACATCTTTTTTGTCACAGCTCCAAAATTGGGAGTACGATTACAGGCGGTTCAAAAACCTCTTGAATTTTTATTTCCCCAATTCAGTATTTTTTTTTTTAATTATCCAGACTTTATCCAGGCGTTATTGAAATAAAAAATTGCAACAATTTTGTAAACTCTTAAAAATTGGAAGACGATGGTACCCGAGAGAATTAAAAACCACAAACAAGTATTTAATTTCGATGAACAATAACTGTACTTCGAAGATAAAGGTACGTTTGCCGTTACCGTTGCTGTTTGGGTCTTGCCACCTGTTGAATCGATACAAATTTTTATTATCTCAGCGGTAAAATTTACAGTCTGCTTTATCGCACGACGAAATGAGCGGCCCTCGGTGTATTTTTAACCAAGATCCATTCTCGTACGAGCCAGTTGAATAATTGTTGGTTCGCTGAAGGACAATAGGTGGGCATTAATATCCACAAAGTTGTAATATAACAAAAGCGTAGAGAAACGATTTTAACGAGAATATTTTACGAAGGAACTCGTTGTTGTCACTCTTGATGTTGTTATACTTTAAGTTGATGAACGAGTATTCGTCGTATTCGTGGTATACGCCGTTGCTTGACACTTTTACTTTAACTTGCTATTAGACTGACAAATACACGTTCATCTCGGAAGCAATTTATATTTATATCATTTTATGTCGAATTATCTTATTTCAGGACATTGTTACAGTAGCCAGCCTCGTAACGTTACGGGTATGTAATCTTTTTTTTTAGTGAATTTTTTTTCTTTTGGGGAATTTGATTTTATTAATTTCAGGGAAGTGTCCCTTTTTTTGGATTTGTTATGTTGGGATTGTCATGCTCCAAAAATAAGACAACCCTTTCGCCCGAATGTCTCCTGTTAACTCTCAAATTATTTGGACTTTAAATTATGAAATAATAAAATTGGATTTTGTGCAAGAAAAATAAAATTCATGTAATTAAGAAATTTTAAATACAAAAAAAAATAAATAACATATGCAATAGTAATAAAATATGCAAAGTGTACAAAGTTCGCAACTCGGAATTAAATAATTACAACACCAGTAGAGGAAATCTAAGAGTCACAAAAAGTATGAAGAATTTGAATGTTGTCAGATCTCGGAATCTCTGTTCACACATCAATCTCTTCTTAGAGATTGAAAATGTTAAAAACGAATGAAACGAAAAAAGAGAGTAAGGGAAAGGAGAAATAAGAAGAAGAAACAAGGTAAGGTAACGCACTCGATGACACAGCGGCGCACGTGCGCGCTCTGAGTACAAAGCATAAATAATACAAGACATGGACAAAGATGCCGCCCTCTTGACCATTTGTTTAAATTAAAATTATTCCTATGTAACCCTCCTTCGTGGCCTTTTATTATAATTGTTAATGGTCAGACAGAAAGAAACAGAAAGAAAGAAAAAAAGACATCTTTGCGTTGTTTTATGGCATACAGTTTCCGTGGTTGAATCCTTAACCGAATCTCACTTCTGACCATCTTGTTTGACCCGCGGCTGGTTTCCTCCTTTTTCTCTTTCTTTCTTTTAAGAAGAAGAAAGATTCACCGTCACTTTTTATGAGTTCTTCTTTATTAACACAACTTTTATAATTTTTGACTTCTTCATTTTGTTTTCTGATGATGGTCTGATTTCATGGAATTTCAAGGCATAACATTATTTTCCAAACGTAGAATTCCTATTTTCAGTGAAATAAATATGATCGTTTTCTTTGTGAGAAAACGCTCAATTATGGGAAAAAAAAGGCAAAAGGAAAAAAGAATTCCTTTTAAATTGACAGAATGTCTTGAATGACGCTTCACATAAAATTTCCAGTTCCTTTTTTTAGTACCCTCATAATCCTGTCGATTTTATATCCGAGATTGGTATCGCTTTCTCGATTTAGGGATCTCGGCATTCCTGGTATTCTCAATGACTCTATCAACTAAATCCTTTCTCTTTTTTCCCAAAACATATTAAGTTACTCCAGAAAAAGGATTATTATACCAAAAAAATGTTTATAAGTCGCAAGGAAAAATGATACGAGAATGGATATCTTTCGACGAAGTTTCGAACGCTTATTACAAATTATTTGATACTTTAGTTATTGCATCTTTGGAATTTGCACATTTTTGGTATTGAAATTTTCTTACATTTAATACGTTTTAAAAATTATTTGAACGTTCACTTTTACCTCGATGTAATTTTTCGATATTCAGAAAGTTACAATTTTATTTAATTTTCCCAAAATTGTCCTAATTCGTTTTTATTTTATCAAAATTATTATTACTCTTTAATAAATTTCCACATCGTAAACAATTTAGGTACAGAAGCTTCAGAAAAAATACTGAAATTCAAAAATAATATTCTGAAAAATTTATAATTTTTCAATAATTCAAAACGCTGATAAAAAAAATTATAGATAACAGAGCTTCGTTAGGAAAAACAAAAAAAAATACTAACAAGGCCTTACATTTATTAGAAAATTGAACAAAAAAAATAGGTCAAATATTTGGAGAAGGTTCAAGCCAACCTATTTTATCATCCCTAACAGTGAAATTTTGTAAATTCGATTTTTGCAGGACGAAATTACAAATTCCTCACTGTACGCCTTTTTCCAATTCCCACAGTTAATTCAAAACAATTATACGCTCGTATGAAAAATGAGCTTTATTAAAAAAGCTGACGATTCGACATAAAGAAAAAATTGAGACATCCGTTTTTTCGCAGCTTGATTGAGAATCAGAGAAATTCCTAACGGTGACATATAATCGAGGTATAAGAAGAAAACCTTTAGCTTGCAATTTTGCAGAGGAATTACTTCGAACATACAGCCAACCATTTGACATTCCAGCTATTATTGGCACCGGCAAAATGCCGTTCTCTGAGTCAGAAAAGAGAGAGACAAAACTTGGTATAAGTATCGTCGCGAACGGACGAACCATCTTACTAATTTTTCAATTTATTCCCACCAATTACTGCGAACTTCAGCCCATCCATACTCCAACGATTTCATCTCCCACAATTTCAGGCGCGCCGTTACATTTTAGACGCGTCTTTCCCATTTTCTCGCGACAAAAATATACATAGAATTCGGATTATCGGTTCAATAAAGAAAAAAAAAGAGTTGTAGAACGAACGGATAGTTTGCGCGAGAGAACATGGAAAGGAAGAAAAAAAGAAAAGAAAAGAAAAGAGAGGGATGCTGCGCTACCACGCTGGTTTCTATAGGTTCTTTGATCTTCGCCGCTTCGCTTCTGCCTCGCTCTATCGACACTTCATACTTCTACGGCTGATCGCAGCCATAAAACATTATAGCGGAGTTCTCCAACGTTGAAGTTAAACCAAAGACCCCTTCAAGCCATTGTATGTCCAGCTTTAAAACATGGTCTCACACGCACTCCTCTTGCACCGTGCAATATGCAATAAATGTATAGAAATATACTTCCAAAGTGTTATGTTTTCACCTTACAAGTCTTGTGTTTTCAGCTTAGGCGTGTAAATGGTTTCAGTTGAAACTTGCTTTGTTTTTTTTTTTTAAATAAATGATTCATGCTTCGTCACTCTTGGACACACTTTTACTTCGGAATTAAACAATTGATCCGAGGCAGAATTGCAGTTCTCGCGGGCGTTCTTACGGTTCTGCGAAGCTTCGCGTTAGCAATCTTCGAGTATGAAATATGAACGAAGGAAAGGGAGAACGAATTTGAGTAAAAGAGTTGCTACAAATAGGGGAAGTTGCTTTTAATGGGTGTATATAAAAAAATATATATGTATCTCAGTCGTCTTTTACGTCCATGGCGTGGATGCACGCGGAGATGTCTGGTTATTCGCAACAGTCGGAAGAAAATTCACAAAAAGGTATTATCCAGTTGCAGTCGATTCAAAAAATTGAGAAAAATCGGAAATTTCTTGTAACCAAAAATTTAGAGCCATTGTTGAACGACCATTTGAGTGCGTGAAAACTCGAATTATTCCAAAATGGAGCTACCCCCTTTTTACAGTAACCCCTTCAATTGTTTATTACCGTAGGAGTGACACACACACATAAAAAGATTTCAGTTATACTATTTCTAGTTCGTTTTAGCGTAAAGCAGATGTATAAGAATTCTTGGTTGGATATTAAATGCACCTGAAACTAAATAAAATGTGAAATTCATTGAAAGGCATGGCGAAAATATATATATAGTTACAACCAATATATTTTTCTCCCAATACAGATGCAAATATAAAAGACAGTGTTAAAAATAGTCATAATTTTTCAAGACATATCGATTTTTTGTTTTACGCAAAAGTTGTGGGTATGTATTATGAAATATCCGAACATGAACATAAATTTCAAAAGAAATGATGTTATTTGTTAATCCGAGAAGCCTATTATACTCTTGTTTTTTCCGTTTTTATCGATAACCTGGAAAGTCGGAGGAATCGTTGCACAAATCGCGAAAGATCGTCAGATTACCGAGAAACATGATCGTTATCATCGTCCATATCTGTGAGATTCTTGGCTTAGAGTTGTCAAGCACATTAGAAACCGATGGACACTCGTATTTAGGAATATTAACTTAACCTTTACTTCGCTTTATTTATCCCGTCCCCGGACTGTTAAACATCGGAGCCGTATCCTTTTTTTAATCAGATAATTTTTATTTATATCGAAAATGTCCTTGCATGAATACAAGGCATAATTTATTGACATGAGGAGTAACTTCTTTTACGATCGACGAAGCATTCCTCCAGTGGTAAATAAATTTCCAGGTGAAAAAAAAAAATCGGCAGCCTGGACTAAAAAACCTGGTCTAAAACTACTTCACCAATACTTGCGAATTTTGTTGAATTCGTTTTAAAATATTTCGGACTGAATCCTTGATTCGCAACAAAGAACAGAATTTCTGCGATAAAGAGCCACTACTGGGCCACTACTTCCAGGAGGATTTTTTTTTCAATATGTAACAGAACGTAATTTCGTCATTCGAATCATCATTTTTAGAGTTCCATGGAAAATGAGACAAAGTTCAGAAAAAGCAAATTAAGAGGGCCATGCAGTTCATATTTACTGGACTTGGCTCTTTTTTTTTTGAGGGTTAAAAAGGAGAGTAGGTCGAGAGAAATTAAAGGGAAGAGATCCTTGCTTTCTGATTTTTTTCAGAGTAAAAAAAAACACTAATAACCTCTTTTTACATAAAAAGGTGACAGATTTCTAGAAAATATCGTTTCAAATTTTCGAACCCGAAATTGTATCCCTCTTAATTTTCAATAAAATCTTGGCACCGATATTTTTTTTAATTTCGTTTTCTTTTCAAAATTACAGTATTTTATAATTGTAAGTAGAGGGACTGTTTCCTTATAAATAAATAGCAGATGGTTGAAATTATTGATACACCGATAAATCCAGGAAATACACTGAACTTTATTTCACGATCTTAAGCACGGAGACGTCGACACAGTGGATTTTATTGTTTAAGAAATGCAGAAAAAGTGCATGTGAAATTTTCGCTATTTTTTACAAGAGCTGGAATCCTTTTTATGGATGATAACAGCGAAATTTACATTTTTTCTTGCTACGACCGTAAAAGAACTCTTATCGGGGACATTTTTTATGGTCTTCAACAGTAACATGTTCTATTTCAGTTTCTCGGTACACAATTTAATAATAATACTCGAAGTTTTATCGGTATGATATATTTGCTCAAAATTAGTAGGAAAAACGTACCTTCGTGCGAAATTGGACGTTTGCTGGCGGAAATTATTCAATTACGAAATGGTTAACTCCAGGATCATAAGTATTTCATTATTCAATTTCATTATTCGAGAATACGAGGATGCGCGCGGTGTTATAAGAAAAAGGGACTTTTCAGCATAAATGGATTTTTGAATCCTCGGGGAGTGATCGATCTCCGCCTAACGAAATATATTCACGATCGCATTAATTCCTGAAGACACGCGAGGTACAGTTAACGAAATAAAGGGAAATAGCTTTTGCGTTGTTAATTAACGCAGATAGACCATAAATAAAAGTTGAAATGTTCATGAACGTGTCCCACAGTTCCATCTTTCCCTCTCTTTTCCTCTGCTCTCAGGAGACGAATATAAATAAATAAAAGAAGTATAATCTCGTAACATGTTGGAGTATCAAAGCTCATACATGTACGACATTTCCCACTGACAATGGTGTCGTCCTTTAACGAGGATGCGTTATGTTAATTGGGGCGTTGTCTCTTCAGTATTCGCACGCACCTTATTTTTTCATTAACCTTTTTTTTTTACCTATCGGATCGTACAACTCTGTATTAGCTCGTATACAGTTTTTCTTATACTAATATTTATACTAATAATTTTTTTATACATAAATTTTTACCGTTTCAAATTTTGAAAAGAAGAAATTAAAAATTAAATTTCGAAATTTCTAATGATATCTAATTTAATGACGCATAGAAATAATTTGCAAAAAACCAGGAATTTTTGTAGGTACATTTTTCTCTGTATCAGCAACAAATCGTAGTTTAATTTCATAACACGATACAATGTAACAGTATCGTTTAGATACTTGACGCCTGCTATTATCCGATAAGCAATTACTCCAAAGGTTGATATATCTGAAGATTGCTGAACGATTTCAGATAAAACGGTTTATCATGAATTTCACAGTAGGTCCATACAATCTTTAATGATATCGTCGATCGAAGCCGTAAACGGAGAAGAATTCTCGCAATATATCTGGACCGTACCCGATTTGTTATAGCCGTTATTTGTGAATATGTTATATGTTGCTTACAGTGGGACATGAAAGCCGGTTTTAAAGTGTTGAAAGGATGGTAAGGTGAGGAAAATGCAACAGCTACAAAAATAAGTTGAAAAAAAAGCATTATATGAGTTAGTAAGAGCGCTCATGTTGCGAACGACTATGTTGTTCGCGAAGGCATTCAGGAGGAAGTATAGATAACGATGAACTGCGTAAAGCTATATTTTCTTTGGAATGGAGGGAAGTTGAACAACCTTCCGATCTTGAGAAAAAGTTACATGTTCTTTTATTATTAAAAATAAAAAAAGTGGGAGCTTCGCATTGTAGGTGCCAGTGTCAATCAAAAAACTTTCCAGCGTCGGAAGGGTAATCATTTTTGAAGGTATGGTGGAGTTTCTAAATTTATAAAAATCTGTTTTTCTATTTACTTACAGGCAGATCATCATAAAAAAGTTACTTCCAGAAAAAAAATATTAATATCGAATAATTCGATAAGAAATTTCAAAAAATGATTCTGTTCCTTTACAATTAATTTTTCTGGGTACGAAAATAAAATGAAAACAATTTTGCTAAACAAACGAACATTTATTTTGATATTACCAACTGCGATACTCTTCCTGATGTTTTAGAATAGATTGTTGATGCGGTTTATCTTCGATTACAGAACGTCTTCCCGTTTGCTGCCTTCTTGGCGTGGGAATTTATGGCAAACGATTTGTCGGTAGCACCCAGATTAGAATTAGTTTGCAAAGTCTTGAGGTTGCTTACGATACCCTGTTTGAACTACAACAAGATCTTAGATTTAAAGGGAGCAGGATTTTGCAGTCTTCTGTTGTCCTTGTTCTTTCCATTAAAGTCTTCCCATTCCTTATCCGTATTTTCACAATTTCCATGTATCTTCCCAATATCGAAACCTAGATCTCCGAATTCGTTAGAAAACGCTACAAAGTTTAACTTTTTCCACCTCTTTCGAGCCAACCCTATCTTAAGCTTTAAGGCCGTTAAACCTAAGAGTCGTTTCTTCGTCAAATCATAGATCTTTCAAAAAATACCAACAAAATAATTATCAGATACCTAAAAATCTGTAAATATATTTTTTCATTTTGTAATAAAAATTACTCATTTAATTTACGATGTGATTTATGATTAATTGGTAATAGAGATCTTTCAGTGACTTATCAGGATCCTGTTGAACGGAATATTTTCCTGATAAGGGCCTCTATATTCCGTTACAAGCAGAAAATGAGGACACATTAGGGTTTTCCAGTCTTTGGCTTCTATTTAGGTTGGCTTTCCTCATTATATGAGCTCGCAGCTTGTTATTAATGAACTTGGTGATATAGAAAATGTCCGGTTGTGAGCATATATGAACGAAGAATCGCCTCACGTTTCGTCTTCTATTTCCCTTAGCTTTAACACTCTCTATATGCAAATACGATAGACCTTCTCATTCTCTTTCTATCTCTCTCTTCTAAACCCTTCTGCTTTTCTACAATGTCTGCATGGAAATTTTCTATACACGTATGTGTTCACACACGAAGGGTAGAAAAGACTCGTTATAAATAGAGACTTTGATATATCCCAGTCGCGTATACATTGACAAGGGATGAATATGTTTCTTCTATACATATATATATATAGTCTACCTTACTTTTCTTTGACCAACGTCAAAAATTAAAGGATAAGCTTTATTTTTCTTCCTTTTTCTCTCTTTCTTTCATGAATACAGAAATTTGTATGAATACGTCTGTGTTTTTTTTTTTCATGATCCTCTGTTTTTGGAGTCAAATGTGAATTAAGGGTTATTTTTTTTGTGGAGAGTACCCTCGTGCTTTTTTTTATTACTAAACATTAACAAAATGCAAACGATTCAGCTGCGAATAGCGCTTGTTGTAATTCATAGAACGAATATGAAAGAAAAAAAATTACAAATGGATCAGAAATAGTTGGAGCTAAATTCAGAAAAAATTTTCAAATTACATTATAATTTTCTTGGTTCAAAAAAAAAAATTTAATTGTTTTGCCCCGCTGAGGTTATATGTACATAATTAATTCGCCAAGATTTTTCATTAAAATATGTATTTTTTCGCGAAGCTTGAAAATATCAATAATCCCGAATATTTCGTGATTAAAAATTTATATTACCGTAATAAAAAAAAAATAGGATTGTTGATTTAAGGTCCTTAATGCGTCTCTGTAGCTGTAATTTAATATTTAATGTAACCGAAGGTATATAAGGAACGGAGAACATTCTAAAGCGTCATACATAGATGGGTTAGGTCTTCACCAGTTCGCACCCCCTTCACTATGCTAGCAATATTAATATCTCTAATCATTCACCAAACCCCTTTTCTTGGACCCTTATCAAGGGATTCCATAGACGTTGTGCCTTGATACGTACGTGTTATTCAGATTTATCCCATTTTGCCTGTGGGAAATATGATTGTACAGCCGTAGAACAAACCAAGTGTATAACATCAAACTAAAATGTCGCTTGTTCCTAATGAATGCCGAGTCATGAAACAAATTGAGGATCTCGTTTTTTTTGAATGTACCTCGGATGCAAGATCGCATGGACGGTTCCACGGTACAATCCTTCTAAAAAAGTGACTTGGCATGGGACAAATTATATTTGTAGATGATTTTACCCGAAAATTTGTCTACCCGAAATTTTTTATTGATCTGCATTTTTATTTTCCACTGAAGGTGATTAAATTAGATACGTTTGATAGAAATTCTGTGCTGCAGTTTTCGTCACCAAGAAATGAAAGGGTGAGAATTTCGCAAAAACAGCTCATCCAAAGCCATCAAATTGATATCAAATTTATAAATAACTTCTATAGTTGTACCCGACTACAGCCCTTTCGTGACACGGAATTTTTCTTCGGGGCAAGTTTACGCACAACAAAGTATACTGATTCCATAAAAAAGAGTTGAGAACCATGGGAATTAAAGTCCGGAGGTAATTCACATTTTGTGAAAAATCAAAAGGAGACATCAAATCGTTATCTTTACGGTTCTCTTCGTTTCTTGAAATAAGACTCGATGGGATGAAGAAAAAGGAGAGTATAATGACGAAGATTTTCATTGGAGAAACAGAAAGAGAAGGAGAAATAACATTTAGTATAAACCCTTAAGGCCGAGACACAAATGTGTTATGTCGTTTTCTTATAAGAAAACATGGCATGACGATCCGTAAAATTTTATGAGTCTCTTTCGAGTTATAATTATTTTATTATATCTTCTCGATCGTAAAGAATCAAAAACAGTAAAGGTAATAATATGCAGTAAATATTTTAATGGACAACGTGTCTGAATGTATCATGAAGCCAATATGTGTTAAGAAATTTTATCACTAAATTCTCCTCCTACTTTATAACCGTATTACTTTATTATTTCATTTATCCCAGACGTATTTCAGATAACAATTGTGCGATCCCGAATATTAATATTTCAGACGCATTAAAATGAAAGATTATGCACTTGTTGATCTTTTTATTGAAATCAACATTACTCTCCGTCGGCATTTTTATGATGCGTTTATGAATCAGAGGAGAATAAACAATTGGTTTGACAATTTACAGGAGATACCGGTTCTGCGAGATTTTTCCCGAATCTTCATTGATCAGGAAAGGCAGTATTTTAGAAAATGAAAACCGATCAAGTTATGCAATTTTTTTTTTTTTAAACTTTTAATGCAAGAAAAGGACGAACTATTAAGAATGAAATTAATAAAAGTGTATTAGTAAATGCTAAAACAAGTGAGACAAAGAATTATAGATGATAAAAATATAATTTAAAAAATTCGAGTTTAAAAGTTACAATTTTAGGAATTTAATCTTTGATAAATTTTCTAGAGATCGTTGAAATTTTGCCCTCCCACCGCTAAAAATCATTGAAATCCTTTAGCCTTCATTTCGTACAAGACTTAATAAGACTTCGAAAGAGGTAAAGTAGATGGAAGAAGATGAAGATATAGTTCACGGATATGATGCACAAACTTTTGGTATATTAGCCGTAGCTTTGGTGATCCAACATTAGCTTCCTCTCCCAGTCTCTATAGGTATAACGAAACTTTTGGTTATGAAAATAATCGAAGAACTTTAGTACAGATGCATGCTTTCAGTTTTTGAGTGTTCATTCGTATACATTTCTACGAACTTAAGTATTCCAAAGTTCCAACATTCTAATCATCAAAGCTTTCCAACTTTTTCTTATTAACATTCCATGAATCCTCCATGGATCCCTTTTCCTCCAGATTTACAACTCGTGCATTTCCTATTTCTTTCCACCATGAAAAATTTCCAGTAATCGATTGTATAATTTAGTTAATAATTTAAAACTCAATTTGAAGGGTAATTTGATGCGTAGGATTGATTCCAAAGGTCCATTTTCATGAAATCCTTGCGGAAGGTCGTTAAAACCATGTTTTTGGGGGAAAAATCGTATTTTCCGCTGGAGTTCTGGAATTTTGACATTGAAAATGGATTCCTCGCGAAAAAATACATTGAACAAGGGTTTTCCAAAAATCCTCAAAAATCCGGAACTCCAAAGGTGAAACACGTGTTTATGAAAAATTGTCCCTACGTACCGATCCGATGTCCTACCTGTCGATGGCCATTATTCTTCACTTGAAATGCAACGATTAAGACTGTTTTTGTATCGAGGAATGGATATATAAAGCCGATTTGAAAAAAATCATGAACTTATTACTCAAGTCACGAAGTCTGTGCCACGCGTGCGTGTATGGCGTAATTATGGTGACGCGTGGGCCAAAGACGCCACTGCATCAACCAATGACAGCGAGAGTGCTGAACGTTCATTAACTCTTCGCCGTTGCTCTCGAGAGAAAAGAAGAAGCCGAAGAAAAAGACGATGAAGAGAGAGAAAGATTCTTTTGTGGAATATATTCAGAAAACCCTTTTATAAATCTCACAGACTTTCTATAGCTTTTAAAAAGTAACAGTCTTTATGTATGGGTCTTTATCCAAAACAAAATTATCTAATTAAAGGAGGGATTAATTAAGTGAATTTTAATTAAGATTAATTAGTCAAATATGTTTGTAAACATATTCCAAACCCCACTGAGTTGCAATTCTATGACCAACGAAATCAACGCGAAGTCGAATTGCAGTTCTAGTATTTAAAGTCTCAAAGTGAATTTCTGCAATATGACAAATATTTGGTATTTTTACGAAATGTTGATGGTGGTGATGGTCATCAAACAAAATTGCGATAAATTACATTTTTTTTTCTTGGTGTCATAAAATCGTGGACTCGAAAATAATTTTTGGACATTACCAGGGGATGGGTCCGACCAATATCTGGACCACAAGAGTGGCTAAGCTGCGGACTAAAGGTGGACCTAAAAAATAAACAATTAAAAAAATACTCCGTTTTAATTATTTTTCTTCCCATAGAAATGAAGTGTCTTAGATTTCGTCTTTTCCAGGTGTTTTAATCAATAAACTCCATCTGCAGTGGCTGATACTCATTGTCAGCGGCAAATAATAAAAATACCAGACTGTAATAGGTTCCTTGAATATCGAAGAAAAAAAAAAGAGTTCCTCGATTGAAATTTTATAGCATCAAATATCAATTAAAAGTAAACAAGTTATTATTTGATCAATTATGTTGTTAAAAAGATATTGTTGAGTTGATATCATTGGTGAGGATAAGTAATAATACGAGGAGAAGTAGCAGTAAAAGCCAGACACTTAAAGCAAGTAGTTTAATTCCATCAAGACTCTGTTTAAGGCAAGCGAAGGAGCAGTGAAGAGACTCATGCACGCCGGAAGCAGGTTTTATGAGACAGTACATATGATGTTAACCGGGCCGGATTAACATTAATTTCAATAGCACGCGTTCAGCAATGATAACAAACAATTAAGCTTTTAAAAGTCACAAGTTGGTACGCGCGCGGTAGGAGATGAGATCATCGATGTATGTATGGTGTGAGTGAGAAAGAGAGTGAGAGAGAGAGGGAGGGTGTCGGGAGTTAAATGACACGTAGATGGGGATTCTAACTGCTATTATACTCGTTAACACTTAAACTAATAGATTATAAACTCTATGAATTAATATCGTCGTTGTTATAGATATCGTCTAGGTTCTCATTTTTAGCTGTTTGTCATCATTTTGGAAATTTTTTTTCGACATTTTTATGGAGTCAATATCAGATACGAGACGCACAGTTCGATATTTATCGATAATACTTTAATAATAATTACCAAAGGATGTACTACATTTTTCAGAAAATTCTGTTTTCGAATTGCCAGGGTTGATCCGTTCAAAGACAGAAATTGGAAATTCTAAACAATTTGGTAAATATATAATATAATTGCGGGAAATAAATATTCAAATTTCGGTCAAATATTGCAATGAATTATTAATTAACCTACAATCGAATAAAGTTATTGTATTTGTACCATAAATTTACTTGATGTCTTGTTCAACCTCATTTCTTCTGGTGCCCGCATAGAGCTTTTTAACATTGAGATTAAAACCTTCCACGCAATGAGGAAGTAAAAGTTGTTAGACTCAAAATAATCTTCCACGAGAGATGATATATTTCCCATTAATTTTACTTATATTAAAAAACCTGTGCCTTCTGTGCCTCAAAGAGAAATTTAAAAGCGTCTATATTTCGGAAATGTCTCCAAAGTAATGATTTATCTCGGTGCTTATAGATTAACATTTCCGTGTAAGATTTTTCTTTTTCTAATTTTGCAGTTGAAAATCCAAAAACTATTACAATTTTTGTTCACATTTGTACCTATTATCTCCACGGCAATATTTTTTAATAAAATTTGATTTGGATACCGTAACTTGAGAATCACTGAAACCGAGTGTAAAATAAAACACCGGACTGTATCAATTAGTGAATAAGTACCGCGACAATATCCTGTCTGGAAAGCATCGTTCAGCCGGTTTTATACTTGATGCATTCTCTCAACACACATGAAACTTGTAGCTTTGAGAATGATGTCATATAATGACATCATTGCCGATATCCCAACGGCAATTATTAGATCTGTATATCGAAATTAACGAACTTCTATTATTTTTCCTACATCTTCGTTATTGTCCCACTTTTTACCTCTTATTGTAAAATCAAATGCAACAGTATTAGAATTTCGATTTCAAAATAAACTTCATTTACACTCTTCCTATGTTCAACACTTACTTTGTCCTCGTAATTTTTCGGTTGCAAATTTTGCTCATACAAAATCCAAGCTTCACAGAAATTACGAAATGACTAGATCCAAAGCATTAGTCAATTACCAATTAAATCGTACAAAATATTTCCAATTACTTCTTGCGGAAATTCCCGAAGTTGAAAATTGAATTTCTTGGGAACAAACTACTGCAAAATGCACGAGTATAATAGATCGAACTTTGTATGTTACTTCTTTGTATATCGGAACCACTATCTCTCGAAGGTAAAAAATTATCTATTGTCCTTTCCACCACCTAAAAAAAAAAGAAACGAACGATCGAATTGTATTTTAACGGAAGTCATTGGCATGAGTGATATCGGTATAATATAGAAAGAAGAAAACGGCAGCTGGGTGGCGCGAAGGGTGCACCTGTCGGCTTCAACAAACAGAAACAACAAGAAAAGGGCTGTTCCTTGTGGTTCAAGTGAATGAAACGATTTTTGATACGGTATGTTATTCAATTGCTATCTTGCTGTTGTGCTTTTATTATCAAATGCGGATGTTTTTGTTTGAAAATTTCTCATGCGATCAGATAAAGAAGTTCTTCAAAACCTTTTCACTTTTAAAAACTTCTTTCCGAAATTTTGTCCATTTATTGACATTTATAAGTGTAAGAAAAAACGAAAACTCGCTCCAATTATTTTTAAGCACTTATTTACCAAAAAAAATAGAAATACTGAAAAAAAAACTATAAAATGATTTTTCAAAGGCTCATATTTTTCCCCCAAGTGAAACAATAGTTAAAACCCTGAAATTGCTCGAATACATGTTGCGTGTTATGTAACTATAATTTGATATTCGCCCCAAATTCTTGTCTCATGGAATGCATAACATTGTAGCACAGTTTATTTTCCATTTCCGGATATTTGACTCAAAACGTGAGGCTCTCAAAAAATATCGTGCAGTTTTGCTAAGGTATTGCTGCACTAAAAAACCGCAAAAATGTGTGATACGGAAAATGACCTTTTTTTTTGCACTGAAATTTAGAATCGAAGTATTACGAACACATATTGTCCGATTACGTGCCGTCATTTATGGTATCTAAATGTGAACTTTGCCGCAGTCAGTGGCGAATTAATGAGAAAACTTTTCAACAACTGTAATAAAAAGTATTCCTTTTTTTTCCCTCTCCATATGAAACATTTATCCGTTTCCCGTCTGCAAGGAGATTGAATAAATGATGGAACTGATTATTATAATCTAGCATTTTTTTCGTACAATGTCAAAATCAAGGAAAATTATTTTCAAAAGTGTGGAGCTTCTATTAGACACCCATAAGTCACAATTAGGTCAGGTTCTTAAGGAGTGCCTGCATGTTAGATTCTCTCCTCTTCTCAAACGACGTCGTAGGTGTTCAGCGCAAATTGGGGAACAACAATAAAACGCGACTTTTAAAACGAGTTTGCTATAGTGATTTAACGCAATTCACTTTGGACTGACATTTATTTCTCTCTTGTCCAAAAGAAAAACGGCACGTTTCGTGAAATTATATGCAGTGCAACAAAAAAAAAAAAAGTTTTGATAATTTAATGAAACATAACTCGAGTTTGTTGTTCAATTTCAAAAACAAATTTTTTAAAGGCTGCAAGAACTTTTTTATAAAATTCAAAAACGACATTTTTCCTTCAACAAAACGGACAAAAAATATAAATACTGAAATCTCCCTTTTCCACTACTACTTATTATTGGGAAGGGAGACCGTGGATGGCAACATTGAAAATTACATATGAGCTTTACGTGTGACATAATCAGGGCGGTTAGATGGTTGTAAAAAAAATATGTAACAAGTATGTTTGAAGCAAAGTACATGCCAGTGTTATTGTTCGTCCGTATGTTATTAAAAGAAAAAAAACCAGTGGTTTGCTAGAAAAAGAGTTTATTTAACTAAAGAGGTATCACTTCGTCGTAGGCTATCGCAGAAACGAGGTTCCAGAAGGGATTTCAGTTGGGTTGCAAGTAAATGTATTATAACTTACCCCCTTGTAATTGATAGTCCTTACTCGGTATAGGCACATGCAAACATATAATCAGAACTTGCGGTAGCAGGAATGACAATCGTTCGATATAATAACAGCAATTTATTATAAAACTGTCCGAGGGATAATTTCCATGACACGTCACTAAAGTTACTGTGCGAGAGGAGAGGAACAGTGGCATATCGAGATACAGCATTTCGGTTAAAAGGACATATGAAACAAAAGAGACGTCCTTCCGTTACTTCCCTTTTCTTCCCTAAGGCAATATGCGTGTAGCGCAGCTCTATTCGTATAAACCGTCACTTCTGAATCTATGCGTCTTTCTCTCCCTCTTGCTCCCTTGTAATTCCAAGGAATTAATCTATGCCGTCGACGGTAATAATAAGGAAATGTTTGAATCTTAGTGATATATGGATAGTATGATCCTTCATGCTGGGATACTGTCCTCTTCATCAAACCTTCTCCTTTCTCTTATCTCCTTCCTTTGGTCTCTTAATCATTCTCCCTCTTTCTCTCTTTCTCTCTTTCTCTCTCTCGTTCTCTCGGTAAAATGCGGTTTCTGAAATGCTCTCGAAAACTGTGTCTTGCAGCAGGTACCTTGCGTTTGTGTCCCTGTTTGCAAAGAAATTGTTTTCGAAAAATTCCTGCGAAGGGACAAAACTTTCCCCAAAACTAGAGAACAGCTGCTAACTAGTTTTTTTTCTTGGAACCAGATATTTAACACCAGAAGTGCGGAAAATCAACCTTGGTCGAGTCAAACCTCAAGATATTCTCGCTCGGAACCACTTCTCGATTGGTCAGGAGCCTTTCTACTGCTTTGAATACCCTAGACCTAACCGGGGACAAAAATAGGAAAAGTAAACTTATTTTTTTTTTCCATATATTATACACCTGATGATTACAACTTTTGTTATTTTTATTCAGTGTAGCGCGAAATCATAAATTACAAGGAATTTAATTCAATGTGTGAAAAAAAGCATGAAAGGTAGAAAATATTGTGTATAAATAAAAGTATATGAAGTAAAAAGAAATGGGTAGAGCAGACACGGTGAAGCAGATCCAATAGATCCCGTATTCAAATATGGTAGCCGAGATATTAATAATAATAAGGATTAGAAAAGTGACAAGTCTTTCTTTATTCGAACTCGTAGATCAACATTCCAAGCTTCCAGTGTTCGTCTTTCCTACCGCATTTTAAGATTCATACATTTTTTAGTAACATCATGTATGTAGATAAAGAATTTCAACTAGTTTTCACTCGATTTAATGCAATTGTTCAATTATTAATACTACAAAATTAATTAAGCGACTGAACATGCATAATTTTATTAATTATTCAATTATTTATTTAATTAAATGCCGGAGATTTAAGATAGAAAATGTTTTAAATTATAAACAATTGCTTTCTATCGTTTCCATTATTTTGCTAAATTCTATTTTTCTTAATGTAAAAATGCTTTAAAAATTGTTGAATCTAATTTTGAGCAAATAAAAGAACTCAGAAATGTCTCGGTTTGAAAAATTTACACCCAAAATCAGTGGCGGTAACTTTTGAATTCCCATACAATTAAAACGGAGACGCCAAAATTTACCAGGTAACCTATAATTCATTGTAATGGATCAATAATTAATAGAGAAGCATAAGTGAATAATAAATGTGATTCTGACGTACGTTATTATAGAATTGATTTAATACCACTGATACCTTTCTACAGAAATTCAATTTTTATGACATTAATCACATGTTGGAAGAACTAACGAGGCAGTAAATCAATCCACGATTCTGTGGAACTATTATTTCAGATATTCGAATTATTTCAGGTATTTATAGAGCTACTGTTTTTCATCGGCATTGAAGATTATAAAAAGATCTTTCCTCCATCCAACCGTATCTCATTCAATAGAACTTCTCTCTCCGATCTTCGAACCTACCATGACCCAAAAATTCATTTATTTATTCATCGATTGGGGTGTTCGATCTTATATCAGCAACAATACTATTATTGGGCTAAGCGTAAACATCAGATATTTCGAAAGGTACCGTGAATTGCATACGGGCGAAATTAAGCCACTATTTGGCTGCAGAACACACATCTCCCGTTGGACCTATGGTTTAAAGTGGAATGCCAACCTTCAGAACTCCGGTAACAGCACTTGGAAAAGAAATCCAGTTGCACTTGGCCGAGATTTTAACCCAGGACTCCCGCGTGAGAACCCAGTGTCGAATTCACCGAGGTACCCTGGCACTCCAACTTTAACATTTCACGCACAGTTTCCCAAAGAATAATTTTTCACAATTTTCACAATACGTATATTTTTTAATTTCTGTAATTATTCTTTTTTTTATGGATTTTTCAGAAAAGCAGCGTTTAATAAATTTTGTATAATTTTATTACGTACTTGCAATCACCCCGAACTCATTTGCTCGGTTGTTACGTTTAAGATCATTTAATGTAGACGTCTCTCGGATTTTCTGACCGCTACAAACAGACTTCTAGTCATTTCAACTATTTTCGGTATCAAGGTTTTTACGGAGCTTAGCCGGGCACTCCTCGCGGCGGCAAATTATATAATTAAATTCGTTTAGGAATTCGCAGAAATTCGCTGATTTACATCTTAGCCGAAATTAGTGAATAGTTTAGAATCTCGCAGAAATATAGGAGCATTATTATACAACCTCAACTGAGGTCCGCACAAGATTACATTCTCGTAAGTAGAAATAACGAACTGTCTGCTACCAGTGGCACTGCTGCGCTTGAAGCTACGTATGTCTTGCAGAAGGTAACGTGATTTCATAGTGGTATAAACATTTACCTTGCACGTTGCGAATCTTGTGTTCAAATCCAAGCTAGTGCAACTATTTTCAAGAAATCGCGTCGCTTAAAACCACCTGCGAATAAATTCCAGAAAATTACTGTGTAACTCTGCTGGATTTATTCGCTCTTTATTATCCAGGACGGTAATGGCAGAAATTAATTTTTAATAAAAAAAAAAGATATTTTTATCATCTTCAAAATTGGTACCGGTCTAAAAAACAGAATTTCTGATGTTTCGGAATTGAAAGAAGCTACCGGTCACATAAAATACACGTATTTGCATCGCGAGGAGATTTCGGTGCATCAGCGGTGCAATGGAAAATGAAATTCCATTGTGTTACATAATGGAAATTACTCGGTTTAACAGCTTACTTTTGTCATTGAAGTTTACGAGCATTAAGCTGTCAGAAATTGCCGACAAAAAGCCGAAAACATTTATAACACGACAACAAACGGAAATGTATACCAGAAATTTCAAGAAAATCCCGTAAAGTTGCTCATAAAACGTAAAGATTTTGCAAATATCAGCGGAATAAGTGTTGGCATAAACGTCCGGCGGAATGGCAAATGCCATAAATCGTAAAGCATGTGACGTGTATATTTACTGGAACCTAAGTTTATAATTACCGAGAAGTACTACACGTATAAACTTGAGAATATCGGTACGGAGTGAAAGAGAGGGAAAGATAAAATGCAAAGAAATGAAAAGTTCAACAACTGATCTTGTTATAAACTAGGATCTTTTTACCTCTCCTCTCCCTTTCCTTGTCCTTTAACTTCCACTATCGTATTTGTATCTTCTTTTAATGTATTACGAATGGCCTTTCCACGTCATCCGAAGGAATTAATGCACGTAATATGTTGGCTACGTTTGCCCCTGCACTGTTGTAATACATATAAACTTTAAAATCCTCTCTTACTTAAAAGAAGAAAGAGCAAGTAGCAAAAGTAATACTGACGCTATATAACGCAAGAGCAAAAATGTATATACACTTAAGAAGACACCTTGGAATACCTACTTCACTCCTCTTTCTTTTTTTTTATTTATTTATTTTGCCTTCTTCTTTTCATATTACAGTAATCAGCTTTCGATTATTTATCACTCGATTAATCCGGTGCAATAGGTCCAATTGGACCCCCAATTTGTAATCGTTAAACCAAACTTGGACAACTTTTTATTTTTCTTCTTCTCTCCTTCCAAAGAAGAATCCATGATCGGGTTTGCCATAAATAAAGTTATTAATACCCCGTAAGAAAAAAAATGTATACAAAAGTTATACAAAAACAATATAAAATCCTTCTTAAAGCAAACACGAGGAATAACTTCGCGAGAGATTAGTATTTTGCATCAACCTTGTTCCTTTTTCAAGCGCAATGCTTGGGTAAAAATGGATTGCGAGGATTACGGTAAGAAGGAAATATGCGCAGAGGAATCTTATTAGAAATTGGCAAAAAGGTGGATTCATTGTCGGGGACATTATGTAGCGCTTCTTATATATGTCGAGCGTAATTTACACGGCTTTCAGGTCGGTGCAAGTTGGGTTTCGAAGGGCCACGGCGAATGATATATCGGTTATTACCCCAAACGTAGCACCTGTTAATGCGTTTCTCGCGTCCTTAGCTTTAACACCTGACTCGACGCGGAACTCTGTCCTGTTGCTTCTCGTGTATACATACCTTTCCATTCAAGACGCTGAGAGAAATTGCATTTTGCTTTTGTTGTACGCGCTCTCGGTGAGAATATCGAAGTAGGGATGCTTCGGTCGATATTAGCCATGGCGTGTATCTTAAATTATTATACACACATGTCTCTACTTAACGATATTTCCATTCGCTACAAATCCGTTCACAGCGCGAACGAGATTCTTCACGAGGAGAATCAGGAATTCCTTTCCACGACGGCTCCTCCTCAAATTCGACAAAATCTTCTTGGATTCTTATGTATCGTCTTTTGTTTTTAATCCAAGCTTTAAAAGAAGTCATATTAAAATTTGATACACCGGCTTTTTATCTGAAAGATGGTACTCGCAAAGCGTTACGTACATTTCTTATGAGAGTAATCCGAAGTGGGAACAAATTAGGATTAATAATGTCCGTGGTACTCATTATTACCTTCGTATAAATTTCGTGTCCAATCAAGCGCTGATGTCACGAAAAAAAGTCCCTGTTATTAAAAAAAAATCGTAATTTGAAATTTTCGCTGAAATTATTATTGAGAATCGCCATCGTGATTAATATCTTTTTTTGAAATACGAAATTGGCAATTTTTTTTATGTTAGAAATTTGATTGCAGCTATTTTGCAAAAAAAAATGCACACGAGAGCCCACAGGTCACACAGAAATTTTGACAATTACTTTTTTAACAGTAAATTGCAAATTTCATCCGAAATGTCAAAGCCATAATGGGCAATATTGCTACAATATTGCTACTTCATCAATATTAAACAAAAATTACAGCAAGTATACGAATATTTCGAATATTTTTTGTAAATCCCGATTAGTGTGTAATAATAATAATAATAATAACGAATCCATAATTTGCGAAACTAATACGAGTATAATATTTCAAGAGACACTGACCAGAAGGAATAAATACAAGATAATTATTATAAACATTAGGAACGTCTGTCATTTCCGGATTTATATAATTGAAGATGAAGAAAAGAAGGAAGGACGTTGAGGAACATTGAAATTCAGTATGATTATGAGCTTTCGGTTTATACCTCATACAGATAATAATAATGGCAATGAGTATAACTATATGCATTTGTAGTTGAAATAATTCCGCATTGGCATCACGGCGGCATATTATATCCACATTGAATGTATCGTGTTTCCATAGATATCGAATACCGTGTAAAATACTTGACTGCTTTTATTCTTAAACTTGTTGTTTGAAAAAAAAAATGATAGCAGATGAGAAAATCAACCAGCGATATCTTGTTTCGTTAATAAACGGAAACAGAATGTAATCGTATTATTTGTTCCTACCTTTAGGAATACTACCCTTCGTTCTAATACTTTAAAGAGGAATGAGGGGGGGTTTCGACTCCGTACACTTTATACCGAGAAAGAAACAGGGAAATGAGAATGGAAAGAATATTTAAGAAGGTATTAAACTTCTGTTCCATCTCTTCTTTCGTCCTTCCCCTTTCTCTCTATACTTCGACATGGATCAGACTTTAAGGTATCAACGTTGTACTTTATTCGAGAATGCCCAATGAGTTTTGAAATATGGAAAATGGAAGCCTCCCACTTTTCTCATGGGATGGATAAAGTCTGCGATTATACTTACTTAAATGTCGTATTTCAGTACTTCTCAATTCTGAATCTTAAACGTAACATAAGTAATTCTCCTTACATTTACGTAGAAAGAAAAGATGTCGGTATGTTTTTTTTGATAATCTCCTTTTATTTGCAGCTTTACGGTGACTCCCGGAACAGGGTCATTAGCTTTAACGATTTCTCTGACTCCGGGTGAAGTATTTTTAAGTATAAAACACATATAAAATATCAGATCCAGAGGGAATCTGTACGTGAAATATTGGGGTTTGCAGAATGTTCTCGTATTTTTTTCTTAGCGGCTGATTTTATTTTCGCCAAACCATAGCGAAGTTCAATTTAAAGCCGTCAACTCTAGTGATCCTAATGGCTGAAAAATTTTTAACTCCTCTTATTGTTCGTGGTAGTCCCATATAGGTGGCTATGGTGTAAAAAATATAGCAAATATGCAATTAATCTATTTATTTATTTTTTATTTTTCGTTGAAATTTAATTATTTTTCATTTGCATCCTAATATTTTTTTGGAAATGAAAGTAATTCATTAAGTTCCACAGGATATAATATTCCACACACGCCTCAATTAAATTGAATTATTCTCGAAATTGAAATACGGGACCTTGCAAACGTAAAATGCGATTACAAGAAAATTGGCTCAGTAAAATAAACCCTCACCTGCGGAAAAGAATACGGAAAGAAAAGTGACTGTCATTTCTAAGTTATGCTCACAATGAAACAAATCGTAATACAAGAGAATCCTGATAAGTAACAACGCGAATGGATTTTCTACCTGAAAAAAAAAAAAATCTTTTCCTTTCATAGCACTTTAGGTAGAATTTATTGAAATTACATGTCTAATAAAAGAAGACAAAGGGAAAGAGGAAAACTATATTGTTCCATGTCTTTTTCTGTTTCCTCTTATTTTCCCTGCTCTTTCTCTTTATACCTCGCTTAGACGTAAAGACGGCTAACGATTTGCTCGCGTGTGGCAAAACGATAGATAGAAACTCACTCGAAGGTAATCGAGACGTTCTCCTTGGTTCGAGATTTTATTCGTGTTTCTCATTTTGATTAATATCACATCGTCAGTCGATCATGGCAAAAAAGAAATAGGAATTTCTTTTTCTTTCTTACGTGATATATTTTTGTACTTTGATAATAAAACATCGTTTTTCTTACAAATACTCCAGATAAATCAATTGACAAGGTCCCTGAATGGACGTAACATATTTCATCCCTTTCCGGCATCCCAGCTTTAATCGTTGTAATGGGACAACTGCAGTTAACGCAGCGCCTCCGGTGTTGGTGACAATTCTGAGAGTAGGTACACCAGTACCTAGATTTTGGAAAATTTTGCAATTTTTTTTTTGGCACGCAGTCAATATTTTACCTTAATATCTTAATGGCACTTTTTTCCCCAACTAGGGTGAGTATGTGTAGTCTCGTGACTACTGATGACAGTCCGATCGAGGTTTTCTTTGGACCATCACTCGTTTATGACAAATGGGGAATTTTCGCGAGGGTTCCACTGTTATGTCTTAACTTTTGCACTTACATTCGACATTATCGAAGCAGATTCTGGAATTCTTATTGTTCGCGCCTTTTACTAATTTTACTAATTTTATTTAGCCACGATATAACATATTTTACTACTGTAACACGACTCCTGATACGATTGTCATTATTATAGACACACACACACACACACACAAGCTGAATTTTTTGAACACATGACATATTTTCAATTTGTCATAATCCAAAAAAATTGTTCTTCTAATAATTGATATCTTCAGTGGGCGTCATGGAAAAAAAAAGGAGAAAAGAAAAAGCAGCAGGCGGTGAAGCTGTTGAAGCTGCTTCTGCTTCTACCAAAAGTAATTTATATATTTTCCTTTAGCCGATATTTGTCATCAAAAGAGTGGCCATTAGGAGGAGAGAAAGAAGGACTTTCGGTCTCAGCAGGCGGCATTAGACCGTGCTTTTTCTATACACGAAAAGAAATTAATGGCTGATTCTCTTTCTTGATTCGGTTTTCCTAGTCCTCGAACAAAAGGTACTTTGGATACTCTTATTATTTTTATACACTGTCGATCCTCTGATAATCATCAAACAACTATCCTCTATTTGATACGCAAACAATATAAATAAGCTCGCAAAAATTGTGGATGATGAATTTCAAACGGGGATTAATGATTCTTATTAATTTACGAGGTCCTTTATATGATTTCTTTGCATTAGCTACTGTATTGTTTCTCAAGTTCTTTTCAACAAAAAAACAATATACATATACATACATCGCTCTACAAATAGAAAAATCGTAAATTTGTAACTTTTCTAATTATCAGACGATTTAATTAATTTTCCGACCCTTATTCCATGAATGGTATAAAATCTTGAAATTTATAAAAGTTTGCAAGATTGCACTCGGAAACCCGACAATAAAAAATATAAACAATTGCCCACATTCGCGCTTATTAATTGCCAAAGAAATTATTTGCAAATTGATAATTCGTTACAAATTCACAAAAAGTTTCGGAGCTGGCCGCTTCGTACTGAAGAATTAATTACGTTAATGTCTGAAATACAAACGAATTAATTGTAAATACTTCCCCAAGTAGTCGCTTTAAGTGTAAGAAGTTCGCGTAATGCGATAATTTCACAGATGCAAGATGAAACGAGAGAAACAAAGTTGTGTTGAAATATCGTTAAATGAAGAATCAAAGATGTTGGAGGTCGAAGGGTTTAGTGATGACCTGAAAGTTGGAAGGAGATGATGCCGACTAATGTATTATAATGCCTCGAAGGCAAAAACTGTGTAATGCCTAATTAATCCAATTAATCTAAGCCAAGACATTAAATAACCGTAGTGGAGTTCCTTTCAAAGAGTTCCCCGGCTTCAGTTGATGTCTGATCTAACATTCCGAGAAATTAAAGATTGCTTGGTGATTTATACAAATTCATATTTTAAATTATTGGCCGTCATTAGCGTGAGCTAAGGGTATTAGTTCTCTTCTGTGACGTGTTAAAGAATTAAAAAAGAAATGAAATGAAGAAAAAGGAAGAAAGGAGAAGAATTGAAAGACTGAGAAATCGAAGCTCCCCTTTTCTTGACCAGTTACCTTTTTTTTTATAATTCTTTATGCAGCATTCTTTTATTTCTTCAAAAAGACGTCCTTTACTACTTCAATCTTTTGTCTATTCGTCCATTTGTGTGTTATATTCAAATTTATTATCGTCCATTTGTGTATCGTTTTGTTCCTTAAAGAGTTGGTTGTCATTGGCTCATTTGTTAAATGCCATCATCTTAAGGCATGCAGAGACCTTGATTTAGTACCTTTACTTTGTAGTATTTCAATACATACGTGTGTGTGTGTATGTGTGTGTCTGCACACGCCTGTGTATACAACCAACCCTTAAAGGATGTATTTATGAAATTTTTTAAATATTCTAAAATCATTTCTAGATTTTTTTAGTAGGATTTTCATTTTCTTCATTTACAGGTATTTTCTAGGTTCAACTGCCAATTAAATGAAAAATGATTTCTTATAAGTACCCATTTATATTTTTTAGGCTGTCACGATTTTTTAAATGAGGGACTGCTACTTTTTTGACAAAAATTTCTTTACTAAATATTTTTATAATATTAATTTTTTATAATATTAATTCTAATAGAGTCTATTTAAATAGTGTCTCTATGTAAGGAAATTTAGGGATCCCAAGATAGTACCCCCAAAATCGGCTTCTACCCGAAGCCTACTGCAAATATTTCGATAATATAATATTTAATTTGGAATAAACAAATATAACAATATATCATATATTGCCAAAACATTGATGTACGTTAACTCATTTTTGCAAAAACTTCAATTTCAATAAGATACTTGAATTTGAAGTCATTACACAGAATTGAAAACGTGTCTCGGGGGTACTTCTTATCTGGTTGTTATCTGAACTTCGCAGAAACGTTCAACTTTGCCGAGTATTACATTCAATGTTAATCGTATTTGAAAGGGGCAGGTGTAGGTGGTCCCTATTATTCTTTACTCTTAACTGTTAGCAGTATCCTATTTTGATCTTTTGCGGCAAAGAAATGATCTTGAAGAACCCCTTACTTACACGGTAGCCGAACAAACTTGAGGGAAATCTAATTGTCGGTCAGTATCTCTGTAAATTGCAAAAATAAACACGTCCTGCTTTACCAGTGTCAGTAGAAAAGGAAGAAGAAGAAGAGGAAGACAAGAAAAAGGATGGAAAAATGATAGGATGATCTTTTAGTTGGTATGTACATTCTTGATTTCTTCGTTCTTTGCAGTTTCTTTTATATACACCCTCCTGCGTTCACCTTTTTTACCCTTTCTCTCTTCACCTTAAACTAACTTGGAAATGGAAATACTAATTTTGCGGAATACAGTGGCTGTATTTGCGGTATTAAAGCGACCACTGAAAAGACAAGAGTTGGTATGGGTCGTGATTACCTGAAAGATAATTATAGTCGACGTGAACAAACCTTATAGAAGAGAAGAGAGGGTTACGTGTTCGTGTGTGAGGTCCAAAAGGGGCGAGGTTTCTCTTCTCTTCCATTTCAAACAATCTTGCAGACAAGCTACTGATGTGTATCTTGTCTTATTATTTCTTTTATTTATCTTCTTTTTTTCTTGTGGATTAATTACTTTTCCCTCATCGTGTTTGAAATTGGATCTACAGTGAAGGGGGTACAGCGAGTACAGTAGGTACCTTTTTTGACAGATTCCTGAATTTTCGATTGTAGAAAGTCGAAGAAAAAAGTACGAAGCAATATCGAAGACTCAAGGCGATTGAAAATGTTCAATTATGGTCGGAATTCTCCTGAAATATTTACGAAAAAGTGTTCCAATTCCAAATCCAAAATATCAGCTTCCATTTTTTTCAAATTAAGACCTCAAGAACATTTTCAAGTAAATTTCTAAAAAATTGTAGTGTCCAAAGTATTACATTTTGAAATTATTTTTTAAATTATTTAAAATTGAAATTTAGAGTCTTCTTTAAAACAATAAACCATTGTTGACAACGCTCGTAATAATTTTTTCTACGGTATCTTTTATAAAATGAAATGATCCGAAAAAGGAGATGGAAATGTTGAAGAATTCATTCATCGAAGAGTTTCTTTGTACATATATATCTTTATTTTCCTCCGAACTAAATCTGCATATAAAAACAAAGAAGATCTAGTTAAGAAACGTAAAGGTAGTGAATGGAAGCATTAATAATTTTTATCGTAGCGTAGTTAATGACATCATAAATAATCCTTTAGTTATCATTTTATATATTCATATAAGAAAGAGTGGAGTCATTACTTGTTGGAGAGATCAAAGTCACAGAAATAACATCGATACGGAAAGAAATGAAACGAGTGTTCGACGAATCCATAAAGGATGAAGAAAGCTCAATCCAAAGTAATAAGAATTTATTACGGCTTGCCTTTGATGATGAACTTGACCGACACTTTCTGGATTCGAGGAAAGGTTATTTTTTGATATCACGTCATTCGAAGTTAATTGCAAGATTACACGAAGACACAAAACGCATGGAATAAGAAAAGAAAAAAAAAAGACTTTTCTAAATATAATAAAGGCAATTAATTATCTCAACTTTTTTTTCTTTTCCCAAGTAAAGTGGATCTTTGTGTTACTTTGAATGTTTCAAACATTTGCGGTTGATCCGTATGCGTTTGGGTGTTAAAAAATTTTCAAATGTTGCCTCCCTCATTTTTGACTTTTTTTTTTTGTAAAATAAGTGGTCGAGAATACGACGAATTTTTAGGCGAAGTACAAAGAGAAGGATTTATATTACAAAATATACAAAAAAGGCTGTATTATTCATAAGAAACGTGTAGGAACCTCTTTCTATTGCGTAGGGGCATCTTCCTCTCATTTTTCTCCAAGTAGGATCGGGGATCTTCAATCTTCGAAGAGCCAACTTTTAAAGCCATCGTCGGTGATAGATGTGGAAATAATTATAGGCGAACATTCCCTCCCTTTTTCCCTCTTTCTCTCTTTCCGTCTCTCCAACAAGAGTAAAAACCATATCAAATTTTTGAGCGGTAATGACTTGCGCCATGCAATAAAATAAAAATAAAAACAAAAGAAAAAGTGTACAATAAGAAATAGATGAAACTCGGATCGGCAAAAAGGGACACAAATTACAGAAAGAAAGTTCATTACATTTTTTTCAGCGGAGCCGAACTCGCACCGAGAAAAATAAACACGTTATTGTTAATTACACCACATTTCGAATTATTAATTCGACTTGCATCGCGGAAGATGCGTCACCATAAATTCGGTAAAAGCTGGTGCCGTTTAACGTCACGAATGATGGGGTTTGTGCATTTGTGCCGCAAAACAGCGGTCATTTGGACCAAATGCAGAAATGTTGACACGAAGACATCAGGGAGGTTTGGAATTTTCTTGAATACAAAGAAAAAGAAAGCGTAAAAAGGGATCATATCCATCACTCAAGACATGAGAATTTCACATAGTGGACCTATCTATAGCTTACGTGCACTCTGATGTATTTCTGAAGCTTGGCGAACGTCCACCATTATGCACATGATAATTAGAATGCGTTGGCGCGTGTCTCAATATATCCACGCGTGCAATACACGCGGTCATAAAAGTTAGACGAAAGTCTAATACCGGAGGGTTTAAGAGTGAACGTTAGAAGAAGACAAGTTAAACCTTAGTGGGTGGAGGAAAAGGTAGTCTTTCTCTTTAACGATATGACCGCAATTACTACAAGTATATATGTAACATATATTCAAGTATACATATAACATTATTAAGTATTGCTACTGGACCAAGTTTTCCTCCCGTCTATCCGAAGTTTCTCTGAATAAATTAGTTGACTCATCGTAAACCAGAATGTCTGCGTAACCACCTACACTGGTATCTGCACGCATCTAGCGAGAACAAGATCTTTCTAATCTTACTTCATTAACTATTCAACAACGTTTATATCAATTAGGTGAAACGTGTGTTCAATAAATGAAATTTCGGGGCAGTCCTAAAACTATCGACTAATAATTTTCTCTCAAAGTCGGAAACGACTGCGATTGTGCATTCGTTGACGTTAAGGTTTACACGCGCACGCGTTTTCACGCTGAAAAGTCAATTTACCACGAAACGACATGAAATTAGAAAAAGAAATTCACACAAACAAAGATTCCTACGGGAAGCAAAAATAATTAATTCATTAGAATATATGTATTTCCTTAATTTCCCATTTTAATTACTGACGTTTTGAAGCAAGGCTTCGTTAAAGTTTTAGTTAGCAGGTAAGCACAAACTTTTTCCGTTTCTCTCTCCCTCTCCGCCTGCTCTCTCTCTCTCTCTTTTTCTCTTTCATTTTTTTTCATACTTGCTGTTCGTTATTATTTTATTTGTCGCGAGGCAAGATCGGTGTAATTATATTCGTCGTTAATTGCCGGGACGTTGCCTTCGGGTTTATCGTTTGTGGCATAGAACAACCCTTTTGTCCATCCACTTTGCTTTTCGTCCGGTATTTTTTAGACTTACGTAATATCCTGAGCAACGTTACTAGTACGGTACCCTCTTTTCTCTCTATCTACAAGGTTAACACAAACAAACCCCTTTTCAGACAAACTCCCATTCTCTGTTAAGAGAATAAGAGAGAAAGAATTGTAAAAAGAAAGAAAAAAAAAGGAGAAAGAGGTTTGATAGCTAAAGCTTCAAGGTAGGGAATGATGTACAGTCATTCTTCACGACGCAAGTTGGACATCACTCTATGTATGAGCTGCGTACGTCGACACAATGTCAACGACAAACTCAGTCGTGGATAATTGGATGAGCTCTTAAACACTGAAAATTACCCCTTAGGCGACTTACTTATATGAGTAACAAGACCCACCGACTTCCAAGCTTACATTATAATTTCAAGCTACGATTACTTTGCCTTTTGTAGAATCACCACCCTTACGGCCAAAACCTCAAAGACTGCCACTTATTATTTTCGGTCAAAGCTTGGTGTCCTTTCTTTTTTTTTTTTCAACCTGACCATCCGCCGTATGAAAAGCTTTTACCATAACCTTCGTTACACTTCCGCTTCAACTTCATGTTTTATTTAACGTTAAACTTCATTTTTTTCGGGAAATTAGAAAAATTGCTTTTGACTACGGTTGCAAGAAAAAATCTTTGCTAGGTCTCTCTGCACCCTCGTTTTTTGATTTAGAAATAAATTATATTTTAATTATATTTTTTCGATTTAAATTGTATTCAAATTATATTTTTCTATTTAGATTATATTAAAATTTTTAGTCATATTTGGTCTACAGGATCGAGGCTTCATTAGGATTTGACCATAGAGAGTAGAACGATCAATCCTTGACCAGGTATTCGTCTCGCGATCCAATTGGTCCATTACCATTTCTTAGCCCTCTGACGTCGTTAATTCTATAATTACGTCAAGAATTGTTTTCAGGATTCAAAACAGAGCTCTTAACTCGTGTAGATGACAGCATTCTTGCTTCAATTCCTCCGAATACCGATTCGAATCCCTAACTAATTACGGAGACGGTTATTTTTTAATTTATCTTTCTTTTTTTTTGTTTTTTTTCTAATTGTTATACAGGCCAACCCCTGTTCCGACTCGAAAAATTACAATTAATTGATAAATTGCTCTAGTCGATAGATTTGCAATATTGCAATATTCGAAGTCATGAATTTTTAAATTTCGAACATCCCCAATCATCAAGATCCACACACCTTCGAAATGTTAACGTTTCGCCATTTCACCCTTTCACTCCCTACCGGTACTTCCTACTATCGCTTAGAAAATATCGTCATAAACAAAATTTGTTAAAAATCCCGGTAAGACTTGAAGTGCCACTACTTTCTTGAACTAGAAAATGGTACCGGCATTAAAGTCACCCTAAATCGCCATATTCAGGCACACAAAGTGGGAGTTTTATCGCCTACAAGCGGTAGAAAGCTTTTATTATTAAGTCAACGCGAAATTCTTGTGTTTTTTTAAATAATTATCAGCAAAACAGTAGCAATTTCCAGCACCCGAAGGGTTGAATCCCCGAAAAGTTTTACACGGGGAAAATGAATGCAAGACATTTTCAAGATTCGAATCCGATATTGAGATGTTCAGGACGATAAATCGAAGCTAATTGCTTGTTTGATGCGATGTCCAAATTATTTGCGAGAAAAGATGGAAAGAGAGAGAAAGTCAAATCGCGAAGGATAAGGGAAAGGAAAGGTAGGAGAGGGTTATTAAAAACGCCCTGAAATATCCGATGGATTAAATCGTCTCATTTGCATAAGGTACGGTCACCGTAAACACGAATTTATGGATATACGAACGTATAGATTCGAGACTGAACGGGATAACTGCTAATAAAGGTTCGTCGTCGTAGCAAATAATGAGGGGGGAGAAAGTTCCCTGGGTGGCGTGGCGCCACCAACTGACTAAATATCACTGTATGACGCTTAAAATACCGTATGGGACGTTATTACTATGCATTTTATGGTGTAACCTCCCTTTATGTACGCTTTCCCTTTTTTTTTGCTCATGTTGCAATATTCGATTTCATAAAATACGCAGCACCGTGACAAACGATTTCCTTATATTGAATTCAAATGATTCACTTTGCATTCACGGAACCTTGTATAATACGACGCAATATTTGCGTCAAGATGATTTCGAGTCTTCAAGTCTCGCAGGATTTGTTGCCAAGGTATCGAGAATTATTTATTTTTCGTCTATCACGTGACGGTACCTTTGAGAATAATTTATTTAATAACAGAATAGGAAAAACGTTGTAAATTATAAAATCAAAACACCGCTTAATGCGAATGGTACAACAATTTGGTATTTCATTGCGTATGCTTCGAGGTAAGCAAAGTGTGATAATAAGCCCGCGGGCAAAATAGTGAGAATCTGCGATTTGCCTGGTGCAAATTGAAACCTTCATAGGCTTCGAAGAGAAGCAGAATAAGTAAGGGAAGTAAAGAGAGAGAGAGAGAGAGAGAGAGAGAGAGAGAGAGAGAGAGAGAGAGAGAGAGAGAAGGAAGGAGAAAGGCAGGTAGATAGAGGATTCCTTGAAGCAAGGGTGAAACTAAGATCAGCGATCCGTGATCACTAGCCTTTGTACTATACCGCAAATGCTTCTATTTCGCTCTATTGTATTCACGTAAACATTTGCACAATAATGATTGTCCTAATTATTACGAAAATGAGCAGTGTCTTTCCACAAATTTAACACGCATTCATCAGTTCATAGGGAAATTTCGGTTTGTTCTGGGAAAATTTTCGACGTGCGAACTTCTGCAATTTTTTCCGAATTGTCCGTTTCCTTAGTTACCGTTTGATTCATTTTTCGGGTCCCTAGAAACCATTCCTGAACTTTGTTGATTTTCGGAATTCGTGACAGGAATTTTCCTCGCACGTTTACAGGTGGATGCAAAAATATTTTGTCGTTGGTAATTCCGCAGCTGCGTGGGACGCTATTGTCCCAGAGACACTCGAGGGGTTAAATTATTTTTGCGTCAACGAGGTTCCGATACGAATCGGTGGCTTTGTTCGTTATAATTGAGCAAAATGAGGGTCAGCCAAAAAATAAATAATCTAAAATAACCGGTGGTGAAAAAATTATTGGAATCCGCGGAGACTTTCGACTAAAAAATGGTGGAATCCGAAGTTATAATTTACCTCGTGAGCAGGATAATAATCAAAACAACTGTCATTAACATTCAACGAGGATTTCAAACGATTTAACATCCGGCTGGACTCTGCCTGAAGATCGAAGCTACGAAATTAGTTATTCCACATTAAGACAATGTGCTCCTTTGAACCTTTGACTTTCAGTTTAGAGGAAGGGAAAGAGCAAACTAACAAGCATTTTGGTTTGCTGCGATATCTGTGGTGTTTTGATGTCCAAAGAGGAATAGATAGAGAAAGAGGTAGAGAGAAGAAAGGTAGTAGCAGCACTAGTAGCAGTAGCAGCAGCTAGAACACAAATCAATTAGTGGGGGGTTACCTCGGGCGTTTTGCTTCAGAACTAACTCTCCTTTCCACCATATACATATTTGCTTAAACCCTTTCCTAGTATCCCCTAGACTCATTTCAAATGTTTCAATCTATGCATTAACCACTGGTATGCTCAGTGTTTATGGAACGATTCCATTTCGTTCCTCCTTTTTCTCGCGATTCACTTGGAAGTTCCTTTTTAGCAATTTTTATATTTTTTTCAAACAAGAGATGCTCCTTTGTAAAATTTGTAACGTACATTGTCTTACAACGGCACGCAACTTGGCGTGAAAAAATTCTTTTTACCCCAGATGAGCGCTATTAATTTTACCGTACTAGTGATTCCGAACAATAGAGTATCTAACCGTGGAGACCTCGCTCGTGGAAATTATGAGGAAAATTGCGCATAATGCGAGTCTTGGATTAGTAACAGATACGCGCCTCGGAGGCTGCCGTTGCAAAAGAAACGACCGAAATTGATTTCTGTGATGAAAGACGATAATGTGAGTCACGGTCGTGTGACTGCATCGGTGGAGCTTTAATTATGCAACCTATTTAACCTAACGTAATCCAAGCTAACCACGCACGAATCGTACCGGATAATGAGCATCGACCATGTCGTTGCAGCGGCAACTGCAGGTTTCTCTCACAATTGTTGAGAGAGGACAAAATTGATGTCACTGATGATGAGCTGCGCTATTGCAGGTAAATTCAATCGTTCGGTACCTGCGTTTCAATTTCTCTATGTCACGTGATCTAATCTGTTACGAACCTTGGGATGTAAAATTCCTATCCAGGTGCTACAGACTTGAAAGGAGCGGACTTTCGTGATCGGACTTGGAGCAATACCGAGGGTGACCAAAGCGCCCCTAGCGCAATTTGGCCAAAATTGTTTACGAGAAATTACCGGGCAATAGTTATATTTTTACTTCAAGTAATTGTATTAAGTGTTCCATAAATTTGTATTAAAAAATGAGAGGTTCGATTATGGGTCGTACTTGAGGAAATTCTTGACTCCTTAACGTTGTCACGTAAGTCAAGCCACGTGGGAAAGTTGAATTTCTGAACGAGTTCCACACTAAACATTCGACGAATCAGCGATACATTCACGAATTTCAATTTTCAATATAAAAGAGAACTGATTCATCCACGTAAAAAAAGACAGCAGTTTATATCGAACAGGTATACATATGTTGTTGTTGGAAAGAAAGAAAGAACATCGAGAGGGACCTCCATAAATATCTCATTTTTATTTTGAATGGGAAAACGAACGACGCGGTGCGTCCCTACGCAAGGTTGCACACTAAATCAGCGTTACTTTATTAAGTATTACCTTTAGTTAACAGATACTTAATCAAAATGCATGCGGTACGCCACTAATTTGACTTTGGCCCCCATAAATTTTCGGTGCTCGAGACCGGACCGAAACTTCTCGTCCTCTCTTTTACTCTCTCTCTCTCTCTCTCTGTCTCTCTCACACACTCTTTCATAGGTATTCTATATACGAAACGCCGGACACGAGGCACCAAGTCGATAAAATACTCTTGAAATTAAATTTGAATGAAAGCTATCCGTCATTTCTATCTTTCTCCTCAATTTTTACGTTTATTTCTTCGAACTTTGGTTTTTAAAAATTCAAAGTAATCGAAAGCGAAACTCGAATGTATTCGATTTCAAAGGTAAAGAGCAGGAAACTGAGAAATTGTCCTTTTTTTTTTATTGTGAGCGATATCAGGAAACTCGAAAAACTGCTTTTGTACTCGGTGAAAGTCATTTTGAGATTCAAAAGCAACATTTGTTTGGTGATGATAAAATTTCTTGACGCATCCAAAAGCATTTAAGAACAAGGTGTCTTTTGTAACACGATACAAGGATCAAAGGAAACTAATGTTATGCGTATTCCAAAGAAAAAAGTACTCGCCGTAAATCTTTTTAAAAAACGTTTAATTCCTTGTATCCTGAAACATTACAACGCTATTTTTTTTCACTTTTGTCACATTTAATTACCGTTCTTCTACAGAAAACGCCACAATAAAACTTGACAAATTAGCCCACCATCCCTGTTCCCATAATTTATATAAGTGTTAGAAAAAACCGAAAATTTAAGAAAAACGGGAAGACAGATGAGTCAGATTTTGGTCGTCACTATCAAGATTATGACAAGTTCGGATATAAATTTGAAATTTAAGAGAATTCCATCGTTTCAACGATGTTCTTTTTGTCCTTTTTTTCAACATTAAAGTTGTTTTCTTTTGCGCCTCTCATTCAAATATAAATCACGGTGATATGCGGGTTCGCCTAAAAAATTCTCAGCTAATCTCGAAATCAAAGAGTCCTGGATGAACATAAAAATGCTTTATCGTTTTTGAAGGGACAAAATGCATCTCCGCTATCCTAATCGTTTGTCACAAGATTCATGGGCGCTACCTTTGCCATGTCAGAACGAGAGCTCGTGGTGGCTTACGGTTTTTCTACATCTTTTTATTCGATGTTTTCCCCAGAAATCAGCTTTTATTCTGGAAGAAAAAACCCGTATATGTATAAGACGCGATATGGAGTCAGTAAAAAATCTAATCACAATTCGATAACGTTTCACAAAGACTTGGAAAATAATTTGAAGTATAAACAAAAATTTTGTGTAAAAATTGTGATATGAATATTTTTCAGAATATGTCAATTTTTATAGAAATGTATTAATTGAATTTTTGGCGCAAATATTGTTAGAGAAAAAAAATACTAAATTTAATACTTAATTAACTTTAATTACCGATTCGTTGTCCATTCGTTTTGCATCTGGAAAATAAATTTGTAAAAAAATTTCACTCTTACTCCAAGAAATTAATTTTTCGTATACATAAGGTTGCAAATTCCTCGTGTTGGTATAAGCATTTTCTGCTACATTACAGGCTCATACGGTAATTTTCCCTTACACGTATTAAAATTCTGTAGACTTTAGTTATGTAAAAAAGAAGATCACTTCGGTATCAAAGAAATCTTCTCCTCTAATTTTCATTTTGATTATACGTGCAAGATTTAAGGTAGCGATTAAAATCAAAACGATTTTGTCTTCCTTTTTCGCCTAAGGTGTGACCAGATGGTCTCACATGAAATAATGATATTTACGATCGGCATCGATTTCTTGATCCACAGCGAATTGAATTCGATATTGTACGAGAAAAGGGAGGGAGAGAGAGAGGCAAAAAGAGTGAAAAGGAGAGAAAATATCAGGGTTAACCTTTAGGGTGGCTTTTACTTACATGGATCAGGTGGCACTCAGGAATGCGAAAGGCTTTTTTTGCTCATGAATTATAGTAGCGATCCAATCCTCCGATCCTTTCCACGAAACATTACACACTTCTGCTTTTATAATATAATACTTTAATAAAATGATGCTTTTATGAAATTTTATCAGTACTTTTTAGCACCATTTTTTACGTACTGCAAATTTCGGTGTAATTTACAATCGTGGTATGGGCAAAGTTGCACGTACTGGGCACCTTTTTTTCTCCAAAGGTCAATTTGGAATTTATATTAATCGATATTTGTCCCGAATTTGGTCAAGCCGATACGGGGAGAATTGGATTATGGAAGTAATTTCTGTGGTTTAATCTTCGACTGCGGATGAACATTTTAAATGGGTCAAATGCAATGATTTGCCTGAGTAGTGTTTTTTGTTAATTTAAACTCATTTTTAATTGTTATGGAAAATTATTATTACCCATCGGAATATTATACCACAGATTCGATAAATTTGCTGAATTCGTCGAAACAATAAATTTTATTGGATTGTAAGAAGAAGATAAAATAGTGGGTAAGAGAAGTGATATCGAGTCTCTTCTCTTCTTTCTGTCTGGATATAGACCACCGTGAGAGAGAGTTGGGTCCAAACCAGTAGGCCTTAAATCGTCTTCACACCGGGAGGGCAAAATGATACTCTTTTTGGTACCATCTAAAATATACTTTTTGGATACATACCTGATCGAATGTTTGTGATACATTACCCCCTGACACCGAATCGACATTATCTTTTTTTATTATTGTTTTGTATCATTTTCTACAAAATGCTTAACACCCTTACTCGGAAATGAAGCTCGTTTGAAAATTTATTTTGATTTATAGGATGTTTCTTGAATGGAGGAGAAATAAAAATGTTGCTATGATTGTAATGCTCGGTCCTCACTCGAAGGGCAACAGTTATGCATTTTTTAAAATCACTTTTACAAAATTAGCAAATTTATGAGGCAATTGAAAATTTAAGAATCACTCCTAATTTGAGAGGAACTAGAATTTTCAAAACGGGGTTTTAATTTTTTTAGTTAATTCCTTTATAAATGATACAGTAAAAATGTATTTGAGAAAAATGGAAAATTGCCTATAAGCTAAGAAAATCTAATTTTTCCACACTGGACACGTTAGATCCATTTCACACACAAACAAATACTACTTTTTCTAGTCTTGATATCCCGGCGAATTTGCGAAGACCGCTTTACATAATTGCTCTAATCTTGCAGGCTCTTGAAAGATGGTAACGCAAATGAGTTTTTGAGTTAATAACGCGATAGCTGTTAACGTCAGAGCCATTCGCATTATCCCAAGTTGATATGAAAGTATATTAAAAAATTCTTACAAAATGTATATTTTGTCTTATTATGTATTTGAAATAAGTTTACTCTGCATCATTAACGAAACTTATATATACGTATATAAATATATATGTATATGTATACTATTTTGCTCGATTCTGAGTAAAGTTAAAAGTCAAATGCAACAGATCTATTCAACGGTCATAATTACTGAGGTGAGGGCCGGCATAAAAAACGTCGTTATTAAAAAGTTTAAATGTCTATTAATTACTGTGTGAGTGAGTAAAGAGGAGGGCAAAAGAAAGAGAAAAAAGAGCGTTATACGTTCTACGGGTCCACGTATATTTACTTTATATAAAATGCATATAATTATCGCGCCTTACTGAATAGAGGAAATCAATGGGTACCCTTTTTAGTTAAGAGCAATTTCTTTTAGTTACAGGGGTTCCTCGTCGTTCCTTTTTTTCATATTTTTTCCGTCCTCTTTTTATTTATTTACGAGCATACAATTTTTTTCATCAAAACCTCAATTTGTCGACTACTGCTTACAGGTAATGAGGAACTTCGTCACCTCCAACCGTGATTATACGTCGTATGAATGAAAAGCAACATGTCAATTCACCCTTCCAATAAAGTCTTGATCATCTTTCGACTTTTTTATGGTGACTAAAACCTCGATTTTTGGTATTTGAAGCTACGTTTGACATTTATTTATACAGATAAATGAATGGATTTCATAGAAAATTGGATTTAGTCGATTAGAGGACAGTTTTTGTTTTATTTATCTCTCTAAAAAAATTACCATAAATTTCCACGTGTTTATGGAACAACCCACGCACGTCCTCGTGTCGATGTAACAATTTAACATTTTTTTAGCCATTTTTATTCCGTTGGTTCAATATATATGACAAGGGAAACATATTATATAGTTGTAAGATGTTTCAAATTTTACTTTCGGTAGCTCCAAAGTAAGTTATTAGAGTGTCTTTGATGACAAAGTTTATACAAATGCTCGTGGAATGCTCCTAGAAAAGGTTTGAGAGCAGCAGGACGGATACACACCATACGTATACATTTAGCACCGTGTACTACAGTTGTATGTCTTTTCCCGCCGAACACCTTACGGGAACGAGGCACGAGGATACTCTAAAAGTGTCAGCGAAGAGAAGCAGCTCGGAAAGAGGATGTATAAACCTGCAGAACGTATACAAACGATCCTTTACAGAAACACTCTTGACCTACGAGTCTACGAAGTGGTGGTTCTCACTAAATTTTCCACGAGTCCCATTGATGGTAATGGTTTATCTCCAGCCTTGGCGCCGAGCACTTCTTTTCTAGTTGCTTGCGACTGTATTTCAATGGGTCACTCATTTTTTCTGAGAATTCTTTCAATCTTTCTTCAATTTTTATTCGATATTCAGGTATCGTTCATCAGACCGGAAATGATGCACCTAATCAGGGTAAAAGGGGCATCGTAACCTACAAAAATTCGGACAAGTTCCAACAAAGCGCAAAGTGAGAACCAATATTGGCAAGGTTCTATGGTATCACAGGTGACAAGAACATAAACATATGACCCATACATAGTTAGTGGAAGGTCTCTCGATATATATATCGAATGTATGGTGTATAAGAGAGAGAGAGAGAGCAAGGGAGAGACAGGGAAAGAGAAAGCTAGAAAGCGATAGGAAGCAGAAGTGAGGGAGGTAGAAAGCGGGACGACGGCGAGCACGGTGCAAAGCACTAATTTGTAACCAAGTTGTCGCCCTGGTTTGACACTGCAGTAAATACGAGGGTGATAGCGTTGTATATCACTGGACCACTACTACTGATACCATAATACTACCTACTACTACAGCTATTGCTAATATCTATACCATAGCTTTATCCCGCATGACTGTGAACACGATCTACTCCCTGTTCTGCTTCCAGACCTGTTCCTTCTCATGTTGTTGTTGTTGTTGTTGTTGTTGTTGCAGTTGCTTCTGTTTCTGCTTCAGTTGCTTTTCCAACCTTAAATAGGTACTATTCCTTGCAGAATTGCACTTCTGCTTTCTGAAAGGTAGTTGCAAAGGTTAATCTTCCGAGAGTGAACTTTCGAATGCGCATTTTTGAATATATCGTTCGGGAGTTCAAAATTCTTGTTTACTTAAATTCCTGTGAAGAACTGGGATTCCCATTACGCCGAAAGCTTCGCTGATACATAATGGGCGAACTTTAACCGTTTGCAAGGTTTCAAGAGAACCTCGGTAGACCAATTTCGCTTTCATCTTATCTTCTTCTTCGACGAATACTTTCCGATTTCAATGTGGATCTTTTTAATTAACGTTAAATTATTCTTCGAGAGTCGCGTTATTTTCTCCCGCAATTATTTTTCCATTTTTCTACATTTGAAAGAAAAGCAGTTCATCTGTAGCGTCCATTCGTTCTTTCAGTCTTTTCGTACCATCGATAATCAAAGATCCTTTTAGGGGCAAATAAAAAACAAAATTCTAGTGATTTTTTTCACGTTTCGTCACAGCAACTCTAAGTATCAATGTGACTACGATCCCGAATTTTTTCTGAAAATTAAAAATGAATCCACAAGTTAATCATTTCAATTAAATTATTTTTCAAGGTGTTATAGATATTTTCTAAAGATTGCCATCATATGTGACATCTTAGAAGGCTTTTTACAGACTTTGTGTCTATAAAACGATTTTTGGGGAAGATAAAGCTAAAAATGCAAATTTTCAATCTTCACTTTCATAAATATTTCTTTTTACGAGGCGAAATTTGATCCCCATATGCTCTGTATTCGTTGAATCGCGTATAAAAAAAAAAGCAATAACGAATATATTAATTGAAATTGTCTATTTAAGAATTCTTTATCGATTGTTATTGTTTTCGAAGCAATAATTCAAAGTCTAGATAAAAATTCTTCGGATCGCACGGAATGTCTATAAAGGTATAGGAAGATTCCGGATAATTTACTATTCCTTCCAAGGCAGTATATCAAACCAAAAACTCGATAACATACTTGTTAATCGTTTAAATATTCAATCGCCTACACGCTATCGATCAGCACGATATGGTGACACTCATACCTACGCAATATCGGGTCGGTGGATGAAATATTCACGTATGTGTGAGAGCATCGTAAAAGTCACGTGTTATTTATTCGACCACGTGAAGAATTTGTCAATGATCGGGAGTTAAGTTCGGTCCGACATCGAAAGATCGTTATCGGTGACATTATCAATTGCTTCTTGCAAATTATATTTTGTTCCACGATGTCAAAGCTGAATTTTAAAAGATCCGAGGATTGTTTCGAATTGTATTTGGCGATGAACGTATTTAACTGCGTGTTGCTCGTAACAGAAATTTTTGTAACTGATTTAATACAATGTTGAACAATTAATTAGTGTTTCGGAACTTGTAATTACTCAAATTTTTGGTATTCTTTCGCTTTGGCGATAAAAGTCTAGCAATTCCATAGTAACGTTTTGCAAAATTTCTAGCCACGAGTAACCGTAATGACATTTCCCGGATTTTACATATTTCAGACTTTTATCCGGAAGTCGAATAAAAAATGGTGGCGCAGGATTTGAATTTCGACAGATTTTAATTGGGGATAATAATACACTTTACCACAAACTTGGCTCCTATCCTACGACCGTAGATAAAGCTCGAATGACACTAAGGATACAGTGATGTTATGCTGAGGTTATGTATCATAATTCTAATTTTACTCGCGACCTGTAACAGATGCAGCAAATCAAAAGCAGATAATGGAATTCGGTGACGAGTCCTAAAATGTAGATAATCTTAACTTTCTCAAAATATTGCGGATCCTCGATACTTCGAAAATTAGTGCTCCGTTATTGCTCTCAGCAACAAACGTCACGACGCTTTACAAGAATCAGCCCAAAAATCGGTTGGTTTAACGAGAAAGGGTTAGTTAGATTCGTTCTTGAAGAGACGATGAGAACGTTATGTAAATGAAACGTCCGTTGAATTCGAGAAAGGCTGTTGTGCACACCTACAAAGAAAAATCTCATTTTCATTTCTCACAGTGATATCATGAAGTCGAGTAGAGGAAGACGAGTGAATAGAGACGAAGAAAGGGAACGGAGATAATTTTTACCGAAATTAAATCGAAAATTAGAGAAGCATTAAAATGCGCTTCTCAATAAAGGGAGATCACGAATTACCTTTCCTACTTATTTCCAAAACTGGAAGAAAGAAAGAGAACGAGAAACCTGTGCTAAAACAAAGCACGGAAATCTGAGAATAACGAAAAAGACAAGGACAGAACGAGAAGCTTTCAAGTAAGATTTCTAAAGGAATTTCCTCCTCATGCAAATCAGATATGCTCGGGGATCGACTTGGAATTGCACGAGTTAATCAGAAGACAGTCGACCGGAAATATTTTGAGAACCACTGAAAATGAGAAGTTTTAACGGGAAAAGGATTAAATAAGAATCGAGAGGAGATGGAAAAAAATAGGAAGTGTATAAATAGAGAGAAGGGAGGAGAGTAGAAAAAAAATGGGCAAAGTTCTCACGTACAATTACGTATAAATCAAGGGTGGTTAATAAATATAAGAATTAAGAGTAAAGGGTTAAAAAACAGAAAGATTTCCTTTACTTTGGTTTTCCTTTTATATCAAGAGGGATGAGCTTTTACAAGGAGGGTTGGTTGGCACCAGCTCCAATTTACGATTCATTTCGTTGAAACGGCTTGCACTGCTGGTGTAGACCCTTATATCGCCATTTTACCGATCTGAATAATTAATTTTAATAACGAATTTTACCCTCAGCTTTATACAGAAGAAGTGGAGAACAAGAAGAGAATGAGGAAGAGAGGCGAAGAGGAAGAGAAAGATCGCCTCTTCTAACCCCTACCCCTCCCTCTTATCTTTGCCTTGTTGTCTCGGACAGGTTTGATGTAAGGCTATGCTACCTTTCTATTGTTCAATTAATTTTTCATCGTGTTAATTTTACCACACTGGATGCTAAAGTTTATGTGGGCGTGCATATTACAACGCTAAGTGAAATAAGGCTGAAGTGTATACGAACTTCTCCAAAATCTCCACACAGGAAAATCATGCAGGGAAAAAAGACACCCCTTTGTACCGACTCGGTCCAATTAAATGACCCGTATAAGGACATGTGCGGAATTTTATTAATAGGGTATTCATTTTTAGCAGAATTAATCGAGAACCCAGTAGCATTGTCTTGACAAAATCTGGACACAGTGATAAGATTTTTATTAATTATGAAGGAAAGTGGAATCAATTTTCTTGACAATAATTGGTGGTGCAAATTCTATCAATAGGCAATTCGGACATTTATTATAAAAATTATAAATAAAAACCTTGCTTTTTTCTGGAAGATTTTTGGAAGAAGAAAAAATTCTCTGGATTTCAACTCCATAAGCCTAATTAATTAATGATTGTGACGGTCTCCCAATAGAAAATTTTGTTGTATATCAACATTAATTGCAGGTATATTTGGCAAAAAATTGTAAAACACTAAATTTCTGAAAATAAACCAAAAAAAAAACTCAAGAAATTCACATTGATTAAAAATACCTACAGTTTTTTAAAAAAAAAGTATCGATTTTCATCTTCATACAAGTTCAGTGACAGTAAATACTAAACATATATCATTGTCAATGTTTCTGCGTTAAACCAAAAAGCCCATAGCAGTAGTGGTGATGGTAGTATCTGTAGTAGTAGTATAACTCTGGATACAAACGTGAGAGTCGATAAGTTACTAAACTAATTAGCAGGCTTTGCCGACAAAGCGAATGTCTCTCTCTTTCTCTCTATCTCTTGTCTCTTTCCTCAGCGTGTCTGTCCGCGGTTAGTTTTTATAACGTAGAAGATCCTTTACCCCTTTCCTTCTTTCTTTCTTATTTATCATTCTTTCTCTCCTATTTGATTGTGTGCCTCTTTCTCTTTCCGAGCAATCGTTTCTTTTTACTATTAATTTAGTTCGACGTGTGTCAGGAGAAATTTATTCTTCCCAGGGGAATCTCGTATTCTCTCCTTCTCTCTTCATTTCTTCCCCCCAGAAATACTTCTTATTGTTAGAAAAATTATAACATCCCGTAAATGATCTGTTCGTGATTCCCACGGGAAGGATTTCGCAATTTTTCCCGCTTCTTTTTATTCAAACGTCTGGGCAATTATTGACTTTTCATATAAACTTTCAATAGAAATGTGTGATTTTCCGAAACTTCCATTGAAGTTGAAAAGAAGAAAAGTTACGTTGTTAAAGAAAAGGGTTAAACTTCGATTCCCAGGAGTTTCGAAACAGTGGACGTAAAAAAAAGACGGCGCTGAGGGGAGATGAAAACGAAGAGCGTAGCTTTGCGTTGTTTAATAAGAAACCTGGATGGCTTTGGCCAAAGAACCCTGGGGACGGAGAGGCGTTGAAGCGAAGTAATTAAAAAATATACGGTGATAAAATAATATTGGCTACAAATTGAGTTATGCTTGCGGAAAATCCCTTAGCCCTTTTTTTTATATAAGATATAAAATTTTTACTCGCTGAGCCCTCGTATACTTTTACTCTTTTTCTCTATACTGACATAGCCTTCTTCCACCGCATCAAACTAAGGTTTCATTCATTAAACATTAATGAAGTAGATTCTTCATATATACATATATATATATATGGGTGTAATGCAACTGAACCCCATAAAAATGGCCTAAAAGTTGTTACCAATATGCATTCATTACACGGGGAGCAACATTTTGTCAATATTTGGGCTACGAGTTTTTATATATATATTTTTATTATATATATTTTTTTACGTAACCCTCGTTAAAAGGAATATATAAAAATGAAGTGAAAAAGTCACCCATTTCGTGCAATCCTGCATTTTAGTGACATTGTATATCTTTCTTGTCACATTCAAACGAAAACGTGACAAATATCCGGGCAATCCATTCAAAACATTTGGAAAACAAATTTGGAAATTTCGTTAACTCCAATTTTTAAATTTCAAAATTAAAAAAAGTCACGAAAAAAGAAATCACAAAACGCGTTTAATTCGTTGGCCAAAGTTAGTCACAAGGTTGAGCTAAATATTGATCAAAAAGGTGGAGAAAACATCAATAATTAGCGGAGGGGTTAGACTTCGAACTGATGAAATTCATTCGAGGGATAATTTTTTAACGTTATTATCTCAGAAAGAAGGGAAAGGGGAAGGAGGAGAAACGGTACTTTTCAACGCGGTACGTAGGCACTGTGGAGTTTGAACTCACCCCCAAGCTTGAATCTGATTGGCAATTTCACGTCTTGAATTTTTATCCAACAGCAGTAGCAGCAAAAGGAGGTAGAGGCAACCCCTTCGTTTTTAAATTATCCGCGAGATTAATCAAGGCGTCATTTTTCACGTCCAATTTGCAATAAAAAGAAATGAGGGCGCGGCTGGATTTCACAAGAGAACCTTACTGACAAAAAAAAGAGAGAAAAGAAGGAGCAAAAGAATGTATAAACCTACTATACCTCTTTTCTTTTTTCTCCTTTCAAAAGAGTAAACCTTATTCTTAATTGATATATTCTGAATTAATTAATCCTTCCGGATGAACGAATGAACCTTAAGGGGTAGGGTATAATGCTTTGGGACATACTTTTTACGTCCTCCCCCACCAAGCTTTCGTTCTCCTTTACTTAATTAAAGCTAGTCGTAAATTTCTTTCATTGGACACTTTTTTCTTCGATTATTAGCGCATACATCTTCCAGTTCAACCCTTTATTGGCTTTACAACCCTTCTTTCCGCGGACTCCCAACATCTGCTAACTTCAAAAAGAGTTGGCATTTTTTCCTCGAATTTTCTTTCAGACATTATTCAAGGTATAATATTTCCTATTAATTCAACGTTCATTCCTTCGGACAATTTATGGTCTTCTAAGGTTTCCATTCCCGACGACACTCTCACCAAATAAAAAATAAAAATCAGTCGCCAAATAAAAATTGCCATCACATAATAATTGGTGTGGATTCAAGGGATGTGTCTGATAGAGATGTATAAGCGTGCTACTATCATTCGTCGGAAAGAGGTGGAAGGAGAGGAGGCCTTTAACGTTCAAACAAATAGGAAGTTTGTTCGTTGAACGTACAATAGGTAGAAACCGAATGATAATGTCTAACTAAATACGTTACCGTAGTGGTATCAAAGAGAGAACCCGAACCTTTATGATGGTTTCTGGTTTGGCTCGCGTCTTCTCCGCAATAGTAACAGTAGGTAGCAGGTTTCTGTGGTTAATGTATGTGTGTATGGATGTACTAATATATTCTCATGGTCTTTTACTGAAATCAAACCATACCAAAACCTACTCATTCTCTCGTACGCCACTCTTACCATTACTATTGCTGCAGCGGCGTATACCACTGCTTACCAGACGATGCATCAATTGCGAATTTCAAATTTCAGCATCAACAATAATCACCATTGTCACCGCACCAACGATCTTTCATGTATCCCTCTATGGTTCTCCTCCGTGGCAAATTACTTCTTTGGACGAATATTTTCTCAAAAATGACTTTACCGCATCACAGTTGCTGCAGTGAACAATTTTCTAATTGCACAAACGGATAAAATCTCTCGATTCATTGTCGTTTTTGAAAATGGAGGGAGTGCCACTTTCTGATATTTTTTTTTTTTTTTTGAGAGGACCAATTTATGTAGGAACGTTGCGTGGCATAAGTCCTTCTAGGGAAATGTAAAAATTAGTTTTAATAAATTCGAATATAATTATTCGTGTTGTCGTCAATTATTGAAATATTCGAATAGTGGCTGATTTAAGAAAATCTGTGTTCAGGTAGACATTTTTTTTTATATCACCAACAAGATATTGTATATTGCTCCGTGAGGTTGTGTGAGAATTTTCTAATTTCGTCCCGGCTACATTTTCACGACTTTTTTTCTTTTCGAGACAGATGTAAATTAAATATTTTATTACACCGTTTAATGATATACATTTTTATAAAATTTACCTCTTTGAAGTAAAGTGAAATGTTTAATTGAGAGCCTCTACGAATCGTACATAGAATCAGGGAAACGTTGCCTAGAGACTTGGAAACATCATAAAATACGTAAAGCTTCATGCAACAACCTTTACAACATTCAACATCTAGAGAAGGAATCGTAGCGTTTCTCAATTGTATATAGATATACATATGTTCTTCGCTATCTTCGCGTACATTTACCATTTTCGGTTTATCTATCGACTCTTCCACTACATTCGAATACGTATACATGCTATATTCGCTTCCACTCCTACCTTAAACATTAATATGTCAAAGGTATAGCGTTAATAAGGACAATTATAACACCGCTACTGAATTTCCCACATTCGATAATTAACGTCGTCTCTCTTCTCATTAAATGACAAGTGTTGTATTTGAGCATACACATATGTATGTAACATGTTATAAAACATAAAGAGGATCATTTCACTTACGAACTGTGACAAGTATTTTTAGACTGTTAATTGAAAGTGATGGATCGTTCTAATAATTAATAAAATATTAAAATGCCATTTGCATTTTGCAGCTGGAAATTGCACTTGCCGAATAAAAATGCAACTTGAAATAAAAAATATCGGCGAAAGAAAATATCAATAATTTTTCCGGATCTCGAAGTGGCATTAATTGCCAAGTTTCCAAAAAAAATTTGGAAAAGAATCTATTTTCGAATGAGTGTCGGCTACAAAATTTTATTTCTTCGAGAATCTTTTAGAAATTAAATAGAGCAACTCGAAATTGCAAAAATAATTCAGCAACTGCGCGTAAGGTAGTCGCATGTGCAAGTTTCTAATACAAGATTTCTCGTATTTTCAGAATACACGCGAACTCTTCATTGCCACTTTGTTAAAAACCGGTCGATGGGGTACCGTGGTATGTCTGAGAAATACCGTCAACGAACCAGCTGATCCTGGGAAGAACACCCCGCGATGTCGACTTCTTGCAGAAATTAGGGCCCCTCTCGTTGATTTAAGGCCGAGTGGCAAGTATCTCACACTCTTGACAGTCGGTCCACATCTTTTCATCTTGCACTGGGTCCCATTTGAAAACGAATTAATAAATAAAATACTACCTAATTATATAAGTGAAGAAGCCGAGGCTGTATATCTAAGGACATTTTTCTCCTTCACTTTTAATTATTACCACTATATCCTTAAATATCTTCAGTTCCGAGGTATGTATCCTTCTGATGTTATTTATGTTGAAAGTCAATGAGGAAAAATAAAAAATCATGCGAGATTTGGTTCCCAAGACTTTCGTGTGTGATTGGTTTTCAAAGGATTGTTTGTGAAATTCTTTCGATAGTATTCGATGAATCTATCGAGGCACGTCGTCGTTGTTCGTTCTCAAAGAGTCTGAGGTATGTCGGTCGTTAAAGGCGGGTTTGTGTTTGCTATCGAGAACCGCGGATAAAACAGTCTTGGGAATCCCCTAAGGCTATAACCCGATGTCACTTAGAATTTGCACGATCTACTTGTTTGTACTCGGTTTTCTTAATTGTTTTATGCAACAATTATGCGATCTCTTAATCATACCCGACGTGGGTCGATCTTTATTGGCGTAAAGTTGCAGTTACGCATTCAAAAAAAAAGTGGTCTTGTATGCGTGAGCAAAAAACAAATTGCGTATCAAGAATTTCTATAAATTAATTAACAGACTTGCGCACTTTCTTACGATTCTTGGATAATTTTTTTTTGAAAGAAAAATGTCGGAGTGGAAATTATGTTCCGTAAAAATGAAAATTTCAGAAAAAATAAAAATAAAAATAATTTCAACATTAAATTTTGCATCGACGCTAACTTTGTTAATGGTGAAAGCCATGCATTGAGATGTATTGAAACAGACTTCCATGAAAATTGAAGACCTTTAAAGTACGAATCTGATTCATTTAGAAAATGTCGTCTTGACGAAGAACTACACCAGGATCACCTGCGTTAACCAGTAGATAAGAACACGTAGAATGCAGGTAGCTCGGCCTTGGTTAAGGTCGAGCGTGCAACCTCGAGGTATGCGACACTGATTGAACCCCATGTAATATTAAACAATTCGTCCTTTTATTTATTACTTTTTGTATGCACCGACTTATTTAAATAGGAACTGCAGTTTGAAAAAAAATCGTTTAAATAAAATCCTATTTTTTTATTATTATTATTATTATATTTACCCTTTGTTTCATATTTTTGATAAGAATAATCCTTTGAAAAATTTTTTGGAGCACATACGTCATCAAGAGCAACGTGGAACTCCGCAAATGCAAAATCCGGCAAATGCCTTGGAGGATCAAAACCGAAAATCTTATGTTTTAAAAATGTAAATCTATTATGCAGATAGAGCGCGAGGAAGCTGCGGGAAGACAGGGTAAATGCAAAGAGACTGTTTACTGGGTGAGCTGCGAATACAATATTCATAAAATTCGAAAAGTACCGAAAGTCGCGGGTACTCTCGTAACACTAATCCTAACGGACTCGAAATTAATGTATATAAATTCCACATTAAGTATAAGTCAATCTTACGTTCATCCCTTAATTTCTACGAAAAAAAGATGCTAAAGGGGTGAATCCAAACGTGGAGGGGAAAAAAAAAGAGAGGAACGCATTTCAGAGACAAACATATACGATTTTGCTAATAGGAACGTCGTCAAACTTCTTGAAATTAGAATGCAAACAAACCTATTATCGCAAAGTCAAAAATGAGAGAGAAGGAGAAGGGAAAGAGAAAAGACAAGACAAGTTTGTTTTATATAAAAGACGAGCATGCATATAGATTTTCCTTCTCTCTTTCTTTTTCTATACCTTTCCTTCACCGTCTCTTTCATCCATTTTTTTACCCTTCCTTCTCCTTGCAAACAAACCGTCAACGCCTCCGTTCACCGCACGAAAAGTATGAAAAGTAATTAAATTCACGTCCTGGGTCGCTTCTATTACTGCAAATATGTATTTCATTCTCTCTTCGTCTATAAGTAAAATACCAACTTTAGTAGTATTTTTCCGTGGATGCTTGAAAGAAGAAATTTCCTCCTTTTTCTCGCATTTGTTGTGACCGGAATATTAAAAGTAATTAAAAAATTCTTTTGATGCATTAATTTCATTTTTTGATAATAAGATAAATTAATCGCGTGGATGTTTTCGGGAACACAGATTTTCTTGTGAATTCATTTAGCAAAACCAACCTTTTTTTGTAAATACATTTAATTAATTAAATTCCCAACCTGCATGCAATAATGAGCTTTTCGTAAGTCAAAGAATGTCAGGTGCAACCTTAAACTACACGTATGCATAAATTTTCAAAAATTACCAACATTAAATATTAAATTTATAAAAATTTAAAAATATATAGGAGATTAGCACTTAAGTATATATATTTAAGTGGCTTCGGTTAAAAAGTGTGAAAGTTCAAAAGTTTCTCAGTGAGTAAATTTATTGTGAATGTTGCAACGTAATTATCCGTATAGAAATTGAAACTATTATGTATTTAAATAATTAGCCAATGGTACCGACAAATACAGGTAAAACGTGGATACGTAGGTCCACCTGATGATCGTCCATTCTTCTTCTGTGAAGGTTACCAAAAAAAAAAAAATATTTCCTGAAGAAATTTCTAATGAATCTAAATTTTATTTTTCTCCGTTGTTATTTCGTTGAATTTTCTAATCTATAAATTGTTACAAATTTCTTCATGGGTGCACCGAAAAGTTAAGCAACAAATGACGTAACGTTTATGCAACCTAATGTTTCTTAACTTTTGCGCATACATTTGATTCCGAGTGTGAACAATTTGTGATGAATTTCGTAATATATGCAAAATTCAAGCAGTTGAAATCAGATAAAAAGAATAATAGGTATAAGAAAGGGGAGAAGAGCTTAAATGGGAATAAAGACAAATCGTGAAAAGAGGTTAGCGTGTAAATTGACGTGACGATGATGTGGCGCCCTTACTTTTTGCACTTTCGTGACGAAAACCTTTGGTTTACCTTTCGGGTGGTACAAAAATACGTACGATAAAAAAGAAGAACGTGAAATAAAATGGATTGCTTTTCTAATTTACCGTCCTTTCTGTGTGCGCCATTTAATCATCTTGTCAATTTGTAAACAAGACAGATAATTCTCCTGAATGTCATTTTTCTACAGCTCCTGTTATTTTTCGGACTCTGTTTGTAAAAAAAAATCAAAATCGAATTAAATGTCTAATGATTTCGAGAATCTCGAAATTAATAATTTCTCAGCAAAGTTAGTAATTTTTAGATACATATAAAAAATTGGAAACTGTAAAAAATTTATAGGAATTATGAATGAAAAATAAAAATGACAAAGAACATATACGCAAAGGCAATACGACAAGGAATGCTACAATCAACTAAAACAGAAACTGTAAAAATGACAATTAAAAATGAAATTCGTGCCGGAGTTTGAAACTTTTTCATTCGATATTAAACGACCGGTTCTTTAGAAAATAATACGAACGTGAAATTGGAAGTAATAATTGTGTAAAAAAGTTGAGACGAAAAATTAAAATTTAATAATAACAATGAAATTATAGAATTTCATTTTACATCCGCTCATGTACTATTTTACTATCGCAATTAAATTTCTTCTGATTGGCGCAATTTTAAATTAAGCCTGGGATGTTCCAGAAAATGTTAGAGTTACGAACATAAGTGTTCGTAGAAAAATGTTATATCGCAAACTTCTGAAGCCAGCGGCTCGAATATTTTAAATAGGGTTAAAAAAACAATCGAGTTTAAAATTCATTCGAGTGCGAACAAAATTGATCGTACGAGTATACTTATACGAACTTTTGTTTGATAATAATTTTTTTTTGTTCACAAAAAAATAAAGCATTTATGTTATGGATCATCCAAAGGATTTGTGCAATTATTTTTTAGCAAACAATTAGTTGTGTAATTTATTCATGCGCATTTGAGATTGGTACCATGCCATAAAACCAATCTTCAGTACATTCTGACACGCCACCGTTTCGCAATTATATTCTTTGTGTGCGATAATTATAGGAATAATGAGAGTTTACGATTTAAGACTCGTATAAACTAACAAACTTTTTCACGGTATTTCCCCAACTAATTAATCTTTTGCATCGATATAATAATTGGCAAATATTTCTAACAAAAGTTTACAATCAATCATATACAAGAAAACTTCATGAAATTAAAAAAAATTTCAAATGTCATGAAATTTACAATTTTTCTAAGAATGATTTCTTGCTGAAATAAAAAATGTTTCTATAAAAATTTCCGTCCATTTAATAAACTTTCTAACAGTTGGTTTGATTTTATTAGTCATACGATAATTCAATTTTTATAATGATAATAATATAATCGCTGTATGATGCACCGTGTCGCCGATTTTAATAATTAACTTATTTAAGTCATAAATTCTGCAACATGAAGTAAGTAATGACATTTATTTCACAAACAAACTTCTCTCCATTACACTGTATACATTTAGATCTATATTGCATGTGTATAAGTAGACAGGGTCTTATAGCTATATACCAGTAATAATTCAACAATATATTAAGGAAGTTTCGTTAGGTTTGTATAGGTTGACGTCTTTCTACGAAACAGAGCTGCCTCTGCACCACCCTCCCGTATCACAAAAGATTTATTCGATAATCCATTAGCTTCTCATCAGCAGGATCTATAACTTCTTCTTACCAAATTTATACGAAAAATGTGTGAACAGAAAATTAATCCATTTTGGTACTTATTGCAGCAACCCCTTTACAATCCCAGGCTTTATTAACTCGAACCGATACTGGATCGTGATAAATTCGTATCATAAAAGCTAAATTTGTTCCTTTCTGGAGTCTGTGTTTTTAGTATTTGTACTTTAAGAGACTTTTTTCAAAAATTTTCAATATATGATAGTTATTGTTATTGTAATTATCAGTATTATTAATGACCGTTGCTATTATTACCTTGATAAAAAATAAAAAATCCTAGAAAGTATTGAATTTTTATGTAATAATTTATTCTTTCAAATTGACCTCTAGAAAATTTCAGCTTGACATTAAAATTTTCAACAATAAACGCACACTTTGTTAAAAAATGTGTAAAAGTCAACTCCCATTTTTGAGGAATCCCTGTGTCGGGGTTTGAGAGAAAAAAAATGACGTGTTATCGCATCATGTGCCATAGAGTATAAAATGTATTACAATGTTAAAAGTCGTATTTTAAAAACAAGATGATGATAATGATGATGATGATGGTTAAAGCTACAGCACGTGTTGAAGTGTAATATGCATAAAAGAAGATAATAATGATAATAATGAGAAGAGGAAAAAGTAAGCAGACATATACGTAACGGATCCATCCGAGTTTGTTGCAGCTGTCCACTGTAAGTTGAAGGCAAGTAAGCCTTGTAATATAACGTAAGACGAAGAAAGGAAGTATAAGTTCAAGCCAAGAAAACGATAATTAGCTCATTTCAATAATTGACAGAAAGAGCAAAAGCGGCACTTCACCGTTTACTCGTAAGAGTCGTAACACATCTGGCGTGAACCCGTTTTGTCTATAAGCTTTTCTTCCCCGTCTCGTAATATATATACGGCGTATTACAGTACACTTGCAAAAGAGCCTTTACGTGGCAATAAAAACGGGATACAACACACCTATCTATCTGAAAAAGTTTTTTTTCTCTTTTTTTTTTTTTGTTAAAACGCGCTGCAGCCAACTCAAAGTGAAGAAATGCGCACGTTCATTGTTTCCTCGTGAGTTGTGAGTGAAGTTAAACGTGTAAAACGTAAAAAGCCTCTTTCTTATGACTCCTCTTCATCTTTTCTTCAATGTGTTTAATGTCTGTGTGTTGGTCTATGTATGAATTGTTCTAATACCACTCAATTGTTGTAAAAACGACCCGGCTATGTAATTATTGCCGTTTACTTTAGTAGCTACTTGCTAAGTTGTGGTAACATTCTTAAAAGAAAAGGGACCGACGACTCTAAAAAAGAATATTGACGAACAAAAGGTACGGGATGAAAAAAGAAAAGATTCATGAATCGCATCCTTCTTTTCTTTAACTATACCGGACCAAAGAATGCCTCGCTCCTCATCTTACTCTTGTTTTAACTATATGCGCAAATTACTACTTGTAGCCTTTTCTTCTTCTTCTTCTTCTTCTTCTTCGTTTCATAACCGGCAATTGAATATTACTGGACCTAAGGTACAAAATTACCACCATTTGTGACACGTACGAGAAGAGGTAACTCGATTTTTCAACTTTTTTACGTTGCAACTACGTTTGAAAAATATTAGTTCAATTCACTTAAAAGCTACAAAATTGCATTTCCGTGCATTTCGTTACTTTTGCGGGTACTGTATAAAAAATGCACCGCAAATTCTGCACGAAACTGCACAAAAATAATTTTCGAAATAATGAAATTACCCCCCGTTCGGTTCCTCTCTTTCAAATACGTCACTGACCGGAAGGAAAGACTTCTTGAAATATTTTTGCAATATTTTCTCAGTCATGGGAAAAGCGACAGGAATAAATTTGGAAATGTTTTTTGGGAAATCCCGTTTGAAAGAGAAAAATTATACGAAAATCTAAAAACAAATAACGGTAACACTTTGGTATCTCGTTGCACTAATGGAAGAGAGAGAGAGAGAGAGAGAGAGGAAGATGCCGCGGAAGAAGAAGAAATTATGGGACAGAGGGAGAAACAGAAAGAGAAAGATAGAAACACAGGGATTGAACGACACAGGGAGGAAAGGGTGTTTTGTTGAAGGAAGAACCTTATTTCAACAGATGAGTGTAGCATAGCAGTAGCTACCTTAACGGTTTATCCACGGAGTGCAGATTCTTAATAGAACACTCGATGAATATATTTCTCTTACGCGAGATTCTGAGAGACAAGCTTCCTGAAGGAAACGGAGAAAGACAGAGCAGTTTTTCGGGAAAAGAATCTGGTATGAGGTAATACGAGTTTCAGCATGATAATAAATCTGTACTTAGCTTCACTTGCAACAATGGACCCGCCATAGCTGCTTTGGCTTGGGTAGTCTTTTTAACTAGAAAGGGGGAATGGAAAAGAAGGGTTTAAGCTTCCGCGTCCTACTTACGGAATACTCTCAAATGGATCGTCTCCGAATACCGAATTAATCCAAGAGGAAATGGATATCGCATTTCGTTCATGGAGATTAAACTAACTGGTAGCAAAAATAGGATTCTTCTTTTGATTAGGTGTATATAGGTATAGAGAAAGGGTGTGCATGTGTATGGAAGTCGTATTCAAGGTGTATCTTTATTTAGTAGCTAATTTCAAAATTGCTCAATCAAAAGGTCGGGCTGAGTTGCAATTTAGGAATCCTCCCACGCTTCATCTGGAGCATCTGGGTCTACATTTTTCTTGAAGTTGTGATCAAGATTTTCTGATTTCGTTTTTCTTGCCAACTTTAACTCGTAAAATCACAGTTTCGTTAGGGTTTTGGACGAATTTTGGTCATGGACGAATCCTGGAAGTGGAAAACGATCCGAGTTAATCAAAGACTTTAATTACAAAGGAGCTTTTCGAATCCATGACTATAGGGAAAGACAAGATGTATAATAATTTTCACGTTTCACGCACAGCCTTGAGAAATAATACCGCAGAGAATATCTCCATCTGTCGAAGTCAGAAGCAATCGGATATATCTAACTAGGTTAATAAACAAGCTTCGTCGATGCTGTTGGATTCCCATAGAACGAATTGGGGATTTATCACGCAATGTATTCCATTCTTGTACCACGCAATGTAATCGCACGCATCTTCCTCCCACTTGGAAAATCCTATACTCGAACATACCACCTGTATAGGTACGAGGTATACACCTTGAGCGATTCCTCTTCTTACAAAATAGCTGCGGTTGAAATAAGAGAAGAAAATTTTTCGATAAAAATGAAAATTACGAAAATCTCGATTTTTGGCATCGTGACACGATTCACTGAAGCCTGTCACTTATACGCGAGTCTGAGAAAGTGCTCTAAAAGGCGTAAAAACACCTGATATGATTTTTAAAAAAAAAACATAAAAATTGAAAGTTACTTGTTTATTAATAAATTCGCATAAAATACTGATGAAATTATATTTTTGTTTCATGAACAACTGCGATTCATCATTTGAAATCGTGAAGGATAAAGCAACTGTGCGTGTTAGGGATTTAGAAACGAATACTCGGAAAGTGGAAATCAATCATATGGGAAACAAATGATAAATTTTTATTTTATCATGGCGTTGCATTGTATCGGATCTATGGTGTTACATCTATATCGGAAATGCCATTCGGGCTGTTTCCCACGAAATAATAGAAAATAAATATATCGTCAATGATTAGTCTTTCGTTTATAGAATATAAGTTTGCACGCGTGGCAACGCACCGCTGTACCTTCGCGGTTCGATGCACCTGGTGCGAGGAAAACTGTGAGAGAACGTTCGCTTCAGTGATCTTCAACATTTCATTTCCACGTTTTCAAGCTTATATATTTTATACTGCTTGGAAAATATCCTTTGTACCATGTGGGATTCATTATCGTGAATGAAAATTCTTCATCTAAAGCAAATCATTGAACTGACATTCATTTCTCTTTTGAATTATACTGAATTTTACTCTACCTGGATTTCATATTAATTAATAGAAAAATTGCTCGGTTATTATTCGATATTAAACATTCTTGTCTTTTTTTTTTTCTGCACCGAATAAGATTTCATTATCGGGCATTTTATGCTCATAATTACAAGGATCGTAGGAACAAAAATTACTGCGAAAGGAAATCTTGCAAACGACATCAAACGAGGCAATGTTTAAAAAATAAAAATTGATGTTACGATGTAGAGTTTTTGAACGAATACAATGTTGAAAATTATTTAATTTCCGGTCTCGTACAACTTTTGTAATTATGACATTTGGAATACAGAATCTTCTGAATTTCCATTTTCTATATTTTTAATTGAATGTGAATTGATAAAAAATTGATAAAATAACTTCGTTAATTAAAATAAAATCACCTCAATAGAAATATAAAACGAAAATTCATGAAATAGTACAATGGGATGAAGAGTTAAGAAGGTAAATGAAATAAATAGTGTAAAGACACGTCTCTAAAGATCCCGAAAGAAACAAATGACGGCAGTATGCTTTTAATTGCTGCACCTGCTTCTTAAAGTAACCCCAATGTTGAAACGTCAGAAGTTGGAACGATAATTCTTCTTTTACAGCTGTTCGATCGTCTCCCTTCGTCAAAACGATTGAAGGAACGAACAGTTGCATTTTGTAAATCCTTCAATTACTTTGAAATCCTACTACTTAAAATAAATACCCCGTTTCTCTCCTTGATCTTTTCTAAAAGGTTTTAATCAATCTCCCTGTAATTAATTTAGTGCGCGTCGCCGTCTAATGCACGTACTACCGGTCTCCGTCGAGGGTCTATCTTTTTTTTCTTCACGAAAAGAGGATACATTTTTTTCAAAATGGTAGTTTTAAATAAAACGTTGTACTCGCAGCGGGTAAAATATCAAAGTGGATACGTACTTTCCACGTGAAGAGAAAACATTTTCATCAAAGAGACATCTATTACGTGGGATATTATAAACTTAATGAATTTAATGACACAGTAATTTCAAGTATATTCATATATTCTTTGTTCGTACATTCGCTTATGTTTTTTTTCTCAGTACTTTCTTTCTAAAACATGGAAGATACATGACTGCGGTGCATTAAAGTGTGCCTCTTTTCTTGTGAACATCTAGTGGCATATTAGTTCCGACAGATAGACATCTCACTCGTGTATGAGACGTACGTTTATAATATGTGACCGTTAATATTCCCAATTTCTTTTTCTTCTTTCCTATTCATACCTTTTTTTACCGAACGCTGATGCCTTATGTCGCTTCGAAAGCAAGCGATATTTTTAATAAGAATAGAAATTTTTCAAACTATTGCATTTTTTTCGAAATTTGAGAAAAAATAATGTCCCTGACACATTTATATCGCTTTTTTCTTATTAATAATTATCGGTAATTAATTAATTCAAAGTTATTTTTTCTGTGGAATCTGAATTAACTCCTTACTATTATATTTAATTTATTTGCAATCACGATCGGCAAGAAAAATCTACAGGCAAAGTGTAATGTCTGAGAAAAGTAGCCAATTGGAACCTGATGGTCATTAAATACAAAGACATCCGATAACAGTAACTGCAATTAGCAAACGACGATCGAAGTGTGATAAAATAAAGTTCCTTTATTTATTTTATTTACACGTGATGTGTCTGCACTGTCGTTTGACGCGTCCACTCTTCACGTGGCGCACATTTCATTCTCACTTCATTTCTTTACAAAGGTTATCAACGACTAATAAACTAATTTTCAATTAGTACCGATCACAAAACCGAGAAATGCAACATTTAGAAACGGAAAATATGATTTCGTATTAAAATACTTCGAAATAACGCATTCTCGAATTTTCTCGTTCTCGAACGATCAAACGCGTGGTCCATTTCGACTCCGGATGAAACTCGGACTCGTTCGATTTGTAAAAATAGTGGAAGAAACTGGTGAAATCCATTCTCGATATGTGTTACGCTCGAAATGTTTGAGACGCGTGTAACGCGTAACGCGTGTGTACACATAAATCATTCGTGCGCACGTACAACAACAACAACAAGAACAACAACATAGTGGTAATACTAGTATAGGTTGTAGTAGCCGGTGCAATTGTTATGCTAACCGCTTCGCCAGTATCTCTTCTCTTATATAGCCTATGTTTCCTGCTCGACCACCTGTTACCCCTCTTTGAAACCTAAAGCTTCGTTAACATTTCTATATCGCAAAATTGGCACTTCAAACCCCATCTTTAGCAGAATTTACAACTTAACAGAATTCTATGTTGCATGTGCGCAACGTTTTCTGCAAAAATGATCGAGTTCCTCGTTTCCTGAAAAATACAAATTTTTTGATAATTTTAATTTCAATTCAAGAAACCGAACGTAATTTTAAAAAATATCCCATTGATTCTAATAGCGCCAACAGCTCATAGGGCCACACCAAAATGGATTTTACTGGCTAACGCTAGTTTTACTAATTTTTTTGGAAAAAAACAATTTTCGTTGCTGATAATAGAAGGACCGTTAATGCGACAAAGTCAGCAGGAAATACACAAAAAACTTGAAATCCTCAAAAAAGGGTCGGCAATTTTTCTATATATTACACCGTAAATAAAACCTATACCATCATCGAATTTAATTGAATGGACAAAAAGTTCGATGGAATGATTGAAAGCAGAATTAAAAATCGATTAATTTGTAAAAATTCGATACGGTAACGGCAGATGCGATCCTTAACATCGATAATAACTGTTAGAAACTCTTTGCTCGTGAGAAATAACACCAACATACATGAATGAAATGGCAAATCATCCTCATAAAGAGAACTCAGTTGGAAAAAAAGTTAAGTACAAAATAATGGTCAAGTTGGTGGAAGAACTTTGAAAACTGATGAGAGGAAGAGTACTTCCGGCGGATACGCGTCATTTTTGTCACAATCGCGAAGAATCAAGGAACATAAGGTTATAAAGAAACTTATGCCATTCAACATCGTCTTTATTTTTGTATCGATAATGATCTGTAACCGTCTGTTTCTATTTCCTTCTCCCTCGCACTGTCGTTTTTGAACCAATGGGAATTGTTGCGTGAAGGCTTAAGTACCCATGGCCTTATCAACTCGAGAGATAAGGAGTATTTCTTTTCTTCGTGCTGACCCAAAAACTCACCCAGCGGAATCTTTCAAGGAATCAATTGTTTTGGTTGCAGAACTTATTTAATGTACGAGTAAGTTGAAGCGAAAGAATGCCTAGTCCGCTTCATGGTTATGCAGTTACAAGTTCATATTTTTGAAAATTAGCAATTTTTTCTATGCGCTTCCAATTTTTTACAAAAAAATATTCCAAATTTGTTTACAAAGAGATATACAAATTTATATATCACTGGAATTATGTATAAACAATAAATACACACATGCAACAAAATTACGGAGAAGCAGTGTTTATTTTTAAAATAAAAATTAAAAATTAGCGTTAGATCGATTTGGAATCGAGAATTGCTATCGGCTTCGATAATTTTTAACTTGGCGAATCTCTAAAATGATCAAATACTGGTATTATCGAAAAATTGCGTTAGATAGAATTTTTCCAGTAGAAGTGCGTCACCAAAAGAGGACTTTAGCAAATGAAAGTTTATCTAAAAAAAATGGATATTCCCATGAACGACGAAAGAATACTGATTTCACAAAAGCGTATTAAAGTGATTTAAATTTCTCTTCTAAAACATAATTTAATTTCGTGAATATACAAAATGTGACATAGTACGTACATAACCAACAGACAAACACATGCAGATTAGATATTTTCGTATGGCATGGCGATGGTGAGAGAGATAAAGCTGGAGGCAAAGGATTCAAATTTCTCTTCAATCTCTTTCTGCTATACCTTCCTTTAGTTTTGGAGTATGTATGGAGAAGAGAGGCAGGGTGTAGGTGGTAGACATCGGGGTGCGATTGTATATGTTCATCTATTCTAACGGGTTCATATACGTAGCTTGTATATCTGCATGACGATATTGCTTAGTGCCATAGCCAAATGTGTAAGCGGATATTGGCTATACATATTTATAGGCGACGCTACCATCCTTTTACTCCGCGTGTACGTATAATATTGCTGAGTATGTACATATTCTCACACTTGTTTTTGCACTTTCCTCCCTTGTGTCCTTTACCAACCCTCCATTCTTTCTTCCCAATTTTTACTCCACTTTTGTTTATCTCCGTGTCAGATTTTGATAGAACGTGTGTGCTTATCGCTTTTAATTCAAGAATTTCAGGTTAGAGCTTAATCCGCCTGGAATTAATTTTTGGACTGTCACATTAGTGGCCCATATACCGGCTCCAGTGGTTTCTCAAACTCGCGAATTGCTTTTTTTTTTAAAACCTCCGATTTTTTGACACCAAAAAACGCGGCAGTCTAAAGATGGAAATAATTATATGTATAAAAATATAGTTTAATAATTTAATTTTAAAAAAATTATACGCGAAGTTTTCTTTCTTCTCGAATTCATGCAGCAAGTCTTTGTTAACGTCTCCGAGAAGTGTTACGCTAAAAATGTATAACATATTTCATGATAATATGCATATACTTAATGGTACTTGAAGTGAACATTCAGTCAAGGTTCTGCTAACGATTTCTTGCACCCTGTAATTTAAGCGCAGAGGTGATCTGCATTTTAAAACTGCATAATTAAAATAATGTACCGAGTTTAGTGAAATTTACTATTTTTTCATAATCTTCGCTGTAATTAAATTTACACCTGCGACTCTTTATTGATTACGAACTGGAGAGGAATTGGTAGGTTAGTAAATTGAAAATACGTATTTTTATTTAATTGTAGCAAAAAAAAATTATCAGGGGCCAACGCGAATTTCATTCAACGTCATAGAAATAGTATGAACGTAACGTAAAAGCAAATTACTATATGCGATTTTGCCCAAAACATGGGAAATCCATTTAAAATCTCATAATCACATTCGCTAAAATGTAATATCACTTTTATTTCACTTTTGACGACAACCCATTGTTCCAATCGACACACAAATTATTCTATCACGTACAAGCGAACCGAGGAATACTTTGGTCTTGGGTCCAACATTATTACCATCAGACCCAGAACGACGTCACGAATTCCGCGGGTGGGTGACATTTGATTCAGCGAGAATTCACAAATAATTAGTATATTCCAATTTTTGCAAGAATTAGAACTAGAAGTCGGTGAAAATCATCGGTAACTCGAAAAAATCGTGCTTAAAGTGCCTAATATCGTTTAATTAGCGTGGAAAGACCGTTCGCGAAGGGATAAAGGCATTTTTCAATTAACTTTTTCATCCCGAAGAATAAAAGATAAATTTGGTACCGCGAGAGCGCGTGCCGGGTGAGATATCGACAGGGTGGGTTATTGCACGAGTCCCAAAGAATAGACGGCTTCTGTGCGCGTCGCAAAAACGAGGACTTTAACATTTGCAAGAGATCAATCAGAGAGCGGCCTATAATTAACGAGTTACGGCTTGGGGTGGCGTTTTGCATTAAGACACTGCTTTTTGTCACTCTTCCGCGGAGTCTGTTCGTAATTACCTCTCGGAATATACAATCCTTTCTTGAAGAACTTTTACCTTGGAAACCTCTCCTTCGATTGGTTATACGTGTATGTTTTTCTCGTTACACTGATGCGCTGCTAAGACAAACTTTAAAAGATCTTTCCGACTTGTCCCTCGATCTTTGCGTCTCTCGGAAGGCATAACAACGTCTAGAATTGTAATTAGTAGGCGTGAACACGCACGCCTACCAGACACCGCGGTGTCTTATTTTTTTCTCTCTTTATTCAAACCATCTCTCTCTCTCTCTTTCACTTTGGCGCGTCTCGCGAAAATCGTTTAAAGCAGACTTGTAACCTAAGCCACGGCTCGTTCCTTTTATTTCTGATTATCACACATCATACGATGTTTATAATATCGCTTCGAGCTATTTTAAATTCCTGCACATGTCAACCCGATGTCTTTCAAAACCTTTGAATACATATCCTGATGGATAACTCTATTTAGTTTCTTCGCTTTGGATCTTTAAAGCTCTTACGAACATTTGCAAGTTAAAGCCATTTCTTATTCTATTTATTGGCTGGGTATACGTTTCTTTGGACAGCGAGACCGTTTTACTGGTGAGCGAGCCCGAGGTAGCAAATTAGCGACACGTCTCAAATTGAGGGACTATTAGCAAAATGGAAGCGATTACCAAATTTTATGAAATTACATTTTTCTATCATTTCTTTTGCACTTTTAAGAACTGACTGATTCGAAAGGTGACGAATTTCCATTTCCAAACATGCCCAGTAATGGGCCCAATGAAGTGCACATTTTGTATCAGCTTCAACCCCTCGCTTTGGAAAATCGAACATCGCAATAAATGGCAAGAATGTAATTTGGTATTCGAAAGTAATGAAAAATAATTATGAAATTAATTGTAATTATTTAATTTCACTTGAATTACTTCATTTTAATATAACTTAATTTCAATTTAATTTAGTAACAAACAATGAAGAAAAGTAACAATAATATATAGTATATAATTTATGACAATATTTTTTTTTCTGATAATTTCCACGAAAGTGGAATAAATATTTTATGCCCTGAATCATCATTGTCGGTCCGTTATTCCAAAATTCGAGGTTTCGACTCGAGGTAGAAAGTATCGAACCGAAAATCCTACAAGCATAAACGCTTTCACACTGGAAGTAATTTAACGCCTACGTTTTTGAAGTCTCTCCAGGCACTTTTAAGTTAATTTACAAAATTTGCAGCATTTCTCATTTCCTTATAGTTATTCCCGCCGCAGTTGAAATATTGGAGTTGCTTCTACTAAAATATTTTCATACGAGCATCCTCGATTGCTACCGATACCTTCGTTAAGGCCGAACCAGCCGAAACACCGGGCTTTAAAAATTTATCGAGGGATTATAGATCCTAATCTGAACCAGAAATTATAACACTTTTATTTTTTTTTTGTAAATTTCTTTTGTTTTTGAGATTACAAATCTGTGAAGAGGAAGTGGCTGTCACATTAATCATTAAGTGAGGTATGAAACAACTTAGTTTGTAGATGGACAGAGGTATGTATTGTAAAGTAGTAGGTAATAATAATAACGTTCTCTAAAATAATTGAAACGCAGCGAAGAGAACACACGGTTCACGCGTTTCTTAACGAGCGGCCGACATTAGGAAACGACACGGGAGAGTGCGTTATAATATAACCCTTCTCCCACTATTTAGCCAATGTGAAAAGTTCACTTTAAACTTTACAACTATTCGTTTCTATTCAATAACTTCTGAACAGGATCAAATACACAAAAATACAAAACAATTGTTTCAAACAATGCGGTCAATTCAATCGACGCGTCTCCTTAAAACACATTTCATTAAAATGGGACTCGATATTGAAAAATTTGTCATTCGATCAATTGTTATTGCCGATAATCAATCGATTTGCGATTTTTCGATTCCATAAAATAGCATCATCCCTTGGACTTTTTGGCTTGGCCAAACTTTTTTTCTGATAATTTCCCAATTTTATGTACGATTTTTTTCCAAAATCCCCCGATTTTTTGGCACCGAAAAATATGGCAGTCCGAAGGTGAAAATCGTAGTGGCACTTAAATTACCTGTGAACATTAGGATTTCGAAAATGACGCGACAACACATTTGAGAGATTCTCGAACCTCAATTATCACGAGTTTTATTTCAGTTAATGCCCCGATGTGGTGACAAAACGCTAAGATTTGAATATTGTTGGCAATAATTGAGACATTTAACGAGCGTGTGTGACAAAAAGGAGATTTATTAATCCCGAATGGTGTCTCCTAGATACACATTTCGTCAACGCTTAATTTCAAGAATTTTTGTCTGTAATAGTTATTTTTGCAACCGGTGACTAATTGGGCTTTGGAGGTCACTGATAGGGACATTCACCTGATACGACTCCAGTATCTGCCGCTGGATCTACAATTTAATGCGGATTCCGAACCACCTGAACCGTTATGGAAGCTCTTTAAAAAAAAATTCAACAGGTGCTTGGCCGGAATGTGAACCCCGATCTCTCGTGTCGGAGTCGAACGACAAATCCAAATGAGTCAGTCAGTCAGTCAGTCACTGCGACTCACCCTATTGTTGTACACTTATTTATTTCGGAAGACCAATTACCTGCCGTATTTTTTCATGCAACAGTTGATGTCATTGACGAAATCGAGGACACCGAAAATTGCTACAGTCTGGCAACTTCAATTATTGGAAGAGGCGCAGATATTTTTTGTAAAATATTTTCCAAGTTGTATAAATTATAAATATAGCAAAAATACAAATATATAAAAATATAAATATAAGATATATGTGACGATAAATTTTTTCAAAATAAATTAATAAATTTTGTCAGAAGTATTCCATGGTTATAAAAAATTCCGCAGGAATGTAGTTACACGGAATTTCCAGCCGGTACTTTTCGAATCGAAGCCGTGTAATTTAGTTTCTTTAATTACCAAGTTTAATTTGAAAACTATACGTATATAATATACTTTCAGGTAGGAAACAATAATTTATCATCGCATTTTAAATAGAACCCGTGCAATATTGAAAATAACTATGCGTCGTTTTTAACGAAGCAATCGTAAGTACAATGAAGCATAATAAGATACTAAAATATGGACGAATCACAATGAGGTGCAATAACCGATGCTGATTTACGAGGTCATAATTAGTAATTAACGGGTAATTGTAATATAAGGCGAACAAGAAAGCCGTATTCTGAAGATCTATAAATATGGATTGATACCGGTAATACGGATGGTGCAATTAACCTCGACTTTTTTTCTCGTTTTATTCATTTATTTCATTCATAATTAAGATCCTAGAGCTTCTTGTATTTCTCCCGGATATTGCTTTTCTGTTACGATATTTTTTATATTATTCAAGCCTATTTTATATTAATTCTTTGGATTCGAGGGTCTACCACGCCAATGTAAATCATTATAAAAATTAAAAAATTACGACTATGACTTTTTATATTTTTTAGTTGTTTAAAAAAGTATCGTTTTGGTTATAAGACATAAAATACAATAATTGGAATTTCAATTATTGAACTTTAATTTTAAAAAAAAGTGTTTTCTTTTGAGGAATAACAAACTTTCCCTATATTCGTTATTTCTCAGCTGCGGAACTTCGACTTTGTTTTAAATGTAGCAATAATCAAAAGTGAATGTTTATGTTTTTAATGATACATGAAGTTGCTTGTTAGGGTAATCGTGTTTGCATATGCTTTAGAACCGTGTATATTTTTCCTAATAGTTTCGTAGTCGTAGGCTTAAAAAACACAAAAGGCGAAGGAAAAAAATAAGAAAGAGATAATAGAGAAAAGATGCTAAAGCGAAATTACACGAAGTAATTAATGCGATAATTATTAGCACGAAAAGATATTATCTGTGTCTACGTTGCATCTCTTTGTTCTTTTTTATTTTCCTTACATTCATACTGAAAAACATCGACTTCTCTTCTCTTTCGAAAAGAATCCAGAGGTTGCGTTTTTTACTTTTACCTGAATATTATAAAATTCATCAGTTAACACATTACGGGGCATAAGTGTTCCACTTTTCCGACTATTTCAGATGGAAAAACGGGTCTCGCAATTATTTCAAGCAAATTCAAAGAGTGCAGGCAGAACGATGAATTTTGGAACTACCGTTGTACCTCAGAAACAAGAACGCAGGATTGTTAAAACAGGTGCCGAAAAAGATAACCCTCTGCCCCTATATTAACTATGCGGCACAGGGTGGCAACGAATGAAAGAACGATGTGTGTAGAATTTTCCTGGTTTTAATTCGGAATAAAAACTTTTTCTTGTCCGACGAACCAAATTTTCAAAGTCATATGTTCCGTTTGGTGTATCACGACTCGTTAGAAATGTAAGTGAAAAAAATTTTGCAATGGAAATGAAAATTATAAATCATAGTCGATAGTGGTTGACATTTAAATATTTAATAGGGTAACAAATTGAAACGTGACTTTATCAACTTCAAACAACCATTTTTCAAACTGTGAGTCTTCATGTATGCACATTATTTTTTAATGTATCGTATATTTTTATTTTACATTTTGGTTTCACGTAATATGATATTAAAAAATGTAGCGATAGTTTGGTTTCTAAAAATTATTGATACCTCGTCAATTCTACCGAGAATTTTTTTGTTTATCAAAGCTAACTCGTTTTGAACTCCGACAAATATGGAGGAAACTTGAGATGATCTGACAATTTTTTCGCAGTATTAGTTTTTTTGTGAAGCAGATGAATTTGGGTATCCACGCGTAACGAATTTATTAATTAGCCATCAAGAAATGTGTGTAAAAATAAAGTTGCAGGGGCTATCATCACCGGAACGTATCTATAATAGCAACACGCGAGAGGCACATAAAAATGCACGCGAAAAAGATTTATTTTTTAACGCTTGAAACTTTAAAAGTGAAATTTTCTACGCGTGTAGTGATGTGCTAATTTTTACCGTGAATGCTTAAAAATTCCGTGGATAACGATCTCATAGATAAAAAAAAATTCGATCTACATACATTGCCAATAAAATTGGCAAATTGATGACGCGCCTAAAAATTTAAAGTCCATTTTTAATATGTAAGAATTATTATGATTTTGCTGATCACCTTTTTAGTACCTGTCTATAAATTCAATGGTACCTCGTTAATTTCGTAATTTTTTTTTTTTTAGCAAAGTTTGCTTGACCGGGTAATTTTTATAGCGAATATTATTAAAATAAACAGCCATTGTTTGTGTTTCTGTTTTCAAAAACAATTATCTCGACTCTCAAAATCGAACTCCGAGACGCTGTGCTACTTTTGAGTAACAGATTGAGGTGAATCGATATTTCGAACCCGAAAAAGCACAATTTAATGTAAAAAAAAAAGGACAAGCAGATAATAAAGATGGGGGAGAATGTGCACCGTCCTAAATCATTACAGGATAGGATGGAAAGTTTTTTTTTTCTCTTGGTGCCAATTTGCAAGGTGCAGTGAAGTCGCATTAGTCAAGGTACCCCTATCGCAATGCAGCCATCGCGTAACGGTACGCGCGAGCGCGCGTTACGATTCGTTCTAGTCGCGATGACGTTAATGATCTGGTTAATTACAGTATGACACGGAAAAGCAAAATACGTCTCAAAGGAAAACACGCTTAAACTTATATATACTTTTTGTAATTTTACGATAAAGTTATTAAAAGTTTTTGGTTGGAAGCCACATTAAGTATGATTTCTATATGGGGGAGTCATGGGAAAAATACGTGCACGTGAAAATGAGATACGAAAAGGGAAGAAATTACTTAAAAGTATTCCTTTGACAATTGGAAAATTTGGTTTCCATACGGAGAATATGTACCTGCTCCATCGTAAAGTTATCGTACATCGCAATACGACGGCGTTAAATTATCGTACACGAAGTGTAATTATCATATATTTCAGGAACACTGCTTATAATAGAAGTAGCAGAATTACAGCATAATTGTGGCAAGTGCGGATGGGATTATGGAATTTAATGGGTTCTATGGTGTATCTTTCTTAATCTGATACCGTACTTGATCTGCGGGATTTATTTTTCTAGACTGAGAAAAAGTCATTGTTGCAGCTACACGCAAGAAGATGAAAACAGATATCAGGAAATTTTCTCTTCTATGGTGCACACAAAAAATTTCATTCCGTTATAACAATTTTTACAATATTAGTTTTTTACAATATGAAAATAATTTCTTTGTTCCCATAAAAAGTACACGAATATAAAGTTTTCAAAATGACTGAAATTGCTGACCAAGTTTATATTAATATATTAATAATCTATTAATAATGTGTTGATAAATAAATAATATATTAATAATTTATAAAAAAAATTGGACTCCATGAAATCAAAGAAAAACCGGAAACAGAAATTTTCAACAAATTTAATTGTTGACGTCTTTCATCGTAAACATTATTGCCAACGTCTTCGATGTATATTGTTTCACCGATTTTTCTATAGAAAGGAAAGAGAAAGAAAGCAAAAGAAGAGGGTATAACTTGTAAAGGTGACTTGTATACTTGAAAAGTTAGGTATCAAAGGGATTTATTATTGATGGCGTATTGAAACGGTATGAGCACAGTGATAAAACACGTTGGTCCCTCAGCACCATGGAGGTCTCCACTTAACGTCTCAGATTATATATGGGTGGTTGAAGAACTGTATGCCAAAGGGTTGGAGATGAAGTGGAGGAAGACGAAGAAGTCGAAAGAAAGAGATGTGAAAGAAGAAGAAAAACACTCGGTGCTGCTCTTCTTTCCTTGCTGGCCCCACATGAGCCCATCGTCTTTAAATATATTATCCTACGTTTCAGAGAATAGCCACTTTGTTTCCCGACATTGTCAAGCCTTATGGGCATTATAACACCAAAAAAATTTGATTCTATAAAAGATATCAAGGTACTAACAAAAATGAATCTTCAATAGTCTCCCTCTGTGAGATCCAATATTGTTGACTTTTAAGTGACTTTATTGCCTTTTTTCGAGGGGTAATGTAAATCAATCCAGGCTTGCTTTATATTAAAGTTTAAAAATCAAATTGTCTAAACGCTCAAGAGAAAATAAAATGTATAAAAGGTACAAAATATGTATAATCTATATATTATATAAATTATGAGAGGAGTGGCAATGGAAGGGAGTGATAAATATTAAAAAATGTCCTATTCTCAATTTCTCCAAAACTGAAGTTCTGCCTTATGTTCCATATCAAGCTATTTATAAACAAAATATTATTATAAACCTTAAAATTAATTTATTTCCACGTTTTCCAATCCGTTTATTAGAATTTCATGAGAATCAGTTGAAGTTTTGGACCATACACTCAGCCAGTAAAAATTTCGAGCAAATAATATTTCAAAAGAAACAGTAAAAATGGTTAAAAGTGCTTAAATTACAAATGACACTTTCTGTGTCAAAACGTACCTATATATAAAGTCTACGAAATGTGAATTAACGTTTAAAAATATCATAAAAAGGTATATCGGGTGAATGAATAGCGGAATGGAGTAAAATGGTCCATAAATTAAGCAATTTACTAATGATATTCTCACATGACTCGTATTTCAGTCCCGTGTCCGGCTCTGAACGCATTTAATGTCGTTTTGATACTTTGTGTTTGTGGTATCTTGTACTGAAGCTTTTGTTAAACAGACCTCCTTGAAGAGACAATTTTAATGACCGTAATATATTTGACGTTCATGAAATGGCTATCAAATTTTAATTTATTGACTTGTGCAGAACTAAATGGCAATAATTATACCCAATTATATCGGCCTTGAATGAAATATCGGCATCCATGAAATATTTTACTTTTTCACAAAATGCTGGAAAATTAATGGCACACATAAAACGGGAAAAATCACAGAATTTTCAAATTGTAAATTCCAAAATTTCAATACATGCTATAAAAATTTGTTACCTGTCCCTATTATGTTGCAAAGGTGCATCTATAAATTTATACAAAATCAACTTTGTAGGGAACTATAGCATTGCGGAGAAAGTTTAAATAAAACATTTTTTCCTAATGGTACGTATATATACGCGTGCATATATGCATAAATACCGGGCCATAAAATGGTCTTAAGTAGATTTCGTTCTACAAAAAAAAAAAGGAACAATGGCGAGATAGCCCTTTTCATGATCCTAAGATTTAGACATGCCCTCATATAATAGCATTGCTAAGCAAAAACAAGGGTTATAAGTAATGAACAGACACTGGTATAAAGGATATTAATACAAAAGAGGGAGGTTTGCAAATCCCAATCTAAAATACGACGGGTCCGCTAATCCGTAGGTGAAGTAAAGCCACTTTTGTTGCTTGTTATACTTTCTATGACTTTTGTTTTTGCACCCTCAAAAAGACCGCGCGGTACCTTTGCAGCTTTGCGCCTGCAGAGGATGGATCGCCAGAAATCGTACTCGAGGGCCTCTCAAAATTCACCTTGCTTGCGAGTCCACTTTCAAGGTGCAACGATTCCAGACCGCTCTCATTCACGGATTCGTAACATTATGAAACACGTAGCGACTATTTGTTTGGATTTGTATACTAAAAAGAGAATAATGGTGAAAAAAAAGAGGAAATGATGAAGAATTAATGGAAGGGATGTTTTATCGTTCCACGCATTGATACGAATAAATAACAGAGTTGTGGTGGCATTCCTGCGGGCATACCGACCATCCTGGACGTACGCGTTATTGGAGAACGCTTGAACCGTAACGACCATAGCCAAACCACATACGGTTATGGCATGAAAGAACGTACGAGCGTGCAGATACAGCACATACACGCGCGTTTCTATCGTGGTCACGCAGGAGACGTGTGTCTACGGAGAATATTCCCACCGTTAATTTATGCTTATGTTTCTGTATATACTTAAAACGAAGAAGAGCGAGAGAGAGAGAGAGAGAGAGAGAGAGAGAGAGAGAGAGAGGGAGAGAAAGTCGGGGAACAGAGAGGGTAGGATATAAACGTATTGTAATATGCACCTGTATATTTGCGGACCAAGTTATGATTCGCAACCACAGATCATGACTTTTGTGGGAAATGGCAGAATGACAAAGATACGCAAATATAGTAACTACCGCATCAATGGTTCCAGCGTTTATCCAGTAAGACGCTGTGATTGACCACGGAGTGCGGTCAATGCAGAGAACCCCAGCTATTGGCACTCGCGTCCAATAAAATGGGAAAATAGGTGACACGGAAAAAAAATTTTTATTGCAATCCCGATTAGTAGATTTTTGTTGGAGTACTTAATTTTAAGAATAACGACAATTGCAATAGCAAATTCCAAATCGATGGCAAAGGCCAGAGTAAATCCAGGTCCTACGAGTGACTTTTTGCAAGTCGACCGAAGCTTCTTACTCGAAAACAAATTGTTAACGTACGTAGCTTGAACAATTTAAAGTCCGTTCAATAAAATGTCTGTTGGACTCTAATAAATTGGATAAGAAAAGATGCATTATGATGAAAAGAAAAGGAAGGAATTAATTTGATGATTGTCAAGGTTAAGATCGATGAGAGAGAAAAAAAGGAAGAAATTAAATTGGAAGAAGAAGCTTATAAAAGAAAGAAAGATAAAGAAGAGTAATCAATCAATTTATTTACAACCCTTCGACCGATTAAGCCAATACAACTGATGACAAGCATATATAGGAGCATAACTAAAGACATTGGTTAGACCTTAAACGTTAATATGAATTAATAGATAAATATACAATTAGAAGTAATCTATATTAATTAAGGGTTAGGGCTCCTTTGTGGTTGGCAATAGTAACCGTACCACACTGGAATATCCGGCGATTCATTCATTTAACCCCTCACCTTCGACCTTTAGATATCTTTAGTATTTTCAGCGGCAATGAATATCCAAATTACTCGCTAAAAGATTTCTACCACGTTTATTGGAGCAAAAAATGTGGAAATGAATTTTCGAAATTTCTTTGCAGCGGTGTTATACGTCGTTAATTAAAATCTAGACCGGGTGACATTAGATTTAAGGCGAATATGTGCCATTATTTTGTTACAGGGTGTATTGATTGTAAAAAAAAAATTAATTTGCAGGGTATATATAGATATAATAAATAATACACTTTTTGCACGCAAAATTCCTGAAATCATTCTTCAAACAGTGCATTATCAACTTTCAACCTCTGTAAATACGCGCTAAAGATATTTCCGCTCCGATTATCTTCTTTGCAAAAGCTGCAAAAAAATAATTCCTTTAATTCCAAAATTCCATACTATTATTCAACACGGTAACATCTAAATATTTCCATAAATCCAACAAGAGGGAAAGGTGTAAAATGAATCGGAAAGATGGAGACTCCAGTTGAAGGAAGAGAGATAGCAGCATGTCTCTATTTGGATTGGAGCGTGAAATTTATTCTCTTAGCAGGTGGAGGTTCATTCAAATCCGTTAAACAAATAGGTAAGATCAAGTAAGCGTAAGAAGGCGAAGGCGAGAAGTTAATCCTTAAAGGATACCTAACCAAAAGATCCATATAAAGGTTGACTGCACAAGATAAGGATTTTAAGGCTGATCAATTGTACGGGATTTTATCAAGAGAGTCAATGTTCGCGAGAGGTTAATCTAAACTAACCAACGTTTAGCTGCTGGTTTTAATTAAGTATAACAATTATTTTTTATGTGAAAGTAAAATTTAGGAGTAGCTTAATCAAATTTATCTTTAAACGCAGAATTCGTTCCTCAACCGACAAAGTCCATTTTTTTGGGGGGGACTCTTTCAAATTTTATTTAAAAAAGTGGAAATCGCATATTAATGTTACGTAGGTATATCGTTTAATTGATAGAAGTGACAAGATTGTGGCGGTTCTTGGTACAAAAGTTGCACAAATTACCTCTTTTCCCGAATCTTTTCTTCCCCAAATCTAAAAAATTAACCAGAAACCACAAGAAAAGGTGTTAAACGTTGAAACCATTTTAGAGGTCATCGAACACAAAAAGTACACGATCCGTCAATCGGACTTTCACAATTATACGTGTAACGGAAGTGCGTATGACCCTCAAGGAAGTGGCACCGTTAAAAACTTAACAACACTAAAAAAAAAAGAGCGGGGAAAGATAGATCTCTTGTGGTAATTGTAGAAATAAAAAGAAACCTTCCGAGTTATAATGAAACATCGGGTAGTTAATGCATAGGATTATCGAGTATTCCCATGCCCCACATCGGTCATTACAAAATAACAGTAATTATTAATACGCGAGCTTCTTATATATTTCTTTTGTCATTTTTATATTTCTTTTCTTTTCTTTCTCTTTCTTTCACTATCCTTTTTTCTGGTTATTGTTACAACGATGTATTATTTCTTTAGATATACTTTTTTTCTCTCGACAACAGAAGTAGTGGTGGTAGTAGTGGCGGTAGTAATATGTAGTAGTTTATACTCGCAATTTAATACCTATATATGTGAGAGATAAAGACAAGAAAACAAGAGGAAAGGATTCGATGAGAGCGGATGCCGAGGGACAGTTGCTTGCGTGAGTTTCTTCTTGTATTGTTGTTGCCTCGGTATAAGGAGCCAGAGCAAGAAAGAAAATAGATGAAGTATTCTATTTGCCAAAGAGAGAAAGACGGTATGTGTATAAACCTTCCTTAGAAGAGAAGTAACTTCTCTAAGGACTCTAAGGTTAGACCAGGTCGGGTTACCCAACTGTACAGAAATGTCAAGAGAAACCATAACGTTATAATTTATTGTCGAGTACTCCATTGTGGTTGTCTTTTACGGGGGCGGTGTGACGGATCGGGGAGGAAGAGAAAACTCGTTCCGTAAATGTTCGAACTCCGGATATATTTAATATATATACAAACTCTCTTTGCTAAACTGAAACTCGATGTGCAAGAAAACACTTCGTCCTCTAAAAACGCGCAGTAATACAAGAAACAAACAATTTTTTAGTCAAAGGATGAGGATTTTTGGCCCTAAGGGGCCAAAGAGGCCCGACATGTTCATTCTTAGAAATATGACATATTTTCATGTCTTCCGCAACATACGTACAACACTTGAATTATTAAAAAGATTATTATAATTATATGAATCCCACGTATTCCAATTTTTAATCATTATTAGGGCCAAAATGCCACCTTATGGACCCATGTCCTTCACATTCATGTAACAAGAATGGTTCTAACGCATTTTAATCAAGGCATGCGCTGTTAAAAGTTAATATTTTTTAATAATTAATATTTTTTAACATATTGGATTTGAGAACTATGCGGTTAGACCCATTCCGTGTCCCATTCAAAATTTGTCATGGATGATATCAAATCAGTTACTCGAGTGTTACTCTAATAAGTGCCATGTGTTGGCTCGAAAACATGATAACTACGGAAGTCGAATCTCATGGCCAGCAATTGGATCCACATTGGATCGGTAATAGCACAGGAAACGTCAATTAGATCTCCAGACTGGTACATTTGAAGATAGACATAATGAAGAGAGACTTTGGGTCGTTTGACGAATAATTAATATTCCTTGAAAATTGTGGCCGCGTTCGTGGTGTATTGTTGTTTTGCGATAAAACGAAAAAAAAAATGATAAGATATATGATCACCGCATTTTGGATTGTTATCGCATTACTTCCTTCCGGCCGGATCAAAGAATCACTTAACTCCCGGAGTATCCATATCAGAAGGTTTCGAGAACAACGATAGAGCTTTACCCTCGTCAAAACGTCAAGACGATTCCACTGTTCAGCTCACATATCGTGGAGTGTCAGTCTGACAAATGTCCGGCAACACCCTTTATTCGATTCTTTCCTCGTGTCTCGAATCCAAATCGTTCGGAAAGAATATCTCTTTTTTATCAACCCTTTGTGGTATTTTACGAATTATTTCATACACGAAGGGCGGAATAAAATTTCTCGATGTTGAACACGACATATTGTATAAATAAATTTGAAAATCTTGATAAGACGGAAAAGTTATACATCACTTACGTAATTCGTTTGTTTCAAGGCTGCTGTAATCGATGACACTATTATTTCTTCAAGGAAAAACCATAGTGCCAACGTTGCAAAATTTGCTCCGATTAACTGGAAGGTGGTGTTTAAAAAAAATACACTCCATGGTTTTATTTAAAATATGTCCTATCGAATAAAAATTAGTAAATTCATTGGTTCACTTACCGTCGCAGGAACAGAAGGAAATATCAAATTTATTAATATAAGTTTGAAATTCATTTAAAACATAATTTACATTATGTACAATTTTTGTTTAAATTCTAATTGTAATTAGTATGGTGCCTCGCTATGGTGTCCGAGAGTGCACGTACGAGCGCCAAGGGTTAACATACGCGCAGTCATTTCTGGTGATGTAAAATTCGTGTAATATATCAATGTTCAGAATCTAATTATAATTGATTAGCAAGAAAGGTCAGGAGTAATTAGAATAAAATTTACTCGGAAAAATAATGAAACATAAAAGAATATACATCAAGGAAGCGAGGGAGAGACTAGAAGGTTCATCGGAGCGCATCATGATAAAGGCTATTGTGAAGTAATAATGAGTAGATTCGAAGGTAATTATCCGCGGTACACATACGACAGTGACTAAGAGAAGAATGAGATAAATAGAGAAGGAAGGAAAAACTTGAGAAGTCGTTTAAAAAAAAAAGATGGTTTCCTAGCGCGCTTTACTTGTACGAGTTGTCGCCCCATAGTGATCGTCAGACTGTGATTGCTCGTTAGCGTGGCTACGGCCCCGTGTCTGTCACGAAATCACTGATTATCATCGTTCAAGGAAACACTATACCCGCAACATCACCTTTTAAAACTTACACTGTACAAACCAACATCGCGTAGCTATTATTTTACTTATGCTATGGTTTGCGCGCTCAAAAGTGCACCAACGCGAACTTCATTAAATTCGTAACATTATTTTTTACGGTGTTTTTTGGGGTGACGGTTTCGAGAACTGAAACTCATGACTTGTCTATATTGTGTATATATTGTCTCGATTTTGTGGTACTTCTGGGGTGCGGTACGAGAGGACGAGGCGAAAGGTGGTGGTATAGAGGCTGAACATTGAAAAACAAAAGATGTACCATTTTTCGAAATTTGGAAAAATTACGTAGTAATTAATTAAAATGTTTTAGCCAATCAGAGGTGATATCACGTTACGGGGGTGGGTTCTAATTGGCCAAAATCATTTAAATTGATTACTCGGGAATTATTGCAAATTTCGAAAGATCGTACATAATTTTTTTCCTTTCTCATTTTTTCACCCTCAACCACCACCTTTATTCTTACACTTCGTACCCTGTACAAAATTGCACTTTATGGATAGTAACGCTGACGTCATCATCCGTGGCAAACTGCAATGAATTGATGGATCAACTGAAACACAAGGAACGCATCATCGATTTTCCTGATTTACTCCCCCCTCATTAATCCAAAATACCTTAGAGGAAAAAAGAACGTCAATACCTTTTATTCGCGGTAAAAGAGAGAGACAAAGAAAATATAAAAGTGTAGATTTAAATACACGTCAATATAAAAGAAGTGCAAGTATTAAAGAAAAGGTTTTGAAAAAAAAAGGGGGGTATATATTCGTATAAAGAAAAGGCTGATACAGACGATCGCAAAACAGGGACTGATCACTCCGCCGTCGCTCTTATAATTATTATTCGTATTTTAATGGCTGCTGGTATGCTTTTTTGCCTTTGATGGTTAAGAGAGGCTCGAGACAAGGAAAAAAATTCTTCTCCCCTCTTTCTCTTCAAGCATCGAAGAATCCCTCTTCCTTACTCGCGTGCTTTTAAAAATATTGGGGATTTCAGATATCCCGCGTATTCTTTCGTTCGTTTCTATTTCTTTCACTTTTTACTCACTCTTTCGACTTGAAAATCAAACGAGAGAAACAAGGGGACGACGGGGTACTCAAGCGAATGCCTTCCGGCGTAGCCATTCAATCAGAAAACCAAGCTTTGGATAACTCATTACTTTCTTTCTTTAGGGTTTGCATTCGATACTTGTTCAAGATGCTTTCATTGAATTAAAAACATCGTTCTTGGTTTAATGTAATATCCTTTTATGTAAAAGTATCAATTGTATTTTAATCCGTGAAAGCTGCGGGGTGGTGTTTTTCAAATTATTATTATATTTGGAAAAGAGAGATAACGAAAGCAGACTTGAATTGCTTCAAGGGGATTCGAAATATTTTTGTGCAAAATCGTTCGTTTTAAGACTCGCATTTTTTTATGTATCGAATAATAATAATTGCAAAATATATTTTTCTGTATCATTTATAATTTTCGATATAAAAATAAAAATTATGAATTCAAAACAATAATATTTTTAAAAAAAATTTTCAAATATGGAATAAAATAAAGATAGAAACGAAATCTGTTTTCTGCTGATATTTCATAAGGGACGCGAGCTGCAAGAATGGCCTCGTTTCCCGTCAATAAAAATGCTTTGATTGTCTGATACCTTGCTGAAATATTGCAAATACGATAGAAACCGGAATTTCTCGGTCCATTGACGCATCCTTCGCGGGCGGAAGGAAAAAGGGAACAGAAGTTTTAAAAAAATTACCATATCGAGAAAGTTTTATCCATTTTGTCACAAGGGGTAGTACGCTTCTTCTCGTGCTCATCGAATAGTCAATAGTCGAATTTCCACCTCCAATGTCTTTTTATGTCGCTTTCCCCCCCTATCGAGACTTTTCCGTTCCATCGAATATCCCCAAACCGTTATTATAAAATACACGCACTTTTTACCATGCAAAGAGGGAATGAAAACTGGCAAAGGAACATCCAGCGAATAATTGTTGTCGTTAATATTTTTAAGAAAAAAAAAAAAATTCAAAGAAGGGGTAGAAAGATCAAAAGGAATGTTTTTCTTTAAAGAGTTCCATTTTGTCACCCCATTTTTATCGGCATTTCGTACCGCAAAAGGACATATATAAAATGTAAAACAAGAGAGAGGGAAAGTTCCTTTAGGTACTTGTTGTATTTAAAACATCCTACCCGCGAAATACCGATATAGAAGAGTTTAAAACTAAGGGGTGTAAAGGGGCTTTTCTCCCCATGAACCTAAATGCTTCGAAGGGTTTATCCTATACTAGAATTCTCTAACAAACCTTCCACACTCTCCTCTCTCTTGTTCTTCTTCTTTATAGTAAAGGTATTCCTTTGACCTTTGTCATTTAATATCCGGTGATGTTGGTATGCGTAAAGACTTCCTTTAAGGAACCCTCCGGTGATCACTTTGATGGTACTCTTCGACCATTCGTTCATTTTTGGTTTATAATATTGAGAAACATATTTTTCAAGAGTTTCCCTCAGTTTCAACAAAAATTTCAGCTGAAATTTAAATGTGTGTCACAGCTTTCCCATTTGCCCAGACTTCACGTGACACTACGACTTGCAGAAACGACGAAAAACTTTTATAAAATATATTTTAACAACAATTAAAAATGACAGTGTCAGATAAAGTATAATATGCAATAAAAAAAAGTACTTTCAGGGTCAGGTTTGGGAACGATTAAATTTCTCAGAATTTTTAATAAATGTCGTATCAATAATAAATGAAATTCTACTATATATATATTTTACAAGTCACTGATAATTTTCGTAACACGCGTCCTTGCGAGAGCCTGTCCCGTCCGATAATTGCCTGTAGGTGTCATTTCCTTATACGATACTTCACTGTCAAAGAGAAGGAAGTCATTTAGGTAGATGTAGAACATCTAGTTCAATATTAGCCAAACCCTAGAACTTGTAACATTTTTTTACCCGTTTCTCCTCAGGATTCCGGTCACTACTCGTGACTTGTATTTACCAAAGTTAATTAAATGTGGTGTAACTGTATTCTTACTGCGAGTGCATCAATGGCTGATGTATCGAATAAAGTGATGTCATAGCGATTATCACGTTTAAGTTCCTCAAATCGTTGGTTTCATTCTTTGGAATATTTAAATAATTATTAAAAGCCACAATATAGTGCATTCTCTTATCGTCTCTCTCGCGTATGAAAAACTGTATATATCAAAAATAAATAAATCAACCAATTTTTCTCCTTTTCTGTTCAAACATTGTAAAGGTGAACAACAAGTGCCTAAATAAATGTTATCGAGTAACACAAGGTTGCGTTATATTTGTCCATCGTAAAATGTTGGTTTCGGATGCATTCATTCAATGATACATAACCGCATCAGGTTGTACGATCGTAAAACTCACACGCTTCCTAAACTTCTTTCAAACTATTCTCCTACGGCTTGCGCTGTGAACCTGACGTTATTTTTTCTTGGATTATATTTCGTACAATAGATATCATTTACGAGAATATTACGGGGAAAAAAAAGACGAACAGAAGAAAAACTTTTTTCTAAAGTAACAGAGTATTGAAGAAAGGAAAGAATGGGAAACAATGGTTTTATTGTAGTACCTCCTAATCACCACCTTGGTCTCTCGTTCCGGCAGGTGCCTTTACTTGGAAATTGATAAGTATTTAATTTCTTTGTAGCCTTCGTCCTCTGGAAGATCGAGAGTCCTACGTAAATAAAAATAGCTCGTGTATAACAAAATGGCTGGTTTCGAAGTTTCAAAATTTCGTTTATACGCTTGCTTGCTCACTTTATAGCTCGTAAATTTTCTTCAAAAGGTTTGGAACCATAGAAACTGAGATTTACCGTCGCCGCGAAAGTAGATGTTGTACCTGTGACGTGGGCATTTTGTCAACAAAGCGAGAAAATGGACAAAAATGACAGTATTGTTTAAAAAAATCGTCAAACAATAACGGACGATCGCTGTTGTTCTACCGAAGCGTAGTCGTTTTCGCAGATAAAAATTTACAAAATCGGTAAATGTATTTATAAATAAACAAACAGTGTAATAATAAAAGTAAACGACCACCGATGTAAGCGAAAGTTTGTGGTGAAAGATAAATAAGAAGAGAAAATGAATACCTACTGCAGAAAAGGTGTCGTTTTTTTACGATCTATTGATTCCCAATTTCACCGATAATGGATAGAACTCGTAGAGGGTTCGTTTTTTTTTTTTTATGTGGAAATGCACTTGTTGAGCCAGAGAGTAAAGGATGGGGAAGGTTTTTGCGAGACACCGCAACTACGACCGGTAGCTTTTTGAAGGGATGGTGGTGTAACCTTTTTTTTTATTTCTATACTTTCGCTCCTTTTTTTATTCCTATACTTTCTTTTTTTTATTCTCTATCGAGGGAGAATATGGTTTTTCGCCCCACATTCGTATAGGGGCTGATTTTATGGCGTGTTTGGGGGCGAAACGGACATAAACGTAGTGGGTACGTGAATTGAGCTTCGATAGAGGGATTGAAATTACGTAGAAAGCTGCAAAAACCCCTTTTTTTCTATCTTTCGTGTACTTCTTCCATTCTTATATCGTACCTATTTGGAATTTATTTAATCAATCAACAGAAATTTTTGTCTACTAATTGTTCGACACTTTCCTATTTGATTTTTTTTTTATTCAAATGAAAGTAACGAAATCGAAAATAAATTCGCCTAAAAAGAAGTTCGACATTTTTTAACTTGTACAATCTAGAATTTTTAATCGACATTATTTATAATTTTCAATTTCGGTTACCATAAAAAAATTGCTTTATAAAAAAATTGTGTTGCAAAACTGTGGGTAAACGAGAGGCGAGAAAGTATCAAAGTACCAAAATACGTACGTCACTAACTATGGTAGCAACACAAACAGTAATTAAGAGTATCTTCAGAAGGGATCGAAAAGACATCGAAGAAATCTTTAACTGCTGCGGAAACCTTCTGCTTTCCATGGAATACCTTTAAAAGTGCAGAAAGAGTGAAAGAGAGAGAGAGAGAGAGGGAGAAAGGGAGAGAAACCGAAAGAGTAGGGGTTATAAACCCTCGAGGGTTCTATCTTTCGAACCCCTTTTGGTCGTACTTTTGGATTAACCCTCTCTCTTTTCCTCACCTCATTTCGTGTCGAAAACTTATTAGTAATTACGGCGGATATCTGCTCGCTAGATCCGTAAAGAGGCAAAAGGAAAAGAGAGAGGTAGAGAAAACAGATCTAAAATCTTTCTCCCTCGCTCTCTCACTCCCACGCTCTTTCTTCTCTTCTTCTGTCTCTTGCGCTTCGATAACTTTTGGTAAATAGTATCTTCTGCTGTTGGAAAAGCTTTAGTTTATATCGGGATTTCTGTACGATTCTTTTTATTTCCACGTTGCTTATTCTGACTGGGCAATTAATTAATACACGAATTAATTCATCTCTTCGAAAAAACAAATAACTAATTAATGCCTGATATAACAACTCTCAAATAATTCATTAAAAGTTTCTTAATGATCTGCTTTTTTTTTATTTAATCAGAAAGTTCATCTATTTCCATGTATTATATTAAAAAACAAAAAAAAACTTTTTTCCACATTCTTAATTGGAAAACATTGCACGCGGGCAATTTTTTTTCATTTTGGATCACCTTTATTTATGTCCTGCGCGATCATATTTAATACTTGCATTGTTTGGAAATAAAAGGAACGATAAGGATTTATATGAGAATTTATATACGGGCAAGGATTGGTCTCCATTGACCCTTTTTTGAGGTCCGAAAAGCTTTAAAGGGTTTCAGAAAAGCTTTCCCAACAACGACAAAAGGGATGGTAAGAGGCAAACGTCGTATGTATTTTTGTCTACCCTCAGAACACGCGTTATTGTCCTTTCTCTTAACGATCCTGGTAATAATCATTCGGTTGCCTTTAATACCGCACGTATATACCAAAAAGCCCTTTTATATCATGCCCATGGATCCTTCTTTCTTTCTTTTCAAAATAATTACTTATTTATATTTCCATTTGAATCGTAAAATTTCCTATTATACGAAGTTTATGGAAGTGACATTAGACATTTTTCAGCGTGCGATGTTCATGAAAGTAATATTTCGATCTCGTGAATTTCCAACCCCCAACCCCCAAAATTTTTCCGAACAGCAGCGTCGGCTTAATTTTTCCAAAGATTAAATCACGTAAATTCTGGATTGTAAAAATTCGCAAGAAAAGTCCATTTTGTATTGACCGAAAAAAATTTCCCTTTTTTTCCTGTACATTACTTTTGGTAACTTTCAGTGAAATTAAATATTACTCGTACATGTTCGATATTACTTTCTTGGCATGGGTTTGGGACATCCCTTAATAATAATCAAAATGTTAAAACACATCTGTGGTTTCCAATGGTCTCCTTTAGATATACCCTCATTTGCTATAGCAAAAGCTGATGCTACTTCTACTTCTGCCGTTGCTGCTCGAGGCGGCAGCAATGTTTTCCTTCTCAACTTGGGAAGCTTGATTTATTTTATTGCTTTTGGCCTAACGTTCGGCGTTTATTTCACCGAATTACAAGAAAGGGGTTGCTTTTGCTTCCTTGCTCTCTAGTTGCTAAAAGGTTCTTTCTCCTCCGTCCTCCTCTTAAATGTTCCTCGAACCCTTTTTAAGTAGAGCCTTCTTATTCGACTTCTAACAATCAAAATCACTCCCGGAATATTGTAATCTTCGATCTTTCTACTTTTAGTACCTCGTTCGAGAAACAAACTTTGAATCGTTCCTTTCAGGATTATCTGTTTATTATTAATATTTTATGGTTCGGTATCATTCATTTATGCAGTTACGAAATTTATCAAAGCGTCACATGGAGACAAAATTAAATTTTAAGACGTAATTACATTTGATATTAATTTTCGGATAATCAATAATTGATTTCCACCATTGCATTGTTTTTTTTTTTAATTTTGGCTTGAAAATATGAATTCGAATTTAAAGGGATACCCACTCGAAAAATATGTCTCCCGGAGAAAACCAAAATTTATGGGATGATTTAATGGGGAAGTTGTATCATCGCTTGACGATAAATAACATTGTCTTTTTCAATGTTAAAAGATGGATTTCATGGGGATACTGTGGGATAATTGTAATGAACGCCTGGAAATTTTGCAAACCCATCTGCGTCCTTTAAAGGAATCCGTTACCTTCCCCTTTGGGAAGAAAACCTGTGCAATCTCAAACAAAGTATAACAACTTTGCTTTCACTCTCTCTTCCTTCTTCTCAATCCATTCCTCGCTTTCTTTCTTTCTCTCGCTTTCTATTAAAGCTTTTAAGAACGGAACTTGTACGAATTGATTTAAGTGCTGAATGCTAAATCAACTGGATACTAACGCGCCCTCCCTTCGCTCGGGAAATGAGAAATTTATGAATCTTTTTGATACCATTGTTAAATCTTTCTTATTACTTCTTTTCAGCGATGAATCACATTTGTCAATTGGGTGTAAGTGTTCTTTTATCGAGCTACCAGAGTAAACAACTGGATAATTGTAAGAAACTGTGCCGTAGTAGTTAAAAGGCACTGGTGCACCGACTTTTGCACGTCTCACATTTGTGTGAAAGATTGTAATAAAATTATTAATTAATTGTAATAAAATTCTCAATTGTAAATTATACATTATTTGGGAAAAATATGGAATCAAAAAATAGATTTTTAAGTGGCAATACATTTTTCAAAAATACTTTCGGTCGAAAAATATTCCAGAAGACAATGTTTCTTCTGCAAAATTTGTTAAAACGAATTAGGAAAATCTCTTCGACGCTATAAAATACTAATTATACCGTCTGCATTGTAAAAGTTGCTGCAGTCGAATAAAATTTCCCATTTAGGCTGTTAAAATTATTGTGGCACGTTTAAATTTGGTTTCTATGCGAAAATTGTCATTGCAATGTCAGAAATCTCTTTTTTATTCTTTAGAAATTCGTACAAAAAATTTATTTGGCTGAAAATTTAAGTCTCATATTTTTACTAAATACATACGTGCTGAATAAATATGAATTTATTTTAAAAAAAAGACTTTTCTTAAAAAAATCTCTATCTCGTCAATGTTAATTGCCAACTATTTAAAATGTATACAATTACTTTTTGTTTCGACTTTTAATGGGAGAATCTAAATTCAGAAAAATATCTGTTATTGGATATGCAGATTTGGAGATAGCGCCTGCAGTAATTTATTCGCTTGATATAATCGCAAATCGCAGGCTGCAGCTATAGAGCCGCAGCCATTTTCTCTTACCTTGCACAGTTTGGAAAGACTGATAATGAACATTCAATTTTAATCGTAAAACCATGTAAAGATCGAACCTAGTGAATAAAATACAATAGTTTGATGTTTCAACTGCGTTTTGTTATTCTCCTTTTTCCGATACTACGGAATAATTTTTACGTGTTCTTCTCTTTACCCACCGTTCCCTTAAAAGTATCCTTCTCACGTCAAATTTGCTAGAAACCAACTGACCGTTGTTACGAGTAAAATGTAGTCCTTCTAATTGAATCTGAAACGAAGGGATTCTGGAGTGTAATTGAAATGTCAATCCAACAGTCAATGTTGGTATTGAGAAAAAGGATAATTAGAATAGGTTATAATGTAAATTGCAGAGAAAGGGACGTGGAATGGTAACTTGAAATTTTCGATAACAATTATAAATTGCTCATTAATTCCGAAAAAGGTAAATGAAATTACCACCATTTTTAGAGAACTTTTATCGAGTTGTTCATTTTCGTCTTTACGATCACTCTGTAATTTTGTAGCCACATTGCAGAAGTCCGAAATCTCAGTCGTTGGAATGAAATTTTTCCTCCGCCAATTCGTATACTTTTTTCGAGACAATACCCACGACTACTTAATTTTTTTATAGTCATAATAACTCATAATTAAAGATTTAATTGAGGTAACAAAAATCTCGACGAATAATAGCTCCGAGCATTAAAACCTATACATTCAGACATTTTACAACAATAATTAATGGTAGCTATGAAAATTAGGCGGCAAAAATCAATCAATATTTTACGATCCTTAATAATCGGGCTTACCATTCATTCTATGACACGTTAACTGCCTTCATTTATGTTATATAGTACTCCTTGTAGTCATTTATCATTAAACCTACTGAACTTTTAACTGTTACAAAGTTTAAACTTTTCTTTTCTTCTTATGCCATTTTTTTTTTCGCACAGTTCTGTGATTTACACCCAATGTGTTCATTGTACTTTCTTTTCTACGAATGAAAACTAAGTCTTTTTAACTTTCCCTAAATCAACAGAAAAAATACAATACGTTCCTTGTACATCAGAAGCCATTGAACAAAAAAAAAGAAATAATGAGTTACTATGAACTACACAATTGACTTCCTTTATTTTCAAAAATTATTTCAATCTAAAAAGATTTAATATAAAAAGATTATATAGGAAAATTAAATATTAGGGCGAATAAAATAATAGGGTAAATAAATATTAGGGTATTTAACATTCGAGTTCACTGCAATTCCAAAATTATTTAATTAACTATCGCTTAAAATCAGCAAAAAAAATGCAATAGTTAGAAAATGTTACTGTAAAGTTTTCAAAAAATTGAAAAATATTATAACTTCTTCTGAACAAATATATTTTTTTTTTAAATGAATTTTATTTCTATGATTTTGGTTTCAATTGCGGTAAATAATTTTCAAAAGTCATGATAGTTATTTTTTTTTTCGCTACGAGAACACATCTGACGTAACCTATAAAATTCATGATTATCCACCGGGTACTGGTAAGTCACAAAATTCACTTTGCTTTATTAAAAATATCAAATGAAGTGCATTTATTGGCCACTCCGTTGGAAAGAATGGAGGTGCGATTTCATTTTCTTCGTTAATTGCAATCTACCCGCCCCGCGTAAACTCCTCGATTCTTCCGAACGTCGAAATTCGATATAATCAAAATGATGTAAAAAAAAAAAGTGGAAAAAGAAGAAGGAAATAACTATCAAAATGATTGAAATACGTCAGGGCGTTTGTATTGCCTTTATAAGGCGGCAGCGGTAAATCCGAAGAGTAAAAGAAACTGCCCTGGCGACGTTAATTTGTGAACGATTACAAGCACCTGTTAGCTTGGCTTTGCTTTTGCGTTGCTCGGGCTGTTAACTTCTGATGTTTCTGCTTCCACTGTTGTCGTTGTTATTGTAGCAGAAAAGACCTTCTTGAAGTTATTCCTTCTTCTTAAAAGACAAAGTCATTTTGTACGTAGTCGTTTTGTATTTCACATTCTTTTCAATAAGTGAAGAACTTTTCCTTATTTACTGCGTGTGATTATCTCCCGAGCTGCTATAACACGACTAATTGGATCTCAGAAAAGCAAAAGCTAGACTTTGACTACTATTTTTATCACCTTTCTTTTTCGGAATTTTAGCGGACGTCGACCTCGGTGTGCCTTTACCTTTGAAAAAAAAAAAAATGTCATATTCATTTAGTGGAATTGGGTTTAAGGACATTACTTTTAAGTACCTATGTATCTTCTTAATCTCGAACAATTATCATCCGTGCGTTTAAACCATATGTGGAATAATACAAGAGGAAGGGGCATTTTTGATAGTTTAACCTCGTTTGTTTTTCCTTTTTCTCAATTCCTTTTTGAAGAATGTTAAGTAATAATACAGGTGTCTAGATGACCCGTGAACGACTTCCCACGGTTGAAACTGGTCCTCGTTTCGGCTTAAATTTTTTTATGATACCACCGGATTATATATATATATATATATATTTTTTTTTTATTTGGAAGCATGAACGCACGCCGAGAGTACGTACGTATTGTTGTAATGTTGCTTAAAAGTATGTACACTATAAATTTTAATATGAACTGTTTCCTTTTCAACAAAGTGGGCAAGAAGAGAGCAGAGACATTTTATTAACGAGCTTAAATGAACGGAAACCGAGTGTCTCGGCATTGAGTAATTAATTTATCCATCAAACTAGTTTTCTAAGTTACTGTATGTCTTTATTTCTTGCTTTATGATAGAATTTTATACAAGGTTAAAGGTCGACAATGTTCAAAATTATGGGCTTTGAAAGAGTGGCATACATGCCTATGGACAATTTCAATTACCTACGCTTTGACTCGAGTATTCATTCGCGATTTGCATGTGATGGATAATTATAGTTTAGATTTTATAATAAACAAACTGGATTTAGTTAATTTGAGATCGAGTAAAATTCATTTAAAATATTCCCTCCACTTGATAATCAGAAAATTTTTATTCCACAAGCGAAAACTATTTAAGAGCATCTTTTTTCGACAAAAATTACATTTATCCACCGACGATGCCCATGAATACTTTATGATTTTCCCCATAGAAAATTACTCGAGTCTCGGTACTGACTCTGAATTTTTTTTAGCAAAACTTTGGCTCAGACAAATACTTTGGGGGTGGTTTTTTCTTCAGAGCGATTCGTGTACCCAAATTTTGGTTTTCAATTCGGAGCTCCAAAATAAAAAATACGAAATTCGCATAACGTCTGTTTTGAAATACGCGAAGGCAACTTTTATCCTTATCGTCGTAGGATCAGGATTTTGAAGGACTACGTAACTCAACTTTGCGCTGTTCCTTTCCCAGCAAATACTTTCAAAATACTCGGAAATAGTGTAGCGTAGTCTCCTTGAAATTACAGGATAATTTCCCTCATGTCGCATAAATGAATAAGATACACCATTAAATGTACGTTCCATAAACAAACTACGCGAATCCTTTTTTAGATTCCTTTGTTCTTAACGACTCGTGGAATTTTTTTCGTCGGTTTTAAGACCATACCAAACTTACGAAAAAGGTAGAATTCATATTTTGTGAGTTACTAAAAAAAAAACAAGGTGGATTTCTACGATATTTGGGACCACACACAAAACACCGGCGCGAGACGGAAAACGTTTTGAAAGATGTTTAAAATTGTTTTAGAAACGCAACTGGTCTTCTTGCAATAAAGGGAAACGTTTAAAACTGTTGTATTGCCGGTCTATGGAGCATCTGTTCTATGCACGACCGTCGACATACATATCAAATGCATTTCCTTACGTGGATATTTACACTTCTTTTCAAGTTCTATGTTTACTGTAATACTTTTCACCCCAGACCCCGTGGTTTCAAATTTCTGGTGATATTTATAAATACAAAAGTGTGTTTTTGAAATTATAGAAAATTTCGATGGTCTAGTTTAATTTCGAAAAAATTCGTAATTTCTATTTTACTAAAAGGGCACTGATGGAAAATTTCTTTTGGCACACGTTTTCGTAAAAAGGATCAATTCGCAAAAAAATCAGCTTCGAGGGATAATTCGAACCTAGTGAAATTTTCTTATATAATACAATGATCCATTTTCCATCGCGAGTTCTTGATGAAGAATCCGTTCATTTCCTTAAAGATTGTATTAATTCTGAAAGTGTATGGTGTTTGTTGTCACATCATTAGCTGGTCGTTCTCACACTCACCACGTGTGTTGTCACCGGTTGTGAGACAAAAACTGATACGATCTACATCAAAAATACAGAGTGTCATTGCTCAACAAGTTTAAGACCTCTTCCTTCTTTCTTTCTTTTTTTTTATATTTCTTTGCTTCTCTTTTTCAGCTTTTTAGCCTTAACTCGTTCAACGATATTACTGATTTATGGATATTGTTCGCTCCCGCGAGTAGTTTTCTGAGTACACGTGTAATAAAATGCTACGTGCGTCACTATCTTTGTAACTATTACCTGTATATACGTGTGGGATATTCTCAAAAACCATTTTTACATGACCTCTTGCACGATCTTTTCCTTCTTAACATTAAGTGTTCGTTATTTCAAACCTTATTTTTGTCAAAACTGAATATTATATCAACGACAATCATAATAATAAAGAAGGAACACTCCAATTCGAATATCGTCGAATTATATCGTTGCTACTATTTTATCCTAACCTGTTTTACAAAATTATTTACGCTACATTTTGTTTTTCTTCCTTCGGTTTTATGGTTTTCGACCAAGTTTCCACATTTTGTAGACTCGAATTGCGGAACCAAAATGAGGAGAATCGACTTTTGCAAATGAGCTGAAAGGTGACGGTAAAACTCGACCATTTTAAATGAAATTTATATATGCGAGAATCGGAAACGTGCAACTGTACATGGGAAAAGAGAAACTGCGGATCAAATGTCGTCTTGTCCAACCTGGACGTCTCGAGGGAAATCCAGATATTGTCTGGGGAATCCGCTGATGTCTCGGTATTGTCTGGAACAATTTTAATATTCCAAAGATTTGACGGCAGGTATTTCAACCTGAAACACGGCAAGATTATATTTTAGTTCTCAAGAAACTCGTGAAATCGATGACGGATAAAATTACTTTCTTAGCTATTTTTACTTTCGCCCGGATTCCTTCGGCAACAATCCAATTAATTCAATTATCATCGAAGTCAGGATTTTAGGACTAGTTGTTGAATATTAACATTTAAATCATGAATTTGTGGACTCGAGTCTCCCTATTTTCACGGAAAATGTAACTCGTTTCCATTCAAAATTGTTCACTCGATATAATTTGTTAACGCAATAATTGCATAATAAATTCCCATCGACAGTTTCGAGAGTTCCAAAGTTCGCATTGTGGAAACCGATGCTTATCCGCGGTAAAAAAAAATTTCTAAATAAGTTGAATTAATCCGAAATAATTAAATTTCCCTTTTAAAGTAAATTTCCTAATTTTACAGCAACATTAAAGCTTTGAGTCGCTTGGATCGACAGAAAATGCGTCACGCTCATTTTTAAGAGCGTTTCAGAAAATAAAAGAAATATATCAAGATAATTTATCAAACTTTGAAAATAAGCATCGCTCTTAGGTTTAACTGATATTGATGTTCAGGGAAAAATACTAAAATATACATTCGGAATTGAATCTCCAGCGGATTTTACGATGATAATAAAAGTATTCATAAAAGATTTTAAAATATTAAAAAAACACAATGTAATATTAAAAATAATGGAAAGGGGAAAAAAATGGGAAGATATGGTTATGAGTCATTGTAAATAAAATGATGTATCAAAACTCGATAATGGAGTATCCATATAAAACATTTACTATAATTCTTTTGATTCGAAGGAATGTCATTTTATTTCTCAAGGTTAGCAAGGCACTTTGAACTTTTTATTTCATTTTATTATATGTTTGTTATTCCTACAAATAAATATAACTATACATATATGCAACGTTCGAATTATTAGCCAACGGGGGGTTTAACGAAAGATATTCGTTTAAAAAACAGGTTTTAGCCGATGTATCTAGTTACTCTTTCGGTTTTTATCAAATCAGATTTTTCACAAATAATATATGTAGATGTATTTTGAGCGACAATAACTTGTGTGAGAACAATCGAATAAAAAGCGAAGAATTATACTTTGACATTTTTCGAAATTTTTCCCTTGAGGTTTTTAGATCGCGAATATTTTAATATAAAAAAAAACGAAAAATTCAAGGAAATTCAGACATTCGGGACCAGAAAATGGTCCGAATGGCGATTTAATTATTTTTACTAATTGATTCTGAACATCGCTTGGATAAACTATCGAACACGTAATTTTATTCTGAAAAAATAGTACCGCGGTGCAACCTTTCTAATTCTTCGATACCTTTTCTATATTTTTTAGCATGATATCATTCTCCTGGCGAATGCTTAATCCATCCGTATCGTTTAAAATTATCCAGTAGGAACATTTGCTCGTTAAGGAACATTAATTTTAATGAAGAGAATTTTAACACCGCGAAAGGTAAAAATTTCTAATACTTATTATACAATCGCTACTTGGAAGCAAAGATTTTACTGGTTTTCCTTATTAACTGAACCGTATGAACGTTATAAGTCGTATATGAATTTTGTAATAGCTCGAGGTGGAGTCTTAAATAAAATACTTTGCAATACCAATAAAAGGCATTCGGAGCTAAATATATAATCGAAGTTCGCAGTAAATACGTATTACTTGACTACTTCGAGCAGGATACTATAATTGCAAATTTTATTGTAAAACATTTATAGGGTACCCATGTGCATACACATACAATGTAATTAGCAACATATAGGGGTTTCTGATACGTATAATCTAAATTAGCGGAATGATATTGTACGTACAATATAATACTCTGGTGATATAAATTACATATCTGGTATTTATATGATAAGAAACAAAAAAAAAACTATTTTTTTTATTCAGTTAAATTCAAAGAAATTTAAAAGATAATGAAGCTCATTGAAATTGATTATGTAACTCTATTAAAAAGAAATTCTTGCAAGAAAATGAAAAAATTACCAACGCAGATTTTTTATTCACGGAGAAACAATTCGTTAAAATAAAAATGCATAATAAAAAATTGTGATTTTAAATTGTTAGTCACTGGTTAAATTGTAGCATTATTAAAATTCGAGTACAATTATGAGAGTTGTAACAATATTAATTATGAATACTAAATCGTCGAATTTATATACAAACCCATATTTGTTTAATTACAATGAATTCCATTACACAGTAAAAACTTTAGTGAAAATAGCATTTCATGTAGATACGAATGGCCAAAGGCACTTCGGGGGTAATCTACATAGCTCCGAAGAAAGGTTTCGCTAAGAAACCTCTTTGTCTCTCTTTCTGTTCTTCTGGAGCTTGAGAATCCGCGATACGTAAATGATGGGCATATTACATAAAATGGAAGTTTAATTGAAGCCAAACAATAATGTATGGAACAAGTACTACTACTGCTACCACTACTATTACTACTAGCACCACCACTACTTGAAGGATTTGTATTATCCTTCCTCATATTCTCTACCATTAACATCGCCTTCTCTCTGTCTCTCTCTCTCTTATATTCTATTTCCTTTCCACTCGCTCTTATATTCAACTCTCTTGACGAACGTATTAAATTTCACATATATCGTTTTTCTTACTCCCTCTCTCTCTCTCTCTCTCTCTCTCTCTTTCTATTTCCCTCTTTCTTCTTTTAAAAGCATACTCCCACGATTCGTAATTGCTCGCGCATTCTCCACAATCTAGAAAATCTTGAAAATCTAGATCAGTATATTAATTTTATATCCTCTCTTTATGGAATGTTCTTCTATTACGTCATAGTTTCTGTTGATTTTGTCTTTTAATTGCTGCAGGGAATTAATTATTAAGCCAAACGAGAGTACGAGTCGAATGGGAAAGAATTTGCACACAAATTTCTGCGTGTTATTTCAATAAACATTCTTTTGTTTATTTCTTCTACGTAAATACGTACATTTTATGTTACCCAATTGGAAACAAACAAAGATTTGTAGAGAAAGTTCATGGGTGAAAAATAGAAAATACAAGAGAAAAATGCTTAATTTTATTGATGAATTATTTACAGTCAATTTGGCAATTGTGGGAAGTAAATTTTATAATTTTCCAGTATTTTAAAAATTATTTTTAAGTATTTTTATTGATTATTAAAATTCGTCAATTGGGAAAATCCTTCCAGTCCTTGAATATCGCACAGCCATCGCGGGTACGTTTTTCCTTGAAATTACCATAAAATCTAAATAAAGCACACGTTAAACAGTACTTTTTCCCCAATGTGAAACAAATATCTGGAATGCAGACTTTTGATACAATAAAATTAACGTTAATGATTAAAAATAGAAACAATGTGTTTATCTTGAAAAAAAAAGATTAATGCAACCTTTTCCCAACGACCCCGTGGCTATAAAAAAGAAATTAGTGTGTGTGTATATTTTTCACCTCTTTTTTTTTTACTTTAAGAAACCGATATAAAGTCGAGACATAGGGAACGTAAAAAGCAGGCGAATCTAATCGACAGCTTCATAAAATGAAACCCATAAAATCATAAAATCAACCATCGCATGTACGAGTTCCTTGGGGAAGATGACTACGTCAGAAAAATATTTACCGCCCTCATTTGCTTCAATCTTTTGATTTAGTTAGCAAAGGATTCGAGCTACACTCAATTTCTACTTGTACGAGAACGGAGTTTCGAAATTGCCATCGGTTGCATTTCAGTTTTTCGAAATTTCCCAATTTTCTCAATAATCACTTCGTCGCAAAGAAATATTTTTTAGAAACATTTCGAGATTCCTGAATTATAACAAAAATATATAAAAATGTATCACACATTTATGATACAAAATATGGAAATATTTGAAGAATTAATAAACGCCCAATGTTCCTAAAAATCCATATTTTTTTTTCCTTTTATCGAGACGCGGATACACTTCGTATGCTGTTGCAGGAGAAACAAAGTCAAGGGAGTCAATTAAATCTGTTGCTACAAATTTGAAGTGCGGTATTAAGACGAAATAAAACGTAAAAGAAGACAAAGATAGAGGCAGAGTCGGTGGTCAGCAGCTTCGGCTATCTAGGAAAGCTTTTACTACCAACGCCAATACTCACTTTAGTGGCGGATCGATTCGGAGATATGCAAGCAATAAGCGTTTAATTGCACAGGATTCCGCGTCGTCGTAGTCTCTTTAGAGCCCGCCAGCTTCGTCCAACTGACTATAAAAGGCATCGGACCTATAAAATGCATCCTTGGCGTTTGACGGTCATTCCTGTAACCATTGTATGCATGGATGATGCTTTCGGTGTTACGCTGGTACCATTACCTCTCTTTTCCATCCATTTACATTAAACATATTAAGAATACGGGAACTTAAATATTTCACATAGACCACAACTCTCCGGAAATTGCAAATTCTCCCGCAATTTCAGAAACCCTCGGGACCAAATGTTCACGTGGATCAGAATTTTATAATTAAACCAATGGCTCTCGAGCTACGCATAACGTTTTCCCATTAAATTTGAGGGTAATCACTCTTTTTTAATTAACAACGTGTCGATAATCGGTCCATCCGAGTGGCGCAATGTGGTAATGTATCAAATATTAAAAATGACAGCGGAATTGCAACGCGAAGGGGGTGAAACGGGGGCGAAAGGGGTGCAAAATTTGTTATGCATTTTTTGTATGCAATTACTCTTTAATTGCCTCTGCATCGCATTGACTAATATTTCCCATGTAAATTCGTTTACCATATTCGAAAAATTCCCAACTGTCCGTCGAGTTTCCGTGCACCATCGTGTCCACGTTAGCTCATTACGAGGAATAAGATAGCTTAAGACCTCTTACGGCATATATAGTTTAGTCAGCACGCGGTACTTCATTGCTACATTACTAATTTCCGCCCTCGTGGCAGTATGTGTTGATTGTACGTATACGTGCATCTCAAAGCCGCCGTACACGTGTTAAAATGGACTGTCCATGTATACACTTGAATTGAATACTACTGTTAAGCTTTTGAAAGAGATAATGTGTCGTCCACCTACAAACTAATCTATTAGGCGCCATCTCTCTGACTGCTCACTTACATCAACTTTTATATGCCCCCTTTCCCTTCGGCACTCCACCACCAAAGATTCACCGGAAGCTAACTAACACCCACACGCGTGATCCCTCTTTTATCAAAACAGCAATGATTTTTTTATGTAAGAGAAGATGACTCAAGTTCGCTCGAATTATCCGCCATTATTTCACTGTTTATTGATTTTAAATTGTATCAATAAATCCATTACAGAGTGACGTCTTCGCTTCGCAATAAAGGGCACTTATTGTTGGACGGAGCGAGTGACGAAATAACATCAATTTTCTTTATGTCGATTTCAAACTTTCCCCATAAAAAATAAATTTCACGGTGGCATTATATTGGCAGTAAAAATAACTTCTCGCTTCAGATTTATCTTTTATCGAACACCTGTACCAGGATATGGTGAATTCTACCATTGAAAAAATATATATATGTATATATAATTATGTAATTTATAATCATGAAATATATATTATTAATAATAAAAAATTCATAACAATAAAATCTATAATTAATAATAATAATAATTATTCGTCTTTGTGCCAGGAAAAAAAATTCCTTTACTTGAAATCCAGTCCATTATGATAATCACCATTTATTGTTTAATTAAAGGACGTAAAACAGCTGTAAAATAATACAGTGGAAGAGAGACGCGCATAAATGTAATTGTTAAGACGTTCTAAAACAAAATACAAGAAAACGGGAATAAAAAGAAAGATTTAGAACTGTCGTGAGAACAAAGCGTAACGATTGTTGACGTCGACGAGTATGACGACGTTCTTCTTTCATATGGCGACGATTGTTCTTCGCAAACTTTATATGTGATCATGATGGTAGTGTGAAACCGGTAAGTAAATTATTTATTCTCTCGTGGAGTGACGCTCCTCGACCGCGTCCGGCGTGTCATTACTCCCTTTCACGATACTCATTAGTCGTCAGGACACTGCGTACTTGTACATACGCTCACAGTTTGCGCTGTACCGGTCCTTTTTCCATTCTATTAAATTCTGTCTTTACGTTACTTTACGGCTTTGCTTCCGGTTTTGGATGAATATAACAAGCGTACCTTATTTTGAAACACGGGCATTGTCAAACTAGAAATCGACACCGATCGAGCTAGACTTTACCCGTATGGGCTGCCATTAATTTTTAGAAAATTTGGGGAATTTGTAACAAGATTAAGAATTTGAGTAGAAGTCATTATTTGCTTTGCAAATTAAAATTAATTTATAAAATGCAAATTAAAAAATTAATTTATAAAATAAAATCATCTGCATTTTGAAATTGCTACTGAATTTTTTAATGTAATTCCCATAAATAATGCGTTTTGTTTATAAAAGTCGACCCTTATTGTAAAAATTGACAAAATTTCTTCCATTTGTCCGAAATTTTTCATCTACAAATTCAACTGTCGTCTTCTATCGTCATCCTCCTTTTCGTGCTTATGAACTCCACCCCGTTCCGTCCAATATCATCATTTTCAGAACGGCTTTGTATGAATTCAAGGATATAAGTCTTGTTTTAATAAAGTTTTAAAGTCACTATCTTCAAGCACACAAATGAAAATAGGTCAGAGTCGATACCGAGCATTATTACGGCTGAGAAACTACGTAGTTGTTTCGGAACCGCTCATCAAACCGGAAGTCCTTGCTGGGAAGAAGAAGAAGAAGAAGAAGAAGAAGATGGAGAAGGTTGTTTCATTGAACTGGTAGACTCCGTATAGTTGCAGTAGTGTAATATTCTGACTGCTCAATGGTTTGTGGAAAACGGCTATGATCCTTTTATAAAGCAGAAAATTTCTCTCGAGTCTGATGTCACGATTTAACACAAGTTTCTTTCCCATATTATCATTCACAGATTTGATTTGTCGCAAGAACTGTTATGTATTGAAACGTTCCTGAACTACGATAATGTCCTTTGCTCGTCGTAATGGCCCCTAAGAGCGTGCCAATGGTACATGAATATTGCTTTTATATTTAACGTACTCTTGTGTATCAATTTGTGTCCCTTTTTTTTGTAATTCACTTGAGGAGATTTTCTCCCCATTTTGGAGTAATGGAAAAGTAGTCTTTGAAGCTCATTGGTATTTCTTTTTATTTTAATTGATATCGCACCAAAGTCTGAGATGATTGATTTACCTCCAATTAACGGATTCTTGGTATACACTCTTCGTTCAGAATTTGGCCCGCTATTTTTCAAGTCCGCTTTACGTCAGACGATTTTTGCTACGTCTACTGGAAATAACAGATTTCAAAAATATTAAAGCTTATCCAATTTTACTTTGTCCGACTTTAAAATAAGCAGAAATTCTGATGCGGTAGTTATATTTGTAATTGAAATTGTAATTCCAGGAAAAAATACTCGGGTGGTATCAATTTTCCATTTGGATTATAAAAAATACCGTTTTACATTCGTAGCGTACGTAATGGACGTAGCTGTTTTCCTCCATTTCTTCGTGGGAGATATTATTACCCTTAATTAAAAGTGCAAAATTATTCTGATAATAAAATGTGACAAAAAGTGAATAAAAAGAAGCGATAAAATTCAATGACCAGCTGTAACTCGTCAATGCACAATATGTCAGACTCGGTTATGATACTGATGCCGGGACGTTGAAATTCATTATTCTCAATTCTCGTAAACAGGCAGTTATAAATTATTCAGGCCGAATAAGCTGCTTGTAACTTAGCTATGTTTGAGATGACCTAAGCGGTTGGATAGCCACTAACTGCCGGTAAATTAGCCAATTGAGGGCTTCGAGTATCCGCGGATATCTTATTACATACTTAGCAATATATGTATATACACACGCGTATATATATGTTTGATATTATTATTCGACCTTAACAGCATCCAGTCATTCGCAATTCCATGTTTTAATTCTACAAGGAAATAATTAAGCCATTCATTTTTCAACTTCTCCAAAACGATGTTAACCGGCGAAGAATAGTGTAACAGATTCAAATTTATTATCGAAACGACTGGGATATGGTAATTTTTACTGCCGTGCGACATTATAATAAATCCTTTGATACTAATTTATATGGCATTTAAATCGGACGCATTTTAACACTAAATCTATTAAGATAAATCTATTAAGCGGACTTGACAAGTGTATTCGAGTGGCCATCATTGCTGGGTCCACAAAATTCGACTTTTCGAATCAACATTTGGGCACTTTTGGGAGACCCTTTTCCGATGTAGAATATTTTTTCAGGAGGAACCCATTTTCATTGTCAAAATCCCAGAATTCCGATGAGAAGTACAATTTTTCCTCAAAAAACATGGTTTTTACCACCTTCCGCTAGGATTTCATGAAAATGGACCTTTGGAATCGATTCTACGCGTTAAATTACCCCTAGAAATGGTCTCCCCGACTTTCTTTTTGAAACTTTAATTTACACCCCGTTTGCCGGGGTGAAGGTCAGCCAACTTTCGACCAGAAAAATCGACTTTTGAAATCGATCTTTTGGGAATATCGGGAGACCCTTATCCGATGTATTTTTTCGCGAGGAATCCATTTTCATTGTCAAAATTCCAAAATTCCAGCGGGAAATGCGATTTTTCCTCAAAAAACCTACTTTTTTCCAGCTTCCGCTAGGATTTCATCAAATTTGATCCTTGGAATCAATTCTACGGGAAAAATTACCCCTAGAAATGACTTGTCCAATCTCGTTTTTAAAACTTCAATTTTCACCCTATTTGCCGGGACAAAGATCAGTCAACTTTCGGCTGAAAAAATCAACTTTTAAAATCGATTTTTGAGGACTATTGGGGGACCCTTATTTGATGTATTTTTTCGCGAGGAATTCATTTTCATTGTCAAAATTCGAGATTTCCAGCGGGAAATACGATTTTTCTTAAAAAAACAAGGTTTTTACCACCTTCCGCTAGGATTTCATCAAAATAAACCTTTGGAACCGGTTCTAGGCGTCAAATTACCCCTAGAAATGAGTTGTCCAACCCGAAGAGATGGATGAACCTACATGCAGTAAATTTATCAGATATTAAGTACTTGGGAATCTTCGACACTTTTGCAAATTTACGTTGTTTCCCGTCTTGCGCGGAAATCAAAGTCAAATATATTGGATAGATATTAAAATGTGAGATTCATCGTGTTCCAAATGCGCATAGGTTAAACAGAATAGTTTGAAACACAAGTCATCTAATAATTGTAAGTGAGTGCTTGGCAACGAGAAGTTCAGAAGGTGTGACGAGACGACGGCGTTTCGACGATTATCATGTCCGTCACGATTACCTAAAGTGTCGGTTATATGTAGAGTGTCACTATATTCAACTAATATACGACGATTACATTACGCATCGGTGGACATTGTCAACGTGGAAAGCGTGATTTTTTTCTAACTGTTTCTTTCCTCTCTTCGGTTTATTTTACTTTATTTTCATAAGCACTTGCTTTGCTGCTTCCATAAATTACACTAAGCCTATATGCACACATAGCAGTTACACTATGGTAGTAAAAGTGAGGTTTGGTTATAGTCTGTTAGGCTTTGATCTGTGGGAAATGTCTCCTCTATATATTCTTTTCTCCTTCCGTCTCTTTTTACCTCTCGTATCACTTCGATCTCTTTTCTCTTTTCGGCCGTCACACTAAACTGGGTTGGGAAAGAAACGGATGCTACCTGTACGACTTTTAACTTCAACTGTAACTTCCTTGTTTGATATCTCATCTTAATCGAGTCAGTGACTCGCGAGATTTAATACCAATTCTTTCTTGCTCTAATCATTCCGAAAAACATCTTTCACGAAATCTAGTATTTTTACCACATAAGGATTCTTTAACGTTTTTGATATTTTCGTCTCTGGTGAGTCATCGGCTCTATCTGCGCCCAAGAAGTGTTTGATGTGACGGAAAAAGTTAACAATAAAAATGATATATTGCATTTTTTTTTATAATTTACAGGAAAAAAAAGAATTTCCTAAAAAGGAGGCGCAAACTATTTTGCATAGATTTGAAATTTGTCGTAACTCCAAAAATCTAGAAAACACGTTTTTAAAGTTTGTGGTAATTTGCACAAAATTTATATGCATGTGTGAGGACCAACAAAGTAAACCACGAAAGTAATTCCACGATAAAAAAGAAATTAAAGAATAATAAAATTCAGAAAATTGAATTAGAAGAAAAAAACCATATTTATTACTATTTTCCGTGTATTCTAGTGATTTTTATGGACACTCCCATTGCGTTTTCTAGAATGCATTAACTATTTTAGCTGCAAACTATTTTAATGGGAATCTGAAAAAATGTGACTTACAAAATTTTACCGAATCCTTTACTCCGGATTGATACCGATTAAGTGTATACATACAATGTTTAAGGTTCTTATTCCGCTTCACACTTTGAACAATAATTTGCGCGATAATTTATTCGAGGGAAATTCCACTGCAAGAAATTAATTTTAGGAAAGTATTTGGTAATGATACAAAATAGTATGGCAGTGCATTAAATTGATTACGACAAGGGACAGTCATGTAATCTAGGGTCATAAAGTGTCAAGTGTCAGGTGTAAAGCCTTTAGTAAAACCCTGGGATCGAAAAGCAGTACGGAATGTCTTTCAGAGACGCAGCTTCTACATATATCGTGGGTATATTGCACGAGAGTGTGTGGATATAAAGCACAAAACAATAAGATTTATCGTATTTTTGGAGGCACTGTAATAATCTGTATTAATTTACGTTTCATTGAAAAATGCGGTATTAAATCGGAGACGCTAGGTACGTTTTGTTTTACCCCCACGTTCCAATTATTTATATAACATATACATCACAATTATAACGCGAGCCGACTTGAGCATTTATTTTCCCAGAATCGTTGGTATCTTTTTCCAATACGGATATTTATGTATCCGATTCCGCTCGAAATCGCATAAATCGCAACAAAAGCTGCGATCTTGATAAAAATATTCGTCTCTCGGAAGAAAATTCTTTTTCCCCGCGGTGCAATTTTTTTTTTTTTTTCGCTTTTACGAATTATTATAATGCTACCGGGTAAAAATTTTAGCGGAGGTTTCCATTTTTGCTGCATATGTAAGATACGAATGCCGAAACTTGTTAGCAATCGTAGCAATTAATTCGACAGAGAAGAATAAAATATTTCGTACACTACATAATGATCTTTTTTATCGCCATCTCTCGTGCACCATCTGCATCCCACTAATGACTATATTACTGCAACTATATGATAAAAAGGTGTATCCGAATTCTCAGTTACACTAACAAGTACACGAATGCAGTATTCAATTTTCTTGTTTTTTCATAATGTATATCTTCCACCCTCAAAGTATATAGCGAACAAAGTGTAGACAGAGTTCCATTGCAAGCTGCATACCATATCTAATAGTGAAATAACTCAAATAATTCAAAAGGAGTTATGCGAATGCCTTATCGCCTTGACGCTTTGAATTACCGTGTATACGACTTCTACGATGATGCCAAACGACAAAAACGACAAAGACTCTTAAAAGTTGTGTACACTGGTTTTGTTGATGGTAATGGTATGAATCCTTTCGGATGTATATTTTTAGAATGATCTATGTCTTCGTTTGATTTCGAAGATTGCGCTCAGAACACAAGCTCTTAACGGGATCTGGTTACTTTCGGATTCCTCACACAGGCTGCTTCCTTCTCTATCAGATTTACAAATCTTAACTCCTATTTCTTCCTGATATTAAACTTTATGTTCATCTTTTTTCTCTTTTTTTTTACTTTTTTTAGAATCATTTCTTTTGAGGTTCTTTTAAATCGCGGAATTTTAAGATTTACGAATTCAAAGGAGAGACAGACCGAGAGAGAAGGAAATCGGGGGTTCGGAAGAGGCATAAATTTTATAAGAAATTTATTGTTATTTAATTAAGTGACGGATGAATATTTTTAGAAAATGATGTTTTCGTGAGATTTCCAAAGATTTTGGTGCTTTCCTCGCCTGTCGTATGGTGCGGTAGTATTTTAAAATAATGTAAGAACTTTAAAAAATAATCATTTTTTTAAAAAAGAAATGAAGAAAAAAGGTAAATGATTGAGGTTTCGGAAAGAGATACATTATCACGATTGCATTCGAGTTCTTTGCGATGGCCCGCGTAATGCTGCATCTCTCTCACTTCGATACCAAATTGTAGAGGTTTCGCAACTTCTTAAAAGCGAAATTGCGTGATTCGTTCTCATTTTACTATTTTTTTTACCATATGTTCGACACATGCAATTTCCACACGAAGGAAAGCAGATGTACAATAATAATCAATCAATAAATTTTACTTTTTTCTGGCTTAAGCTAATTATAAATTTAGAAATCGTATTTCGAAATTACCAATTTCAAAAATATATTCAACTATGTTTGCTATTTCCAAAATAAATACTTTCGGAAACGAGTGACGGATCCAATTTTTCTTCCAAGTAAGTGCACGCTATCTGAATCTTTTCAGTTAGTGCATTTCCAATATTTTTATCAGAACAATCAATCGAAACCTCTATTTTCTTGTAGCATAAAAAAAAAAGATAGGAGTAAAAAAATAGCATATCAAGAACGTTGAGACAAGTAGACCATATCTTTCCTATAATATAAAGTTGAAACGAAGAAGGGAAAAAAAGTTTGCTTTAATGACGAGATAGACTTGGCTTATTATGTGATAAATATAGAAACGTAATTATTGATAAGCATTAATGAGCTTGAGTTTTGCACGTTAGGGTACATCCTTTAAGAATGCATGCAGGCAGACAAGCAGGCAGACTTGCTCACGCACGACGAAACCTTCCTATTATAAGGAGTGTATATGTATACACGCATTGTATTCTCTCCTTAATATATATTTGCGCAAAATACTATCTTCATACTTTGCACCTTCATCTTTGATATACATAATCATTATTGCCCTAAAGGCATTGGAAAAGCTTATGAGTTCAAGATGTATTGATAAATAAATAACGCATCGAATACAAGGCAATGAATAAGGGAAAAATTATGGTGATCTTAATCGGAATAATGTTGTTTTTTTTTTCCTAGAAACGTAATGAGTGGAAATCATGAAAGAATTTTTCCATTACGAAAGGGGAAGAAAGGAAGGGTTAGGAGATCGTTCAATGACCCTTCTACGCACTGTCATTATGTGGTACTTGACACGTTGAGAAATTATGAATCCAAAAGCAGGGGTCAAGTCTTCGAGTTTGGAAAGTCTCTTTCTTCGAATTTCAGTGTTCGAACGAGAAATCGTTTACGTGAGAATTTTTTAAAATTCTAAAGCGGTCCCAGCTCTGGTAGTAAACACAATTTTAACACCAGTTCATGGTGGGAAATTTGTCCCCGGTTCTCTGAAACCATTTGAATATGAAATTATTTCGTGTAACTATCGTACTTCCACTTTGGTACCTTTTAAGCCCCCTTTGGGAGGCTAGTTTTTTTATTTTCGAAATTACGAAACAGTTCAATTATAAATTTCTGGAAAAGGGAAGGTGTAATAGTGTTTCTGAAAAACTGAATTTTTTAAAATTGGTCTGTAACTTTCAAACGAAGCACCATTAAATTTTTTTTTGCAGAGGAATATTAATTTTGCAAATTAATAAATTGCCGTTATTTTTACTATTAATAATATTAGTGCAACATTATTATTAGAAAAGGTCTTGACACAATAGTTAGACAGACTTTCTTCTTTCTCAGGGAACACGTATTGTAACTTTTACGTAACACTCATATAAATGTTATATAAATCTTTGAGAAGTTTATGAATATTGCAGAAGCGATACTATCGCGTTTGCCAGACACATTTCGCGAATCTGAAATAGAAATATCCAGAAACGCACGTCCCTTAAAAATTCAGTTTTTTACCGAAAAACAGCTACCCTTTCTCCTCGAGAATGCAGTGGCTCTATTCGTTCCACAATTGTCACCTTGTAGTGTTCGCAATATGCTAACAATAAAGTTATGACCCATTTCCTCGTCTCTTCTGTTCTTCATGGTAGTGTGAACATCACGAAAATCGTGAAAATCATGAAAATGGAACTTGTCTTACACAAAACGACAATCAGTTAAATTCAGTTTCCTGGATGCCCTCGAGTCAAGTTCAATTGCAAAAGCTTCGGGTCTGTAGATAATACATTAGACTCTGAAGTGATGTGTAAGTAAGAAAGGAGACGGGGAAGAAGAGTAAGAAAAACGTATATGTACTATACAGGGTAGATTGACGGGACGGATAACGTTTGAAATAAAACTTATACTTCTCATTGTTCTTCGCGGCTTCTAATTACGAAAGTACAGCTAATGTAAGTAACGATGTGCATAAAGTTACACGCGCGTGTGTGTGTGTGTAAGTCTGTAACATAACATTCTGTGTTAACTTATTTACTATACATACAATATTACCTTAAGCATTTACTTACTTTTTACGCAAAGATGCACCTAATCTCATTTTCAAGTCTATCTCTTAATCTAACGTTTCTCTTTGAAACCCTATATTAAGAAATTAAGACTAATCAATGCACATCATTGTTTGTGTTCCTTAATGAATTCACAAAATGTTTTCACAATTGTATTATTCAAGTTCATTTACGGTTAAAAGGATGTTTTTAATCTCATAATTAAACTACAAATTATTGTTTATGGTGTTCCCTTTGTTATTCAGAACATTGATTCTATCTTTCAACTCCTTTTGGATAGTTGCACTTGCAGATGAAAAAATTCCTGGTGTCAAAAAAATTTCCAATTTCATTCAAATTTCAATTTTGTGTTAAACATTTACTGACTAATACATTGATTGTGTCTTTGAATTCTTTTCGAATAATTACACTTGTAAATGAAAAATTTGCTGATGTCAAAAAAAAAATTGAAATTAAATAAATTTTCAAATTTACAAATGAAGTATTTCTTTTCTTCTTTCACCAACTACTATTTTATATTCAATTAATTACTGTCCTCGAATTCCTTGGCTCTCTCTCTCTCTAATATTTGGTCTACATTTGTTCTTCAAAAAATATTCGAGTTTAAAGATACTTCAAATATAACAATCTAAAGCAGTTTATCATATTTACTAGCGATACCACGACAGTGGAAACGGATTTTAAGAGCACGGTACGTCATCTTTTGGTATATAAAAGTTATATTTTCAAAAGAATATATATCGATAGAAGCAACATTATCATATTATGGAAGTCTCTCCATACAGTTTCAGAGCCCTTCCTTAATTTAAATTCTATTACACCCGATCTCTATTCCCTCTTTCCTATGAATATTCAAACTTTCCACGATCCTTAAACCACCCCCCCGGCCCACCTCTTTTCAGACCATCTATCGGGTATCCAAAGAATTAAATTAATATACCGCACAAAACAGCCCAGACTCTCTTCTTCCATAACGATGGATGTAAAGAAAACTCGGAAGCTATGACATTAAATGCCTATTAATGCCAGACAGAAATATTATTTTAGATTTCAAACGGAAGTCATTTAAAGGCACGTTTCAATCTAGATATACTACTTTTTGAGAGTTATTATCAGATACAGTATATTAACTTGACAGTATTATTTCTATACCTCATCATCGCATTGTTGAAGTATCCGCAATTAGAATTCTATAATCAAGAAAATCTGCGAGAATAGACTTCTGAAATAATCCCTTTCGGTATAACCAGTACAGCTTCAAACTGTAAATCAACATTGAATAATTGAACGGTGCTACTGACGTTTCTTTTGTACCTTACTAGTTTGGCCTCTCAAGCACGAGTTGCTTGTATTTTCAGTTACTCTATTAATATTTACTTACTTTCTTATAATCATAAATATTCTCGAAATAAACACACAATTTTACCGCGCTATAAGGGGTTTCTATACAATTCAAGTGCACGGTATTTTTTACCCAACTATTTTTTTTTTTTACCGCCGCATCTGTTTAATAAATTCATATTTGCGAATGAAACAATTATTCCTGGAAGAATTATTATTTATTTTATTTAATTGCTTCACTATAATGAGTAACAATCAATAACTAGTACACAGACAGTCACTGGATGACTTTCTACAATCATCCAAAATTATAATTGTTTTGTTGAATTTTACCGTTGTTGCCTCAAGCTTGCAACTATTTCACACTTGACGTCTAATTATCGATAATAATTTTCGAAGGATTACAATTTTGTCTCACACGAAGGAATTTTCACACTGTTCCTCAAAAATTGGATTAGTATGGGTAGGAAGGCAACGTAATTAGTAAATTAATTGTTATTTCTTAGAAATTACTAGAGAATCTAGTAAATAATTTTTTACTAAATTTCTACTAATTTGAAAAAAAATCACTAAGCTTCGAAATCAGTACAGGAAAATTCATTAGCATAATAATTGTTAGCCCAAGGCACTCGGCGTGATTTTCCCCATAAAATCGCGATCTTCCATACCCGCGCAAAAAAATTGCTGTATTTTTACTGAAAGTGTAAGCTGCAATATTTTCAGTGTTAGCCGTTCCGTGCAATTTATAGCAATTTTTCAAGCATAACGTCTACAATTATTGCTGCATATAAATATTTACAAGAACGCAATCATCCTTGCCACGAATAACGAATTATCCTGCTCCGTAAAGAGGTGCAGCAAAATTGTTAGAAAAATAGATTGAAGCATCTGAATTTGCAGTATGCAGAAGCTGCGCCGTGCAGGAGGATTGTTATTTTCCCTGGTGCATGCAGAAGTTGGCATTTCAGCGTTTGAAATTTTCGGTGGCTGTTATATTTAATGTTATTATTTTAATCAGGAAATATTAAAATGATCATACAGTCTTTTGTAGAAGGAAGGAAGATATACCTATGAAGAAAGATCAAGGGAAGGGAAAATGGAAAGGTAGGTTTTGCAGCGCGCATTTGTTACGGGCCGATAGCAATTGTTTCCCCTATCTACGAGTTCCACTGCGACACTGTACTGCAGCCAGCCACCGTTTCGTTGGGTTGCTTTTAGGTATTTGTGAATGCGTATACCTACTTACGATATACAAGTTTCTTCCCCATTCCCTCTCTGTCTGAATATCTGTATGTATGTACGAAACAGAGAGAAACTGAAAACCGACAGAAAGAAGCAGACAGAGATGAAAACGCGCATTGTGTAAGTGAGTATAGATTGTATTCTATCGGATACATACGCTAATACTACCCTTTTCCACATCGGTACAGCCTTATTACAAAACATAAAATTAAACCACAATTTTTTCTACCGTTACTGCTACTGTTTCTGCTCAAAGACTGAGAACGCTTTTTTTTTTTACATCTTTTAATATTTATCGATTTCTCAAACTACTGTCGCTTTTTTTCAAATGCCGGGTACGAAAAAAGCAACATTTTTCCCCGAGTCAAATTTGTTTCACTGGAAATTGGAATTTCAATTTGCTACTATTTTTCAGAAAATTTATCCCATTTTCGAATTTTTTTTTATTAACGGCATATTTGTGGGTTTGATTTAGATTGAAATTGTTGGTAAATATTTTTGTAAATACCTTCACAGACTAGGAAGAAGAATCTTCCAATACTAATTGGTATATCGGTTCTTCTAAAAAGGAAATTCAAAAATTAGTAACTTGCATATTAGTCGAAGTTCGAGATCGAAGTTGAGACAAATGAAAATTTAAAGCTTGAGAATTTAGGGAAAGCAAATTTCAATGCTTTCGCGACTTCCAAATGGTTGAAAGTTTATCACGAAGTAGAAGACGATATTCGGAATTTTCAAGCTGAATTTCTCGCACTTGAACACATTTGAAGTATTTTAATATTAACACACATAGTGCTTGAAAGTTTGGATATTGTTGATCAGGCTTATAAACGGCAATTCGCGGATTACAATTTCCGAACTCTCATTGGTATCACGTATAGGCTCAAAATGCGACTTAATTGAAATTACAAACACAGAGGGAAGCATTTTCTCGGTTGAGGCTGCAATTTATGACTGTCTTACTTCCTCCGTGGCACTTGGACCTCGACAGTTCATCGCCCCGCAAACTTTCGCGAATCATCCCTATTTTGTACCACTTCCGTTCGTCCCGTATCGAAACGGTCCCACCACCCTCGGGTCCTTTTGGCCATTTTCCTGCTGTTTAATTAACATTTTGGTCTTTTTAATTTTCAAACAACGTGAAATTGAAAACCAAAATCCGTGAGGGTACAAAATTAGCCCCCTGGTTTGACGTTTGCTGGGGTTCAACCGGCCCCTGCTGAACGAGTCAAACTCGTTTCATATTTTCAAAGGTGCATTGCAGGTTTGGTGCCAATACCTTGTCGATATCCAACCGGTAACGATATTTCGGAACGAGTTACACACGAATAATTTTTGGGCCGGGAACTCGAAACATGTCTCGCGGCAAACTTTGGCGTACGAAAGTAAAATTGAAGGAAGGAAAACAGCGTGGGTGTATTCATATTTCCGTTAGTTCACTTTTCTCCGTACATGCATTAACCTTTCGCAAAGATGTAAAACTCATCTTGGATAGAGGCGATACGCGGTATGGTAACCTACGAAGAAGAAGGAGAAGAAAGATGAAATAAGTAAAGCAAGGGTGGCGATATCAGACTTGAGAGGAGGCAAACAAGGATAGTAATAGGAGAAACTGGCGAGAGGATGGGGCAGAAAGAGGAGGAAGGAATCGTAGAAACTCTGTAAGGTATAGAAGAGAGGTAAGAGAGAGAGAGAGAGAGAGAGAGCGCGAGAACCAACGAGAGTAAGAGTACAAGAGAAAGAGAGAAAGCAGTATCTTGGAGACTTCGCACTGTATCTTGAAATGAGTTTTGTTGGATCAATAAGTTCCACTATAAGAACACTCTCGCTCTGTCCCGGGGTATTGGGGTGTTGGTTCTATCCGTGTTTATCTGTGTCTGCAAATAGATACAGGCCGTGTACATGAGGAAAAGGAGGAGGACCACCCCCGACTGTACTTGTGTTACTACCCTCTGTGTATCCTCTCGTCTTTCCATCTCTCTCACTCTTCCCGGTTTTACTCGGTTAGCTGGTACACAAATAGGATAGTCACTACAAGCATTTCGAGATGAGTCCAACTCAATCTCGACTCATGAGCAGTTAAATACCTTTTTTTTTTCTTTGCCTTACAATCAATTGGAACGCGGGAAGAGCTTTCGGAGCTGGAACTTAACGTTGATAGTTGCTCCTGCAATTTAATCGCTTCTCGTGCGACTGTTTTATTTAAAAAGTTATTGTTTTTTCAAAACACGCGACGTGGAGACTAAGTGTAAGGGATGAAACAAAAATTATGATTATTTTTACCGTTGTTCTTTTGGTAAATAAACAGGGAAGTAATTTTATAAGCCGAGAATCCATTTTGGAATTTCTAATTAAGTGATTCCTTCCGGTATGAAATCGACAATTTCAAAGAAATCTGGAGAGAGAATCGAAAAAATTTCTTTAAGTATTTTTATAAATAATGCAAAAAATACACTCCCATCCGGTGAATTTTACCACAGAGACTTATCTGTTACGTGGGGGATGAAGCTTAGGTCTTCCTCCTTACGCAGCTTTGTGTAGCTCCGGCACACGTTTAAAGTATTAGGGCAGCGAAGGAGTATCTTAAAGGAGGGATGCTAATAAAGAATTACCTTTTTTTGCCTTTAACCTGCGAAGGAAAGTGAAATATACATCCGCTCGGTATTTAGTCTCAAATACCTCTTAAAGTTGATCTTTTTTTTGGAGGGTGCAAGGGGTTCCCTCTGGAAAACAAAACATACTGCGGATTTCTCCCAAGTACTGGAAAATTAAATTTCGCAAAATGTGACTAAAAACTGAAAATATCGCAGATCCATTTTTAATGAATGAAGAAAACTTAGTTGCTTTTCTAAAAAAAAAAAATGCCGGTATTCGAAGGATGATTAAACTCCCATTAAAATATTTATGGGAACGCAAAAGATTGATAGCATCAGGAAAAGTTATTAATTCCAATGTACGCGTGACCTTGTGCTTCCCCGACTCTTCAAACCCACCGAAAACTCAAAGTTTCCTAGGAAGCAATTTCAACCCTCGTTGTTGCATAAAGTTCCTTTTCCTCTGATTCTTCTTCCCCTTCTTCCGTACAATCTTCCCCATTCTCCCTTTTCTGTGGGCAGTCTAGCATATTTTCTATGAAAAAAAAAATCGGCAGCAGGTTACGAGCGGATATAAATTAAACTAATTACTAAAAAAAACATCAATGGCGAATCCTTTCACTGATTCATTTCTCACTGCATTTGGAACGAATTTCTATTCGTCAAATAAATTTCACTTTGATAGAGAAAACTGGATTTAATTAGCGGTTAAAGTAAATTATAATCATCAATGTATCGGGCGAGACAAAATTGCATCTCCAGAAAATATCCGAATTAACTGGAAATTTTTCTAATTGAAAAAATTTTAGTCATATTTCAAATTTTTTTGTTAGAAGAACGGAATTAATTCTCGAAACATTTTAGGTTCGAAAAGTTACTAAAAGTGAAGGTAAGTCGGTTCCTATTTTTAAACGTTGTCCTCCATGAGTCAAATTAATAACCCCGCCTAGAAAAACCTGTTCCGTTAAACAACACCTCTAATTTTCCCTAAACGTTGCCTGGGTTTATTCAGACCCAGTCACCGTAATCTTTGCGGCTGCCGGAACCATCAGAATCCGTGAGGGTTAATTAGGGATCATCAGCATTAACAAAGTCAGAAGAAGAAGAAGAAAAAAAACACACACATCTCGTAACTCTGTATCTTTTTAAGTGGCATTCGGTGAAGTCTACCTTTCTTGGCAGGAAATTCAGGTGAAATGAATTGCGAGGAAATTAGTGAAAGAATTTTCGCAAAAGTTACAAAGTCAGAGACGGTAACGGATCGGGGAAACTTAGATCCGCGTAAAGCTGCAAAGTGTTCTGCGGTTTGTTTGTCGGCGGAGGGGGCCAGGAGCTTCCCTTAGACGAACATCGGCAAGACTGAGAGTTAGATTTTGTTAAAAAGGGTTGGAAAAACGTAACATTTGTGAAAAATAGAAGAAGAAGGAATATTTGAATCAAAGAACGTTAGGTTGGTTCATGGAGAAAAGAGGTACATAATTTATACGTATACTTTTCTATATTCTCAAAATGCGAGGATACGTACACATACACATTTGAAATGAGATGGTTAAAACCCAGAGAAAGAGGGAAAATGAAATGGGAAGCTTGTGCTCTTGCTCTGCTTCTACGAATGTCGGAAGGGAAAAGAGGGAAAGAGGATGGAAGCTAGCAAGCGAGAGAAGCCGGGAAAGGAGGAGAGTGAAGTCGGAGGAGATAGATGTATGTGGGAGGGCCGCTCGATACAGCCCCAGCAACCCCCTACCTCCTTTTACTGAAGCCAAGCATCGCATCGCGAGGTTAAAGTGAGAAAAGTCAACCCAGTCACTCCGATAGGTTTTGTTGCCATATTGATAAGAAACATTTTCCGAAGAAACTTCATTTTTGCTTCTCTCCAACGGGCCTTCATCCCAAATCGACACTCCCACTCCTGGATTTTGAATCTCTCGGGAACTTCCATGGAGGGGAAAGTCAGAAACTTTGTCTATTTTACATAAAAACTGAACATTTTTTCAAGAATTTCGGAATTTTTGTCCAATTCTCCACGGGGAAAGAGAGTTAGCATAATTTCGAACAAACTTTAGTTCCCTTAGGGACCGGCAGAGGCGCTAAGGAAGAGTCAAACGCGCGAAATTTGAGCAAGAATTCGAATGAAGAATTTTGAGGATTTCGGATGCACTTTTATAAGCGCGGTACCTCCTTTGCTGCGAGGGTAATAAAGTTGCAATTAGTGTCACCAATTTTTCTGGACCGAAACTGCCGATGAAAGATGCAAAATTGAAATTGGCACCAACGGAAACGGGACTCCTCGTGCGCGAAGCTTGCAACATTAGCGAGTTATCGAAAGACTTGTTTGAGTGCACTTTGTCGAATTGGTTTGCTTTGAAAATTGAAGAGAGACGTGAAATTTAAGGAGAGGGAAGAAGACAGAAAGAGAAAACGTAAAGTTGCTTGTCACTTGGCTGGTTATCCGGGCACTTCCATGCCCGCTCACATGAATACGAGTGCATAAACATACGAGCGAGTACCATCGTAGCTTAAAGAGTACCTTTATCTTTACTAGACTAGCGAGGCCGCTTTATGTAACGAACAAAATCTTCCTTCTCTGTCCGCTCTCGTCTTTTCTGTCTTTCTCTTATGTGACGTTCATGGGAGGTGAACATCATAAGGGGTGAGTAAGGTTTTGGTATGGAAAGAGAGAGGAAGCTCACGTTAGGTTACTTTCCTTTCTGCCATGCAGAGGATATTGTGATTTTAGCGTCTGTGTAATTATGGAAATTAGCGACATGGAAAGCCTAGGATAAAAGGGTTGATTATAATCCGGGCGCGCGCGGGACGTACCAGGAAGAGAATAAGAGACAGAAGAGGGAAAGAGACGAAAGCTTCGGTCTCTTACCTTTCCTATATGCTCTTCTTTTTCTCTCGCTCCTTTTCCGTCTGTCTCTGTCTCCGTCCCTCCAACGGCCATAGATTAAAACGGCTCCTTCTACACTCGCGCCTTTGCCATCTACTAGATTCCGTTCTCTTTATACTTTTGCTCTCCTCCGAGCTTACAAATTTCCTCCTTTTTATGATTGCTGACGAATATCACAATTCAAATTTTGATATATTCGATTCCGTTTTTAATCCACCTCAAGGTGGAGACAAAATATAGTCAAACAACATTTTTTTTTCATATATTTATTATTTATAACGGTAACCGTCATTATAAATTTTTGAGGATACGACCGTTGATTGATTTTGAGTAAAAATTTGACAAAAGCACCTGTCACACCTTAAATAGGCATAGACTGTCCCTTGAAAAAATGCGTTGACGAACATAGGCTTCAATGTCCAATTTGAGCATGACCGGGCAAATAAGAGCAGAAGATGCCCTGGTGATTTAATGTCCCGGATTAAAACGCCCTCTTTTGAGAGCTAAGTTGAGTCCCATTACGGATAAGACACATGAAACTACTTTCATGGCTCCTCATGCCGAATTACGATCGACTTCTACGTTTGATCCCAATGAGACTCGAGGTTCCTTAGAAAAAAGCTTCCAAATTAAGGCGGCGTTGAAATTCAAATTGGGTGAATGTAACTCGCCAACCCTGTACAGTGATTCATTTTGAGTATTTACACAAATTACATTTATTGCATGTAGGGGTGAAAGCTCGATAGAAGTTTGGACCAATGGAGAAAAATGAGTGAAATGGTGGTGCCCGGATCCCTTTCGCTTCGCGCACTTTTTTATTTAAAATTTCGTTACAATTTATTAAATACAGGTTATCTCCCATTTGTTACGTAATTTAAAAAAGAAATGGATAATCTTTAGGACCTGCCAAGCGGGTGAGTAAAAGCCTCACCCTTGGCCATGTGGGCCAAAAAGAGACAGCTCCAAATAAAATAAAAATACATCCTTGAAACGTAAACGATTGTTAAATAAAAATCACAAATATAATAGATTTTTGATACAGTCGCGAATACAAAATACGTTTTGAACAAAACACGGCAATCTCGCGATTGCTGGGGTTAATTCAACCCCACAATGTCCGCGGAGGGTTAGCGTGGTATTGGTTTTCGCAGTCTGATCTTCACTAAGTTCCTTGAAGCTTATACAAACCCTTGACAGTATATCCAGTAACCAAGCTTTTTTGAAGTGCAGCCTGAAGAGTTCCTAGAGACCATTTTCTCGAGAGCTGAAAAGGTACGGGGTGAGAAAAAAATGGCGCATGGCCAAGGAGACTGTTTGAAACCCCGCTGAAAGAGAGTGGAATTCATTTTCCCTTCTTCTTTTTTTTTTATAACAGAGGAAATACCTTTACCAGAAAACTGTCCTCCTATACCCCTTCTCTACAAATACAACCCCCTCGGTGTTTTTCCTATCAAGCTATTGGACTGGTGAAGTTTCATGCGCGGCTTGAACCTACAATGTGATCGGGTATCGAGTATCGGCTAGCTTTCCCATTGGTTGTTCCACCGCGCACGGTCGTCGGCGCGTAGTTACGACTGATTTGTTACGTAAAAACGTCGATAGCTTCTATACCACCCGAGTTTCTCTTACCCCCGTTGTAGCTCCTGTATTTTCCAGCCCCCGTTTTTTAACCGCCCTCCGGCCAGAGGGATTGTACAATTCGTCTCTTTTTATCGGCGCCGTACGCCGTGTTTCTACCTTTCCTCGTCCTGTTTCCTGCTTTTTCGCTTTCATCTCTTCAAGAAATGGCTGATCGACACCTTTTCCCTCCTTGGTTGGCTGCCGCAACTTTTGCGCTTCCTCCCGAGCTTGCGAAGCTCCCCGCGGATTCGTATTGCGGCAGGTGATGGCGTCTGACGCCCCCCCCCCCCCCCCCCGGTTGGAATTTTCAAAAAGCAGCGTTTTCGTCGCAAATTAAACAATGGCAAATATTTTAGTGGGAATTTACGCTCGTTTCTGGAATCGCCCCGTAACTTTTGGCGAAGAAATATATAACTTTGGCACAAGACAGCGCCGAGCCGAAATTTAATTTAAAGGCCTGGCTAAAAAAATATATTAAAACGATGCGGTATTTCGAGAGTAAATTTAAACGGCACGTAGTTTATGTAGACGTAGGTAGAAAGGTAAAAGGTAGAAAATACGTTACGATACCGCGCATATAGTTGACCGTATTGTTGAGCATATTCAATGGCCGGTCTCCGCCATTTAACACCCTTGGCAAGCCGCAAAGTTTCCTGCAATGAAAGCACCGACGCGAAACCTATTGTGAAAATATCTGACCAGCGCCGACTACTGTCCCGTGCAATGAGGTATTTTCCATGTTCTATAAGTTCCAAACTGACAGGTTTTTCGTGAAAATTATTTCACGGGAGAATCCAGAAAGGGTGGATTTCCCGCAACTCGGATCGCGCTTCATTCGCAAATTTTACATTCGCCGTCGATTTATGCTCGATCGTGGGTCAACGAGACCACAAATTTATTCCCGCGGACGACCCGCGTTTTCTCGGATTCGGCTGCAATTTCTATTCGGATACGCACGGAAGACACGATTCTTCCGGACACGCGATGAAGTGTCCGTAGCAGATCGCTTTCGCCGGAGCACGTGTCGAGTGACGTTGTTCGGCTTCCAAAAATACGACTATTATGTGTGGCACCACAATAAATGCATAATAAATGCATTTCCCTCGGCTTTTCCAAATGTATAATACGCTCGAGTGTTGTGGATTTGAAAGCAATTGTATACCAACATTGAAGTTACCGGATTAGTTGATTACAATTGCAGTTGTGTCAACAGCAGTTGAGATATTGCAGTAATAGAAACTAAGCACCGTCAAAGGCATTATACGTTGTTGGAACCCCTGACGATTTAACAGAAATTTCAATACTCGAGGCAAAATCTTAGCCCATTCTTCCATAATTTTCCAAAAATATTTGAGAAGTTTTCGGCAAACCAGAAAATTAATTTGAAAAAATATATTTTTCATTAAATTGCGATTGCTATTTTTCTTTAAATCTCTCAGACACAATTTGTATAAGAGACTTGCCAATTGAAACGCGGTTTTCAAAGCGCAAATACAATTTTCTTATCAAATTTGTTAATCAACATTCATAATTATTATACCTACGTTTGTTGATTTACGTTTATACAAACGTATACGACAAATTTTATTCTTATTCAAACGTTTACGTATAGTTTGAAATATTAAGTAAATTCGTGGTTACATGGTTCAATGTTGTAATTGATAAGAAGACGGAAAATGGAATCGTGTAATAAAAAAAATCTGTTGAATTTGTGTACTCGTACCCGATTTCGTTATCGTACTCCGTAATCGTGTTCGTTAATGCGCATTACAGAATTTTGTTACATTCTCTTATCATTTTTTTGTACAAACAGTAAGCGAGTTCAACGACCAAGGGATTCGTTTGTATTACCTTTCGACACTTAACGAATCTTTTTTTCTTTGTACACTCGATTCTTTTCAGTACCCACTCGAAAAACAAAGAAGTATCTATATTCGAATTCGTACATTGGTAGGAATTCTCTGTACTTATAATTCTGCCATTCATGGGGAAATTACCTGGTGGTTTCCACTTTTAAAATTTATTGTCGCAGAATATTCCTATTATTAGAGTAATTTTTACAATTTTCTCGAACATAATAGGTTGCAACGTTATGAGCGACGAAAAAAAATAATAATTCAATAAGGTTAATTGCATTGCATCGATTTACATTTTGCAGATTGGTAACAAACTTTATCAGATACAATTATTTGTTCGATTTTATTTTATAAAATTATAAACAATAAAATTACAATCAATAAATTATAATCAATAAAATTATAATCATATTAACAATTTTTTGAACAACTTGACGACGTTTTCAATTTTAATACGTATCCAATTTTTTTCATCTGTCGCAGTTTCTATTTTCGGTTTCTCCCTCTTCTTAATTCCAATGTCTATTCCTGCAAAATTGTGTTAGGGTAAGTGTTCCACTAATTGGACACCCAAACAGATGAAATTTTCCCGTAACCGGATACTCGTATGCCCGTTTCTACACACTCAGCGTCCATACGTTTGTCCCTTTTCACATCCGACGGTCCTGGAGTTGTCCAGTCACCTTTGCATTTATCCTGGAATTTCTACCAATAGCTATTTTTCGCTAGTTTCTTGCTCCAATATTCTGAAATTTGTGAATTTCCAGTTCCTTAAATAAATCTGAAAATCCGTTTAATTAAAAGCAGCTTTATCAGTAAATTTTAATTTCCAATTTAAGCTCTCGAGATTCATCCATCTTCAAATATTCTTAATGCGGTGTCCGTCTCGTCAGGTTCCCTTAAAATATTAATTCCAAATCCGTTTAACGAGTCACAATTTTATCTGCGAAATTTAAGTTTCTTAAAAGCTTGCCGAAGCTCGCGCTCCGAAGATACAACATTCGTTTTATAAGAAAATTCAATTTTCGGCACCGAAACGTCAACAATACAATGAAATTACTTGTGTCCCGACACGAGATTAATCGTGGAAACGTTCTATCAAACGCAGGAAAAGCATTTGATAAAAATAAACAGTAGCAAAGTATTTGCTTCAATATTTTTTGTAACAATTAAGAAAAATTGCATCGATAAACTTTGATAAGACAGAGAATTTTAAATAATACAGCGAAGAAAGTTGAATGAATTCGAAAGAATTTAAAGCATGACCTTATGAATAAGGTCTTCTAATATGTATGTATATGTATGTATACATGTAGTAGGAGAATGGAGAAGCAAATATGCTTTAAGATGCTTTCCTTTAAGAAAACTCTTCCTGTTTTTCCTAGCAACGAGAGAGGATCGATGAGGATATTCTAAATGAAAAAGTCTCGCATGAAAATTTTTACGTAGATTCGACGGCAGGATTTATTATTTATTTTTTTTTTAAATTGTAAATTGGATTTTTTCAGGAACATAGAATTATCCGGAGGATTTGTTCAAAAATGACGAAAATAGGAAATCCTCCATGGGGTTTCTAATATCGATCTTCCCATAAAATCGCAAATGTTCTAGAATTTATTTTGGTGTTTTTTTTGTCTTTGCCAAACGCATAAAGCACGAAACAGGCTGCATTCGAGAGGAACCATAATGGAGAACAGTACCCAACTACAAAGGACGCAGGTATGTCGAGGTTCACGTACACAGAATCCAGAGGGTTCGAGAATTCGAGTAGGGAGAAGAGTGGTTTGCAAGAACCACCCCTATACGATTGGAAATCTATTCCCACCCTCAAAGTCGAACCGTCGACCTATCGGAGAGTTCGGTTCGGAGATATTGAGTCTGCGCTCTCTTCTTGCATTGTACAATTTCACTCTCATCCCTCTCGTGAATTGACTCCCCTCTTAAATTTACTTGTACGTTTTTCCTTTTTTCCCCTCCAGGGTAACTACGTTGCAAGGAGAAGTGAGTTAAGAGAGAATGCATTTCTGTTCAATATTTTCCTTTGATTTCTCGATTTCTTATTCTCTAAATTTCCATGAATTTTATATGATCAGCTAAATTTATGTAACAGGGTGAATGCACTGGTAACTGATTATTTATAGAATTCGAGAACTTTATTACGCAATCGATTTTTTAGTGAGTCGATTATATATAGTTTCTGAGATGATTTCTATCGTTATAAATTCTAATTAAGAATCTTAATTATTTTTGCCTCTCACGATACAATATTTTGTGGTTTTGGGCAAAAAAAAATTTGGAACACAAATTAATTTCGTTTCTGCAACTCGGGGTAAACAGGTCCAGTTGCAGAATCAAATTTTCTGATTCGCAATATTTATTCGAAAACCTATTGCATTAATATACGATGGTGGTTCAATTTCCAAAAATATCAATAAGTGTAAGTATCCAAGGCATTTCCTTTTGGTCCCCTCAATACCCCGGAATCCACTGATGGATCATTCAGAGGTAACTGAAATAAATTCATCATTGTTTAGATAAAGTCTAACTTAAGAATGAAATTCAAAGGGAACGCACAAAGATTTCTCCGAAGGCTCTCGGCTTCGAGTAATGTCTTTCTTTATTACCAATAAAAACGAATCGAAATGTAATTTTAAACAAAGCCCAATCGAACTGCGAAACTCTGTTCATAGAATTCTAAATCTAATTTTAGTTTGCCTCCGGTTCGAGTCGAGTTCTCGCGCACAGGTAATGGAACTCGCTGGATTATAATTAATACGAAATCATACTAGCAATTATGTTTCTTTAGGGACACTATCGTGACAAGATTTCAACCAAAGATCCCATTTTGGGGACAATTTTTTATGGTTCTTTATAACTTATACTCTGAATAATCACCAAAAAATACTACAGGTGCAACAAATGTCGCACTTCCATCTTTATTTTTTAAAATAATTTGTAGTATAGTTCCCTTTCTTTCCAAATAAATGCGTAGTTTTCACATCCAAAAATTAACTACTTTAAATTCAAAATAAATGGAAGTCTAAAATACGGCTTTTTTTTAAATGTATTGGGTTGGGGAATAAATTCGTAGCGTTTTTGTCTTTGCAGTCTTTGATAAAAACGCCACGAATTTATTCCCCAACCCAATAAATCTGGACTAGGTATGTCTGATCGAAAACCACTAAAAAAATCCGTTTGACCAAAAAATTCTCCTTTTCCGTCAATGCAATTTCTCTCAACTATTACTGCAACAAATCTAGACACATTTCTACTACAATTAAATAATTTGTTGTACAGTTCTAGTCAAAGTTCTCAAGTCCCTTACGAAATTCTTATTCAACTTGACTTGTTATAAACAAAGAAAATCGTGAACCGAGCTACCAACCCGAAACGTGGTTTTTAATAGAACCCATTTACCGGTGGAACTCCTAGCAACTACTCCTATCTCGACCCATAGGTAACGAAAATGCTTCGAAAGCCACTCATAAACCGGCGAAAGTTATAATTCCAGAAGGTTGAAACTCCATTGCCATTTATCGGCGCGAGAGCGGTAAAAATAGAAGATTGGCTGATAAGAGGAACCTGTGAGCTGTCAATGACGATAACACAGGTACGGCGGCAGCCGAGGCGCAGACTCGATAAGTTGAATCCTCCAATAGCTGGATATTCGACGTGGCTCGAGGGAGGGCAATAGATTTCCAATCGTGCGTGGGTGGTCCTGAAAATGTTCCATCAGAGCAATAGAGCTTTGGGGTATATAGGCAGAGAGGAGAGTTCGACCTATCGAACAAGGTACGCGAAAGGTTCACCCTCTCTCTGCACCCCGATTGCAAAGTGGAAAATACAAACCGCCCCTCCTGGGATCCTCCGGTTCTACGGATGAACTATATATATATGTTAAAAGAAGAGAAGAGATAGAAGTACTCTATTGACCAGGGTTCGATGCGCGCATCTGGGCGTAACCCATTCGTTCGTTCTGTCGGACGACGAAAGAGAGAAAGAGAAAGAGTGATAGAAAAGAGGGAAAGAGTAAAGAGGGTGGGAAAGGAGAAGAGAGTAACGCTGCGCCTGCGAATTGTCGTCAGGGCGACGGCGACACTGGAAAAATCGAACTGAAATAAACCAAAGCGTTTTCTTCTTCGTAACCTTCCGTACCTTCCTTACTTACCTCTTTGATGATTTCGAGGAAGAAAATAAATTGCAAAAATCCTGTCCTCCCGTTTCCATCGGTTCCGGCGAGTTCCGGGGCAACGCAGGGCTCGCGATGAACAAGGACCGAGCTGGGTCGCGTAAGAACTTTTCGTAAATTGTTGGGACGATTTAAAAGGGAAGTAGTAAGGTTTTACCATTTCTCTTGCTTTTACCCTCTTTTCATAGAAGAGACGAGGTCTGGCTAGACTTGCTCGCTTCGTGCTGGTATTTACACGTCTCCGTGTTGAACGAAACAAAGAATTATTATTTGTACGCCCTCGTGGGTGGCAGAGGGATTTTGCAGTTCACAAACTAAGTTAGCAGCTACAACTCCAGATAGCAGAGGAGGGTAGAGTGCCGGCGTTAAGGGTGAGAGAGAGAGAGAGAGAGAGAGAGAGAGACGGAGAGGGCGCGAGGGATGAAGCTTTTGCGCCTTCCCATAGTATCTGAGATTATATGTTACGGATATATGCGAGTTCGCTCACGTTAGATAAGGACGGAGAATGAGAGAATAGAAAAATGTTTGTTTTATATTTTATTCTCCTTTTTTTTGTCTATCTACCCTTAAAACTATATATTGTATTTTTACTCATGTTATATTTCTCTTCTATAAATCCTACAGACTTGCTTGGATTAGATTAGGGCTCTTGAGTTATAACTACACTCTTCATCTAACTAAACTGTATTTTTCTTTTCCGTTTCCCTAATACTCGATCTAAAAATGTCACCGTAAAACCTCTTGTATTTCCGAATTTTTCACCATGCAAATTTCACCGTGGAGTTTGCTTATTTCGAAAGACAAAAGTGATTAGCACTTTTTTAGAAAATACAAAAAAATATCGAGAGGCAGCAGTTGAAGAGAATTAATGACTTTGGAAATTATAATTTGATAAATTAATATTTTTATAAGCGCAATTTCGATAGGAAAATTCATTCAGAAAAAAATTAATGATCCCAAATCCTTCTCGAGTGGATCATTTATTTTTCAAATAATGAAAAATTCTTCCTCTGCCTACCAACTGTACCTTTTTTTTTGCTATACGTTCCGCGAATAAATTAATAAATTAGGATGAATAAAATTTTTCGTACTCACGCAATTAATAAAGATTAACTTTTTTTTTTCCTCCGACTTCCGGTTCCTTTAGGGGTAATTTCTTGTCTGCGAAAGAAACAATTTTTTTGGTAGAAAAATAAATCTCCATAATTTACAAGAGTTCGCCGATATTCCAAAATTCACGGAGATTCGTGATGCTTCGAAAAATATATATTAAAAAATGTTCATTGAATGAAAAAGAAATTTAATCAGTGTTAAATGCGGGAAGGAAGCCTAAAACATTTGAAACGATCAAAAACAGGTGCACGGATAAAAAGAAACGTCTGATGAAAAGATAAAGAGTAAAAGAGTAATGTTTGTAGCAGAAGAAAGAGAAGCAAAGAAAAATTCCCCTCTTTTTCGAGGGGGTGGGAGAGAAAAAGAGAGAGAGAGAGAGTGACTCGGAAAGCTCCGATGGAAAATCGAAGAACCTCTGGACTATACTGTTACTACGAGTTGAACGTTGAAGGGATGCTAAAAAAAAGAAAGAGGGAGTAGGAAAGGGTAGAAAGGCTCGTTAAGCAACGAACGCTTTCCGCGGGAATTCTTGGAATCGAGGAGCTCTTGAGGGCTGGGAGTTGGTCATAAGTTCAAGCCAAGAATTCGCACGGGAATGAGGAATTGAAGTAAGTTGCGGCTCTACAGCCGACGTTACTCGCTCCTTCTCTCTCTCTCTCTCTTTCCCTCTCTCAGTTTTATTTCTCATCTTTTTCCATTTCCCTTTACTCTATTTTCCATCTATACTTTCTGTCTTTATCTCTCTTTTTCCCTTATAGCGTCGTAGTCGTTCTACTGGATAAAAAGTTGAGAAAAGCAAGAGTTGAGAGATCAATACCTCCCGCGACCATCCCATCGCTAAAGTCCACCTCTACTCTTCTACCGTGCTAGAGGTGGTCTCTGCACCTCTTCGAGTCTACTGCATTCTCCTACTTTCCCTCTTTCTTTTTCTCCATCTCTCTGGATACACTATATATATATTGTCTACATATATATATATTTTATTCCATTTTCTATATATATTTCTCCTCCTTTCCCTGTTTTCCATTTTCTCAATTTCCACAGAGTAACTACGTTTCAATTTATTATTGTTTTTCGACTTTTGTTCAAACGAATAACCGAAAACAAACTCCACGGAAAAATAATGTATAAAAGTAATATAGAAACAGAAATAAAAGAAATTTTGTTAATAAATAATCTGCGGAAATTGGAAAACTATGCTGGAAAATGCGGCAAAAATTATGAGTTTGCATTTAAACAAAAAGTGTATCGAAAAATAAAAACAAATACTTTTTGTTACCTGGAATAAATTTGTTACCTGGAAAATTAACGAATTGCTTGAAAAACAGTATTCGATAATAAAATACTAATTTTGATGAATTAATTTGCTCCTAGAGAGACGCCGATCCGGTCATTACTAACTTGAGGCAGAACCGAGGCTGTTGTGTGCCAATTCCTCATGAAGATACGGAAAAAAAACTACCCCTAATTTCCTCCTTAGGTGGGATATTCATTTCAGCTCTTTTTTGCGCGTAGAGAAAAGTAATGTATGCAGAAGAACTCTATAACTGTTGCATTCAGTGCCACGATTAATGCTGTCATAGAAATCTGCTAATTTGTAGCAACCTTGTTGGCTTGTTGTAAAATTAGCAGTTTTAAGGACGAGAAGAAGAATTGGAGATTTGAAGGAAAATGTAATTATTCCCACAAAAAAACTTTGAATGATAAAAAAAATCCTTTCTAATTTTCGAACCAACAAAAAGTTGAGAAATTTATTAAAATTAATTTCCCACTCATGAGCCCTACTAGTTTCAAATTTTTAACTGATGACCATAATTAACGCAATAAAGTTGGATAAAATAATAATTTTCAATAAGGTTTTAATAAACAACAAAAATTAATACCAATATATTCCATAATATGTGTTAACAAAAAAATTCAAAAAATTAGGAAAAAAATATTCTTCGGTTGTGTAGAACATTTTTATAAATGGCTCTGGTACCAACGTCATAGCAGTGAAGTGATCGAATTTCACGATTCCAAGTCTACCCCAGAAATCCGCAAAACAGTTGCATTTGTATGCGTAAAAGTTGCACGATAAATGAGTTTCCCTGATTACTTAGCAACGTCTTCTGCACAATTATCTAACTTATGGTGCTCTTATGCCGCAATAACTTTGAAATTTAATCCACCTACTCGTGGATTCCCTACGATTCGAATGCCAGTTGCTACAAATCGTGTTCCCGAACTCAGCAAAAGACAAATATGATTTCAATAACCATTGACGTCATTGCAAAACTATAAATTCATGATTTCCTATGCCAATCACCAGTGGTATCTAGTGATTCCGAGGGTAGGAGTCTAGGGATTTCTTTCCAGATTCGCGTAGTTTTCTCTAATTCGCAAACAACTCGCAAAATTTAGCTTCGAGACCCTTGAAATTTTTTATGACACTTCAGGCACTGCCTTAACAGACAACTAAAACTTCAATAGAGTGTATTAAAAAAAAAGAAAAAACGTAGAAGTGGAAGAATGTCAGAGCAGCATAGTGGCATGGAAATTTGAGAGCAACATCAGTGCCTTTTATTATAAAATTCATAATCTCAAAGCTCATAAAGTTGATGGTTGATGAAGTGTATGGATATAGACTAAAACTAGTCTGTATGTTTCATCGTTACAGCGAATCTAGCGTATAGCTCCCTCTCGCTCGCTCTCTCTCCCTTGCATATACATATAGATATTCCTCGTTGAGGACTTCGCGAATGAAAATTCGGTTTCGGGGTAGTTTCAGTAGTAGGTAAGCGTGGCAAACTCTCATTTCCCATCCGCTGAAATATCGTGTATTTATTTGTCTGTGAATCTCCCTCTTTCCCTTTTTGGTTCCTCATCTTACTCTTCATCCTTGTCTTTCTCTCTTTCACTCTTCTACACCTTTTAGCATTTCACTCTTTTGATAGAAGGAGAGGGACCGAATGAACGAATGAGAGCAGAAAAGCAGAAAGAGAGAAAGAGAAAGATACGGCAAGCAAGCAAGCAAGCAGGCAAGCAAGCAAGTAGGTAGAGCTATCTACCTTTCCACCGTTTTCGCGAAATTAATATATCCCTCATATACTTTGCATATTATTGCAATATTCCGTAGCTATTACTCGTCCGCCTTTTACGCCACGCCAAACTCTCGCGGCTAAAGGTGTCTTGCTTCTGCTTGTATGTAGCCGACGCCCGGCGTTCACTGCCAAGCTAACCGAAAAATATTTTACGTCTGCGTTTCCTTTTTTGGACTTTATGCACATTCAAAGAAAATTAATTAGTGTTAATTAATTAACTAGTTTCAAATATCCATTTTAATCAAATTATTATTATTAAGTACCTGCCGCCAGACGCGTTCCTGGACGGAGTTTATCTTCCTAGAGGGTGTTAATGTTACATTGGATTGAACGGGATTTTTCGGAGCGAAATTTTCGATGTTTTGTAGAATTATAGTTGTTGGGAGAAAAATATGACTTGTCCAACCTCATTCTTGAAACTTTAATTTTTACCCCATTTTTGGGGAAAGGGGTAGGTGTGCCCAAAAAAATCGACTTTTGGAAACTTTTTTTTTAACTTTCGGGAGATCCATATCCGATGTATTTTTTTCCGTGGAATCCATTTTCATTGTCAAAATTTCAAAAATCCAACGGGAAATAGGATTTTTCCTCAAAAAACCTACTTTTTTTCAACTTCCGCTAGGATTTCGTCAAATTTGACCTTTGGAATCGATTCTACGAGAAAAATTACCCCTAGAAATGACTTGTCCAACCTCATTTTTGAAACTTTAATTTTTACCCCATTTTTGAGGGAAGGGGTAGGTGTACCCAAAAAAATCGACTTTTGGAAACTTTTTTTTTAACTTTCGGGAGACCCATATCCGATGTATTTTTTTCCGAGGAATCCATTTTCATTGTCAAAATTTCAATAATCAAACGGGAAATAGGATTTTTCCTCAAAAAACCTACTTTTTTCCAACTTCCGCTAGGATTTCGTCAAATTTGACCTTTGGAATCGATTCTACTGGAAAAATTACCCCTAGAAATGACTTGTCCAACCCCATTTTTAAAACTTTAATTTTTACCCCATTTTTGGGGGAAGGGGTAGGTGTGCCCAAAAAAATCGACTTTTGGAAACTTTTTTTTTAACTTCCGGGAGACCCATATCCGATGTATTTTTTTCCGAGGATTCCATTTTCCTTGTCAAAATTCCCAAAATCCAACGGGAAATGCGATTTTTCCTCAAAAAACCTACTTTTTTCCAACTTCCGCTAGGATTTCGTCAAATTTGACCTTTGGAATCGATTCTGCGGGAAAAATTACCCCTAGAAATGACTTGTCCAACCTCATTTTTAAATGTTTAATTTTCACCCCATTTTTGGGGGAAGAGGTAGGTGTGCCCAAAAAAATCGACTTTTGGAAACTTTTTTTTTAACTTCCGGGAGACCCATATCTGATGTATTTTTTTCCGAGGAATCCATTTTCATTGTCAAAATTTTCAAAATCCAACGGGAAATAGGATTTTTCCTCAAAAAACCTACTTTTTTCCAACTTCCGCTAGGATTTCGTCAAATTTGACCTTTGGAATCGATTCTACGGGAAAAATTACCCCTAAAAATGACTTGTCCAACGCCATTTTTAAAACTTTAATTTTCACCCCATTTTTGAGGGAAGGGGTAGGTGTGCCCAAAAAATTGACTTTCGGAAACTTTTTTTTAACTTCCGGGAGACTCATATCCGATGTATTTTTTTCTGAGGAATCCAAATCTGTTATTAAATCTTTCCATAAACTTGGTCAATTTGTCATTTTAGCTTTCAATGGGTTAATATTTAAAGTACAGATTTTTGAAAATTTGTGAAATGGGTACTTTCCATGTACCAATTTGTTTCTCGAATCAATATCAGGATGATGCCGAAAAAAGAAGAGCCTGATGGGGATCGAATCAACACTTGGCTTAATTTAAAGCTTTCTCCCTCGTTTGCATCTGCTAAGTGATAAGTAAACCCCTAGTAGACATATCCGGACAGGCGATAAGCGAGGAAATAAATCGCAAAACTTTAAGTAGTTATAAATCTATACTTATACTTCGTAGTACCTTCGCGTATAAGACACAGAGAGGAAGAAAAAGATAGAAAAGTTATAGAAACGAGAAACTTGCCCTCTCCTTCTACTCCTTCGTTTACTATCAGTATGCATATATATATATTTAAGAGATCTTTGAAATAGGAGGGGGGGGGAGAGAAAACGCAGCTAAAGACATAAAATATAATTGCATCGGGCAACATAACGTTACTGACTTTGTACAAACGCCCCCGCTTTAATAACCTTTTGCTATTTCACTCCCGCATTTTAATACGTACATTACGTTTCGTCAATGACGAGGATGATGGAAGAAGCGTTTCCTAAAGGGAGACTTCAAGAATTTTTTATTGATTACCTTCGTTATTTCTTTTTTTGTCATTATTTAAACGACGTATTAACGAGTTCTTGTAAGAAGTGGTCGCGGAGCGTGGTCGTAAAAGTAATACACTATTATTGGTCCTTTTATTCGAGGGCCGCTGAAAAATGAAATTGACTCACAATTCAAAGGTCAGGGAAGATTTATTTTATTCGGACCACGCTCGCTTTCGTTTCTGCACGGAATTAAGACGTAACTTATTGTAATTACATTTTATTTAATAATTCTCGGTCCTCTCGGCCATGCACCATTTTTTACTTGTAACGCACAAAAAATGCTGTTTCTTCCGAATTTTTTTTTTAAAGTCTTCTGTTGATTTTATATTTATTTTAATTCTCAAGCTTTTGTATTTATTTGAATTTTAATATTTCCAATTTCCAGAGGCCGATCTTTCCTTCGCGGAAATTTCGTTACACAAATTACCAATTGTATAAACAAATGCTTGTCCCTGCGAAATTACGCAAAAACGCGGAAATTTCTGTGACTCGAGCTGTATAATAAAATAATAATCATCGAAATTTTCCGTACAGAGACGTATTTATATCTCTTACCGTGTCATACGCAGCTCACATAAGTTTATCTCGTTTCATGTCCGTTTGTCGGATTTGTCCGACAAGTAGTGCTTTTTCCTAGTATTGAAAATAAAAAAAAAATAAATTATTGAGAGGCAGGAGTTAACCAAAATTAAGTTCAAAGGGTAAAACTCAGACGTGATTCGCGAGTTGATCTAAAGGGACATTTGTTTAATTAGCTTGTGCTATAGAGCACAAAGAAAGAGAGAGAAGGAAAAGAGTTAGTAAATTCAACCGTTCGACTGTGCAAGTCGAGAAAGAGAAAGAGGAAAGGAAAGAGAGAGAGAGAGAGAGAGAGAGATTAGTCGTATAACGTAATAGGCTCGCGCCTCCAAATGGATTTTGAGATTTATGCTAACACACTGCATTTGTTCGAGTGGGGTTATGCGATGCACTTTCTGTCTTTATACATCACACTATTTAAAACATGTATAATGTAGATGTGTATGTGAATAACATCGTAGTGTACTGTATAGAAATAAATGTATTTATATGTATTTCGAAAATTGTCTATGACATAAGGTATAATTGAGGTAATACTTAATTTTGCCAACAAGTTCCTTAAAATGAAAAAAAAAATTATATGTATTTAAATTTTATAGGGATTTTAAAAATTTGAATTTGAAATATTTTATTATTATTTTGCGAATCTTTTTATAAAATGTTGTTAACTTGAATATACTAACATAAGTACAATAACAATGAAACTTCGAGAAGATTTTGTCGGAGAAGATAAATTATTTTTTTTAGTTTATTTCGAAACTTTTGCTGAAAATACAATAGTTTCATGTTTGTGTGAAATTTTCATTTTGCATAAATCTCTCGCGAAATTGTGATTCCATCGTTTTAAAATTGAAATTACCAAAAATATTAAATAATATAGGATTGCAAATTCAAATAAAATAACTTCAGAAAATTTGAAATTCCTCTAGCGGCAATTCTATGAAAAAAAACAAAAATGAAATTTGAAATTCTCAACTCTCACATATACTTTCCATTAAATATGTAACGATTGATAAAATTTCTTTTCAGATCATGGCGTGGGTTTGGGAAAAAAATCGATGTAATTAAAATTTTATTAAATCACTCCTAATATGCAATAACCCAATTAAATATTTATTTACTAAACCATGCTGCGTCAATTAAGATATTAAAGAAGAACTCGAAAAAAGGGGAATAATAAAAACGATACGAATTTTTTGCCATTTAAACTACCGCGCACAAAGAATTAGCCGGTAGGGTGATCTCGAAAAAAAAGAAAGAAAATTGAATTCGACGCTCTGGGGTGGTCCCAATGTTTTATCGTAAGGGATGAATGTTTTAGAAATATTAGAATGGGCTTCTCGCATATAACTTATAGAAGTGAGACGAGTGGGAAGCGTGAGATTAATTTACGAGCGTAAAGATAACGTAAAATCTAAAAAGCTCCCCGCTGAATTCGATTCTGTGTCTTTTTTTTCTTCCATTCCTTCTTTTTTCTTTCGAACAATAAATATATTTTAACTAAAATAACAGAAAGAGATGAGAGATGGGGAATAGAAAAAAAAAGAGAAGAAGAATCCCTTCCCTCTCTCCGTGCTTTGTAAAATATATCTATTGTTGTTGTTGCAATTAGTCATTCGACACGAACAGAAGCAGAACTACTCGAGTTTCCACGAAAGAAACGGATAACGAATGTTCCCGATATCCATTCCATGCATGTTATTTTCGGTCATCTATTAAGAGAAGACGGACTCCCGTCTCGACTTGGATTTTCGAGCTTCGGCATACGCTAAACTTGAGGAATTTTCTATCGACAGTTTTGTAGGAAGAGAGCCTGAGATTTATTTTCAAACCTCGCCCATTATTATACACATTCGCATTAAGAGGAACGTTTTATTGACATTCAATGAAAAGTACACGAGTGTATGAGAAATTGCTTGGCAAGTGGCGTCAATTAATGGCACCACACTCTGTTGCAGCGAAATTGGAGGATGTTGTTATTTTCTCCCAAGAATTTCGTCATTTCTCTATCACGACAATCCAACTATTCATTTACCGGCGTCATTTACAAGTTTTGGCGAAAAATAGAGAATAGATTGAGGAATACCGATTCTTAAATCTGTTTAATGTTTTTGTAAAACATTGCTGCAATGTTGGTAGGAATAACGGGTATATATATACATGTTGTTTATTACTTTGAGGAGGGAAAGTGCTAGGGAACAGTGAGAATACGTGCTCACATAGCTCTTATAGCAGTACAACACTCAAACGATATATACCCGCTAGCCACCTGTCCATGTCTCGTTTGAAATTCTCTTGGTTTGTTCGCATTCTAAGCATCTAAATATTCAGACCACCAGCTTAGGTCATAAATGTTACACATTTTCCCGTGACAGTCCTAATTTTCCGAGTAACAAAAATCACTGCTCAAACGTACGAATTAAGAATAATTTGGTTAATTAGAACGGTAAGTTCTAATTAATTCCAGAAATTAATCCAATTAATGTGGTTAAGGTGGTAATGATTTTTTAACACCAGCTGATGCTAGGGTTTTGCCAGGGTCAGTTCAATTTCTCGGCACTTTCTTCAATTTTCTTTTTGCTTCAAAAGTTTTTTAATAACTTTAGTTAAAATCCTAAATCGTAATCGTAAAAAACTTCTTGGTTTTGAAAGAGCTTTTCAAAAAATTATTAATGTTTGTGAGATAAATTATTATTATTGCAATTAATAATAATTTATTATTGGACAAATTATTATTATTGAATAAATTATTATTGCTGGAAAAATTATTATTATTTTGCACAAGACGTTTTCCAGAATTTTACAGAAATTATCCGCAATCTATTATTTTTGATATAACAAATTGTACCTTTTTTTATTAAATTTTGTTACACGCATGATATTGGTACATACACACACTCACATACTTAACTCGCTTCTTTTCGTACTTGAGATTGTTTCCCCATTTTATTTTCCTCCAAAGTTCCTGAATTTTTATGTGATTCTTATCTCGACGATAAGAGTTATGAAAATAATTCCAGGTATAATTAATCAGCTACAATGAGATATACCTTTATTTAATTTATTCGATGTGAAGTAAGCTCATTAAATGTATGTATGTGTACCTCTATTTAATGTTCGATATTAAAATAATAATAACAAAAAAAATCGTCGGATGTTAAATAAAATACGTACTGTAAGTTTACCCAAGCGTAACAAACGGTATCTCCACAGGTGTAAAAAAAGAATAAAAAATAGAGATATAACTTCTTTGGTATTCCGAGCGTTATTGATATAAAGTAAATATCAGAGTCATTGTAAATATATACCGATAAATGATACATACCGCAAAATGTATCTTCGCATTACGGGAATAGATAAAAAGGTACTTTGCGGCGAACATTTGCAAGGAAAGGAGAATACAAGTATATTTTCCATATGCCAGAAAATAGTATAATATAAAATTTGCAAAAAAGAAAAATTTTAGAAATATTTTGAATTTTTTAAAAATTATATCTACCTGGAAATAATACAATCACAATAAAGATAATAATGGCACGTAGAAAAAGGAGACGAAAAGATAATTAAAATATAGAAAAATTGATTTTGGACGAGAGAGATATTTCAAGTTTTTTTTTTCACAATTAGTATCTAAAATTATATTCTAAAATAATGGGAAAGTTAGTATCAGTTAATAATAGTTCACACATTTCGTAATTTCGCGATTTGTGAAATAACGCCCGAAACTTGCGAAATGTCAGTCCAATAAAATGTATTTTGTAACGCGGAAGCTTAGAATATTACCGGTTCTTAAAAGTCTCCCAGAAGGACATCGAATACTTCGGCTCTAATTAGGCCCCTCTATCACTGCGGGCCAAATATTCGAAATTTCGATTCGAAATCGTTAAACCAGATACGAAACTTGCGAAAATTTTTTGCAATTTTTTGTAAAATACGTTCTTGTAAATTGACAGATTTTTTAACAAAATTTTTAAATAAATTAATAATTTTTTATAAATTACCAGAAGCTCGCTGATATTCGATTTTAACGTTTCTCTATTTTTAACTCATTACATAATCGATATGCCATCTTTGAAAACATAACTAAAAAAGTAATGAATGCAAAAATGGTACTCATTTGACTACACAATATTACCGCATTTTACAGTGCGGTAACCGCATTACACGATGCGCTTTTAACAAGGTAATTTCGAAACATTCCAACTGGTTTGCTGAACCGACCATTTTCTAACATTTTCCTTTACTTGTAAAATTTATAGAATATTATTTAATTTACACAAAAATCGTAATAACTAAAATTGAAACTCGGATATTTTTGCTAAATCGAATTTCGTTCTTCCAATTCTCAAGAAAATCGCTTCACGGTCACAGTGCACGTATATATCAAAGCAACATCGTAAATAAAATCCCACTGTTTAAATCAATTTACGGCGTAAAAAGTAGTTACAGCAAAGCTACGGCATATGGACGGATCATTCGCGATACTTTGATGATTTCTCATATGCCCTTGCCTCGGTTCGATTTTCAGGCGGCCTACTGGTAAAAAGAAGATCATTAGCCCCGTAATTTAAGCCTAACGAGAATGAAAATGGATAAAAGGAACGTTCATTATTTATTGGCAACCAATGACACAGGCTTTCGATGTAGAGCGATATCTTTAGATCGAGGACACATGCACACCTTTCCAAAGATTGGCTAACGATACCCGGAAGATACAAGAACGTTTGCAAAAGATATATACTTCAGTATGTGATCTGTTCCAATTTATCACTAATGTAGGGACGCCCACTGTGTAAGAAGAAGTAGTAGTGGTAGAAGAAGAAGATGAAGAAGAAGAAGAAGAAGACGGGAGATAGCGAAATCAAAGATAGGGAAAGAGAGACGGAAAAAAGATACATTACCCGATGCTCCCAAAAGTTGAAAATAGTATCAAGCTAACTAGCGCATACTCGCAGGAATTTTCAAGTGTCGATCTTTTAATTAAGGGCTTAACGACGTTTCTACCTGACGCGTCCCACAGTCAACAATCTGACGAACCATCGATTCCTAGCGATGGCTTCAAGCTGCTTCAAATTTCGAGCCAACGACGTTCCGTTGAACGTCTGGAGAAAAAATAAAAGTGAATTTTGCAGTATTTCATGGTGATGCAAAACTGATAAATATCGAAAAATGTCCAAATCGCAATATTTCGTCCCTTCATTGACGAGAAATCATTTTTTTATCGACACAGAGAAATTTTTTTTCAACGATAACAAAATACTCCAAGCAGGAGTTGCCTTCCCGTTACAAGGAATCACGGTTTTCCGGTATCGGCTGTAATTCATACTTTTTTATATAGCGTCGGTGGTGCAATAACTTTGGATTTTTTGTGACGGAATATTAGCATGAAATAAAATTTATGATTAGTTCGAAACTGTTGCTAAGTGTAAAAGACTATGAATTCCAGGAATAGGTTGTCATGAGTGGTGCCAATGCAGCCACTATCCTATAACTTATTTCACGTATCGTTTGACGTGATGCATTCGATCCAATAATATCTACCTATCGCATGTACATACAGATGCACGTATATATACAACGTATACTTACAGTTGTAACATCGTGTACCACCACATTGAAGAAAATTCATAACGCCACGTCAACTCCGAAATAAGATGATTGAACGTCTTCGCGGAATAAACCGTGGCCGTCTTGATATTAATTGATTCCTTAAATGCGTAGGAAAAATGGTTTCCGGGTATACAACTATTTTAAATAAGAAAAAAAAAATAAACACCCTACGTCGATTTTTATACGTAGAAAAGAAGAACACAGGTTTTCGTGAGTGTGCATTATTTTTCAGAAACTTGCATACATGCACACCTTCAAATTGATGTGCATGTATATCGATTCGTGCGAGGAAACACAATTGTGCATCTCATTAAACGATCCTTGACGATTTATTCCACGTATTTCACGTGGTTACTGGCTTGAATTTATGACACTCGTTCCAAATATCTAAATATAATTGCATGAAATTGGTTTTCAAAAACAAATGTTTGCAATTTATAATAGTCCCGGCTCGAATAATTACACTGAAAAAAAATGTATACGTGCGAAGTAGTAAATTTTTCTACTCCGCGTAACGAAATTTCCCGGCGAAAGGTATTTTTATCGCAGCTTGTAAAGTATCGATAACAAAAAAAAATATATAAATTTGATTGTTTAATTTAATAACAAGTGACTTGACTCAAGCTTTCTCCTGTTGCGAATTTGGGTCTCAATAAAGTTTCCATTTATCCTCGTTGGAAGCGTGAATATCACCAAGCAGCAGTCACAAAATCGTCAGCTGAAGATATTTCAGAGCAATGACGGATTACCTTGGAGAAAGAAGCTGGGATTAAATCCTTAATCCTTTCAGGATTATCAGTGGCAAGTGCCGTCATTAGCTTTAGAACAATCGACAAATTTTAGTTTGGAATCATCATTTTTTTTTTAATGGAAAATTATATTTTCCATTTCATGAAATTTTATTTCCTATTAATTAATATTATTCCATTTTATGGAATTATATTTTCCATTTCGTGGTAAATAATAATAATTGTAAATAATATTTTCAATTAAATGGGGTTCGAGTATTAATCGCTTCTGAAACTCTACAAAATTTACTGGACCACACCTTAGGAATGATCCTGTGAATTAACTGCAATTGAACAATACAAAAAAAATTTAGCTTTTCGATCAGCAATTTAATTTTTTTCTATACCAACATCCTTCAGTAGTTGTAAAAAAAAATGTAACTATCCATATTAATAAGCGTTAACTTTCTTCACACCTACCGCCACCTTGCTATAAATAGTTGTCCCAAAATATACGGAAAATTTTTTCCATTGCAATTTTTAAACGTAGTTTTAGGTTATGTTGGATGCATTTTACCCTTGTTCATACGCACGGTTTCGTCGTTAAAAGACACATGTAGAGTCATCTCAAGACATGTTCCCTTCTAGACATAATACAACGCAGAACAACGGGGGCGGGCAAATAAAACGACTTAGGAATGTATGACCGATACACGAAGTGCACTGTCGCGCACGGAAGCTCGAGCAAAAGCAAAAGACAGAGAATGATGGAGAATTCGCGAAATACTGGGGTGTAAATTGCGTATGAAGAAACGAAAGACCAGCCCCAAAATATCGCCGTGCCAAAATTCTTCATAAAAGCGATATCTTATACTTTGTTGTCTTTTTACATGTATACAAAATACGGATCTTCCATCAGACTCGAATGTTTTCACGCTAACAAAGCGCCATTGTGATAATTAGATGAAATACGTGTATTGTGCCAAGTTTTAATCTCTCATTTATCTCCATTAGAAATTTCGAAGAGAAAAGGCAACTGCGAGTGTTGCATCCGCGGCTGATCTCTTTCCGAATGTCGCGTCGTCCAATCTTTTTCCCAAAATCCCACACCGACCGCATCTGATCACCGATAACCAAAATCACGCTGGTTCATCGTCGGTGGATTCGAAGCTCCGAGCTTAGACCCTGGTCAAGTACCTCTGGAATTATTATCCAAGTGGTCCTATCGTGATTCCGCTGTTCCGGATTCTACCTTAAACTTATGTAGGTTCAACCGGACATACTGTAGCCACATGGTAACACAATTTACTCCATTTGTTATTCATGGTATCCATGGAGTCACTGTTTTGTGTCCTTTTCGAAGAATATCTAATGTTTGCGTTTAACGCAACAGCTCCACAAACGGCACAGATTTTGGCTGTTGGCGAAAAATTAGTAACCTTCGGTTTTTCGAATAATAATTGCACACGCTCTCTGTAGCCTATTTATTTAAATTATGCAATTTTTTGTTTACCTCGCGCTGTATAAAGTTCGAAAGAGACTGTTCAATTTTCAAAAATTGCTAAATCTGGAATTTGGAATTTGTAGTGGCTTTTAATACAAAAGGTATTGAAAAAAAGTACAGAATTTTTGTGCAACTAAAATTAAATTTCGATTCTCCCAATTTTTTCCTTCAAATAAGAAGAACAAGGTTTTCTTGAAAGTATATTTAAGAAAAGAGTTATAAAAAAAGGAACAATAAAGTGTGATACGATTTACGGTTCTTAGAGGACCGAAAAAGAACTTAATATTTTATTCGAGTTATCCATCTAACGTGTCGCGATATATGCAAACGTCGAGTATGCATTCTCTGTTACTTGAACAAATAGTTCAAGGGAATATACGTTGGACGTGTTTATTAGTCGGATTAGCAATTTTATCGCTTCATTTTTTTCTCTCCCGTGAATACACGAAGAGACGTTACTCACGTTAATGTAGGCGCCAGGCTCGATGCCTTTGCAGTAAAACAAAGGAAGATTCATTGATCTTTCATGCATTTTCTCGAAGGCTGTGCCTCCCCTTGGAAATTATATATTAGCGCTTTTTTGGTGGATAAAAATGACAGTCTTATCGAAAGAAACTGAAATAATTTGATGAAAATCCAAATATCGAATTCCTACTCCAAATTTCCAAATATCCTTCGTCCCTTTCCCGCAACAAAATTGTTCGAGTCTCCGTTAATTAGGAACCAACGAATTTTACTCCAGAGACGAAAACATTGATAAAAATAAGCATTGACTGTTTTGGTCAAAATTAATTTTCTATATAATCTCAAATTTATGTGTTATAGTATTTTTTTATTTTTTTTAAGCAAGCTGCAGTTAATAAGAAAAATAAATAATTAAAATTGTCGCGAATAACATCGCCCAGTAACACTTTTGACAAATTTCGATCTTCAATTGGCAAAAAAAAAAAATTCATTGAGCAATCGAGGTAGTAGAACCCAAATGGTTTTTTTTTTCTTCTTTTTTTCGAGCATCGAAAGATTAAAGCAAAAAGTCTTTTCAACATTAGTCAATCCGAGGTGTTAGTCAGTTTCGATGTTTGCGTAAAGATATATTTCAAAACTCAATCATAAAGAGAAAAAAAAAATAATAAAGTGAAATAAAATCGTGAGCCAAAGTATATAACTTTCGAGAGCAGAGAGTGAAAGAAAGGGGCAAGAGGGAAGGTTTTGTGGTGATAAATAAGCAGTTCTCGTATAACAGCAGTTAAGATATGACGACACACTTAGTACCACGATAGATGCAATTCGCGTCGTTGCACTTTACTTCGTCGAATAGAAATAAGGGAGAAGGGTGAAGAGCAGGAAGAATATATAGAAGTGAAGAGATTCACTTGGTTTCGTAGCTCGACAACAAAAAAAAAGAGAGAGAGGAAGAGAGAAGTAAAAAAGAAGGCCTGACTTTAACAGACACGCATAGTTAAAATCCATCTTGACTATTATGTTCTGAGAAAGTCCTGAACGAAAAATATGTTGCCGATTGTTCTTGGCAGTGATCCCGAGGATCTATAACATTTCAACTTAGGTTACATGGGAAGATGTAACTCTCTTTCTCCATCTTTCTCCTTTCTAACTTTGCATCACATATGTGACTTAAATGTATACTCATGTGTGCTTTCCTTCGTATTTTATGATCCCCGGATCATTAAAGAAAATGCTTACAACTATGCATCGCCTCAACTACAATCTGTCCTCGTATTTCAAGATTTATACATTTTACAAAGTATTATTAAGTTATCTTGTAGATAATTTTATGTTCTACCAAACTTCCAGGTTACGATGCTCATTTGTAACATATATACCTTCAAAAAAATGGCAAATTTATCCGAATATGGTTGTTACGAGCATTTATCTTTGTCCCTAAGAGTGATAAAGAAACCAAATTTTTTTCGAGTGCCTCCCGAACTTGCTTGTGTAAAAAAAAAAAGGTATAATTTATTGTCAACGAATTTTTCCACATATACTGTAAATACAATATTTTCCATGGAATCGACGTTCAAGAATTAATCTTAAAATCAAGAATCTAGGGAAAAAATAGGAATAATCGCGCAAATATATAGATTTAACGACAATCGCGTTCGGGCATTCGACTTCTACCTCCTGCTCCAGCAGATAAAGGAGCCTAATTGACTCGGAAATAAACCCCATATGTGTACACTTGACTTATAGTATGTCTCGACGTTGAAAAGCGATGTACCATGTGCACTTGCGTACAGCATTCCAAAAAGGTTTTGACTTATGCCAAAACGATCTTGCTTTGTGTCTCCGAAAGTACCACAAACGCTTAACTATCTTTCCTCGTCCTTTCCTTTTTTTTCTTTTATTATTATTCCTTACCTTCTCTCTTTTCCTTCAGGCTGCCGTCAAACGGAATCGCGAAGTTCTTATTATAGAATGTTGATTTACTCGCGACTTCCTCCTTCTTTGTTCCCATCGCTAATTTTCGTTGTCCCGTTAACAAATTTTAATGCAAGGAAGGAAACAAGAATTGTTGAAGAATCATCAATTGAAATTGATCGCAGGAAAAATTGAAGCTACGACTGATTTACGCTTCCTTTGGACTAAAAATATAGCAACCCCATGGAAAATAGTAACCAAACACCGAAACAAATTTTATTCAAGAGATCAAATCATTTTAAATAAATTTATATGAAATATCCGGTGAAGCTAGAAATATTTTTATACCATTTTAATTTATAATTTGACGTGCATTTAAATTTACAATTAATAAATAAAATTGTTAATGGCTGAAAAAAATCTTCGAGTATAATGATAATGGTTCAAATGTTGTATTTAGAATTTATGGAGGTTTGATTTAAACGTCGTTACACTCGAAATCGACATGATGATTCATGGGGCCATTAATCTATTTCTACGTCTTCGAAGTACTTATGCTTACCGATTTCTAAGAAGTTTCCTTTTGATCCGCAAAGATGAATCGGTAGCGTGGAAGTACTCACTTTAAGACACGTTTTACTTCGACGAGAATTCTTATAAAAGAAAAAAAGGACACCACTTTGAAGGGCTGGTGTCAACCGTTTATTGTAGGAAACTTTACAATGGAACAATAAACGTCCCGATCTAAGAACTTTCGGAATTAGTAGAATTTTAGTGGATTTTAAGAAACGGAATCTCTTCGATCGTAAGGAAATTCTTAACGATTTTAATAGTTCAGAAGGAGGATATTTGAGAGACAATGGATAGGGTGGATTCACGTTAGGGGTGACAAAGAAGCTTTCGTAGATGCACCAGGAAACTTACTACCATAGGGTAAGTAAGTAAGTAAATAATCTGGTTATCGCTATAAAATTTCCTACTTAAAGCTACTAAACCTCGGGTGTTGTAATATAGCGTCTCTTTAGCCGTGACGCGAGATGATGCGAAAGGACGAAAATTTTCTAGCCCTTCCTCCGAATTATTATAAAATAGAATTTGTTAATCTAAGGTATTTGGTGACCAGCTTTCAAGAATATATTAACCCCTTGTATTATTTTCACAAGTCTGACTCGTGATAAAAATTTTAGGCCAAACTTGAATATCACGAGTCGGATACTTGTGACGTTCAAGTTTGGCCTAAAATTTGTATCACGAGTCAGACTCGTGAAAATAATGCAAGGGGTTAAACGACCGAGTTGGAAATTGCAATTTTGAAATAAATATTCGGAAAAAATTCGTTGCCGAGTTGAAATGACGGATCCCTGGGTCAAAACCTTCGGTTGCGCTTGTACTAATAAAGAGTCGCGTATGCTCCACTATATTATGCAAATTCCTGGTCTTAACAACCGGAAAATACAGTAGTCGGCATATGTGGCAACTTTATTTATGCCTCCGTAATTACAATCACCATTGAAATTTGTCTCAGTATATTAAATCTAAGATAACCATAAAGTTTCAACACCTCTGTCAACTATTTACAATTTATCACGCGACGTATCCTCGGATAACGTTGCTTCATAAACTGTTTCTTCCCGCGTCTTGGCCGAATTTTGTCAAATAATCCGCGTACCGTAGCTCTCGCTCTGAAACGACTATTCCGCGAGACCCGAATCGCATTTTTAACGAAATTTACAAGAAAAAATAATTTCAAAGGAATTCGCCGTCGATCAATTTTCTTGGCAGCAAAAGTGCGTCATCCCCCGTCTCGGGGAAACACGATATCGGAATAAATTGAAATTTGTAAATGTTAGTTGTGACTTTCACGTCGGGGACTGATACGAAATATGCAGCAACATAATGAAATTTACGATCTCGCGAGGAAAAAATCGCGATCTCAAGCGTCGCTCGTACGGAAAAGATGATTTTGTTTATACAGTGGCTGCGGATACCAGCGCAATGTATACACGCTTCGGATTCAGTCCAATTCATTTGCAAAAGGAACGGAGAGGCTGGCGACAAAAGGAAGAGTAACGAAATCAAAATGTTAAATGCCAAATAGTTTTCGTCTCTTTTAACTGCATTATCTTCCATCTCTCTCTCTCTCTCTCTCAGTGTTATGTATATTTACGTGATGTATATTTAGTAAAACCGCGTGCGACACTTAACGTGAGGAAGACGAGGTGGGTGTGTCTATGGCACATACACGTTCTAAATTACGATCACTCATTTTGAAGCTTTAGGTCGCAAGATGATTTTACTTTGGATGTTGCCTTGCTTACTTCGACTTCCACCCTCTCTTTTTCCCTGTCCCTTCTTTTTTCTTCCTTTCTCGCTCTCTCGGTTTAACGTCTATGTATTATTGTCATATCCCAAAGTGCATATCTTTGACTCGTGACACACGTACATACATATAGAAACTTTCTTAAAATAATATATTAAAAAAGAGGAAAATCGACCTTCGAAAATTTGACAGATGCGTTTCATTAAATTTTTCTTTCTCCTTTCTCCTTTTTCTTCCTTTTCATTTAACGCTATGATATTTTTCAATGACGTTTCATGCCTCGAGCAGGATCTTCTCGGTTATTAACATTAACCAAGACGATCTCTTTGATTTAAAAGGGGTTCGGGTGTAGACAGCTGCCACGTGGTTTAAAGACTGGAAACTTCTATTTATTCTCCTCTTGGAAATGACTGAAATCTCTGTCTTTCGAATTATTTATCTACGCGTTTCTCCTTTTGCCCTTGTTGCGCGCTAAAGTCTTGATTTATAACGATACCTTATCTAATGATTATCAATTTCTCAAGTTGGCCAAGCTGCATTTTTCGTCATTAATTATGGAAGTAGCCCGAAATAATGCGATTCCAAATGTTTCTCCGCATTTTCACGGAAACGAAATAACGAGACTGCGTATCCACCGTGACTTTGGTTCGCGATTGATGGACCGACGTACTTGGAAATCGTTTCCAAACCTTCAAAATGTGCCACAAAGCTTGCCGAAAATTTACAAAAAAGCTAATTTCCCAAAATATTATATGTAAAATTGTTCGTGAATAATTGATCCGGCTAAAATTGAAACCATTACCGGGAGTCATATTTATACCCTCGATAACGAATCTGTCAAAAAATGAAGCCAAGTCTCGATGGAGGTAGAATGTAACACTGTAATATTTAACAGTCACTCGGAATAATAATAACGAAAACTGCGGAATTTAATAGATAACGTCATTTCACGTATCAACTTTATCTGGAATTATTTCAGATCGAGAGAAAGTCGAAGTATCAACAGAACCGGGTCTATTAGAATTCAAGGCAATATCGATCAGATCCAAAAATTGCACAAAGCGGATAGAGGCAATATTTAACAATTCCGCTTAAATTCTAACCCCTCGCATTGTCGAGCAATTTCAATAAGGACAAATAAAATTTTTGTTCGATCTCACACTTGTCACCCGAAATTCTCCAAACAAATTTTGGAAATTTTAGGGAAACCTCGTCGTTTAAATAAATTTCTATTAAACGTGTGACAACACGAATCGTGATTCGGGGTTAAATTAATAATTTCCCATTTACTTCCCAATCAGTTTCCTCTTCTCCAGGGAAAGGCTTTTCAATCTGGACGACCGTTTCCGGATATATCATTATTCCGCAAGTGTAAATAAGTTGCTGGAGAAAACGAGTTAACACGACGTGTATATAAGCCATAGAAGCAAGAAGGGAAGGTCTCTGATCTATTCGGACGTTTACGAGCACGTTGAAGCCCGTGGCAATTACCCGCGAAGTCTCCTGTGCAATCTACCGCAAAGTAATGTTATTCTAAAGTGATGATCGATTTTACCCGGAAACGAGCCGTGAATAACATCCGTTAATTTCTCCGACTACGGGATAAAATGTGATTCCCCTTTTGCTCGTTCCAAAATACGTGGGAATCGATCCAAAAATATGATTCGAGGAAAATTATCGTGTATTTATATCGAACGTATCGGAATAACACAATCGAGCGAGAACTCGAGATGAAAGTGGAAATAAAAGTTTATGAAAAGAATTAATTGTTTGCGAGGAGGAAAAAGAGGGAGAGGCAGATTCGATTCGAGTTTATTCCTGGAGTGTGAATTTCACGTATTTCTAAAAGAAGGGGGAAAGACGAATTGCTTCTCTAAATAAAATGACGCGGTTATTCATCGACGCATTTGTACGCGTCCGTTAAAAGATCCTCCTTTTTATCTGAATCTCTTTGTGCCCCTTTCGAGCAAAAGAAAGTAAGACGTTGAGTTAATTGGTGCAAGTAACAATTCCGAGGAATTACATGTATCTCTTTTGTTTTCTTTATTTTCATTCATAGGTAGGAAAACCTTCCCGATTTTTTTTTCCTTATGAAATGAGACCACGGAATATAAAAGTGCCAAAATTCTTTGTAAACAATTGTACCGACAAGACCTACTAAAATGCTACTACCACGTTACAATTCAATTATTTTTCCAATTGAATGTATTCAGAAAAACATTTTAACAAGTGTAACGTGTTTCTCGAAAATTGCATAACGCATAATTTGGGGAATCGCATTTGAAAAGCTGAGACTTAAAAAAAACATTGAAAAAAAAATTCTATCTTCGGTAATATTGGGAGCGAAGACTGGACAAAGTGGAAAATAATCGTGAATATTTATAGTTTTCGTTCAAAAAATGTTGAATTTTGAGTCTCTCAAATTTCAATCCTAACCCTCCTCCCCTAACAAAGTAAAAATTGGTACTGCATTGGAATAGTTTTTTTTTTAATTTCCTTAAAATCACATTTTCAACTCTTACGCGTATTTATAAATTTGTATGTAACTTCTGTTTTTCTGCGATAAATGAAAATTGGTTAATAAAAAAAAATGCATCTCATCGCAATAATAATTCTGTATTGGAATGTATACGTATATACATTTGACATTGATAATTTGAAAATAAAAAATTTCAACATATTTATATTCGCCCGAGTCTTAGAATAATATTAATTATACTATGCAACTGCCCAGAAAATATAATAACGTCCAAGGAAACCGTTTGGCAGCCGTCACAGTCGAAAGGATTATAGACCGTTTACATTAAAGTTGCCAATAAATGTTGTTCTTCTATTCAAGTGGAAATCACTTATGACAAATGACAATTGTTTTTCATGAAAATTGCACACGAGTAAGATAGTGGATGCGGTGACGTATTTCAGTGCACAAAAGATCGGAATGCGAAAAATAGTATCTGCGTTATACAAAGATGTAAATAAACGCTGTTTTCCTCATCCGTTTCTTCATCTACTTAGTGAATAATCGAAAATTTGTTTGTCAGTAAGAGGGAATGTTAAATTCGTACGAGAAGGATAGACGATGGAGCAAATGTTCTCGCCACGGTACCCGGTGCCACTAAATTAGCTTAATGCGATGCATTTGATTAGATCGTACGAGTATTCTCTACCTATCTCTCTCTCTCTCTCTCTCTCTCTCTCTCTCTTTCTGTTGCTCTCAAACCAACACGTTTATGTCTGTGATGATGCGGGAGTGAGTCTAAAACCTCCTACTCTCACTCTACAACAGACCAAGTTTCGTTTCATAGAATTGATTAGATTCAGTTATTAATATTACTCCATCCTTCACATCATTTCCGGCCCTGATTAACTCCTTTGCTAACAGCGTGACGAAATATTACAACGTCTGTACTGCCGAATACGATGTTTCATAAATTTCCAAGCTCGTGACAATAATGAAGGTTTAAGTATACATTTGCAATGAAAGATTTTTTAATTGTTGCAGACTATTTAAAGCCTTTCGAAGAAATGCATGGTGAATTAAGATTCGCCACTTGAACCAAATTTTCAAATGTTTTAACGCAAATTTGCCCTTCTCTCAAGCTGGATTCGAAATGAAAAATATCCTTTCGCATTAAAATTTGAAAATTTTTCATTCCCAAAAAAATATTTTTCAAAACAACAGGATTTCTCAAAGAAAATTAATGAATGAATTGGAAATGCAGTCGATCTTGATTTTGTTTTGGAAAGAAAAAATGCAAGAAAATGTAGAATCAAAATAGTTTGCAACCTGTTCCTAATTTTTAAAGGCGCTATTGCCCTCGAAGGTCTCGTAATATTACAAAAGGTGGATCAACGGGACTTTTCAGCTTTTAATGTCTCAATTTTTCACCTCTAATATCGAAATAACCTATTGTCAGAATTTTGAAATTTCGGAATACGTGCAATGACGTTTCGAGAGTCACTTTCATAACATATCTTTCATCTTTTCATCTCGCGCGAGCCTAAGAGACGATTTCGAAGTCTCTGAATCAACCAGAACGCAGAGACAGTCATCGGAAGTCATTTTTTGTCCGACTATAATATATATATATTTTCATACGCGTGGTATGATCGCACGCATATTCATAGTTACTGTAAGCGATGATTCATAAGTACTCTGGCATCGCCACGTAACAAAATTTTCTGCTACAGCAGATTCACAACTGTTAAACTATTGGCTATAGCGAAGCTCATAGAAACCCACTAGGGACCTCATGACGGTTGTATATCCTACTTCAAGACGATTTCGGTAAAATGTGTGACGACCAGAGCTATCCTTTGACTTCTCTTTCTGACCATAAAGTACTGATTTATGAAGATTCGTACTACGAAAACTCTCCTATACTTGGATCAGTCCCCTGTATATAAGTAGCCGTATAAACCATCTTTTGACTCGTTCGCTAGAAAAAGGAAAGGAAGGGGTTCTTGTTTTAATGTTATATGCTTCCTTATCTGATACTTACAAAAAAACAAATTGCACGACTTTGCTGTAATTAATCCTTTTTATATTTTCTTCAAGTCTAGCGTGTTTTCACATCAAAATAGTAAAAGATGTGTATCTCGAAATTCGTTAGTTGCTTTTAAGTTCCGCCTACACTCTATCGCAAGTTTTATGGTTTCGAAATTTAAAAATTTCGAGATGAAGAAATATGAGGGACCGTTTTTAGGGGTAATTCGACGCGTAGAATCGATTCCAAATGTCAAATTTGACGAAATCCTAACGGAAGTTGGAAAAAACTAGGTTTTTTGAGGAAAAATCGCATTTCCCGTTGGATTTTGGGAATTTGGACAATGAAAATGGATTCCTCGGAAAAAAATACATCGGATATGGGTCTCCCGGAAGTTAAAAAAAACTTTTCTAAAAGGCGATTTTTTGGGCACACCTACCCCTTCCCCCAAAATGAGGTTGGACAAGTCATTTCTAGGGGTAATTTTTCGCGTAGAATCGATTCCCATGGTCAAATTTGACGAAATCCTAGCGGAAGTTGGAAAAAAGTATGTTTTTTGCGGAAAAATCGTATATCCCGTAGGATTTCATGAATTTTAATAACAAATTTGGATTCCTCGGAAAAAAATACATCGAATAAGGGTCTCCCGAAAGTTCCCAAAAAAAGATTCCAAAAGTCGAATTTTTCAGCCAAAAGTTGGCCGATCCTTTGCGCCGTAAATGGGGTAAAAATTGGTATAAAAATCGGTCACGGACAAAAGAACTAACAATTATTACAGTTTTTTTTTTCCTAAGAAAAGGAAGAATTAAGGCTGACTCGTAATTTCTCCGACAATTATCCATAAATCAATAACGTTTCATGGTGTCAAGCGCAAAGTGTTTTCTTTGACATGGCGGAGGAGAAGCTAACATCACAGTTATACAATTTTACACATGCGTTCGTAGTTACAAGGGTGTAGTTACGCGTGTGTACATACATGAATGCTTGTTTCTCTCTGAAGAGAAGTAAAAGCTATAGGAGCGTAAGAAAGACAAGAAAGCATCAAGTAAAGTAAGAATCAGAGACGTATAGAGAAGGAGAGAGGAAGATTTAGTAAGCCAGAATTCTACAAAGTGAGAGAGAGAGAGAGAGATAATGGCAGTAGCAATGGTAAAAGTAGCCAAAGCAAACGTATATATATGAGTATAAGAAGAAGTCGGTGTCGGCAAAATTCACAGAGAGATCTTACAGCTCACAAAAAAAGAGCCAGTTCATACAGCCTATAGCGTTAAAACGCCTGTATTGCACATGCTGGGGAGTATCCGTATCCTTCCTCTCTCTCTCGATCCAACTGTCGGGGATATTGTCGTCTCTCTTTCTCTCTCTCACTTTTGATCATGAGAGCAGTTATGGCAGTGGTTGTTTTTATATTCAATGATTCCGTTTAATGTCTCTATACTGATGTTGGACAAATTCGTTTTGGTCATTTCGTCGTGTCACGCCGGGTAATATACAAAGTGTCAACAACTGTGCTGGAAATGACTGTTTAGAAAAGCAAGCGTATCATAGATGCCCGTAATCTCACATCCCTATCAACTTCTCGTCGAGCTACGAGATAACCGTGCCAAATTTTTATGTAAATAAACACGTGTCTTCATTTCAAAGACATTTTTTTTTCGGCAAAAATGGCTTGTCACGAATTTGCATAAACTCCAATAAAATCTCATTAATTCAGTACGATTTTAATGGTTCGCATTATTTTTATGTTAACCACAGTCGTAGTTGAATTTTTTTCTTTACCGGATTTTTGCAACTCCTGTCAACGAATAATGTCTCTCACTGAAGTTCAGTTAATGAACACGAGTTGTTTGATATAAAAAAAAAAATAGGTGAAATGTAAATTAGGTAACATAGCCATTGTAAAATTTGACATTGTCTCCGAAGTGGCTCGCGTTTGGAATTGACTCTAAACGTGCGCTGTTATTCTCGAAAAGACGAGAGTCGAGCTAATCTCCAATTTTATGGCAGATATCCTTCATTCGTCTAATTATGTGCCGACTGCGACACGATCACTCGATGTTAACGTTAATGGTAGATTAAAGCAGCAATAACAAGATCGTGACCTCCGCCCCTGTAATGGGAAAGCCTTAAGAACTTCGGTAAGAGGCTAGTCCTCCTCATCCAAGTACATCTTCCATTTGATCGTAAGTCGTGACGAAAAGGAACTTATGGATTTAAAATTCCACGATTTTTTTTTATTCCAGAAGCCGGGCATTGTTCCCCCCCACCCCCCCCGTTTTATTAAAATTTTCCGCGAATAACACACGGAGGACAATTTACGGCTCGTGAAACCAAATTTGCAGCCACTACAAGAACGTGATGCAATATTTGCTGTACCTGCAGTATCTTCTATCAGCTGCAACTGTACACTGGCTGCAATTTTTAATTTATATCAGACGACACTACGATTCCCTCATAGTTGAGAGAAGTTTTTTTTCCAAATTATCGAGGCACGGATCAAGATTTATTTTTAGTCATGTCCTTTGACGAAATTTTCTTCAGTGGAAATAAATTGGGACGTTTGAGTTCACGTATTCGAGATCCTTTGAAAAGTCCCTTCCCATTGGAAAATCCTCAAAAAAAAAACTATAGAAAGAACGGTTTTCAAATTTCTTCATTGCGGTCCATCGTTTGTCATTATCATCATCATCAGCGTTTCATAGGCTACCGTCGGTGCAGCCCGTCGGATCTGCTTAAGTGCGTTACCACACATCTGCGTTTGGCGTTTGGACACTTTTGGAGCGCTCTCCCTGGCCGAATAATATTATTATACGTTTCTAGATTTTGCAAAAGAATAGTCTTCGCAATTTGATGTTTCACTAGATTTTTCCTAATTAAGGTTTATTGATTAACCTTTTTTAATTTCTTTTTAGTTCATTAATTTACTCCAGAATTAAAAAAAAAATCGTTCTTTCTCGGAAAACCAAATGTGGAATATTTATAAACGTTAACGTCTTGTGAAATCACCGAAATAATTGGTAAAGTTGGTGTGTGTCGAGAAGTAAAGAGAGACTCGGGGAAGATCTGGCTAATAAAATCGAAACGTCGTTAGTAAAAGATACAGAAAGATATTTAAAGTCTATTAAAGCAATCGTTTAGGAGTTTACTAATTCCTAGAATAGACTTCTGTTTGACTGCAAGATGAAACCCAATGGAAGTATGAATCTCTCTCTCTCTCTCTGAAAAGTATTACAAAATAAAATATTGAAGTACGATTATTTACAAAATTTGATAATTCCTAATCGTACAACCCCTTGTAATTCTCTGACCCAAACCGTGAATTAAAAAAATTACGTCATTTTTTAAAAAGTTATTCTTAAGAAGAAAATTAATTTGCCACCATACAATGAAAACAATGCAATAATTCTCGGGCGATATATTTCCCGTGCATTTTTCCATTAAGTTAATTTAAGTAACGATCGACATAAATTCCCGAAAATAAAACTATGTTAAGTTTTATTATAGTTAGAATCTTGCTTTGTATATAAAAGCACTAGTATTCGCAATTAAGAAAAGAAAAGCTTCGCGACTTTCCATTAAGCTTGATCGTATCTCTTCGAAGAGCAAATAAACCTGTCGTTTTCTCTTCTTTTTACTATGGTTGGAAAATCACGATCTTCAGAAGTTTGCTTCGTTTCTTTCTTCGTTAGTTCTTCGTTCGTTCGTTCATTCGTTCGTTCGGTTTCTGCATGAGTATATTTATAGTTTAATTTGTGGTATAGGGTCTCGTTGAGGGTCGTGTGTATATTTACTTGGATGCTTAAAACTTCTCTAAAACTTACTACTGCTAATACCGCGATCCTTTCGTTCCTACCTCTCCGCATGATGGTCCAATGAAACTCAAGAATTTTTATGGAGATGTTAAATTCGAAGATATCACGTTTCGTGAGATCTCCAAATGTTTGGTTTCAATCGAGACGAGGGACGAGATGGATATAATTTTTCCCTACGATTTTGACGATTCCTTTGCCAAAATAATGACTTGCCTTTTTCACGCAAATGCGTCATTTTCAATTTTCCCAGTCCCTGAAGCAAAGATGCTCGTGGTATCGAACTCGACATGACCCGAGTCTCGGGCCCTTGAAAATCCGAGTCCACGGATAGATTTGTTCTGACAAATGTGATACAAGTACGTTCTAATTTTTTCGTTTGCATTCTCTAAAAAAAGGGTAGAAAAGGGAATTTTTTTTCTTCTTTTATCTTTTGAAGGAGTACACCAACTATCTTTTGCGAGTCTTGTAGTACAGCACACACTTGAGAAAGACATGCTCTAGAATTCTAGATACTAGAAGATATTCTTTTTAGTTCTATCTCGGCTACTTCTTTTTCCTTATGTCTTGGTACCCTTTTTCTTGTCTTGTTTGCTACTACGACAATTCAGTCCGTCTGTCTGTCCGTCTTTCAAGGAGACCAATTAGTTGAATTCCTTACTTCGAGGATTTCGTTCAATGATTCAAAAAGACATTTTTTGCATTCCTTTTATTATATTGTTGATTCTTTGTTAAACTGTAATTACTATTTAAAGTATTATTTTTGAAGTAAAATAGGTACTTGGCTTTTAATTGTATGACTGAACATGTATATATATATAATTAACGTCATATCTCGACTATGGTTTTCCGAACAAAGAGAATTAGCATCAGATTGATCCTCTTTTTTATAGAAATCTTTCTGGGAGGAGAGACCTCATATTCTGATTGTTCTCGGCCGGCGGTGATTACGATTACAAAAGCCGCGCGGCTGAACGTCATTTCTTCGAATCAAATTATTACGGATCTAATTAATTTTTATCTAGAGAATTCTAAGGGTAATTATGGACAGTATGTTTTTTTTTCGATAAATACAAGAATCGTGCAAGTGCGGTACCGACAACAATTCCGCATCGAATGTTGTACGACGACAACCCGCGAGTAGCTTCGTTTTTGCAGGTTTCAAATTTGAATTCCACTTAAAATTTAAAAAAAAATAGAAAATATTATGTTTCAAAAATTCCAAAAAATCCTCGAGTTCAAATAAATGAAAAAATTAAAAATGTAATTCAATAAAAAATCATTTTTATCGAGTTAAGGACTGACTCACGAATTTCCACTGACAGAAAAATAATTATACGCAGTGCGATTAGCGAAACGAGGAAAATTGTATAACCATCGCCTTGACTTTGTTTCGACAATTTTTGGGGACATTTATAGGGTATTAATTTTTTTATTGACACGCGCCGAAAATTAAAAATTACCACGAATTTTCGAAACACGGAGAATGTCATGTTTGTACGTGCAGGAGCAACGAGGAGGTGGAAACATTCAACATTTATCTAAGTTATACTTTCCGTTTTCTCTGAAAACTAGTGAAAGAGAGAAAAAAAAGAACTTTTTAGCGGCAAAAAGAAGCGGGAAAAAAGAAAACGAACAAGATATAGAGAATAGCGCGTTGGGAAATTAGCATCGATAAATTTTCTCGTAAAACGTTATGCTTGTAAGCGCGAGCATCCACGAGCGAAAATGACATCGTGATCTATAGTCATACTGTTTTAAAGAATGATTTATTATTTATTGCAATCCTAAGCCAGCTAAGTCTTCTTTACTGATGACAACTTTAACTTATGTACGCACACAAATTTTGCCTATTCCACTACAAGAATTTACAAAACAGTGGAATATTTCGAAGAATGCATACGTCTATAAAAAAAAACCGCGTTACAAATAATTGGTAGATATTATTAGATGTCATTTTAAAAATAAAGTGGCTAATTTCAGTTAACAACAACTACGAAATGCACTTCCAAAAAAAAATACTAGTTTCCGAAAAAAAAAAAAAAATCCATCGTAATTCGATCACATTCGAATTCCAAAAGTGCAATATTGATTCCGGTGCGTTCCGAATTGAACTGCAGAAAAAATAAATATCGTCAGATATCAAAATCGGGACTGAGAAGTTGAATACTGTAAACTCCGTAATTAATTATGAAGCACCTCGAGGTGCTTAGATTGCGCTTAGATTGGCCCGGAGTTCCAATGCTTAGGTAGGCAATAATTCTTCATTTTCTATCCATGGAAAGCGCGAATCTTGAACCGACCACTGTATACATTACAGGTAAGCACGCTAACCAGTGGAGTAACACAACTCCGGAGCTGCGTTAGTTCATGAATCTACCGATACCCGACTGGGTAACGGATCCACTACCCGGATCTCGCGAGAGCTACTAATATTTATTAATTATAAGATCGATAATCACTTTCGCATAAAATATATTTTTGCAAAAACATTCATGGACCAAAACAAAAATGTTGGACCGAATAATTTAGCTAAAACATATGCCAAGACGCACTACCGCGTCCTAAATGATTTTTCTCAACGAGGACTTGACAAGATAAAGATAAAAGATAATGGACCTCCGTTCGCGTATCGGATGAAGTAATTTGAAACGATTTATTGCGAAGAGTAACGGCGTATTATGGATCGTTTAATGCGGATAGACTTAACAATACACAAAAGCGGGGGTTTGTATCGGGTAAACTGACAAAGGGGGTGGGAGTTAATAGGACCTCATTGTTACAGGGAGGAAATTCGATAATCGCTCAGCACACACCGAACCTCGCGAATGGAGCAAGGGAGGAAGAGCGAGAGAGTACGAGAACTTAGAGAACTTTGACTAAACGCCGCCACGCTTCCTTAACCTCCCATTAATCAATATTATATCGTCTAAAACGTTCCTTTGTTTATTGACTGGCAGCTAATAGGTTTTCAACGCCTTGCGAGATCTCTCTTTTTCTCCTTAAGCGAGAGACTTCGTAAAGACCTTCCGAACTATTTTAAAGACACTTAACAGTTTTTCGAAGGCAGGGGTTGGAGCTTCGACGCGACGGAGGACAATAACGTCGTCTCCTGGATCGCTTCGGAGCAAAACCCTGGCAAAGCTGCGAAGATTTTGGTTGACGGAGATTTTGCTTCTTAATGAGCTAATCGATCGTAAGTTTTGCATACGTTAAGAGAGGTTTCTGACGGTCATTCCGGATGCTTTGTCATAACTAAAGAAACTGAAGGCGGCAAAGAGTAAGATGACAGCACTTGCACGTGATATTGAAGAACCTCATTAGTACTGTTTGTTATTGTTTGTGAAGTTACTACTCATTCTCAGGGGTTAAAAAAAGGGCGCATATATATGTGAGAGCGCCCCGAGGTGTCACGATGATCCCCTCTGATTCTCACACCTCGTGTCTCGTCCATCCTCTTGAGTTTCTTTTTCTAAAAACCCCACCCAAGGCTACTTGTCCCCATTTTTGGTTTCCTTTTAAGCATGCACCTCACAATACGCGAAAGCTTGTTAAATAGAAGAACACTTGGACTGATACCGTGTCATGATGCATTACAAGACTCGCAGAAATAAAGGAAGGAAAAGATAAAACACAAGATGAAAAAAAACAACAAGTTGGCGATAGAAACTCGAGGGAAAGCAGCTTCTGTCTATTGTTCAAATTAGAGTCTCCTCAATCCCTGAAATACGTTTTTTTTTTTTTTTTTTCGTCGTGTAGGTACGTCCGAAGTCTCGTGGACCTTTTCGAAGCCGGTATCTTGAGGTACCGAGCAATCCAACCGGTAGGAAAATTGTTATTAATATCCCAGCAAATAAATAACGAAAAAAAAAAAAAACAAATTTTGAATATCAAATATTTTTTAAATTAAGCTACGATTTTATTTTAAATTTTTTACGTATACGAGCGAGAGTCGAAGGTGCATAAAAGATTAAATGTGCTCACTCGTTTCATTAGTTGTAAAAATTTGAACGCTACCCATTGAATTTGTAATAATTTTTTGCAAAAGTATCCAACCTCTGTAACATAATTTCATTTAATAGGAAAATAATTGTACGGGGGATAGTATGTGAAGCCTCACAAAGAAGGTATTGTAATATCGCGATGCCGAGTTTGGAAAGCTCTGATTTGTACAGAAGAAATAGGAAGATAGGAGAAGAAGCGATGAGTGGATATATCTGAAATTATATCTACAATGTCGAGTACGTACCTCTGCCCACTTGTAACTTCAAACAGTCAAGCGACTGAGTTAAAGTTCCATGAATATCTTCTACATTTTTTAATGTTCTCAATCTTTGACCATTTTATGTTTGATAATATTAAACGCAACCTTTGTCCTTTTGTCAGACTCGCATTTTTCCAATTCAACGTGTACGAACTCCAGCCTTTGTTGTACGTTTATCTATTTTTGGAAGATGCAAGAGTAAATAACATTTCTGATTGTTTAGAATTTTCTCAATGTCAAGTTTACGTTTGTTTGCTGTTAAGAAAAAAATATCTTTCTAGCAGTCAAATATTTTACAAAAATTTACAGATTCTAAAAATAGGTACACCTTCGAAGTTTCTTTTAAACAATTTTCCATTTTTCCACATTTCCAAATTTAAGAATTTTCAATGATCACAATTTGTTTAAAAAAACCTATTTAATTACGAACATAGTTTCTACACTTTTTTAACGACAATTAATATTTCAATGCTACCAAATTCAAAAAAAAAAATATTGCCCCGTACGATTTGCAAGAATATCATCAACATTTGAAAAAAAAAATATTGCTGCTGAAGAATTTCAATAAAATTTTAAAACTAAAGTGAGTTGAGAAAAAAGATGAATAAAACCTTCTCTCGCTCCACCAAAAAAAAAAAGGAATTGGCTTCGGAATATTTAAGACACTTCGCGGTGAGATGCCAAGGATTTGTGGCGGGAAATAATAAAACATTTGCATCGAAGATAAAACAAGGAAGAAGTCGTTTACAAGAGGGCCTCAAAACAGCGGGGGTGCGGACAATTACTGCACTTTTTCTTGTATTCCTCGTAAACCTTTGAGGGTAAAAGGGAAAATGCAGGAAAAAAGTTGAAAGAAGAAAGAAAAAAAGAAGAAGAAGAAGAAAGATGAGTTAGGTCATATTCGCGGTAGCGAGCGCGTGCTCCTGCAGTTATCTTGAGATTTGCTCCTCATTAGAAGCAACGGAAAAGGTAGAAATGGTTGGAAACAAAAATCCTTTCCTGAGAAAACAATCGCGGCATGTTTGCCCCTGGATAAAACGATGCTAGGAGCTTGTACTAGTAACAACTAAAAAAATGAAGAAGAGGCGGAGGCGAGAGAGAAAGGACTTTTCTTCATTTTCCGAGGCTAATGGTTTGGTCTAAGGTAAAACGTATAGTTGTGCGCAAAGAGGTTATTATACGTAAGCACAAAAGCGATACCTTTGCAATTAAGGGAATAGCCTGTAAACCTTACAGAGTTCTTTTCTTTGTTTACACTAAGACGACTCTCTTTTTCAACTCTTCGCGCTAATTCTAAAGGAATGGGTAATCCTACCTTAGTCGAGTGACCCTCGACCTCTTTTTTTTCCAACTTCTGAATACCTACTGGGTCAAAATAAAAAAATTTCTTTTACAGGAGGAGACGAATGTTTTGGAATCTCTAAGTCGATTTAGCATTCGGTCGAATACTTAGGAAATTTTTCGTCCTACCGTTGCCAAAAATTCCAGAAGGTTTGCAATCGGATCTGGTAAACACTGCTCGATCTCCTTCCTCCAAAGATTTCTTCTTGTTATCTTCGATACTCGATCCGCAATTATACGCACGCAACGAATTCGTTACCAAGTCACTCGTGTGAAGATAAGAGCTTCTCAAAAATCGCTCATTGCATTTATAACCACGTAAAGTGTCCGGAGATTCGTATATCTAATGGAAAAATGCATAAAACAGCATTTCGCCATTAATGGAAGGGTGTAGAAAACTCACTTAGAAAAGTCTCAGGGGCGTTACAGTCGAGGTGGGACAGACTGTCTGTGACGAACTTTATACGCGAGTTAGATTATACCGTTTCCAGGTGTAATCCAGGTACACGCTACACCAAAAAAAATTATTATACGACTCCGATAAAAACGTGTACGATGCATCTGCGAGTCTGGATTAGCGTGAATCCTAATCCAAAATCGCACTTGGAAAAATTGTGACGTACGATACGCAAACACCTGATCAAACGACCCACCCTAAACGCCTCTGATATTTTTTTTGCCTTGCACAGTAGTTGACTGTAAAATGGTGTGAGTTGACGAGAAGCACTTTTTTTGAAGCGTCATTAAAAATCATTGGGTGGTTAATCGGACGGAAATTCGCAACTCTGTTGAAAACACTGCATTACCTCGCTTCGTGTTTTCCAATTGAGTGGAAAGTTTGGAATCTGAAAGTGACAGAAGTGGAGAAAGAGAGATGAAATATCTAAATTGAAGTTATATAGAATCGTGTGAAGTCAGAAATGGGGGAAGAATATGAAACAATCGCTTCATTGGAAAGTCAAGAATCCTCTTAAACCCCGACGGCGTTTGACTTGCCATTAGGAGCGTCAGTTTTAATTGTGCCTGCACTCTCATCGTTGTTCGTAGTCGTCATCGTCGTCGTCGTCGTCATAGTAGCAGCAGCAGCAGCAGCAGCAGCATCAGTAGTAGTAGTAGTAGTAGTGGTAATAGTAGTAGTAGTCGTCTATTTCATGCAAGTCTGCAACCATAGTCTCAGGTGAAGTGTATTGCCTAACCCCTCTTTTCGTATATGACATTGCTTCTGCCTACCATCTCGTGCCCTTTAGCGATGTCTCATTAGTTGCAGTATTGCAACGGATGAGTACAACCCTCTCTGTATATATATACCCCTCCTGCTTCTCTCCCACTCGCACTCGTTCGTTGCTAGACCCACCTAGGAAATCTTTTTTTTTTTTTCATCCCCCATCATACTTGACAGCCACCTTCTTATTCCTCAGCCACTTATTCTTCTTTAGTCTACAGACTCGAGTGGAAAAAGAACCTTTTTGTCAATCGTTGAAATCAGTAGGAATAATATAAACCAACCAACCCCCTCGGAGGATCCATTCTAATGCGGTATATCGATTCAGTATACATCAACAATGAATTTTCAACATCAGCTCGAGAAGTTGCAAGGGTTGACTCTACATCAGGTCTGTAAGATAAGAGTATCGCCAAAGTGTCTGTCGCTAAATTAAACGTAAAACAATTTTGTTTTTCTTATGATTATTGCAACAAAAAATTGCAAAAGCGGAATTTCCATTCTTGGATATTTCAATATTTTTAATCGAAATTATTTATTATCAAAAATGTGTATTTCTCTGGCGGTTGGAAATTAATATATTTTAGTAAATAAATATAGAAATTTTTTAAATAAATGGTATTTATAAAATTTCATCCCTTTTCAAACCACATTCTCATTTTTTTTCGTGCGGCAACTGGATTTCCTCGTTGCGATAAATTAAAAATTTGCTTTCACCCCGGAAGTTGGACACCAACTCCGCATACGGGAAATTGCTACACGAAAAAAAGCAGAAAATTCTTCTTTTTTTTTTCTTGTGGAAGCAATCTTCTTTCGTACTTATAAAAAGAGAATGTCATTAAAAGTATGACAAAGAAATTTTTCTCGAGTGATGTTTTCCAACATCTCGTGAGCAAAGTTCACCTTGCAATTTATGCACTCTCCAAGCTTATCAAACTTTTTCCCTTCCGGGGTTGCAAATCTTCCATATATTCCTTTGTGGGTCCGAAAAATCGCTAATTATTCATGCCTTTGCCGAAGTTCGGAATTCGAAAATCCAGCACCCGAGGAGACTCCATTCTCTGTAATTTCAATCGATGCACTTTGCAACTTTGTTGCATCAAACAACGGCAGCGAGATACAAATTACGCTTTGATGCTTCCTAATTGCGAAGAAGAGGACTCGATTTTCAAGCGTTTCGAGGATAAGACGGAGGAGTTTTCGATACCGATAAACTTGGGTCTCAATTTGAGGGGATCGACGTTTTGTATAAAATTTGCAATTTTTTTTCAAGTAACTTGAAAATTTGAGACAAGGAGGGGAAGTTAAAAGTGAAAGGGGGTGGGGTAAGTCCGATATAGCAGATACAACTCGAATGCCGGAGATAGTAGCTTGAGGCAGAGCTTGATTATTTTCCTCTGTAGCTCGTTCATTCAGGTGGAGAAGGTATAGCGCGCATCAAGGGTGAGAGAGGAGAGGTGGTTCAATTGGAAACAGCAATCACTGCTTTCGCTTGTATTTTGTTCTCTTCTCTTCGGGTGCAGCGAACTCCAATAATAAGCTTTCTCCTATATTGCCTCTTCAACCCTCTCTCTCTCCTATGCGACTACGAGACTGCCCCTTACCCTCTTACTCCTTTTCCTTCCTTTCCTTCCTTTCCTTCCTTCCTTCAAGTTTGGAGTTCGCCAAGCATCTCTTTCTCGAATCTTACTCGAACTTGTTTCATTCGCCTGCCAAGATAAAAGATCTCCGTTCCTCTTGTATATTTCTTCTTCGAAGTTACTGTATTTCTCTTCCGAAAGAATAATGTTCAATCCGGTACAACATATTAATCCATTTTTCCGTCTCCTTCCGGAGTGATGTTATTTAAAAAAAATTATGAGTTTCAAAGTAAACTGTGGTATTTTTTTGCTCCTTTACGCAAAACATAGAGAAAATTATTAAGCAGAAATAAGCAGTAGTAAAAATACATTTCAGTCATAGCGGATATAAAAATGCTTTGATGTAAAAAAAAATAATAAAACGACTGTATGTAGTTAAAATGGTAGAAAAGGAAAAGTCTCAGAAAAAAGAAAAAAAAAAGAAAGAAACGGCACACAACAATATTCTTCAAGTGTACCATTATACCCCAGAATTTTTCCTCAACCCTTTAATTATTCTTAGGTTTTGTTTTGTAATGGCTTTCAACCCTCAATTTCATTTTTCGATTGACTACAAAGGAAAAAAAGCGCAGTTCTCTGATAAATGTAGAAACCCGACGCAAATATAACACAGCAAAAGCCCTAAGTATGCCGTAATTAAACGGTAGGTGAAGGAGGTATTTCACTGATGAGGGGTCCGACAATTTAAGCCTATCCAACTTGAACTCAACGGTAGTGGTGTGGCAGTAGCAGTAGCAGTACTAGTAGCAGCGGAAAGCAGCTTTATTCTAACGTAGATTCACAGTTTTCACCCTTTACCTACTCTTCTTTCTCTCTCTTATTTAACTTTCCCTCTCTCTCTCTCTTCTTCTCTCTTTGTCTCTCATTTTGTATGTGAAAGTCTCTCATTTCTGTTTCTCTCTTTATTGTACGTATACAGATAGGTTGTATATTCTACTCATATATGACGTCACAAACCTACGCACTTGACCCGTCCAGGAGTATTAAGCTACGTATGTCGGAGTAAAGGCACACTCTTAAAATGTTATGACGTGGAACCCGTGATTTCATGGAACATTTAATCACTATATCGGTAAATAGCCGAAACCTCTGTCAGGGGTTCTCTGAGTTCCGCTATAGCATTGTTGCGTTTGTTTATGAAAATTGCCAGCTCTAACCCCTTGCCAACTTTTTCATTGACCCAAAGTTTGAAATCGACCTTCCCAGCGTCGACAATTTTGCAATTCCACTGCCATTAAAAAACGCTAATGAAAATTAGTGTTCATTTTTTGTGGAAATTATTGCCTCGGATTATATTGCCCCAAATTTGGAAAATCACCCCCAAATATTTTATTTAATTTCGCAGAGAATAGGTAAGTGCCAATAATTTCAGGGATTTGCTGGGATTTTGCCGAGGTCGTACCGATGTTCCTTAAACTTTGCTACATTGGTTCCTGCACGACGTCCAAAAATTTCGATCTCCAGAATACCCCAACTTGAACACGCTTAATTCGATTCTCGCTCGAGAAATTTCTAGCTTTCACGCGAATCGTCACTAATTCGTTTTGTAGAAAACTGAAACTCCTTTTCCGGTGGATTAACGCTTCCTCCAGTCATCCAAAAAAGGAAATTCGCATCCGAAAATATTTCCTGATATAAATTGGAAATTTTCGTTCCCGTCTCACCTCGTACAGCCACTGAACACTGCCGAAATAACCTGTTTTAACGTTAGAAATAGGCTACGTCCTATCCATAAAGCTTTTTACCCAAAATATACGTGCAATTTACCTGGTAATATTTATTAGGAAGTCAAAATACATCTAGTTGAATGAACCGCAGTTTTTAGATGGCTTCTCATCAAATTATGAAATCTTTATAAAACCCATATTTCCACAAATGGAATTTCCAACACTTTTACAGATCGCCCAAGTGAGTTAATGTTGAAATCACTCATAATCCGGTTCTCGATTGACTGAGCGTCGCTTGTTCGTTGATTGATTTTATTGGTCGCTCGAATGTTGGTCTCGTTACAATAATTGTCGTGTGTCGTCTGTGCCGGGACACCCTCATACGTGTATCGTTCGTGTACCGGAACGCTCGGGAGCTTGGGAAATAATTGGTTGCTCTCGAAAAAAAATAATTTCCTGTCTAAAACAATTGTAAAATTTGCTATAATTTTTTTTTTACAGGTACACCTGATCATTTTTGAAGGTTATTGGTCCGGAATCCAAAAATTTGTTTACTATTTTCATACTATAAAATTTTTAGAACCTGCACTGACAAATTTTTAAAATTGTCCTGGTGCAATTTTGAGGTTAAACTATAGGACAATAGTTGAGAACCATACACAAAACTAACTACGGTTTCATATAAAGAAAGTATGGAGACAAAATAGTTGGAGTGCGGAGAAAGTGTATACGGTTTTCTCTCTTCTATCTGCACATATACTGAAGGGATGAATAAAAGAGGGGTGAAATAGAGAAGAGGCGAAGTATAAGAGAAATCTTGTGTACCAATTATACAGACAACTATTGTGTGGCTCTCATTAAACGACGCCAACAAATTCGATTACTTCTGGTTCCAAATTTTGTCGTTTCTACCATTAAATGACACCCTTTCCCCATTCCCTTTTGTATATATATATGTATACAAGAGATGTTTAGAGAAAAGGGTAGAAGGGGATGGAGAAATAGAGAATAGGCACTTCGCAGGACTAACATTTTCCCCAGGTTTCCGAAACCCCCTACGATAGGAATTTATTTTATGACTAAACAGAAAATTAATGAACGTTTGACTTTGTGGTATTACGGCTTGCGTTATCATCAACCCTCTCTGTGTTCAAATTTATTTCTTTTTCGGCCATTACAATTATCATTCCTTATCACAATGAATGAATTTTCTTTCTAATTTGGACTAATTCGATTTATCGAATTGTCGAGGTTGAATTATCAATTAATTCAATTATCTAATCATTAACAATTTCATTGCATTAATTTTTTCTTGCAAAGAGAGACTTGACCATTAAAATCGAGGTTCTCAAAAAATATACGTTCTAATTTTTTAAGCTGCGCATTTCAAAATTTCAATTATTAATCTATGGAAATTGAACATTTGACGAATTTTAGCCGTGTAATATTTTTGAAAGCCGTAACCGAAATTCAGTATTCTTTGATATATCTTCTACAAGTATGGATATCAAAGTCGACCGAAAAACCGTGAATAACAATAAAATTTATTATTTAATTTTCTAGGCGAGTAATTTTTATTCGAATCGTGGCTGGCCAAAGCAACTACCGGTTACTATTTACCGAGCTCGACCGTTAATGGTTATGTTTGTCATTATCGCCTTGTCGTAGCCGCCGGTCTGTATTACTAGTAGCTTATACAAACTCGTTCAATCGACCTGAACATTTGAACCACCGTTTCACCACGTGACAGTGTTACAAATCCACTTACACTTGTAACACAAAGTCAATAAAAGTATACGTGTTCTTATTTTTCAAGAATTTAACAACAAATCTCCGGAAAATTCTTTTAGCCCAAAATTTGCGTGGCCACCATAAAGTCCTTTTCCCTTCACAATTGTAAGAACAATGGAAATGAGTGCCCATAGCGCCCCCTTGCTACAAAAGTGGCATCTCAAAAAAATCCCAAATTTTGCTCCAGTAAAAAAAATGCAATACCAGGCTTCGTACAAAGCCGTGCATGGTTACAGTTGCAATGTTGTCCCGTCAGGATTTAACAATTCGAAATCCAAGTCCCCAGCCCCAACTTCATTAGACTTAAAACCCTGAAACATTTTTCCCAAAGAGATAAAAAGTTTGATAGAATGTCGAGAAAGTTTAAATGGCCTTTGGTTAATTAACATGACAACATAGAAGCTTAGAATGGTCAGTAACATCCCCATTGGTCATTCAGCGAGAGAGAATTTACCCTACGTGTGTTTGTTATTTTGGGAAGCGTATGGATGTCGTACAAGTTTGTGCGAATACGCAGCGAAGCGCCACACGAAACAATTTACCAGTCGATAAATTTTTATAGAACTTCCCTTTTCGGATTGTGTGAGCAACAGAGACAGAGAGGAAAAGGACGACAAAGCAGAGGTATACCAAAGGTTGTTGTGTTACATCGGTCCGGTCCTGTCTCTCGTTGAAACGGAATTGAATCGATGTATTTATATGCAGTTTACCGCACAGTAGGGTTTTGAGAGAAAGTCGGAGAGAAAGAGAGAGTTTCGCCACTCGTGTAATTGCTCCCTATTCGTTGCAATAGCAGTTAAAAGTGTGGTCGTCGAAAATCTACCTACGTTTTATCCCTTGGGGTTGACATACATTGAAAAGATAGAAGAGGAATGAAAAAAAAAAAAAAAAAGGAATCAAGAGAACGTTTCAAAGTGTTCCAACCCTTCTTTCAATGTTAACACATTTGGTTGTCAATTACCTCGCGTATTAATTGATAACGCAATTTGTTATTTTATTTCCCTTGACGGAATTCTTTAAAGGATTTCAAAATTCAATCTCTCCCCTTCTGGGAAATAATCGGAAGCAAGGGATTTCCTAGAAGAAAAAAAACATTTTCTAGAATTTCGAGAAAACGTAATTTTTTAGAAAATCAAAATTTCTTCCGTCACTTTCGTTCAATTCGTTTCACGTAGGACTCGAATTTTTCCGTGACATTTTTAAAAATTCCATCGACGCCACTTTTTGCATCTGATCGAAAATTGTGATGCAATTTGGTATTGCATCGATACAAAAAAAAATGAATAACAATTTCCAACAAAGTGTCGGCAAAGTAACATCAGCGTGTTCGTCTTCCCTTTTCCAAGATGTCAAATGAAATGTCAGTCAAGCATACGGTCATGGTATATACCGTTATTATTATTATTATTATTGTCGTGCATAGATAACATTTGTCGCGAAAGGGAAATCTCCAAGTTATCGAGGTGAACCTTTCGTCTGGAAAGAATTGAACTTTAAAATACAAATGCGTTTCAACAAAAAACGGAATCGCATGGGAACGATAAAAGCAATTTGTATTGCCACGTTTTCATTATGACAAAATCGTCACGAAATTAATGTCCTTTCCATGTACGAAATACTACGGAATTACCGAACGACGTGTTATATGTCCGTGAAAATTTATGGCAATTGATCTCTGGGTGTAACGCCATAAAAGGTTCGTAATAACGTACGTATTTTCCCATGCTTCCACTCTATTACTCTTTTTTCCTTCGTTTTATTTTTTTACTTTAGTAATTCACGACGCTTAATATTAGAAATTACCAAGTTTTTCATTCTTTCCGTCAAAACCCCAATTTTTAATTAACAAAAATAAAACGTAACACTCAATTTATTTACGGAATCGGTACAAATGCGATTCCCCTGGAATCTCAAGCTTTTTAATAACGGAAAAAAAAAATAATAAAACAGAAATACCGGTAAAACGCGATGAATATAATTTTCTTTCATTTTTTATACAATTATTGTGGAAAAAAAAATAGAAAAAATTACGTACCGAGGGTGCGAGGGAGACGATTATCGCACGAGTCGGGTTTGTCGCCCCAGGGAAGCGGAGGCGACAAACAGGACAAGCGTTATTTCGAGCTTGAAGTAAAGTTCTTCAAATCGAGCCGAGAATTAGTCGTTCCCCGCTTACTTTGCTGCGTAGTTCTTCTGGAAGTAAGACAATATTTTATTTGGATACGAAAAAAAAAAAAAAAGATTCAGAAGCAAAATAAATTTCCTAAAGATGGTAATTGATGACGAAGAGTGGGAATAAGAAACAGCCATAAATATAGTAAACTTGTAAATGAATATCATTCTAAATTAAAATGTATTATGTAAGTTTTGTGGTCGTCTTGGTAGCATGCAGCTTCTTCGTGAAACGCGACCGTCGGTTTGAGCATTCTAGCTTTAGTTTAAGAAAAGGGTGTGTTTTGCGGGGTAGTACGAGCTACTACCAAATAAGAAACGAATGAGCAAGAGAAGGCTAGAAAAAGCAAGAAAATATATGCCGAAGAATAAGAAGAAGAGAAAGAGAGAGAGGGAGATGCCTGTGGTAGTACTACTTAGTGTTGGTTGCACGAGAGGTAAACAGACGATACGATACCCCTATAAGCAAGAGGTAGACTGCTCGAGTTTCCTCATAAACTCTTAGGAAACTTCGCAGACAAATACAGAAATATTTTGTAATGGAAACACGTACCTTAGAAATTAAATATTGCAATGAACCAACCTAAGGAAACCGTATACACTTTAATGACATATTTTTCCTGATATGTATCTCATTTTTTTTCTTCTTCCCCAGATGTATTTACGTCAAAGATTCGCGAATACCCGTTAGAAATTATTTTTTCACTTCCATTTTATTTATTGCAAAATGTCGGATTTTTTATCCGGCTCGAAAATTCCATATTTTCGATATTTTTTAAACTATGGGATATTATAAAATTTGTACTCTGCCAATGGGTCGTAAAATTGTCCAGATATCGTACCATTTCGCGGCATTGACATGGAATCCCTCCTAAAACGGCCTCCCCGTGTGAATTCCATCGCGGGAATCCCATAGAAAATAACGCAGTTGGTACGAAAAGGCAAAATATAAAGTGGATTGTGGGCATCCTAAGAATAACTTAAACATTAAAGCGTGAACCAATAAAATATAACATCGACTTTGAAAAGTGCGTGTTAGTCCAATTCGCAAAGTGTAATATCTCAGTAACAACAGATACTTACGCTATGGAAAACATTGCAACGTTGTAACATCGCAGGTAAGTTTACGTTACAACCTGCCCGGTGTAGTTATTATTTAATAGTCCAACTGGAATAATAGTAGGCTTGCTTATGGTATGTTGGAGAAGAGAAGAGTGTACCTGTCGCAACGACAAGAGCTGCCGCTGCGCTTCTCTATAACAGCTGCTGCACGTACCGGAGAAAAGATATTGCAAAATTAACGACGAAGAATAGCTTTAACGTAAAATAACTTACACCCTCTTATTTCTAAATTAAACTGCCCGACGATTACGGATCGTAAATTACATTTTAAAACTCCAATCGTAAAAAAAGACTAATAAACAATATCTTATTATTGTTGGTAACTAACGGTTTGTATATTTAGAGAAATTTATAGCAAGGAAAAATGTGCACCGATGCATTCGTTGGATCAAGTGCATCGATAATTATTATTTTTTTGTTGTTGCAGAAAGAAGTAAAAATATCGATAACTGTAAAAATCAATTTATGTTTTTTTTTATTTTATAAAATGGTTGTAAATGTAATATTTTTTTTTTTCATTGCATATTAATTATATAGGGAAGCCTCACATACAAAAGTTATTTTCTTAAAGGACAAAAGTCGAGTAAAATGACATTTGTACGTAAGAAAGTCACGAAAGGTTGTCGTATGCAGTTGCATACGAAGAACCCGGAGACGGAGGAAAGTAATCCAGGAGAAATTTCAATCAGCAAAATGGGTTACGTATTCATATATCGTCTCGCAAAATGCTACACATAATTTTCTAAATAACGGAAGTTTATCGCTTGCGAATCCTAGCCACCTACATCACCGGCATCGCCCGCGCCGGATAAACATTAGCTCAAATTCAAGGTATAGAATGTTTTCGAGAAAACGCGTCGAGAGAAACTGAAACGAAATACAAGAACCCAAAGATAAAAATATCACAAATGTGGGTTTCTTGATACATTGAAAAATATAGGTAAGTGGTGGTACTTTGAGATTTATCGTAATTGCAATCGCAATTATGCGGTAACCGTAAAATACATTTCACCGAGAATAAGAATAAGACAGTTGCATCTTGCCACGAGTAAATATTTATAAGGACAGGAACGATCCAAACTGGTTTCAAATTCCGATCAAACGCGTCAACAATTTCACCCATTTCAGGATTAATCTGAACCATCTACGCATAATGTAGCAGTTGCAGTTGCTCGATTCGTACCAAGACGGGAGATAAATATGAAATTTTATTTGTTATTATAATTATATTGATTAATTATTTAATTGTAATGTTTTAATTAATAATCCAACGTGTGTGATCAATTCTTTGCAGTTCTGTATTTTCAAACAAAGTTTGAACAATTTTTGAGGAAATAAATTTGTCGCTTAAATTAAAGGATATGCATTTGATTGATCTTGATGCAGTTGCGGAGTGCAGAAAACACGAGGTACGCTTATACCGTGTGAATGTATGTGTGTGTATATATATACACTAATTTCTAAATTATCATACATACATTTACAAGACCAGTAAGTTTCTTAGTAGAAGCTGGTAGTTAAAAGTTACAAGACGATTCGTTGAGTAATCCCAGACTGTTTCCAGACGGTTGCAAATTGCAATCGTGAACGCTGCGATAATTGTCGCGCAGTTCTCCTAATGACAATTTTCATCGTGTCGTCACACTATACTAACGGAAGAGAATGAAAGTACAAAGAACAAGTAAGGGAGATAGAGATGGCGAGAAAAAGAGGGGAGGAAATCTTAATTACCCTATTGCACTTTTCGAGATATTTTAATAAAGAAGGAAAAATTTCTCATGCAGCGAAAAATATGGGAATGTGTTCATCAACCGATTCAGTCCGAGAGAAAAAGTTACACATAACGCTCATTTTTATGTGCAGACTTTATTGTTGCGGAGACAAATTTTCCGCGAAACCACAGGAAATATTAGGTACCATTTCTTTATTTTAAATATTATTATTATTATTTTCAATTTTTTTCAATTTATTTATCCCATACTCTCGTGACGATACTTAGAAAACAATATAACCTCTCAAAAGGTTTCGTAATTTTATCAAAATTAGGAGAATTTAATTTTGGACGCGCCAAATCCAAACTCGACGGTTTTAATTTGGTCCCCAAATTACCCCATAATTTGTAATTACAATATTGCGGTTGTTCAACTGTTCTATTATTGTTGCATGAATTGAAGTGCTACGACAACGTGTCCTAAGTCGGACGAAACGATTTTCTTTTAAAATAGAAAGGTGTCGAAAGAATGAGAAATATATAAGAGATGCATCATAATGGTTGCAGCTGCAAAAAAATATGGTCTACTAAATGAACTATTGCTAAATTCAGGGCAATTACCACATTTCAACCTACAATTTCATATTTAATTATCCTTACACCGACTTGAAAATAAACATTTAGACGTAGTTATAATGGCTGTAATGTAAAACGTTCATAAGCAATAATACAATAATATAATTGTGGGGGAGTTTTGACGTCAAAGATGAGAATGTTGAGAATGATGGTAATGACGATAATGATGATGATGGTGGTGATGTAAATTATAATGAAACAGATCCTACAAAATTACAAATGAGAAATATTCAAAATGATTATAGATGGAATAATTATCACCGGTCAGTTGAAATTCGTGGCGTTCTAAATTTATATTTCAGTAATGAAAATATTTAGAGAGTTTCTAAAATTCGATTTTTTCGGGCATACCCCCAAAAATAGGGTCAAAATTGAAGTTTTAAAAATGGCGTTGCACAACTCATTTTTAAGGGTAATTTTTCCCGTAGAATCGATTCCAAGGGTCAAATTTGACGAAATCCTAGCGGAAGTTGGAAAAAAGTAGGTTTTTTGAGGAAAAATCCTATTTCCCGTTGGATTTTGAGAATTTTGACAATGAAAATGGATTCCTCGGAAAAAAATACATCAGATATGGGTCTCCCGGAAGTTAAAAGAAAACTTTTCTAAAAGTCGATTTTTTGGGCACACCTACCCCTTCCCCCAAAAATGGGGTAAAAATTAAAGTTTCAAAAATGAGGTTGGACAAGTCATTTCTAGGGGTAATTTTTCCCGTAGAATCGATTCCAAAGGTCAAATTTGACGAAATCCTAGCGGAAGTTGGAAAAAAGTAGGTTTTTTGAGGAAAAATTCTATTTCCCGTTGGATTTTTGAAATTTTGACAATGAAAATGGATTCCTCGGAAAAAAATACATCGGATATGGGTCTCCCGAACGTTAAAAAAAAAGTTTCCAAAAGTCGATTTTTTTGGGCACACCTACCCCTTCCCCCAAAAATGGGGTAAAAATTAAGGTTTCAAAAATGAGGTTGGACAAGTCATTTCTAGGGGTAATTTTTCCCGTAGAATCGATTCCAAAGGTCAAATTAAACGAAATCCTAGCGGAAGTTGGAAAAAAGTAGGTTTTTTGAGGAAAAATCCTATTTCCCGTTGGATTTTGAGAATTTTGACAATGAAAATGGATTCCTCGGAAAAAAATACATCGGATATGGGTCTCCCGGAAGTTAAAAAAAAGTTTCCAAAAGTCGATTTTTTTGGGCACACCTACTCCTTCCCCCAAAAATGGGGTAAAAATTAAAGTATCAAAAATGAGGTTGGACAAGTCATTTCTAGGGGTAATTTTTCGCGTAGAATCGATTCAAAGGGTCAAATTTGACGAAATCCTGGCGGAAGTTGGAAAAAAGTAGGTTTTTTGAGGAAAAATCGCATTTCCCGTTGGATTTTGGCAATTTTGACAATGAAAATGGATTCCTCGGAAAAAAATACATCAGATATGGGTCTCCCGATAATTCCCAAAAATCGAATTTTTTTTAAGCACACCTTCAATTCCAATTCAATAAATTAGAAACTAGAATCTCTGAAATTTTTAAATTATCGGAAATAAGGGGTACGCCTTGCTGTTGGTCTAAATTAAAATGTACAAAAGCCTCTTGGAAGATTCGAAAACGATGTACTTACCGTTAATAAGACGAGTGTGAGTACACAAAATAGTTCGCAACACCTTCGGCACGAGGAATTTCGCGATGGAATTACGCGGAAGAGTTTCCTTCATTTGGCTTTTACTCATTCTTCGTAATTTGAGGAAGTACAGAGGAACTCGCGCATATATACGCGATAGAAACACGCAGTATAGCATAGAAACAGCAACAACGTTGGCGGTAAAGATAGGAAGCCAGCGAGCGTTAGTCCATCCGCGCAATAAACTACAATCACAAATTACAGAGTCAAATAGTTTCGGCGTTTCGTACGGAATGTCGCAATTTCAAATCCCCTACCTTAAAGTTGAATAAAGGGGGGTGGAGACATAGGAAGAATATATATAGAACATGCAAGCGTTAGTATTAAATGAACTAAGGAAGGTGTATGGGGTTCAAAGTAGGTGGGTTTGTGAAACATCTTGTGCAAAGATAAAGAGAGACAACCGGAGAGAATAAGAAAGGGTAGCGAGAGAGATTCTTTGTTGAAGCTTAGAAGAAAGTTGAAGGGGGTGAGAGAGAGGCAGAGAGAGAGAGAGAGAGGAAAGTTTAGCATCCTAAAGCTCTAATGAACTTACAATAATTGCCAGCAATTGATCTATGGGCCAAAGAGTTGTATTTCGCCCCCAATTCTCCACGGCACTTACTCTCTCTATTTCTCCGTTCCCTTATCTAAGTCTAATGTTGAAATTCATGGAAGGGTTGTTTTATTGTTCTAAGCATTAATGAAACTTGACGTCGTTGTAAATTAATGACAATAAATCTTTTTCTGGGCGAATAAAAATGTATCGAAATAAGATAAGGTTCAGAAAATTTCGAAAAGTGGATTTTCAAATTGTTATTACTTGAGAATGAGCCAATATTGTGATTATTAATTTTCTATTTTTGAATTATTTTGTATTTCGATGTATTTTTTAAAAGCGATTTCATTTTCTTTTTCAAAATATCAAGAAAAAGAGCATGCATAATTTGCCCTACAATTTTTGATACAATATTTCATAATTGTATGCAAGTACCGAGTCCGAAGAAATTTCCATTTCGTCATGAGCTTTTACATTTTTAAATATAAAAATGATTTCCTACATACGCAATTGATTAAATTCCAATCGCGGCTAAATTATTAACGATTATAGAAAAATTAAAAACAAATTTAATGCACGCACCGAAAGTAAAATAAATTATTGTAGGAAAATGAATTATTATTTTTTGTGAGGAGGGAAAATTTAATCGAATAAGAAATTCAAGTGTAACGGTAAATCGATAGTTTTCTATTAAAAAGCAAAGCTTTCAACAACGTAAATAAATTCAAAGAAGACTTAAAAGTAATTCACGCTATCGCAGAAACAATTAACATTCGTTAAAAGAAATCCTTGATTTACGAGGTAAGCTGGGTGTTCCCGAAAGAGATAACAGGATCCTTACAAGAATTTAAATCCTCCATCCTGCTAAAACCGAAGCCGAACAATTAAGAACAATCATTGCCATCTTTCTTTGCGAAAAAATCTTTCACTCGATTTCGTGAATTTTTTTGTTTTAACCAAAAAAAAATTATTAACTGATCATTGTCAATTGAATTATCGTGGATTGAGATACCAAATGGATGAATCATATTAACTCGTCTAAAAAAAAAAATACATGGTACCTGAAAAATCACAACTTTTAGGGATCTAATTAATTTCGACAATAATAACGATAATTACAAAGGTGATGTTTAATCCGCCCTTTGGAATGAAAAAGTTATGAGCCGAGATAAAAAAAAATAAGGCATAAACTGTATATTTAGTGAAATGTTAGTAAATGATGGGAAAGAACTATCAAAAGTTTGTTTCATTGTAGAAATGTAATAGGTAAAGTAAGAGAGTGAGAGAGAAAGTTAATGGTAACGAATGCTTTACTGCCAGGACGTTATAGTATATAGCCATTAGCGGGTAATTAGAAACAGATGCCGAGCGAATCTTTTAACACAAAGCATAACCTTAATTCATAAACTGCGATTATTCAACGCACGGGCATGGGAGACATACTCTTGGGGCCGTGCATCAACGCCACCTTCGAAACAAAAGTTTTAATTATTTATTAGCTGAGACACGAGTTGAATGCAACCCCTTCGCGTATACATATATATGTAGAACGTTGGCACATTTTATTACCAAGATACAAAATTTCTTTTCATTTCGTTATAAATTCACCTGAAAACTTGAGACAACGCGTTTGTGGGGGAACCTCGGTTGAATATCGCTTTGATGTAACGGTTGCTTTTGTGTTGCGACTACGCTCCAAATGTGTAAAAATGAAATGCATAATAATAATAATACAAACTTGTGTGAAATTTCGTGCCCGAAAGGGGGCCCATTTGTAGGAAGGAGCTTCGGTCTCGGTTCCGGTACCAAATTCCCATGGATTTGATCGTGAACCGGGAAAGTATAACCATAAACCTGGGTAAATCCAAGCCAATTTTCCAAAATTGTCCTAGAAATTTATTCGGAACAATCTAATTGCGTAGCTTTTGAGCTCAACTTCAATGGCACTACCTCACATAGATCAGAACTGGAGCAACCGTTACGCCTGAGAACCGTTCACCGAAGGTGCGCACACTGGACGCTGCATTGGGTTTCGCGTAATGCGAAAATGGGGCTCGTTTCGTGACCACCCAAGTTGGAAGTATGATAACCCGGTACTAGTCCAGGCTTTATTGGTCGAACCCGGTCACAGGACGATGCAAATTCTCGCTTAGGACGAAGCAATCAAATCGCAAACAGCGACACCTAGAGGCAGTGGCTGTACGAGACCACACGAGTCTCACTTGGACGTTCTATTATTTTTTTCAAATTTCTCAAAATAAATGTCAAAGCTCGTGACGATGACACTTCCCATGAAATTACACGTGGGTGCAACAATATTTAACCTGTGGTTATTTTTTTACCTGGAGTGAAACTGGAAATCTGGTGTTCCAGGGACACTCGAAGGGTTCGAGAATCAAAGTTAGGGAATTTTAGGTGACACTGGATTGCCGATTCCTCCTAATCCATCCGTAAAAAGTGGCACCACCTGAGCTTCGCCACCGACTTGTCGCTAAATCTGAGCCCACCCGTGGAAAAACTCCACGAAAATTTTTTGGGTACAAACGTTATCGTGATTTCGAAGCGCGGATTGCGAAAGCGGCCAGACGCGCCGCAGGATTTTGGAGCGAGTAGGAGTAGGAGTGCAGAAGAGTGAGCTGGAATTGAGAAAAAAAGAAGGGACGATGTAGATTTTAGACAGAGGGATGCCTAGCAAGGAGGGTCAAGGGAAAAAAGAATGAAAGAGAAGAACATATAAAGCCGCACCCTTCTCGCGTGGGTCGCCGGATGTGACAGTCGCTCTCTTTAATTACTCACACGCATATACAAACTGGGTATATAATAAACCATAAGAAAACTGTAGTAATGTAATTTAAAACGTATACGTATAGAAGCGTTAGAATAAATTTAACTTACGCACTATATTATATTTTGTGAGTCCTCTGGCCTCCCACAAAGGATTGTACTGGATCATTATTGTGGGATAACAATTTTGCTCTGGACCGGTAGGATCTTTCAAGCTTTGGATAAGACAAAATTGTTATATCGCCAAGCTTCAATTCCTAAAGCTTCGCATCGAGTCGAAATATAATTGGAAATACAGTTAGACAACGTACAAAATTTTATTTGGATTTAATAATAATAATATTAATAATAATAACAATAATAATAATGACAATTTTCTAACAATATAATAATATACAGGGTGACCCACGCTACGTGCGCACCTTTATAACGTGCAACGCATATTTTGGGACTTAAAAATGTACACGTTGCGTGGACCACCCTGTATAATAATATAATAAATTATATAATAATATAACAATAATATAATAATAACAATTATTATAAAGTTTATTAGGTTTAAAATAATAGAAATTTGATTCGCCTTCATTTAGTTTAATTCCCCCGTGAAAAATAAAAGTCAAACAAAAATTATTTTTAAAAAAGTGTTAAATTAAATACAAAAAAAGTAATATTCAAAGGGAAAGGTAAGTGCATCTTGAGTAAAAGAGAATCTGATATAAATATCAGTTTCATATGTAATCCTTGCTTATCGATTCCACCGTAACCGTTATTGGAGGTTCATGAAAAATGCGTAACGGTGTAACCCCCGTGGGACTATTAACCTCCACTAATGTGTGAAAACGCTTGTAAATTTTCGAGCTTGGATGTATTAATGGAAGATAGTAGGGGGTTCTAAGGATATACAAGGACTTTCTCTGCTCGAACCCTTTTCCATGTGCGTTTAAGAATGTGTAGTAATACGGCAGAAAATGCCTACGATAACATATAGAAAGGATAAAAAGAGAAGGAAAGGAAAGTGTTAGGGTTGAACGTAAGAGAGAAAGCAAAAGGGGTAAAGTAAGCTGCTACTGCTACTGCTACTGCTACTGCTGCTGCTGCTGCTGCTACCGCTGCTTCTTCCTCCTATAGCCGCCACATAAACATAAATTATCAGCTGGTAATTACGAGATACGGTAACAGCATTCTACTCTCTCCCCCTCTCCCTCTGCTCTTCTCTTTCTAGTATATTCTCATCCGAAGCTTTTCTTCCACCTAGTCTATGGGAAAGTAAGAGGGAAGGGCTAGAGTGTATAGGCCCACCTCAAGAAACCGTAGGACTTCTTAATTGTTATATACATTCCATTAAGCTAATTGCTGAATTAAGACTTCTGGTAAAAGTACAGAGAAGCTGATAATTATTATATTTTGATTATGAATTATTGCTTATTTTGTATTTAAAATATGGTTTCGACGCATTGTTTCTTTCGAGGAGGATGAGGAAGGGTCCATTTCCTCGAGGTGCTTTGCAGACGGTTATTAATTTTCCGGGAGGCATCTTATTTACTCATCTCGTTACGTTTAATCAAGAAGAGGAAGGGGAAGGGGAAATCAAATATTCGAGGTTGATTGGATTTGATCGAACCTTGGAAGTTTTCGTTCACTTGAGATACAAAAATCACGGTGGAATATTTCAGGGCTGGAATTGCCAGTTATTAAAACGTTCCTTTTATTCATAGAAGGTAAATTCGATTAAAAGAGAGACACTGAAAATTTTTCTAATCTTCAACAATTTTCATAATTCCCCTGAAGTATACTGAAATTTAAAAAAAAAACTTAATATACTGAAAAGTAAAAATAAAGTCTAATTTACTACTTGCGTGCCTTAAATTGTTGATTCTAAAAGTATACATTTCAGCGATAATTAAAATACATTTATTTCAGCAACAATAATTATAAATTTCTTTTTTTTTTAATTATACATTTTATCCAAGAAAGAGAATAATTCGATAAAAAGGAACCCTCATTTCTTACCATTTTTCCGATACCCCCTGACACCTTTTTTATTTTCCGAAATTATTTTCCAAAGTATTTGATGCTCTCACTTCAACAGATGAGACGTAACGTTGCATATACATATATTTCACAATTTTACTTCTTTACACATCGATAATTAATAGTCCAAGCTTGTTTTGGGCCGTTGCTCACTAATTGATGTTATTAGTTCCGGGCGATCAAATGTCGGTTCTTCTTTTATTTTTTCCCTTTTGCGGCTATTCCCCTCTTTTTTACGAACGAATTCTTTAATTAACCTTAATTAAAATGGTTAAATCAAATTTCGAATATTAGTAGCTAATACCAAATTTCGGCCCCTTCGTAATTTCAAAGAGTTTCTGTTCTATAAAATAATCATATTTTAAAATTTCAGTAAAACTAAACTCAGACCTGTCACCAAAAATAAATATCAAGCGATATTTCGTAAATTCAGCATAAAACACACACAAAAAAAAATCAAATTTTTGAGGAGCCAAAAAAAAATAATAGGATTTCCTTTCGATCAAAGCAGAGTTAATTTTCTGACACCACCTAAATTAATTTTCCCCGCTTGTTAATAATAAATATATAATATAAAAAAATAAAAATAAACATAGAACGAATTTACATAGACCGGGAACGGAAAACTTTGGGATTTGAATTGAACGTGAATAGCGTGAACATTAAAACAAAGTTTAATTGGAATTCATTTTGGAAGTGATGCCTTTCGAATGTAACCCAACATTAATTTCCAATTAAGAGTCAATAAAATTTCAATAATGGTCATTAAGGAACGGATGTTACGAGACCTGCTTGAGACTTGCAGGCTATAACGTTGAACATACTTAAGGGTAGAACTAGAGAAGGAGGGAGGGAAAAAAGGAGAGAAGGAAAATACACCACGGAAAGAGAGAAAGCGAGAAAAAAAAGAGAGAGAGAGAGAATAAAGAGGAAAAAAGGGGAAGAAATTCTTCAGGATTTTCGTAATATGTTATTATACACGAGAGAGATACAAAATTCATCGATGTCAGGTGCGACAGATGTAAGGCTACATGTGCTTATACCTGTTTCCTTAGACACTCGTTGGAGATAAATCGTTCAAAAAAAAAATTAGTAACGATCATGGAGCAAATTTTCTTGTAAAAGCGTTTTTATACAATATTTCAATGTTTAAAATATTTTTTTTGGTTCGCGGAGAAGCTGAAATAAAATTAACGTTATTTATTTTCAGGCAAAATTCAGGATTGTTGCTAAAATATAAGGAATGATGCTGAAAAAATGTTGAAATTACCAGTAAGGTGTAAATAGAAAAATCGTAAATTTTTAATTTTAATTTCTAACCCTAAATTTTTATTTCCAATAAAATTGGAAATCATTTTCAGTTTCTGTATTTTGAATTTTTCCCTTTCAGGTGCAATCCAATTTTTTTTTCTACACTCCAATTGAAACCTACAAAACTTGCCACACTTCCTCATACACGTAAAGTGCCTGTAAACTGAAACACCTGAAATTTAAAGTAAAATACGTGGTAGTTTGGGAGTTGCCTAAGTTTTCCTTTGTTTCTGGAAGAACGTTCTTTTATTTTTAAGTAGATATTGCTTAAAGTGTTCTTTAACGAAACGGTTGACAATGTTATTCGTGCGTGTCTTAAAAGTACGAGTAAAGTAATAAAGGAAGAGATAACAAGTGAGTTGCCTTGTCCACTTATGCGAATGGTAACGCTCGAGTGAATTTTCGAACGGAATTTCACTGACATCTGCGTCTCTTCTGTTTCCTTTCGGTTTGTTATACCACTAAACCCTTATAGGACTTTTTTTACAATATATATCGAAACTAAAAACATGCGCTTGGAAACTCACGTGTAGCGTTAAGGGTGACCGAGCACGACATACGGAATATAACACACGTGCGTATGTAAGGAAAGAAGGAAAGAATTAAACAGGGAAAGAGACCCAGAAAGGATATCTTTGCGGCCACATTTAACCACATTGTGATCGAACTTAACGCTTCTTCATGACTTTATCCAAGTTTTTCTTGGACAATTCTGAACGTAGGCTTGTATTCTCACGTTACTTCGTTTTCAACCCCCCGGTCCGTTCGCATTTTCGAGAAGAAAATAATTTTTTTCGTTTTAACAGAGAGATATTTCGATATTAGGCATGAATTAGGCATATTTGTGGCACGCGTGATTTCTATGGAAGGGTAAAAATTGGGGTTAGTGGGATATTCGAATAAAATTAGGAAAATATGTCCCATAATTGGATAAATTCGTTCATAAAATAACCTCAAAAATAACAAAGGGGTTAATTGGCTCGAGAAGGAATTTTTTTTTTGTACTGGCCCAAATAACGTGCCTCCGTCCCGTCTGAAATAAAAATCCTGTGAAAATCCCAAATTAACCGTTTCGATACCAGACGAAAAAGAGTGAGACAACGGCTGAAAGAAATTTCGGAAACGAAATAAGGAAATCAAAATTGTCCGCTACGCAAACACGTGATTTTGAAAAATACACAGTTGGTAAACGGTATACGAAAACAAACAGGAAATGCCAAAGTTTCGTGAAACAAAGCTTCTTATAAAATTTCGAGAGTCTATAAACACATTAAAGCATTAAAAGTTGATGAAAATGAGTTTTAGGTGGGTACTATTCACGGGAGTTATAAGGTTCACAGGCCAGAAGGGTTTTCATAGAGAAAGAGAGAAAGAGAAGGAGAACCTTGGAATTGTAGTTATTATATATATATGTATACGCTCAAGAATAAGCGCAGGTCGAGGTATAACTGTTGATCTTGTGAATACTAAACACGCGGTTTCAGCATTGTATTATAATTTACTTACCGATGTTGTAATTACAATTTCGAAGCAAGTGGTCCAAAGCTGCTCGCTACTATATATATATATATATACACACATATATATACATGTATATGCATATTGTACCTTTACTGCCAAGTGGTCAGTCTCTATTCGTTAGTTTAACGCATAGTGTATCCACTACCTAACGTACTTGTAGAATTCGATGTTTATACAAGCCAACATAATACTCAATTCCAATTCATATTCTTAAGTAAACCTTCAAGTACTAAATATACCGTATATGACTTTAGTTTAACATAAAAAGTCCAACATTTGCTTCGCGGCAAGAATTATTATCTTTTGCGGTCTACGCCGAGACGATAATACGGAGTTTCTCAAAGAATCGTATTTCCCATGATGTGAAAAATGTATATGTGGAAACGAAGAGCGTGTGTGGATTAAATGAAAAAAAAGAAAAAAAAATAGATACCACGAGTATTAATATTGTAACGGTGGTTTCAAATGGACTCATCCGCTGATTATTTTATACCCCATAATGATTTTAAGGATAAGGGCACCGCAATTGCGTCGTTATCCGGGGATGTTCCTTTCCAGGACAGAAATAATTCCATGGTTGTATTATTTATAATAACGTTGGAGGAGGCTTGTGTCATTATATTCCGATGGAGAACCGACAAATGCTTAAACTTTTCTAATTATTGGAACGCGAAAAATATTATCTCGTACGCGGGACCTCATTTATTTATTTCAAATTTATCAATTTATTATTGGAATCGAGATTTCATTTTTTTTTAATTCTATTTTTTTGTAGGTTCCGTAGGAAATGAAGAATTTTCGAAATGGTATCCTCTGAGAAAATTTCAATATTTGTTTTTTTTTATTTTCATAACTGCTACCGCGTTAGGACCAAAGACACTTTTCTGAAAACCATAAATATCCATTTTTACGTAGTTACAATTTTTTTTTGTCCACAACAATTTTTTCTTTACTCAACGTAATGTCGAGAAACATTGCGCGAAAGGAAAAATCGGATTTTTCTTCCATTTTCTCGAATTTAAATTATTTTTTAGCAATTTGATTACGCTATTTTTGCTAATTCGAGACGTTCCCGTAGAACTGGGCCAGTACTGGGCACCACAAATTTCATATTCTTCGGAAACAAAAAATCCTATAACTTGTATTACCGGAACGAAACTTCGATTTCTTCGTGGAAAATCGTCAGATAAACAAAAAGTTTCCTGGATTGCAGAAACACGAAAACGAGGAGGAAAAATAAAGCAGGATCATGCAAAACAAAGTCCATCGAATATGAATCCTTGGTATGAATCATTCCCATAATCGGAAATCATGGGACCTGGGGAGACTCCAAACTTCGTCTACAGAAAGACGAAGACGAAGACGAAGAAGTAGAAGTCCAGTGAAGCTGCAACAAGAATAAGGAGAAGTAAGAGAGAGAGAGACAGGATAAAAAAGAGAAAGAGCCAATAGAACCAATGGAACCAATGCGCGTGTAGTAAGAGTTTATTCCCACTGGCCAATCGTGTTAAATCGTTTCAAAACCTCCTCCTTAAAGAGGGATCCCTCTCTTTTTCATTGCGAGCGGGAGTTGTATCGAATAGGAGAGTGAGGTAATTTCATACTGAAAGAGATTCTATAAGAAAAGATTCGAGCTTCTTTCTTCTCCAGTATTGCGCCGTCTCAGTCTTATCGATAACTGGCAAAAAAAAAAAAGACGAACCTTCGTACCCATACTTGCAAAAGTATGGTATATTCCTTTTCTTTCGTTCTCTTGTTCCCTCTGTGCCTCTTTTCGTCTCCATTTACACGAGCGCGCGCGCGCGCGTGTGTCTCGGTCCACCATCCGTGGAAGGTCCAGATGAGAAGAGAGAAGGTACAACAGCAACGAGAAAAATGTGAAGGAGTGGGAGGAGTACAGAGTAAAAAGAGAGAGAGAGGGGAATAAAGAAAGAAAAAGAGTTATCCAGTAGGTAGAGGGGTCCACAGAGCAGACCGGAGTAATGGAAGCTGGAGTAGATATTGTATGGCATTACCGGAGAACTTTCCGTGGTGAACATTGCGATATTGGTTTCGACCCCGTATATATACATTGCTTCTTTTTCCTTCTCTCTTTTTAGCAGAATATAGCTTTAGATTTTGTTTGCTTCTTTCTACGTTTGCTTCTGTTGCTTCCTTTCTTTGCTTCCTCCTTTTCCTCTCGTGCAGTATCGGTACGAGCTTTTTTTCTCTCCTCCGCGCTGTCCCTCTTTCCCTTAAATCGTTTATATTCGGAAGAATTACGAGCGCAGCCTCCCTCCTGCCTCCGTCATTTCATAAGCAATTTTCAAGAATCCCTGGGAAAAATCCTGGCTACCACAAAAGAATTGGATCGACATCCATTTCTACCGGTTTCTACATTCTCCCGCATTTCTTCTTACTCTTTCGAGGAAATAAATAAATTCCCTCCGAGTTTTTCCTCGATACTTCCTTAATAAGACTTTAATTTGAAATAAAGAACGAATTTTTCTTTCCTTCGATTTCGAAACGGCTCCCGCACTCGAGCTTGCATCGTCGTGGGACAAATTACGGCCCTTTTAGGGGCAAAACTTTGGGACGTGTCGAAATTTTTTTCAAAATTGATTTATTTTCGCGAAAACATGAAAATTTTATTTTTTTCAATTTGGTACAATTCGTATCAGACTCTGGGACGGGACATGTATTTCCCAGAGCCGTGAAATGTAAATCAAAGAGGCCTAGAAAAAAAAAAAAGAAAAGAAGAAAGCGGAAGGGTTCATAAATCGAAAGATAAGGAAATTTGATAAAAATTTTGAGAATTTCGTTACACGAAAAAATGTAACAAATGTAATGTAAATTTATTCGTGACTGGACACCCGGTTTCTTTTTTTTCTGACCTCCAAATGATGATACTTCCACCGGATATGATTTATCAACTTCCTTGGCGAAGGAAGACAACGGCGGCAAATATAGTGTATATATATACGTATACATTTTTTCTTTCCGTGAAATAATCATCTTTTACTGGAAGGAAAGGTGATTGCTATCTTTACGGTTCATATATCTTAATTTGGCGTTGCAGGCCAATGGAATTAATTTGCAATTGAACGTACATGTTTACACCATACGTTTCAGTGGCACGGAGCAATTTTTGCAGAGTGAATTATTTTAAAACCATGAAAAACAATTCCGAGTGAAGAGAAATAACTTAATACGAAGCAACAAAAATCAGTAAAATGTCATTATCGCGCGGTATGCAGAAAATAATAGAAACATATTTGCTTGATTTTCAAGCTGATTTATATTAATTATTGCCTTCGTGTGAGACTCTTGCTCCTGCAAAAGCAATTTCGTGCTCACTTTGATATTCGGCGCTGACAAATATTTTTTTGCTCGTCAATGAAAAATGGAACGCTGAATCTAGAAATTGATGAAAATGAGAATAAAATTCATGAGTAATCCTCCAATTAATTGAACAAAAAAGTACATAAGGAGTGTAACCTAACGATACTTTCACCCTTAGCTGCTCTACTGGGGTCTGGGACGCCTTAGACCAGTTCACCTACGATTTAAGCACCTTTGAGTAAGAAAATCCACAATTTGGTAATTACTGAAAATCGTATTTTTGTAAAATAACATCTATTAGGTGTTGAAACAAAAATTTACAACCATCCGTTTACGGATGGGGTCTGGAAAGCCCCTGTACGTCAACTCTAATTTCCGCAAATTTACCCGTTACGAATTTTGTTTGACCGCACGAAATCTTCAAAAGTACGATGACGTCATTATCGAAAAACGATAATTAGGCCAGAAGTTGAAGCCTTTTAACTCCGGTGACGGTACTTTTCCGTTTCGGGGGGATTCGAAAAATGAGCTCATGCGAAGAGCTCATACCTCCTCTGTTTTGCGAACACAAAAAAATATCCTAAAACATATTCGTATTAAAATACATTAACGAAAAAACGCCTTTTGGCTAGAAATTTTCAAGAGTTTAAAACGATGGATAGATGGATGAATGTATCTTCAACATTTCATGACCTTACAAGCCTTACCTTTTAGTGAGAAATATCGAGTCGTTGCAGCTAAACGTACAGTCGCTTTGAGAGTTTAAAACGTTCGTTGTAATGCTGAAAACAACGAGTACAAAGCAAAGGAAAACAAAAGATTGCCGAATGGAAGAAGAAGAGAATCTGGTTAAAGTTTGAAGGCCTATTCGAGTATATTTTTGTTTGACTATGCACATATACATATATATGATATATAACCATACAGGCATCCTTTACTGTCATTACAACATTCTCCGTATTCCATCTACCGTATATCAAATACACTCTTGTTCGTTGATGTTTACTCATTTTGATCATATGGACAGATATCATGGGAAAGGGATGCTTTTTTTTCGAATTCTTCCTTTTTCATCTTCTCATTATATTTTACATCTTCGAATCAACCTTTGTTATTCTCATGATCTTTACAGAGAATGTACCATATTTATCCTACCGTTAAAAAAAGAATACCGCTTTGATAAGTTTATACATGCTTCGTTTCGAATGAATCCGAAATTTAACTCAAAGGGAAAATAATAAAATCCGAACGTGTTTCTCGAGAGATGCGATATCATTATTCTTGCGCTTCCACGATAAAATGCTCACGGAGCATATATCGAATTCGAGTCATCCCTCAAACGGTCGGAAGAAAAGTTCCTTTTCTTACAATTAACGAAACTATTTCTTCGTCTCGCGGAAATCTCATCTCACGTTACTCGAGCTTATTTTAAACCCGGACCAGTCCCATTAAATGGGACGAATCTGGTGGTACGTCTACTCTGGTTACGCACCAAAAGCAATTTGTGACTCTTTAAGTGGCCAATAATTGTATTGCCACTTCACAACCTTGAAAATTTGGCTGGAACCAAAAATAAAAAAATTATTTTTCGCTTTTCAAGTGTCAAAATCTCTATGGTTGCGGTCTTTTTCCTTCCGCCAGCGCTCCCCATATGCTTCAGTAGCGCCTCCACGGGAGGCGCTAGTGCATGCAACGTTACGCCGTAACGCTACGGGTCACGTGGAAATTTTAGTACCAAATAATGTAACTTCCGTGTTTGAAAGTATCATCGGACATTTTTTTTCTTCTAATTTTGGGGAACGTTGATGGGGTACAGTTGTTACCACCACCGCCGAGGCTACTGCATGAAATGAACTCGGCATATGTTCCACCGTCATACTTCGTCCGAAACTCCATTAATATGGTCATTTTTTGTATACAATTCATATTAAAATCAGATAAAATTCGGGCCTTTTAATATACATAGGAAATAATAATTCAATTGAAACGAACCGCGAGGACAACCATGAACGACAACGATTAGAATCGTTTCAACGTTTCGGACCAGTGAATGAGATCGTCCACGCGTGGAAGACTCAGCTGTCTTGCAACCTACAATTACAATATACCTACGTCGGTTACCCTGAAGACCCTCTTCTTTATATTTTTTATTCCTCTCGTCATTACTCACACGTATTTTATACACGTTATACGTTTCTCGTGTACATCTCATTAATTTCAATGTCTTAACCTCACGAAACTTCGGTCTAACAGCCAACAGTCATCGACTTTTTCCCTCTCTCTCTCTCTCTCTCTCTCTTGTATAGTAATTTTCGTTTCATTTTATAGGAAATGATTCAGTCAATTCTTATCATTTTTATTTTATTACCAGTGATCTCACTTTTCCAGGAAATTTGTTTGTAATCGACGGATATTCGTCTACATTTTGAGAAACGATTGATGCGGCGAAAAAAAAAATAAAAAAAGGCATTTATTATTTAATTTCTAGTTGGCCCAATTACGAAAATAAGAATTGAACAAAAAAAATTACAAAAATTAGAATTGCTAAAATTATATTACCGTATTATCATAACAATACTAATGAAATTGTTATTATGGATGAAAAAAATAAGATATCAGTGCGAAATGAAATTATTTAAATAATGAATGGGTCATTGCAACTTCGATGACAAAATTTGTTATTAGGGTTTCGTTAATATACTGATTCCTGGAGAAATTATTGCGGTTTCGGTATTAGATTTCGGATAATAATTTATATGAAGGCAATTGGCTATGAAGGCTCTGCTTAGAATTTGAATAGTGGCTCCGGCAAAGAAATTGTCAAAATGATTATTCCAATCACGTGTAAATATACAGCGGATACCCGGATTTAAACTAGATCTCGAAACTGCAGAGTTTTAAAAAGTGGAAATACCAAAAGTTCTCAAATATATCCGCGGTGCTACTTTATTTCACTTGCGTACTTCATTTAATGTCTCTCTCTCTCTCTCTCTCTCCGGTTACATCGGGAACAAAATTTTGGCTTGTATTTACATAGGTCGCGGCGCAGCCTACATAAAAATGCTCATACAAAAGAAACTTTTATAAAACGCGCCGTGGGGTAACTCTATCACTTTTCGAGTACACCGAACTATAGTCGAGGCTAATCTCTAAAGTCTGTCCTGGATATTTACCATACTTTCAGCCCCGTGCACGATTCGCCACTTTTATAATACAAAGTAACTCACCGTAGTTCCAAATTCACGTGTCTTTGCATGAGAGAACTACGCGAGTCTCTTTTGACCTTACAGTAAATTCTCAAAATTCATAAAATATGTTGATTTCTTTTTCCTAAGCTAATACAGAATTTTTTAACAAAATGTAAAATTGAATCTCCAACATTTATTGTCATTAAAATATTAGACCGATTTTTTATTCCCTTTTTTTTCTACAATTAATACAAAAAAAGTTAAAATGAAGAAAAAAAAACTTATTGAAGGTGTTGCAGCATATATTGGAAGGAAACCACCTTGCAATCTAATTGTCTGTTGGGCCAGGTGTGGGTCTTTGGTCCCTTCCTGTCCGTTCATCAAACTGTCATTGACTGACGTGAGGGTTAGAGACGAAGTGAAAGAAAAAGAAGAAGGAGGAGAAGAAGGAGAACAAGGATATAAGAAGAAATAGTTAGTAAAGGAAGGAGGAGAGAGACAAAAAAAATAAAAAGAGAACAGGAGGACCCACTAAAATCGAATTACCGAAGGTAATATTCGAAAGGTCTATAATTTTCTTCGACAGCGGCTTGCAATATTCCTTCTTAATGCTCGTAGTTGACGTTAACCTTCATTTTCATGATTTTCCCTGCGTTAATTTCCGTTGGAAAAAAAAACTACTTTTCCCTCGGGTCCATTTTTCAGAAGAGAGAAAATTTTTGAAAGGCGCCGTCGACATTTTCTCCAATTTTTTTGTTGTACAAAAATAAAAAATGCCATCAAAGCATCGTAAAAAAAATACCCTGTAATAGAAATTATTTATTTCCTAATAAAGGAGAAAAAACGAAATTAAGAATTTCCCGAAAATTTCTGGTCAAACTTTTTCTTCGTTATTTTTACTCGAACCTGAAATTCTAATTTTCGTACGTTCCCTGGCGAATCCTACTCGAATTTCAATTGATTGAAAATTTCAATAATAAAATATACATGAAATTCTAAAAATATATTAGAATTACTCGATAAAACGTCAACGTTCGTTGATATTTAAAATCAAATAAACCCGATTAACGTTGTTCGCAACTCGGCTTTCGGATCGTACCCTTCCGTCAATTTTATCCGTCAAATAAAATAGTTGACGTAACGTCTATATCCATTTTAATTCAATTAGTCGAAAAATTGATACATCATCGTAGAATCCACGAAATACAAAGTTACCGAACGTTATTCTTTGCACGTAAATAATTCCGTGGCACTTTATTTCGCTGCTTAAAAACGATCGAATCGATTGGTTAGATTCGAAAAAGCTGATTACGACCGTCAAGGTGGCAACACCTGTCGTTTATATTGAAAAGTTTCGGCTGTATAGGAGAGATTCCTCGTGTATTGGTGGAGGCACATGTATACAACCAACGTATATGTATATTATCGTCACGCGTCTCTGAACAATGGCATTAATAGGCCCTGCCGAGTTATTAATTGCCAGTACACGCCGGATATGACTGTCTATAGCTTCGTTCGTTTGTTCGCGGCTGGCGAATGTTCCTGATATATCTATACATGCATGCCAAGTTTCTCATGAATTTATTGAAATGCTTTTTTAACATTCCACCATCCGAACGTCTCTTTTCCAGATATCGCCATTTTTCGCTTTTTACCTGCACTCGTCCTTTCCCGTTCGTCGTCACAACGGCGATCGCAGCGAACGCGGTTACGACAACAACAACGAGTTTTACGGAAGTAAACCATAAAACTTTAATGCGAAATTGTCAAGTTCAGCATAACATTAGTGACGCGATCCTCCTGGAAGGTAAAATCGCTAACGGACTATTGCAGGTTCTGGAACACACCGCAGGTGCAGCTAATATCCTCCTTCTTTCAGCCACTCGCTGAGATCGTTCACAGCGCCTAGCGCTAATAAAATTAGTGAATTGTTGAAGTCGTTAAAAAATGTTGACGGTGCTCCCAAATTGCAAAGAATCGTTTACTGCCTTATTAGCGATCATTAGATACGTTGCGAAAGTAATTTGCAACTTTTTAGTACAGATTCCTCGTGTTTTGATATTAAATGGGGACTAATTTTGTCAGTTTATTTAGAATTATTACTAATTTATAGTTTGCAGCAAACCCAATGGCCATTTTTTTTTCTTGATAGTCCCTGATTCGATCCGCTATTGTTCAAAATGAAGTCGATTTTCAATTTCGAAATTTTTAATTCCGAATTACTTATTTGTGATTAGAAGGTAAGAACTGGGATGAAAATATTTTTTTTACCTTAGACCAAACTCTGACCCAAAAAACTGAAACTTTAAAAAACTAATAAAAATGAAGAAATGATCGTAACTCGTACATCCGGCTGAAAATTTCGGTTAGTCATCGATACACGGGAAAAATATTTGCGACTGCTGTGAAAACAACAACTGGAAAAATATATACCTAATGTGGCCAGAAATGTGCTTGGTGAAAAAAAAACAAAATTACGCTGCAATATTTTAATAATACTTGAAAAATTTTATTATAATTAATCCGAATTTTTCTGAATGTTTTCGAATGTTTAAGAATTAATTTACCTGTATCTTGACAATTGCCGATATGCTATAATAATAAATCCAAGAACAAAGAAATAGCTTTTAAGTTTAAGTTCAACGATTGAAATCCAATAAAAAAAAAGAGCAAACGTAATAATTTAAATCGAAATCTGAAAAATTCGAATAACTCGAATACATTGAAACCATGTTTGACTGATAAATCAAGAAAAGAAGAAACAGGTTTGAGTAAACCCAAAAGTAATATATATAAATAAAAAAGGAGATGTACTTAGACTTTATAAGTAGAAGCTTCACGGATAGAATTTTTCCACGCACTGATCATCAGAATATATACCCGAACTTTTGAAATACCTCCTTTTCAAATGGTAATATACGAATACGAAGTAAGGTTCCTTGACTAAGACATTCTACAAGTTCGTTCTATGTTCTTGCAACAGGTCCAAAACTTTGCCTTCCCAAACTTTCGAAATTTATATTCAAATTGCTATGAGAAGAGATGGAGAAAAAGTGAAATAAAAAAGAAAAAGGAAATGGGTATCCCGAAAGTTTGAATACCCAAATTAACTCCTGCGTTTCGTGATTTTCTTTTTGTGTCCTAACGACGGCGATAAAAATTGATTTCTGCCAATTAAAATTTCGTTTCTATAAGACAGCGTAAATTGGGAATTGCATTTACTGCGTTTTTCTAACGTAAGAAAAATACTAAAAGGTTCATTTTTAATCGTGACACGGATAAAAATTTATTTATGAAAAAAATGAATCGATACGTTAAAATATAAATTTGAAATAAAGTGTTTTTCAATATAATGCAGAAAAATAATTATTCATACAAGGTCTTTTTTAATCCACAGTGACTGATATTAAAATTATTATGAATATCAACAGGAACATCTTTTGATAAATGATACCTCGCAGTCAATTAAGATAAGGTTCATAATTAAATATTTTCATCAATATTTAATGACCTTAAAGCAAACCCTAGCAAAAGTATTTTAAAAACCTGAAATTGTTTTCTTCGTAAGTATTATTGAAAAAAATAAGTACAAGAAGTGAGACTCGACAAATAAAAATATGTAACGAAAACGCGATATTTCAAAGTTAATATGCGAATTATACGATACGACTTGGAAAAGTAGGACTCAGTGTTGAATTACAAAAGGTATGAAAATTGATGGCTAAAAATGATCTAATAAAAACTCTCACACGAACAGGAAACCGTTTTATTTTACATCATTAAAAAGCATGGCAGCCCCGGGTAAGGAAAAAAGTATATGTAAATTAAATAATTCAAAACATGAAGGAGAGATAGATAGGTGTAATGCTAATCCATTGCTCATCGATCCGCAACCCCTTTTTAATCGAAAAACAGAAGGGCCCACAACAACTTAACCTTGGGACGTTTTTCTTCACCTGGCCCTAATAAAGGGAACCTTCTGTACGCATGTCCTTTCTTTTCTCTTTTCTTCCATTCCTCCTTTGCATATGTGTCATATGATCTACTTTAAACAGGGTACAGGTACGGTTTATCGAATGATGCTTATGCCAATCTTTCCCTTCAATCTTTTCTTTTAAATTTACCTACTGGGAAGAGTTCAAGAACTTTTGGGTATCCCGAAAGACTCTTAGTATGCGATAGTTGTTTACCAGTAGCGCAGTAATACGATGCCAAGTAAGTCACTTACTGAAAAATTATGGACGAAAATTCCGTTGCCTGCCAAAAGAATTATTAAAGTTGAGTCATAAATTTTCATACGTTTCGTAAAAATTTTTGAAGAGCCTGATAATGCATAAAAAATTATTCCGACATACTCAGATATTTTATTAATAAGCAATAAAGGTACATCGTTTAATTTTTGTTATTCCAGTCGTCCATAGCAAAAGTGTCAATCATTGATTCGGATTTTGTCGGTTAGGGGGCGTCAGCTGTAAAATGAGTATATTTTTCCACTAATAACGTAAGTATGTAAATAATTACATTTTACAGAATCTGCAAACAAAGAATTTTACATGAAAATGTTTCTATAAATTTCCTTTTTTCTCGACACAATGTATATTTTTATGACGTTGACTGCCACGTCAAATTTACGTAAATTCCTATTCACGCCACGTGGGTCGCAAGGGTATACGCTATTGCATTTGTGCCAACCAGCGCGGCTTGAACGGAAAGTTTAGTGCCGGTCACCGGTGACCCCCATGGCAGTCAACGTGGTAACAATATTTTTGCTTGGATTTTGGCTAAGAATGGATTAAAAAGAGGAAAAGTAAGGACTTTTGTCATAACTTTTGTCATAACAAGTACCACGATGAAATTTCGCTACCACGCTGCTATAGACTCTTGGTCCGTAGATGCTCTCAGCCTTTCCATGAAGATCAATCTAACATAATTCCATAGAGTGGAAAGCTCGCCTTTTGTTATAAATACAGCAAACCAGATTTAACATTTTCTCTTAAATACGAAAGAGCTGCTCAAGAATCGTCATACACTCATTAAATTTCCTTTTTTAAATTGAATAAAATTGCACGTTTCCCAGATTTGTAATCATTGTTGCAGATATGACTCTCTCATATATCAAAACCAAGAACGGTGGACGCAATATGGAAGAATGTACAGGAACATCCTTAACAAGCGTTCCTCAGTATTTCAACTATCTCGTTAAAAGCAGTTTACGAACTATTTTTCACTCAACCGAAAGCAAGTACCTCCATTTCCTTCAATACATTATTTTTGCTAGTTTGTAGAAAGCCAGAACAAGGCCGATAAAATTCCTACCGAAGATGCGAGCAACTTGGGATACACGAAGAACCCAATGTATTGCTAGGAAATTCAAATCCAGAATTTAAACACTCGCCGAAAAATTTTATAGGAAGCGAAATATGGTGAAATTCTGTTTCTAAAACCACAATTGGGACAAGATTATAGGTAATGAGTGGTCCAACCCCATTTTTGTAATTTTAATTTTTACCCCATTTTTGAGGGAAGGGGTAGATGTGCCCAAAAAAATCGACTTTTGGAAACTTTTTTTTTAACTTCCGGGAGACCCATATCCGATGTATTTTTTTCCGAGGAATCCATTTTCATTGTCGAAATTCCCAAAATCCAACGGGAAATGCGATTTTTCCTCAAAAAACATACTTTTTTCCAACTTCCGGTAGGATTTCGTCAAATTTGACCTTTGGAATCGATTCTACGGGAAAAATTACCCCTAGAAATGACTTGTCCAACCTCATTTTTGAAACTTTAATTTTCACCCCATTTTTGGGGGAAGGGGTAGGTGTGCCCAAAAAAATCGACTTTTGGAAACTTTTTTTTTAACTTCCGGGAGACCCATATCCGATGTATTTTTTTCCGAGGAATCCATTTTCGTTGTCGAAATTCCCAAAATCCAACGGGAAATGGGATTTTTCCTCAAAAAACCTACTTTTTTCCAACTTCCGCCAGGATTTCATCAAATTTGACCTTTGGAATCGATTCTACGGGAAAAATTACCCCTAGAAATGACTTGTCCAATGTCATTTTTAAAACTTTACTTTTTACCCTATTTTTGGGGGAAGGGGTAAGTATGCCCAAAAAAATCGACTTTTGGAAAACTTTTTTTTTAACTTCCGGGAGATCCATATCCGATGTATTTTTTTCCGAGGAATCCATTTTCATTGTCAAAATTCCCAAAATCCAACGGGAAATGGGATTTTTCCTCAAAAAACCTACTTTTTTCCAACTTCCACCAGGATTTCGTCAAATTTGACCTTTGGAATCGATTCTACGGGAAAAATTACCCCTAGAAATGACTTGTCCAACGTCATTTTTAAAACTTTAATTTTTGCCCTATTTTTGGGGAAAGGGGTAGGAGTGCCCAAAAAAATCGACTTTTGGAAAACTTTTTTTTTAACTTCCGGGAGACCTATATCCGATGTATTTTTCTCCGAGGAATCCATTTTCTTTGTCAAAATTCCCAAAATCCAACGGGAAATGCGATTTTTCCTCAAAAAACCTACTTTTTTCCAACTTCCGCCAGGATTTCATCAAATTTGACCTTTGGAATCGATTCTACGGGAAAAATTACCCCTAGAAATGACTTGTCCAACCTCATTTTTGTAATTTTAATTTTTACCCTATTCCGTGGGGTAAAAATTTCGACCGAAAAATTCGACTTTTGAAATTAAATTTTGGGGATTACCGGGAGACTCTCATCGGATGTATTTTTTCGCGAAGAAACCATTTTCATTTTGAAAATTCCAGATTTCCAATGATGATTTTCCAACCCTAATTTAAGTGCAAAAAGTAGAACCTTCCTCAAACTTTCGTGGCTTACTTCTACAAAATACAATACCATGCATTTTCGAAAGTCAAATGTTCCCGGTTGGCCATGGTTCTGGATCCGGCAAGTGAAACACTTAAATCCAACATTTCACAGTAGAGTTGCAGCCACCTATTAAACCTCAGCAGCTTTTATTTCACGGCAAGAGTTAAATTCCTTCAGCCGGATCTTTGCATCATTGTTTTCTGCCTCTTCCGAATCCACGGCGCATATAATAAAAAGGCGTTTTTGCATGCGTGAAAGTCTTAAAATCGTAAAAAACCGTTACAGTGATATACCACGATTGGTTAAAATAGTAAAGAGAGAGAGAGGCAACACAAGTACGTCTGTAGGATATGATGATCAGGGTCCACATGTCCTCCCCATATTCTCTACATGAATCCTCTCGCTCGTAGCTTCGCATGCGTTGGCACGTATAAGCTCGCGTAACCACGTGAATATGGTAATTTACCAGCATTGCTAGGAGATATGTAAATAAGTTGGATTTGAGTTTTGTTAGTTTCCTCTCCCTGTCATTGGGGAGAGTTTTCTCTCTATCTTTTATTCCCTTATTTCTTCCTCTTCCTCTCTCTTTCTTTCTCCTCCGTATACCTTTCGATGGGAATCTCCACTTCGGTGACTATAAGCGCCTTAGTAGCCGCACGCATCATCCCACAGACCGGATCCAGATTTATTGGTTCCACGCGGTGTGAACGGAAGCCGGGGATTCTTTTTCTTCTTTACGATCACAAACACGTTGCACAAATACCTTTTTATTGTCATTCTGGTTCGCTTTTTATCTTTATTATTATCTTTTTATTAATTTATCGGAGAACCAATTCTTCCAGCGTCAATTAGTCCACGGACTCGAGGCTCCAATTTTCCTAATTTCCTTTAACAAGAAAAACAAAAGTCAATGGAAAGTCGAAAGTTGCCCAGTTTCTGCGAAATTTTGAATATTCACTAAATTCTCCTATTTTTCTTTTTAATTTTTCAAATTAATTTGAATTACCAGGGACGAGCAAAATTGGTTGCACTTTGCTTGGAATAAAAAATAATTTTGCAAGAACACGATTCGCAATGAAAAAAGAAAAAAATCGTAATCAGGAAATTTCGTACTTTCGGGGAGAAATCAAAAATTAAAATCCTCGGGTTTCGTCAAAACACAATTAAAATAAAGATTCAAAGTCAGAAAAGCACTTGAGGAGACGTGGAAAATTGAACAAAAAGAAGCGAAAGAGTTCAATGACATCTTTTCTATTCTTTCCTATTATTTTTTTCAGTCAACGAAATAGGGGGGTTTTATAAAAACATTTTTCTTAAAGTCGATCTCAATTTTTTCCCATTCTTCGGGGGAGGATAAACGTTTCCTTTGTCGCTGGTCCTTTCGTCATTGATCCTGATCAATGCCGGGAAATCAAGATTGGGTAAAAAGTCGTTGTCGGAGTCTTCCGTATGAAGAAGAAATGAGACGAGTTGGGAAAAAGACAGAATATATCTTCGATCCTGGAGGAAGAGAAAGACAAATGCAAAAGTGTATCGAAAAGGATACGAGAAAGAGCCTGAAAAAATGGAAAGCGATATCCATTCAGGTCACTTTTTTAAGTCTTTCTTCATCTTCCATTCTTGCTCTGCCTCTTTCTTATTTTATCTCGGGGTCGTAGCAATGGAATTGGAAACGTGAGACTTTGAGTAGCGTTGCCAACAAAAGCGACAGGTAGAAACACTTTTGAAGGATCCCGGAGTTATCCTATGCGGGGTAAAAGACGTACATGCTTGGTGATTTTTCAAAAAAGGGATATCATTTTTTACAAAGGAACCGTAAAAAATTTCTCTGAAATTTCGTTCTATTTTCTCTCGCTTCTTTTTGATCCTTTACCCCCTTTTCCTCCTACATGTGTATTTTTTTTTAAGCAGATACGCGCTTACGAATCCCAAAAGTCGGTATTAATAAAGCCACATTTATCTCACTTTGTTCTTCTTCTTCTTTTTTTTTTAACACGGCGAGGAAAAAGTCGATATTTTTCGAGATCCGAAATATTTTCTGCCGCGGTTCAAAGAAGGGATTATTTTTTTAATACCACATATATTACTCGTATCGAGAATAAATTCTTGAGAATTTGCCAGTGAGTCATTAGCGAATTCCGAGAAAAGAGTCAAAACGAGAAAGTAGTCGATTTTACCAGCGATGCTATAAAAAATATTTGCCTGTACTAGGAAAAAAAAATTACCGTGACGCAGGACAACCTCCATTATCACTCGCGGTGATTAAGTTTCTTAATTAGTGCCAAAAATGGTCGATAATTAAGACGCTGTCACTCACTGGGACGTTCACCTTATCTACATTTACTCTTTGATATTTTTAAATACGGTGCTCCAACTACTGGTTACGATGTTCCAAGAAAAGCTGCTGCTCACATATGTGTTTACAAGTCAAATTCAAGTAACTCGGTGTGTGTGTGTGTGTGAGTGTTACAATAACAATTTATTAGATTTCGGTAATTCTTCCTTCCGAGCAGACACGTACATGTATGAGTGACGCAATCGTGAGTGTGTTTGTATCGTTTGATTCAAATTAAAATATAAAAATGTGAACTTTTTTCGAACGAAAAAATAATTTATCGATATTGTTTAAACAAAAAAAAAAGCGGAACAATAAAAAAAGTGCAATCAGTGGAAACGAGGACATTTTAGTGCATTTATATACAATTTTTTCTTATATAATTTTTGTTTACATATAACTTTTATTCAATAACATGTATTTTGTGGTATTGGATGAATCTAAAATTTGCATTATTAATTTTTTTAAAAATTTTTATAATAATAATTTAAAAAATACAACTATAATAATAATAATAATCCAGGTATTCTTTGCCCCCTTGTGGACATTGTGACATGTCAAAGAAACGTCATTCTTAGAAGAAAAAAAATTGAAAGCAGCAGGTTTTCAAATCTAGTGCAGTTGATTCCTACTCTCCCAAAACAAAATTTGTTGAAGGAACAATACCTATTGTAATAGATTTCTTGAAAATTTCAAAGCCAATTAGCGCCACAAAGAAAGAATTATAATTACTAATCCCGTATATCTACAATACACCTGCAATGTCCCGAGCGGAAAGTTAACTATACCTGTTAGAAAGTGACAGTGACCCCTAGGACTCGGAAACAGGTCCTTTTTTGAACTTGAACAAGCATTAAATGGAACTACGTTACCATTTCTCTCGTGAAAATCCTTCCTATTACGAAAGAGACGAGGTCTAGTGTCACTCACTCTCAAGCACTGACGGGTTTAAACTGAACATTTGACTTTACATACTTACATTAGTTCGTAAAGTACCAATTGTACAAAATTTTCGAACAACTTGTGAACTATTTTCTTGACAGTCACTTTACGAATTATTATTAAATTACTCATAATTTTCTTTAGCTTCCCAAGATTTCAAGTGTCTTCTTTTGACCGTAACATTTTTTTCGAAATTTTCTTCACGGTCTTACTTAATATTAGAAAATCGTTTCAAACCAAAAAAAAAATGTTTTTTGTAAAAAAAAAATACTACAGACTGCTCGTAATTATTTCGAAAATGGCCACTAATATTCACGTTCCACGACATTTTGTAAAGGGCATTTCTCTGTATGAAAAATAAATACGATATATTATGACTCGCGCACAAAAGGTTTAACCGCCACTCGAAGTAAGTAGATTTTAAAATCGGTTCTGTAAAAAAAGAAACATATTACGATTTTCCACAAAGGACAAAAAAATCACATTATACTAATGGGACGCACGAATAAAAGTATTAGCAGCATTCTAACCCTTCAATATATTATTCCAGACTCTTGAGAAGAATTTGAACCATTTTACCCCCTTCCCTGCACCAGGGTTAGGAAAAAGGAACCATATTTATCCTCTTTCTCTGTTTTTTACCCATTTCCCCTTCTCTCTCTCTCCGTCTCTCTCTATTTATCTCCCCGATTCTTGCGAGAATAGAATTCTTGTCTCTGTCAGATCCTTAGGTCGCAAATGTACGTACGATGCAAATTTTCTTCGTATGTAAATATACCAGAAGGTATGCAAATGTTCAGGAACATGTGTTCATCTTCAAAACCCTTACCTGTACCTCCCCGAAGATGATCGGAACGCGATGGCTATTTGCATATCTTGGATATTTCCTCTCATTGTATTGAATCTATTGTATTATAAGGTTTTTTTTATGCATGTATGGGACGGATCCTTAAACCCAATCGTTTTGGATTCAAGCCATTAATCCGAATTCTCTTTTGAATCATATGCGCGGATTGACAGATAGCTTCGAGTGTTCCCAGGATATAACAAACCTTCGGTGAATTTAACTAACTGCACCGGAAACCCAAGGAAGATTCGGAATCCCACACCCTTCCCCTTCTCGTGTGATTTTATTCATAAAGCTTTCGTCTCTCTTTTATAATATCAGTCAATAAAAAATATATTTCCGTTGTCCTAACAATGATGTAATAGCTTCCGATATTCGACCCGGTACTTTTGGGATACGAATTTCTACAATTTCGTAACTTATCGCGAGAGGATATATTGTATTTTATGAAAAATGTAAATAATCCTTTCGAGAGTGGATTTTTTTTTAGGGAATTTCTGGTCCCAAAACACGATTTTCATAATTTTTTTGGTTCAAAAAGAAAAAGTCAATTTGCTACTCAATTATTTTTGAAAAATGAACTTTTGGACAAACCGTCGCAATTTATAAACCTTTACTGGCTAAATTATTGGTGCTTGAAGAAGGAGAATTCATTTTTGGCGAATTATTCGAGCATTTTTCCATTTTGAAAAAGACGTTCCCGATTTTTGTAGTTATTTATAGATCGTTAGTGTTATCGTCCTTAAATTATTGTATCCAAGTGAATTAAAGAAAAATACAAAATGCAATAATAAAAAAAATGTAAATTAAAAAAATACAAAATGTAAAAATAAAAATATTTAAATTAAAAAAATACTAAATGCAAAAATGAAAATATTTAAATTAAAAAACTACAAAATGCAAAAATAAAAATATGTAATTAGGAGAAATGCAGAAATTCGTAGTTTTTCGTAGCATCGAATAATAAATTCCAAAAGCAGCCAATAACGTAATCTTGAATGGCACTACTTTTAGTGAGATGAAGAAAAGTGGACTAGATTTCTTTCACATTGCAACAGGGGAAAAAGTAACACACCGAAAGGAGGTTGGAGCATGGTAATAGCAAAACTGTTTAATAATCAATGCGCGCGGGCCAATAATTACGATTCGGTAAAGGAACAGAAAGAGAACGAGTATGCAAAGAAGCATTAAAACGCGAACTGGTTTTCAGACAATGACGTCTTCGCAAAGAGTGATCATATATTTAAGTACCTTTCTTACATGTTATATATAAATGTATGTATGTACATACATACATCCTTTCTCGTTCTTTTTGGGACTGACTCGTTTCGATACGCAACTCGATTATTTCGTAATTTTGATATGCTAAATAATTCGACTATATATACAGGTTGAACCTCGGTCCCTGTTTTTCTCACGTTCCCTTGTTTCTTTCGTCGGCATTAGCAACCCCTTTTTTCAAGATTTACATACCCAAAACCTTCCACTAACGAATATTTCGTGTACCCAAATATGATTTGTTGATGAATCATTTTAATGGCTTTGTCACATTTGATTTGCCATTTGTAGAAGCAATTGAATTCGGTCTTAAATTCTGCTACGGAATATTTTATGTATATATATAGTATATATTTTTTTCATTTTATTTTTTTTAATCTTCTTTATTGTTACGTTTTCCTTTAACAAAATTAAGAAGCATTCGAGTCTGGAGCGTGAATGAATTCTGCGAAATTCAATTGTTGAAAAAATCTTCGAAGTTTTGTGGATTCTTTTTTTTATGCGGATTTTTTAAATTGCCATTTTAAAATTGTGCGATTTTTTAAATTTTCTATTACGGAAAACGAGGACGCATAAGACCAGTATTTAAATTTTTCATTTTCTTTTACAATTTGATTTTCAAAAAAAAAACTAAGACTAGATTTTTCCTTATATTATTTATTATAGATAGAAATATTCAAATTCAGCCCTTTTGCCGCTGTAAAATTCAAAATATTTGAAATTCGAAGTGACTCCACTGGTGTAAAGTACATTTTCACGCCATAAGTGGCAATAATTGTACTGTTTTACACTAGCACAATTATCGTTTACAAATTTTCTACCTTCTCGCGTGTGACCTGAAAAAAAAAATATTTATCCACCGAGAAACGATCCATTGTTTTCTCCCACCAATCTTACGCTCGTAATATTATAATAAAGGAATCATCTCGTTATTACCTTTTAGATACACAATTATTAAACATATCCACGAAAAGAAGGAACAAGATTCGATGAAACTGATAAGAATTTTTTTTTCTTTCTTTCTTTCTTTCTTTTTAAGAGAAAGTTGGAATTCGTATTTCCGGTAGATATCGCATCGGCACATGTACATATTTTTGTACGTGTGTGTGTATGGGTATGAACTGGAGAAAACATTCAGAAACTCCCACACACACACACACACACACACGGTCCACGTGTGCACGTATGTGTATATTTACTCTCTCAATTATCGTAGGCATGGCGATCGTTTTGGTATCGCGTAACCGAAATAATTACTTGAAAAGGGTTTTCGGGCGGTAAGTGTTAGGATGGTGTTGCATCCGCGACTCAGATGGGTGCTAAATTCCTCTTTACTCTGAATTAATCTCAGTCGGAATGTAACTCTCCCGTACCCTCTTCCATCGCTACTGTACTCCACCGTTATGGGTGATGCTGGTGGACTTTCATCACCAACGAGGATTTCTCTTAAGCGCGCAGTACAATTACTAACAATTATGTAAACTTATAGTAGGTATATTCACTTTAGAAGCTATCGTAACTTCTTCAACGCAAGCCGGCAGGAGCCTCGGCCTATGCGGAGTCTGCAGACACGGTGAGGCCGAAGCAATCGGATACGATACGATCCCAAATCTTTTTGTACAGGTTTTATTTTTACACGAATACGTTTTTGAAATGATACGATTCAGAAAAAAAGAGACTTTTTGGAAAAATGTATCGGATCTTGCTCAATTTCAAAGTCATTGGTTTTTCATTGTTATATTTAACGCGACTAATTCAAATCCTTTATTTCATCCCACGCTGTTTTCGAATAACGTGAAACCCCAATTTTAATATAGAAGATTTATAGAAATTTAACTCAAAATTTTAATATAGGGGATTTATAGAAATTTAACTCAAATTTTAATGCAGAAAATTTAGAGAAATTTAACCCAAATTTTAATATAGAAAATTGAGAGAAATTGAACTCAAATTTTAATGCAGAAAATTTATAGAAATAGAACTCAAATTTTAATGTTGAAAATCTATAGAAATTTTACACGAAATTTTAATATAGAAAATTTATAGACATTGAACTCAAATTTTAATATAGAAAAATTATAGAAATTTAACACAAACTTTAATACAGAAAATTTATAGAAATTCAACCGAAATTTTAATACAAAAAAATTATCTTTTTTTTTACAGGAATTTCCAAGCCCCAAATCTACTGTGTAGAAAACAGTTAAATGCAGCAAATTCTGAATATCGTGAAAACATTTTCAAGAGTGAAAAATTGCCAAGAAAAAAGAGTTTCCAAAAAATTGTTCCCGGAAATTCAAAAATATTGTATTTCCATATTTATAAGAAATTTATAAAAATCTGAAAAAAGATGCGTCCCATAGATTTTAGGATTTTTGCCCCTCCAGGAGTTTCGAGAAACGGATTCTGCAAAAAAAAAGGAACCCTTTCCGATCAGTGCATCATATTGGCAGTCACCTGTTTTGTCAAATATATGCTATCTATATGCACGTAGGGGTAAGAAGGGTTGAAGCATGCGCTGATAAGGGTAGGTTTGAGCGCAGGTTTCCCTATAAACCCCTTCTTTTATCTATCTCCCACCTTCTGGAATACCACCGGACGGCGCGACTACGACTACGACTACGACTATCGCTATGTCCCGACTGTGACTACGACAACTCCTCGAATACGACTGTAGGAATACGAACGCCGACAACAATTTTCTCATAGTTGTTTTTCTTTCATAAACTTCGTTCACTTTGTCTCCTCATTTGAAAGTACCATAGAATTCCGCCTAGTCAATAAATGAACATAGACATAGTTGTGTAAGTTTCCTACCTATCGCAGTCCAACTTCTTTTTTCTTTTAACCGCCAAGAAACTAATCTAAGTACAGGATTGGACTCTGATTGCCACGTTCTGGCATCGCAAAAACCGAGAAGCTGCCGAACAATGTTCCGTTTTTCAGTAAAATTGCGTTAACGAGGTAAAAAAAAAAAGGGATTGGTCGTTACAGAAATTTGGGATTCGAGTTTATTCGCTGTAAAATTATTTATAACATTAAATAAAATATTATACTTAAATTATTTCAATATCAACGATGTTTGAATGAAAAAATTTGTATGGGGAATTTTTCGTTGCTTGAGCAACAAAAGAAAATATATTTTTGTGGCAGCCCGCGATGATTCAATTTTCGTCATGAATCGATAATCTTTTTTTTTTCTGTCTACAAATCACTCATCGCCAAGACTCGCATCCGCATGTGTGCCATCCAGAGCAACTGTTCCGTTCGGAAACGACAAAAGACGTCATTTAAATTCAAAAGGAGTATCTAATAATGAGGAAAGAGGAGAAAGAAGGTCATCAAGGGAAATGCCTATGATCTACCGTTTTAAACCTAAAATTATGTCTTGAAGGGAGGTAGGACGAAATAAGTGGTAGTAAATACGGACGATGGCAATAGTACATATAACTAAAGAAGAGTGACGGTATGGTGAGCGATTGCTAGAGAATATAATGTAGTACCGGCGCGTGAGAACGGAAGTTTCTTACAGTGTCGAAATCGCTAAGTCTCGTTCTTTTTTTTTTATTATTATTCTTTCTCTTTTTTTCAACATATTACGTCGACGATACAAACATTCAGGGCCTGATTAACGAGAATTAGGTGTAACAATAATTCCTGGAGAAGGAACCTCCGTTACGTAACCTCTTCTTTTATTATTTTACGCGTTTAATGTCAGCTGCCGCACAATACGTGCCGCTTCGATGTCATTCGTTAACGTTTCTTATTGATTCGCTTCGTATTGAGCAATTTTCGTCGAGAACGATTGACTCTCGTATCGAAAAAATTGGTGTTACGATAATTTTCTGAAATGCTGCAATTGCAATTGCAGTTCCACTGCGACAGGACGGTTTCGCGCTCCAAAACTTCGGCCAGACTTCTGCCATACTCTCATTCCACTCGAATGCCGCGGGAGAAACTTTCAGAATCGCTAAAATACGCAAAACACGAAATGTAAAAAATTTATTTATTTTTTTTTTTCATTGTTAAAATAATTATCAGAGTTTGTCCCCAAATTTTCTTCGATTTGAAATCGTTTGAATTGATACAAAAAAATATATCGGCCCGTGCTGAATCGTGTGACGCAAAAAAAAAAATTGGAAACACCCAAATTCGATACCCCGACTCTTTTTGTATAAAAAAAAAAATTACGCTGTGGTTTGTTTTCATGCGTTTTCTGCAATTATTGCGAGGTTTCGTATTCTCGTAGCAAATAGCTGAAAAATTGCCATCTGCATCCGCGACCAACAATAAGTTACGAGTCTTCTCACGTAAAAATGCTAGTGTTTAGGCAATAAAGGTAGACCAGAAGTCAGGTCCGATCTGAAATCTTGACCGTACCGTTGTGAAACTCGTATTTTTTTTTTTTTTTCACAGGTACAATTTTCGTGCCGCATAACACAATAGATGCTGTAACCAGGTGAAATTTGCCATCTTACTCCTTCTTTCCCTCTGGTAGAGCAATTTTTGAATCGTTAAAATCTCTTGGAGCTCCAAATACGTGCAGATAATCGCATTTTCCGTGTTGAATTTAACGTCGAAGGAAATGACCTGAATTTAAGACCGTAAACTTCGTTCATCGCGATACACGAGTGTGCAGCAGTCGGTGTAATTGATAATTGCTGAAAGTAAAAATTCCCAGAATTAAATATCGTTACGCTCTGCAAAGTTACGCACAGACATACCTGCGTGCATTCATGTTAAAAGTTGACAATTATTTTGCGCAAATCTTCTAGAAAGCGTTGAACGCCATTTTCAAGTGAAAAATTACAAATCGAGCAGCCATGGTGCATTTATGGGGTTCAAAAAATCCTACTCGTACGGTACGAGATTTTTCTGTGCAACTTAATACAGCAAATAAACTAAAAAATAATCTCAGTTGCATTTTTTATCTAAAATCATATTTTTTTTTTATTAAACAATTTGTAAAAATTAGGTTGCTCGTTTTTTCTCTAGTTAAAAAAAAAAGGAATTACTTTTTAAGATGACCCAATTGTGCAGCGAATTGTGATTTTGTGCTGTCAACTTGCTCGCAACGGAACAAAAAGGAACTAGGAGCACGAGTAACCATATTATTATCAGTTGTTACATTTTCAAATTTATAAACAAAAATTATTTTCCGCGAGACCAAGAAAATTATAAGATTTTTTTATTTATGTATCATAGTAGAACGCTTATGGAAAACACTCTGAGCTTTCTTACGTCACAGCAACGGGAATGTTGTAAAGTGTTAATTATTATACTGCTCTGAAAAATCTTACCGGTTCTTTCGGAAACTTTATAGCAGTTTATCCATGGTGTAGTGGAATAACGGCGTACATTGAGAAAAATTTGTTCACTTATTTACAATTTGCAGGGTATTTTTCTACAACATTTCCCAGTTAAGTGATAGAAAATTGTTAAATGACAAAATTATTGTCAAAAATGTAATTCTTATTTTATTTTATTCATATTTAATTCATATTTTTCTTTTTATTCTCGTTTCGACTTCAACTTTCCATCTTTTTTGATCGAAAGGCACGTAAACGCAGGTGAAGAAGCACCATATGCCCCAAAAATGCTTTCCCACTAAAATCCGAGATGTCCAAGATAGAATAAGGTAAAATATAAAAAAAGAAGAAGCAAATTTCCAAACGGAAGGAGGCGCGCATGGCGAGGCCAGAAACCTATCAAACCCAAGACTGTCAACATGCCCAGGTATTGCTTTACACAGAAGAGAAATATCAGCACAAATCCTTCTTGTGTTCCAAGACTGCAGAGCCCAGCACGTTCCATAAGAAATCATCGATAGAATTCCGTCAGGCACAAAGCAGCGTTAAATTTTGCTCTGGGTGCAACAATATCACTGATTTTGAGTTTCCAATTTTAGTTTCACATTTTGACGAAACACCCGTACTCTGAATTTTCCATTGAAATGGCAAACGACGTTTTGTAAATTTCCTCGGTGTGCGTCACACGTCACACCGCGCTGGAATCATTAAAAGTATAATAGGCGTACATATAGTCATTGAAACTCGAATTGAAATAAAGACCAAAAGTATGAACGTATGTATGTACACATCGAGGAGGTGTAAAAAGATTCCTTGAGAGCAACGTTTACACTCGGAGCATTCTGAACAATTAGAAACTAGTCTCCGTGCATAGCTCATTGTTTTCTCGTATCTCGTTGCTCTCTTGAAGTGTATATACAAAACGTATATTGTAACGTCGATCGTAACTGACTGGCAATGTAGGCCAGGATGTCCATGGGATCGTATTTCGCCATACATGCGACACTCAACACCTAAGTAGAGCGAGTCATAGAAGGAATAGACGATTAAAAGCTGATAGCACCTTTTTTATTATAATTCTCGGTATTCGAGGAGAACTCTTGAAAGCAAGAGTTAGAAAGATTCCAAATGTTGGCTTTAGTGGAAATTCATCCCTTCCCCGTTTGCCTTTCTTTTTTTAAAAATATTTCTTCTTTGAGAGTCGTCCGATAAAAGGAGCGACGAATTTCCATTTTTTTTTTTGCTACTTCGATTGATTCCCAAAAAAGGAGAAATATTTTTTTTATCGAAACGAAAAATCGAACGGCGAGAAAAAAAATATATTTTATGGCAATTGGTGAATAATAGTTCATTTATAATTAATAAACCGCTTTTGTAGACGATCGAGGAACCGGATAAATAAAAAAAAAATACTTTTTGGGGAGAAAAATCCCTGCAGGATTTAAATATTTTTCGGTGCGCCAACTGTTATTACTACGTGGCCGTAATCGGGGCCATTTTTACGTAGCACGAGTGACTTTATTTTTGGGGAAAAAAAAATTGCACAGGTTTTTTAAAATCCGCTCATTTCCGAGCTCCCATCCTCGTGTAAAAGGCCGAAACTTGTTTCTTTCGGAGGAAGTTTGCGTGAATTTTCATACAACGAAATTATACGCGATGTGCTCGACGAAGTGAATTTCAAAACAAATATAACCTTATTCTTTGGTTTTCTTTTACGCGAATAATTGTTATACGCACACGCACATTTTTTTGCATTTCGTTTTTTTTTTTCTTGCGCAACCGACACGCAGCTGTTTTGTTTTATTTCCGCAAACAATTCAACGAAAGCTGTCGATTGCGTGAACGATATAAAGATCGAAAGTAATACGTAATCTGTTTTTAATGCCGTTTTTACTTTTTCATGTTTTCTTTGAAGACGTCAAACATGAAATAAAAGGTATTCAAAACGCACAAATTATTACGATGCGTTATTGGCTTCATCCGTTGCACTTTCTCGCACCTCTCGAATTTCCTTGGGAATGAGAGATCCTCGCTAAAATTAACGACAATATTCATATTCTCTAAAGGGACACATTTTTTTTTAGGGGGAAATATTTCTTTCGTTGAAAATATTTTTTTTTCAACGAATAAAAAATATTTTCGGATCAAAAAATGCTGTTTTTAAAAAAAAAATTTGTCCTTTTAGAGACGAAAAATATTTTTTTCGTTGGAAAAAATATTTAAAGGGAAAAATTTTTTTTTTAAAACAGCATTTTTTGATCGAAAAATATTGTAAAAATGTTGAAAAAATATTTTTCGCTGCATAAAATATTTTTTCGCTGCATAAAATATTTTTTCGCTGAATAAATATTTTTTCCCTAGACAATTTTTGGTTACCTGTGACCCTTCGTTGTATCCCAATAAAGATTCTTGTCAGTTAAATCATATTTAATAAAAATACTCGATTTTATTTAATTGTATTGCAAACAAAGTGAATTTTGCATTTTTACTTTCAAGCGTAATTGATAATAAAAATATTTTTAGTAAACTACTAAAATACAGTTAATTAATTTTTGTTGATTGATCACCAGGATTATATAATTGTTGTTTCCACAACAATTATATAATCCGACATTTGAAGGAAAATCAGATTTTTTAAAAATATCCATCGCAATTGTGTTGTTTGGCTAAAATGTCACGGTTGTTTCGCGCATCACGAAATTCTCACGTTTTTTTCATATCAAGGAAGACGCTTTGTAATAAAAACTCGAAAAATGCGTTTTTTTATTTATGTGTGTTTAGCGATCGGACTTTGTTGTTCCTTTATTGCGCGAAAGAAAACGGAAGCTATAGAGTTATTATATAATTTTCTCGACCGTTTACAATTTTGCATTTCTCAGTGCAATCGCTGCCGCCATTTTGCCCCTGCATTTACGACAATTTATGATTGAAATGGCAAAGTCAATTTATTTCCTGTATAAAAAAAAAATCAATGGATCGTTCCAATGGAGCGATCGAGGATCGTATCGAATCTCCGTTGCCAAAAGGTATGAGTTACGGGGAGCGAAAATAAAAGCCTTCCTTCTTTTCCGATCAGGCCGTTGAAGTCACCGATACTTCCGATACCCGATATAGAACATCATCCGTGTAGCCGAGAATCGAGTGGTCTCTCTATCGCAATGTTCGCAACGGGTGGAAGCGAGAGAAACGCACACAAAAGAGAGGGGATGAAACCACCCTCGCGTATCGTCAAACATTAATTCCTCCCTTTCGCCGTAACGAGGCGCCACGGTACGGCCTGCGCCAATCTTGTCCTTTGCTGCAAGACTAAAAAGAATTGCCCCGTGTGTTCCCTTCGCACGCCCCTGCAGATTCGGCAACCCTTGGATTTTTTTCGATAGGCAACCCCTTCATTGAAAATTTCTCGCGAAAAATGAGCGATTTTGCAGGAAAGCGAAACCGGAAGATCTCGTCCAGGGGAAAATACGAGGCAACTGTGTTTTTCTGAGGGACAATTATTCCTCCGGGGTGAAAAGTGCGTATTAGGAGGGATGACTATGAGGGCTGTAGAATCCCGACCGATTCGAGAATTTAGTCTTGGGCAGAACACAGGCCCACTAGGTTCGTTTGTCCAACGCACATACTTTTGTGTATGTGTTTTTTTTACCTAAAATCATCAAAAGCCGATAAAGCACGGGAAGAAACTGACGTTTAACTACTACCCTTTTTTTTTAAACGCTATAATTTTTTGTGTTTACCTTAAAAAAAAATATACGTAACACGATTACGAATGTAACCGAAGTATATAGATTTTTCATTGACGTCAGATAATTGATCGTCAACGTCGAAGACCAAAAAAAAAGAAACAAACATTAAGACAGTGATACAGGTGATTTGAAAAATAGTTGAATTGTGAATGTGCTTGTTTTGTGATGTTACGAAAAATCCATTGTTTTGGTTTCTATCTTTTTGGGGGATTTCTTCGCGAATTATGCAGTGACAAGTTTTTCCTTGTGATTTTTTTTCCGCTGTTTTCCCGTTCTCCGACCGATCGGACAATTCTTGTGCAATCGATGTCCCTCTTTTGAAATTCACACCCGAGTAGGATTTTCTCGAAATTTCCATTTTTTTTCTCGAAAAAAATTATTAACACCTTTCGATTTCGACACGATTACCTGTAGGACCATAGCGAATTTTCGCTTATCGAAAATTTATAAACAATTTTTTTCTTAAATAACAACGAATTTTAATATGGAAGAAAACTATTAATTTCCACAAAAATTTGGTTTTTTGTGAGAAAAAAAAAAAAAATTTTTTATATTGAACATCGATTTTATTGAAAAAATTGAAATCTGCGAAAATCTAGAAGGCCCGAGCGAAATATTAACGGGAAACCTTGTTATGTCGTAGACTTCAAGCGCGATCGTTAGTTTCTTAGATCAGTGTCACGAGATGACAATTTTCCCGGAATTGGAACGTATCCTGCGGAACAATCTTTCTTTTCCCGAAAAATCTCGGGTCCTTAAAATGACTTTTTCTTACCCCAGTGGTGTGGTATCGTAACGGGATTCTTTTTTCTTTTCTTCTTCAAAATAGGAATTACATTAAATGAGTCTTCGGTAGAATTTTGTAGAAAATAAAATGAGCCTCGAATGCAATTTTATTTTTAAAAAAAAAAAGGTACTTGAAATACACAAAAGTGCGACGAAGATAAAAAAAAATTTGTTTATTTAAAATTTGAGTGTTTTCCACGAACCCAATAAGTGAAAATCAGATTTTGCGATTTCCTGGAACTTTAATCCAAATACAGGAATTTTCCAGTTCCATGTATTTTGATCTGGATTTCCTGTCAATGAGATAGAAATTATTTTTTTTTATTTTCGAAACGTAAATTTGATACGAACGTACATACATGATGCAGTCCGGGATAAATTCTTGCGATATTCTCAAGTACCAAAGTAGCATCTTACCTATTATCATTTACGCGGTCAACCAACTTCTGTGTCTCTTATTCCTCCGACTACCATGACAGATATGGAAAAGGATAAATATAAAGAGAGAGAGAGAAAGAAAGAAATGGAAAGAATGATTGTTGAAGAACTCGAGACTCGTGATAACCGTGTTAGCTGACAAATCTTATTTTACACTTTGAAAATATACTTTTAGCAACGTCGGAATTTAGACTTATGGGCAAACCTTATTAGAAAAGAAAAAATTTTGAAAATATAAAAATATAAAAAATAAAAATTAGAAAATATAAAAATTGGAATTTCCCTCTTTCTAAAATTATTTATTGAAAAATGCGTTTCCAAGAATTGACATTTCATATATTTTTTTTCGAGTAATGTGTGATAGAAATAGTCAATACGTTAAAAGGAAAAATAGTTTATTAGGAGAAATAATTTATAAAAAATATTTGTAGGAAAAATATTTTTCTAATAAATGTGTAACTGTGCTCCGAATATTTCTTGTATATTTCCTCGGCAAACGTTCTGCGAATTGAGACTCTAATTTTTTTTTTCGTACATCAGTGAAAAATGATCATGAAAATTATGAATAACGCGAAACCCTTCGTAACGAACTAAGGCAGTGAAACGGTGCACCAAAAAATTAGTAAGACTAATTTTACGAGGAAAAATTTGGAAAAAATAGTTTCGGAAATGCGGCAAAATTATTTCGAGAAAATGAAATTTAAAATTAACCGAATACGTAGGTGGGAGAAAATAAATTTTAAGGCGATAAAGAGTTGAAGTAAAATCAGGGAGTTTCTAGAATTGAATTTATAAAATTACTTTGTTTTAAAAAAATTCTATAGGGTTCTACGAAAATCAAGTAAAATACGATTAAAGCCTACTAACTTTTGTGCATCTCTAGGCAGTCTTGTAATTGTGTTTTTGTGAACTTGTACAGGACACCATGAAATATATATTATAAGCAGAGGTACCGAGGTTGGTTTAGATCCAATTAAATTATTCAAGAGTTTGGCTCCAGATAAATTTCTAGTTGAAAGTGATCTATTTAAAATACTAATGTAGGCAAAAAATAATATTGCAGAAAAATATTGTTTAATCTGTACCTTTTTTTCGAAAAAGAAAAAACAAATTTTTATGTGAAACATTCCTATGAAAAACCATGGAAAATTGGAATTCTAGGGAATAAATAATTTTTTGAAAATTTTGCTTTTCAAAAAAGAAACACGAAATTTGTAGTTCGTTCGTGCCTGAAGGATCCCTTTTCTTTCGAATTCATGAAATAACTCGAGGTATTAAAATTCCAATTCTTGGTGCCCCCAAAAAACCAAAATTGCGAAAAATGACAATTTGTTAATCGAGTTTGGAAACATCCAGAGTCCACTTCAGTCTCTGCTTCACGTCATTTTGAAATTCAAGAAGTACCATCTCACCAAAAAGTTTCCGTTGAACTTTTCAAAGCATCGATAGATTCACGGTAACGATCTTAATTACGACAGCTCAAAAATGACTCGATTTCCAACTTAAAGAGGATAGAATCGCTATTCCGGACTCTAAACGCCACGTTCCCCTAACATTTAACTAATGAAAACTTTTGGAATCTGAGAGGAAAGAAATTTAATGGTAGTCGCAATCATTCTCTTTTTGCTCTCCTTCTCTCTCTCTCTTTCTCCTTCTTTCTTCAATTCTCTCATGAGACGTTCTATCATATCCGGTGTAAAAATTCGCTTACCGGCCAAAGAGAGTTGGTTGCTCATCTCGAAAGATGTCCCTGAGCGAGGCTCTTGAACTTTAGAAGAGAAGAGAACGCGCGCATCCTTCGTGCCGGCACAAGATATTGTTACAATCACGAGAGGAGAGTATGAAAAAAGAGAGAAAAGTTAGAAGAAGAGAAAAGGACTCATATGGCCCTCCAATTCACTTACTCTCCGACTCCTTCTCTCTCTCTCTCTTCCTTTTCTCTTTCTCTCTCTCTTCGGCTTTTATCACTAAAGCAGAGTATTGAGTAGCGTGCGAACGCACTTGGAAAATGATTCTTTTCCTTTTCTCACACTTCAGCAGATCTCGAACCCTTCGTATCTGAAGCCGAAAAAAAAAAATCTTGATTTTGCCTCGATTCGATTTCAAATTCCTTCAATTTTACGTTACCCTTCGTCTCTGCAGTCCAAGAGAAATTTTGATCTTGCGTCAATTCGGGTTTGAATAATTTTGATTTTTGGTTACACTTCGCTTCTGAAGCGAAAGAGAAATTTTGAAATTACGTCAAGTCGATTTTCAATTCCTGTGATTTTTTTGTTCACTCAAAATCATGAATAAAATGGGAAAAAACGTGGATTCTATTTTTTCTTTAACAATTGCAGTGTCCCAAAACAGGAATTTGTCCCGGTACAATGGTAAGCTTGACTAATTCAGACCGGGTCACTCACTGGTCCTCGGAATTTAGTACCTAATCGAGGCAAACTCGTGTAGGAATTTGTAACGGCCCAGTACTGGATTAAGCCAACAAAGCCTAGATCAGTACTGTACCGTCATACATTTCTATTGAAACGCGAGAGCTTCTTGGAATGTCACCTGAGGCGTGACAATAATTTTGGAAATTTTTATAATTCCCTCGTTCAATCCCACCTGGTCACATTTTGGATTCTACGCACACAGAAAAATGAAAACTCAGTTTTTTCATCCCAAAATTTTTTGTCACATTGCATTTTTGAGTTTCGAAGAAACTCAGAAGTTTTACTCTCGTAGGAAAAATGTAGAAAATTGGAGTTCCGTTTGTTAGCCTCGAACTGTGAAAAATACGAACAGGAATCGCAACAATGCTGTTGTAGATAAATTTTATGACCCGATAAACCTAATGACAGTCGGAATGGGCGCGATAACAATTATTTTTAAATATCGCGGAATTTGAGATTTTTTTGCATTTTTAGTAATTTTATTTTTCTCCACAAATTACGTGGAAATGAAAAGATACAAAAAAGATACACTTGGGAGACGATACGAAATTCTCGAAATAAAAAAAAAATTTCAGTCCATCAGGAAAGTCCGTATCGAATTATAAAATCGTAGAATCGTGGAAGACTCTAAGTCTAACAGGTTTAAAATATTAGCCGTTTGGCTGATCGCCGAGTGTCGACAGAACATTTTCATAATTTTATCACATCGTAAATTATCTGAATCATTTTGAGTTTGTACATGGGTGACTTCGGATGATATTTGTCAAAGGGATAAAAAAAAAATAACGACGCATCGTCTGGTCATTCTTACGAAAATTGCCCCAAAATATGAAAGTTTTTTTTTTTCAAATTGCCCCAAAATATGAATTTTTCGGTTTTGATTTTTTCCCTTCCTGTCCAAGTAAATACGATCTTTGAAAATTCGTCAAAAAGAAAAATCTGCAGTGTTCTGAAAAATAATTTTTTTTTTAAATTCAATTTTTCTCCATACATAGATTTTTCAAGTACGTAATTATTAATTTTTCGAGTACAAAATTTTATACACCTATTCCAGAAAAACAATTGATTGTTGTTAAAAAGGAAAATATGAATTTCGTGAGACTCCATTGAAATATGGGCAAAAAAAATTTATTTAAAAACACTAATTGCAAATAAATCTCTTGTAAAAAGTAACGAAAAAGAAAAAAGAGATTTTTTTTTTCCATAAGAAAAAGAAATGTCATAGAATAGCCGAAAGTACATTGTAAGAGGCACGCTTCCACTCTCCTTCCCTCCGTTGACAAACTAATCCTTGAGCATGATTGCTCATAAAAAGTATAGCTGACAAAAACCAACAGCTTCAATAAAGAAAAAAAAAGGTGAAGGAAGAAGGAAAAAGAAGGAGGACTTTTGCAGGCGTAAAAAACGATAAATATTAGCGGCGATATTTATTCATGACGCAGAATACGTTAATTACATAGGGGTTAGAAATTACGTCCTTTCCCCACGTTTAACCTTTCTGTAATCGATACGTCCATAACTTTCCACAACCGACAGCTTTCACATAGGAATCCAAATTCTGGAAAAATTTCAGTGAAAGTACTTTTTTTTCTTTTACTCCCACCTGACTGAAAAATCTCCTAAAGCTCACACACTCCAGTCAAAAATTGTAACGAACCAGGACCAACCCAGGCGTTACAGGCTTCACCTCGTAATGGAATTTTCCGATTTTTACTCGATCGCGTTACCAATTCTAGAATCCGAAATTAGTACTGACTTAGTTTTTAGATGGAAAAATTCAAAATCAGAAATTTACTCGTTAGAAAAATTATAAGAAATTTCCCAGATCTCCAAAATCACTAGAATCGTTAGAAAAAATTATGAAAAATTCCCAAATCTCGAAAATCGCTAGAATCGTTGGTAAAATTCTATAAAAATTTCGCGAACCCCCGAAATCCCTACAATCGTTACAAAAAATTATGAAAATTCCCCAAATCTCGAAAATCGCTAGTATCGTTGGCAAAATTATAGAAAAATTTGCCAGATCCTCAAAATCGTTAAAATAAAATTACGAAAATTTGCCAAACCCCCGAAAATCAGAAAATGTCCTTTTCCGGGCAGAGAAACGAGTACTCGTATAACATTAAGTCCATAGCTATTTGTGTAAACACGGTTTATGTTATTGCCAAAGACGCCAAACACCGGTTAGTTTAATGGTGTTAAGTGCGAGTATACCTCCCCATGTGCGAAAATCAAAATGGCACAATACTGGCTAAGTACTGGCGCCAGAGTTGCCAGTACTGGCTGACAGTCAAGGGCCGGTATTGATTTAATACAGAGACAGTACTGGGTCCATACTGGAATGATCACGCCTGTCCAACACTGGCACTCAGCATCGGCCCAGAGCTGAATGCCAGTACAGACATTCAATACTGTCCCAATACCTGGTTTCCGTATTGGCTTCCAGTACCGTGCCGAAGTAGGATGCTAACGTTGGGCCAGTGTAATCAGGCATGGTTTGTTATACGACACTTCCGAATTTCTTAAGGGGTTATCCCTACTTGGGATCGACAAAAGTACATGATTTTCCAGATCTTTTGCCATTTTATTAAGCATTAATTAAAATTCGCAAAATACTACCAAACAAGTACGTATTAGTAGTATATGTATAAATTTTTATATTAGAAAATATCTATTTTATAATTTATACATATATTACAAAACACGTACTTTTTTGGTAGTATTTTGCGAATTTTAATTAATGCTTAATAAAATGGAAAAAAATCTAGAAAATCATGTACTTGTGCGAATCCCAAATAGGCATAACCCCTTAAGGAGATCCAATATTAATTTAGGTTTTTTTATTGAGAAAATAAACGTTCAAAATTCATCGAAATTATCGAAATAAAATTTTATTTTCGAAACAATGTGGAATGTATACGAATATACATAAAGACTGTGCATAAACTCGCATATAGCATAAAGAAAGCCGATAGCATATTGTATTTAAAAATCATTATTGCACGTTTTTTTTTCCCTATTTTTTTTTCCCCCTTCTCTGTCGCCTGCCCCTGACAAGTAGCGACTTGTTGTGGACAAAATTTTAGATGCATCGGATGTCTTAGGCAGTAGCTCCAAAATAACGTCTGAAAGTCATACATCAGAATTCAGACAGAATAGTCATATACGAATGCGTGGGATTGTCTATAAGTTATATATAATTACCTCTCATACATATATATGTGTTAGTTTGGCTGAAATTTTTTTTTCGTACACCGTTAGCACTTGCTCTACCAGCAGCAGTGTACAGCTCCTGAACGGATTTTGTTATTAAACCTCCCATTATTTTTCGAACTGCCTCTTTCACCTCTGTCACATGTCCAGCTAACGTTGTCATCAAATGTTTCTGAAAAATGATATTAGAAAGTTAAATATTCAGAGCGAATGCTATCTATATTTGCTTACAAGTATTTTCCTATTTCTGACACCTTACAAAGGTGAATAAGTACAGTTTTAAATGGAATATGTAGCAATTAAATATAAATACAGACGTTTTCAAGTGCTGACTCTGAAAAGAAATAACATAATTGTTTAAAATATCGCATATCATACCAAAGCGGTTTCTTTGTCATTGTTTGATGGAAGCGATTCATCAAACGCAATAAAGGTCTCATCGTCCGTTATCGGTAATTTTGTTCCCAAAGTCTCCTTGTGTTTTTTTATATTGTCTCCCAAAGTAGCAACATTATGCATAACGAAAGTGTTTTTTAGTTCGTCGGTTTTTTTATTAATGTCATATTGGAGACTTTGTCTTATACTTTTCATTTGGTTTATTAAACGTTTCTCCATCGATTCCAATAAACTTGATAGTACTTCAACATTGTTTTCTAAAAAACAAATCGACATGTTATTTATGTCTTCAATAACGCAATGTGTAATATCAGTTAAGGGGGTATTACCGTTTAGAAGCTTGTTTTTACGCAATTGTCGGGAATTCATTTTAGGGAACTATTAAACCTACAGTGCCAGGGTTTTTTACGCATAATGAGACACATTTAAACTAACGATACAAATTTTTATAAAACATTTTTTTTTAATTTATAAAAGTTATGCGCTATTTTCTTGGTCGCGGCGTGAGACACTCGTCCAATCGGGCGATCAGATTGTAGCCTTTCTAGTCGTCTGAAACAGAAAAACAAATTTGTTTTTCAATCTATGTGAATGTAGTTTTCGTCTATGCCCGAACTAATTAAGTACGAAATTTTTAATGGGAATTGCAGCTATTTGGAAATTAAAGAAATTAAACTTTAATTTTCAAACAGCTGCGATTCCCATAAAAATTTTCGTATTTAATTAGTTCTGGCACAGACGAAAACTACATTCATATAGATTGAAAAACAAATTTGTTTTTCTGTTTCAGACGACTAGAACGGCTACAATCTGATCGCCCGATTGGACGAGTGTCTCACGCCGCGACCTACAAAATAGCGCATAACTTTTATAAATTTTAATAAAATGTTTTATAAAAATTTGTATCGTTAGTTCAAATATGTCTTATTATGCGTAAAAAACCCTGGCACTGCAGGTTTAATAGTTTCCCCAAAATTAATTCCTGAAAATTGCCTAAAAAAACAAGCTTCTAGACGGTAATACCCCCTTAAATTAATAAAAAAGAAAAACCTGATGATCTTATAGATCTTTCATCATCCAGAGATCGACTTCTCCTTCGTTTCTTACAATTGCTCTCATTGTACCCCTCTTGAATTTGTTTCTGAATTTTGTCAGAATCTAACCAAATTTAAGTTATGTAGATTTATGTATTAAAATTAATTTATTACGGAATGCAAATACTACTAAAACTTACCATCACGAAAATTGTCCAGCGATCGCGTGCGTTTTTGTGTTGTTGATTTTCGAGCTGTTTTATCAACAGTTTTTGCAGAAATACTGAAC